>OY759177.1:11192385-13720377 GCA_963662085.1 Eupithecia inturbata | reverse complement strand
CAATCTGAAAATGACGTGCTACCACCGGATAGAGCTATATCACCTGTACTTCCTGACAACAACTATAATTCGCCTCCAAAAGGAATACTAAGGGACCCATCTGAAATTCAAAAATATCAGTTTGGCGATTCATACTACGTGTCACTGGAAAAAATTTCCAATGTAGAAAACAGTGCATTCGCCCATAAAAACCTATACAACGACCCCGTTGTACAAAATTTTGATTTGAGTAAATTCTTTGAAATATTTCCAACACAACACCACTTGAATCCATCAAAAGCTCAAGATACCAACCTGATTCATGATGATTTCGTAGAAACAACGGCCATTGATCTATTATGTAATGAAGCAATGGTGCCTTCAACACCATTCCATGATTTCTTCATGGAAGATTCAGATGATTCTGTAAAGGATAAAAACTACGTCCCTGATCTATCATCGTCGTCAACATTGTCGAGTTTAAGTGATTTAGATATCACAAACGATCCAGCCGAAATTCAGAACAATAATGTCAACACCCAGGCAGTACAATTACCTAATGTGAAACCCCACAATAAAACATGTAAGAAACGGAAAAGTGAACTTCAATATACCAAAAAATTACAGAAATATCCGATGCGAGAACCCTGTCCAAACTTGTGCAAAAAACTATGTTCTGTAAATTTCACTGAAGAAGATAGAAGTAAAATTCACAAATATTATTGGTCTTTGGATTGGGAGCATCAAGGCATATTTATCAAAAATCTCGTGACGGAGGAAGATTGCAAGAAAAGTAAAAAGAATTTGAAACGACCACGAAATGTAACTTACAAGTACCGTTTAACAAAAAGAGAAGCAGAACAACATTCTTATGAAGTATGCAAAGTGTTTTTCTTAAGTACTTTGGGATATAACATAAAAAATGACAGACGTGTAAATGCTGTTCTGAAAAAGTCAATTGTAGAACAGAATGATAGAAGAGATGGCCGTAATTTGAGAAATTCTCATGCTATAGATCGGACTTTGATCACGGCTCATATCGAATCATTCAATCCATGTGTACATCATTATAGGCGAGTGCATGCACCCAACAAGAGATATTTGCCAAGTGACCTTACAATAACAGATATGTATGAACATTTCAAAGAACAGTACCCCGAATTCAAATGCAGTTTAGAAACTTACAGAGATCACTTAACAAACGAAATGAATATATCTTTCGCTAAACTCGGCCACGAACAATGCGAGACTTGTGAAACCTTCAACCTCCACAACCTTGATCATGTAAAGGAACCGTGTACTGATTGCGAAATATGTAAGACCTACGCTCAGCACAAAATGAAGTATGGACTGGCCCGAAAGATGTACGATGCAGACACAAAGGCGATTAATCACCCTAATACTGTAATTGTGTCCGTCGATCTACAAAAAGTAATAATGTTACCTCGCATTGATACTTTTAAGTCAGCTTTGTTTTGCCCCAGACTTGTGGCATACAATGAAACATTTGTACCCCTGGGAAACTTCAAGAAAGGTCATGTGTTTGCAGCAGTTTGGCATGAAGCGGTGTCTGGTAGAAAGCAAGAGGACATCACCAGTACATTTAGAGCGTTCTTACTAAGTAATCGTGATGCAGAGCACATCATTTTGTGGCTTGACAATTGCTCGGCACAAAATAAAAACTGGTGTTTTTTTACATTCCTGGTAAGTATAGTTAACAACTTAGAGATTTCAGCCATAACAATTGAAGTCAAGTTTTTCGAACCAGGTCATACTTTTATGTCCGCTGATTCCTTTCATCATTTTGTAGAGCAGTCGATGGACAAAAAGGGTAAGCTTTATGATTATCAAGACTTTTTAGAAGCAGTTAAAAATTCATTGAAATCGGGGAAAGTTGAAGTCAAAAGCATGGAAATAAATGATTTTATTAATTACAAATCTCATATTTCACAAAAAAAAAACAAGGATAGTAATGGAAACCGGGTATACATCAAAGATATTGTGCATCTCATGGTAAAGAGGGGAAGTTACTGTTTATTTTACAAAAAGAGCTTTGATGAGATAGAATTCAAGGGACTATCTTGTCTCAAATCAAAGACCTTGCCTAACTTTACTGCAAAAACTGTTCATAAAGGTGTTGATGGTGAAAGGAAACGAAACATCGTAAAGATACTAGGGCCACTTATTCCACAAAGTAGATTGAGCTTCTGGAAAAACCTTTCTGTTAGTTCTACACCACAAGAACCAGAAGAATCATTTTTTGATATTGATGAATAATGTTGAATTTTGAAAACATTGTGATTTTTGATTTCGGTTTATGTTTAAAGGATTTGCCGTATTTATTCTAAGAAATAATGTGCCTTATGGTTAACTGTATAAGACTGATTATTATGTACAACGAAAAAACTATTTTTTTTTTATAATTGCATGTTGGAAGGTAAGTTTAATTAGATTGTACTTCAATAAAAGTACTACACCTTGTGAGCCTGTTTTATAATGATACATGATGCAATGATACAAGGTTGATACTGGCTGTGCATTAACTGTTGTTACATACATTTTTATAACTTTAACCTAGTAGTAAAGTAGGTACTTAGAGGCTTCAAAAGCTAAACTCCACCAATGCTATTTTTAAGCGTGTGTTTCACAGGCTTAAACATAGCATTGGTTGATTGTTAAAAATAGCAAATTACTTCTAGAAACTAATTATGTAAGGTTTACCAAATTGTTTGATTTAGTTTTACTGTAATGTTGATCTCAATATAATATTATGTCCACCTTTTAATAATACGCAACTACATTGAGTATATTTTATTATTAAGCATTAAAGTAGGACTCCTAAATTCCAAGATAAATTGTTAAAAAAAAATACTTTAATGTTATTATTATGAGAAAACTGACAAGAATTTGTTAGATAACATGTTTTGTTTTGATAATTTTACTTCACTGAGTAGAAATATTGTTATTAATTATGCAAAAATAAACATTCTACTACATATAAACTAGCTGTTTTTCTTACTGCACTAGTAAAACAAGCACCTTTGCCCTATAAAACCAACTAACATGCAGTATTATTTTCACCTTACTGCATGTTAGTTGGGTTTCTTGTTAAAAAAACGAATCCAAACGCAGTAATAGGACTTTTTACTGCGTTTTACTCAGGTTTAAATGTTTATTTTTATAAAAAGGGTGTTGCAGTAATAGGTACCATAAATTATAAATGGCCATAATAAATTCATTTATTATTAAATATTTGTTTTTGTCAATAAGACGAGTGAACCTACACCTTTACAACCGTTCTACATTTTTTTTGTTTTGTTTATGCATCCACTTATTTTTTAAATCAAATTCTTAACTTTAAATGCCGTTTTCTCGCAATCGTTATTTTGCTGATACTGCACTTTAGTCTCGGGAGGGCAGAGCAGTAGCTTGATGAGTTTTTGGAACTAATGTTACCAGTCAACTTTTAGTGGCTTCTGAGTCAAACTGAATTCTACACTGACATCTCGCATGAGTGTGTTTTGTGTTTTGCAAATATCCATCTGCCTAACCAGCCCTATTCCTTGAAGCATTGTCTTTTGCTTCAAAATATAATACTACTACATTCATCTAACTAATACATAAATATCTTACTTTAATATAATAATACTTTCATGTAATATTACAGTTTATTTACATTTTTTTAGGTTTAGAGAAAGTTGCGGCCGACTGTAAGAAGCTAAACATATCCTTTCACTTGCTGGAGGGTAGCGGAGCAGATGCCCTGCCTGAATGGGTTGTAGAACACAAGATCGGTGCTGTGGTCTGCGACTTCAACCCTTTGAGAACACCTTTGGGATGGCTGGAAGGAGTCAAAAAACAATTGAAGAAGGATGTCCCACTTATTCAGGTAAACCTTAACTTATCCTCATCATTTGTATAGACATGAAAAAAATTAGTATAAGCTCAGTGGTTTGAGAAGTCATAGCAGTATAATGCAGCGGAATTTTTTTAAAAATTGCCACAAATTTAACACATGTATTTTTTGTGGAACTGTGGACGGGGTCACTAGGGGTGCAGCTTTTAATCAGGGCATTGACCTCTAAGTCCAATACCCTTGGCGCTAGAGGTCTATAAGGTGTCATTCGATTACAAGGCAAGACAGACATTTCGGGACATTCACACAGAAGCTAAAATGTGACAGTAGGTTTATTAGGTTTGATTTAGAGACAAGCCAACGGCTGCAAAGCCCTACACACAGAACTTAATATGTTAAAATAAGTTGTGAAATAATTTAAGCCATTTTAGCATTGCGTCCTCGTGATCTACTCTGAGAAGTATTCTTGGACTCAGGAATTAAAAATGGTCTTTCACTTTCCAGGTGGATGCACACAACATAGTACCCTGCTGGGTGGCCTCAGAGAAGCAGGAATACTCGGCCAGGACCATACGCAACAAGATCAACTCCAAGCTAGATGAGTACCTGACTGAGTTCCCACCTGTTATCAAACACCCACACTCCAGTAAGTTCAAGCCTGAGGTAAGTATTCATGGTTTTATAAAAAAACTAGCTTCTTTCTGTTAAACTTAGCGCACTTTGTACTGGGATAAACTGTAGCCTATGCCACTCAGGGACAATGTAGCTACATAATAGTGAGTTCTTTTAATCTGACCAGAAGGTCTAGAACATTGTCTCATCTTATAATTGAGTATATTAATTACAAACAAATCAAAATAATTACCTATTTTGTAATATTTATATACAGAGTTACTAGATCCTTGAGGGGTTGTAGTTTCCATCATTTCAGACTGATTTCAATAAAAACACCATACTTACCGTTACCATACCTAATGGTTTTTCAGATATTGGAATTTTAAGATTTTTAATAAAAATTGGCTATATAAAGTCTATTTTATGATTCATAGTAGAAAAAGTAAATATATATGTGCAAATTGTTTTTTTCTTTGAGGAATATTTAAAAAAATATATATATGGCAGTTATGGAGATGTACTTAAAAATATTTACGTTTCTTCAGCTATCCAACAAGGTTTAACAGTCTAGAGTATTGTCAGAATTCTAATACTCACAGGTAGTAGTAAAAAATTACGGAAATGAATTAGAATAGGTGTGCGAAAAATGGTGGACATGTGGAATATGAATTTTAAGCATAGACTTTCTATTAAAAGAGCTGTTCATGTCATTATGTACTTATTTCATCCATAAAGGTATCCGCGCCGGCCCCCCATAGATTCACAATGGGCAACTTGAAAATAATTTTATGACCAATTTTAACAATTAAATAGCTCACACCAACATTGTCAAATTACCTGAATTTTGATTTTGTCTAATTGTATTGTATTCATTTATTTCAGAAAATTACATCCATATTACACACACACAAAACCAAATAACATTCAAAATTACAGTCAATAAAATAATAATAAGTTTAGTTAAATTAGAAGCTAAGCTCATGCCTTTTTTGTACACAGCCTATAGACTGGGATGAGGCAATAGAATCTCGGGAGGCAGATAAAAAAGTAGGCCCAGTAGACTGGGCCAAGCCAGGTTATGATGAGGCAGTGAAAATGATGAAGAGTTTCATTGAAAAGAGGCTAAAGATATTCGCTACTAAGAGAAATGATCCAACACAGGATGCACTAAGCAATCTATCGCCATGGTTTCATTTTGGTAAGTAACATTTATTTCTCTTTTCCCTCTTGTTTCTACTACACTTGCGAAGTCGTCATCATCATCAGCCTTTACTAGTCCACTGCTGAACATAGGCCTCCCCTAATAAGCGCCGACGAGGCTGAAGCTAGGCCCTCTAGCATCAGGTTCAGCTCCTCTAGCGACTCCACCATTAAGACTATGTAATTTTTCAATTGCGGAGTATCTAAATAAATTATCTTTATAATATACCATACCACCACACAAGCTCACACCACACCACCTTGTGTACCCATAACACAAGCTCTGCTTACTTTGGGGCTAGATGATGCTGTGTGGATTGTCCAGCATTATTTATTTATTTTATATTTATTTATTTAATAGAGGAAGAATCAGTCAGCAAAAGTCCTGTTCCAGTACTTCATGGAGTTGGACTGGTTAGGGCCTGGTTAGGCAGGGGACAATGCACAATACACTCCCGTGCGAGATGTCAATGCAGGTCTCAGTTCCCCAACTTAAAATTAGATTTTTTTTAATTTAAATTTGAACCTTCCAGGCCAAATTTCAGTTCAGAGAGTAGCGCTATGCGTGCAAGAGCACAAATCGAAGCACACAGAGAGTGTAAACGCGTTTCTTGAAGAGGCAATAGTGCGACGCGAATTGGCGGACAACTTCTGCTTTTACTGCGAGCATTACGACAGCGTGAAGGGGGCTAGCAACTGGGCCCAGAAGACTTTGGATGATCACAGGTAAAACCAATGAGAATTCTCAGGCCTTGTCCACACTGCGGTTGGTAGATTTTAGATGAGGAAACAAATGTCACAAATGCGAAAGTTTGGATGGATAGATGGATGTTTGCTACTTCTGTACGCCAAACCTACGGGACAGCTATAGCCTTGACCTGGAATACAACATAGGCTTTTTATCCCATAATTCTGTTCCCATGGGATGGAAATAACCTTGTAACTTTCCTATAGAAACAGCGCGTGTGAAGCCGCGAGCAGAAGCTAGTATCAAAATAAACGTATAGTTGCCGTCTAACAACAGGTCCGGTGACAGGCAGCGAGAGCGGGAAATTTGCGCAGGTACACTCACGCATAAAATTCATATGCCGCCGACAACGCAGCAGGCGAAAGAGATATGAGCTCAGGAAGGTAATTCTCGTCAATATATCACTTGCTAAATATGGCAAGAACTGTCAAATTTTACATATTTATCGATTGATAAATAGGCGAGAATTGCCTTCCTGAGTACTTTCATTGTTTGAAACAAAAACTCACAGTGAATAGTCGACGCGACTGTCTAGAAGGTAACCGCCCACCAATTTAGCTTAAGAATTGCGTTCTGCACATCTTTGCCACGTAGCTCGCCAGATGACAAGAAGTCTGACGATTATTATGAGGGATCAACCACATTGCTGCATGGACTATGCTGACTGATGTCTGTTTCGGATTTTGAACTTTAAGCCTAGCTACAATCGAAGCAACCAGCCTAGCTGCCTACTTAACATCCTGCAGTCACACCGTGGCTTAAGGGAACTCTAGACCATACACTACCTACACTATATGAACGGTCGGAGGTAACTTTCCACAATACAAACGCCTGTTGTGGTCCCAGGAACATAACACTGTTTACACAGTCACATGAAATGCTGTAGAACACATGGCCAGATAACACCCGTGGGAAATCTGCCGCAGAACACAATCTGAACAAAAGAAGTAATAGTCAGTCAGACGCTCGATATCTTTAAACTAGAAACAGACTGAGCTCATGCAACGCAACGTATCGGCGCTTTATGAAATCTGGACATTTAAATTTGTATGAAAACAAGGTTATAGAGACACGTATCATACACCACGCAACCTAGATGTGGTGGGTGGTGTATACACGGTGTTACTAGAAGGGTGGACAATCGGTGGCTGGGGGTGGGGGACCGCACTACCTATAAATTAAACCCCCTGTATGTTTTGCGATATTCAGCGGTTCAAAAGTTATTTGGACTTTGGTAATATTTTAGTCATAATCAGATTTCAGCCTGAACTTCGCAATAGCACGCAAACAATTAGGTCTGCGACCCTGCCTTTTTTAAACAAGATCAATAGTGGGGCTTTTGTATCCTTACTTACCAAGCAGAGTCTTAGATGTATAAAAATCCAAATAAGAAAATTATTGTAAATTTTTTTCTTCAGAATCTAATATTTTTATTAGCATTAGAAAACTGCGTCCCTGATGCGCAGAATACGGGACAGCCGCAACAGCATCCTGAGAACTGTGGCAGAGGGACTATCATCTCCACTCTGGAGGTACTTTGTGGTGAGGGTGATCAATGAAGGAAAATACTGCAGTGATTATCCTCAGCTCAGCTGTTGAAACGTTTAATTCCTATGAATAAACTCTTAACATTCCTTCACTCTCTGATTGATAATTTTGAATTGCAAGGTTTTTGCCGGACATATTAGGCCTATGAATTGTAAAAACAATGTGTACAAAGTACAATGTCAGGCCGAGAATCTAGTTCACCTAAAGTCCTACATTATAATGTCTACTTGCAATACGTGATCTTTGTTGTTACGTGTTGAACCTTCATGTAACTTAAATATATTAAATAAATCAGTTGCGAATTATCATTTCTTGGTACCTCTATAACAACATACTTCGAGCCGGATTCACAGTCTAAATTCGCGGTCGCGCTCACCACTGTTCTCGAATGACAAAGTGATAACGTACGTTACTAAAACGTTATCATAAGGCTACTACGTCGCATATACACGTAGTATTGTGCGAATTGTGTTCCCAACATTGCCCGTCGGAACCCACATCGCAGGGCAGCTCTTGGACAAGTATCCTATATCAAAGAAGTCTTGTTTTACCTACTAATCATGGATAACTTGAAGGAGAACTTTGAGATTCTCGAAGCTATCACACATCAGGACAAACTTCTTCAAGGATCCAGCCAGTCAGAAGACCACCTTGTGACAAGTATAGACAGACTAGATAAGCTTCTGGACTTCATGGAAAATAAGTTCAGTAATCTAGTGCCAACAATGAAAAGGGAAAAGGATACATCAGTGCTGAAGCCCCCAAAATCCAGTTCACTCATAATCAAGATATATGGATACCTTAGTGCAGCAGCTCCTAATATCAAATCCTCCTATCTTATCCTCTAACACAATGGTACATTCCAAAAACTACAACTGATAAAAGTTTATCTTTTCAGAAAAGACAAAAGGACCCACATCTACACCCTCGAGCAGCTCTCAAAGGGGGAAACGCACGACGATCTCTGGAACTCAGCTCAAATCCAACTTGTGAAGGAAGGCAAGACACATGGCTTCCTCAGGATGTACTGGTGTAAGAAGATTTTGGAGTGGACGCAGACACCTGAAGATGCGCTGAAGTATGCGATATACCTGAACGATCATTATAGTATAGACGGGCGGGACCCTAACGGTTACGTTGGTAAGATGGATTAATAGATACTCATTGCTTTGTGGTGCTTGTAAAAAAAAGCCAAACCCCATTTCAATTTGATGTACATATGTATTTTAGAGCGATCGGAATAGCCAAGTGGTGGCTAGTCCGCGAAAGATATCGAATGTAACGTCGTCGTATCTTGAACGGAGATTTGTATTAACAATTTATATTATATATCTATTTTCAGGCTGCATGTGGTCAATATGCGGTATCCACGACCAAGGCTGGGCAGAGCGCGCTGTGTTCGGCAAGATCCGGTACATGAACTACGCAGGCTGCAAACGCAAGTTCGACATCAAAGCTTTTATCGCTAGGTACGGCGGGAAAGAACACAAATATGTGCCCAAAAAGTAAGGTAACTTTGTACAAAATAAGACCTACCCAGCATCAGATTATCAAAGTATTCAAAACCTGTACAATTTGTGTTACTGAATGTACAATATTCTGTGATTCTTTTACACCACTTTTTACTGTAGAAGTACTTAATTTACAATAATGACTTTACATTTACATCTTTGTTGCATAAACTATGCAGTCTGTTGTTATTAGCTCTAAGCTTCGTCGACTTTAATGTTTTTGGAATAGTAGCATAGAGTAGGTTAAGCTTTATATAACTTCATGGTTACCCAACCATACTACCTCAATTGGAATCTCAAAGATCTTCCTATATTTTGTTTCTAGTTTTTGAATTTACTTGTAACATCTATCTTTGATCTGATAGGAATCTCAAAGAATTACATAATTGTATTAACTATGATAACATTTAATTTAACTCTGATCTGATAGGAATCTCAAATAATTAATTACGTTAACTACATATGATGTAAATTTAACAATTTTACTAAATAAAAGATCACTTGCTTATAAATATTTTTATTTGATGTGACTGTTCTGCGTTTACACATTCATTTATTCTTCGATTATTTAATAAAATTAGAAATAGAAAAATAATATCAAAGACATCTTTATTGGAACTTTCATTGAGTCAGAAACTTGTGAATATTTCTATTTGGTTAGAATTTCATCAAGTACATACGTTTTTCTTATAAATGATCAATGCATAATGCTGTAAGCTTGGAAAACATAAACTTCGTCACAAATTCAAAAGCACGTTTACTTCTACGTCATACAAATATAAATTATATTAAATTGTCATATGAATCAAAAATGAACATTAACATTGTCTATTATGTCACAAATTATTATATACGATTATAAATAATCTAGGAAAGTAATAGTTTAATTGACCACACAAAAATAATTCTAATTAAATGAAACAAAATCTAGTTATTGACTGGTTCTCGCTTATTATGATTATATTTAGAACGCAGTTTATTATGTTGTGTATATTTCAATTTGTTTTCGCTATGAACACAAATCGTGGCTAGCTTGCCGTATCCACTACACGAGGGTTACATTTTGAAAATACAAATGTTAGCAAAAGGCTCTTTCGAGATAAACATCGTCAAAACAAGGACTAAGCTGATTATAACATAACAAGAATTGCTTTGCTATTATGGATATATCAAATCTATTAACAAAATTTTACTAGGTTTGTATAATTTCATCGAAATCCGATCAAACAAAACAACAAATTGTGATTATTTGCATGATATTTGGTAAAATAATCCCGACAGCAAAAGTATGGAGACTTCTAGTCTCAAAAAAAGGGAACCGTGGTTTCAGCTATTCATTCGGGGTCAAAAGGAGACAGGTTAAAAAAATATGCTTGTTCTACGATTATCCTAATTAGTTGGCTAAGCTCCCTTGTGTCGGTGTGTGTGTGAAAGCAGAGCCAGGTTCGCTGTGGGGGCTTCACTGCACGCAGCAATTGTTCTTGCCGTTCTTCTTCAGGCGCGACTTAGGGCGGTACTTCTCGAGGTACGACAGCTGCTTGGCGTTTATAGCGCCGCGACGCTGGCTGGAAGGACATATGTAAACAATTAATAAGTTGTTGATGATTACAATAGTCTAGTCAATACAGTCTAGTCTAGCCAAACTCGATGTAGAATATTTGTAAACAAACCACGACACAAATAACTAAAACTCACTTGCTTGGCGTCGAGTTTCAGATATTATATTTATTGAAGGAAGGATCTCAAATCGACAATTCCGTATTTTTATACGGAATTGTCGATTTGAGATCCTTCCTTAAAAGATGCGGCAACAGAGTAATTTTTGGAGGTTTGTTCTTTATCGAGTTTGGCTTGTGTATAGTTGGATGTGGCAGTTTGTCTACCAGCTTGATTTGTTGCCAGGGTAATGAGAAATGAGGTGTGTGAAGAATCTGACTAATGAGCATAGCCATGATACTCGTAGTTCAAACGTTTTAACATCACTCCACACAAATTATAAAAATGTGAAAGTTTGGATGGATGGAGTTTGTTAGATTAGGGGGATCGTCACGACTTGGCGCGAGATTCAAATTTTTTTCGTGGTTTTAATTTATTTCTGCGTTCTACAAGGAATACAACTACGGAAAAGTAATTTGCTGCAAATCGTAAAACATTTTCTATGAACCCATGATAAAGCCAACTTTGATTCAATTGTATTTTGGGAGCATTTGGGAAAATGTTGATTTTTAGCCCAAAATTTCCTATTTTCCCAAATGCTTATACCAGTGAATCGAAGTTAGTTTTTTGAATTTCGCGCCAACCCGTGACGATCACCCTTAAGGCAAAACATGTCTGGTGCTAATCAATTATAATATTACCACCTACATCTTTATGACCCATGTGTGCAAATAAACGATTTGATTGATTGATTGATTCACGCTAGCAATTGACCGGATCGGGCTGCAATTTTGCATGCTTGATCGGGAATAACGCATAGGCTACTTTTTATCCCATAAATCAGTTCCCGTGGGATAGTAAAATAATCTTTAATCATACCCAAAGAAACGCGTGTGAAGCCAGAAACTAGTTTATTCGTAAATGAAAGGAAGCCCATTGAACTTACGAATAAATAATAATATTTATTCGTAGCATTTAAATAACAAAAGGCGCTTTTCTTTCAAACGTATTATGTTCTGAACTGTTGAATTCCAAGTGTAGAAAAGATTAATTGAAGAAAAAATAGTTTTGTCGCTACGTAGAAACCGAACAGACATAATTTTGTCAGCTACATCGAGAGAAAAGCGGCCTTTGCCCAGCAGTGGGATTACTTTCTTAATGCTGCGGAAAGGCTAAAAATAATAATAAATCGAGAGAAAAGCGGCCTTTGCCCTGCAGTGGGATTACTTTCCCACTGCTGCGGAAAGGCTAAAAATAATAATAACATACAAGACTGCCAAGCAATTAACCGCCATTCGGTATTCAAATAAAAATAAAACTCACTCTCGGATGGTCTCTACAGCCTCCTCATACTTCATGCCCAGCTCGATGAGCGCGATGGCGACCATCACCGGCGCCCGGCCCAGTCCCGCCACGCAGTGCACCGCCACCGCCGCCTCGGGCTTGTTGGCAGCCCTGGAAACAAACAGGAAATAAATAATGCTGAATGTAAGGAAATTATTCAGTAACAATTACGCGCAAAACCTTCTCTGATACGATCCAACAAAAATATAGACACTGAATAAAAAAAAATGCTGGACATTTTGCATTACACTTAACTTTAGTATTACTAAAGTAGAAAACATGAGGTGAACGAGTATGGCTAAGCTGGTCTAAATTGTCTTCTTAGATACACAGGTGTTGAATTGCATGCGGTGCGGTGCGGCGACACCACGTGTCACCTCGCAATCGGAGTTACGAAGGCGAAGTATAAATTTTTGGGTAATTAGAAACTTGACAAGATATGGATATTTCTAAATAAACGGCGCGGCGGCGTGGTGCGTTGTGGATTGGCATGATCGTATATAAAGGCAGTATAAAAACAACTGTCTGGCGCAGCCTGTGTGATCGGCACAGACAGGAAACAAAGGATTGTGAAGCTATCCACTTGTCCCTGAGAATCTCGAACCAGTCGTCAACGTGAAGCTGCGGGATATTGCCGTCGATTATAACAACCGTCTGGCGCAGGCGGAGGATTCAGCTAAAGAGGCAACACTCACTTCTCCCTGAGGATCTCGAACCAGTCGTCCACGACTTGTTGCGGCGGGAAGGTGCCGTCGTCGTAGGCCAGGTCGCGCACCTCGATACTCTCACCCTGCAGCGGCGCCGTGTCGTACGATGGCTCGCACACGCGGACCACCGTACACACGTTGTGCTTCCTCAACTCCTGTGGATCACATTGTATGTATAAGACAAGTATCTCCGTCAATTTGAAAGAGTTGTGACCTTCGCCTGAGTTGGTTCACTAATGTTTTGGATATTTTTAGAGACTGATTGAGATTATAAAGCTAGTTGGTGTTTTGTTTTTATGGCAGAGCTCTGTGATAATAACTGACAGGGATTCATTATTCTATTTTTGAAGCAATATACGAAGAACTCAACAATATACGAAGGAATTGTTCGTTCGCCCTTCTGGTTGGGTAAGATGCCTGTACTATACATGCCTCCCCCTATCTCTAACTCCAATAAATGTTTTTGCTTAAACTCTGTTTAACAGTTCGTAGATCGCAAAATTATACGTTTCTTTACCCAAGTACAAGTAAATCCTTCCAGCGACTAAGTACGAGTAGGTACACAAAGATACTAAGCGAATCGCCTAACTTAAATCAGCGACCAAGGCTAAGCTGGTCTCAGACGTAACAAAGCTTTGCAAACTGCATTAGCCGTCAAGTTTAGTGGTCGACCGAACCAAATGAACGTGACCAACTTCGGATGAAATTGGTTACGCAAACAATTGGACATGAACAAGGATCACAAGAGATCAAGCAAATTTTCCACTTAAATACCCTTCTACAAGTAGATAGCGGATGATCGCATACCTTTAGTTACGTCGAGATCGGTTCAATTACAAAATTGATCTCTACGATAGGGATAGAAACATACGTAATTCCAAAGGCCTTGCTGTTAATTAGGACTAGGTATTTGAAAAGAATGCTAGATTCGTTGATGTCCAGACGGTATAATTTATTGATCGACAACACCCTTCACGTGAAATTACATCTGTGAAACTTCTCGAGGACACGCTTGTTTAAAGTTTCGGGAAGAATAACAAATTTTGGTAAACAATTTGTTAGAAAGATTAATTTTTTGGGGATAAAGTTCCCTAGGAGACCGATCTGCGTAAAGGACTGTTATTAGTTTGCTTTTTTACCTTTTCACTAAACGAACATCTTAATGAAATTGGCAGGCTGGTAGACGGTCTCCCGACGGACGGACATAGGCGACATTTTATGCCAGAAAAGAGCGTACGAAGCCGCGGACAGAACACATCTGTTCAAAGTACAATACATTGTATGTAGACTTCATTCAAAACAATTGATGCTACAATATCTGCATTATATCGCGCTAGTTGACATTGAAAGTATAAAACCTCGTTGTCAACCTTGACTTAGGACACGCTCCCAAGAATACGTTGCATTCCCGCTCGAGATAGCATTTATCAGATAATCTTATACCTATTTAATCTATTCAAGTACGGCGATACATGATAAATAGATTTAGGCGCTTAAATGACGTCGTTACATTATATGGACATGTAACTTTGCAATTGAAAAGCAAAGTGCAAGAGTACGAATAGGCCTTCGTGATACATGGTCGACCACATTATAAGATTCTGGTCAACGAATATCTATCTAGGTATGTATTAAGTATATCATTTATATAGTACCCACAACACACGACTAGATAATTGCTGTGTGAATATTGTCCAGCATTATTTATTTATTCTAAATGTTGGTGGTTACCTGCAGATAGGACTGGATGGAGACATCCGATGGGCGATCGGTGATGAGGAAGCGCATCCCCTTGTACTCGATGAGCGAGGGCGCTGGTCTGATGTCCTTTTGCTTCATGGTTACGGCTCTCTTACTAACCGCTCACTTCACTCGGCAGCACGCTCCGGCACAGTCAAACTCTCACTCTATTTCCACACAACACACGACAGGTTCCTTGCTTTTTTTAAAAAAGGGTCCAATTATATAATCGAAATTACCCGCATGGATCTCGCTTTCAACCACGCGCGCGCATGGGGAATCGAATAAACAAAAGTTCAGAATGTGGAATGAACTAAAAGAAAATTATGCGAAACTCATAAGTTGTAACGGACCGAATGATATGCTCCGATTGGACGTTGGCTCCGAATTTAAGGTAACTGAAACAAAAACAGACGGTGAGTTAGTATAGGACGAGGCCGGCAGACAGCATCTGCGTAAAATATCATTTTCGGAGCGCGTTTGCGTCAATGCGAGCCGAATAAGCGACTGAAGTGGAATAAAAAAATTTATCTAAAAATAGTTGAAAAATACAGCGAAGTTTCAGTCATGTGGACGTTTGAATGTTGAGAACGTCTATCTGGCGTATTTGTGAGCTGATCCGGAGCCAAGGCGTGACTTGTCGGCGCGTTCACTCTTATATCGTCGGAATGATAAGGTGAACAGTAAACAACTTTACTTTTTCAACAAAACATACCCATTGTGCTCTTCCTATTTGTTAAGTTGCTACGTATTTGATTTTCGAGCTTACCATAATTGAATCAGTTGAACAGCTAAGTGGAATGATGATATAATCATGTAACTCTCGGTTAGTTGCAAAATGGATGCCAGTATATAAATCAGATAGGTACAGATTAAATCCAGAGCATGATGACGATATTAAACTGAGCATTAAATATATTAAAGATTATTTGTCGGGTATTTATCGCGTACCTTTTGTTTTATTTTCCCCAAATAAACAACAAAGTTTTAATATGTTAACAGATCGCGAAAGTTTAAAAAGTTTTATGAGCATTAAATAATTCAAAAGAATCGATCGCTACAAAATGCCGTTGACAACAGACAACAAGATTATGATATCTTTTGTCGTTTGAGCGTCTCTTTGAGCTCAAATTATACCTACCTATCTTCTATCTTATCTATAGGTTTTACTACAGGTTTAATATTCAATTTTGAAACTACTGGAGCTTTTTCCATACAATCTTCAGAGGTTTCTCTACATTCCAAAGGCTTCAAAATAAGTATGATATTTCATTTCGGAACTGTGTGGAGCTGGTTTATCAAAATTTGAAGCCAGAAAAGCTTATGGTCATGCTTAGTTTGGGACTAGATGATGCTGAGTGGAATTTCCAGCATTATTATTACCTGCAGATGGTATTAGCTCCAATACTTGGGGTGCGTGATGAGCGCGCTACTGTAGCATGGGTCCCGCTACTGCAAGCCACTTTATTTGTGTTGGGCCTGGCAATACTCCGCGCTGTCCAAGCGGAACTCCATCAATGTCTCCACGGAAGGGATATCCAGCTGGAAATAAACATAACAACATTATATTTAGCATTTATTTTTACCTTGTTTTTGTTTATTTTGTCTGCCGTTTTCTTGTACGCTCTTGATTCCTGTGTTTGATTAGTAATGGAACTATACATGCTATATCTGACATAACAGTGAATCCAATAACTGCTTCCTATAAACAGCCATTCACCAGACGTCAACTTCTACTGCTTATAGTGTTTTTATCTTTATTTGGTCTTTCGAGCTGGATCACGAATTTGGTTGTACAGGTTTATCTAAGATGAGTCTACTGTTTCGTCTTCTGTATCTTGTTGATTGTGGCTAATCTAACAAAATATTGGTAAAGTCAAATGCGTAGGTATCATGTTTCCGGCTTCGGCTTTCTACATCATTATATTCACC
This sequence comes from Eupithecia inturbata, assembly GCA_963662085.1. Classification (NCBI taxonomy): domain Eukaryota; kingdom Metazoa; phylum Arthropoda; class Insecta; order Lepidoptera; family Geometridae; genus Eupithecia; species Eupithecia inturbata. The sequence continues at coordinate 13,703,541 of OY759177.1, read as the reverse complement.
AAGCAAAGGTAAGGTTACTGTTAAATACCATTTTTTTTTTGAAAATCGTGGTTATTTAGACTAAAGTGATAACGATATTAGTTATTTGTAGTATACTGTATTAAATGGAATAGATAAATAACTGTTTTATCGCTTGCTATCATATCTATCAAAAATACCTATTCTAGTAAATACTTGAGCACCTACCAATATCACCAACCGCAAATATTTATTTGATTGTCGAAACACTCACTAACACATCAATGTATACTAGTCAATCAAACACTAATAACGACGTTCCTCAAGAACTGAAGATCTCCACATTTATTTAAAAGAAACGGGATAACAGAGAATACTGCACTGAGGACGGTGTAAAAAAACGTGTTTTCTATCCAGAGTACTAATAACATTCTGAACCGAGGTGAGTTCTGAATAGAACGAAAAACAAATATTTAGCACAACAGAAACGGCGTATATGAAGAGCGTCGCGCCTCCAACTCAAAAGTGCGGCGCAAGATAATTTGGCACGAAACCATCGGCGTGGGATTCGCAGACTCGTCAAGTCGTCGTCGTGGCATGTATTTACAAGCTCATTTAGAGATATATACCACGAACACAGGCAAATTGGTAATACCCGTTGAATACAGCTAATGAGTTGCAAATACTGTGAAATGTTTCAGTCATGGACTTGAGATTGAGACTCTATCAAGGAGACAACATCCAGATCAAGACTTGGGTTGCGGCCAAAAGGAATGAAATCTTGTGAAGTCAACTCGCTCATTTTAGTATAGTTAGGTAGTTCCTGTTTTTTTCAGTACACAAGAATAGGCATGATGTAATTGTGATTTATTTATATTTATACTACTTATTGGAACGCTTGCTAAATTTGTAAGCGTCTTAATTGCTTTAAATAATTAAACTTCACAGCTTTAAATAACGAACTATTCATTCTCTGGTATTTTGATCCGAAGCTACAACCGAGACAAAAATAAGGGTGAGGATAATGTAAGACAACAAAGGACACAAAGACATAAGAAACAATAATGGTAAGTAAATGTTCCCCCGAAAATGGCGGATCCGAAGAGAAATAGAACATAAATAGAATTTCATTAAAGGAAGAAAGGTCGCGAGACCACATCTCGAGACGAGACGGTCGATAAGCTTGAGCCAGATTCTCCGTTCACATGTGCAACTGTTGTAGACAATTTATAACGTCGGTCGGCAGTCGGCACTCCTGGGGATGCGACCGGACCGAAGCGACGACGCCTATTTTAATTTAAAACGACCGCCCTTAGTAATAAAAGAACAATGCAGACTCGTTGGTTAACAAAGCACTATTCTTGAAGGGAGGGCGTGAGGATATCTACGTGATCGGATGGTTTGTTGAATAACATTTGCAATCCCATTAAGGAATTGAATACGAACACAAAGACAAATCGCTATCATCGTTATGCACACATGCCCAACAGCCGCAAATGTCTCAACTTAACGTGTCAAAGCAAAAACTACTTTTTTATAAGAAACAATATCTCTGCCTGTATAAGAAACAAAGTTTCCTTGTATTGTATTAACACGTATATTCCACAACAGCGTCAGAATCAAAAACAACGTTTCGAAACATAAATGAAACTGTTCGCGAGAAAAAGATAAAACGGTATCAGAAGAAAGGAAGCCGATCCAAATAACAATATGACTTAAATTTAATGCGAATAAAAAATTGTTCAGAAGGAAAGGTGAGTGAGATCGTTAAGCTGAGTAATTGCTCGACAAAGCGACAATATGTAAGCATGCGATCCTATATTTAGAATATGTATTATTTAGATCATCGAAGAATATCCATTAGCAAATCACAAAACTTTCCCATGATTCATGGAAAAACATTGAATTGTCATTAGGTTATCAACTACTAACTGAAAAGAAAGTGGTATACTGGTTATATTATACTATGATTGCCTATTGTTTATTAGTTGTTTACGACTGTCAAGTTCTCGAGTAGGTGATGATTGATGAATGTGATGATTTAGATAAAAATATTACAAAAATATTTACAAATGGTCAAATAACTTGGTATCAGCAGACACATAAATCTTGTGGGTGTTAAACAAATTGTTAGTTTTGTAATTAACTAGGCTATCGCAATGAGTCACAACTAGGCACAAGCAGTGATTCATAAACTAAGGTGTTTGAGCAACTGTGTTTTGTAGACCCTAACCTAAACCTAAAGAGTAAAGAAATATTGAATAGCATATTGTCTAGCTTTCCTAGCTCTAGTGTTACCAAAAAATGTAAATAACCACGAAAATGAACATAGAAACATAGGTAGTTTCTAGGGATAGCAAGTCTGAAGTGAAAATAGGCAGGGAACTTGGCTAGACGGAAGATAAACTACAGCTATAACATTAGGGAAGGAGGGGATAGCACAGGACCGAATAGAATGGAGTAATAGAGAGGAGGCCTATACCCAGCAGTGGGTGCTCACAGGCTGAGTAGGTAGATAGACACAAAAATATGACACGCTACTTGCGACGCTGAGTCTCGCCAATCAAGTAATGTTACAATATTTCAGACGCAATCAAACATCTGAAAATCACAATAGACATAGGAAATCATAATAAACTATACAAGCTGTTGCCCGCGGCTTCGCACGCGCAGTTTCGGGATAAAAAGTAGTATATGTCCGTCCCCGGGATACCACCTACCTCCCCGTCAAAATTCGTTAAGATCCGTCCAACGGTTCACGCGTGAAAAGGTCACATACAGACAGAAAGGGTTACTTTCAAATTTATAATACTTTATTAGTATTTATAGTACAGGTTGTACATCGAAGGACAGTCGTGCAACTGTGATAAAGAAATAAAACTTCACAACAAAATAAACGTGCATGTGAGATATTTTGTTTGTTTAATGGACGATACAAATGAATATTAACAATACCTTACCAATTGCTACTTTGACCGTGAAACGACGACATTGGCATTGCAATGACGTAACGTGGTCAGAAAACGAGATAACACGCCGGCATGGCATAATTATCATTAAATATTTACCGAACTGTGAGCTCTAGAACATGATTGATTTCACTAAAGTCATTTACAACGGGATATTTACCATGATTTGAGTTTTCCAATATTTCGGCACAGCTTGATGCGCCATGATCATCACGGAATAACTATATATGATATATATTATTTATTTTATTAAATTCGAGACGTACGTACCGGTATAACTTTGTATACTCTGACTAACAACATGTATTACGGTCAATTAACTTTGTTCCTGGGTTAAAATATTGATAAATGACAGGCGCCCGCACATTATTATACAATTTTGGCACACCACGCTAGTAGCACTCACGTATCACAACCACGATTACTAATTTGGAAGTCATTGTGATTGATAAACAATCCCACTTCATCGATACATTTGATAAACTTCCTGTTAAACTAGATTATTATTATGGAATGGAAGTATAACTATCTGAACTACTTATACGAAAATAAATAATCCATTTGCCGGTTCAAGCGCATACTAAGGTGTTTAAAAAACGTACAAAAATTATACAACCGTACAAAATGCAATCGTAAAATATTATAGACGTCAATGAATAAGATGCATTATCAAAGGCAGACGTCACAAATGTTAACACTTTCTCCGTGACACGACACATAATTTACAAGTGTGTTGGTTGGGAAAAATTCATACGAAATAGCGTGATAATGAAGGATAAAGTAGACCTAGCTAATTGTAGGTTCGCAAGACATGACGTTCACGACTTGAAGCGTGACCAACCGAGATATTTCAAGCTTAGATGTACTTGTTGATTCCACAGAAATCTGAGCATGATGCAAAAGGTGACTGCATGTAAATTCGTTAACTTTGTAACTCATGCTCATTTACCTGATTAATGCTTATGACCATATCCAGAAGGAACAATGAAGGCAGTGTTAACAAGCACTGGTCTAGATTGGCCACGCTCGTCCGTCCTCCGTACTTCGTTTCAAATTATAAAATAATAGAAAATTAATGTATCTTTTAAAGGGGAATGTATACATTCCCCTTTAAAAGATACATTAATTTTGTGTAGCCTAGTTATGGGCACAGCGAGTTAATATATATCGCTATACATATAAGTATACACAGAAACATCACTTACATGTATCCGGGGCGACGGATACAAAAACAGCGGTAGTAACACAAAATAAAGTTAATGGGATCAGTAGGTTGAAATCAACTGAAACTATCGAGCACACGCAACAGAAGCTGTCGTTTTAGACAGAGTTGAAGGTTAGGCGTTCACATCGCAGCGGTACGACACTGTCGGTGCCGCGGTTGTGCAGGGACTGACGCGCGCGCGGAGGCGCTTGCTTGCTTGCTCGCTCGCGACTCGCATTCGCCCGCGGCGACGACGTCACGCCGCGCCGCCACCGGCGGCGGGGGCGTTTGTTGGCGTCATTCACCACACGTACCCACACCACCATAACGATGCGAGCACAACCAACATCGAAAAATTCTTGCCTCGCTCGCTTCAATTTTCATCATGACGAAAAATCATCAAAAAATCGTGTAACGGTGTGTATATACGGTGTAGGTACCTTTGAATATAACAATAATACATGGTAGGTCCTGTCTTTATTAACAAAGGAAATTACAATCAAAGAATGTGAACAAATTAGAGCTAGTATTACATAGTACTTATGTAATAAACTCTGCCTGTTTCCTAATATGGTAAACTGCAACAGTTCAACCAAAAATACTTTTTTTTTATTATTCAATAGACCTTTGTTTGAACAAAACGACGATGAGACGCTGACTGTAGAACAAACGGGCACTGAAAGAAGAGGACCCGAGTAAACAAAGTTAAAGTCAAAATAAACCCAATGGATGAATTTGATAAAGCTTTAGAAACCCAATATTTTGACTTATGTTGGCAGGGAAGACAATGGAGGTCTCAATTTTTATGGTAATGGTAGAAATTTACGACTGTTTAGTCTAAAAAACTCAGTGCATAATCCAAACCTTACTTGAATAATCAACATAAAGTCTATTAAAACTGCATTGTTTCATGATGGCCAGAAATTTGCAATTCCAATAACCATCAGGGATTATAATATAAAAAATAACCCCAAAGACGTCCGCTTTGACCTTGGGTGGGACCTATGCAGGACAATTTTATACCGACATCGGAGAGCCTGGTCTAAACTTAGATCCACCCACACAACAGTGGGGGGAAATTTTCTGAACCATTGAAATGCGTCAAATTGAGTGGAACAAACGATTCGTTCTAGCTAGGGGACGTGTTCTAGACATAGGAATAATGTATTTACACTGTGTGTGACAGTAACTTTTCCGACAATTTTAAAAGCTTTTCATTGTACGAACGCGAGGGGATTTTTTTGTTGAATTGAAAATGGCTTGCCATTTGGTTAAAAAGTTCCCATTTAGATAGATAATACTTTATTGCACACTTAACTTAGAAATAATTTAATTTACTTAAGTACGTACGAACTGACGTGGAATACTCACCTAGCCGACGCGACGTCTTGAAAAAAGCTATATGGCTCTAGGAGCAAGCTGCAGGCTAATGGGCAATAACTGGGGGGTCAACCCTAGGATTGCCTTGTGGCTTGTCCACTGCCATTGTGAGGACGATACTTACTTACGCCTCCATGGTATGGTACGACAAGGCCCTTCAGTCGACCGCAATCAACAAACTAAAAATCCTACAAAGGACTGCATGCCCTATGGCCACGGGAGCCATGTCCACCTCCCCTGGACTGGCATTGCTGGGTCTGGCCCCGCTCCATATGTACAAACTTAAGGAGGCAAAGACCAGCATGTACAGGGCCTGTACTCAGGGCGGTAGGAAATGGCTCTCCCAGAAACTGAGATTTCTGCAATCACCAATTTTGGGCATGACAACTGAAGTCAGACACCCACGACATGTGTTTGAAAAACACTACACAGTGGAACTTCCTTCCAGAGAAGACTGGCTAAACAGCCAGGTACTCTGCAAGGACGGGTGCCTAAACTGGTACACGGATGGTTCCAAAACGGGACTGGATGTAGGCTGTGGAGTGTATGGAGAGCGACCTAGGTTTGACAAAAGCACAAAACCTAGGTAATTGCGCCTCTATCTTCCAAGCAGAAGTATTCGCCGTTTTAGAATGTGCCGATATAAATCTGGAAAAGCACTACTCCAACCAAACGATCTTTATCAACTCTGACAGCCAGGCGACTCTCCTAGCACTGGACTCGAAGGTCATTACATCGAGGTTAGTCGAGGACTGTATGTCACGCCTAAACGCGCTCGGCTTGAATAACAGAGTCGTCCTGAGATGGGTACCGGGACACGCAGGAATCAACGGCAATGAGTGTGCCGACGAACTTGCGCGTTCCGGGGCCAAAGGGACACAGCTGGGCCCCGAGCCGTTCTGTGGCATACCTAAAAGCCTGGCTAACTGAACCCTCTTGGATTCCTGCTTCGAGGAAGCTTCCAAGCTTTGGAAGAATTCACTCTAAGTCATTAATAAAAGCCTTCGATAAACGGTACACCAACCGAATCCTGGCGCTAAGCAGAAGCAACCTTCGCATTATGACAAGAACCCTAACTGGACACTGTCACCTTAACAAGCACATGTTCAAACTGGGTCTAAGCAACACACAATCCTACAGATTCTGCGAAGAGGCGGAGGAAACGCCTCTTCATCTGCTAGGAGAGTGCGGAGCACTGATGCAAAAACGTAGCATCCATCTGGGCAAGCACCTGCACAGCCCAGACGAGCTATCACCCCGAAGAAAATCCTACAGTTCCGAGCAGCTGCAAGGGTTAGTGGCGAACTATGAACGTCGCAGCTTCAGGGCTTAACACTCGAGTGGCCATCACAATAGGCCTACCATGGCCGTAGTGACACGAAAGCCACCTAAAACAAATAAAAAAATAATAATTACGTACGATCATAATTATCAAAATCAACACTTAAATAAAACAATATCCGAGGAAACAGTAGCTAGCAAATTGGTACTACGTCTTTGAATTGAAAATAGTTTTGTTTTGAGCCAAGTTCATAACAACACGCTTCGAAGGACACGAGGCACGTTTCAGTACAGGCATAACCTCAGCTCAGCTCAGCCTATTGATGGTTTGCCTTTGAAAAGTTTGAAACTCCGACAACGCCTGTGATGGTGGAACCTGACATAAGCCGATTATAAACGTGAGCAATTCGTGTAGACAGGTTCATGATTGCTGAAAGCGATTAAACAAACGAAATTACATGAATACCACACTTATAATAGAATTTAGGTGTAATCGAGTACACGTAGCACAGTCTGCCACGACGAAAATATTCAGGTAAAGTACAAAGGTAAAGGTAACTTAGAGAACAAAATCGAGCTTTAATGTAAACTTTTTCGTAGGTATTGGAAACCAAGGACTTCCTCCTGAGCATGGTCTGCCTAGCAACATTAACAACGAACGACTCGTGATTTATTCGAAAAACCTGAAAGTATTCGGATTTCCAGAGTCGTTGATGGATAACATAACAAACTGTATTGTGATAAGGATCGGATTACGATAAAAAAATATGGAGGGAGATACATGACATAATGTGAGACGGTCTAAAATTTATTACATGTATGGTTATGATAAATGAATAATTACATATTGGTATATTCCAAGAACTTTTAGGAATTCTATTTATGGAGTTTGTCTTTTGAAAATGACCTTTTCAGTTATTCTGGTGCAATATCTAAAATAACAACCCTTCTTGCGCAGTCGGGTAAAAAAATAATACGACGACATTAAGTAGAAATCAAGGGTGTTTCTGTTTAGTAAAGTGAATTATGTACTGCAATGAAAAGTGAACGTGTTATAGGATGGAGGGGATGCTTAGTGCAAAATGTGCAAATCAACTTTCACAAAGCCGATAGGTTCTTACCCGTTGGCGAGTCTAGTCGGTAGCAGTGCTTTGTTGCACCTTTAGACCGAGGTCTAATCATGGAAATGGTTCTAGGCAGTGGAAAGCCCTCGTCCGATCGCAGAATACATTACTTGCGATATGAATATTCAATATTTTCTACAGACAACATTGCATCGTAAAATTACAGTTTTAATGTCGGGGAAACTCGCAAGACTTGAAAGAACAATCTCGTGGCACGGCAAAGAAAGGTTTAATATTTATGCGCGAATAATAAGCATTTTGCTGGCAAATTGGGGTAATAACGTCGTACCGGTTGCGGCTGAGCCCGGGTTTGACGTGACTGACATTTAGCAAGACTGCTACGGAACGCACGAAAGGTCACTTGGGTATATTGATGTCAGATATTGCTGGAGAAGATACATTTAAATTATACTCTTCTGAGTTCTATTACTGAAAATAGCCAAGTCAGGCTCAAGCCAACCTTACTGTTAGCCATAGATGACAGAAGTATCCAGATTCCGCGTGCGGTGCTATTTGCACGGAGCGCTGTGTGTCAAATACACGGCATCTTCACCCCCCCACTCACCCACGTAATGTTGCTCGTTCAAAAACATTTCCAAATTTTTGGAACCTATTTTTTTTTTCTACCTGAGAAATAAATTTAAAGGAAAATCATTTATGCTTACCAAGGAGGTGATGAATGCTTTGATGAACTTCGTTCAACCATGGACGAACGAAAGTATCCTTTTTATAAGCTCGAACGAAGATACAAAATGAATTTTGAGTGGCAAGTTGATAGAAAATAGTTAATGAATTGCGGCAAATTACTTTTCCGCTAGTTTTATTACTTGTAAAACGCAACAAATTTTAACCACATTTTTTTTTTTACCTCGGGTCAACACGAATTGATCAACCTTAGAGGCTGTCATAGACTTGCGTTTTAAGCCATGGCAGTTTGCTAGTAGGGTATTATATTGGTAAACATTCTACATGCCTGATGTACCTAATAGAAACTAGGGTAGTTTTTTGGTAGTGTTGGCAACAATCTTAATATGGACGCCGACATTTTTTCCAATGAGTGCGTAGAAAACATAATTAATTATTTGAACAAATAGAGCTTTAAATGTAGCATTTACGTGTGAAATGTGATCCCTTTGTGTTTCCTTTTTTGAGTTCAGCACGTCACGTCATTGGACGCCTGGCCATAGACCAACTGATGCTACCTATTCAAATCTAGAATATTTTCAACCTCTTCACTATTGACGCGCGTCACTGGATGGACACTGGATGAGATCTGGATGCTTCTGTCATCTATGCTGTTAGCCTGCATTATTTTCCATTACCCTGGGAAGTGCGTTTACAAGCGATTGTTAGTCGTAATACGAGAGTGTGACTATTCATTCAGGCATAAATACGTCGATCTCCGCACCACACCTATTCCACCATCAATAATCGCCAACACATTTAGTTACAACAGACTATATGCATTTATCTCTGCTTCAACATACAACCGTTACAACAGACTGCGTGCTATATTTATTATGCATCTCTACTTCAACAAAGTTTCTGAGAATTCTATCCACGTGTAAGCAATGTCAGTGGGCTGACCAATGCACTGCACTCCCCTAAGGGTGTTGTAGTGCAATGGAAACGGGTCGTGACCCACTTTGCCGGGATCAATACTCGGTCATCGACTCCGCCCGCCCAGCCCCTCCTGTCTGGTTCTAAGAATTAGGGACCAAGTACAACATTCTTTTAGCTTTTAGCATCGGGACGTGAATCAAAATAGTTTTAAGTCGAGAAATGAATAAGGTAGTCTTACCATTTTAGGTACTAGGTAGGTATTGCTATTTATAAAAAAGTAAAAAAAGTAAAAATGTGTTTATTTTGTTGCACAATTCAGACAGTAAAAATCCTTTTAAATTATGACCGTAAATTATGATCCTATTCCTGTTCTTTCTGTCATACCGAGATTCTAGGGTCAAACCAGGTTGGAATAACATGTATAAGATTTCCCTTGTTGCTCAGACTAGATAAATGCAAGTCTGTAAGAATCAAAAACTAGCAAACAACCACGCACGCGCGATACGCTACCATGTAAGTACCTACCTATCCTTTCCATTTCCAATCTTCATCTAACAAATTGCTTTTCTTTTCTTTATGTATGTAGTAGCAGAAAACCAAGACTAATGTGTTTGTATTAGCATGTCACCCTGAACTTTTGTCTCGTGTGCGTAATTTAGCTTCCAGCTATTCAATCACTTCAGAACATGCGACGTAGTTTGTGGACAATATCAAAGCAATACCATTATGGAAATGAAATTGTGTTTAAGTTTATGGATAGACGTTATCAGGTTACGAATGTCAAAAGACGGCGCGTCCTATCGACGTATCGGAAATGGAATCTAGGTTTGTGTATGAGCCTAAAGATAGGCAGGCAGTAATAATAAAAACCAGTAGGTATCTACTTATTGATGAACGCTTGTGTTGACTCAATATGGGATACATAATGTTACGCAATAATTTCACAATCGTTGGTTAAATTAAACTACAAAGGAGTAACAAGATAAATGAGGGTGCAGAACCTCCAACAATCATCACAGTATCAAATTGTTTTACAAATCAGTTGCCTTTGCCTCGGATTTGCCAAATGAGCTGTAACATGACATCGACTGAATCTGGCCACAAGGCGTGTGGTTCAGACATGGGCTTGGTACTCTACAAATAAATAAATAAATATAAATAAATAAATAGCGCAAGCTTCAGGCATAAATATTTAAAATTTCTTTGCTGTTGGTTAAGGTAACTCAGTGTGTTGTTGATACCCTTTGAGCTGCATCAAAGTAAGAAATACACGTAAATAACATTGCAATTAATTTGTAAAATACCTAGGTAATGGACTGTCCTCTATTAATATAATGAATGAGTTATTACATTGTTAAATTCAATGGCAAAGCGTAAGAAAATGAAGTAAGAATGTTTGTTAATTACGTTGGCATTTTGTACAGAAAGATAGTAGATTATATAAGTTAGATAATAACTTTAATCTATCCAGGTACAGACTGATAATAATGATAACAAAGCACGCACTAATAACATTAAAATTATTAAAACTTGGTCTTCATTATTTCATGCTCGACGTTCAAATTCAAACACGACAAAATAAAATCGTACATGTCACGAAGAACTGCGATCGAAAAATAGTAATAGGGGATGCTAAGAGACAATGACGTCACTGTTGTGACGATCTGCGCATGACGTCACGCGCACTGAGCCATAGACTAATTTTAGAATCTTGCCTGCAGCCAATAGCGAAGGGGTGATCCACTTTGCTGATCAACTAATGGATCAGTTTCCGCTTTTTTGTCCACTCTGATCCACCGATGGATTAGTTTCGACTTCAAGTTCCACTCTGATCTACCGATGGATCAGTTTCCACTTCTAGATCCACTCTGATCCACCGATTGATTAGTTTCGGCATCTTGTTCCTTGCGCGTCGCCGCGCGCCGCCGCGCTGTCCCGTTCGGCACTGAGCCTGTCTGTTCCCACAGAAAATATACTATACTTTTAATCAGTATTTTTCTAAGATCAAGCAGATTACGTTCCTAGTTCCTATTTCTAGTGGTTAGGGAAGGAAAAGTTTCTGTACAACGGATGAGATCGGGTGTTTTGATGGCCGTTTTTAACGACCTTTTATGGTAAAGTATCTATAATTTATATTTCTCCTAGATCCTGACCGCCTTGATACCAGCACTGCGACCTGACTCTGTGACCTGGATTAGACTGCCACAGCCCACTTCCCTGACCTCCATACTCGTACTACCGCTAGCTATAACTGGTTCAATAACTTCGTAATGAAGTAGGTACTCATTAACCTCTTAATAAGATTGCGAATCCATTTTAAATATTCACACTACTTGATGTCCAATAGACAGCTGCGGAAAACAGCTGCATAAAAAGGACACGTTCAAAATCATTTCGCGGGTCAAATCAATGTCACATAAAGCCAGATGTTAAACGATTTAGGCAAATAAAACTACATCGGCCAATCGTTTTGCTGTCAGGCATCCGAATAACGGAGACCAAACCTGTCCAGCGTTGGAATAACTTTGAATGCCACAAAAATAGGATCAGGGGAGCGATTAATCATACGTTTCGCTTTGCGTGTTGGTAGAGGGGTGACGGAGGGACGCATGTCTCGAGTGCGTCGCCCTAAGCTAGCAAGGAACTTGCTTGGATCAACGACCTGAGACCGGAGCCCTTGCTAAATAGCCGTCAGACTGTGTACCCGTGCATAGTCCACTTCTCTCCCATCGTTCGTCGGCCCCAGCCTAATGGCCTCGCCATTACCAACTTTTCGTCGAGTCTGAGTGGCGCTTTCCGGATATTCTGGGAACTTCGAGGAAGCTCCAATTAATGGCACGGACGGAACTCTCGTAATAATGAGAATCTACGTATTTACAAGACGCGCTTGTGGAGAGGATGTTTAGCATTCCAACTGTTCTATTTTTAAACGCGCTGTGATGAGTTTTCTTTAGTAGTGAAAACATTCTTCAACGTCATTAATATCACTTTTACGAGATCATAACTATTTCGTAGATAGATTCCAATTAAATGAAAACCAACATGAATGGACTAGGTAGGTATGATATGGCGGGTATAAATCTTAGGTGTCTATTGTATATTTTAGGTGGTTTCAACCAAGGAGATGTTTCACGTTATGGATTATGTACCTACACCAATTGCAAATATTTAGCTTGAAGCTTAAATCCGCGTGTGTCACCTGACATTGATATGCAGGGAATGATGCCATAAATTCCGGCGACTCTGTTTTTAATCTGTCTAATATTGCTACGGCGCACAGTGGATCGAAAATGCCCTTCCTATAGACATAGAACTTTTTTTTTCTAAACATGCTTTTTCTTATTGGAAACCAAGACAGAATCTTATTAGAAGCCCAAACTATATCATATTTTATGAACCTAGGTGATAATGACGCAGAAAAGATTTTTTGAACTTTAATTTGTATGGAGAAAAACATGAAAATCGATATTTTTCGGCTCTCGTGCGAGTGCCCGTTATTTCCTCCGGCATAAATAATGTTCCTATTTTTTACTATCTTTTGACATATAGCACATATGGGGCACTCGATGGACTTCAGGTGAAAAAAAATAAAATATATTTTTAAATTTTCTTTTTGCATTTTATTCATTATACAAGGTACATTACGACCTATAAATAATATTTCAACTCACCTAATTATTGTTACAATTTTAATGTAATATTTCACCTATCATAATAATGAAAATATATAAAAATTTTATATTTAGTTAAAGTAAAAGCATAATTATCAAATACAGTCATTATTTTTAAACAGAAAAGAATAATAATTACAAACTACAAAGGCGATTAAACAATTCACACGAAATAAATATTACTATTTTTTTAGACACAAGGCAAATTTTTCTATATTACAAGTTATCATACACAATAATTATTTAAAAAACATGTATTATGTACCTGCATATAAGTTACAAAGTTTCTGTAAAACAATTAGAACATATTAAAAGACACATCCATATCAGCATCTGTGTCAGAATCTGTGTCTTCTGGATCAATGAATTAATGTGCTCTGACTTGAGGCACCATCAAATCCCCATTTCGATATTAATATCATTGATTGGTTTGTAATCTCGTCAGGTAAACTTTTTATTATTCTTTTAACAGTTATGTCAAGGAGTGCTTGAAGAGCTACTTTGGCCATTGTATCCGTAACAGTGATTGCGTCTATCGGAGGAAAGCAATCCATCTTGGCTTGCTGCACTTTGTAATATGATGGATACAAATTTGTAATGCCTTCTTGAATGGCAGATTCTCTCAACGTTATATACTGCCACTTTGATGGTTTAAGTGACTGTAATAAGCCGAGCGCTTTGGTAGGGGTGAAAACACATTTATTTTTTTCATTTGCTTGTTCCACGATTTTTTCCGCCTCTTTTGGATTCTTTAGAATATGATCTATGGCTGCTGCCAAAATATCTTTACCCTCATTTTTCATATTAGCAATTAAAGCAAAAGCCAATTCTGAACTTTCTCGGCCTTTATAATTATAATTTTCAATCCTTCGTACCTTTTGTTTTGTTCCAAGTTCTGTGAAAGGTTTGCGCGGACTGGGAGCCGTTTTCGTTGATGTTCCAACAGTTGATGTACTCGGAGAGGGTAAAAACAATTCGCCAGCTTCACTTGTTTCTTGAATTGCAGTATTTAGCTGTTGTGGTCGTATATTTTCACGTACACAAGTTGGCCACTCGATATTCTGCTCCAACCAATCTGTATAGTGTTTTTTGAAAGTTTCTGAGTTACATTTTGCAGATTTCCATCTTTTTATCACAGACTGACTAAACCTTCGACAGAATTCTTGGAGAGTGTCTGTATCTTCTTCAGATAAACTCAAATTCAACTGAAATTTAACACTTTCTAACAGTTTTAAATAGTTTCCAAGCTTGCCAGACTGTTTTAGAATCACAAATAGATCCAGATTGGTCACCACACTATGCTTTTCCATTTTCAACTCGAAATTTCACAGATGTTTTACGTAGTAAGTTTTAATATAACTAAAAAAATATTCAGAACCCTCCATATTTATACTTACTTCATACCGGCTAACGACTACTAGAAAAAACTAGACAATGACAAATTGTTAATTAGGTAAGTACATACCTACTTAAATAACATCCATTTTTAATAACAAAGCAAAGTGGCTTAAGGAATTCTTAGAATAATAATACAATCATAAGTGACGGGTTAGCAGGTAGTTCAAGATAAGTAGGTAAACCTCTGCAGTAAATTTTGTAACAATGATAAGGTCGAGTACCTAACTTAATGGCCCCTTGTAAATTTAACAAAAAAATATACAATAGGTATCGTCTTTAACGGCTAAATATCATAAAACCACCATATAATATGGAATTATCAGGTAAAATTATAAAGTATGGCTGGTGAAATATTGCATTAAAACTGTAACAATAATTAGGTGAGTTGAAATATTATTTTTAGGTCGTAATGTACCTTGTATAATGAATAAAATGCAAAATGAAAATTTAAAAATATATTTAATTTTTTTCACCTGAAGTCCATCGAGTGCCCCATATGTGCTATATGTCAAAAGATAGTAAAAAATAGGAACATTATTTATGCCGGAGGAAATAACGGGCACTCGCACGAGAGCCGAAAAATATCGATTTTCATGTTTTTCTCCATACAAATTAAAGTTCAAAAAATCTTTTCTGCGTCATTATCACCTAGGTTCATAAAATATGATATAGTTTGGGCTTCTAATAAGATTCTGTCTGGGTTTCCAATAAGAAAAATCATGTTTAGAAAAAAAAGTTCTATGTCTATAGGAAGGGCTTTTTCGATCCACTGTGCGGCGCCATAACAGTCTTCCGTTCGTTCGCTTTCGGGGCTCTTCGGCACAGTTCGGGGTAACGGACTAGCGCTTGCGCAGGGTCAACAAGCCAGCCAAGGTCGGGTCAACGCCCTATCCAGGGTGTCCCGGTTCTGTTCTGCTGACTAGACGGGCAGGTGAATACAACCTGACGTGTCAATAACTTTGTATAGGTAGGTACAGCCGAAATAACGAGTTCTACACGAAACGACGCATTTTATTATTTTTATTTTAGCCTACAATACACTGACGTTGGGTGGGCTAGGTAGGTAGCTATCAGTGACGCACAATAGTTTATGTGCGCATGCGCGTTTTAATATTTTTATTACGTTCTTGAAGATTTTGCTAAGCTTGGGCAGCTAACTTTGACTACTTTCCGCTGCTAATGGTAAATTGGTAGGTTCAGGTCGCGTCACGTAAAAAGTACGCTGAGGGGGGTAGAGGGGATGTGTCTGCGCACGGGCAACTCGCGATAAATCGCTCAGTGCGCAGGTGAAGTCCAGCGTTCTCTTTACGTGACACGACCTGTACAATAAGATTAAAACCACTTGGCCGAAGTGAAGTTTAAGCTATAAGCAAAGTTTTCACATGCGCACCACCATTTTGTCCTTAACGAGTAGGTACTGCGCAGCCACTGACGCAACTTCAGGTAGGTAGCTGCCAAGTTGTTTTAATCCTAGTGTACTATAGTGTATTAAACCCTAACCATGAAGGGACGAATCATTTTTGTAGAAGTCAGTACTTACAGCACAAAAGTTGTTTTTTTTTTACCATCAATAACAAGTTAGGTTCTACCTCTCTATCATTATCTATCACAGTCACATATGTAGATTCCTATTTATAAGATCCCTTGTACAACGTGTTTGCAATAAAAATGTTACTATTGACTATTCCCTTATACATCTCCCATTGACAATAGGTAAGCGGATATAGGCGTGCGTGTATCAACTAGTTAGAGAAAAAGTCAAAGTCAAAAACTCTTTATTTCCATAAATACAATAAATGTACACTAAGAAAAGGTCACATTCTTAATAATAACTAAACACTGACACGGAAATAAAGTGTTATTTTTGATTTCAATCGCTTCGGTATTTAGACTAAAGTAAAGAAGCGACGAAGAAACCCTTAGTCATTAACCTTTAGTCAGAATGAATGTCTTGCACGTGCAACGCGTGCAAGGAACATTATACCGAGCTCTAACAATGCAGCTCCTATTTCAAAACCTACGATAAAACAGTGTAATGCTTGTAACATAGATAAGTATAGGTACCATGAGTACTTGTAGCTACGCCTAGGCGGAAGGTGACTAGGTATACAATTGTGGTGTACATGACCACATTAACTATGTATCTAATCCAGTGCTTCTTAGCATATCTAGTAAGTACTACACTACTATTATTTGCCTACAATGCAGACCTACATATTATAGGTACAATCAACTGCACCAAGTCGCTTTGTTGATTGATTATTAAATCCCGATACGAATGGCACTTACCGGTTGAATCATCTGAACATAAACAACAGACTGTTTGTTTATGTATTTTGTAGGAAAATTCTACGACGTCAACTACGACGCGTCGTTGTCGCGTCGTAGTTGCGTGAACCAGAGGCCATTGATGATAATTAGACCTTTTTATTTTAAGTTATATGAGCAGGTTTCTATGTTTAATTGCTTAGCTATTAAATGTGTAACCTTGGCACTTAATAATACAGAAGTTGCAGAAAATATGTATGTAACAACAACACATGTAACTTTTATAATAATGTAATGTACAAACTGACACTACACTGTCCTCAAAAAAAAAAAATTTAAATTGACATAATTTCTTAAACATCTTATGTACCTATATTTTTTTTTAGGGCAATGACCTTTATTAACAAAGAAAATTACAATCAAATTATAACTAGTATTTACAATTGAAACAATTAAGCTAACTGCAGACTGTTGCAAACAATCTACAGGTAGCTCAACTGATCCATATCAATACCAGTCGGAAGCGTATTAATTTTAAGTATTGAGTTTCATGTATGTTTCTACTATCAATCAATTTGCTTCTTTCCTAACCCTGCCATTCTCACTAGTCCAGACATGGACTAGGCTCAGAAATAGAGAGATGCTTAGCAAACGATGGACACACCTGCCAGAATGCAGACAAGCCAGAGCGCCGCTTCCATCAACATCACTGAAGCTATCAAAACGCTTACTTAACCTAATCAGAATGGGACTGCATAACCTGGTTGGAACACCAACAGGACACTGACCACTAAACATACACTTATTCACCATCGGAGCGACGGACAGCCCTCTCTGCAGGAGATGCCTAAGCAACGACGAATCAGCTGCCCATGTAGTCCTGGAATGCGTGGGAGTGACAGCACAATGGACAGAAATCCTAAACTTGCTGAGGTCACTCCGTGAAGCCTGTGAAGAGTGAAGACCCTAGGAAGATTCTGCGCTTCTGGACGGAGTTAGGCTGGCTATGCTAGCAATAAAACAAGGCATAATGGACCAAATAGAGTACAAATGCGGACACAGGAGTACTTCCACCTTAACCTTACAAATCAAATAAAATAATGCTAGATTGTATGACATTTGTACCTGGTGTGCGTCCTACACACAGTATGACTACACTCACTAAAGAAAGTGATACAAATACCTACACTACCTAAGACACCTTATTCACATGTCCCAGGCCCAGGTAGACTGTTTTTATAGTCACAAAAAATCAGGTAGGGAGGTAGAGTTTTGTGGTATACCAACTTCAATCACACTACAACTTGTATGGGATGGCACCGACCATGACAAGAAAGAACTGGAAGCGATATGAAAACTACTATGTTTTAAACATAAAAATATGTAAGGTGGAAAAAAAAGTTAATGAAATGTATGATGAGCGTCAGAATTGTGACATTTTTAATAGGTGATAGGTATGTAAAGTTTTTGATGATACCATGTCTTTTGTATTGAATGAATAATAAACTTTCATAGTTTGACTAATTAATTATGAATGTAAGAAAAGAAATTTAAAAATTATCAATTTAAAATGTTGATTATTTGATATGTTTGGTCAATAAACCTATCCTCAAAATGTAATGGTCTAAAATGGTAGTTACCTAGCTATAGAACTAAATGATTCTTGATAATTTGACAGCTATGTATACCTACTCTGACAATGAGTGTACAATTCAAACAGAGACATTTCAATGGAACAATGTGTTTATAAATAAAATGCCTGGACAATCAAAGTTATTGAAGCAATCGATGTAGGTATGAACTCATACTTGCAAAGCCCAAAGTGAACCTGACCTAATTGCTTTCCGATAATCGTGATAATTTCTAGTGATCTCACAAAGTAGATATAGGTAGGTACGAGCCTAATAGCTTTATCTCTGTTTGGAAACATCAACCCGAATACGCACGGCACTGAATTCGGCCCAGAAAGCACAAAGTACCTACCTACATAAGACATGGCATGAACAAAATATCTTTTTGTAACCTGGCAAATGGTGGGTATGGATTCTATAAAACAGAATTTTAATTATGTGGATTAAATGGATAGACAAGAATTTCGGCCAGATCAAACTGAAAAATAACCAGTAGGTACTAAAGAAAGAGTAGGTACGATGACTTCACAGGCTTGAAATCTTGTGAACTAAATGTAGTCAGACCGAGAAAATTTCGTATTCGTTCGTCCCATCTCTCCACGTTGGGAGGGCATGACCTTCGCCACAATTATGTTACCTACAAATACAAAAAATGGTAGAAATTATAGAATAAAATTGTTTCTTACCTCCACAGCCATACACATTGAATAGAAATTGAACGGTTGCAGCCGTGAGCAGCACAAAAAATTCACTACCTACACACGCTAGAAACGTGTGCACCGCACAAAAAAGTTGTGAAACTGAGAAAAATCGAGTTTAGTGTTTCCACTCTCGCTTCAAATGAATGACTTTTTGCTTCATTCATCGCCGCCGCCGCCACCAAGACACATTTTGCGCTTTTTCAAGATTTTGAGTTACAACGAATACAAAAAAAAATTGTGGCCTAATTTTATTGCGCGAATTGCTTATTTTTGGTATCGCCATCGAATCGTGAAATAAAATTAGGCCACAATTTTTTTTTTCGATGTGTCTCATGAAACGCAAGATGTTTCTGTAGAGGAAAGTTGCGGCACAGTGCCAAAAACATGCCCTAGACCCCAGAACGAAACACGCCAATTATTTCTGTTGTATGTTGCTTCCTATACAATGAAATTAGTTGTATGCCATTTACTCCTTAACTTTATGCGTGATGCTAAATAGCAACGAAATAATATTTGCTTAGTTTTGATAACGCTATCGAATCGTGAAATAAAATTAGGCCACAATTTTCTTTTTTTTTTTTGATGAACTTAAAAAACGCAAAAAAGCGCTAGATGTGTCTTTGAAGGAAAGTTGTGGCACAGTGTCAAGAACATGCTTTAATAGACTCCAGACAGAAACAGGACAAAACACGCCTCCTATTTCTGTTTGTATGTTGCTTTCCATAAAATGAAATCAGTTGTATGCCATTTACTCCTGCCATTTACTCTAGGCAAAAAATGTAATACAATATTTATTGCTTAGATTTAAAAAACCTATCGAATGGCATATTCAAATTTATGAAATTACGACTTAAAAATTTAGGCATGCTATGTCCGACCCGTTGTTGTATGGGCCCCCATCCACGACGACGGGCGAGCCAACAACGCAAAGGAAATAAAGAAGTGGAGCGTGCTGTGAAAAGTATTGAAACTTTTGCGGCGGGGGGTAGGATATAAATGAGAAATACAAATTAATTTCCAAAATGCTTATCTATGTAATTTTTTTTTATGTTATAAAAGTAATAAAAAAAAAGTTACTAAATTAGTCTTTATTGACAAAGAAAATTGCAATTCAATAATAAAAACAAATTAGAACTAGTATTTACAATTGAAACAATTAAGCTAACTGCAGACTGTTGCAAACAATCTACAGGCAGCTCAACTGATCCATATCAATACCAGTCGGAAGCGTCCCCAAGACGCTGGCTGTATTGCCCCGCTGTATGGCAATGCTGATGCGCTGCGCCAGATACCCGCCAGCTCTCGGGTCACGCGTCGCGTCGACCAGACGCTCAGATAACTTTTTAAAAACCCGGAGAGCCTCGGTACCCCACGGACCTAGGGACTATTATTGAGCCTACACATTTGCTCCCTTTGGGTCTCAACCCCAAAGGGAGCAAATGTTTAGGCTGAAAGTTACTTAGATATCTAGCTTTTATCGATAATCGACCGGGGCAGTCAAGACGTGACAGGTTCCAAGTCTCTTAAATATAATAGTATTGGTTTTTTAAAAGGTACCAGGTACCTTTTACATATTTTGTTGTTTTTATAAAACAGCTTGCTACCTTCAATGAAATGAAATGAAATGAAATGAAATGAAATAAAATAGCATTTATTTGCATAAATATAGGTTTGAGAGTTTCACTATATTTGACCTTTAAGTCGTGCAAATGTTTAAACTTAAAAATAACTATTCACCAAAATATTCTAGATTTCAATTATTTGCATTGATATGTAACGGGGGTTACATATCAATGAACGACACTGTACATCAATAAAGAATTTTGAATTAAACTTTACTACCTAGTCCGGAATGAAATCTTCTAATGATTTGATGTAATTTTGAGTACTTAGACCTACCCATCTTATCCATCATTTTTCATTCCACCACCCATGTCAGGCTTTATTTGTTATTCGTTATCTTTACGCTTACTTAATAGCGTACTATCCAATAATATACAGTTCGATCAAAAAGAGTAGAAAATAAATGAGGGCGCCACTATTGTTTACATGGTATCACCATATACTACGGCAGAACGTTTTGATACTTGATATTTTTTAATATATTTTTAAAACACATTGCAGTTTTTATTTCTTCACATTTATGCTCTTCACATAAATGTTTGTCCTGGATAAGAATCAGACAATCATGGGACTTCTTTCCTGACTGAATAAATGAACTGAAAAAATGACTGAATTGATTGTCTGATACCACTAATATCAAAATCCTTGCTTAGGCCGACCTTTTCTGTGATTCGCAGGAATACTAAATTTACCGCTATTTTTTTTGCCTTATAATCCTCATACCTATCAGTGCTTTCAGATTTTCCTGCAACCAAACATAGAAAGTATCAAGAATAAAGGGTTGCACTACAAAATACGTTTCAATGGGAAATTAGTGTTGCCGCTAGCGGAAAATTATTCTGGTCAGTCAAACAAATAAAAACTGCATGATTTCAAATAAATATTTTACGTCTGTTTTTTTAATTCTGTATAAGTATTTTATTGTTATGAAAATAAATCTACATACATAAATCAGTACCTACCTATAAACTTTATTTTAGTTTTATATTTGGGTGGTTGAAAATTGCATATTATTATCTCAATAAAATCTTTTGAATGCTTTTATTTTGTAATATATGCATGGTTTTTAAATATAAGTAGGTGAGTATCTAAGCTAAATAGGTGCATATAATTTTGCAAAGAAAAGCTGAATCTGGCGACAAATGCACACTATAGCGGCCACACTGGCCTTTCATAAAGAGTTGCCAGTTTCCAGTATATTTTAGTTCCTCGATAATTAATTTCTACTCTATCCGGTCAGACTGTAAGTAGGATAGATACGAACCTTGTTTGTGTTGCAAGAACGCCAACGTTTCATCCCTTAACAAGGGACTATCGTATCGTTTTGAGTAAGATCTCAATTTTCCCGCAGAAATAGGAGATTTTCTTAGTTGTCAACACTATGTCAGATTGCCAACTCCAAAAAATTAAACGATTGTAGGGCAGCGCCATCTAGTGAGTGTGTGTAGCAAACATTTTATTTCAAACATGCTCAGAGCTACATACTGGAATTGCTTGTGCGAAGGACGTATTATCTCATAGCACGTTCGGACTAATGCTCCGCACGTGCATTCCCTGTAAAAATAGTAGCCTATGTCCATCCCCATGGCATTACCTATCTCCGTGCATTTCAATAGAAACAAAGCTTCCTGGATAAACTTAAGTTATTAGTAGTATTCATGAGAATGGTGGTAATAAAAGTCTGAAACAATTGGTATTGGACAACTTTATCCCCGAAACCATTTTATAACTATTATTAACTGATTAAAGTTAGCTTCAATCTTAAAACTCAATTAGATTTCAAGAGGCCAAACAGACAGCCATAGCTCACGCCAATATTTTATGGTTGATGATGAGTTGGCAGTGTGGAATTTATACTTTAGGGTGGTATTCCACTTTTTACACAAATTACAAAGGAATCTTGGAAAAATATATTTGATGAGCGCAATGGGGCCCCGTGAAAGAAATTTGGTTAAATGTTGGGCATTGAAATTGGACAAAGATATTTGACGATTACAATACCACCCGAGGTGGCAGAGATGCCTATCTCTAAGAGGTGCTAGCAAACAAATACTAGTTCACCATGATTTAATATTGACATCACATGCAGGATGAGCATCTGATTTAAAATTCTATTAAATGTGATGGGATCACTGGTAACTGCATAATTCCATATCAGCCATAACAACTAGTGTGAGCCGCAGTTTGTAACAAATGCTACATAAACATATGATCGTTGAACCCTGGTGGGGGCAGGTGGTCTGCATCTGGGGGCGGAGCCCGACGGCCCGGCATTGGACCGCCTGGAGGACCGAAGGGGTCGAAGCGAGCGCCCGGCGGTACGGATCCCCTGAAACAGAATAAGAAAATACACTACTTAATAGTTGATGGCTTGCTGTCTCACAGATCTTACAAATATGTAAAAAGTGAAGTGTTTAGGCCAAGACCAATTCAAAACTACCGAATAGATAGACGAATAGTCACAAATCTCGAATTACATGATGTCTACTTTTTATCTATTATCTTACTCTAAAACGCGTCCAAGCGGCGTGCTCATAAAATAACATAATAATTTCTAACTCACCTTGGGAGACCTCCAGGGATCCCTAATCCAGGGTTCTCAATATCCCGTCGTGGACCAAATGGGTTGAACAACATGCCGCCCCCCGCAGGTGCAAATGGGTCTAAATCTGATCGCCCTATGTTTGGAAGCCCTGCTGGTGGAAGCTCCCTGAAATATTTTTATTTAGTATTTTTTGTAAAATTGACGTGGTGCTGTGAGCGAAGGTCCGCCTGCAACACAGAAGTGTTGGATTCCTGCCGCAGGACAAATGTTTAGTATTTATTTTTCAGGGTCTGGGTCAGGGTTTAAGTATGTCATTCATCTGGGTGCTTACTTTGGGGCCAGATGATGCAGTGTGAATAAGTCCAATGTTTTTTTGTATATTATGCAAATACATAACTTATTTTAAACAATATTTTTAGGCATTTTATCTGTTTATTTACCATAAATCTGGGGTATCAGGCTGTGCAACTGGCATGGGCCTCGTAGGAACTCTCAACGGATCGTCTGGCTGTCTGCGATTGTTTGAAGAGGGATCTACAAAAAAAATATAATTAAATGTTTTTATGCTTACTATAATAACTGAAAAGGTATGCCACCTCAAAGTTCTTAGGCAAAGTTTTTAGGCAACAAAACTGTAGATATAGTGTATTTTTTTTTCTTTTTGCGTTTTAATATAGGACATACTTCCAGTTTGAGTTTCTACAGTGCTAGTAGCTCTCTCCGTCAAAGTGTCAATCAGGTCCCGTTTTATATTGAACATGAAGTTTTTGTGATCTGGTATCATTTTTTCAATGGCTCCTTTAGTTTCCTTTACTGTTTCATCTATTTTCACTGCTATGTTTGATACTGACAGGTCTTCTGATCTCTGTGGGGGTATAAAAGTCTAATACAGAACACATCATTTCATGGTAAACTTCGATCAATTATATCGATTGATCGAAGATGGTAAATGGAGAATGACTAACTTTTAATTATTTAAATAAAAATATATTTCGGAACTGCTGTTTAAATTTAATCATTTCTTGGGGTAAAATTGCCAATTATGCGTCGTGACGTCACACTACGGGGTGGAGTATCACAAATGTGACTAGCTCTGACAAGGATGGGGTACGGGCCCAAAACACATGAAATTCGTGTGACGTAATTTATGAATAGCCCCAAATGAGTTATTATCTAAAAGTATACCTCGATTTTTGGAGATGTAACCAAAGTCTTGATTCCCACTCGGAAACGGCTAGTAGTCGAGCACATTCTGATGAGCTGGCTGACATATTAATAAAATCACCACTCAAAGAAGATTGTATCACTACCTACCTGTGACTAATGTTTAGTGATACATCTATTAGAAGATGGGTATGTGCCTCAGTTTTGTCGGAATGACATAAAGTTATAAATAATATTTAGGTACCTTTATAAGGTATAAATAATATTTTTACAACTACAACTACCCCCTAGGTTCCAAGACCGTAAAGTTCTTTACCAAAACATGGTGCTAAAATCACTTAAGTGTTTGTTGTCTTATTTTAACATGTAGGAATACTTTTACAAAAACATAGTCATCAGGTGGTGAATATCAATGGTTGGTATATGAACTGTGTTTTAGATAAAAACAATTTTTAGATCCCTGGTTGACAGCTAATCTACACATCCACAAAAGCTACCGGACTATCAACAGATGAGACATGATCAAGACCTCTATGTCTCTATCACACCTTGCCAGACTCACCTCTCTGTTGAAAGTTTTACTGTACCTATTTCAAATCAAGAACTAGGTAAATAAGCAGCTCAACTAGGAGCCATTCTGGAGTATGCAACTTATAAATGTAGGAGGTAAGTTCAGAAATTAAAGCTTACCATCAAGTTCACAATTAGATTGCCATCTGTGTTAAGGCCATGAAGTATAAAAAGTTTATTATCCAGCACATATCTAAGAGTGTAGTTTTCATTGTCATTCCAACCAGTTGGCAGGAGCTCAGTCTTCTCTTCGTCTCCGGTTAGGATTCGCTGAAACAAATATGCAATATTAAGGTAATAAGCAGTTTTCAAACAGTAATTCAGTGAAGATTGAGAGCTCACTTATTTTTGTTGCAATGTGCATTGCTACATAATACCGACCTCATCACCGATACCGATGCTTCGTAAGCCCCGTTTCACGAGATTCCAATGGATAAACGCCACAATTACATCAGACTTTCGTTTCACGTCTTTCTCTACAGTCTTGAAAGTGAGATCCCATCCGAAAAGAGGGTCAGATGCCATAGCGATACCTTGGTTTTTGATTTGTTGTAATTTTCTGGATTCTCGTGTTATTTCAGTAGGTAGATGGAATCTCGAATGCATCGGCATTGCACATCATGATTTGCCGGAAAATGCACAACTTGTTTGTGGTTGGTTTGGTTTGTTTTTTTCTGTCATATCATGAACGAAGCTGTCAAAAAATCAGCTGTCATGCATTTCACGTCTGTCAGCTGACTTGTTACCAACGTATTTCTCTTAGTGCCAGATTGCTAGAATTGTGCCAACCAAACCAGTCTCAGAGCCATTTTCCAAAAAGGACCACATTACTTGACTTTTAGTTCATTTTGATCAGAAACTTGTAAGGATACCGTAATTTTAACTTGGTTATTTGTATGATTTTATTTTTATTTAACTAGAATCTAGTTACTAGATTATTAACTGATTTTAATAAGAAAGTTATTGGGTACCTACATATGCAAAACCGCTTGAAACTTGTCACAGTAGAGCCTTTCATATATTTACGGGAGTATTACAAACCTTCGATGTCATCGAAGGTTACAACTTCAAAAAGTGGTATTTTTTGTTAAATATATACTTGAAATTTCTGTATATTTAACAAAAACTACAATGCCACAATCTATTATAGAGTGAATCTCTAACTCTAACAGCAAAAGATGACCAAGAGCCTCTCTCAACATTCAGGTACATTGTTAATATATAGTTCACAATGACATTTGCTTAAATTTAGACGTTAACATGCTTGTTTAATGTCGCTTGTATTGTATGCAATGTCATCATAATTCACTCAAGGGC
Source organism: Eupithecia inturbata (assembly GCA_963662085.1). Classification (NCBI taxonomy): domain Eukaryota; kingdom Metazoa; phylum Arthropoda; class Insecta; order Lepidoptera; family Geometridae; genus Eupithecia; species Eupithecia inturbata. The sequence continues at coordinate 13,677,174 of OY759177.1, read as the reverse complement.
ATGCGTCACTACTATATCAAAGTAGCGCGAGACTTCTTATTTATCTCTTACTCATATACATTTCTATAACATGTGTAAGAGATACGCTATCGGAGCGTTGCGGTCAGGCTGTGAAAAAATTTATTTAGATAGAAAAATTAAAATTATTTACCTAAATTAAAATGGAAACATGCACTGTGGATACATAAATTTGTTATAATATGTACGTAAAACATGAAACGCTATCCTTTTTAATCTTTTTATGCACGTATCAGCTGTTATTTGTGAAGGATATCACCGAGTATTTTGGCTTGTAATGGATTGTGGATTGTAATGAGTGGAATCGTTTTTAAATTTTCCTATGGTCTAATTTTTGAATTTTTGTGGAAGGTATAATTTTTTCCTTGTAAGTTTAGAACGGAACAATGATTATTTCACTTAAATTATAAGTCAGAAACGTCAAACATAATTTTTTTTGGCATTATTTAAAAAAAAACGTAAAAGAACGTGTTGTTGAGTGGAGACTTTAATGGATCTTTATTGGATGTATGGATAGCTCCGATTTGATTAGTACTCTTCTTATAAACGCTCCATCTCGTCTACCCAGGAAAAGTGCATATAATATTTTTTCCTCGACATTTTCAAGAACGAATTTAGGTATGCAAGCATCTTTGCCAAGACTCTGCAGGATTTATAATTCGCTTTCTAAATCCGAGGACATTGACCTCACAGATTCGCTACCTAAATTTAAGAAGAAAATCAGAAGTCATATTCTACCTACCTCTTGAACTAGGTACCTTACCTACCTTTGTCTATAATTTAAACAAATGAATGTAGTCCTATTATAATTAAAAAAAGACATATAAATAATATAGTATTATAATAAATAAAGATCTCATTGTTATTGTAGGAAAAGATCTCATTCTAAGTAGATTTTGTAATTTTTATGTTGTATACTATTTTAGTCATAAGCATTTTTTAAATATTCCTTTACCTTTTGTATTATACTTTTCCTTTTATTTTTGTAGCAATTTTGCCAGTCCAGTTAAAAAAAATTGTTATTTGTTGTTTTGTTAGGTAGGTACTCTGTTAGTGTGCACGCTGAGACTTCCTAAATTATAGAGACACATAGATTTAAGAACCTTGTTACTTGTTTGTTACTAACTTGCGTTGTGTGATCTCATGTTGGATGTCCTATTTAATAAATAAATAAAAAGAGACTTCGATTCGGCAAACGTAGCGTATGACGCCCTCCGGCCAGGTGGGATTTGGGATGACGACCTCCGAAAAACTGCAGGCAGAATCTGGATGCGGTAAACTGAAGACAGAGCGCTATGGCGCTCATTATGGGAGAAAGGTTGATGATAATGATGATGATGATGATTTCAGGAAATATGTACCTAATTTGAAAGTTTTTATTTTGAGCTTATCAAATATGATACAGAGTGTTTAACAGACCGTGTGCCATAATTATGGTAACTAGGGGCAGGTGGAACTAAGTGCAGTAGCTTGCCGGCTTTTTTAACCCTGAAAAGCTATTTAAAATATTGTTTTAAAGATTTTGTGTTTTTCCGAATTTAGAACTGCTGTAACATTTTCTGTTACATTTTTTTTAATTACTTCTGGTATGTTAGCCCTTATTTTTAAAATCTATATTTACGTGAGAAGGTATGAATGTAATGAATAAAAAAAAAAGAAAGTTATCTGACGGTTGACGCGACGCGTGACCCGAGAGCTGGCGGGTATCTGGCACAGCACATTAGCATTGCCATACAGCGGGGCAATTCAGTATAATGTATGAATATTTCATAAATAAATGAATCAGTTTGACTTGAGCACTTCCTGGTTCGACAACAAAATTTTAACTTGGTAGCGTCCATTATTCTTATTTTTATTGTATCTCTTTAGCAGGTTTTTAGCCATCATAATTTATCATGGTAACCACACTATGTATTCGATCCCCGCGAAACAGGCCTAGCCTAGTGCGGGGGTCATATTTAATCATTGAACTAGTCACCACACAACTCTATAACCTATGTAGTCCATTGTGTATACGTTTAAGGCGTGTTTTTTATAAGCTGTTGGAAATAAACTTTTTGTATTTGTAGATCTAGGTAGATAAAGTTGCTATGGCCATGCAAAGTGTTGAAAAGTAAAAAAAATATAAAAAAAGTGTCATTGTACAGGCTCTCACAGTAAGCTTTATACAGGGTTACAGGTTAAGTCGACCTAGATCCTGGAGGAGGTTGTAGTTTCCACCATTTCTGACTGATTTCACTATGAAACACCCTACCCCAAACTTAACCGTTTTTAAGTTATTGGACTTTGAAGTTTTTTTTTTAAATTACCGACTTTTAGCCTATTGACCAATTTTTTTTTGGGTCTTTGTCTCTAATTTATTTGTGTTTACGATTTTTGTGTAGTAGATGAGTTGCTTTATTATTCTTAATACTAAAATTGCAGTTAACTAAACCAACTGGGTCGCAGCAGACGATTGATAGTAATAAATTGAAATGAACTCATAAAAATATTTTTTAATTTCAGAAATATTTTAATAAATATCTATGACAGCCATGCTGCAGATGTGCCTAAAAATATCTACGTTTCATCAGCTATTCAACAAGATAAAACAAGCTAGGGTGTTATCAGAATTCTTAGAAAAAACTTCTTCTTCGTCTTAGAACTTGGACTATCGCAGTGGAAAGTGTGGTTTACGGTTAATACTGCCGGCCTCTACCCCTATCATTACACGCCGGTACAAGTTATTGAAGAAGGAGATCCTGTGAGGAGATTGGATTTCTGCAGATTCATGCTCAATGCAGATTTAGAGGACCCATCATTTCTGAGAAATATCTTGTGGACTGATGAGTCGAAATTTGATAAAGACGGCATAACGAATTACCACAACGCTCATTATTGGGCCCCGAAAGTACAAAGAAATCCCAATAAGAAGCTGACTAAGGGATCACAAAGACGATTCAGTTTGAATGTTTGGATGGGAATCATATCGAACCATTTGATTGGGCCTTACTTTCTTCCTGACAATTTAAATGGAGAACGTTATGAAAACTTTTTAATAGAAGATTTACCCGAGCTACTAGAAGATTTACCACTTAATCTCATACGCGACATGAGGTTTCAGCATGACAGTTGCCCTGCACACTACAGGAGAAGCGTCAGAGAATGGCTAGACACTAATTATCCTAATAAGTGGATCGGGAGAGGTGGACCCATACCGTGGCCAGCTAGAAGTCCAGACCTGACCCCGATGGATTTTTATGTGTGGGGACACATGAAGAGTTTAGTTTACAATGAACCGAATCCAATCACATCTGTTGATGTTTTGAGACAAAGAATAATCGATGCGGCGATTGAAATAAGAAGGGGATTAACAACTGGTGTAGTAAAAAGTGGATTAAGACACAGAATGAGAGTTTGTGTACGAAACAGAGGCGGACACGTGGAACATGAATTGTAATTGTAGGCTTTTATGTAAAAATTGTAATAAAAGTCATTTTGTACCTATTTGGATTTTTTTATTTTGTTTTCTGAAGTGGGTACCATTATTTTTTACTACTACCTGAGACCCTTTCATCAAAGTTTTTTCTAAGAATTCTGATAACACCCTAGCTTGTTTTATCTTGTTAGATAGCTGATGAAACGTAGATATTTTTAGGCACATCTGCAGCATGGCTGTCATAGATATTTATTAAAATATTTCTGAAATTAAAAAATATTTTTATGAGTTCATTTCAATTTATTACTATCAATCGTCTGCTGCGACCCAGTTGGTTTAGTTAACTGCAATTTTAGTATTAAGAATATTAAAGCAACTCATCTACTACACAAAAATCGTAAACACAAATAAATTAGAGACAAAGACCCATAAAAAAAATTGGTCAATAGGCTAAAAGTCGGTAATTTTAAAAAAAAACTTCAAAGTCCAATAACTTAAAAACGGTTAAGTTTGGGGTAGGGTGTTTCATAGTGAAATCAGTCAGAAATGGTGGAAACTACAACCCCCTCCAGGATCTAGGTCGACTTAACCTGTAACCCTGTATAGTGTAACTTTCGTTTCGTCAGAGCAACGGGCAAATCTACGCGTCAACATATTGCCTCGAACCGCTAAGGCCCTACGTTCCTTTTCTATGTCTACATTATCCATAAAATCGTCGGTAAATTAATGCCCTAGGTATTTAAATTGAGTGACTCGCTTTATGTTGGCACCAATTAGAGTTAAGTCGTTATAGAAAACGACTTTTCCGCTATTTATATGCCATGTAGAACGCAGAAAAAAGTAAAAACCGCTAAAATATTTGAATTTCAAGCGAATCTGTGTCAGGTTCCGTGTAGATGACTCGGTAACAGAGTTTCTGAATAGCCCTGCAGAGACCACCAGTAGTCCGCGGACCACCGGTTCAGAACCACTGATTTGAAAACTGCATAGTTATGGACCATTTATTAAATCTGTGCGTTTATTTCGCTCGCCTGAGAATTAAAAATATCTATCTCGCGGGGCAATGCAGCCAGCGCGTCTTGGGGACGCTTCAGACTGGTATTGATATGGATCAGTTGAGCTACCTGTAGATTGTTTGCAACAGTCTGCAGTTAGCTTAATTGGTTCAACTGTAAATACTAGTTCTAATTTGTTATTTTTAATGAATTGCAATTTTCTTTGTCAATAAAGAATATACCTTGAAAAAAAAATTAACTGTATTATAATTTCAAGTATACGGTAAATGGGGAGTGGGACTTGTAAGTCGGGTTGTGTTTTCTCTTTTTTGGAAAATGTCTCTTAGCAAATACCGACTTGCGAGTCCGCACTAAAACTCCAGATTTGACGCAAGCTTTGGTGCATGCCACACTAGCAAATGGCACTCTCACTGTTTTGACAGTCGGTACTTTGTCATTGTCAGTCAGTCCTAACGCTCAGTTGTCCAATCCAAACGCGATGAACGAAACGTTTTTGTTTATTTGGCCTTAGCTCCAGATTTACCTTTGGCCGTCGCAAAACCCACATAAATTTAGAAAAATTTGTTATCAATAAGCAATGAATTATCAACTCGCTTCGAATAATCTGTTAAAACTAGGAAAGTATTTTGTGTACTAGTCACACCACAACTACTACGCAGCCTAAAAACAACATGGCGCTCAGTGTCAATTTTGAGAACGTCGCGATCGGAGCGTGAAATAATGAATTTTGTTGATTTAGAATATGGGTGATTATGTGCAATAATCTATCATACTATCTTGTGCAAAGTGTTGTGTTTTGATTATAATAGTGTTAATTAAGTGTAAAATGGCCTCGGATAAGATAAAAGTCGCGGTTCGAGTTCGTCCTTTTAACAGGCGAGGTAAGCTGGTTTCCTTTGCTAATAAATAAAGAAATCGCTATCGGACAGGTGACTGTGTACTAATAACTTATCTACGACTTGTTCAAGCGCTTGATAAAATGTGACGATGTTTTATTCGAGGCTGTGTTCCTTGATTAGCGAGCCTGGTAGAATAACAGACTACAATCTTAAATTGGTATTTCCTAAGAAAACTACAGTTTTTTGTATGAAAAACTTTGTCCTATGACAGTATTAAGTTCAATTACACTATTTCTAACACGCATGCCATAATCTGGTAGGACTGCCTTTGGTGTTAGTATTACCTATTTGGTACATAATGTACATTTGATTTATTTATTAATTGGTATGGTGATGGTGGCTATGCCTGAATACTGCTATAATTTGCTAATTGATTAATCTGACCTTGTCAATTTGTGTATTAGAGTGGGTAGGTAAGGCAATTGTGGTTGAAGCATGTTATTCACACTATTTTCTGTTTATTTATTATCAAATTCTTTTGGTATTTTGCTGTACTTGCACTCAATTATACACCTTAGTTGTTTCTTGTACCTTGGCTGAAAATATTGTAGAATGATACACAGGTTTCCGCCCTGTAGCCTCCTTGAGTCACCTGAACCCTGAATATTCATAGTTTGCTTTCTATCAATTTGTTGCATTTTTCTGAGGCTGTAATAAAGTTATAAGTAGGTACCTAGGTTGTTTTTTAAAATGCCATGATGGAGTTCATACTAAATAATGATTATGAGGTCTTTGCCCCGTAGTGGGACCGCCTCGGTTGAATAATAAATAATAATGCAGTAACACATGCTATAAATTATGATAAAATACAAGAATGTATAAAATAGGTAGTCTGTAGTGATAGATATCTTCCGCCTCAGGTCATGTTATGTAATAACTTCTGAACATAAAAACTAGACAATTACTAACATAACTCTTAAACACTAAAGTGATTTACACAGGGATATTTACCATGATTTGAGTTTTGAGCTTTCCAATATTTCTGCACAGTTTCATGCGCCATGATCCAGTCCCGTTCTAAATTACTTTAGTGTTAATAACCATGTATTTAAAAGATCTAACTCATAAACACTTCAAACTTAATTTCTTAGCATAAAGTTTTTGACAGCAGAATCACGATTCTAAAAACCCATAAACAATAAAGATTCTAAGCCACATCTCACACCAGATAAGATAACATTGACCTGCTGCAGTAAACAGCTGTGGATAGTGCCTTGCATAGACAGGATAGGCCGTCCGATATGTGAGATGTTATACATACCTTTGACAAATACTGCTTCCAGCTCCTGATGATGACTGATAGTAAATGTAGGTACTTATGTAAAGCATATGAGCCTGCATAATTAAAACACCCTACCTTTGCCGGCAGTCGGCGCCGTGTCTAACCCAATAGCACAGAACAGGAACATAAATAGGTACAAATGCAAAATTGTAGTCTAGCCAGCCGGCAAAATACTACTTGCTTTACATAAGCCAGCTTAATCTAGAACCGGATTTGTTAACATCGGCATCGGCGCGAACGCAATACTCGCTTTCTGGTTGAGTCACCATATCACCTACACAGCATTGGCTAACATGAATGACATACTCGGCGATAACTTCGATTAGTAAACAACATAAATTAATATCTTTATAAGTCAGTTGTGTCCAGTAAAGATACTTGGAATCCGGTGTAAACGAAATCTTGTCTCACCGCTTTAACGTCAGGTAAACCATTCTTATTAGAGTGTTCCGTCTTATTTGCAGACGAAAATGACCTTGATCAAACCGAAGGACTAGCTAATTTAAAAAAATCCTTTTTTCCTGATATCATACCTCTCCATTATCATCAGATTAGATAACATACTAATAATGATTAGTATGTTATCTAATCTGAACTCTGATAGCTCGCTTTGCTTTTCCTTGTTATTTCAGTCAATGGCGTCAACTATGAATGATTTATTCCCAGTTCGGACGATTGAAGAACTGTTACACACAAGGAAATGTAATTTCCCTTATATGAATATAATAGGATTCGAATGATAATTTGATTCTTTTGGAATAACTAAAAATCCGGTTTTTAGTTATTCAAATTCCTTTACATTTACACTGTTTTTTAGTTACTATCTGAACAAATAATCTAAGTAACCCCTCGGAAATAAAATTAGCATTAATTTTAGCATTATTAGTATTAATTTTCAAAATCGGTCCATAATTGCCTGAGAAATCGACAAACATATACATAAAATAACATACGTGCATTCGAACATAGAACTTCCCTCTATTTTTGAAGTTGTTTAAAAAATGATTGATTTGTTTCAGAACTCGAACTGGGGACACAATGCGTGGTGGAGATGGAGGATCAGCAGACAGTGCTGCAGTACCCACTGTCGAACCACGAGTCACAAAAAGAAAGGTACCTAATTGTACGAATTGATTGTACAATTCTCGCTCCACTCAAATGCTTCCGGAACACCAAATTGTATTTATTTATCTACGTGATTCTTTGTTTATTTTCTGGTTCATGTCTACTAGGGATATTGTTTTTCGGACATTATTCTGCCCGTTGTCGGAAAAGGACAAGATAATGTTGTTGCTTGTAGGTGTCAAACGAAGAGCGTGACTTCGGCCCCAAATTTTAATAATTATCCAGCATATTCTGAATCATGTATCGTGATAAAACCAAGGCTCAAATGAAATTTTCCCTCTTCATTTGAAATGAACTAGGTACACTTCTTCATACCGATACTTTGCGCTAATTGTCAGACAATAAGAGCTCAAATCTGCTGATCGTAACGCTAAGTTAGCAATGGTAAACAGTTGCAGTTGCCGTCATCTGCCCTACTTATCCAGCGCAACCAGCAATCGTAACTTCTGGCCAAGCCTCGCCTTCTTCTAGTCGGAACTTACCATCCTTGCCCCAGTTAAAGCAGTAGGAAGTAATGGCCGGAAAAGAATGGTGGTTTCCTCAATCATGCGGTGTGCATTCCGGCAAGATAATGAGGTCTGCTCTTTTGTGCAGCGTGAATAATGAATCGATGACCCACATTGTGATTGAGGTTAGCATCCAATTGGGGGTCAATATTTATTTATTGAGAATTTTTTGGTATTAAAGCCACGAATCTGCAGTGCACGTTGCACAGACGATTAAACATAGAATACTGAAACGCAGATTACCTAAATTTGAGCAGGTCTCAATTTGCGATTTTTTTACAGTGTTCAATATCTATCAGTCATATGAAACATCGAAACCGGCTCAATTCTGATTTGCGTTTGAGTATTCGGGGGGTTAATGTATTTAACCTTGAAAACCCCTTCGGAATTGTGGCTAACCTTTCTTCTGATGTTAGGAATTTTGATTAGTGCCCTTGTTTGAAGCGTTTCTGACACCGCGCCAAGTTTTTGCAAGTGGGGATTCGTTTTTTGATATTTATTCTTCAGATTTCATCTCCTGCTAGGAAACGAAATCCAATCAACCCAATCCAAACTTCTGCGGTAACTAATTTTACCCATTAAAACTAAAGCAAATAAATATGCTTTTATAGCTTGTCTGCTCAATGAAATATCCTAAAATGCAGTAATTCGCTTAAGGAGACGGACCGAGATGCTCTGATTGGCACGCATTGCCTCGCTGTTGCGTAAATCGACTCTTGCGCACTTGTAACTGCTTATGAAGAAATTACATCTGCCCCTAAACAAATAAACGTATAATCAACAGTTACAAAACATTCCTGTGGTTATCTTCGTATGTGGGTTGTGGTGTGAAACACCACTTATCTAAATATAAATTGTAAATTTTTTATTTAATAGAGTTTTGTTCTTTCGCAAGGAACCTAAAATGTGCTTTTAAATTTCAACTCAAAATTAGTTTGAAGGTTCTATTGATAACGACATAGTTGTGAAAAAATATTCATGAGTTTGGGTTTCCTCCTTCCTTGGTATGTAAACTGAGTTCCTTATGCAAATGTAGAGAAGATAGTGAATCTCAGTCTGTTAAATTGTCTGAGTGTGTAAACGTTCAGGCAACATGCATCCTATATATCCATACTAATATCATAAATTCGAAAGTAACTCTGTCTGTCTGTCAATCTGTCTGTCTATCTGTTACCTTTTCACGCCTTAACGGCTTAACGGATCTTAATGAAATTTGGCAGAGAGGTAAATGGTATCCCGGAGACGGACATAGGCTACTTAAAAAGTGTGTGCGAAGCTGGGGGCAGCAGCTAGTGTTTCTATAAGTGGGAAATGGTTAATAGCTACCTGTCTCTTCACACATCGCTATTATGTATATTGTGCTGAAAGATCCCCTTATAAATACACAAAATAAAATAAATAAACAATAATAAATAGTACCTAAACAGTACCTAATTAGCGTATCGGGATTCCCATACAGAGCTTGGCATTGCAGTCAGCGAGTCTTGGGAACAGTCTTGGTCAGTTCAGCTACCTATAGATTGTTTGCAACAGTCTGCACTTAGCTCAACTGTTTCAATTGTAATAAATAGTAGTTCTAATTTGTTTAAATTTTTATTATTAAAAAGGTTTCGAAACCTAAATAGATTAACTTATTTAAAACATGCATATTGTACGCTTAATATAATTATTAAGTACCTAACTGAGGCCTAACCAAACAAACTCTTACTTCTAGTTATGGTACCGGTACTGAATCCTCTTCGGGTAAATTCTTGAATGAGAATATAATTTATCTGTAATCCTGAAGGCACCTATTTTAAGTAGTAAATACCTATATTATTATGCACACAGATATTACCCCATGTACAATCCAACGATCCTATCCATTCAAAGTTAGATAGATAGATAGAATATTCTTTATTGCACAAAAGTTGTACATAGGCGAACATAATGCTAGATAGCATTCTCTACCTGCTAATCTTTGGGTAGTGTTGACAACAATGTAGTAGGTAGAGCTAGATAACAAAAAATATTAATTACAGGAAACAAAGGTTGTCTGGGAGAGATCGCTCTTGAGCGATAAGACCGCCAATTGTCGCTTATTCTTAATTATTCTTTTGTAAATTATTTCTAAGTTAAGTGTGCAATAAAGTATTATCTATCTATCTATTTTATAAAGTCAGAAACCAATATGCTTTTATAGTACATTTATTCGTAATTCATTATCTGTTATGTTAAACATGTTTACCTTGAAACGGAACACAATCTTACTCTAACTTAACAATATCATGATTTGGTACGATCAAAGTCAAAGTCAAAAACTCTTTATTTCCATAAATACAATAAATGTATACTTAGAAAAGGTCAAATTCTTAATAATTAAACACTGATACGGAAATAAAGTGATATTTTTGATTTCAGTCGCTTCGGTACGTAGACTAAAGTAAAGAAGCGACGAAGAAACCTTTAGCCTGTTAGTTGTTATTTTTCGAGTTGGAGCAAATTCCGTCCCACGCTTTTTTATCCTCTAGATAATCTGATATTTTATAGTAGGCCTTTTTACACAGGAAGGTTTTGACAATTTGTTTGAATTTATTTACTGATAATTTTTGCAACTCCCTAGGAGTTTTGTTGTAGAAGCGTATACATTGCCCTTTAAAAGATACTTTAATTTTGTGTAGTCTAGTTGTGGGCACAGCGAGTTTATGTTTATTCCTTGTATTCAAATTATGTACATCGCTATTTTTAGGGAACCGATTTCTATGAGTGTACAATAGGTTTTCATAAATATATTGACATGGTACTGTCATTATGTTTATTTCTTTGAATTTATCACGCAGGGATTCTCTGGGACCCATACTATAGATAGCACGAACAGCCCAGCGATCTAAATAAAGTTAGTACCAATACCTTACCTTACGTAAGGTAAGTACTGAATTGAACAGGTCATTGATCTGTTTTCGAAGCGAGTGTTTTTCCATCCTCATCAAGACAATGTTGTGGAACCTAGAGCTAGTATTTGTCTATGACCTGCTATAAATTATTGAATCGATTACTCTTGGCAGTTTTGAGTGATGAAGGTTGGGGTCTGCCTTAGGCACTTTGGAGTTTAAATCCTTCATTTTAATAGAGTAGAATAATAGTATGTTAATAGACATCAGGGGGCATCCATTAATTACGTTAGGTAATTCTGGCGATTTTTCAACCCGTTCTTTCGGCCGTTCGAGGGGTCTCCCCTTGGTGAGATGTCGTTAGATTTCGCTCGACCCCCTTAACCTCACGTGAGATTTTGAAAATGCATATTTTTAATGTAAATAAGTAAATCTGTGCTTGATTGCGTTGGATATATTTAAAAAACAATTCGCTCGTAAATTTGTTTATTTTATAGAGTAGTATTTAATATTATTAAGAACATAGTTAGAATCACATAACAAAATTAAACAATAAAATACTTAAATAGGAACTACTAAAATTCGTACAAGAATATTCATTCTAATTCAATCCACGGAGACTCATCTCAAGTCAAGAGTGACTACTGGAACTAACATGTCCATTTAATTTTCAGTAAAATCATCTGCTCCTTCAACCTCGCTCTGATTCAGCCAGCCGTTATTGCTTGCACACAGAAGCTCGACTTGTGACGACAATCCGTGAAAGTAGCATCTTGTTATTAACTGTTAAAAACGACTTTTAATATATTAAATGTTAAAAAAATCGAATTAATAATGTTTCAAATTATTTATTAAAAAAATACGTGCGATTTGTCGAGACCATCCTCTCCCCCACGTGTGATTGGGTGAGGTTTGGGTTGTCCCCCTTCTCCCCTAAACGCCTCACATAATTAATGGACGCCCCCTTAGGGCTTTAATGATGTTATCCAATATTTGAGAAAATATATTTATGTGAAAACTTAATAATATCTGGCGCAAGAACGCTATTTTCTGAGTACATGTAGTATGTACTAGTATCAATCAAAATGTATTAAAGTTCCTGATAAATCAGCTATCTGGTTTTCATAATGACATGAGAAAATGTTATGCGAAAATGTCCCTCTATATTTTAAGGTCCGCGTTATTAAATAACCTAGCAAGAATCAAAATGAGCTAGGAATGTTAGCTAGCCGATCGATAAATAATGAATAGTTTAGCAGTGGGTGCGTCGGGCCATCGACATCGGCCACGATGTCCGCCGTCCATCATACCTTCTGTATTGATTGACCCAAATGTACTCATCGTGGTGCTTGACTACTCTCTTGCTAGCTTCTACTCCAGCGTGGCTTAGGTTAAACCTGAGCTCGATCGGTTTCTATATATTCTGTTTTTTTTTTTTGCGCCAAATCTGACAATCGAAACCATTCCTCCTCAGCTGTTAAATTAAAAGTACTCAGAAGGAAGCTGCTGCCCTTCTCCGGTATCGAAAGTATGCTTTGTATTTAATTTGAATGTAACTAAAGCCTAATGCGATCAAATATCAAGCAAATCTTTACTCGGTTGTTGACAGCCTTTTTGAGAACGGTTGAAGTAAACATCTAAAATCCGAACTTCACTTTCCGGAAATTTAGAATGTTTAGGTTAAAATAAACAGACGGAAACAACATAATTCCACACGGGCTCAGGATGTTAGCCGTAAAATGAAGTTCCTTAGCAGAACTCTGTTAACTGTAAGGCGAATACGAAACCGCGTCAAAGGAAACTCTGAAAACGTTATCTTTTTTGCGCCAGAAATGGCCGAAATAGCTGTGTAGTCAGCAGATAAGCCAGCGGATAGGCCCAACTCCTGTGTGGACTCTTATCTGAACCCTTTCAATGCCTAGGTGGGGTATTCACTTCGTCCTTTTCGCGTCTCAATGCGGTGCGAGATAAAGGCTACCAAAATTGGTTTTTCATCAAAGAACAGGTATTTTGATATAGGTTACACAATTTCCGACGGCGAAAACGTTTAGTCCCACCCAGTTTCGCTAGTTGCTCGAATTAGCTGGAAAACATGTTTAGTACCTACAGGTTGCTTATTAGGAAACAGTTTAGCAAAGTTTGTTGGTTGTATCGATAACGAATACTTAAAAGGTGCTTGCTCACAAGAAGAAACGAAGGGAGGCCTTTGTCCAGCTGTGGACTAGTGAAGGCTGATGCCGTGGTTGATGATGTTTACCAAAGAGGTACTACGTAGTTAAAAGGTGGGATATGTCAAATACAAAAACATTGCTTAGCTGATTAGGAAACAGTTTAGCAAAGTTTGTTGATTGTATCGATAACGAGTACTTTAAAAGTGTTCCTCACCAGAAGAAGGGAAGGGAGGCCTTTGTCCAGCTGTGGACTAGTAATGGATGATGCTGTGGTTGATATGTCAAATACAAAAAGATTGCTTAGCCAAAATAAACGAACGAGCACTGAGCATAGGTATTAATATTGTTTGTTAAGCTTTACATTGACACACTCTACCGCTTAGCTAGGTAGCACATCTCGTGTGTAAAAGCACCATAAGGGTAACAGTGTTACAAGTAAACTTGCCGCTGTACAGCGCAATGCAGCGACTTGTCCACTGCAGATAGGAAACTTCCTTGTAGTTTACTAGCTGCTGCCCGCGGCTTCGCACTCGCTATTTAAGTAGTCTATGTCCGTCCCGGGGATACCATTTACCTCCCTGCCAAATGTAATTGAGATCCGTTCAGCTGTTTAGCCGTGAAAAGGCAGAAAGACAGAGTTAATTTCTATTTTCTAATTTATAAAGTATGGATAACAATTTAGTAAGCTGATTTTTGTTTGATTCTTGGCTGACTAACTGCATGTCTATGATTTTTGTTTAATCCGTAGATATGCAGCAAGTTAGCAAAAGGCAACGAATTCAGAAAATAAATACGTACTCAACAAGTTATTAGATACAATGTCGTTCCTAGTAGTTATTTGACAAGTTACAAGACCACGGGTCTTGTAACTTACTTTACTTACCTATCTTAATAATATTCAATGCACCAGTTGCTCAGTCCACTCCGTGTCTTTGTGCACCCTGTTTTTCAGTGTCGCTCGCGTCTTGTGTCGTGATTTCCCGAGGAGCTCTAACAATCTCTTTGTGCACGACCTCATTTTGCACTGAATGCCGCCTTTAATACCCGTCCGCCATGTTGTCAGCATATCTGCAGATGATGCCTCAAAGCTCTTGGACTTTTAAACCGGGATATGAAACATTTGAAAGTTAGCGCAGAAAGCGTGACATTGAATTGAAACAGATATCTGGACTCTATAAGTTTACTCTACTACACAAGCTCTGATTATTTTGGGATTAGATGATCCTTTGCGGAAATTTCCTCCATAATATTGAGAAATTAAGGTTTAGCTTATCTACCTTACAGGTAAATAGTAAATTCCAGCATTTTCATTACAAGCGAATACTGCCATATTCTAAGCCAGGTTCGGAATATTTATTTAACTTAAGGGGCGAATCTAACGGGTTTGGCTGTCAAACTAGGCCTAGATCTCAGTACTCACGGGATCCACATGGTAAAAAACTAGAATCACATAAAATTCTAAATTTTTTCTTTGGTTCCTTAAATGAGAAAACACGATTGCACAAAAAAAAAATTACATGAAAGTGCGCTGCGCACATAATTTGGTCGAGATCTCAGGAATCCTGCGATCTATTGAAAATATTTATGTTTTGATTCGTAGGTACTAATTTTTTGGTTCCTTGAACCAGTTTCTTCATAAGTTGTGTAGTTTTCTTGTAAATAAGCAAACACTTGATTTTTGAGCTTACGCCGGCGCCGTTCTAAAAACGTATGCTCTGTCCCGCTCCTATGAACGCGAAATCCTATGCCTATCCTTTTCACAAAATGGTGCGCAATGCGCCCTCTTAAGTTAAGCCAGGGCTGATCGTAAATCTTAATACAAACCCGATTTATTGTTGCCTAATCGAGGTCGGGTATCGCGGTACCGCGAAATACATTTCAGTTTTGTTTTCGAAAATGTAACTAATTGTTTGGGCTAGTGGAATTTATTGGTTAGCTTTGCCGATGAACATTTCTGAAATAGAACACAAAATTATAAAACAAAATTGTATTTGGATGAATATCTGATAATGGGACAGCGGTTACTGGATTCATCATTGATAAAAAAAAATATGATGTATGCTTGGTTCTAGAATCCAAGATATTTTATGTCTACAATTAATTTGTGAATGAAAACTTCACAATACTGATACCAATAACAGAAAACATTAAGATAACAGCAAGGTAATCGCTAAAAATAAACACACAAACCTCAACGTCGCATAATCCGCACAAGCGCAGAGAAAAAGATTCAAATTAGAGTTCGAAATCGGACGACAGACTAGTTTAATGATGAACAACCTTCATTTTCTCTTTCTGTAGCTACAGATGTGGTTGTAGCTCCATCGGTGATCAGATTTTATAGTAATATCTTTCTGTAGAACCTATTGTATTAATTTATTTATAGGTATACTTCTAGGTTAGCTCCTAAGTTAGTTTTGTATTGTATTATATTGTATGTAGAATGAATTTTAAGAATAATTTTCTTCTACTGTTTGTGCTCTACCAACTCTTATTTATATTTATATCTTTTTCTCCAACCCTAGGTTACCTGGGAGAAATCGCTCTCAGCGATAAGGCCGCCTATTGTACTGATCATGTGTTAAATGTAGATATAAGGTTTTTATTATGTTATTTTTTAAGTGCAATAAAGTGTTCATTCATTCATTCAAGCTTTCAAAACTAAAAATTCTTTCGAACAGATTTGCTACAAGATGATAACACTGTAATAAAAAAAATCTACCCTTGATTCTGTTATCCTTTTGTTTACCACAGTTTTATTCACACTGATGATTCTTTACTCATTACAGCCATTACTATGTATGAGTACATGATAACAGTCGTCAACGCGCCGCTCGTAAATTACCGATGCACAATATGTTCATCACATTATCTTCATTAGGTCAATATGAACTTATGTAAATTATTGCACTCGTTAGATTCAAATACGTTATTCCTTTTAGTTTTAATATTTTTATGAATCTTGCTAGATTATCAAATAAATAATACTTCGCTCGCTATGTATGATAGATAAGTTTAATGTAGTTGTTTGTTGTTTCTCAATAAATCGTACTATTTAATATTATAAAGGCAACATTTTGTGCCGTTGTTGTGAAGATGTTTGGCCGAACACAACGCCAAAACTTTTAAATGGATCGAGCTGAAATTTTGCACATATAAATATGGAATAATAATAATAATAACAATAGGCTACTTTTTTTCCAAAAAACGCGTGGGAAGCAGTGCGCTAAAACTAGTAGGTAAAAAAATAAATGCAACGGTAGTCTGAGAATACACTTAATTAAATTTAATGGTGTTTTGATATACCAAGAAATAATCTTTTTCAGTCCCTCAGGGACTGTAAAGTAAAATTTATGATTACTTTGAACTTCAGGCAGTGAGTTATTATTAATTAATGCCTGACATTGCTGCCTCTGCCCACCCAGTCTAACACCCGATCGACCCAATCTCCGGTGGAATTATTGCTTAATTAAATTTCTTATGGCGCGCCGATTAACACACTATTAAATTACGATATGGACTTATAAAGAAGTGAAAGTAGCATATCATGGCCGATCTATGTATTTTTCTTCCCAGTCTAAATTTCCAATTTCAATGTCACAATTCAATCCAATTTCAAAGTAAATAGCTCGAAATTTTAAGAAATTGAAGATGTCGCATTCATTTAGTTTGAATGAATGGATTTCATAAATAAATAAATAAGAATAAAATAAATAAATAAATAAACAATATGGCATCTGTTCGGTAGCAATCAAAAGTCCTTGTTACTTGTTCTACAGTTAAAAGGGTTTAGGGATGACATTGATATAGGAACTGTTTTTAAGACTCAGATGTCAGAAAGACAGGTCGGAGCTTTGATTGGCCCTGCCAGATCTTGGCTTTCGGACATGGCTTACAAATAAATAACTCAATTTCCATGGCCCTATAAAATGTAAATGTAACCTTCTATCAGTAACATTTCTCCTATACTCGTGTTTACAATTAAACTATTGTGACGTACAGTGTGACTCATCATCCTGACGCACTGGTTAGCACTTGGAGATTGATTAGATCCACATGTATGCTATGGACATTTCCAAGGCATGTTTATGGAAATCAGAAGGTCTGCGATTGTTTGCTCTTTCTTCTGAAGCTCTTAACATATTGAGTGCCGATGACGTGTCCATTTTCGACACCATGCTGAGCAGCTGGCACGCTCATGGCGGTCGCACCGCTGAAGCTGGACAGTGAATGTCATACTCATCCTTCCCCTCACTCATTCGCTTAATCAACCATTCTACAAGCAAAATTCATCTTGTTTGCGGATTCTGTTTGTAATATTCCTAGAGGTTTCCAGTCGCCAGTGTTGTATTATGGATTTGTATGAAAGCTTGATGACGGCGGCGCCGGCCATGCCTACACATGGCGAATTATCCGTAGAATTTCACGGCGAAAAAAACGTGTGTTGTTAAGTGTAGTGCACTTGTACACTATCTTCAGTGCTTATGCAGTAGTGCTATATAGAATGTGTTCTACAATTTAGTGTTGTCAAACTACAATACTAAACTTTTAACTACTGCGCGTTTTTTAGCTACATCTTATGCTCCTTTGTATTTTCTTTCGTATTAATCTACAAGACCCGAGTCCCCTGGCACAAAAAGTCACCACTAAATGACAGTAATCTCCTAGTGGAGGTCTTAAATCGCGAAACAAATACAAAGGAGAAAAGAAATTACTTGACGAGCGCTGCAGAACAGATTTGTTGGCTCACCAACTTACTGTTAGCTTGCCATTTAATGTAATTAACCTACTTTCGGTGTCGGAAACTCATTTTAGGCGGCATTTTCTAGAGTTTTTGAAATTAGATGTATTAAATATGAGTTTAATAATTATTTTTTGAATGTATGTGTAATGATCTCGAGATAGTCCCATAATTTTTTTATTGCCGAAGAATAAACATAGAAAACAGTATTTTAAGAATTTGAAGTTGGTTTTCAGTTTTTTCTACTTTCACTAGCTAATCCGCGTAACTCTTTATTCCCGTTTATCTTATTCGATATTTGCGTTACAGAGAGCACATCCTGATTTCGCTAGATTTGATTGCCTTCCTGTTCAAAGTCCGGACCGGGCCGCATCAGCCCACTAATGAAATCCCTTTTAGAAAATAATTACAAAACGTTCTAATCTGCGTCGCCCAAGTCTCGCAATCAAAACTCAAATAATTATATTACTAATACTTGACTTCACTATATACACAATTTTACTGTAAAAACTACCAAAGTTTGAAGAATTCATCCAGCATAAACAACTTTTATGTAGTAGAAATATTAATGTTTATTTTTAATTCCTCATCAGTTACGCTACCGTCAGTTTTAATACGTACCGATCCTATCCATCCAAAGTTTGCCTGGAAGAAATCGCTGTTAGCGATAAGGCCGCTGATTGTACCACACTAGATATAGTTAGTATTAAGTTCTTGTCTTATTTTTTATGTATGATGGTGCAATAATCTATCTATCTAAACAAGGTTCGTAGTAAACCCGCTTACCTTATATTCATGAGTTTATACAATTAAGTGCCATATCATACTAAATATAGCTTTTTTAAAGCGACATGGTACTGAACCTGGACATCTTAGTTCACTCGACAGTACCTACAATACAAACATTTTGAACTGTAATTGTAATTGTAATTGACCGGCTCTCATTGCACGTTTTCGTGAATTGGCTATTTCGCCCGGTCATTATGTTTATGGTCGGGTTTGTCCTGGGAAAACAAACGTAATTGCGTCACTGGGGCCGCATCGCTCGATTCAATGCCCAGGTACACCCGGGATTGTAATGGCGATGTCGTTGTCGATACGGGTGAAAAGACGAAGGAAAAACAAAACCTTTTCTTAGACCTTTTGTGTTTTAGTTCGATATTTTGTCCTTGACGCGTTTTCTTAAATATTTTTACCTCTAGATCTGACGTCAAAGTAGATCAGCTCTCCCTGCAAAGGACATAAGGCTTGAAGCCAGGTGGATATAATGAACGTCTCTTAAAGCGCGCGTATTTTACTAAATGTCCAGTTTAAATTAATAAGTTGCTCTCTGGGCCTCTTGACTCAAAATTATTTATATTTGACAGCGAAATTAGGTAGTCGAATGAATTTACGAGCGTAATATAACCAGTCTTAATCTTAAAGCGATATATTTTTGCTGACATTTTTCGCAACCTATTTACCCTTACGCTAGCTGCGTTCACTGACGCCCTATCTTCCACTGCACGCTGTAGCTACCATAGAAACGAACACACTATCTGCTGCTGTGACAGCAGCGTGTTTTCCACTATGAACTATTGTAATCGTACTTTTATCCAAAAACGTAATAATGACTTTGTTTCCTGGTATGTCTCGCTGACCGAACACAGTCATAACAAAATCGGCAACTAAATAATGATTGTCGTATGAACATAAACCCGAGACCATCAATCCAAATGCGTAACAGTGGCAATTTGAAATTCAGACTACTTCAGGCCCTCATCAACCTGAGTGCTCTACCTTTCTGTCGCGGTTAGTGCGCTATGCGACATTATTCTTTATGGCTATGAAACCACTGTAGCGATATATAAATAAAATAGTAACTACCTACCTACAACAATTATTGTAACATGAGATAATTTGTTTTTAGGAACGAATTTCATGGAAGGTAATTGGCGGAAGAATTATTTTAGGGTTTTAACTCGCTGCCGCCCTATATTTTTGAACAAGAGTGAATAAGGTGTCTCCTGGGCTTACACCATTCACTGGCCACATCATCACGTACCATCAGGTGAGTGAGATTGTGGTTAAACGAAGGTCTCTCCATGATATTTGCAAGTAGTAGAAATTGGTAAATTAAAAAAAAACCTTGTTTCAGTGTCTTGTGTTAGACGGTACAGGAAAACTGCATGTTTAAACCGCCTCAGTTCACTTCAGTTTTATTCAGAAAAAAATTTGTACAGACATTGGCTTTACAAGTTAAGGTTCAGTAACAACTATTCAGCTCTAACTCTCAAGTACTAGATCTGCTCAGGACGGCTGTCGGCGATCGAATGACTCCGGCAGCCGTTGGTCGCGATTTGCCTCGCTCATCGTGCATCACCAATTGGGAGACCACTGTGTTGCCAGTTTGATTATTCAAGTATGAAATTCAGTTTGAAAATTATTGTTTACGTTACACTTGAAAGGTCTTCTAAGCTCCACAATGATATTATTTTCTTTGTTATGCCTATTGATTGTCTGTAAAAGCTATATGTATGAATAGCGAGAACCTTTATTTCTCACTACAAAAACACGTGGATGGAAATTAATTCTCAGGATCCTCGGCGTGTGAGACGTCTATCTGCAATCTAATAACGTAATTGTGAATCTTAATTACGCCAGCAACAATAGCAGTACGTGTCTTGTACCGCTACTAGCTTGTAGACATAACCTAGACATAGTCTGAACCTTATAACTGACTAGTTTCTGCTCGCAGCTTCGCACGCGCTGTTTCTATGGGAACATTCTTAGGTTATTTACATCCCATGGGAACTGATTTATGGGATAAAAAGGAGCCTGTGTTTTATTTCAGGTACACTTATGCAATTTCAGCCTGATCTGTTCAGTAGTTTTGGCGTGAAGAAGTCACAAACATCCATCTATCCATCCTATTACTTCGCTCAACGGATCTTGGCCTCTGACCACACGTCACATCCGACGGTTCGACACCAGATTTCTGCAGGCATCTCGGACATGTTAAATCATTAAAAAAAAACATTAAAATGTCGAAAACTCAAATTTTCGCAGTAAAATGCGAGATGTTTGATGTAGTTCAGTATAAGGAACCTAGCGGCGGCGGCGGGGTTAGCACAGGTAAAAGAGGTGCCTCTACTTTTTGTTTTGACTCGCAATTTTTATATTTAAGTTATGTTTAAACTTTTCCAATTTGTAATGAGTAAACCAACTGTATGTGTGTGTTTTATGTGACAAATAAATAATTTACTTACTTACTTGTTGAAGCGCAAAATATAGCTTTTTAATGGGCGTTAACAAGGCAATGATTTTATGTGTGCTCTATGACAATCTAAATCAATATTCAGGACTGGAAACTACATTTGTTTCTATAATCGTACCTATGCCATTACTAGAACCCTGCTGTAAAAACCTCTAGCAAGATTGGTCATTCATATCACTCGGATACATGTCTCGATACCGGTTTTACTAGTTAGCAATTACTAAGGTGACACAACCTGACATTTAATCCTCGTCTAAACTGCAAGGTATTAAAAAATATGTTTACCGCTATTACTTGTTTGCAGTCAAGAGTCAAGAATAGTATATTGTATCATAAGGGAGCAAAATAATATTATTACGGCGAGGGCGCTTTTTTGAATCCATAGCGAAGTGAGGGATTCTCTTGGATTCAAAGTACGTGGCCCGAGCCAAAAATATATTTTGCGCCCGAGTGATACACTCTACTTTTCATCACCCTCTTCGAGAGAAAATAAAAGGCGCCTCATATTTTATTGAAATATTATTATTTAATAAAACAGAGTAAAAACTAAATTGTAATTAAGTAAATGGTATCTAATTATAAAACAAGTAAAAACTTACATTTACATTTGAGACATTTTCGCAATTATGAAAATTTATTGTTACGGTTTTATTGTTGTAGATTTTATATTCTGCGTGTTTGAAATAATGTCCGAATCTGGCTCATTTTGAGGAAAATGTGACGGTGAATCTCGTTGTTTGGATGTAGTACCAGCCAGTCTTTATTCAAACAATTTTTGCGTTCGATTCTTTGGCGCTGAACACTAAGATGTTCCGAATTCAAAAAGTGCGCGGCAAAGATAATTGCGGCGCACTTATAAAGAGAATTAAAAACTCATGAATGCCCGCTAAAAGTTTCTTATAGAAAACACCACCTTTGGGTGCACTTAAAGGCGAACCAAGTCGTCCTTTTCGAATAGATGGGATGAAAAGATTAAACACCTGTAAAACGAGCAAATAAAAATTCTCATTCCACAACAGTCTCCTCAATAAAATAGACCGTCTACTAAATACGTGTATCCGTTTCGTCTACAATCTCCGCAAGTATGATCATGTAAGCAAATACCGAGCTATGCTAAAATGGTTACCTATCCGCAAACGAAGAAAACTCAGGATCCTTCGTCTACAGTTTTCAGTCATAAGAGACCCTTCGGGTCCCATTTACTTGAAGTACCGCTTTCATTTCCTGGCAGAATATCACAGTAGAAGTCTCAGCTCCTCTGATAATCTTCTCCTATCTATACATGTGCATATCACCTTCTTCTTTGGAAATTCTTTCTCTATAGAGGCAGTGCGGTTGTGGAATGACTTGCTTCTGGACATTAGAAAGGCAGATACACGAGATGCTTTTAAGCAAAAGGTTCGCAGGCTTTTTCTTAAGAGGTTAACCAGTAGTTCGTTTTTTTTTTATAAAATGTTTTTTGTTTTGTTTTTGTTTTGTGTGTATTTATGCTTTAGTAGGTATTTAGATATAAATATTATATATATATATATATTATAGACAAATATGTTTGTAAATTAATGTTTTTAGTCGGCAGGTAGAAAATGCCTCGGCATTAAGCCCACCCTTTGTACCTTAGTGCAATAAAGTGTGTAAATAAAAATAAATAAATAGTTAGGTACTTGAATGTAGCAACTATAAAAGGATGGTACTTACGCTATAGGTACGTCAAACCTACGATTAATAGCCCCTCACTAATCAAAGACATTTCTTCGGTTCATGAACACACGCAACATCTTGCATGCTTTTTGTGTCACCACTTCTCTTCCGTTGCGATTCGTTGCAAGAAACTGTTTAATTCGAGATAGATAATGACAAAAAACCAATTGGATGCTTATCTGCCACGAAGAGTAAGCAATGCTCTTTCCGCTTCGGTTGTTGGTTGTTTAATAGACCGTACGATTCGTTTAGCGTCTAATGAAGTGCTATGAATTAAATGCTTATGCTATGCAAGTGATTAACAATCCTCTAGTTCAAAGTCATGCATGATAACTCGATCATGGAAATTATTAATTAAAATTATATAAAAGATAAGTGAAGATATAAGTATTTCGATATCCATCCAGTCTCTAAGATAAACGTCGTCGCTTTTAGTCGGTAACTGGTAATTTGTTTTTTTAATTAACGATAATGTTTATTTTCGATTTTCTTGCAAGAGTCTGTGATCTTGCATGATGACTAGTTAGCAACAGGAATCTGGCGCTACTTCGTTAAAGATAAACACGGAGTGGCGTTTATGTTTACTTGTTTTATACGTCTCTGGTATATCAGTGTATATCCAGCAGTCATTGTCCTCAAATCGCATCGCGATCATTATGCAATCACGCGAACAAAGTAAGCAGAAATAAAGATATTCTCATAATACCCTTATTACTTATAAATTTTCAATAATATAGGCTCATAAAGATATTATAGTTTATCTTATCCTTATGGTCTACCTTGATACACAAGTTTATTTTATTACTTATCCATCTAAAATATTTAAAAACCTAGTAACACGTTGAGAAATTATTTGTTCATAATATAAGTATTTTATTGTGGTTTATACAACTTAACATATAATGTCTATAAATAAATAACTCATTGTTATAGCCGTAAGTTTTTGTGGTTAGTTGTACTGTTAGCACTAAGCTTTTGGTGAGCATTTTATTTATATAACACTAGTAAAATATTTTAGGTTTTTTGACATAACGTCATCTAAGATCCTACTAATAATATAAAAGCGAAAGTTTGTGCCGTTGTGAAGATGTTTGGCCGAAAACAACGCCAAAACTACTGAATGCATTGGGCTGAAATTTTGCACACCTACCCAGAATAACCTTTAAGCTACTTTTATTCCTAAATACGCGTGCGAAGCCGCGAGCAGAAGCTATTATCTAATGAAACATAGCTTATAGCTTAGTATAAAATTTATAAATTAGATATACATACATAATTTTTCCTATTAGAAAATGTGATGTCTCAACCCACAGTCATACGAATCTTGTTTTTATAATACTATAGAAACTTGATAATGACATCATTTCAGCTCAGCTCGTGTTACTTCTTCTTTGAATTTGATACTTTATTGATCTTGAAAAAAATGTTATACTAGTCGAATGTTATTTTGGAACCACCTACTAGTTATCTTTGATACTTATATATTATTAGAAACAGACAAGGTGCTGGTTGCTTGGACCAATGACGCTATAATCTAAATCTCATGTTAACATTGTGTAGTAGGTACGTATAAATACTCGAAACAATGCTATCATTACAGCTTTGTGTGTGCTGTTTTTAACATCACATCCACTTAATAGTTTGTTCAAGAAACTAGTGAGAAAACTGTCTGAATGGGTACAGTACAGATACAGACCGACATAAGTTTTCTTTCTGTACACGTCCATCCATACAAAAACTATGTGTTTAAAATAACATAAAACGACAATTGTCATAAAACAAGTTCACTGTGTTCAAGCGTGCCATGCATGACTCAGAATGAATGCAGGCACATTCCAGTTTAATGTCAAGGTAAACGTAAGGTGCTCTTATTGTTAAAATAGACTTTGCCTGCATCATGGCTATCAGATAACTATTGACCAACATAATTAGAAATTCAAAATAAACATGAAATGAGAGAACCCTTTTCTAAGACTGGTAAAATTAGAGTATAAAACAAATAAACGATACGACAAATATGGATTACGTATGTCAATGTAAAGATTTGCTCGAACACGTTATTGCTACACATCCTGACAATGATGATATTGATAAGGCTGGAGATATAATAGCTTCAAATAATAACAATGAAATGGATGACGACGGGGATAACAGACTACGTACTATGTGCCTGACTGAGGCCATCTTGTAAAAGAAAACACTGGCAAAAAGCTTCTAACGGTAATTATGCACTGGGATACACTTGGAGGTTAAGGCGCTCCGATAACAACAAAGTAATACTTATTTTACAAGCCAGGAGTTTGAATTGTAAAATAACTTACAAATTGAGATTTAGAACGTTGCCACTTGCAGATTCGTTATGTATGTTAGAACTCGTTAAAACTTGCGAAACAATATAACTTTGCCAAATTATACGACTGCCAATTTTGCAAGCTTTTAGTGCTGTTTATGTTTTGATGAATCAACTTCTTAGTGTTGTTTACTGTTGTTTCTTTTACATTATTCTTGCGTGTGTATATTTTGTATGCATACGGTTAAGTGACGTCACTTTAAGTGTTCTTTGACTTACTTAAATTATATTTTATGAAACTCTTGCAAATCTTTTCTCTGTTATCTTGATACATTTCTTTGCTTTTAATTAATTCCAAGTATTTCATACTTTTGTTTTATTTATCCGTCCATTCAGTTTTATGATTAACTGTCTCGTTTACTGTTTTGGTTATAATTTATAATGTTTAACTCTATAACGACCCCGACATTATCAGAGCGGAACCTCCCGCGCCGCAACCTTGCTAGTTGCTTTGCTAACTCTACTGTTTGTTGTTTACCTCATTCTAGTCGATTGTGGAGTAACAACTTTCTTAGTTCGACTGAGTTCGTTCAGTTATTGAGTGGGGGATACGATACCAATTTATCAAAGCATTTGAATCGCATGGGATGCTCGACATGCACGTTGTGGTTTGTGGGACGTTTGTATTGAATGCATTGAAATTTTTTGACATAGTAAAACCTTAAAACCGCAAAATACCGCTACGGTCTTAAAACCGTAGCGGTATTTTGCGGTTTATATTCATCAGTAAACACACACATACATAAACCCTCACACACACACACACACCCTCACACACACACCCTCAAACACATAGGTCTACATACACGATTGTCCATTCAACCTTTTTATTGATAAAGAACTTGAAAACTGAACGTGTGTGGGAATGGGAAATTCTCATATGCTTCTTTAAAGGTATTGTCTAATATATCTATCTGTTAAATAATATTCCCACACTTTAACTGAATACCTATCTTATTATTTATTATTTAGTATATATATAGTAACTATAGTATTAAGTTCTTGTTTTATAAGTGTATTGATGGTGCAATAAAGTGATAATCTATCTATCTATCTATCTGTATATTTGGAGGAAACGAATAACTTGGTATGTAGTAGGTTCCAGATGAAACAGTCCCTGGCTGGTTATCATTCGTGCGCAATACACGATGAGTGTATTGCTTATGTGCGTTATTATCGACGTAGTAAAAGCTAGGTTGAGATGATTTAAATCACGATTTAATCCAAATGATAAAAAAAAATCATGTGCTTTAAATCAATCGTTTTTTTCACTGCAATGAAAACAGAAAGTAGGCAAAAATTTATAGGGAGTGCCCAAATTAAGCTTCGGTGCACTCGCGCAATGTGCCATACTGATACCTTGGTTAAGGATTCAGGAAATCTTCTGAAATTAATAATAGGTTGCACCATACATTAATTCCTTAAGTTTAAATACTGCAAGATGTCGGAAAAAAAGATGCGAAACCTATGAGTTTACGGCAATTCCTAGCTGTTTTAGAAATTTAAATAATGAATGAATAATGGATAAAAATGGAAATCGTATTTATTTAGAGACAGAACATGTAAGACGAATGAAAATATTTCCATCTTCTGTTTCTGCTAGTACTTCATGTGATTAAACTTTTGAACCTACCTCACCCACGTAAAAAGCGATTATAACAAAAATAAAAAAAAAATGATTTCAATCAAATAAATGGGAATAAAAAAAAGTAATCATGATTTATATCAACCCAGAGTAAAATCGACTTTAGTGTTTTTTACATAACGGATATAAATAATTTTGCAATGCGCACACCTCCTGACGTTTCTATTTCAATAGACGACCTTGTGCAAGACCTTGTCTAAAACGTGCAAAATTGATTCACAGTGACTGTAAACAAACTAGTGAGTGAGTGATCCATAGTGTACCTACATTTTGTTTGTGTGGGTGTGTGTGTGTTTCGTGTCAACGTTAACATGATCTATTTCATTCCAATAATTCGCAAATTAATAATAGTACACTTGTAACACATGTATGTTCAAGTACATGATGGATATAGACAAGGAAGATTAATGCGTAGGGTACGCTTAGAAAATAATGTGCTTTGTGATGTATATAAGATAAGTTAAATTTGTTATTCTACCTAAAACATCACGAGAGCGTAAATAAGCGATCTAAGATATTTAATCCGTTCCGGGAATAATGCTACACGTTATTTTTATATATTTCATTAAAAAATACCGACTTGACATCATCTGAAAATTCATATCTCCTTCTGCGAAAATTACACAGCAAGAAATTAAACTTGTATTTCATTCTCGCAATTTTCCCGTTGTCTTTTATTGCGTAATTTTCATCTAAATATGTAGGCACCATAGAAGTTCTCCGATATTCAGTATTTGATTGCGCGACGCCGAATATACAGGCGTAGGGTAGGGTTTCAGGGCCGTACGAACAAGAATACGAGGATGACGTCACAATCAACACGTATAAAAGGGACCTAAGCGTTGTCAACGATTGACAGTTTACGTAGTACACACCAAAGTGCGCGAAACTATAGTATGTGTGTATGTGCGTTCCGAGGTCATCGTTTTTCAAAGTAGACCTCCTTCAGATACCGTTCTCCGTTGTCAAAGTGAATCTCTAAAATAGTTTTCTATGTCGACAGAGTGCGGTTTGGGCCAGGCTTTCAAAAACCAATTTGATATGGTTTGGCATCGAGCTCGATGTAACAGCTTTTGGTACAACAAACCTCGAACATGAATATTTTTCTAGTAAAGCAAATTCTGATTCTGAACCATAAAAAAAAAAACTGTATAAAAATATGGTAAAAAAATTACTCAATCCATCTGCCTAACAAGCCAAATCCCAGAGGACATCCATACAAAATTACCCCAATTTATGATATGAATGAAAGTGCCTGGAATGTTTCGCTGAGCACAATATTGAAAGCTTTTCGTATGTTTATTTACTCCGGACGGCGGCATCTTGAACATATTCCCATTGGGGTCCTTGAGTTGGAGACGAGAGCTGCTAATTAAGTTACTGGTACTTGATATACAAATATAGGAGTTACGTCTAATAAGAAAAGTTATAATCTGCAGATTACTTTCCAGGATTTTTTTCTTTTTAGTAGGTTTGAAAAATAATGAAAAAGTGTAAAAACTTTTTCGTTAGTATATCTTTGCTAGTTCTGAGTCTACTTTTCTCTTGACTAATTTGCATTAGCGCTTATTTAGAATGTTATAATATTATAATATTTTTCGTATTTACACACCCTTTTCAACAATTTTACCTTACCTACCGTATTATTTGTCCGATAAACTTAATGCGAAACTGATTGATACAGTACCCACGGTATAATAGAAATTATGTGCGGTCCACTGCGTCCAATAATAGGTTAGGTATATCGTTTTCCCATATCAGTGGCTTTAGATAAAATCTACATATTAATATTTATTAACGTTAATATCAATGGAGCTCGCGCTGCCTACGCGTCTTTACTGGTATTGTGTTTATGCTAAGCTTGTGCTTTCCAAAAGTGAAAATCTGAATAATGACTTTTATCTATATCGATATTTTATCGTTCTGCTGAAAGCTGGAGTGATATCCAAATTAAAATCTGTGGGTTTCTTCGGTTTATTTCCGGACATGGTTTGTGAACCTGTTTGTTTGTTTATCAAGTGACCTTCAGCGTTATCTTATCATCACCTGTGTAGAAATCCTATAGATAACCTCTTCTACATACGACTTATAATATTTAGTAGAAAGATACAAACCTTTCCCCAGACAGCGCTCCTCATCCACAAGCGTACAGAATTCATAAACGAGCCTAGAAAATATTTACTCACGAACCTTTTCGGACAAACATAGATTGAGTGTAGGAGCCCATTGGCAAGGCAATAAAGTTGATTAAACAGGAGAGATGTGAATCACGCGCTGTGATCGGCCTTGCACGGGGGCTGAAGCACCCTTGCTTCTAATACATGGCTTGAGGCCTGAGGTTGTCGAGATATTGTAAACGTCTTCGATCGTTATATGTAGGGAAGGTATTCTCGTTTGTCTGTTCGATAATTAGTTCGATGCCTGTAAGAGAATTTCGCTATCGCTCGCGAAAGACAAAATCGAAAAAACATCGAATAAGACTCGAAAAAGACTTTGCTCTTGTCTCAAGATCTAATTCTAAACGGTAGATAATCCACACAGCATCATCTAGCCCTTAGTGTACTATAACTGATATATTTAGTACATTACATTCATTTTTCTATTATTATACATACAAAACACGCGGAACAAATAGCTGCAGATCATACAACCCTTTGTCCCGAAGCGGGAATTGAACCGGCAACCTGCGTCGCAGGCGGACCTTCGCCCGCTTCGCCACGGAGGTCACCGCAGTATCCATAAGTCCGTACTGCATCTAAGCTTCGATTTTTCACAACGTACGGACCACCTACTTGGGCAAATACGTGATTCACCGATGGGGATCTCGACGAGCTGTAACTCTTACACACTTTTATCCATATTGGGAGTGCGGTAGAATAATCTTGGTGCCCACATTTGCACCGAACTTATTTTACCATGCACGTTTCAAACAGATCCATTTTCAATGATAACATCTATGGCAACATTTCCGCTAAGGGGTGTTGGGAGATTGAGGACGAATACCTGAATAGCGAAGATGTACTTGAAGAGGATTCAGTCATAACTTAAAGTATTAATCTTTTAAATCCATCTTGGTTATTAACACTAAAGTCATTTACAACGGGATATTTACCATGATTTCAGTTGTGAGCTTTCCAATATTTCGGCACAATTTCATGCGCCATGATCACGGAATAACTGAAGACACTGCGAGTGAGTTTTTATTGGCAGACATACCACTCTATCCTCATCGTTAGGGTTCCGTACGCGAAGGGTGAAAACGGAACCCTATTACTAAGCCTCCGCTGTCCGTCCGTCCGTCTGTCACAGGGCTCTATCTCATGAACCGTAAGAGGTAGACAATTGAATTTTTCAGAGAATGTGTATTTTTCTTGCCGCTTTAAAAACAAACAATAAAAATTAAATAAATATCCGAATTAAAGGGGACTTCTAACAATAAACTTGTTTTTTTTGCTATTTTTGCTCTTCGTTTGTCAAGGATGTATCTCTTGAACCACAATATTTAGACACATGAAACTTTCTATAAATAAGTAACACTTCAATTGAAATATCAACAAATACTAAAAATATAATAAATTTGAAAATTTAAAGGGGTCTCCGAACAAGTGAAAATTTAATGTTCTTTGAAGAAATTGCCTGATATTTACGGTACGGAAGCCTTCGTGTGCGTTGGCTGTTTATTTGTCTTTTACGTTACCTACGAAAGCTCAAAACTCAAATCATGGTAAATATGTAAATGACTTTAACATAAAGGATGTTTCTATACTTGAAATGAAACTCGCTTAACACTAATCCAATTTATGTTTACTAGACACTTTAATATTATTTAGATTACGTCTTTCATCTATCTCGATAAATGGCTTCCAGCTCTATTTTTGGATTTTATGACCCATTGTGGGCGGTTTCTGTCATTCTCCAGTTGTTAGACATTATGACGTATCTCAGACATTAAAAGCTGCAAACACGGACATAGCAACATTAACTACGCGATCCTTCATCACACCTAAATTGGCAGTCCAATTCCAGCAGCTAGAATTTACTCGTTTCTCTCACCCACGCAAGGGTAACTGGAATATATATCACCCACACAACCTCTTTAATGTATTTACTATTGTGGCTAGAAATGCATAATCCCTCTGGGATTTACATGAAGCTGGTCTGAGCTCTTGGATTCATTCCGGCTTAGCTCAGGCCGGCCTGTGTATTTAGTGTTTTGTAGGAGTATAAAGGAATTTAAACTGCTGCTTGGTAAATGTTTTATGATTTAGCATTTTGAGCATTTTGATCTATTGTTCCCTGTTCTTAAGTGTATTGTGACTTTGAACTAATGAAGTCGCACATCACAAAACTGCTGCAGACTACAAGATTCAGAGACCAGCAAAAAGGTTCAAATATTTACTTTTGTTACAGACTAGCTTATAATCTCTAAAATGCTCAAAGTTTCTTTTTCATCTAAATAATGTAGCAGTTAACCCAGAAAACTTTGGGCGCCATATAAAATGTAGATCAGAGCCAGAGCCTGCAGTGTTATTCTCGTACCCTCGTGTGAGTTCATCCTTATTTGTGTGGCGTTTGATTTACCGACTTTTATCCAAAAAGCCTTCCGATTAGTTTGGATAAATGATGGTTACTTGGACTCGCACTGATATGATTTTTACGAAAGTTTGGATTGTCCATCCAAACCTTCGAATTTATAATATGTTTTGTATCTATTCACGCCAAATGCCAATACTACTTGTATGGATCAGTCTGTTAGGTACATAATGTAGATATAGTTCTAAACCTGGAATAAATTAGAGGCTGGAACAATATTATTCTGGCAAAACGTTTACGAAGCCGCGGTCAAGCTAGTATTAATATACGACGAAGTCGGTTAGTAGTACATTACGTACAAGGTCTGTAATGGGTGGATTGCTGGCCGCGGCTGAAGATGGCTGAAAGCGAAGCGTAGCGCAGGTCCAGGCCATCACAGCTCGGTCAGTATGGCAGCTCTTGATGGCCAAGCTGAAATGAAGGCCGAGACCGAAGGTCGAGGCTTTTATAGCGCGAACAGCAAGGGCTGCAATTATGACCAAGCTTGAAGGCCGAGACCATAGCAAGCTTAGTTTGAGGCCAGCTTATCGTGGCCAGCAGAGCAAAATTTTACCGTGACTCTCTTTTGTCAGTTTCGCGCGTTTTCTTTGTAGGGTTTCGAAGATCGGAGATCGGTTTCGCCCAACTTACATTAAATTTTTAGGTATTCATCAAATAGCAAAGTCTGTTACCGCTACCTATAGTACATGGCAAACTTGACAAACGTTCGAAACCCTCGGCGCGCGAGTCACACTCGCACTTCACGGATCTTGTTTTATCCTAACTAGCCAGTGAAGCTTGTACTGCTCACATAATATGTGAGCAGTACAAATTGGTGCATAAAGGTTTTATGCATACATATATTATATGTATGCTTAAAACCTTTATGCACCTAACTATTATCAAAACAAAATAGAATTCGAAATACATTACGGACCGCATAGAGCGAACAGTAATAATATTACTGTCCGCTTGTTCGGGTAGGCCCGAAAGGTCGACTTTGTTCAAAGAAGGTTGTCGAAATAATAAGCAGAATACATGCTATGTTTGGGTAAATTGTTTTTCATCGCATCTATTCGAAAAGGACGACTTGGTTCGCCTTTATGTGCACCCAAAGGTGATGTTTTCTATAAGAAACTTTTAGCGGGCAGTCATGAGTTTTTAATCCTCTTAATAAGTGCGCCGCAATTATCTTTGCCGCGCACTTTTTGAATTTGGAACATCTTAGTGTTCAGCGCCTTCTTTGGCGCTGAACACTCATTATTTCAAACACGCAGAATATAAAATCTACAACAATCTCTATTCCTAATAAAACTGTAACAATAAATTTTGATAATTGCGAAAATGTCTCAAATGTAAACATAAGTTTTTATTTGTTTTATTTTTAGGTACTATTTAATTTCAATTTAGGTGTTACTCTATGATTTTATTAAATTATAGTTTTTCAAAAAAATATGAGGCGCCTTCTATTTTCTCATAGAGGGTGACAAAAAGTAGAGTGTACCGAGGTATCACTCGGGCGCAAAATATATTTTTGGCTCGGGCGAAGTACTTTGAATCCCTCGCTACGTTCAGGATTCTACTAAAGAATCTCTCGCTACGCTCGGGATGTTACTCTAGCACTTCGCTATGGAATCAAAAAAGCTCCCTCGTCGTAAAAAATATTATTTTGCTCCCTTATGATACAATCTACTATTGTTGTAGATCTCAAAATGAAAGGCTTAGTAAAAGTTACGGAGCGCTTACATTGAAATTCCTTTTAAACATTGTTGATTGAAGCTTCAGTAATTAATAAATAAGCCATTTATTTGTGTCTCCAATATTATAGAACCTACTTTACAGCAAACAGAAAAAACCTTCGACGGATGTATTAATCCAAAGTTTCTCGAACTCTGAGAATATTGAAACCTTCGCAATATGATTGAGTTACATAAAGTGTCTCAGCCTCAGCTTAATTCTAACAAAAGCGTTGTTCTACTTTGAGTTTTAAGACAAGTCTAATAACATTGACTTTCCATAAGTAGTCCGTACTTTATTGCCGTATATAATCTGAAGAACATAAGTATCATAAGTAGATCTTAAGAACATAAGTAACATAAGTAGATCTTAAGAACATAAGAACATAAGTATCATATATAAGTAGATCTTAAGAACATAAGTAACATAAGAAGATCATAAGTAATCTGTACCCGAGAGCTAGAGCTACTGATCTGGAATAAAAATTAGCATTGAGTGGAATTAACCCCTATTGATGCCCATAATAATAAATAAATAGTGCTGGACAATCCAAACAGCATCATCTAGCCCCAATCTAAGCAGAGCCTGTATACTTAATACATTATAGATATGTTTTCTATACATATTCTCCGCTGTCTTTTTAATATCTCAATTCCATCACTACTACGGTTAACTTGTTTAGTAAAACCTTGTATATCGCTTTTAAAGAACTCCATTGTGTGGCCGCATAGAAATTGTTGCAAATATCATGTGAACTCTGAACTTCCCTGGCACTTAAATTCCGCTCGCGATTAACGCTACGTTATTCCATTAACGGTGGTATTTCGGGACAAATTTGAATCGGGAATAAGGCGGTAATCTAAAGTTATGATCACACCATCGCATTTATACAATCTTCCCCTTACAGGTGCCGGTAATTGAAAACGCTTAGCATGGAACTTGTTTTCATTTCATCTCCCTCTTAGCTTTGCGGCGTATTGTTGTTGCAATAGTAGAGTAACCTGACAAAGATCTTAACTATATAATGGTCAGTCAGTAAGTAAAGTACGTCACTCCTGGAAAATTGCTCTTCTCAAGGTCACACCTTTGTATACTATTACAAAGACATCTTAGTATAGTACTTACGTCTGTAATGTGATGTTACCTACTACGCCAACCTGGTCTTACGTACAATAACCCTTTGTCGGATAATAGTGGTTTTACACTGCAAGCGCGTTAGCTATCTTTCTGGGTCTGAAGTCTCGCTTAGTTTGCATAGTGTAGAAAGAGATGCCCTCTATTTCAACGCAGAAAGACAGCTGTTAGCAATTTACAATACAATACAAATATACTTTATTGCACACCACATAATAAAAAAAAAAAGAAACACGGAACACAAAAACAAATAAAGATAATGTACAATGGGCGGCCTTATCGCTAAGAGCGATCTCTTCCAGGCAACCTTAGGCAATTTAGTGCCCTGACGCAGTAGTACAAGCTGAAATGAACTTTATTGCGTTGCGTTTAGAATCTTAATGTATTTGTTCCAAGCCCAGAAGGATATGCCAGAAAAACTAATGTCAACAGGGCGTAAATGAGAACAATCGTAGTGTCCTTCCTCGAATCTGAGATTGAGTTAAACGACTACCTTCAAGGCCGAGGTCGAAGGGGTCTTGTTCGAAATTGAAACGTACGTGATATTGGAACTTTTCTATTTGCCCGGCGGCGTGTAGGCATACCCAGATGGTAACATTTCTAATTTCAATTCTGTAGCAACGAGCTCATCTATTGTAGTGGAGCGCGTGTTCGTCTGAATAAGTTTGAAAGTGTTTCCATCTAAATCGCGAACCTTCGGGGAAAGGGCGCATTCCGCCGCGGCATCACGTACGGTTCCCAAATGAAATTTCCAAGTGCTAAGAGAGTAAGGCTTGGTAGAGCTCTCTCGGGAGCGCTCAGCTGTCTCGGGAATGGCGAGAACTATTTGCTTGCACATTTGCAATACCTATTTAGCTTCTTGAATGAAAGCTGTATGAGTTGAAACTGTTTCATTCTCAGCGGTAGCCCTCGCGCTCTTTTAAGTCTAAACGAGCTTGGTTATGAATTGTTGACCGCATCTGACCCGCTTAAAAAATATTTAATTGCTGGGTCGTAAGCTTATCTTGATTACGGTAATGGTTTTACGTGAATTAATAATAATTCTAGACAATCCCTTTAATTTATTTTGAGAGCATTTTAGTTAAAATATGGCAGACAGCGATGTGGTTGCTTATTTTAAGAGCGGCCACAGATGGCGAAGGTCGTTCCTGGAGGTACGGAATTGTACTTATTTATTTAACAGAGCCCACACAACGCGGTTCGCTCTGTCCCACTAAGAGAAATAAAACTCTCGGGCGGGACTAATGTGACGGTATTTTTGACTGCGATAAAGCTCGTTTCGGCATTTCTGAACACATGGTCGCGGGAATGGAACCTAAAAATAATTGAACCAACAGTCGCTATGTGCTTTATCCAGGGTATGAGGAATAAAACATGGCGAGTTTCTTGAGGGATTAACGTTGCTGGAGTGGCTAGAGCGTTAAAACGTTAAAACTTAGAATTAAATGAAGCAAGTATCCTTATGGCAAAGCTTACTAAATAAGTCTTCTAATTTATTTTTTCCTTACAATGGTGAATTCAGTCGACAGTTTTTTAGCTGAAAAAGGCGCACCAAATTGTCAGTAGAATGCAAACAGAATTAGGTACGTTTGTGTGTGTTCCATCCATCCAATTTGTTAAACTGCCAATATGGCAGTAGCTCATGGTTGTTTTTGACGTTTTCGTTGTAAATGGTTCCTTAGGGTAAATAGCAGAATAATGGCCACATAATGTAATTAAAACTGCACGACGACGGCAGTGTCGTTAGATGGCGTTATTAAGTAATTCCGGACAAACTGTCAATAAACGTAAATGATATGCAGAAAATACGTAAACTAGAAAGCGGGCTGGTTTCTGTTTCCCATCACAAGACAAAACAGTTTCCCGTATAAGAGCAGGGTTTTTTCTGTCGCCGCCGGATCGTAGAATCCGCCCGTTTGTAGAATGGGTAGGGCGATTGCAAAACAAATGCTGATTTTTTGGGAATAATATATTTCATTCAACGAGATGACTAAGCGACATTTAGCCACAATGTTGAACGATGGTCGTTCAACAATTGGCACAGACAATCGGCCTAGCCATTCTACAAACGGACGGATTCTACGATCCGGCGGCGGATGCATATTCATGATTCCGGTTAACTATAGCACATACTCTGCTTTCTTTGGGGCTATAAGATGATGCTGGGCGAAAATGGGCGACATTTTTTATTTAATCCTAAACAACAATATACGACAAAGTCGACAAACGTTAATTTCAGTTACTTCAGAGTTCTGGCTATAGGACTGTATACCTTATGGACGTCGTGCATTCGTAGGGCGGGGGCTCGCGTGTTTGCTTTTCATTATTCGAAGTCCACAACTCCGCACCCTGAAAAAGTAGCTGGCTTGTATCATTTATCGCATATTCTGTCGTTTAATATTGTAGATATGTGAAAGGTTGCGTTTTTGTTGACTTTGAGTTATATGGTTTAATGGAATGTCTCCCTCACGCACTGAAAACAAAAATAAAGGGTCTATCGATGCTTTGAAATTCAAAGAAGTTAGGTCACTGGCCTTGTTTGCTTAAGCTTTTTAATTTGTAATATTAATTTTGATTGCTCAGATTTATTTCTAGTATTATACTACCTTTATCGACAGATGGCTGGGCATTTTCTCGTCACAGAGATTTATTTAATAACTTGTACAAATTCGCAAAAATCCCGTGTAAAAAGTGCTATAGTAAAAGTTCAGTCAGTCGCTTAATTTTGTATTCTTATTATTCCTTTGTCTTCGTCAAAAAAAGAGACTCCCAAGTCTAGAATAAAACAAAAATTAATTTTAATTGTGAGTAAAGTTGCGGAGTCACCGTTCCATGTCGCGGAGTCAACGTTTTGTCGGCGCGCCCTTCACAACCCCCCTTCAAGGGAGGTTATGAAATTATACGACTATTCCCACTAGTCATTCGAGAGGGAGCGCTCCAAGGGAAGGAAATAAAATTTGTGACGGTTTCACTTGTATTAGTCATGTCAGTATTCTCAATTAGAATGTGCGCGGGTTGTTGTTATTTGCTAGTGTTATTGTCTGTTAAAATGCTTTAGGAAATCCTTTATCGCATCCCAGTTTGAGCTGCAAAGCCAACAAATTGTATGACTAGTGAAAGAGCTCCTCGCTGCGCTCTACAGTAAATTCTAGGATAACACCTTTTTGTGCATCTAATTTCTTATTTTAGTCAAACACCTGGCTTCAGTTTCGACATTAGCTAATTCTTCCTATCACGTTGTTGATTGCCGAATAAACAGTTTCCAAAAACAAATTACCTTCCCAGTTGAGGTAATTTGTGAATGCTTTCGCAGCTGCGATCGATGCTCAATGAGATTAGGTCCAAATTAGTTTAGGGTTCCCGAGGTCCTCTGGAACCCGGGCACGTGCGATCCCCAGGGCAAGGTATCGCGTGCTTTACTTCTCACTTTGAATATTTTGACCTTTACTAGAAACTTCCGAGCTACCGATCTTTGGTTATCAGTAATCAGATTGTACTGTAACACTACACCTTAATCTACTTTAATTTTTTCACAAATCGGTGTGCGGGACAAACAAGTACTAATCAGAGAAAAGAATACCCAAAGTTTATTTATGCTGCCATCGGAGTACCATCTTCAAATGACTCCCAATGTCACATTAAAAACGTATAACAAACTCACCCATCTACTCGTCAAAGGTTCAGCAACATTGCTTGCGGCTTATCGATAAATCAGTGACGTCTACAACCTTTACTTTAATCGATAAGATCGCGAGTACGTCACTAGTGTTTATGTTCCATCACTACGGCAACGGATTCGATTCAACAATGACGTACTTTATACGCTTCAGTCTCATTTTTATCGATTTTGAAGTTATGCTCGTGTATAAGTACTTAATAGAGAGGCCTACTTGTACAGCCTAGATTTTCTATGTTTGGAAATCAGATTTGAGCAATCATATGACGATTTTTTGACAGATTTGCTTTGGAAGGCCAGCGTTGGTCGCTAGCTTGCTAGTCAAACAACTCATGCTAAGGCAGAGCCATTTTGTTATTAGACTTACACCTCGTACTTTAAAATATATTTCCTCTTAGTCTAAGTTTATTATGTGCCTATTTTGTGTAAGTCTCATAACAAATAAATATATTATATTCTATTAATTGAAAACTGTCAAGAAATCGTGACTTGAGGCCTACTAAAATATGACTAGCCTAGTTAGGGGTAAGTCATTCAATATTTGTTAGTTAAGATAAAAAAATACAATATGGCGCTCCCTTTGTACCTAACATTTCTTATCAGGCCAGACATAATGATCGATCACAGTTTCTTTGTTCCTAGACATTCTACTTTTCCTTTATCAAACTCATCAAAGTCTAGACTTCATAAATGGAGTTTCCCCTTTTGTATAACTTTGAATGATGAAACAGTGCCTTTCGTCTTTTTTACTTCGTGGTTACATAAGTTTTCATGTCGTATTATTTGCCTCTGCAGACGTATACACAAAAAAATTGCGTACATGAAATACGGGGATTAAAATTTTAACTTATAGTTTTAGCATAATTACATACTTTAAGTTAATGTCTTGTTCTTGTTACAGGTAATACTGCAGCCGGGATGTTCTGAGATCTTCTTGCTTGATAAACTGCCGCATAGCGATATCTTCGAGTATGGTAAAGTTAACTATCTAAATTATATAAGTAAACTTTCTGATATTTCTGTTCAACGTAAAATTAACAAGTCGCCATAACTAAACTAATTTGACAGCATTAAAAATGATGCCATCATTTTTATTTCGATCGTTATAAAAAGGACGGCAACATTTTTAGTGCTGTCAAATTAGGTATGTTTAGTTTGGCGACATCTGATTTGACACCACTTACCAACATAAGGTAGGGCTAATATAATATAACAATTACGGCGATATTCTAAACGATTTGGGAGTACCAATTCCCATTAAAGGTCTATTTACGGGGATAACTTGTACTTTGGAATAATATACATACGTAAATGGACCCCGCGAGACCCGTTTAAAACATTTTGCTATAACTAAATGATGTCTTTAAATAATTACAAAAGAAACAAGCGTTGAAGTAGCCATTAGCCTTAATACTGGTGGTGGTTTCATCGTACCCAAATCTGAATTGAACTCCTGAACTTCAGTAGGTAACGTACTCCACTTGTTATAAAATTTAAATGAGGAGCATCTAAATGAAGGTTGAATGGAAGTGAAGCAAGCAATTCTATTTCCATTCGCACTAGCACACTCCTCCGATTCTTTAGGTAGATCTCACTCCTCTGCTGAATTCCAAATTACACATGCGAAGAACATGGCATTTTCGCGGGTTTGTGGAAAATGCTGGATATTTTCGGGGCTTGAGACCCCGCTTTGCGACATTTTGTTTGATATTTGTTTTAATTAATTTTGACCTCATCATTCTA
Source organism: Eupithecia inturbata (assembly GCA_963662085.1). Classification (NCBI taxonomy): domain Eukaryota; kingdom Metazoa; phylum Arthropoda; class Insecta; order Lepidoptera; family Geometridae; genus Eupithecia; species Eupithecia inturbata. Next base: position 13,637,317 of record OY759177.1, on the reverse strand, counting down.
ATTACGTGGCTCCACTGGCTGTGAGCATTTAGAAGTTTTCCAGCGCTAGTATTTTACGACGTGAGTTTGGCGCAAGTTTTATGGCAGAAGTCCTTTGTTCGGACAGCATTCTATGATCGCTACTTGCATTACAAATTTCAACCCCTTTCTAAGCTCTCAGTTGCAGAGTCTTAAGTTACTTTTTCTTGAAGGACCAATGGAGCGGCAAAGTGTCATTTTCTAATTTCATTTTAGCCTTTATTATATTTTCAACATTTTCGTGCCGGTCCGTGCCGTCAGTGACGTATACTGCGCGATATTTCAACATGATAAGTCTAGTGGTGATATTACAGTGGTTTCTTCGCCATCGGCTTTATGGAGGTCGACATTGCCTTTTCAAATCGTCGCCTACGCCCAGGAAGCTTTCTACATTATAAGTACTTCGTTTCTGGTGAAATGTGATCGTTACGTGCGATAGATGTTCAATGTACACAAAAAACTCCGATAATACGAATAACATTGCGTTATTTCTCGTGACATTAAAAAATTATATTACATTTTATGAGACTTTTGCTTTGTTTACCCACAGTCACGAGTTGACTCGCAGCCTCTAAACACCCTTTAGCGTCGTGCCGTGTCATCACTTTCATTCTTTTTCGCTCGGAGACAGAATATTCCTGCCTAAATTTACGTCAGAGATATTCCGAAACGCTGCGATGTGGAAAATGAATGTAAGTCTACCAGCACAAGCTATTTATCTGTTTAATTTGCGAAGTGGCAAGTTCGGGACAGGCATGTGACAGATTGTCGCATCAACCGGTTGTAATTAGCGTTGCCCCGCAGCGTCGCTCGTGCCTACGTTTACGTCGTTTATCATCCCGCAGACGATTCTGTTTTATGGACGGCGTGATAAAAGGTTTTTGCAAATTAAAACATAAATAAGATACCAGATTAATGATGTAATAGCTGATATTTTGAAGGCTCTGCGCGTATTTACTGAATCAATTAATGACGAAAATTGTCGCGTTGGTTTTTCATTTGCTTTCCTTTCCCTCATTATCCATCCCAATATTTTGTTAGCAAAAGCTTAATATTATTCTAATTGTTCTGAATATCGTTTGTTTCTTTTGGTTCTTCTTATACACATAAATAATCTTTTCGTGTACGCCATGGTTTGGTGTATACCTCATAGGCTCATAAGCTGCCGTCAGCTCGAACAGTCTTCAAAATACGCTTGCATGGTACACAAATTGAAGGTGTTAAATTGTGGCCTAATTGTTCACACCAATTGTCTCAGACATGTGCTAATTGGATGAAAACTGCTTGATGTATTGTTATGATAATATTGTTTTGTATTGTGATTGTCACGAAGTTACGAAGTAGTTTGCGAAGATAATTTTCCCTGACGAGCATCGTAACCTTGGGCTTATACGTTTCCTTTACCTTATCCGAACTATGGCATAGTTATCAGACTGATATTAATTGTGTAAGTTTGTAAAGATATTTATGTGATGTTTGTGATGCTCAATCTACTGCTAATGTTTTAATTAGTCCCTTGCTTACTTTCGTACCAATTAACTTCGTACTTATAGACCTAAAGGTGTCAAATTTTAATGTTTACTTTACCTACATTAACATTTTCGCTTTTTGTGGAAAGTATTATTAATAATACTATTTTCCGTCTCATGTTCACTCTTTAAATATGCTTCCCGATTACTCTATTATTTTGAACAGCATAGTGTAAAAATGTGTTGGTGTGGGAGGTAACGTGTTTTCGTTCTGCCTTTCTTATTACAGTTTCGGCTGTTATTAGGTGTAATTGTGGGAGAGATTGGAGTGCTTGCCTGTCTGTCTAACCGGTAAGGTTATATAATTCGGAAAGCTTAATTTTTAATTTATACTAAATTTGGAAAAATTTAGAAAAAAGCGGTATTCATCATATATTCATACCGCTTTTTTCTGATGAGTGCTGGAATAGTGTGATAACTTTGCCATCATCACGTATTGTATAATCAATAGCTTACCAACCGTCACATCGGTACCGTTCCAACCAAAGCCCAGTTGGAACGCCCCGAGCCGCCTCGGCGCCATCGTGACGTCATCCCCTTGCCTGCTCGTAGTAAACATTCCCTTCCGGACTTACTATAATACTATTATGCAGAGAGGAGTGTCGGTGCGGTGATGATGTATCGATATGCGTAGGTGGCATGACGAATATGAAACCCGTTCGGGTAGACGATGTTGAGGAAGACTATCATCGAGTCTGCTAGTCTTTGCGATAGATCGCCTACATAAATGCATAATGAAAAAGAAAAGGTCTGATGTCCGGTTTGTAGCAAAGCGAAGCTGAAATTGTGTAAACATCTAATACATTATCGCGATAGGCAGGTGTCCCTGCTATTGGTATTGGTCCCTACTATTTGCTTTAAAAGGCCGACAGCGTGATGTCTTATTTCGTTGGGTGCATGAGCCTACTTGAGTTTGCATGATCCTGCCCCAGTGGATATAGATAGTTAATACTCGCTCGATTTGTACTTACTCGTATGCCTAAATCTGGCCCATCGGTCTCTTAGATTGAAACTCGAAAGCAATTACTACATTCTTGATTCGTTGATCTCTTCGAGACTTAGAAGAGCCTTTCGTATTGATCGACTGAAGTTTGATTAAACAATTGCAAATTCTTTTGGATTCAGAAGTTTATCGAACGAGCTCCCTTTTATCACGTTATCCTATACCTCTCGCGTACAAATGTATGCGAGCAGTAACAGAAACTAATTCCATTTAAGTTCTGGCTGTGTTTTGCAACTTATCAACTTATAAATATTTGTGTATATTTTATTTTAGAATATTACTTTCTTTTGCATAAAACCTTTTTCTTTTGAGCGAATCAAATTGAAATTCAAGCGCGAGCAAGATAACATTTCGCAGTACCTACTTCTTCAGTTTATCAGATTCTTTTTAGGAATCCAGGCCAGTCTTTTAAACACGAACAGTTTTAGGAGACCATATCAACTGAGTATTCTAAACAAAAACAGTGACAATGGCCAAAGTGGGTCACGCCTCAATAAGGCTGAGTAGCGAAAGTGTTCCACTGGTATAATAAAATATATAATATTCCGTGGTTTGCGGCAACTAAGGTAACACTTGGAAATATTTCAGACAAAAGTTTTGAAGTGATCAAGAAAATTGTCAGAGAATGTAACAGTTTATAACACTCCTACGTTGATAGTCGAGTAAGAACAACCCAAAATTAACTTGCGAAACAGGCGCTGTAACATAGATTTACGTAGTTGTGGCAAATTTGTTAATAACCGAAATAATACGACAGATAGAAATGTATCCAATAGAATAAGAATAGGTCTATATCCTGCCTTTCCATAAGGGTCGAGAAAAGTCATCAGATAATTCATTAATTAAGCTTCTTAACCAAGAGAGATAACAAATTAATTCTCCCTTGGTTCAGTATGTCCAAGTCCTAACGAGGACGTGAGTGGGTAAAGCGTCACCATCGTCACGCAAGAAGGCAGTGACACGGGTCATGATCATTAGAAAGTGGTCCAACTTGCCTTACAAGGTATTTTGTTGGCTATTGTCTTTTTACGATTAAGGAGACATGGTACATTCAATTCTTTATGTTGTTGTGTCCATATTTTTATTGTAAATTGCTGTGAGCTTTAGAGACTCATTATCATTCTAAGCATGTTTTTCGCTGATTCGTTACGTAGGCGTATTCCAATTTTTTTAATTTATCCTTTTGTGGTCGTATCTGTATCTAGGAGTACAAGAGAATGTCATGATCCTGTACTTTGCTAGAATTGTTTCCAGATTTTTTATTCCATCTGTACAATATCTAACGTTACGTTTCTGATTTCATATAAACAGGAACTTCCAGACGTGATAATCTTCGAGGGAGCGCAATATTGAAAGTATTATGTGGGCATATCTTCGCTCGATGACAGCTTAATGCTAGGCTAGAAAGATCTAAGTATATTACTTTTTGTTGGTTCATGTCACCTGAAATGATATTCTTCGATCTTACAGTCTCTCCAAACGAACATTCGCAAAGCCTCTAGGAGTTGATAGAAATGCTCTGCATTAGAAATATATATTTGTTTATTGGAATGGGCTTTCAACGGGTCTAAGAGGATTTGAATGCCAGATTCCAGATTCAGACACACGCGCACATAAAAGAGATAGTTTGCTCTGTTTACAAACGGTCACGTTGCATCAACGCTGCTGATACAGAGAGCAGACAAATACTTCTGAGCTTAATAGCTCATAAAGTTGTTGATCTGCCACGAGCACGTCTTTCTTTATTGTTCTCTCTAAGATTCCCTCGCCTTAATGTGCGATGAGAACCTACGGCTCATACCCGATGTTTATTTTATAGTCAATTTGTATTCATAATTCCTTTAGTTAGATGTATTCCCTATTCACTTCTTTAGTTAACATTTGGGTAGCAATTGTTGGTTGAATTTATTTTCTAGACCCCTGTTTGTGTCATTTCGGTTGGCCAATTTTTTTCTTGAGCGTTAAATCTTATTTGTAAGCTTTTTTCATCCTTTATCACGTTTTTGTTGCTGATATTTTGTTTGGATAAACACGAATGTCGCGAGTTTCATTGCGAAGGACACTTTTATTCAATGGATCACCCAGGTGCTTTGTTATTGATACGTGCCATTCTAATTGAATTTGTAAAAGCCCCTGTAAATACAGTAACCACCAAAATTCGTGGTCTTTTTAATATTGTCTTACGGTCACAAACGAACAATTGAGTGCTGATCAACAAATATGAATATTCAAACATTTGTTATGAGTCTTTTGAATATTTGCGTCTTCTAAGTATCGCTTTGCTATAGACTGAATTAACTCTGAGTTAACTCTATCTTCAGAGCTGTTCGGGTTCGATGATCTACTAAAAGATTTTAGGTCGAACATGTGACTGATACATTAATAGTATGATAATCCAGTATTTCGCTATTTTTTACAAGCACGTACTTTTAACTCATTCCGTGCGAACCTCACTGGCGCTGCCGCTGCTCTACGAGCTTCTTCATGTGCATTCTAAGCACTCAATGTATTAAAAAGTATGTACTTACTTAACTAAAAAACGAATTTTCCGAAGTCTTACTTACGGGATATTTACTATGATGCATTAACATTGTTACAAGAGTAAGCAATTTATGTATGTTGAATATGTGAATTTATTTAAACATTCGAGTTTATATTACAGACAATACAGTATTTTTACAACAGTACATACAATACTTCACTTATGTAATAGAGTACTACAAATAAAAAACATCCAGTGAAGTTCCAGCATATTATTAGTGAAGACAATATGTTTGAATTACAGCCAGGACTGAACAACTCTCGGTTGTCATGTACAAGACGAACATTGGGGGGTTTAATTCAAATGCTTCTCTTGTCGTGTCGCCAAGGACTGTTGTATCCATCCTCGTAATTCTGTCTGTCAGTGTCACGAGATTCTCTGCATATGTTTTAATCTTGAGAGAGTAATTATTGTTTCTCCTCCGCTTTATTTGATACCTTTAAAGCTTGGTTGGTATCTACTTTAATAGTTTTGAGGTTCGCTCGCCTTTTCTGACAAGTACAATCAGGGTAGAACTAATGAAATTTACCGACACGCGCTGTATTACCAACTATTGAACCTATCGTTAATCTTAATTTATAAGAACAAAGTCTTTGGCCTGAACAATCGATAGAAAGTTCTCAGCGCCCAGGTCTTTGACTCTGAATTGGCGATGCTTCATTTTATGTCTCCATTACCCTACATCCCTGTTTTATTGCGAAATTAAAACAACATTCGGCATCAGTCACCCAAAAGTACTGCTTCTGAGCTGCGTCAGTTTCAAAATTCGATGCCATAAAGCTCCGGTTTCAGATTTTCGGTTCCGGTTGTTTGACGTTACGATTTTTCTTCCCGACCATTTTCGTGAATAAGCTGGCCTTCAGCCAGAAAGGTTTTACTGTAGGTACTGGTGTTATTAGAATTGCCTGAAGACTTTGCGCTTCTAAATTGTGTTTCTTGCTGAATTCTGTATCAAATTCTATCGCTTTTATTTTCTAGGCAATAATATCTGATACAAAATTGCGTAATAAAATCAAGAATCCTTTCTCAATTTGTTAATCTATTGTTTCTATGATTGCTGCTGGATAAAGCAAAGGGAGTACAAAGCAGCAACCGAAATCGAATAAATTAATTTGAATTGACGAGTGGGTTATCGACCACATATATCCAACGTTCGTATGATCCTTTATCAACATATTCTTTGTTACCCATTTGCAAAATTAATGGCTTAGTGAAATTACGTTTATGTTTTGACTGGGGAATATTCTACTTTAGGGAGTTGGTAGAATGGCTCTGAAGGTCTAATTGCTGCCAATGTTATTGTGACAGAAGCCTGAATAAGGCTCTGACCTTCGAACTATAGGGCAAGATAGTTTACCCGTTATTTTACCTTGAAGTTTTGTCCGTTATTATTACCATTGTAAAAATACCCTCAAAGAACAGCAAGGGTATTAATAAAGAAACAGCAATATTACGAACTGCGTTTTGTAATAAATGTAGTATTGCGGTAGGCTACATTGTCTTTAGCACAAAAAACTGTAAAACTATATTTTATCCTAGGAAGTAAATTGCAAGAACCACTAGAGCGGGCTCTAGCCATAAATAAGACTTGTACTTCAGAAGTGACATTAACGATGTGCCTTCTGGTTTTCCACCTCGCGGCGTCAGCATTGCTCATTTGATCGATAGTGGAATTATATTCGTCACGAACAATTCTATACGATTGTTTAAAAAAAGATAACTTTTATTATCGTATCGTCTGAGTAAGCAAACCGCTTTCTAAGAGTTCGTCAAGTTTCTATAACGGTACAAACTTTGTACCTACTTTAAGGAAGTTTTAGGGACGACAGAGAATTCCCATCTTGTTTGCATTCTTATGAATTGTGAATTAAAATGCTTAACTTCAATGATATACTTATTTTGGACGATAATTAATTAACTGCTATATTTGCTCATGAATATCTTGAATACCTAAGTGAGCGAAAATTTCTGAAAATGTTCTAATTATACGACCAATTTCTGATGGAAATTCATTAGATTACATAGACATTAAGTGAATTATTTTTTTCTTTATTAAAATTTTGTTTAGACATGGTGATGGCAGGTAATTATTGGACCTGGCCGGCACAAGACCTCCAGGGATGGCGTGATAAAAAAGTAGCGTTTATTCAGCGTTAGCTGTTTACGGCTGGTTAGATAGATGCTTTGATAATCTTCATCATAAAACCTCAGGTACAGACCACCATATTAATAGTTAGCAATTTCTGTTTATGCCTTATGAATACTTAATCGACGACCGATGTGGCGCGGCGGGCGAAGGTCCGCCTGCGACGCAGAAGGTTGCGGGTACGATTCCCGCCTTGGGACAAATGTTTGTACGATCTGCAAATATTTGTTCCGGGTGTTCTGGGTATTTTCTATATATAATAAAAAATATCTATCTATGTTATGTATTGTATTAAGTTTATCAGTCATCTAGTACCCATAACACAAGCTCTGCTTACTTTGGGGCTAGATGATGCTGTGTGGATTGTACAGCATTATTATTATTATTATTATTAATACTTGTTTGTAATACCAAAATAGCATCAAACACGCGGTCTCGTCACTGAATTTACAACTACATGCTTATGCGCTTAAATCCTATTTTTAGCGTGTTTCGTTTCATTGAGACGCCGCCGGGAACTCATGTGAACTGGGGTAGAAGCCCAAGGTCTGTCGATAGACAGCTCGCTGGCTCACTCGTTCCAGAGCTTGATGTTGTGCAGAGCCTTTGTTTTACCTCATAGACAACCTATGCAAAGCTAACACAGTACACAGTTCACGGACGTAGGCGTTACCATTTGAGTACGTTGATTTGGAAGGTGTCAGTTTGGCTTAGAGCTCGTCAATCTTCGAAGACTTGAATTTATCATAGGTGTGTACTTTTTATGTATGTACAAAAGGAGCCTATGAATTGAACAGATATCTGTGTGAGTTTTCAGTCGATGCCCTTTATTTTCAAACGTTTAAATAAAACTTATTGATTTATAATTTAAGAGCGCCGCAATTTTAACAATCTCTTGTGTTACGGTACGTTGTATCTTTGAGGCATCATTTTATTATGGTAATTGTGACTTATCTCTGAGTTCAAAAATTTACCTGTTGAAATATCATGCATAGACTACACTGACGCTAATAATGTTTTAGTATGTCTCGGTCTATAAAACTTAAACAGCAGTAAACGGTAGAATCTCTATGATAATATTTATACTTGAACAGTTATAGCAGTCTTAAATTGTTGCTGTTAAATAAAGTTCAAAGCTCATAAATTTGAGAAGGTGAGCAAACCTTCCAGACTGAGACCTGGCTTTATGATTTTTAGGTTCTTCCTGCGCTTTACCAAGGACGTTTAGTGCGAATAGTTTATTTCCTTGGATATCTCATGTTCTTTATGTATCGCCAGTTTCTAAGTAATCCTCACTAATCCTCAGGCAGTTTTCCCTTATTTATATGTTTGTAGACAGAAAACTGTTGAACTATTTTTCATGAGCACTTTATCGTTAAAAGATTCGGTGAATAGGTTGTTTTTATGCTAACGTAGTTCTCGCTGAAACATAACACTTATCGTTTGTAAGGTTAAGTAGTTCTCTAAACTAACTTTGCACAGATGTACCTACTCTGGAACCAGAACTGGAAATTTTTAGAACTGTGCGAATGTAGGTCATATTATTAAAGTAAAAATTTAGATCCAAACTATTACAAACTAATCTTAAACTAATCTTTTCGTCACAAAATCCTAAAAAAAATGTAGAGTGGAAGATTAGGAAACAGTGTTCAATTAACTAAAATAAAAGTCCGGAATACAGATTTCTTTGATCGTCGACCTTGTTTAATTATCATGCAATTATCTCTCGAATTCAGATAATAAAACATGCATTGTTTTGAAACATCCTTGGACTGGATTGGAAAATGGTTACAAAGGGCCTTTAATACCGGTTATGAATCAGCTGGGATAGATGATGTCATGTGCCTGTAGTATGTGGTAACAATCTCGGGTCATTGCCTTCATATTCTGATATGCTGCCAAAACAGGTATTGATTTATAACTTCTCTAAAATATTTAAGGAATTTCAAGCCAGTAGAGGACTAGGGGATGGCATACCCTTAAGAGAGATGTTTTTATTCTGAAAGTAGAAAAAGATGATCTTCGGGCAGCCTTCATTCAATTCCTATACAACACAAACTTTATCTAATATCTGTGTCTTATAAGGGGCCATCCATAAATTACGTCACACCATAAGCGGGGGAGGGGGTCAAAACTTTCGTGACGTCACATTTTAAAATCTCTATAATCTAGGTATTAAAACGCGAAATTTTACAAGTTAGCAGAACAAGTTAAAAGAAATACTTCTATAATTATTTGGAATGTTAGATGTTGATTTTATTAAGAATATCTTTTAAATTGAAATAAAACTAATTTTGGAACTGCTTTAATAATTTCTTGGAGTAAAATTGCAAAATATGTGACGTGGGTGCACGTCACAAATGTGACCAGCAGTGACAAGGACGCGAGTGGGGGTCCAAAATTCATGAAATTCGTGTGACGTAATTTATGGATAGACCCTAATAAGATATGTTTACGTACGGATGTACATCAAACAGTACGTTTATCATGATAAACGTACCGGAGTCACGCAAGTTAAAAAGGAATAATTCACTCGGAAGTTCCATCGATACACCCACCATACAGACTTTAGAAAACTTGGCGAAGTTGTAGTAAAACGTAACATAAATCACAGGGCTTTGGTTTGAGTGAAGTTACTTGAACTCTGTGTGTTGTTATACAAAGTCGTTGAACTCAAGCGAATGACCACTGGGGGATAGGACTTAAACTACGAAGCTACATATATTAGATGAAATTGATTCCTTGCCAAATTGTTTCAGAGCGCAATTGATTTGGTTGCAAAATGAAGATCATTTTGCAACCAAATCAATTCAAATCAAAGGCTAGTAGTAAAGTGCTAGTTTAAACGGCTATAAAAACTAGGTATTTCTTTTGTTTATTTTCAGTCGAGGATGAATCTTTTTAGAAAATTAATATTCATAATGGAAAAATAGTTTAGGAATTAGTTTACCTACAAGTCGTACAACGAAGAGATTTCATTTTCCACTTTTTATCTGCTATTTTTATTGAATAGCCTTATCGTCGCTATTTTTGTTTACCTAACTAAAGTGCCCGTCTAGACGTACAACTGAGTTTCGATCAAACTTTTTCTACTTTATTGCCGTAAACCTCAGACAAAACCACCTTCTCATATTTGAAACAAATGTTTTATTGAATGAACAGTGCTCTCTACTTGACATTTCCAATATTCGACGATTTCAAGTAACTTTAGTAGATCCTTTGATTGCATTGTTTTTTTGTTTGAGTTTAATATGTATTCAATACGATTTTAATTGGTGTGTTTTGTATAATGTGTCTGAAGAAGCAATTATAGAATTTATTTATCTTACTATCGTAGTTTTTATTTAAACGCATAAAGATAACCACAAAAATATAAAAAAATGCCTGAGATTTTCTACTTTTTCCAATAATTTTGCTCTACCAAAATTTGACAACATTTCAAAGAAATTTCTGTAGCATGCATGAGAATCATTCAGCAGGCCTCGCTGCCCTAACGAGTCGTGTAAACGCCCTCGTCATCCGTGTCACGACGCGCGTCAAGCTTCCTCGCTGTACAATGTACACGAATTAAAATAACTTTACACCTACTTGTCGCCTCAAAGGGCCCAGACAGCTCCAAAAAAAAATTTAATTTTTTGCAGTTCAGAAACATTCACGCACTTTGATAGATCTGTTGCTATACATCTAAAATGTATTTGTGTGTATTGGTTCTAAAATGTACCTTTAACACTAAAGTAAAATTAGTCAGATAATGGTTTATGCAATTTGCTACAAATTCGCTGGTCTAAGCGACGACGTCGTGTGACCCGAGAGCTGGTGAGTATCACGCGGCGCATAATCAGACATTTATAGAGTCGGCAACGCGCGTTTAATGTCTCTGATGTTGCAGGCGTCCATAGGCTGCGGTAACGCTTTCCGTCAGGCGGACCGCATGCTTGTTTGCCAACTAGCTAGTATAAAAAAAATCATCAATGCTTTACCGCGGGGCAATGCAGTCTGCGTCATGGGGATGTTTCAAGTTTCAAATCGTTTATTGCAAGTAAGTGATTTACATAGGTAAACACACATTTGGGATAAAGTGTAACCTAATAAAAGAATTTTATAAAAAAATAACATTTCAATAAAATTATGAAAATAAATACTACAGCTCAATTAGTTTAATATCATGTGCCGAGCCCCCAGGCCCTTTTGTCATCCAGATAGTAGTCTTTAACACTTTAGTAAGCTTTTATAGAGATAAAGTTTTTTAATTTTTTACACCATAGTGTTGATGCTTCCGATTGAGATTTGGATCTGTTGAACTACAGTTGAACTGAGATTTTTTGCTACATTCTGCAGATAGCTCAACTGCTTCAATTGTAAATACTAGTTGCAATGAAGTTTACACTGTTGTAAATATTTATCGAATTCGCTCAAGATTGTACGTACATCACAGCGCGCCGTAGAGTTTGTTCACGATGAGCGGGTATTTTGTTAATGAAAAGTTGCTGAGGCCTCCCTGCTCTATTGGGTACTTAGTTATACAGTACCACGCCCGTTATAATGAGTAATTCGTTATCTTTTGACTTAGGTAATAAAAACCAAATGGCACTTAGGAAAATTAAACCAAAAACCAGCTACAAATTGTACCATGTACTTATTTGCGTAGTCAGGGTAGGGTACGTGTTTAAACTGTAGAGCGAATGCTATTTAACCATAGATTAATAAGTAAACTAGAAATAAGGGTTCCAATCCATGCAGATTTAATTAAAACACAAGAGTTTTGTGGGTGTTCGTTTAATTGAGTTTGGATTGTTGTTATTTTACTTTGGAGTGTTTGCATTAGTAACAACCGCACGTAAAGTTTTATTTATAATTGGAGTGTTTGGTTTTGTGACACCCCGGCACGGTGTCGTTGTTAGTTCAGTTTAGGTATGTATGACGTAATCAAATGATAACCATCCATATTTTACGTGTTAGTATATTACATTTCTAAGTTACAAGTACTTTATGAAGGTGACTATTCTCCGTCAAAGCCATAGCCAGAGTAGTATTCCACACTCAACACCATTTTATTGAAAAATTTTGTTTGTAATAAAAGATTTAAATTTTCAGTAGGTAATTAAAGTTTTCTTCCTACATCATTTATATTTCGGCTTGCCGATGCCGATTGTGTTAACCTAATGTTTTTCCAATACAAAACGGTCCTTTGTTATTATTTAGAAAATAATTAATTTATATTGTTTTTTTTTACAGAAAACAACCAAAGACGTTTGCATTCGACCACTGTTTCTACTCACTGGACTCGGAGCTAACAAACTTCGCATCGCAGAAGACAGTCTTCGAATGTCTCGGTCGGGACATCCTCGACAATGCGTTCGAGGGTTACAACGCTTGTATATTTGCTTATGGACAAACTGGTAAGTTAATACCTATATCACATAGATCTAAAAGATCTATTATCAAAAACGCTTAAGTAATTTATAGTTCAACTAGCGTAGAAAAATAGCTGCGGAACATTGATTGCAATCTATGGGTTAAGTTAAACAAATAAACCAACACTTAATGAAGCATGTACTCGTACAGACAGGGTAGCTTAGCGAAGGGCAAACCGCAATAAGTCGTCAACGGATGTATATGTTTACCTTCCTACGTTATTTTATTACGTACAAGATGTCTCCCTCAGGGGTTTACTTCTAAATAACCAATAGCGTGGTATCAAAATAGCGTCACTTGACTATCACGATTCACGACATGTATTAGATATTCTATTGGTTGATTTTATTCATCTACTCTCCTCTTGAGTTATAAAAACTAGTGTCACGAAGATTGACCACCTCAATCATTGGAATGAAATTGCAACACATGTTATCGGTATAGTACATGTATTCCGTTACGAGATCTTGTTACATTACAGAAAGTGAACTCAATCTAATCATTGCGCGTCCTCGCTATCGCTTCGTGTACTGAATCGTATTTATTTCTACCGTTTGCTTTATCTCAACGATGTCGACTCACAGACATCTTATTTGTATTGGCTGAAGTCGTGCTCTTTGTTAATCTCTACATTTAAATGAAGCATCACAAAGATACCTGTATTGTACTCCCTGTTGCGAACTCTATGCTCATTTTAAACGTGTCCCGCCTCATTGAAACCTTAGAGCTTCCTCTTTCAAAGAGACGTTTCAACCAATTTCCGAACGCGAATGAATGGCGCTCTGGTTGTAGATAGGATGTATCATAAAGATTAATGTGATGAGATTATTGCACTCAGCTTTGTTCCTATTCCCATAATACCGGGATCATGATTCGGGATCATGTAATTGCATTTGAACCGGGATGTTAATTGAATTGTAATAGGAAAGGGCTTTTTGGGTTTACGAAAATTGTGCTCAAAGTAACTTGATTGTCAGGTGCTTTGAACCCGTAACACTGAAGGCTGCTTCTCTAGATCCCTTCTCTCCGGTCATAAAGTGTTTAGTGGAGCTATTGTTCAGAAGCTTGCATCGCGATACGTTCCCAAGACGATCATCGTGACCTTTCGTGTCCTTGAGCGATCTGCGGATGGTATAGCTCCCCACTGCATTATTTATTCAAAAGACAGAGTTCGGATTTGCTTCATTGTTTCCACTGTTTGCCGTTCCTCCTTAGTACCTACTAAAACTAGCCATTCAGGCATAAGTTATTTTCATCGAGATTTATGACCTAGCCTCGCCCACTCTGCTTCATGTAATTTTAACGTATTTATGGTTCTCGACCAGCGAAAAGTGTGCCATATTTCTTTAACATTGCCGTAAATATTAAAGCTTAGTAATTTTGTTTTCGTTTAATTATTTACGGTTTTATGCAGAGAGCCTTATTACAAAACAGCCTAATCTTTCTAATTACCCTGTAGGAAGGAATTTAACCATTAATTCGCGAAAACGTAAAAATTTCATCCATTTCCTACTTCCTTTGGCCAGGCAATAATATTGCAGAAGTGGCGAAAGCTCACGTCTACACTTGCGCACGTGCGCGTTCAACGTACCGTAATAGGATTTACACCTGCTTAAAGCCGTTAATTGTAAAGTTATGTGGCTGAAAATCTCGGTTAATGTAATCTTGCTGACCGTAACTGCATTTGCAACACTGCTTGTCACTATCGAGAAATATAGGGTTTCTCTGTTCTAGATCTTTTTGTGAACTTCAGGTAACATGAGTAAGAAAAAAACTGCACGTCACTAAGCTAGCAGCAGCAGACAATCCTATATTTGTACCGGCTTGTCGGGCTATTGATTGATAGTTAATCAATGAATAAAGCACATACACATTAAACCAACAAGAAAATCAAAATCATTTTCCTGATTTTAAATTGTTGTTTCAGAATGCTATATAGTATTCTGAAACAACAATTCAAAGTTTGTATTTCCTAGTTGGTTTAATGTCTATTCATTGATTAACTATCAATCAATCGTTCCGACAAGCCGGTACGAATATAGGATTGACTGCTGCTGCTAGCTTAGTGACGTGCAGTTTTTTTCTTACTCATGGAGCCTGAAGTTCACAAAAAGATTTTATGGTTACATTTCTGTTTAAATTCTATTCATCAGTAGGTGTACTAGAGCTAAATTTCACGGTCAGCGTCTTTCCTACCAAATTGCCCGTCTCTAAGCGCCATTGGCTCATTCAGCATTTATAATTTTTAGGCAAATACATAACAGATGTTCGATGCTAATTTGTTTACGCACAATTTGCGAGTGTCTCCAAGGTGGCTTAATTATAGGCTTCTTAATTATTCTCTCGCGTCGAAGCGTTCTTCGCTGTGCCTTGATAATTCAGGTCGAGCGATGTTTGAATAATTGCTTTTTAAACGATGATCATTTGTTAATGATAGCAGGAGCTTTATAACAACCTACAACATTTTAGCACTTTCATGTCGGCTTTTCAGTTGATAGAGTTATTTGGAATTATAGACAATTATGTAGAGTAGACGATAAGATTCTACAACTTTTCAAATTGTCTGTATTAGATTCGAACAACATCCTCTTTGCACTTTTAGTAGTTGCGCTGCATCTATTTGCTATTCAAACGGAATAGTAATAACATGTACGGAACGTCTTGCAATTCCTTGAGGTTTAGCAAAACATGTAACACCTATACATTGCCGTGTTAGGGATCAAGTTCCAGAAGCTTTTGGAATTCACAGCCTCATTGTGCAGTGAACGCGAAGTGTGCCTGCGTCTCGCTAACTGGAGCGAGCTGAGAGTTTCTGGAAGTGTTTCTTGTATAGTTGTACCTAAGGTAACACACATACGCGCCTGGAGTCGGCCTTTAGTGATGTACGGTGCTGTTTGGCGGCGGTTACGCGGTAAAGGTTCAAATAACAATATTTGAAAGGAGATTCAAATTAGTATCGTCTTTGTCATTTTCGTGTTGATTATAAAGGCTGTATTTGCCATTCTAGTACAATCCTTATTTTGCTAATATTTACGCGAACTGTTGTTGGTTCATAAGTATATAGTAACGTAGCGACGTGTGACCCGAGTGCTGGTGGGCATCTGGCGCAGCGCATCAGCATTGCCATACAGCGGGGCAATGCAGCCAGCGTCTTGGGGACGACGCTTCTGACTGGTATTGATATGGATCGGTTGAGCTACCTGTAGATTGCAGTTAGCTTAACTGTTTCAATTGTAAATATTAGTTCTAATTTGTTTTATTATTTGATTGTAATTTTCTTTGTTAATAAAGATTTTTTCTTGCAATGATATTTCAATATCGATGATATATTATACTTAAACTGTATGTACGGACGTAAAAGGCTCTTAAAAAGCTTGTATTAATGGTTATAAATACAACAAAGTGGTGCATTCGATTGACAAAAAATGCCCACTGGTACCCGCCTTCTTGAAATCGCATTCTTCCGGCAATTTGTATGCTTTTTCAAATATCTGCCATCGGATATCCGTCGCAACCCTAGCACACATTCTAACGCTGCGGTACTCAGTCGGGCTATTCAAATAATCATTACCGGGGCAAAGACATTACGTACAAGTCGGTGGTTCGTTTACCCAGCACCTTCAGCTTTTACAGTGGCTCGTTTGCACAACCCCTTTGAGTTTATTTTAAACTCTCTCTAATTTTAATGAGCTGCTGAAATAGTGGAATTCTTATTGCTGGAACTGGAGCAACGTCGACGTCTTGAGGCTTTATTTTATCTCGAGCAGTCGCAGCTGTTTGCTGTACGTTTATAAACTTTTTTTTTACCTAAATAAGGTGAAAGAAGCTTCTCATATAGAACTTAGTTCAAAATAGCTTCAGCAAAATAGCGGTGCGTCGCTCACGTGACACCTGCATTAAAATATTATAGATATTTTATCACTATCGAGTTTCGTAAATTGAAGTTGTCGTTCCGGAAATAACAAACTTACATAAACACAACAAATTATCTTAAAAATACAAGCTAAATGAAGGTTTATTCACTTTTTATAATTATGAGCCTTTCACCTGAATATGACACAAAAAAGTCATAAAAAGTATAAAGTCGGACACGAATAAACGATACTTACCGTCAAGAACAGTGAGTAGTCGTAAACAAGCTCTCACGGCTCGAATACACGGATAAAGTTGGTTTTTATACGGTCTTTATTGCCTTTTTGATATTTTTATGCACGCTGCTGTCTTATGTTAGTCTGAGACCTATGATTCTACAAAATGTTTTAACTTTACAGTATTTGAACTAAAATGATCATTACCATCATCACATCAGCCGAGATCACCCACTAGCCATTGCTGGGTCAAGATCTCCTTTCGCGCCTGCCTGCCTCTTTTGTCTGGTGCTTCTCGCATCAAAGCGCGCCCTGCCCTCCTTGCTACATTGGCAATAACTTCAACCCATCGTGCAAGCGGATGAGAGGACTTAAAAAAAGCCATTTACTCCAAAACCGTAATTTACAATCATTCGTATAAATAATTGCTAAATTCTTATAAAAATGTATGTCTCAATTATCAAATATAAATAATCGATTTATATTAACATAATTAAAGCATGCATTTTGTAAAAGCATAAAATAGTAACGACTAGCTGACTTATATCATGATAAATCATAATTTTCGAAATCTTTATTATAACTATATTACGAATCTCATGAACGTATTAACATACAGATTAAGCTCCTAGGTCCACAGCAAAAGATTCGAATTAAACTTTACTATACATAATTACATCACAAGTTATCGCTGCAGGCTGTAAAAGCGAATAATAAAAGTAATAAGGGAACTGACTTTCAAGACAGCTGTTTCATTTATTCAACAGTAACTCTGCGAGAAATATTACATTTTCAGTGCATTCCATTACATTGGTTACATTGGAGCATAGAATTGCCGAGTATTCTGAACTGATGAACTGAGGAATCCCTTGTTTTTACCCGACTACCAATAAGAGTAGACGTTTCGTTTCATTTCACCACAAAGGTGCTAAAAAGCTATGCTATGGAATTCATCAACATACCAATAGGATCATAGACGTTGAGTTTCGCCAGGATACGACTACACAGTTGCAACTTAACTTTAACTTTTTGTTGTTGATATTGCTCATATTCCGCTCGCTCGGTCCTCAATCTTCGGTTGCCATTCAAACGATTCCAGCCTATTCAAATTAGCCACCAGACCTTTGTCAAACTCAGGATATCTCAAACTTTTATATTAATCTATGTTAATCTTCCTCAGATGTTTTGAGAGGATATAACTTTAGGCAAAGGACCTCTTGATATTATTCCTTGATATTAACTTTGGTTACTTCCAGAAATCTGGCAAATTTATGCTATGATTCCATGGAATCACAGCTATAAAATTGCCTGAAAATGAGGGCTAATCTAGCCTGAGTTTCAATTTAATCAGAAATCACCTTATAAAATGCTGAATATTTCTAATCATACCTCAAAAAGTCCTATTTCACCCAATGGAATGATGAAATCGTCTGTGATTCCAGTGTATTTTCATACATCAGCTCGCTTCACGCAGCCACTCGGAATCGAGCTTTCTAAAAGGCAATTAACGTTTTTCTATAGCGCTATACCCATGGGGATTCCTCCTCGTCGTGGTCCAAATTAATTTGTAAATAAATTAGCGAAATGGATACAATACACCTACCTCGAAACACAGCGATTGAAAAACGTGTCGTCTGATTAAAATTCAGACACCTTAAAAGTAAATCTGCATTGTCCCGAGTGATGAGAAGGAATACCTATGTGGCTTAATTCCTATTGATCAGTGCTTTTATCTAGACATGACCGCTGAAGGCATTCTCGGACCCAAATATGCTGAAGGTACAATAATACCCCATTCACGACATAATAACCTGCGACGTTAGTAAAATATGCAATTCCACGTCCAATGTATCATGTAAACGGGCAAAATGTGTAAGCTGAAGGAAATATTAAAAATTCCTAAGCAAGTTTTCGAGATATGCAAAGTGCTTCATAAATTTTTTGGTACACGTAAACTTTTCTTAAAGTAAAAACATCCTGGGAATTTCAACATTGAAGTTTGTACTTTGTAAGCTGTATAACTGAAGAACCACTTAACCGACTCGATTACAATTTAGTGCGCAGCTTAGTAGTCCCAACTATTTTACGGTCTTACTACTTTCGTTTCCGCGGGGTAAATAACAAATTTGCGCGAATGAAAAAATGGTGGGAGCTTAAACCTCTGCATAAAATTGTTATTGATTTCTGAAAGTGTAGGCTGCGGCTAGGCCGATGGTTGTTTGGGGGTCAACTCACAAAGGGTTAGGTGGATTACCTTTTCCTATGATCAGAGTACTAAAATAATTATAATTTACCTACATAAAAAATATTGGGCCGAATGTGAAGCTGAAAAGTAGGACGAAATGAGATTTCTTAATATAAAATATATTGTGGGCCGAATACGGCATATAATGTAGGACGAAAGCAGATTTTTTATGTGGGTCTGACCTTCCACGGGACGAATATGGCATAATCGAACAGCATTGGTAAAACTTTTAGTCGCTTTCAGCATGTCTATCAAATTGCGGTTATTTCTTGCCGTACTAAAAGATTGGTATTTGCAGCACATACAGAATTAAAATATGTAAGCCTTGTCTGGGGAGTAAAGCAACAACTTAAATTATTGGACATAACGCGTCGAGGGGCGTCAATGGACGCGGATAGCACAGGACCGTGGTGGATGGCACACACTTTGGGAGGCCTCTACCCAGCAGTGTGTAATCCGCGCGCGGATGATAATGATGAAGCCTCTTCTAAAATAAATAATAGATTCAGGCGTTACATTGCTGAAATCCATTGCAATAACGCGGAAATTCGCGTCCTTCTCTGGCATGTGAATTTGAGGGAGGGAGGAGCGGTGCATGTGAATTGCATTTTCATAAATCACATCAGAGAAGTTTTGCGTGCGGGATTGTTACTAAATATTTTTTATCCTAATATTAAGTCGCGTCTATGAAACTTGTAAAGTAATTCAAACAAAATGAATGGATCCAACGCTCATCTTACAATTCCTCAAGCGGCTTAAGGCATAAATGACCTCCGAAGGAGCTTGTGATTAATCGCCATCTTTATTGACTGTTTAACAAACAATTCTCGTTTAAAAGTATTATTTTTGAGCTTTGAGAAAAAGACCTTATGCTAAACAATTCGGATTTCAGCGGATGCTTTATCTTATTTTTCTTTTTTGTGTTTGAAACATTGTGAGGCTTGATTGGTTGGCTGAGTTTGTTTGAGATGATCGCTTTTATTTGGTATAATTCCACTAGCTTATTCAGAACATTTATTTTAAAAATATGCTCAGAGTCCTACCAACCATACCTACCGTAATTAGGTTCGTGTTGTAAGTAACATTAATTTAGGAGGGCCATTTCTACCAAAATCTTTCAATAATATTCGGAATATATGTCGTGATCGTGATGGATGTAACCTATTTTGACACATCGCCGCAACCCTTTAGTGGAAAGAAACCCTTACTTTTAAGACCGCTGAATGTTGAGGGTGCGTTGCTATAATCGAAGTTTTTGGTCTACTTGCCAGAATAAGCTCAAAGTTAAATAAGATACCGGCGACCAGATCGGAAGCGAAAACGAAAGCCAAAGTTAACCGAACCATAGCAACCAATTCATAGTCTACCTACTGTATCCATCAGGGTAGCAATTTATCTTATTTACCCTGTCCACTAGACAGACGTGAGGTCTTGTTTATCTTGTTTTTAGGCTCGGTGGATTTCAGGTGAATTATGTGGCTTAACTTTATCAATAATAATTATCTTTATTCTAAGAATTAGCAAGCTGAAGTGGCAGAGGGCCGGCCATATCTCGCGAAGAACCGACAACCGCTGGGATAAACGTGTTCTCGACTGGAGACCACGACTCGGCAAACATAGTGTAGGACGCCCTCCGGACAGGTGGGATGACGATCTGCGAAAGACTGCAGGCAGATGCTGGATGCGGCAAGCTAAAGACAGGGCGCTATGGCGCTCATTAGGGGAGGCCTATGTCCAGCAGTGGACTAAGATAGGTTGATGATGATGATGATGATGATGATGATGATGATGATGAACTTTATCTATATCCTCGCTAGCTTGTCCTTTGTCAACTAGCCAACCTATTTACACGGCAGAAAAGCTTTCTTAATAGCTTCATTGTTTTGCCCAAAAAGCATACGTGACTTCCTTTTTAATTAAGTTTGTAGTTTTTATGGTTAGCTTTTTCTCTAACTTTCTGTGGCAAATCATTCATGAGTTTAGGTATAAAACATTGTATGGTTCTACGTCCATAGAAGTTATTGGCCTGGGGCCTACTATTACTTTATCTTGTGTTATTTTCCTGGTTGTTATTTTTCAAGAAAATGGGGATCAAAGGCCGTCAAATACAGCTATGAACCATAAAGAATCCAGACGAGTATTTTGATACCACATTAAACAAAATAGTTCAGCTGTTTGGATGATTAAAGAGTATCAGATAACCACATAAAAAACTAAAACACTTGAAAAATCATCTCCATAAACATTTAAAGTTTCCATAGAAACAAAGCGAGCGAAGCCGCGGGCAGAAAGTATTTGAATAATAAATCTGTCTTTTGTTATGCCATACACAATATAATTGTGCCAGAATTGTGCTTAGGCAGGTTATTTTTCGCGTAAAAGTGTTTCAAACTCAAGTAGGAACGCGGTGATCTCACCGCTTAACGTAACGATATACACCCAATAGGTGGGCATACCCCTGACGCTCACGTTATGTACGATAATGGCCTGGAGTCTCCGAAATTTGTAACACGTACCTGCCTAATGAACCTATCCAGCGGTTAATTTATGTTCAAATTAACTAACGTTATTGTTTACATTGCATGACAAAGGTTATCGATCAACGTCGTACGTAAGTAACGTATCATTTTAGTACCGCGCTTCAGATCATTACGTTTAACTTGTAAACTAGAGCGAGGCGCTTAATTGCGATCCCACTAGTAAATTATATACAATTTTGGATTAAAAGACTTGGTAAAAAAAAACTTTATGTTTGCAATGACATAAACTCTCCACAAAAAACTGGATGAGATAAAATCCGCTCGTAAACACAGAAACTGCGAGTTTCTGCGATCCGATCGCAAAAGAAGTTTGAAATTAATTTCGTTATTAACGACAGTTTATTGAACGAAGCCCAATTGATTCTGCCTGTTTTCTCGATAATTCTCTACGCAAATTGCGACAGCCTACAAGGAAACGCATAAAGCTCAACATTTATGAATGGATAATCTGCAGGGTTACCATAAACCGAAGAAGAGATCCGTCAAGTGTTTCGCGCGCCGAGGGTTTCGAACTTTTGTCATGTATACCAATATGTACTATAGGTACCGGTTAAACACTTTGCTATTTAATGAATACCTTAAAACTAAAGGTACCACATTTCAGATGTATCGGTTTGCAAACTTCGGGTAATAGTAAAATTTTATAGTAGAGGTTTTTCAAAATATTTAAAAAAGTATGGAACCTACAGAAATTTTTAAAACTGATTTGAGATGTACAAACCGATACCTTTCAATTGATACCCTACACGGTGAGGCAGCCCCCTCCTTTTGAAAATGATTTCTCCCCTTTTTGTAAATTTTTAAAAAGTGTTCTGCTTTCAGACTTCTCCATAATTTCCATATATAAGATCCATATCTACAAACGCTACATACATTTCAGATGGATCGCTCTGCAAACTTCGGAGAGAGGAAGGGAAGGGGGGAAATTTTTCAAAATATTCAAAAAGCATTAAACCTTTCATTTGATAAGCCACTTGACTTTCAGGTCTCTTTTAAAATTCTACATCACAATTTGTACTGAAAATTTTCATTTTAATTTTTTGTTAATCTGTACAGGCACACGAAATTTATTATGATTTTAAATTTCAAGTTATTTGCTGCTGTAGTTGCTGAGATATTAAAGACGGAAAAAAGAACAGAAAAAGCGAGAACATAAGGATTTTGAAACCGATCTCTGATCTTCGAAACCCTCAAAAATCATACAATACGTAAAATATTTAAAATGAATTCCTTCAACATTCGTAATTTAACCACTGTATGATGTTTGTCTCTAAATTTACTTGAATAAAACTTTAGCTAGTCTAGAGTTTTTTTTTTTGCAAGGTAGGATTATGAGAACTATGATATGCTTTTCAAAAAGACCAAACGAATAGACCAGCTATTGAAGAAACTGATTATATGTGAAGAGACTTCATGAGTGAAGATTTTAGTAATGTTCCGATTTGTATCTGTGCTTAACGTACTAGCTGCTGAAATTTTAAACTGCATTCGTTTAAAGGAAATTGATTTGGAAACGTTAATTCATCCCGCGGGCTTAGTTGGGCCCGTTGAATCCAGTGTTCAAATCTGTAGCTGACAGCTTTTGTGATTTTGTTTGGGAATTGTTACGCACGTTCTGTGAAATTATTTACAATTGGTACGAAATAAAATGTTCGTGTTATTCGTGTTAAAGAAATGCTTTTAATTACTTTAGTATGAAATGTCCTCTGTTTTAAAGAAATGTGCATTTTCAGTGAAATTAATACAGTTTCTTAGTAGAAATTGTTTTCATTTTAAATTGCATTTAAAAAGCGTTTGTGGAAATGAGAACACTCTTTTAAATACAATTATGGTTCAGTTTTCTGCATTTCGAAAGCGAAATATATTTCTTCGTGTTGATTATTTATCACATTTTTGTATGAGATGCGCTGATACTAAACAATTTAAAACAGTTCTAAGGTTAATTATGCCTTTGCACGTGGGAACAGAACATTTGTGACCGAGCTTTTAAAATACAAATCGACGTAGAATTTCGTCGAACTTTTCAAAACAGAAACAAGTAATTAATCTAACTTTAGAAAGACGTCTTTTACGAGTTTTCAGTTCAAACCTTGAAGTGCGTCAGTAGAACTTGCACAGAAACTTCTGATTTTATTGGTCTCGTTCGGAAACAAAGTAATTAAACTTGTCACAAACTTTCAAGTGATACATTCCAAAGCGTTGGGTGGTTATCTATTGATATTTCAAGAGATCTGAAACTTGAGGGTTAATAAATGTAGACATAAATACCTAAATGTATAACCCCAGTCTGGGAAAAATCACTACTTTTGTTTATAAAGGGTTATTGGTAGGTAGTATTAGTAAGTACAGCTTTGCACAAGCTAATTATTGAAACGATACTTTACGAAGGAAAAATTACTTTGAACCAGCATAGCTTCTGAACGGCTCCACCGATTTACTTCAGATAAAACACTGTCGATCAAGAGACCCTTTCGAACAAAAATTAAATTTTTAATTTGGTTCTTCCTATTGGGCATTACGATGCCAGACAGAGACACACAAATGCATTCGTCAAAGTTATGACACCTCGCTTTTTTTGTCGGGAGTTATAAAAACAAATGTCCCAATCTACAAATGAGTGGTTCATCTTTTAAAGAACGTGAGCTGAGCTTTTAGACCCGCTCTCAGACACAGCTTACTCCATTTTACAACTGAGAGGACATCTATTCTTGCAGTAAATTGATCGATAATTGCCCCTTTGTAGTAGAAACGCTCGACTGACATAAAATTATTTTGTAAAGGAGTCACCGCAATAAAGTGTCGCACCAGTATTACTGCATCCGTACAACGTGCGTGTCTTATAAGGGCAATAAAGCACTGGGTTTAGAAAGCTTTTAGCAAATCTGATTATCCCATAGTTTAATAACTCACAGGTTACAGAATGTATTCAGCAATCTTAGCTACTTTCCACCATCGTTTCTAAAAGCGGTTATTTGAAAAGTTATTAGATTTTCCGTTTTTAGCTGAAGTAATTCAATTACCATTTTCGCAACCATTGCTCATATTTATCAAGATCTGTCTCAAGCGCAATAGCCTGAAAGTATTCGTAGTTTGTAAAAGATGCCTCGAAATAGAGATGGGGACGGTCTTCGCGAGTGCATTCTCGTGTTCGCCCTCCAGCGGTCGGCCTCGCCTCTTCAATATCAATTTGTTGGGGTGGTCGACTCTGCGGGAGAATCAGTGTAAGGCATGCTCGGTGTAAGTACAACGAGCTACGTGCTTCTGATATTGTTTTGTTACAAGCAAGCAGATATCTTGAGTGCTATTTTATCCCAGGTTATCAGCTACATTAATGTCAGATACAATCGACTCGTAGATTCAGCATTAATTCTGCTTGCATTTTATAAGCAACTTTGTGCTTAAGTGTTTGTGTGTCATTAGATTGCAATCAAAGTTCATATTAAATAGGGTTTTCATGCATTATGTTCCCACTAAAACCTGAGAACAATACCTGTTATATTTTTTTTTCTTTATTCTTTTACGGACTTTGAGTCATTGGTTTGCATAAAATCGCAATAAATGATATGAAAAAATTAAAACTTGGAAATGACAGATGTATTTTTTTGAAAGGCTTATCCAGTAGTTCAAACGTAATTAAATGCAAATCAGCCATTTATGAATTATCCGACCAAAGCTTAATATTAATTTGCATTCCGAATTCCATTACTGTTGGAACCTTGTTTTGGAGCAGTCACAGTATACAACAGTTGCCAAATGATTTTGAATATTCATGCTCTATTACTGTTTCTGCTACATGTGCCTCTCTGCCTGTAACAACATTGCTATCTCCATATCTGCAACGATAAAGGGCCTTGCTTTTTGTTTAATAATTGATTGAAACGAACGCCGATGGGCTCCGAATAACTTGAATTCCGGACCTCACATTTTAAATAACACAAGTGTATATTCGGCATAATCCCCGTTCTTGAATTTCACAAAACGTGAAAACCCGGGTCTCTTTGATGCCAAGAAACTGATTTTCCTTCGAGAATTCTCCAGAGACCCCGCTTCATTGAGCATTTCTTTATAGAAAATCCTGATCTCTATTGGCACACTTTGATAGTGGGTATTACTCAAAGGCAATGTTCAATATCGTCTATATCAATGCCGGATCGCGCTATACCTATTATATTTTTTTTTACTATTTCTAAAGAAGTACTTTGACACTTAGCGACCACACCGTATAAAAATCATCACAAAAAAACTTAACTTATATAAAAACAACTACTTATCTAGAAGTACACTAAATAAGAGAAAAACTATTATTTTTATTTATAGAAAAACTACAAGATTTATAAAGTTTCCTAGCTAAGAATTTTTCGGTCGCGTAAATACTTCTTATTGATTTACAGACAAGCATTGTTTATAAATAAATAAATCTCGTTATTTCTGTGCAATGCGTGATAGTGTTTGTCTACGTTGCGTTGTCTTCAGGGGTTTGCGGAGTCAGTTCCGCTTATTATCGAGCAATTAGCGCTTCAGTGCCGCGGCTCAGCGCTGCCATAGCTGAATGGTACAGCGTCTCTTTGTCCTTAGCTCTAGGAATAGGGATTTCACTAATGATTTACTGGTCTGTGCTTTCTTGTGGCTCACGTCAGCTTTTGTCAGGCTTTTTGGAAGAATTGTTTTTGAACTGAACATGAAGTTTTGTTATTATCATTTCTAACCATTTGCAGGTGCAAATGGTTAGAAATGATAATAACAAAACTTCAAAAATTAATGGGTTCTCATAGAGAATATAGGTATATTCTCTATGAGAACCCATTAATTTTTGCTATTGTTAACAGTAATATCAAATTTTTTTCCTAATTCCACACAATCGAACTAAGAACCTCCTCTAAAAATTAATTGATAATTTTGGAAAGCTTTTGAAAACCATGTTTTCAAAAGCGTATTAAACGAGTTATTAAGATTTTTAACGTTATTTACTACCAAAAGTTTTATGTAGGTTTGAACTGACCAGATTTAAAAACCTTTTGCTCGCGGCCAGCACTATGAATATAACCTCAATACTGTGGCGCTGCTCTTTGTGCCTCACCCCACTAATTTCCTGCCACAGTAGGCTTTACTCAACGCTCAGGGTTTGTTGGCCACCGCATTGTTTGAAAGGGTCGCAGCAAACGTGTTGATGGGCCATTCACCCACGCTTACGCCAATTTGAACTCTGATGTAAACATTAACTGGGTTTATAGTTCCCTGCTTCTAAATGTACCAAAGAAAGCAATAGAGAAGATTTTCTTTGCTGAAGAGACATCGAATATGCATGAAATTGTAGCGTTTATGAAACGTGTAGCGTCTGTAAGGGGAACTGAACAGCAATATCTCCGGCGCTGTACAAACAACGTTTGCTGGCAGCCCACTGAGCAGAACGGCACAATAGAAACCAGTGAACGCTGCAGATGGTGAGAATAGATCGTTATTGGAATTGTGCAGGGAATTGTTCTCAGATGTGCATATGTACGTAACGTTACTCTTTAAGTGTCGTTATCTTGTTAGAATAAAGTAAATTATATACGATACAATAGAATCTAGAATGCTAGTGCTTTAATAGATGCTATGGTTATCTGAGAATTGCTTTTTCGTCATCTCAATAATATGTCTGTAATCTTATCGTTTCGATCAAACGAGATGGCATCCTTTCGAGCCTTTTTTGTCTCCTACAAGATGCCTTTTAAGGAATTCTATTGAGTTACTTAGCCTAATCTTGCCATGTAGAGTCTCGCTGACTTGACAAACGTATAGCCTATTCACGCACTTGGACAGATGCCATGTTGTAAAGTTGAAAACTCGCAAATATTGCTTCCTGAGACTGTAGCAATATTAGCTTCTGCGATTCTTGGATGGCTGCAATTGAGATCTGTTGGAGTAAATCCAAATCTACCAACACGGGTAATGTGAACATGTCACAAAAGGAGGACGGGTTGAAATTAAATTTTAAATTAATATAATGACATTAAATTTGTTTTTTTTATTTAAAAAATCTCTTGGTACACCAGTATAGGGTGATCGTAACATGATCCTCTAACCTTTAATAATTATTGAACATCAAAACAAAAACTTCTCGGACGACCTACGCCTCTATATCACCGCGTTGATCAGATCAATCATTTTATGAGACAGCTCTATTCCGAAACACTGATTTTGCAATGAAGATTGATCAATCTTGTTAACATTGACCTTTCACACGACTGGGATTCTTACTACCGACTGAACTCTCTCATCTGAACTAAGAAATCGGTCTACAACGGAACTAGCTTAGTTTTGTTTGAAATAACAAAGACCTTAAGGAAAAACCGACACTATTCTTTAAAACTTTGTTCATCAGTTTAAAGGAAAGTTGTGATAGAATTACTTGAAATAAAACTCCTGAAAAATCTAACATCCGCCAGCTTACTACTCCCTCGTCGGCTAATACATTTCAGGATAATGCAGCTATTGTGATTAACTTTGTCTGAAGTTTACTAACTAATATGCATAAATTGTATATCGTTTTTCGTGTTATTTTAGCGAAAGTCTCGTATAAAATCAGAATTTTCCGGATTAAATATTGCGAAATTGCTACCAGCGTTTTCAATATCCCTTTAAAACGTAAGCAAAAGCTTTGAGGGTTTTGCGATCGAAAAAAATTCAAAAATCACTGCATAAATATTGGTTCTCTTTTGAATGCCGCCTGTAATGGACATGGTAAAACATCCTCTCAAATTGTCCATTTAAAATTGCGGCAGAGAGCCCATCGGATAAGCCTCTTACTAGCTATAAACAAGTTAATTTTGCAGCGCTCAACTTTGTTTATATCCATAGAGTTTAGAAAATGAGAGGAAAAGAAAGTCCAGGTGGCTGTTAATTAAATAAAAATGCATTGAATAAAAGCACGTTTTTTTATAGACTGCTGATCTAAAACTTTTGAGGCTTTCAATTATTCGATTGGTACTTACAAGTACGTGTTTCAAAATGGTTGTTTATTTTGCTTTGTCATCTAAACCGAATTAAATCGCAGAACACACATGGGGGTTCATTCGATACGGATGCGAATCCCCGAACACCCCACCTCGACTAACGCATTCACTGCCCAGCCTCCGCCGCGCAGATTCAACACGTGCATGTGAGTACAAAATTGTAACCGTCTAATAATTTAACACCCTATTATACTACAAATCAAACGTAAGTCGCCTGAAAAATAGGTCCAGTTAGGTTAGGTAGAATATAACTTGATATAACATGAGATACTCTACATACATCACTAAGACAGAAGCCTCGGTGCGTGCAAACGAATCTTCACGCAAGTCACGTAGTTATAAACACTGGTTTGCGATAACTGGTCTATTTACGACTCTTCTGAGCCGGGGTGCTGCCCTTCATAATGTCTCTTTTACCATTCGTTGTCATTCAGATCAGCTTGCACCTTTTAATTCTTTTTGTCGAAGCGAAAAATGGAGAATGAAACTCAAAATACTATAAAATTAAATAAAGGCCTTTTAAAACTCCATGAAATAAAAAAAGACAAGTCAACATTATTGATCCGATTTAACCCCGTCTGACTTTAATTAAGAACAGCAAAACATGTTTCCGTTTCTAACTTTATGTATGCAAACTTTATACTGTTTACTAATGTAGACATTTACTCACGCCAAAGTTACGTTGTGAATTTGCTAGTACTCGTATCAAATACTGGCAAAGTTACTATGTAAACTCATGTAAACTGGAGCTTATTGCTTAACTTTGGGCATGCATGTATTTTTATTTAGGCCACTACCGCACTATACTCTAGCCTAAATCGATGTAGAATGTTTGTAAAAAACCATGACACAAATAACTATTAACTCACTTGCTTGGCGTCGAGTTTCAAATATAATTTTTAAGCAATATTTATTGAAGGAAAAATCTCAAATCGACTAGTAATGTAAATTGTGTATAAAAAGACGCGGCAACGTGAATTTTAGATTAAGTATGGGCGGTTTGTTTGTTAACATTCTACATCGAGTTTGGCTTGTGTATAGGTAGGCGGCGAGGTTGGCTGGTTGCCTCGATGATTGTAGCTTAACGGCTAGATGCTTGCAGTGTGGCCGGTCCCGTACATTTTCATACGATTGTTTTTTTTTATCTACTATCTAACATCGAAGATACTATCATGTAGTGCAGCCGTGGCCTTCATATTGACGCAGACCTGGACCGCACCACTGCAACACAGCACAAAAATGTGACATTTAACAGAAACGACATAAAATAGAAGACAGCGCGCGGGTTCCCTTAAAGCTTGCTGTAAGAAATTATGTCAGTGTAGAATGTATCTAAAGCTGACGAGTTTAAGCCCATATTTGAATGCTTATCGTTGTGCCGTGCTTTAGCGGTGGATGTACATATGTTGCTAAGGCCTTAGAGTTATTGTTTCAAAAGCAACTTTGAACTACGAGTTTTTCAGAGTTGTAGGCGTGTTTCGTAGCAGTGCTACGGAGCTACGACGCGTACGATTGCTACGGCGTAGAAGCACAGAATAACTATTATGTACTACGTAGAAAGTAGAGAACTTGCATGAGCTTCTGTATTTACGCTTGAGAATGTTATTTTAAGTAGACAAAAATATTCGTTTGAGACCTAATGAGGTACCGGATACGCGAGCTATACGGAAACTCATTAAAACTGCGCATAGGTGAATACTTTTCTCTAGCCTTGTGCAAGTTTAACTTGCCCTAAAGCAATGCGCCCTTAGTCTTTACTTTTTAATGCTCTTTAAGCTCGACCTATTTTTACTATGCTCTTTGAATAAAACTGGCAAATCCTAACGTTAATTTATCGAAAAAAGTTACCCATTCGTGCATCAAACGATTCCACCTGCACGTAAACATTTGTCCACGTTCGTTTGGCATCAAATGGAACAGGTCCAATTCAATTAAAAAAGCAGTTTAAACTAGTTACTGGAACGGCCAGTCTTTCGGGGGCCACGGAAATAAGACCAAAGAGGTCTGGTATTGCACCGGGTGACCTAACACTGCAGGTGCCAGCAACGTGCGGGTGTTGTGCATGCCAAGGGAAAATACGTCTCCTTGCTCGTGTAGCGATACAAAGTGTTAAGCCTATATTGGTCCACTGCTGGACACAGGCCTCCCCCTGATAAGCGCCTTACTAGCTTTTATCTGCCCACGGCATTGGGGTTCTGCCCATAATCCCCACGCTGGGCATGCGAGTTGGGGATCGCAGTTCGGTGGTAAACTTTTCTGCAGGAGGCGCTGCTGTCCGGCCCCCATCCACCGGGGGGCGGACCCTTCTCTTACGACACCCGCGGGAAGAGTTGGGGTGGTGCAAATTCTAAGCCGCTACCACATGGCACGGCAAGTGTTAGGAACTTGCCGGTTAAATAAAAGTACCACACGGCACGGCACGGCAAGTGTTAGGAACTTGCAGGTTAATTAAAAGTACCACACGGCACGGCACGGCAAGTGTTAGGAACTTGCAGGTTAATTAAAAGTACCACACGGCACGGCACGGCAAGTGTTAGGAACTTACAGGTTAATTATAAGTACCACACGGCACGGCACGGCAAGTGTTAGGAACTAGCAGGTTAATTAAAAGTACCACACGGCACGGCACGGCAAGCGTTAGGAACTTGCCGGCTAAATAAAAGTACCACATGGCACGGCACGGCAAGTGTTAGGAACTTGCCGGTTTAATAAAAGTACCACACGGCACGGCACGGCAAGTGTTAGGAACTTGCAGGTTAATTAAAAGTACCACACGGCACGGCACGGCAAGTGTTAGGAACTTGCCGGCTAAATAAAAGTACCACATGGCACGGCACGGCAAGTGTTAGGAACTTGCCGGTTTAATAAAAGTACCACACGGCACGGCTCGGCAAGTGTTAGGAACTTGCAGGTTAAATAAAAGTACCACAAGGCACGGCTCGGAGGAACTGGCCAATGAAATACCAATATACCAGAGAAAATCTCTCTGAATTAGCATAAACGCCTCGGTCAGAATTGCTTAGACCCAGTTATGCTTAATTTTAGGTTGATTTGTAGACAGACACGCATGCAGATACATACATGCTTGTAATCTGGATTGAAATTTGATGGAAGGGATATATAGAAAGATAAACTATAAGTTAAACTGTTATTAAAGTTTAACTTATTGATAATTAAGGATGAACGGATTTTAAATAACTAGTCTGTGGTGGCTCTTCAACAAACATTCCTAAACAAACATTCCTAAATAAACACTGGCTAAAATAAACTTGGCTGTGAGTAAAACTGGACTGACTGATGATAATTTGAATAATTCTGCGGAAACTTCTGTATGATTGTTAAAATGTTTTTATAGGGTTTCAATTCAAAGCAAGTCGATATTAAATTCCGACCGACTTCATGATTATCTCATGGGTCTCATCAGACCCTTTATTTATATTATACCAAATTATATAAAATTAAATAATATTATATTAATATTAAATAATATTATTTTATATTTATACCAAATTTCGACGTTCCACGTATTACTAACAAAAATTCGATTACCACAGAAATATACGACCAATTGAAGACATACTTTTTTAAATCGAGATAAATTAATTCTACTTGCACACAACACCTCGCTTCCACTTCAACGCGTACCGAGTTATAACTGTTTAATAATTGTGCTAGTTAACAGCCAGAGATGCTCTGAACTAATTTAATTCGATATACTTCTAGATAGGTGTTGCTCACGTGAGAGGCATCCATTAGAAGCTGCGAGGAAACTACGACTACGTAGGCTGTGAGGACGCTATCAAGTTTATAATACACATACTTGGTCATTCCGATCCATGTGACTTAACGCCACTGATACAAAAACATGTGGTGCTGCCGATGCTAGCAGCTAGTGGAAAAGCGCCCAATAGACTTGCAGTAGTTGCAGAAAGTTTTCTACCACGACTGTTAATCATAAATTCAGTGCAAAGGAGTATGAAACTCTGTCTTTGAGCCTATCTACTGTTAACACCCCTTTTTACCACGTCTCGTCGATCGACCGGGCTAAATAAAGTTATTATGTTGACGGGTGCTGAAAAAATGTTTTTACTACCCACAGCAATGTTGCAGTTTGCAGTTGTTGTAGTTTTTGGCTTGATTCCGTCGAGTAGCATGGATTGGAGTGATCATGTATGGCCTCTCAGGTAGCTAAGTACCGTGAAATGCCATGTATGCACGTAAACTGTATCTTGTGCGAAGTTTGAGCTCCCGTTTCGTCTCAAGTGAATCGTACCGTAATCTTACGTTTACTTCTTTGAAGTGGCTCCGTAATTTGATTTGTGCTCTTGATTGATTTTAGCTTAGTTGAAAATCTTCACATGAATATATTTCCTTCACATGAATAACTAATTATGACAATCTAGCAGAAGCAAAAGTTTTAAAATCCTTTCCTAAGTCCTTTCGTCTCAAGTCTCAGGGCCTACTTGGATGCGAGAAACAAGGTTGGCAAAAGCGTAAGGAAAGCTATACCCAGGTGATCCCGGGATAGAATGATAAAAAGTTTTTACAGACTAACAGACATCAGCTTGCTTTTATAGTTCGAGACGGTCATGGGGCAAATTCCCGGATAGATCATATATTACACACACTGGAAAGGGCTTCAGGAATTCTAGAGCCATCTTGAAATTTGAGCTGTCTATCTGAAGTGTTTTGTACGCTCCGTGTAGAGAGCGTACCTAATTTGAGAGAGCTGTGTAATTTGTACCTTACATTCAAATTTAAGGTTGCTTGTTATTACTCGTTGGGAAATTTTATTCGCTTCAATGCCTGGTATTTCAATCAGAGCATCTCCCGAAATGCTTTTAGGATTTTAGGTTTGAAATTTGTTACTTATAAAATTTTTATAGTAGACGAAACTTTTGAGCTCTTTAGCCGGGTAATGACCGGTGTTCGGGGCATAATGTACAATTCGCAGCGAGCATGATACGTGTGCTAAATCATCAGTCTCGTTGCTCGTTGCGATCGCCTTCTTTCCTCGTACTGACTGCACGAACGCTTGCTGTGTAACATGTTATACATTACTCCCCGTAACGCCGGTCAGTTCCCACCTTTAGAGTTTTAAGTCTACAGGGGCATTTAAGTGGTTTCCAATACTTTCAGAGACCTTCATCAAAGCTGATGAACGACAGCAGTTTTCTCAATGGCTCTGACAAGCCGAACGTCATTGGCTGTGTGCCAGAGTGCTGTGATCATCCCTCAAGCGGAGATGCAGGCACGTTGCATCGCCACCCTTAATCGAGAGAGATTTAGCTTGCAGCTAGCTTTACCTAAAATCACGGAAAAAAATACTGTTTATAAGTGCTAAGCTCAAACATCCGCACTATATTTTATAAGCTTAGGATGCTACGCAGTACTATTATCTATTATGTGACAACGCTAATTATCAAAATGAGACTTAAAAAAATGTCTTAAAGCACCACCAGGCGCAAAGCCATAATCGAGTAGTTGATATTGAATGATTTGACACTATTGAGTAAACCAGTCTTATGTCTCAGTCGTGGTGTATCAATACATATTTTTAAGTAAGTACTTAGTACCTACTACAATAAATTTAATTGAATTAATTGAAATGCAGACTTCTGCAAACAGATAAATACGAAAACTTCATTTGTAGCAAGCGTTAGGTAAATAATTTAAACTCTATCTAACCTGATCAAAATACTGGACAAAACGGCAGATAAAAGGAGAAGCAAAACTACACGGAACTATGGCAACAATAAGAGTATGTGTTACAATAAAAGTTGACATTCCCATAGCGGTCTCGCAGAGTTATGGAGTTCTCATGTTTAAGTGACAGTCTCCCATGGATTTTATTTTTTTGGGTTTCATTTGTTTTCTTTTTGCGTAAGCGGCATTCGTCGTCTGTGAGATTACTTTGCCCTTTTCTCCTGTTTTCTTAAGTGTTCAATCAGAAATGTCAATATCGCTTGGTCGGATGAAATAAGCTTTTATATCATGGATTCATAGATTTTATCAATGGCGCATGCATGGCACACCAACTATACAATTACAGATACATGGCATAAGAGTCATGCTGAGTTATTCAATAAACTAAGTAGGTAAAGTATCCTGGGACCCACAGGATTTAGCGGAATCCGCCTCTGAATTAGGCGGATTGGCGCCCTTTAACCTGTGAGTCGCGAAGTCAAAACAAGCGTGGGGTACAAAAAGCAATGTGATTAAATGACGCAGCACCTTATCAATTCTATCAAGAATCTTTTTGTCGAGACACAGCTCAAAATATTCGTTCAGAAAGTGAAAGTCAGACGCGATCGTAATGCCAATATGCTCTTCCTCCTAGAAGGTGGCAGTTTAATAGCACCATCAATCCACCATCGGCGCGCAAATGTCCTATTGTTATGTCGTCGAGACTATTGAATAAAGCTATTTGGTCACACACAGATGCGTCTCGGATATTTGTCTTCACAGATGCAGATTTAAACTTATTTTGTAACATACAGTCTCTGTTTTGTTTGAACGATTATATTATCTATCAATTGTTGCATGTTTGCGAATGTAGAGACTATGTGACTAACACTCATTTTGTACAATTTACCATTCATCACAATAATGGTTTAAAGAGCAAAATTGTTCTGAATTTATATGTTTGCTATAGATGTAGGTAGTTCTTGAAATACATATAATGTATTTCCAGATCAAGAACTACCTACCTGCTTATTTTTATGCAGAAACAAATACCAAAACCGCGGGCAGAAATTTGTGAAACAGGTATCTAAATTCACTGAAGCAATATCACCGCCCTAAGCCTCAGACGAAACCGTTACGCCGTGTAACGGGCTAGGAGACCTGGAGGTAAACATTAGGTTTACTGGAACTAAAACGTTACATTGAACACGGTCTAATAAAGGCTTTAATACCGAACTCGCGGTACCGTGAGCCGACACACCGCGTAATTCCCACGCCTCTGCGTCATATACCTATCATAACACTGGAAGTGACACAATTAAGTACATCCTTGTACAACTGAGATAAAGCCTGTATTAACCTGGATGCGTTAAACTTTAGCTTCAGTGTGTTGTGAGAGCTTCGACTGAAGTTCTTTTGAGTCTATTATCGATATCCCAACTTGTTTATAAGTTTGGAAGCCGGTGATTTCCTGTCTCGGGCGCTGGGACTTGGAACTCTGCGGTGTATTATGTTTCTATTACATTGTTATCTAGTAACTTTTCCCTTGTTTTTATTGATTCAGACCTCGCGTCATTGGCGAAAACATTGTTTTTCTGGCATTTGGTTC
This sequence comes from Eupithecia inturbata, assembly GCA_963662085.1. NCBI lineage: Eukaryota > Metazoa > Arthropoda > Insecta > Lepidoptera > Geometridae > Eupithecia > Eupithecia inturbata. Next base: position 13,601,502 of record OY759177.1, on the reverse strand, counting down.
AATGGTTAGTAAGGGTCCTTCCATTAGACGAGGAAGCGTTACTGAAGCAGGGTACTTTTCACTGCTTGTGGTAAGAATGTTTCGCAACCTATGTTATTTTTAAGGTAAACGGTATCTAATAAATGGCTCGACTTGAGATAATAAGTTGCCGTAAAATATTCGTTTTAGCGAATAATATTGAAAGTAAGTAATAATCCGTCTCCAACCAGCGTAATACCAAAAGCTTTCCAATAATGTTGCTTCAAATATTCCAGGAGCAGAAACTGGAGTTTGTCCCCATCTGAATTGCTAGTTGTGATCGGATAACAATGCTGGCTTGTTACGGCTCTCTTCAACAAACTATTCTGTGACTGCTCTTACTCAATCCATTGAATATTCTGCAAAGGCTTTTCGAACTCATTTACGCCGTCTTACAAATACTTCCTCTATTATAGTTGCCGCCAAACATCTTGTCCGGTGACGGTGTCCGGTACACTCACGCATAAAATTTATATGCCGCCGATAACGCAGCAGGCGAAAGAGATGGTACAGCTTCGTATAGCTCTGTCTGTTTTGTTTGAAACAAAAAATCACAGTGAATAATCGACGCGACTGTCCAAAAGGTAACCGCCCACCAATTTCACCTAAGAATTGCGTACTGCGCATCTTTGTAACGTGGTTCGCTAGAGGACAAGAAGTTTGGCATCAACTTTACATGAACTAGTCTGATCGAGCAGGATTTTCAGCAGAATCGATCGGACACTAGTTTTAACTAGTGGTAGGGTATTGTGTAAAAACGTACCTACAGTAGTTCAAGTATTTAAGCAGTACAAATTAAAACAAATAAACAACTACAAAAACTTCTACCGTTGTTGCCATTCTGTTTTATGTGCGGTTTGTTTGACTGTAAGCGTTCGTACAGTTCAAGTACAGGTATTGTAGTGTAAATAGCAATTGTAAATTCTAAACTCTAATTGGCTTTTCAACTAAGCTCTGTAAACATTTCAATATTGCAACAGGAATGTCGTTTTTGCAGACTTTCGTGTTTAACACGGTTAAGATTTTCATGGTCTTTTGCGAGAGACATGAATTAATTATTAATTATAAGTTAATTATAGGATGCTATAGCCATAAACCTGAAATAGATCGCAGATAGTAAGTAATAATTTGGTAGTATTCGAAAAAGTAAATATCTAGTTATATGTTGAAAAACTATCTATGTAATGTATTGTATTATGTACCTACCTGTATTATGTATCCTAAAAACGTAGCCATAGGATCTTTGAGCATAACAGTCATGTAGTACCCATAGCACAAGCTTTGCTTAGCTCGGGGCTAGATGATGCTGTGTGGATTGTCCAGCATTATTTATTAATTTATTTATATTTTGCCACTGTCTTTTCTATTGATGCCACGTTCAACACCATAATAAATTTCTTCCACGGATTTCTATGCTGCAAACATTGCAATGAACATGTACCTTTCCTTTGTCCAGGATCAGGAAAGTCATACACGATGATGGGCGCGCCGGGAGCTGATGAAGGCGGGATCATCCCCCGGTTATGTGACGCGCTCTTCGAAAGGATAGCGGTGCAGCAGTCGCCAGCACTTACTTATAAGGTAACTATTAAGGTTATTGTAAAACTAAAAATTTTAAAACCATTTATTTGGTCACACATATATTCACAAAATGGGTACAAAGAAATTTTTGGTAAAACTGAGTCACAAAAAATGAGATCGTTCAGAATATAATTATGCTAACAATAGCAAGCAATTTTACATGTCGAGACCATTCTTCGAGAATAGATCAAAGGAGTCCAGTAGTAGAAACATTATAAATAATGTGACTAGATAATTCATTTTGTGCTTCAAGCCCCGACAGTTTTGTTTAGGTGAGTATCATAACATGTCTGAGCTTTAATCTCAAAGCTTCATCTCATCATCCCATTTTTTTGACCGTAACGTTATTTCATGGTAACGAACGGGTAATATTTATTTTGATCCATTATTACCTACACTTTCCATCGAAGCCAATAGGGAACATAAATTAGGTCTTCCATCTTCCCTACTTCGGATATAAAACCTATATTTCAAATATTTTACGGCATTAAGAGCTAAATGAAAGAACCGACTCCCCAGCTGATCTATAAAATTTTTTTGAAGGAAAATATGCCACAGATACTGATGATCAAGTTAGCAAATGCTTTTGCTAACTTGATCATCACATGACACATGACACAGTATACACATATAAAACAGAAGGGATTAATCATGTAGGCGTTCCGTCCCTAATGAAGATTATAATCACAGAACTGTCTATCCAGGTGGAAGTATCATACATGGAGATCTACAACGAAAGGGTCCACGACCTGCTGGATCCAGGGACGACGCGGCATTCCCTGCGAGTGAGGGAGCACGCTGTGCTGGGACCTTATGTGGACGGACTGTCGCAGCTGGCTGTGTCGTCATTCCAGGTGAGCACTGTTAGATGAGCCTGTAGAAGTGAGATAGAGAATCTTCACTACATTTAAGTTTTTAAGTTCATAATCTCTCAAAGGGTTTGTGTAAAATGTCAGATATCAAAACAGGCTCCTGTAAATTGAAAAGAATTCAAATGTAATCTCGAAATCTGCATTTCGAGTTTGAAAGCCCCAATTGAAATTCTAATGCCCATTTCTAAGAAAAGGCGCTGAAACGAATCTCATTATTTAGATCTATCGGGGGCTAACCTACATTCGGATCTGAATGGGGGAGAGACAGGTAAACGTGACCAGGTACTGGATTTAGATATAGGAAATTCGAAATACGAGTCTGATAGGGTTTGCTGTTCTGCTGTTACGTTGATCTCATTTCCATATTTCACGTGACCTGAGTCACGTTACGATGCTCGTAGTAATATGAAGTGACCAAATCTTGCGATACATTGAATTAAGTAGGTATTTGTTGTTTATCAAAATGTATGAGACAGTGATCATTATAACATGTAAATATAAAAGAAGCACCGAAAATATGAAGTGATTTCAAAAGATTTTCGATTTATTGCTTCATTATTTTTATCTTTCAAGTAGAGTGATATAGCTGTAACATTAAGGCTTCTGTTATAAAAAAGATGGATCTCTTTATCCAGACTGATTGATACGCACTCGCTAATAAAATTGATGGTAAACCCTTTAAAGAGTTCCGAGTTCCGAAGCCCTGCTATCACCGCTCCGTAACGCCTTCCCCACACTTACTCTCGCACAGTAATTTGGGAGTGCGATAAATATAAATCTTTAGTACACCTCATTACTGTTCACGTGATTCCAGCAAGCTCGATCCAGTAGGTACTAGTACTTGCTACTAATATTATGTGAATAGACTCTGAAGTATATGAAAGGAACGTTTGAATCCAGTAATCATCCCCTTAAGTGTGGCGCGGACTCGCGGAGTCCGCGCTGTTACAATTATTGAACGCACAGCAGATGAGTTAAAGCCCAGTCTATTATATTTTCTTTTTAATCTACTCCCAAAATGCTGGATTGGTAAACATAGCCAGTGCAGTGCCATTCGCATCCAATGGAGAGTGTTACAATTTTGTGCATGCAACTTGGAAATGGAACAAACATTAGCCTAGATGACTGGTTTATTAAAGACGTTTTATCCCAGTGCTGGCATATTGCTGTACTCCTTCCTTCACTGGATTGTGTAAACCGGGCTTGGGTAACGAGCTAAGGAGAAAAATTACTCATTTGCAGATTCACAGCCTACTTTGGACCAGGTATTTATGACCTATCAGAGGGTCTGAAAGGCACATGAGTGCATACTTTGTTGTACATTTTGCGGAAGGGATGACATACTTTAATCTAGGAGCCGAGCTTGGGTATGAAGATGTACGTGATATTTTTCTGTCAAAAAAAGGGGCACGCTGTAGTTACACATAAGTATTGTTAATGTACATTGTGTTGAAAATTTATGAGAACAAGTCAAAGCGACAAAAAGATAAAAACACGAATATGTACCTAATTTGATGAATTAAATTTTAGATGTAATCTTTTTTCGTATTTGATACTTAAAGACCGGTTCATTCAGAGCTAGTATATTTAGGAAACAAACAAATACGCGTGTTATTTAAGTATTCAATTATTGTATGAGATTGTAGAAATGAACACAGACCCAACTCAAAAGGTCAGGCGTCAGAATTAATTGCAATCCAGTGTCGCTCATTTCGCCCCTGCCTTCGTTTGAGCTGGATTAAATTTTCATTGACCCATAAAGTACTTTCATGTTTTGTGTTAATTTCGAAGACAGACAGGGCTTTGGTTCATCCACAGGATCCTCATCAGTGTGAGCGTGTTCCATGGTACAGGTTGTCACATACATCTACTCGAACGCATTAGACCCTTACGCATTAGGCTTGGTCTGTTCACAACGATATTCCGTACAATGAGGAATTTTCTTAATGTCAAAAAATAGTTCGACTAGACTGAAAAGATGGCGCTTTCGTTTGATATTAAAATGGCATTAACCCTGCATAGGTCGACATGACACTCTACCACAACCTTTATTCTTCCGCGAAAGATCCCTGCTATCTATTAGGTTCTAAGATAACTTGGGTTTTTTTTTTTTCGAAAACGCCTCAATGAGAAACTTCTACATTTTTTAGTCATTTTACATTTTAGTATTATGTTGTTTTAAAGTTGACATACTCGACGATAGCATTCAATCCGCCAGTAAGCATCTCTCTATTATGACAATATACTGAAATGCAGCCGAGTATACGCACGCGGCCGGCTGTATGAATATGAATAAGCAATGACGGAGGAAGTATAACTTATCAGTGGCTGATGTTATTTTATGAGCGGAGTAGCAAATAATATGGACAAATATGTGAGTCATGTGTGCATAATCTAGGAGAATTTTATCGATGCAGTTACCGCTGTTAGTAGTTTTTATTAGTTCTGCTGTAGTTTTTAATAGTTGCAGTTAAATTCATATACTGAAATAGTTCTGCAGTATTGAATTAGATTCCAAACTTAGCAATCATTTCTTACAAGATTTTCGTTTCATTTTAGTTTGTAGTTTTTTTAGTGTTGTTTCTGTATTTGTGTTTTCTCTTTGTATGATCAAAAGTAGGTAGTTCGAACATTTTCGCACAAAGCCTCCGTTTAATAGAAAGGCTACAGCCAATACCCTATATTTGTTCAATCGAAAGCTTTTAATTGACCATTAGCCCAGCCATAGTTGGAAATAAAGTGCTTCGTCATTTCGTGGAAGTCTGTTTATTTCTCTTCATGTTTGGTATCTGTTGTTGGAAAACTCTAATATGCTCCAAATTGCCGTAATGCTTTTATTGAACAGTATAACTTACATATATTGCCATGACGCAAGTTCAATACAAAACCCAGATAAGAGTTTGTCTCGTCTACGGAGAAATATCGACAAGTAATGGTTGGTACGATAAGCCCCGAGGCGACACTAAGCCCGTATAATGAAGCTGCGGAACGCCCAATCTCTCCCAAAGATCCAAAGGGTCAAATATTTGAAGTTTCATTGGTGCTTTTAACATTATTGAGCCGTATTTTTGTAAAGGCAATTCCGAAGATTTTACATCTCGCCTGATTCCTAAGAAAGAAAGTCAAGTCAACAGATTTTGACAAGCGATCCTTCATCTTAAAAATCAATCACTTAAAGTTGCGCAAAAGTTAAATGTCAGGGGGCATATTTAGTTAAACACAGGTAAAGCTCCTGTTACGTCCCAGCCCATTATATAAAGTTCTAAGTAAAATCTGGCTACATCCAACATTTACGATACTTTTTAGTTTCACTAAAGGATGAAATTTTATAATCGAATTTAGCTCTACGGAACCGTAATCTCCAAAACGTTTGACAGAAATCACTTAGGGTTACATCTGAGTCCATAAATCTTTATGACTTCTACGCGTCTCAGATGCTGATGTTCATTGATCGACTCAATCCTCTCAAATATCTTTACCTTTCGCAGAAGGGCCGAAAATGAAAATATCAGACGTAGGTGCGTCAATCAGTAAGTATCAATAGAATGCAGAGTGGCGTAGGGTGGATGACACTATTAAATTCAGAACATAAAAGAAACAGCTTTTAGGTTCTTTTTATTTGCTAGACAAGATGGATGGTAGGTACTCTACAGAACATAAAAGTGTTAATTTCAGTGCCATATGCTCAGCGTTGGCAAAATAAGTCGTAATGTTCCTGATGGAATTATTAACCCATAAATTGAAACCACTACGTGATACGAGGCAATTTCTATATTTATGAACCACATTTGGTTTATAACTGCAGAAATTTCGTGACTGTTACCGAAATTTCATGACAAACCGACTGGCGAAATTAGAAATTAAAAATATTTGCACGGCAGGTCGTTTATCAATCATCCGGTTCATCAAACAGGCAATAATAAGCCTTGAGACTAATGGATTGTGCTGTTTTTAATGGGTGCACGGGTGCATTATTTTATTATAATATTTTTGGTATGTACCTGGGAAAATTACACGCTGTTCATCATTCACAGCCTTACTAAACCCACTGCTGTTTATAGGCCTCTACATTCTTGTGCCGTTTCCAACGGTCCTGCACTAGTCACATCAAAAATCCTGCGCCGCTGTGATTTTTTTTATTACAGAACATTTTAAATTCTTGTTTAAAATTCCGGGATTTCTTTATTTATAATACGCCTTTTATCAGCTGAAAACTGGCTAAAACAATTTAAAATCCTTTCTCATTTGAAAACAACCATGTCTAAATTAGCTTCAATTCTGTATTCTGTCCCATGTCGCTTCTCGCGGTTCATTTGTAACGTATTGTGACAGTTTTCAGGTAATGATTCATTCGACCGTGTTCATTGTTGATGTCGACGAATTTACGCCTCATCATGACTGTTCCCCCGCTATATCGGGTCGCTAAGTGACTTTATATTATGGAGGTGGTAGATAAGTTTAGCACAATTTAAAGACCTACGTGTTTATGGCTTCCTCCATTGGAAATGCTAGATAAAAGTTCACTTCAAAGTCAGTTAAGTGTGAGTCGTTGGTGAACTTGAAGTATTGCACGCTTGAGCGGTTTCATCGATATATTTCGTAATATCAATGAATTCAAGTAGTCTCAGAAATCTTTGAATGAATTCTGCAGTTCTCAGAATAGCTTTGTATACAGTTTACTGAATAAACAAGGAAAGCTTTTGTTTGCTACTTTCTATTGGTCCTTGGCACGAAATTGTTGTGCACCCGAGCAATATGTTTTATAGCTTTGCGTTGTCATTATTTTGGGAAAATTATGTATTCGTATTTTTTTCTTAGGCTATAAAGGTAGAGTCAGTGAAATTTAGCTCCAAAAACTCCCTTGGCAAACAGTTTAACTATTTAGGTAGCTGATTTCAGTCCTCATGCGAACAAATATTGTAGATGTATCTGATACTAGCTCTGCTCGCGGCCTCGCACGCGTTTTTCCGCGATAAAAGTTGTTTATGTACTTCCCGGGGTACGATCTACATGTATGTGCCAAATTTTCATTAAGATTCGTTCAGTTGTTTAGGCGTAGATAGGTAACAGACATAGTGACTTTCGCCTTTATAATATAAGATTTTTTATTTTAACTTTCATAAAACTAAACCCATGTTGCTGGTTTAGTTCTTCTATCTTTGACAGCAGGTTCAATGAATAATCTTTGCCTACAGAAAGTTTCACTTTTGCATACGTGTATGTGTATGTGTGTGTACTTTATACACAATGACCTGCTATTTGTTTGCTGGTAATTTGTGTAGGTGAATTGATTGGGACAGATTTGTTTGTCAAACGTTTTGGCACTGCATATAACGGAATATAGTAGAGTAGGTACATTTCTGCGTAAAAATAACATTCTACTGTGTAGAAAATACAACAACCCGTTTCGTGCGTGCGTATATGTACAGTGGGTAGGGATGCCTAAGGCTTACCTGCTAAAGGTGTATTCTGGTTAAACAACCTGTGATAACATGAAAAATTTAATTTTAATTTCATAGTAGCGCCTTTTAAACTCTTCTATTTATTATTGAAAAATAGTTATTTGTTCAACAAGTGAGCAAAACAATTTTTTGTTGCACGTGCTGATGTTAAAGCTAGCAAAGCAGTCTAGAGTAGAATCACGAGCGTAGCGAGTGGCTTTAAAGTAGACTGCTGAGTTATCGAGGGATTTAAAAGCCACGAAACAAAAAATATTCGCTCTTGAGTTCAACATACAACTTTTCACCTCGACTAGCGAGAAAATATTTTGTAATTTATAAAAGAGGTCAGGAACTCATTTTGGTTAACAACCATAGACGGTACGAATGCTACAAACCTCTTTTAAATCATAACCGAACGAAATTATGCGTTTCTGTGAAGGTTGAACGCTGTCTAACCTCCTTCCCTATGATAAGCTAAAATGAGTGCAGCTCACAGAGGTGCAAGTCCCATATAAACTCCGAACCTGTTGTTTGGTAGATCATTTAAAGAAGGTGATGACCGCCTAGAGAAAAATGGTCTTCACAAGCTAAGTTCTCAAGGTACACATAAAAATGGCGGTTGAATATTTAATATCCTTTATTCCACATGTGAGCATAACAGGATTTTACTCACTGTTTTTGAGCAGCAAAGTCACCGTTTTCGAGCGAGAGTGGTGAAAAGTATATTATAATAGTATATTTGAATAAAAGTAACCCAACTCCAGGGTATCCCACTTGAGTACGGTACCGTTTACGATATATTCCCTTGGTTATTCTATGGAATTTATTGAGCCGAGAGCAGTGGATTATTTGTAACCTCTCAACGTAATAATTTTTCTTCAATTTGCTGACCTCTCATCGTTCTTAGACGATTTTATTTGATTTAGACGTTCGGCCGGTTATCCTTGTTTATGCTTATATATCCAATAGTTTTTCTTACAACATTTATCTTTCTTAAACTGTGGGTCAATTTTATCAATAAAAAGTTTTTGTAAACATCTTCTCAATGCAGATTTAACAGTAAATAAATAAATAATGCTGGACAATTCACACATCACCATCTAGCCCTAAACTAAGCAGAGCTTGTTTGGTTGTGGGTACCAGATAACTCATATACTTAGTACAATACGAGGCGGGAATCGAACTCGCAACCTTCGGCGTCGCAGGCGGACCTTCGCCCGTTGCGCCACAGAGGTGGTCAGAGACAAACATTCTGCTGAAGTGGCTAACTCTGGACAATCCATATCATCTACAATCTACATTGCAAAGTTTTATACAGATTTTCCTAAAGATTCCCTTGTTTGCCCTTCTTATCCAATTATATTATATATATTATATTGTTATTCAATCCTGGATGAGACCCATTAAGATCTTAAACCTTTGCTTAGACCTCAAGCGGATAACTGAACCTCAAAAGGACGAACATAACAAGAATTTTCTTTTAGGCAATAACTTTCATCAAGTAACTCTATCAGGTAGGTAGAGGTACCCATAATTAAATCAGTCGCCAATGATTTATTGTCAGTAGGTCTATTATAATGATTCGGATCTTGACCTCGTCTCTACGTTCCTGACATCCTTAGTCTTTAGTAATAGCCTATGCACAGGCTTGTCCCGCGATTAACCGGCGCAAAAAAATTCCCAGGATACAATCTATATTGATGCCAAATACCATTCCAATCGAATCCGTGAAGCCGTGAAAAGGTAACAGACAGGGAGATAAAGCGACAGAGTTACTTTCGCATATAATAATAGGAAAATAAGATAAATTAGTATGGTTGGATATTAACTCAATAGGTGTTGGTAGGTTCGTAGGAACCCGCTTACATTCATTTTGTATTGGTATCTACTTGCATTTTTCATCATACATTGTTTACTTCCATCCAATCTTTCTCTTAAAGCTTTGTAGTCAATGCGTTCATATTTACTACTCAGTTTATTTTCTGGAATATATAAATAAAAGCGTTCACTTTCTCAATGCTATGATTCTTTTCTTTACGCCTCCGCAGATTGCGAATGGAGCGCAAAATAAAGCGCCTAGAAATTCTTACCTTTACGCCTCGTATGGAAATCATCCATATCTTCAATGAATTGCTTCTCTTATGGTATGAATATTGAATTGAATTCACCACGAATATATCAGAAATCTTATTTGTATCTTCAAATATGTAAATCTTCGGAAAAATACTTCGGAATTTACGCTTTCTTTGACCGCCTTATGAGTTAAAAGCATAGAATAGAAACATGGCTTTCATTAGCTATTTCGGCAAAAATATCTACGAAGTTTCATTTGAAGTTTGTTTGGGTGTTTTATAGGTGAGATAAGATGTAACTTCTTTTGAAGGTTACAAATGCTCAGCCATCGATCTATGCCTGAGTAACGCTTTTCTATGGCATAAACGTCATTCAATAAATAGAAGCATAGATCTACAACTGAGAAAGCTTTTATTATACCATAGTATGTTATTTTTTACATAGTATGTTTATATTATGGTTTACCGACACGGTAAACAGTTGGCTAGTTTTTGTTTGGTGTTATTAGATGAAAACAGACATTTTAAAATAGAACGTTAGCCAAGAGTTAAGCTCTTGGCTTGCCGAGGGGCAGAGTGTCTCTAGATATGTGTTGTTCTTAAATTTATTTGAATATTTGTATGTATTGTCAGCAACATTACCTACTTCGCAACGAACTTGACCTCTGAGTTATCAGCGAGTTGTCGTATATATTTCTTGGCCCAGATATTGTGTCCTCGAAGCAGGCGAAACCCTTATTAGAAACTACACAAGTTTCAACACTTGAGTGGTAGTATAGTTCAGAGCTCAAAATTACTGACGATTTATGTAGCTAACTCACAACTAATTCCAAAGCATATTATAAAGTTAACCTTGTAGCAACGTGCCTGTAGCGCTCGGAAAGGGATCTAGCCCCGCAGTCCTGAATGACTTTAATTTAATTTCGACCTCGGGAACTTTACCCGAGTTAAAGTGGAATGAGGCATAAACAAAACAGCCTTAAGTTTCTGTAACTTGAGGCTGTTTTGTTTATAATTTTTGGGTTAACAATATCTGAGGTAAGAAGTGGTTTTTGTTATCGGCCATTCTTTGAATAGAGTTGAATAAAAAGACCAAAATGTCTTAAGAATTAATTAGCTAGTTTCAGTTTTCTGAACCGGAAAGGGACCGGAACAACTGGCGGTCAATGGTGTGTGATGCCAAATTCCACTTCGAGTGACTGCGTCACGCCAGCCAGTAGTAGTAGTATAGTAGTTTTTCTGACTGAAATACACCGTTTCATTTAATGTGTTTAATATCAGTCTACCTGCAGCGTCTGCTCGGTTTCCCCATTTATTTTCTTGGTTTAAACGTTTTCTATTCATAGTTTCCGTTAATTTAAGTTGGTTTCAAACTTGTTTGCTTAACTGAACTGCTTGCAAAGTTTGCAGGAGCAGTTATGCTTGTTACTTTGAAAGTTTGCCTGATACCTGAGTGCTTCATTCGAAATCACCCAAGCTGAAACTCTTCTTATCTTTTCACAAGAATTTGAGGAAAACTTGTAAGGTGTTTCTTGGTCATTGCTCGTCAAAGATTGTATGAAGAGGAAGACTTTTCAGTTTCTCAGTCTTTTCGAATGCCTCAAATTCTACTTTACTAGACCATTACACAGCATGGGGTATGCTACCTACCTTAATCAATACCTAACCACCATCTTTCATTTGACGACCTCAGTGGACGAAGGTCCGCCTGCGACGCAGGATGTTGTGGAACGCAGGGTTCGATTCCCGTCGCTTTACAAAACTTTATACGATCTGCAGATTGTGTGTGGTCTGTGTTTATGAAAAAATATGTATCTATGTAATGAAATGGTATTAAGTACATATATATCAGTTACAGTACATATATATCAGTTATCTAGAACCCATAACACAAGCTGTGCTTAGTTTGGGTATAAGTGATGTGTGAATAGTTCAGCATTTTTAGAGTTCCGTACCCAATGGGTAAAACGGGACCCTACTAACACCTGTCTGTCCGCCCGTCAGCGGGTTGTATCCCATGAACCGTAAAAGGATAGTGACATTTTAAATTTTCAAAGAATGTGTAAATCTCTTGCCGCCACAACAAAAAAAAAAAATATTTTGGCTATTTTTGCTCTACTTTTGTCAAGGCTCTTGAACCGTAATAGGTAGACAGTTAAAATTTTGGCATGTGTATAAGGGTGCAAATTTTTGTATTGCCGCTACAACAAATAATAAAATAAAAGAAATTTAATAATAAAGGGGTCCAACGTCCTTACCAAGTACCGATTACCGAAGTTAAGCAACGTCAGGCGCGGTCGGTTTTTGGATGGGTGATCGCGTCATGTAGGCTTTTTGCTTTTTTCGATTTATTTTATTTATTTATTCATTCCACCGTGGGTAAAACAAAACTGTTAAAAAAAAAAACAGTTTTTAGGGTTCCTTTTGTGAAATAGTCTTGTACGATAGTACCCTCCGTATGCGAGTCAACTCGCCCTTGGCCGGTTTTATTATTGGTTATTTATTTAGCTGCTTTGTTCGCAGGACATCGACAACCTAATGACCGAAGGCAATAAATCCCGTACGGTCGCCGCGACCAACATGAACAGCGAATCCTCCCGATCACACGCCGTCTTCAGCGTGGTTCTCACACAGATCCTCACTGACGTTGCGACGGGTGTGCAAGGAGAGAAGGTGGCTAGGTTATCGCTTGTGGATTTGGCTGGGTCGGAGCGAGCCGTGAAGACGGGAGCAGTCGGTGATAGGTTGAAGGAAGGATCTAATATTAACAAGTGAGTAGTTTTGATTTTTAGTGGTTACCTACTTGTTATTGTTAAAATTGTTTGTGAAATTATCATTTGTTAATGTCTTTGTTTACATGAAATGTCTGCGATTCTAGAACCATTGCAGCTTCGTGGAATCGCGAGGAAAAAAGTCTTCCCTTGGCCATTGTCCAGCTGTGGGGTAGTTGTGAATAAACGAAATTAAATAATAATAAAATATACCAAGAGGAGAGGAGATACCACCGAAAAATTTGGCAACACGGTGACGAAACATTTAGGTCATTACAATAGTAAAAAAAAAACTTGCATTCGTCCGCATCGCTATGCGGTATAAGGTTTACCTCAAACTGGCCTCGTCTTGATGCTGGTATCGCGTGCTTGGACTCAAGGGCTGAATCACGGTCAGGACTTGCTAATCCCATATTTGAATAATGACCTTAATTTCTATGTGATATTGTGGTTGATTTTACGTAGAATATCAAATGGATGCCAAGATTCTTGTTGGTCAAACTGCAAGTAATAATAGAACGAACTATTCTTCTCCGGCAGTAAATTCACGAGCTCGTAGCTTTAAAGCCTTGTAGGCGGTGATGACATTTGCTTTAAGTTGAGCGGTGGCCACATTTGTACTATTATTATAATTTTATGCGCTTTTTCGAGCGTTTCCTTTATACTCAGCCACTGGAGTTATCCCTTCTCGTGTTTATGTTTCCGTATTCTCCCAATTCCGACGCCCCTGACTGAATTATCTTGCGAATTTTACTGGAAACTCTGACAATCCTACTGAAAACTTAGTAAATTTTCTAATAACTGACACATTTACTCATTTATCATAATCATCAACGCAATCCCTAAGTCACCCACTGCTGGGTGTATGCCTCCTTTAATTCTTGTTCTTTCCGTATCCTGGTTAAACTGGCAATTTGCTGAATACTTCTAACACTTAACTGACTTTCTCCTCTATCCTTCAGATCTCTAACCACCCTCGGCCTGGTGATATCGAAGCTAGCTGACCAGTCTTCAGGCAAGCCCAACAAGGACAAATTCGTGCCGTACCGAGACTCGGTTCTCACTTGGCTGCTGAAGGACAACCTTGGAGGCAACAGCAAGACTGTTATGGTAAGTGGGTTTTATTTGAGAGGGGAGTATTGTTGGGTTAGAAATAAGATCTAGAGTTATGGAGCATATTTGCAGTGTGAAAGCCATGAAAGCCCATTTAAACTCAAGTTATAATAGAGTGCTATGGGAAATTTGCCATAGGAGGACGGAGGAGTCGCGATATGTGTATGTGTGTGACGTCAATAGGACGTTATTTTATGCAGGAAAAACACTCGCAACGTTGCGTCGGCAACCTTAGCTGATTGGCTTTTATGTCAAATTATGCGGGACAGCAACGTTATGTGATTCCAGGTGGTGACTTACTATGCTTACATGAATTTTCAATCTCACTGGAAAATATAGCTATAAAATCACACGGAAACTTGCTCGTTAAATCACCACTATAAAACTGCAACCACATATTTATAGCTTCGGACGCTTAGTTGAACTGGCTCTACAAATTCCTTTTATCGGCTAAATCCAATAAAAATGTCACTGGAAGCCTTGAATGATACGTGGGAGTGAAAAGTTTCTAACGCGTAGTCTTGGTGTGAGGATCTAGAGCACGAGTATTGCTGAGAAATAAAAGAAATAACTTGTGTTTTAGAGATTTTTTCTTAAACTTTTATTGGTATAAACTAGATTTAAGAGTTCCTTGTTTAGCTTCTTATTATTTTGTCATACACGACTATGTATCATTTCAAATGAAAGATGTAAGTACTTAAAGGTTAGTGACGACTGGCGAACTATGAACGCTCCAGCTTCAGGCGATATAAATAGGCCTACCATGACCCTACCAGCGTCACGAAAGTCACCTAGAGAATAATTGAAAATTAAGCAAAGAGAAGCTTGTCCAGTTCAACATGTCAAAGCGTGAAACATCTTGTTCCTTGTTTTATTGATAGGAAATGAGCTTTCCTCGTATGGTTTTTACGAGTACAGCGATACTATAATGCCTTCCTTCGGATTTCGTATCGGTGGACGCATTTATCTCACAAGAATTGTTCATAGTAAAGCTTCCATTGCTAAGGTGTGATCTCTAGTGACGAATTATTGACAGATTTTCATCGAAAATTTACAAAAAATTGCGACTTGAGACGGGCTCAAATCTGAAGCCTTGGTCTCTTGATCACTATGCAGTACGCTGCGCACTGCTCCTTACCACTGACCAGACTTCGACGGAAAAAGACTAGACGGTTTTCATACGATTATGTGTCCGGTACCGCATAGCGCATTACGCAGCGTACTGCGTAGTGATCAAGAGACCAAGGCTTGAGTTGCGTTTGAGTATTCGGAGGACGGACGCCATAAATTGACATACAGAGCCTTGAGACTTGACTAAGAATCGATTGTGAATTATCAGATACAAAACTTTTCGGAAAAAACTCCTTGGTTGTATCATCCTCCTAGTAAAACAATTCCACTCTCCTTTTACTACCTAAAACACTTTCGCAGTAAAAAGCTAGCATATTAAACTAGCCCTATAGTCTGTGGTATATATTTGAAATTCCGTTAGCGGCTCGGATGTTGCATCCTCAGTGAGTCAGAGGAACAGGATTGAATTATTGATGGGTTAGCTACATGTGTTGATTTAACGAGCACACTGGTTTTACGCAGACTGGTTTGATTGATGAGGCCTTGAGACTGGGTTTCAGGCGGTTGTATAGGGTGAAGGTTGTTTGGTGCTTAGTTACTGGTAGGTCTAGGTGTCGCCTAAAAGCTTGTCAGGTTGACGTTTTTAATTAGGAGTTCTGGGGGTTATTGTGGTTCAGCTTAAAGGGTGTATGATTTAATGGGGTATTAATTTTATGAGGTTTAATTAGAATGAAGCTATAGTTAGACTTCACTTCTTATATTGTGCGGTTTTAGTAATGGGGTGTTAATCGAAAAGTGATTTTAATGGCTTACTTGATATATCTGACACATTCCCGTTACCGGTCGATATGCTCGTCATCATTATCATCATTTGCATCTGAATATTACAGCTGGGAATTAGGCCTTCCGAAGTTTTTGCCATCCACCACGGTATGATTGGTAGCAGAATCCATAGACTGTCATAGATTGTCATAGATTTTCGTCCATAGATTGTCATTACAGTGCAGCACCAAAGCGACAAGGAAATAAAAAAATAGATACAAAATACACTTAACATTAATAAAATTACACCAACTATAACTTATTAATACAGCTTAAACTAAACAACTTTACTTATTAATTACTATGCGTCTTATCCAAAAACTTTAAAACCGCAACCCTGAATTTTGGCAAGGACACATAAAATAAATCAACATCCTCATCTGCACATAAACTATTAATAGCGCGAAGGGCCCGTGTGAACGGGGACTTGCTCAGGAGGTTAGTTCTTGCCCTCGGAATTGCAAGTTGCCTAGGTCTTCGGCGCGCTGGCATTAGCCAGATTAATATCATAGAATCATTTATTCACAGAAAACATATCTAATATTACATATCAGATGTATCAATGCAATAATATCAGTAATTTTGGACCGAAGATTCATTGATAAATAAATAAAATAAATAAATTATGCTGGACAATCCACACAGCATCATCTAGCCCCAAAGTAAGCAGAGCTTGTGTTATGGGTACTAGATGACTGATAAACTTAATACAATACGTAACATAGATAGATATTTTTTATTATATATAGAAAATACCCAGAACACCCGGAACAAATATTTGCAGATCGTACAAACATTTGTCCCAAGGCGGGAATCGAACCCGCAACCTTCTGCGTCGCAGGCGGACCTTCGCCCGCCGCGCCACATCGGTCGTCAAATTGATACATAGATTGTTTTTGGAAATTCTCAGTTATAATAATTAACCTCAATTTCCAGGTGGCAACAGTATCACCAGCGGCCGACAACTACGAAGAGACGTTATCAACGCTCCGCTACGCAGACAGAGCCAAGCGCATCGTCAACCACGCTGTGGTCAACGAAGATCCTAACGCACGCATCATCAGAGAGCTGAGGCAGGAAGTCGAGGCTTTGAAGGAGATGTTGAAACATGCCACTGTAAGTTGAACTTTAATGCTGAGTAAATAAAGCTGTAGCTACATCGAAGTGAGCCAAGCATCGCCAACCAAGTGTCTTGTGAACGAAGATACTAAACGCTCCTATAATCAGGGAAAAAACGCAAACTCTAGATCCTTTGAAAGGATGACACATACCACGGTAAGTTGATCTTTAATTCCAAGTAAATAAAGTAGAAAGTACGCTGATAGTGATAGTAATAAGTGGGTACATATTGTGTGTGTCAATATATAAGTCCTGACAAATGTATGTACCATAATATGATGCAATAAATAAATAAAAGAGCAAAACGTATTGACTATACGCTGTCGTCAAAGAAGATCCGATCACACATTATAGGGTAACTAAGGCAGGAAATTCTGATACATGTCATTGTAAATTGAACCTTAGTGATTAATGCATAAAGTGATCGATACGCCTGCGAGAAATAAATACTTGGGAACACTACGATAATATGTCGAGCTGTGTCCTGAAACTAATAAGGAAGTTTTTCAATCACTCGAGTTTGTAGGCGACGCGAAAAATCCCATTACATTTTCAACCTTATTAAAAACAGGCTGGCTTCACATTCTAATACCCCGATAGAGATAATTCGCCCTTCCGTTATTGTGTAGAACTTGTTACCAATTATTAGTTCGTCGGAGGGTAAAGTTTAGTTAGTTCAGTACCTGAAACTAAAGACTAGCGAGCGCAAGCTCATAATTGAAATAATTGCACTAACAAGTTGGCAAAGTCGATTCGCCTGAGCGAGTAGAGTAGAGCGAGAGTATTCGAGTCGGTCCACTTTTAAATTCTTCTGTTGGAACTTCTTGTCCATTCCCAATTTTACTTTTAAACAATGTTGGACGTTGTTTCGAAGTTTCGATAGAGGAAATGGTTGTACACGGGCGAGGAAATACATATCGAATGCAGGTGTGTTGCAAACTTGACCTGCAGGTCAAGTTTGCAGATTTTTCGCATTCCAAACTGGTTTAGTTTTATCAAATATTTACCTGATTTCATTTAATTCAGCAGTGTTTAATAATTATGGGCTGTTCTTTTTTTTCAATGCACTTATAATTTAACCAGATTCCAGAGTTAGGGGCTTATAGAGGTTGTTTACGTACAACCTATATCGGTATGTGCCCAGTGCTATTGCTATGGCAGAGAAGATCATGCCATAGAGCTGGTCTTCCGTTATTACAATATTCTAAATGTTATTGCTCACCAATGTACTGTTTTAAATGTAGAGGAGACTTCTCAAACGAATATGTTACATATAATATTCTGGGATAAGTGAATTTTTGCGTTATTATGCGCATATAAAATGTGTCGTCTATCTAAATTAGCATAATAGGGTATTTTGGGACCTGACATCCTGAAAAACAGTACGAAAATACCTACGTCTAATCTAATAAGCTTGGCAATTTCCTTGTCATAATGGCAAGCGCCATTTTATAACAGAATAATGCCTTTAAAATCTAAATCGAAGGAAATGTTGATCTAACGATTTTGATTGCAGTGCACAGCGCTCTACCAATCATCTGGTACCCATAACACAAGCTCGGCTTACTTTGTGGCTAGATGATGCTGTGTGGTAATGTCCAATTTTGAGATATTGTAATTTCTGATCCAATCCTTTGTGAGAATAGGTTTATTAAAACGATTGTTAATTGTTACAGGGTTCACCAGTCGGCGAGGATGTGCATGAACAGCTGGCGCAAAGCGAGCATCTCATGAAGGAGATGTCACGGACCTGGGAGGAGAAACTTGTTGAAACTGGTTAGTATGCGTTGTAGTCTAAGGTAGTCTAAGGTTAGGTTAGCGAGCTTCGGTTCTTCACGGCAAGTTCGTAGTTCACCTATTTTACAATGTTGCGAAAATATTATCTTGTCCAATGGGGATTGTCTTCCCAGAGTAATTAAGGATTAGAAGCTGAGATGGCGTTCGCTTGATGAAATTTTCAGAAAGATAATATGGTCACCTGCCTTTAGCTGATAGACAAAACAAAAGAATAAGACCAGCGTACTGGGTCTCAGTCAAAACTCAACCCTTACATGACCAATAACTTAGACTGATATTCAATTCATCTCTAGAAGGGAAGGACTACCTAGTTTTCCGAGCAGTTGGATCTGTTAAGCTCGATCGCTACGAAAGCCATTAGGTATTATCTATTAGAACAGACTTTTCCATATAATCTACCTGAGATTATATGGAAAATCATTATATGGAAGTCTGTTCTCATTTATAAAACATCAGAAATCTCAGACAACTACCTAATAGGCTTTCGTAGCGATCGAAATAAAAGGATGGCACCATTTTCACTGCTGACAAATTAATTATACTTTAGTTTTGGCGAAGTTTGAATACTGGTTAAACACATTTATTTCTCATAAAGAATATTACATTCACTTACATGAGAACTTATCTTATATTCTAGAATATTGTCTAAAGGCGGACGTAGTTAAATTACTGACAAATAAAAATAACAAAAAAATTGTGGGTAAGTACGACGATGGCAAAGAAAGAAAGAACATTTTGTTCGACGCATTACAAAGATCTAGCGGCTGCTGGAAGTGGCATGAAATCTGTGGTGAATTGACACAAGTATCCAAGTAGATAAGATCATCATAAGTTTATTTTCCAGGGCGGGTTCAACACGAGAGACAGCACGCGTTAGAGAAAATGGGCATCAGCGTTCAAGCGCGGGGCATCAAAGTCGAGAAGAACAAGTATTATCTCGTCAACCTTAACGCGGATCCGTCGCTCAATGAGTTGCTGGTTTACTATCTCAAGGTATATTGTACAAGAAATAATAAAACCAAAATATAGAAGAAATATAAGCGTAATGAATATAATGTGATACAAATCGATCTCAAATCTGTAGTTCTTGTCATCAAGATTGATCATGTGCCATATTTGAATACAAAGTTGAGAGTGCGGCATATTGCCAATTAATGGTATTTTGCTTTTTGCCCAATATTAGTTAATTCACAAAACCTTTGAGGCTATATTACCTCCTACGTACACATACTGCTGAACGTGCCTCCCCCAAACGGTGGAACTTAGCCATAATCTCTACGTTTGGCAGGCGGTTTGGTGATCGCAGTTAAGGTGTTAAAAATACACATAAGTAAGCTGCTGCCCTGCCTCTGGTAGGTTCCCTTAGTCGACTAATACGACATCCACGGGCTTAGATCGATTATTAAGCAACTGCCACGGTGAGGCTTGGGTATTAAGCGACTGCCACGGTGAGGCTTGGTTATACATGTGAAATGACACTCTTCACTTGACACTTGTTTATTTTATAACCACTTGTTAACCTTTCAAAGTTATTCAAAAGTAGCTATCATATCAAACAATAACCTCCCCATCAATTCCAGGACCGCACGCTAGTCGGTGCAGACAGCTCAGCCGACATCCAACTCTCAGGCCTCGGCATCCAACCGCAACATTGCCTCCTACTCGTCGAGGGCGGAGGCCTGAACCTGGAGCCCCTTGGTTCAGCGCGATGCTTCGTGAATGGGACGCCGGTGGTGTCGCGAGTGCGGGTCGGGCATGCGGATAGAGTGCTGTGGGGGAACCATCACTTCTTCAGGGTTAACTGTCCAAAGGCTACGCAGGCTGAAGATAGCTTTTGTATGTATTTATTTAACAAAAACTTATTTATTTTATTCATAAATATTTTTCTCATGTTACAACACTGTATTCACCAAAAAATCAGAAATCAATAACGTTAATTTCTTTAGGTTTACAAAATAAGCTCATAGACAAGTCAAATATTAAACTATAATTAATTACTAATTTAATTCTTTATTGCACTAAATAAAACATACATTGAAAAACATAAAACTAGAGAAGGAATGGCAAAGGCGAGCTTAATCCTAAAAAGAGTACTCTTACAGCAAACCTTATTGGGAGAGAGAGACAAGGTTATGTAGGTATCTACGTGTGCACAACATACCATAACTATAAATTGTTATTTATAGTTATGGTATGTTTATGTATGTAATTATTATTTATAGTTTGTATTTTTTGCGATGACTCCGACGAAAGCCAGCGTGGTTCGAAAGGTTAAATTCTTGCTGATAAGTTCCTCTTTTGCCTACAGCGACCGCATCCGAGCCGCAGACTCCCGCGCAGCCGATCGACTACAACTTCGCCCGCGATGAGATCATGCTGAACGAACTTAGCAACGATCCCATACAGACCGCTATCTACCGGCTTGAGAAACAACACGAGGAGGATAAACAAGGTACAATCACACCTCATCACCACACATACGTCCACCGCTGAACGAGCCTTCTCTAATCCAAACCCCAACCCCTTGATTAACACCACGCTTGGCAGGCGGATTGTTTATCGCAGCGGAGGTGTTAAAATTATACAGAAGGAAGCTAGTGGCCGAATCACAACCACAACTCATTTCAATTATAAAAATTATTTAAAAATGTATATTTATGGTAACGAGTGTTTTGAGTAGAGGGTACGTGGTAGGCCACGTACCCTCTACTCAAAACACTCGTGGATCCTAATCCACGTAAAATAAAATCCGGGTAGGATGTGTCAGGGACGCAGCTGCAATGGAGTAGGTACAATAAGATTAAAACAACTTGGCCGGAGTGAAGTTAGCTTAATCAAAGTATTCACATGCGTACCACCATTTTGTCCATATAAACGAGTACTACGCAGCCACTGATGCAACTTCAGGTTGCGGCCAAGTTGTTTTAGTCCTAGTGTACGTCAAACCTCTAGTGCGTGAGAACAGCACACAGCGAGAGAGTGAGGGCGTGTGGCTCGCTTTGCTCGCTGTACTGGCACAGCGCGTCAGTACACGCAGCGAGGCTCGCTTCACACGCGACGATTTGTGAGTGTTTGCGGCCCGCTTCGCCAGCCGCACTGAAATAGTGATTTATTGAAATAAATTCGTTCTTAAAAATGTAAACAAAAAACAATAATGATTAATTTTACAAAATCGTTATTTACAGTGGCCCTGGAGAAACAGAGACAAGAATATGAGAGACAGTTCCAACAACTTCGGAATATACTGTCACCATCCACGCCATATCCCCCGTATTCATACGATCCGCTCAAACTCGGTAAGTATTTAGCCTTATGTAGTACCGAACATACATCAATTATTCATTTAGAAATATAGAACATTCTAGAGTTGTCTCTGTAAAGTTCTCATCATTTCGATAGTGAATTTTCACAATTTCCATTCGTTGTTTGATTACACATTTTAGTATATGTAACACAGCCATATTTTAGCTATGTACTGGCATATGTTTTTTGTTATCCTATATTGTCCCACTGCTGGGCCAATGCTTCCCCTAATTCTTAACACATGTCCGATCTTGTGAATTTTTATTTAACTTCTTACAATTTCCCAGGGAAAATGACAGCCTGCACACCAACAACAGCCGCTCGCGTCGAACGCTGGGCCGCAGAAAGAGACGACACGTTTAAACGGTCACTCGGCCGACTGAAGGCTGATATACTACGAGCCAACGCGTTGGTGCAAGAGGCCAACTTCTTAGCCGAAGAGATGAGAAGAAATACACGGTTTAGTGTGACATTGCAGATACCGCCGCAGAACCTTAGTCCTAATAGAAAGGTATGTCAATCATTTATAGAAAAAAAAAGAAAATGATTTGCCTAAATAAATTTTCAGATTTCATTTGTATTTTATGTGTCTTTTAGGCACATCGAAAGCACAAACGTTGAAATCACTGAAGTACTTTGGGATTTGATCAAAGAAAGAAGAATAAATCATGGCGTGCAGAAGCCGCAAGACGAGGAAGACTCCTCGTCTTGCGGCTTCCGCAAGGAGGAGTCTTCCCTATTCCTCTGTTATCGTGCTAAAGCGATATATTCACCTTTGTCTTTGCATTGGATGTTTAGTCGACCAATAATTTGTTCACGCTGTGGCACCCTTTATTTATAAAAACAAACTTAAGACCACTTTTTTTTTGTTATTCCGCATGTTATGTGATTTTTCTGTTGGTAGTCTCACAATTACCCTTGTGTGTCCCAATGCTAGACAGAAGGCGAATATAGGAATTGGAGATAAGCTAATAATTAATTGATACATTTTATTTCCAGCGCGGAGCATTCGTCTCTGAGCCAGCCATAATGGTCAAGCGACCGACGCGCGGCGGACAAGTGTGGTCTATGGAGAAGCTTGACAACAAACTGTGTGACATGCGTGATATGTACGACGAGTGGAGACGGAGGCAGCAGCGAGGCGAGGCCGAAGCTATAGTAGATGTAAGTACCATAGGTTCGCTAAAAAAGTTTCAAGAATTACAGGAAACCAGTTAACACAAGTTTCAATTTCTGTTTCTATTTCAACCAAAAAGACCTTCCAAGTTTTATTCATAATGTAAACCGCAAACTACATTACATAAGTGACTTTAGAACTAAAAACGTTTATTTTATCATAGAAAATGATGTAAACGTGTAGGTTCCTTGTAGGTAAGTTTTCACTAATCTCTAAATTTTAGAACTGGACTTGGCTACTGGACTGTTTACATGTTGAAAACATTTTGCACTCAACTACTAGTTTTATTGCTACGACTACTCACAAAAAGCGGCCAATAATATGGTCGTCAAGCCGGCTATAAAACGTACTTAAATACGAGTATTCTTGAGTATTTTTTTCACAGGAAAACGATAAGACCACGCTAGACCCGTTCTACGAGTCACAAGAGAACCACAATCTGATCGGAGTAGCGAACGTGTTTCTAGAAGCTCTGTTTCATGACGTCACACTGGATTACCACACGCCCATCATCAGCCAACAGGGAGAGGTTGCGGGGAGATTGCAGGTAATTTCTAACTTAAAAATGGTCTTAACACATGAATGTTGACATTTTTTCCATAGAAAATGTGTAAAAAAATCATGGATTGACAGAATTTTTGCCTCAGAACAATAGAAGGTCAATCCTATTTAATTTAACTGAATCCAAAATATATTTTTTTCCATAAATTCCTTTCACATGGAGCAAACTCGTTATTTCATTTACCGACAGGGTAAATACAAATCAACCGTTCCTTATTTGTTTCTAGGTGGAAATCAGTCGTGTATCAGGCCAGTTCCCGCAGGACAGGATCTGTGAAGCTGCCTCAGACAGTTCCGGAGATATGAGAGACGATGATGAGGGCAGTGACCCGGCTACGCAGCAAGTAAGTCAACTGTCTTTAAAGTTTCAAAAGGAATATAGTGCGGGGCCTAGGCGACGGGGCTACGCGCAAGCCGATTGCGGAACGCATGAATACGCGGCAGTTCTTAGTGCGCGCCCGCTCGTAAGTTCGTTTATACTTGTGGCGGTAGGTTGGCTAGCAGTCTACTGAATGCTAGCAATCCTACCTACCGATCATACCCACATACTTATGACTATTTGTTTCGTGACGCGCAGTTTGTTGGCGCTGTCACTCAAGTGACAAGAACATTCTCACATGATGTCCTTTGAGAACTGGTTTGTACTGGTATACAGGGCGTGCAGTGCAGAGAGTATTTGCCCTCTGATGGTCTACGATTGTGTTTCTTTTCCACAGGTGACAATCCGCGTAGTAATCAAACAAGCGAGCGGCCTACCCCCCTCCCTCTCCCACTTCGTATTCTGCCAGTACTCGGTGTGGGGGGGCGCCGAGCCCGTGGTGGTCCCCCCGCTAGTGAGCGCGGATACGCCCCCAGCGCCCGTCTTACCGGCTTCCCCCCGCCATCAAACGCAGGTGGCCTTCCGGTTTGACCACTCCATGGACTTCACTGTGCCTGTTTCGGAGGAGTTCATAGAGCATTGCGCAGGTGAGATCGGAATATTGAATCAAAGTGTCGCTGAGGAACAAATATATTAATTGTAAATAGGCAGTATGCTGCTCTAGCTATCCCCCGTGGTTAAATCTATTTTGATTTTCCCTACGTGTAATTGACGTTTGACATTTCTTGCATAAAGACGTTCGAAAATTCGACTGTCAATAGCCCAACAATGTAAAGTGGGCATTGCTCTTAGTCTTTACTTTTGAGTTAGATCTCTTCCGTATCGGAGTTCCTCGCCCTGGGAAATTAATATGTTTGTTTTAAATTCTGAAGATACGAATTTAATGAACATATTTTTTCAGAGGGAGCCCTATCCATAGAAGTGTGGGGCCATCGCTCAGCCGGGTTCAGCCGAGCCCGCGGCAACTGGGAGGTCGAACAACAGCAAGCGGCTAAGGCGAGATCATTGGCCGACCGCTGGGCAGAGCTAACTAGGAAGATACAACTGTGGGTCGAGATTCACGAACTGAATGATCAAGGGGAATACGCACCTGTTGAGGTCAGTTCATACTAGTGTGGGTCACAGAGATGTCAAAGGAGGCTCAAGTGCATTACTGGCTGCCGTCTACAACTGGGAGGTGACACATTGTTGGACAGTTAGGTCACTGCACCGACAGGTCGCTTGATTTACTAACGAAATATAGCGCCCCATATGGGATCATTTATATTGGCAAATCGTGTATATTCCTTCTAAGTTACGGGAGATTCCCTACCTAGCTAGATTAAATGTGTTGGATATTATCTGTGCATAAAGTATCGAGTTGGAAGTCTCATTCGAAATAATAGATGGCGTGGTATGATATGTTTTTTTTTTGGAAATCTATAAATATGACTATTTACAGGTGGCTCTTCGCAACGACATGCTAACTGGCGGAGTTTACCAACTACGACAAGGTCAGCAAAGGCGATTGGCGGTGCGCGTTAAACCTGCGCAGAACTCTGGGACTTTACCCATCATCTGTCAACACATCGTCAGCGTTGAAGTGGGCTCTGTTACAGTCAGGTAAGGTCTAGTTTACAGATTAATTTCTACGGAATTCATCATCATCATCCTCAACCACAACGTCCACTGCTGGACATTGCATTCCTAAAGATCTCTACAATGACCTGTCCCCTACAACTGGTAGTATAACAAACTTTGGTGGGGGCATACCCACACTGCGCCTTCTGGTTACTTGTTGTCACTCCAGGGCCTTATGTCTCCAACGGCCATCGGTTCATCGGTTCTGCGAGCTAAGAGCTCACTCACTGTCACTTGAGCTTCGCAATTCTAAGAGCTATGACAGACACTTACCTTCTATGGATTTTCTCATTTCATTCGATCTCGTAGAGTGATCGGATGCTCGGAGGAGCGTTGTACAAATGTTGATAAAATTGCTTCAGGTCTCGCTTGCAACAGCCTCTAGATTCGTACCAGGATGAGGATTTGGCAGTTTTACGGGAGCGGTGGAGCGACGCGCTCGCGCGCAGACGTCAGCATTTACACGCACAGCTACAAGTAAGCATACATTTACTTTACATAACCTAAACTAACATTAATAAAATAAATAATAAATAATGCTGGACAATCCACACAGCATCATCTAGCCCTAAAGTAAGCAGAGCTTGTGTTATGGGTACTAGATGACTGATAAACTTAATACAATAGAGGTATATAACATAGATAGAATTTTTTATTATATATAGAAAATACCCAGAACACCCGGAGCAAATATTTGCAGATCGTACAAACATTTGTCCCAAGGCGGGAATCGAACCCGCAACCTTCTGCGTCGCAGGCGGACCTTCGCCCGCCGCGCCACATCGGTCGTCACATTAAATATAATATCACATTATTAACTCATCATGTAGCATTATTAACATTAAAAATCGTATGACACACTTGTAGCTACTGGCATTCCTTTAGTTTAACGCCTATACTCATTCTAGAATCCTAGATGTTTATTTTGTAAACAAAAGGGATCACAAAATCAAATAAATATTTGTGGAAAATATTATGACACACTTATCGGAGCAAATCGTAGAAGTACGAAACAGTTTTTGGTTTTTAAAAGCTGTAATTAATTTAAAGATAACGAGTTTAAGCCCTTATTTAAATGCACGTTTTTGTGATGTGTGGTTGCGGTAATGAGGTAATGAGCGCAGAGCTTAAGACTGACACAGGCTATGGGTGGATAATGTCTGAGCCCAAATTTTTGTTGCAGAAACTGGTGAACATGTCGCCCTCTATGAAAAACGAGCGTGACATGGAACGCGAACAGTCCCTAGTAGAGCAGTGGGTCTCACTGACGGAAGAAAGAAATGCTGTAAGTACACATCATTCTTGCCTGTGCGTCAGCCGCAACGGCCTCCTGGCAGCGATGTCTGAAGACCTGAGCAGCCGATTCCTGCAGCATAGGGTAGGGGTGCATTCAGTGCTTGCAACCTACATCTGGCACTGAGTGCACACCTGCCCCTGCCCTCCGCCTCAATATTAACCTCTTAATTAGATTCATTACAAAGTATATTTACTTTGTTCATATTCCTAATTATGAAATAACATATGTTTGTAATTGTGCTTTATTTGTGTATTAAAATTTTGTAACTGTGCTATATGGACCGAGTTCTGAAATAAATTATTATTATTCGCTTAGTAATTTAAGTAAATATTCAGTAAATTCATTTCATTCACCATAGCATCACACTAATATTATAAATGCTAAAGTTTGGATGGAAGCAAAAGTTTGGATGGATATGTTACAACTATGTGTACATAGTTACAGCAGAGTCTGTTCACTAGTTTTGGCGTGAAGAAGTAACAAACATATCCATCCAAACTTATCCAAACTTTAGCATTTATAATATTAGTGTGATGAAATGAATTTACTAAGAGTTTAGTTTCACTAAGAGCTACAGCTCTAAACCTGGAATCAAACATACTTTTTATCCCATAAATCAGTTCCCATGGGATAGATTGAACCTTAAAACGTTTCAGCAGAAACTTGTTACGTTATAATATAACTATAGCATTGGCATTTTTACTAAATGCACAGCTACACTATACTAATATACAGCTACAGCTGGATATGAGAAATGAGCATCAAGGGTGGCTCACATTTAACCTCAGTAGTTAGTTTCAACGTATATCACAATATTTATAATTTCAGGTGCTAGTCCCGAGTCCCGGAAGCCCTATCCCGGGCGCGCCGGCCGCTTGGAGTCCCCCGTCAGGAATGGAGCAGCATATACCTGTGCTGTTCCTTGATCTCAACCGTGAGTACTGACGTGTACAGTACGTCTTATACTAGCCTACATCGCTTCTATGTATTGTAGTAAAGCCGAAACTGAAGGTATCGGAATGATTTGGTACTGAACGCATTGTACCGATATTTGTCAAGTGATACATTGCCTACTTGAATGCAAAACGCATGTAAAATGCTGGTAAAACATATAGGATAGGTAAAGTCACTGATAGAAAAGTTAACGGTCCCTGCCCGTGGGCCACCTACATAGTACACCTAGCTGTACCAGGGGCATATTTTCTTCCGTGGTCCACCTCAAGATAACTGGGTGTTCCCGGGGGGGAAAAAATATTTCCATGGTACCAGTGTAATTGTGTAATTTTATTTCCTACACAGCGGACGATCTAACAACCCACCCGAGCGGCGAAGAAGTGACCGTTGCGGGGCTCAATTCGATCCTCCCCAAAGAGCACGGGAACAAGTTCTACGAGCTGCAGATATTGCATCACCACGATAAGGATGTCTCGGCTATCGCCTCCTGGGACTCCTCTATACATGACTCGCAGTACCTCAACCGTATCACCGAAGGTAGGTAAAGCTGTGTGTCTGAACATACGAGTAGGCCTCCCTAAATGACGCCACAATAAACTATCCTGATCCGTCGACATCCATCGACTTACTAATTCTGTTCCCAATAAGTTCTGCGAGCTGCAGATATTGTATCAACACGATAAAGATATCTGCTATCGCCTCCTAGGACTCCTCTATGCATGACTCGCGCCTCTCGCTACCTCAACCGTATTACTGAAGGTAGGTTTGACAATACGTCCACTGCTGCACATATCCATTGTATCTTTCTATTTTATGTTAATATCTATGTTTTTTGTTTAATTTTGTTTTGTACAATAAAGAGTTACGTATTGTTTTGTATTGTATTGTATTGTATCCAGACTATGATGATATATGTATGTATGTATATACAGGGTGACTGGAACTCAACCCGCCATAGCGAATTCGCAAATAGAGGAGGTCATTTGCTAATTATTGGACCTTACTCTCCTTAACATAAGTTTTATAGTTTTGGTGGTATGTCAATTTTTATACTTTATTGAGATTTTTCCTAAATTTGACCTTCAAGCATTCATAACTTCACTGATCTGCCGACTGCCACTTCAGTTTGCTAATTCTGACCTAGGTCAATAACTTTGGTTCTTCTATGGATACATTACAATATCCGAAATCAGAAATTGTGAATAAAAAGAGCGTGATACCAAAACTATTATCAGATGTCTATTCTTAGTAATTTTCAAACTATAATTCCATCTCTTTCCAGCCAATGAACGTGTGTACCTGATTCTAAAGACGACAGTCCGCCTGTCACACCCGGCCCCGATGGATCTCATACTTAGGAAACGACTAGGATTAAACATTTACAAGCGGCAAAGCTTCACTGACAGGATACGTAAGAAGATTGTTAGGTGAGAACTTTGGTGGTCTTTAGTAAGAAATACTAATTTGCACTTTGAAAGCACTGATTAAAATACGAGTAGATATGAAATAATTGGCACGAAACTAACAAAAGGTTCTGTAACTACCCACATTTATAGTTCTACATCTCACACCTTTTTTCTTGGATAAAAAGTTCCTTTTGTCTTTTCTTAGGATAAAATCTATAACATTAAAGTTGAGCAATTTAGTCGCAAAAAGGTCAAACAGCCATAGGTACAGACTTTTTAACTTTCGCATTTATGATGTTACTGAGCATGAATGCAAGCATCAATAGCAACAAGCAACAGCAAACAAATACGACTGATAAGATATCTTCACTCCTTAAGAGATAACAAGTTTGTACACTCTCCCGTTTAAAATTCCCTGTTTCGTCACCAAATATTGTAGGACCTTAAAACAAAACCCAGTGCTTTCACAAGTGCGTATCAAAACCATCAGCCCAAAAACGCAACAGTTATTATAACTAACATGCAGCTCCGCGTCCGCGTACTATTACAGGACGGATCAGCTGACACAGACCGGCGTGACCTATGAGGTCGTGTCTAACATTCCTAAGGCCAGCGAGGAGTTGGAGGAGAGAGAGAGTTTGGCGCAGATTGCCGCTACGGGGGAGGAGGCCAGTGCGGCAGATGGAGAGACTTATATTGGTAAGTAGAGATAAGATAGACCGACACGTGATCTATCAGGTCGGTTCTAACATCTTAGGCTGGCGAGGAGTTATAAGAGAGATAGTTTGGCGCAGATCGCTTTTACGTGGGAGGAGGCTAGTGCGGCTGATGCAGAGACTTACACATATTGGTAAATAGACAGATAAGATACAACGTGTCCAGCATTCTTAAATCCAGCGAAGAAAAGGAAGAGGTAGAGAGTGAGAGTGAGTGCAGATAACAGCTACGGAGAAGAAGGCGCGGGCGGCTGATTGAGAGACTTATATCAATAATCAGAGGCATAAGGAGGGGAGTTAAAAGAAGAGAGATAGTTTGGTCCAGATGGATGCTACGGGGAGGACGCTATTGCGTGCAGCCGTTAATAAAGAAATATTTTTGCACGTCTTTGGCACGTCTAAGATAACTAATGCTAATGAGAAGGCAAAGGGTAATTTAACGCTCAGTGTCAAAATGAGTTTCAAAAGCTATTTCTTCGTTATCTATTTAGAAACAAAACCTAGGACCACATTTGCATATAAATCCATGAAAAAATGTTCCCACTAAATCGCTATAATGTTTTACAGAAAAGTACACCCGAGGAGTAAGCGCAGTGGAAAGCATCCTAACCCTAGACCGCCTCCGCCAAAGCGTGGCCGTGAAGGAGTTGGAGCAAGCGCGCGGTCAGCCCATCACTATGCGCAAGACTGCGTCCGTGCCTAACTTCTCGCAGGTAATGATTCTGATTCGATTGTGGGATTTACGTGGTTTTACACAGTTCTTATGGCACATTGGCAAGCTCTTTTTTATCAGTTTAAGCAAACAAAAGTTCTTAATCAATCAATAATTTATTCATAACAGACATGTTGGGTAACAGACAGTAATGTTTTCTACTTTTATGTGAACCAATCACATAAAAGTAGAAAACATTATTTTTAGTGCGAATAAGTAACTAAGTTATAAAAATATGAGAGGGTTGTTTTTTTAGCTCCTTTTGTACCTTGTGTTTTGTTACAAGTGCAAAAAAGAAACGCTTTTTTCAAGTGACAATCAATTACTGGATGAAATGTGGTTTAGAAGGGTTAACGAACAATGTAATTTCCTACAATTGCCATTCCAAAGGTTCACTAAATCGTATCCACAATCTTAGGGAAGACACTATGTGGGTCTGTTCTCAAAAGAACATTCTAATCGATTTTGATCAAGCCATGTCGATCGTATGATTTCTGCCGTACTAACTGTGGAATAAATTTGTTATTGTTACACGAACTGTTACGCTATGATTTGTTAGAACACGTTAGTAACAAGTCAAATGATATTGCACTATGACACATTAGTAGCTTTTACTAAATATTATTGTAGGACAAAGCACAACAGAGAATAGATAAAGCTATATACACACATTAACATTACTTACACTAAGAAACATCACTAGCTATACTTATTTTAATTTGTCAATGTTGTGAAGCTTACTAACAAAAAGCTAATCAATGTCGCTATTAACATATCATTGTGTAAATAAATTAAAACATCCTAGAGGTTGAACTTGACGGGCGCAGGGCGTTGCGTCGTAAGGCATAATACCTATGCTCTGTCCACGCATTTATTTTCTTTGGCTGAATGAAAGAATGCAATATTTCATAGACTGCTTCTTTTTAAGAATAGTTATGCGAATCTATCGACTCGAAAAGTATCGTGAAAACTGAAAAGTAATAAGGGCTTCGATATTTACCGAGCTGACGGATTACGTGTGTATGAAAAATTGTATAATTTCATTAAGTTAAAGAAAATAAATGCGTGGATTATATAGTATAGCGTGTCTGCGCTGCGCGGCATTGCTCTGTTATAGCCGATAGTTATATTAATTTACATCTGGTTGGCCATTTACTTGTTTTGTCAATCAGTAAAAAAAGGTAGGAACACTGTGACAATTTACAATACATAAGACGACAACAAAATAAAAGATTTGCTTCAGTATGTGCTAAGATTAACCCTTCATAAAATATAATTTAATCATCATCATTGCATAGTCTAAAGCGCGCGAGCTTACGTGCTAACATATCACCGATCCGTCTCTACGTGTACGTATACCTACGGGCTTCGTGCAAATAGCAATGCGTATTCGTCAGTTACCTGCACATTCTCTACTTTATAATGTTACACTTCAGATCGAAAATACAATAGATTACAAGGGGTTGATGACCAACAAATTAATTTGGACACTAACTTGGGAAGACTTCTTACGATAAGCCTATGCGACAAAACAAGGCGATCAGTATCGGCTTGCATGTCTTGATTGGCAGTCCAATCAAGACATGCACATTGCAAAACTTAAACCACTACCTCGCGTTGCCATTACAAGAATCGTATTACAACTGAGCCAATCACGACGCTCCTTGCCTTTTGTGTCAACGTAGCCACAGTGATCGTTGTGCACAGCTTTTGTGACGGTCCTGTGTCTGCCTGTCATACATGATGGTTCTGTACTAGGTGCCGCGCCATAGACGTCAGGTTCCGAAGGTTGTTCGACCTTCCAGGGAAGGGCCAGAGAAGCGGGGGGTCAGTCGCTGGGTCAACGTAAGTCACGAGGCGGCTTTTCTATACTCTCTGCAAACTGGATTAGGCGGCTTTTATAAGCAGTTGATTGTGTCGATTTCAAGTTAGGCCCTTTCGTCGTTTAGTTATGCAATATTTTCTGAGTGGTTGTAGGGAGCTGGCTTATACAGATATCTCTCCGAGTGTTTGACTGGAATTTGGTATTCCTCTAGTCTAGGCTAGGGAAGTCACCAAGCACGAACATCCCGGCTGGTCTAAAACGGTGGTTTTAGACTCGTAAACACTGTCTACTTACAAACGGGTGGGTCTTGGGTTTCTTATGAAAATTGGGCTGAATTTGAAATGGACATTTTCTTCCTAGCAATTCCTTCTGCTTGTAAAACCCACTATTCTGTGACCAGTATCCATCTATCCGCTATATTTGTGACTGTACATAAGCTCACGCGCTTTTCAGACATGCAAAGGATTTGGGACCTTATTGTGCCACACTGATGTGTACGTAAATAAAACACTTAGGGGGTTAGGTTCGTTTAGTGATTTTGGCACAAACACAAAACGCTTGAATTGACTAAAGACCTTGCTGGGATGACGTAGGCTTTATGTATGCGTGTGTGAAAAATGTAAATCTCGAGGACAAAATCTATACACGTGTATTTAGTGGGTGTCGGTTTATTTTATTCACTAACAAAACACGGACAACACGTTCTAATGGTTCAGTTTACAGTGCTTCGTATTTCAAGGACGTTCTGGTAAAAACGAAATTGAAAACCCAGTGGTAACACAATTTCTTAAATACCGACGACGATTTTACTTTGAACCGTCATAAATTTTGAACGGCTGCAATGATTTTTATCAAACATAGTCATTCTAGGTAAAGTCAACTTTACAACCGAAAAAATAAATCCAAATCGGTTCATCGGTATAGCCTAAGATGCCACTGACAGACACACAGATACATAAACAACATACGTCAATATTAAAAAGCCCCTTATTCGTCAAGGTTAAAAACCGTTATTGCCTTGAAAATACGGTCCAATTTAGACTGTTGGTTTCACAAAACACAGTGTACTATTTATACCTAGTTCAAAAACACGCTGTCTTTCGATGCAAGTCCTTATGACATTGAAACACGGTGTAGTTTTGAAGCTTGCTAACATGTGTGTTGTCGCTACGCTCGGGCCGCAGCTGTCACAAGCGCTCGAGAATGCGGCCAAGAATGGGAGCAACGTGAGTCGAAGCATGGCTGCATCCTCAACGACCTACGTTATTCCGAAGCATATTTTTATTTACCCAGGGCCTCGATATATACTAATGTTTTTGCACTTATTCAAAGCGGAAACAAAGCCGGAAAAATTAAAACGGCAATATGTTACGGAGATAGTTTAGCTTTGGCTAAGCTCCGGAACGGAATGTACACAAACATTGGTGTAATCAAAGCCCAGTAGTTATGAGGCAGTTTCGATTGCATGAACAGAATTAACATACCAATGAAGAGCTATAACAAATAGCAAATTTTCTTTTGAGCGTATGTATCGGAACTAAGCGTGATTTTTTAAATCACTCCCAGATCTAACAAACGTGTAATATTTTTTGTTTATTTCTCCTTTTAGTTCGATCGCGTGCATAACAAAATAACTGTACTCTATTTAGATGTATTATTTCGATTTTAAGCCTCCGCACAATTTAGACGAGCTTATCGTAGTTATTAAATTTCAGCTTTTAACTCACACACGTCTGTTATCTGTACCCGTAGATACATATTTATTGGAATTAGAAGCTTTAACTGTATAGTCTTATTTTGGTTCTGTAAATAGTTTTGTAGAAATGTAAATGTGTTGTGATCTTTATTCATCGATATATCGACTCAAAAAGAAAGGTAAATCATGTAATATTAATGGGTAGATCGATGGCTTATCAAGCAACATTTTTCTTGTAAATTTTGTTTATTCCTTTAGGGATATCCGCCTCTATTCCTTTCCTTAGAGGTGCATCTTGCGTGAAAACTTTATTATTTCTGATCGAGCTAAAGCAACATGAACCACAACTTATCCTGTATCAAGTATATTTTCAAATAAACAAAATATAAAATCAAGAATCCTTTCAGATCATGCGCCTCGACTCATTCGAATCACTCGCCGGGCTAGCTTCGGGGCGTTCCGGTAGCGTGGCGGACTTAGCCGACGAAGCTCCCCGTCGGCCATTGCATCGCCACTCCTACGCAGCTCCCGCCCACAACGACCCGGAATCAGTCACCCCTACCAAACCTTTCGGACTAGGTAAGATGCCTGAAAAATGGAAAATCCTTTCAAACACTCAAATTCTTAGAATTTCTTATACTTTCAGATTCGTTAACATGATTACGGTTATAAAGGGTGTTCATCGCGTAACTTATTACTTTATTTGCTCGTTATCCCGCGTATGCAAGCTGCAACGCGTTCGTAATGAGAAATCCTACTTATATTATAAAGACGAAAATTTGTGCAGTTGTGAAGATGTTTTACCAAATAGATCGGGCAAAAATTTTAAACACAAAGATCTGGAACTGGATTAACATATAGGCAACTTTTTATTCCATGAAACGCGTGCGAAGCCGCGGGCAGAAGCTGGTAAAGCAATAAGGGGCGTACGTGGTAAATGCTTGTTGTAACAGTATCGGCCTAACTCTTCCTCACTCACAGTCACACGTTGTCATGGCTAATTTAACAGATGACTTGCACTGTGCATAACCGCGAGTGCGTTTTAGAAAATATTACTTTAGTGCATTCAGTAGTTTATATATTTACATACAGAATAGAAGTAACAGACGATGCACGAATAGGTTTAGTATAGTGTATTAATAAACATATTGAATAGTGTACTGTACGTATCTAAATTTTAGACAGAAATAATAAGTTATAATGTAGGCAGTTCAGTTCATACTCACAGTACATAAAACTACTAAATATTTATATCTCACGTCTATGCTACATCCAGTTCTTCATATCACTATTACATTTTATTTTCAACTTGCTTTGTGGCAATGCTATGGCTCAATTCTATACTCTATCTTTCTGACTCCCCCTCTATTCATACCTACCTCTTACTGTATAAACATTCCGTTTTCAATAACAAAGAACAACTTTATTATTTATGTGCTTTTCTTTGGCTAAACCTTGCAACGCATACATTGTTGGAAGGGTTATCCTCTTTGTTCTGAATGACGTATCTAGCAGAACACTGATGCTTTCGAACACAGATTTGTTCCCCAGGCTTGACTAACGTTGTTTTCTAATCCCCCGCTACCTTCAGGCTCGTTCCTATCAGGTAAACAATGGAATTATGGTCTTATCGGAATGGCAATAAATGTATGGCAAAATTATTAGATTGAATGCAAAACAGTTAAATGGAGTTATAGATGTGTTGTGATCAATGTTATCATGGAAACGTATGGTATGTGACCCATCGATTGGCTGCAAAATTAATAAAAACAAGCAATTGGCATTTTGTTACTGAGACAATACGTCTAATGCGTTATTGAATCAAAATTAGCCCTAATGTATTGGCTGATAGAGCGAAAAATCGAAACGCAAGCTTCGAGCGTCAAGGCTTCTGTCGTTGTGTTGACTATCTGTTTGTTTGCGTGTCTCTTTCATTTGCATGACCAAGCATGACGTTGTTTTTTATTTCCTTCTCCCTTCCTCAACGATAGTATAATTGCTAAGAATCTGAGAAGTGGAATACGCTTTGAGTAAACCTCTATATAAGGAGTGACGAAAGCTTATGTGAACTTTCTCTATAAAACAGGGCACCTAACGCGCAATTTGAGCACGATGGTACTTTAGGCAATTCTGTATACTGTTGTTATCCGTAAACACTTGAGAAACAGTCCTAACCTTGAACTAGTATGTAAATGTAAAGTAAAAGTAGAATAGATCGATACATCGTAAGTCTTAGATCTGTGTTTGTGTTAGGTGGTACAAGATGCATGGACGTAGCCAGTTGGATATAAGAGTGAAGAGTAAATCTTTGAAAGCATGTTTAGTACAGATTATTTTGTGAGCGTTTTGATAACTGTTTGAAATAAAGCTGAGAATAGCTTAGCAAGATATATTGTTAAACAATTCAATTAGAAATAAATCAGAAGTTTGTCGTCAAAATATTGCGAGAGATAAAGGAAATTGTTTCAAAAGTGTTTAACAGTTTTGTGTCTAATCATTTTGGTATCGACAGATCTTGTAGGTGAAATTATAAAGACAATTTTACCAGCAAAATCATAGCCTATCATTTTATTTGGTAACACGTATTTAATTGAGATGAGTTTTATAAGGAATCGGTACAATTAGATTGAAATAAAACTGATGCAAAGACTTTGTTGGTAAAATTTATAAGACCTTAATCTGATAAGTACTCTAACATTTTTCTTCCAGCGCGGCCTACATTCCTAAACTTGAATTTGAACCTGAACTCACTCCGACTGCAAACGCCGAACAAGTGTACGTTTTACACTGTTTCCGATATAATCCTGACCGATGTTAACTTAGCCGCAGACAGCACTTAAACATTTCAATCTTCATTTCAGTGCTTATCTGTCCTATTAGAAAAGGACTTTCCGTCTTCTATCTCTTTTTGCTCTACACTGGACACCGTGCTTCTGTGCCTAACATAACATCGCTCTGGATATGTCCTGACAAGTGTACAATCGTAGAATCGCTAGTTGGGCTTGTTTTATTATTTGAATCTTCACTAGACCATTGTATAAAACATGAGTTTGGAACGTATGATTGTGAACCTTGGATACTCGTCATACGGATCAAATTGTTGGTGATCATGTTTCAGTGAAATTGTCGAGTAGTTTGAACATTGTTGTTTTTATTTGCGAACAAAATCGTTTTTTTTATTTTTAAGTTAAATGATTGGCATGAAATTGATAAATCTCGAGCATGAATTAATTCAAATTATATTCGAATTACATTTTTTTTCTTAGAAACTGTTATGATACGACAACAGTCATCTCAAAATCAGCTCAGAATCATTTTGTGAAAGTTGGAAATCAGCTTTCTAAAGTAGTTTATTTTAAGCTCAATTGTTTAGTGATTCGAGACATTTTTGGACGTTTTTTGTGTGATTCAAGCAAAGAGAGAGCGTTCTAAATCTCAATTTTTAAGCTATTTTATTCATAGATCATGCTCTGTCAATTCAAAATAGCTTTAAAAACAAGTAAATTCATCCATCTGACGATAATTTCAGCCTCCCCAGCCAGTGGCAAGATAGGTCTTCGTATGACGACGTTGCACGAAGAGCCGGGGAAGCGGAACGATGATGATTCTCACTCGGAACCGGAGTCAGCGCCCGCTGATGACATGACTACTCCACGGTCAAATGTGAGTACCTACACCGTGACATATCTAGTGTTTTTACTAATGGTATAGAGTGGAGTGCTTACTCTTGAACGGCAGTTTGAATCTCGATCGTAAGCCATTTTTCAATCTCACCACATGACCAACGTTCAAATACCACCAAACCTTCACCCAGGGTTGGTGGTTCAATATTTGAACGAATTCGAGCAAAAAGTGTTGACATACATAATTTAATGAAATTCCACCAGAGTCCGATCTCAATCGTACTCCAGCATGTCATTCAAAGGAGCGATTTTCTATAAAATGTAGAGTTTACCAATTTCGGATCGAA
Source organism: Eupithecia inturbata (assembly GCA_963662085.1). Classification (NCBI taxonomy): domain Eukaryota; kingdom Metazoa; phylum Arthropoda; class Insecta; order Lepidoptera; family Geometridae; genus Eupithecia; species Eupithecia inturbata. The sequence goes on along the minus strand of OY759177.1, from coordinate 13,563,209 downwards.
ATAAATTAAAATAACGGTTTTTAAGAGTTAGTCCTGATCTCTGCGATCGTCTCGAACATTTGGCCGACGTTACGACCATAAACTCCTTAAAAAAACCGGGGGAATTATCATCGAATAAAAAGCATGTTTGAATTTGTTTGTGTTTTCAGCGCACACGATCCCGAGCAACACCTCGCGGTTTCCTACCGACGTCGAAAACGCTTGATTCCCTACATGAGTTGGCTTGCGAGCGAGTTCCCAGCAAGAACTCGCCCTCGATATCTTCCAGCGGATATGGTAAATATTGCATTTAGTACCGACTTAGAGACCGTAGTCAGTGAAGGTGTGGTTGACTATAGTTTAAAGAGCTCTCCCACTCTGATTCCGTCTTAACAGTTTGCCTGAACTCAGCCTACTGAATCATCAATCAGTATTCATCCACTGTAGGACGTCAGACTCGTCTTATATTGTACAGTACCTATAGCAAACAGTCGGTTAGATTGATAAGGGCCAAAAAAAAATGAGAACGGTCACTTTCTACGTCCATTTACAGCCTGAGCTCTCTAGCGTAGGCTGTAAATGAACGTGGGCCCTCTGGCCCATGAACTCACAAGACTGTAATAAATTAGTTATGTGTGTCTACAGACATTATTTCGTACTACAGTACCAAAGAATTTTTTTATGTATCTATCTAGTTAACACTGAATTAAAACTTTCTTACAGGATCCCAAGCGGTATCATCAACGAACCTAACAAACGACGACACACTATCCATCAGAAGCATGTCCGTCGACGAAACGCCAGACTTCGACAAAACAATGGACTATACACACATCACGAGAACCAAACACTCCATGGCCGGGCTCCGTAACGAAATAACCGAACTACGAAACGATATCAACGATCTGAAGAACGATATCGTGGTATCGAAGAACGAGTTGGATGATTCTACGTATGAGAAGGCTAAGACGCCTATAACGCCCGGTGGGAAGAGGATCAACCCGTTTCTGAGGTTATTGTTTATTTCTTGTGATTTCTGTCTATGTTTTTGTAATTTAGTACCAGCTTCTGCCCGCGGCTTCTCGCGTGTTTTGCCGCGATAAAAAGTAGCCTAGTAATATGGTATTCCAAGACTAAAATTACAACTACATCTAAGCAAAATTTCAGCCTGATCCGTTTAGTAGCAGCAATTTCCTCCTATCTATTTTTCGCACCTCTACTGTGATCATCACCAATCAGCCAAGCGTGGTTATACATAAAAATAAATTTGTTCAACAGTCGATGGGGATTATGTACTATGTCTGAACTAAATGTGATTATTTCTAATTGTTTCAGGGATTGTGAGGCGAAGGAAATGATGGTGGATCCGTTGGGAGCGATTCCGATTGAGAGTGTGATGATGGTGTCTAGTCAGAATAAGGAGCATCAGCATCACGTTAATGGGGATGCTTCGCATGAAAACTCTATCGGTGAGCGCTTAGTGACTCAAGGTCCGTATTATGAAAGCTTGCTCAGTTAACGACCTATACTTGAGTGACGTTTACGCCATAGAAAAGCGTTACTCATGCAGAGATCGATGACTAAGCAAGCTTTCATAATACGGGCCTTAGTCCGGCCATTATGTTGGCCGAATAATGGCAGCCTGTACAAGGCTGTTAAATCGGGTTATTCCCGCTCGTCCCCACGTTTCGTCCCCAGTGGGGACCAATGGGAAGTTTACTTCCCGTTGGTCCCCATAAGGACCAGCGGGAAGTTTTTCAGTAGCGTTCGTCCCCATTAAAATAATATCATTGTAAATAACTTTAGTGTTAATAACCATGATGGTTTTAAAAGATTTATACTACGTTTTGTAATCAACTTTTATATAATATTTTAATAACAAATTGTAAACATAAAATCAACGTTATAAAAAATTTGTTTCAGAATTATAGTAACTATAGAAACAGATACTAGAGAAACATAAAAGACGTGCTCATCTAAATTACTAGGTATAACATAAATAGGATTTATAAGAATATCAGTCAGTATCATATCATAAGGTATAATAATTTAAATTTGTACATTTGAAATCAAGTTCTAATTATTTAACTGGATCAGGGTAACCACACACTTGGAATATTGTTAGACCTAGCTAAAGCCTTTGACACCGTTTCCGTACCCATACTATTGCACAAGCTTGAAACACTCGGTATCAGAGACACTCAAACTTTTCACGAGCTATCTCGAAGAACGCACACAGTGCGTCAGGATAGACGATGTCCTCAGCAATGATCAGAAAAACACTGAGTTTGGTGTTCCCCAGGGCAGTGTTTTAGGACCTACATAATTGCGTAGGAGCATGTAAGGGAATGTTCTTGGAAAATGTTTGCAAGCATCTGCATTATTAAAACTAGTTTAGTGTAGTAATTATTTTAAAGTATTCACCTTCGGCTTGTATAGTTATTAATTTCTATTTGATTATTTTATTTGTTGTTTGAACTCTTTTTACCTGAAAACAGGTTTTTACCTAGTTCAGGCATACGCATTATTTAATTCCATTAGAATTTTAGATGAACTTGGTTATCCTTTTAGTCCTAAGTTATTTTGAATAAATTATTACTATTTTTCACATCATTTATTTCAAATCTCGGTATAAACTACATTTTTACTATAGAAAATAAAATATTATTAAACTATTCTACAGTAAAAAATATATCAAAACGGTGAATCACCGGCCGCGAAGCTAGCTTCAAGCGGCCGGTGACTAGGGCTGCAGAGAGAGGAACTTCCTGACGGTTATTATTATTATTGACATCATTTAATTTAAATCTCGTTATAAAATAATTTTTTTAGTATAGAGAATAAAATATTATAAAACTATTCTACATGAAAAAATATATCAAATCGGTAAATCATCGGCCGCGAAGCTAGCTTCAAGCGGCCGGTGACTAGGGCTGCAGAGAGAGAAACTTCCTGACGGTTATTATTATTATTATTGACAAAAAATGGCTTAAATAACATAAAATAATACCTTATTTTATGTTATTTAAGCCATTTATTATTACTTTTGAATATTCACCTATAGTGCGTGTTTGGTACTATAACTAAATTAAATTTTTATAATGTTGACTATTTAATGTATTATAAATGAGAAATAATTATAATAATAAGCTAGCTTCGCGGCCGGTGATTCACCGTTTTGATATATTTTTACTGTAGTATAGTTTTATTATATTTTATTTTCTATAATAAAAATGAATTTTATTAAAAATGGATTTTAAATAAATGATGCTGCTACGCCAAAACAAAAACACATTTCAAAAACAATCTTAGGTTTTCATTTAAAGTATACGAAAATAATATTATTATTAAATATTATTGCATGCAAAATCACAGTTCGAAGGAAATTCTTTGTCTATTATAGTATAACACGCTTAGCTCTAATTATTCACATACCATACACATAATATTCGTATAAAATCACAGTTCAGTAGGTATACATTACTATTAATAATTAACATGCAAAATCACAGCACTACTTAGTCTTAAACTAATTTCTAACCATTTCTAGGAAATGGCCCACGTTGATGTCTCCATTTCGGCATTATTTTATGAACTGGTCCTTCAAAATATATTTTAGTGATCGCTTTTTTAAAGAACCTTGTTTTCTTTACATATCTTTAATGATATTGAAATCAGAGTCTTCTCTCAGTGTTTCCAGCATCCAGATTCCAGTAGCATCAAGTTTGGTTTCTTTTTGATGATAATGTGTTTCCGTTTATTGTGCCATGATTCCAGATTGTTGATTGTTCGGTGTCTTTGACCAAGTACACACCAATCAGATATAAAATTGAATAGTTGATTACAAAACAAGATAGTATGATTTTATTCAAATTATTCTCATATTATTTTAATGGGGACGAACGCTACTGAAAAACTTCCCGCTGGTCCCTATGGGGACCAACGGGAAGTAAACTTCCCGTTGGTCCCCACTAGGGACGAAACGTGGGGACGAGCGGGAATAACCCGTTAAATCTGCCATCACAAAGGACGTTTGTTTTGACTGCCAACATGTGGAGTGGAGGGACCATTAGGTCAGTTTCGGGAAATTAAATTACCTATACTATTGCTACAGAAATATATCCAGATAGAAGCATAAAGTTTATTTACCTCGCGTGCCGAAAAGATGGGTTGGAGAGCCTCTTGTTTGTCGCAAAATTCAGTCCGCTCCCGACTGCTTTCCACTTGAGACGTCAAAAGAAAATGCCTCGTTCAAACACCGCCCAAAAAGGAATTTGTGTAATTTAGTAGTGTTTTCATCACTAAATTACACTCGTGACGTCAAAGTACCTATGCAAAATGTTACACCTCCACCTCCTCCAAGTCCACAGCCTATATTGGTCTACTGCTGGACCCAGCCTTCGGTGATAAGCGCCTTATTGGCTTTTATCACACGGGGAGTAAGGCCCATAATCCCCACGCTGGGCATGCAGGTTGGGGATCGTAGTTCGGTGGTAGAATTGTAGTGCAGGGGGCGCTGCTGCTCACCCCCGGTGGAAATCCCTTATTCGCCTCTTACGACACCCGCGGGAAGAGTTGGGGTGGTGCAAATTCTAAGCCGGCACCACACAGTTACACGCTCGGTTTCAATACAAATCGGCGAACTCTTTGTTTCTATCTAGATATTATATTTCTGTGCTTGTGCCACTTGTGGCAGTGTATTTCGAGCACACAAACTATGTTTTACCGCTGCTTAATATCTGACTCTAGTGGTTTGCATGGATCCTATTCATTTGTAATTTCCCTCACTACAATAGCAGGGTTAAGAACCCGGATATCCTGAAATAGCATGAATTTCAACAAAGCGGTTGCTACATTTAATTCCCTTTATTCATATTTATGCATGGTTATTTTCTTTATAAAACAGTTGTATTATTTTCAGGCGACATCGACGCGGAATCAGTAAGCTCAGAGCATTCAAGCCACGACGCAGAGCGCAGTCGCGAGGCGTCGTCAGTAGGCGAGAGTGACTCCGCTTCCACAGGAGGGGAGAGATCCGATACACTGGTGAAGCCTCAGCTGCCGGCGGGCAAGGTAAACTGAACCTTATCGTTACCGTATTAAAGACTCAGTTTTATTCGCGGATTGTGGTACGTAGAAATATGTGAATGACAGTCGTAAAAGCTGGATTACTCGCTACTTTATAATTGTTTTTATACATGTTTTAACCTAACGTTCAAACTTTTCTTGTATCTGATTCGAACGCTGCGGATTCCGATTGCGCGATACGCTTAACAGCAATTTAATTGAAGAGGCCTAAAACTAGTTTGATTAACATGATCTCTCCATACATATTGTGTGCCCAGCACGGTCTATAGCGATACTTAATTAGATTATAAACACCTCTACCTATAGAATGCAATAAATGATTGATATTTATGCGTCACAGGTTGTCCGACGGCGCGCTGGCGGCGCGTCGGCGCGGTCCGCAGCGCGTCAGTCGTACCCGGCGGCTCGACCTCGCTCTGCTCACGAGCCAGTTGTACCTAAGGAGCTGCATCACACGCCTGCTTCCTCCACTGAACGGATCCATGATGGTAACTATACTGGACGATCTACATTATCGATTAAAACGAGTATCGGCCCTGGTCTAAGACTTCGTCGCTCTAGCGCTATTTCTTATAAATATTTTAATGTGTTTCAAATATCTAATGATATTTCAGATGAGTCCTGTGAAGCGCCCGCGTGGATGACAGTCGGCGAGAGCGTCCAACTGCGCCTCAGCAGTAGCACGGGGGTCGTTGCATACATAGGTCCAACGCATTTCGCAAATGGACTGTGGGTCGGCGTCGAACTGGATGCACCCACTGGTAACTACTTACTCCTATGGCTCAGCGACCGCAGTGTGTCGTGATCTCCAATAAAATAAGTCCATTTTGGGTGGTCCTATGCAGTTTCTCGCAATCGCTTGTAGGTCACGCAACGGTGCCGCGCGGATGTCTTAACGAGTCGTCAACTGAGATGAACGATCTCCTTTCTCACCCTGGTATCCTGGTAACTAACGATAGCAGGGCTATAGATGACAGTCGGCGAGATCGTCCATTCTTAGTTGGATTGGTGATCGCTAAAGATTGATAAAGCTTCTGTCAAAAAGCAAAACGCCTAAGCTGAAAATCTTGTAGACTCCTCGTTAGATCACTATAAACGCGAAATCAATTTTGTAGACTAACTGAAATTTTGTTCTAGGTAAAAACGACGGTTCAGTCGCCGGCACGCGGTACTTTGACTGCAAAGCGCGACACGGCATCTTCGTCCGACCGGACAAACTGGTTCAGGACCGTAGGGGGCGCTCTGTTCGGGCCTTCCGGGAGACCGAGATGAAGCGAGCTACGAGCAAGGGTGAGCTTTGATACTGAGACAGTAGAGCTGAAAATGTATTAACTGATAATATTAATATTAATCTTAGACAACAATAAAGAATACTCTATCATCGGTTTTGAATGTCGATTTAGATGACAAGGCATGGTCGCAGGCCTCCCTGCCTGTCAAATTGGGAGGCTTAGGTATACGCAAAATTTCAAGTGTAGCCCTTCCAGCGTTCCTGTCTTCCGTCTACAGCACTAGTTCTTTAGTTGAAAAAATTTTAAAGTCATCTTGTTTGGTCCCACCTGGAATTTCATTCAAAATTTCATTTTTAGACGAAGCTCGAACGGCTTGGCATAATGCTTGCCCTAATGCTGCTCCCCCAAAATCTCTTTTGTCTCAACGGCAATGGGACGGGCCTCTGTGTGAGTTGACACGGAATATTTTGTTACAAACGTGCTCCAGCTCTGCGGATCGTGCCCGTCTCCTGGCCGTTTCTAAATGGGAGTCAGGACATTGGTTGCAAGCATTTCCTTCATTTAACACTGGCACTTTATTGGATCCCGTAACTTTCCGTATCGCAACATGTCTTCGGTTGGGTGCAATGTGTTGCGCGCCTCATCAATGCCAGTGCGGTACTGCTGTCGAACAGCTTGGTCATCACGGATTATCGTGTACTAGGGCCGCCGGTCGGATATCTCGTCATGCCAGCCTTAACGACGTCATCCGGCGGGCCTTTGTCACCGCTAACGTACCAGCCATTCTCGAACCGAATGGTCTGTTGCGTGACGATGGTAAGAGGCCTGACGGCATGACACTAGTCCCATGGGAGTTGGGGAGGCCCATTGTGTGGGACGCTACATGCGTCAACACACTTGCGCCTTCCCATCTTCCGAGGACATCCGTAAGGGCTGGTGCGGCGGCAGATTTGGCCGAGGATCTCAAGAGACGCAAATATGCAGGTCTCGACAGAGCTTACATATTTGCTCCCTTTGGGGTCGAGACCCTAGGTCCGTGGGGTACCGAGGCTCTCCGGGTTTTTAAAAAGTTATCTGAGCGTCTGGTCGACGCGACGCGTGACCCGAGAGCTGGCGGATATCTGGCGCAGCGCATCAGCATTGCCATACAGCGGGGCAATGCAGCCAGCGTCTTGGGGACGCTTCCGACTGGTATTGATATGGATCAGTTGAGCTACCTGTAGATTGTTTGCAACAGTCTGCAGTTAGCTTAATTGTTTCAATTGTAAATACTAGTTATAATTTGATTGTAATTTTCCAATATAATAGGCCATTGCCCTTTTAAAAAAAAAATTAACTGATTTATTCTTATTGTGGTTTATTATAAAAGATAATAGTATGATTGCATAATCAATTATTTTATTGGAGGACGTTTTATTATACGTCTCAATCGACGAAGCTGCTGATCGTCCGATTATCTTTCAGAGATCACATACTTTAGTAGATGAGGTGAGCCTAATTGCAATAAGAGTAGAGTTGAAAATGTATTAGCTGAAATACTTGATACTTCCTTGGTGAATGTAGGCCTATTTACAAAGGAGTAGAGTTCAAAATGTATATTAGAAAATACTTGTTGATTATGCGATTGGAACGCTCACTAATGTGTGAGCTTAGTTCTTTGACATAGAGTTGAAAATGATTAGCACCGTTTAGACCGTGTATTATGTTGAGATTACCGTAGATAGTTCGTGAGTTATTTGGTGCTTTCACATATGTTAAAAATTTATACAAGAACTTTATTTACTCTTGATTATATTATTTATCGTTTATTTTCAACTACTTAGCACGTACCCGGTGGCCTATTTTATTTATGAGCTAAATGTGAACGCACCATAATATTGTTTTATTCCAACAGGGGAAGGCCTACACAACCTACACAGATCGCGGAGTCGCGGCGACAGCATAAACGCCGTCGGCACAAAAACTAGAAGCAAATAGAGCGTGCGAACTTACCGTACAAAGTTCGTTTGAACCTCCCCTCCACACCCCCGTTGAACGCGGACCCAATGGGAATCTACACGTCCACTGATAGCCATGGTTTCGTTGCAGCGTCACGCGTTTGGTGCTTGTATTAGGTTTATTTATTACCTCTGGGTAAAGCAATATCTTTTCGCATTTCGATCCTGTTTTCGAAGGTTTCGAAAAGGAGTAGCTGAATTGGTTTTGCACTCTTCTACTTTACACGTGTGAAAGAGACAACAAGTTTAGCTATTGATCGGTTTGAAGTCCTCGTAAATGGGTATATTTATTGATAGGTAGGAAATGAGACAACCTGGATTCTATTGCCGAAGTGCAATAAAATTACCAGGCTGGCCTTATATCCACGAATTTCGAACATTTGACACTTGGTAGGAGTTACTATTTTTCATAAATCTTTAATTACTTAATTATGGTATTTGTAAATAGAATTATTATGTGATTTAATTTTATTAATCGACTTTTATGTAAATATGTTGATTTATGTGTATTATTTTATTTTAAATACTTTTAGTACCAATGAAATTTATGTGATCAATGATAAAATTGATGGATTATTTGTAATTTTTTACTGTATAGTTTGTCGTATTAGATTTTTTTCTTAAATTATGATTATTTATGTACTTTTTAGCTCATTGACTCGCTTTCTTGTCAAATCACAGTTTTATATTTACTCTGAATATAAGTTCTGTGAATCCCTTTATACTAAAGCTTTTATACTCTAGACCTTTATGACGTTTGAAAGATACTTAAAGAACTGCTCAGGTGCATTTTGTGTTCCTCACGATTGCCACATTCTATTGTGATAATGTCTTGCCACGCGATTATAGGACTTAAAATAAACGTTTATGTTTTTATTTTGCCTGCTTTTGCCCCTTGACTCAAGTAGTTAAATGAAAAATCGTCCAAAGTTACATCTTCGTCCTTTATAAGACTTGTACTTAGTACTTTCGGTCCATTCGACGGAAGAACTCAGGCGCCTCTCACTGACGTTTTGTTGTTTGGTGCAAGTCATAAACGAATGTTACTAAAAAGAAGCAATGATACGTTGTAGATCAATCACTTTCCATACGACACGTAAGTCACATTAAGTTCGTTCATTCGCTTATCACTTGCACCATGCTTCTGTATCGGTTAGGTTGTGTAGGTATACCTACTAAAAGATATGTGAATGTGCAGTCGTGTTTCGACTCGCTGTAAAAACGCCAAAATTTGTCCTTAATCTATCTCCATCCACGTTCGAACAATAAAACAAAAAGAAAATAATGTCTGTAGAAATATATCAATTTATCCCTTAATAATGTAATGGAAACTATTTTAGATTCACTTGAGAGCCTAATTTGAATATCAGAGTATTGTAGCTGCTTAGAGCGCGTGTAACAGAGATTTAGAATCTGGCATTTGTATGACCTTTAAGGCCGATATTAAGGTTACCTATCTAACACAAAATCGACTTTATTTTGACGTGCTCATAGTCGATTTTGTATTGGAAGTGTAACACAAATATGTAACCAATAAGATCAAGAAATGCCAGCTAGAGAATGTCCAAAAGCTCCGCTGTGTAGGAGCGGATCATAGCTCACCTAATGTATATTCCATCCTTTTAGGAGTAATCTTTCTTAAGTACACTGAAGTACATAGTGTAATTCGCCTCGTTGTTTACTAGTGTAAGTAAATAAAGCATTAGCCCGTCACTTGCCTTCATAAATTCATTATATATAAATAACTGTATCACTTAAGTATAAAATGTTATCAGCTGATTCGAAGTATGCACTCGAGAATTTAACGCCCATTCTAGTGAGGTGCGGTTTCATTGCGAGCGTATTTATTCCAAGGATTAATATCCGGGATTTAAAGTGCGCAAACATTATCAAATCAATATGGAAAACATCGTAGAGACAAAGCTAAATTTTGAGTCAGATAAACAAGATGTGTTTAATACGTTAGACTTGTAACAAGGCAGATAAATCAGGCTGCTACAAGTGTATCCGTCGCACGATTACAGTTCATTCAATACTATTCAGAATAATCTACAAGTGTATCCGTCGCACGATTACATTTCATTCAATACTATTCAGAATAATTTCATTCATTCATATGAAACAGAAATGAATATCACCTGTAGCTTCTAGAATATCTCGCAGTGGGACCACAACCTTTGTAATTTTAAGCGTTGACTGACATCATATGTGTCACTACAATTAACGAATGCTTATTAGACTGTCGTACTTAAACATTCCATTATTTCTACATAGTTCAAATATTCAGTAGTATCAGTGTGTCTACCATGAGTTGTCACAGTTAGATCGCCTGACGTTACTACAGTAGTTACGTAAATATTAGTACCGCGCATTTTAGTATCCAACTATCCGCTAGAGGCGCTGTTCAAGTTTTCATACATTTTTTTAACTACAGTCGCTAGCGAGTATAGATTGTTAAAACTCATGGTAGACACACAGATTGAATAGTTAAGTTTTAACTTGCATTATTTTTGCATTTTACTGTCTTTATCCTAACGTAAAGGTAATAGACCAATTTAAATAATAGCCCTGACTAGGAACGCTCAAATGTGTAGTCGGCGATAACTAAGCAATGATAGAGTATATTTAAAATATTGTAGGATGTCTTTGAAACTCTCGATGTGCTTTTGTCCAGTTGTGGGTAGGAACACGGGACTGGTGGCTTAGAAAACGATGAAAACTCTAAACAATAATCAATAAATCGTTTATCGCCTCCCAAAATTGGGTCTGAATGACAGATGGCGAGCAGTTCGCGTCGATTGAAGATACATTAGAGGAATGACAGGTTTTCTTCATTCGTATCTTAAAAGTTCTCTTGTGCTGTCTAGATGGCGCTGTAAATTTTTGACAAAACTTTAGGAAATCTGTAGCCGAATATTCTTACATACACATTGTATGCATATCTTCACTTTAAACATGATAAAGAAAACCTGTCATAATTCTGCGTGACCACTGTCAAAATGCCACATCGATATCAACATGCCACATTGACTTTTCAACTGATATCGATTTTCTAATGTGGTCATCAGAATATACACGTTAAAGAAAACCTGTCTCAATTCTGCGTGACCACTGTCAAAATGCCACATCGATATCAACATGCCACATTGACTTTTCAACTGATATCGATTTTCTAATGTGGTCATCAGAATATACACGTTAAAGAAAACCTGTCTCAATTCTGCGTGACCACTGTCAAAATGCCACATCGATATCAACATGCCACATTGACTTTTCAACTGATATCGATTTTCTAATGTGGTCATCAGAATATACACGTTAAAGAAAACCTGTCTCAATTCTGCGTGACCACTGTCAAAATGCCACTCCGATATCAACATGCCACATTGACCTATCAATTGATATAGATTTTCCAATGTGGTCATCAGAATATACACGAGAAATAAAACCTGTCTTCATTCTGCGGGACCACTGTCAAAATGCCACATCATTATGCCACATTGACTTATCAATTGATATCGATTTTCCAAAGTGGTCATCAGAATATCCCTCACCCGGTTAGAAGTGACAGTGTGCACTAGGGCTCCTACACTTAGGCTGATAAATTATCTATCAAAGCAGCGTCTCGTAGGTCCTAATTTAATTTATAGATTAAGCTGACCATGTGCTGTGCTTTTGTTTTAAACAAATAGTTTATAGGTAAATGAAATTGTTTTATATTATAATTTTATTATTTTTATTGTAGTATGTTTTGTATTTATTGCTGTCAATTCAACAAATACGAGCTTTTACGACGTTAATGTATTGATTTTGTGTGATCATGACGCATGTTTCATTTTAGCGTAGTTTTAGGTTTATTTGCCAGATAAATTGTATAAATTATAGTGAATCACAAATCGAAACGTATTTATTATTCTTTTTGTGTGATAGGCAGCTACTTGGTAGCGTAGATGGTTACATTTCACTGTACATTAAAGCATAATTAAACGAAGAGATTTTAATATATAAATTTATTAAATAGATCACTTCTAGTGGAAATATTTTTGCCAAGTAGCAAATTCGAGTCAACCATCGCTGTCATTATCAATAAATAAATGTATTATAAAATTTTAAGTAGTTTTTGTTCTATTATAGTTATTTAGAACCTTAGTCCTGTTAATGTAGGTTTTATTGGTATTTCCCTTTGAATTTTAGAAGACTTGATAAATACCTACCTATATTAGTCGAACGTAGGAAATTGTATATTACTCGTAGATCAAATATTATACTATAGTATCTAACTTATACCTTTAGTATATAGAGGCATGAAACTTCAGTTCAGTAGTGGCATAAATAAATATTAAGTAAAATCGGTTAGTAATCCAATTTTACATAAAAAACAGAACATAAAAAACCGATTACAAATCAGGAACAAAAAACGCAAACCGTAAATCAACTCGTTATCAAAACTGATTATTTAATGAGTAAGTAATGATCGAAATTCGTAAAACAATGCAAATAAGATCGCATTGAGCATGAAGACTATAAACCCGAATTGTAGTTTGCCAGGCGATCAGCTGTTATGTAAGTCGGCGATTTCTATAAAAGTTATAATATTGTGTTATCAGAAACAAGTTATAAACGCAACGTTGTGTTTTTGAATTACCAGTGATGTGGTTACTAGTGGGCTTGTGACGTCACATATCTTTATTTATTTTAACACTTTATTGCACTAAGGTACAAAGGGGTTAATGCCGAGGCATTTTCTACCTGCCGACCAAAAACATGTTTTACAGGGGGTTGGCGTGCTAATATTAATGAAAAAAATATAGAAGAGTACAATTTATATATATATTAGGTCCTTACATATGAAATTGGCGTTTTGTATGGGAGGAACAAAAAGTCGAATATTTTTTAATATAATATATTTAATTAATCAAAGTATGAACCATTATTTTCTATGCACTTTTGCCATCTTATAGGTAGTTCATTGATCCCTTTACTAAAAAAACCAGTCGGACGGGAATCAATAAAATCTTTGAAGGCGATTTGGACTGCCCCATCGGAGTTGAATTTTTTCCCTTGCAAGAAGTTATCCAAATTTCGAAAAAAATGGTAATCTGTTAGAGCAAGGTCCGGGGAGTACGGAGGATGTCTTAGACTTTCCAATTGAAGCTCTTCTAATTTAGTAGCCGTCTGTTGCGCAGTGTGTGGTCTAGCGTTGTCGTGAAGCAGCAGTGGCGTGGAGCGATTGACCAGCCTAGGTTGTTTAGCCGCTAGCTTTTCCATCATGGTTTGCAATTGCTGACAATAGACATCAGCCGTAATAGTCTGGCCAGATTTGAGAAAACTGTAATGAACAATACCGGCACTAGTCCACCAAACGCTTACAAGTAACTTTTTTGGGGTTAATTTTCGCTTGGGGCAGGATTTGGCTGGCTGGCCAGGATCCAACCATTGCGCTGAGCGCTTCCGATTATCGTAAAGAACCCATTTTTCATCACAGGTAATGATTCGGTTTAAAATACCTTCATTATTGTGCCGGTTTAGTAATGTAACGCAGCAGTCGACGCGCGTTTGCCGGTTTGCTTCAGTCAATTCGTGAGGTACCCACCTTTCAAGCTTTTTAATCTTCCCAATTTGCTTCAAGTGAATTAAAACAGTTTTATCACTAACATCGCAGCCTGCAGCTAACTCGGACGTGGTTTGCGATGGATCCGCTTCCACAATAGCCTTCAACTCTTCATTATCAACTTGAGTCTCAGGCCGTCCGCGGGGCTTGTTCTGCAGGTCAAAATTTCCAGAACGAAAACGTTGGAACCAAAAACGAACTGTGTTTTCTTTTGCAACACGACCGCCATACACATCATTCACCCTTCGAGTTGTTTCCGCAGCACTAGTGTCACGGCGGAACTCGTACTCGTAAATAATGCGATATTTTAAGTTTTCCATTTTGTAAAATGAGTGACGCAAACAGAAAAAAACAGAAGAAAAATAACAAATGAATGACGATCATCGAAGCACAAATACATGAGTCTATAGCTGTACAAATTTGAATTTGGAATTCCTTACCAAAGAGGAGAAATTTGTGATTAAAGTGGCCAGTACGAAAAACGCCAATTTCATATGTAAGGACCTAATATATGTATATGTAGGTACCTAAATACCTACTAAAGATTAAATACGAAACAAGACAAAAAACATTTGACGAAATAAACTGACTATTGGTATAACCTCTTAAGAAAAAGCCTACGCACCATTTTCTTAAAAGCATCTCGTGTATCTGCTTATCCGTGTTGATATCAACATGAAGAACGCAGAACTCTGTAAACGTCACGCTACCTTCTTTCAGGGGTGGAATTTCAGTGACCGTACAAAACAGAATTGAAGGGTATCCGACGAAATATTTACAATTTGTATAGGCGAGGTATCTGTGTGACTGAAGATTTTCACCATGTATGGAAAATGGACCAATCTAAAATTGAATGACCTGAACCCTGTACGTCCTGAATTAACGTAAGATTTTAAAAAAAGACTGCCAATTCATTAACACAATGGTTTTGACAAATGTTTGCAAGTGTAATGTGTTGATTTTCCCAAAGTATATAGTACTTTTCCACCAGAACCCAGCTGCCTAGCTAAGCGGAAAATGGGTCATTATCACCACCACAAGTCAAACATTAGTGTGAAATGGGTCAAACACCCCTAAGCCATGCTTCAGCGATGCGACCCGGAGGGGCGCGTCGCTGCGCTAGAAGCCTCCGAAAGGCTAAATGCGTCTTTGACAGTCAAAGTGTAAGGTCGAGCTTTAATAAATTGAGTGAGCACGGTGCAACACATAGTAGGGCAGGTCGTATCGTAGCGGCGTGATATTGCTGTACGCACCGCTGAGGCTGGACAGTGACTGGCTTATACTCGCTCCCGCTTGCAACTTGCACCACACAACAAAAGGCAGCGACAATTGACCTTATTTCCACGACGTCGCGAGTGTCATCGTGGCTCGGGGCGGCGACGCTGGTTCCTGGCACTCGCTCGTTCACTTGCGGTGGTGTACCGTTGGCAGGATAAGGGAGCAAGATTCGCTAACTGTCAATGTTGGATTGGATCTATTGGCTTTTATATTTTATGTGTGTGAAGAGATTGTAAGTTACATCCAAAGGTTTATCTACCAGGGTTTCTACGTTTATACCTCTCTACCTACAGCTTGCATGATGCAACCATGAAATATGAGTTAAAGTTAAAGAAACATTTATGATGGAGATACGAGATGCTAGTGAAAATAATCGATTAAATACCAATTTTAAAGACCATTTGCGATCTCCTTTTTGTGCTAACAGTACTTATAATCTATTTTCATATAGCAATGCCGATGGTCGTTACAAAGGAGACACCGGCCCATAACGGCATGCGATTCGAACCTGCGTGACTTGCCATTTTTCAGCTCTGCCTACAGTCAAACCAGCTCCAACCATGGCCGTGCTAACAAGTCTTCAAGCACCATGACTTAGAAACTTAGCCTATTCCCATCTGTGGGAAGCAAGGCTGACTATGCTAGAAGATTGTCAAAATGGACCAGGCAGGTCCATCAACATCCAACCAAGACCCCAGATTCGATTTTATTGGTTCATATGTGGTGAAGACGTTGAAGCTAAAACCAGGTACCTACGTGATCACAATTCTATTCTTAAGGTTCCTATTGTTTGATAAATATTTCCACAAAGCAGTGTCAAACTCAGTTTGATCCCTGTAGCTACGTTCCGCCCATGAATCTCGCCCGTACACATAAATTTAATACATTGCTGGTTTTACAAAATTAATCGAAAATGCCATAAGTGACGAGATGACTTCTTCCTTTTTAAAATCTAACACTCATTAAACCTAAATCAGTTTTACCTACATTTTGAGAGTAAATTTATAGTTTATCGAACTATTTATCCCCCAGAAAAATGGATGCGAGTACTTGGCACGGAAGAGTACAAGCGTACGCTACTGGACTTCGTGGACCGGCAGTTCCCGATCCTACTAGTCGTGGTGCTCACCCATGCCAACCAACTCGTGCCCGTTATCTCTTTCCCTTGCTATCTCAAGAACAAAGCTGTGTACTTCGTGAAGAAAAGCCCCGATGTGATCCCGAAGGAGAACTGTGCGGAGGTGGTCATATTTGGTGAGTTATTGAGATGCTGAAATGGGGATGGAGTTATTTGGCTTTTTTCTGATGTTTGCTGATAGGGACGAAACTCAACTTGAAAAAATCGTTGTTAGCAGAGTTTGTACCGGTACCTACTTAAAAGGTGTGGTAATCGGTTATTTTCCCCCGACGTAAAAAGCTAACTTAACCCGGCCTTGTAGCACTGTAACTCCTGGGACGAACCTACACGATGCGAAACATTCAAAATAAAATCGCCGGAGAATTTCGAAGTTTTATAACTAGCTTGTTAAAAATAATACCGAACGGCTCTACGCTTCGAAACATTTCAGATTAAATGGGACCGGGCAATGACAATGGCAATCGTACTAGAACACAGTGATTTCTAGCACGATTGATAACCGTTGGCGCGGAGTCTTATGTAATCAGATTTTCTCTAAATTTCGTAGAGACAAGTAATCTAGAAAAATCTTCTCTACAGGTGACCTAGCCCCCCGACTAATTGACGAGCTAGCATCGTTAGTGGACGAGGTGTTCGTTCCGCTGCTCTCCAATCCATCGAACCATGAGGGTTGGCCGCTCGTCGTCTCACAGGATATCCTCAAACAAATACATAATCTCAAAAGTACTGTGTATGAGGTGAGTTTTTTCAATTTCTTAATCTGGTGCGACGACGACGTGCATAGAGACTTTTTTAAAGTTAAATTTTTTTATGTAAAATTTTGTATATAAAATATTGTATAAATTAGCAAAATTTGATTGATTGTAAATTATTTATTATTATTCAAAAACTGTATGACAAAATTGACAGTTAATGACAAAAACGACCGTTAATGTCAAAGTTACACGTTTCGCCAAAAATCAATCGACGTAGAAATGGATATAAGTAATGTATGTATTTCGTTTTTTACGTCGATTGTTATTTTTGGCAAAACGTGTAAGTTTGACATTAACTGTCGTTTTTGTCATTGATTGTCATTTTAGG
This sequence comes from Eupithecia inturbata, assembly GCA_963662085.1. NCBI lineage: Eukaryota > Metazoa > Arthropoda > Insecta > Lepidoptera > Geometridae > Eupithecia > Eupithecia inturbata. Next base: position 13,545,803 of record OY759177.1, on the reverse strand, counting down.
GTGTTGAGATATTATTTTTTTTGGCTAATTTAGATTTATTTTAAATTATTTATCATAATTAAAAAAGTGTATGACTAAAACGACAGTTGATGTCAGTTAAACGTTTTGCCAAAAATAACGGGGCGATTGAGAGAGTCGTCCCGTGACCACGATCGCTGCAACGCGATGGAAACGTAGGGGAAAATAAAACAAAAGGTACGCGATAAATACCCGATAAATAATCTTTAATATTGTGCAGACCATTCTTCTAGGCGGACAGCGCCATATTTAAATAAAAAAATCAAAGCAAATCAAAATCTATCAAACCACATATTTGGAATTTTTACGGGACTGGTACCTCTGTGAACTGCACTCATTTTAATGGAAAAAAAAAATTAGATAAAGTCATAGAACAAAAGTTGTTAGCCTGGATTTACCCAAGTCGCCTATAAGAGGTTATGATTAGTTACCAATAACCATAGCTGGGCACCGTTAATCAAATAGTTAACTTCGTTAATCGTTAATCCGCTACAAAAAAAGTTAGCTTCGTTAAACGTTAAAGCGTTACATTTCGCAAGAATTAACGCAAGTTAACGTTTATCGTTAATCCGTTAATATGTGTAAAATTGCATTTTTATATCGTTGCGTTATCACTAACGCAACGATTTAAAAATGCAATTTTACACATATTTTTAAAATTTTTTGTTCACACTTATAAAACCTGTTGGTTTATGATGTTAGGAAGGAACTGGAAGTTAGGAAGAAAACAAAATACTTGTTTAATTCAAATGTGTAATTTAATCGCCGGGCATAAGGTGCATATTCCCCTTCATGAACATTAACATATTGAAGTTCTCGTCTGAAAGGGAGGCTCGCTTTGGTGTTAAAATGTCTTTACCCGTGGAAAACTAGCTAAGTAATGAAATGATCAAACGAAACAAATCTCTTCGCAGTTTTCTCACTCGCACGCGCCGGCAAAATATAGTATTATCTAGTTTTGTTTTTGTCTTACTTCACTCGCTGCCACGCGCCGCCCGGCACTTGTCATTTCATTTCATACTTGTCTGAACCTGTTTTTCGCGCCGCGTTGCGATGCCGGCCGTGCGGTAAATAGTAGCTGTACCCATTGGATTAACGATTAACGGACTTCTGACTGATGTTAACGGAAGTTAACGTGTCCGTTAACATTTTTAAAAGTTAACTTAAAAGTTAATCCGTTAATCAAAATATTAACTTCGTTAATTAACGATTAACGGATTAACGAGTTAATGCCCAGCATTGCCAATAACCCTGTATAGTGTTCCAAATTCAAAAGTCATTTTGTCACTGTTATTATGTGCACTGGAATGTCCCACTTTGTTCGCACTTATCGAGGAACCCTTTGCCTCTTTTCGAATATATGGGAGGAAAAATATTTTCTCACTAATCGAGGTGAGAAATTATAATTAGACTGCTTCGCTAGCTCGGGTTTTAGTATCGGCACGTGCAACAAAAAATAGTTTTGCTCACTTGTTGAACAAATAACTATTAACTGGTACCTAGTACCAAAACTGACCAGTATGCAGAATTCATCAAATTCAGTGAAAATTTGTAATCAAAGTAAAATTAGCATTTTATACATAACGAAAAATTTAGATTGAGCCATAAAACCATTCATTAATTCATTATGTTGTAATGTAATGAATCCAATGCTGGTTTCATAAAATCTGAAGTTTCATAGTTTCATTGTTTTCTCGTGTAGGTGAAAGGCAAGGTCAACGGCCAGACGGTTTTACCCATGCCTGTGGGGGTAGAGCTGGTACATGACGCGGAGAAGGAGCTGCAGAAAGGGGCGGAGGTTGATCTCTATTTGAAGAGTGCTATCGAAGGCGTAGTTATAAAGTGGGCGCAGCAAATCAATGACGTTATGATGGAAGATCCTGCTCAGGCGTTTGATAATGGTCAGAACCCGCTGCCGTCTGTGGGTAAGGATTCTCTTTTCTATCTAACTGTGATCTCTTATAGATCGAATTACTATTTAAGTGTCTGGTACAGTGATATGCAAAAAGCATTTAATTTTGTGAGTGTTGAGTTCTGCGACAAAGACATACAAAACAAGAAAATTGATATTTCGCTGTAAGCAACGCAGTACTGGAAGCCGTCAATGAGACTCGCTCTTATCGGCTCTATCTCAAAAGTTAATAAACGTACGCGTTTAGAACAACCTAACCTTAACCTTGCCTTAGCCTCTATGAAGAATAATAATAATGTTTTCTGGATCTGGTCTGGATGTTTGATGATTGTTTATCACGATACGGAATAAGTGTAGACATTACTCAGGATTATTTTGCGGAAATGTATTTTCTTCCAAAATAAAAATCTGCCGTACTTTTTTAGAATTAGCATTTTGGAAGTCGCGGCTCAGCAATCTAAATTACATTTACGATCAGCTACGTACCGAGAGGGTACGATGCATGGCTGTCATTTTAGAGAAGACCACGTCCGCATACTACCCGTGTTTCAGTCGACTATTCAAGAACATCGTTTCAGGTCAGTGCTCAGAATATTGATTTCAGTTCCGATTTAGTTTAGTATTCGGTGGTAGATTAGAAAGGGCACCATGCCACGCCACACATAATAAATTGTTGGAGTCAAAATGAGAAAAAATTAAGGGAATGGTGTCATATTATTGATCTTATCATTTGACCTGTAGTCGCAAAGACTTGACAGAAAATAATGTTACCTATTACAGCTTTAGCAGAAGCGCGTGAAATCGACTTATACCTGCGGACGTTAGAAAAGCACTTCCAAGCCTTAGATGACACCGATTTCACAGAGTGTCAACCTCTGTTCCGACCGTTGTTCCACGTCATATGTATGATATGGAGAGATTCGAAATATTATTGCAACTCTTCGAAGTTGATGGTGCTGTTGAAGCAAATATGCAATTCACTCATCTATCAGGTAACTTTCTAATTTAGACAGAAGTCTTGAAACTATTTGCACCATGTTTGATATCTGTTTGACCTTACCGTTATTTGTAGGCGAAGAAATGTCTAGATCCGTCCACACTGTTTCATAGTGACATCGATGAAGCAACTCAACGCATCCAGATTACTATAAATATTCTTAAGAAGTTCCGGTGCACATTTGACGATTTCAAAGACAGGTTGCCCAAGTATTTTGAAGGTCAAAGAGTCGTACCATGGACTTTCCACCCCGATTCGGTATTTGAGAGGTTAAACCGGTTTCTGGATAGGCTAAACACAATCCAGTGGTTTTTTAAGACTGTCCTTGAATTCCAAAAATTGGAGAAAATTGAAATCGGCGGCTTGAAAGGACGGGTTCTCGGTGGACAAATTCGAGAAATTTCAGCGGAGTTCGAAGCTTACTTCCACGGTTTCGCATCAAAGTCTTATGATGTACTTGACCCGGATGATGAGACTTTCAACATAGATTTTAAAGATTTTCAAGATAACATCATAGACTTGGACTTGAAACTATCAACGGTTTTAGTAGAATCGTTTGATAATTGCTCGACTTTAGAATCTATCTTCAAGGTAAGATTTTCGGTTGATTACTTGTCTCTATTTACAGGCATCACATCATATTAAAGGTATCACATCATATTATAGGCATCACATCATAACTTTTTCTTTTTTCAGTTGATCGATATCGTAGGATCAGTTTTAGACAGACCGCTCATACGGAATGAGTTTACTGCTAAATACTGTGAAATTATTGTTGAACTCGAAAACGAAATAGTAAACTGTGAAGTAAGTATTGGCTAACTGTTGTTCAAGTAGTGATTTCGCTGAAAGGAAGATTACTATACCTTACTACCGTTCCCTTACAGGACCTATTCACAGAGCAAAGTACCAGGTTTTATAAATACGGTGTGATGGAAGTAGATGCCTTCTTCCCTCCTATTGCTGGAGGATTGTTATACATGACCACACTAGCATCCAGAATCTCTAAGCCTATAGCGAGTTTTCGCAATGTACCGCATCCGTAAGTTAGTTGAGTAAAATTTTAGAAGTTGACTGTCGAAACCATATTGTTATATTGGCTTTGAGTATTTTAGCTAAATCATAAATATCGTCTAAGTGGAAGATCATGTCAAGCACGTTACCATTGTTCTCTATGATTAACTAAGCACAGTCGTTTGCTTTCGTATTTAAATATCGAGCAAGATATACGAAGATACCGGACGAAGCAACTCGACGAAAAGAAGTCACAATATGCATAAAAATGTTCTTCGAAGATTTAGAAGCTTGTAGCTCGCTTTCGCAGTTTGCCGCACCCGTATGATGGCTGGGTGGGGCAAATTGCAAAAGCTGGCTATTTGCTTACGACCGTCATCTCTGTTGACCAGCATGAAGATATGTATGTGTGAGCAATTATATATTTTTCACTGAAGCACACACTAAGCTTTCATTGATTTACAGCACTAAATTCATGTTGGTCACTTAAACTGAGGCGTAATAAAATAGTTATAATTTAGCGTAAAAATTAAAGTTAATTAATTAATTAAAAGTAAACATTTAAGTAGGTTATACTAAAATAGCTTCTGAGCGAAATCGTTATGTGTACCTACAGGATAAAGGAAACGGAAGAGGCAAAAAAAATCTTTGATAGGTACGATGCACTAATCGCAAAAATCAATGAATTCAAGAAAAAGTATTTCGAGGACTGGGCGTTGCTCGTCCCTAAAATCATTAAGGAGAAAGCTAATAATGTGATTCTTGCACGCCAAGGGTCAGATTTGGTTCTGAATTTCAGTCCGGTGGTAAATATTTAAGTACATGTGTTTTCTTACAAAAACATTATAGTTAACTAAACTTGGCTAATTTTATTCTATTAGCTTTTAGACCTTTTGAAGGAAGTCCATCATTTACGAAACAACCCAGAGTTATCCCATCTGTTACCAAAAGAGAGTTTAGAATTATTTGAAAAGCAGGAGATATATAGACAGTATCGAATCAATCTCGGTATTACGATTGATTGGTACAATCAAATCAGGAAGAACAGTCAAAAAGTAGAATTCGATCTAGTGGAAGACGAAATAAAAGCTATTGATCAAAGAATAGATAAGGCTCAACATCAGCTTAACTGGAATTCAAATGGTACGTATTAAATTAGGTAATACCCTAAAATTAATAAGAATTATCCATAGCGCTCTAAAGCTGGCAATAATTCTGATGTTTGTAGACTTATGGAGCTACCTACAAGACTTACATACATTAGTTGGTAACTTGTTCGAAAGAATGTCCAAGATTCAGGAAAACTTGGTGGAGATCAAGGCAGTTATGGTAGATTGGTCCGGTCAGCCACTGTTCGAGAGAAGAGAAGGAAAGAAAGATACGTTGCTTAATTTAGAAGATCGCCAAGAAAAGAAGACCAAACGATATAATGATATCATTGCTACAACTAATCGTATCAAGGAGCTGCTAAATGAAAACATGAAACTCTTCAATATGCAAGATAATCAAAATAGTGAGATATGGGTCAACTATGTAGCTTTCATAGACGCACTTCTGGAAGAGTCTATATTCAGATCTATTGCTTGCAGGTTTGTTATTGTTCAAAATACCATCCCTATTATAATAATCTGCTCGCTCAGTTTATAATAATTGTTTTTGTTTTAGTTTGGGATATGTATCTGAACATATGAATCCAAAAAATAAACTAGGGCCATTATTCGAAGCTCAATTAGAACTTTTAGATCCCGATATGGTATTTGCTCCTACTCTAGATCCAAACGATGAAAAAGGTTTCACTGCTTTGATCAAAGGTATCATTGACGATATCATAAAAATGTCTACACTGGTAGACAGAATTGATTTAAGAAAAGGTCAAACTTACGAAGAGTATGTGGTAAACAGTGATGATGTTATCGAAATGAAAAGTGAAATTATTGCTGGGATCGAAAAGGTATTATAAAAGGATTATACATATGTTTATCCCGATGTAGTTCAAAATAAAAGTACTAATAATAATACTGTACTTATCATATTCTAGGTCATTGAAGACGCGAACGACTTCTGTAAAACGTTTGAAAACTATTCTTACTTGTGGCTTGAAGAAAGAGATGCAATAATGGACATCTTTCTGACTTATGGCAGAATTTTAACACCTGATGAAGTGGATAAGATTGGCTCAGAAGACAAAGATGTTATACCGCCGACTCCCTGTGCGCCTAAAATGGAGGGCTTCAGGGAGCAGATTGACCAGTTTGAAAACTTGTTTATGGATATCGAAGACATGGATTCCCACAAAATATTCAACTATTGGTTTCAGGTCAGATTTATTGTGACATAGGCATAAAAGGCCATAAATATGAACGTCTAGTCTATAAATGTTATTGTTATTGTTATTGCAGGTTGATGTAAGACCATTTCGTCAAGCTCTACTCAACCTCGTTCGAAAATGGGGAAATATGTATAAAGAGCACCTTGTCAATAACGTTACTTCGTCACTCAATGATCTAGCCAACTTTCTTAGAGAAGCTGATGAAGGTTAGCCTCTTTTTACTTTTATGATGACTGCTGAATGAAACCCATTTCGAGATAAATCTGCTAAATTGGCAATACTTGTTTCTTAGGTCTACTTCAGGCAGTACCTGAAGGTGATTACGAAGCATTAGTAGCAATCATGGGATACCTCATGCATGTGAAAGAACGGGCATTGACCACGGACGATATGTTCCAACCCCTAACTGAAACAATCGAATTGCTTAAGTTTTACGATATGGACATTCCCGAAGAAGTGAACGTGCTCCTGCAGGTATGATAGTTTTGAAAGAAAACTACACTTTTGTACAATACCGAAGATAAATCTATAGAATGTAATCATTATCAATATTTCAAGGAATTACCAGAGCAATGGCAGACGACAAAGAAATTAGCGCTCACTGTAAAACAACAGGTAGCGCCTTTGCAAGCCGCCGAGGTTTCTGGTATTCGCAAAAAAATCGCAACTTTCGACGCTCACATCACCTACTACAGGGATGTTTTTAAAAGATATGAAGTAAGTACGAACAATTATTATAATGGTTGTGTAATATTTTGGGAAGATGTATAATATTTGTACAAATTATTTGTAGTTCTTCAAATACGAATGCGAAGACCCTTACGTAGTGATGTCACGAGTCGATTATGAAATGCTGTATTTGGAGGAACAAATGCGGGGCATACACGAATCTGGTTCACTATTCGAAGTGAATGTCCCAGAGTTCAAACTTTTGAAGCAATGTAGGAAGGAATTGAGGATGCTGAAGGTAGTGTTGTTGTAAATAATAATTTTAATGATAGATGTAGAGTAGGTTTTGTTTGACGTTAGTTATTTTTTGAATCAGCAACTTTGGGATTATGTCTACATCGTGAGGACCAGCATTGAAGATTGGAAAACGACACCATGGAGAAAAATAGACGTTGAAAACATGGACATTGAATGCAAAAAGTTCGCTAAAGAAATTAGACTTTTGGACAAAGAAATGAGAAGGTATAACACAAACATATGGTTTTGATTATAAGATACAAGTGGTACCTAGAGAATACTAATGAGAATATAATAAAATTACAGTTGGGATACGTACATAACATTGGAATCTACAGTGAAAAACATGTTGACATCTCTAAGAGCAGTTGGTGAACTGCAAAACCCAGCTATAAGGGAAAGGCATTGGGATCAACTTATGAGTACAACTAAGGTGACATAGCTTACATTTAGCTTAAATCCGTGTATAAAAATGAATATAAACTTGTATATAAAATTGTACATATAAATTGGTGTTGTGTTAGCACAAACGGATTGGATCTATGGGTTTGGATATTGTACTATTTTGCATGTATGGTGTTAGCATGCATTGCTTGCAAATCATGTTCACATGAATGGGGAATGTACATACAAAACGATTTGTTTGATTGTATGTAAATATGTTATGCGAATGTAAATATGTTTATGGTCCACAGAGCTTAGCAGCATTACCACGTGAACTCACAGTGAGTATGATGTTGTGTTATATGTACAAACATACTATGTACATAATAGCTATAGTTTCACCTCTGTGGACGTTTGATTTTGTATTTGACTTGGCATGTGTTATTTATTTTTGTATATCTTTAGGTTTTAATCCATAGCTTTATATCTATTGACTAACAATTCATATTTTTCCACTATTACGCTATATCTTTTATTTTATTGGACACCTATAGTTGTTTGTAGTTTATAGTTGACCTATATCAAATTGTCATTTAGAACCTGTGAATTTGTAGATTGACCTAAAAAGTGTGTTAAAGTTCGATATTGTAGTACATATAGAGTAGAGTTTGTAGTTTTGACAATAATATATTCGCAATAGATTTGGTATTATCTTATATATAATAATTTACTCTGAAATTAATATTTTTTGCACCTTCTAATATAAAACAAATATTAAACGCACTGTGTTAACAAAACTAATGAAACAATAAATAATTAAAATCGGTAAAAGGGTTAGTAAACAAATGTGATTTCAAAGACTGAAATTCAAATAACGGTTAATGTGATATAGGTGAGGATAGTTATGGATAAAAATACAACTCTAGCAGACTTGCTAGCTCTTAACTTGCACGAATGTGAAGAAGAGGTCAAGAACATAGTAGACAAAGCAGTAAAAGAGATGTCAATGGAAAAAGTACTGAAAGATTTGCATACTACTTGGAGTGGAATGGAATTTGAACAGGAGGTTCATGCAAGAACTAAATGCGTACTTCTGAGGGCCAGTGAAGAACTTATAGAAACTCTTGAAGAAAACCAGGTAAATGGGACATTTCATAAAATCTACGATTACTTAAATCCACAAAAAAGATAAAGAATTGAAAATAATAGACATAAAATTCACAGGTACAACTTCAAAACTTGATCACATCAAAATTTATTGCCCACTTCTTAGAAGAAGTATCAGGGTGGCAACAAAAACTATCCATAGCAGATCAAGTGATCACATTTTGGTTTGAAGTTCAGAGGACCTGGACTCATTTAGAGAGTATATTCATGAGCTCCGAAGATATACGAAAACAACTGCCTGAAGACTCGGCCAGATTCGATAAAATCGACACTGAATTTAAAGTAAATAATAAATAAATAAAAATTTTACAAGAAAGAAAGTGAACTGAAGCCGTAACAAACCATTTAAAAATTTACAGAGCTTATCCGAGGACTTGGCTAAAACACCTAATGTTGTGAAAAGTACTAACAAGGAAGGCTTAGTGGATCAGCTAGACAACTTACAAAAGGATTTGATCATTTGTGAGAAGGCACTAGCTGAATATCTGGAAACAAAAAGATTAGCGTTTCCACGATTCTACTTTGTGTCTTCTGCAGACTTGTTAGACATTCTATCCAACGGAAATCAAGCTGACTTGGTTATCAGGTAAAATGTTTGCTAATTGTTAGCAAAGAAAAATTGTTTCCTACTTGCAATTTCATACAACAGCCATCATGATTAATTCCTGTATTATAAAATTTACAGGCATCTAACAAAACTATTTGATTCTATTGCAAAACTAAGGTTTATTGAAAGTAACAATCCAAGTGATAAAGTCTCATCTGGAATGATAGCTAAAGATGGAGAGTATGTTCCGTTTCACGGTTCATGCGACTGCACTGGCCCTGTAAGTAAACTTTTCATCTAAAAGTTTACCTTCACCGACAATTTTGAATGTAGTTAGTTACTCTATGTTTTGTTGGCTTTTAGGTTGAGATTTGGCTGAATCGCTTGCAAGACATTATGAGATCTACCATTCGTCATTACTTTGGGGAAGCGATAGTGTCTTACGAGGAGAAGCCGAGAGAGCAGTGGCTTTTTGATTTCATGGCCCAAGTTTCCCTATGTGGTTCTCAAATTTGGTGGACCACCGAAGTGAACATGGCATTCGCGCGGCTAGAAGAGGGTTACGATAACGCGTTGAAGGATTACTACAAAAAGCAGTTGTCTCAACTTAGTACTCTGATTTCTCTTCTCATAGGAGAACTGAGTAAAGAGGATCGTCAGAAGATCATGACGATTTGTACAATTGACGTGCATTCGCGAGATGTTGTCGGCAAGATGATACAAGCGAAGGTTGAAGCGGGCTCTGCTTTTCAGTGGCAATCTCAACTCAGACACAGGTTTAAAGCAGTCCTTGTAAACGCGCCTCTGCACTTTATAATTTCAGGTTACTCGCCTTCACTATTCATCTATCGTTCACCACTTCCATTCATAGAACACGACTTCTTTTATGTTTTTGAAATTCTATGTCTTAATGATCTCTGTCTTCCCGCTTCGCCTTATAATATCCAATATGTAATATAATTTTAGGTGGGATGATAACGAAGTGCACTGCTTCGCAAATATCTGCGATGCCCAATTCATATACAGTTACGAATACCTAGGAAACACTCCTAGGTTGGTTATCACACCACTAACTGATCGATGCTATATTACATTGACTCAGGTAGGCACTTACCCAGAGAGCAACTTATTTTCACTACTTTTCTTGATATTTTTTGAACATGATATTTTTTTCTATTGTAGTCCCTACATTTAATAATGGGTGGAGGTCCCGCCGGACCTGCCGGTACAGGCAAAACTGAAACGACTAAAGATTTGGGAAGAGCTTTGGGTATCATGGTATATGTGTTCAACTGCTCAGAACAAATGGACTATCAGGTAAAGAAGTCCATTTCTTAAAAAAATCGAATATGGGTTGTATGTAGCGTATCTTCGATATTAGGTGTGATCGCCTCTTCACTTTGTACCACTGTTGTTAGTCGTATCTAACTAGGGATATCTGTTTCTACCTACCTATATAGCATATATATAACGAAAAAAACTAACCGGTTTGTTTTTGAACAGTCTTGCGGTAACATCTACAAAGGATTGGCACAAACTGGCGCTTGGGGATGCTTTGACGAGTTCAATCGGATATCCGTTGAGGTGTTATCCGTAGTCGCTGTGCAAGTCAAATCTGTACAAGATGCCATCAGGTGACACTACATACAAAAACTAGTTAAATATTAATGTGATATGTGATTTGTTGACTTTTTTATTTTTTACTCTAGGGATAAGAAAGAGAAGTTCAACTTTATGGGTGAAATTATATCCCTCGTACCAAGTGTTGGTATCTTCATCACAATGAACCCAGGTTACGCTGGCAGAACAGAATTGCCAGAAAATCTAAAAGCGCTCTTCAGACCTTGTGCTATGGTGGTTCCAGACTTTGAACTGATTTGCGAAATCATGTTGGTAGCTGAGGGTTTCCAAGAGGCCAAAATTTTAGCTCGAAAGTTCATTACATTGTATACTTTGTGCAAAGAACTGCTGTCAAAACAAGATCACTATGACTGGGGTTTAAGGGCAATAAAATCTGTCCTTGTAGTAGCCGGCTCTTTGAAGGTACTCGTAATTATTACAGAAATAAGTCAAGTGTAAATTAGGTAGGTAAATGTCCATAAATCTAACTATTTTTTTATGGTGTAGAGAGGAGATCCGGGAAGGCCCGAGGAAGAAGTACTCATGAGAACACTACGTGATTTCAACATCCCTAAAATAATAACAGACGACATGCCCGTATTCATGGGCCTAATAGGAGACCTGTTCCCTGCTCTAGAAGTGCCGAGAAAACGAGATTTGGAGTTCGAGAGGACTGTCAAACAAGCGGCCATGGACTTACTGCTGCAACCTGAGGATAACTTCATACTGAAAGTGGTACAATTGGAAGAGTTGCTGGAAGTTCGTCATTCTGTATTTATTGTTGGTAATGCTGGTACGGGGAAGACCCAAGTGTGGAAGACTCTGTTCAAGACTTATCAGAATGTAAAGAAGAAGCCGTTGTTTACGGATTTGAATCCAAAGGCCGTTACCAATGATGAGTTGTTTGGGATAATCAACCCAGCAACGCGTGAATGGAAGGATGGGTTGTTCTCGGTTATAATGAGAGATCAAGCAAATCTTGTGGGTGACAACCCCAAGTGGATCGTTCTGGACGGTGATATCGATCCGATGTGGATCGAATCGCTCAATACCGTGATGGACGACAATAAGATTCTCACATTGGCCAGTAATGAAAGAATTGCGCTTACTCCGTCAATGAGATTAATGTTTGAGATCTCTAATTTGAGAACTGCTACGCCAGCTACCGTGTCGAGAGCTGGTATCTTATACATCAATCCTCAAGATTTAGGATGGAACCCGTATGTTCATTATCAAACACTTAAATTATTTGCCATTAAAATAGTTTTTAATTTGTCACATTTGAATCTTGCGTTGACCGTTATGATGTATGACACCGAATGTTTCTTTTAGATATGTGACAAGCTGGGTCGAAACAAGAAAAATCCCAGCGGAAAAATCAAATCTTGTCATTCTTTTCGATAAGTACATACCTGCATGCCTAGAGACAGTGCGCAACCGTTTCAAGAAGATAACGCCGATCGCAGAAATGGCGCACGTTCAGATGTTGTGCCATCTGCTAGACGTGTTGTTTGTGCCGGAAAACACGCCGGCCGAGTGTCCTAAAGACTGGCACGATATATTCTTTGTGTTCGCCTGTGTCTGGGCCTTTGGCTCTGCTATGTTTCAGGATACTAGTATCGATTACAGAGTCGGTAAGTTTTCAAACCACTACGGAACCATTTTTAGTGTACCTTAGTTTGACGAAACGGCTCTGTCCGTTGGTTGTACGTAAATACAACCAACTCTTGCTGAGACAGGGATTGTTTTGTGACTCAAGCAAGCTGTTTTCTTTTCTTTGTTTTTTTATTTCATATTGTATGTATCTGAGTTATAAACAGACTATGTTATGTACACGTAGCATTATAAATACAACTGCTATTTATTGAATATGCCTCAGCCGTTATGGTGTAAATGATGTGTGTTTATTTTCAGAATTCACTAAATGGTGGACGAATGAATTCAAGAACATCAAGTTCCCACCCGGCGGTACTGTCTTCGATTATTATATTGATTCCGAGACTAAGCAGTTCACTCCCTGGACTGAGAAAATTCCCAAATTCGAGTTGGACACCGATATTCCTTTACAGGTACGAAAGTACATTAAACAATTCTACAGGGTGACCGGTAATTAATAGATAACCCCGCAGGTACGAGGGGCACCGCGACTACTCAAGAAAAAATAAAAATGTATCTGCAGTAGTCTAGATTTTTTTTATAAAGTACTGAAGTGTGAATGATTAGCCTTGCTATTGCGTATTACAAAATATTTCTAGCTCAACAAAGAACAAAGGAATCAAATTTGGTACTATAGAAAAAGAAAAAAATCCTAGACTGCTGCCGATAGATTTTTTATTTTATTTTTTACTGAGTTGCCGCCGTACCCTCCTCCCCCATAAGTACCTGCGAGGTTATCCATTAATTAACGGACACGTAAAGAGTCCAAAAAGCAAGCCAGGTCAACGTAAAATCCAATACTGAGAACACATGTAACGAGCACTAAACGACACGTCCGCACCGCACAAGAGACAGATAAGACTAACTTTTGGCCACACAGCGTGCACAGTGTGCACGTGACCTATGTTCGTTACCTGCGACCAATAACGTGCAGTCTATATTTCCCTATTAGCTTGTTTCGGCGAACAGAGTATAGTTATTTCTCTTTCAGGCAGTGTTAGTGCCAACAGCAGAAACAATTCGAATCAGGTTCTTTCTTGACCTGCTTATGAAGAAGAAGACTCCTGTGATGCTCGTCGGTGGAGCAGGGTGCGGCAAGACTGTGTTAGTCAATGAGAAACTACAATCGTAAGTTTATACACCTTAACTTCTTGGATCTGCTGAAGGTCACGAGGGAATTGTCACGAGGTTGAAGTTTCGCGTCACAGTTATCTGGTTTTTCACGGTTTCCTACTTTTGCAGTTTACCGGAGCAATACGCAATACAGTCTGTGCCGTTCAACTTTTACACCACTTCTGAGATGCTACAGAAAATTCTAGAGAAGCCTTTAGAAAAAAAAGCTGGTCGTAACTACGGACCTCCGGGGAGCAAAACCCTTATCTACTTCATAGATGACATGAACATGCCTGAAGTAGATGCTTACGGAACCGTACAACCCCACACGATTATCAGACAGCATATGGACTACGGTCATTGGTATGATCGCACGAAACTATCGCTCAAGGACATCCACAATACTCAGTATGTTTCCTGCATGAACCCTACCTCAGGGAGTTTTACGATAAATCCAAGATTGCAGAGACATTTCTGTGTGTTTGCGATTAGTTTCCCAAATAATGAGGCTTTGAACAGCATCTACACTAACATATTGTATCAACACTTGACCAACCCTGAGCTGAGGATTAATCCGTTGATTGCCAAAATGTCAAGTAAGATATCAAGCAATAAATCTACTGAGAAACTGTTTGAGGAGAGATTTAGCGGATGACTTGTTTTTTTGTTTCAGCAAATATTGTAACGGCAACGGTAACTTTGCAAAACAAAATTCTGCAAATCTTCTTACCAACGGCAATCAAGTTCCATTATATCTTCAACTTGAGGGACCTTTCTAATGTATTCCAGGTTTGTTTTTATTTCATTGTTAACAAAGAAAACATTGCTCAATTTTCTGTCTCCATTTTTTAGGTGTTTCTTCCAGAAATCTGTGTGCCTCTTCTTAATTCTAGATATTTTTTCCAGGGACTCTTATTCAGTACAAACGAATGCCTAGAGACCCCATCTGATATACTTCGTCTTTGGCTTCACGAGACACATCGAGTGTATGGCGACAAGCTTAACGAAGAGAAGGACATAGACGCGTTCCTGAAAATGCAAGTCGACATATGCAAGAAGACCTTTGAAGTGAGATTTTACGTTTGACCATTAAGAACTTTTTAATGATCTTTTATAGATTTTGCAGTACGTTGTTATAGTGAGTATTTCACGCAACACTTCTGAACAGGACTGTGTTTTTGGATCCTTAAATGTTATGTCATAATAACTTATTTCATGTGCATCAGAATAAAATATACCATGATAGATAGATAGATAGATATAGTTTATTGTCAAACAGATTACATGTTTTTGGTTAGTAGTGTCTTAAATCCTATGTTAGGTTTATCTAGACACTAGGGTTCTCTAAAAATAGCAATAAGTATAATTTTGTACACACGGTAGGCAGTTACGCACACAACAATCACAGCGTTGTCACCGTCCACTTCTGATAAACCAATGTTAATACTCGCCTACTTCCATCTCCTAGGACATAATATTAAATTAATCCATTAACTTAATATTATAATCCAGGACATAGACGAAGGCATAGTATTTGAGAAACCGAACATCTATTGCCACTTTGCCGGTGGCATCGGCGAACCCAAATACATGCCGATTGAAAACTGGGAGCAGCTGAACAAGCTGCTGACAGAAGCCATGTCCAGCTACAATGACCTCATTGCTGCTATGAATCTGGTGCTTTTTGAGGATGCCATGATGCACATTTGCAGGTAAAGTAAAATCAAAGTACCACAGGTTTTAAAAACCTCTCACCAGTCGTTTGCAAAAAAAGATACGAAATCAAATAATATCCCAAAAATTTTTCGTACGAACGTAACCACGTACCGAAACATTGAAGTGTGTGTGTGTGTGAGGGGCTGAGGGCCCCGGGTGTGAGAGCTTACGCACTATATTAATAAAAACCTTAAAACAAGATAACTAGCTATAAATTAAGCTAAATCCAACATTGTACACAATTATCTTTTGCAAGAGAAAATAAATACAATATTCAATATAATTATTCAAAGTTTCAGACGTTGTTTGCATATTGTGATTTTTCCAATCGTACCTAAAATCTTGCAGAAATCTTTAGTTACCTTAGATTTATGCGCAAGAGTGAAAAGAAGTATTTGAATGTAAAGTTGCTTAGGGGAATTTTAATATAGCTGATTCTGTGGTCCGTAACTGCATTGAACTGTTTAATTTTGTATTATCGAGGGAAAAGCTACCTAAAAAGTTCCTAAATATTTTCTAGAATAAACCGAATCCTGGAAAGCCCAAGAGGTAGCGCTATGCTGGTTGGCGTCGGCGGTTCAGGCAAACAATCGCTATCGAGGCTGGCGGCTTTCATATCTAGTTTGGAAGTCCTGCAAATACAGCTGAAGAAAGGATATGGCGTTTCAGACTTGAAGGTAACTTCATTATCGAATTTTTCACATCTCTTTTGCCATTTGAATTCAATAATAGCTCCTTCATTTCTCTATAATGTTTATAAACATCCAATATTTTTTAGGGTTTGTTTCCAAGCAAGTACCTACCCCATATATATTTATAGTTTCCATTGTCTTCACTAAACATCCAATGGCTTTATTACACGCTGCCAGGTCTCAAGCAGTATTGGTCATCCAAAGTTTCGATTTTTTTTATTTTCCTCTCAAAAACACAGGCATAAATAAACAGTAAATGAACAATAAATCACGCTTTACAGAACGAGCTCAACGGACTCTATATAAAGACCGGTCTGAAAAACGTTGGAATAGTGTTCCTGATGACAGACGCCCAAGTTGCCAGCGAACAGTTCCTGGTTCTGATTAATGACCTGCTCGCCTCAGGAGAGGTGGCTGACCTCTTCCCTGACGATGAAATCGAGAATATCCTGGCTGGAGTCAGGAACGAGGTACCTTAAAAAAAAGTTTTTTTTTATGAGTTTGCAACTATTTTCTATGTTTGCTGGCTTAAGATAGCTAGCGTGGGACAAAACAGAATTAGGATTTCCCAATACCTTGAGCAATCCTTTCAGCGTTGTCAGTCATAGGTATAGTAAAATAGGTTAATCTCTTTAGGAGATACGATCGAACAGACAGAAACATAGACACAGACGTGTGTCTACAGTACACAGATAGACATTTAAACTTAAGAAACCTCTCTTTTCGTCGGGAGTTAATTTAACCGGAGCTGTTGCTTATTTTTCAATTGACCAAGCCCAAGGTCTCACGTTGTTTTCCCTCTCCTCCCCCCAGGTAAAAGGCGCAGGCTTACCCGACACTCGAGAAGTCTGCTGGAAGTTCTTCATAGACCGAGTACGGAAGCAATTAAAAGTAGTGCTTTGTTTCTCACCTGTTGGGTCCACCTTGCGAGTGAGATCTCGCAAGTTTCCAGCTCTAATCAACTGTACCTCGATCAACTGGTTCCACGAGTGGCCGCAAGAAGCACTCGTTTCAGTCGCTCTGAACTTTCTGGAAGAGCTACCGACATTACCTGTGAGTTTTGAATACTTCTTTCAATTGGTTTACCAATTCGTAGATACATAATGGAACAAAAAAACTAATACCTATCATGACTCTGTGTACTGTACGGTGTGGTGGTATAGGTATATCAGTCATCTGGTACCCAAATAACAAATTGATCTCCCACCATGGAAAAAGATATTTTTGTATGTTCATGTTGATCACAATGTTTTCTGAAATTCCAACTTGTACCGAATGGACGCCCGAAGTCATGTTTTTTTTTTTATCAGCTTTTTGTTCATGAGTCTTGGCCATTTATAAAGGAAAGCTTAAGCAGAAATCAGTTTTTTGGTAAAGATTTTGACGGAGGGCCGTCTGTTCTGCTGTTCAGCTGTTTTAATAATTTACCATATTTTGCAGGTACAACTTCGAGATTCAATATCCAGATTCATGGCATACGTTCACACATCCGTGAACACGATATCCAAGTCCTACTTAGCCAACGAGAGAAGGTACAACTACACAACCCCGAAGAGCTACCTGGAGCAAATCACTCTATACGCGAAACTGGTTAACGCGAAGATTGAGGAGTTGCAGGCTAAGATTGTAAGGTAACTTTACACTCTTGTCATCCTGTGACCCGAACTGGGTCCTGGCCCCACACATGACTTCTGCAAACATCTCAGCTCTAAGCTATCTCTGCCAGCTAATAGCATCGAGTCCTTGGAGGTAACTCTACAGAGTTCATGACAAGTTTTTTGGCAGACCCAAAGTCCGGTCTACATTGGTAAAGCAGCAAACCGTTGCATATTAATTTACACCACTGCTGCATAACACTACCGTCAATTCACGTGTCCCACTCACCATATTTATCCGCAGCGAATTTATTTATTATTTATCTATTTATATGCACGTGTCTCACTCACCATATTTATCCACAGCGAATTTATTTATTATTTGTCTCTTTATTGAGATAGCGTAGACCTAAATTTCCTATTACACTAGTCATACAAGATAGATATACAATAAAATTAAAATCCATACAATTCGAAGTGATAAATGAGATAATACTTGTGAGGCTTACATATTCCAATAACTTCTAACTTGTCCGTCTGTAAATCTTTCAATCACACCTTTTAGTTACGTTATTGTTTATAATATTTTTAAGTTTCAGAAGGAATTTTAACTTTAACGTTTTACCTACTGCTTTATTCACGAGTTATTTATCTTAGGTTGGAAAACGGCTTGGAAAAGCTACGCTGCACCGCAGACCAGGTGGCGGACCTGAAGAAAACGTTGGCGGTTCAAGAAGTGGAGTTGGCGATAAAGAACGAAGCGGCGGACAAGCTCATAGAGATGGTCGGCGTCGAGACTGCTAAAGTGCAGCATGAGAAACAACTTGGTAAGAATCTGTAAAGTCTAAAAGGTCGAGTCAAGACAGGGGACCGTGACCATAAATAATTGACCTTAGGGTTTTATTTGCGTGTGAGACATAGACAAGGGAGCGCGATGCGAGACGTAAGACGAATACATTACAATGCGTATCTCGATCTCCAGTCTCTGTTGCGGTTGCGACCTTAAGGGTGGTTTCCTATATTCAATCTCTCCAAAATGTTGGCTGTATACATTTTTGACACAATTTCTTTCATAAAAAATATATGTGTGAATGATGATGATGTCTGACCACTCTGTACTTTCTGCCACAAGCTGACGAAGAAGAGGAGAATGTAGCAGTGATAGCCGAGGAGGTCTCCAAGAAGCAGAAGGACTGCGAGGAGGATCTCATCAAGGCGGAGCCTGCCTTGATCGCCGCGCAAGAAGCTTTGAACACTCTAAACAAAGTAACTATCACATCATCGATGGCTTTTGATATCTACAAAAAAGGTAGCATAAAGAGCGCGAGCACGGATTTCGATAAGCACCGATTTTGTCTCTAGTGTAGATAAATTTTGGCAAATTTTATCGATACCAGAGACATAATATGTGCTTATCGACTTCCGTGCGACGCGCTCCAGTTGTGTTAGCCGACCACTTTCATGCGATATTTAGAACGGGTTTTTGAGTTTTCCTGGATTTTAGAACAGTTTACGGAGGATTGCGGAGTTGGTAACTAAAGTCACTTGCAAGTAGGTGGTTGTTGGGAGATCTAACGACCTCCCTTCATTTTATCCTATGAAAATGACCACTACTACCGGTTTCACCGTCGAACGCAACTCGATCACGCTCGACACACCATTTTTACTGGTGCCCGAACTAATAGTTTAAAATTTTATCGTTCAGGTAAAAGTAATCTTAGTCAAGATTTGCTGTCGATCTAAAATACCTACATTTATATGACTAATCGCCTTATTTCCGCCATACTCAATGTTTTTATCTTTGTCAGGCCAACCTCACTGAACTAAAATCTTTCGGTTCCCCGCCGGGCGCGGTGACCAACGTGACTGCGGCCGTGATGGTACTCATGGCTCCGGGGGGCAAGATCCCCAAGGACCGGACCTGGAAAGCTGCCAAGGTGAGCTTACAACTCATCATCGTCACCATACTAACCTGTAATCACCTACTGCTGGTAAAGGCCTCCTTTCGCTTTGGTTAGCCTTCTTAATTGTAAAAACTCTTTGATGCACATAATACTAAAGGTGAATTTAGACCAAACGCGCGAATGAATGAATGAATGATGAAATTTTATAAAATTATCTCATTATATCCGCGCTCCATCGAATTCTTTTTGTGTAAACATTGACAGAGCATTCTTTAGTTGTTCTATCACTGTTCGTAGATATTCTAAGAAGATTCAAGATTCATAGAACGTTCTTGTTCTAGCTCTGTGTTCATTTAGTCTCAACTCACCCCAAGACAAACTAAGAACAGACAAATGTTATTCATAAGGAACATTACCAATTAATTCTAGATCTTTCTTGTTCTATTTTCGGGACACTAACAAATTCCGTCAATCCAAATTACACAATGTCAACCTTATTAGAATAGCATAGTAGGAGGTTCTGTGTTCTGCTGTACGTACATACTTATGATACCGTTTTATTATGTTTGGGACACCGACTTAAGCATTTAGCGCACTGATTTCAAAAAATATTGTATAAAAATTACAATTAGGTTTTTTTTATCCACAGATGGTGATGGCAAAAGTAGACGTCTTTTTGGAACAATTAATAACCTACGACAAAGAAAACATTCATCCTGATGTTATAAAAGCTATTCAACCATATCTGAAGGACCCCGAATTTGAACCAGGCAAGTATTTTACGATGTACATACTAAACACCAGATAAGTGCAGAAGTCCAGCAGCGTCTTACAGATTTTAGCATTTCATATAGCTTAATTTCACTCTCTTGATCCAAAATATCCAATATCGTCTTATTTGTTACAATCCGGTTTGCTGTTTAGGCTAGAAAATCTCTACAGTCCATTATCAAATTTTATTTCAAATCAAATTAAAATCTCTTAACTTCCACAAATACAATAAATGTACTTAGAGAAGGCCAGATTATAAAATTAAACACTGGCATTGAAATAAAGTGATATTTTTGATTTCTGTCGCTTCGGTATGTAGACTTAAGTAAAGAAGCGACGAAGAAACCTTTAGCCTGTTAGTTGTTATTTTCCGAGTTGCAGCAAAACCCAAAACCATGTGAAGTTGCAATTTGAACTGTATTTACAGAATTCGTGAGGTCCAAATCTGGAGCAGCAGCGGGTCTCTGCGCGTGGGTGATAAATATTATCAAATTCTACGAAGTATTTTGCGATGTTGAGCCGAAGCGTAAAGCTTTGGCTGCCGCGAACGCCGAGTTAATGGCTGCAACCGAGACTCTGAAGTCTATCAAAGCTAAAGTTATAGTAAGTTCAACCTGCTTATAAAGTATGAATGAATGAAAGAAAGAACGGAAAACAATTAATAGTTCACACCACACACAAGAAAACACAGAATAATACAAAAACCTTAAAAAATAATTCTAACATAGTAAAAGGAGGGACATAAGAAAGCCGAAAGAAAGGTAGGTAAGAGTGTAGGAAGTGTGCTACCGGCTACCAGCCAAGACAAAGTTTTATAAACCGAGGTAGGGCTAGGTCAGAGACAAGTTGGAATAAATTAGTGACATGTCCAGCATATTTGCCAACCAATTTTCTAGCACATTTTTGTAACCATTCGCTATTTGTTAACGTAGATAGATTATACGTACCAATTTCTTATCGCGGACCCTTTGTTTCCATCCCGTTGTATAACTCGTGAAGATATAGATTGGGTTTGAAAATGTCATGCTGTCCCGCTTAGATTTTATTTTACAAGTTATTATGATCTAAGCGGGATGCGAATAATAGCAATCGTGGTCTCGGAATGATCAATGAACTTTGATTTACCGAATTTCCTACTATCTAAGGTACGTATTATGAAAGTTTGCTAAATCATCGATCTGTGCTTATGTAACGCTTTTTTATTGAATAAACGTCACTCAAGCATAGATCTATGACTGTGTAAGCTTTTATAATACGGGCCTAAGTGTTCATTTATAGTCTCTGGAGGAACGGCTGGCAACTCTTACTGCGGATTTCGAGAAAGCCACGGCAGAGAAGATGAAATGTCAGGCGGAGGCTGACGCCACAAATAGGACTATCCAACTGGCGAACCGGCTGGTCAACGGACTGGCCAGCGAGAACGTGCGATGGGCTGAAGCGGTTTCCAAGTGAGTGCCAGTTCCCTGTCACTAAAAGTTTGGACAAGGATTTGTCTAAAAAAGTCAAGGGGAAAATATCGCTGGGTATATTGCGTAAATTGTTAAAATTGTAGAAAAGCATTTCAAATATTTAACGCCTCGAATTTTTAAAATGTTTATTTGTCCTCATGATATCTACCTTGTCAATGCCAGCCACGTCGAATGTCATTTAGGCACGTATTTATGAAAAATCGCTCAGCGAAAAAAATAATAAAAAAACGTAAAAAAAATTATAATGATAAAAAAAAAACTCATAAACGTCACTCAAGCATAGACCAATGACTGAGCAAGCTTTCTTAATACGGGCCTTAAAGATTTGGTCCTATGTCCAATTGTACGATTTCCTGAGCCTACATGACTAATAAGATTAATTAAACGTCTTTTTTCTGATTGTATCGCGTTTGATGCCACAAAAATCTTCGTTTTATCTGAAGTCTCATCCAGTGAACGTTTTGCCTTCTAGCTTATAAATACTAATCTAATGTGTTGTATATTCCAGCTTCATGATCCAAAGCACTACTCTTCCAGGCGACATACTCCTAGTGTGCGCGTTCATATCTTACGTAGGCTGCTTCACCAAACAGTACCGGTTGGATCTACTGCACAAGAACTGGCTAGTCTTCTTGAAGACTCTAGAGGTAGCATTATTATTATTATTTTTAACATTCCTTGCATAACTCTTAGATTTTGGGATGGCGTGTGAATCCTTAAACCAAAGAGGTTTCATCAGAGGCGCTCAAAAGGTAAAAGCTGTGCAATAACGACGACCAATGTGGCGCGGCGGGCGATGGTCCGCCTGTGACGCAGGACGTTGCGGGTTCGATTCCCGTCTTGGGGTAAATGTTTGTATGATCTGCAAATATTTGTTCCGGGTGTTCCTGGTATTTTCTATAATAAAAATAAAAACAAATTTAAATTTTTTTTTTTTTTTTGTATAATAAGAATAGCTATAAGTTTATCAGTCATCTAGTACCCGTAACACAAGCTCTGCTTAGCTTGGGGCTAGATGCTGTGTGGATAGCCCAGCATTATTTTCATTTTCATATTTTCATAATATTCCTAAAAAGTTGACCCGCAAGCGCGATCTATCAGTAGATCGCAATTGCGCACTGAGCCACTGAGATTCCTGCGATCTCATATCCATCAAGTTATGAAATGATCAAAGTTAAAAATTAGGTCGGAATTTTTTGGTGGCCTAGACATTTTTTAGTGAGCTTTTTCATAGCTTAATACGCCAAAACACATAGGCCCGTATTATGAAAACTTGCTCAGTAATAGATCTATGCTTGAGTGACGTTTATGCCATAGAAGCGTTACTCAAGCATAGATCGAAGACTACGGGTCATAGTGTACAATACAATAAACTCTCTAAGCACCGCTTGTTAACTCTGCTGATTATGACACAATTAAACGTTTTAAAAACTCATGTCCATGAGTGGATGGTTCCTCAACAGCCCATATTGGTCCACTGCTGGACGGAGGCCTCCCCCTGATAAGCCATATTGGCTTTTATCTCACGGGGGGTAATGCCCATAATCCACACGCTGGGCATTTGAGTTGGGGATCGCAGTTCGGTGGTAGAATTGTTCTGCATGGGGCGCTGCTCCGCCCCCGAACCTTATTCGCCTCTTACGACACCCGCGGGAGGAGTTGGGGCGGGGGGTTCTGAGCCAGCACGTGTGTATAATTATGATTTTACGATACTATTTTAAGCGTACTTTATCGTAATAATTCCAGCCGCCGATACCAATAACCGAAGGCCTAGACCCCCTGACGATGTTGACCGACGACACCCAGATCGCGATGTGGCAGAACGAAGGGCTGCCCTCAGATAGAATGAGCACTGAGAACGCCACCATCCTGTCCAATTCCGTGCGATGGCCATTAATGATTGACCCTCAGGTAATTTTGAATAATGTAGTAATAAAGTTGAAAATTTCAAGGGGTTTCCGAACAAGAGTATTTGATGTTCTTTAAATAAGTTGCTTGATTTTTACGGAACGAACCCTTTGTGTGCGAGTCGACTCGCACTTGGCGGTTTATCTTTAATTGGCGTCAGCTTTTATCCTACATGGCTTTGCTTTTTTTTTCAGTTACAAGGTGTGAAATGGATAAAGCAAAAATACGGTGAAATGCTAAAAGTTATTCGACTAGGACAGAAAGGTTATCTCGACACGATAGAGAAAGCTATCAACAAAGGAGAAACCGTCCTATTGGAGAACATCGGCGAAACTGTCGACCCTGTGTTGGATCCCCTTTTGGGTAGGAATTTGATCAAGAAAGGGAGGTAAGTTATAGAGGTCTTTAAACGTATTGTTATAGAGCTTATTTTTCTAAAGATTATTTATAGGATTGTCTGCTTGCTCTGCGTTGGAGTGTTTTGTGAATCAGAAGTAGTGTTTCTCAAACTGGAACATTGAACTGATTAGGAGTTGATTAAATGCTTGTAGGGTTGTAGAAATGCAAAATATGACCAAATAAGAGAACTTGGACTTGGAACTTGATTTCGCTTGTAAAAATGACCAACGGTTAGAACGCGAGTTTTCAGGATACGCAGTTTATAAAATGAATAAGTTTTTAATGTAAAATGGAGAGTTATTTGCTCAGTTTGAATAAAGAATTATGGCTGATAGTACTGTTAATCGAACTTTTACAGAGCAATTAAGATAGGCGACAAAGAAGTGGAATACAGTCCATACTTCCGGCTCATTCTCCACACCAAGCTGGCTAACCCACACTACCAGCCGGAGTTGCAAGCGCAGACCACGCTAGTCAACTTTACTGTTACCAGGGACGGGTTGGAGGACCAGCTCTTAGCAGAGGTAACAAAGTACTTCTAAGACAAAGAAGTGAGAAGTGGAATACGTTCCATACTTCCACTATGTTGGCTAACCTAGACTACCAGCCAGGGTCGCAAGCGCAGACCACGATAGTCAATTTCTCTGTCACTAGAGACGGGTTAGACGACCAGCTCTTAGCAGAGGTAACGAAGTACTTCTTAGACAAAGAAGTAGAATACATTTTATTCTTCCACTAAGCTGGCTAACCCACACTACCAGCCATAGTTTCAAGCGCAGACCACGCTAGTCAACTACCATACGGCTGTGTAATAAAAAAAAGAGTCAACAAATCAGCGTGTATAGGCTTTGTACTCTTATTATTTTCTCAACCAACGCAATCGCATTTGTTTACACAGCCAACTGATGTCATGACAGATCAATATGGCGTCTACTGCGTTATCGTCAAATTTGAAAATGTAAAATTTTTATGCATTTTCATGGCACTAACTATCGATTGAATGTTGTGTTTTTTTTGTGGGATATTAGCACTATATAATCTAATTGAGACACTTTCCAAAAATTGGTGTAATAACCCTATTGTCAAAAGAACGCGAATTAAATTTATCCTAACATTCTGACTCCTAAAATCTCAACTTCACATTTCCCAGGTGGTAAAAGCAGAAAGACCCGATCTAGAAGAGCTTAAAGCTGAGTTGACAACACAACAGAACCAGTTCAAGATCCAACTGAAATCTCTAGAAGACGATCTGCTATCAAGATTGTCTTCTGCCGGCGACAACATTTTGGGAGACACCGCGTTGGTCGAGAATTTAGAGACAACTAAGAAAACTGCCGCCGATATTGAGAAAAAGGTTGGTAAAAAAATATTTATAGATGCCATAACATTTGTATGATAGCCGATGCTGGATCCAGCATGAGATAAGCAGCAGGAGGCCCATTTTAATCCTCAATTATTGGTTTTGCTAATGTTGGTGTTCTAATACACCGAATTAGGGTAGGTACCAATTTGCACAAAAACTCGATACGAAACACGCAATTTCGTATTTTGGTAAATAAATTAGGCCTCTAGTAGGTACCTAGGTATCCTGCAATACTCATTCCTTTGCTGCGCCAACCTGCTGTCGATAGCATCCGCCATTTTAGAAACTAAACTCGAACATAATGTAAGATGGCGTGTCTGCTTCCGTATTGTCTATTTCATAGAAGAAGAAGGCTTAGATTGATTGTGGACACAAACGAGGTGTAGCCAAAAAATCTGGCAAATACGTCCCATTTTCCTATTCGTATACGTGCGCTCATGTGCGTGAAAGCACTGAAGTTATATGCATGTCAACTCACATAATATATATTAGTTTTTGTCTTCATAATCAAGAGAATAATTGAGTGACACTATTCCTCTGCTGTGAGTGTGATATCAGCGTATTTTATCTCTATGGTCTATGTTATAATTTTTCGGAATTGCTGTTTGAATGTTCTAAAAAGTATATGTTACTTCTGAAAAGTCTGGTCTCTACTTAACGGAGCTGATGTGTTGAATATGCTCTACTGACCATCAAACATTTATTTCTAGCTAACATTGGTTGGCTTTGGCTTTGATGTAATTTAACCGGACGTTACAATGACTATGTCTACTGATATCGAAGTATAATATCTTTTTGTAGGTGGCAGAAGCAAAAGTGACCTCATTCGAGATCGACCAAGCACGCGAGTTCTACCGGCCGGCGGCGGCGCGCGCGTCGCTTCTATACTTCATACTGAACGACTTGAATACTATCAATCCGATATATCAATTTTCTTTGAAAGTTAGTACTTAATTATATTTTGGCTAGCGTAGCTCCGTAAAGGTTCAAGCTTAGTTAAGCTTGATTTGCAAAATACGCCATCAAAAGCTAGATGCGACGAGGAGAGTTCAGGGAATCACCAATTGATCTGTGTGTAACGAGTTTGACCTCTGTCCAATACTGTCATAATGTCAACTATGATCCCTCTCGATGTTGGCATCGGGGGAGTAGTCCCCACCTCTCAAAGTCTTCAGACCCGCGCGGCTCTGAACTGAGCTGCCAAATATTTTTGCGTCAATTCTACCATGTTAGTCCTTTAAAGAGAAGTCTGTCTTACTAATGTTTCTCCTTGCTTATATTTTTACATTGCATGTATTCCCCTGAAAATATTCGCAGGCATTCAGCGTAGTGTTTCAAATGGCTATATCAAAGGCTGAGCCCGCGGAGGAAGTAAGCCAGCGCATCAGGAACCTCATCGACTGCATCAGCTACTCCGTGTTCCAATACACGTCGCGGGGGCTCTTCGAGTGTGACAAGCTCATATTCGCCTCGCAAATGACGTTCCAGGTATCCTACAGTAACAAGTTCTACCACTATGGATAAATTTTTAAAAGCTGGAGCGATTCCCTTTTGTTTTTTCTATTATCCACGCTGTAGTCACAAATCCAGGCCTCCACGTAAACAAAAGGGGATCGCGCCAGCTTTTAAAAAAATATCTTTACTTCTACCTGACCTGGTCTTCGAAGCTAACTCATGTATGGGTCCGCAAGTGTACAACAAGTTACCAGACACGATCAAAGGGACTGCTGGCAATGCTATTATTTATTTATTTATATATATTTATATTTATTTATTTATTTATTTATAAAAAATATTTATATATAAAAATATAATTTATAAAATTAAACGTCGCCTAAAAAGTTGGCTCATCGAGCAAACGTTTTTTAGCTATGATGAGTTCATAAGCTCAAAATGATATTTAACAAATCGTAAAACCCTTTTGGACAGTAGGCCATGATCAGTGATTTTTGCTGTTTTAACCGTTGCCAGGTGCTCCTAATGAGCGAGGAGATCAACCCAGCTGAGCTGGATTTCTTCCTTCGGTTCCCAATTAAACCCCACGTCACCAGTCCAGTGGACTTCCTCTCCAACCAGTCTTGGGGAGGCATCTGCTCGCTGGCCGGAAAGGATGAATTTAGGAACCTTGATAGGGACATAGAAACATCCCCTAAACGCTGGAAGAAAATTGTCGAAGCGGATTGTCCCGAACGAGAAAAGTTCCCACAAGTAAGTGCTTTTAACAGTGTATTTCAGATCACCAGATAATCTTATCTATTTTATGACCTCATTCGACTCCCTAAGACCCTGGGACTAAGCATCCAATGTAAACAGACGCGCATTGCACGAGCAGCCGTTAGGTACCCACAAGCAGTGGCGGATTTCCAGATTCGCCGCCAGTAAGCTATTCAAATTTTGCCGCCCCTACTGACCTCTACAACTCTACGCCCCAGTAAAAAAACGGCGAGCGGAGCGAGCCACGAAAATTTTCACGATTAGTATTATTGCGGTGATTGTCAAGAGTTGACCAGATTGGTTTGGCCGGGTTAGCAATAAAGGCAAGTAACGGTGAGTGAGTGAACCACGAAATTTTTATGATATTTTTCGGTTCTGGGCAACAAAACCAAAAGGAAAAGACAATGGTAGCGAGCGAAGAGAGCCGCGGGTTTTTTTGAGAATTATAGCGGTGGTTCATAAAACTTTTCGACAAGCGAAGCAACGCCTAGCAAAGCGAGCCCGAGATAAAAAAGTTATAACGGTAAATCGCGAAAGTTTTTGCGGATGTCGGATTTATTTTAGAAATTATGGAACGGCAGCGGAGCAAGTGCGCGAAAAGTTTTGAGACTTTTTAGTGGTTCGACAATTTTTTTACAAAATCTACTAAGCAAACGGCAAGCGGAGCGAGCCCCTATTTTTGTTAAGACTGCGGTGATCGGTGGTTTAGTCATCGTCGCCTACCAAGCCCAGTTGTGCAGCCCGAGCCTCTCTCAGAACTCATCACAGGGGCCGTCAAATTGTCTCCCTGAACAGGTTTGAATTGCTTAGCCATGATCGAATGTGTCAAGTACCTATGCTAAGTTTTCTTTTAGAGATTGTTTGAATCAGAAATTCGCGTTATGGTACTCCTTGCCATCTGGCACCTAGCGACCGCACCGCTCGCTTACCCTAGGGCTGGTGCTGATAGATACAGTTTATCGGTAAAACACAAGATGCGGCATTCATACATGTGTGAAAATTTCGCGCCATGCAACATTAATTGAATCTACCGGTAGCAGCTTGAATGTGAACATTCACTTTGTATATTCCTTCCAAAAAGCATTCCACACAACAACTATTACCACCGTTTCCAATTTTTCCAAATTCAAATGTATTCCCGCGCCGCCGCCGCCGCCGCCGCTTCGCTTCGCGTTACTGGCTTTTCGGTACAATTATCCTTGATTGATTCCAAAGTTTTAAGTGAGACCTATTACGCGTTGATTGATTGTAATAATGACGATAATTAATATACATTTTTTTAAACTATAATCAATGTGTTTCTTGTACCTGTATATTATTGTAATGTGTCGTGTTATGTATTGTGGGTCCAAATAAATTTATTTTCTTTCTTTCTATTGTGCGAGTGGAGCTAATAACATTTAGGTAGGTAAATAATAAGGTTCTTTTTCTGTATAACAAAAAAACATATTTAGGGCCAAATTTGCCGCCCCCGAAAATCTGCCGCCCTAGGCTCCAGCCTACTCAGCCTGCTGGTAAATCCGCCACTGCCCACAAGTAAGTGCTTTTAACAGTGTATTTATCATCTATCTGTTCTATGACCTCATTTGACTTCCACTAAGCATCCAATAGAGTCATACGCGCATTGCATGAGCAGCTGTTCATCAGGACCAATCGCATCCACGACCCGCTCCGTCAAGAATACTACTGATGACTACGAAGGGATTAACAAAAAATGCTGTAGTTACTTACTCCTGTGTCTTAGTGGTGTAAAGAGGATTTTGGTCTACAACACAAAACTTAAATGCATACCTTAAATGTATACGTATGCAATAAATAAATCTGAATCTGAATCTGAACTTCTCCAGGCAAGTCGATTCTGAGATGTCTCTCGCTAGTTAGCGTCGAGATTGCTTAGATCAGCTTCCACTTCGCCAACACAGTGATATACACGGGGTGGCCATCTGGTCTACGTACCGATGGTTTTTACCACATAAAGCCTTCTTGACATGCTTTCTTCTTGAGTTGTTATTTCATTTTAGGTCATGTTTTTGACTGAAGGGTTACTTTTTTCCAAATTCTAATCAGCGCACTTAGATAAGCTTTCCGGAATCTTTAATCATTCATTTATTAAAAACTATACAGCCATGTCCAAGGTGATTCATATTTCCAATTCCACGTTCACAAAGCTCTCTGGCCAGAAGGGATGCGTTTAGGAATCTGTATATAGAACTAGCCTCCTAAACTCATCCTTTCCTGTTAGTTAGCATCATCACATCATTGAAGAAAATACAGGTGAGTTTTTTTATCAAGTTTCAACACCTCCACCTCCATAGCCTATATTGGTCCACTGCTGGACCCAGGCCTCCCCCTGATAAGCGCCTTATTGGCTTTTATCTCACGAGGAGTAATGCCCATAATCCCCACGCTGGGCATGTGGGTTGAGGATCGCAGTTCGGTGGTAGCATTGTTCTGCACGGGGCCCTGCTGCCCGCCCTCGGTGGATATCCCTTAGTTGCCTCTTACGACATTGGGGTGGTGCAAATTCTAAGCCGGCTTTTGTGTATTGTACAAGTACCTACAATGACCATGATTATGGGAGACCATCCTATCAGTTTAAGGAGTACATTTATTTTAAGCTGGTTATTTAGTTTTCTATCTATAATCTTATGTATGTCTTGTACCTGTCTATTATTGTAATGTGCCGTGTTATGTATTATGGGTCCAAATAAATTTATGTTCTTTCTATTTTCTTTATACGACGTAAGCTATAACCTATTTGTCCTTGTTCTAGGAATGGAAAAACAAAACGCCTTTGCAGCGTTTGTGCATGATGAGAGCATTACGACCTGACAGAATGACATACGCAGTGGCGTAAGTAGCACGCGTAGCAGAACATTCTAGAACCAAACCCATGATGTCTTAGGCCTTATTATGAAAGCTTGCTCAGTCACCGATCTATGCTTGAGTAACGCTTTTCTATGGCATAAACATCACTTAAGCATATATCTTTAACTGAGCAAGCTTTTATAATATATAATATAATATAATACGGGCCTTTGACCCTCGACTTTCAATCGTAAAATGGTAATCATAGGGTGCGTTTTTCAGTGAACGTCTAGAGTGGAAGTTGAGTGCATAGCAGGAAAGAAATTTTAATGGGAAACGCCATCGCATATCCAGTCATATGGTACGAGATCTCTGTACAATGGGTGTATCGTCACATATTTCTTATTTTTCAGCGCTTATATTGAGGAAAAGATGGGCGGCAAATACGTAGAAAACCGTACTGTGGAGTTCAGCAAATCCTTCGAAGAGGCCAGTCCAACAACACCGATATTCTTTATCCTATCGCCGGGGGTCAACCCACTGAAAGACGTCGAAGCGTTAGGCAAGGTGTGTGTGTTATACTAAGGCTTGTATTGTGAAAGCTTGCTCAGTCATAGATCTATGGCTTGAGAGAAGTTTATTCCATAGATAAGCGTTACTCAAGCCAATGACTGAGCAAGATTTAATAATACAGGTCTTTGAAGAAATCTTACCATTTTGTTGAGCCTTGGTTTATGTCGACATACTCTTGATTTGATAGTGATATTTGATGGCACTGTGATGGCTTTTGAGCCATCACAGCATGAGCATGTGTTGAAAATTCTTGAAACTGTCGTTTTCCTCTCTGCGTTGAGAATGGTTAACTTGGAATAGATGGTCACCAAGTGAAATTGTAGTCAGTTTTATGAGTTTCAAGAAACTAAAAAAAAAATAAAGTTATAACTTTATCTACCTTTGTCCTGGAGTAAGACAGGCTCTGGTGGAACATCGGTCATCAGTCTAATCATCTCTGATTAGACTGCAATTAGAGGAACGAGGTCTTTGCTTAGCAATGGGAAAATAAAGGCATCTATAAAAATTCGAAAGTTACAACGCCGCAACATGTGTCAAATGAAATCCTACTCATCTTCCTTGGGGTCTGTATGATGCTGTGTGTATAACGTCGAGTTATAAGTATAAATATGCATAGAAAAAGGAATAGGCAAACAAAAGATTGCAGCTTCTTACCTACGGTTCAGTAGACAGTGATCAGGACACTCTTGTTCAAGCCTTGTTGTACGTAAAAACAGTGTGTTGATACAATACAATACAATACATTTCCTTATTAATAACGCCAAGTTACAAGTCAAGAACAAGTACAAGAATTTGTTACTGCGCAAAGCGCGGGCAGTGTTCACACCTTTCCTCTGGAACTTATCAATGTTTTTGTGGGTAAACAGAGCTACTTGATATATCAGTTAACAGGGGAGAGGCATGATGTTCAGCTCTTTAAAAAAATCTCTGCACGACACATCGTCGTCCACGCCGACGATCGCGCGCACTGCTCGTTTCTGCATGACGAAGGCCCGCTCAACATCCGCGGCTCGCGCCCACAGCTCCACACCGGTGAGGATGCTGTGGACGGTCGCATAGTAGCACGACAGCACTACGCTTCGAGACGCGGTACCAGCGAGCCGCCGCAATGCGAAACAGATACGGCCTAATTTGGAGCAGAGTTCCTCTATATGTGGCTCCCAAGTGAGTCCACTGTCGATATAGAAGCCCAGTAGTTTCGTTGTGTTCACCATCTGCAACGCAGTGTTACCAGCGATGACTGTACAGGGTGACAGTGTTGATAGATAGACTTCTTCCACTAGTAAACAAAAAGTTGTAGTGAAAGAGAAAATCAATATCACTATATTTCTTATTTGATAATAAAAGTTAGTCTTGTCTAAGGCCTGTATATGAAAGCTTGTTCAGTCATCGATCTTTGCCTGAGTTACGCTTGTCTATGGCATTACCGTCACTCAAGCATATATCTACGACAATGCAAGCTTTCATAATACGGGCCTAAGTGCTTATTTTGTAAGCCTTTAGAAATAAACTTATTGAAATCTGAAATCAGAATTGATAAATAAAGATGATGTGTTATTATTTGTCAGGTGATGTGTTTCACGGCTGACAACGGTAACTTCCACAACGTGTCTCTCGGACAAGGCCAGGAGGTGGTGGCAGAGCAGGCCATGGATGAGGCACTAGTCAAGGGGCACTGGGTGGTCTTACAGGTAACACTATCAAAAGTCTGTAGCTTTCATATTGGAATAACAGGTTTGCTGCCCCTATCCGAGTGCCCCTATCCATAGATGAGGCTCTTAATTAGTGCCTCATCCATGGATGAGGCACTGATTAAGAGGCATTGGGTGGTATTTCAGGTAACACTATCAAAAGTCTATAGACTTCGTATATATACTATGTTTAACAAATCAATGAATAAACTTCATTTTAGAACAACAGGATTTACAACGAACTGCTTTATTCAGCTTTAGACGCGTATATTTCGGAAAATTTAAACTAATATCATTCCAGATCCAACAAACCAAGTTTACCGGAAGTTTTGAACAAACATCCATCCTAACCCTTTTTAACTGTGTATGTGATGAACAATGTTCGTAAAACGAATAATGATGTTAAATCTAATTCTCTTTCAGAACATCCATCTAGTAAAGAAATGGCTGCCGAACCTCGAAAAGAAGATGGAAAGCTTCGCAAACGGTTGCCATGACGATTTCCGCCTGTTCATGTCAGCGGAGCCGGCTGCCACCGCAGGTGCACACATCATACCGCAGGGGATCTTGGAGTCCAGCATCAAAATCACTAATGAACCGCCTACTGGCATGCAGGTACTCATTACATCATCATACTTGCTGAGAAACAAAGAACTAAATGTATAAAACTGTACCTACTTCTGTGTCATGCTACAACTGTCGCTTATCAACATCAGCGGCAACCCGTCTTCACTCACTGCTGAGTATAAGTTTGTTCCATTATGCCTGTTAGCAATAACCAGCTCACCTTGGCTCAGAATCTTCCTAAGGTGCTTTACAAAGTGACTTCGGATGGTTGAGGATTTGTGTCTGCTGGATGTAGGCCCCAAAACTCTCGTTAAAATCTTTACAGTCCTCCGCCAGTGTCATCCAGGTTCCCTAATAAAGATATTTACCACTCTTGACAGGCAGATTGGTTTGTTGGTTCATAGTGGGTCATAAATACACAGAAGGACGCTCCTGCCCTTCCTCTGTTAAGCTCCCTTAGTTGGCTCTTGCGACATCCACGAGCTGAGTTGGAAGGTACAAGTAAAGTAAACATTTATTTTGTTAACCAATACACACATAGCACATACAAAAGATAAAGGTAAAGATAAAAGTAACAATTACGGTAACAAAAATGGCCAACACTCAGCAGATGCCATGGCAGGATGTATCCTGGAAGAGACTGGAAGAGATCGCTTCTTAGCGATAAGGCCGCCCATTGTACTTGTGTCTTCTGTAAAGTCTTTTGTATTGTATTTTTGTTGGTGTACAATAAAGTATTTTTGTATTGTATTGTATTGTATCCTGCAATAGCGCTGGTCTTTCGTGGAGGCCAGAATGAAGCGCGTGAGTCGCTGCGCAACGTACACATACACAAAGACAAAATTAAAAGAAAACTCAAATAAAAACATATTAACATATGAAAAATCTAAAAGTGTACAATAGGTACAGGACAAATTTACATAAATAACATAACTCGTAGGTATAAGTTTTAACATTAAAATATTTTCATTGAGGTCTGATTCTTACGCCGCGGCTAATCACGCTTACAACGTATCAAGCTATGTCTGACCTCAAACCAATATCTTTTACCATCTAGCAAATCACTAGGTTAAACTACATACATATATGTATGTACGAGTATATTGCAGATAGTCTCATCAGACATTTTCTACCCATTGCTGGGCATAGTACATGGAATTATTTTCGGAATACTTAGCACCGGTATTAGAAGATCAAATACATCTACAAATCGGACTAGTGGGCGCTTTTTTATTTTAATTTTATTTTGGTGGTAATATGGTGAAGTAGCACTTATTTTGCCATCCACATATTACAACCTCGACACCTAACCTTACCATTCTTCGAGTAAAATAAAAACAAGCATCTTCATCGTCTATTAAAAATTTCAGGCCAACATACACAAAGCACTGGACAACTTCAATCAAGAAACTCTGGAAATGTGTGGTAAAGAAGCCGAATTCAAAGCTATACTGTTCGCGCTCTGCTATTTCCACGCGGTGGTGGCTGAGAGGCGCAAGTTTGGCCCGCAAGGGTGGAACAAAATCTACCCTTTCAATGTTGGTAAGTCCAGAACCTTCGAAATGGTAACTTTGATACGGAAGACCTAAAAATATAAATTTGTAGATATTTCTCATGTAAGGAAGAAAAGTGTACCTTCATATCACGGAAAATCTGATTTAAATTATATAGATGGGCAATATGGGCATAGCTTTGTTACCCGACTTACTACATAGATTCTCCCCGCAGCTTCACACGCGTTTTTCCGGGATAAAAAGCTTATCTGTTAATCTAGGTCTAGAACTACATCTATGCAAAATTTCAGCCCGGTCCGTTCTGAATTTTTGGCGTGAAGACATCTAACATCCGACGTGTCGCATTTATAATATTTGTGTGATATACAGGGTGTTCGGCACAAGGTTTGTCATATGTATACTGGGGGTAGGTGGAACTAAGTGCAATAGCTTGGGGGCTTTTTAAACCATGAAAAGCCTCTCGGCTATTTTTAAGACTTTTTTTAAGATTTTTCGATATTTTCCGACATTTGAAATATTTAATGCTGTAACTTAACGAGTATTTGTACAAAATAACATAGCTTACAAATTGTTTTAATTACATTTGGCTTGTTAGTCCTTACTAATAAAACAATATTTACGTTAGATCTAGGTTAATAATAATAAAGCAGCAATAAGCAGCTGGTTGAACTCTCAGTTTTAAATTTACACTTTTCATTACTTTGCATGCCTATCTGCTTTATTTACTAAGATCTCACGTAAATATTAATTTTATTAGTAAGGACTAACACATTTCAGATGTAATTAAAAAAAATGTAAGCCATGTTATTTCTTATAAATAAAATTACAGCTAAGAGCCCAAATACTCAAACGCAATTCAGATTTAAGCTCGTCTCGAGTGACGAATTATTGACAGATTTTCACTGAAAACTGTCAAAAAACTCGACTTGAGACGTGCTCAAATCTGAGTTGCGTTTGAGTATTCGGGGGTTAATAATACAAATTTGGGAAAAAAATTATAAGTTTAAAAAGTTCCATAAATTAGCCGAGAGGCTTTTCAGGTTTAAAAAAGTCGCCAAGCTGTTGCACTTGGTTTCACCTAGCCCCAGTTTCCATTACAAACGTTGTGCCAAACACCCTGTATATCTTATTTGTTTCCGTCTGATACTTTCAGGCGATCTAACAATTAGCGTGTTCGTACTATTCAACTACCTCGAAGCCAACTCGCGCGTCCCCTGGGAGGACCTCCGATATCTGTTCGGGGAGATCATGTACGGGGGGCATATCACTGATGATTGGGACAGGAGACTCTGCAACGCTTATTTGGAAGAACTTATGCAGCCAGATTTGGTATGTTAGTAGTATGGCCGTGGAGGTCGTGGCGGAAGAATCACCCAGTTCAGTTGTGTAAACTGAGCAAGCGTAATACGAGCCTTAGACTGTCAATCGATGCATGTTTTGATACCAGGTGGACGGTGAGCTCCAACTAGCCCCCGGCTTCGCCGCCCCTCCAAACACTGACTATACCGGCTACCACCAGTACATAGAAGACGCGATGCCGGCAGAGTCCCCCTATTTGTACGGGCTGCATCCCAACGCAGAGATCGGTTTCCTGACGACAACGTCCGAGAACCTCTTCCGGACCATATTCGAGATGCAGCCGAGAGATGCCCAGGCGTCTGGGGCTGCCACGGTCACTAGAGAAGACAAGGTAATACACAAGTTTATTGGTGCTTTAGCGGATCTACCTGGATTAGGTGTTTTAGTGCGACGATGATTAGATTTTTTGAAGGACTGTTAAGTCTCAAACAATTTAAATTTAAAAAAAAATGTTTGATGGACACCTCTTACAGTCCTCCAACGGCTCTAACATAAGGTTTATCGCCCCTCATAATCTGCATTCATTTCTGATGACCAGTACCTATTTTAATCATGACATTCTTAAATTAATGAATTCTACGAATATGAAGTTTCAAAGTTATCAATCTAATAGGGGCAACCCAAAATAATTGTAGCGCCCTGACAAGGTTTTTATGCATTGTGTACCCACTAAGACTACCTAAACCAATGAACAATAGATACATAGGTATCTAGGTATTGTTCTTAGGTGTACATAAATCACAATAAATTTATTTATTTATTGAACCTTAATAAAAATCATGTCAAGTGTCAGTATAATTATTACAGGTGAAGAAATGATATGAATATGGTTTAGATTGCTGTGTTGATCCCGGCCTGTAAAGAAGTCCCACCTTACTTGGTCCTAGATCCTAGTTAATAGTTAGTTTTCTAATCTGCTTCAGAAAGAACTAGTAGAGTCCTGTACTCTAGACTCTAGAGTACAGGACTTTTGATCTGACTGCTGATATTAGGTTCCTAATCATGAGAATAATTTTTAAAATGGTCAAATCACAGTCCATGTGACCAAAATCGCGGTAGGAAAAAAATATCTATGTATTCTACCCACTCAAAATTTACTCACACTTGGCAGGTAAAACAAATGCTAGACGAGATAATGGAGAAGCTCCCCGAAGAGTTCAACATGGTCGAGATAATGGGTAAGGTGGAAGAGAGGACTCCGTACGTTATCGTCGCTTTCCAAGAATGCGAGCGGATGAACTATCTGACGGGAGAGATGAAGCGATCGCTGAGGGAACTGGACTTGGGCCTCAAAGTGAGTTGTTAATGTTATGTCTAGGTAAATTAACTGTCTCTTTTAAAGTCTAGAATTTTGTAGAAAAACAATGGTGTCAATTCAGATGACATAAAAACTAAACTAATTTGACAAAAATAACACTAAAAAATAACTAATAATAATTGTAATTAAAATTTTTGTGCTGTCAAATTATTTTAAATTATTTTTACGAATAAACAGCAATAGCACGCTCTTTATTTCCAACAATATTCTCTTGATGTATATGGCATAAAGTGCCAAAGTAGAACTTTGACTCCGATGCAAGATTTCTTGGATCTCTTTGCTGTACACAACGTTTTTTTGTCTATCCTAAAACGATGCGGTACTGGCTCCTACAATGCATTATCAAATTATTTATTTCAGGGTGAATTGACTATCACATCAGTGATGGAGGAACTGGAAAACGCACTATTTTTAGACCAGGTACTTTAGATATGGTTCCAGTTTTAAAGTGGATGTCATTTTATTTAGATGATGCTGTGTGGATTGCCAGCATTATTATTATTATTATTTGTAGAAAACAGTGATGAAAGTGTTGTCCCAAAAGCTGACTTACTTATAAAAAATATTTGATGCTAGGTACCAGCGATATGGGGTAGTAGAGCTTACCCCTCGCTGCTCGGTCTAGCGGCTTGGTATGTGGACTTACTCCTCAGACTGAGGGAACTGGAGACCTGGGCCACCGACTTTGTGGTAAGAATCATCTTCTACTGTGACTGTTCTGTTGTGGAACACCTGATAGGTTGGTATAAGATTAGAATCACCTATTTTTGACACTGCCTTTCCCCTATAGTTTCCGACATTTCACGCAATAGCGGTTTAACACCATAACTTTTCAATCAAAATAAACTATTCACATAAAATTTATCTTCTGAACGCCTAGATCTGTTTCATCTATAACTGATTAAAAAAGAAAAAAAAAAATGCTATACCAAAGCATATTCTACCAAAATGTGTGGAATGTTTTTTGTCTTTTTAGTCGCTAGCTTTAGCTTTAGTATTCTGATTTGATTTATCAAATCTCTAAGTCTAGCAGAAGTTGTGAAGTGAGTTTTTCTGCTATTTTAAGCGCTGGATAAACTTTTTCTGTTTTCTACCATACCTTTAATATCCGCCTCATGGCTTGTTCCCAGCTACCATCGTCCGTGTGGTTGGCTGGTTTTTTCAACCCGCAAAGTCTACTGACGGCCATAATGCAGAGTACCGCTCGCAGATACGAGCTGCCATTGGACAAAATGTGTCTGCAATGTGACGTCACGAAAAAAATGAAGGAGGAGTTCACGTAAGTACTAAGAAATCCTCAGGAAGCTGTGTTTTACAAGAAACTTTAATCTATATAAGAGTCAAGGAAATTCTCCTTGTGAAAGGGGTCGTCCAGAGAAATACTACCATACCGTTTTCCGCCACCTAACAGCATTGCTGTGTTTGGCTAATGACTGAGCAAGCTTTCATAATACGGGCCTTTGGTTTTTTTTGTTGACTAGCGCGGGGCGTCACAGCTTAGATCGCGTCCTATCGTGTGCCCGTACCTTGCCTAAAGTTGGCAGCGCTCAAATCTTAGGAGCTTGTCACATTGGCTCGTAACTTTTGACAAGCATTTTCATGTAAAAAGGGTTTGAATTATTTACCTCACAAGGGTGAAACCTGGGTTTTATTGTTATATTAACTAAATCAATGGCTATCAGGACTTTCTACGTTTTACTTCATGGTTTAATGCCCTTTATATTACAGGAAACCAGCAAAAGAAAGATTTAATAGTCTTCTAACCCATGTAATAAATGTTTTGATTGATTCTGATCATGATCTGAAAGGAAATGAAGATCCCTGTCAGTAATTCTGTCTCTACAAATAGCTTCCTATAGAATTAATTTTAGACGAAACATTTATTTTATGCAAATTGGTATTACAAGATCTTGAACTATGTTTTTTATTCTTGCTTGATCTGAGCGTCTGAATTTCATCAGTATGTAAGTACGACGTATAACCAGCTCTTTAGGCTGCCTAGGCAATAGAAGTCAAGTTTATACCTACTAGGCAATTTTATCTTAAATTTATCTTAGACCAAATTTCAAGCGTTCTTAATATAGGCTAGGCATTTATAGTAGACACACTGATTTCGCTATGGCTGTCCGAAGTTACGCTTCCTTTCAGACCTCGTAGATTGTATGTTAATAATTTCTTAGCAGGTATTTTGGTAAGTTGACGCTTGAAGAGCCTTTACAAGCCTTTTGTTGGTAGGTACAAATATGTAGGTACTATTTACTAGAGTAACCTATGTAGACCAAGGTTTCAATTGAAGATGTAATGCAAGTGTAATAATTGTGTGAGTGCTTTCAGTTATAAATATAAACATCATGAACTCTATAAAATACATAAACGACTTCAAATGCTGCTTAATTGGCTTTAAATCAAAATTGCACGAATAGCAGCACGTATGTAATCTACGAAATGTTGAAAGTACATTGCGGAATAACATTTCAGCTGTTTTAGGTGTATTTTCATGCATTATGCTGGTAACAGACTGGCTTACTTAAGCGAGGCTTCAACCCATAGGATTGTGTTACCGCCTTGGATGTTCTTAATGTTGGCTAGCAGAATGGCAAAGCAAAGATAAGTCCTGGCTTCAATATGGATCAAACCGACGATTGTCCATTGCTTCGCTTCGGCTGTTGCTAATCATCTTGTGCTGACAATGTGTCAAACACTTTGATGTACAAATCAAATTTTTCATGTCTTCTAAGCATGAAAAGTTTTATTCATCAGTTATTGATTCTCCTCTAGAATCAATAAAAATTTAGTGAATCTCTAAATTGGTTCATTTTTCTCTGTTCATAAAAAGTTATTTTCAGTGCTCTACCTGTTTTCCACCTACAGTCGAATTTAACACATCGTCAGCCAGCCTAAAGCTCCACACCCACTTCAGCGCACGCTTACACAAACCTCTAACAAGGCTCCGTCCGACAGCATCCTTGATTCCAGGGCGGCTCCGAAAGACGGTGCGTACGTCCACGGGCTCCTGATGGAGGGCGCGCGATGGGACGTTCAAGCCGGGATTATAATGGACTCGCGCCTTAAGGATCTGTTTCCGCCTATGCCGGTTATCAATGTCCGGGTAAGTTTACCGTGCTTTCTTTTTCCTAGGATTTAAAGATTTCTAATTATTAGGATGCGATTATTTTACAATGAGTCGTTTACTATAAAAATTATGTCTTCGTTCGACCTGACTCAAAATAGAAGGCTATGTCCGCAGTAAAAACGAAAGACCTTTAAAACAGTTATAGACGAGAGAGATTCTCTTGAACCTATAAAACGAAAACACATTTTTTACGAGCACTAAACTAAAGTATCTTATTCATAACATTTAATGTATATTTTAGGCAGATTGTTAGAGCCCCCTATAACTCCAATGGTCCTGGATTCAGTTAAAGTTGTCGCTACTCCCAGCTAGTGCCTACCCTATTTATCACCCATGGCGGAGTCGGCTTTCGATTAATTTCCTCCACTCTGTGTTTGACACTGTCTTCGGAAACTCTATTTTTCCACCTAGCAACACCACCAAAGCTTGCTATTTCCGTTTCTCCAGGCGATAACCCAAGACAAACAAGACCTCCGCAACATGTACGAGTGTCCGGTATACAAGACGCGCACGCGCGGTCCTACCTACGTGTGGACCTTCAACTTGAAGACCAAGGACAAGCCTGCCAAGTGGACCTTGGCTGGGGTCGCGCTTTTGCTGCAAGTTTAGGTTATATTCCATGTTATGGCCCAACGGCCTTGAGAACTCAAAATTATTATCTTCCATATTATATAGAAGAAATACCTACATTTCGAATATTTTTTTTATTCGAAATTTGGATATTTCTTCATGACGCTATTGAGTATTTTTCGTTAATTCAAATATTTGTCAAAATATTTTACATAAATTAAACATTTCACGCATAAAACAAATGATATATACGGCTACAGATAATTATTTTGTGTTCACAAGATCATTGGGCCATACACCAGCCTTAACTACTTAGATTAGTTAATAGTGACCTACAATAAGGTAGTCCGTTTCAATATCATAGCACACAGCTGTATTAAAACGTGAATAAATCGGGAAAACACAAAATCCGCAAAAACGCCTTTTTTTCTGATGTAAGTTGGGGCATAAATGACACTTCATTATAGGTTAGTACAATACCGGTGTTTTGCAAAAAATAACAGAATGTCAGCAATCATGAAAAACAAACGATCGGTGCGGAATAGACTCACCGTTTGGAAGGACTACCTTTCGCTTATGTTCGCGGCTTTATTTTGCATTAGCCAGTTTAAACATTCAACATTGTGTTAAACCAATCTAAAGATATTTTCACGATACCCTATCATTGGCTGAAACATGATCCTTCTGTATGTAGACGGGTTTACTTATAATAAATGATTTGCTTTGAATATGCTTTCTGGGTCTTCTATGATTTGTTTCCTCAGGCCACAACTGGGGACTCTAATGCAAGTTCTCATTATTACCTACTTACGCCATTTTTTCTAAAATTATTCATGGCTTTTTATCCTTAGCTCCTTGGCTTTAGAAGTGAAGCCGCGTGCAAAAGCATATTTAAAAAATATATATTCCGTCTTTTAGCAATTATGAGGTACATAATATTTTGAAAATATTTATTTTGTTGTTTTAGTTTAACATAATGTAGATGACTTTGTTAAGTCATAATATGTCATTAGCATTCCATTGTACATTTAAACTACTTTTATTGTTTTAAGATTCGTAGCTTATTGTAATGGTGCATGCATATCACATATATATATTATATATATTTATGTATGTATCGTATCGTATACCCATTCTACTGTTAGTATTCCATTGTTATTTGTCTGATAATTAGTCAATATCCTAAATAAATATTGTATTCACCCACTCCGTATTTTTATTCTAACCTTATGTGACTATTTGGAATTCAATACATGCATTTTACCTAACCAAGATAACGTTATGTAGGTACGAGACCAGATTTGTCTTAAATTTGGTATTTAGACCTGTATTGAGTACCTGCTGATTACCAAGTAAAAAAAATAACCCCACCCGTTCCCCTCGTATATTGTTAGAAATTATTCGATTTAAGAACGGTAGGTACATTACAATCTATAGAGGCACCTATTCCTACCGATCAGCTAAACATCCAATCCAATTTCACCGTTGCAATTGAATGCGATAAACATATAAGATAAACTTAGTTCAGCGCTTTGAACGAGTTTAGTGCTACGTATCAACGTTTGTTAAATTAAGCTGAATTTAATTTAACAAACGTTGATATTGGGACCTAAAAATACCTAGCTGATACTAGGCTTACATAGTGTTTAAATATCTTCTATAATACAGAAATGTTTTATTGAATTCCACATTATAAAAATTTGGTTTGAATGAGTCACATTCACAAACCTACCTTGCTATTTTATGGGCTTATTGACATTGTAGTAATTGCCTAAAATATCCAATGACCGATAGAAATGGAATATAAATGGCAGTTTATAATATAAAAACGTGATGACTCACTGTCTACTAGGATGTTAAATACCCAGAGGCAAAAGGCCAAAACTGACCTTTGACGGAACCTTTGACCTGAAATTGGTGATTTGTTATTTATACGCGTAGAAATGTTACGAAACACTTTCACTTGAGAATTTATGAAAGTAAAGAATGTAGAAAATATATTATGTGACATAGGTACCTACCTACTTAAATTAAGGTTGTACTATGTAGACAGGCTAATTTTACAAAGTTTGAAATCCTCCATTTAACTATGATATTGGCACGCCTTAGCATTAGGACGGCTGCACCGATTCTCTACGTTGTTATGGACGCGCTTTATTTTGTCTCCTTTAGAAAATTATAAAACCTTGTGTCCACAATGATTTCTACAAAAGGATTTGATGAGGTGTAATAAAATGATGATATCATTTTCATATAAATTATTAACGACATTTGTCTTGATTTATATCATCTTGATTATTTATTTAATATATATTAGTTTGTTCGGAACCTTCAAACTTTATTGGGACTGGATTATATTGCGAATCTTATAATAATTCTGTTGGCAATAAACATGTAGATGGATGAGA
Organism: Eupithecia inturbata; assembly: GCA_963662085.1. Lineage (NCBI taxonomy): Eukaryota > Metazoa > Arthropoda > Insecta > Lepidoptera > Geometridae > Eupithecia > Eupithecia inturbata. The sequence goes on along the minus strand of OY759177.1, from coordinate 13,502,108 downwards.
TTATATCATGGTCTATGACTGGCAAAATCACTAACACGTAATACTTACGTTACGAATTATAATATTGTTGGTTTATTAGTTTAATTAATTTATTAATTTGATTTTTAAAACGAGAGATTCAATTAGCAACTAAAGTTTCCCTGATGTGAGGTGTGACCTGGTTATAAGCGACTTTTGCAACGTAAAAATGGAAGGTAAAAATATTTTATAACTTATTATTGGTCAGTTACTTAAGGAGAGAAATACCATTCGGTACTTTTTAAAGGTGAAAACGGAACCCCATGTCTCTGCTGACCGTTCGTCCGTCCGTCTGTCACGTGGAAATCTTATGAACCATAAGAGCTAGACGGCTCAGATAATGTCAATTCTCTTGCCGCTATAACAACAAATAATAAAAATAAAATAAATATCAAAATTAAAGGATTTTTTGGCTATTTTTGCTCTTAATTTGTCATGGCTGTATCTCTTGAACTACAATAGGTAGGACACATGAAACTTTCTATAATTAGGTAACACTTCAACTGTAACAATAACAAATACTAAAAATAAAATACAGTTGAAAATTTAAAAGGGTCTCCGAACAAGTGAAAATTTGATATTTTTAAAAAAAGTTGCCTGATTTTTACGGTACGGAACCCTTCGTGTGCGAGTCGACTCGCACTTGGCGGTTTGTTATTCTTGTTCAACGAATTTTGATTGCTGACTGTAAGTGGTAGCACTGCTCTACTATGACAACTAATGTCTACTGATGCAGCTATTTTTGCTCATCAATGTTAGAAAAATTACCTACGCTCTTAGCATATGTTTTAATGTTCAGGTACAGAAGAACCTTAACACATTTTGTGTGCATTTCTTTATGTGGGTGGTGATGCATTAGCATAACGTGGTGCTAGTGCTTAGTAGGTAGTTAGCTCACCTTGTTAGACGCGCGTGGGTAGCGCCACTACATGCAGTGATTTGGAAATGCAATTAAATTAATATTTGTCTTTAAAAATAATAAAAAATCTACTCAGCAATATTCGAATATACCTGAGTAGATTTTTTATTTTTTTACCTCCATGTTAAGGTGAAAGTGAAGTAATAGAATGGGATTTATTCATTGTAAAAAATCTACAACAATATTCATATGTATATGGCTAATAAAGATATCCGAAACTTCAATAGCGAACATCGATTTGATAGATGGATAAATAATGCTTATAATATATAAAACAGTTTGGTAAAAGGTAGGTAACAGAATTGGCGGCCAAATCGCTTAAAGCGATTTCTTTCAGGAAACCAAAGCTTAAAAGAGACGATCACATGATGGCGGTGCAGGAGCTAATTACAAATATAAAACTAATACAAACTTTAACAAACTAAAATAATTTTATACATATACACATATACCAAATAGAAATATACACTAATACGACATATAAGATGGAATTTTATTGATTCGGGAACCAAAACACAATTGAGGTTCTCTGTATTAAAAGTTTTATTAAGTTAGTATCACATTTTCCCTCGTAATTTGACGACAGCCTTGACCACAGATTACTACGTAATTAGTATAGGCCTGTCAGTGTCACGATCTGACATTGACAGATACACACGATGAAGCCCGATAGCGGGAATATTTAAATTTAAAGAAAACCATATTTTTCTTTACATAAATAACAACAAATAGCAAGTGGTGACTTTGAGGATACTAATTAATTACTTACCTAAATATTATTCGTAAACTTTTCGATTAAAAGTGTGATGAGATGTGTTTTTTTTTGTATATTAATAGGTAGATCGTTTCATAGTCATAATTGAAGGTGGAAGTGAAGATAAAGAAAACAATAGGGTTTATTTGTTATATACAAATATGGGTAGGTCAGGTACAGGTAGGTACATACGAGTATCTGTAACAATGATAATACATAGAAACTTCAAAAGCTGTTCTATTGAAAAATTCTTGGATTAGACTCTACAGGCTCGTTGGGAAATGAAAACAAAAATAGTTTCATATATATACATATAAATGCAAATTCTTTTTCATCATCATCATCATTAACCTATCTTAGTCCACTGCTGGACATAGGCCCCTAATGAGCGCCATTGCGCCCTGTCTTTTGCTTGCCGCAGTCTTTCTTAGATCGTCATCCCACCTGGCCGGAGGGCGTCCTACACTACGTTTGCCGAGTCGTGGTCTCCACTCGAGAAAGCGTTTACCCCAGCCGTTGTCGGTTCTTCGCGTGATATGGCCGGCCCACTGCCACTTTAGCTTGCTAATTCTCTGAGCTATGTCGATAGCTTTGGTTCTCTGTCGGATGTATTCGTTAAGAATCCTATCCTTCAGAGAAACTCCGAGCATAGCTCTTTCCATAGCTCGCTGAGCGACTTTGAACTGGTGGACCAGCCCTACCGTGAGTGTCCACGTCTCAGCTCCGTAGGTCATAATGGGTAGGACGCACTGGTTGAAAACTTTCGTTTTCAAGCATTTCGGTATGGATGGAAATTCTTTTTGTATGTTACTAAATCTCTATGCATCAAAATTTCGCAAATCATTTGAAATAGGTACCTAACTATAAGCTTAGTATGTGTTTGGTAAAGTACTCAAAGAAAAGCAGCGTCATGGAACCTTGACCCAAACTTCTAGCTTCGCATAATGACTTAGTGGGTGGGCTCAGTGACTGATGAATAACACCAGATAATAATATGTTCAGAGAAGCTTCATTTATTTTGGGATACTAGCCTACCAAATAAATTTCCAGTTCCGATCGTAAATATTCTTTTGATATAACATTGTTTCGCCATTATGTTTACTAACGCCAGAATTTTGACATTGTCAATTTTCAAAAACACTTTTTGATCACAAGCATATCGCCGGTATGTAGATTACATATTGCAGTCTAGGTTTTGAAAAAGAACACGAAAGGGTATTTGCAAATTCCACAGCCGTGTACTATAGAGGTACACTGTACTAGCTACTTAAATTGTTAATTTTATAACAGGTTTCTTAGTGCATTCTTTTAACAAAAACTAGGCAGCCACAAAAAATGCATTCGCTTTACCTCATCCCAGTCACTGTCTAGGTCATTTCTAAGGTCAAGCTTTGTTTGGGTCGTCACACATCGTTTTATATTTAGTTTGCCTCATTTATCTGCTAGGATATCGAATTAAATTGTCGACTGGAGATTTGTTTTCTTCCGACCATGGACATTAAATTAGGTACCTATATTTAAAACCTTAGTTTATAATATATTAAAGATTATTTATCGCGGTGTTCTGGGTATTTTCATAATAAAGAATTATGAAAATACCCAGAACACCGGGAATAAATATTTGCAGATCGTACAACCTTCCTGCGTCGCAGGCGGACCTTCGCCCGCCGCGCCACATCGGTCGTCGTTATTGTACATGTACAGCTTTTACCTTTTAAGCGCCTCTGATGAAACCTCTGGTTCACGGACTTACACGTTATCCTAAAATAAAAAAAAACATAGAAGGAAGCTGCTGCCCTTTTGGTAGACCTTAGTTAGTTCTTATGATTACTACTACGTCGTGAACGCCACGGCTCTATATTTCTATGAATGCAGAGAAATTATGAAAAAGACGGTACTCTGGTAGGTACTTATTAGATCTATTTATTCTTTAGATTTAAAGGATTTCGTTTTTTTATTTTATATATTTTTCTCCTCTTATCAGGGGGAGGCCTGGCTCCAGCAGTGGACCAATATAGGCTGTGGAGGTGGAGATGGGTAGGTACCTAACCTAACTACATTCTCTTACCTCGAAGTAAAACAAATTGAAAAGGTTCTATCTCAAATAAGACGCTGTCTACGTTCCGATTGCCAGCAAATTCAAAAGTGTAGGCTCCAGGCGCTCTAGGGCCTTGATTTATCTTATCTGAGTACAATTAGATAAATTGCAGGGCAGTTGCTAACAGGAGGTTGTTTATCGTTGTTCATTTGAATACGTTTAGCATCTTCTGCCGTGTTGGTGTCTTGTACTCACCTACTGCTTCGCGTACCTACTAGAGATCCCACACTTTCCAGCTTTATAGTTTTAGTTATTTGTACAGTCAGCGTTAATGAATCATTAGGTGCATTTCTTGTATAAAAGGATATTTTCCCTTTGAATAGAGTTCCGATACTTATTTATTTATTGAACTAGATACACCAACAATTACAAAAAAGGACTTATTATCATTGCTATGTATAAATTTATGTGTGAATTGTCCATCATTATTATTATTATGTGTTTCTCATTTCCATGATCTCTATCTTTGAGAGGCAGTGTAGGGCCGAAACCAACTGCACTGGGCCCTTTATGAAAGTTAATCTAAAAACGAGGGCTACACATATTTATATTCTTAGGAAATGTGATCTCTTAGCGTAAGTACTTTATATCCATTTTAGTAAATACGTTTAGTAAGAAGGTATCGCTTGATCGTCTATTATTACATAATGTAGCAAAGGCATTATGCCCTAACATCTTCAAGACGGCGCCGCTTGACATTTGGCCCACTTGGCGAACTTCTAACCTTAACCAATATAAGAACTACTATCTCTCATTCATTACTTTGCCAGTGACTTCTCTGAATTTGTTCAGAAAAACTATACCTTGATGTTCTACAACATGGCAGTCTAAGGCCCGTATTATGAAATTTGCGTATTGAGTAACGTTATGCCATAGAAAAGCGTCCTCACTCAAGCATAGATCTGTGACTGAGCAAGCTGTCATAAAACGGGCCTAAGAGAGAACTAGAACACTTTGTTTTAGTAGGTAGTAACAGTTTGTAGGTAGATAAAGGTATAACTACCTAGATATAGGTAAAAGTGCATTTATTTTAATTTATTGTGTTTGAAAATATATTGATTGACTATTATTTTCTTACGCTAGTAAAAACTTTCTTTCAATTTATTGTTTTACCACACGAAAGGCGTCTCTTCTTTGTAATGAACCTGAAGTGAAACTAAGTGTGAAACTGACTGAAACGTTCGGTAGATTTCACATAAGACCTGATTGATTTCGTCGACGACGACGTAATGAATGAAGAGTCGTTTCATCTACAAATAATTGGTAGGTACCCACTTATCTTTCTATAACCAACACTGTTGTTTGTGTTTTAAATTTTATATTGTCACTTTAGCGCAGCATATATTGTTTGGATGTTTGGATGTATTTTACCTTTGACGCTAAACAACTTAATGTATCGGTCTGAAATGATGTTTAGATTATCATACTATTTACGACGCTCATTGGCTGCATTTTTTACAAAAAAGAAATGAACCAATGGGCGGCGAAAATAGTATAACCATGGCTTCGTACGCGTTTTGTACGGCTTTTATGGCTTGTCTTTGTTCTAGTCGTCGAATGACATCTACTTATGCAAAATTTCAGACCGATCCGTTCAGTTGTTTAACCGTGAAAAGTTATTAAATATCCAAACTTCCATCCAAACTTAAGCATTTATAATATTCGGAGAGTAGATTTTGTAAAACTGTGTTCGAAAAATAAAATAATAAATTCCTCCCATCGATTTCTAGCTTAAGTACGAGTACAGTAGCGTTCATTGTAAGCTGACCACTCTGTTACATTTGAAGTCATTTCTATGATAACAAAACTATTTTAAAACTAAAATCTTTCGGTAAAATTAAGATAGCAGGCCGTTTCATATAAAAACAACAAATTTAATGATATAAAACCAAAACTGATGTAACTAGGAGACTTGGAACCTGCCAGCTGTCAGCTAACGATCAACACCACTGTACATCCTTTTTATACCAAAGAGACATCAATCCAACTGCAGAATCTGCCTGTAATCTATTCGCTCCAAGTAGCTGATCTACATTTCCGTGTCGCCTCTCATCTATCTCGAGCCGTCGTTAAATTACGACTGTCCACAGTTTTCTTTTTGCACCTTAGATAACCAGTTAACACATTTGTAGACAAACAATTACGTGATTGTAGGCGTTGGACTGCTGGTGGAACTAGCTTCTTGCTTGCTTGCTAGCTTTGTTCGCGAGTTGATGATACTCTATAGATCTTTACACAATCGCAATCATTGGAATAGGTAAGTTATGGGTATCGGGTATTTAACGCGTACATTTTTGTTTTAATTTTCCGTCTTTTTGAATTTGAAGATAAACTCTCCGAATATCGGGCGCCAGTGACCTAGTATTACGGTTTTACGCTGAATCGCAGTTGAAATATAGGGGAATAAAACAAAGCATTACACGACAACTACGCGATACAGAACTCTATCGTCACATGTGATCAGATTCGGTTAAGGCCCTGATTACCCAATCTATACTCTTACCACCTTATTCAAAATGGACTCCTAACTTAAAACCGTTACTAAACAGCGTTTGTTCTCACTCTGACTTATCAATAGAAGAAGACCGAGTGAGAGATAGCAATTCTCTAAGTTAGCAGACTATTATGAATAAAGAGGTATATGTCAACTCTACACTCTAATCTACATAATACCCAGGTAGGTACCTGTTTGCGCTGAATTACTTCTGCCACTTAACGAGCTGCCAGCTACCTAGATATTGGATACGGATGGAACCGCAAGCGAACTCATAAACCGATAATCTGAGATGCAGCGAGTTAGAGCCACTTTCACTAGCTATCATCAGACCAACTATCACGGCATGGCGTTTAGCGGTAGAAGTGGAGATAATTTAACAATTTCATGGAACTTATCCTCATCATTCGAGATATGACACAGTGTTACTATATCGTACTAATATTATAAAGCCGAATGTTTGTGAATGTTATTTTGCTACCTAAGATCTCCAAAACTACTGAACAGATCAAGATGAAATTTGAAGTACATTTAGGATATAGCCTGATTTTCTTATTATACCAAAAATACGCGAGCGAAGCTGCGGGTAGGAGCTAGTACATTGATATGTTTAGCAGATATTGATGTAACTACTGATCGCATTTGTATATTTTTTATAGGTAATAATATAGGCATTTTTCATACAGCGTCGTCAAGCCCCATAGGAATCAGAGCTTGGGTTATCGGTTTTTAGATACCTTCGCTTTGTTGAAACCTCTGAAAATTGTGTATTAAAAAAAAACGTATTCTTGTTCCTAATTTGTTCCAATTTTACCTTCGAACGATCACTAGCACACCCCCCTTCTTAGTCTGAGGTGATCAGAAACAAATATTCCCAGAAACATGCGACCGAAACCGAACCCACAACCTTCTGCGTCTTATGCGTAGGTCACTGCGCCATAAGAGTTCAGCAGTTAAATAATTCTACTAAATGTCAGTTGACCGTCTTCGTGACCTAACCTAGATGTTGTCATTCCAATACCTAATGCCAAGCCTAGCTCCTTATCTGGCCTTTGACCGAATGCCAAGTTTGGCAAGGACGGGCTCATCCGATTTAGCAAGCTCGTAATTGGGCCTAGGAGGTTTAAGATGACCCGCATTATTGCTTCAAGATTCATCGTGTTATATTATTAGGTATATATATTAGTTGCATCCTTTACTTGGATTTTTATTACCACCTTCCAGAAAGCAACAGAAAGATCTATGCTCAGCCTGAAGCTTAAAGACTGACTTGAGACTGGCTTGAGAGCTGAGTTAGAAGCGACCACATCAGTAAAACAACTAAAGTTCCGACGCAGTAAGTATGCTTTGCAAACTAAAGTGGAAGTAGGCGGGCCATGTCTCGGGAGCACAGGACGAGAGGTGGAGCGAACGGATCCTGCACCACGGGACGCTCATGACGCAGACCAAAAAAAGAGATGGCGCGACGACCTGGTAGAGGTAGCCACACCATTATGGACCCGCCTGGCGCAAGATCGCTTCAAATTGAACATAATGTAGGAGGCCTACACCGAATCCTGGGTGCCCAATAATCAACAAAGTGATTAGTTTATTTTTTTTATTTTAAACAAATATTAAGGGACTTTGTCGCTAAGAAATAATTGATGAAGTTTAATATAGAATATTTTTATTACCTAATAAGGAAACTTTGTAAAAAATGGAATAAAGGGTTTATTTATTTATCCCTCACTTGACGTGAGCCCCTTGCAAGAAACCAAGAAGCGTGGAAGTAGGGGAGGGAGGCCTTTGCCGTGCAGGGGGACACATCAGGCTAAAAATAATAATAATATTATTTTACTTAATCGCACTCTGGTACTTTTCGTTCCTCAGAATTTCCAATAGTCAGCTACCCCACTTAAACTTGTACATACCTATTTGTAAAATCTTATATCTACACATGTTTAAACAAATAAATGATCTTTATCTTTAAACTAGCTACCTACCAATAACTCTTCAAGTTTCAAATCAGGCTCAATGAGGGTTGTTTTTTTAGCTATATATATAATATAGCGAAAAATTATAGGTTATTGACCCGACTGACATCCTGATAGAAATACCAAAGCACTATCAGTTTTTCCAAAAAAGACTTTCCATTCCAAAGTGTTAATATGAACGTTTTTGATCTCTACTTTCTCATGGTTATCAAATTCTGCCACAAATCCAGTGCACCAATACCCGTGTCGATAACTATAGAGTTCTAGAATGTAGATCACACAAAGTCACGTAACGTTATTCACACGATCATTTCAAAAAATCTCTAATTGGTGGTGACATCTTGTTATATATATAGGTATTTTGATTGACTGCATCGATATTAAAGATAAATAATGTATCAGACACATGGCCTGCTCTGGATATAGGTGAACGGTAGTGTCGAAAATTATTTTTAATTATTGAGGATGTAATTTTGTGCATTCACAAGCGATTAGATTAGATACCGATAGATTGGAAGTTTTTTGTCTATGAAAATAAGTAAGAATCATTGGACTGTGAACGTGGTAAGTTCACTGGGCTGTATTTCCTGAATTCGTGCATAGATAATGGAAATGATAAGAGGGTTGCTATGTGCGTATTTCTTAGGAGGTGACAAAGTAGGAACCAAAATCTTTTGCAGGGTGAGGATAAATGCAATTTGAAATTAGGCGCTAAAAAAGCAAAATACATACACATTTCTTTATCTTTTCAAGTTATATGATTTTGCATAAAATATACTTCTATAAAAATCCCGGTCACGCTGCGCCTGCGCACAATTTTATATCGACAACCAAACGGTGCTTTCCATATGAGGCGTGGCACCGTAAGAACCTATCTAATTCCGGCATGCCATGTGGGGAATCTAATTAAATTAATTAAAGACACTCAACTTTAGCCCCAAGGCCTATCAAAGTTAGTCATACTGACACTTAGTTTTTTAGTGAAACTATTTCTCTTTTTGTAAACTAACCTCAACTAGGTTAGTTGACGCAGGTTTAGATATTTAGCAATCTTGAGAAGGCTGGCCAGTTTTTCTGGTAGTCAGGCCTACTTCGATTCATTCATTCGGTCATTTATTGCGGCCAGTTTTATGTGATGCTTAGTTTTATAGTTTTAAGCACAATGTAGTTTAGAAGGTGGCTCACCTTACCATGCCTGAAGCTGCATTTTCGGTGATTGTTGACTTGAATGTAAATTAGACTACCTGATACTTCTAGATGAGGTTCGCACAGGACTCGCATTGGCGTTTAAAAGAGGCCTAGGTATAGCCAGCAGTGGGTGTCAGCACGCTGATGATGAAGATGAACGTGAAAAAGCAAAATAAAATTATCCAAGACCAAAAACAAACCTACGCACTCTTCTCACTTTCGTTCGTTAAATTAGCAATTTAAAAGCGCAACATGTGTAAATTACTACACCGCACTTAATAGATAGCTTCAAAACATTATCATTCTTGTTTGTTGATTAGATCATAAATTTAGTTATTGTTAGAGATACCTATGTTTGTAGAAACATTAAATGCGATTGAATCTCTTATATCTAACAGACCGTAGAATAAGACTACCCTGTCGAAATTATAAGTCATTCTACGCTAGCTATTCAACTGATCACCACACACCAGAAAAAATATCATGAAAATACTAAAACTGATGGCCTGCTAGGGTGCCATTCTATACACGTAATGAATATGATTTTGAAAATATACTTACAAAATACTTTCTCACATCTCACACATCATCATTTATATTAATTTCTCAAGGTTGGGCTGACTATAATGGGTCACGTTACAAATGGGACTTATGTTATGGCAGAAAAAATTGTGCCCGTTTTATATCATTCCTTCGCATTAAGCAACACTCGTAATGATAGGTTAACGATAATTATATTAGTACCTTACCTACTTTTCTACTAAAAAAGTATTAGGATTTCCGACTAGCTAACGAATGGACCGAGCACTCTAACTTCATTCTTTTTTGCGGAACTCAAATGTTAATTAGGTAGGTATACCGACGTGTTATCAATTATCTACTTACATTGAAAGCGCGGCTAATCGCAGGCAACGGTCACTGGCGATGAAAGTGCCGGTTCGATTCCGTGATTAGCTCCTTGGTTCATCGGGCATTGGGTGATTAGAGACACATACGGCGTAGTGGAAGGTAGTAGGTACAAGCTTCATTTAGTAGGTTCAGTTATAGTCCCCTCCGAAGGGTTTGCTCTCTAAGCCCAGTTGTACGGAAGTAAGTTGCGGTGTCGTATGGGAGGCATCGCAGCTGAGGCGGTCAATTCCGGACTCATAAGAGACCGGTGTCCTCAGGGGCTCCACAAAAACACACGCGCACACACGCACACACACCCACACACGCGCGCGAGCACGCATAAATATCTGACAGTAAATATATTTATATAGTTATATTTTTTAAGATAATTTACTTTGTTCAACTTTTCTTGACCTACTTTACTGTTCTCTTTCTTGACTTTCGTTGTTCTTGTTATTCTGTCTAATTCTTTTTGGCCTTATTGTTACGTAAATTTTATATTTTAATATAAATTTTAACGCTGTGGTTTACCTCAGTAAAAATACATAAATTATAAATTCACTTATGTGTTTTCTAATAAGTCGAATTTACCTTTCTTGAAGTCCGTTAATTAGATGTATGTTTTTTTATTGTCACTGATTTCTCCGTCAATCGTGGACCGGTTTTGATAATTATTTCTCTTTTGTATAGCGAATGACCGACAGTCCTAGATTACAGACTATTTGTCCCACATACCTTAAAAAATTGTAAGAATATTAGGGAACTTGAAGTTGGTTAATAGTTTTTTCAAAACAATCACTTGTTGACATTTTAGGTCCAAAGTATGCCAGCATTTCGTTCAGTACTTATTATAAGAAAGTTGAATTAAATCTAATAATACTTTAACTGTTTATTATAGATGTTCATAATTATCTCTATTAAGATAATAATTGGTGGGTGTATTGCCTCGGGCGGACAATACAAGGTTTATTCAGCTTGCAACATTAGAGATGAGTGCTTACGTGGTGGCATAGTGGGAGGTACCTCGTCTTTCAACCTGAAGGTCGTTGGTTCGATACCAACTACTACTGGGCATTAAAGGATTTGCGTCTTAAAAAATATCAGTTCTAATTACAAAGCTTAGGGCTTTAGTGACGGTAAAATAAAAACAAATTTTATTTTGACGAAATAATTTTCCCACGATTAGGTGGATGACAGGCAGAGACAGTCCTTATTATTTAGAAGACTTAATATGGAAGTGCTTTAATAGCCTTGAATATAAAATGTAAACAAATAAATACAATTTAAGTGTTTGTTTGTAATGTCAAATAACAACTTAATTAATACAAAAAACTGTCTGCTTATTCCGGCTAATCCCGGAAACGGCTGGACCAATTTAGACGGGACTTTAACTGACGGATGCCAACTAGAATTTTAATTCAGCTTGTCCACTCAAACTTCTGATAAAATTGTAAATTGACTAATACAATTTCGTTAATCAGCTGTGCGATTACGTAAAAACCACCCATTCTATAATTGACATTTGAAAGCCATTCCAGTGGCCTAAGGGCTAAGGGCTTTCAAATGTCAATGCAGGATAGGTGGTTTTTGCGTAAATCAGATCCAGGGCTGGAATTGAATATGTCCCAAGTTCAAAAACACAGAAGATTTTTTCGGACATGATTTTCAGCTGATTTTAGGTAACTTAGGCAATTTTTATTTGAGAAAAATAATTAGGGATTCGGTCCAAAAAATCAAAAACCCATCAAATTATGAATTCTACGCGGGTACCACGGGCAGTAAAATTGGCATATAAATGAACTATCAAACCTCACACATTATTTAGGTCCCCCAAAGGCCAATCCAAAGGCCCATCTGTAAAAATATCCAATTATCATTATAATACATCGAAATTATTAATGATGAGTGTTCATTCGTTTTCCATCGTGTTCATTAATTCGTTTTCCATCACTAAGTGAGAATATTTAAAATGGGAAAGTGTTTGAGTAAGCAAAACAGTGAAAGTTCGCTAAATAACTGCCGAGTTATTGAGCCTGTGTTTGATGAGCGCAACGGGGCATAATTTGCTAAAGAAAAGATAATTTATTTATGCTAACTTCTGTCTAGCTAGTTAATTAGTTAGATAGGCGTCTGTGGAACACATATGTAGCTCTACACGTCTTGCTGGCTGGCCTTTTCTTTTTATAAATTACCTCTTCTTTAATTTGATTGTTTTGAAAAACTAGCTTGCTTAGAATTTGCACCACCCCAACTCTTCCCGCGGGTGTCGTAAAGAGGCGACTAAGGGGGTGGGCAGCAGCGCCCCCTTCAGAACAATTCTACCACCAAACTGCGAACCCCAACCTAGCGTGGGGATTATGGGCATTACCCCCCCAGGAGATAAAAGCCCATAAGGCGCTTATCAGAGGGAGGCCTGGGTTCAGCAGTGGACCAATATAGGCTGTGGAGGTGGAGGAAAAACTTAAAAGCGACTTCAAATGCCTTACAATTTACTAATCCTTCGGAGATAACAGTTCTATGGAACCATCTTGGGATCATTCTCTGTATAATAGCAAAATAATTAAGTATCAAAATCGATCCACCATTGACGAAGAAATCAGCGTAGAACTGCCTTGTTTTTTTTAAGTCGGTTAATATACTGCTTAATTTGTTCCTTTCTATATATCAACGGTGGAAATGCCCTCATTTAATGAACATGTGTCAGGTTTGTACATAGTCTTATGATGTGTCCTACAAAATGATAAGGTTAAGCTACCAAAATTTTCGGAAAACCCGCAGAAAGGAAACTTGGTTTTACCTGAACTATGTCAACTTTTGGCGCGTAGTGGGTGTACCGCACTTGCGCACGCGCAAAATAGCGGCACCACTCGCGCCGCGACCACGCGTCATTCTCTGTCACCTACCAACGCGGAAATTTCGACTCTATATCTTTAGTCACTAAGATTAAAACAGACGACCCAATCGACGCGGGAAATCGAATTTCGAAAAAGTGAATTTAGAGTTTAGTGCGAAAATTTTGTGTAAAGTGAATTTGTGATTTTATTGGTGTTAAGAGTAACGGATTTATTTATTCGGTATGTTTATTTTCAGTTTTTTAGTCCAGTTTAAGTTATTATCTAGGAATTATTTTTTTAGATAATTTCTATGGTTAAAATTTGGGTAGGTTAGCTGACATATTTTTCATGAGCTTAAAAGAGTGAGCCCCCAAGAGTGATCTACTAAATGTTTAGAATAGTTGTAAAACCTAGTATATTATGTTAAATAACTAACCCTATTTATAAGTGCTTGTAGGTATAAATTTACTAACAAATTATGGATCATTTGTGTTGTCCGAAATAAAAGATTTTTATTTTTTTTTATTTTTATTTAAATCTTTTGACTTGCGTATGCAAAGCAGTTAAAATGTAGTTAGTCGAATTCCAAAAAAAAACCGGAGACTCTTTAATTATATCCAAGATCCGTTTTAAAAAAGCAGGTAGATTTTTTGGCGAATGACATCATGCACTAAAAAGGGTCCTGGCCCTTTTGAGGCTGTCGAAGTAAATTTTATCAATTTATCGCCTGATATATTTAAATGCTTTTGGGTTCGAGGTGAGAGTCGAGTGCAATGACATGTATTTAAAGAAGTAGACTGGATATTCAATTGGGTATGAAAATATCATTATGTCATTTAGTAATTCCTTTTTAGGCTTTTTAAACTTATCAAAAATACATAAAAAAAATCGATTCTAAAATTTAAGTTATGGGTGATGTGGTCGCCAAGCGGCAAAACCCTTAAATAAATAGAGTTATTAATCATTATCTATTTGGAAACATCAAATTAGATTTAGCTCTCAATTACTTTGCGACAAAACAAATCACGATTTCATTTTTATTAAGTTTTGGTAACTTTAAATTTTATGATCCTCGATCTGAACCTGCCTTACCAATAAGGAACCTCTTCTAGATGAGTTCTAGGTGGATTCCACCTTCAATAAATCCACTTTCTGTCACAGCAAGTCCATTATGCAAATTGGATTATGAGATTTACACGAAAATTTGTCAGTTCTTTTGTTGTAAGCTCAGTTTTTGATGATATTGGTTTAGCATAATTATTTGCCTATAACAATCCTCTATTGGTTGATGAGTCAGTGATCATTACGTAATATATTTGTAGTTTTAGCACGTTTGTCTGTCCGTGATTGGGTTCAGAAAAAATACTAAATACCTAAATAGTTTACTTTAAAGTTTCTTTTGTACACGGAAGACGATTCAAGAGTCACGAGCAACCACAATATTTTGCGGGAATTCATTAAAATGAATTATGTTTTTAGTTGACATTCAAAATAGGTAATCAATATCTCAAAAAAAAACAGAAAGAATTAAACGAGAGTAACCCATGTAGATGAACATTGGTTAAAATAAAATATATTAATATGAAAAGATTTTTTTTTAAAACAACTTTTTCTTTAATGACAACAAAAAAATTACAATTCAATAAAAAAAAAACAAATTAGAACTTGTATTTACAATTGAAACAATTAAGATAACTGCAGACTGGTGCAAACAATCTACAGGTAGTTCATCTGATCCATATCAATACCAGTCGAAAGCGTCCCCAAGACGCTGGCTGCATTGCCCCGCTGTATGGCAATGCTGATGCGCTGCGCCAGAAAAAGAACATTGCATGGAAATTCAGGTTTTCACACGAATTTAACCTCTCGACTCTGGGCTATAGCAACCATGAAGTTTCTTAAGACAAACAGAAGTGAAGATCGCATATCGAACACTGCATTAATCAACAAACATAATGTTTGGTTCGTACCTCTTCACTTTCTACACATTACCATCTTAAGTATTTACCTATTCTATGTACAGGAAGATATTAGTCGTCACTGACGTCATTATTATTTTACTTGTAGTACCTCCCTACGAGTAGTAATATTATCCGACCGATAATAATTTTGTTTGGAAAGATAAATCGATTATTTCGGTGCCGTCTTTGGGAATAAGAATTTCCTATAACTCTTAATCATTGCCTTTATCTAAGAAGGGTTGCTATCATGATTGTAATAATAGCTGTTATTGCTGTCACTTACACTATGTGTCGACGTAGGAATGCGTCTGCTAGAATATTTCTAAATCGACAGGTAATTGCAACAAGCAATGAATATACAACCATTCTTCCTGAATAAGCCTATCAAAGTGCGTCTTAAACACCTGAGATGTATACCCAAAGCAAATTGAGAGCAATAAAATTGCAAAGCCAGCCAAATCTAGTGCAACAAGATCACCTAGCGAGCGATATAATTATAACTACCGATGAAATCTTATTAATAACAGTTGTAAAGAGCTGTAAACTTTCGACAGACATTGCTGCAATGTTTTACGATTATTGTACGAGTACATTATACTCTAACTTAGCACATAGGTTTATGTACTATTTGTTAAATTAAATCTTACGTACAGAACACTGAATGTTTTCTCTAAGCAATTTGGCCATTTTCGTTGCTTCAGGTTTATGCAGCAAATTTCAGTAGTAAAATTGAATTTCATAAAAATTCAAAAATATAGTTCGACTAGACAATTTTAGTTTAAACTATTTAAACGACTCCCCCGATCTCCATTCAGCATAGTTAAAGTACCCTCTCTATTAAGTCACATTTCAATAAAACAAACTGTATCGAAATTGGTTCATCCGTTTATGAGCTAATAGCTACCGCTTGAGGCTTCGCACGCGTTATTCAGGGATAAAAAGATATGTTTTATATATATGTTTTTCAGATTTACAACTACATCTATGCAAAATTTTAGCCCGATCCGTTCAGTAGTTTCGGCGTGAAGAAAGAAAAAAAAGAAAAGTAGTTTCGGCATTATAGTATGTGGTAGGTACCTACTAGTACAAGATGACCTTATTGTTTTAAATACAAGTGAAAATAACGTAACCTTTGAAACAGGTGAAGGTTGCAATCATTTTTCACATCTTGAGACATCATCAAATGTCTTCATGTTTGGCCTAACAATACACGAAGTACTGAGCTTTGTTTACCTGCAGTATGCTGCAGCATATTGTACAGTACTTAACATTCCTATTGGTTATGTTAGTACTTTGACAGATGGACAAATAAAATGATAAAAACACTTACTTTATGTAAACCTTGTTGAAAACTTCTTGAAAACCGTACACTTTCGTATCTAGTCAAAAAACACCACGTTTCGTTTGATTTAACATGGAATCAAGAGAAACATTGCCGATATCGCTAACAAAAATATAAAAACAGAGTTGTACAAAAATATCTAATTTCCCAAAATCTACATCCAAAGAACCCTAAGTTCATCACCTCATCAGATATTTCTAAACCAATCTCGCAATATCGGTAGAGGCTAATATTTGCTGAAGGCGCGCCAAAGTCAGCAAAGACCAGCCATTTACAAGGTTTAGGCAAACAGAAGCGACTTTTCTATCGCCCCACAGAAGTTTCTATATTAGTGCATTGATTGTTATTGTGTTCTAAGTGACAAGTAAGTTATGTTATATTGTTATGAAAACATGCTGTAAGTGTTTAATGCTGAAAATTACAACACACAACATCATCCCGACCCCGAAGTTAGCAGACCATGTTAGAAAATAATCAAATGAATCATGATGTTAACTTAAAATACGATATATTGGCCAATTCATACACCTAAACTAGGTACTGAAATAGGTTAGCTTTTTATTAATTTTGCGAAATATTTCGCTAATTAACAAACTTCTAGATGTCAATCAAACTGATTTATTATTTACTGATCAATATCTTTAAGCACTAACCTACTAAAGACCAACTAAAGAGTATATTAGAACATTTAGAACCAGTTCTAAAGTTAGAGTCTATATCAAGAAATGAAAAGGAAAACTCATGGAATGCGGCTCTACAGATGCTGTGTTGCACAACAAATGATCGAAAGTGGAGACGACTTTACCAAAACTGTTCAATGTACCGATAGGAAAAAAATAATAACGCTTATTTTATTCCAAAAACTTAAGCTGGTTTTTTTTCTTTTTTTGGAAAAAAATTAGAAACATTTTTCGTCATATTCGTATTTTTACGTGTGTTTACCTTATTGTTATTGTCTTAAAATTTCAAAGAATTTTTTTTAGATATTGTCAATATTTTGTACTAATTTCATGACAAAACACTGATTTCGCTGAAAAACAAGCAAAACACATTTGAGAAATATTTTATTATATTAAATAATGCAAAAGTGCGTGTAAAAGAACACGAATAGGAAGAAAAAAATGGTAGCGTATTTCATGAAATTAAAAAGTATTCGAAATCAAATTTACAAGTTGTTCCCCTCGGGGTCCAGATTCACATTTCGGCTAAGTACATATGTTATGTGGCATCCTGTATAAATTATACAGATTTGTGAAAAAAAAATGTAAAAATCAGAGGGCAAAACTACTCCGGCCAACATAACTTTGTTGGACCTCTGCTGGGTAGAGCCTCAATTTTACATTTGAATCAACGATACCTACCAGATCAACTCGAAAACAGCAGCAAAATCGCACAACAATTCCAAAGAAATTAAAAAAGTAGTTAACAACAGAAAGCACGGCTTAGCAATCACGACAATAATAAAATACTTTCAAGTTCGTGCCAACTGCGTTTTCTCATGCAAAAATGTACGCATGTTTCTTGCGTTTTATGTCATACATTCTTCTAGCTCGAGTTAACCTAGTTTTTAATTCCAATAACTTGCCTCGTTCGTTATGTTCAAACAAACTGAGTGTACTAGATATTGGTATGCGGTTGCAATCGGTACCTTGCAGTAGTGCAACGACCATCTTATTGTCTACCGATTTATTTGCCATATGCACACATTACTGCTATTATCGATTAGAATACGCTGGGTGATGAAAGGTAGGTATGGTACGATTTGTTGTTTCTTAAGGATTTACATACTCTACTTTATTCTAGTATTTTATGATACAAGTCGGGCAAAAATTGTTTTTTGGTTTTTTCTAGCAAGAGAAATGCACAGCACAACCCGTAGTCAGGAATATGACAATACAATAAAATAAATTATTTGATAACACCAAGTTATAAGTTACACTCCGTGCCTCGGAAAGCGCTTTAAGCCGTTGGTGCTGAGCCAGATCTCTCCCCGGTCGTGTTCTGCTGTCTTATCGGAATGTGAGAGTGAGGGAATAGGAGTGCACTTGTGCACTATATATGTACTGCGCACAGGGCTAGTCTCCGTTGAGACTGGCCGCTGGGTAGGAGGGCATCATCATCTGTAATTCTATACGGTTAACCTCGCAGGTCGCACACTTTGAGAAGCGTACCCAATAATGTGTACCCCATAATGTGTACCCAATAATGTGTTCCCCATAATATGTACCCCCATACATAACTGTGTCTGTGTCCGCTAACTATAACGATATTAGAAAAATATATTCAAATGCAGCGACATTTGAATATTTTTTTATCAAAAAAAGGTGGCTGAAGCAAACCAATTACCTGCAAAAAAATTACCTTATTACACGAGGAGAATAATCGTTAGGTGCGCGTTGAAGTCTTTTGTATAGAAAATTCGCAATCTATTATGACAAAAATTTTATTCCTGCTTACTTTGAAATCTTTGTTTATTTTGAATAGTCTTACTTAACCCTTACTCAATAAGGTCCTTCCGATGCAACCTTCGCTTCCTCCAACACTGATGCAACAATACCTTACCAGCGTAACAAGAACTCTTTCAAAAGCAGATTTTATCAGAATCCCAGCTCAAGGGTCAATGGTCGATTGGATAATATTCCAATCATGGATTCAGGATGCGCTCACGCAGCTTGCATGTTAAATATGTCACACAAAAATGGCCTTTAGGGGTTTATGATACGTGCATGAATTTCTCTAGAGTTGCTTGTAACACTACGAAGTGCGTGCGGTTTTACTGATTTGGGTCGCATAACGTTGATAATGGCACAACCCTTCAGCATCTCTATGCTCAAAGGGTTTGCTTTGTTTTAGTAAGTTTGGTTATGTTATCAAGTTAATTTTACAAAAATGGCATAATAGATAGGAGGCCTATACCTAGCAGTGGATGATCACAGGCTGAGTAGATAGATAAATCAGCAATTTTCGAATTTTTTTAATATTATTTATTGTTAAGGACTTTTACTATGTAATGTATGTCAGTCCTATCATAACCTAAACTTATTAATAACAAACAAAAGATAAACAAATAACAATATCAAACACAACAGTCAAGTTAGCTATATACAAAGGGAGGACTGATGCATATAAACATTTTAAACAATGAAATGGCCGCTATTGAATTTGGTTTTGTTAAAATGTAAATAAATGTTCCTAAATCTGATCTATTTAAATTAAGTTCAGTCATCACAGTCATCAGTGCCTCCCTTTGATCTTTGAACTTTGTGCAGGCCATCAAGATGTGGTGCACATCATCTAGGACTTCACAAACCTCACAGTTTGGAGAGTCCAATTTTGCTTTGTAATAAAGTAAAATTGCTGTCAAAAGCTGTAGGTAATAATTTTAAAACGAAACAATCAGCTAAATCTATTAGCTTCAAACATAGCCCGAGAAACGCTCGATGAGTGTACTAAAAAAAAAAAACAACTAAGAAAAAAACTTATAATAATCTAAAAGAACTTAATTTTTTTTTGCTACGTTTTGTCAACTGACCTACTCATATATACACTAGGTCCAAATCACAGAAGTATAATCTAGATAGAAGAAAAAAAAATATTTACCTTGCGTGCCGAAAAAAAGGGGCTGGAGAGCCTCTTTGCTCGCCGCGATATTCAGTCCGGTTCAAACCGCTTTCAACGTGAGTTATAAGAAGAAAATGCTTTGTTGTTCAATAATCAACTGTTCAAACACCAAGAAAGTAAATCGTTCAAATTGGTAAAATTTTTCGACTCCTACGTTACTTGACCTCGTAGTGTAGTTGGTTAGCACGTTGCCGTACTGGGAACGATGCGGGTCCAAGTCCTGTCGAAGTCAAAAATTTTTGGGATATGATTTGATTTCTTGTAAAGCAAATTGTTTAATTTAGTGGTGTTTTACATAACTAATTTACACTCCTGAAGTCAAAATACCTGTGCAAAATATTACACGCTCAGTTTTAATACAAGTCGGCGAACTCTTTGCTTCTATAAAGATATATTTCTGTGGTCCAAACTTATAACCCCTCTTTGTCAGGGGTTAAAAATATTTTACCGACTTTTTTGGGTGAGATTGACAAAAGATTTGGAAGATTGTTCAAACAGGTGATTGTTTCGTATTGATACACTTGCAGATTATCGTAAGCATAATGACAGTTATGTACTAAGTTATTAGTACGTACGTCAACATTTCTATTCTCTTTGAATGAAGAAGGAAAGGCGCACACACGCACGTCCTATATACCGTTAGGTGAATGAAGAGATCATTATGGTTGGTATTTTATATAGACAGTTCGCAGAAAATACGAACACTGACTCAATAAACAATGGTTTACTAAGGTTTTTATGATTTTAGTGCGTAAGCCTCACACTGGGTTAATTTATAAGAAATTAAATAATATAACCTAAACCATAAGAGACGAAAATAACATAATAATATTACTAGCATACTCGTAAGTTTCTCATGTATGTAAGTAACATGTTCGTTGTAAATGAGAAATAAAGATCTTTGAACTGAAATAATATCCCAAAAATTTTTCAACTCCGACGTGACTTGAACTTGTCACGTACGGGAACGTGCTAACCCCAACGAGGTCAAGTGACGTAGGAGGTTTCCAGAGTTTTTCGGCTCCTACTTCATTTTTGACCTCGTCATTCCCGTACTAAGGGAAAGACGCGGGTTCAAGTCACGTCGAAGTCGAAAATTTTTTGTGATATTATTTGAATGTTTTATTAGTTTAGAAGTGACTAGTGAGTGTACTAGTGTAGATTGATTTTTTAATAAACCAGCAAAAGATAACCAGTAAAATATGAAATACCTACAATTCTTCCTCATAAACTTGCATGTCGCTTTACGACTTTAAACGAAGCTTTTAGAGTGATATTGTAAATTATATAAGCATTAATATTGTTTGTTTTGTATTGTAGGTTCAAAACTATTTATTTTTTAATCAACTATTTTTTTTTATTGGTAGCTTACGTTCCTACGTTACAGCGGTACATCGTGGTCACAAGGCGACTGACAGTCGCCCAAAAACTTAAGTCAACACATCGCAAAAGTTAAACCTGTAAGGTACTGAGGTCCTAAGTAAGTAAAGTAGGTACCCTATGTGTGGGCATAGGCCACACCTTTCAATTCAATCGTAATTGTGCGTAAAATTAATTACTTTTCATAATGATAGACGTAATTAGTAATTCCTATGGGAAATCTCGGAACCAATATTTCATGAACAATCAAGTTTCAAATTGGTTCTGAACGGTTTTAATTAATGTAATAAATAAATAATAATAGTTACACGGCTGTGTGTACTACACTTTTTCCAATTCAAACGTAGTTAGACGTGTGCCCACAAAACAAACTATAGATTTGATTCTTAGGGGATAATCTAATTAAAATTAAAAACATTGGTGTTCTTCCAACACAAAGTAGGTTTGTAGGTAATACAAACGTCTAACTAATTCAATATTTTTGACAAAATGCTTGTAGGTACAACCCATATTTTATTTAACCGCTTTCCAGTCTCATTGTTATTTTTCCAGTTTCCCATGTAGTAACCAAGCAATACATTTCAGGACAGTACATTATTGTTACCTGTTTCTGTGCAATACTAAACCCAAAAACTATGGTTGACAAACAAACTATGTAGTTAAGGTACCTTCTACAATTTGCTTGTAATTGTGCCTACGTTCCAATGCACCAGTAGGTATGGAGTAAAGTATGGACGACGAAGTAATATCACGAAAGGGAGCGCAAACAATGCACATTTTATTACAGTTATTCGGGACTTTTCATCATTATCGATGTATCGATAATGATTATATATAGGGAGGAAATAAAAAAAAACTTACAATAAAATTAATAAATAAATAAAATCTACCATCTCTAAGTTTATATTTTTTTAAAAGATTCTTAGAGAACTCTCACTCTTAGTCCACAAAATATGAGCTCTTGAATTTATGACGCGTGTACCGTTCACGAACGTGGTAGATCCATGCGTCGACATAGTGGACCGAATTCGGTGCACGTGACAGAGAACGTGTTAAAATATCGATTTAATAAACAAAACTGTTTTTGTATGATCATGCTTCGAGGGATGGTTTTATTACTCTAAGGATCCGAACACAAAAGACAAATCCTGAATGTGACTCATGATCTTGAATTCTTGTCTTTCGAGAACGGCTACTGCTTGCGAAAACTGTTACTCACTCTTACGCAAATAACTATCGAGACTTTGCATAATCTGATGCAAAAATAAGTATTTTGGTGTCATCTGTGCTTCGATTACATATTTACATTTAATTGGCTTACTTTATTTTTTAATTTAGCAAGAGTGGAGAGGTTAAGGCGATCACTGGGTGTGGTTCATAAGAAAGGCATTAATTTGATTTCCGCTGTATGTATGTCACATTTTAGCATAATTTGCAGATAATAAAGCAATTAGGAAGCGCCTCTTCGACATTCGTTAGTTTCTTATTTCCTCAAACTATTCCTTAGAAAGAGATTGCGCAAGAACCTAGCTATAAAGAGCAGATTTTACTATAATGTTCCAACTTTTTACGGACTGTTTTACAGTGACAGTCTCTATAGTTTTTTGTAAAACAGAGCAGTTTGTGTTCTTAAAAAATTAAACTATTTACTCAAAAGCGAGAGATTGCATTTAATTCTTGTTTAGATCTCTCAGGCTCTCCTTTCAGTTTCTTTTAAGTATATAGCTCAGCATTAAACTTTAAAATGGCTTCTTTCCATCGGAATTCGGATATTTGTGTTTGCAACACCCCGCACCGCGCCGGTTAACACATTTTCCACTGATTATCGCTGTAATTGATGTAGAAAATCGTCTGTGGACCAATTAGAACCGTTGTCGTGGTTACCCAATACGCGGGACCTGATTGATCGGTCGCGGTGATAGACAGAACGTAAACAAGTAGGTTTTGATTCTACATTACTTTTCGCTCTACAAGCCTGTGTGTGGATCAACATTTTTGTTTTAAAAAGTATTGTTTTACACATAGTTCATACTGTCTATTGAAAACACATGTGTTTATTGAAAACATTTCAAGTTACAGGTTAGATAGTATTCTTATGAACCTCAAACATATAAGTCATATGACACGGCATAGGTAGGTTATTAAAATACAAGTTAACCTAATAAATAAGAAATAATTAGATAAACAAAATTAAATTTAGAAAAAAATGTGTAAATTATTTTAATTATTACACAATAGGATCTTTCTTTGGCACTGTTTTATTCTGAACTAGCTGGATAAAGAGTAGCCTATCTCCGTCCTCGGGATACCATCTACCTCGCTGCTAAATTTCACTAAGATGAATAGTTGATATTTAGGCGTGAATAGGTAACAGACAGACAGACAGACAGAGTTACTTACGAATTTATAAAATTAGTATGGATAGTTAATAGTCTGATGATGAATAAGCGGCATCAAAATGATTGGCATTGTTATTTGTGTTTCTTGATCGTAGTAGGTACGAATAAAGAAAATAGTAAAATAGAAGTAAAGAGAAAATCAATTAATTTATTTCTTATTTCATAATATTTTTTTTTATTTTTTTAATCTTTATAGACAAAGAAAATTACAATTCAATAATAAAAACAAATTAGAACTAGTATTTACAATTGAAACAATTAAGCCAACTGCAGACCGTTGCAAACAATCTACAGGTACCTACATAATAAATTATACATTAAAATTTTATTAGTCTATGAGCTTTTTTTGTAAGCCTACAGAAATAAACGTTGTTGATTTCAGAATAAAATTGCTCAACTAATATTTTATTACGCAGATTTGTAACAGGGCTCACCGAATAAATCCCTTTTCAAAATACCTACAAAAATTAGCGAACCTGCTATTTGCCGCTGTCTTAAGTTTAACAGGGGGTAAAATCTGGGTGCCTGGATATTACTCACTGCTGGTATAGGGCTCCCGAAGTCTTTTTTGAAAGAGAAAATTGGAAAAATGGTTTAGTCTAAGATTGGCTGGCAGCGTTTTTCGCTTACTTCCAATACATCTGTATCTACTGTAGCTCTTCAGTGTGTAGGTACGTATCAGTTTCAGTTTATTTCTCAAACAAATAAATTTGTGTCGGAATATTATAAATAATAAATTTTAACATAATCAAATTATTACTTAAATAAATAAATAAATAAATAATGCTGGACAATCCACACAGCATCATCTAGCCCCAAAGTAAGCAGAGCTTGTGTTATGGGTACTAGATGACTGATAAACTTAATACAATATATAACAAAAAAAAACTAAAAAACAAAAAATAAAAAAATAAATTAATAAATAAACTAACTAACACTTAAAAACCAATCATAAAAAGTATAAACAAATCATAGTCACAGCAAAATAAAAATAACACGAAATACCTGACATTGATTTAAAATATTTAAATCATAACATTTACTGTCTAGGTTAGATGTGTTTGATTTTTGTCTTTATAATAATCAATAGAGTAGTAGCATATTTCTTAAGAACTGCTTATTTTTTTTAACCCATACTGGATAGTACCTCATCATCATCATCATCATCATCAACCTATCTTAGTCCACTGCTGGACATAGGCCTCCCCCAATGAGCGCTGTCCTCCCCCTGTCTTCAGCTTGCCGCATCCAGCACCTGCCTGCAGTCTTTCGCAGATCGTCCTCCCACCTGGCCGGAGGGCGTCCTACACTACGTTTGCCGAGTCGCGGTCTCCACTCGAGAACACGTTTACCCCAGCGGTTGGCTGTTCTTCGCGGGATATGGTCAGCCCACTGCCATTTCAGCTTGCTAATTCTCTGAGCTATGTCGATAACTTTGGTCCTCTGTCGTATGTATTCGTTACGACAGTACCTATATAGATTTAAATTCAATTTGCAGCTTATTGAACAGTTTTACGGCCTTATAACAAACACAGTGACATAGTGATATAGATATAGTAAGACACTTTCAACCTCGCAAGAAAGTCCCTTTTATAAGTGGCTTAATTATTAATATTATTAATAACTAGCTGCTGCCCGCGGCTTCGCCCGCGCTTTTCAAGTAGCCCATGTCCATCCCCGTGATACCGTTCCTCCCTGCCAAATTTCATTAAAATCCGTTCAGCCGTTTAGGCGTGAAAAGGTAACAGACAGACAGATAGACAGACAGAGTTACTTTCGAATGTATAATATTATTATGGGTTGAGCCACTTATATTATCAACTTTGTATAGTTAACGTTGCAAACTCAATTAGGTAGTTGCGTCACGTTTATGAGCCCTAGACAGTTTCGCCGACCTACTTACGTACCAGACTCAAACTCAGGAAGTCTTAAACCACATTTCACACCTCGCCAATTTGTAAAAACCAATTGCTTTGAACAACAACTAACCATAATATTTAAAACCTTATAAACACTATTTTAGTGAGTGAATGGTACAAGAATATAGATAACTAGCTTAGCTTCGACTTCGGCTTCGCACGCGCTTTTAAAGTTATAGCATAGACTAACATTTTGTTAGTCTATGGTAATAGGTAGGTACTAGGGGCTGGTGACCTGTACCACAGGTTGTTTCTAAAACCTATCACAGGCACCAGTCTCTCACCAAACAGGTCATAGTTTAAGCAAGATATAATATATAAAGGTTATGTTCTTATTCTTATACATTGCTATATATTTAAGTCCCCCTGTATTAATTTATCTTTAACTAAGTACCTATTGTGAGAGACAAATAAATGCTTATTATTATTATTATTATTACTTTAAAAGCCGAGCCCGGGATGTTGTTTACCTCTCTGTCAAGTTTTATTTGGATCCGTTCAGTCGTTTAGGTGTGAAAAGGTAACAGACAGAAAGACGACAGAGTAACTTGTACTTTATAATGTATGGTAAGCAGTAGTGATTCTGTTAGCATCAAAACTAACAGCCTAAAATTGTTACCATCCTTTTTTTCGATCGTAATATAAGGAATGGCAATTTTTACGTTAATTCAGTTTAGGTTTTTGGCCAACAGAATCAATAGCAATATTGATTTATGTCCTGACTTAACCAACTGCCAATAAGCCTCTACTTTCTTGTATCGCATATTTTTTAGATTTAATCATCGATCTTCGACTTCGAGACGACCCTGATCTTGTGCTAGTAATATTCAGGTTCTAGCATCGTAGCAGGTGGTTATGAGGTATTGGATATGTCTCCAATACCTTTTTTTCTTTTTTCTATTTCTATTTGTTTTTTTTATTATCCTGAGGGAAATGCGCACGCATATCGTACTGCCACGGGGAGACAGTACGATTATGTGGGACTCCAACACCACTCAACCCTCAGGCTGTTCCCGCCTATGCCGCATGTGGTGGGAACGTGGGCACGCAATTCTTCTACGAACCCACCGCGGCTGCCCGATACCGGCCCCTCACTGGGGGGAGAACCCCTCCTCGCGACGCGCCAGAAACAAATGACGCGCCGCGACTACCTCGGATGCCTTATCCGCCAATTGGGCGCCGGACGACCCCGAACAACTACCTACATACTTGTATTGTTTTGGGCGAAAGCCATATCAGATTTGACAATTTGGATTCCACGTGAGCGCAGACAAGTCGTATGGTAGTCAAAATCCTAGGCGTGGTTAGAAGGATGATTGAGGCGCGTACCTTGAAGAGTGGCCACAACTGGCAAACAATAGAGATAAATGGCAAGTGGAAATAGAGCACTTTGCCCTGCAGTAGGATTCTACTGCCTCATAATAATAACAATAAATTCTACTCATCAAAAATCATTTCAATCGTCTCTTATCTGATTTCGAACTCGCATTTGAACTCGTTTCGCTATTTGTGTGTAGTACAATTATGCGTAGTTAAAGTTTGTGTGGTTTTACCCGGCTGTTACCAAGTAGTTTTCAATTATTGTTATGTTTTTGTTAGGTTTTCATTCATAAATAGTCTTTGTTAAATTGCATTGATTAAGTCTTTGTTGACATAAAATATATTGGTTCTAGAACTGAGTATATTTAGGTCGTTTAACGTGTAACTTCAAACTTAGGCCTCCCCTTGCCCTCACCTTAAAATCTAATTTAACATTCACACTGTGGTTGACAGGTTGACGGGCGACCGGTCCAAATGACCCACTAACCAGCCGATCAGCATATGGTTTGATTTTTTTATTCACGGTCATTGATGCCTTGGAATGCCATGCAGCAATTAGTTGATTTGATTTGATTGAGGAGATTGGTTATTTGCTCATTTGATAAAAATGATGTTATAAATATGGAAATATGTAAAATAAAAATGCAATTATTAAAGCAAACATCACAATCATTTATCTGATGCTGATAGATCAAAAACACGTTTAATGTTAACCGACTATATGTAAGAAAGGCGTTCTATGTTTTTATTTAGTATATAAACTATACTTTAGTATTTTTTGATAAACATAGCTGGAAGCTATGTTTGGTTGTATTCGTGTTTGATTGATTAAAATAAGTTTCACATAGTTTTATCACGTCATGCAGGGCCGATTTGCTACGAGGTTGTTTGGCGGTTGTATTGCAACACCCTGATTTGCCGCTAAATCGCTAAATATTGGCGGGCCTGCGCTTGCGCAAGCGTGTGAGATATTTCCTATGCAGTCTCTCTTAATTTTATGCGTGCCTGGTTTGGTGACCGGTCTAAGAATTAATTCCTAGATCTAAGAGTTTATTGGTCTCCCTGCTTAGATTAGATAGACCGTACCAAGAGAATTACTTATTGGTACTACTTCCATTTCGTTACGTATTCTAAAATATAGATAACTAGCTACTGCCCGCGGCTACGCACTCTCTTTTCCGGGATAAAAAGTAGTCTATGTCCGTCCCCGGGATACCATTTACCTCCCTGCCAAATTTAAATAAGATACGCCAGCCGTTGAGGCGTGAAAAGGTAACAGACAGACAGACAGGCAGACAACAAGACAGACAGAGTTACTTTAGAATTGATATTATTAGTATGGATGCAAAGTAGAATAAAAAGAAGTGATCACAATTTTGATAGATTTGCTTTACACCACCGGGTTAAAAAAAGTGTTCTTTTGGAATTTCTTATCATCTATAATATACTTTTACGTGTCCTAAAAGCAGGGAGGTAGTGCATTTACTGTTTAGTATAGTTTAATATTATGTACCTAGTATTATGTCAAGTAACTAACCCTAGTTATAACAGCTTGTATAAATTTACTAACAAATTATGTATCCTTTTTGTTGTCCGAAATTAAAGATTTTAATTTTTTAATTTTTATTTATTTTATATTCGAATTAAATTCACCTTTCTTTTTTCAGGTGAAAACCAAAGCAGTGAAATTGAAGAGAGTGAGTGTGTTAACAACGACACATAAATAATGATTGTGTTAGTATTATAAGAGTTATTGATGTTGACTACCTAGTTCAGCAAGGTTAAGTGTTTATAAGTGAAGTGAAAATTAAGTGAAAACAACAAAATGATGACCTTGTACAGAACCATAAAGGGGACCAGCACTACGAAGAGGAAAAAACGGGAAAGAAGGTATGTTTCTCTTTTCTCTAATACTTCTCTTTTCTCCACCGTTTTCAAAAAATAGAAAGTTTTTCGTGATATTTCTATCATAAAGGACACAACAAAATTAATTGCCAAACAGTTTGTTTGGCTGCCAAACAAGCATGAAGTATTCGCACGCCTTTTTCCTACATAAAAATTTGGCTATAATGTTATAATTTTATAGATCCACATCTATGTAATTGATAATGGAAAGATTTCGATTTCCGAGATACCGAAACACTCCGAACCAACAACAACATCAAGTACCTGCTTGTTGTGTTGACATGATGTTGACTTGTTCGCTGATAGGTGGAATAAATTATTGAGAGTGTATTTTTTATTTTGTGAACATCATAATTAATTAAATTTTTCTTTGTTTATGAATTTTTACTGACATTTTAATCCTTGGTCTGATGACTATTGTATGTGTCTTATGATGTAATTTAGTTTTCTTTTAATTAATGTAATTGGTATTAATAAACGTGTTAATTAAATAAATAAATAAAATACCTACTCGTAGCGTAAGTAGAGCCTCGATATAAAACTCCAAACGTATGCATTTATATGCTATGTTTTATTTTTTTCATTCTTACCGTCTTTAGGTAGGTATGGTTTCCTTCGTCCGAGGGTAGGTAGGAGAGGTAGATTTGGACATTATTTATAATTCTCCTACTAGATTTATAAGCATTGTAAGTGATCGATTTTTTGGTAGTTCTTAATTCTTCTCTTAATATTTATATTCTTAATTCACTAACTAAAATTCATTAGGTTATAATTCATTAGTCGTCCTGTAACTTTGTTATGTAATAACTTTCAGTTGCTTTTAGTGAACATTTTGAAGTAATTTTGAAGTAAGTAAGTAAGCTTTCAGAACCTCTATTGTCCTACATATTCATTAAGATAGCTGTAAATTTCCTGAACATTTTATAAACAAAATAAACAAATAAATATAGTTTTCTAGTTGTCGGCTATCAGGTGAGCCTTATGCGCAAGCGCATACAGGCGCCATCACCCAGCTATAAAGTGAACGACGTAACTCGAGTGGTAGCGACGCCTTTTACTTTTGGAACGTCGTCAGTTAGTTTACTACTATAACGGTAGATGGCGCTATGAGTTTATTGCAATGTATAATTAATGGTACATATCTATATAATCAGTTTATAAAGACAACAAGGCTCACAAGGCCAGTCAACCCTAGGCCGTTGTGTTCTATTATTGATTTTTACCATTACCATTTTATTTTATTTTTTTATATAAGTATAAAAATAATTGTAATTCTCATTCTGCTGCAAGCAATGCAAGTTTTCGGGATGGTAGGAATCCCCCCCTCTTCAACTACGAATCCGTAATATTATAAATTTAAAAACTTTGTCTGTCTATCTGTCTGTTTGTTAACTTTTCACGCCTAAACGGATAACAGATCTAAATGAAATTTTGTGGAGAGGTAAATAGTATCCCGGGAACGGACATAGGCTACTTGAAAAGCGCGTGCAAAGCCAACTCTAAAAATGTATACTAATCTGCCAATATATATACATATATATGTATATATTACGTACAATATATACATATATATGTATATATTGTACGTTATTTTTCCACTTTAATGAACCCCGCACGTTATCCTTGAATGAGGAGCTGAACTAAAAACCATCAGTCTAGACAGGGTATACCTAAGATATTTCCTATAGGGTGACCTAAGATATTTCCACTACTTTTTTGGCTCTGTCTGTATTTATCAAGAATTATTTGAAAAAGAATTACCTCAGGGTTCATATGCAGAGCGTAACACGTTCTGGAACACATGGATAGAGTTTATTACATATTAAAAAAACACGTTTCAATGCAGTTAATTCTAGTTTAGGTAAAGTAGACAAGAAAGGTGAACTAAAAAATTCTACACAGAGGCTTAAAAGCAATAAAAAATATATAGGTATTTAAAATTTATATAGGTATTTGACATTAACTTCATAAGCAACATTGATTTTGTGACATGTTACAAAAAACTGAACGTATTCCTATGAGGTTAAACCAAAAGACGATTTCAAAGAAAATACCTCTTCATATACGTCGTTATGTGACGCAAAAAATGGTTATAGTCTTATCTATGAAATATATAACAAAAAGGTGTGATCTATGAAATACACTGGCCTGCAAAACTAAGTATCACTCTTTTAAAATTGCAATAACTTTTTAAGTACACAAGATATACTTTCGAAATAAAAAGGCATGGAAAAAAAAATCTATTTTGTATATAAAAATTATTTAGGTATTATTATTTCGGTTATAGAATTATTAGAGAATATTTCCCAAAATCGGCCCCGAAACTTCGTGTTCAGTATGCCAAACCGGATCGAAGCTGTAACCATCAGAGCCCGAGGAGGCAATACCAGTTATTAAAAAATAAATAAGATGTCATGTAAAACATACTTATAAAATGTAAATTAAGTTTTTGGATACTAAGCTAAAAATGGCTAATTCACTGTTTTATCTTTTTTTAAGTTAAAAATGTTACAAATTAATAGTTTACTATAGTTTCAAAGCAAGCTGATAAAATTTGCTATAAAACGTTTTTATTTTAAATCTATAACTCCTACAGTTTAGAAAAAAAAAATACTTTAAATATGTTATACTTAGTTTTGCAGGCCAGTGTATATATAACCTTAATGCATTCTTAACAGAAATAACCCAAGCGTGCCCCAACATTTTTGAACTTCACTGTACCACAGTCGGCATTGTCCTTTCAGAAGTATCGAAGTGTATAACAGTAAGCAAAGTAATCATAAAATCTATAAAAAGTCGTCTATAAGCGATTGCATATAAATTTCATAAAATCTGCACTCCGCTATTACCTGTATTGAATACTGCAAAAGTCGGCAAAGTACGAAAGTCGGCGGCACTCCGAAATCAATCTCACAACCAGAGGTCCAATTCGGCTAACCAGTCGCTTTACTATGACAATGGTATCATCGACGGTAGAACCGTCATCTATAATCACTATAGATGAAATAAACTCTAGACAGTGCGCGCGTTGCTATTTGCATGGAGAGATAGATCAATCTATCTATCTCTCCATGCAAATAGCAACACGATTTCAACCTTGACACTTTTGACGCGCGTCCCTCCATCTGTAGTTTCTTTCTTTAGATCTTTAGTTTCTTTAGGTAGAATGCCAAAATCTCTGAGACGAAACCATTGTCATAGAGAAGCTAGCAGAATATTTATTTATTTCTAAATAGTACAACTATTTTTACTCATACAATAGTGTACCTAGTCTTATTAAAATATATTATCATTAAACATTCATAAAACCTTATAAAAATTAAATCTAATAAAATA
Source organism: Eupithecia inturbata (assembly GCA_963662085.1). Taxonomy (NCBI): domain Eukaryota; kingdom Metazoa; phylum Arthropoda; class Insecta; order Lepidoptera; family Geometridae; genus Eupithecia; species Eupithecia inturbata. Next base: position 13,469,759 of record OY759177.1, on the reverse strand, counting down.
AAATTTACATATATGTCAATCCATTATTTTTATATTTATATAACATAATAATCAAGTCATAAAAGAACAATTAAAAAAATAAAATACAGATATTCGTCAGATTAAAATAACATAAAATAAAAATAACATCATAATACACAAACTACGTCAATCCATGATTCAAATAATTACACAATGTCAACCCTACTAGCATAGAATAAATAACATAAGGTATATAGGGCTATATCAATCATTGCTTGCTTACGAAATACTTTTTACAATCATGACTTCCTTTATAAAGTCTGTCTATAAAGCTTCATAGGGTCAATAGCACGATAATAGATCAATAATTTGAAACAGACAGCCTAATCGGACGTTTGTATTAGTTAATTATGTTTTTGCGACTTGTAATTCGTAGATCATTAGATTAAAGAGTGAATAAATACTTGTTTTACTTCCACACAATCGATCATATTCCAAAAACTTATAGGTAGGTATCTTTGCTGCATTGCTTTATTTTTGTATAGGAAATAAAAAATATGCTTAATAAGGCCTACTTATAAAACAAAAAAAAGGTAGGCCAGAGCCTGTCACGTCTATACTATCCTCAACAGAGTCCTGTTGAGGATAGTATAGACGTGACCGTGACGTCTCCTTCTTCTATGGGATTTGGTACAGCGCCTCTCTCGTGCGGACAGGGAACTACGCAAATGCCATATAAAAATGAGACGTCACGATCACGTCTCGATACTGTTGTCAACCGGACTCAGGGTTCAGAAGAAAACTTACCCAGCATATAGAGCAAAATATTTTCTAATGTCTTGATACATCTTGTTTACAATCCAAAGATCCATTCAAGGTTCTCTAGGAGACATTGCTCTTGAGCGATAAGACCGCCAATTGTAGTTTATGCCATACAATTGGAAAATGTAAATTATTTTTAAGTTAAGTGTGCTATAAAGTATTATATATCTATCTATCTTATGCCAAGCGAAATGAGAACACTTAAATTCAACATTTTATAATATTTTTTTGTCAAATGTTTTTGTTTTACCTTCATGTTTATGTACTTGTAACAAGTATCATCAAAAAACGCGGAACCCATTTTTATAACAAATTGAATGACAAATGAAATGGATACCTATTAGCTCACACTTATATCCTGATCTAGCAAAGTTCAAGGTATAATGAATTAATAATACACCCTAAGGCTATAATTAAAAGGTTGTTTATTAGTTGGAGTAGAGCAGGTGATCTATTCGATTTTGTACAATGTGATTGTGGCCTTGGAAGTTTTTGAACGAAGTTTTTCTTGAAACACTAAATAATTAGATATTTTTTACTAAAATCAAATACTATCTTCTAGAATATTTTATTAAATTTAACGGAACCAATGGTAGGTATGTATGTTTTCCCTCAGGAACAAAACTGTAATGGGATCATTATCCGTACAAGCGAAATTATAATCAAAATCGGATAACAATTGGCGGACATATCGAGTAATAAACATAAAATAGTATAAGGCGGCGTTCTAATTGGCGTCGATCGTACGAGCGAACGAAGCGATTTCATCGCACGACGAGACTAAATATACACAATTATTTAGTGTCCTAATTGGTTACACGTATATATATGCGAAGCTGGCTTTCAATGGTTACCACCAATTGGTGTTCACCTATGCTGGTGAAAAAATTCGATATCACATTTGTACCTACGGACAATTTGAATGTTTCCATTCTTTTAATTTTTTTTTATTTAATCTGCATGTAATGTATTATTATTTAAATTTCAAGTTTTTAGCTGCGGTAGTTGTTGAGATATTCAAGAGGTAAAAACCACAGACAAACCAGGTTTCGTAACCGATCAGGAAACCCTAAAAACGTAAAATAAGCGGCGAAAATAGTATTAGGAATTTTATTTTAATTTTTAATTTATCACCACGGCTAATTTATTGAATTACATAAAAATATCTAAATTAAATACAAAGCACCCAGAATGCCTAAAAACCCATTCCAGAACGATTGTCATAACTCACACATAACCCACCTTTCCTCGTTCCACAGTCTGGTTACTACCGCTTTTTACTGGCAGCCTGGATACCGGTGGATATTGGTGGATACCGGTGTCTACCCGCTGCTTTACATCTACAGTCACACGTCATCGTGCGAGCACTGACATAGAAATCTGGCATCAAGCATCGCGCGATGGGCATCGCGCGACCGCTAGCCAATTAGGACGACGCCTTATAATATACAGCCGAGTTGAAATCCTTCCCCTTTTTGAAATCGGTTTTTAAATTATTATGTCGGTATTATAGGTACTTTAATTAAATTCTTCGTCCACGTCTTCGCTTAAATCATAACAAAAAAACTTACAAACTAGCAACTTAACCTCTTCGTAAATGAAAAGCGTGTAAACAAGTAAAAAGAAAACAGTGAAAATAAAAGTTTAGGCAGTTGATTTTCTAAACTGGTCCCATAACGTGACTAAACTAATCATATTGCACGAGATGCCTGCCGAATTTACTGTGAGAATCTAATAAAGGCTAATAATGACATCACAAGAGACGCGCAGAAATTATCAATGACTATTTTACCAACCACAAGTACTTACCGTATACATCTTTGTATTTTTATGTTATCTTTCATGAATACAAAACGTATTCATAACATTTTGATATCTTCACCGTAAGATCTACACCGTAGTGTAGAAAAATAACTCAACACTACACTAACAATTTATTAAGTTTGTATGTATGTTGTGTGAAGTGTCAAATAAATAATTTTCTTTCTATTAGAGATACCTACCTTGATAGTGTAAAAAAAAATGAAATTATCTTGTGGTGTGTGTTTGGCTCTCATATTATGCATCTTGGCGCTAACATAGTAAGCGCCAAGCTATTAAATATTATTATCGGGTATTTATCGCGTACCTTTTGTTTTATTTTCATCTACGTTTCCATCGCGTTGCAGCGCACGGGGCAACTGAGCTCGCTGCAATGCGATGGAAACGATAAATAATATTTAATGTAAAAAAATCACGGAACTTTGAGCGCCAATAAAACATTGGCGCTTACAGTTAAGCGCCATTAGAAAAAACTTCACATACTATACACTAGCCAAACTCGATGTAGAATGATTGTAAACGACCCACCCGTACTTAACCTATAATTCACTCTGTTACCGCGTCTTTTTTATACGCAACTAGCTGCTGCCCGCGGCATCCCCCGCTTTTTTCCGGAATAAAAGGTAGCCTATGTCCGGACATAAATACCATCAACCTCGCTGCCAAATTTCACCGAGATCCGTTCAGCCGTTCTTGAGTTATAAATAGTGTAACTAACACGACTTTCTTTTTTATATATAGATAGATTTACATTACTTGTCAATTTGAGAACCTTCCTTCAGTAAATTTTGCTTACAATTATTGTAAGCAAAATTTACTGAAGGCATTAATCGAGTTGCAGATATAATTATTATATCTGAAACTCGACGCCAATCAAGTAAATCTTGGTTATTTGTGTCGTGGTTTGTTTACAAACATTCTACATCGAGCTTGGCTAGTGTATACGTAGGTACTTCAAAACAAATTATGCAATGTTTTTGTAGCGTACGCGATCACAGTCGATTGAGTGCGAACTAATATTATTTTTCACGTCTAACTTGATTTCGTCATGTTATTTTAAATTAACATTAAGCTTCGTTTAATGTTAGTAAATAGTAAATAAAATAATAAGGAATGTTAGCGGTGACCTCAAAATAAAGACGATTTTATTCTATCCTCATTATATTCTTACTTCTACTTCTCATTTTATGAAAATCAATAATATTCATTTAGGCGGATCCGCCGCCTAAATGAATATTATTGATTTCCATATTCGATTCTGCTGATAATTTGAGGGTAGTTTTACATTGCGGAGCCATCGAGAACACTACGAATGGACACAACCTCGACACAACCGCTCTGCGCGCCGATGACTGTAGACGTTCTTTTCTGTCGGCAATGACAATTAATTACATACAATAACGTGCCCGCGCGGGTCGTACGCGCTTACGCAATTAGGCGAATGGATGTTTTGTCCGTCTTTGATAAGTTTCGTTACGATTACCTATGTTTGCATGTAAATGCGTGACCTTTGTAAATTTATCTTCTGGCGTTTTATAACTAAATAAATACATGGAGGTTCCTACAATAATCATGCTCGCCAAATCGTAAAGCCGAGGTATTGTTAACCTATTCACAGGTCCCAAACATGTATTTCACATAACGTGGGTTGTCGGGCCATATCGGAGCTTGTAGTGTTTGAATATTTGTTTCTAAACGGGCCATTTACTTTGCAGTTATAGTTTACACTCGAATAAATAAACAAGCAGTCAACAGTCGAAAAGGCCACGATTTTCAAACTTTTTACAGATTTAGAAACTTAAGTTTGAAGACTCTGTCGAGTTAAAAGGGCTATTACAATAAAAAAAAACGAGAAATTGCACGGTTTCATAGTCAAATCGTATGATTTTCGTGTGTTTCTTGAAAGAATAATCACATGTTAATAATAGTTTGTTTTCTCTACTACAATAATAATAAAATAAAAATACAATACTACAATAAAAATATAACTGCTTTAATAATATAATAAAAACAAATTTTAGAATTTTTTTTTTTTATGTAGTTAAAATCATTCTCCCGATGCATGTTTAGGGAAAAACTCTCAGAGATCTGTTTTGGGAGCTCTTATTTGTAGATTGTATTGAATAAAGATCACCAAAAAAATTTTTTTCTTGTTACGTATATCCTATTTTTTAATAAATTATTATTCTATTAAGAGAAGACATTTTCGTTACATGCCTTTATGTAGAGAAGGAAAAAACTGAACCGATCTCGATTATCGACCGAAAAGGCTTCGAAACAAACTCCAATATCTATGAAGTTTCAAAAATTGTTAAAATGTTCGGACAACATTTTGACATAATATTTATACCAAAATAATTATCAACATTTGCTCGACATTTGCACTCTGCTAATTTTTTTAAATAATTAAATAAAATGTTGTATATTCACGTATAATTCGCGCTAGCGCGTTACTGAGGGAAGATCGCCGCGCCAGCGCAGTGAATTATATATAGTCTAGGGACTTATGTATGTTAAAACTTTTCTTCGATCAATGGCGTTTTATTTAGTACTTACAGCTTAACTTTAGCTGCAATAAAAGCTGAAAATTCTATTACAGTATTTAGAAACGTGCGTTTGTTTGAATATAATTCTAACTTACTGTACAAAGAGTCCCAGTACCAGGGTACTGCACGCTCCAGAACACACAAACAGAATAAGGAAACTATTTGAATTCATATTTGCTTTGTCCTTTCCAGTGCCTTCATTCTTCCATTATCTCGCCGACATGCCTAGATTGTGTAGGGTTATAAGGACAAGATAACTTGTATTTTGTACGCTGATAACTAACTGGCTGACGAAATTGTATTTTGTAGTGTATTTAGGTTTATATTATATTTGTAGGGTCTGTTCATGGTCCAAATTGAAACGTTGTTGGGCGAATATTGTATTTATTTCACACAAGTAAAGACTTGTGTGACAAGGCACGCGTCAAATAAATAGATCCAAGTGTTTTGTTTTATTTACTACCCTTTAGTAGTAAGTAAAACAAAACACTTGGAAGTATGTAAAAAAAAATAATCTAATAATTATTTTTGAATCTTTCATCTGCCAGCTATCATCATCATCATATTTTGCTATCATTTCATCCACAAGACGTCCACACCTGGACATAGGCCTCGTCATTTGTATCTTGACTCTATTCTGAGTTATACTCTACAGTTACAGTCACAGTTTATAACTAGTTCGGGAGCCTATGGATTTTTTTTATATATTTGTAATACTACTTGTGCAAATAAATGTTTTTTTACTCTATTACTTTGACTTTTTTTACTTTTACTTTGATAAAGCTGCATATCATAAGGCTTTTAAGGATTTTTACTTACTAACTTGAAGCCTGGTCCATTATAATATACTTTGTTTATTACCTAGGGTTATTGCAAACGAAACTTTTTCGACTTTTCGCATTCATCACGATGTAATCCGCGTGCGATCGAAATGAGACAGAACCGTCTCAAAGTAAATGTTTTACGTCACATTTCTCATTCCATCCACGGGTTTTCTAATCGTATGGAACGGCCGATTTGGTTCCTAAAAGATTCCAACCCATTTTGATCGCGTGCTGATAATACCATAACCTAAAAAAAAGAACAAGGAGTTTTTTCATCAAAACTATAATTAGGTTATAAATGAGACTTATAAGTACTGACTACTTACTTAATCTTATAAGTACTTACTTATTGTAAGACACTTTACTACTAAGGATAGATGCTACCAAAAAAAACTATTTTTGATGGGTGATTAAATAATCAAGAAAGAAAGTACTTAGGTGACGCATTAGGACTGCATTAGGATCGCAAAAGCAATGCGTAAGAAAAGGGCAGGGCAGGGCAGTTACCTTGAAAAATATTTCGGTTCGGCCTCGTAGTCAAACTATTTAGTCAAACTGGTTTGACCACAAGAAATAATTTTTCCTCTTGGTCAAACTACTCAGTCATATGATTCTCCCTGTATCATTGTCAAATTGAATTGTACAATCATCCTATGAGACTTTGACTTTATGTGGCGTGGGACTGTGTATAAATTGTAAAGTCTGCATAATTGGAATTAGTATTTACTAGCTTCTGCCCGCAGCATCGCACGCCTTTTGCCTGAGTAAAAAAAATAGCTAAAGTCTGTCCTTAGTTTGGGCATCAACGTATGAGAAGGCACTAAAACGGGCAGACAGAGCCACTATCGCATTTATAGTAGGTATTCGTATGGATGAATATTTATCCATTACAATATTTTGATATCACCATTTCGCTCTTGATCAGGTCCATCCGTGTGCAGTTAAAACCAGCTATTTTTACCTGACGTTGACGTCCTTTCCAAGGCTTCTCCCACTCTGCTACGTTTTTAGTCAAGCGTAGGCGTAACCGAGCATTATCAACTTATAACAGCTGTTTCGCGTTCCTAAAATATTTTAATGATAGACTCTTTATTTAGAGAATTAAATTTGTGGTTTGTTAAAAGTATAATTTCTTACTTTTGGTGGTAAAATCGTACCTTAGTATTTCATTTATTTATTTACACTGGCAATTTTTTTTAATTCAATATTTGAATAAATCCTTATAATTATTTGCTTACTGGTATTCAATTTCATGGGTCTCTTCCTAAATTGTATCCCGATTTAGCAAGATACGAAATACTAACGAGTCACTTTTGGGTTTTTCCTTAAATAAGAATTTCAGAAGGCTCATAAAAATGTCGTGTCGACTACCTGCTCGTTTAGGTAGTAAGTTAGCAACTTATTATACAAGCAAGTAGTACTAAACCAGATTTGAAGTTCTTCGACCTTCTAAAAAATTCTTCCTTAATACATTTACAGATTTTAAGCTCATGAAAGTTGAGGTGTTTTCTTTCAAAATTCATTAAAAACCCCCACGTAAATTTTCAATTCAGATTATTTTGTTTTTATATTTTCCTATTCAGGTTATAGGTTTTAGGACATTAATAAAATTCTAGGGATATAGGAACAAGGCATACTCATACGAAACTGTTTTCATCTCAAAGTTGGAAGACTACCTATGCACATTACTCTATTGTTCTTCAAAGAGTAAGGAGTTTCACACTACCATAGACTAACAAAACTTGTTAGTCTATGACACTACTGACATATTTAATGTTGGTAAGATAGCAAATGCTATTATGTTTGTGGTGTTAGGTTAAATTAACTGTTTATCTATTGTTTTCATTAACTGTTTATTTATGTAAGTTGTATTTTGTTTAGTGGTATTTGACTGTCAGTAATTTGAAAGTTTCTTTATTAACATATAAATCATTAATTGACCGTAAGTTAGATTATTACGGTTTGAATTGTTTAGATTTGTTAAACAATAAATTAATAGAGAAATAAATGATATGCGTTTTTCCATAACTTTGCCCAAAGGGTAAAAACCAACCTAAATATAATTTAAATGTTGAAGATCTATAGTTTCTCGAAATAACTCACAAAAAGTTGATTACAAAAGTCCAGAACCAAAACACCCACGATAAATAAGCCAGCAACGGCCTTTCCTTGCATTTATCAGTCTTGGGACAGAAATAAAAGAATTGTCGTTCTATAAAACATAAATTCTCACTTTGCACTATCGAAAGCTATTGTTAAACTATGTGCGATAGGCTGCCAATTAAAAATTTGTTGGCTTCAGTTAAAACTATTCGAATGATGCTAAAAGGTACATGCCTCGTTTGGGTTAATGGTAGATAATGGTAGAAAAAGGAAGGTTCTGATCCAGATAATAATACATTGGCTGGGTTTAGAATAAATATGTGGAACGTGGATCGGTAGAGTTTTGTACGAAATAGTCTAATGAGTAGAAGGTCTTTATTGACAAAGAAAATTACAATTCAATAATAAAAACAAATTTGAACTAGTATTTACAATTGAAACAATTAAGCTAACTGCAGACTGTTGCAAGCAATCTATAGGTAGCTCAACTGATCCATATCAATACCAGTCGGAAGCGTCCCCAAGCTGGCTGCATTGCCCCGCTGTATGGCAATGCTGATGCGCTGCGCCAGATACCCGCCAGCTCTCGGGTCACGCGTCGCGTCGACCTCAGCTCAGATAACTTTTTAAAAACCCGGAGAGCCTCGGATCCCCACGGACCTAGGGTCTCGACCCCAAAGGGAGCAAATGTGTAGGCTCTGTCGAGAACTGCATATTTGCGTCTCTTGAGATCCTCGGCCAAATCTGCCGCCGCACCAGCCCTTACGGAGAGTAGAAGTATTTAGAAATGAAACAAAAATGCCTACCAAATCAACCTCTCTGGATATAACGTTAAAACATTTGTATGCCCTAATCAAAAATGTTTTCTGCCTGTAGTTAATTTAACCATTGGAAGATGAAAAGTTGTAGGATTTATGAGAATCCTAAAGTTGTGTGTTGAACACGGCTCCTCGGTTTCTACAAAATAAGGAAATTGCGAGGAAACCCTATAAAAATTTACTTATACCGTACCGGATTCCGTGGCTGTAACGTAGAGTATTTAATTTTGTTTCGTTACATTTCCTACAACAATGGTCCAGTTTTCAAATTGGCGTAGCCTTTATCGTATAAGGAATAATCAGACCTAATAACTAAAGGTGTCGAACTGACTAACCGAACACCTGTGAAATAGTCTTTGTCTAGACGGCACAAAACTGTGGTTAAGACCTCATTTGACCAGACCTGAATTGAAGCTGCTATCCTAAATAAGGCCTGGGCCAGATGTTTTTAAATAAGTGTTGCGTTGATAGGTAATTGTTCGATCTAACGGAGATCATACAAACATTACCGCTGGGTCTGACGCCGAACCTGCCTCCGGTTTTGTCGCTCGTCTTTGTGCTGGGGTGAAGGGTGAGAAATATAATAAAATCTAAATAGACAATAATATCTAGGCTCACCCAATATTCCTTCCACTGCTCCTCAGTTAATCTTTACAGATTCCTTAGATTTTCTTTGATGTTGAATTTTAAGGAAAACCCCACGGCCGATGGGTTTTTGTTTTCGTCTTCAACTTCAACTTCTTTTTTCCGCTAGTCCAGTAAATTCCCTCGAGTGTCCAGTGTCAGATCTTGTTGATGGCAACATTGGCAACATGTCTCTGGTTGGACTTGGACGAACAAAATCCCTTACCCATTTTGGTAGAAGAGGGCACAATATAAGCTAAATATACACATACATACCTACCAGTAATTATGAGAGTGATGTATGTATGTGTGTGTCGCGTGAACCATAACTAATATTAGTCATAAATACTAAACAGTAATCATAAATCGCCCTTTATCGTTGCTCGAAGAGTTGTATGAAACAAAATATTTTTATTTATCTACTACAGATAATGGTATTTTGTATTATGGATGTATTATGATAATAATTATATTAATAATTAATATGATTAGGGAATATTTCGATGACATCTTCGATCAGGTATTTGCCGCCTAGCGCGCGGGCCGACGGATACCTTGATCGATGGATGACTTCTACAAAACCATGGTGCTCAGAGGAGCACTAGTCTTAGTGCGGGACCGAAAAGTAAAAACTTAGAGTAGACCTCTAAGGAATTCGCTATTGCCCAGAGGTGGTCGATATAGGCTGAAGATGATGATAAAGGAAATTCAAATATCTAAATTAGACTTTCCTTACTTTAAGAACCAAGTGGTAAACAGCCGACCCCACCAGCCATTTCGAGTCGAGCTTAGTATCGCCCACTGGCATTTATTCCATTACATCATAAAGTGCAGGAAATGCGTCATTACAAAGTTATTTCACGTTATTTCAAAGGGGCACTGTATCTAAATGTACGAAATTCTGCTGTGGGGGAAAAATGTATTAGGGGAAGAACACATTATTAGTTCTGCGAGGATGTTTAGGTATTATTCACAGAATAACATTGATTACTTTGGTTTCCAAACCAACAGAGCAGAGCTATTTTAATGAGTAGTACTTTATTCTATTCACTCCAATACTTTTAGGGTAAAGTTAATGTGGAAAAGAAACTGTAAAATGTATCTAAAGATAACGAGTTAAAACCCATATTTAAATTCATATTTTTGAGCTGTGCGGTAGCGGTGTTGGTTTAATGTGCTCAGTATATTTATCGTAAAGTAAAATATTATTCTCCCAAGAATCGTGTAATGGCCAAAATTGGATCTAAATTCGACTCGGTAACCTATCAAATCTAACCTATGGTCCACGAACAGTGACATTCTATAACTATGGAATCCACCACTAGAAAAATTGGTGGAAAGATTATTTTATAACCTTAGAAAAACAGCAGAAATAATTTAATAAAAGTTACAGAAATCTGCAAAACTATATTGCCATTTGAATGATCGCTGTAAGATGATGATGATGCGCGATGATGATGATGATGAGCGATGATGATGAGACGTCCACAGCTGAACATAGGTTTCCCCCATATTTCGAAATGACGTGAAACATACATGTGATATGACCATATACAGCGATCATAATAATATTACGATTGCTGTATATGGTGTTTCACGTCATTTCGAAGTATGGCCTATGTTCAGCAGTGGACTGATACGGACTGCTGATGATGATGCATGATTCAGTATTCGAGGGAATTCTCATTGTTTTTTAAAAAACAATGAGACATAATTATGTTGGTCAACGATTATCAAGTTAGTTAATGGTTTACTATATTAATTTTCCTTGCCCAGATATTATAATCTAAACGGCATACTTTCGCCTCATCTGAATACATCAACACAAAGACGCATTGAGCTTAAACGACTCTGCATAATAATAATAAAACGGCGTTCGTTTATATGCGTTTGCGCAACTCTTATGTAATTCTAGACAAGTACCTACTACTATCATTTGTCTTCGTTCATCATATCATAGCAGGATAATAGGATGCATTTTTTTTCAACCGTGGTACGAGATAGGTGAAGAAATTGATTAAGGAGATTTGTGCAATAAATAAATAATAAACCACCAAGTGCGGCATGACTCGCACACGAAGGCTTCCGTACCGTAAAAATCAGGCAACTTTTTCAAAGAATATAAAAATTTCATTTGTATAACAACCCCTTTAAATTTTCATATTTATGAAATTTTTAGTATTTCTTGTTATAACAATTGAAGTGTTACTTATTTATAGAAAGTTTCATGTGTCTACCTATTGTGGTTTAATAAATACAGCCTTGACAAACAAAGAGCAAGAATAGCCAACAAAATCACGTTTTTTTGTATGGGAGCCCCCTTTAATTTTGATATATATTTAATTTTTATTATTTTTTGTTGCAGCAAGAGAAATACGCATTTTCTGAAAAAGTAATTTGTCGATCTCTTACGGTTCATGAGGCCCTGTGACAGATGAACGGACGGACAGCAGAGGCTTAGCAGGGTTCCGTATTCAACCTTCGGGTACGGAACCGTAAAAAGTGCTGGACAATTCACACAGATGATTTACTTATCAACTTTACCTAGGCCATATGGACGGGACACGACAAGACAAAAGTTTTTCAAAAGTATTTTTGTTTAGTCTTTATTGATAAAGAAAATTACAATTCAATAATAAAAACAAATTAGAACTAGTATTTACAATTGAAACAATTAAGCTAACAGCAGACTGTTGCAAACAATCTACAGGTAGCTCAACTGATCCATATATACCAGTACTAATACCAGTCGGAAGGGACGCTTCCGACTGGTATTAGTAAATAATAATTATTATTATTTATTATTATTGCGGGGCAATGCAGCCAGCGTCTTGGGGACGCCAAGACGCTGGCTGCATTGCCCCGCTGTATGGCAATGCTGATGCGCTGCGACAAAAGTTAGATAAAATATGTAGTTTTCCTTTAGATAGGAAGATATATTTATTTTTTGCACTATATAAAATTATAAAATAATTAACCAAACCCGTTAAATATTTTAGTATAACTACTAAAATATTTAATTTCTTTGGTAGGCACCTACTATTTTTTGATAAAGCTTTTCTATTTACCCGGGGCGAACGGGTTTGGTTGTCAAACAAGGCCTAGATCTCAGTACTTACGGGATCCCCGTAGTAAAAAACTCGAATTACAAAAAAATATTAATGACTAATTATTTGGTTCCTTGAACCAGTTTCTTCATAAGTTGTTTAGTTTTCTTGTAAATAAGCAAAAAACTAGATTATTGCGCTTACGCCGTTCTTAAAATATATGCTCTGACCCGCTCCTATATGAACGCAAAACCCTATGCCTATCCTTTGCACAAAATGGCGCGCATGGTGCCCTCTTAAACAACTGTAAAAAAACAACAAAAAAAGAGAGTGTTCCAATAACTTAATGTTGTTAAAAAAAAACAGAAATCTGACTTAAAACTTATGGACCATTCTCAAAATATAAAAAAAAATATTATAAACAAGTAAATTCATTGTAAATGATCAAAGAAGTATAATAGTTACTAAAGTACCTAACGAAATAAATAAAATAATAATAAAATAAAAATCATTTATTTCAGACCTCGGTCCATATAGCACAGTTACAAAATTTCAGCACACAAATAAAGCACAAATACAACCATATTTTTATTTCATAATTAGTAATAATAATCAAAATTGGCTGACGATAATTGGCGAAGATAATAATATCGAGTAACAACCATGCAACATAAAAAAAACAGCCTAATTGACAACCTCCTAATTTTCAAAATTAGGAGGTTGTCAATTAGGCTGTTTCTCGGTTAAAAAGAGTGCACATCTAGATTTCATAAAACTCAATAAAAACGTAGATTTCGCACATTATTCTTTGTATTATCAGTTTTATTGGCCGTAAAATGTGTTAATGGTTCATAGTCTTTGAGTTAAAACAATACGCAGGCTTACAATGTAATTACATTTTATTCGTGAAGTACCAAAGAAGACAGTAAACTTCAATTTATGTAAAATTGAACTACTTCATATAAAATTAATCCATACCTTTTATTTATTATTTATTGAAACACTTTAATGCACTAAGGTAAGGGTGGGCTTAATACCGAGGCATTTTCTACCTGCCGACCAAAAACTTGTTTTACAGGGAGTTGGCGTGTGTTTACAAATAGAGTCTATAATATATTTAAATATATACCTAAATACCTACTAAAGCATAAATATGAAACAAGAAAAGAAACAAAAAACATAATGTGAAAAACAAATAATAACTTTTGGTATAACCTCATAAGAAAAAGCCTGCGCACCATTTGCTTAAAAGCATCTCGTGTATCTTTGCCTTTCGTAATGTCCTGAGGCACTATAGAGAAATAATTTCCAAAGAAGGACGTGTTATGGACAGGTATAGATACATTTTCATGTAAATACCATAATAAATAGTTTTAAACTTTCGCGATCTAAACAAGAACATTATTATTTATTAGTATTATTTAGCTTATTATTATTTATTTAATTTGGTCACAGGATGAATTGACTGTGTCATCCCGTGACCACGACAGTGGGTAAACCTGTTGAAACATCGGGAAAAATAGGTAAATTAACGCGATAAATAATACTAATAATAATCCCATGATAGTTATCATATACCGAGGCGTTATTTTATTATAACGTTTTTTTATGGAATTTATTTGCTTAATGAAAAAGAAAAAAGATATTTGAGACCAAGGCCCGTATTATGAAAGCTTGCTCAGTCATCCATTTATGCTTGAGTAACGCTTTTCTATGGCATAAGCGTGACTTAAGCATAGATCGATGATTGAGCAAGCTTTCATAAAACGGCCCTTAACTTGTTATTTTTTTTAGTTCCTAAAATTCATAATAGTTCCGATGATGTAGTTTATACATCCCGATCTATACTACCGATCTATTTTTCTTTTCTTTGATTGTAGGCCGCCCTTTGTGTTTTCTTTTATATGAGTCGTTGGCTAATTTGTGACTCCTTAACACATTTAAAAAACAAGAAAGGACTAATTCTTATATCTCATATGGTTATCTCCGTTTCTCCAAGATAGTAATTACTTTATCATTAATAAGTTAGCTTTTCCCGCAGCTACGCACGCACGCTCTATTCCTAAACTAAAACTTTCAACCCCTATTTCACCCTTTCCAGATGATTTTAAAAATTTAAAAATTAAAAGGTGGCATTATGTCCTTCCCTGGTTAATCATCTATCTCCTTGCCAAACTTCATTAGGATCCGTTCAGCCGTTCAGTCATGAAAAGTTATTAAACAGACAGAGAAACAGGCAAAATGACTTTCGTATTTATATTATAGAATAGAATGTAGAAAATAGTCATGTACTTAAAAGGTAAGAAAGATTCTAATTTTGACATCATCAGATCAGCCCACGAACTTTCACTGCTGGGGATAGGCCACAAATAGTGGTCCTGCACCGCCTCTATCCATCATCTCACCAATCCGACACCCACATAATTCTTTGAACAGCCGCTATTAACTACTCCATACAGAAAGCAACTATAACGCTATGTTTTTATAGCATAATTTCCCCTGTTTCAAGTAATACCATAGATCGTGACATACGATTTCATTGTGGAGCGGAGCGCGGCGCGTGCGCGCTTGCGACATGAAATACCACCCTTCGGCGAAATGGCGTTACCTACTGACGCAATGTCGAGTATAGCCTAGCTAGAGTTGTCTAAAGGTTGTCGCTTATACTTTCAACCTCACTGCCGTATAACACAAAAATAGGCATTCAAATTGAAACCTAATAAACTCGTAACATTTATGGCCCAGCCACACGCTTCGTCTTGCCTGCGAGCATGCATGCACAAACCAGTTTGCGCAGGTAATCGCGGGTGAGTGAACGGCAAGACAGTAGCTCGCGCAGGCTCGGAAGCGCGGCTTGTGCAATCGTTTTCATGTTGAAGATTGTACTGCGCAAATTGGCAGTACAGGCAAGACGAAGCGTGTGGCTGGGCTATTAGATACATTTACAGTGACATATTTGCTAACCCCTAGCTTCAAGTGAGTGGCCCGCGCGCTTCCTACAGTACTAGTTGATGCCGTCACTATAAAATGTATCTAAGTTCTGAGTTTAAGCCCATATTTGAATGCTCATTTATGTGTTGTGCGGCAGTGGTGTTGGACGTGTGATAGATACATAGAAAATAGTTTTATTGCACACTTAAAACTAAGAAACAATTTACAAAAGAAACAATTATAACATAAAGTGACAATTGGTGGTCTTATCGCTCAAGAGTGATCTCTGCCAGACCACTTGGTAGGGATAGTATCGTCGGAAATACATGGGGTAAGATCTGTGTACATAAGCGCCAACCTTTAGACATTCGCGAAGTAGCTAAGTAGTAAATGAAGTGAAACGAAGTTAGAAAGGCGCAGCTGTATCCTACGTCTATTTCCAGTAGGTAAACATCAGATCATGAAATTAAAAATTCTAATTCCAACCTTTGGCAGAAATTTATGTATTTGTACCTACTGGAGTTTACTTGGGCTGCTTTTCTGTAAGAAGTTTGCGAAGTAGTGCGGGGGGGGGGGGGTAGAGCTAAGTTGCAAAGCAGTAGGTAGCTGTGTCCTGGGTCTTTTACCACTAAGTCATTAATAAATAAATAAATCATTTATTTTACTTCCGAGGACATCCGTGAGGGCAGGTGCGGCTGCAGATTTGGCCGAGGATCTCAAGAGACGCAAATATACAGGTCTCGACAGAGCCTACACATTTGCTCCCTTTGGGGTCGAGACCCTAGGTCCGTGGGGTACCGAGGCTCTCCGGGATTTTAAAAAGTTATCTGAGCGTCTGGTCGGACGCTCAGATACTCAGTGACTCGAGAGCTGGCGGGTATCTGGCGCAGCGCATCAGCATTGCCATACAGCGGGGCAATGCCGCCAGCGTCTTGGGGACGCTTCCGACTGGTATTGACAAGGATCAGTTGAGCTACCTGTAGATTGTTTGCAACAGTCTGCAGTTAGCTTAATTGTTTCAATTGTAAATACTAGCTCTAATTTCTTTTATTATTGAATTGTAATTTTCTTTATCAATAAAATTGCTATCACGAAAGATAATGTGATATACACAAAAAGTTTAAGTTTACAAAATCTTGATAGAAATACTCTAAAGGCTCGTATTATGAAAGCTTGCTCTGCTTGAGTAACGGTCAAGCATAGATCGAAGACTGAGCAATCTTTCATTATGTGCCCAGTAAACTAAGCATCAAATACTCAAATATCAAAGTGCTTTATTTCGTTTAGACCTTACAGGTCACAAAATTCAAATTACATAAGTAAAACTAAGAAAAAAGTGATCACTTTGATTTTGTGTTCACTTCAATCTTTATAAGGTAAAGTAAAGAAGCGAAAAAGAAACCTTTACATTGTTAGGTTGTTAGTTTTCGAGTTGTTTTACTAAAGGTAAAGGCTTGTCAATAAGTACATACTTCTAGATCTTTTTTGTACAACAGTTAACAATAAACGTATTTCTGATTTTGATTATAAAAATGTCAACTGCTGTTTGAATAGATTGTGTAGCTTTATATTGTTTTTGGTATTATAGAGCGTAGATTAGAAATAACTCTTGAGTGTGAGGACACTCAAGAGTTATTTCTAAAAATATAAATACGATCCCAAAAATCTCTGTCAATACGTTCCGGAAGTAATTTGAACGGATATAAAAACATTTTTTATAACTTTTCGAAGAAAAGGCTTATTATACCATCGACGATTTCATAAATTATAAATTTTGATTCTTTTAAAGTTAGACATTCATAATTAAACTTTTTGTAACATTTTTAATCAATAATAATTTTATATTCTTTTAATTAAATCAATTTATAATTTTTGCATGTAATAGGTATCAATGCTGTAAGCCTAACCGGCAGACTAGAGATACATAGAGATATATTTGACATAAGACCTAATATTATATATTATTGTTATGTTAACACCTAGTTTTACAGCAATAAATTATTTATCTTTATCTTTATCAAAAAATATCGGCTTTGACGGGATTTAACGGCGCTAGAGTCCGAAAGAAGATCCAAAGTATTTCGACTCCTACGTCACTTGACGTTGTGGCGCAATTGGTAGCGCATCCCGTACTGAGGGAAGGTTGCGGGTTTAAGTCCCGTCGAAGTAGATTTTTTTTGAGATATTTAATTTCTTAGCTGTACATGTTCTTTTGAATAGCCATATAAAGCTAAGAAATTAACCCATAAGGTGTTTAGGACATTTAATCAAACGAAAAACCGTATGAAATCACATGGACATGGCTTTTGTTTTGACATTTCTTGACCCTGAAATAGGCATTGTCTCCTATGAAATTAGATTACTAAATTCTATTATAAATATAAAATAATTAGACGCTTTCCAAAATGGCCATCTGATACCACGTAAGAAATCATTGCTATGATTTCTTACAAATACACGACACTTGATCATATAGGACACAATATTTTTCACAAAAGAAAAATTAGAACAGGCACGCATTACATCAAAAGTAACAATATCACATAAGTAGTGTAAGAGTCCGCGACCGACACCCCACGTTGAAACGCATTTACTGAGAAAGCAGGGTGTTTACCGGAAAGTAATTACCGATTACTATGGGAATTTCTTATGTGTTTAGATGTGTCATTGAGTTACTGATTATCTATTCAATACCGTGTTCAATTCTATAGTTTTTAGACAGAAAGAGCTTTGCTTTCCGAACAAAATATGATGCAGTCCCTCGTTAAGAGATGAAACGTCCACAGAAACTAGGTTCGTTTACATTCATAATTAAAATATAATGGCATCTACAATGAATCATTCAAACAAAAAATCTTCAAAATCTTTCATCAAAAGCGCAGCGAGATACGATGTTGTCTTTGCATACAAAACAGTTGAGAGGAGGCTTTCCTTATAACTTCATCCATAGAGGATCACGTTGCATTGTCCAAATAGTAATAAATTAAGTATGCGGCCCGTGAATAAATCCCTTTTATTTATAGCAAGAGCCTGACAGATTGCTCCGATGAACACATCATGTAGTGAAACACTGGTAGGCCTCCGGGGTCCGATTGACGTTATAATAGCAACAACCAAACCTTTTTCTTTTACATTTATTTCATCGCTCCCATTTCCTTTTAAAACATTTAATACTTTTATTTATTGTATTTTGATACGATGAGGAATAAATATCGTGGGTTTTTGGACTATTTTTTCGATTGTTTTAGGTCGGTTTGGGTGGTGCGGACTTCAATTTATTTCAGGGAGATAAAAATGGTTTAATAGCAGCCGTTGAATGTAGATTGTTGGTTTTTGTTTTGTTGTTGTGAAATAATGTTATTGTTGAACAATGCGCACTATTTTTTGAATATTTACAATCGTTGCCTGTAATATCCGAAATGGAAAAGAGTTTTGCGTAGCAAAAGATAGTAAAGTTGTTAGTAAAGTGCGTTTTTCACATTCAAGGAACCAAATAAAAAAATTGGATTTTCAAAGGTAATTCTAGTTTTTTACCACGGAAATCCCGTGAGTACTGAGACCTAGGTAGGCCTAGGTCTCAGTACGGGACTTCCGGGATTCACGGGTTTTTGACAACCAAATCCGTTAGGTTCGCCCCTTAATGTTGCTTATAAACATTCTACGAATCTACACATAAGTCAACATACAAGGGGTAGCCTCTTAATCATGTTGTTCCTTGAACAAACTCCATATTGTCCATCATGAATGGGTGTAGTGTAGGTAGCGCAAAGAGTGCAAGTGACAACGCAATGCGCGTGCGCCCATTGTGCGCTCTCATTCAACTGCCTGGTTACACATTTGAAGGTTAGATTATGTTAACAGAGTGGATTAGATTACTAAATGTGGTAACGTCTTTAGTTTATTTATTGTTGCAGCAGTATTTGAATGTTGTTTTAGTAGTTTCCTACCATAGTTGATAATCGCACCTGTAAAGCACCAGTAGGCCCCTTTCATATTTTTATTTTATCTAACATTAGTTCCATTTACTTGTGATTTTATTGTTTTTTATTAGGGTGTTTTGGTTATATTATTGTGAATAATTTATCCGTAATCCCAACATGTGGCTCTGGCGGAAGACCAGCGTTGGTAGTCGTCCAACCCATGCTGAGTCAGAACCAATTTTGTAACAGACTATGTAAGTACCTACTAATTTTTTTTCCTCTTGTATTAAGTTTTGTTTATTAGTATTATTTAGTATGTAGGTAGTACCTATGTTCTGTTTATAAAATGAATACATTTTATTATTTTTATTCTTAATCCATTATTTAAACTTCTTATTTTAAGCTAAAGTCTGTGAAGATTTTGTGGTTTTGCGCGAATAGTGGCAAAAGTTCTGAGCAAATCGAGCTTAAATTATGAACAGCCAAATGTTTGTTAGTTCTAGATCAGGGTTAGAAGAAGCTTGAAAGAAGAGAGAGAACTTACTTTAGTGTAATCTTTTTCAAAAATTGGTGATGGGAACCATTTCAGAAGGATACAGGGTCATTGGACTTCCTGAAGATGAAGACCGGACTCTTGCTGCGCGTCGAAAAGCTGGACTCTCGCGATGATGTAAGCTTCAGTTCATTTGTGGTGAGAGTTCCAACTCGAAATCTCTGTGAGGAGTTTTGGCCGAGGGGTGTCAAGTTCCGACGGTTCACTGGCCGCCTGCAAGGGGACACCATCGTGCATCGTCGTTAGCTGACACCCTGATTGCGAAATTTTACGTATGTTAGTTAGAATAAGTTAATTAAGATCTATAACTGTTCTAAGTTGTCTGAAATAAATGATTTATTATTATTATTGGGAAATTCTTACAACTTCATGGTCGATTATAATAAACGTGGACCACTTTTATGTGCTTTAATTTATGTGTTTTATTAAAACACAAAGTAACAAGCAGAGTTTTTGTAATATAATAAGATTGACATTAAGCTTATTGTCCATTAACTCAAAATTTTGTGAAGATGTGTGTTTCTCCGCAAACGGCTTGAATACAACTGAATAGATCTGGCTGAAACTTTGCTTAAATGTCGTATCAGAAGTTATTAAATCTGAATCTTACATAATGCCTTTGTCCTCGTACCCGCTGTTGTTTGCACTCGCTGTAAATTCTGTCGTTGACTAAATTGTTTCGACATAAGGGTATTTCGCGCTCGTATTGTAACGCCTATGCCGATGTCATGTATCACAGCCCACGACACTCGCACGACATAAACATCGGATATGTCATCGGGTACAATCGGGTACACATACTAGCAATCGTTTGTAGAATTTGCAGGGATATTGAAATCGCTTAAGCTAACTGGTTTTACATTTCCCAAAATCCCGTTGGCCGAAAAAATGTTCTGAGAGAATAGAAAGAAGAGAAGAAGTCAAAGATCTTATAAGACGATTCAATTTATTACATTAGTTAGACCAAGGTTCGCTCACAATTCCAGCTAGCGCCGCGTATATTAAGGACTATACTAAAGTATTCCACGTAGAAACCGTTCCTGAAAAATTCGTGTAATTGATTACAGTCCTACTAACTCATTCTATTACGCGTAAAACAAAGAAAAAGTGACCGTTCAGAGATAAGTTCCTGGGCGAAATGGACTATAGGTAACATGAAAGCGAAATCTTTATATAACAAACTGTCCAAGCACATCAGACGCGTAAAAAAAATGGTTGATTTTTTTCCCTTGATTGAGACGTTGAACGTATGTTACCCCAAAAATTAAACACTAGGTACCAAAAAGAAGCAAATTATTGCAGTTTCGTAGCATACCTTATTTTTTAATAGTAAAAAATCTTAAAGCTTAAAAATCTTAAAAAATCTTTTTGCTGCTGACTGTACCAGAACCCATGTCGCTCTGATCTGCGATACCATTTATAACACCATAAAGTGTAAAGGCTAGGTGTGCGACACCTACCTACTTACCCGCAACACGGATTGATATCGGGACACCCTGTCATTGGATGATGCATATAGCAGCAGTCTTTGGTTTTCGAAGTCAGGGCCTGATTTTGACACAGGTTTTTCACAAACTTTAAAAGCAAACACCAGTTCCACACAGTGTTGCCTTTGGTTCCGATATACAGGGTGTTCGGCAGACCGTGTGCCATATGGTAACTGGGGGTAGATGGAATTAAGTGCAAAAGCTTGGCGGTTTTTTTAACCCTGAAATGCCTCTCGGCTATTTTTAGGATTTTTAATTTTTTTCCGAAATATGAACTATTTAGTGTACTATAACTTTTTTGTAAGCAATAACATGGCTTAAATTTTTTATTACATTTATTACATTTAGCATGTTAGCTGTGAGTTCAACTTCACGTATAATTAAAAAAAAAATAACAATGGTGTCTCAGATTTTTCAATTCACTGAAAACTTCTCTAGTACAGTGCAGTAGTTTGGAAAGGCCATGGGGCCATTCCAACAGTATGACACATGTGTCAAAACCACATAAAATATATATCAAAATAAGCGTTTATTAAACCTATCTTGGGGATAGTTTTTTATACAATATTACTAGTTAAGTAATAAGATTACTGAAAAAAGCGAAATAATTTTTAAAAATTGATCACGGAGAAATAGACGAACATACATAAAAAAAACATACATAAGTACAGCCGAACACAGAAATCTCCTCCTTTTTTCAAAGTCGGTTAAAAAAAGCTAAATTGGTAAAAATCCTCTATCATGCACAATCGACTGTACAATACCAAGTATAGGTACTTACGGTACCTACCAGTATTTATCGCCGGCTTAATTTTCGCAATAATGTATCCCACCCTTAACTCATCCCAGTCGTAATCGCAAGCCAGGGACGTAATCAGGTTTATACTACTTAACAATTTTCTAGACCACCACAGGTTAGAGCCAACTCAACGCCATTAGAGAAGGCCCAGGATGAGATGATGGAACGAGCTTATTGCATCCAAAAAAATAATCTTGACCAATAGAAGAAGAAAGGAGTGGCCTTTACCCGAAAGTAACGCCCGAGAGTTAATAAATAAAAAACAATAAATAAGGTTGTCTTATAAAATGTATTACATTTTAATGGGTCTTGTGTAAATACCTATTAAAATTTCAAGTACCACTAATATTAATCCTAATCGGCGGGCGAAGGTCTGCCTGCGACACAAGAGGTTGTGGGTTAGGTTCCCGCCTTGGGACAAATGTTTGTACAATCTGCAAATACTTTTCCTGGTGCTTTCTATGTATAATAAAAAAATATCGATCTATGTAATGTACTGTATTATGTATATCAGTCATCTAATTTTTAGTTTTTATTTATGCGGGTAACAAACAATTACACTTTTAGCCTAGTTAAATACATCTTATTCTAAGTGTTTTCTTTAAGTGCAACACCGTTACCCTCATTAAGATATAAAATAAAAATAAACAGGGAAAAAGAACTTACCTATAATAAGGTAAGTACTAGGTAGGTAATGTACACAGAGAAACAAATGTGTTCTTCCACTACAATCCCAGCGCGCGGGATTACCGCGTTGAAAACTAAACTAAGGCATATATGTTACCGATAACCTATATAGTACCCATAACACAAGCTTTGCTTTTGCATTTTTTTTACATTAAACAAAATTAAACGACTTTAGGTTCCCCCCCCACCTCAGTCCTTGCTACGTATCTGTATAGCTTACTGTCCGGTTGCGATAAATTGACAGATGGAGTTTTTAATATTCGAATCTTTTGAATCGAATTCGGAATTTAAACGCACTGACAAATGATTCTGATGAAGTGATCGGCTTAATGGAATATTTTCAGGATTATCATTTGTTTTCGGCGAATGGGAATTTGTCACGAAAGTGCTCAAATCAATCACCTGATATATTGATAATATTGGAAAATCTTATTATAATATTCTCACAATTTATTTAATAACCAACAGTGTATGTATATCATTGCTAGTTACGTACATTAACGCCTTCACTGCCCAGCCTCTGTGGTGCAACCCAAAGGGGCGCGGCGGCAGCGGCGACGGCGGCGGCGGTGGCACGTCGCATAAAGACTAGGTTGTACGTACACTCCCCAGTGTGTCATGCATGAATCATGAGCAATGAAAGTGTTAATAGCTAAAAGGTGGTGATATTTTCCAAGTACTGGTCTGATTGCGTCTAAAGAGCTAGTGTTAAAACGTTCTTGTAACATTCATGAACTTTTTTTTGTGCAGAGCAATATTATCTATACCCTTATTTCCTACGCCCACAACACGAAGGTTGTCCGATACCGATTTCAAAGTAATTTTTGACCTTAATTCCCTATAACCTACTAAAACCCATAATAAATTCTTAGAACATGTAAACATCCTATTAGCACCCGGATTCGTTTTAACCAGCTCACCCATGCCCCATAACTAACAGTCCCGCTACCCCGAGTGGGTCACAGTGTCAGACCCCCCGGGGGCTATCGGCTCTCGTAAATACACGTAACAGTACCGAGGTATTTTCGGCACCGGATTCGGTATTGGGTTACGGCGATCAAGGTCGCTGATTTTGGTTATGTAAGCGGAAATTAAATGAATTGTTACGACAAATCTGTTTACAGATTATCGTTAAGAAACCTGGTGCCCTATTCTGCTAAACGAATCGCTTCACTATGACAATGGTATTGTCTTGATGAGACCTTTTGGCATTCTACCTTCGAACTTGTAATTAGCCGTTAACAAACATGCACTGGTGTATCCAGGCATGTTCTATATTTTTGTCAGAATTTTTGTAAACCTAGCTGTAAGTTTATGCAAAATGTTGAAAATAATAAAATAAATAAATAATGAAAAACTACAGATGGAGGAACGCAAATCGAAAGTGTCAAGGTTGAAATCATTTATCAATCTCTCCGCAAATACGAGTAGTACCGCACGCACTATTATTATTAACTCATTTAATTCAGATAATACATCCATAAAAGATACAAAAATGTCACAATAAAATAAATAAAATCTTAGCTTAAATAATGTGATGAATTAAATTAAACAGTTTTTGGATTAAATTAGAATTACATAAATAACATTAATAACATAACAAACTATATTATAGTGCTAACTCCATAATTTATGGAGTATCTATCATCTAATGAAATGAATTAAAATTTTATTGTAGAAACTGTGTACAAAAAAGATCTTAAAAGCTTGGTGGAACAACAGCTTATTCATTAATTATTGACGTACAATATTTAACTTCTGTAACTAGGTGTCAACGTTACCAAGGATTCAACGAGATGTTTCTGCGACGATGTCATCGTCATAGTAAAGCGATTGATTAGCTGAATTGCTTAGTTTGTTGGAGCGTTGTCGGG
Source organism: Eupithecia inturbata (assembly GCA_963662085.1). Taxonomy (NCBI): domain Eukaryota; kingdom Metazoa; phylum Arthropoda; class Insecta; order Lepidoptera; family Geometridae; genus Eupithecia; species Eupithecia inturbata. Next base: position 13,444,942 of record OY759177.1, on the reverse strand, counting down.
CGCACAGTAGAGAGTTGTGGCGACGTCGGGGGTGTCAATGTATTAAGTATATCAGAGTATATAAGTCATCTAGTATCCATAATACACGCTCTGCTTAGCTTGGGGCTAGATGATGCTGTGTGGATTGTCCAGCATTATTTATTTATTTTTATTTAATGGATGCGTTCAGTGCAGAACCCTGGCGGATGGCACAAACTTTGGGAAGCACAGATACACATAGTAGATATAATTTCAAATTTATATTATATATATATATTATATATACGAACACACTAGGCATGGTCATAATGTTTAGTAGCTAGAGAAAACCTGTGCGTGTATAAGTTTATTGCAAGTTAAGTAGCAAAACACACATTTTTACTATGTAATTAAATTAAATTAAATAATGCTGGACAATTCACACAGCATCATCTAGCCCCAAGCTAAGCAGAGCTTGTGTTATGGTTACTAGATGACTGATAACCTTAATACAATATATTACATAGATATATATTTTTTATTATACATAGAAAATACCCAAAACACCCGGAACAAATATTTGCAGATCGTACAAACATTTGTCCCAAGACAGGAATCGAACTTGCAACCTCCTGCGTCGCAGGTGGACCTGCGCCCACCGCGCCACATCGGTCGTCAATTAAGTACTATTTAGTTTTATTTCATGTGCCTAGCTCCCAGGCCCTTTTGTCATTCAGATAATACTTAAGAGTGTAGAAGGCTTTAAAAAGAGTATATTTTTACAGTTTTTATAATATTAGTGGGAGGTAAATACGGCTAAACAAACGATGCATTTGAAACTGTCAAAATAAGCTCATCATGAGCTTATTTTGACAGTTTCAAATGCAGCCGTCCCTTTCTTAACGATCAAAATAAAAAAGACTGTGTTCATTTAAAGTTGTTAAACTTTTTAGTTTAATTTATTGCTACAAGAAATTCTAACAAATAGCACTCCGCATCAACCCGAAAACTTGAATACATTTAACCCCTTTAACCTCACGTATAGAGCCGATCATCTTTTCTGACCTACTGCATAGCGGGACCTGAAGTTACGGAGAATTACCATCAGATCGGGTTCAGGCGTAACTCTAGAACCTATAACTTGTTAGCGCGTGAGTCATTCCTCACCTCGTGTTGGCTGTGACCCAGTGAGATGGCATATACGTAGGTAACGCTGAGGGGGTTAAATGTTAAAGTTTTTACAACAATTTATTTGTGGGACCTGTCGCCTATGGTCCACATGCCATAACTGATTGGTATTTTTATCATTGTACCAACAGTAAATTTCTTGGTACATAAAACATAAAAAAAATAAAAAAATCTTGGTACCTAATATACTAAAATAGTTTTTGATAAAAAAATGACAAAGTAGCGCCTGAATCAATTTCTTGCAATGTGCAAAAAATTTATTCAGGCGCTAACAATTATCAAAGTGTTTTTTTTTTCGAGAAAATCACTTATCAAGGTCTGTGTTTAGGTTTCCGAATCCCTCTAAACCTCAGGGAACTACCTAGGTATTTAAAAATGAAGTAGGTACTAATGTAAAATAAAGTGACATCCCTTTTCAATATAATCGAAGGACAAAAACCGTCGATTACATCAAAAATCTTCGATTACGTCGAAAACCGCTTCTTCCGCCAACAATACGATAACGTTGATCCCCGAAATAATATCTTGAAGACTCACAACTCAACGTACATGTAACCAAACACTACATTTCCTTATAAACCAAACAAAACAAACAATTTTGTCAACCAACAACACCACAAATATCAACCTTAAAAAGTCGCAATATAAGGTTTTTTTTACTTAAACAGAGTAAAGATTGCCAAGCCCGCCAATTCGCCTACGTTGCTGCCAAAAAGTTATTTGTCTCGTGCGTTTTACTGTTAAACAGTGAACCGTTAAACATACAAAGCCTTTTTGGTTAAATCTAACCTGACGTAATGTACCGAGGTGTGCTTTAAAAATAATAAAATGGTAAAATATATAGTATAAAGTAACGGAGTGGAAATTCCTTATTTGTATACAGGGTAGCCAAATTCTTTAATTGGATTCGTTGGTAACATAAAGGAATAAATACTATATAATATAAGTAGGAATGATATCGATTCGGCCTTATTATTATTATTTTTTTCTGTTAAGTTTGTTAAACGTGTGTTGTGCAAACCACGACACAAAAAACTAAAACTCACTTACTTGGCGTCGAGTTTCAGATAAAATTATTAGCAATATTTATTGAAGGAAGGATCTCAAATCGACAAGTAAATTGCATATAAAAAGACGCGAAAATAGAGTGAGTTTTTGGTTAAGGATGGGTGGTTTGTTTACAAACATTCCACATCGAGTTTAGCTAGTGTATACGTGGATCTAATGTTTGCTTTGTTTTTATTAAATAAATAAATAATACGATTCCTCTTAAAAGTGTAGCCAGAAGTAATTTTTTATGTAGATTATATTGTCTTTATTTGTTGTGTTTTTGCTTGGTTTACAAATATCGCTCTAAAATTTATCTGCATAATAAATATCCCTACATTTGCTTACAACTCCTTTATTTATCTGACCAATATTAATAACTTTATTAAGATCGAAATACTTATTCAATTGTTATTCAACGAGCCAATTAATTGTTTAATGTCAATAATAAATATTTATTAATGGTTAAATAATAATAAAATTAAATTATTGGTCGGAGTTTTGGCTAACTTTCGCATTTCTACGAACTTGTACGTAATTTGTGTCGGTGTTTGCACATACATACGTTAATGTTAGGGTTGGTACGAAATTAAGTTCTATTGAATGATGATGATATGATGTATATATTTATCAGCCAACACACGTCAACTGCTGAACATAGGCGTACGACGTCATTAATAACACTCCTGAGCCGCTTCCATCCACCGACTCCCTGCAATCGCTAGAATGTCGTCGGTCCATCGAGCGAATGGAAAAGCGAGAGTCATGAGGCGAACCTAGCAGGTCTGGTTGTCCAAGACCTCACTACTCACGTAAACCCTGAAATTACATAAAATAGATTTCTTTTTATTTGGTTCCTTAAAACGTGAAAATACGAGAGCAAAAAAAAAATTACGATAAAAAAAAGTCTACTGTTTCGCGATAATTTGGTCGAGATCTCAGGAACCCTGATTTATGTTTTGATCCGTAGGTTGAACCAGTTTCTTCATAAGTTGTGTAGTTTTCTTGTAAATAAGCAAAAACTTGATTTTTACGCTTATAAAAACGTATGCTCTATCCCGCTCCTATGAAAGCGAAATCCTACGCCTATCCTTTTCACAAAGTTTCTGTTATGTTTGTAATAATGTTATGATGTCATAATTTATTTTGTGTATGAAACAAGAAGTACCTACCCATTATGTTTGTTCAGTAGATTTATCCACACAAAAGACATAAACGCGTTCGCCCTCAACTCGAAAAATAACAACTAACTAACAGGCTAAAGGTTTCTTCGTCGCTTCTTTACTTTAGTCTACATACCGAAGCGACTGAAATCAAAAATATCACTTTATATCCGTGTCAGTGTTCAATTATCAAGAATTTTACCTTTTCTAAGTGTACATTCATTGTATTTATGGAAATAAAGAGTTTTTGATTTTGACTTTGACTTGACTTTGATTATGAGTTAGACCTATGCATACCCAGCAGAGGGTCAAGGCTAGAGTTGATTACGATGAGTAGTGGCAAACTGCAACAACCCTACCCCCGAGTTCCAAAGAAGAAGACAGATGACTCGCGGAAGCATCGAACCGTAATATATATGCCCTGTGCTGATTTATATTTTCACTTTGGGAGCGACGCCTCGGGGATTGCGTACACCGTTACGGGCGGTGAATGAAATGTTACGGGGAATTAATCCACGTATTAAGAGCAGGTTATGCCAATAACTGCGATTAAAGGTGGTCTATAGGAACCAACCAGAGATGTCAGTAGGATGGACGATTCAAGATGGAAAAAAGGTGATTAGTAGTAGACTAAATTACCTTTTTCTCGACAGAGCTTAAAAATTTGTTTGGGGTCGAGACCCTAGGTCCGTGGGGTACCGAGGCCGTCCGGGTTCTTAAAAAGTTATCTGAGCGTCTGGTTGAAGCGACGCGTGACCCGAGAGCTGGTGGGTATCTGGCGCAGCGCATCAGCTTTGCCATAAAGCGGGGCAATGCAGCCAGCGCCTGGGGGACGCTTCCGACTGGTGTTGATATGAATCAGTTGAGCTACCTGTGGATTGTTTGCAAAAGTCTGCAGATAGCTTAATTGTTTCTATTGTAAATACTAGTACTAATTTGTTTTAAAAATTTATTGTTATTTTCTTTGTTAATAAAAGTCAATAAAAAATCATTTTTATTAATTTATAATTTTTATTATTATAAGTACTTACCTACCGACTATGCTTTGTGGACGGGAAGAAGAAGCAATTGCGATGTACCTCAATGTCTGACATCGCGGGGCGTCATTCGATGTGGCTAGCGCAGGGCAAAATTCTGGAGGCCTATGCCCAGCTGTCGGTAGGCTCGTCATCTTCTCATCCAAAATTCAGGTTAGATTTTGGATTTTTGACAGTTTGTTTTAAACAAAATGTTTGCCCGCCCCGTTTCCAATATTTCCTCTGTTCAAAAAAATATTATGTGTCCTAATATTTCAGCATTTTTTTATCACCAGTTTTTTTTTAGTAAGCCCCCTTTAAAATAAATTTGTATCAAGAAAACCTCAGCTCTCGGTATTTTAGTCGTAAATATCCTAATCGATACGCCTTAATCACGATGATATCAAAATACCCGCAACAAACCTTCGTATATCGCACACCTTAAATTAAAATTATTGTCTATATAATATCTTAAGGCTATTGTCCACTATACCACAACGTGTTAGGTTTAAATTACAGAAAAGTTTGGGAGAAATTGTGACTGGCTCACAGAAACCGATCTTTTGAGCTGTGTGAAATATTATATGAGTGATACTCACCGAGTTCTCAAATTTCGTAACTAATCTAAACTAGGTCTCCAGGATCAAAATAACCGTTCATCAACATAAAAATCGACAACATTTTGACGACCATCATCATCGTTTATTCATGCCTTAGACTCTAACCTGGTGAAGATGTTATTTTATCAAAGTTTCATGCTTTAGCAGACCTAAAGCTTTGTAATAAACTAAAAATAAAATTAATTACCAAATCTCTTCATCGGGAATGATACATTTATTTGCGATTTAAATAAATTGTTTTAATCACCGTCATCTTTTTTTTTAAACAAATTGTGAATACATTTGGAACCCGTGTTGTAAGTAATAGGTTTTTAAATGTACAGCGGTGAGGTAATGCATCATCTAATGTTGACAGGGAGGATTTATTTAGTTTGTCGGTGGTTTTGGTGCGTGTGCGCAGCGCATGTGAATGCGCTTCAGCATGATTGTTTTATTGATTTTTTTGGATAAGGTTGGTTATTCTGAGGTTCAAAGTAGATCAGATCTTTTGGGTCTAGTTGGAGTAGAGTCTAAGGCCCGTATTATGAAAGCTTGCTTGGTCATTGATTTATGCTTGAGTAACGCTTTTCTATGGAATAAACTAGATACTAATAGAATTTACTTTATTGGAAAACCTACGGCTTAAGCAAACTTAATCAATTTACGTAATAGCGACAGAAAGCCAATTAAAGATTTTCACGTGTAGTGAACCAACTCAACTCGTATCTACTCGTATGACAAAAAAAACGACTTATTTTATGGATAGGCGCCGGTAGATTATAAACAAACGTATTCTAATGCGTTTAATTTAAATGCCCTGTGTACAATTTACCGATAGTTGATTGCCTACCTTGTTAAATTGAAAACTGACAGTTCTTACTATTTGTTTTTCTTACATTTACGAAACATTTTCGAAAAACTCGTTAAAGTTATGAGCAGTTAATGAACTCGCAACAGCGAAGATTATCTAAGAAAATCCATACTTATTCTGACCTCAAGATGAACCAAAATATTTTATACAACGTCAGGTCATGTTAGCGAATATTTAGGAGAAAGTCCAAATTGAAATTGTGATTTATGAGAACGATTAATATCGGTAACGCCTTCAACAAATTAGAATACGATTCATCTTGCAGAGAGCTTTCGGAAGAAATGGAATCGCTAATTTTAATAAATTTTTCGGTTTGGTAAAAGACTGCACTCTTCGCATAGATATCCAATAGAATAATAACCGATTGAAAGGCACTGATGATTTTCGCGAGACATCGGGAATAGGCGCATCCCACGTGAGACGTTGCAAAAATGAAAATACCCGGTTATATTTGATGAAACCACTTAGAACTTTTGACCTGCCCGTGATCTGTCAGAAAAATAACAATTTAAACAATAAAAACTACAAGACTACAAACTACAAGATAAGTAGATAAAGTAAGCTTCATGAATAATTAACCCTCATAATACCTGACACCTTTGCAAACTATAATGAACCATTTTGAGCGCATTAAACCCACATCCAAAAATATATTTTTCCACATACCTATGTTGCACTTCCGTACGAGTCGTGTAATGTAAGCCATATAAAGGTGGTTCAATGAACTCTAGATTTTCCTTCTTTGCTTACGTGACATCATAACATAACTAACCTACACCTACTTAGATTGTACCTATACCTACCTACTTAGTTTAAGGAAGAATTGTTATTTTATGTTGGTTTTATTTGTACTTACATTGCTACCAGTGGAAACGTTTTAAATTACCCTCAGCATGAATACTGCGAAAATATGTGTACACTCCCAAGTTTTCAATTTGACTATATGGTAAGTGTATAATAATTGTGATGATTTATATAACGCATTTTGACAAGGACGATGACTACTTTCTATGAAAAATGTGAAAACTTGGAATTTTAATTTTCAAATTTTTTTATATAAATGCCTACATTTCTATACTTAGGTATCTGTTTTTTCAATTGTGTCTTGTGGTAAACAAGTCATGATTTTCAGACTTCAAGAGCAGATTTTGCAGGGCCCATTTCAGAAATATATAGATCCTTAAGATCACCTAGCAAAAGCCTACCGCTAATAAACTATTTAAATGAGTAACACTCGGACTACACAATTTCAACCAGGCCTTTGCTTACCTTCTCTTGAAAGCAGTTCCAATCTGGATGCCAATTTCAATTTTAATCTTAGGAAATACATAAATGTGAACCTTTGTGTTTGTTAAAAATCCAATTTCGTTTAAAATTAAAATACAACACTGAACTGACGATTACAATTAGAACTGATATCAAGTGTACGCCTTATTAATTAATAGATTTTGCAGTAAATAAGACACATTTAAGCCTGTCGTGCAACATCAGAGAGTAGGTACCTACAATCACTTAGAACTTTTCTCACAAGATGTTGCACCTATTGATGTAATGTTAACGTGCTGGCAGATACGCTGCGTAGTTCATCGTCGCTGTAGAAAGTTCTGATGAACGATACAGCACGCTACCCTATTTATTGGCTTCTAGCGGTACGCTAACCCACGGTTTTGCACGCTACTCTATCTAGCTATTTAAATACGAATAGTTGACAGTGTTTTTAAAATATAGGTTTTTTTAAATACTAATTTTTAAATTAGTTAGGTATCATACTTCTTGGAAAAACCATCTGTATTCTTTTTCAGGAATAACGTTAATTTGCTAATTGTTTAATTATTTTGGGAAATTTTCCTTCTCTGTTTACAGATTTCATGAAAACAGTTTAGAACAAAATTACGAATTTTCACATTTATTACATTATTCTTTAGAGTTTATCGACTGACCACGACCTTTATACTGTTTATTATTTACCAATCAAAACTATGATAAGTGTATAACTCTAGACATTTAACATCTATATGTATTGTAAAACACATTGAACCTATATAATTTGGCCACACAGTTTTTTAGGTATTAGATCTTTATTTTTTCCTTGGAAAACCCATTTGACAAATACCTAGTAGAACTAAAACTAAAGATGTAAATACTGTAACAGGTGACACATAGCTAGAACACTTCTTTCACTCATAGCTAACCGCAAAGTAATCAAAACGATCGTTTTTAAATAAACTTAGAACGATGACTATCTAGAAAGACAAGGTCGTTATGGTTACTACAATAGTCTGTCAAAACCTGAACAATTTGAACCTTATTCCGTTTAGAGAACGACCACGTATAACTCGATTATTTAAAATTGCCGCCTATTTAGTTTTTTCATAGAAGTGACGTTACAAATCTGTTTCATATCGACACAGGATACAAACGAGCCAATTTACAAAAATCAAAAACCAAACTGCCTTACTTGAAAAATAATAAATATAGCCGGTGTCTTTTGGGATGGTGTCAGGATTCTAATGATACTTCATGCCTACATCTAAATCTGTTCAGGCATTTAAAAGTTATAGTGGGATAAAGAAACTCACATACATACACGAACCCTGAAAACAACAAGCGTAAAAAACAAAAGCCGCTTGTGCCAGCTCTAATTACGCGACCTATAAAACCTACATCTGTTTAAGATACATACGTCATCACATTTCCCCTCAAGAATTTTAACTTGCTTCTTATCTTCATTATAATAGAGTCTAGATCTTAATCTGGTTTTGGTTTTGCCAAGTGGGAACCTTTGATGACGGAGAGATGATGACGGCACAGGCTCCTGGCAATGGAAGACAAAAAATATGGAATTTAGTGAGTAAGCGGATATTATAGGTATTTAAATCTGCGAACAAATGATGGTGCTAGTAATAAGTTAAACTAAAGGTGGTAAGTATCATTTTTGTATCATTAGGTACTAAAAGCCAATAATTAAATCAAGTGGCAATAAAATACAATTTTTTTTTGTTTTATTACAAACAAGACGTAAAACTCAACAAAACTCAATCATAAAAGAGGTAAGTAAAATAGATAAAAACGAATATGACGATATCAAATCATGCGTAATCTATAAAAATAACAAATAAATAATATCCCTTCATAAATCTGTTATTTTATTCTTTATCAGTACAATCTTATAAATAAAGCATCTCAATCAAAATGCCATAAACGATGGGTGTGGCAAATAGACAAACTTTGGCGTCAAAAACTCATGACAATCCACGCCTTGTGTTAATGTCACGGTCGGAATTAGGAATAATTAGATGGGCTGTACTGGGTGACTCATGGAACATGGCTTCTGATTCGAACCTTTCGGATTAACGCGGAGTTACCACTTATATCATTTTATGTGACAACTGGTTTGAAATATTATCGTACTTATCTATTTGACTATTACATTCGTTTTGCATCTTTATATGATCGGTACAAATTTATCCTCACTTCTCGAACAACGAAATACTGTAGCACGATTCAATGCATGTTTGTACAAAATGTGTAAGCACCTATGTAATTTATCCAGAAATTATCTTACGTTTACAAATTTCCATAAAACGCATAAGCTGATCATATTCACGTACCGCAAGATCTTGATTTAAAAATAACTTTCTTACTTAATGGCCTGCCGCAATGACTTAAAGTAATAATAATAATAAATTGTTTATTGACATAAAAGCTAGTGTAACAGACAATATGTGTCCATAGGCTCCTGAACTAGTTAAAAACTGTGTTTCAGGAGCCATTGGCTTCCCCAACTAATATAAACAGATAATTATGTCAAAGCAACATAACTAATAACTAATCTTAATTGTAGGTAGGTACAGAGGAAATAAGTTTATAGAAAAACATATAGAGCTAGTGATTTCGAGCTTGTGCATTAAAAGGTACATTGTATAAGTCGATATACTATGTACCTATATACTGTTTAGTTACTTATATTATATTGTGTGTGCGTTTGGCACACACGATATAATATAAGTCAAAAGTGGAACTTGACCTTAAATACTATACGATACTTTAAAAAACAAACCATTTCTAATAAAATATTCACGCGCTCTGACCCTGGCCTCTCTACAGCGAATCACCCTGTCTACAAAATGACGTATTAATTAGACGCAGGCGCATTCGTTCGTCACTAGTGTAGTGTCGCAACCGAATATCGATTTGTGTACATTTAGGCCAATGCCAAGTGTCGCTGTGATAAAAACATAAATATTATTTTAACGGGAAACTTCTGTAGAGGTTTTTTAATGATGAGCTCATGAGCTGATGAGCTGGCATTACACCTTAATTAGCGAATAGCGAGTGTCAGGGGAGGCCTATGTTTAGCAGTGGACCGATAAAGGTTGTTAATGTGTAACGGGAGCTCAGATTATGTGAAACTATTCCTTAAACTAAAGTTTAGGTACACCAGCAGTACATTCAAAGTTTAATAATTTAAAAAAAAACCTATATTTGCTTTACTTTTTATGTTTACATAAACGCATAAACGTCTCGTAAACACTTCAAAACGCTTTTAGATAGTACTTGTACAGTAATTTTTGTTGTTCGTCAATCTACTTCTAAATCGTTCGTTCATAATCGCTGAGGTAAACGTGTTCTTGAGTGGAAACCGCGTCTCGGCAAACGTAGTGTGGTCTTTGCTCAAATAAACATAGGGTAGTTTAATCTAGTAAGGCTATCAGCCGATTTCTTCCTACCCTCTGTTGGGAAATCGGCGAATGAACTGGATATGACGTGCCATCTTCTGCACTAACGAACGAGTGAAAAATGAACCCTCATCTCTGGCTGTTCGATTTCGACCGCCTTACAAGTTGGACATATTCACGTTTAATTTTGGAAATCTGAATACCAAACTACAATAAACTTTATTTGTATTGCCGTGCAATTACTAATTAAAAAACTGTATTAAACACTCGCGAGTGAATGTCTAGTGCTGTGTTCTGGAAGCTGCATCCTTGCATGGTTTGGAGAACTCAGGTCAGTGGTCAATCTATTTTATCTACCCTGTGTAACGAGCAAAGATCAGTGCATATCCTTAGGTATTTTCGTTAGGTACCTACCGCATTACATATTTCACTTCAAAATCTTCGGTCCTTCGATTTATGTTTATATTTACTACCAGCCCCTATTGTTCAGACTCCACACGTAGTGTAGCTGGTGGTCGATTCAGATGGTTGCGTGAGCGTATCTCTTATACCTACTATTTTCGCCGCTTTTAGGTTTATTTGCTTTTGTTTTTTAATCGTTATCAAAATACAGGCAATGTGCAGCGGAAATAGTATCAGTGATTCACTCACATATATACCTCTGACCTGGGCCCGAATTTCACTAAATTAATCGTTTTCGTTTCACTATAACAATTTTTTTGACTAATCTAAACGTGTAAGTATCTCCACAATAATTTCAATTTTATTTTATTTTAATCGTATTCTAATTTTTATAATGTAACTAATGTAATTAATTAATTTAAATCGTATTAGTTACTCGATAAATAAATAAATAAAATAGTATCGTCTCAGAATGACACATTTTGGCATTTTACCATTGATGAAATAAACTACAGATGGTGGGACGCATGTCAAAAGTGTCAAGGTTTAAACCAATCTATTAATCTCTCCATGCAAATAGCATTGCACGCAATATCTAGAGTTTCTTTCATCTATGGATGATTCTGCAACGATACCATTGTCATAGTAAAGCGATTGATCAGCAGAATCCCTAATTCTAATCTAAGGGAACTGGGATCTGCACTGATATCTCGCATGGGAGTGTATTGTGCATTGTCCCCCTACCTAAACAGGCCCTAACCAGCACAGCTCCTTAAAGTACCAGAGCAGGACTTTTGGTGACTGACAGAATCTGTCAATTCAGCCCCTGCTGGTATTGTCTATGAAAGCTAGTAGATTAAACAAAATCCTAAAACAACACGACCTTCCTACATTCTCATCCTTTCTGGTGAAATAAATGCGTAATATTTCAGTGAATTCCATCTTGAGCAACCTTCTGTTCCACAACTTTCCGTGCCGTTGTATAATCCAATGAGTAAGATAAAAATCACCCAATTATTGATTTCTCCAATTTAACCACGTCATGTGACATTGACACTGATAATGACATCACGTAGTGTCTGTGACCTAGAAAGGTGCATCTCTTTTTTTAAAGCATTCACTGCCATGCCTCTACAGTGCGACACGCAGGTGTTTTGTGGAAGTTTTAAATGTGCATCGCTGGCAGTGAATGTGTTAGTTAACCAAACAGGACCAAAGGGGGTTTTTCTTATGGTTGTCTAATTTTTGGACCAGTAAAAATCGTTTCAATTTTGCTAAAAAAATGCATAGGATATGGCAGGGGCGTTTATCCCAAAGTATCTATAGAACTCTAGTTCTTTAAACTTGATGAAAAGTTAAGTCAGACTTGATATGGGTTCACTTCTTCTCATTAAATATCGTTTGCGTGACTTTGATGTTTCCAATATAACACCTTACATCTTATGCTCAGCAGTGAAACAGTAAAGCGTTTGTGCAGTGTTTGACATTTTGAAATTATTCAAGTCATACAACATCATATAAAAATAAATAGGTATAAAAATATAAAGGTTTGATATGAAAAAAAACTTCAAATACTTACCCGTTATTTGTGCATCATTTGGATAAAATGACGAATGTAGCAAAAATGCCATTGTAGCAAAAATGCAATTATGACGTCAACGTCACACGCCTGTTTCATTGGTGACCTCAAACAGGTCGATTTAATGACCTTTCAAACATTGTACAGAACTCAGATGTGACAACCTCAGATCCGTCTTAAATTATCGACTTGTTTGGTCTAAATAGTAAACTTTTAGTTTTTGGCCATCATCTTACAAATAAAGGTTTAATCTTTTATTTTGGGGTAGAACGAAACTGATTATTACAAACAGACGAGTAACCTTAACCTTGTTACTTAATTGTCGTTCTCAAAATAAGAGGGTTCCTTCCGATGTTCCGAGGTTAGGGTTCAGTTTTCAAGCAGTATTCTCCAAAATACCAGGTAGCTAAGCTCTAGGATTCCGCCACAGCCTCCAACTCAGACCTGAATCAGTCTCGATAGCAAGGTGATTACTATTTCGGCCGGCCGTGGAGGGAGAAGCGAGCGCAGTTTCTTGCCGCTAGCTGTCGCACCCGCCCGTGTGCAGCGCGCCTTCACGCGCGCCATTTTCAAAAAAATCATTTGAAAATTGAACTGTGTTTATATTCTTTATAACCAGCCAGTGTTTTTCAGTGTGTGTGTGATTGTGATTCTACTACCTGGTTCTACCTTTCACTCGGTTTTTTTGCGAGCGGTGAGTGCATTTTTTTAATCGACTGGCGTAATTTGTTACACAATGTTTTGCTAATGCTGTGCATTTCGAAATTGTTGGGTGTCTTTGAGACAGTTTCGTACAAAACATTTTCAGGTTGATTATGAGCCGCCTGTCACTTTCAATTCAAACGTCATTGATTGGTGGAGAGGGGGCGAGATATTTAAGGTCGTGCTATACATACCTACCTCACGAAATATCGAATATTATAGCGTAGGTAGGCAGCAAAACTTACATTTTCCGTATGTAGGTAGGTACCTAAATCAGAAAAAATAACGAAAGTCAGTTCGCCTTTAATTGTCGCTTTGAGACGTTGTTAGAAGAAATATATGGAAGGTAAATATAAGGATAAAATACATTCAGTAACAATTTCGCGAAAAAAAAAAACTAAATATCTTTCATCCTTACAATGGATTTCCGCAAAGTAACGCCTGAATCTATTATATATATGATCTGGTAGGTATGCAGGAACAATCTATTAATAAGAAAACTATTTCCAAAACCATCATCAGTCTAATAATAAAATCAATTAAAAATGAAGTGGTTTTATTAACGAGAAAATAATACGACAAGTTTGTGTAAGGAGCGCGTTGAAGTCTTTTGTATGCGCAACGTAGCGGTGTGGTGCTACGAAACTGTAGCTCTCTGGGACATATTCTGTAGCGATTGCTGTCGTTATCATTGTCATATACATTTCAAACTTTAGGATGTGTAAAGTGATAGCAATTACAATGATAAAAAATTAAGGAATGGGTCTCTGGCTGACGAAAACCATTGGTGTACATGGAATACTAATTTTAATGCTTGTTCGCAAAAACATGAACATGCGAACGTTTTTATATATTTTCGTAAGAGAGATTTTGAAAGCTTTTATTAGGTAACTAATTTTATAACCTGCGTTTTCCAACCCTTTCTTCGGTAGGGACTCAGTTCCCCCAAGTTAGACTTCGCTGAAGATAGATGTGTAATCGCAAAAAAAAAATAACTGCTGTAGTCATATAAACTACAGTAACTACTGAAGATTATATAATTTTTTATTATCATCAAATAATTATTTATTGATAAAAAAAATACACTTCAATAATAAAAACAAATTAGAACAAGTATTTACAATTGAAACAATTAAGCTAACTGCAGACTGCTGCAAACAATCTACAGGTAGCTCAACTGATCCATATCAATACCAGTCGGAAGCGTCCCCAAGACGCTGGCTGCATTGCCCCGCTGTATGGCAATGCTGATGCGCTGCGCCAGATACCCACCAGTAGTTAATTAAATTGATTCTACCTGAATATTTGACAGGTAAAGTACCTATTTTGATTATCTGTAGCTAATGAAATGTACAGATAAAGTTGATTACGATAATGTTCGATGGTTTTGCTCTAGTATCAGATAGGAAGTTGGATGTTGCCTTAAAATTTTGCATGGTAAATATTGTTATGCATTAATAACTTCGTGAAAGATGACTAGATCTGAGATAGATAGAAAATTCTTTATTGCACACTTTACGAGATAATAAAAAAAAAAAAATTACAAAAGATGTGACAATTGGCGGTCTTATCGCTCAAGAGCGAACCAGACAACCGTGACAATAAGTATCTAAGTCCCAAATTTGATAGTATATTTTGCTATAGTCCATTTCACATAGAAACCGTTCTCAAAAAGTTTGCATTTGCTTAATTCCACGCAATTTAAATTGTCTTATATGAAAATCATGACTTACATCCAATAAATGTTTATTTACATTTTATTATTTCAAAATAATTTAATCCTAAGCCAAATAATTACGCGTGAAACATGCAAAAAATTACCTGTCATGAAACGGTTCCTATGTAAAATGGACTATGTATACATATAAAGATAGAACCATGCCCTATCTTTATATGTATTTGATAGTTATCTATTTCATACCCTGAATTATGTAGTTTAGTGTAGAGTTTTCTTTTATTTGGGCACAGTTGAATGCGCCATGAACACAGATTGAGAGATTTTCAAAAAAGAAATACCCCTATTTACCTAAGAACTCAATAGATAGTATAATAAATAATAATAATAAAAATAATAAAATCTTTTATTTCTGTAGGTATATACTTTATTACATATTGGTACTAAAAATAATGTGTTGTAGACCTATTTTACCATTTGGTTTCTTTTTTCTTTTTTTTAACGCTTAATGCCTAGCCTTTATTAACAAAGAAAATTAATATAAACAAATTAGAACTAGTATTTACAATAGAAACAACTAAGTTAACTGCAAACTGTTGCAAAAAATTTACAGGTAGTTCAACTGTTGATTTGGTTCAACTCCTCGCTCTAAGTTTAGTAAACTTGTGATGTAGACGCGAGGGATCTATCTATAATTTTTTTTAAATAAAATATTTTTCTAGTATTCTTTGTTCTTGTTTGAAAATAGATAATCCTATGTTGCCAATTCGTTATGTCAGTTTTGTATGTACCTTCTGTCTGTTTGTCCTAAGGGGGTATTCAGACAATGCCTTGTCTGTATAGTTATCACACCCACACTGTTGTAAAAGCCATGTAAGGCGCATAATTAGGTACCTATACATGTGCACTATGAACGTTTGTGAGAATTTTAAGATTTGATGAATAATTTTGATTGAATTATATCAATTATACAATTATTAAAGTTAGAGTTAATCTAAATATACTTTACACTAAGTTTTAAATTAAGCATCGTCAAAATAAATAAACAAAGAAATACCTTCTTAAAATATTTAAAGGGTGAGGTCAATGACAAAAGTTGCTGAACATTAACCATTTTAAAACCTCGTATACATCTTTACCCCCTTTTGTTGACCTTCAAAAGTTGTTAAGCGTTTTATTATATATATATCATTGTATTGGGGCTTTACTGTTTCCAACTGCCTAAAAAGGTGCATTTTCACATAACTTCTCTGAGAACAAGAGTCTTAAGATTACTATAAAAAAAACAGTAGGTAGATACCTATTCTAAATATAGGTTATTTTTAAACTCCATGTAAGTCCCACGGACCACACCCGGCAAAATTTCCCCATAGTTATGCCAATGTCCAAAAATTAACATAAAAACACAAATTATACAGTCCGTATTACAACAGCGTAACGTCCGAAATACAATGTCACAAAACGTATGAATTACTCTTCACATACAAATCAGTTGGATACAGTCATGGTCAAAGTTCTCATACATTTTACAGTCCGTCCAATGTTTTACATAGATGCCATGATTCTCAAAAATAATTTGTTATTATTTGTATGTCTGCTGATGAGAGTCTCCCTAATAGGGAGGCCTATGTCCAGCAGTGGACTAATATAGGTTGATGATGATAATGATTTGCAAAACGACTGAAAATTTCGTCATTTAAAAAAATCTTTAAATTAAATTGAAGACCTGAAATAAGAATTAAGTGAAAAAGAAATCAATAACACCTTGTTTTATATATAATTTTTAGTTTAAAATTTGAATTCTTATTTTATAAGCATCAAGAAATCAATTGACTTTTGACTTCTGTAAAAAAAAACGAGTTTTAAAGTAGAAAACTAAATCTTCAGCAAAAGCCACATCTAGATTATTTTTCTACATCATCATGTACTCGACTTTACCCCCTGCTGGGTAGTCAACCTCCAAAACCTGGTCTTACTTAGGTCCTGCGTTAGTCATCTAGGTTGTTTCTGCGACGTTCGCGATATCGTCCGCCCATCTTGCCGCTTCTACGATTTCTAAAGTGGAGACTGCGACTCAGCAAACGTAGTGTAGTACGCCCTCCGCCCAGGTGGGATGACGCAAGGGACTGCAGGCAAATGCTGGATGCAGCAAGTTGAAGACAGGGCTATATGGCCCTCATTAGGGGAGGCCTATGTCCAGCTGTGAACTAATAGAGGTATATGATATTGTCGCTGGACAATAATTATTAAATGTATCAAGGTAATTTTGACGCCAACTATACAAAACTACGCAACTAGGGTTCAAAATCGCTTGTTTAGAGTACAAAAGAAAGCAAATGGGCCGTTAACACTTTGTTACGGGTTAACCAACTTCACTGAGTTATGTTACTACAATAAATGAACGGATTGGGCAATGCTCAATCATGTGAACGAGAGCGGATGGTGACCTTATTTTGAAGCTCTAGCTGTTAAGCTATTTATAACATCAAGTGGTAGGTAAAAAATAGAAAGTAAATAAAATAATACTAGTCACGTTATTTTCACACTACATTAGTTAGTACACGCACCAATTAAAACAAACATTTGTCCCGTGGCAGGAATCAAACCTACGACAGCTCAGGACGGATCCATTATACAGAGGTCTTCAGATACCAGTAGCATTCCAGAGTGCTATATGTTGCCCATCAAAATAAACACGCCTTATAGTAGTTTCTACCAAGTTGTCCATATCTACTCCGACTCGGGACACTTGCGGCTACTCCAAAGCAGCCGTAAGTACCCCTTTTGCACTGACTCAGCTTTGTGTACACTGAATCAGCGCAAAACAAGCTACTTAAGGATACTTTTGAAGCAGTAAACGATTACCTACCACTTGCTAAGTAGTACTGTTATACTATACCCAAATACCAAGTATTAAGGCCGAAGGAAATGCGTAATTTGTGTGTATCTTTTGAACTATTATCTTTTTCCGATTCGCTAGAAATTCCGGTAGGATGCCGATATCTTACATTCGAATATAACCCTTATTGCATAAGGCTAAAAGTTCGCGAATCGTTTGAGATTGGATGAGCGGAGCATCCGACACTTTCGGTCGATTTTCCAAATTATAGTAAATTGACTGTACTCATGATAACAATGCTTAGAGCGTAGCTGGTTTAGAAGAGCTAGCTCATTCCTATGCGCCATACATTTTATCACACAATGTCTCCGCGCAACATGCGAGGAATGACAAATTGTTGTTTTGTTTGCGTCAAGAAAGCCTGGATGTAAATTAAATAAAATGTATTGCTCACATCGACTGTCGGCCAATAACAGCCTGTTTGTTAAACATAAATGTGTACTTATCCAATCTAAGTTTAAGCTCGCCATTACATCCCGTTTTCCATTAAAAGAACCCAATCAAAGGTTATCAAAAAAATTTAAAACATACTCGTACATTAATATAAGACAAATAACATTATTGAAAAATGACGAGGATTGCACTAGCGCTCGAATAGCATTGGCCCTTTCTACAATAAGGCCGTTTATCATATGATATTCGTTCTCTCGACTCATTCAATCTCAAAGAGTTCATTCACTCATTCATTCATTACACGCGGCGAAGTGATCCAGTTGTTGCATAAGCCCTACGCTAAGTAGCTCCACTTTTTGATTGATAAAATTACGTTCCGCGGTTTTGCTATCATCACACATAGCCATTCATTCATTCCCAAAGTTTTCATTCACTCATTCATTCATTGCACGTAGTGAAGTAATCTAGCTGTTGCATAAACCCTTGCACTAAGTAGCTCTGCTGTTTGATTGATAGAATCACGTTCCGTGGTTTCGCTAACATCTTGTTAGTGAGTTTAGATTTCAGTTTCTATGATGAAAGTAAAAGTTACATGATTTATTGTTTGGTTTTCTAATTTGTCTCTGAATTTTTTGCTGAATAAGTTTATTGCAGTTTTTATTATACAGGGTGGACCAAACAGTAGGTAATACAAGTTACTAAATTTTTCATCAGAAGTGAAGAATTTACGTTTGAACGAGACAAAGTTGAATTTTCAACATCAAACTAATAATGAAAAAAAAATGTCCATCATTTTTTTTTTACTTTATTACAGTTAGAAAGCTGATTATTTTATGCAAGAAAGTACAATTCATAGGGATCATACATACAACGGGTCATATTACAAAAACCAAAAGCCTAAAATTCCACAAAAGAAAATTATAAAACAGTTTAACCGTTCTGCCTGAAAATTCTCAAACACAAAACGTAAAAAAAAATCATAATTCGAAAACTACAAAAAGTCAGGGAACATACATGGGGTATTTTTGGGTCCCCCGGGCATTAACTTTTTTATTCATTTATTTCAGATAATAATTTTTATGACGTCTCTGTTTGGACCACCCTGTATCTGCAACTGAGTTGAGATTTTTTATTTTATTTTAATTTTTATTGTTTAACAAAATCAATGAAAATAAAAATAAAAAAGTGTTTAAAAAGTGAAAATGAAATTATTAATTATCGTTAAAAATAAAATTGCAAGAACCTCAAAATAAAAATCTGATTTCAAAGCAGCCTAAAGTTTTTTATTTTATTTACAAATGTTATATTCATGATAAAAATCAAATACTCAACAACCTCGTTTATAAACATTATATCTACAAACTATACGAAACCTATGCATTGCAAACAAACATACATATGAATAAAACATACACGGCACCTGCTTTCGCCACACAGCGCATTGCGACACGCCTCCATCGAGGACGCGGCGTGTGTATGCCATTTTTGTTATGAATCTGTCAATTTAGAGTCAAGTATTGAAAACACTAAATTCAGCCCTGGGAAAATTCAATATGGGGCCTATTAGGGAAGGTAAGGTTCAAACAGATAAACATTTTATTTATAGTTTGTCAAATTATACGTCACAATTTGTTTTCGCATAACAAAATAAAGTATTAATAAACTTAATGAACATTATTGAATATTTTAAAATTCGTCGTCGGTATAAAACGCCTTCAAAGATGACTGTTAAAGATGGTGTTGCAGTCTCTTAATATAATTTTTTTTGCACAAATACAATAAGTTTTAGTCGAAAGCTTATCAAAAATGCATAAAGTATGAAATGAAATAGTATTTATGTGCTTAAATATAGGTTAACAATAAATGGTTTTAGAATAGAGTATATTTAACTATATTTGACTTGTTAGTCGTGCAAATGTTTAATAGTAATTTAGTTACAGTATAAAATTAACTTAATCCTAAATTTCTACATAATTCAAAGTTTGCTATCAGAATACTAACAAAAAAATATTTTAGCGAACACCTGCATAAAAAAATCTTTGATAGAGAATAAATAATATAATGTTTAATTTATATAAATAAAATAATATTAAAGAAAATAAAATAACGCTTAATATTATAACCTAAAATTAAAATAATCTGAATTTTAGTGAGTACCTATGATATCTGCACCAGGCGTGCAAACAACCATATCATTGTGTGTAGTGCTTTTTATACTTGCAGTAGTCTATTTATTTATTTCTTCTTTTTTTTTAGTAGGTACTTAATTTATGTTTATTTATAATAAAAATTTGATGCCGTATGGTATTTATTTCCACACTGATTTTTTTATAAACAATTACATACTACTACTACTGCTCTACTTAGCAATAAAGTACGTACAGTCAAAGGCGATGATGTACCTGAATAAAACTAGTTTGCTAGTGATGGGCAGCGCAGAGGTCGTAAACGATATTATCATTTCAAATTAACAACACTGCTGTTTCGAATAGATACATGGTTGTTTACGCCGTTCCAAACACATATTACACCTATAATTAAATATTCTTAGAGAACGGCCCGGGAGCGAACATAAAATCAGCCAAAGCCTGTCTGTATAAAGTCGCTCCCAGACAGACGCAGCCTGTAGTAAACATTTGTACTGGCCACTACCGTAGGCCGCGTCTGCCTGCAGAGGCCTTATGTCACGCTGTAAAATACGACCAAATCTCTCTGATTGGGTCATAGGTTTACAAAATATAAATAATAAAAAGCGACGTGAAAATAATTGTCCTCAGGATCACTGTATTTACTGGACAACCTGTGTAGAAATATAATTATTAATTTAATTTATTGACAGATTTTAATGAAACAAGACAAATGACTTCCAATTGGAAGGCAAATACCAGTGCACGGGGGCTGCACTGTAACAAATAATACATTTTACTTTTATTTAACTTTGCATTTCGTCTAGCTAGAACTTACATTTTCATCCATGTATCAGAGTTTTATAAAGAGGCATCCACTTTCTTTGAAGAATGTTTTTTTAATGCAATCGTTCGCTCTCATTTAATTAAAGTTTGACTGTCAGAATTCTGATAGCTTGTCATTGATTAGGAAATATCAGAGCTGATGGAATAATATATTCATCTGCATCGGGATATAATTTTTTAGTCATAAATATTTAAACATCATGTTGTAATAAATCAAAAAGGCCCTATAAAACGAAATTATAGAGTTCGAAACAAAATTCAAAAAACATAACGCGGTGATTTAATAAAGATGTCATAATACCTAGCATCCTAGGTTCACGAAGCTGGCGTAAGCATTACCTAGATATCTTTTAAAAACTAGGTTTAGTCCACAAAAGTTGCGATTACAGCATTTGCTAACAAGAGAAACACATAATTTACTGAGAAATGAACTAAACATTGTATACCCTAACCGTTCAATTATTTGTTATAAATAATGTGACGCCATTTTGTCACTGAAAGGTGTTAATCACATCGGCTAGTGGTCGCCTGACTAGGTTTCACTTTTTGTGTACAGTTCGGTTGTTTGTTCTATGAATAGTGAGAATTTACAAATAAGCTACGCTACGTGCATTATTGTTTTCTTGACTTGTGTGACTAATGTTTAATTAATGACAAGCTACTAAGGTGTAGGTACATAATTTTAAAGACCCCCGACAATTTTACTTACCTGCTCAACTCTTTTATTATTAAAAAAAAAACTTCAGGACGGTGCACCGAGTTTCTTTAAACGTTACTAAATAAGCCTCGATCAAGTCAACTCAAAATCAAAAATTAAACCGCCAAGTGCGAGGCGACTCGCACAAACTCTGTTTTCACATCTCTGTCTAAACTATACAAAATAAAACGATTACAGAGGCATTAAAAAAAAGCTTATAATATAGATATCACAAACTGCCCAATGGATATTAGAAAGAAATTCCTTTATTTAACGTAATAATAAGATAAACTAGGTGGCGGCGCTGTTTTGGGTCGGGGTAGCGCCTTAAAGGTCAAATTTCACCGTTTGCTGCCAAAATTAAGATAAACCAAACTCGGTTCAGCTTGATCGAGTTCAAATTCGTAACACCTGATTGTGTGACATGACAGCTCTTGAACTTGGTTTAGCGCTTGAACCGCATCAACTTTATGTCGGTATAATGCTCTGAACTCGTTAAAGCGAGTATAGCTCGTTTAATTGAGTTTGTTAAGACAAACGAGTTCAATATAAGTATTGAACTTGTTCAATTTCGACGGTGAAATTGGACCTTAATCTTTAACACTCAAAACACTTAAATTTCAAGAAAGCTTAAAAGTGCTACAATACGAATTTATGCTAAACATGTTAAGCCGGATTAAAACCTGTTGGTAGGTACAAAAAAATCGTTTGTAAGGAAGGGGTCATTGTGACATTCTGCGAATCAAACTTTACAATACTAAAAACCTACCTATAGTATCACACATAAAGTTCATTTTTGCATATCAATAAACTGACGAGCTAAAGCTACAATGAACTAATTAGAATATTTAAAAAATAAAGATGATACAAAATCATATAATTTTAATATATTACGCAACCAATCAGCGATCACGAGAACTGATCGTGAACAGAGAAGCATAACAGGGTTTGGTGTTAGATCATTTATATTCTGGTGAAAACTTTACATTATCATCATCATTTGGTCTCGACTCACAGCTGGGAATTAAGCTCCGCGCACTTTATTCTAAAACAGCTACCACTTCCTCCACCTCCACAGTCCACTGCTGGACCAGGCCTCCCCGTGATAAGCGCAGTTTGTTGGTAGAATTTTTCTGCAGCTGCCCACCCCCGGTGGATATCCCTTACTCGCTTCTTACGACGACACCCGCGGGAAGAGTTGCGGTGGTGCTAATTCTAAGCCAGCACCACACAGAAGACGCTTTTTTAAAACCTACCTAATGGTTTCAAAATAGAAATCCCCCTTTTTTATAAAGGTTGGTGTCAGGTAAAACGTCGAACAAGTTATTATATCGATTTTATTGTTCACAGTGACATTTGGTTAAACTTGTTTTTAATTTTGGCTTGCTGACCTCTGCTGCGACCTCCATTGTATACTTAAATCTTGATGGATATGACACTATTAAAGGGACCTATTAACACGATTTTGGTCTCTGATTGACTTGCATACGAGAAATACCATTCACTTTAAAAAATGTACTTACTTAGATATGTAGATAAGCACCTATGTGGCCTCGACTTAATACCTGAGCGGCTAGTATGGGCTTGCACAATAATTAAACGAAAATTGTTTTCGTTTTCTACCTCCTCCTCCTCCACAGCCTATACCACTGCTCGACCCAGGCCTCTCCCGCCTAAGCGCCTTGTTGGCTTTTATCTCACTACGGGTAATGCACATAATCCACGCTGGACATGCGGGTTGGGGATCGCAATTCAGTGGTAGAATTGATCTGCAGGGTCGCTGCTGCCCACCCCCGGTGGATATCCCTTAGTCGCCTCTTACAACACCCGCGGGAAGAGTTGGGGTGGTGCAAATTCTAAGCCACCACACCACACAGCACGTTTTTGCTTTTGCGTTTTCTACTGCCGACCTGTAAAAATTTAAAAAGTTATACTGCTAAAGTGCAACAAATCATTCAAAGTCATTCTAAAACTATAATCTAGTATTTCTTCTTTGTAAATTTATTGATGTTAATGAGATAAAATTGTATATATCTGCTGAATCTAATTACGAAGTAAAGCCTTGGATTGTTTGTTATTTTCATTAGTGAGTATTTGAATTTTTATTTTTCCCTTCAAAGTTGTATTTATTTGTGTACAGGTAATAATCTAATTGGAGTTTTTCTAAATTTAGCGCTCATATTATTATTTTAATCAAGCCTCCATTCCAAGACTATGAAATTTCCATGAACTGGACACTGGCAGAAAAGTGGCAGACCAGACACATATTGCCAATAACAAAGAAGTCAAGTCTAGTTCGTATGAAACTGAGCGCTGACATTTTGACCCCCCTGCAAGGCGAAAGGAAACGTAAACCTTTTATAGTTTTCGTAGACTATGTAAAACAGTTACTGCCTTTTCACACGTTCCGGTCGCCGGGTAGCCGGTACCCGGCGGCGAATTGTATCCAAATTACGCTCGTACATGTGCGAAAGCTATCGTACATGCCCATACACTTCGCTGCCGATTAACCGGCACTGGCTATCCGGAAACCGGGACGAATAGAAAGGCACTTATACTTAGTTCTCTGAATAAAACATATTTACACGATATGACTAAACGGTTTATTAGCTAGCTAGTAATATCATAGGGTCGTAAACATTTACAAATGCGTAGCTACGTAATTATAATTACAAAATTATTAAGACTGCGTCTTTACACTAGGTAAGTACTCGACCGTAAACACAAGCTTTTATAAATTTTTCGATTTATTATAATATTTGCTGGATAATAAGTGTTTTCCGTTTTTACAGCATTAATAGGTATTTATTAAGGGCTTTCTAATATTGAGTAGGACATACGCTCGCCTACATCAAAGGCATAACATCCGTGCTGTTGAATGACGTAGAAATCTGCAATGGCCTTTATTAACAAAGAAAATTACAATTCAATAAAAAAAACTAATTAGAACTAGTATTTAAAGATATTAAGAGACGCAAATATGCAGGTCTCGACAGAGCCTATACATTTGCTCCCTTTGGGGTCGAGACCCTAGGTCTGTGGGGAACTGAGGCTCTCCGGGTTTTTAAAAAGTTATGTGAGCGTCTGGTCGAAGCGACACGTGACCTGAGAGCTGATGGGTATCTGGCGCAGCGCATCAGCATTGCCATACAGCGGGGCAATGCAGCCAGCGTCTTCGCGACGCTTCTGACTAGAAATCTTAAATATCTCAGATTCTATGCAGCTGTAATGAATTTCACTACAGTAAAACTTACTTCCTTCAATAAAAGGTATACATAGCTGTCGAGTTTCTCGCAAGCCCTGCATTTAGGTCTGCTTTCTCTCGGCAATCTAGATACAAAGACGACGTAGTAGATACCTACCTTGTTGAAATTATTCAAATTGGTTCTTATAATTTGGACTATGAGATAAAAGCCAATAAGTAGCTTATCAGGGGCAAGCAGTGGACCAAGATTTATTTATTTATTCATCAATTGTACATACATGTACTTTATTTTGACAGACGTAGGTACCCAATGCAATAGAGTAATTAGTCTGCACATTATTTAATATTTAAACATTCATTACTAAAAATTCATTCCAAAAATAATAGAACGAAATAAAAAAATACTTCATTCTCCAACTTCAAGTGGAAACTTGTAATAAGCCCTTGGTACCATAATCATGCATATAACATGCGACCTTATTGTGCAATCATAGCTGTAAGTTTTCCTAAAATACGAAAAATAAAAATAATATAAAATAAAATAATTTAGGCAGCCGCTTCTGTCAGTGCTTTTCGCATTTATAAGTGCCAAGCGACTTTTGTTATGTCGTCACGTCTCGAGTCGTCTCGATTTCAATAAATACGATGAAAGGCCAGATCTTTTTGATACATACAAAGTACAATAGACACACTCTAGAAATATAAAATTATAACGAATTTCCAGCAATATAATTTGGCGTGTTTTACAAAAGTATAAACCAACTTTAAATTCCTTTAAATTGAAAATGAGTTGGAAGTAGTTTTAAACCCGGAACACTTCGATAGTTCTAGTGGCGACATCTAGTTAAAATTCCAGTCTAATTTAGTTTGATTTGATGAAGAGATGAATGAAAGGAGGCCTACTTTGAAACACGATTACGTAGCTTTGATTAACGTATCGCACGAAACAAACAACCTTACTGTTAAACGATCAAACGTGCGTTGCTCCGGACGCGTCACTTTTGGTGTCAGATCTCTAAGAAATAAATGCCAAAATAATTTTCATAGAAGGGAAAGAACGGATCGGTCGTCCTTCGTTTTATGCGATCCACAATCCATCAACTTTGTACCTATTGTTTTTTAAAGTAGACCTTTTGTTTACGCCCGTTGCCATGGAAACCATGAGTTACCAGTGATTGTGAAAACTGTCATGTAATGTGTTTTAGATACGTTTACGGCGCACATATCAATTCCTCGACAATCAAACTAAAGGACCATCTCAAAATGTATATTTATATAACGACGAAAGAATAATTAAAATCTATAAAAAATTGGCGAAGATATCTCTAAAATGGTTGTAGCTAGTCGTGATTTTTCAAAAGTATTGTGTGTTGTTTTTAGGGTTCCGTACCCCAAGCGTGAAAACGAATCCCTATTACTAAGCCTCCGCTGTCCGTCCGTCCGTCCGTCCGTCGTCCGTCCGTCTGTCACAGGGCTCTATCTCATGAACCGTGAGAGGTAGACAGTTGAAATTTTCAGAGAATGTGTATTTCTCTTGCCGATAGAACAACAAATAATACACACAAAACAAGAATCAAAATTAAAGGGGGCTCCCAAACAACAGACGTGTGTTTTTTTTGGCTATTTTTGCTCTTAATTTGTCAAGGCTGTATCTCTTGAACTACATTAAGTAGACACATGAAACTTTCTATAATTAAGTAACACTTCAACTGTAATAATAACAAATACTAAATATAAAATAAAGTTAAAAATTTAGAGGGTAAATTTTATTTTTTTGTTTGGAGACCTCAAACAAAAAAATAAATAAATATAAAACATTCATCCGAATTAAGAACCTCCTCGTTTTTTTGTTGATTAATAATAACAGAGTAAACCACTCCAAAAGCTTCAAAAATACCATAATTACATCACGTTTTATCTAATGGTCATCAAACACCTCCTCCGCCTCCACAGCCTATATTAGTACACTGCTTGCCTCCCTGTGATAAGCGCCTTGTTGGCTTTTATCTCACGAGGGCTAATGCCCATAATCCCCACGCTGTGCATGCGGGTTGGGTCATCAAACACGGATTGCTAATTACGAGGGTTATTCAACCTGCTTGGAAAGTAAAGAAATGCAGAGAAATTCGCATATCGCTCAGATGTGGCTACGTACCGTGACGAAAGACAACAAGCCATTTCAAACCCTGAAATAGGGACTTAAAACTTAAAATTGTACGAATAGCGGTGTGAAATAGTTTTTATATACGGTTTTAATGTGAATGTTCACGATTTTGTACCTTTCGAATTGTTTCATGAGCTATTAAACTTATGTAATGACAGTTTTACGCTGAAATCAAATAGTATCCCAAACATTATTCGACTTTGACGGAACGTCACTTGACCTTGTGGTGTAGTCGGTTAACACATTCCCGTCCTGAGGGAAGCATGCGGGTTCAAACCCCCGAAGAAATCGAAAAATTTTTTGGTTATTATTTGATTTCTTATAAATTACCCCGAGTGAGGGTGTACACACTATAATAATAATAAAACCTTTGTTTTACACTGTTCTCGGTGTTAAAAATACACAGATGGAAGCTACTACCCACACACGTGCTCGTCTGCTTGCTGAGTGGACTACTTAGTACCACCCCTACTCTCCCTACCCATACTTAGTACTCAGTACCCAACGTTAGTTCATCTGTGTTTTTGTCTGTCTGTGTGTGTTATCTAATACCAGAGACTAGTTAATACTAAGTAGTCTCTTTTGTTGTCTCAAAGTTTGTTTGTGTGTAGTGTGTAATAAATAATTTTCTTCTTCTTCTTCTACACTTCCTCTAATAGGTTCCCTTAGTCGTCTCTTACGTCACCGTGGATGTCGTAGTGCCTGAGTGGGGTCAATTCTTACGCCGTGACTGCTACGGACTAACTATAGGAATACAAAATATATAAAACTAGCTGCTGCCCGCGGCTTCGCACGCGCTTTGCTAGTAGCTTATGTCCGTCTCCGGGATACCATTGACCTCCCTGTCAAATCTCGTTGAAAAGGTTACAAACAGACAGACAGACAGATAGATAGACAGACAGAGTTACTGTCGAATTTAGTATGGATATTGATTTTTAGTGGGACTCTGTTTGATTATATTCTACTTATCTTTTAAACGTCAAAGAACTACGTAAATTTTCGCTTTTTAATAATGTTTCTATGAGGAAAACCCTAGTAGGCAGGTAACCACCTCACGTATCAAGGTGAAGACAGCCGTTCCGCTATGTCTATGCTCATTTTATGGGCATTGTGACCACTTGCCATCAGATTGGGCGGGTTCCAAGTTCGTAGATAGCACTGTTATATCATTTGCTGTAACCATATACATCATATCAAACTATGGTAGAGCCTAAGGTCATTGTATGAGGTAAAGCTTAGACCTTGAACTGATGGTGTATAGGAATTATTGACATAGCGTCTAGATATTGGTGTCATTTTTGAGTGTAAAGCTTTGGTCATATTATGCTGAGCAACAGTTTTCTTCGAGAAATTGGTGCTTTTTTGTATAATCTATTTTTTGCGAAATGTGCGAAAAGGAGCGTCAACAACGCGAAACTTTGCTGTTAAAAAGATTCCGCATCTCGGTCGCGTATGTGTGCAAATGGGCAGGGACCGCACCCCCGATAACCTAGAAGATGTAGAGAACCCATTTCCTCAATTAAAAACCTGCCTAATGAGCACAATAGGTATAGAATCCAGTATTAATCTCGTCTCATTATGTACACGTCGCTGAACCGTGTCTTCAGGTGAAAGGTGTGTTGCACAACGAGTCACCATGACATAACGCATCGACATTTGACATGATGCGAAATCGTACTAATTTGTTTAATTGGTGACATGCAACGTATAGGTTTTAGGAACCCTAGATATTTTTTTAAACAAGTGGTTTAAATTTAAAAATATTTTACGACTTTGGTATTATCGGTTGTCATTGTGATTTTAAAAGTGTGATGTTTTATTCAAATTGAATTTTATTTTTAATTTTATTGAGTTATAAAATGAATTAAAAAACTTTAACCTTTGCATGTAGCTTAGCATAATTAATGAATACGACCAAATGCAAATATGCATGCATAAACTAGTTATGGTAAAGCAATCACATGTCAGGTGGCTGAAAATGGACACTTTATTCACTTCATTGTTTTTGTCTAGTTTAAGACTTCTGTCTAGATCCTATCGAAAGACGATGATAATGATTATAATCATCTTTCGGTCAAGATCGGTCATTACGGAGGTCCTGCGACCTTCCTGGCATACATAGTTTTGTATTTTTAACCGACTTCAAAAAAAGGAGGACGTTCTATGTGTGTAGGTATGGACGAACGCTACTGAAAAACTTCCCGCTGGTCCCTATGGGGACGAAACGTGGGGACGAGCAGGAATAACCCTGTTTTTTTATGTATGTTCGTCGATTTCTCCGTTAATAATATACACATAGAAAGATAGATTATTACTTTACATTACTAATAGACCGAAAACTTGTTTATTTTTTGTTTTGTATAGAGACTGCCGGAAAATTTTATATATAAAATGTTATATAAAAATGTTATTCCTAAGGATATAAGGTATTTGTCTCGCAAAACTTACAAACAGCGTAAAATTAAGGGATTGAAAATCAGTTTTTAGTTTCTTAGAACAATCAAATTATTTACAATATTTAAAAGCTGCCGTTAATAAAAAGTAGACATAGAAGGACGGGCGACCTGGATAACTACTTCTAAGAGTGGCCAGAACTAGTAAACAATAAAGATAAATGGAAAGAGGAAAGGGAGGCATTGGCCCTACAGTGGAAATCTACAGGCCCATATTGCCCAATATAATATATGGCTCAATTTGTAAGTTGTTATTATGTAAGACATCAAAATAATATCCCAAAAGAATTTCGTCTTCGGCGGGACATGAACCCGTATCCTTCCCTCAGTACGGGAATGTGCTATCCAACTACACCACGAGGTCGAGTGATGTAGGAGTCGAAAAACTTTAGGACTTCCTGCGGACTCTAGCGCCGTTAGCTCCACCTACAGAGAAACATTGAAGTTTATCCAATCCTGTTCAAAGACTAAAGTTGCATGTAGTTCGTTTGACGAGAGATGTCGCGTTGCTCAATTCTAAGGTGTTTTATTATTATAGTGCGAAAGCTGAGAGCTTCGGGCTAATTTATAAGAAATCAAATAATATAAAAAAAAAAAATCGACTTCGACGAGACTTGATTTCTTATACCTTGTTATTAAGCAGTTTTTATGGTGTGAGTTTAATTTTAAGTACTTAATTTACATTGTTCATGGTATGAATAAAGATTTATTTCTTTCTTTTTTTCATAATCATTATAAAACCGGAACTACACATGCTTAGCTTAACCATTCGTTTCCCTTTAGTGCGCGAGAACAGCCCCAGCTACGTTAGGTACAGTAAACTACAAAAACGCTCGTAACTTAATACTATTAATAAAACATCAAGACCCGTCAAGTGATGCAACCGACACACAGACAGACAGACGTTAATCCCTCACTGACAAAAAGTCTGGGTTCCGACAA
The DNA here is from genome assembly GCA_963662085.1 of Eupithecia inturbata. Lineage (NCBI taxonomy): Eukaryota > Metazoa > Arthropoda > Insecta > Lepidoptera > Geometridae > Eupithecia > Eupithecia inturbata. The sequence continues at coordinate 13,414,338 of OY759177.1, read as the reverse complement.
CGACGACCGATTAGTTATAAATCATTTGATATTTTGGGCTTTGAGGAGATAAAGTTTGACGAATAACACACGGTGGGTACTGCAGAAGAATTCTTACTCTCTCTGTTTAGTGATTTTTAGGGTTCCGTACCCGAAGAACGGAACCCTATTACTAAGCCATTAAAGTAAGCTTTCCATTACTGTCCTACTGGCCATTTAATGCTGGGATTGGCTCCACTTTCTCAATCTACTCCTCGAGATTTATATAAAATTTGATTTTTCACGAGTTGAAATTATTCAAAATATGACCTTGGGAGTGAGTCTATTTGACGTTAGTAATGATATGTGATCGTGACGTCTCCTTTTTGTATGTGATTTGCTTTTAGTTTCCTGTCAGCACGATAGAGGCGCGCTGTACCAAATTGTATGGGAAAAGGAGACGTCACGAGCATGTCTCGTTACTAACGTCAAACAGATTCACCCCTCAGGTCATATTTTGAATATTTTCCCTTCTTCATGTCATGATTCATAATCGCACACGATCATGAGTTCAATGAATACAGTACAAACGGAAGCCGGCAGTACAACAAGAAAGGCGTTATATCCAATGACTTGCCGATCGACATCATTGTGATTCAGTTCCGTTTCCGTTCTTTCTATTATTAATTTTAACGTTGTCTCTAGTCTATCAATATTCAAGAGAAAATTGAGGCTCTGTGTATTTGCTTTTAGTATTCTAAACTTTGGAATTTCGAGATCTGCCAGGCAGATTGTCAGTAAACTGCTTCGATCAGAGAGTCTAAGAAGACTAGATTTTTTTCCGATAGTAAAATGTCACCTCTCGTAACTTGGTTCGTGGACCAATGAAAAAAACCCCTTGGTACACGGAAGTGCCCTATCGTAGAGTTAGTATGAAAATTTCATATTCCATGTCGAGGTTAGCCGGCCATGATTTTTGGTAAAGCTCTATGGTTTAAACGGCATATAACTGGTGTTGATTTATTTGTATGCACGCAAACTTTATAGTCAGACGTATCCATAGACAACTTGATCTTTGTGGTGGACGACAAGCCAGCTGTTATATACCTATTGACTATATGTACTAATTTTTAACTCAGGTTGTTTTCCCAAATTTCGGAATGCAGCCAATGCGCGGCAAAAATACTACGAGCGTACTATATGCAGATGCTGATCTAGCGTGTACTCGTATATAGATAGATCAGCAGGTGTTATCAATTCTGCTGATGACTGTTCATAAAACTGTTTAATAACCTAAAACCTAGTAAAATATGAAATCCATCACTTCAAACAACCTCACAACTTTATTTTCATTCGAGGTAGCCCCAAAAAGGCAGTTTTTTTACTGCGTTTTACTCGTAAAATGCAGGGACTTGCAAATTGAAAGGAATATATGTTGGAGAATGGTATGTTATTACGACATTTCTCCTATTACGTACACTTCTACTTATACAAGCTTTGGTGTTTCAAAAAAGCTTTCAAACATAAGTCTGAATTGTGATGAAAATGCGTTTCTTTTAAGTTCTATAAAGTTTGTATGGTAAAATTTATCCCAAAATAAATCTTGTAGAAACTATTCACTAAAACAGCCGTTACATTTTAAAATGCCTCTGCATCCAATTGCGAAATAACATGTTTTAATGCCATCTTCGTTTTGTTTGACATCTTATTACCAAACTTAGTCAGTGATTGAAAATATTTCACACTAAAATACCAATCCCACTTTCACGGACCGATTGATCTCATACATCAAACTATCATTTTTATTGAAACATCTTATCGATAAACATATGAAACCTTATTTGTGTTCGTATAAAATACACAATCGATTGATAACGCGAGGTAATAAATCATATTAAAGAAGGCGTGACGTCTGATGAGCATTGCTAAGGTGATGCCAGTTTCAAAGCGATTGAAGCAAAATATAGTAATTTTTTGTACCTAAAAACTTGTTCCTACCTGAAGTCTAAATAAGATTATTGTTTCCAAGACTGAAAAGAGATTGCAGCTTTTGCTAGGGTCTGTTAAATTTAAATGACAAGGCTCTTGCAATTCCCTGCATAGACTACGCATAGTTGACCATGGCGTCCTCTCCTTTCTGCAAAAATCCCGGCCATTTGTTGAGTTCCAAGGTAAATTGAGTTTTTTTCTTTGATGGAAAACGCCTCCTTGTAAATCGCTTATAAACAAGCCATACCTTATGGTTTAGAAAAAAACATTAACAACGAGCTAGTTTGAGATGATGCCCGATTACTATGTTCGGGTATGAGATAAGCCGTTTATCTGAAATTGTCTGCTTTATACGTTTTATATGGCCAAAGCGTCAAAGAATGGTGAAAGTTGTCTACCACAATTATTGCAAAATCACGATTTTTTTGTACATTTTGGCACATTCATGACATAATAACTGGTACCTATAATATTTTTTTTATAAAAGGTTGGCGCCGCCGTAGTTTTGCTTTACTTCCGAAATAAATCTTATTTCAGATCTAGAACTACATTTATGCCAAATATCAGCCCGCTTCGTTCAGTAATTTTGGCATTATCTTCGCCCAGATATCTAAAAACTTCACATTATCATGAATATTCTGAAATTTAAAGCCAACTGTTATTTTTGCTAAAACATAAATGATGATCGACAAAATCATTACCTAGACCCAAAATATAATTGATTTAATGGGTTCACCGCATCGTAACTACAAAAATAATATATTGCGTTATATTATTGCGCACCGTTGCATAATGATTAATGTTATACCTCTATTTTATAGTTTAACATAATGTATGAGAGCTTTGACGGATGTGTTTCTTAGTAAGATGCTGTAAGATGCATAAGTTCAAGTTGCATCTATTATGTTCAAGTGTATGTAAATAAATAAAATAAATAAATAATGCTGGACAATCCACACAGCATCATCTAGCCCGAAAGTAAGCAGAGCTTGTGTTATGGGTACTAGATGACTGATAAACTTAATACAATACTTAACATAGATAGATATTTTTTATTAAATATAGAAAATACCCAGAACACCCGGAACAAATATTTACAGATCGTACAAACATTTGTCTCAAGGCGGGAATCGAACCCGCAACCTTCTGCGTCGCAGGCGGACCTTTGCCCGCCGCGCCACATTGGTCGTCAAATGTGTATGTATGAGGGGCTTTAAGTTTTTGTTTTCTGTTGTCAATAATTTATATTTTTTTTGTTTCAGGTAAATATCATCTCCACCTTAGTGCCTTAACGAACATAACACAAAACTCTGAGCATCTGGTCGAAGCGAGGCGTGACCCGAGAGCTAGTGAGTATCTGGCGCAGCGCATCAGCATTGCCATACAGCGGGGCAATGACGCTTCCGACTGGTATTGTTAAGGATCAGTTGAGCTACCTGTAGATTGGGTGCAACATTCTGCAGTTAGCGTAATTGTTTCAATTGTAAATACTAGTTCTAATTTGTTTTAATTATTTAATTGTAATTTGTTAATGAATACATGACACATAAGAGAAGTTAGAAGGTACATAACAAGTTGTAAGTTCATGACAATATAGAAACACAGTAGATTACATCTTTCGAAGAATCAAAACAGATCAGCCATATAATTGTAGCAACATTTTTCCTTGACGTGTTATCCTCAAATGACATTCATTTCTTTTACAAACTTTCAATGCTGTCAGTATCGTGAAGGACAGTTCGAAGAACGGAAATTGTATATGTACCTCTATAGGTAGGCATGTCGATTTTAATGAAATCGTGCGTGACAGACATCAAAGTCACACCTGCACTGTGATACCCAATTGCTTTTTATTAATTTACTCCAACTGAATTTTAATTAGACAACCATTTTGAATTAAAGTTGTCAAACGAATATAAAAGGAACTATACAACTAGGAAATATATAAGATATTTAAAATACACGGTACATTAAACTTGTTCATGATCAATCATCTCAAAATATCACACTAATATTATTAATGCAAATGTTTGGATGGATAGATGGATGATTGTTACTTCTTCATGCCAAAACTACTGAATAGATTGAGCTGAAACTTTTAATCCCGTAAATCATTTCCGATGGGATAGAAACAACCTATATGAAGTAGCTAATTTTTTAGGAATCACGGACATTTATTCCAAAAAGCATGCGACAAAAGTTCTAGGCTATGAAAAGACCCAAATAGATTGATTCTAAAAGAAACCGCACATTCAGCCAAGTTATTAAAAGCTGCTTGCCTTGTTTTGACGCTTTGGCCATATAAAAAGGTAAACAGCAGACAATTTGAGATACACATTGGCGTATAAAAGTAGATATATAATAAGATACCAAAGAAACTTAAATGATTAAATAACTATTTATTTTAAATCAAATTGTTTAATGTATTATTGCATGCTAGTACCATAGCGAGACATTGGCACAATATTTTCTAATTATACCACCTGTATACCATGTTTGACGGAAATAAATATTTGAATTTAAACGTTAACAAATTGTCAAACATATCCTTTGTAAAAAGGCATACTATAAAATATCAGATTATCTAGAGGATAAAAAAGCTTGGGACAAGTTTTGCTCCAACTCGAAAACTAACAACCTTACAAGGTAAAGGTTTCTTGTTCGCTTCTTTGCTTTACCTTAAAAATATTGAAGTGAGCAAAAATCAAAATGATCACTTTATTTTCTAGTTTTACTTATGTAATTTGAATTTTGTGACGTGTCCAAGAGTCCTGTAAGGTCTAAAGGAAATAAAGCACTTTGATTTTTTTTTGTGCCATAGCAACAACGCGTGCGAAGCCACGGGCATAAACTAGTACGAAATAAAACATTCAGCATCTACACAGAACTCTATACTAAACTATATAGTGGCTGTGATAGATAAGTAAGCAATAATGACAGCAATCATAATTATTATTTACGCTAAATTCCAAAGCAAATGCGGTCTGTATCTTCGACGGACACTTAACATTCTGTTTAGTAATAGAACAGGCGACTAGTATGTCGAAACCGGATGCTGAAGGTTGTATTTTGTTACTAAATTGACTCGATCCACTTCTTCCATTTTACGCAAAAGTTTTGTAATTTTTTAAAGGCTGGATGTTGTCCTTATGGACAAAGTGACTTAGGTACCTAGAACTGAACTGAATAGAATATAATCATTAATTCACAGAAAACGTAACAAATATTACAATGCTGTTGTTGTATCAGTGGTTTTAATGTTATACCACCAGTAGTAATGGACTGGTGTGTGAATATTAATTAAACTACTTCCATAATAACCTACTTACATAATAATAATGATTAAGAACTTGGGTAGTGTCAAAACTAAGTAGGTACACCTACCTAAGGTCTCAATGTGCTAAAATATATTTTTTTAAATCATTTATTTGGTGCATGAGAGTTTTACCGAACATGGTATGTCACCCCCGTAATTCTAAATAACAATAGAAAATTCATTATATGTATGTAACAGAACAAAATAAAGTTAACAAAAACGTAGTTTATGAGATTTTCCTCGACGTCTGTCTTATTTACCAAAACCTATATAATACAACCAACGAAATTAATTTAACAAAAACTAATCATAAAGACCTATTACAATAATATTTTTATACCATTATATACAAGCAAACTTTTTAAATAAACCAACTGAAAACTTATCTATGAAATATCTACCACCTAAACATTTCATTGCCATTTAGGTACCTACCTATTTGAGTAGGGTACTAGTCTACATTTGCGTACTGATTATCTAGACTACCTATCAAAAATTCAGTCTATTTTATACAATTTATGTAGTAGTTCTAAGTAGGTATTTACTTATCGATAAAACAAACAACCAAAGGAAAAGAAAAATTGTTTCAAAGGTTCTAAAAGTTGGGACAAACAACTGGTCTGAAAAAAAAATATTTATAGCCGTATTATCAAATTCTTGTATGACGTAGCCTCCATGAAGACGTGACTTGTAGGCACAAAGATTTAGTGCCGCCGCCGTTCTGAATAACAATCAGGTGAAATTGCTCTTTGACAAAAATGAGCCGCGAGCAGGATATTGGCTTCTAGTCGTTAAATTATAGGAAAATAAACTTTATTTTATTGAAATAAGGATTGAATTGATTGTGTAGGCTGACGGCATGTTGTACAAATTTGGAATTATGAATCAAGTTTTGTCACTAATATTTAAATAATCTGAATATTTTACGAATCTTAAAATTAAAATAAATAATAAACAATCGAGACGATTTCTTAAGCCTAGATCAGTGAATCTTTTAAGCACTTTTGTTTTACAAAGCTTTCTTTTTAAAAGATTGCTTTAATCACCCAATCAATATACACCTACGTTCTATTTTTTTATTATCGCGTTCAAAAGAACAATTCAATCCTTTAATTGTTTTGTGCCTAGACCTGATTGACTGCGATTCGATCCTATCAGGCTGTCTGACACGCAAGCTTTTAATCAAGAGGTATTTTAAAAAAAGTGAACAAGGATCCTCAAATACGTATTCACTAGCCAAACTCGAAGTGGAATGTTTGTAAACAAACCACCCATACTTAACCTGAAATTCACTCTGTTGCCGCGCCTTTTTAAACGGAATTTACATTACATGTCGATTTGGATCCTCCCATCAATAAATATTGCTTACTAATTACATCTAAAACTCGACGCCATGCGAGTTTTAGTTTTTGTGTCGTGGTTTGTTTACAAACATTCTACATCGAGTTTGGCTAGTTTATAGGCTTGAATAGAAATAAAGCTTTATTAATGCGCTCTTAATCGGTGAGAGAACTGTTGTTGCGTCTCTTGCAAACTATCGATTTAAGACAACATTTTAAATCAAGCAATTTTTGTACAGTTTAAAAAACGTAGGTACATGGAATTTTATATTTTCCCTCAAGTTAAATCAAATCATTTATTTGCAGACAATAGGTTTTTTGGGATATTATTTGATTTCTAACCGGTTACAAGTATACGCTTATATTAAAACTAGCTGATGTCCGCGGCTTCGCACGCGCTTTTTAAGTAGCCTTTGTCCGTCCCCGGGATACCATCCATCTCCATACCAAATTTCACTAAGATCCTTTCAGCCGTTTAGGTGTGACAAGATAACCGACACAGACAGGCAGATAGACAAACAGGCAGACATAGTTACTTTCTTATCTATATATCTTCTGGGTAAACAGCTTTGGTGTGCAAAATTTGTTCAAAATATAATTTTACACACCAAAGTACACCCACCTCGTAATGTCATGAGAACTTACAAAGCAAAAAACTCAACGTCATCGTCTATTCCCGTTAATAAAGTCATTTATTATGACAAATTAAATTAATTTACTTCTAAAGCTTTGTTATTGCCCATATCTTGCTCTATTTATCGTTTTTCCCAAGGCTTACTCATCTATTGCAATTATATTATACGTGTCATACATTCCTATATGTCCCCATTGACATATTTAATGTCATAGTCATCAAATCAAGGGTCATTATTGACTGTAGGTAAACTGTTATGAATTCCGTAGAAGGACGACCAAGGTTGATAGGTTAATCTTTGTTTGACAAGAAACCGTCGTTGTTAGATTACGGACGTAATACATGTAAAATCCCGTTTGGAATTCAAATTCAATTGTTTTTTTATAGTCCTAAATTGGAATCATATAAATTGTCTTTGGAAGTCATTTTGAGGTCGATGAAGGCACCAACAAGTGCAGGTATTCGAAAAAATTAATTTAATCCTAGTTGATTTGAAGTATTTTTTAATTCGTGGATATACTCAGGTACCTAATCAATTTGGAAAGATTCTGTATGTCATGCTAGTTATAGAACATTATTCTTCATCTAGCTTTAGATACCTATGCGTTGCTTTAAACTATGTAATATCGCTGTTTTGATTGCATCTATTTCATTATAATAAGCTTAAGCAGGTGCATAATGTTTTGGGTTTTTGCTAGTCCGATCATTGTAAATGCATATATTGGTTATAGATTAAACCAATGGTTTAATCTACTTTAAGTAGGTTACAACCTCATACATAGTTGTCGTTAGATGCAAACTAAGGTAAAAGCTAAAGGTACACATCTAACCGAAGCCCTAAGCAGAAGACACCTTCGCATCATGACAAGAACCCGAACTGGACACTGTCGCCTTAACAAGCACATGTTCAAACTGGGGCTAAGCGGTACATAATCCTGCAGATTCTACGAGGAGGCGGAAGAAACGCCTCTCTATCTGCTAGGATAGTGCGGAGCACTGATGCAAAAACGTAGCATCCATTTGTGCAAGCACCTGGACATCCCAGACGAGCAAAGACGTAGGTCTTTGCTCGTCTGGGATGTCCCCGGAGGAAATCCTACAGTTCCTAGCAGCTGTAAGGGTTAGTGGCGAATTATGAACGCCGCTTCAAGGTTAAAAACACAAAGTGGCGATCATAATAGGCCTATTATGGCCGCAGTGACACGAAATCCATCTAAAGTAAATAAAAATAATATAAAAAAGGTACACTAATTGCTAAAACATATCACCTTTTGAGCAACCATGATCCCCTTAGTCACTAGTCAGTACTTTGACACCATGTTTTTGATTTTGCACATTTACGCTCCGATCCTCTTGATGGAAACCTGTGCCCTTGGCCTTTTCTTTAATGTATGGAAACTTGTTAAAACTTTTGTCAAAACCTTCACTTGCTATTTAAGACATGGATTATATTCCAAAGAACATCGAATACCATACATTTACGAACTTTCTAAGGATATATTTCTAGAACATTCTGTCACCAATAAATTATATAAGAAATAGAAACAGCTACAATAGGCCGACCCCGGTACTGACCATAGTGACCAAAGCCTTTCATTGGGCTACCGTTACCACCGTGGTAGGAATATGTAATGTCACAGCAATAGTTTGGGTTAGCTAACTGTACTGAGGAATTTTACTGTGTAATTGACCGCAAAGTTTTGGGTACCTACGAGTATTAAATACTCATAAATTTTACTATTGTTAGTGTATTGTGCTTCTTGGTATACTTACCTTCATTCCTATCTTTTAGACGTATTGTTTTCTGTTTTCCTAAGACCCGCTGCTGGTTGACGATATTCGGTGTTATAAGCTTCTAAACTCCGTGCTTTTTCTTCTAGGCAGCATTGCTGTCTTCTCATCGGGTTGCCAGTGATATTACAGGCTCATGCGGCACTCCCAATCTTCAAGAAACTGCTTCATCAGTATTATTCATCAGTGTAAAAAATTTAATAACTTTATTTTTATGTCTATGTAAGTTTATTATATAAAGTAGGTACCTAGTTTAAGACATGATAGGTATTACTATAGTACATACATAGTGTAGGTATATGTACTTGTTTTAATTTCTTTAAGTTTTTCTAACGCCACCATCTATATTGTTTTCAAGAGTCCAGTCCATGCCAAGGTTGCCTGGAAGAGATCGCTCAAAGCGATAAGGCCGCCCTTTGTACTTCCTTGTTTCTCAGCATTTTCTTCTGTATTATATTTTGTGTTTGTGTGGTACAATAAAGAGTTATCTATCTATCTATCTATGCGGCTTACCACTTGCCTCAAGTTAAATAAATACCTAATGATCTCACGCCATCATCTACCCCCAAAGTAATCAGAGCTTGTGTTATGTGTACTGGATACGATACCTGTTAGACAAACATACATAATATTACACTGATATAATATTGGCGGCCTTTAAAGCTGCGCTCATTAATCCAATACCCCATACCGTTACCACACTGCATAAAAACGTGCATTCGAATATGGGCTTAAACTCGTTATAGGTACCTACGTATTTAGAGTACATTTTACAGTGACAAAATAGCTTCCCACAAGCTTTAAACGTAAGGTTTTAACGAGGCCCGCGAGTTCTCAGTCATCTGATGCCATTAATAAAAAAAATCTTTACTAGTTAAACCTCTTATTTGAATGCATATTTTTGTGCTGTGCTGCAACGATGCTTTCCAGTTGTGTGAGCTGTAGGCATAGGTGCTCAGAACAGTTGAAATATGCTATAAAACATCTTCATACCAAAGTAGCCGGCCTGTCGACAAGTTGACGAAACACTGTCGGCGCCTACAATATTACAATATTCATACACTGAAATGTCACACCGACCCGCTGGGCTGTGTCGGCAGTTTCAGTGTGTAAAGTTCTTGAAAGTAATTTGTGATTCAGAAGTCAGAAAATAAATTTATTTCTTTAGGCTTACAAAAAAAAAAAACAAATAATAAAAACAAACGAGTACTAGTATTTACAATTGAAACAATTAAGCTAACTGCAGACTGTTGCAAGCAATCTACAGGTACTCAGTTGATCCATATCAATACCGAAGCGTCCCCAAGACGCTGGCTGCATTGCCCCGCTGTATGGCAATGCTGATGCGCTGCGCCAGATGCCCACCAGCTCTCGGGTCGCGCATCGCCTCGACCAGACGCTCAGATAACTTTTTAAAAACCCGAAGAGCCTCGGTACTCCACGGACCTAGGTTCTCAACCCCAAAGGGAAAAATGAATATTCAGACAAGCCAAATTTTAAACTATAAATTATTATCAATTATGAAATAAAGTGTTAATCTCTTAACTATATTTTTTTGTTGATTTTGTTTGATTCTGCTTCATTTATACATTGTTTTTGGATAAGTATACCGAGTGAGAGCTATATAAACTATCATCGATCGCTTTAAACTAAATAATCTATTTCAGTTGTAATCTTTGCACAACACTCACTAAGATCACATCGATAGCTGTTACAAAACATGGTATAACAGAGCTCTATCACGTTTCCCGCGTGGGTTGCCAGTGTTTGCTACTTGCTCTAGTTTTGTCACGATTCAATGCCGCTCCCTTTTTATTTGCGTAATGGTGGTTATGAATCTAGTCGTAATATAGGTCAGGGTTCACAAGTGGCCAAATACTCATTATGAACGTGAGCGGGTTAACTACGAACCTTATTTGTGTTGGAAGAACACCAGCCTTTCATCCCTTATCGAGGGACATCTCAGGGTGAGTGTGGTTCCAGTCACGGGTCAGATAAAAAAAAATGGAGACAAGCTTCTACCCTCGCTGTCGATAACTTAGTACCTGGATAAAATATAGCACTCAGAAATAATTTCGCTAACTATCAGTGAAATAATTTTCAGGATCAATCCAGTAATTTCGGAGATTTTTTAGTACTAACAAATTTACACATACCTTCTGTACATAAAAGTCTATGTAAATTTTTTTCTGGACATCATAAGATAAGTAGGCACTTTGGATCCTTGCTGGATCAACAAGAGTCGTATATACTTCAGCTTCTTTTTACAAAGAAATTGACTTCACAGAAGCACAGCTTGTTCCTTATCACAGAAACTTTTCAAACTCAATGCTAAGAATTCACACAAGGGCACGTACGTATCAGTTGAAGCCTGCATCATAATGCTGTCCGGTATTCCAGTCGCATATGTACGTAGCTGTCCTGGTATCAGGTACCAAAGTCGCCGCCGTTATCTGTCTGGCAGATCGGGTAGGTACCGTAGAACCACTGAAGAGTGTTAGTTGTGACATAGTTTGTGTGGTATGTGGTTTGGAATTCACTGTATCCATTGATTTGTCCGCCTTAGGACAAATGTTTGTACGCTCTGCAAATATTTGTTCCGGGTGTTCTGGGTATCTCTGTATAATAAAAAAAATTATATCTATGTATTGTACTATACCAGTCATCTAGTATTCGTACACAAGCTCTGCTTAGCTTGGGGCTAGATGATGCTGTGTGGATTGTTCAGGGTAAATTTTTTTTTAGTGTAGGACGAGTAATTTGAGTAGCTTTTCAGTAACAATGCTCAGTGTCATCATAAATAAATAAATAACAGTCTTCCGGCTATCCCAACAGTATCGACTGACGATAGACGAAAGAAAAAGTAAATAAAAACATTTAAATTTTATTGAGGTCCATATGATGCAAGAATTTGTCTAAACCTATGTTAGGGTACGAGTAAATGGATTTTGATAATTATTCAACTGATGATGAAATATGTAAAACAAAAGTGCTCGTTAATATTATGGTATTATCATCATAATCACAACAAACACAACTCACACATGCGATTAATACATTGCCATGGCAACCTTATCAAAATTTTGACAAATGGCTGCCATAACTATCAGTGGCTTGCAAGCAAGCTTCCACTACCACTAGGCCAAGTAACATCGTTCCAGCTACTTGCTCAATGTCAACAGGTCAAGAATCCAGGACTGGACTCTAGTTTCCAATTCCTAGGACTTCCTAGTTCTCAATTAACTTTGCTTTATGAACGGTGACGTTGATTGTGTGGAATTATAACTGGCACTTTAGTTACAGTTAGATATACTTACGTGGTCACGGCTCTGACGGTTTTCAGATTGTCTTTGTACAATCTTTTGAAGACAAGATCATAATGTTTTAGCATTATGATCCAATGTAACTTTTGAATGCAGGTAAGATTTAAAAAATTGCTTCACTAGATACAAAAATTGGTTTTCTACCTAGGTATTTAAGTATAATGTGAAGTTGTACTAAAAGCATCTGAGCCATTCTCTCACAGGTCTGCCGTCCCATCGGATTATGAGAGTGTGGGGATAGGGAGTGCACCTGTGTTTGTCCACACTCTTGTGCACTAAAATATGATGCCCTGGCGCACATGACTGGTCTCCGTTGAAACTGGCCGCCGTGGCCTATCGGCTAGGAAGACTTTATCATCATTTGAGACATAACCATACAATAACTATTACAGCATGCAATAGCTACTGAAAGGCGTTTTTTCAGGCGTTTTCAGTAATTTCATTCATGCTGGAATTATATAGGTACCTACAACTAGAAACAAAACTACAATTTGTTATTCAAACAATTGAATTAAAATGTTTTCAACATCATGATGAAAGTGCTACCTTTCCCTTTCTAGCTTATGAATGTACCGCTACGCTAGAGTGAGATTACCCAACAATGCAATTAGAATCAGCGAGTCTTAAGGCTAAACCTGAAATTTTATGTAAATTTCATTGCGATAGTGTGTGTTCTAATTAGTTTAGTTGGTGATGGGTGTTTAGGTGGAGTGGTTGTGCTGTGTTGCATGGGCTGTGGTGTGCTGTGAATATGGATTTGCGGGGTCGTAAGCTGTTTCGGTTTAAGAAGACCAGCCTTTCAAGGTCTTCTTCTATGTCCATTTCTACGCCGAGGTACGTTTGTAAAATAACAAAATGCGCATCACGGTGATAGGCATATATAAATTATTTGGTCATTTGACGGGAATACTGCACTGGACCGGAATCAAAGGAAGCTTATGTTTTAATCCAGGATATAAGGTAGTCTGGTACTAGATTTTATTCAAATCAATTCAGCCGTTTAAGCGTGAAGCAGTCACAAATATATACTAAATTTCCCTTTTTAATATTAGTGTTTTTAGCATCTTAAACCCAAAGGTCTCTAGAAAGTATCATAAAGTAGAAAATGTAAATCTAACTACAAAATAATTTTTCTATGTTTTCAATTCACATAATTGCGAGATGAACATGTATTTTGAGCTGTAATTATGGCTTCTTTAATTGTTGTTTGTTAAATAACACAAACTTTTCAAATTTAATTTGTAGAATGTAGATTGTGAATTGCTAACTAGTTTTTAGCACGTAGAAAATTATCACTCGCTTTCCAACACGAAGGAATCTCTCGAGACATTAATGATTTATCGTATCCAAAGAGAAAGTACACTGGTCACCTATTTAATTACGATTTATAATCTTCTTATTCTGCAAAGAATCTAAAATTAATTTAGAGCCATAGTGAGGAAAATCACAAAATGTTATTAATTTCATTCTAATACATTCCATTTTACCAACACCTGCCGAAATTCTTAGAAATGGCACAAGTCGTCCTTGAAATTAAATGTATATAATATATTAATGTATAGTTCCTATAGTATTTTTTGCCTTAGATTAATTAACATAAGTTACCTAGATTAGCATCGCCTTAGGGCTAAAAAAAAACCTGTAATGATGTTCTTTCTTTCTAAACAAATAAACGTTTTAATTTGAAATCATAATTTTAAAATTTCGATAGCTACGTAGGTACTACACTTGAAAAAGTTTTAACTTGAAATCTATCAGTTTCACAGAAAGAAGCCTTCATTTTTATAAGCTTTTATTTGACTTGCCCTGTTAGTATGTATGGGATAAATTTTGCAACTGAATTGAGAATAATCTCAACCGAATGGGCTGAAATGTGGCATACTTATTTAGCCTTTTTAGGCCTTTCGGCCTATGTTATTGCTCATGGCAAAGCTGGTATAAGTCATATTACCAGGCTGTCAGATAAGTTAAGCACCAAAAGCCCTCATTCTCAAGGTCCTACTGTAAATTAGTGCCATAATCAAAGAATATGGTTCTCACGACTGCAATAACAAAAAGTATTAAGTTCTGCGTAAACTCCTTGTACGGAGAAGCCGCTGGTCTTAATTGTGGAACACGGTCTAGATTCTATCTCGGGTCAGTTAGCCTTGTGGGTGAATGAGTTGAAGGTTTCTAGGGCTTATGCTCCATCCTGGACATCTGTGAAACATAATCTGGGTGATTTAGGTTCAGAACACATTTTCTGCATGCTTCATAGCAGCAAAATAGTCTTGCTATATGGATATAAGCTCATGAATTCGACAAGCATCAATTAGTAAAAGACAATTGTGTCATAACGGTGGACAGGGAAAGCGGGTGCAGAAGTGGTCATTGGACATTTTCAGAAATATTATCACGCGTGGCAGCCATGTTAAATTGAAAGTTTACAAAAATCTGTTAGCGCGCATGCTATCCACTTGAAAAGTGGTTTCTAAAACCCACAGTTGGATGAACACCGAGAAAATTATAACAAATTATTTTTAAGATATTCCCCAGAAAGTATCATAAATGCAGAAATATAAATAACCACGTACTCGCAAAGTAAGTGACATACGTGCCTTTTCGTCGCGAAATCCGATCTGCTTCAGATAAACATCGTAAAATATAGGCAATTTGACTAACGGAGTTTTTGATGTATTTGATACTTGGATACAAAATAATATGCAACTCAAGTCAACAAAAGTAATGTTGGTTAGTGAACGTTTTAACGCATTCACTGCCCAGCCACGAAATCGGAGGCGGGGCGGCGCCACCATAGCAAGGATCTGCAAATAGACAGGCGTGTCGTGGGCCAAGAAGATACCGGACGTAACGGACCACTGGACTCCCTAGTAAAACGTTTTAGGAGCCTAGGAATGAACTTTACCTCGATCAACCAGAACCAAGCTAAAGATTTAGGCCTCATATTTGCATCGCAGTTTTATTATTATTATTAATCTAAAAGGAAGTTTATCCAAATACATATTGTATGTCAGTAGGTTCTAAATTTCACAAACTTTTTACCTAACAACTTTCTATAAACATGTGCCTTTCTTCTGTCAAATATTTTATCACTTAGCAAAACCTGTTAGCCTCTTCAAGCCTAAACTAAACAAAAACAAGTTCTTTTACTTCTGATTGTCATCAGAAATCCCCGGCATACCTAGAAATATTTTAATAAGGTCCCTGTCTAGCTATACTTCGTTCCTTATCGAATGCTTGCTCGACTTGTGCTTGAGGTAGTGTTATGAGTTTACCGTTAAGTGAGCGTATGCGATCTTTTACGACCTTGTGGAGTATGTGATAAGGTCAGCGATTTCTTTCTTTGTTAAGTTTTTTCTTCGCATTTCTGAATAATTTCGACTGACATTCATAACCAAAACTTCACACTTTTTTGGACACAACAAAATAAAAAGCATTTCTACCAAGCAATGATAATAATTATAGGAATCATAATAAGAGACGCAGATATGCAGGTCTCGGGAGCCTACACATTTGCTCCCTTTGGAGTCAAGACCTTAGGTCCGTGGGGTACCGAGGCTCTCCGAGTTTTTAAAAAGTTATCTGAGCGTCTGGTCGAAGCGACGTGTGACCCGAGAGCTGGTGGGTATCTGGCGCAGCGCATCAGCATTGCCATACAGCGGGGCAATGCAGCCAGCGTCTTGGGGACGCTTCCGACTGGTATTGATATGGACCAGTTGAGCTACCTGTAGATTGTTTGCTACAGTCTGCAGTTAGCTTAATTGTTTCAATTGTAAATACTAGTTCTAGTTTGTTTTTATTATTTGAGTGATAATTAATTTTAGATTAATATTTTAAACCAATATGCATACTCATTTTTTCAAACAAAAGACATCAACGCGCTTCTGCTCCTCTAAATATTTTTGCTGGTTAGTGTAGGGTTGTATTCTGCTGATTAAGGTAGGCATATTATAAACACGAAAGTAACTCTGTCTGTCTGTCTGTCTGTCTGTTACCTTTTCACGCCTTAACGGATGTTAATAAAATTTGGTAGGGAGGTAAACAATATCCCGGGGACGGACATAGGCTACTTCAAAAGCGCGTGCGAAGCTACGGCCATAAGTTAGTAATGTCCCCAACCAGTCAGTAAAAATTCATCTAAATGTTAAGAGTCGAAGCCCATAGTTGAATGCACATTTTTGTGCTGTGCTGCAGCGGTGCTTTCCGGGTGTGCGACAAGCTTTATGGTCATTGACACACCTAGTATTTCTCGACAATTCTTACAACTTGGACCACATTATAGCAATGATGTCCATTCGCAGCTTACTTGTACTGCGTCTAGACATTTTTTCGGGCACTGTTAAAACAATCAACCTCGCAGTTATAGCAAGCTATTGTAGATCCTAAAGTACGAGATTATGTTGCAGAATTGTAAAGCTAGTGTCTGAATAAGTTGTTAAGGTCTTTACCGTTTTGTCTTAGGTGAGTCATATAAAACTTATAAACAAACTAGAGTCTGCCTGCGGCTTCGCACGCGGTTTCTATGGGAACATTTGAGGGTTGTTTCTATCCCATGGGAATTGATTTATGGGATAAAAAATTACGTTATCTATCTATCTTGTATATATACATATATATCTTGTCCCCTTTTTTTATACGTGGGAAATCTTTTATGGATATCTCCAGGCCCGAAGATACGGGGGTCTCGAAGATTATGCCGGAGTCCTGATACCGACTGAAACTACCACGTAAGTATTCTTCTTAAGCCTTGTGTCTATGGGCCGCTGGGACACGTTTGAACTCTTCCGTAGCCCAGACGGCGTCAGGCCGCAACCACGAGTCCCTCCTCAATGTGACAGAATTGGAGACCCCTGTCACGCCAAACTAGTGTCGCCTTGTGTGTATTGTCCTCCTGCTTAAACCGCCCAGCCCAACTCCTTGAATTACCGGAGCAGGACTTTTGGTGATCGACAGTTTCGTTTCATGCCTCAATGAGACTCTTCAGCCCCGTCTTGTGTCTGGCCTCCTCTGTGGCCGTGCAGTGTACTACAGCAAGTTTCACAGTCTCTTTTTCTTGGAAACAGCCACGACACATGCTGCTGTCTGTGTCTCCAGTCTTGAAAAGATGAAGGTTCAGTTCGCAGTGACCTGTGATGATACCCACCATCGTTCTTAGGTACTCGCGGCTCATCTTGAGCACCGTGTTTGTGGCTTTCCTATCTTTGGAGGAAAATATTCTATTTAAAATGTCTCTTTTTTAACTTCTGCTGTGGGTAGGTAGGTTCGAGCGACCAAGGTATATCTTGTTGTGTTGGAGTTTGTCTCGCTCCTTCCTTATGTAACTCCCTCATCTATATTCTCATTCTATTACCCTAAAACAATGCCTACTTTCCTATTCCAAGTTCGTCAGTAATATGATTTTAATAATAGTTTTGCTTGCACTATTAGACGTGCATCCTACACTATAATGATCTTTAATTTAGGTAATCGCTGTGTGGCTCTCATCAAATCTTCAATACGTCAAAACTTATGAAGGGCTCTCGCTGCAAGAGTGTTTGTTGACAGAAAAATACGTCGCGAGCTTTTTAAAAAACTTACAAGGCTTATCTCTATGAGGCGCCTCACACTTTGACAACAATAATGTTTGTCCAGAGTATATCTTTTGGAAATCATTTCATATTCTTAAATTTTTGTTTGTACTTGTTTACGTTTTTGGATTATGTTCTCTTATTTAAACTAGAATTAAGTGGGTGCATATTCATTGTGCCTACTTAGTTAGAACATTAATTATTCATTATCAATTTCATTGTTCTAATTTACAAAACAGGAAAATAATTATGAATATGTCTTTATTTTTAAAATATAGGTATGTACGAAGTTAACTATTAATGAGAAAATTACGATACTCGTACCATTTTTATTTCATTGTTATAAATGAATAGGAAGAGTAGGTAAAGATATATATCTACTATTTTTAATACTATGTGATTTTATATTACTGTATGTTTTTTTTGAATGAAGGAGGTAATTTCTGTTCAAAAAGTTTTATTAAACCTCGTACCCGTACAAGAAATTTTCTGCAACAGAAGCTCACACTACAACAAGGTCACTGTCCTCTTTATTGTTCCTGAAGCTATGATGCATCGATTGCATTTCCCAAATGAAAGCTGTTTCAAGTCGTAAATTATTATTTCTATTAAATATACCAGTATCTTTAGTATCATATAAGATTATGATAAGTGATGACAAGTCACAGACTAGAATTAATTTTAAAACTTAGATTATTGGGAGTTTTATTACGAATCTATTTTTATTTATTCATCTTTGGGAGATTATGTTTTATAGGCCGGTTGAACGTAGCAGCCTATTTTTTATGGTATTTAATTTAATGATGCCGCACGAGGCGAGGTGGTGCGGGTCGGGCGCCGGGGGGCTCTAATGAGCCACCTAGCACCCGACCCGCTTAATTTTCCACATTCATTTGATTTTTAAACTTAGTTACTTACAAAACTTTTAAAGTGTGGGTACTTACACCCCTGGATCAAGTGTTTAAACACGGTTTCTCTAATTCAATCGAAATTAAACAAGTACATACATAGGTTTAAGTCTTAAACATGTTTGTTTTCTTACTTTGCCAAGAACTCTTGACCTGCTTATAAAACGTAACCCTACTACAATCTCCATTGACAAAAAATCTTGCCATCCTACTCTTTCTGCCAAAGAATCAATAGACGATATCACTTTCAGAAGTCGTCACACTGTCAACCAAGCAAACAGTGAAGCAGCAAAGAACAATGCGAAGATAAACTGCTGTTGTCAAACCTGTCAGTTGTCATACACATACATCCGCATGCACGAATGAGAGCAAATCATCAAACAAATATAGCGACATAGTGCCTAAAGAACAGCTAGTACATACCATTCGACATGGATATCAATCAGTGTATTTGAAATTGATTGGGCAACGTAGAAGTATGATATTTCATATTTCTTTCTGTTAAACTAAGCAAAAGGCTACCTATTTTCCATTCATATTTTGAGGCCACCAGATGCCTCGTACCAGTCCTTCTGGAAGACATCAAAATTGGCATGTTAACTGGCATGTTCTCAAAAGCAGTTGAAAAATGAAATAATAATCATCATCATCAGCCCATATAAGTACACTGCTGAACACAGGCCTTCCCCAACGGAGCCAAAATAGCGGTCCTGAGCCGCCTCCATCCATCGACTCCCTGCGAGCGCTACAATGTCGTCGGTCCATCGAGTGGAAGGTCCTCTCACAATCTGTTGGCATTGCATCGCGGTTGCCACTCGAGAACCTTTACTCACCAACGGTTATTGATTCTGCGAGCTATATGGCCTGCCCATCGCCACTTCAGGCTACTAGCTCTGAGAGCTATGTCGGTTACTATGGTTTGTTAAGAAAAAATAAGAATAAGAAAGTTTTTACTTAATAGAACCAGCTGCTTCAAAAATAAGCTGTGGCAAACAGGGGCAACTAGGCCAAGTCTTTGTGTACCTGCTCCTACCATCTCAGCTACGCCCTGTTGTGTCACAGACTAGATCAGATCAGATGAATCGTTGAATGCGTAATGATGATGACGCGAGTGAGAAAGTGTCAATGGATACATATGACCATAGTTTTGGTTGTAGTGATAAATTATACTTTTGGCGCTAACTGTACTTACAATAGTTTTGGTATGCGGGACAAATTTGGACAAGTATTATCGTGCGGGACGAATAAAGACGTTGTAATGGTGTGGGCCGAAACCGGGACGTATATGGCATAAATCGTTCTTAATGTAACCAAATGTTTGGTTACTTATTCGTAATTCCTAACCTTTTTTGTACCAATCTTTTCATTTAAGCAAAACTGTAATTACTACCTACAGCCCAAACAACAACTTCTATTTACTTTAGTTTTATAAATGATTTACACAAAGCTAAATAACTATTCTAATGCAAGTGACTGTGTCTTTTTTGAGAATAACTATCTTAAAACATAAACTTAAATGGTACCTACCGTACAATGTACCCTGTTCTGTACCTACCGGTATCTACCTGTGCCTGATTTACACTAAAAAAAAGGCCAACCATAAAATATCAGATTATCTAGAGAATAAAAAAGCTTGGGACGGGATTTGCTCCAACTCGAAAAATAACAACTAACAGGCTAAAAGTTCCTTCATCGCTTCTTTACTTTAGTCTACATACCGAAGCGACTGAAATCAAAAATATCACTTTATTTCCGTGTCAGTGTTTAATTATTAAGAATTTGACCTTTTCTAAGTGTACATTTATTGTATTTATGGAAATAAAGAGTTTTTGACTAAGGCTTCTTCAAAACGATAATTAGGACATTTTAATTGAGGTTTTTGACAGTACTTTTCATGTTTACATTACACGTCAAATTTAACCTACGAAACAGTTAATTGACCGATAATCTATTGGTGAATATTAGCTTTAAGTTAGCTGGAAAGCTAGACGCAGACTACGCTTTTATGAAGCACTAGACTCACACGCCATGCGTCTGTAAACGCAGGATGTGTCCCCTCCGCTTACAATGGTTTTATTAATTAATCTACCTAATCATTAACAATGGCTGTAATACGTACCTACATTCAGAAGCTGAAACAAACATATTGAATTGAATTTAATCATATTATTGAGAAACAAAATCACGCTTACATGTGAAAAGAAGGAAGACACTGAGGGAAAGTGAGAGCGCAAACCAAAACATGATTTATTGAATCATCTTTGGCACATACGTTATATCTATACGTAACGTATAGTCGTAGTGATCTTCACTCAATATAATGAGTAAGAAGTTTTAGATCAATAGCAAAATTAGTGGGCTGGTTTAATCGTGGGTGTAGCAATTGAATAGAATGACACATCTACAGGTGCCTGCTCTTTGAATCTAATGAATAAAATTGTAGACAGTGTTGTAGGTTTTCCGGATACAATGTGTGGCATGTCTACACCCACTTATCTGTGATGCACAGTGGTTCCTGTAATCTTTTCCTGTTTTTGGGTTCCGTGACAAGGAACTCTTATAATTTCGCCATGTTCTCTCCGTCCACTGTCCGTCTCCGGCTTAGTTCAAAGACTATTAGTACTAGAAAGCTGTACTTTGGCATGGGTATATCTATACACTAGCCAAACTCGATGTGGAATATTTCCAAACAAACCACGAAACAAAAAACTAAAACTCACTTGCTTGGCGTCGAGTTTCAGATATAATTGTTAGCAATATTTATAGAAAGAAGGATCTCAAATCTACAATTAATGTAAATTGCGTATAAAAGGACTTGGCAACAAATCTAATTTTAGTTTAACTATGGTTTGTTTACATACATTCCACTTCTAGTTTGGCTAGTGTACACATAATAATCACGCGCCAACAAATTATCTTATTATAGTATTCCTGTTTAGAAGCTAAACCAAAATGCATTTATATCATAATTTTTATTGTTTGAAAGCGTTTTAATGCTTGAGAAGTTAATTTGTTCACAAAAAGTGTCTTTCAAATGTTGGATTTTTCATGCTAGGGTTCTAAGATCGTCTATTTCACCTATAGTCTCTATTGGTCCACAGCTGGACGTAGGCTTCCCCCTGATAAGCGCCTTATTAGCTTTTATCATAATATGCGGGTAGTGCCCATAATCACGCTGGGCAGACCAGTTCGTTTCTAACATATTACAAAATAATTTAACAAAAGAAATAGAACGCATCAAATCTTCAAAAGCGACACATTAATAAAGCTCTTGACATTTTGAACTTTACGACGTGTAAAATAAGGGCCAAGTTCGCAGATCTAATACCAGTAGCAAGGATGTGTTGCCATATAATCTAAAAAACCGTGAAGGAACTCTTTCAAAAGAGCCTTCGAGATTTGTTAATATTTTGTTTGAGATAGACCCGTGGATAATTTGTAAAACATTTTTATACACGATTTTGTTAAGCGCTATAAAAATGTGTAAATATGGCAATGATCTTTACTTCACGAGAAAAGTTAACTGAGACGGTATAATGCAATCTCAGTACTTCTAGTTATGTTCCAACTTTTTTTATTACTAAATAATGCCTAATGCAAGTAATCCTGCTGTTGCGCCTGACCTCTCCCCGGTCGTGTTGGTCTGCCGCGACGCGACGTCCCATCAGATTATGAGAGTGATTGAGAAATTGCACCTGTGTTGCGCATATACTTGTGCACTATGATATGTTCCGCGCACGTGACTAGTCAACGTTGAGACTGGCCGCTGGCTAGGAGGTTTGTCAATGCTGAAAATTTCACATTGACATCTTCGTCTGTGCTTATCCCATAGTAATATTCCTAATCTCGCTGCGCCATATTAAAGTCGAATTGAGGTCAAAAGACACTGCAGTAATTTTTTACTATGTACGGATCCCTAAAATTATCATCACCATCGCCCCCAGACCAAAACTAATAGACTGTCAAAACCATCCCACTATCGTCTAAAATTAAATAGGAAATAGTAATTTAACTGTCGCCCTCGGGGCACTAAACAATAATTACCAAACGCTTTAACTTGTACAAAACGAAGTAAATGAACTTCAGAAAGGAAGGTATGGATAAGGTAGAACTGTCATTCGATCCATACTAATTATAATATTATAAATTCGACAGTAATTCTGTCTGTCTGTTACCTTTTCACGCCCAAACTGCTTAACAGATCTTAATAAATTTTGGCAAAGAGGTAGACGGCCAAAGCCCTGGGGACGAACATAGGCTACTTAAAAAGCGCAGGTGTGAAGCTGTGGGAAAGCTAGGTAATATTATATCAGTCAATAACAACTCTACAACATCTACTAAGTTTTCTTATTAAAGGGGACTGTCCCATGTTCTACTACCTCCTCATCGGCACACATAATAACGTCTACTGCTGAATATGCCCTTTGGTTGCCACAAGGGGGTGTTGTCCCATATTTACCACGCTGGTGGATTGGTGAACGCAGCAGAGGTGATAAAATGCACAAAAAGAAGTAGCTACCCTATTTACTCTATGTTTACCCTATTGTATGTCTAGTAATTTTCCAGAAGAGTTACTGGACATACAATTGGCACACAATTGGTTTGACATCCAACAGAGTAATTTCTTCTGTGGGATATCAAACGAAAAAATACACGGCGTTGTCATCGAGTCGATAACTTGCTGCCTCGCCGCACAAAACTTAGTACCTCTACCCGCGAAGGTGGTTCCACATAACGCAAAAAATTTAAACACGTCCACGTGTTCATAGACAGTTCTACCTTCTCCATTCGATCGCACCACGTGCTC
Organism: Eupithecia inturbata; assembly: GCA_963662085.1. Lineage (NCBI taxonomy): Eukaryota > Metazoa > Arthropoda > Insecta > Lepidoptera > Geometridae > Eupithecia > Eupithecia inturbata. The sequence goes on along the minus strand of OY759177.1, from coordinate 13,390,705 downwards.
TAAACAACCGTAGTAATTGACCGGGAATGCCAACGCGATATTAAAAAATAAGAGCTTTTTAAACCTGTTACGCTAGGTGCTCCCGTAATGGGTTAGCGGGACTCATAGGGATGGACGCTTGTCGATGAGAGTCAATGTTAATCGATAACACCCAGCTAGAGTTAGTAAGACAAATATAGGGCGACTGTATAGGGCCGTGGTGGCCGCGGCGGAATCGAGGGTTATAATTATAACTAAGCCCGTGGGCGTCGTAAGAGGCGACTAAGGGAACCTGACTGAGGAAGGGCAGCTTTCTTCTTTGCAATTTAACACCTCTACTGCTATCACCAATCCGCCTGCCAAGTGTGGTGATAATGGCTATACAGGGGGTATACGGAGTAGTTTTGAGGGACGCACGTTCTGCAGTGGATGAATAAATGCTGATGAGGTAAGGCGACAGTTTATTGTGATGTGGCCCTTAAACCTATGGGTAGACGGATTGGGTTCAGTTATGTAATGAGTCTAGCTAGATGCGTTGTTTAAAAATACTTATTCCTGGATATGGCTAACAATAGAGAAAAATGGAAATGATATAGAGAAGCCTTTTGCTTGTAGTGCAACACCACAGGTTTTAAAATTGCAATAAAAGTAAACAAAACATACTTTTGCCATAAACTGTATCAAGGCTATATATACTTATTTTTATATTATTGTGAAACAACACACTTATCAAAGTTACAAAACGTACATTAAAGTAACAATTTGTCTTTAATCATTGCTCTAAATGATTTCGAGAATATAATCGCTGAAAACCATAGAGAGAATATAGAGAATATAGTCGATGGTGGTGTGGAAACGACGGAAACGTTGCGTGGCGATTCCGAAGCAATTAGTAATTGTTGTTATTGCTTTATTTTTTTTACAAGGGCAGTTATTCATAGGAATTATACTAAAATTATTAAAAGTTTTTAGGTGAAGGTGAATGTGGCCTGAGTAAAAATATGATAATTATTAATAATTTCTTAAATTTTGAGCTTGGCATATTGTTGTTTGGTAACCAGTTGTATGTAATGAATGTTTCAAATAAATAACTAAAGCTCTGATAAATTGGGTCTTGATGATGCTGTATGAAAAATGTTCAGTATTGGGTACCTTATATATTATTTTAATAATTTACTGATCTTATCGAATGAAACAGGTAGGTTCTATTAGTTATGCGCTATTTTCTCGTCATATAATTTCTGAAAACTAAAACCACGATTGGGGCGACTAGCACCGCACTCCTGAAGAAATCCCTTGTTAAGGGATTAAACGTTGGTTTTTTTCCAACACAAACAAGGAACGTAGTTAACCCGCTTACGTTCCCAAATAACTTTTCAAAACTTTATAGGTATCGATAAATACAAAGCAAGCCCATCCCTAGCTAGTCGTCTCTCGATATGGGTCATCGTTCTAGTAAACGGGTCTGACGTCCTTGCGTCTAGTTACGTAATGTGCATGCAGTGGGTAAATGAACTCTATACACGATATAAATTATGTTTTTCTATTGCTTTGCATTATGTATTTTGCTGAATATTGTTTGTAGAATCGATAAATTATCTGTAAACTACTTTGTAGTGCATACCTGTAGTGCATATCTTGTAGGTAGGTATAGGATACTTTAAAAATTCAATGAAATGGCACACAGCACAGGTTATTAAAAGTAATGAATGATTATTTATCCTACGTTTCTATCGCGTTACAGCGATCATGGTGGGTTTCATAAGTTTTAGAAATAATAAAATTGTTGAAAAGTTAATCATAAAAATATATACTTCGGCTGTTAGCCCGTAAAGAGACCGGTATCTACAATCTTTTTTTTAAAATACGTTAAAGCTAAGTTCTAGAATGCGGAAGCTCTTTATAAACACATAGGTACATAATATAATTATAGAATACAAGAACTGATGATAAATTACTAATCTGATATTACATAAGATATATTGTAGGGTATTTGAGAGAATCTTGCGTTTCCTATCTAACTAGAATCGTGGTGTTGAGATCCAACAATGTTATCTAGATTGTACCTACCTACTTAGGTATACGTACACTCACTGATAAAATTAGACTTCGTTATAACGGGTTCTTTCTCTAAAGAAATTAAATTCCATGAATCTATCGGCTTAACATGGAAACAAACAAAGTTTAGTTAGTTTCTTTACGAAGTTAAAATATATAGATAGATAGATAGAAAATACTTTTATTGCACACTTAAAACTAAGAAACAATTAACCAAAGAAACAATTATAACATAAAGAGACAATTGGCGGCCTTATCGCCCAAGAGCGAGCTCTGCCAGACAAATATACCCACCTTTACAGATTAAAATCTAGTATTAATCTTTATTTTTTTAGACAGCAAGAAAAATCAAATCTTTACAAATAAAAAAAATCTTTAAGCTAAGCTTCGATTTTTTTTTCGACCTACATATAAATTAATTTATCAATGTCACCTGATAGGTGAGGGCAACGCAAGACTTGTTATAAATAGATTCACATAATTGATGTGCTAATTTTCGTGGGCAACTGTACTTTTACATCTTGGTAGATGTACTCGTAATTATCAAAATCAGAAAGCAAAATGAACTGTGAAAGTAAACGGCGCATTCAACTAACTGATGTAATTTACGTAACGAACAAGATCGCATTGTTTGGGTGCTGAAAGGATCCGGTTGCCCAAATGCTCTTTTATTTTTGGTTGTGGCAACACTAGGCTACTTTTGCTTTGATATAGAGATAAAGAAATGAGTTTAGTTTTATTACGATTACCGTTTATGAAGTAATTTAGAAGATGAGCGGACGTGGAGTGGAGAGGTACGCTTTCATCTCGCATTAAGATAATAATAATAATTTGTTTATTTCCTCTTCACAATAGGTTTCACATAAGCTATAGATATTATAAATTGATCTATTTAAGATGAGAATCAACTGAATAAAAAGTATAATTAAAATATCTAACAGAGCCCTGAGTTACGTTTGAGGATAGTATCTTGATGTCATAGTAACATCATAATTTGTACCTATATTTTTTGATATACGTAGTTTCATGTCCGCACGATAGAGGCGCTGTAGAAATCCCATAGAAAAATGAGACGTCGCGATGACGTCTTGATACTATCGTCAAACCGAACTCCCTCAGCTAAATAAAGGCAATATCAATTTCTAATACTAGGTAAGGGGCATATCTATTACCAACACCAAAGCAACAGTAATGATACTTGAACCGCGTAAACAAAACTCTGTGGGCAAATGAATGGGAGGAACAGTGAGATCGGCAGATAGACCCAATGTCGAGCCCAATGCCGAACATTGTTCTGCGGAAGGAAGCCGGCGAGGCTTTGTTCGAGACGATGATGTTACAATGAATGCTGGCTTTTGGAGATTTTTGTAGTATCTCATTAGATATAATTATTTTAAGACGACTTCAATTTGATCTGGCAGCTAATAGTACCTATTGCTATGCATTAAACTCATAAACAAGACTGTTGTGGATGGCAAAAACTTTGGTAGGCCTATGAGCCTACTGCTGGGTATGCTGGGTTTGGCCCAGCAGTGGGTAAAATGATCACGATGATGAAATGTTTTACTACTATTATTATAAATTCGAAAGAAATTCTGTCTTTCCATCTGTATGTCTTTCAGGACGAAATGGTTTAACGGATCTCAATGACATTTGTCAAGAAGATAGATAATATCCCGTAGCAGAGCGTATGCTTCTTTTTACCCGGAATAGTGCGTGCGAAACCGCGAGCATAAGCTAGTTAACTGTCATCAACTGTCGGACCACACCGTACCTAAATTTAATTTAATTTTTGTGATGAGCTAAAATTATGAGCACCGTCGAGAGATCCTACGCGTAACGTAGTTAATGATCATAAAAATTTCAAGCCAATTTATGTTATTCCAAAATATTCTACTATCACCTACAAACATATTTTGGTAATAAGATGACAGAAAACCAAACGAAAATACGATAATGGAACTTGTCAGGACTATCCGATCTCTCTACCTATCGATAGAGCTCTCATACCTCTTTAGAATACGTCACCGACTTTGTAGAACCATGCATTTAACCATATGAATAGCTCGATGATTGTTACAATCGCAATATCACAGCTTTCACTATTGTTTCATTTCATAAGACGGTTACATGTTTAATCTGCTATGGAAAGTTTGACAACACTGTTATTAGCTAGTGATTTGCGTACGCCTTTGCTTGCAGGTATCTGCTTTGTATTTTTTTGTACCTAGATATTATCCATTTACTCACTTTTGGTTGGTCTATCTGTGTGATTTCTCTTATATTGTATGGGTCCTTTAGTTTTGTATGAATTGGAATGATACGCACGCACAAAATACTCGTGAACTCAGGAAGTGTCATGGCGGCACTAAAAAAATGGCGGCCAAATTTTTCATTATTAGGTAGGTATTTTGTTATTTATTCATTGTATGTAATTAGGTATTTAAATTTTCAGAATTTTATACCATTATTGTCATTTTACGTTACTGATAGATGATTTAAGCACTAAAGTCACGATTTTACAAAACAGCACGCTATATTTTACACGTAATCTCTGTTTGAATAATATGTAACAGGTATTATCGACCAGTTTTAAATCACTCGCAAAAAATACAAACAAGATTGAATTATAAATACATCTGATCAAAAAATTCAACGCTCGATACTATTTACACATGTACAAATAACTCAAGTTGGCGAACTCAGAAAATAAAATAATGCGCATCACAGATGAAAATATTCCCACGATTTTTTTTTTTAAAAATGACATAATTATTCTATGTAAACTTTTGCCAACTGGAAACGTTCTAAAACAAATGGCATTTGTCATAACCGTTACGTAACAGCTACGCTATATAAAACATCAATTTATATGCAGATGCAGATGCCATTTTAAGAAACAATATATCATTCCTAATGTAATTTTAAATTTATTAGTTCAGTGATGTAATTTTAACTGAAGACATCGTCTTTCACCATAAAGATAAGATAATTTTATCTCAGATCTTTAATTTGTTTATTCGCACATTTTTTCTGATCTCGATAACATGTCTATGCCTATCTGGGTGCCTATTTAGTTTTACATCATTATTTGATTGAACCTTTTTGTTTAATAACGTAGACCTAACTGAAAAAAAAACTTCCACTAAAGAATGAGAGTAATTATTAGTAAGTTCTATTTTCTCAATAGATACAGGTAGGTACCTAGTATATTACCAACATAAAACAAAATATCATTTATTTGTTTCTTCGGGTAATCCTTCCCTTCTATGATGTATGTATTTGATAGAATATTTTTCTTTTTTCTATCGTTAAAAATATCCTCGGAGTAGTATGTTCTCTCAGTATTATGTATCTTATCGCAATCGATCCATTAGTCCTCTTTCTTAAACAGATTCCTAACCATATTCGAACTTTGATCCAGCTCTTCGACTCAAAAACTCAAAACTCAGTCAAACGTGCGTTTTGGTGTGTACGGATGTGAGGGACCAGATGTTTTTATAAACGCGCGTTACCAATGCGCGCGCTTCAAAACACCATCCTTGTCGTTTAAGCGTTGGTTGCCTGGAAGGAAAACTTTAAGCGATAAGGCCGCCAATTCTGTTACCTTCTGTACCATACTGTTTTACATATAAGTTTCTGTGAATAAAGTATTATCTATCTATCTATCTATGTGTACTCGCTCTTATAATCTACAGAATTTAATGTCGCATTCTCTTTGTTTCAGCCTAGGCCCATTCGAGGGTATATCAGGAGGCGAGATGGTCTCCCGAAGACGCATACTGTCACGGTCGCGGGATGACCTTACGCAAGCATTCCAGACCACTCAGATGGAAGAGGAGGAGGACGTGTGGTACCAGAAAGACAAGTTATATAAAGTAAGTCGAATTTATACTTGCTCTCGCTGTGCCCACAACTAGGCTAGACAAGATTAATGTATCTTTTAAAGGGCATGTATACGCTTCTACAACAAATAAATAAATAATAAATAATGCTGGACAATCCACACAGCATCATCTAGCCCCGAAGTAAGCAGAGCTTGTGTTATGGGTACTATATGATTGATATACTTAATACAATACATAACATAGATAGATATTTTTTATTATATATAGAAAATACCCAGTACACCCGGAACAAATATTTGCAGATCGTACAAACATTTGTCCCAAGGCGGGAATCGAACCCGCAACCTTCTGCGTCGCAAGCGGACCCGCCGGACCCGCCGTCGCCCGCTGCGTCACATCGGTTGTCACCCAAACAAACACAAATACTCCAAATGAGTTCAAAAAATTATCCATAAATAAATTCAAACATATTATCCAACATACCCTTTGGAAAAAGGATTAGGTACTACAAAATATCAGATTATCTGGCTAGAGGATAAAAAGCTCGGGAAGAGTTTTGCTCCAACTCAAAAACTGACAACCTAACAAGGTAGTATGTTTCTTGTTCGTTTCTTTACTTTACCTTAGAAAAGTTCAAGTGAACAAAAAATCAAAGTGATCACTTTATTCCCTAGTTTTACTTATGTAAGTTGAATTTTGTGACGTGTCCAAGAGTCCTATAAGGTCTAAAGGAAATAAAGCGCTTTGATATTTCATATTTATTTGATACCTATATACAGAAAAGTTATGCTTAATATACTGAGAACTTGTATAAAGTCACATTTAATGTACAGTATGTTTATGTCAAGCACAGCGATTGTTGTCTAGGGTAGAATAGAGAAAAATTGCGTCACATTCACATCGTCCTTGAATGCTTAAAATATTTGAAATTCATTAAACGCGATGTGTGAGGAATGTTTTTTACTGTTCTATCCTTGACAAAAATTTTTATCCTTGGCCTACTGATGGTCATTGTGACACTTTAGTAATAAACTTGGGAGTGTAAGTTATCAGCGACCGCATCAAAGGGCACCTGTCACGCCTGTCTATCATTAGTATCATTTTGTAACCGGATATTTTCCTATTACTGACTAAAATTCAGTCCACTTCAGTTTTGCACCCAGTAGCTGCAACCATTGTCACCCTGCGACATTAACTACCAACATACACTTATTTTTACCTTACCTAAACCAACTTACATTAAGGTTATCTCAAAACCGCGCCCTAAACAATATTATGCATCCACGAATCGCCTCCGCGAACCTCAGTTTAGCGGTGACACAATCAAACATGAATCTGCCTGTGTACATATGGTTAATAAAGTCCAGCTTTGTAAATGCATTCTAGGCACGTTGTCCCTAATAGTCTACTTGCCTTGCCAGATGAAGAAGTTTTATGTACCTAACTTAATAACTGCCTAAACGACTGGCATCTTCACTTTAATAATTATAGTTAAATGTAAAAAGATTTATTTAGGCAAATAGAATCCAGTTACTATTTACCAGCCGCGTCTGTATCAAGCAACGTGAACGTTTATAACGGGAACAATTAATGTCTGATTTGGTATCTTTAACGAATAACATTACCAAAAGTATCTTCAACATAATCACCATAGATAGAGCTCTTTATCTTTCCTATAAGACCCAATCAACCTGAACTTATAAGCATGCTATCAAATAAAAGCTACGCTTAAAGCTAATAAGGCGTATGATAGATAATGGGAAATACTTTCTATCCATCAATCATGGGCCATTCAGCAATTCACGGCTCGGTTCACACCGCGCTGTAATAATGGTAAATGGTATATCATAGAGAGACCATTTCGATCGTTTTGTGACATTTATCAAAGAGAAATCATGTTACTTTCCATGCATATACTCGTACATATTCCTGCTATATTTATACTTTGTGGTATTTGGTCGAAGACATTTCAAATACCTACCATACAAACTTAATGTTTTGAGAATCTTCTGGTATTTGCCGTGATTGTCTAGGCGGATGAGTAGAGAAAGTAGAGGCAAGCATAAGAGGCAAAGCACAAGCCAATCATTCTCATCCTGTAGTCCTTTTTATCGAAGCTGTATCCGTGGCACATAAGCATATACATCAAAAGCCAAGTTTGTAAATTCGTGTATAAAATCGAAATGAACGAGTATAATTACAAGCCCACTTCGTGTAGCGTTTTCCTTTCCTTTGTCTACGGTTGCGTTTTTGTACCAGTTTCCGACTGATTACCTACTGTTATTAAGGACGTGAGAAAATCTGTCTTTAGTCTATGGTCTCCTACTACGGTACAATTTGCTTCGACGTCTTTGATGTTATCGTTTGTTTGATTTACACTGATTATTAAGCGTGCAATGCAATGTTCAAATTTATCTTACTGCTTGCAAAAAAATACAATAAAAAAAACTATTTACTCTACCTATAGCTATTATACCGCAGTATTTGATTTTTGGCAAAAATCTACTGTATGTGTTGATCCTTTTAAAATTCTCTTTACACCGCTGACCAAAATAGTGTTCAAATTATATTGAGAAGAAGTAATTTTGCTTTAAAAACACTAACAAAGTTTCTTATTACTGCTTAGAACACGTTAAAGCCCATCATAGAATCCCCTGTACCATCAGCTCAGCATTATGTATCCAAGCTTCACTTTTCCACAGTTTCCAACAATGTAATGTACTACAAACTCGTCGTTGATATCACAATAGGCTACTAGCTCTCGCTTTTGTTGGCACCTCGGCTTTTTGCGAGGCTTTCGCGTATATAACATCTGTGGCTTCAGTGAAAGCTGTGCGGTTTACAAACGAATCTGTATCTCTGTTGTTTATGTCATCATTTCTATAAAAATTTAATCATGTACCCTATCAAGCATACTTAGTAGCATCCATACTAATATTATAATTTCGAAAGTAACCTGTGTGTGTCTCTCTGTTTGTCTGTTACCTTTTCACGCCTAAACGGCTGAAGGATCACAATGAAATTTGGCAGGGAGGGAAATGGTATTCCGGGGACAGACATAGGCTTCTTAAAAAGTACGTGCGAAGCCGCGGGCATCAGCTACTATTTTATAAATTAGCAATATCAAATTTGCTGGCCACCATTTTGTGCGTGAATAGGGTTAGTTGTACAAAACCTCGCTCCATCATCATCATTATGCCTCCAAGTTCTTTTGCTAATCCCTACGGTTCCGCGCTAGTCTTATCTAGTTTCGTTCTGCGATTCTTGCGATATTGTCTGCCTATTTTGCCACAGGACGTTTGACATTCCTGCCCTTGGACGCCATTCAGATATCACCTTACTCCGGCTATCATCTTTTCTCCTTATTATCTGAAATTTTGGTGATATAACTTAAGTCTTACAGCGTTAGGACACGATGACCTATACTTGTTATCAGTCGTTTATAAACACTGGAACGAATCGGAAATAGTAATATCTTCATTGTAGAATTGCGTGAGGTCAGTTGACATTAACGTTTCGGATGTGGTTGTGTAATCGGAGATGTTTGACTGAGTTTGACCCGGTGGTTCCATTTGTTAGATACTTCCGGTATAGCATTAATATGTGAACTGGTGATATAAAACTATATTAAAAGTAACGATGCGAATATAGGCTGATATCACAATAAAAAGAAATTTAAAAAATATGCTAAGCGTTTCCTGTGCGTGTTTCAGATAATAAGGACCCTGATTAGGCTGGCTAATTACGTTTAGCGATTTGTAAAACCACCGTACAAAAACGTCTTTATATAATGATTAGCTGCTAAATTAAACATTTAACAAATCTAATGAAAGGGCGGCTTACTATGAAGTTTACGAAAAAAACCTTAGATATCTGATAAAAACCGTGTCTCATGGAAACGAAAATACGGAGCTTACTTACTGAATGAATAAAACTGGTAAATAATAGTAAAGCTCACCTGGAATCAAAAAAGTAAAAGCTAGTGAACCAAAAACCACAAAACGACAAATAAAAACGAATTTCTCAATGAAAGAACGCTTTTGATCATGGCAATCATAGAGCTCTGACCCATTGAGAGCTGGTTCGTGACCGATGAACAATGGATAAGCGGAGAGCATCTGGACTTTGCAATGTCAGATTGTAGGGCATTTCGAAAGGGTTTTTCGGAAGTTGGTGTGTAAAATTTTGGATTAGCCACCGGAAAATCATTACCTAATCTTATTAGCGATTGAAGTCATTGAAATATTTAAGCATAGAGCAAGAATTTTTATGAATACTTCAAGTACAATAATTGCGATTGTGAAATTATAAAAAAGTTTAACTAACAAGCTCAACGAATTTTCAATCAGAAACACAAATATAACTGAAAACGATCTTTTGTTCCTTGTTCATTAAATTCAGTTTGGTTTAGTGGCTTAGTAAGACACTTAATTAGGGTATGCTACGAAAATTGTATTTCTGTACCAAAGTTTGTTTGTGTGTAGTATCTAAAATTCTTTTTCTTGTGATATTCCTTATTATGGCCTTTATCCCTTGCCCAAGAAACTTGTATGTTGATATAATCGTTGCCCATTTAAGAGTCTAGACTACGTTATGGGTGATTCAAAAAAGTGATTGATGGTAGCATTTTAATCTGTGGTTTATTTGGGTTAGGTATCTGCCTACTCAATCTATGTAGGAGATCCTTTTAATCATGTGTGGGAGCTACAATTAACTTTTATTAATCAATCTGACAATATCATGATCAGACCTTTATGTACCTTAAAAAGTTAAAACGAATTGTAACCTTATTTACTGTCGTACCGTCGCTTTTGAAATGAAGAAGGCTAATGCAATATGATACGTAATCAGATTTAACCACTGCTGGGCTCCCAAAGTTTGTGCCAGCCACCAGGGTGTTGTGCTTTTCACATCTATTGATGCCCTGCGTGCGACACGTACTATGTGATCGACCCATCTCTTACTCTGGCGCCCGACGCTTCTTTAAGTCTTGAAGACTCTTGTGCATGTATCATTAAATATTTATGTAACCCGTCCCAAAAAACTTAAAAAATAAATTTTGAAGTACGTTGACCTTGAAAGAGCTTCCAATGACCCTTCTGATATTTTTGAGAAGCAACAAGGCAGAGTTTCTTCTGCGTCGATGGACTCAAAAGTGCCTCAGTTCTTCCAATTCAAAGGATAATAATTAAGATGAAAGGTGATATCGCAAAAAGGTGAAAACAACAGTTATCCTGTGAATCTTAACGTCATATTTGAACAAGAGCAAATAAATTATATGAAGAGTTCTTCCAAATTCCTTCAACAATGGCTGAATAATTATGTTATTTACTGACTTAAAATTACACAGGCATAAATAATTCGACTTCATTATTTTATAACCTAGTTATTTATTGACCGGTTTTAACACCCTCCATTTTTGTTTAAGAGTTTACTTTAAGTTTGGTTCAATTCAAACTTCCTAGTCCAAAAGAAGCTAAAAGTTTTATATTCATAAATAAATTGGAGCACACAAAAACAAAAATTTGTGTCTCGGTAAAACTGATGTTTAAAATGTATCTATTGATTGTATACGCAGTCCTAAACCTCAGAATACAGCTAACGTTCACCTGCAATCTTCCTAGAATCCACATTAAATCAATACTTGGACGGTTAAGTTCTAGTCACGAGTAGATTGAACTTAGCATTTCTGTTAATATCAAGGTTTCTGCGATCGGAATTAAGAAACAGTCTCAGATGTGAACCGAGGTCGTTGGATTCCGCTAAAAGCGTTTTTCCATGAGTTTTCTTTAATTTATGCTGTTATCTATTACCAAGTACCAACCTATAATATGTTATTTTACTTTTTCTGTTGTTTAAAAAGTAAATAGGATTAAAATACCATACCTATAGGATTTTCTTGTACACTAGTTAAGTATAGACGAAATAGCCTAGGAATATTTGAATGTTTATTTATTTTTGTGTAAACTCGGTGTTTGGTTCGTTTTGGTTACTCGTAAGCTGTTTTTTCCAAAGAGTATCGGATTTTTGATGTGTAAGTCTGTGTGTTAAATTTACTTCATATTTTATATTCTGTACATTTCCCTTTGTTAACTGTGAACGCACTTTGAGGCAGTATGTTCTGAGCTTTAAATCCCCTCTACGAAACTACGACGCCCGCCGACACGAGCCGACCGGCACCGACTGAGCAAGGGGTCTGGATGCGCCGACGGACGGAACACTCTCTTTCGGCCACTGTCTGATAAACACGCATTTCTCTGTCTACGAATACAGCCCCCTTTTTAAACAGTTTACAGTATTTCATTTACGTATCGAAGATTACACAGAAACACCTACTGCACCTACATTTCAGCAAATAAAGTATTATAATGATAATATAGCGTGTAAGCCCTCACACTCAGGGTAATATCAAGAAAATATATAGTACTTACATATTTTTTTTACTTTGACGGGATTTGAACCCGCTCTATTTAATTGCTTTACTAGGTATTTTTGTGAAATGGATGAATAAGATTGATTTATGTCTGCGATTGAGAGTCGGTTTTTTTTATCCGATCCGATGGCTTATATCGGTCATCAGAACTCGCAAATTCTTCTTCTCATTTAGATTGGACTGAGGCCTTAAAATAAGTTTTGCATTGTTAACGAAAGCTACAAAAGTTTTCGTTTCCTTCCATACATGTAGCGCCATGCAGCGCCCCTTCTGGATACTGAGAGGAACTACTTGTAACGGTATTACAGCGATCCAATAGTTACGATTATACTTTTCGAATGGTTTTGAGTGATTTGCTTCATTTTATTGCTAAGACAACTTTTACAATTCAGCGGTAGCAAACGAAAACGTTTTCCGTTTTGGTACCTACTTTAAAAACTCATACTAGACACTCCGGAGATTTTACATAATAAAACTTGCAAGTAGCACGGTCTAACAAATCTTTTATTCATCGCTCACGATAAGAATCTCACACATTGCAACGCACTTACTCCCTCCGCTGCCGGTGACAAAATTATCGACTTATTAATATCTTGTCTGGTTAAGTAACTGTTTGCAAGTGTTTGCTACTTCTTAACAAATACTTGCTGCATCTTCGTCAGGAGAGTTAAATTCATTAAAGTTATGTGTGCCACCTCTTGTTATCACACTAATGTTAAAAATGCGAAAGTTTGGATGGATGGATGTTTGATACTTCTTTACGCCAAAACTACTGAACGGATCGAGCTGAAATTCTGCATTGATGTAGGAATAAAAAATAGGCTAAATAAGTTTCCATGGGATATAAATAACCTTTGAAAGTTTCCATAGTAACAACGCGTGTGTAGCCGCGGGCGGAAATTAGTTTATTTGTTATGTCTGTAGGATAGATGACTAAAAGCTTGAAGTTTGAAGCCTTATCCAAGGAATTAACAGAAAATGGCAGATTAAAGCTAAATTCTAGCGGCTAGGGACAAAGTCCTTCTATGAAGATGGCATTGTAGTTTAACCTACTACAATACTTCGGTTTCTCATTACAAATTGTCTCTTATAAATAAGTTATATATACACCGTGACGAAGTTTCAATTATTTTAGACAGTTTTATAAATAATGATATTCATAGTCACGATTTTGAACTGCGTGACGAAGTATCAAATTACCGTGAACACACGACGAAATTGAAAACATGGCTTTTCGTCTTATTGAAATAGTTGCATTTTTACACAATTATCTACGGGAAAATTATTCCTATAAATAACTAGCTCCTTTGCTTGATCGTTGGGTTATAATTTTCGTTATGTGACCTTGAGAAAGATTTATCCATTACCTACATCCTTATTTTACATTTTACTACCTGCAACAAAGGATGATTGGTTTATTAATCTGAAAACATTTTATATCAATGGACCACGAAATTATTTTTTATCGGTATACGTTTTTAATAATGCCACTTGTTTTACAGGTTGTCAGACTCAGAAATCATAATTATTCTGAACTTTGACTCCATGAAATGTCAAGACAGATTTAGCAAGTATTGACTTTATTATGTATATTCGTACTCTGTTCTTTCTTCACAAACTTTAGTAATTTTATTTGATCTTCTATTTATTATATCGTATAGATTCCAAAAGCATTACCTGTACATGAAGACAAGTGGCAGATTCTCGTGTCATGGGTCAATATTTGGCATTTAAATAGCCAGTGAAATTATGTAACGTGCAGCCCACACTATTGCAAAAGACTTGCCAATGACATATTATATTTGCTTGCGTGCAATATAATAACGTGTTAGAAAAGGTCACTAGTAACGTGGTATTGAAGATTATCAAATGATGTCTTTTGATGATAATGGAGCTATTAATGATAATGATGCTGTGAGAAATGACTCTGCAGGTTACGGACATGCTTTGAACAAAACAAATGGAGAAATACAGATGAAATCAGACGAGTATGTAGGTAAGGCATTTATAGAGATAAGGATTAAATAAAGACCATCCAAAGTGCCAACATTGATTGTTTTACATAAAGATTCGCAATAATTTATGGGAGTTTTTCTGAATTATAATAAATGCAAAATGAAGTCTACCACAGCTACTGAAGCTGAGTAGGGGACATGCCGTGTTTGGCTAGTAAAAGCAAACAGACTTTGGGCCTTAATGACGTAAACATGGGAACAGCAGGTACAAGCATCGTGAAGGGACAGACGAACGGCAGACGGCCGCTCCCATCGTTCGCCAATTAAGTTAATTACCATCAAGGATATTTTTCAATTACCAACGCATCTGCAACAATAATTCGTTATCTTTAAAAGTTTATAACAAAAAGCAAAACAGTCAAGTCAAAATAAGAAAACCGCGAAACAAAAACTAAAACAAATTGCTTGGATGAAATTGACATAAAAGTAAAGAAAGTTATTTCAACAACTTGACCAGAATAGGTTGTAACAAATGATGCACCATCGGGCCCATCATTCAACAAACTTGTCTCGTAAATGATTTGCATTTTTTACACCCTTCACACGTCACGCTTATCGAAATGTTTATTTGTAAGCCTGAAATGATTTATACTCAAGCTAACCTTTCGCATGATTTACATATTTCGAAATTTAGCTCACTAGTTTTGATTTACAGAAATAGACTGACATGATAGAAATATCTATCTCGGGTTTTAATCAAATTTCACAATCAATATGAGCTAATACATATCAGATTTCGTATACTTAATGATCACTTAGCAATAAAAGTCGGTATGCACAAATACATCTAAAATACGATCAATTTAAACTAAACAACTTCACATTTAGTTTAACCTTTGCTCCCACCAAAGTTCAACTTTATGCTATTTGCAGAGATCGATTGGTAATTACTTAGGTATTTTGATTCCAAGCTCGTAAAACATTATTATTAGGTATTTTACGAAATGGAAACAGCGATTACTTATTAATCATAATTAAATTTGCTTTCTATTTAATAATAAATAATTTCGCTGGTTCCGCTTATAAACATAAAAATATATTTATAATCTTGAAGAAATTATCATCTCTTTTCATATTTATTTACTTTCTTCTCTTAGTCATAGATATATTTTATATCCTCCTTAGCGACCTTGACTCTTTTTGAATAAGTGCAGCGTTCAAAACTTTCTGGGTCATCTTATTACAGGGCAGGTCCGCAACGTTTATTTTTTTGAAATAGGTAGCAAAATTAATAGTTTACTTCTATCACACCTTCAAAATCATCTTCAGCATTTTTCCATACCATTGCACTTACTTATACACATTACCAATCATCCACATTTATAGCTCCATCACAGTAATCACAGTTAACCAGCAAGCGGCTGATTCCAGTTTCACTTTTTAGCGGTTCCGAGAGAAAGTCGATTTGGACTTAAACTCTTCCGCACATCCAGCTCGTGCTGTATTATATAGAATCATAAAAGTTTAAAGCACGTTGAACATTAATTCTGCTTTTATGACAGCAATAGTCTGGCGACTGGCTGTAATCTTATAAATTTGCAATTTAGATGCAGTGACTTTGTCTCAAGTGTTTTTATGTACATATATACAAGTGTGTTAAAAAAAATGCCTATTATCATCATACATACATAACACAAGAAACTTGGTAATAGGCCGGGTCCACAGCTAAACAATTCACCCAAGTATGATTCTTATAAAACAAGATCTACTTCATAGGTAATTTAAAATGTATAGCATTATTTAATGATTCGTATATTTTACCCTACTGCCACAGAAAAAAAGCTGTGTTTATTTGATAAAGGTACGAAAAATATATATAAATATGTCTTTTAATGTCTTTAAGCTCGTATTGAAGATTTGCCCAAACTTCACGCTTTATTAGACCTGCTATTAACCTTTATCTACTATACCTGCAGTATTTTTTGTTTCTCATTTACAACCTTGTTCTGCACTACGTCAATCTTTGTTGAGTACCTATTTCATAGCAATTAAAAGTGATATTTGCCATTTGATTCAGTTTTTTCGTATTTGATGATCACGTTTCTAATGCTAGCAGAACTAACGATGCTTTTGGTTGCAACTGTACGTCATTCTGCACTTATTTGAATGATAACTGTTTTAATGTTACTCTTTTTTGTCTTGTAGGTATTATTTATTATTATTTCTCTATTTTGTCTGTTTGAATCTGAACGCAAGACATTTCTATTTCATTATATCCATGATATTTATAAACTAAGTTGACTTAATTTCAGTAAAAGCCCTTATAGTCCGAGTAAAGTAAGTCATTTCCGTTTGCAGTCCATAAACCTCCTAAAATGGCAACTCGTCAAGTTTTTTTTTGCATCTATTCACAACGTCCTTGTGTTTAAAGTATCTAGTATCTGCTCGTATCAGCTGGGAGCCGAGGCGAACGGGTGATCAGGAAGAGAACAACTTTCATTTTCACGCACCTGTCTTGTCTTTCAAGTTTTGCACTGGCTGTTATATCCACACTAATATCAACTCTATTATCAGCCCTTATAGGTTTGATATTGAGTTCTTCGTATTTAGTCTTGACCGTCAGTGATAATATGGATTTTAAGTTTTTTATCGATGTATGGTAGGTACCTACTAGCTACATTGGGTTGTTCCTTATATTAAAAACAAACTTTGTTTAGCAATATTTCATCAAGCATAGAAGAAATCACCCTGAAATTAAAAATTATATAAATTTTAATTGAAAGTTGTAGTAGTTTCATTGCTATCTATCTAGTATTATCACAGAATGATATTACGACCGCTTGCAAAATTTTGTTCATCGCACGATAATATTATAAAAAATTCTGTCAGCTAGGCTTATTTACCGGCATAAAGTTATTTAGCAAGTATGAATGTATTACGTAACGTCTACTTTCGCTCACGACTGTGCGTGTGCATAACGCGTGCAAACTGATTTTCACACGATTCAGACAAAGATCAAAATACTAGTGTCTTCACTGGTAATATATGTTTTGTTTGTTCTAATAATAGATAAGTCTTTATCTAATACAAAAAGCATAGCAGTTGCATATTGCAATCTTAACACCGTGTCGACTTCTCGTAACCTACTTGTGTGTTCTTCACAGTTATTAGGTAAATTTTGTTTCCTTTGTCGGTTTAGTAGGTGTGTGTTCTTTCAAATTACATGGCCATTCCGTATATAACCTCCAAAATATTCAGAACGCCAGGATCTGAACTATAACATTCGCCAAAGGTCGCATTCCTGATGTCACAGGCTCTTTGTGTTCGTACTTATTGTTCTCAGTAACTGTACAAATGGAACTAGTATTTTTCTAACCATCCATCATGAGATGTATTGACTCATTTGTTGAACTGACATGTGACAATGTAAAACACTGGACTACACTGCTTTCTACACATGTTTTAGCTGATAGAAAAGATGTTAAAGCCTTTGTTACTAAGGTAATAAGGTTGAAGATCGATCTTACCTCTGTTAAGGATGGTGTAGTCGTAGACACCTGTATCGTATGTTGACGACCATTGAATAGATTTGTCTTGTTTAGAATGAAGGATGAAGAAATAAGAATTTCAATAGGAACGTTTTGTGTCGCATTGTTATAATTCAAATATGGCTACACTGACCAACTTGTTTGAAGCAATATATTTTGGAGTTGATCTGAACTACTAAAGTAGCCCTCAACTTAGTGTTGAGAATAATGATAGGAAAATTATTATTGTGCCCGATAAACCAATTGAAATATTCTAAATATGTTATCTGAAGTCGTGACTTCAGACTTAAGTTTTTCAAAGGGCAGTAGGTTCTATCAAGTCTATTATGTGACTAAATAGTACATAGTAACATTCAGCAAAATTCATTGTTCTGCACTAGCTAGAATGATATTTTAGGATAAAATATTTTATAATCTATTTTATAACCAAGTCAATTACTATCCTGTCCATTTATATTAGCAACTTACGAAAAAAATTAGGATAAGTAAACTACAAAAGATCAAAATATTTTTATTCAGATCTCAGCGACAATATAGCTTCATCAAATTTATCAAAAACGCATAGAAATCTCGTTTTATCGAGCGACAGTAACCTCCTACGTCTGTGCCATTCACCACTAAACAGGTATGCAAAGGTCGACGAGAGATGACCAAGGCTGCTCCACTTGCCCACTGTTTATAAAATAAATCTATTCGTTACTAGATTCCAGAGATTGTGGGACACATTAGCATTCTTATGTTAGATATACCGCTTATAGGCGCACGAAGGCTATAAATTTAAAATAGAAAACATCTAGAGGTATATATATGGTAGAGTAATCGGTAGCTATAATGGGTTTTTTTTTTTGCTTTCGACAAAGATCTATCTGGTACGTATAATGATTTTTTAAAACAGTTTTATAATATTGGAAAATATTGGAAAATAAATACTAAAGACTCATTTCTTACATCATAAAAAGAAAACAACCAAGCCACATCCTCAAAATTGAAAGTGAATGACCGAAAATAAAGAAATAAGTACCAATATAACTCCTCAAAACTTGTCCGACTAAAGTATGATTTATCATTATAATTAATCGTCAGAGATATTTCAAAAGTTTCTCAGCATAAATATTTATACCCAAATAAGTATTTTTAAGATTTATATCCCCAAATTCCCAACCATGTTAATACTTTCTGAATGAATTTAAATTCAAATGTCAGGTACTAATACCAAACATTTGAATTTAAATTGATACTAACAATGAAAGCAAACAAACTTAAAATAAATGCGTTAATGATAACACATAAATGACAGTTGAAAGTTTTTGTGTCAAACCAAACCATTAGTCAAGATTTTTCAAAAATAACTTACGATTCGATTGAAATGATAAATATGTCTTGTACAATAGATATAGGCGACAGCAAAAAAATAAACAAACAAGTAGTTACAAATGTTGATAATAAATCAAAGTAGTGCTTAATATTGAAACTATTAACGCTTAAATTTTTAAACAGATTCAAGTATGCAGACAGCGGAAACGACCTAGCAAGGACGCTGTACTGTTAAAAAGATCTCAAATGAATGCGCTGAATATAGAACGTTATGGTTTGAGGTTATGATTGCATTTTGAATGAGAACTAATTCGGTCAAATCACAAAGGCATTTTATGCAGATTTTTGTTGTTTTTATTTATGTCTGTAATTTATTGTAAATTTAACAACGCTTCTGTAATCTATCTTAAAACTTTTCAATATAATGCATAATTATATAACGGAAATAGGTACTAGGCATGTAGAAAAAGTTTATATTGGAGGTAATTTTATTAATCAAAAAAGCTTGATAGATAGATAGACATCGTTCATTGTCAAAGAGATTACATGTTTTGATTAGTAGTGTCTTAAATCCTATGTTAGGTATATCTAGACAGGGTTCTCTAAAAATAGCTATATGCATAGATACATTTTTAAATACGGTACGCACACAACAAACACAGCGGTGTCACCGTCCGATTGAGTTGAGTTTATATGACACTTTATCAGAAAGATAGTTAAAGATAGAACATACATATGTATGTAAGAGAAACATATGTCATTGACGTAATTGAATACCGGACCGTTCTAACGTTATATAATTGCATTACCGCAAATCAATGATTGCAACAAACGAATGCGGCTACACAGATGACGTAAAGAAACCTGACCGTAGACGATAGTAGGTAGCCTAAAACTAAAACTTCTATCTATTCTCACCGCTCATTGGTTCATTTTCTCTTCATTCTCATCTATATGCAGCCAATTAGCGGCGAAAGTAGTGTAAATAAACTCATTAATACATCTGAATTGACCAGCTGGTGGGAATGGAAGTGGGAAAAGGATGGCCTCTGCCTTGACCAACTGGGACAACTTGGGACTCTACATTCACAAAATAAACAAAAATAGACTGCATCAGTCCGTTTTAGGAAAGTGAGGTTCAGAGAAAATCATACAATATGCAAAAGAAACAAATCCTTATAAATTCATAGACTGCCGACAGCCACTCACTGAAGTTTTCACTGATCAGCATTTAAGAATTTATTCGCATGACCTTGGACCACGCAACTCTGCTCTGTATAAGGCACGCATGTTCACAGCTCTCAGTTATGCGATACCTTGCACAATGCTGCGTGATAAACAATCACGTGTTGAGTACTTTCATGATAGCGTTTACTTTGTGGATCGACTTAGTTGAAATAGTGTTTTAATGGATGTTATATCAGTTAGACGTAATAGCAGCACGATCATCAATAATAAAATCCCATCAAACGCCCCCGTTCCATGTCAGGTTTCAAAAACCTCATCAGCAAGCATACACATATCCACTGCTGAACGTGCCTCTTCTAAACCAGAAGGGTTTTGCCCTTACCTCATCATCACGTTCAAAAACATATTCCCAAAATTCAGTTTTGTTAATATGTTTTACTTATTGTAAGCTACGGTTTATTATTTTTATTTTATAATTAATTTTTGTAAAACTTGGCAATCCAGACTTCGTCAAAACCATCAAAATCATCATAATAAATATATTTTAAATTTATGATATCTTATCGGTCATTGAATCTATGTTTCTTTCATACCTTCCGCGAAACGATTCCAATACAATAAACCCGAAATGTTCTTTATGCTCTAATTACAATGTGAAACAGTGCTCAATTTCAACCAAAGCTTACCGCCTAACGCATGACTAATAAAATCCTTTACCCACGCGAAGGCGAGTTCAATAAATTGCACTTTATCTCAATTATTTTGAGCTACAAAAGTTTATCTTCATTTAATTAAATAAAATACTTATTTGGTTATGTATTATGGTCTTGGGCTCTCAAGATAACATCGTCATTTCATCTACATATATCGAGGTAGGATGTATTGTAGCCTATTCCGTCCATCTTTTGCGCACAGGGTTTATTGTTTTGTCCATAATTTTAATTTATTTATATAAGTTTATTACCACGAATCTATTATAATTAAAAATGGAAGCTTGTATGTACAAACTTTTGTTTTTCTTTTATGATATTATCGTAACATAAAATATTTCTCAGCAGGTAACAGATGCCAGTAGGTGTAAAAATGTAGCAGTGTCCGAGACACAATTTTAATCGAGTAAGGCAACCGAGGCGTGGTGTGGTCAGCCTTGGTCGCTACATCGGTGAAATAGATATTTCTTACTCGAATATTATTAAAACTGAACTCAAGAACTTTGTTATAAAATAATCCTATTATCTAGTACCCTTACCAGAAGCTCTGTTTATTTTGGGACTAGATAATGATGAGCGGATTTTTTCGGCTGGTTTATTATTGATTAAAATATAGTTTTACAAAATAATACAAATTGATTTTGACTTTTTTTTTCGGAAAATAGTAAAATCAGATACAACGCAAACGAAGAATGTTGTTCAAAGAATATTATGATTATAAAAATTATAGTTAATTTGACCTGAACAGTTGTAATATCAGACAAAGCGAAAGGAGAATGTTGTTCAAAGAATTTTAAGCAACAAAGTCTGACCTTTGTTTAAATTGAACTGCAATTTTACTTCAGGGATTATTTATCGATATTGAATGATAGACAGATCGATCGAATCGTTGAGTCATCAATAAAAAATCAGGTCCACTCCGAATACTTTTTGCAAATACTTTCAAGCTGATTGAAAACAAACTACATAGGGAATGATCAAGCATGACTGCCTTGTCCAGTTGCAAATAAAAGCACAGACTCAGACACTAACGAGCCTCATTCAAGACACAAATAGCTCAAACAGGGACATTCAGACAAAATGGCATTTTGATCACAATATGAGCTAGATTATGACGGGGTTCAAGACATGGATTTGACATTTGCCTGTCTTAGTTATGTGTTAAGACAGTCTTGAATTCTTGCTTGTCTATAATTTAGATTTGCATACGATACATTCTTATTCATTTCACTTAGGTTAATGTAGTCATTATAGTTAAAAATGTCGAATCTTTCTTGCTCAAGTCAAAAATCCAGAATAAATTATAATGTCAGGAGATAAAATACAAAATGTCTGTGGTTGATGATCCAGCTTTTTATTTTATAATTTGGTTTGCACAGTTTAAAATTAATAATAATGAAAAGTTTTACTATTGAGAAAAAGTCTTGACCACTAAAATAATTATTATTGTTAAAATTCGGCATATTGTAACATAATTGTTGATTAAATCAAATGTCACGTTGATTCTGAACAGGACTAGGTAAATGCATAATTTAAGTCAAGGATGTCATAAATTTTGAATTTTTCTTAATATACTTGGCTTTTATACTAATTTATTAAATTTAAATAAAACTTATTATTGTTTACATTTATCAATGCGGTAGGTATCTGGAAAAATATTAATAAGCAGTCGTAAAATCCTTTCGATTGCCGATTTCCTGGTTAATAAAGTTGAAAATAAGTATGTATCTTATAAATTACTAGAACCTTTAAAAGTAATTCATGTTACAGAATGCATCCATAAAGAAACATGCCCTTTTATCAGTCTTAAAGTAGGTACAGTAGGACCTACGAGTACAAACTCAAGACTAGCAAACTAGATACATCACTACACCGTATATTCATCACCCATTATGCACTAACAAATGCAGTTGACCAGACAGACTATGATAGATTCTGATTAGACACACACACTAATGAAGTGAAAGTATATTTCATAATCCGTTCTGGTTTCCCGGAACATAATAGCAATAGTCCTTTGTGAGTTAGAATATGGACTTAGACTAATGTGAACGATCTAGCTCTAATGTTGTTTTGCCGCCGTGGAAGTGAAATAATGTGAGGGCAAAGTAAAACACATTACTAGTTTGTCTATTAGGGCTAATAGATTGAATAACTAATTGTTATTGAAGTGGTAGAACTCTGTGGGCGGGCTTGAACGGGAAAGAATTACATCCATTTGCAAAGTAGGAAAATCTACTGTTTTTTAGTTCGATCGGAGTCTTAGGATCTTTGGTGGATGCGAATTTAAGATGAGATCGGTGGGGTATGATAGTAGGTGAACCATTGCTTGTAAAAATAATTTGTCAAATTAGAAAAAATCTAATCAAAGCAGAATTAATCGTTATG
Source organism: Eupithecia inturbata (assembly GCA_963662085.1). Lineage (NCBI taxonomy): Eukaryota > Metazoa > Arthropoda > Insecta > Lepidoptera > Geometridae > Eupithecia > Eupithecia inturbata. The sequence continues at coordinate 13,367,284 of OY759177.1, read as the reverse complement.
TTATTTACATATCCAGCAGAACTTTATTTATTGCAACAACGCAATTAGTAAGCACAACATACTCAATCTCGGAAACAAACTGTATCAAATTGGAAAAGATGAATAGACTCATAAAACAAAATTGAAAGTCAATATTGAAAGTCATTCACACAGGCACGTACAAATTGCTTTAAAATAACCGTAATCGACCGTTGGGAACAAAACCGAAAGTATCTAATAATTCTGTATCATTCGAATAGAAATGAGATTAGTATAATCTACCTTAGGTTGTTAGGAATGCTAATTATTGCATAATTCGAGTAGCATGTAAATTGTCGGGTTTAGCTGGTGGGCGTTTTGAGTAGGCTTTGTAGAAAAGTTTGTAAGTTGTCTTGATCGTGTATTTTCGACAGATTTTTCTTCTAAAACCCATAACAATAGCTTCAATAGTGTTCCTATTGAGCGCATTATTCGGCACTCTTCGTTAATAGTTCCATAAATCTATTTACTACCACATATTTACCACAAGCTTCTGCAATTTGCGCTTTTCCAAGATAACCTTTGTTATTTCAGGCCTGCAACTGTGTATTATGTATATTTTTAACCTGATCCGTTCAGTTTTTGAGGCGTGCCACAGAAAATGCAAAACTTTTGAATTAATAATATTATAGTTAATATTTTTTCTCTAAACATGTATCCCAAACATTAACTTCAAAAAAAATCGTAAAAAATCGTAGCAAATACCTATCAAGATATAGGAATGTTTTAGTCAAACCCATCAGAATTTTCTTACTGCTATAGGTACACAATTTTATTTCTACAACTTTATATAAAAATTTAACTGCATCAAAAAACTTATTACTTGTTATCATATTATAATTATGTTCTTACACTCTGTTGGAACTCATATATCTCTAATTCCCGGAGGAGGGCGTTGCGATCTGCGACACAGTATTTTACTTCTGCAGGTCGTATCGCTGCCTGTTTTTGTTATTTGCTCCTCAATATGTTCATAAATAAAGACTTTCTATCTTTATTTTTTTATCTTTTACTTCATAACCACTTATACAAATAAATACCATAACATTAAATCATAAAAACACACGCCTTACAATCTTTACTACATCTTCATTGATAACCATACTCGTGTAGGTAGATAATTAGTAGAGCATGACAGTTTCGGTCGCGGGCGCGGATCCGATGTCGTCCCATTGCGACAGCTTACACAAGGATAAATATCTAAACTTTGGTAATATGTTTCACGCGAGCCAAGGTTAGGTGTTGCGAAGTGCGAATTTAACTTTATCTGATTTGTTTGTAGCATTGTTGAAGTTGTGTTTTTTTTTTGTGTGTTTTATCTGTCCACTCTTGATAAGTCTTCCTGATATAATTTTTTTTATTTTGTAATCACTCTTGTTTTCACTCTTGTTTTTGTTTTTTTTGCCCTATTTTGTTAATTGTTGTAGTTTCTGTTTTTAAAGTACTTCTATTATTTTTGATATGTCATCAGTTACGCCACCGTCAGCTTCAATACGTACCGATCCTATCCATCCAAAGGTTGCCTGGAAGAGATCGCTGTTAGCGATAAGGCCGCCGATTGTGGCACATTAGATATAAATTAAGTTATTGTTTTATAAATGTATTGATGGTGCAATCAAGTTATATTCTATTCTATTTTATTCTTTTGAGTTTATTCGAAGCAAATATATTGTACTTTTATTGTTACAATAAATACTATTTGGTATACTTTTCTAACCATGTTCTTCCACTGCGGGGCAAACGTCTTTCCTTTCTTCTTTCAGTATAAATAGTAACTTAAAAATAGCCTCCTTGTTCACATTGTCATTTGTTAATAATTTCAACTCATTTAACTACTTTGTAACTCTCACTAATATTACATTTATCTTGCTCTTCACTTTTTCGCTTGTACGTGCTGGTTCTAACTATATCCCTTCGTCACTCTCACTCAACTTTTCTACTTCGCTTTTCAACTTGTTCACCCCAGTATTGCTAGATCTTCTTGTCAACTTCTTGCTTCTCATAAAATCTAACTTATCGTCCACTTTCTTACTCTTATTGCAAGTCGATAACACAAGCTCAGCTTACTTTGGGCCCAGAATATGTGTGAATATTTACAGTACCTATTAGGTACCTGTTTGTCCACTTTGCCACTGACTAATTCCACCACTCTTTGCCCACAGGAACACATACAGGAAGTACTAGACAAGTGGACACAGATCGACGACGAGATCTGGGCGAAGGTGATAGTGTTCGAGCGGAATCGACGCGTCGCGAAAGCGTATGCGCGCGCGCCGGTCCTCACTATCAACGGGTCTGATGACGGATTTGACGGCATGAGGTAAGCTACTATAATACTCTATCGTCTGTATATCGTGTTCGAAAGTATTTTCGACACGATACAGACAGCTCAATTTAATAACTAAATTTTTTGTGAATATTAAAATGTACTTACGTAACGTAAAATTGAGTTCATCGAATACTACAGTGAACAAAATCACATAACAAACAAAATCCCTAGTCACTTCTGGTAAACTTATTAAAATTGGAAAAAGCAAAGAAATTATCCAAAAACCATATTCATAAATATGGAAATGGTGCTGTGGATAAAAATACAACATTTGAACTTTTAGACCATACGATTTCAACGTTTTTAGTGAGTCTGTTACTCGCGTCTTGCCAGTTTTACGAGTACCTTGAGCTACCTGTAGATTGTTTGCGACAGTCTGCAAGTAGCTCAATTGTTTCAATTGTAAATGCTAATTCTAATTTGTTTCTTTTAATTCATTGTAATTTACTTTGTTAATAAAATGCTTTAGATAAGTTAATGTAGTAATTTCAGTTTTTCGTTGCTCAAGTCCAAAGTCCAGAGTATATTATAAAGTCAGGAGAATATACAAAATGTCTATGATTGATTTTCCTGCATTGTATTTTTTAGTAATATATTGTGAATAGTAATGTTTGGTATTTTATTATTAATGTATTGTATTAATTCAACTAATTAAATAAATCAAACATTCAAGACACGCTCAAAATTCGTACAAAATTACCATCTCTAGGCGATAAATGCTTATTTAAAGTTTTAATTATCCTTATTGCATTATCTAGAGCTAGGCAGTTAACTTTAGTATATAAATATATTGCATAATGGTCTGCATACATAACTATTTATTATCACATAGGATTTATGGCTCTCGGAGAACCATAGATTTACAAAAAATCTCCATAATCTGAGGCCCGTGTCTAATTAACGATAGTATCGAGAGACGTGATCGCGACGTCTCATTATGCTCGTCTTTTGAATGGGATTTGCGTAGTTCCCTGGAAGCAAGATAGAGGCGCTCTGTACCAAAGCCCATAGAAAAAGGAGACGTCACGATCACGTTTCAATACTATCCTCAACCGGTCTCTCTCCTCTGGTCCCTGACAGAAATTTAAATGATGAACACATTTGAACATGGCGTTTTTAAAAAAAAATCCAATTGCCTGAAAAACAACTTTTTACCTAGTTCAGCACACGCATTTTTCAATTCAATTAGAATTAAAGATTAACTTCTTTGATAACCTTTTAAGCCTGAGTTATTTTAAATAAATCATTATTATTATTTACCGTATAACTCAATTGAGTGCGCTGTATCTTCAAGATGTCATCATCATCATCCGCACCCCGACTTCACCCACTCACTACTGGGTGATTTCGTTCGTCCAAGCTTCGATCACTGAGGAAGGTTTAATATCGCATCGCCATTCTGTTAATGCTATCATGTCAGTGAGTCTTTTTAGTCTGATCAAATGAATTGCTAACTTATTAAAAGAAACGCCTAAATTTAATAAAAATAAGTTCCGTTCAGTTCCTCTCTCTGCAGCCCTAGTCACCGGCCCCTTGAGGCTAGCTTCGCGGCCAGTGATCCACCTTCTTGATATATTTTTTACTGTGGAATAGTTTTATAATATTTAATTGTATTTTCTATAGTAAAAAAATATATTTTGTCACGGAATTTTAAATAAATGAAATGTATAATAATAAAAAATCGCGATAGTTTAATTAATAGAAGAATGATACGAAAATAGAGATATTAGCATAGTGAGTCAGCAATACTTTTTTATTTTTTTCCCTTGATACTTACCTTTAACTATTATTTTAATTTATTTGTAAGACTTTTTTTTTTGACTAACATTATTTATTTATTTAATCAAATATCCGATAATTATAAAGGATACCTACTATAGAAAATTACATTAATTTTATAAAACAATTTATAAAAATTATGAAATAGTATACTAGTGTAAATACACTGTAAATACACTTTCTTAAGTGCAATGTAATGTGCCTATGAGTTATAAATGAATGAAACTGAAACTGACTGGGTGTGTCAGTATTTCATCAAAAAGCATGAATAGCTTGATTTATGTACAATGCAGAGGTACCCTCGTTAGACCAATATTTAGGGTTATTACAAGCACGTGCTGCTCCACTTTGGGGCAATTAGTCATTTCGCAATTATGTGTTTCATTTCTAATCACTTTGCATAAGTCTTGTTAGGCCTACTTATATGGCCTCGTTACTACCTCATAATCAACTTGAATTGTTTTGTACGAAATAGATTGGGACTAATTAAATACGATCCATTTAAGTATCTAAAACGATTGCTAAATATATTTTTGTTTTGGACCCTAGATAGGCCAAGAACGAGTCATCCACAAAGGTAGGTATTACTATTTATATTTTTGCTTTACAAAGTTATTAAATAAATGTTGTTTCTACAAGCAAGATCACAACTCATAATTAAAATAGGTAGTATTAAATTATAATATGCTATAATGAAGTACATGTATGGTGTTGGGTAATTTTCTCTACCTAATTTAATTACTTTTCTCCTACGAACTACAGCCGGCTCTACCTATACCAACTTATTCATAAATTAGTACTAAGGCATAAAATTATGTACTAAAAGATTGGCTAAATGGGTTTGCACACTACCAAAACGAAAGAACGATGTTTTTCTGTACTATCGCTAAATAGTCGAAGTTATAGTGCTGAAATGCAAGGAATCACTCCAAATCATTCGAAAATTACAATACAATCGGCAGAATTGTGGCAAACTAGCAAAACTTAGAAAAAAAAAAGAATTAGTGTTCGTATGAAACTGGATCGCTGTTGCTATGAGACGAAGTTCGTCTCTATCCGGTAGGGACGCTGCAAGGCGGTAAGTTTAGGGGAAATACCTACGTCTTTTTTCGTAATCGGCGGGCTATAGCAGGGGTGTTACTTCAACTGGTGCCCTGACCCTCTCCCAAAAACCTGTCAAAAATGTAGAGCTACGGAAACTATTTAACGTTTTCGTTTCCTTTCCATGCCATAGAAAATCCCCGCATTTTCTACATACTCTGTATCCTTAGTATGGGTTGTGTAAGTAACCTAACCGAAGTAACCGTAAAGAAACGAAGACATTAAATAGTTAAATAGTAAGTTTTCGTAAACTTACACAACCCATACTAAGTATACAGAATACGTACAGTAGGTAAGGTAGGCAATGTTGTTGGACAATTACTCGTAGATAGATAGATAACGTTTCGCCTAATTTCCAAACAGCTGTTCATTTCGCAAGTGAACCCGAGGCGGTCACGTTGTCGTGATACATATTCGCTTATCGGCCAACTGGTTCTAATTGTACGACTTATCTTGGTACATTTATTATTCGTATTTAATTGCCGCACATTCCTTAGCTTTGTTTCGTTAATGTATTCACGAAATATTTAAATTATTTGTTGTATTTTTTTTGGATTATTTTGTATTGAGTTTTAAACCACTCATCTATCTACCTCTATATATATAAAAGAAAGTCGTGTTAGTTTCACTATTTATAACTCAAGAACGGCTGAACGGATCTCGGTGAAATTTGGCAGCGAGGTAGATGGTATCCCGGGGCCGGACATAGGCTACCTTTTATTCCGGAAAAAAGCGTGCAAAGCCGCGGGCTGCAGCTAGTTAGTAGTATAATGCAATACAATCATCTTTGCGTGGGGCCGCTTCTTACATGAGACGTTTGTGGTTGATAGTACTAAAGTCTGCATTTAAAAAGTGGGACGAATCTGGAATGAAATCAGCATTGCATTTGATTTTCCGCTTTCGGACTACATTGGGCCGAAGCCAGAGGGTCGAATCCGGAATAACACACATTATGGCCGCAAGTTTGCATGATTGTTTTAGTCCGTTTTAGAACACGACACTTTACGCATTCTTTTTTTCCTATCTCATCAGCGTCGTAAAAACTTTAAAATTTGCAAATTCTGTAAAAACTGTATAGTTTTTAAAGAATTTGCAAGTTTTAAAGTTTTTGCCATAATCACCGCGCTTGGCGGATTGGTGATCGATTTTTTTCCTAATTTGCTGTGATACAAAAATTGTGTACAAAATATTTTTAAAGACTTTCTTCAAGTCGTTAGGTAAAGGTTAAAATTTAAACTCTTGGTCGTCTATTCAACAACTTCGCGATTTACTAGTAAAATCATTAGAATTTACTTCCACTTTGTAAAGAATCATAAATCTTATTACACAATTGTTTTAATTGAAAAATAAAACTACAAAGAGGTAGTTATAATTAAATTGCGTAAAGTAGAATAAGAAACGGCTATAAATTCGCACCAGGGATGCATTTACACTGAAATTTATTATTATTGCTGGCATTTTTCTAATCTGTTTTAACTTGCGCTCTACGAGTATGTCAATCGATTGAAACTGCGAATAAAAAAAAATATTTTTATCCGCTAGGGTTTATGTTTTTCAAGTGTCTTCATGAGATTATCTGATAGGCACACTTTGTTACCTTGAAGCGGCTAAAACGATTTTGATAAAGGAGTCAAAATACTCGTTTGGAATCCTTTATAGTTCAATACATTTATTTATATGTACATATATATGTAGGCATTTGCCCTCGCCCGCATTTTGCAAAAAAAGTGTAAAAGCGAGGTCAGACTAGGATTTTTATAGTTTTCAAATACTTGTTAATACCTAGTTTCTTTTATTAATTAAAAAATATTTTCATCCAATGAGTATCCATATACTCGTAGTTAGTATGTAAGTAGTTAATCTACAGGATTGTGAGTCGCTTAGGACTCACAATCCTACAGATTCTGCGAGTTGGCGAAGGAAACACCTCACTATCTGCTAGGAGAGTGCAGAGCACTGATGCAAAAACGTAGCACCCCAGACGAGCTACGAGACATCACCCCGTAGAAAATACTACAGTACCTAGCAGCTGCAAGGGTTAGTGGCAAATTATGAACGCCACGGCTTCAGGGGTGAACACATAAAGTGGCGATCACAATAATTATAGGCCTATCATGGCCGCGTTAACACGAAAGCCACATAGAGCAAATAAAAAACATAGTTTTAATCCCGCAAAATATCTATAGGTATAAATGCGTCCAAACAAAATCGCCGGACCGTACAAGGTTAGGTGCTTAAGTTTCACCTGTTTTAAAACTAAAAGTGAATTGATCATTTACCATTCTCGGTCAGCGAGGCGGAAGGTAAAAGTCTTTTTAATTCCGAGTGTAGGCAATGTCCCCCTGAGCTTTTTATAAACGGCGGCGTAAGGAGTTTATACACCATAGTAGGCAACGCTGCTAATATCGGCGCGGCGGCGGGTTGATGTCGGCAACTATTATTTTTAACTGACTTCAAAAAAGGATAAGGTTCTATGTTTGGCTGTATATGTATGTTTTTTTTTTACTTTTGTAGGTACATATGTATGTTTGTCGATTTCTACGTCAATTATGGATCCTTTTTAAAATTATTTCTCTATTGTTTAGATAGAGTGTGGTCCCGAGGTGGTCCTATAAAAATTTAAAAAATAGTGTAAATGTTAAAGAATTTTAAGTCCCTTTTTATTTTTTCATTATATCAAATTAAATGGAATCATGTCAGCAACAGTGCTCGCCGATTTTTTGTGACATGTCCGCGACTTGTGCAAAGTTGCTGATTTCGTTCACCGACAATGTTTACCAACTCCGCGATGTAACCCTGCTGGTTTTGGTGTGTTGACTCGTAGATGTGAAGGCGCCAACATGTCGCCGACGAAGCTGCCTGTATCCGAACCGCCGGGCTGTGTCGGCGGAATTGGCGACTTTGTTGTGTAAACTCCTTATTACTTGTGAAGTTGAGATGGAAATTGGTTTTGGTTAAAAGTTGGCATTACTGGCGATGAACTTCGGACCAGTGAAAGTTTCAGATTATCTTGTCGTTTGATTTGTATGGGACTTCCTTTCATTTATGTATGGCACTTTTTACCTGTTACGTAATGACCAACGTTGCAAGCTTTTTCAACTTTCCAGAACCATAACGTTTTCACTTCACTTCAATTTTCGAGAGTTTTTCTCCTTTTTCTGAATTAAAATTTTATCAATGAATTCAAATAATTAAGTTGCTATTGTGCAAAGCCGTTACCGAACAAATATTAAGATAGATACATTGAAAATACTTTATTGCACACTTAAATTTAAGATCTATTTACAACAAGACAACTTAAAAACAAAGCGACAATTGGCGGTCTTATCTCTCAAGAGCGATCTCTACCAGACAATCATGGATGGATAGGATTATATTGGACAGTTCAAGGGGAACTGTGTGCTTTACGTAGGTTTTATAATATTATAAATAAAATATCAATAATACATAGACAAATACTACATATGTACATATCATTATATTTATATGCATTACACATTTACATTTACTACTTATATACATAGAGATTCAGATATGCGTTCGGTGACAACATGACATATTTGTGCTCCTTTACCGAGGTTTTAAAGATTGGTAGCGATTTTGTACGCCTTACTGAAACTTTTAATTTACATAGGTTATGCCACAGTTTTTTTTAAGAAATTTAATATTCGACTACCCTATTGCATTGACAGCTTGACGGTGATAATGATAAACAAACTTTCCAGTCATTTCATACTGCAATACAAGCTGCTGCCCTCGGCTTCTTTACTGAAGTAACTGGGAGGCCTATAAATAGCATACAAGAATTTTTAAATTGTAGCTATCAGTGAAAAAACTTTCAAAATCTTACCAAAGATTACTTACCCATTACAGTCAGAACCATTTCGAACAGAAACAAAAGCGGACATTTTGACAAGGTTCCTTGCCATTCTGATCGCGCGCGGATTATACAAACACACTTGCAATCACTGGAGTCATTTACAACGGGATAAATGATAAATAAAAAAAAAAGTTGAAGGATTTAAATTTACAAACTTTACCTCGTTTATGTGTAAATAGGTGTCAGATATTTTTGAAGTTTGCCCAATCTCTCATAATCATATCCCAAGGTAACACAGGAAGTCGTTTGAATGTTGATTGATCTTGTGATCGATTGGCGCCTGTGATCGATTGAGTTATTATCTCATTTCCAAATGTGGGTTGAGGTCAGGTAATTTACTTTTAGCGTAAAGGTAATTCAAAAGTTTTTGACCAGCTTTGTTATTCAAAGTAAATAGGTCTTTTTATTTCATCAGCTTTAACAGTTTGTACTAGTGTTGTTTGTTAATGTGTTTTTGTAAATGTTTTTTAATCATAAAATTACATATTTGTTTCAGACCTAAGTGGTTTACAATATTGATAATTTGATAGTTAAGCACTTGAGAGAAACGTATTAATTAAAAAAAAAATATATCTAGAACTTTTATCCATCATTTTCCCCTGGTAAGAAAGACAATAAAGAATAACACACTGCACTCTGTCAACAAGACTCCGGCGCACGATCAGACAACTCGGGCGTGTTCGGATGCGATCGGGCGTGCATAATGACACGGAAGTCGACAGCCGGCGCAGCCTAGATCATCGCACACGGCGACAGGGACTGAGCAACGGGGCACGGGGCGTGTTGGCACTAGTTGATGAAATAGAAATGGAACCGAGAAAATTTTTTTTTGGTTTAATAGGCAGGCTATTGTAAAATGTGAAAACTGGGAAATGCATTTTTTTTATAATTTTCTTGTTAATTTTTTTAGCTGTCGGAAAAACAAAAAATCTGTTGTTGTGAAAATTGTGTTAGTACTTACCATAAAGTAGGTAAGTAAAATTCATACCCCATCTGATTATAGTCAGAACAAACGAATCGCAACCAAAAACCCAAAAAAGCCAAAAAGCGTAAAAAACTCGTTTCTATGACTCTTATATTCTGAACTCATTGGCTAAGATTCCACCATTTCTTGCTGCCGTACACTATTTCCGACCCTTATTAATTTTAGTAGGTTTTTATTGAAAATATGTTTGGTAGGTATCCCGAGTAGGTATTCAGGATAAAAGTTTATTTCTTACATTCTAACTCCACTCTATAATTTAATCAAACCCTTGATGCTCGCACAGTCGACACACGGAAGCAAAATATCAGATCTACACACGAAAACCAACAGAAAGCCACCATTTTAACGAAACAAGTCACTACTTACACTAACACTACATTTAATTAGTCGCGTCCATTGCACACCCAGCTTTACGGCACAGAATACGACACTAGCACAGAGTACCTACTGTCACTTTGAGAACTGTGTAAATGCGGCCGTGGGTCCACATTCCACAAGCAATTGTTTCTGAAGTCAACACTATTTGACTTTAATATTATTTGATAAGAAAGGTGTATGAAATCGGTAGGTATGCTTTATTTTACGTGCCGCTATACCTCGTTTATAATTTTTTGTATTAGGAAATATGGTTCAAGCTAGATAAAAAAACAGACTGTGCAATGACTCTACCGAACCTCTGTCGTAGATTATGAGTATCTACTCTATTTACGTCAATAAATAATTGATCAACTGTATATTTTGACTTTTTAATGTTTAAACATGAAACGAAGCAATAGATATTCAATTGCGAATTTAAATACGGCTTTATAAAGCATATTTTATAAACGAAGGGAATATAAAACGACAAATTCCGAAGCCAGTGGACAATAAAGATCGAACATTCCCTGCTAATAATTAGAACTTGTTGCTGGACTTCCGATAGCAAAACGCAAGGGTTTAAAGTTAATTTAACGTGAATTAATTGGGTATATCTTGTAGGAAGTGGCTTCTGTTTGGTTCATTCCCTGTGTAGGTGTAGGGAACTTCGTTTTCTATTTGTCTGATTCTAATAATGTCCCGAGGAATAAATTGCTTAGCTTTGAGTTTTACTTTCAGACATTCAGGTATATAACTATTATCATTATGACTTTCCTATGCAATTTATTTCTGGCATATTTATATTCAATTGAAATAGTTCAAATAAAGAAAAACTCTAAACTCAATAAACAAATCATGTTATATTATAAGGTATCCGGGTAATTTGTTCAAATTGTTTAAAATGTAACATATAATTATGCAGATTGGGGTTTTTAATTCCAGTTTTTAATTCAAGTTGCTCCTGGTTTACCAAGCAAACGAGAATTGTTGCAAGTACAAGAGATTTTCGAATTGAAAGCGAATAAAACACCTACTTTTACGGCAATGTGTCAGAAATAATAAATAACAGTAGGGTCTGAACATCGAAATGCTGTTTCCCCTGCCAAGTCCTGAAAGCTGAGCATGTTCTCTCAGAGAGTACTTACCATATTCGACCGATAAAATATAAAATCAATGCTCCATAAGGTTAACAATCGAGTGAATACAATGCCAAAGAATGGGCACATGTCGCTTACATCTCAGAAAATAGGCCAACAGGGCTTGTTTGTTCCAATATGGTATTGCGTATTTTAATTCTTATTTCAATGTCAGTAGGTAAACTGTATCAAATTACTCCCGGAGATAAATTTCCATGGAATACGAATCATAGATTTTGATACCAGACGAATTTTGTAGCGTCAGAAAGCTTGTAAGGCGTAGGCTGTATCTACTTATAATACTTAAATACTTAGATACACGCGTTTAAATTCCTTGTTAATATCGTAAAGAACATTGACAACATTATGTAAGATTAAGATAGGCAAAACAACACATTTAACGTTCGATTGAATTCCTTACAATGCTAATATTCTTATAATTGACAAGAATATTGAACAGCTGCGGACAATAACTGGCAGCTCAGAGGCAGAAATTCTAAAACAAACCACTTAAACCCGAGTAAGCGCCTTAATAAATCAAAATATGTCAGTCACTGTTGAAATTGACCCAAGCTGACCTAAATAAACGCAATTTCAAGTCGATAATAGCGTGGATTCGGTCAATAATTCAATAGATACCGTCAACAGTGTATTAGATAACATAGTCAATAGAGTAGCAGATATAGCCAATACAGATGTTGATACTTGCAAATCAACCTACGCGACAGACCAGCACGAGTTAGACTTTTTATATGTCACGACTTATGATAAAGATCTCGATGGTCCAGTTTTCACCGGACGTGTAAAGTGACATAATAAAACTTGTGTAAAGATGATAAATGGGGTTGATAAGGATGGGCTATAAAGTTTTATGCGGAAAGTGTTGGAGTTTGTTAATGCTGTACAAAGACTATTTTTATAAATTTTTAAAAATCTATTATTGTGCTGATAAAGACAAAAAATTATATACAAAACAGGACAGTTTTACACTAGAGAAGGTCATTGTCAATACTGATCCGGTTCTTAACTGTATCCGTGTTACGGTAAACAGCGTATACTATTTGTTGCACATGTGTATCGGATAGCATACACATGTGCAACAAATAGTATACGCTGCAGTCAATCAGCGTCGTGGAAATACATTACCTTAATAACACAACACCATTATGATTACAACCTCCCATCAAACTAGACCATCGACCAGACAAAGGTCGTCATTGACATATCGATCTATTTATCAGGTCGTGTCGTAATCGCTGCCTATAAACAATCATAATCATTACGTCGCGTAACTATTACCCACTTGTGCAACAGCTGACTGTTATTGTTTATTGTGTTCTTATCGATGTGTGCTTTGTTAGGTTATGGAACCTCTGGTACAATAGGCTTGGTTTTTACCGAGTTTTGCTTGAGGACTCGTGATGGTTGTCCTTCGGTTATCTTTAGGTCCATGATCTTTTGCCTCTGTGCTAACGTTAGCAGTTTTTCATGCAAACTGTTTCCTTATTTCTTTGACTTGTAACCATTAGAAACATCGAAGTCGCAATTGCTTGAAACTCTTTAGGATTACATCGAATTATCTTCTACGAGCTCAAATTAGACACGAATAAAATCTTACAACATTCAGAGATTACAGACTACAAACATAAAACCACCAATTGTAATGTCATGTCACTTTGATTCAGTCCACCAATATTTAGTTCAATTGTAGACCATAGATCTAGATTTTACAACGCCCACAGCGATTTCATAACAGAACTACCGAAAGCACCGGCGCCGACGTCCTGGGTCTAGACTGCACCATTGCTTTATAAACCTTATCTTGTTCCTACAGAGTCTCTATTCGAATAACATAGTCTGCTCTGAAAGGATTTAGCATGAACATGTCCTCGAGACCATTGTCTTCGATATAAGTAACACCAGTGTCTTTGATATCACCGTCTCTATCAAGTTTGAACTTTATCGTGTCGTCACAAGAGTTATTATCAGTTTATCAATCTGTATAGGGCGGGTCGTGATATAATTGTTTGTTTGTTCGTATAATTGTGGTAGATACGTTTGGAAAGTGGGGCGACATTGAGACTGTTGTAAGCAATCGTGTTGGTCAGTGACAATGAATTTGTTTCAGAGTTATGCAAGAGATTGGGATTTGATAGTGGTTCATAAAATCTCTGTGCGTTTCTCAATATTTATGATTTCTTTTATTTTATGGATTTGTACACGGAGGCTTAGAGAAATCCTAATTGAATAATCTATGTTTTGCTTTCGCTTGCTGGTGTTTATGGCAAAAAGGTAAACTTTTTGCCTTAAACTCCCGCTTCACTAGCTAGAATCGTCAAAAACATTGGGTGAGTAAAAATACCAATTTTGTACAAAATTGGAAAGTCTCTGCCGAATTTGAAGCTCTATCGATAGCGAGAGCTTCAAAAATTAAGAGACCCTTCAAACTAACTAGCTTGAAAGGACTTAAATTTTTTAAAAAAATTCTTAGGTGCTCGTCCAACTTGTAAAAAGGTTTTCTTATCTCTTTTATCAACCATAAAAGTAAATTGTCCTTTATACCAGCACTTTCATTTAACGACGTTTACACGTCTTGGAACGGTCGCGTGCAAGATCTAATTTATAAAAATGGCAACGACCAATCGACTTCTAACAAGTAGTAAAAAGTCAATTAAGATTTAAACGCAAATTGCAGAACGCAGGTTCGAAACCAGAGCTTAAATCCTCATTACGGGGCGCGACAATCTTATGTTTTAGCTCTTAAGGTTTAGTTTTGTGGTAGTTGTGTATGGTATGTGTGTTTTTAAGGTGGTGTTTTGTTGTCAGATCTAAACTGTCAATAAATGCAAATGCCTGTGGTATCGGACAGGCGCGCACGTGGGCTCGGAGTCGCTTCTGTAGTTTAATAATAGATTAGTGGTGGTGATTCCACCCACGGCCGTGCTCCCTGTTCTGTTCCTGTCTCTATTGAGGGGTTTTCATACTTAGTATAAAACAACCCTAGATACTTTCAAGGCTGCTCTACTATCAATCAAAATCAGGATCCATGAAGAGATAATACTTAGTTTACTTACGAACCTGGATTGTGAAGACTTGTGCCTGATAGTAGCTTTAGGAAAACCATTTTTGCAGTAAACAGCAAAAAAGTAAAAAGTGGTAGGAACTTCGTATAAAATTTTATTCGGTATGTTTGTAGTTTGAGTATTTCTTTGTATATCCTTACTATATTTAATCTAAGGCTATAGATTTACACAAATTACTTAAAACGTATTTGATGTTTATTTTCCTTATTTCAAATCAATATTTTTGGAATTCATTACAAAAAACTTAAATCTCTTGGTATCTCCTTGTTTAGTCTTTTATACAATCTCCTTAACATCAACTTGTATTTCTAATAGAAAACAGTTCAGACGAATGTCGTTCTGCTTACATTGTTAGGGAATTTCGAGCTCTGAGCGTGCCCCCATGTATTTGATATGAGCTGATGGTTTAGTTCCGATACGTCTCTATTCTTCGTAAACTTTAATGGGTTAACATGAGCTTTAATCGTGCAAGGTAGAAAACTAAGATATTGGAAAACAGGATATTTAAATTTTGCCTAAAAAATGTATTTTTTGAAAATTACAATAACAGAATAAAACAATTACAACAAGTATTTACACTTATATCTATTTCTTAAAAATCTAAGCCATCACCAAAAGGCAGTGTGCCCAGAATTCTGGCAGCATTACCACGTTGAACGGCAATGCTAATTCGTTGACCGAAATAGAAGCCAGCATTCCGACCACCTGTAGACTCTATAAGAAGTTTGATAAGATCTTTATAACGGTGTGTGCCCCAGGACCCCAAGGACCAAGGGTTTCGACCCCAAACGGCTCAAATAGGTAAAGATCGTGTTCAAAAAATCAAGTTATGATGAAGGAAGTTAAAGTTGTTGGTTCTTTCTGTATATTCAAATAGTTATAATAATTCTGGACAATCCACTCATCTAGACCCAAGCAAGCAGAGCTTGTGTTATGGGTACTAGATAACTGATATATTTAATATAATACACTTCATACACAGATATATTTATTATTATAGATAGAAAACACCCAGAACACCCGGAACAAATATCTGTAGATCGTACAAATATTTGTCCCAATGCGGAATCGAACCCGCAAGCCCAGGCGTCACAGGCGGACCTTTGCCGGCTACGCCACAGAGGTTGTCGAAACAAAGTAACAGCTTTGCAAAAACATAAGATATTTTATAGCTAAGAGGGTCAACATAATTAACATAACACACTAGGTATCAATAAACTTAAATTTGACTACAAAATATTTAAAACACTCCTAGACTTTACAAAAAGGTCAGTTGATCAATTTAGAAGGATGTTTCGTCAGTGCGCATCTTAACACGCTAGTTTTGAAATGTAAGGGTAAGCTCACACTGCCGGAAAAGTGGAACAGAAATATGCACGCGATGACAAATTAAGTTACCTGGATGTTGGGCGAATTTAGGCCTCTATGCTCGCTGACAAATGCTGACAAATCTGCCATTATCATCTTCCTTTCTGATGACTCTAATTGCACCAGTAAATCTTCAATCGATGAAGGTCGTAATTTGGACACAAACTACAACTGAAATAATTATTTTCTAAGTTTTATTTTTATGATGAGCATTCGGCACTAGTGTGAACCCCATCTTATGATATTTTTATGGGAATGTAGGATTTGAATTCACTTAAGAATTCAATTATAAATGTTATTTGATAGAGATCTATGATAATTAAACTGGTTAAAAATTGAGACATGGCAAGCAAGGCTAGAAATATTCATAACATATCTAAAAATAATATATTATTTTCTCATCAATATCTGATGGAAAAACATGAGTTTTTCTGAGACGTGTGTTGAATACATAAGTTGCTATTTTTTATTTTTTATCCGTACGATGTCTACAATCCTGTGTTGTAGGGATTCAATAGGGATACCTTTGACGTGAAGTTAAGAGACGGAGGCTAAATAATTGTATATTGTTTATCTGGTCACTGCTTACTTTCTTCAAAACGAAAACTGTTCATCGTCTGAATATATTTTCGAATATGTTTTCTGAATATTTTTTTTATTTATTTTCGATAAGGATCGGTAAGCACCGATTTTGTCTCTGGTGTTTATAAAATTCGACAAAAACAGACTTTTCTATATAAAAATATTCGCTGAGTCATGGCCATTTTGTCGTATTACACACAAAACTTACCTCCTTACCTATCGAACTTTGACTACACAATACATACACACATAGACAAAATCGGTGCTTTTGCAAAATTTTCGCCGCGCATTGGCTGCATTTTGATTACGAATGCAAAACATAAGAAAATGAACTGACGACCGGCGAAAACAGCACAATTTCGCTTTTACTGTTTTCGCCGGTCGTCGGTCTATTTTTATTTTTGATAATAATAATAATCGTTCATTTATTTCAGACTAAGTAACAGATCTTATTTAGCTCATTCTACGGTCCATGTTAATATATATCTACCTTAAAACTAGTATTATTAAAAATATAAAAACTTAACTAATATAGGTAGACGTTATTTGTTATTGAGGCGACGTGTAGATGACGCAATCAAAGTGTCAGCTGATGGCGATGCACGGCGGCGCCGGGTACAATGGCGGCCAGTGAACCTTCGAAACTTGTCACCTTTCGGTAAAAACTCTGCGCTTGTTGAGAGATGTTGAGTTGGAACTCTTACCATAAAATTAATTGATGCTCACATTATGGCGAGAGTCCAGCTTCTGGACGCGCATCGAGTCTTCAGTATTTTTAAGTTCTCCGCCACAACCTTAGTCTCCACACAGTAGTGGAGTGGATTTTGGCCATAGACCTTCGTTTGACCTGCTGTACTGTTGGCACTACATAAGCAATGAGATATTTGGGCTCGGCCGGTCTCCGTGACCTTCCACACCTGCAAACATGTCTCCTGGACACAATCGTCACGACTACGCGAAGATGACAATGGAGTGATTTTGCACGTTTTTTTGTCGGTATCTGATACCTATTGTTACTTTGCTGCCGTATTGTCGTGATTAATATCCTGCTTTGGAATAGAAACATGTTTTTTTTGTTTATGGATAGTTGTATAAATGTACTTGGTAAAATTTTAAACCCGGTACTGACCGGTGTTCCGGGGCACACATGTACCATTAGCAGCATATTACTTTACGCCGTGTGCTATAATCCGTCTTGTTGCTCGTTGGGAGCGCGTTCTTTCCCCTTACTGACTGTGTAACACGTTACGTTACGCCCAGTAACGCCGGTCAGAACCCGTCTTTAAGCGTGTCAGACTGACTGATTGTTAGCTTATCTATTTTAGTCTAATCTCACAGAATCCAGCCTCTGGTTAGGCAGGGAGACAATCCAAAGTCCAGCTCCATGTCAGTGATGATCAGATCACAGTTCCTCCTCTTATAGTTTTAATAAGAGGTTTAGTAGATATTACGAGTCTCTGCAAAAATCGGTGAACAGCTGATGATTTTTTTCAACTACAGTGCACAGAAAGCAACAGAAACCGCTTAATCACACCATTCCCAAATCAGCTTACCTCACCAGACAAAAGAAGCCGCTTAACTGTAGGTGCAACTGGTTTTGTGGTATTAATTTATTTAACGCTTTTTGGCGGTGATTGTACATATATAAAGCCATACATGCCATGTATACTGCCTACCGTGTTTACAAATTTATCTATATATGTATACTTATTGCTATTTTTAGAGAACCCTTGTGTCTAGAAAAACCTAACATAGGATTTAAGACACTACTACCGAAAAACATGTAATCTCTTTAACAATAAACGACATCTATGTACTTATCTATCTATACGAAATGTAGTAGTTTATTTCTATTGCAAGCAAGCACATCAATAGATACTAGAAGGACCATCATACCATAAGCTAACTAATAGCCTGTTTCCTAAGATCATTATTGAGAGTTCGTGTGTTTTGAAAGACTACAGTGGAAGCATGCCCCACCGGAGGCGGTTACGAAAGCTTACCTGGGATTTGGTAAATTACAAGTTTTCCTGTACTTCGGAACTGGTGGCAGCCGTTAATATTTGACTATACCCTAGCCAAATTCTATATGAAATGTTTGTTAACAAACAACAACAGGAAATCTAAAGCTCACGTGCTTGGTGGAGTTTTAGAATCAATTGATAGGAATATTTATAGAAGGAAAGATCTAAAATCGACAAGGCATTTCAATTGCGTAAAAAATACACGGCAACAGATTGAGTTTTAGGTTAAGTATGGGTGGTTTGTTTACAAACATTTCTCATCGAATTTTGGCTGGAATATAGTTTTACACTGGTTTTCTATGGGTTTCTAGTAACTACAGATTTGGTTCCGCAAAGACAGTGACGTTTGCCCCGCCCCGGAAATGATACGGGAAAAACTAGAATGGTAATGTTTATTATGCTTTACTGGCTAAATCCAGCTCAAGATCGAAAGATATGGAAGAAAGGGAGCATTCATTTGCCCAGTAGGAAAATATGGACTGAAATGAACTGGAAGTCGAATAAAACCAGCGCGCTGTAGCTATATATGTATATCGCTTCTGCGCACTTGCTCTGCGATGCCTCTTCTTTGACACTGATCTGTCTTTTGTTTATTTCTCCTATGTGTTGTATTTCTTATGTATTGTGACGAAAAGTAGAACTTTATTATCTATCTTCTTATCTATATATATAAAAGAAAGTCGTGTTAGTTACACTATTTATAACTCAAGAACGGCTGAACGGATCTCGGTGAAATTTGGCAGCGAGGTAGATGGTATCCCGGGGCCGGACATAGGCTACCTTTTATTCCGGAAAAAAGCGTGCGATGCCGCGGGCTGCAGCTAGTTTGTAATAAACAAAATAATGAAAAAGCATAAACCATAACATGGCATAACATGGGTTTTCGTAAAAAAATGGTCAGTAAGATTCCTTTCCATGAATAACTTTGTAAGAAAATATTGGCAAACACTATTGTTGATAAGATGACCGATGTGGCGCCGCAGGCGAAGGGAAGGTCCGCCTGCGCCGCAGGAGGTTGCAAGTTCGATTCCCACCTTGGGACAAATGTTTGTATGATCTGCAAATATTTATTCCGGGTATTCTGGGTATTTTCTATGTTATACTAAAAAAATATCTATCTATGTATGTATTGTATTAAGTATATCAGTCATCCCATAACACAAGCTCTGCTTAGCTTGGGGCTAGATGATGCTGTGTGGATTATCCAGCATTATTTATTTATTTATTTATATTTATTCAAGAGTCAAGAATGGACGACTAAAAGTAGCTCTTATCATTAAAGTGGGCAATTGAGGTATAAATTATAGATGAATAGGTTTGTTAAAAGGCCAATAATTTCAACAAATCTTCAGGTTCTAAATAAATTATCACCGAAATCCATAATATGTATGAAACAGTGCAATAAATTATATTAACAAAGGAGCTCTGAAGTTAACTGGTTCTTAGTATCTTTGCTCTAGATTCACTTTAAGCATTAACAAAACTATTTATAGATACCTACAACGCTTAAGTATATATATATATATATGTATATAACAGGCACTACCTACGTTATTGCGCACGATGAACCTGGACAAGGTTAAACACTACTTTAAAAAAAAACGTACCTAGATACCTACCTAATAAATTACCAAGAATAGAAAAAGATGGCGATACATACATATGTAGGTGTCAATTAAGATGTTACGAAAACTGAAGTCCTCTCCTTTTTTTTTCTCTTTTGAGACAAACCTCACAAGTTTTTTATGGTACAAAATTATAATTTTGTACCATAAAAAACTTGTGAGGTTACACAATATACTATAGTATATTGTGATTGTTTTTGTAATGAATAGATAAAAAAAATAATAAAAAGAACTTAACTACACTAAAATGGCTAGACGGCACTACAATGCCATTCTTTTTATTTCGATTGATAGAAGAGGGACGGCAACATTCTTAGTGCAATCAAATTATTATAGTGAAGAGAATCATATCAGCCCCTAGATAAAGGAACTTCTGCCAAAAATTAACCAAAATTTGGTCTATTTTCTATAAAACATTGAATCAAAGCATAGATATGCATAGATATGGTATGGTATTAGGTACCCGGCTATACACTAGTCAAACTCGATGTAGAATGTTTGTGAACAAACCACCCATACTTAACCTAAAATTTTCTCAGTTGCCACGTCTTTTTTTACGCAAGTTAAATTACTTGTCGATTTAAGGTCTTTTTTCAATAAATATTGCTTACTGAAATATTGATATCTGAAACTCGACTTCAAGCAAGTGAGTTTTATTATTTCTGTCGTAGTTAGTTTACACACATACTACATCTAGTTTGGCTAGTGTATAGATAATAAAATAAAGCAAAACTTAAATTTAATTGCATCAGCAGTCTAGCATTTAGTTGCAAAATTCAAAGTTCAAGTAAATAAATTACAAAGATGAGGTATTAGACTTTTGTATTAGGATTCAGCTAAGATATTTTAGGATAGTCTTGACCTTTGGTATCGCCATACCCATTGTTTAACATTAACATGGCCCAAGACGCCTTAGTCCGTCTACAGCACCACGTGGTGGACTGGGCAGTGAATGTGTTAACTATTTTGAACACCGGCTCCGCTTGACAACTGTAGAATACAATGTAGGAACTATTTAACCTTTCGGGATTTGTTATCATTATTAGAGTCTAAGGGTTATCATGCTTTTTTTTCGCTACGAAACTTCAAGACTGAAAAGCACATGTGGTATACTATACTCAAGCCATTCTCTACATACAATGTTTGAAAACATGGTCCATACTTAGCCTAATAATTTGATTGTTTTGAAAAAACTACAAACTTAGGTACTTCGAATCCCTTAATTTTACACTGTTCTTGAGTTTTGCGGGACAAATACTAAACCCTTGAAAATAATTATTTTATGAAACTACTTCGGGATCTACACAATAGCGAAATAATTGGTCGATCCATAATTTACGAATTTACATTAAAAAACATACATACAGCCGAACATAGAACAACCTCCTGTTTTCGGAGTCGGTTAAAAATCGCTTTCTTGTTGTTCTTTTCACAGAACTCGCTCTACTTGTCGATTTTAGCTCTATCCAACAGTACATAATGCTGAGAAACATATTTGAAACCCGACGATAAAACGAGAAGTTTAGTTTTTGTGTTAAGTGTGGGTTGTTTACGAACAATATTTCTACATAACCGCTCCAGTATAGTATCGAGTAGTAAGTACTCGATAGCTAATTCGAGTCAAAACAAACAGATAAATGGCTCGATCGTCTCCGTTCCTATTCGGAGCAAGGTGACGGATCCGATCTAAGTCCTTGGCTCACGCGCACATCCTTCCATTGTGCGGGTTATGTGGCTGGCCTACATGGATGCGTCTATTGTTGATGCCTGTCATGTTCGATTTTATATCACACATGTTCTTCTTCCAGAATAAATCTACACTATCCATAATTATTTACATATTACTTAATTTATTTATAATATTATAAATTCTAAAGTAACTCGAAACTCTTAACTCTGGCTGTCTAGCCTTTCAGGCCTAAGCGGCTGAAGCGAACTTAAAATGAATGAATGAACTTGAAATTTGCCGGGGAGATAAACGGTATCCCGGGACGGACAGAGGCTATATTTTGTCCCGAAAAAACGCGAGTGAAGCCGCAGCCAGAAGGCATCATATATTTTTACCACTTGCTTTTTCAACTAAGTCGTCAACAGCGCTTTTTGTGTACGGTTATTTTGCAACTAGTGCATTTTTTTGTGTACGGTTATTTTGCAACTAGTGCATTTTCGCGTAAGACATTTTTCGTAGTTGGACATTTTAGGTTTAGTGAATTGGTGTTTATCGCGACAATAGCACATTTTATCTTTTATCTTCACCAAAATTAATAACATAATTTATGAATAGACTTCCAAAAACGTTCGATTATTACGCAAGTTTAAAACTTCATACAAAAGACTTAAACGCGCTGCGCAAATATTTATTTTTTCGTTTTTTTTTAATGTTGCTTAGAGACCGTTCACCGTAAGATGTCCCCTGTCGTGATGTTGGCACTACACCGTAGGCAATACTGCCAATTTCCAAGGCAGGGGAAATCTTTCGGTGAACGGTCAGTAGTGGCTTATTTGAATTACCTAGGTACTTACCTATATAGCTGTTCTTTACTTGTTTTTCGGACTCATTGAACCAATTATTACAAATCGTTCCAAACTTGAAGGCACAAAAAAGAAAGTGAGAAAGAGTTTACATTGTGCGTGTAATGAAGCGTTCAGTTGGTAGCATCATCAAGAAAATCACTGAATAACTGCCTTATCGTATTCGATTTAGAGTTTAAAATAGCCAACCGGAAGCAGTTTCCGCAGTTACGTTCCGTATTCATCAATTTGATCGTGAAGTAAACGTTGAAATCAATTGATTACTTTCCATTGTCATACATTGCGTTCATTCTGCTCCACTTATTATGTAGAACGCTTTTGAATGAATCAATGGGTATTGAATTACTTTCTTTGATGTAAAAGCTGTAGTTTTCTTTTCAATTATAAAGTAACATGCTTCTTATCCGTGCGTGGCTCTTCATTGTAGAGACAGATTTTCATGAAGAGGCTGGTATTGTGTTCCTACCACATTTGATTTATTTTTATTTATTTATTTATTCAAGCTAGACTTACAGAATTACATACATTCCAAAATGTCAAACATTATAACAAAATCTAAAGTATTTACGTAAGATTATATAAAATATTATTGCACATAACATAAAAGCATTAGTTAAGATTTAAAATTAAATAATCAGTAAGTCTCTGTAAAACAAATACTTAGTACACATACATACCTACTCCCAACTAGGTAAATATTTCAATCTACAATCATATTTATCAAAATATACAAAACGTCATCATAACTCTTTATTGTATACCACACAATTAAACAAAAACAGACATTAACATGATATAGAAAGATACAATGGGCGGCGTTATCGCTAAAATATTCTTGTAATAACATATTTTTAACTCATAACATAACATAACATAACATGATAAGGAAGAGCGTCACCTCCTAATACATGTATTTTTATACCTAAAAGGAGGTCTTGAACAATGTACAATGTAACTTAAAGAATGATATTAATAAACATTTTTTTTTCTTTATTGTGCGTTTGTATTCCTGGTTCTACCAATGTGAAGCAAAGTGGAACAAAAAGACTAGTTAGTCCACTCAACAAGATAGTAAAATTGACAGATTTTTTTTGTTAAATTTAATAATAATTAGCTTTCTAATTATTCACCCACAGGTTGACTGAGTTCAATCCTCAGTGTATGATATCATCGCAATGCGCTCATTAGATCAATCATATTCGTTCTAACATTTGATATAACTTTCTCTAAATTAGTTACACATTGCCAACTCTTAATTTCTTGGGGCTATGAAAGTGAACATGATCTTCCTGTTCTTCTTTGTAGTACTCAAAGTCAAAAACTCTTTATTTCCATAAATACAATAAATGTACAATTAGAAAAAGTCAAATTCTTAATATTTAAACACTGACACGGAAATAAAGTGATATTTTTGATTTCAGTCGCTCCGGTATGTAGACTAAAGTAAAGAAGCGACGAAGAAACCATTAGCCTGTTAGTTAGTTGTTATTTTTCGAGTTCCTAAACGACTCTTGTTTCTCCTTACGGGCAGCACTTTTTTAAGGATGATCTCTTTCAGCGATGTTTCTTCTTTGATTGTTACCTGAAAAGGTATGAAGCTAAAATAATTATGTAGTTAAAACTGTGCTTGTGATTTAGCGGTGATAATATTTAACAAGTGGGTTATTGCTTTTTACTTGATTGTAGTAGAAAAAAACTAGGCAAAATGCTGCAGTTTCATTTCAAGCATCACAAATTTAAACTAATTAGAAAAAACTCATATTCTTTAAGATCAAAAAGTGATTTAGTTTTTATGCTCATCAATCATTAGTAGTTGGAGATCATCTTAAATGATTACCTAAACATCAACTCATCAGGTCAAATCGTGTATTTGACCTTTGCAGTCATAGAGTATTGTTTATACAAGCATTGTTTATGGTAATTAACTAATACTCATTACGAGCCAAGGGTGTGTATGTCCTTTCATATTTTGACGATAAAAAGTAATTATTAATTTTTAGTCGTGATTTCAATCCGTTATTTAATATTATTATATGAGGGTATTCGTAAACAAACCCGTATTTAGAAAATTTTTAAATACACGTTTTATGTATATTTTCTAACAAGCATTTAAATATACCCCGCAAAAAATGGGATATTCCCGCTCATCCCCACGTTTCGTCCCCATAGGGACCAGCGGGAAGCTTTCAGTAGCGTTCGTCCCCATTAAAATAATATGATGATAATTTGAATAAAATCATACTATGTTTTGTAATCAACTTATATAAAATATTTTAATTAAAATTGTAAACTCTTCGTTCGATATTTCACTCAAATCTCTCAATACGCGCGCTATCGCTGGATGCGGGCAGCGCAATATCAGTCATTGTTAAACGGGGAATTCTCAACAGTGGACGTCGTTCGGCTGATATGATGATGATGTTTTTTTTGGATTTTCAATTCCCATTACCGGTTAAAAAGTAAGTAATCTGTATATCGAATGTATGCTATTGAGACCCTACTCGCACAAATAGATAGGGTACTTGACATTCATATTCTATCGATGTATAGTATGTAAACTAAGCAAGTAGGTAAATCCGGTGCTATCCGCTTTTACTTTCATTGAGGTCGCCTGCGACGGTAGCTTCCGTGAATGAAAGTGTTTCCCATGTTGCGAGACAAGTTTATCGATAAAAGATTTAAGTTAATCGATATTTTCCTCTTGGATTGTCATGATAATCTACAGTTATAGATCTAAACGTCTCTTTTTTTAGGTATGTTTCTTTTAACCCTAAAAAGATTTTATGTTTAGAGTAAGGTAATTTTTTAGTAAGGTATTATGATTTATTTTTAATCGGCCCCATGTTTTTGGAGATTACCTACATTCAAGCATACAACCTCTTTCTGTAGTTATACTTTTAGTTAACGCAGGTTGCGTTAAGAAGGGGACTGAGAATAACGTCCTCTAATGCTGTTTAGATTGAATTCGAACTAAGCGGGACAGCATTTTGAGAGATGACGTCATTCTAAATCCCATCTGTTAGTATAACTATAGTTATATAGAAAGATTTTCTAAGCTTGGATGTAGGTAATAGATAATCTCCAAAACCATGGGGCAGATTTAATTTTTTTAATAAAATTACCAAAACCGACTTTGTTTTGGCGAACCATGAGTTACAGGGATGGTAATAAAAATACAAAATGGGCATAGCGATGATCAGCATAACATCATGTAACTTATTTGGTAATATTGATCAAGATTATAAAAATTAGTAAATATAATGGCAATAGCTAAATTATAATATAATTGTCTTATCCTAGAATTCATCGTCTTAGGGTTAAAAAAACCTAGTGTAATATTATAATGCTGGACAATCCACACACATGGGTAACGTATTATCCAGGTCCAGGCAGGAGGATTGTCCCAAAATAAAAACCAAAATGTACCATTTTTGATTGGTTTGATCTATGCAATTGTATTATAGTTCAGCTTGGCATTTGATTTCATTAAAAAAATATGTTATAATAATTTATAAATGTGTCAATCTAACGAATTAAGTTATTAATGGATTGTTTATCGTAGATAATAAGAATAAAACCCGGATTGTTGTTTAAATATAATTATCGATAATCAATAACCTTTTTTGCTGAATCAAGTTCCGCGATTCGTTATTGGACTTTATATAACGATTTATTACAAAAAAATCTGTTTTAAAACAATTTAGTAGGTAGTTTAGTACCTACAACTTGCAGAATATTTTTTTTAAGGATTATATTCAATTTACGAGTAGTTGCTCATCACGAATAATTGATGCTTATTTATGTTTAGGTACTTTTACAGTGTTTGCAATAATATTTGCTAATTTTAATCGACACTTTTCTCATCCCGTAGTTAACAACAAACATGTTCTAACCTGCGACTAATAAAAAAAAATATACTGGAAACTTTATTACTAGTTTAAGCAACATACAGGTTTTCATGCATTTTCATACTCCATGTTTTTCCTATGTACATTTATCTAGCTGTACCTTGCACAAAAATATCCCGTTTCTCAAAATAAATGGTAGGCAATTCTAGGTTCATTCTATATGTTCTATTACTTTAACCGAATTAAAATATTGGAGGTTTTTAATTCGGCTGTTTTTTTTTGTATGTATGTATATATGTAACTCGAAATCTCTGCCAATTATTATCCGATTTCAATAACTCTATCGGTTTTGTGTACAAATTAATCCTGAGGTGGTCCATAAAAGTTTTATTTCCAAGGGACTAACAATTATCTCATAAAACTTAAAAAGATACTGAAAATATTCATGAAGTCAGTTTTAAGTTGTTGTAAAAAACATTTTAGAATATTCATTGAACTGAAATTAAAACAACAATCAGTCGAATGAATCGCTTCATTGGCTGGGTCAGTCCTAAACAATAGCGAATCAGCAAATTTCACGTTCACTGAACTGCGGTATCTCCAATACCTTGAACTATGAACTTGATTTGAACTCCATTGGAAGTAGTCGACATTGTACCGAATAAGAAAGTGAGAGTAGAAATCGATATTCAGCAATGGGATCATTGTTTAGTTCAAGGTAGAGGTGTAGAATATTGGCTGTATTGAGACTAATTACAAAATAATGAATAAATAAATAATACTGGTTAATCACACAGCATTATCTAGCCCCAAGCTAAGCAGAGCTTGTGTTATAGTAGGTAATATATAACTGAAATACTTAATATAATAAACTAGCTGACTCGACGACGTTGTTCTGTTTTAACTATGAATACTGAAAATTAGGTACTAATTTTCCGTGCAAGTTTTTTAATTTTTTGTTTCATAAAAACCTTCTCCTATTGTCAGGTAGTTTTATGAAACTTATTATTTTTAGTTGTGTTTATTATTTTTAACAAACACAACGAAAAAGAATTAGCTAAATCGCTCCAGCTGTTCAAGCGTGATGCCGAGACCAAGGGAAATAAGGATTCTTTTATATATACATATATGAATAGAAAACATCTAGAAAACCCTGAACATATACATATCTGCTGATCGTACAAACATTTGTCCAGAGACGGGAATCGAATTTGCAACCTCCTGCATCGCAGGTGGACCTTTGCTCGCCGCGCTACAGAGGTCGTCTGTGTCAAATATGTAATCTTTAGGGTATGGAAAGGTATGGAAAATTTTCTTTGATAAAAGCCTTTGAAATTATGTAAGTTTATCATTAATGAAATGGTTTTTTATTCATAATTACGGCTCTGAATGATATGAAACCAAAAGGACCTTAATGCCAATTTACAGAGCCCTCTTCATTACTACTGACAGTTAAGAATAATTTTATTGGACAAAGTTTCGGCTTGAGTCACAGCATTTTAAGCACAAAAACTTTTAATGGTACCTTTTATCATTTTGCTACGGTTTGGTGTAGATTACAATGTCATTAACAACGCATCAATACAGTGAGCTGGCAACCCCGTTCTATATTGCATCCAAATAATCGGGGATTCGTCAAAAAAGAATTAAATAATTGCCAAGTTTTTTTAATACCGGTAGGGAACGAGTGATGGTTCCATCATTAAGGTGGCATACCATCATGTAGAAACTACATTAAATTTGATAATGTACTTATTCAAAATAAGTGCGGCCCTGATTGTCCACAGGTCTATAATTTACGTGCCATACAGTAGGCCTTAATTCGATTAATCAACTCGTGACTTTAGTAATGAAATAAAGAATAATTGAATGAGATAAGAGAAAATTGTTACATTGGTAACATTTTATTAAGACAATTGTTATGTCCTTGCCAGCAAGTCACGCATTCTGTAATGTTCATTGCATGAAAGGCTTGTGTGTTGTGCTTTGTGCAAAAATGGTTAGTTAGGGAACTTTGTATTTGACTTTTTGTATTTGTATTTTGACTTCAGACATGAATTTCGGCACATGTTTTTTATAACTATTTCAGAAAGTAGATACCTAAGACAAAAAAAAAATAACTGGAAGCTGTTGAAATTCGTTTAAACCACCCATTGTTCTATCTTTGATAGAACATGATTATATTTAGAGAACATTATTATATTTCAGGACTTTCGATTTTTTTGTCACTGGAGTCCGTATTAAAATAAACAAGACACCTGTCCAGGTTTTATTTATCAGGCGTAGCTCTGAACTCTACTAGATTGAAATACACTAGAAACTTGTGAGAAGATGACTCGTTTTCTTCGCTATCTACTAGTAGTTGTTCTACTTCGCTTGTTCGTTAATATGTTTAGGATGTTTGAGATCTTTTAAGAACTAATTTTATTATGAACTTTGTTCATATTAAAATTTAGCGCATGTCACAGTTGATAAAAGAAGGCGCGAGTGCTCAAGGTTCCGCTCACTAAGTCGACGACTCGTACCATTGCATGAGTACCTACCTAAATGTAAATTATATTTGTAGAATTTATTGATTAAGATAATTCAATGGATGGAGCTTTTTGACATCAAGAAGCTTCTGTTTTACTATCAATCAACGCTGAAAATAAGAAATAATGAAGGTTCGAGCATTGATCCTTGTGCCCCATATAAAAATCATTTGATAGGTAATTATCATCAAAAATGTTTTTGATTTTTTTCTATTAAAGTTTGACGTGTGATTTTGTAAGTACCTTTTCTCAATTTGTATGAAAAATCATAAAAAAAGTTGCAGCAAAGCAACTTGTTTTATGATTCAATACTTTGAATAGAATCTCATTAAAATTTTCCCAAACAATTTATTTTTAACGCAAGTTCTATATCACTATAAAACTTGACCCAGTTTAGGTTCCATACAAACTCATGCAAAGGTCATACAAAATTTACGTTTATTGAAAAATAATAAAGTGTTACACGACGCTCGTTATAACAACGTGTAATTTTGTCTGTCGTTTGAAATACGTTGTTTTGTTTATGCATATTTACATATGTTACGAGTTTCTGACGAAAACCATAATTTATGCTGACCTGCCTATAATTTAAACTAGGGTCTACTAGGGTTACATTTAATTTAACTCGATCTTCAAGTATATCAGTTATCTACTACTTATCTACTATCTACAGTTATAACACAAGATCTATATTTCATATATTACTTTGGGGGAGAGGGTGTGTGAATTATCCACCAGTGTTTTTTTACCAGACATATTCAAAAATCCAGAAATGAAATGTCCGCTCGTCTGCCTACTGTGATAAGAACGCGCCGTTCGTAGCTATTTACTAGTGTAAGTATTTAAATAACTGACCACAAGCCACTTTCCAATACATATGTATACATATTCAGATTCTGCGCAACAATAACGACTTTCGACAACAATCGGTCAAGCAAAGCAAATAGATTTCACTGTTGACGGTACTCATAATAACCTAGTAAGTACAGTTATGAACACTGTGTATATCTGTTTATTGCTTGTATTGGTTGTACACTGTACAAGCAATTTGTACAAATAATAAATGTAAAGATAAAAATAATAATGTAAAGTAATGTACAGGCGTCGTCTTCAGAAATAGAACTAAGGAGAGTCTATCTGTTCTTAGTACAGCAAAGAGTTCTTTTGTTCGTAAAAATCGCAACAAACAAAACAATAATTTACAAGAAAAAACAAATGCAAATATTTGTAAGAACAAACCAATCTCCACCTCAAAAAAACGTACATCAATGACCAACAGAATAGAAAATGATCAATTCGTAAACATAGATGGACTTAACATGAATACAAAACAACACAAGTCGAATTCCCAGGGCGGTGCCAACGAACGGTTTTAAGAAAACGATATTCCGATTCGATGTGTGGATGAAATACTAATGTTCGACGAATTCCTATGTCTTCGTTATTCAATACGGTCTGAGAACCCAACGATGCACTAGATTTGAAACGTAAAGGGACGCGGGAAAAACGTTCTCTTGAACATCGTGTACTTACTTAAATCACCATTCAATCCTTGCAAGCGTAATTTTGAATAGGTATTGTTGGGTACTTTTTGGCTAGATAGTGGCTGTTATATCAAGAGAGTAAATTGATTATAAGATTTTTGTTATTAAAGTGCGTAAGGCCCCTCGCACTATGTTATTTGATTTCTAAGATTTTTTTTATTTTTATTTAACACTTCATTGACAAATAAAATTACAATTCAATAATAAAACAAATTAGAACTAGTATTTACAATTGAAAAAAATAAGCTGACTGCAGACTGTTGCAAACAATCTACAGGCAGCTCAACTGATCCATATCAATACCAGTCGGAAGCGTCTCCAAGACGCTGGCAGCATTGCCCCGCTGCGCTGTATGGCAATGCTGATGCGCTGCGCCAGATACCCGCCAGCTCTCGGGTCGCGAAATAAATTAATTATAAGAAATATACTTTAATTATAAATTATATTAATACAAATATATTATATTCTATGAAATTGATTATACTCAGGAACGACATAACAACAAGGTCAACCACCTCCCAAACACCTCTTTAAAAAAAGAAATTCCGATAAAAATTTACGACAAAATTGAGATTGATAAAGTTGTCGATCTTATTGATTCTAACAGCGTTTGAGGTAGATAATCAAAAATCATAAAACTGATTTACCCTGTGGTTACTGTGGTGTGGCTGGTTAATATTATAAAAACTTTTTTTTTACATTCTAATACACTTTGGACGCCATCCAAGTCATGCAAAAATCATCAGTCTCTTCACTGGTGGAATACAAATTTCTACTTGGGTAATATTTTACTAATCTTGTGTCTCTTTGTTTGCAGAATCGGTCTCTGCGGATTCGACAACCCTCATAGAGATCAAAAAACAGATGAACTCAAAAGACACATAGGACAGGTGAGAATTTTTAATTTTTTATCTAGAAGCTTTCTTCTTCGTGTCTTCTTCTTTGTTTTGATCGGAAGTTCGTCGAGTCCTATAGTGGTGTTTTTTGAATAATTGATAGTGGTACGTGTGATGATGATGAGATGAGATGTGGCAATGTTCGCTACTGATTGTTTCCAAATGAATCTACAAATTATATTAATTTAGATTAATTAAATTCTAGATTAGATTACTATAAAGACTATTAAACCAAATCCTTGGATTGAAATAAAATAATTCCAATCCAAATCTAATGATGAAATTGTTCCAATTTGTAACTCGTAAACTTAAATTACTGTAATTTCGAGTAAGGCCAGGAGCTTAATGAGATGTCTGATCATCATTTTATTAGCATGCCTGATATATAGTCCTTGAGACATAAGCTTAGAGCAAAATGGCCACTACTCCTGTTGTAACCATCAGACCCACGACCAGCCATTTGTTATCAATCGTCGTAGATTTCGTAATCCCCATTTTCAGAGCATTGTAACTCTTACTTGTACTTAGATAATTCAGATATCACTTGATTTTATATAAAATCAAAGGATATGGAATGTCATGATGGCCATGAAAGTACTGTAACTGCTACGTTCCTAATTTATGTCGATGCAACGAGGCCATGTCATAGGCACGCCACGCGTGGCCCGCTCCCAATCTCAGTTTCAAAACATGGAAGTCACAGCGTATCAGGCTGCATGTCCACGGTGTCCACCAAAGTTGTTCTTGCTTCTTCGCTTATGAATATAGCCACGGTAGACTGCGTCTCTGGTATGCGAGCGACAATTAAAGAAGTTTCATCAAAGTCTGCGGTTTTGTTTCCAAACTTCCCGGTACCGCTTGGGAATAATAAATGTTCTGTTCGTAATTTTATTGCTCCACTTGCTTTTGTCGGATTCTCTTGCTTAGTACCTACCTGAAAAGTAGCGAAGTATTTCATTGTGTTGTAGCATTTCTCAATAGCATTTGATCTTCTCAATCTTTTAAAAGATAAGTTGGTACTTAATGTTGGTTTTGTTGAGTACCTGTTTACAACAAAATACTAGAGCATCATCAATAAATACGATAAATAAGAAATATTATCTCTTCAACAAGTCAATATTTAAGCAATTATCATTGTAATTGTAAAATCGAGTCCGGTTCAGACGATTGAACTTTACTGAGTCCATAAATTCAAAGAGTCTTGTTTATTTGCATAGCGTTTAACTGATAATCCATCCATTGTCATCATTTTTTGTTTTGTATCAATCATCGCTCGTAATATTAACATATGGTTCCATCGCGTCTCCTTCCGCATGCTTTGTGAAAGATTCACCGTTAATTGGTTGAGCTTTGATAATTTTATTATCTTATCGGTTTTTGACTTTGGTTTAGAAGACATAATAGCAATTATCATTATTGGCATCACCTTAGAATTAGTTGTTACCAACTACAGTCAAGGCCTTTTTTCAAGATATCCAAAGTTTTGACTTAACAAA
Organism: Eupithecia inturbata; assembly: GCA_963662085.1. Taxonomy (NCBI): domain Eukaryota; kingdom Metazoa; phylum Arthropoda; class Insecta; order Lepidoptera; family Geometridae; genus Eupithecia; species Eupithecia inturbata. The sequence goes on along the minus strand of OY759177.1, from coordinate 13,334,170 downwards.
TTATAAAATTATTCGACACTCCATTATTCATATTTCATCGTCATAAATCAATAACACCTGTAACCTTTGATTATCAACTTTAACATGCACAAAACAAGGCTGATGTCATAGTTCAGATGATTATTGGAATCAATGGAACTACCATTGTAGAACTGTCATGTCGTAAATCAAAGTAGAATAGTGCTAAAAGTATATATAAAGTGATACTCGAAACAATGACCTTGTTGGTCGGAACGAATTAGTTTATGGATTTGAAACGGATGTCATAGGTTCTGGTGTTCCAAGTAAAGAAAGATCAAGGTTTTTGTCACTTACCTTTTATAAGCTAGTTTCTTGAACTGACAAAGTTCAGTTAATACAAAAAAAGTAAGAAAGGTAAGAAAAAAAGTAAGAAAGGTTGAACCTTAAAAATGCTTTAAATAAGATAATTTATGGAGTATTCATGTCAAAGGTGATTGAACGTAAAATAAAATTAAATAAACGGGACAAGGATAATAAGCCCCCGTGATGAAAATTGGTAATTTCGCCATTATAACAGACATTTACGAAAACAACAATTTGTTAGTGATTTGGGGTTACCATAATTTGTGTCATTCACTGAGTTATTAAATCCCTAAACCAGAAGTCGTTGATCACCATGCTCAGTGGCCGACCCCAACGCGAAGAGGAAAAGATGTGTTAAACAACCAATAAAATATTTTGTTTTTGCTATTTTTGCTTTGGCTGCGTTAGCTTAATTCTGCTCCGCTCCTCTCTAGTGGACACTGACCTTAAAGATAAAACAAAATAAGGAGAATCATCATGCTTTATTAATTTGACTTATTGCCTCGCAGGGTGTCAAAATCAAAATGGATGACGCTGGGAATATACTCATCAGACGCTACTCCAAGAGTAGCGTGGCCGTGAAGAGTACTGCAGCCACCAGCAGCGAAGAGACCGCCATCGGCCAGGACATAGTCAAGCTTCCTGGATACTCGCTGGAGCAAGAGAAGATATTTAAGGTAAGCCTTATCTACAACCTGCAATAAATACTTTTATTTTAAATAAATGAAAGCTTTATTTCAGGTAAGTTGTGCTACAATATAGAACAGGAACAAGGACTTTAAAACCATTTACCGTATCCTGCAATGGGCGGTATTATCCCTTGCATTGGTGTTTCACTCTCTCCCGAAGTTAGTATGGTATCTCAATACTGAATTAATAAAAAAAAAACCTTTGGGGTAACTGCAAAGATACGAGGAAAACCGATTGAGGCGTTTACAATTCCACCGCCTCAAATATCACTGGATAAACCAAGTGGAAACCAGTCTCAACGCTAGCTGGAGAGAAGCAGCACTGAAACAAGATGCCGAATAATTCCTTGTATTGGAGGCCAAGGTTAAATTAGGATCGCTAAAAAAAAACTTAAGTCTTAAAAACCTAAGAACTTCCTATAAACTCTTAATTATTCTGCCCAACCTATATTTCCAATTTAAATTTGAAGGTCAAACTCTAATGACAATAATCTATAAATCAATTTGGTCCCATTAACTGGTTTCCTCGCACTAATAGCAAATTCCATACAAGTAGAGAATTGCTAAAACTACTTTACCAGTTTAGTTTATCAAACAACATGTCGTAATTCACTAAATTAGCTATTTCCTTTAACCGAATGGCATTAACAAGTGCCCATGGTAATGCTGCAAATACCAGAGCCTATTGGTATATTGGCCATACCATTGGTATGCTTTTATAATCAATAATCACTTATTTCGTAAACTACTCGTACAAGAATAACACGTCATATTCCTATCTATAAAAAATACATTTAATTCTAAAAGTTTTAATATTAAATAATTTAAACATTAAATTTAAAATTATAGAATAGTTATCGTTCCCTTTTATGCCACAAATATCAAAATAACTATGCACGTAACTATTCGGGGCTGGTAAATTCTTTAAGAATTTGAAGGTGATTAACGAAGTTAATTTGTAGGAAGTGACCTACGATCTTTGGAAAAATAAAAGTATCAAAAATTTCATGAAAAACGTTGACAAAATCGTCCTGTCTCTAACTGACAAGGACAATAAACGCACAGTTTTATCTAGAGGTACCTAGTAGTAGCGATTTTCAGGAAAGCTTTCTTTAAGTAGTTTGTTGAGGAATACAAAGAAAACGCGGGAACGCCAGCGCGTTCATCAATTCCAAATAATTGACTTACTCGAATCAATGCCGAACTACTCACACATATCAGAAAGATCCGTTACAAAACCATTAGACCTACATTTATAATTTCTCCTCCATTAACCAACTTCTCACGCAACCTAATTCAGTTACATCACTCTCAAATAACCTCATATTCATCATTATTAAAGATAATAATTGAAGAAAGAGATTAAGGGGCGAGCATTATGCCTAATGCCCCTGCATTGTGCATCACAGTGCATCACAATTTATAGACACGATGCACTTGGCCATGACATTGCCTCAATCTTTTGTGTTTATTACATAATTTCCAAGTCATCTTGTGGTGATGATGTTAGCCTTGATGGAATGATTTTGACCGCAAGCCGCCTGTTCATACAACAAGGCAAAACACACTTGCCTATAGCAATGGACCCCGCGAGGCAAGTCTATGTTGTTAATAAATGTTATTGTTCCACTATTTTTGCCAAGTTGCCAAAATTCCAAGCCTTTTCAAGAGTCAGAGTCGTAGATAACACGCAAATAGATTAATAATGTAGTTCTTCCAAAGTGTTTTCTCAGATACACACTTGTACTCCACTTGTACCCATAAAGTCATCATCATCATTACAAGCATGTCGATCGATTTGTTTGACGATGGTTTAGATGTTCAGATATAATAAACGCAGCAAAGATAATGAAATTGAATTGACAGCTTAAAGTTATCTGATGCATGAAAATTAGAGCCCCGGTACCTAATCTTTCAACAGGTTGTGGATACCTGTGTAGATTGTGATTGTATCAATACATGTTTTAAAGTTTTTAACCCGTCTGGTTAAAAAAACAAAAACAGATCCATTTGATATCTCGAAAAAACGAACATTTCGAATTAAAATTGGGAATTCCCTTACCACAAAATACCTCCTCATTTTCACTGATTTACTAAAAACACGCGGATTTTTTTCCATCGGAAGCTAGTTAGGAAATAAAGAAGCCATTTATTTCCTTAGAAGTAGGTATGCTGGAAGACAGCAATTGATCAAGATCCACTCCATAGCGCAGAGAACAATGCCGTGTTCACTTCCTAGTGAACTAGCCGACGGATTCATTAATACACACTATTACAAGCTTCGAAAAGTCTTATAGAAAGCAGGTTAGTCGGCCCAGGTATTAGCGAGCAAGTTACCTCTTTTAGCAGGTACCTACACTTGCTCAGCGATCCCAAATGGATCTTGACCCGGATGACAAGGATATTGGACTAGGCATCTCCGTTCTTAGCAATCCCTAGCCAGCTACCAAAAAGTTGTCATAGATTTGCTTTCACTTCGTCCGTACAGCACTACCTGGGCTAGCTGACTGGTCCACGCCTTGAAGAATACTGTGTAACAACTCTGTGACAATATACAATAGTCACACTCACGCAATTAGTTTAAGAATGTTATAAAATCTTTCGTTGTTTGACGAACTCAATAAGAATGTAAGCAGGTTAACTACGAACCTAATTTGTGAGTGCACCTTGTTATGAAACGTAGGTGTTTTTCCAACATAAAATAGATTCGTAGTTAACCCGCTTACATTCATAATGAGTTTTAGAATTTGTGAGTCGACACAGCGATTTTTCCTCTATTATCGATTTCATTCTATTAGGACTTATTGTCATTTGTCTGTGGATGTTATGGTTTCGATGATGTATTTATAGTAGAGCAGAACTCGTCCATACAATTTACACAGAAGACTGACTGGTGCCTCAGTCTGTCTTCGGTGTAAATTCTTTACGTAACACGAACAATGAGAAGATAGCACCATTAAGGAATAACGTTCGTTGCCTAATGTGTTTGTTTGGGTGTTTTGGGCAATGAAAGTGGATCCGTGAAAACTTCCTATTGTCTGAGACTTGAGAAACGATGCCAATTTTCGGCAAACGATTGTCAAAAAAGATAAATTATTCCCAGTTGAGCACCGGTTTTTTGAGCAACACAGTTTCAGCCCCTATTTTATTCCCAATTTGAGCACCTACGATCACGTTGTTGTTAGTATTAGCATATTGCAGGCCGCAACTCTGACTCTGGACAGTAGGTAAATGCATTAATTTGTAGAAAGCAAGGTAAATTACAAATAATGAGTGCGGCTACAGTGAGTACCTATTAGAACTGATTATTGAATCGAACTATAATAAATTTTGTACATTTTGATGTGTATATTAGCTGCTGCCCGCAGCTTCGCACGCGCTTTTTAAGTAGCCTATATGTCCGTCCACGAGATACCATTGACCTACCTGCTAAATTTCATTGTGATCCGTTCAGCCGTTTAGGCGTGAATAGTTAACAGACAGATAGACAGACAGAGTTTCTTTCAAATCTATAATATTAGCATGGTTTATGCACTTTCGCAAAACCCTGGCATACTTTAAGTTAAATTTATCGGCGAAACTCAAACTGTTTCCTCAACTGCATAAAGGTTGAATAATTATAAGCATACCATGCTCCTTGCAGATTATTTGATGTCATTTGTCTTCGGCTTTAGGACTCTCGCGAGGTCAATGATCGCGCGATGTCTTTTTATGTATGAGAAATGACAAAAAAATATATTTATATTTGTTTCAAATACGATTTCGAATATGCCCTTAACTTAAAACTTAATTTTAACATTTAACCCTATAAGAATGTTAAATAAATAAAAAGAAATCTAAATCATTTTTGTACCATAGGATTTTTTATGCTTCCTTACATATTATTGTGCCTATGTATTCAATGCGTAGTTTAGTAAATGTGAACCAAATCAAACATTATCTTTATCTACAAATATGGCTTGAAGGACCATAGTACCTATTGAATTTACCTTTACTATCTATCAAGAGAACTTTCAATTCGTAAAATAGTGTGTTAATTAGTTCTAAAATTAGATTACACCGACGTTTAAACAAAACTACATATGTCACATTAAACACGCTCTACCGATGACTATCACACAATTGTTCGGACATGTTCATTAAAACCCAATTTTCTCGAGACAATACCAAAAATGTTGCAACTCGCGAGTTTTTCTCTGTGATCCGCCATTCTTAACTAAATTCCCTTGTGAAGTTGTGACTAAATTAAAAGTATGTGTAATTAAAAGTAGACTTTACCGTTGATTTAATTTCGTGCTGTGCTGTCTGTTATATTTGGCCCATTGATGAAGTTTTTAATCCTTAGATAAAACATTCTTTGGCCTTTATTAATGTCCTCCTAGCGGCGTTTGGGCCACGGCACCGGCTAACCGTATTCTTAACGAAAACTAGCCATGTGCGCAGATCATATTATTTATTTATTTTAACACTTTATTGCACTTTACGGTACAAAGGGTGGGCTTAATGCCGAGGCACTTTCTACCTGCCGACCACAACCATATGTTTTACGGGGTTGGCGTACTAATATTAATTAAAAAAAATATATATATATAATATATTATATGTCTATAATAAATATATATATAGTGCAAGTACATGTATCTGTACAAACACAGATGCACTCTCTATTTCCTCACTCTTTTAATCAGACATATGACCACTCCTAGCATTTTACCTACTCTATCTGAGTAGGTAACTATATCAGTCTCATATTATATAGGTGAAAGTTTGTGCTTTTGTGAAGATGTTTGGCCGAATACAACGCCAGAACTACTGAATGGATCAACTGAAATTATGTACATATAAAGACCTGTACCTGTAGGTAATAAAATAAAGCCTACTTTTTATTCCGAAACCGCGTGTGAAGCCGCGGGCAGACGCTAGTTCTAAATAAAAGTTCCTCAAATAAAACGCAACTTCAAAGCCGAAAAACAGATTAATCTCTAGAATGTAGTTTGTCCACGACCCAATCAATATATCAAATTCGGCATGATGACTAACAAACTGAGGGCGGCGAGTTTTTTATATTAGATAGCATCTAAGTTGGGTCATCTCGATACGTCAAACGAAAGTGGTTATGCAACATCTCTTTCAATTTCGGTGTGACTTGCGCTTTGTCTTCGGCTGATCGGTGTGTGCTTAGCTTCTTTTGATTCGGTTTGACGGCTTCATCTATGTTTAGGAACATTGAGGAACGTTGTTTATGAAAAACATGGACGTGAAATTGTTTTGGTGTGTTACAAAATTGTCGTTGTAATAACCCTTGGTCAATATGATTCAGTGGCACATTATAGTCAAAGGTTATTCGATCTAGCTATGCGTGAGAATTGCATGACTTACAATGGCGATCTAATTTAGTAGGTACGAATGTCTAGATTAATCTAGACAAAAAGTAATTTGTCCCCATTCGTCACACACATTTGTTTACTAAATTGAAATTTGTAATAAAAGGTTAAGTGCCTTTCAAAATAGCTTTATTTGAGCAAAGCCCGGTTTATGCAAACTTGCTCGGTCATAGATCTATGTATACTTGACTAACGCTTTTGCCATAGAAAATCTTTACTCAAGTGTAGATCGATGACTGAGCAAGCTTACATACAGGCCTGTTTGGACAGTCGAATGCATTAGCAGTATTTAATTATTGGATTTCCTTTATTAAAAGGAAGTCCAATAATTAAGTAAGTTCTTAGTTGGGGGAAACAATTGTAAACTTACTCAAGAAAAATAACTCCAGGTATTAAATTAGCTATTTGGTACTTCTGGGCTCCATTAAACTATATCCAGGATTACTCACAATTATTAGTAACAATCAATAATTCTATCACCAAAAATCTTTATTAAAAGGAAACCCAATAATTAAGTAGGTTCTTAGTAGAAGGAAAAAAATTGAGATGATTTTTTGAGAAAAAAATTATTAACGTAATTTGACAATTTTTTGCAAGAAAAAAGAACTCCATGTATTAAATTAACTATTTGGTAGTTCTGGGCTCCAATAAACTATATCTAGGATTCTTCACTATTATTAGTAACAATCAATAATTTTCATGGGAAAATCTAATACCAAGTGGCAGATGCTATCTAGAGTAGCATCAAACTTGACATGCGCCGGCGCAGGTCTGTTTGACGGGCAATTGTTTCATTATCGAGTGATGAGCTGTTGTGTAATATTAGATCGATAAAATCTCCGATTCGGGCAGATTGATTCGACGATCACTACTATTTGTATAACCCACTTGGAAGTTAATTAAGTTAAAATTAAGACTCTATTATTATTGATTTTATCATGACGCGTGAGATCATCTTCAAGTCTGATAAGGGCATTTCTGTTTTTTACCTTCCAAGATTTTGATTGCCACCTAACCCAGGTATTTGATGACTTTGAGTAATTAGTTGTTGATTGTTTTTAATTCAACCTTTACATGCCTCTGTATTATTTTTTAATCTACCCTATGTTTCCATTCTTATTTGCCCAGCTACAGCAAAACGTACTTACTCACCTTTTTTCTATTTTGTCACCTGTTTTACAACCAGGTACTACAATCTACAATATTTACAATCAAGTACCTACCTAAGTATTGTACCTTACTACTTAAAAGTTTTACAACTTTAATCATAGTAAGTTTACCTATTGTTTTCCCTCCCCAGCTATTCGACATGAAGAAGTTCCAATCAAACGTGAACCGCGAGCTCCGACGTAGCTACCCGGACCGGAGACGGCTGGAGACGCAGTGCCTCAGCGCCATCTCCTTCGTCAAGTCGGAGAGCGATCTCCTGGAGTGTCCCATCTGGGTGCTCATCATCAACGTCGTGGCTATGGATATGCTGAAGTCTAAGCTGCCTCCAGGTGAGAAGCAACAGCTTACACCTCGTTTACTTTTACCTCGGCTTTACTGTTTTTTCATATTTTTTTGGAATTTTTAAAACCTAAGCAATCACCCAACAGAAGATGTCGCAACAGGCTGCAGCTGGCACAAATATTATTTTTTTGAAACTACTGATTTTATGAACATCAGAAACACTTAATAACTTATTTAGGTACCTAACCTATCGGGAACCCAAGGCATCACAAGTCATGACTATAAAAGTCTAATTTTTCGTAGTTATTTGCCTTCAATTATATGTTTCCCAGGTACTTGCATACCACTTAGCTTTGTTGTAGCAGATTTTGTTTTCGCCGTCTTTTCGCCATTTACCCAGCTCTTCGTTCCGGATACCGTCGCTGTGAGAATTTTCCTTTTTCATGTTGTTCCAACTTGTATCCATTTCTAATAGCAAAGTTTACATACTTCAAATCTTGAGGTTTATCGGTTTAGGTACTTACAGCATAAATTACTAATTCTAACTACTCAATTGCTTCAGTGGTATAAACAACAGCTGCTTTATCCCCACAGATCAAGAGCCGTGCGTTGTGTCCGACATGGTTTGTATCCGGCACTCGCAGGCGGCCTTGGGTGGACATTGCTTTCACGTTTACTTTGTTACTTATAGCAGGGTTTGTTGGAGGCAGCTGTTTGGCCAACAATACTTTGATCTGAAATTGTCATTCAGACATGATCTCTAGAAAATTCTTCACCAACATAAAATCTTATACAGAAATGAGTCAAAAACAGTATCACGTCAAGCATTAGTTTTAGGCTTCTAATTTTTTCTTGGATAAAATGAGTGCCTATCAGAATACCCATAATGTAGCCTCTGTCCTTTACCAGGATACGATTTATTGATTTTTCTTTCTATGCTAAAGGTAGGTATATGATAAAACAGAGTTACTTTCCTATAAACTAACGAAAGTTTGTTAATAAGTATAACTGAGTGAAGTAGCCTAGCTAGTGAACTGAAGAACACGCCCAACTTGAACATTTGTTACATGACAGGAAACTCATTAGGCGGTGTTTCTACAAAACACCACTTACCTAATAAAAACTTGAGTAACGAATTACAAAAGAAGATGAAAAATGGCATAGGTTATTCCCACGAAGCATGTTCTTCAAATTAGATCAATTGCTTTTTGTAATTGCATCTACGAATTGAATATTACGAAAAATTGCTGTATCTATTGTTAACTGTTGTCTGTATGAATAAGAATTGAAGAGGTTCTCTGATCAAATTGAGGTCATCAAAAAGTAGTGCCGTAGAACGACGAGAAAATAAGGTATAGTTTAGGTACCCAGTCGGTTTAAAAATGTTGTTTAATTTTCTTTAGAGTCCTTTAGACGAAAGAGTTAAAACATGTCATGCAAAATTATATTCCAAGTATTTATGAACACAAGTGATTAATTGAAAACTATATAAAAACTCGACTCTATCCTAGTTTTTCAACTTTTTTCGGAGGGCGAAGGCTTACAAAATGTAGCTAAGAATCTTATAGGAGACCAGACTAGTATTTTGATACCTCATTTATCTGCTTTAGCCGTTTTCATACTTGGAGGTAATAAAAAGTGTCCGTAAAGTACATAGAAACATGTCATGCAAAAATAAAAATATACACTCAAAACATAACCGGCGTTATTTTCTCGTTTTAGTTAAAGTTACAAACATACAGTTAGGTACCGATGCCAGAAACCAACATACCTACTCGTAAACCGACATACCTAATCGTAACAACATACCTACTCGTAACAACAAACCTACTCGTAAACCAACATACTTACACGTAAAACAACATACCTACTTGTAAACCAATGTACCAACTCGTAAAACAACATACATACTCATAAACGAACATACCTACTTGTAAACCAACATACCTACTCGTAAACCAATGTACCTACTCGTAAAACAACATAAATACTCGTAAACCAACATACCTACTCGTAAAACAACATACATACTCGTAAACCAACATACCTACTCGTAAACAACATAGATACTCATAAACTAACATACCTACTCGTAAACCAACATACCTACTCTTAAACAACATACATACTCATAAACTAACATACCTACTCGTAAACCAACATACCTACTCGTAAACAACATACATACTCATAAACAAACATACCTACTCGTAAACCAACATACCTACTCGTAAACAAGATACATACTCATAAACTAACATATCTACTCGTAAACCAACATACCTACTCGTAAACAACATACATACTCATAAACTAACATACCTACTCGTAAACCAACATACCTACACGTAAACAACATACATACTCATAAACTAACATACCTACTCGTAAACCAACATACCTACTCGTAAACAACATACATACTAATAAACTAACATACCTACTTGTAAACCAACATATCTTCTCGTAAACCAACATAACTACTCGTAAAACAGCAAACAAATGGCAACTTTGTCCATGTACCATATACCCTGATAGAAGATACCTACCGCTATCGTGTGCACTTGTGTAGCAACTTACACAGGTCTTAGAGATAAAACAACAATGAGCTTTAGAATTATCTCTCTTGCTAACAATGTAGATTCTATGTGGATGTCTGAGATAATTCATCATTTTATACTAAAAAATTTGGACGCTTCCGTGCTAAAAAACCGATTGATTTCATCTTCTCAAGTTCATTGTAAACCACGATGTGTTGTATTGTTTTTAGATAAGTTTTTGCGGTTTTAGTAAAGCACGGTCAAGGATTTTTTTGATTATAACTATAGTTTGTTTGAAAACAAATATGAAACTATTATCTACTCTGCTATTAGCAAAGTACTAGATTATATCCTAATCTTGGCGTTTACCCTAATAACGTAAGTTTATTAATATGCCAAACTACTTAGGAACTCAATTTTACATTTACGTAGGTTTACCAATTGCCAATTACGATCAATAAATAACTTAACCCAAAAAACCAACTAGGAAATACATGTGACCAACGTAAAACACCTCTTAACACCGCACACGCTAAATTTAATCATAGGTAAATACGTTCCGCATGTCAGAATAATTACTCTATTTTTTTAAACACATTAATATAATTTCAATAATAAACTAATTTAAATATTGCGTCAGATAGAGAAAAGTAACGCCTATAATATAATAGTTATTACAGTTTTAAAATGTTTGTTTTTAAATGCCCTTGGTGCGTTGTAGAGGTAATGTGTTTTAAATTATATTTATAAGTTGGTAATATTTTTTATCTGGGGATATGTTTAGTTCGATGAAATTTGTATAAAGCCTACGTTCTTATATTATACGGTTTTAATAAGTTTTATAGTTTTTAATACGAGATAGGAACAATTTATTTCATAAGAACTAGACTAGCATACTGCATTCATGTTTTGTTTGAAATTTTTTTATTGTATTTTACTGTTTAGCGATAGTAGAAACTGATCCATTAGTGGATCTGCAATGTGGATCAGACAAGAATGGAGCCACGATATAACCATGTATGCAAAACCAAATATGAATATATTCACTAGTTGCATTGAAGATAATGTCAAAAAACAGACATTTCTGCTCTACCATTACTCTATTTCCTCTTTGCGCACAATTTTATCTGCATCACTTAGCGCATTGTGCCAGTTTATCATAAAGTACGACAGCATTAAAACGATTTAGCGCTATTCCACACAATAGCCGGGAAAATAAAGAATGCAGGTAACATTTAAAAGACAAGAACACAATACATGTCATAGCAAATAAATTACCTAACACTGATACAGGCGACAGAGACGCATCGCCCGGTGAAGGGTCATCTCCTTTTATTCCTGATAAAAATATACCATTAAATTATTGCACTTGGCTTAAATTTATCACGCCTACGTGCGCCTTAACATATGACAATGATTTTACTTTTAATATCATCTTGGGTCAATTATTTCTTAATGATAATATTGAGGCAAGTAATGCTCTTAATTGTATGTCGGCTGTAGATTTGAAAATTACTTTCTGCTTTTCCAGTTTTGTATGTTTTGATTTATATTTTACATTGAAAACCTGAGACCTTTAAATGATACTTTTCTGTTAAATCCAGGACATTAGCTGATATTAATACTTACCTACCATCTATCTATTCATTCGAGGCATTGAATTGCCTTTGCATTACGCATGTAGTCTCAGCTTACGTGGGTAAACCTTGCTAATCGCACAAAGCAAATGTTTATTTAACCCTTTCTATTACATCGTCAGTTACAAGGACCTTGCAGATTAGTCACACATCATCAACGTCAAAGACAATTAAAGGAGATAAACGTATGAAAACATCGCTTGTATTCTTTGCAACTTTAGTTTTAACTTTTGATTTCATTATTCTGCCGAATTCATTGTTACGATTGGCTTTACTCAACTTTAACCGCAACGAGTAACCTCCAAAAATTCTCATAGAAGTTCTCACGCTGATAAAGCCTTGCTTGGTTATCATATTGAAGAATGATCATCATTAACATCAACAGCTACAACAGAAAGAAAGAGCATCTGTAGTCAGAATTTTATGATTTAGAGCGTCCTAAAGTTCCTAACCCTTAGTAGGATAATTTGCACTATTGACTAGAGTTAAATTAGACTTTATATCTTTAAAAAGAAGGTGCATACTCACTTGTGTCCAAGCCGATATCAGAAACCAAAACTGTGGTCTTCCCACAGTATTTCCCACTTTACGATATCATCAGTCCATCAGAAGCTTATAGAAAATATACGATTAACTTTTTGTTAACTAGTAGGTAGTATTAAAGCTGACCTTTTAACAAGACCATCGACATAATTTTCTTCGAATAATTACAATAAATGCGAACAGGTTTCGAAGGCGATCCGATACCAATGCTTTAATGCTTCCGGATTTTTGTAATAATCAGCTGATGGAAATGGGACGCTGGGTCAGCTGCTGGGTACTGACTGGTGTTACGGGGTGTAACGTACCATTCGCAACAAATCATGATACGTTACACCTTGTGCTACAATCCATTACAAGCGCCTTATTTCTCAGTATTGACTTCACGAACGCTCGTTGTGTAGCACGTTAGATTACGCCCTATAACGCCGGTCAGTACCCAGCTTTATATTTATTTTCAGAAATTCATAGTTTGTTTTTGCGGTTCAATAAGGTCAAGGTTACCTAGCTACCTATCAGTTTCGAGTGGTAGATTGGCACCCTTCGTTGACACTGAGTTCCAACCTAGGTGTTTTTGAAAGAAATTCCATTGCTATAGCTGTGTGAAACTTCTGTTATCAAACTGGCGGTCTGCTGGTATCAGGAAGCTATTGTGATCCCATCAAGTATAGTTTTGCAACATTGCGATTCTAATTCAGTTCCCATACCCCGCCACCGCATCAATACCAATCCGTCCTCCTAGCCAACAATGCAATCTCCAATCGCATGATGTATTGCACCTCATTCCCTGCAATCTAACCCCATATTGCTAACCAAACTAATATTGGTTTTCTTCAAATCACGCTAAATCTATGGGAAAGGAACCGCAATAGATTCTCTCGATTCTTTCACCCCGGATAAGATGGCTCCGTCGATTTCCTGGTGGTTTTGCGGTCTAGCCACTGTTTATCTGCGGCACAACTCAAATAAATCTATTGGGCAACGTAGCTAATGTCCCACTGGTTGGTTGGAAGTCGTGACACTTTATCGTGAGGAACGACCGGTCTTTTGTTACTACATGACCTCAAATGCTTAAAGTTTGTGTCGTCGACCTGTTTATAGAGCTACAATTGTAAAGAGGGTGTTTTATGGACTACTCCTTTAACCTTTCGATGATAAATAGTGCGATGATGCAGATACGGTTAGATGATTTATCCGGGCTGGTGTCTGGCGACAGCAAACTAGACTCGGCGTCGAAACAAAAATCAGGAGCCAAAGGCTGGCAAGAGAGAAAAAAAAAGGCTGAGACAAAGGATCATTCCATTCGATTTCATATTTCTATATTCTAATTCTTTTTATCGTCAAGTATTGTCCTTTCTGTGTTCATTATTATTTACGTAAAACTACAGAAGTCGAGGCGTAGATGCAACATGAAGTTGCAATAATCCGATGATGCCCCTTATAATTATTAGTCCAGCAAACTCACGTTTCCCGCAAATATCTTAGTGAAGCATCAATGGATTCTTCGTCATCGCCCCTCTAATTTCGATTTCACAACGAAGGCCACCAAAGTCGTGATCGTCTTGGCATAACTAGATCATAGCCGAATGCCACTTACATATCACATAATTCGGTTTGCAAGGAGTAATTGAAACGTTAAATAGTTGGAAATTGGACAGATCGGTCGTGACCGGAGTTATGCAAAGTTCTAAAGGAAGCCCGATGGTTTGGGTGGCATAATCTAAGTACGCTTTTGTAGTCAATATTGCCAAACTCAGGTGAACTAGAAAACTAAAATTGAAATTGTCAGGACGAAGGAAAAAAATACTTTTCATTCAGCCAAAAACAACAGAATGTTATTAAGGTTGTATGTGTGTGTATGTATGGAGATCGTAAACTCCAGTATTAATTTGCGAAAATAGATTCATCGTAACCTTATTCTCCAAAGCGAATACCAACGACCTTGACTTGCAAACATATCAAGTCGACCATCCATTGACATAAAGATTCCAGTACGCTGAGAGTTCAGAATAAGTGCCAATAACTTCACAAACCATCTGGTACAGTAGCAAAATGAATGTCAGTAAGCGGCTTAAAATCTTAAAAGGTCGTGAGGGATAGTGATTGCCATCCGAGGCATCACGAGGCATGCGTTGCGCAAGCCGCTAAATGTTTCCAATTGTTATGTTCCTATTGATGTTTGATAACCTTTTAGTGAAGATGAGTTATTTAGTTGAATGAATGCTACTGATTGAGTAAATTAATGCCTACCTTTAGTAGTTTTGCTTGCAGCTTTGTATGCGATAGTGGAAAATGGTTTTTGGTAATAACTGAAATACATTGTTTAGGCGGACTTTCAATTGTACCAATCAGGTTTTTTTTTCTAAAAGTTATTGAGGAACCCTGTGTAAGAGAAATTTGAAACAAAAGATCATTGATTTTATAGTCAAGAAAACCAAAACCCGACTGACTGAGCATTGTAGTACTCTGAGTTAAATCACCTATCCAGTTACATAAACACTGTAGCCGAAATCGTCATGAACGACATCACTATCATCAAAAACATAAGAAAAGTATAAAATACTGAAGGGGTATTTTCCACAGTTCAAAAGCCAATGGACATCAAGAACCGACCACGCATCCCCATCCCTGACGAGGATCCCTACAGCATCGCCACAAACGTTAATGGGTCTGGCTCCAGCGGCAGTTCCGGCGGCTATGGGCACAACGGCCACAATGGACTGGTGGCTGCCACGAGGGAGCAACTCATGATGCAGATGGGCCAGAGGAAAGGCGAGCGTCCTCCGAAACTGCCACCGAGAGAGAATGGATACGGACCTGCTGATATACCCAAGGTAAGAAATACTTTGTTAATTCTAAACCAATCAATGCTCAGCGTGGGATTAAATTACCTAAATCTTAGCCCGGAGGACCGCCATTATTATTTTTTGTTTAACATTTATGTACGAGGTGCCTTGATAAGCGCCGCGTAAGGACAGCCTTACGTGACGCGATTCCGTGGATTAATAAGAAGAGCCAATATGGCACGTATAAAAGAAGGCTATGCCCAGTAGTGGACTAGTATAGGCTGATGATGTGTGTGTGATTTTGTATCACACTTATATTTATTAAGGTGAAATGTTGGGTGTTTGTTACTCTTTTATGTTAGACATCAATGGTTCAATTAATTTAACGATTTAGGATTGCTTAGAAATCAAATAATATCCCTAAAAAAATCGACTTCGACGGGACTTGCACTCGCATCCTTCCCTCAGTACGAGACCTCTGAGTGTGAGGGCTTACGCACTACATTAACAAAAGTCTTAGGATTACTCAACGAGACCTGGATACATAAATCTCTCCAGGTGTAAGAAACTTCAGCGTAAAAGCGTAATAATGCTGTGACGCTACTACTTTAAGTTCACAAAAAACCTACCTAATTATGGCTCTTACCTACATTATCGCCTGGATCATTCTTCAGATAATATCATGTGAATTACAATATTTATAACACAGCCATAACTATAAAAAATTGCATGGACCAGAACTGAATTAACAGCGATTCGGTCCCAAAGTTGCCCATGATAACAGGGTTCTTCGTAGAGCCGCAAGCGCAAACCTTCTATGAAATTAACGTAATGAGTCCTCAAAATAGTATCTTTTATGACTGAATATGATTACCTTGATTCCATATAGGGGTTAAGGTACTTTTGGGGTTAACATCGATGTTAAACATAGTTTTTTTTGTAATTGATTGACTGAATTTACACTGAATGCTGATTTGGTCATAAATCAGTGTACTTGGGCAACTTCTACGGGTGCTAAGTTTTTCTGTTTGATATTTAAGTTAGAAAAACTATGTTTTGGGGTCGCAAAACTATGCGAACAAACTCACTGACATTATGCTAGTAAATAATAATTTGTGGTTTTGCACTGACGAGGTAATTTCAAAGGTGAAAATTGCATTACGAAGGCTACCTCGTGTCTTGTTATATTACAAAAAAGTACGAACAATACGTAATTTTTTTGTAATAATATGCTATTTTTATGAAGATAATTTTCAGCATAATATAAGTATATTTTATTGTGATTGCCTTGGAACGAGCTAAGAAGATTGTGGTATCCTTGTAATTTTGCATCGAAGAACCACCTAGCTTACGAAATGTTTAGCTTAGACTTTAACAAGTAACTCAGCATTTGCACGATTGATTTCCAAACTTTTCGGAATGACACAACTTAAAAATATTATCAAAAATAACTTAGGTCCCTAATATTTTTATTTTAATAATTTATTTAAGAATATCCAAGCCACAAAATTTAAGGAAAGAGGCAAGTGAAATGCATTAGGGATAAGGGATAAGACAGTTTATGTAAATTGAGTTTTAAAAAACGTAAAGGCGCTATCTTCATGATGAATGAACGTTTCTTGGTTGATGCCGGAGAAAAAATTACAAGCAAAGATAATAAAATGTATTTTAGTCCTTTACACATTAAAATACATAAATTTACAAAAGTAGTACCTGTCTTAACAATAAAAGTAATCTTAACAATAAAAGTGCATAGTTTTATACCACGCTACCTAAGAAGTACGTACTAATTAAATTAAATTATTTCAGACAACCCAAAGATAAGTGCTTCCCCGTTCAACCCACAATTTTTCTACCCATTATTATTTTTCCACGTTCAAAGCAAAAATATGCTCCGTTCTACCCAATCCAAGTCACAGTGTTAACAGTACAGACATCATAAATCCATTGATTACCTAGATTAGAAAAATGTCACATAGATTAATTAAAGTAAAGGGATAAATCTGTTTGGCACATGAGTTAATCAAGCTTGGTATCCAGTGCGTTTGCAGATTACTGGAGTGTCTCAGCCAGAACCCTTATCAAACAGTTTGTGTGGATTAACTTAAGTTACTAATGACGCAAAACAAGTAATAAAAGCAATATAACTATAGCCCCATAGCTCAGAGCTACAGAATATACCTATAAGTGTATGAAAAACATAACAGTGTTGGAGAAAAGCGAAAGCAGATTCCATTTAGCGTCTATCTGTATACCTACGCTACCAGATAATTGTTTACGCAACCACAATGGTGCAGCCCGCCAACCAGCAATCTCAACGCCATCTATGAAATTGATAGTTTCACAGATAAAATCTTGCTCTTTCATAGGTCGGCGTCAGCACAGCGTATGTGACACTATACAAATGAAACAATGTCTTTTGTGTGTCAGTTTAACTTTAAAGTAAATCGTATGCTGAATATAGAATTCCCTATTTTAGCTTATCGCTGTATTCAGATTTCGAAGATACGTTTGTGTTACTACCAGTATCTCTATCTGTAGCAATAGCAGCATTTGACCGCGGCTTCTTTTAATGTAAAGAAAACAAAAAATGTATCACCATGTAGTCCAAACAAAATAAAAAATTGATTACTTTATCAGTTGATACAATCAGAGGTATTCAAATTATCAGCATTTACATCGTCAGTAGCCTCACCTGCAACAATATCCATGCTTGCAAAAAGTTGTTTCCTGTTTTCTGCCAAACTTGTTTTCCAAAAATATCATGCTCAAGAGTCCACAATTTGTGGGGATCCATCAACCTCAAGGGTGGCGCCAATATTTTAAATGATAAAGATGCCGAGGCTTGCGCATCACCACACTCATTCCCTGCACCTTGTTCGTTGGCAAAAGATTGTAAACGCCCACATTGCATTTTATTACAAGACTTTTAGTTGAGACTTTCTCGGTTTCACACGTTGCTATTACGTGTTGTTTCGAGTTTACATGCAGGACATCTTTGCAGTTGACTTTTTTGTTCTTTTTGGTACACAAGTCTTGTATTTTACACGAAAATAGCAATTTTCTTGTTTTTTATTAAGCTTAATTCGTCCTACTGCTGGGCAAAATCCGAACGAAAAACGAAGTAGAACGAAATTAATTTGATGGTCAAAAATATCGAAGAATGTTTTGTTTAGTTCCAGATGTCTCAAAATGTCTCAAACCTAATTATTGTTTTGTATATTTCAGCCTGACTACGACGATATTGATATAAACGGCCGAGTCCCAACCCAGTTCCCGAGAGGCAAGTCGGATAAGGGCAAAGACAACAAGAAATATGGTAAGAAATTTTATTTACTAATAATTTTCACTTGTTTAGCTAATGACACTGATAAAGAAAGCTCGACGGGGTGAGGTAATGCCGATATGCACGCAAGTCAAAGTCAGACACATAACCGTGCCAGCAAGTAAATATTAATAAATCATTCTAGACAATTCTCACAGCATCATCTAGCAAGCTAAGCAGAGCTTGTGTTATGGGTTCTGGATATCTGATACATTTACTTAAGTAATACATACATTAACATTATAATAAACGTAGAAAATACCCTGAACACCCGGAACAAATAACTACAGATCGTACAAACATGTGTCCCGAGGCGGGAATCGAACCAGCAACTTCCAGTGTCGTGGGCGGACCTTAGCCCGATGCGCCACAGAGGTCGTCATCAAGTATGTAGGTATTAAGATACCTATTTCTGAAGCAAACGTGTTTGTTTCAGAATACTTTCTGCCAAATTGTAAAGAATTTGAGGATTGTCCTCGATTAAGTATGATTTTATCGTGTCACCCTTTTAAGGTGCTCCAGGGTATGTCAAGTGCTCCGTGTCTACTGTGATATATGACCCTTTGATGCATTTACATGTCCATGTGAATTTAACCTTAATTTGTGATTTGTTTCTTTTATTAATAGTTGTCTTGAATTTCACTTGCGCTTTCTATATTGTCATTTATCTCTTGTAAGGTTTTATCTACAAAACAAACCCTTGGGCTCAATTTTCAATCGCTTCAATATTAATATATGATTGGTTAGCAGGATAGAATCCTCAGAATAAAGAAACGGAGTTATTGACGGAATGGTTCTAGATTGGTTTCAAGTTCGACACTTTTTACGTGATTCCTTCCATCTGTAATTTTTTTCATGTAAAGTAGAATATCAAAACGCGTCTATGGTGGCGGTTCTGCGACGATACCATTGTCATAGGAAAGCGATTAGTTTAGCAGCCTTATTCTTGCCCTTTGCCCAGTGTCGCATTTATAAGATTAAGTTTATGAAATTTTACTCAAATGTAAATTGTTACCTTCGTATTCCTCCTCTACGCTTTCTCGAAAGCTGTAGCTTTCGCTACACTTAATCATCTAGTTCACATGACACAAGCATTACTTTGGAGTTTGATGACGGTATGTGAAATGGTCTAGCATATCATAGGTAGACATCTATAAGATGTCTAGGTAGCGATGCACCTCAGACGTTGGTAGTCGTTTTGTACAAAAGTTTTGTCCATATTTCACAAATATTGCAGTAAATCTAGAGCCTATAGTGATATGTTGCACATTCAAGTGATATAATGTTCGCACCAGCTTTGATATACATTCTTAAACACTATTAAATATATGGAATACAATCGTTGTATAAATACCGGGTTCAACTCATAAATTCGCCGCGTTGTCACCTTCGGTTGTGCTCGGTGGAGTCTGCGACATGATGAAAGGTTTCTCGATCTGGAATCATACCTACAGTGTCTTTAGGTAATGTATTTATTTTGACGAACTCTGTGGCGCAACGGGTGAAGGTCCGCTGAAGGGCAAACGTTGCCGGAATCGAACCTCGGAAAAAAGTTTGTACGATCTGCAGATATTTGTTCCGGGTGTCGGTGTGCGGGTCCGGGTACATTTTATGTATTATTTCATATAATCATCTAGTACCATAACACAAGCTCTGTTTACTTCGGTGCTAGATGATGCTGTGTGATTTGTCCAGCATTATTTATTTTATTTACCTGAGTTTACCTTCTCGAAAAGAGAAACAATTAAGATATTGTTGGCCTTTGAGTTTTACTTATCATTTTGGCATGTCAAGTGCATGTAGACATTTAGAATTTTCGCTTACCGCTTGACGATAGATTTGGTATCACTATTTCAGTTTTTATTTGACCCTGTGTTACCTTAAAAGTCAACTCTTCCTAGTTGACCTCATAAGATACTACCTAAAACAAAAACCTATTTATTACGCTTTTTCTTTACAATTTCTCCTAGCCTAACGTACTTACTTTTTTCGACGCGCTCAATTCACACGCAGCACCAAGCCATTGGGTTTGGATACTTAACCGACTATTAAATTGAAGTCGACGTAAGCAGCCGTAATTTTGCACCAGCAAGACTATTTGTCCATTAAGTGGAACTAATGGGTAGCATGGTAGCCGTACAAGGCAGTATTGAACGCGTCTTCGTTTGTGGTCCCTTAAATATTGCCTAGAATAACACCACACATTCCCTGATTGGGCTAATTTATATTTTAGAGTTCTTTCGCTTTTTTTCTTTGAGAGTTCTTTGTATGTGGTCCCTTAATTGCATTGTTTTTCGTTACCTACCGCTGCGGTAAAGACGGTTTGTCTCGACTCGAGAGCACCTATTCAATGTCTCTCGAGAGACATTGAATAGGTGCGCCTACTTTTTCTTCGATAGTTATTGGCCGCGAATCTTGCCTAGACAAATTCACACACACAATACAAAATGTACACATTAACTTTAACTATTTTAACATCTGATTTTCTTTATATATGTTAACAGATACACAATATTTTTATTTACCATAACGATTAAAGATTATTTATATTTGACTAGCTGACTCGACAGACGTTGTCCTGTCTTAACTATGAATATTGAAATTTTCTAATTTTCAGCGCAACCTTCCTATTTTTTTCTTTCCTAAGAAGTTTCTCCTGACAATAACAAACACAACAAAAAAAGAATTAGCGAAATCACAAAATAGGAAATAGGTAGGGAAATAGGGATTATTTTTATATACCTACATGTATATAATATAATGTATATTTTTAGATAGATTGATTGATATAACCTGATAGGTTTTGAAACATTTAAGTAGGTAGGTACATAGGTTCGATTTCGTGTTCAAATATGGTAGGTCAAATCTTAAATACAGAACTTGACTTGGCATATCATGCTGTCAAGTGCAAGATCACGATCTGCATATCACAAAGTCAACACAACAGACATTTCTAGTTCAAAATATTAAACATGTTCCCTCAAGGGTTATGTATGAGAATACGACAAAGCGGGTACTACCTAATAATTATTGACAAGTAAAGAAACAAATTGGACTATTCTCGCTTGTTTCGTTAAATTTCTAAAATTACTGACTACTCTACGTCCTGCAGCTTTGCACGCAGTTTTCCAGTATGATATGATGAAAATTAACAAATTTCTTTATGATCAGCTGTTTATGCGTGACAATGACAAAAAGGTAATAGGCAGAAGGTGAGCCAGACATAGCCATATCCATGTGCCAATGATAGATAGTTTCGCTTTTATTATATTACTAGAATATTATGTGTATATGTTTATTTATGTTTAAAAACATGTTGTGGCGACCCCATCTAGCTTGGGTTAGCGACCAGAAGAAAAAGTTTATATGTATAGATTTTACGAACAACCATCCGTAAAGTATGCACCAAAAGTGTCTCTGTTAGCAATGACTGCCAGACAATACAAAGGTGGCGCGCCATTTCGCAACACCCTGGCATTTTGGAGTATCCTTGATATTTCATACGGTATTCGAGGCGTAGGATGCGGAACGTTTACCGTTTAGTTAGTCTGTGAACGGACATTATACAGTAATGAAGTTTTACTAGCACATAAAACAGAAGTTATGATGAAGTCTTAAAAAAATAATTAAATGCCAGTTACGAAAAGACCCAAGCCTTTTTACACACACAAAAATCTATAAATCCGCAGGCCAATATTCTTTTTAGCCGTGCGATGTTAGAATAGTATAGAAAAGCATTGCATTTATAAGCATTTATTTAACAACAGTATAAACAGTTGAAAACAAGACACACACATGTATAGGATAGGTAGATACATAAAGCTGTAATAAAAGGGCCCCCACTCAGCATAATACTGGCTAAGGTCCTGTAAGAGACCTAGCCGATGCTGGTCTTCCGTTAAATCCGTATAGATGACGTCATGAACGGACCTACGCTTTTGTAGATATACCGAAAGATAAGCGTTCACACTGAATTTTTATGTACATTCCAGATGACCCTTACTACTGCGGCCTGCGCGCACGCGTCCCTAACTTCGTGAAGACGAACGGCAAGCACATCCCGCCGATGGCAGAGCGGCTGAAGGAGGTCCCAGCGCCGGTCCCAAGCAAGCGCTACAGCGTGGCCCACCCCCACCACTTCCCACACATGCCCCCCTTCGTCCATGCTCCCATGCCCCCCGCTGCACTCTGGCACGCTCGCTCTTATGAGAGCGGAATCGGTGCGTATGACAGACCCAAGAAGGAGAAGCTCATGTACCAATTCTATCCAAACAGGGAGCCCCGGATGCGACCGCTGATCATCCAGCAGCCTCGCTAGACTAACTCGCACTTTAATCCCAAGGACTCTTCGCCCCCGATCTTGGTATTTAACTTTCTGATATTACGGCTTAGCTTGGTAGCACTGCCTTGCTTACAGTTTTATTTTTGACGATTACCTTGCCGCCTTACCCTTTTTTATCATTTAGTAGATTCATATTTTTTTTAAATAAAATATAAGTTTATAAAACATTTGCGATTTTAAAGAAGTTTAAGGTTAAGCCGGAGTCCCTGTGCTTTTAGCCCTATTTTTGTGCCCTGGAAATTATCACAATATTACCCGAATATTCCAAACGTAAACTTGCTCAAATTATTATTCTAGGAAAGTACCTATCCTTTATTATCTTCGGGCGGCTGAGGTATCGTTATTATGTATATCTTATGACACATATAAAATCGCACCCCATACTAAGTACATTAAAATTCATGTTACCTACATCTTCTAACAGATATCTACCTTCTGTTTCTCTAAACCTTGCAAGCTTTGCCCTTATCTTATTTTTATTTTATGTCCACACTTTCTTATATGTGCTTGAGTTAGGTATCATAAGCAAATAATTATGTAGTGTGAAATTGAGGATAAATTGTAAAAACAAACTTACATACCACTTAAAGATAACAACAATCAGTGGGTACGTAGCTACCAACATACTTCAGACTTAGATGTCGACTACACTTCACATTATTTAGAAGTCGTTTGTGATCACATTTTTGCAACCACCACTGAAATTTCAAATTAAACCCAAGCCGTGGAGGATTTACTAACAACATCATGAAGTTCGTTAATAATGCCACTAATTTCAAGGATACCGATGTTTTCTTTACAGATGGAGAGCATTACGACCCATACGCTATTTACGGACGACTGCCAATGCCTGGACGTGGATTTCCACCACCGCCAGCTCCTCACGCTCGCCACATGTTCATAGGAGAGTGGGATTAAACCTTCGTAGGGATTACATTTCAAATCGGAAGTTCTGCGTCTTCAATAGGCCAATAGCATAATTAGGGATTCATAAGGTAGACTTCAGGAAAAATATTGTAAAACAATATAAACTTTCTCTACTTAAATTACATGCAAACTATGTATATTTATTATGACAAACATAACTCTCGAAATTTGCAGCAAATAAAACATATATCAAAGTCAAAGTCAAAAATTCTTTATTTCCATAAATACAATAAATGTACACTTAGAAAAGGTCAAATTCTTAATAATTCAACACTGACACGGAAATAAAGTGATATTTTTGATTTCAGTCGCTTCGGTATCTACTTATTTAGGTTGCCTAAATGTTTTCTGTTAATATGGGTTTCATATTAACAGAAAACATTTAGGCAACCAAGACAAGTTTAAGTTATAACGAATAAGGCAATGCTATTGTAAAGGTATGTGGATATATAAAAGTATAAATGTTTATGGAAGGTTACAAATGTAATTAAAATTATTTATTTAAGAAATTGTAGATCTGCTCGTAGTCGACAGTACGTGTAATTTTATACATAAAAAAAAATCAAAATAATGGAAATTTTGAACAGCTCTTTGTAAATTTTGAATTGTATTGTATTATGAATTGAATTGTTAGTATGTTGTAAATATTAAATGTTGCTTATAATTATCGAAAAACATAATAAACATGAGAACATTTTTAAAATTACCATAGCATCAATAACTGCTCATCGTTTCAAATTAGGTAGGTAGGTACCTTTTTAGTTTATCGAAACATGTTTACCATAATATTAAGTAGGTCGATAACTCATCAATGTGCTTGTAGCAACTAAATAGAATTAAGTTAATATCACTGCCACATTTTTATACTTGTGATTTGTTAGATGATCTTCGATTGCAAATATTTTTTTCTCAATCCTAGTCAACAGAAACACAGGGTTGCGGAGTATCTATAAATTATATAATTAAATAAATACCATGCTCACGGCTGTATTCATATCCTAAAATATTATATTATTTTACTTTATTTGAAAGCTTATTTAAATGTTTGTATAAAAATTAGACAGAAATTTCTTATTGTTATTGACTTATTTTTAAAATAACATTTTATGTAAATTATAGGTCTTTTAGACTTTGATCCTGGTCCTTTTTTTAAAGTCTTAATTTCAAGTTTAGGAGCCATTTTTGATATGCTTTTTGACTTATTCTATTAGGAACATGTAGATGTAAAATGTATGAAATTTTGCTTGTAATATTGTAAATATCAATTTCGTTATACTTTTCTTAATGCGCTGTATAGTTAGTTACATATAAGAACAATACTCTTAGCAATAAGACAATTTTGTCAATTAATTTAGTGTCACAATTTTGTACCTACTATTTAAAATAGAAGGTAAAGATTTTTTTTGTATAAAGTAGGTATTGTATAGACCGCAATTTTGAGTTCATTGTAGGTATCTTCATGTAAGGTGCTATTATGTAGCTAGGTATAAAATAATGTAGGAATGTGTAAGTAATATTTTTTTATTATCCATATTATGAAATGTCTATTTATTCAAAACAAACAAAAGTGTATTCGTCCAAAAATAAGGACAGTGGACCGATACCTATGTACATCAATAAAAATATTGAGGACCTTACTACTCAATGTTTTTAAATTATCAGAATTTCAAATAATAAGATAGACAACTAGGTCAAACAAAACGTATTTTGATTTTCGACTTCATCTCCAAGTAGCGTGATTGTTCGTCTGAAATAGTCATGGTTTACCATAAGTTTTAGCATAAAATATTTTTTACGAATTTAATTTAGTCTCATACCTACAACAACATCCTTAAACGTATCGCAGGGTGTTGGCTATGTAACCTACTTTAAGAAACATATATCTGAATAAACAATAAAAACATATTTTTAATAACTAAGCTGTTTTACTAATTTCAATGATTTAAAGAACATTCAAAAACTCTCCAGCTCCGATCCACTTCTTGACTAAATACTTTATATACCTTCTTGCTTCTTTAAGTTCTTCAGGGTCTTCAGATCTATTTGAGAATAGATCTCGACAATGTGACGAAAATGGTATAATTTTAGCTGGTGCATCATATGACACATCTTCCAAAATACTCAGTCTGTGCCAGGGATCCAATTTACCATTCACAAACACAACATTCGTAATATTTGGATTAAGACCCCCATACATTTCATTGGATTTCTGAACTCCTTGATCGACACGTTCTTCGTCAAAATTTGGTCCAAAAGTAGCTGTACACATGTTGTAAAAGAACTCTATAGGAATATTATCAGTAAACGGCTGGTTGTTTGAATTCGTCGTTTGATAATAGCCAAACTCTGTGCAGGTTTGATATATCCAAGCCATGTACCAGTCAATCTGTTTTATAGATTCAATCATCCTGTCGAATTCATAGTCATAGCATCGACCTCGCTCATTCCACATATCGGTCTCATCGTCTTTTGAAGAAAACACATGGAAACTATTATCTATATCTATACACTGCTTCTCTATGGACTCTAAATCTCCATATTGAGCTTGGCTCATAAATACCGAAGCTTTATCTAAAAAGAACAACTGTTGATTTTCAAGTTTA
The DNA here is from genome assembly GCA_963662085.1 of Eupithecia inturbata. NCBI lineage: Eukaryota > Metazoa > Arthropoda > Insecta > Lepidoptera > Geometridae > Eupithecia > Eupithecia inturbata. The sequence goes on along the minus strand of OY759177.1, from coordinate 13,307,621 downwards.
TTCATATCGGTTTCTTCGCATATTTGCTCCTCCTCCTTAAGCCGTTTTATTCCTTCATCTGAAGTAAACAACTCTTCGTAACGTCTAAATATTTTACCTATTTTGTCATGGCATCCCGGTGTACCATATTGTTCAAAGACGTCACTTACAGTTTCAAGGTATTCGAAGAAATCAGCTTTCGCTAGGACTGGTCCACTGCTTGCTATGGCAGCATCCACCAAGTCCGGATACATTAGTTTCATCCACGCCGCTAAATTACCGGCGTAAGAACCACCAACGACAACAACCTTTGAAGAAGAAAATAATGGCGAAAGCTTGATTCTTTCCTGAATAAGCTTGGCGTTGTCTGCTAACGCTTGTCTTGAACTTAAAAACTTGATATTTTCAATTGTGAAGTTGTTGAAAGGTTTGCTTTCTCCGTAATATCTATGCTCGGTAAGAAACATTGCTCCATTGGTTTCTTTTGCCAGTTCAAACATAATTCCTGTTTTAAGAAATCCTTTGCCAGCTTTACCTTCTCCATTCATAAATAAGAATACTGGTCCTTTGGGTTTCCACATGTCCAGTCTTTCGAAATACCTCATTTTCCATGTTCGGCTTTCGTTATTATCGAAGTGGTCCAAAGGTTGGCTCATCCTTTTCGTTAGGATTGGTGCGAAGTCGAATAGACCTGCAGTAGCGTTAATCTCTTTGAATAAAAAGTTGAGACCATCGCGGTGACCGTAAAGGGAAAACCCATTTGCTAAATTGTAGCACGAAGATAGAAACACAGCTAGCTCTGCCAAATACATGTTTGTTAGTAATTTAAAATGATAAGTTATCAACCACTTAACACGGTATTTATGAAGGTATGAAGTGTGCATCAATTACAATAGCGTAGGTACCAGTATTTGGAATGTTAGCTTTATCTGATGCGGGCATGGGCGGTGGCAGGGGGGTGCCAAGGTGTATACTTGCACCCCTTGGGAATCTTGCGATCAAAATTACCAACAGCTATTGAAATTAAACTCCTACATTTTAATTTCTTTTTTTTGTTAGGATGATTTTGTACCAATTAATTAGCATCAATTACAATCTTTTTATTTAGTAGTACCTACTTAGAAATACAATCTAGATCATAATATTGTGTCTTTCTATTTTTTTACTATTTGTTTGTGTCCTGTTTTGTGTGCCAAATAAATAAATAAATAAATATGATTTTGTTCTATATTTGTTGTATTTTTTTTAATAAAATGTAGTTGGCAATTATACTAATTTCCATGTATTGGACATATGCTATTGGAAAAAATTGCGTGAACTCAGTAGGTACTTTAGGTAGGTACCATCGGTAGAAGATGCGGTTGAGAATGGTCTTACTCTGCTTGTCACAACGTGTACGATTGAAAGACCATTTAGCACATAGAGAACAGTTAAGACTTGGAATAGGTCTATTACAGGAGACGAGCAGCTGCTGTCTGGATTATGCTTGTTGAGTGCTCACTAGGGCATACGTAATAAGCAAGGACAACAAAGACACCTTCATGGAAAACGTTCTAAACAAGTTCAGTCAGAACACGCCAACTACAGTTAATGTGTACACACAGTACGTACACAATACATCATACATTTCTTTTTTTATGTCTTTTATTATTTTTATACAGGGTTTTAAATAATTATGTCACCCTTATGAATAAAGTTTTACATTACTAACCCGATTCTAATCTTTCTATAAGATCTGCAAAATATTTTTCAATCAGCGCCCTGGCATCCATTTTAAAGAGCAGTTCTGTGTTAACAAATATATGAACAAGTTTAAAACATGGTTTAAAACTAGAATACGTTCATAAATAAAACATTAAATTAATAGATTTGATTTGAGTATGTACATAATATGTACATACTCAAATCAAATCTATATATATATATTATGAATAGTGCTTAGTTTATTTATATGTAAACTTTCCGATGGAGCTGGACTCGAACCAGAGGGGTGATTATTTGACGTTAGTAACGAGACGATATCGTGGAGTCACCTTTTTGTATATGGATTTGCCTAGTTCTCTGTCCGCACGATAGAGGCGCTTTACAAAATTGTATGGAAAAAGAAGATGTCACGATCACGTCCTCACCCCCCTCTAAGTCTCATTACCTATCTTCATGACTCTATTGTATTTTATTCATTCTATTTATATGCGTATGAAATTACAGAATTTGTTATTAGCAACATAGGTAACGTATTTTACTTATGTAGTAGGTATTTTATATAGAGGTAGTTTTGTCCTCTATTTATGCGCATGTACCCACTTTTATTACTATGTCTGTCTCTCCCAACAAGGTTTGCTGGAAACTATTTTTTATTAACTATTTTTAGGGCTAAGTTCGCCTTTGCCTTTGTATTTCTAGTTAAATGTTTTATTTGTATTTTTTATATGCATTAAAGAATTAAAAATTAAGAGCTAGATAGCTAGGTAGTTAATAGTAGTAGTACATTGATGCAAGTGTGGTGTACATTGTATATTCTGTGGGATGGCACTACGCCTAATGGAAAATTATTGGCTGCCTGGGTATTTTTCTGGCGGCGCCCATGGATGCGGGTCCACGCTTCGTATTTCAAATATATTTTAAAATATTTCTAGAACTTCTGAGTTGCTACGTCTAACTATAATTAAGTTACAAATTATCTTCATCGTCTTCCCAATGCAGGTGGCGTTGTCAGTACAACATGTATTTTTCTTCGACTCAGCCTTTCTCTTTACTATCTAGCCGTCATCTCCGTACTCACCTTTGCAGGTAACAAATGTTGTTTTTTTAACAAACCAGTAATATAATGTTATAATGTCGTGCATATTTGACTTTATGTTTCTAAAGTATATTATAATTAGCCCTGGTCATCCCACTGCTGGGCAAAGGCCTTCCCCCACTCCCTCAAGACATCACGTTCACCAGCCAGCTCCCGGCCCGGATTTCTTATAATTCGTTTCGCAATACCGTATGGGTATAAAGTTTATAAACCTATATACTACCGCTATAAAGTTTTTAAAGTAACCTGAATACGATAATTTCACCTGGTTCACTGTATCCTGTATCACCTGGTTTCCATGGCAACGGGCGTCAACAGCTTCATCCATGTGTCATCAAACTAAATTAGACTTGAATTATAACTAGATGTCGCCAGTGTAATCTAAATTTTTTGCACGTGAACACATAGACCTTCGGTCAGGGAAAGTAAGGGAGGGGTGATTTCGTTCGTCCGATACATAGATGAATATTATCTATAAACCGGAATTTGAAGTCGGTTTATCATTTTTTAAAACACGCCTAATTGTTGTCTATATTAAAGACAACAATCGCTGCAGCTGTACCTACAGGTACCTACGCTATACGATTGGATTCCAAAGATTTTTCTATGAACAAGCGAAGCGAATCTACGTAATAACTCTTTGCTAGCAAAGAGCATTTGTGCGCGCCCGTATCTTCGGCGTGGCCAACTGGTTGCCATGGCAACGCTAAAGTTCAAACAAAACATTTTCTCAGCTGACCTAATAGAAAATAATCTATTTGCGCGTAATTATGGATTTTTCCGAGGGCAGCGAGCGCGGCCGCCGGCGACCGGACTCGCGGCCTGTCTCGCGGAGAGGTTACCGTGAATACACGAACAGTGGGTCTGGAGCGTCAAGGTAATTCTATCAGCTTTATCAGATGTTTAACCCCTTGTTTCTTGCATTAAGTTTTAGTGAATGTAAAATGGTAAGTTAGCTATTAGGCAATAGCCAATTTAGTTTCACAAGTAATTAGGTACCTACCTATTCTCTACTAATATAATGACGTCGCAAGTAAAGCGTGGCTTAGGTCCAATTGTTGCAATTGAACGCGATCAACATAAGATAAACTTGGTTCAGCGCTTAAACGATTTCAGCGTTAAACGCACGTTGATCCGGTTGATATATTCCCAACCACCCCATGCTGAACTTAATTTAAGAAACGGTGAAATTGGACCTTAGAATTAGGAATAATATCCTCTATTTTACTGTCGCTGCATCAATCTTACCAATACCTACATGTTTTGGTAGGAGCGGCACAATGCGTCCTACATCGGCGTACCGGGGCAGCACAGCAAGGCTATCGACGGCCGGCTTCGGACCAGCGCCTCCGACAGCCAGCCGCCAGCCGACAGCTATGACTGGCTTCTCTATGGTAAGTGTTTAGAGCATTCACTGCCCTGTTTGGGTACCGGGGCAGCACAGCGCGGCTTGACTGGCCATGACTGGCTTCTGTATGGTTAGTATTTAAAGCATTCACTACCCTGCTCGGAAGAATCTGTCCAGCCTCTGTGAAGCGGCCAACCCTAAGGGGCGCGCCGCAGCTACAACACTCTACGTGGGCACTCATAACACAGAATAACGATGCATCTAATGCAGACGAAATTCTCTTATAATTATATTACTGCCTGCCTACCTATTTATAGTAATAATAATAAAACTCTTATGCTGAACAATCCACGTAGCACAACGTAAGCAGAGCTTGTGCTATGGGTGATATTACCTATGTATATATGTATACATAGAAAACACCCAGAACAAATATCTGCAGGATAGTACAACATAATCGAACCTGCGACCGCAGGCGGCCATTCGCTCGCTGCGCTACAGAGCTCGCTTCTTTTATTCATCTTCATTGTAATATTGGTGTACCAGATTGATAGGCCAATAACCCAGCAAGGAATCTCCGGTGTCCGCACCGGAACCGCGCGAGGTTTCCGCACCAGACAACTCCAGGACAAGCGGTACTGGGAGGAACTGATGCAAGTCAAGGTGCGAGAGATGAAGGCGGAGATCGCGAGGCTTAGCGAGAAGGCAGATGCGGGGGAGAGAGAGAGATCCGCGAAGAAACATTACGAGAAGAGGGTTCGAGAGCTGGCGCAAGAGTTGACTGGTAAGGGATAATTAAACCTTAGGTAGATTCTAGGTTATTTGCTGATTAGCTTCAAAATAAGAAATTTGGGATCCCTAAAAATTGCTAAATCCATTTACAGATCTCCAAGGCCGATTAGCCGATTACAACACAGCCATTCGCATAGTAAATGGTGAGGCAACAAAGGCGACTGTTATAGAGCAAACGCGAGTGCTGGAAGCCAGTAATCGGAAACTTCAAGATGAGGTGGAGCAAGTGTTCATGGAGAAACAACGGAAGGATAATCAGCTCAGGCAGCTACGGGAACAAGTGGAAAAGGTACGTACGAAACGAAATATCTTCGTTAAAGAGTTCCTAAGCTACACAGATTTGAAAATCCCCGACTTTTAGTATAAAACCCGGGTACACAGATGAATATCATCAAAACACTAAAACGTCTGTAGAAACAGGGATCTACTATTTTTTTGCCATCATACGTAGCTAATAACACTCCTGAACAGGTTAGGTACTTTTGAACACACTAAATAAAAATTGGTTTATGCGTTGAACTTCGAACTAAGTATAGCATCATTGACACCCCTATGTTTGCGCCGGGAGTTAAAACGGAGTCCATAAGAAAATCTAACACAGCTTGAAGGTTTCTTTATATTCAAAGAACACAACCCTAAGTTTTAAAAATAGGTACTTTTTTCCTAATTTTTTAGGAACAATCTACAATCACGACCCTGCTAGCAGAAATGACGCAGGAACAAAAGGATCAATATACTGAGTTGGAAACTACTGCCGCCGCGTTGAGGGCTGACGCAGAACAATCACGGAATCAGATTGACCACTTGAATAGGGAGAAAGATGAGTTTCTCAAGGAAATTTCTGGATCCCAGGTAAGCATTTTAGCTCTGCTTAGTTAAGAATAGTTACTAAAAAGTGGGTATACTAATGATTGATCTCCAATAGGCAGGTACCTGAATCCATCAATGAGTCAAATTCAGCTGGAAACCTCCGGTAATGATAGCAAAAGCGTTCTTGTACCAGGCAAGGGTTACTATGAAATGCCAATAAAACACAATTTATTGTTCAGAGACACACGTCCAGTCGATATGCCGCCCGGAGTGCGAATTCCCCTCGCGCGCCCAGCGCGCGTGTCAACGCTCGACCAGTTAGCACATCCGATGCATGTGTACGTCTATCTATATCTATATAGGTATATAAAAGAAAGTCGTGTTAGTTACACTATTTAAAACTCAAGAACGGCTGAACGGATCTCGGTGAAATTTGGCAGCGAGGTAGATGGTATCCCGGGGCCGGACATAGGCTACCTTTTATTCCGGAAAAAAGCGTGCAAAGCCGCGGGCTGCAGCTAGTTTTATATAAAAGAAAGTCGTGTTAGTTACACTATTTATAACTCAAGAACGGCTGAACGGATCTCGGTGAAATTTGGCAGCGAGGTAGATGGTATTCCGGGGCCGGACATAGGCTACCTTTTATTCCGCAAAAAAGCGTGCGAAGCCGCGGGCTGCAGCTAGTTTAATATAATCAGAACGCTACAGTTCTAAAGAGTACCGTACCTCAAAAGAAAAAAGGAACCGTTATAGGATCACTTTATTGTCCGTCTGTCTGTCAACCCCCTCTTCTTAGGAATGCGAAGTATCGCATTGAAATTAACATTAAATAGTTACTCAAGTCCGTAACTTCTTAGAGCCGTGTTCAAACTTCTAAGTCAACGCAATTAAAAGTTACAGCCGTTTCTGCCCGCATATTTTAAAATTTCTAAGGAAATCACATGCTCACTAAACCGATAGGGTACTTCCCGTAGACCTAGATTCATGACATTTGGCAAGAAGCAAGGTCTTATTGCACAAGTAAAGGGAAAATTCCGAAACCCCTACATTTGTAGTTTATATTTACCAAAAAAAAAACACGCAACCAAAACCTAAAGGGCACTTCCCATCGACCTAGAATCGGAAAATATCCGAAAACCATGAAGGGGTTAGAAGGCCCTAACATCATCGGTCACTATTATATATACTAACTACTACACTATTATAGAACTATTATACTATTATAGAAGACACTAAAACAAATATATTTTTATTAAAAATAATGTCCTTGAGCGTTAGGTTTCTGAGATATTCACAGATGAAAATAACCATATTTTTTCTTCCAATCACTAAGCAATCAAATGTTTTTTTACAGATAAAAATGCATCTGTTAGAGATGCATCGAAGACTAGTCGCAGTGGAAGAGAAACGTGACAATATGAAGAACGAAATGAACAACCGTTTGGATCCTCAAGAGGAGAGAGAGAAGCTATTGCTTCAGGTAACATTTTACCCCAAGAAGTTTTGACTTTCTTCACATAGGTAGCTAATGTTGACGATGCTGCTCTGAGCAATGAGTGCCCCATAAACCGCTGACAAGAAATTTAATGTAGAACCAATAAAAACCGATTAGCATCGACCATCACCATACCTATAAAATAGCCAAACTCGATGTGGAATGTTTGTAAACCACGACACAAAAACTAAAAATAGATTGGGGTCGACTAGATCCATGGCGTCGAGTTTCAGATATAATTGTAAGCAATATTTATTGAAGGAAGGATCACACATCGACTTCTATGGTATTTTCGACTTGTGCGTGCCCAAAAAACCCGGAAGAATGAAACTTCCAAAAGCTATCCTGTATGGTTTACGCCAGACATCATCCGTGACATTGGACTAAAAACGAAGTTTCATTCAAAAACGTACTGGTTCGTTGACGGCCTATAAATCTTTTTCGGATCTACGAGCTTCCACCAAATCACGTGCTAAATCTGCCTACAACTCGCACGTGTGTAGCATCGAGAGCAATCTAGCATTGCAACCTCGTGATTTTTGGCGTTACATCTCTAGCCTACGGACAAAGGGCGGCTTCGAACCAGCTGTGACGTACAATGGGGAATTTCGCCGAGGAATTGAGGCGGTGGAAGCTTTCGCAGACTTTTTCTCGAGTGTGTTCCTTACGGACGTACCTCTCTTAGATGCTGCAAGTACAGACTGCCTTGACCAAAGTCGCAACAGCCACTATATTAACACATTTAATTTCGATGTCTTGGACGTGGTAAAAACCATCGCCAAGCTAAAGTCAAGTGACTCTGCTGGGCCAGATGGTCTGCCTTCAAATATTTTAAAACGAGCAAAGCAATCATTTGCCTCCTCACTCTGCCATATTTTTAACCTGGCTTTAAAAACTGGGGTGTACCCTTCCCAGTGGAAAATATCCAGAGTAACTCCAATATCGAAGACCTCAAACAGGCTTGCTGTTGATGAGCACAGACCTATTAGCAATATTGTCGTCTGCCGCTAAAACATTCGAGAATACCTGCATAAGCTGATATACACACAAGTGGAAAGATTTCTGAATGCCGATCAGCATGGTTTCAGAAGCCGCAGGTCAGTGAATACTAATTTACTCTCCCTTGTTGATTTTGTCTCCAGGCAGCTTGACAGGAAGCAGCAGGTAGATGTGTTGTACTTTGACTTCCGGAAAGCGTTTGATAGGGTCAACAATGGCATACTGTTGGCGAAACTTAGAAACTTAGCGCCATAGGCTTCGCGCCTGGCCTGCTTTTAACTTATAGCGGACTATTTACGCGATCGACAACAGTATGTTAGGTTTGGAATCTACGAGTCGAGACCCTATCACACGCGCTCCGGAGTAGGTAAGTCAGGGTTCAGTACTGGAACCTCTGCTGTTTCTATTGATGGTGAATGATCTGCCTGCCTCTGTAGAATTTGCCAAGTGCCTTCTTTACGCGGACTATCTTAAGTTATACTCCCGTATTGAGTCTCTGGAGGACTGCTTGGCTCTGCAGGGGGACATTGATAAAGTTTGTCAACGGGGTCTTACCAATAAAATGGAATTCATCTTAAAAAGTGCTAAGTAAAGACCTTTGGGACGAATGTGGCACCCAATACTCTGACTACACTTTACATGGTGATGTAATTCCTCGATCAACCACTGTCAAGGACTTGGGACATTTTCGACCAAAGGCTTACTTTCCATGACCTAATATGGTCATGGAAAGTATACAGTTGCCAAGGAATCATTCCAGAGACTTTCGGAGCGAGCATGTTTTACGGCTTCTTATTTCTATTTTGGTTCGAACTAGGCTTAAGTCAAGCTCTTGTATATGGGATCCTTATGAATCCACCTACGCGCTCCTTTTGGAAAAAGAACAGAAAGCGTTCCTAAGATTCCTATACAAACATAACCAGGGATACTTCCCTTTTATGTACCCGACGAGATTCCTTCTTGGGTTTCTTGGCTTTAACTCTCTCAAAACGCGGAGAGCGCATGATCAGCTGAAGACAATCTGTAAAGTGTTTCGTTCGAGGTACTAGACGCGCCTGATTTGGTGAATGAGTCACTTCGACTCTATGTGCCCAATATCTACCTACGGGGCAGGAAACATAGACTCTTTGCTCCACCCCCGAGCAGCACGGTTGCGCACGCCCGCTCTTCTATACCTAGAACCCTTGCAGCCCTAAATAAACTCCTGGAGGCCCTCCGGACACCGATATATTCGCGGACGAGTGGAGAACTCTTCTTATGCTTACGTGTATAACTTTTTGTGAATGTGATTTTTGGTAAATGTTTTACCTTATTTTTAAATTTTGCCCTCTTTAGACATATCTTTTATTCCTAAATTTATATTACTTCAATCTAATGACTTAAATCTTACACTAGAATATTTCTTAGGATAATTTAATTAAGCTTGATCATTGTTTAGTATTTAACATAGGTAGGTATGTACTATTTCTAGCATTAAGTACCTACTTATTTTAACTATATTTAATATTAAAACCTAATTAGTATAGCCCTGTAATTAGTATAATTGGCCTAAGACCGTTCTAATTACATAAATAAATAAATCGACAAGTAACGTAAATCTACTATATAAAAATAAGTCGGGTTTTCCTTCCTGACGCTATAACTCCAGAACGTACGAACCGATTTCCACGGTTTTGCATTCGTTGGAAAGGTCTCGGGCTCCGTGAGGTTTATATCAAAGAAAATTCAGAAAAATTTTAAAAAGAAAAGCGGGAAAATCTTTTACATAAAACGAAGCCATCTGGTGGCGAAACGGAGTTCGCCGGGTTTGCTAGTACCGTATAAAAAGACGCGGCAACAGAGTGAATTTTAGGTTAAGTATGGGCGGTTTGTTAACAAACATACTAAGTACATTGAGTTTGGCTGTGGTTAATCACAGAAGTCAGCGTCAACGCTGCGCGGTACGCGTCTCTAAGGCAGTGCCACCATGCAGGACAAACGATAAGCAACATTTAAAATTTTAAAGCCTACAAAACGGTTGATTTCAGGTCAGAGAAGACAATGCAGCAATTGCATCTTTGGACAGCAACGCAGCAAGTCTCAGGGAGCAGATAAAGAAAGTGCAAGAGCTGATAGAACAAGCTGAACAGGTTTGCTACCCAGCTTTCATAATTGTCTAAGTACAACAAAGCAGAATGTAGGCAGTTTCGTCGTTTTAACTAAGTATTTTTATTTGCATTAGCAATTAGATGTCGATCCTAGGTGTAACGCATTGGAATATACTCTGATATGTTATGTCTGGTTTATAAAAAATTAATTGAATTGTATTAAAGAAAACCACTGTGGTAGTAACACATGTCTAACGTTAAAAATACTAACTGGATCAACTGTAGATACAAACCACAAACAGTATTCCGAAAAAAAATAAAAAAGGTGCTTCCTAAACGTATCGGTATATTATTCCCGCTCGTCCCCACGTTTCGTCCCCATAGGGACCAGCGGGAAGTTTTTTAGTTGCGTTCGTCGAGCTTTTGTAGACAGTTATTCTTGTCATTCAACGTTATTTTCAGGATCTTGAAGAAGGGAATTCAGAGCGCCACCAGAAATATCGAGAGCTGAAAAAGAGAGAAGAAACAATGGACGCGTTCATGTCAACATATGAAGAAAACCTCAATAAAGAGCAAGAGCGTATCGGGAATCTGGAGAAAGATATTGTTTTTGCGTTGGAGCATAGCAGGTAGGCAGTAATTTTTATTTATTAATGGAGGTAAGTTGCGTTTTACTTTTTCTTATTAATTTCATCATCATAGCCGAAGGTCGTCCACCGCTGGTCATAGGCAATGACCGATGCTGCATACGCTACATACCTACTTACATAATTATTATTACTCCCTTCATTTAAAATCTCGTTATAAAATATATTTTTTACTATAGAAAATTAAATATTATAAAACCATTCTACAGTCAAAAATATACCAAAACGGCAAATCATCAGCCGCGAAGCCTCAAGCGGCTGGTGACTAGGGCTAACTTTTGGATATGGCCCTTGATCCAACTTCCTAGCGAGAGTCTCTTAAGATGTTGATCGAGGCTTATTATTATTATTAGACCAGCTGTTATTAGATATAATGTGATTGTATTGTAAGTTTCTACCAATATTAGAGCAGCTGGTAATTTGGAACTTTAGCCTTTTACAAATTCATAAATCTTTTTCTGTTATAGTTCTAACATAGATCTGGATTTGAGCGAAATAGATTCGTTGAAGCAAAAGGATGGGTACACTTCGTCGTACGATGACAATAAGAAGTCCGTCGAAGCTCTGATGAAGGATTACGAAAGATTTCAGGGGAATTTGAAAAAGGTAAAGACGGATTTCTTGATAAGGTAAGTAGGTACTAAGTACCTGCTACAAATTACCTAGTTTTCGAACTTACATTATATTTCAACACAAATTGTCAAATTGTAAGTACCTACATTGAAATGTAGTATTAGTAGGTACCTACCTCTATACTCTGTTCACGGAGACAAGCTAATATAGCGCGCGCTCTCTTGCAAATTGTATGAAAGTGAAAAGGACGGGACTACTAGCGTGTTTTAGCGTGAGAGACTAAGATTGGTCAGTGGGAGTGACCATTATTTTAAAATGTAAAGCTATGTTTAGATTGCTCACTTAAAACTATTAACATTATTCACTAGCTTTTCGCCCGGGGTTTTGTGGATGAGTGGGTTATTGATAATTGACCTACTTATTATGATACTGTGAACCTAAAAATATATATTTTGTTTAATTTGGGTAGTGTGCAAAAAATAAAACATCAGAAATTTTCTTACAATACTCCAAGCTTATATATAATAAAACGTTCTGCCATATTTTCTACGTTCCTATCCATAACATCCATACCAGTCTACTACATCACGTCCGCACCGCACAAGAGACAGATAAGACTAACTTATGGCCACACAGCGTGCACAGTGTGCACGTGCCCTATGTTCGTTATCTGCGACCAATAACGTGCAGTCTATGATTTCCCTATTAGCTTGTTTCGGCGAACAGAGTATAAGTATTATTTTATTTGTTTAGTTTATCAAGGATTGGTTTACAACAGTAGGTACCTACAGAACTGTGAAGTGTGGACGGAACAGGGAAACCTTTGCTTGCAATTACGTATGTCTAAATATAAAACTGATATTACCTATTAATACTTTTTAAGGCAGAAGCTACCAGAATGCGCCTAGCAACAGAACTTGAAACACTGCCACAAAAGACAAGGATAATGAACGATGAATTGGTCACATTATCCGATCTTGAAAAGCTGACAGAAGATGGTAATTATGACAATAAGGACCCTAATACTCTAGCCAAACTCGATGTGGAATGTTAGTAAACAAACCGCCCATACTTATCCTTAAAAATCACTCTGCTGCGGCGTTATACCTACGCAATTTACATTACTTGTCGTTGTGAGATCCTGAAGATTGCTGACGTACCTATTACTATTTGTTTATTGCTAATATCTGAAACTCGACGCCAAGCGAGTTTTAGTTTTTTGTGTTGTGGTTTGTTTACAAACATTCCACATCGAGTTTGGCTAGTGTATAGTGTAGATACAGTAAAGCAGTAGGTAGATGACACCAACCACAGATATCAGAAACTCATAAAACTTATACACATTATGATTAACTATACAAAAAACTGTTTGATAAAAAAGCTTGGGACGAGTTTCGCTCCAACTCGAAAACTAACAACCTAACAAAGTACCTAAAGGTTTCTCTTTCGCTTCTTTACTTTATCTTAAAAAGATTGAAGTGAACAAACAATCTAAGTGATCAGTGATCACTTTATTTCCTACTTTTACTTATGTAATTTGAATTTTGTGACGTGTCCTGTAAAGTCTAAAGGAAATAAAGCACTTTGATATTCGATATTGTTCTGATTTCGATTCGGTTGTTTTACGTACTCAGGTACAATAAAATAGGTAGGTATTTTTAGTTAAGAGTTAGTCAGTTATTAAGTTCGTTTTACAAAAACTGTCGTTGCCCTTTTTATTTCTATTGAAAAGGGTCATTCAAAATTTTCAGTCCTGCCTAATTAGTTAAGTTTTTGAAACAATCGAATCGACACCATTGTTGAAAACAATAATAATTGCCATCTTTTGCTTCCAGGAGAGGAGCAAAAGAAAGCCCTACAAACTGAACTGAGCCAGCTGAAAGAAAAGCTAGCGCCTACTGAGAGTGCTGTAGTTGAAGCGAGCAACAAGCTCAAGAAGTTGCAGGTAAATTTAGAAAACTAAGGACCTAGAGCGGCCAGTGCCGTCGTCAGTCGCTTTATGGTTATTGAAGCAAGATCATGCGCCTCTTTAACTAATTATTAATCGTGTGTGGATAGCAACCTGCTAGTCGTCGCTCCGCGTGGACTGCGCGTTGTCTGATAGCTGTTGAGCCGGGGTACCATGTGTGTGCTTGGGTAGTTCCTACCCGATCACGCTGGAACCGATGACGGTGCGTCCGATCACGGCAAACGGCGCCAAACAGTTTCATCCGATCACGCCATACAAATAGGGTTAGTTCCCACCCGATCACGCTGGAACTTTGAAAATTTGCGGTAGCGTTGCGGGGAGCTACAACCGTTATAGCGCCCCACACCGTTCCTACTACAACTCTTTACGCTACTTCGCGTGCCATAATATTTTGCTTAAGTCTTCGCGTCTCTGCTATGCCATTTGAGTGTAGCAGACGAGTTGTGCATAACAACTCAACCAATGTGATTGGTCAATGACAGCACACATTTCATTACATAGTGAATTCACATCAATGTGAACGAACATAGCATTGGTTTCTTCGGATTCATCCGATAGTTACTGTTCTAGCTTTAAAATTTAAATGGTTTATTCCTACGTTCTACTAAAGATGAATGTGAAGATGTGTTTGTCACGAAACAACGCCAAAACTACTGAACGGATCGTGCTGAAATTGCAAGCAAGATGCAATATTGCTATAGTATATTCCTTCCAGCGTAGATACTATAATGGAGCTCAGTACATATATAGATTTTATTGCGGAAAAAAGTATGCGAAGCCGCGGGCGGAACCTGGTGGATCATACTTACAATATACTTACTTTAGTTATACTTACTTATTCACAGTACAGAGGTAATTTATTATACCTCGTTTACAGGCCAGTCTGGACGGCAACGAAATGTATGCTAAGCTGAACAGTTTAGAAGACGAGCTAGCTCAGCTAGAAACCAGAAAGACAGTTCTTGAAGAAGATATCGCGTCTATAACACTCAAGGCTGATTACGAGCCGCTAAAGAAACAAGCAATGGAAGAGCTCGAAGCGTTGAATAAGAAAATTATTGATGATTTGATCAGTGTCAAATCTTATTAAGTACCTATTATGGATTGGTTTGGATAGTTTTAGTGTTTTTTGACTGTTGCAAATCGTTGCTGGGAGATATGGGGTTACAGTAGCACACAGTGAACGGAAAATAGGTAGTAATTTTGATCAATAAAACAAAAAGTTATAAACAAGAATTCGTTTATTTTACAACACAATGATCGTTTCAGACAAATTCATAATACAATATCACAGACACGGTATACAATATAACCAAATACTTTAGGTGACAACATTCTACAGATTTTGTCTGATAAATCCTTTCTTGTTCTTGCACTTAAGTAAATTTTTTTTATGTTATTTCACTAGCTTATGTCGTGACACTGCTGCATCTGGTGAGCAAAAGTCAAGTCGTAAGTCTTTCTCAAAAATTTTGTCATTTACGTCTACTATTTTGTCTATTTACCGTTACACAGCTGAAGAATTGTTTGTTTTCGCTTCCTAACCAATAATGGTATGTGTTGTAAAAATTATTAATCTATTCCTAAAGAAAACGCATTTATACTTAATAGTCTGTGACTGATATAATATGACAGATGTCAGTTTGTACTTCTACTGTAACTTCTACTGCGGCAGCCAACACTCTCCAACAGTATGAACAGCCGCCATTTTCAATATAATAGCCCACTATACAATTTTAATATTATAGCAAAGGTCCTCCGCTTGCGTAGGGATGTTTCACTGGCTAAAATGTGATTAGTGAGTTGTCGTCATACAAATACGTCAAAATTAAATATGATTAGCAATTTAAAAATCCTTGTGCAAGCGGGGCTAAATCTATTTTCATTATCATAATAGGTATCCAGGTAGGTATTACATAATAATGTTACTCTCTATTCAGGTTCCCTGTCTGTCCCCATACAAAGGTGTCATTGAAAGGTTCTACTCTCACTTATTCATTTCAAGATTCTCTTTTGTGTCAAAACAAAAGTTGTTAATAAACTAGTCTAAGAAGATTATTTTAAAAAAATAATAAAATTATTACATATGATTCATGAGCGTACGGCAAAGGATCGAATATACCACGCTTTTTGAATCATTATACAGGGTGGCGCAATAGAACGTGCATATTGCATCATCTTTTTTTGCGGGGTAGAAGGGGCGTGGGCGGGGGGAGACCGATATCGTTGGGTAGCGCGGTTCATAAAGTTTTAGTCACTTCGACGGGAAGCGTCGCGCATTTTGCGTGCGCGCATTTTACGAAAACTCTCGTTCGTACGTAGTTGTCAGGCGACTATTTTGTTCTGAGTATGGTGTACGGCAAATTAGGGAGGCTCCGAGTGCTAATTTAATTAAAATCTGGATAAAGCGTTTTGAAGAGACTGGATCGACGTTTAAACCACACGCGAAAGGTCGTCCACGCACATCTAGGACCGAAGACAATATTGAGAGTGTTAAGCAGTCGGTACGAGAAGATCCACAAATGTCTACTCGCAAGAGATCGTCTGTCCTAAACATATCGCGACGAAGTTTGCAACGAATTTTAAACTTGGATCTTAAATTGCATCCATACAAGCTGCAATTAACTCAAGAATTGAAAGACTCTGACTTCATAGCACGGCTCACATTTGCTAATGAAATGCTCAATCGGTTTTCAAATTTTGAAAACATCCTTTTCTCTGATGAGGCACATTTTCATGTGAATGGGTTCGTAAACCGCCAAAATTGTCGTTATTGGAATAGTGAAAATCCCAGACTCAAACATCAAAAACCGTTACATAGCCCTAAAGTGACAGTTTGGGCCGCAATATCTGCCAAAGGAATAATTGGTCCTTATTTTTTTGAAAACGCACGGGGGCAAAACATCACTGTTAATACCGAACGCTATGTTGCGATGTTGGAAGGTTTTTTGGCCCCAGAACTTGAAAATTCAAGAATAAAGAACTCTAGGACTTGGTTCCAACAAGACGGAGCTACCAGTCACACATCAAATGACTCCATGGCGGTTGTGAAGCAGATGTTCCCTGGCAAACTGATTTCGAAAAGAGGTGATATCCCATGGCCTCCGCGCAGTCCAGACTTGACGCCTCCTGACTTTTTTTTGTGGGGATACCTCAAACACAAAGTCTACACCAATAATCCGAGAAACATCAGTCAGCTCAAGGAGAATATTCGTGGTGAAATGGCAGCAATTTTTTAATGATTATTTTAAAAATGCACGTTCTATTGCGCCACCCTGTATGATATTATTATGATCACATAATATGATTCAAAAAGCGTGCTGTGTGAAAACTTTTACAATAGGTACGCTAATAAATCTTATATGAGTCCATTAGTTTAAAAAACCGCAAAGTCCATAAAAAAATAAAAATGACTTCGGCATTGTACATAAATCCATAGACAAAATAAATGATTTTTAAATGAGTCATATGACCGTTTCTGTTTGTATCAAATTATGTATGCATAGTCCATCGCCGCCAATCACGTCACGTGTTTCAATATGGCGGATCACTGTGTGCAGTCGTAAATTTGCTCTCGGTTTTTTATGGTTTTCTCGTGCTAAAAGTTATCAATTCGGCATAACTTTATTAAAATATGTGACATGGAGTGTTACACTGAAGTTGTTGACAATAAACAGGCACGGAAACGACGAGTAGATGCTGCAAATTGGAAAAAGAATCGTGCTAAAGAACAACGGTGAGTATACTACTGATGTTATGTCTTGATACTTTTTATCTGTTCACTTTTTTGGGAAAAGTATGCCTTTCCAGCCACCTCAAATTATTATATTTTTGGACCGTTGGAACATTATGTAGGTAATCCTTTTATTTTAAACGAGCAATTCTTATGTGTTTATTTATTTTGAGTAATTTGGAAACGGCTCAAACAATTTTTATGAAACTTTGAATGGTGATACAGTTTTGTATTTTACGTTTATCTGGATAGTCGGTTTTCTATAAAATTCGTTTCGTTTCTTGTATTTTACCCAATCGAAACTCGGTCACCCGGGTACAACAAGTACCTATGTATTATAATATCTGTGCTATAGGGTAATCTTTAACATTCCTACATAAAATTTTATCCATAATAGGTTTTTATTTTCAGGTACGCAGCAAAACATTTGCCTGTTAAGCCGACATGTGAACATAAATGCAAAAAGTTACAATGCTCTCAAATTCCACTGCAGGATGTACGCAAATTCCATGAGTCTTTTTATCGATTAAAAGATTAAATAAAACAAGACACATTTATATTGAAACACGTGAAAGGTATAAAAACACAACGTCGCAGTCCAAGATCTGAATCTCGAAATTACAAACCTAGAGGCTTGCAGCTGAAATATATGCTATATTGCAGATCACAACATAAAATGATGCATGTTTGCCAAAAAGCATTCCTGCGGGTTTTGCAAATCAAGAGATACCGCGTAGAAAATGTAATAAAGAATTATCATCTACATGGAAATTTTCCTATAGAAAAACGCGGAGGTGACCGTAAATCCCACAAATACAAGGACAAAAAAGATAATGGCATTAAATTCATAAAAACATTTAAGTGCTCTGAAGCTC
The DNA here is from genome assembly GCA_963662085.1 of Eupithecia inturbata. Taxonomy (NCBI): domain Eukaryota; kingdom Metazoa; phylum Arthropoda; class Insecta; order Lepidoptera; family Geometridae; genus Eupithecia; species Eupithecia inturbata. The sequence continues at coordinate 13,289,514 of OY759177.1, read as the reverse complement.
ATCATTGTCGTGGCAATTCGAGACGTATGTACTTGCTTTCAGAGCTGAGTATTAATAAAATGGCAAAAATGTACAACGATCAAGCACCAGAAAACCGCAAAGCAAAAAAGTTGTATTTTCGAGGCATTTTCAATACTTGTTTTAATTTGGGCTTTGGGATCCCTCGGGTCGACGTGTGCTCAACCTGTCTTCAGCTTAATGAAAAATTAAAAACTGCGCAAAATGATAGTGACAAAGCAAATCTGATGGCTGAGAAAACAGTACATAAACGTCGAGCTAAAGAATTTTTCAAAATGTTAAGAGAAGACAACCGTAAAATAAAGATCCTTAGTTTCGACTGCCAGAAAAACATGCCCCTCCCCAAAATACCAGACCAGAGTACCTACTATTCCCGTCAACTGTATTTTTACAATTTTACACTTGTAGAAGGCAACTCCAAATCAGCATTAGGTGACACAAGAAAATGTCTTCAGTTATTGCTGGACAGAAGATGAATTTGCAAAAGATGCAAATCTCATAGTGTCTTCAGTTTACCATCGGCTTTGCAATACAGATTTTCCATCAGAATAAAATCAAGTTCGACTTATGGCCGACGGGTGTTCCGGGCAAAACAAAAATTCTATGTTTATGTCTCACGTTGGCTGACAAAAGATGCCCCAGCTCAAATACATCTAGTTGAAGTCGTCTTCCCAGTAGTGGGACATTTCTTCCGTCGGACAGAGTTTTTGCACGTATTGAAAAAGAGTTACGGAAAATCGAAAATACAGTAGAGCCTCGATAATCCGTACTCAGGCTAATCCGAACGTCGCTATAATCCGAACTGCATACCCCACCCCACTTCCTCGCCTTCGCCTCGCTGCTATGTTGTTTATTAATTAGTCTGCAGTTACGACTGCCACGTTGCGCGTCCATTCCACGTTTTTCTGCTCTGTACTCGTGCGCGGCGTGTTTTTTGAGGTTATAAAGATGGTTCCAACACCAAAACGCAAACATAAAACTTTGACTATAGCCGAAAAGTGCACCATACTAGACAGTTTAAAGGACGGAGTGTCGGCAACTTCTCTTGCTTGTAAGTATGGCGTTGGAAAATCAACAATTACAGACCTCAAGAAAAATGAGCAAAAATTGAGATCTTTTATAGCTAAAACTGAGAAAGGACCAGGGTTCAGAAAAACTCTAAAATTACCAGAGAATCCAGTGCTAGAAGAAGCACTGTTCACATGGTTTTTAGAACAAAGACGACGCCACATTCCATTGTCTGGTGAGGTCGTAATGGAAAAAGCGAGATTCTTCCATAAAAAACTAACAGGTTCGGATTTTTCTGCAAGTAGAGGATGGCTTGATAATTTTAAAAAACGTCATGGCATACGTCAGCTGAAAGTGTCAGGTGAGAAAGTCTCTAGCAATACGGAAGCTGTTCAACCATTCCAAGAAAAATTCCTAAACGAGATAAAAGAAAAGAACCTTTGCCCTGAACAAATTTACAATGCCGACGAATCAGGATTGTTTTGGAAGGTTCTGCCGGACAAAACTTTAGCCTCTTCTGCTGAAACTAGCGCTCCTGGGTCGAAAGTGTTTAAAGAGCGAATAACTTTTATGCCTTGCGCAAACTCTACAGGGAATCACAAATTACCATTGCTAGTTGTGGGGAAGGCAAAAAAGCCAAGATCTTTTGGATCTGTAAAATTACCAGTGCATTATGAAGGGCAGAGGCGTGCTTGGGTAACCAGAGATATTTTTCTCGAGTGGTTTAGAGGCCATTTTGTTCCTGAAGTCAAACGCCATTTAAAAAAAATGGGACTGCCACAAAAAGCATTGCTACTCTTAGACAATGCCCCTGGACATCCAAATGCTGAAGATTTGACAACAGAAGACGGCAACTTCTCTGTACTGTACATGCCTCCAAATTGTACGCCTTTGATCCAACCTATGGATCAAAACGTAATCCAAAATGTCAAGATAAATTACAAAAAGAAACTCCTGATTCAAATGTTCGTGCAGCAAGAAGCCGATGAGGCTTTAACCTTGCATGATGTTATAAAAAGCGTCACAATTAAAGACGCCATTTTTTCGCTAGCGCAATGTTGGGATCATGTATCATCGTCTCTTATCGAAAAATCTTGGAAGCCTCTTTGGCCTGAAAAAATAAATTCAACAGAAGATAGATCAGAAGAAAATGATGACTTCGACGTAGAAGACGATCTCCCGCTCAGTCTTTTACGTAATCGTGGTTATACAGAAGAAACCATTTCCACTTTCTTGTCCATGAGTGAAGAGGAGAATTGCACAGATCCTATAACTGATGATGAGATCATAACCCAAATAACGCAAGAGAATGACGAGTCTTTAGCTGAAGATTATTTTGCTTCAAATGTCAAGAAAATTACTCATTCACAAGCCATATCATCTTTGAACACTTGCTTGGAGTGGGCTGAAGAAAATGACCTGTCCTTATCGGAAAAGATGATGCTACGTAACTTGAGGGACAAAGCTTTTTTCTGGTCCATCAACAGGACTCGCCAAACTAAAATAGATCAGTTTATGACTAAATAGACAATTTACACCTTACGTATTTTATGGTACCTAATTATGTATTATGTAAATGTACGGTAAGCAACGAGCCGGGCTTTTTATTTGCATTACGACTGTAGTCCTTACGCTGCTTGTAATAAGAGCGTTCCCAAGGTCAATATGTAAAGCCCAGCTCGTTGCTTACTGTACCTCTTAAACTATGTATATAATTAAACACTATTTTAAGAATAAAAATGTTTTTTTTTCTCCTTACATACTATAATCCGAACGCTTCGTGAGTCCGAACAGGGGTTAGTTTTTGCTAGTTCGGATTATCAAGACTCTACTGTATAATCAAACCAAAAGAATACTTTGAAGTAGTGGAAAGCCATTCTACTGCCATAAACGTTGCTACTACGGTTCAAGTATGTAACTGGAAAACCGTCGTTAAAGATTTATTTTTGACTACTACAAAATGGCATTTACCAATAATTAATTTAAATTTAATGGTTTTTATTTATTTTTTTTTATTTTGTAGTAGTAAAAAAAAAAATATCCCTAAAAATCCAGCCCGTAGATGCAATGACATGGTTGGCGTTAGAGGAGAACTCCACTACAAATTTGATTCAGGTCAATATAAAAACGTTTGCAAAAAAGGTAAAACCACGGCTATGATTTCTCCAACCGCTATTCTACAGGGCGCAAAAGTAAAACCGCTAAAATTGAGAGACGTTAATAAATTGTTATCTACTCATTTCGGGAACAAATGGCGCGATTTACAGAGTTTGGAGTACTATACCAGAATATGAAGGAAAATCCTTGTAATGCTGAGAAGTGTCCTAGAAAGTGCTACGACCGTCTCTATTCAGAACATTGCAAAAGTATTCAAAACGAGGACAGTCCTGATCCTAGATATCAAACAATAAGTGAAAGATTATTCAGAAACATATTCTATGAATATAACATTAGTTTTTATGTCCCAAAAAAGGACAAATGTGTACATTGTACAAAGAATGAAAATGATGAGAATACAGTTAGTAACGATGATATTAAAAATCACCTTGTTGAAAAAATGGCCTCTTACAAGAAGTTTAAGTTTCACCAAAATCTTAGACCTTAATACAATGATACGGTTGTATGTAGTTTTGATTTACAAAAGGTCCTTAATACGCCGTATGGCGAAAGCATGCTATTGTATTATTCCCGAAAATATGCAGTATATAATCTTACATTTTATGAAAGTGTTACGCAAAATGTCTTTTGCTTCACTTGGGGTGAAACGGATGCTAAGCGAGGAAGTAATGAGATAGCCACTTCTGTTACGAAATACTTGGAAAATGTTGATCAAAGGGGCATAAAAAATGTTATATTATATTGTGACTCATGCAGCGGTCAAAACAAAAATAAGAATGTACTAGCAGCTATAAATAACTTTCTACGAGTTTCAAAACATGTCAAAGTTGTGCAAATCAACTTTTTGCTTCCAGGCCATACCTACATGCCTGTAGATTCGGTACATGCTGTGATAGAGAGAGAAGTGAGGAGGCTAATTGTGTGGAGTCCCTCACAAATTCACAATGGGCTTCATACTTTGAATCTGCCCGTAAACAACCGAGACCTTACACAGTCATTGCTTTCGACCATACCGATTTTCTGAGCTTTGTTGACTTTGCTGCAGAACTATTTACTAAAAGCACTTTGAGTAATATTACGTTTAAAGATATACTACACTACGATGAAAAAGAAGGATATGAATAGAATTGTCATCAAGTATTCAATGAAAGAGACTGCCGAATGCCATGAAGTAAAATTGTGTGATAAGATGGATACAAAAAGAAAGGGTAAAGGCACTGGTAAAGGAAGGAAAGGCGAAAGTTTAAACCAAACTAACGCTAATGAAGCGCCACTTACAACAATCAGGATAAAAAGGTTATACAACTCACAACTCCCAATATCAGATGCAAAGTACAAAAATCTTATTTCACTATGTGAGAAAGGTGTTATACCTAAAAGATTTCACAATGAATACAGAAAACTGCCTACACATTCAAATGTTAAAGACAGATTAGCAAAAACTGATGAAGAAGACGATGAAAACAACGAACAATAAGAGAGAGGTAGAAATAAGTAAAAAATATTTGCAGAATATTTTTTATGAGAAAACATTATGGTTGATTATAGGATGATTATTTATAATTTTAAAGACTGATTGACAAACGACAATGTTGCGAACCTTGTTGCTTTATTAATGCTTGTGGATTTTTAAACTTGTTATTTTGTTTGTCTAGTAATAATTCGTTTTTTGTTTTTCTAGTATTCTAGTAAGCTTTGTGTGTGCAAAAGTGCTAAGACCAAATACCTACCTAGATTAAGTAAATAATTAGTTGTTTTGTAAATTTTTTTCTGGGGTCTGATTATAAAACTATCTAAACTTTAATAAAACATACTGTTACAATAGAAACAATAATACCTACTAACTTTAATCAAGACAGGCACTAAATTTTCAGTCATTAATTTAATACATACCTACTTACTTCCTAATGTATGTCTCAATATTACCTACAATTTAAAAAAAAAATTAATAGTTGTGGCATAATAATACCTACGCTGATGATTGCCTATTGTGGAATATTAAGAATATTTTGAAATAAAAAATGCTGATTTATTACTTTGATTCTTTTATTTGTTTGTTATTTATATTAATATCCTTGACAACACAATACATTTTATTTAAAATGACTGCTATGTATGTATGCTACATCACCTAATCAACAATTATTTGTTGATTTGATAGTTGAGTTAGTTCTTTAATTCTAAGATTTTTTTTTTAAATTATCTTTACGCCGCATACTATTTTTATATTAACACTCTTAAACGTTTATTTTTAGGACGTAGAGAATATTATTCTTTAAATCGTGCTTTACGCCCAAAATCAATCTAATCCTCATAATAAAAATGGACGTAAAGAACATTTTTATGAAATTTCTTAAATGTAAGGCACATCTATCTATATCCTAAAATAACAATTTGTATTAAAATCTAAATATTTCATCGTCTGCATGTCAAGATTTTAAGCATATTTTGTCTATATAACTTTTTTATAACTCTAAAAACACAAGCGTAATGAATTTAAATCTAAAAAAAAAAAAACTTATTTTGGCTCTCCTGTAAAGTAGGGTTTTGTCCTTTACGTCAATTGAAATTACAAGTATCGATATGGCAGCACTCAGAATGAAGTGTCACTCAATGTCATTAGCGTAACAGTGAGGCCAACATGAAAATAAATGCTACTATACAATAAGTATCATGCGTGCGCGTAAAACTCATTTTGATTGTAAAATGTGTCCCAAATAACACCTATCTACGGTATGTCCTATAAGAGATTTTCAACACTTTTACGATGTTGGCATTTTGAGAACCCCCAGCCCGATAATGACAATGTTTTGTACAAAATACAGCCTCTTATTGATCACATGATTACGAAATTTCGAGCATTATGTATCCTAGGTGATATCCTCGTCGTAGACGAATCTCAAATAAATCATCAAGGAAGATTGCGTATAAAAACATATAACCCCGCTAAAGCAAATACGGGATCAAAATATACAAAATGTGCTCCGTGAACAGCTACGCTTGGTCCTACATCGTATACGCTGGATCAACAACGGCTTTTGAGAACCTTGACAAACCAGGTACAGCTGTTGTAAAGCTAATGTCTACCGCTTCTAAATGAAGGAAGACTTATTGTGGCTGATAATTTAATTATTATACGAGCCTCGGGTTAGCGAAATACCTAAAAGACCGTAACACTGATTTGTGTGGCACACTCTGTAAAAACAGAAAAAGGTTTGCCGCAACAAGTTTTGCAGAAAAAACTCAGAAGGGGCGGAGTTATAGCTAGGCAGTTAGATAACTACGTTACAGTCCTCAAATGGCACGAAAAGAGAGACTTTCGCATTATTTCTAAGTGTGATGACGATGAAATAGTACCTACCTTTAACTGGAGAAGAGATAAGACATTGAAGCCTAGAATGACGGTTGAATACAATACCGCTAAAAAAGGGATTGACGTTTCAGATCAGCTTGGTTCCTATTATTCCCCTCTTAGAAAAAGCCTAACTTGGTATAAGAAAATCGCATATGATCTCATGTTTCAAGCCGCCATAGTAAACACGCGCATCATATACAACGAACTCACAGGAAAAACAATGGCTGTACTGCAAGTTCAAGAAATAATTATTCGGTCTTGGCTAGGAGAAGCAGCGGCCCAAAAGCACCGCCAAGGCCGCCAACGCAAGGAAATACTTCCTTCACAACAAGTCACCAACTAACAGAAATCCCTAGGAATGACGGAAAACTAGTTCGGAAGCGGTGCTCTGCCTGTTATTCCAATATAAAGCAGCACAAGGCAATCCCCTTCGTGCCAAACAAGTAAACAAACAGTGCAAGATGTGTAACGACACCTTCTGCTTGAGCTGTTTCAATGAAAACCATAAAAACTGATGTGTGTTTGGACAAATATAGTGATTTCAAATGTGTAAATTAAGTAAAGTCACTAATGCTCGACAGTGAACTAAAAGAAGACTCCTACCAAAAAACCTTCTTGTTTTAAGAATTATTTTAGCGATATGACTCTAATGTCAATGTCATAGGAGTCCTTGCTTCACCTATGAATCTTTTACAAAAACTTTCGAAAGAAACAGCTTACGAACGAAATTTCAAAATGGCGTAAGTTTTTGTGAACAATAAGAATCGCGGTTCGCGATTTCTTATGGTTTATGATAAGGGAGCTGTGATTTTGAAGGTAAGTTCTGAACCAACATTTATTTAAAAAAAATATCGTTTGTTTCTGTAGGTCTTACATTATTAGTTTATTACATATTCTAATTGATACAATAATATTGTGTTGTAGACCTAATTTCACCATTTGGTTCAACTCCTCGCTCTAACTAAGTTTAGTAAACTTGTGATGTAGACGCGAGGAATCTCAACCTCTCGGCAAATAGCTCACAGGGAACGTTTAGGTTTTATTACAGTTCAGATGCAGCGATTTTTTAAAAGTAAAGCAAAAATTTAAGGCAACAAACAAGAAATAAGTATAAAATATATAAAAAATAAAGAAACACAGTAGAACTTTATATTTTATAATTGTTTGTGGATATTGTATGTAATATCAATATTACTTTTTTTTTCTAACGTTTTTTTCTTGTTTTTGCTAATATTTTTCTAACAAAATTATGGCATGTCTTCTATTAGTTCCAAAAAATACTGAATATCTAAAAGATGACAGACGTGTCAACCATTGGTGTTAAAAGATATTGCATTTTTACGGTTATTGTAGTACGATTTTGATCACTATTTCCAATTAAAATACTTACTACTCTAGCAATATCAACAATTTCGGATCACTCTAGTCTAGCTAAAGGTAGACAGACATCGTGTTTATTATTGGGGTAGGTATACATGATGTCAACTATTAGTTCTATTGTTTCAGACTCATAAACATGCCGCCAATAAAAGGTCAAGATGTTCCGTTAAGCCGAAGCGGACATGGAAGCAGCTATGCAGACGAGGTGTTCCGACATCAACGCCGACAAAAAAATTTAAGGTACCTGACTTGGCTGAATAAAGTAAAAGGTAATACACCAATTAAATAAAAAATGGGGAAAATCATGCTAAATCTCGGAAAATACTGAAGCTATGGTTGTAAAGTGGGCTAAAGCAATGGTGAAACAAGTATTCCCAATAGGCAAAAACAATTTACAAGATAGTTGTGAAAGTGAAGTGTAGTTTTGGAGTTATTATTGATTTTATTATACTTTTTTCTCCTTTTTTTCCGTTCTGCTTAGGAGTGTTGTGTTGTGTGTAGTGCTTCTTTTGGAATTCGATCATGGCAGAGCATGAGCTTCAGGCATAATTGCAGAAACTTAATTGCAGATTTGGGTCTTGATACAATCGCTGAGTTGGCCGACAAAATTACAGAGGTAGCTCCAAAAGCGACTGTTTGTGCAAGATCTGTACCTCCAGAGCTTTCTTTAGCTACATTGGCTAAGCAATTAGAGGAGGTAAGTAATCAAGTAGCTGCACTTTCCCGGCAACAGCGTAGACCCACACGTGACCGCTCGACCTCTTTCAGTAGGTCTTCTAGTAACTACAAACGGTGCTACAGGAGGTGGGCATCAAGGCTGCTAAATGCATCAGCCCTTGCAACTGGAAGGAAAATGAGAACAACAATCAGTAGCGGCGGCAGCTGATTGTACAAATGATAGTCGCCGTATTTTCGTTAGTGACCAAGTAACTAAGCGTCGTCGGTTCCTTATGGACACCGGCTCAAACTTATATTGTTTTCCTCATCGTTGGCAGCCATTTTGTCACTGTAAATTTTATCTACAGCTAAAGGGTTTAAGCCCATATTTGAATGCACGTTTTTTTTGCTGTGCGGTAGCGGCGTTGGATTAATGTAATGTGCGTGTTAGAGCTTTATAATACTCGTAACGCAACCTCTCATTAAATCGTCAAAGACCGAATTTAGGTGTTAGTTATTAAACATAATATTATTATGTTTGATAACTAACACCTATTGTTGTCATTCGTAAACTAGCATTCACTTACTGCGTTTGGACCCAACTTTCAGTTACGCAGCGACCATCTTTGTCTCGGAAATTGGTTCTTATTCATTTTGTGTAATAGCATATATGAACCAATATCCTTGCCAATATATTTTACCACTCTTCTCTTCTTAGTCTCTTCTACTCTTAACTGAATGGTCGTGATGGTCACATGAAGACCACTATCAACACCACCACCAAGGTCATACATCTTTTTATTCTTGGTGATTCGAATGACTGCCATGTAAATTCATGCGAGTACTGGCAATACTCTGGTAACACCTGGTAGGGGCAAACGTTTGCTCAACGTTTATTTATCAAGTTGCTGTGTCGTGTAGTTTTCTGTGTAATGAGTGTGTTGAATCCTGCGGTGGCACCGAAGTTTGTTTGACAAAATGAAGTTTGTTTCCAAGTAAATGCTGTTTATTCATGACGTTATTTAAACTTGTTTGTACGCCAAGTTTTTTAGTATCAGTTCAATTGGTCTTGTGATTCAAATTACGATTGTTGAAGATAATAAATATAACTTAATCGTGAATAAGCATTCAAAAAATGTTATCTATTATTTAGCACATAGATTACAATAACAGAATAAAACAATTACAACTAGTATATACACTAAATATCTATTTCTTAAAAATCTAAGCCGTCACCAGAAGGCAGAGTGCCCAAAATACTGGCAGCTGATTGAGTAATTAATATACAATTTAAGCAGCTGACTTGATCGTTAGTTATAATTATAAACTAGGATATCTCTGAGGTAACGGGTACCACAATTTATACCACCTGGATAGAATATTGCGCTACTCATATACTTATATAAAATAGGCGTGTAACCTTTAGTAACTAATAACACTTCATACATTATTATTCGTATTATTTAACGAGTATTTATTGCGTTTAAACTAATAATGTGTTCAGATCGCGTAAGTTTTTAGTAAATTACGTCCAAGGTCTGTAATGGGTGGGTTGCTGGCCGCGGCTGAAGATGGCTGAAAGCGAAGCGTAGCGCAGGTCCAGGCCATCACAGCATTGCAGCCTTTGCTGTCCGCGTTATAAAGATTTTGGAGAGTTTGGACAGCAAGGGCTGCAATGATGGCCAAGCTTAAAGGCCGTGACCATAGCAAGCTTAGCTTGAGGCCAGCATATAGTGGCCAGCAGGGCAGTCATTGCGGACCGAGGCTTGTATAGTGCTTTACTCAAGCAATGCGAGTAATTTAAAAGTCCTCCAATTCAATAGAGGATTCGTCGCTTGAAGAGTTCATTTTCACAATTTATTCATGAAAATTGATTAGAACGTGTCATGCAAACATTTTCACCGTGATGCTTTTTTGTCGGTTTCCCGCGTTTTCTTTTTTTTATTCTAACCAGCAAAAAAAGCTTGAAGCTTGTACTAAACCTTTAGGCACCTAACTATTATCAAAACAAAATAGAAATACATTACGGACCGCATAGAGCGAACAGTAATAATATTACTGTCCGCCTGTTCGGGTAGGCCCGAGAGGTCGTCTTGGCTCAAAGAAGATTATCGAAATAATCAAGGAGTTACATGCTTTGTTTGAGTAAAAAATATTTACTTAATACAATAAATTTACTTCCACTTCATTGCCTGTAACCCACAATAATTGATTTATTTTGTTGCTCTGCTACAAATACCTACCACAAAAATTAACAGTTCCCATAATTCTACCATTCAAATCTCTCCATATCTAAAATCCTGCATCATCCTGTGCGTCCAAACAAAAATATGACCAATCATTTTTCAATGACACCCCTTTGGGCAGATTTAAAACGGCCTGTTTGAGTGACGCGCTTTTCGAATACGTCAATCGCACGGATGGCTGACTTTAAATGATCAGGAGTATTCAGGGGCTACTGACAGATCTGCATGAGGATTTGGAGTTCATTGTTTAACCAACAATGAACTCCAAATCCTCATGCATATCTGTCAGTTTCCACCATTATTATTGTTCAGTTTTTGTTGATATTAAATGGAAGGTCACAGCGACCCGAACGAAGTGTGTCTTGGCCTCTTATAGAAGGTACCTACTACTGGATAGATACGGTCGAACTGCACAGGGCCAAACTTTAGTATCCTAACTGAACCTGACAGGTGACAATCCGGTTCAAAAAGAGTGAACGGGTGTGTCTTTTAGACTTTTGTGATAGGAGTACATTGTCGGCACATTGTTACTTACCATCAGGTGAGATTGTAGTCAAAGAAAGGCAAAATAGGCCTTCATTTTAAACATTTTAAATCACAAAAATAATCAAAGAAATGGACCAATCGCGGACTAACAGAAGCCAATAAGCAGTTCATCAAATTTTAAAAACGTAAAAACGAAAAAGTATTCTTCACTCATCTTGTAATAAGTTAAAATGTATTCCATTTTACCCTCAAAAGCACTTCCGAGGTTTTAATTTTTACCATAATGTTGATCTCCGTAAATGTCGGGAGGAATTACCATAATATTTGCGACTCAATTTTATCCCTACTCCACACTCCTGTGACGTCACAAAATCACGGGAAAAGCATTCTCCCATTCTCATTACCATATTTTTTTAGGTTTTGTTACTGAACAACTCATAAAACCAAATTTAAATGAGTGCACCTAATGATAAGGATGAAAAATATTATACAGGGTGTTTGGAAGCTCGGTGCAAAGCCTTAAGGGGGTAGTAGTATAGACCATCTAGAACATTTTGAGCCACATTTGTCTTAACCAAAGTCTAATTGTTTTTTTTTTAGGGACCTTTTACGATTTTTAACCAAAATCCCAAAAAATTGTAATTAAGTGCTGATAATGCAAAGTTTAAGTGGAAATGTCTATTTATTTTGTATGTTTTTATTAGCCTAATGTGTGTTTAATGATATTAAATCATTATAAAGCACAGTTTATGCTAAAAAAATGACTTTCAGACTATTTAAACTTTACAGAAAAAAAGAAAATGAAAAAAAAATGTTTTTTAATGACATTTAAAAAAATAAATAAAATAGCTGCAGATGTTCAGATTATTTTAAAAACACGCTGAGTTATTGCTCTTTCTTTTAAGGTATCATTTACTTAGATATCTATACAATTTTCGAAAATACGGTGCCTAAACCAGTTAAGGGTAAGAAAATTACTGTGTACCTAATAATAAACTTACCTGAACAACAATGTAGAGAGGGACCTTAGACAACTAAACAAAGGCCGCTGTGCCGGCTGGTTTATTAAATTAATTCCAGTCGTTCAACACATCTTTAACAGAATACTTTAATTAGAATGCATTTTTGTTTTAGGAGTCTTTCCAAGCCAAATTTTCAATAAATGTATGGGCTGGAATAATCGGACGAACATTGATTGGGCCACACGTTTTACCAGATAATTTAAACGGTGAGAATTATCTGCATTTTCTGCAAAATGATTTACCAGAACTCCTGTATGAAGCCGAAGTACCCATACTAAATACGGACAGGCCAATCATCTTTCAACAAGATGGATGCCCAGCACATTGGACGTTAAGTGTCAGGGAACACCTTAACAACTGTTTTCCAGACAGCTGGATAGGCAGAGATAGGCCCATCCCTTGGCCCGCACGATCGCCCGACCTGACCCCAGTAGATTTTTTTGTGTGGGGACGGGCAAAGGATCTCGTATACCTACACTACCGAAATATCCACGAGGGAAGAATTACTTCAATGGATTGAAACAGCTTTCACAACTATGAAACAGGAAATGCAGCTGAAAGTCACGACGACGGAAGTTAGAAATCGTTGTCGTAAATGTATACGCAATGGTGGAAGCCATTTTGAGCATCAGAATTAAAAAAAATAATCATCAAAAACGTTTTTTTCTTATCTCCTTTAAATCAGTATTTACGGACTTTAACTGGTTTAGGCACCGTATTTTCAAAAATTGTATAGATATCTAAGTAAATGATACCTTAAAAGAAAGAGCAATAACTCAGCGTGTTTTTAAAATAATCTGAACATCTGCAGCTATTTTATTTATTTTTTTAAATGTCATTAAAAAACATTTTTTTTTTTCTTTTTCTTTTTTTCTGTAAAGTTTAAATAGTCTGAAAGTCATTTTTTTAGCATAAACTGTGCTTTATAATGATTTAATATCATTAAACACACATTAGGCTAATAAAAACATACAAAATAAATAGACATTTCCACTTAAACTTTGCATTATCAGCACTTAATTAGAATTTTTTGGGATTTTGGTTAAAAATCGTAAAAGGTCCCTAAAAAAAACAATTAGACTTTGGTTAAGACAAATGTGGCTCAAAATGTTCTAGATGGTCTATACTACTACCCCCTTAAGGCTTTGCACCGAGCTTCCAAACACCCATAAGGAAATTGCCTATAGCAGCCAATACCTCTAAGACTTATTTAATTTAAATTTTTAGTTAAGAACATATTAATGATGGATAACCGTGCGAGAAGATTGGTGAATTATTGCACAATGGAAGGAAAAGTACCACCATTTGCAAAACAGAATGCTTCAGATGTTAGAAAAAGATGTAAAGTAGTATGTAAGTTAGGTGGATGAGGTGTGTGCTTTTGATTGTACTTTATTAAGCACATAATAATTAATTTTATTTGCAGCTAATGATAAAGATAAATTTATAACAAAAATTAAAGTAATTCGTAGCGAAAATAATATGCCACAAAATGATGTGAATGACTTAGACATACATGCATCAAATTTTCAAGCTCCAATTGATTTATCAACTTGTGTTAACCAAACTATGGATTCGGATATAACATTGGAAATAAAGTCTAAGTCATTGATGTACCGGAAGTGAATGCAAAAGATGATGCAGATTTTTCTCTAGACGACAGTGGAGAAGAATACCGCCCTGAAAAAGTTAAACGTATACGTCCAGTTATAGGTTGTAGACAAAGATCATTATCATCGAGTTCTTCTTCTTCTTCGAGCTCTTTTTCTTCAAGCTCCACCTCATCATCGAACGTTTCAGTATCTAGGAATACTTCTCCACAAAGTCTTTCAATATTGTCGCAGAATCAACCTTTTCTTTCAAACCAAGACAACAATACTGTAAACGATAACGCTTGTCAAGATCCACTGGAAGACATTATCCCTAGCAATAGCATTCGAAACAATGAATCTACTGACATTGATCAAAATCCAGAATCACCTAAAAACACAACAAAAAAATGGGTAAGAAATCCAGCGGCTTGCAAGAAAAACAAACGTGCTTTGATGAAGAATTCAGGTCAGGAGTATACTTCTCGGACGGGCAAGATCATTCCTGCAAAAGGAATTAGGACCGCTTGCTCTAACAAATGCAAACATAAATATTCAGAAAACATCTCAGAGGAGAAAAGATATGAAATTTTCAAAATGTATTGGGATTTAGCCTCTCTTCAAAGACAGCGTGATTTTTTGAATTCGACAATTACCGTGCTACAATTGGCAACGTCGCTTGAAACTGGTGTACAAAAGAACAGAAAACCTAATACTTATTGTTCCTTGATATCTAATGGTAGGAGTATCAGAATATGCAAATTATTTTTTTTGAACACGTTGGGCATTTCCGAACGTACTTTATGTACCGTAATCGAGGCCAAGACTAGTACTGAATCAAGAGGCATAGCACCAATTGACAGACGCGGCTGCCATGAAAATCATAAAAAGACTTGTTCTGAGTTAACAGAGTCTGTTTAAAGCCATATAAATTCTATAAGTAGAATTGAGAGCCATAATCTCCGTGCAAACACCACTAGAGAGTTTATTGATGGTGGCCTAACAATAGCTGACCTGCATCGTGATTATAAGAGATTAAGAGAATCCGATAATAAAGAGGCTGCAACTTACGATTCATACTTTCGCAGTTTTAATACGGAATTTAATATTTCTTTTTTTGTGTCCAAAAAAGACCAGTGCGATGTGAAGCGGGTGTGCCACCCGCTTGCTCTTCAAGAATCAAAGAAATAAACATAATGACAGTACCATGGCAATATATGTATTTATGAAAACCTATTGTACCTCATAGAAATATCAATCGGTTCCCTAAAAATAGCGATGTACATAATTTGAATACAAGAAATAAACATAAACTCGCTGTGCTCACAACTAGACTACACAAAGTTAATGTATCTTTTAAAGGGCAATTTATACGCTTCTACAACAAAACTCTGAGTTGCAAAAATTATCAGTAAATAAATTCAAACAAATTGTCAAAACCTTTTTGTGTAAAAAGGCCTACTATAATATATCTGATTATCTATAGGATAAAAAAACTTGGGACGGGATTTGCTCTAACTCGAAAAATAACAACTAACTAACAGGCTAAAGGAGAAAGTACGAGTCGCATAAAACTTGAAACCAAAGGAGAGTCATTCCCTATAAACAGGGGTGTCAGGCAGGGAGACCCATTATCTCCAAAACTCTTCAATGCCGTGCTTGAGAGCGTTTTCAGGAAGCTAGACTGGAATGAATTTGGGCTTAATATCAATGGCAGCAACCTAAATCACTTACGTTTTGCAGATGACATCATTCTGCTTGAAGAAGATCCAGTGAAATTACAGGCTATGATACATGCACTAGAGGAAAAAAGTAGGGAGGTTGGACTCAAAATGAATGTCAGCAAAACCAAAATGATGACCAACTCCGTAGAGGTAGACATGGTCCTGGAAGGAAATAAGCTGGAATATGTCACTGAGTATGTCTATTTAGGTCAGATCATCTCCCCCAGCGATTCAATGACGAAGGAAGTGAATAAAAGAATAGCGAGCGGATGGAGAAAGTACTGGTCACTTAAAGAAATCATGAAAAGCAAGGATCTTGGCATACATATAAAAAAGAAGACCTTCAACACCTGCATTCTTCCATGCTTAACATATGGATGTGAGACATGGTCACTTACAGCAAATCATAGAGACAAGCTAGCTAAATGTCAACGGGCAATGGAGAGGAGTATGCTGGGTATAAAACTAAAGGACAAAATCAGAAATGCAGAAATCAGAGTAAAAACTAAAGTCACCGACATACTCACTCGCATAGACCGCCAGAAATGGGGCTGGACTGGACACATGCTGCGCAATGGGATGAATAAATGGAGCAAGCAAATCACAATATGGTACCCAAGAGACGGCAATCGAAGCCAGGGCCGTCCAAAGACAAGATGGGAAGACGACATAACACTTACACTTGGGCCATATTGGACAAGAGTCGCAGAAGACAGACCTCAATGGAGGCAGTTGGAGGAGGCCTATGCTGAAAGGCACACCAAACTAAGAGACATTTTGTGACTATAAGAATTTTTGCAGGATATGTTAGTTTTGGAAATAAAAGGCTATATTATTTTTTATTATTATTATTAACAGGCTAAAGGTTTCATCGTCGCTTCTTTACTTTAGTCTACATACCGAAGCGACTGAAATCAAAAATATCACTTTATTTCCGTGTCAGTGTTTAGTTATTAAGAATTTGACCTTTTCTAAGTGTACATTTATTGTATTTATGGAAATAAAGAGTTTTTGACTTTGTGGCAGGGGCTGTGCACTCCAACAGCATCCATAAAATATAGCTGGAAGAATCACTTCTCCCTCGTGGCATTGTTTCGTGAGGAGAGTGATCTACTAAATGTTTAGTATAGTTTTGTATTAAGTACCTAGGTAGCAAGTTTTATGTCGAATAACTAACCCTATTAATAAGATGTCTTTTTGAAGAAAATATAGAGGATACTCCAAGGACCCGCAAAAGAAAATTTATGTCTACATCGCTAATTAAGCAAAACAAGGCACAACGGTCAAAAATCAATCGACTCTCAAAAGCACGAAAGAACGAAAATAGTATAGGTCAAAATAAATACAGGTCTGATTTTCAAAAACTTTTGCTCTTATGCAGTTTTTTATGCAAGAAAGAACGAAAATAGTATAGGTCAAAATAAATACAAGTCTGAATTTTCACAAACTCATGCTCTTATGCAGTTTCGAAAGAAAATGCAAAGACCAAACGGAGTGGAGAAGAAAAAAACATATGCCTGTCTTTGTATTATAAATCACCATCTGCCTACTATTTTTTAGAGACACTGCAACTACTGATAAAAACTGTTGTACATAGATTGTTTGAAAATGGATTAATGCCGAAGGTGATAGTTTGTGATCAAGCCACCACGAATCAAAACGTTTTCAAGAGATTGGGGGTGTGTCGAGAAAATCCATTTTTTTATTGTAATGGAAAATTTATTTGCTCTCTATGATGCTCCACATCTAGTAAAAAGTGTAAGAAATAATTTACTTAACAATAACTTTGTGAATGAGAATGAACAAATATCATTCGAAGATATAACGTCGCTGTAGAATGAATACCTCGTACATGTCAAAAAAACATTTTTTTTTGTAAGAATCGATAGAAAACCACGTGTTTTATAATGTGGCGAACCCTTGAACCCAATTTTATGACTACTAATGCCATCTATGGAGTAAACCGAAAACCTCTTACTTGTTACTCGTCGGCCATCTTGCCGTCACAAGTGAGATAACCTCGTAAAAAGTGCATGGTGTGGGCGTTGCTCTGTATTTTTGAGATTATTTGTGAAAATTTGTGGTCAAATCGATGTGAAGTAAGTTTATTTCAATTATTTATATTTCTAAGTACCTACGCTTAGGTTGTACTTTATAGCCGGGGATTTGTTCTTTAGCAATAAATATGCGTTGGTTTATTTGGCGGGTTAATAACAAGGAAAACCTCGTATGTCCCCGGTAAAGCAAACCACTTTAGTGAGTTTATTTGCGTTAAAATCCTATGTGAAAACCTATACTAGGTTTTCACATAGGATTTTAACGGCTTCTATTTACTGCTGAAAGTGTAAATAAACTGGTATCTTAGTTTATTTCCAATAACGGCGGTAAATTAGGTTAGTATTCATGTCACAGCAATAAGTTAAAAATCACACGCGAAAACCTCGTATAGCTTTAATATACAACATACGAGGTTTTCATTTTCATGGTTAATTTTTTTTTAGGCCAAAATGTTCAGTAGAGGGAGAAAATTTGTGGCAGAGTGTCTAAAGAACCATTTGCCACCAGAAGACTTAATCAACCTTTCTGACTTGGAAGGATCTCCGATGTTACCGTCAGATCTAAATATTAATGATGTGCTGGCAGAATGCTCTGCAATAATGTCTTCAGAACAAACATTGCAAAATCTTCCATCTACAGCAAATTTCGGACCTGAAAATGATGAAATAATCACACTTTCCGAAATTCCAGCCTCTGCACCATCTACTTCAGCAAAGGGAAATAATACAGCTCTCAACCCTGACCTGGTAATAAGGTTGGAGATCCACAAGTCACCGACATACGATGCCTCAAATATGAACCAGAAGGATCCATAAAGTTCAAGCTAAGTCATTCCGAAGAATACCAATTATTACCAAGGAGAATGTATCAACCAAATGCTATTGATTGTTTTCAACAGTTGTATCATTCAAAATTACCCATTACTAAGGTGGAGTACAAACATCTTCAGGAATTAAAATGTGTGATTCCACGAGATATAAATAAATAATAATAAATAATGCTGGACAATCCACACAGCATCATCTAGCCCCAAGCTAAGCTGAGCTTGTGTTATGGGTACTAGATGACTGATAAACTTAATATTAGGTTTAAGATAATTTTAGGTTAAGAATAAGATTTGATTGATATCTGTGAAATAAAATCTTTCTGGACTGATTTCTTTCCAAAACCTTGTCCACATCGTATTCAATAAACATTTTTTAGACTACATCTGATTTGACTTTACTTTTGAAAACCTTGTAAATTTGTACACATAAAAACAGAAAACCTCTTAAGTCATTTAACTGGTATATCGTCCCTTTATTGGCAAAACCGATTATCTACACTTTTTTTCAAAAATGAGTTATTTACACCAAGCTACTCAACTTTTTGAGCTCTATCTACAGATAAAACCGATTATTCGATACGATGCATAGCTTCCGAGATAGATACGCAAAAAAACAATTATAATATAAGCTTATAAGTAACATCTGCATTCAATAACAGCTAAAGTCTTATACCTGTACGATTTTTTTGAAGCCTTGCAATCAAAAACACATTCCGTTTCATATCTTATTTTAGTTGCAATTTGCTTACACTCTGAACATACTGTAGCATTGTACTAAAACAAATCAAAATACTTTAAATGGTTCTGGTTTTGCTGAATTATTGGAAAGTACTTAGAATCTTACACATTAAAAAGAAAGTAAGTAGTTCTACTTGCTTTTAACATAACATAATCCTTCGCACTTGTGCAGATTTTAATTCAATTAAAAGAGATTAGGCAGCTTTATTTGTTTTTCCGCAACATCAGAGATCGTATCGTTTAGATTTAAATACAAGTAAAAGCAACTATGCTTAAATAGTTGTTTTTCACCGAAGCGTATGGTGATATTTCTACATAAATATTTTCAGCTAAAACCAATTATCGACGCTTGATCTTTTGTTTCACTCGCACTCCGCGCGCACATCTTTGACTTAGTCGCTTTCTTTGATGGACGAATCGTGCGCCGGCCGGTTGTAGTGTTTTGTTCTTCAAGTTTATTTCTTTTTATCGTAATTTACGTGAGTGTTTGTGGTGATAAAGTTTGAATATGAGTGCTAAGGAAGTTGGAGAGTCATTGGATCCTGGAGGAAATGCTTTTCAAGAAGGTAATTGTTTGTGTTAAACAGTTTCGAGGTTATATTTACCGGTATTTTGCAAACAATCATTCATTATTCATAAAAATATAGGTACGAGTAACTACCTATTTAAAGTCTTGTTTCATAATTATGAATAAGCATTGGCCTATTTAGCGATATTTTAATGTGATTGTCGTTTATTGTAGAAATAGAAGACGCTTGGATGAATGATGCGACAGAAGAAGATTTGTTCATATCTCAGGCATACGATTTATATATGACCCAGTCTGAGCAAAAGGTTGTGGATGACAATACTTCAGCGTCGAAAAAAGGTAAAAGAATTTAATAACAAAAGTGCTTAGAACTTGCCTATCTATAAACAATCAGGTATACCTACTTTGTGATACCTAATCGCAGTGTTTGCGATTTTGGCCGCATGGACTTATTGTAGGTAATTAGTTAGGTATTAGTTATTTCTGTTATGTATGACTATACATTCTCAAAATTATTAGGGTACACTATGTAACTGAAGGTAAAAGTAGCTAGGTAGCTTCTGCCTGCGACTTTATTTGTGCAGGATTAGTACTTCGAGTAGTAGTATAAATTAAAGCCTATGTGTTAATCTAATGCACGAGCTACATTACTGAAAATTTTCATTAAATTCCATTTAGTAGTATTTGTGTGAAAAAATAACAAACATTCAACCATCCTTCCAAACAAACTTTAGACAAAACAAACTTTTTTTTACTTTACTTTTTTTAGTGGATATCCCACTAATATTATAAACGTTATCACATCATCAAACATTCATTGACCTCTATCCTATATTCCTCTGATGGCCGCACTTATTAACTGATTATTAGTGATTATTAAACCTGATGAGTGATGGATGACTTACCAATTAAATTGTTACAGATAATGGTGGTACTTCTTCAGAGGTTCATTTTTGTAAAGAAAAGCCGAAAAAAAATGTTAAGAAGAAGATTAACACAGATGACAATGAATGTTTCCGAAATTTGAGATCAGGTACGTATGTAATTAGTTTTAAAAGTATTATTTTTGTTATCAAAAAATATTTTTTATCTAGTACAAACTGGAACCAAAACCAACCAACTGGTATGTACCTAACATGTTATAATGTCTTACCATCTAAATTAAATAAATTGTTTTCAGGAATTAATTCACCATCACAAAGGAGCATAGAATCTGACATGGAATCACTATTCGGTGGCGATTTTTCTGATGACGATCCTACATACCAGCCTACTGATATTATTCAAATGCCCGCTGAAGCGGATTCGGATGATTCGAAATTAATAACACTAGAAGAACTCTTAGATCCAGATTCTGTTCATGCTGCTGAAGAAAGAAAAAAAATTTGCCGTCGCAAAGCTATAGCTCGGTTGTTTGGTAATAAGCAAAAACCTCCCAAAGATAACAATAATAATGAGTCTTTATTAGTAGCACAATCAATAACTGTCGAGCTTTTTCAACGTTGTTGGAAGGTCTTAAAACCACGAGCTCGTTGGCACCAAAGAAATCCTGAAACCTGGAAAGTTAATGTGGTAAAAAGACAGCGAGCTGAAGGCTTGCCATATGTTACAAAAAAGAAATTTAGAAGCTCAAAAAATCCTAAGCCTGTTGATTGTTCTAAATGCAAATTTGAGTGCAATGATAAAGTTACAGATGAAGAGCGCCAAATAATATGCAGAAAATATTGGAGTCTAGACTATGCATCAAAAAAGACATTTATTTTGGCTCACGTAAGGGTTAAGTCAGTAAAGAGACTTCTTGTAAGCAGGAAAAGAACGACACGACGCTCTTATGCTAAGCAATGCTTTTTTACAATAGAAGGGAACGAAATATATGTTTGCCAAAAGTTTTTCTGCCAAACATTATGCATTGCTCCGTGTGTCGTAGCTGATGCTATAAAGCACCGTGATAACTTAGGACTTTTTGCCAAGCAAGAAGACCCTCGCGGACGTCATGAGCCTCCGAATAAAACTGCACCTGATAAAATTGAGTACATAAAAAAACATATTGCATCTTTCCCTACTATGGAAAGCCATTACATACGGAAGAAATCAAAACGCAAGTATTTAGACAGAAACCTTACATTATGCAAATTGTATTCTTTGTACGTCAAAAAATGCAGAGACGAAAATATGGAACCTGTGTCGGAGATGACATATCGTAGAATTTTTTCTACAGAATTTAATTTGGGATTTTTCATGCCGAAAAAAGACCAATGTCTTTTGTGCACTAGGTACAATCGCGCTAATCCAGAAGAACAAAATAAAATACAAGGAGAATATCAGACACACATTGATAGGAAGCAAACTTGTAATCAAGAAAAAGATAAAGATAAAAAGAGAGCTGAAGAAGAAACAAATTTTCTGTCTGCTACTTTCGATTTGCAGGCAATTCTACAATTGCCATGCACTGATGTTGGTCTCCTTTACTATACAAGAAAATTAACTTTATACAATTTAACGCTGTACGAAAGTGCGCCTCCTAACGAAGCTTATTGTTTTGTATGGTCTGAGACAAATGGTAAAAAGGGAAGTTCAGAAATCGGAACTATTTTGTGTCACTATTTAATGAAATCTGTACCAGAGGAAGTCACGGAAGTCAGTTTGTTCTCTGACACATGTGGAGGACAAAATAGGAATCAATTCGTGGCTGCTATCCTATTATGGGTAATTCAAAACAGCAACCATTTACAAATCATAGAACACAAGTTCTTAGAGTCTGGTCACAGTTACATGGAAGCTGACTCAATGCACAGTGCAATTGAGTCTGGCAAGAAAAATGTTGATCTTTTTTGTATGACTGACTGGATTAACATTTTCAAACGTGCTAGATCAAAAAAAAAATACAAGAAAGACACAAAGACTATAACAAAAAATTGTTATCAAGTCAAGGAATTTAAATACAATGAATTTAAAGACTTGAAAAAATTGGCTAATACAATAATTTTGAATAGAACCAAAAACACAGATGGCCAACAAGTGAAATGGTTAAAAATAAAACGGATGAAGTACATAAAAGGAGACAAAAAAATATACTATAACTATGACATGTCAAATTCATTTATGGCAATGGATGTAACTGTTTCAGACACACAAAATAAGATTAATATAAATTCAGCATCGACATCTTCAGCACATGGACACCACAGCTATGCAACAAGAAACAAAGCAAAGCGATTGGCAGCAGAACAGGTAATTGAACTACCAACTACCTCGAAACTCCAGTTCCCACCGCTAGAACAATTGTATGATGGACCTCTTCCAATAACGGAAGCTAAGAAAAAAGATCTCATTAATCTATGTGAGAAGGGGGTTATACCAGAGGAGTACCATGGATGGTACAGAAGCTTGCTTGTAGATAGGGATCGCATTGAACGCGTCCCTGATGTGGCCGCCTCTGAAGAGTCACAATCTGAGTCATCTGTGGACTCATCAGCTGATGAATGAAAGATACATTATTTTAGTTTTTCTATCGAAGTATACTAAACAATTTGTGAAAACTTGAATTAATTTCATGGTTTCACAAATTGATTCGTATAAGTACTTAGAAAATCTAAATTAATTCATTTTTTCACAAATGGTTTTGTATACTTAGATAAAAATAAAAAGTTACTAATAAAGTTGATTATTTCCTAATATCATTCTTATTATTTTCCTACTTTATTCAGTTTATACTTTCATGTAAGTAATGATTTTTTGGTATTTTTGTAATTATAAAAATAGACCAGGCTTGCTGTAGTTCGTTGTATGAACATTTTGCAGATAGTCTACCACAATTCTTAATTTTACTCAAGCAAAACCAATTAACATTTTTTTAAATTTCAATTTGCAGAATGTTTCAGTGTTATTTTTACAGTTGTTTTTGGTACCTTATTACTTTCTTCGAAAAGTTACGGTGAAGCTATAAGATAAGCTCCAACTGATTCAATTAATGATATATATGCTTATGTCGTTATTCAGGAAAAAACAACTAAATGACCTCCCTGATGATAGTGTTTGGCATTTTTTCAAGCATTATCAATGAAGTACTTCTATTTTTATAATTTACAAACATACTTTATTATATTTTTCATTATAATTACATGATTGCAGGTAAGACATATGTAAATAAGTTACAAAATTATTCTGTCAAACTTTTAAATCATTATTGCTACAAGTTTAGTTTTCGGCAGATAATCGGTTTTACCAATAAAGGGACGATATTCTAATTAAGTAAGAAATTGGTTAATAACATAAATAAGTCCTTTTTACCATCCAAAACTTGGGACAAAAGCACATAATGATATTTTAAACATTGACGAAATGAAACATTTTTTCCGTTTCCTGTAAGTAAAGTTTGGTTCTCTGGACATACAAGGTTATCATTCTACAGCGACGATAAGATAAACATATAAAATTGATAAACTGTCAAAAGTAAGTTCTTCAATGACAAAATTGACTGTAAAACTTATGTATCCAAATGCTTTCCAAAAAATGACAGTCAAACTTGCAACGCAAATATTCAGTAATTCTGTTGCTGCTGCTATAAAAACTGTAAAAACCACTGGACAATTAAAAAGTAATACAGCATACGGGACGGCTAATTTTGTTACAATTGAGTAGCTTGATTTCAAAATCGACCATGTCCAACTTTTCAAATTAACGATTTCTTTATGTCCTTGGATAGGCAGTCAAAACATATTTAACTGAATGTTATCAAAAACGGCCAAATCCTAATAGATTTCATTCAAAACAACTTTGAAAAACAGTGTTTTATTTCAAAACAAGCCAAATCCGCGGCTAACTTCATATCAAAATGCGCCAAGTCACCGTGAGCCAATCAGAGCGTTTCTTTGTTCCAAGATGGACGCCAGTCACATCATACTTGTTGTGTTGTTAACTGTGTTGTGTCCTTGATTTATCAAATTATTTAAGAAAATTATAAGATTACAATGGAAAAAGTACCGATTGTTCATCCGGATAAAGCAAGGAAACGTGTGATACCAAAAGATTCTACAAAACGTGAGAAACTCAAACAAAAACGGTAAGTTTCTGCAGCCCTTCTTAGTTATAAGTACATTCCTATCCAGAGCCAAACTTAGGTTACGTCTGAATCATAAACATAAAGTGATTAAAAATAATGTAGGGTCAGATGGGGCTTTTGCAATAACGGGGCAAATGCGATATCGTAGTCTAAAAGTTGTTTTACTTAATGAACCGGTGCTGCCATCGCTGATTTACCATACGTACTTCTTGAACTCTAAGCTAACCACTTGTTGACAAAGTTTCACTGACGGATGTAGGAGTGACGTGTCATTGCGTGTCGGACATCGTAAAAGCGTGGAGGTCAAATTCATAACCTAACTTTGCATCGAGATTCATCCAAGGATTTAACGTAAGTTTTTAATTTATTTTGTGATAGTATGATAACTTATGCTTTAGGAAGTTGTTTTAAACGTGTATTTTTTAAATATCTGGTACCGTCTACATCTTAGGTTCGTTATTACATTTGCCCCGGAATTTTGTGTTATTGGGGCAAATGTGATTTATGATTATTACATTTACCCCAAGACAATTTCATGTTCCAGATGGTGCGAAATTACGTTAAGAAAAAGGAGACGGGACCCAAATATTCCGAAGACAGATTAAACCGAGCTATTGAAGAAGTAAAAGCCGGTAGATTAACAACACATAAGGCGTCAACATTGTACGGAATTCCATTTTCAACACTGTATTGTCGACTTAAAGGTACGCGAGGAGTTATCAAAAAATCAAAGGGGAGGAGAAAAGCACTCGCCGAAAATATAGAGAACGTGTTAGCAACTTCCGTAAAAACACTAGCAAAGTGGGGCTTTGGCCTCAGCAGGAAAGAAATTCTGGAATTGGTGGGTCAGTTTGTTACTAAGAATGATATTAAAACACCTTTCAAATATGGGATTCCAGGGGAGGACTGGTTTCTTAATTTTAAAAAGCGGCATAATCTGTCCATTCGAAAACCAGAGCCGTTAGAATATGCTAGAAAGAAAGCTGCCACAGACCCATTTAATATTTACGGATATTTTAATCTTTTAAAAAAGGTCTTGGTTGAACTGGATATAGAGGACAAGCCTGATCGTATCTGGAATTTGGATGAAAGCAGCCTAAGTATGGATCCATCCAAATCCAAAGTAGTCGGAGAAAAAGGCAAAAGCTCATCCCGAGTTACAAGCACTTCGGGTAAAGAAAACACTACTTTTGTTTTGGCTTGTAATGCTATGGGACAACGAGTGCCTCCTTTAATAATATTCAAAGGAAAAAATATCTGGGATTCATGGAAGGCGCCACCAGACAAAGAATTTCCCGGCACAGCTTACGCGGCGACACCCAATGGTTGGATGGAGACTGAAGTCTTCAAAAATTACTTCAAAAAAACCCTCGTACCGGCTTTGGGTGATGAAAGACCTGTCTTGGTTATATACGACGGACACTCCACTCATGTTTCGCTTGACTTGGTAGAATATGCTTTGGAACAAGGAGTAACAATTTTAAAACTCCCTGCCCACACTAGTGATATTTTACAACCATTAGACGTCTCGGTTTTCAAATCTTACTAACAAAAATGGGACCAAACTATTGCAACTTGGCAGCGACAACATATTGGGCAAAAACTACCCAAATGCCTATTTTCTCAATTTCTGGGAGAAACATGGACCAAAGTCAGCGAAGATGTCATCAAGAATGGTTTTAGGAAAGCAGGCATTTTTCCATTTGATGGTGATGTTGTCCCAAAAGAGAATTTCGCTCAAGAAGCTTTAGAGCGTTGGGAGAAACACCAACAACAAATTGAAAGGGGTGTGCAAGATAATACTATGGAGCTTGTGAATACCGAGCACATTGATATTGCAAGGTGCGAATCGCCATCGCTTTTAACTTTGTCGATTTCTGAGAATGTCAATGAAGCCTCTAGTTTACAGTCACTGAATGTCGTCAACTCTCCACAAAGATCCGATATTGAAACCCCACGTTCTCAAGAAAAGGCAGTTCATAATTCTGAAATCCCGCAAACCGCATCTATGGAGCAATTAATTTTGTCAGTTATTCACCAAAAACAAATGCCAATCAAACAAACGAGACGAAAAGTCGCCTCGGGTGCTGAAGTTATAACATCCGCTGAAATTGTTGAAGTATTAAGGAACAAAGAACAAATTCAATCAGCTAAACGCGTAAGAACTACAAAGAAATCGAAAACAACAAGGAAAAAGGCAAAGAAGACTGAGAATTCAGACAGTGACATAACGGACGTAGAATCTGTAAAGGACGGTAGTGACATAAACAAAGTTAAAAAAATAAATAAAAGGAAACAAGGAGCGAAATTAAACCGAAAGAAAAAGTTAGACGATACAGAGAGTGATACAGAAAGTTCTGAAGGTAAAGTGTATTATGCAGAATCAGATGCTAGTGAATGGATGGAAGAGGAAGACGAACAACGAGAAGAAGATGAACAATATAATTCTGATAAAGAAAATAACGAAAACAGAAAAACACCAGTGATGAAAAATAAAACTGGAAGAGTAGGAACGGAAAACGTAAAGGAAGTAGCAAAGGAACAAGAAAAAGAAGAGATAAGAATTGAAAGGGACGGATCACCCGAAACAGCAACCCAAGAGCAAGAAATAGAGCATATAGAAACTGAGAAGACACGAACGGAGGAAAAAACAGAAAAAAGAATTCAAGAAAACAATTGGGTTGTAGTAAAATATGCACTAAAAAAAGGACTGAAGTACTATGTGGGTGTTGTAAAAAAACAGATGGGCCCTCGTTGGGAGGTGAAATTCTTAAGACGTAAGGGAAGTATGTTTGTATGGCCAATAACGGAGGATATTGATGAAATCACGGCTGACTCCATCGTTAAAATACTCCCTAATCCCGAAATAACCAAACGTGGTTTGATAACATTTGATTATAAGTTCAGAAATATGGTTATTTCTTAATTGACACTCTTAATAATTAGCTTATGTAAAATATAACTTTTGGAAAAAGTTTATAACTTTTGATATAATTATCCGATTTCGTTGAAATAAAAACTGAAATATTTCTTTATTTCTTTTTTTTTTTGCTTTTACCCCAGAATTCATTCTTTAGACACACTTAATAAATTAGATATGACTATTACATTTGCCCCTTTACAAGGGGTAAATGTAATATTGAAACACTGTATTTCATTTGGGTCTCATTTTATGAAATACATATTTTTTCATTACTTAAAATACATAAAATAACAGCTAAATAAACTTGAGAGCAATAAAATCGCACATCCGCACATTTTTACTTAAAAGTTCAATTTTTTTTTTATTTGGAGCTTACAGCAAATTAAAATCAAATTAAATTAAAGTGCATAATCTAGGCATTCGCAGAACTGATAAAGGGTTGACATTTACCTTTAAAAACAACTCATTAGCAACAAAACAATAGACCCCCTTATGTCGCTCGATCCAGGTAAGGCCGGCGGCGGGATTTATCGCAGGTATAAAAGAGTGCATATTGAGGGAATGGTCATCATTTGCATACCAACGTACAGTGTGAAAGGTTCTCTATTGATATTGGCTTCAAACGGAACACGAAAATGGATACTACACCAGAAGTAGCCGCTCAAGTGGTTGCCCTTGTTGAATCGGGGCTTAAGCAAAGTCAAATGGCTCGACAATTGAGTTTGAGCCGATTTACCGTTCGGCGTGTATACCAGAGGTATCAAGAGACTGGTGGCTACCAACGGCGACAAGGATCGGGCCGTCCCCGTGCTACAACAGAGCGTGATAACCGCTTTCTTATAACGACATCTTTAAGAAATCGTCGTTTGAACGCAGTTCAACTGGGCCAACGACTTCAAGAAGTTCGTGAAGTAGAAGTTAGCCGGTGGACAGTCAGAAGACGATTGAGAGAAGGTGGTCTGACTGCACACAGGCCAGCAAACGGGCCGAAATTGACCCCAGCCCACCGAGAAGCCCGCCTTCAGTTCGCTCGAGACCATTTGAATTGGACCGAAGAGCAGTGGAGTGCAGTCCTGTTCTCTGATGAGTGCAGGATGTGCTTGCATGGCAACGACGGACGGGGGAAGGTGTATAGAAGATCGGGAGAACGATTTGCCCAATGCTGCATAACAGAACGTGTCGCCTATGGCGGTGGATCAATCATGTTTTGGGGAGGCATGTCTATGGAAGCAAAAACCGAGCTTGCCTTCATCACCGGACCGAATACTGGTCGCCAATCAAGAGGATTGACTTCCATACGATACATTGAGGAAGTACTCGAGAGCCACGTCGTACCTTTTGCTGGGTTTATCGGCGAAAACTTTCTGTTTATGCAAGATAATGCAAGACCGCATACTGCTGGCATAGTGATCGAGTACCTTCAAGAGGTGGATGTGACCGTTATGGAGTGGCCAGCTCGAAGCCCAGACCTCAATCCCATCGAACATCTATGGGACGAGCTGAAAAGAAGAGTTCGAGGCCGAGATGCTCCTCCATCGACTCTACAGGAGCTGCAACAGGCGATCGCAGAGGAATGGGAGGCTATTCCTCAAGACTTTATCAAAAGTCTAGTAACATCAATGAAAACACGGATGGAGTCAGTGATTCAGGCTAGGGGAGGGAACACTCGGTATTAATAACAAACTTTAAATTAATTTTATCTTTTAATTTCATAACTTTGACACCAATACTTGAATAAAGAATTTTTTACTAAACATGCATTTTTGTTATTGATCCACAAAAGCATTTTTATGTAATGATTGAAAGACAAATCAGATACCACTGGATAGGTATTAAAATAGACTATGAATCTGCATTACAGAAACATAATATTTTTTGTTTTTTTTTTAGTTATGTCAAAAAATCATGAATGTGCGATTTTTTTGCTCTCAAGTGTATATGATAAATAACAGCTGTAAATGTCAATTCTCCTAACTAATTAGTGAGTAAGCAGTATAAAATTGAACTTATAAGTTTAGTTATGACCCTCGCATATGCCCCACTTCACCCTACCTTATAAAACATTATTTTATAACATATCACATTTACAAATATTTTAGGTGAGGAACAGCTAGTGTTGATGATTACCTATTTGCAAATTTGAAAGTTAGTAAACTTTGGTAGAGTCTGGCCAACTAAAGTAGATACTGGATTTTTTTGCAAACTTTTTATATGACAACATTAAAGTGTTAAAAGTGCATCGAAAATAAGTATCGTATGTACGTGTTGGATCATTTCAAGAGCAGCACTAAGCCTTAAGTTGGTCTAATAAATAGCTTAATTAATTAGGTACCCTATTTACTAGAGAAAAACTTGGCAATTTTATTTTAAAGAAATTAATTTTCGGCTGTTTTCCGAAAGATTTGGTAAAATCAGAATCAGTGTATGGTATCCCTATCTCTGACGCAACAAGATGGCGTGTTGTTGATGTTTCGTTGTGGTTGACTTGCGTATAGTTTTGTTGTGATATATCCGTGTTAATGCTACAAAAATGAATAAAACTATAACCGCTTGTTCAAAATGTCGACGAAAAGTCGACACGGATTTTGCACCTGAAGTACAGATGTCGACAAAAAGTCGACATTTGCATCGAAACTGACATGACCTTGTTTTTTTCTGATTCTTGTCGGTCTCGCTTTGTTTATGGTTACTCGATCTATTCTACCTCGTTCCTAGTGAAATTAGCCACACACAAGAGCCAAAAAATTGATCTATGCCATTCAAAAAGCTCAAGAAACAAGAAGTTGAAATTCGTGTTCGTCGATCGTGTGTTGAGTGAACGTGACGCGCTACTACGAGTGTGAATTTAAATATTTTTAATACTTCTAGTGTGTTTACACAGGATTTAGAGTATTGAAGGGTAAGTTCTCTATCCATAACTACTTTTATATAATGGTTTCTTCTTCAGGTTCTTTTAAAAACAAAAATTGAAAATATTTGATCGTTATGTTTTGCTCGATGTCGCAATAATTTTACTCTCATTTCACTGTTCATTGGTATTTTTGGCTGTTTTATCATACTAAATGCGATTAAATATATCAGACCAAGTAATCACTAGCAGTTTAGTAAAAAACAAGAGCAAAATTTTTGAACTCCAACGTGAAACGTGTTTGTTACGATTTTAAGGCTCGGCACACACGAGCCGACGGCTCATGTGACCGATTTTTGTTGAACGTTTTTTTCTGAGTTTCCAACGAACTTTTTTTGTACGTGTTTTTACCTGTGTGTAGCGACCTCATACCAACGTGTACATTTCTAATTGAAATTATTATAATTATTTTTTTTTTTTTACCTAATTTATTTTTTTGTCGTATCGTGTACATCTTCGTACGTACATTAAAATTGACCAAGTAAGTTTTTTGCGTCCGACGCATAGAAACGGAGTTAAAAGGAAATAAGTATTTTTTTTCGAAGTTTTGCATGTTTTTTTGGCTGTGTTTTATTTTGCTGCTTTCTTACTTGTATTGCATGTAGCAAGCGCTGTAAAATGCCAAGACCAAGCACAAGCCGCGGACCTGGTCGGAGAGGTGGTCGTGGTGGTGGTCGGGGAGGTGGTCGTGGAGGTGGTCGGGGAGGTGGCCGGGGTGGAGTGTCGAAGTCACGCTGTTCTCGCACGTTGTCTTTCCCGATGTAAGCTTTGTTTAATTTTCAATCTTTATTTTATTAATTGTTATTTTTTTTTTACTTCAGAGTTTAATTTTTTTCATTTTTATGTTTAGTCCTGTGATTGTAAACGCGGAGCCTGTGGAGTCTACTCCAGGCCCATCCGTAGAACAAATCCGGTAAAATCATTATTACCTTACGTTATATTAAATTGTTCAAGCAGCATGCATTAATACATTTGTATTCTGTTTTCAGTCCTAATTCCTTGATGGAACAAATAAAGGCATTGAAAGTAGCGAGGGCTTTGGACGCAAAAAATATGGCAAAGTTATCACTGGCTCAAAAGCAACACCTGACAGATCTGAGACAACTAAACAAGTAGGCAACTTTATGATGCCGGATGCCCCAGAGTCAAAGTAAGTAAATTAAAAAATAAATTCAATGTTTTACCTGCTCGTACTGTCGCTAGCTTGTTAGTGTTGAACATATTCATGGTGTCTGAACAGCATTAATTTATTTATTTACAGAAAAGGAAAGGGTAAGGGAAAAGGAAAGGGGCAAGACACGAAGATCTGGAGCCCATGCCCACTTTTGCCAGGGGTACCAACTGTCCCTCCCCTTTATGAACCTCAGCCGTGGGAGATACAACGTTCGCATGGTATGTGGCTCTAAATATTTTCTAAAACACTGTTTTCAGGGTTACGTAGTCAAATGGCAAAAAACGGAACCCTTATAGTTTCGTAATGACTGACTGTTTGTCTGTCATAAAACTACTGAATCTAAAAATAGTTTTTTCATCAAACCTATGTATATGTATGCGATGTCTTTAAAAATGATGGCGAGGTTTCTAAAAACACAATATATTTATATGTTGGATCTTCATAAAAACTTCAACGAAAATTGGTTGGAACTTCACTTTATTTTACCCAGTATAGTTTATGCTCGTTGTTATATTCCAGATATCATCGAGGAGGAGGAGGAAGAATTTATCGAGGGCACACCTCCTGACTTCATAATCCCGCAGAGTCTGATTGCCCGAGCTCAGTCTGCGGACACGCTTCAATTGACCGCTCCGGATTCTGTCATGGGTATGACTAACAGTTCCTATATCAACAATCCGTTTTATGCTCTGTCTTACGTTACCTTGTAAATTTTTATACATTCCAGATATCACCGATGCGACAGAGGAGTTGCACCCGCCCCTTCGTATAATCCCAGAGCATTCAACGGCGGAGTCAGATACCGTTACCGTACCTCCTACAAGGACCCCGCCTCGAAAGAAGTAGGATATTTAATGCCTTTTTGAGATCGATTCTAAAAAGTTTAAACAAAAGTAATTGTTTTATTATATACATATTTTTTTCTTGACAGCACCCGCATTTATCAGTTCACGCCATCAACGGGCATCGTCCAGTGTGACGAATTAACTGAAAGCCCCATAAATGCCGAAATAGAGTTACTAGGGTTTACACCTTGTAAGTACAACTAACATTTTAAAGTTTTTTTGTGTTAACATTTGACTAATTTCACTAATATTAGGTCCTTACATATGAAATTGGCGTTTTGTATGGGAGGAACAAAAAGTCGAATATTTTTTAATATAATATATTTAATTAATCAAAGTATGAACCATTATTTTCTATGCACTTTTGCCATCTTATAGGTAGTTCATTGATCCCTTTACTAAAAAAACCAGTCGGACGGGAATCAATAAAATCTTTGAAGGCGATTTGGACTGCCCCATCGGAGTTGAATTTTTTCCCTTGCAAGAAGTTATCCAAATTTCGAAAAAAATGGTAATCTGTTGGAGCAAGGTCCGGGGAGTACGGAGGATGTCTTAGACTTTCCAATTGAAGCTCTTCTAATTTAGTAGCCGTCTGTTGCGCAGTGTGTGGTCTAGCGTTGTCGTGAAGCAGCAGTGGCGTGGAGCGATTGACCAGCCTAGGTTGTTTAGCCGCTAGCTTTTCCATCATGGTTTGCAATTGCTGACAATAGACATCAGCCGTAATAGTCTGGCCAGATTTGAGAAAACTGTAATGAACAATACCGGCACTAGTCCACCAAACGCTTACAAGTAACTTTTTTGGGGTTAATTTTCGCTTGGGGCAGGATTTGGCTGGCTGGCCAGGATCCAACCATTGCGCTGAGCGCTTCCGATTATCGTAAAGAACCCATTTTTCATCACAGGTAATGATTCGGTTTAAAATACCTTCATTATTGTGCCGGTTTAGTAATGTAACGCAGCAGTTGACGCGCGTTTGCCGGTTTGCTTCAGTCAATTCGTGAGGTACCCACCTTTCAAGCTTTTTAATCTTCCCAATTTGCTTCAAGTGAATTAAAACAGTTTTATCACTAACATCGCAGCCTGCAGCTAACTCGGACGTGGTTTGCGATGGATCCGCTTCCACAATAGCCTTCAACTCTTCATTATCAACTTGAGTCTCAGGCCGTCCACGGGGCTTGTTCTGCAGGTCAAAATTTCCAGAACGAAAACGTTGGAACCAAAAACGAACTGTGTTTTCTTTTGCAACACGACCGCCATACACATCATTCACCCTTCGAGTTGTTTCCGCAGCACTAGTGCCACGGCGGAACTCGTACTCGTAAATAATGCGATATTTTAAGTTTTCCATTTTGTAAAATGAGTGACGCAAACAGAAAAAAACAGAAGAAAAAAAAACAAATGAATGACGATCATCGAAGCACAAATACATGAGTCTATAGCTGTACAAATTTGAATTTGGAATTCCTTACCAAAGAGGAGAAATTTGTGATTAAAGTGGCCAGTACGAAAAACGCCAATTTCATATGTAAGGACCTAATATTAATACATTTTTCAGCTTCTACTACTTCGGCAACAGTGCCTGGATCAGGAAGGAGCGGTTATGAATTAGGTAACTATTGTTGAACTAATAATTACATTAAATGTATCGCTTCCGTAAGATTTCATTAAAATTTCTTCTTCTTTCCCCAGAAGTCGACGTTGACATAGAGCGTGACTTTTTAGAACCTGGGGAAGGGAGCGACGTCGAACCGGAACAGGAAGATTTCGTCGTAACGCCTAGGACTATAGACGACGAGTGCCACGAAAACTTACCGGATCCGTCGCTAGCCGAGGCGTTACAGTCAATTGATGCTGACGCGGACCAAGCTCTCAGAACGGCCATAAGACCAGACCAGGATCTGTTGGATTTTGTTTGGCAATGCGACCCGACTAATTTTGAGGGAGTAAGGGAAATTTTTAACGTTCCGCGTACTGGTCCCACATATGAAGAAACCAACCTTACTCCCTCAGAAATTTTCCTGAAAATTTGGGATAGTGATATTATCGTCCACATTGCTCAAGAGACCAATCGATATGGCCGTGAAATGTTGTGTCGTAATGAAAACGCAAACGCTAGATTAAATCGACGGTTTACGCCATAATTATGCTACAATCGCTCGTGGTGAACAATGTGGAGCGGGAGTATTGGTATCCCAAAATGAAGGAGCTGCAAATCGGGAACTTCAAAAATCATATGTCATACGATCGGTTTGTTCTTATTAAACGTTGTCTACATTTTGTAGACAACGCCTCATTGCAAAATAATAATAAACTCAGTAAAATTATGCCCATTTTTGAGCATCTCAACAATAAATTCAGCTCACTCTACGTTCTCGAGCAAAATATTGCTATCGATGAGTCGCTCCTTTTATGGAAGGAGCGACTCTCATTTTCACAAAAAATTTCGACCAAGAGAGCTAGAGTGGGAATCAAAAGCTACGAACTGTGTGAGTCCCGTACAGGGTACTTGTGGAGAATGGAAATCTACTCTGGAAAGGGTCATGTCCATGTTCCGCAGGTGGGGTCACATGATGATGTCGAAGAGCACGCGGAAAGGGATGAGCCGAATAGTGCTACATCACAGATAGTGTTCACTTTGATGCGACCGTTGTCAAATATAGGCCATACACTGGTTATGGATAACTTCTACAACGCGCCTCTATTGTCACGGATCCTCAAAGTGAACCACAAAACAGATTCGATGGGCACTCTTCGGCTTAACCGAGAATTCGTTCCGGAAGGTCTTAAAAAAAAGACAAAAACGAATATGAAGCCAGGTGAGGTCGCCTTCAGTTCGACCAAGGACTTGTGTGTGGTTGTCTGGATGGACAAAAACATCATACCGATGATATCCACGTTCCACAAAGTGCAAGTCAACGGCATTAAGAAGTATGGGTACTACAAGTACAAACCACAAGTAGTCCTAGACTATAACCTCACTATGGGCGGCATTGACCATAAGGATCAAATGCTTCACGCCTACCCCGTAGAGAGGATCAGAAACATCGTGTGGTACAAGAAACTCTTCCGCCGGCTTGTAAACGTGTCGATACACAACGCATTCGTCATGTTCAACCACAACCGCACACAAGCACTAGGAAATCGTGACTTTCGTCTCCAACTGGCTAAAGAGTTACTGGATAGGAGCACACCCAGGGCACTTCCTCGGCCTCTACCATCATCGGCATCATTACCGGACCTGTGGATGCATTTTCCCGTGAAAACGGATAAAAAGCAGCGCTGCAAGTTGTGCCACGCGGCTAAAGTCCGTCGCTCCACTACGTGGAGATGTAACAGCTGCAACGTGCACTTGTGCTTCGAAGGCTGTTACCTCCAATACCACAAAAAATGAGGTGTACTTTTAAATCTTTACACTTATACATCTCTTTTACATCTTTACACACTCTTGGACATGTCACATAATATTTTTTTTTTTTTTTATTTCACAAAAAGTACTCAAAATAGACTACATCATTATTTCCTATATCGGATCATTATATTCGTGAATTTATAATACATCTGTACACACTCTTGGACAAGTCACATATTTAAAAAAAAAAAAATATTTTACAAAAGGAACTCAAAATAGACTACATCATTATCGCATATATTGGATCATTTTATTCGTGAATTTGTAATACTTTATGACATTATTGAATTTATAAGGCTTTTAAAACACTGTGTCGTTCGTTTCGCAGAATTTAATAAATACATAAAAAAATTACACATGTAAGGTCGACCGAGGCAAGTGTGACTATGAGGTAAGTGTAACAATTTCAAATTACGCGGCTAAAACAGGTTTTACGTTTAAGCGCCATCTATGAAACAATAGAGAAACGTTTATGCTATTAATTGTTGCAACGACCGGTAACATAACCTCAGCGGTTTTCTCGGCACACGCCATTTTGAATAAAAAGTTGATTAGTGCCAGATCCTATAATTTTCGGGAAATAAGTTTTAAAGTTTTTTTGTGAATTGTCGAGTTATTTTTAACGAGTTCAAAGGTGAGCGATAAGAACTAATATCGGTCCTTGGATTGTAAATGTTTCTTTGACCTAAAGTTCAATATTCTGTGAATTACGAACGCTGTTACACTTACCCCGCCTAAAACCTAACATGTCGAAGTGTGACAGTGTCACGCTTACCCCGAAGCTTTTATATGAGAACAAAATTATAGTGATGGGACAGCTTATTTTCAAATGAATCACATTTTATTTATTTTTATTTATTTTGTAATTGGTGAACAAAAGAGAAAATTCAGGAAGTAAGGTTTAGAATTTTGAGATACTGCAAGATTTGGGGCATGAATAAGCTTTGAATTATTTCTTTGATATCTTTCAGATGGTTAGAAATTATCAAAGAAAAACTAGAGACAAATACTCTCGAGAAACTCTTCTGATGGCTGTTAAAGCAGTACGGGAGCAGCGCATGTCAGCATTGAAGGCTTCAAAAGTTTATGGTGTCCCTAGACCAACTATAATCTCACACGTAAACGGTGATCGGGGTGTGAAATCAAAATCTCATGGAAGACCAACAGTATTTACAACGGAATTTGAAAAAAATATGGCTTCAATGTTTCACAGTATGGAACGGCAAGGCTTTGGTTTAACACAGCGTGAAGTTAGAGCTCTAGTTGGCCAATATGTTCGACGCAATGAAATCGACAGTCCTTTCAAAGATGGCATTCCGGGAGAACAGTGGATTAGAGGTTTCAAAGAAAGAAATAAACTGTCATTAAAAAAACCACAATCTGTGGAACTTGCAAGAAAAAGGGCAGCTGACCCATTTCTCATTAACGAATTCTATGATTTATTGGAGCAAATTGTAGAAGAGCACAAGTTAGAAGGCGATCAAATATGGAATCTTGATGAAACAAGTTTTTGTCAAGACCCAGGAAAATCGAAGATAGTCGGACTTAAAGGTTTCCAAGCCACAAGAACCACCAGCTCACCAGGTCGCGACAATACAACAGTTTTGTTTGCATGTAATGGCTTTGGTCACAAAATTATCCCATTCATAATTTTCAAAGGAACATATCTTTGGAACACATGGCTACCGGACGATGATTCGATTGATTCGGCATTTGCATCTTCCTCAAAACGTTGGATGGAGGCTTCAATCTTCGAAAGCTACTTTTCAAATGTATTAATCCCTGAAATATGCAAAACAAACAAACCACAACTTGTGGTATACGACGGTCATTCGACTCACCTTGACGTAAATGTCATTATAAAGGCAAAAGAGAACAACATTACTATTCTGAAATTACCGCCTCATTCTTCTCACATTTTACAGCCATTGGATGTGAGCACTATGAAAGCGATGAAAGATCGATGGGATCAAAAGTTGATTAAATGGCAAAGGCTCAATATCGGCAAAAAGTTACCAAAAAAAGAATTTGCACAAATTTTGGTCGAGACATGGAATGATCTTGAACCCACAATTGTGAGTAACGGATTTCGAAAAACTGGGATATATTTGATAGAAACCAAATTGGAGAAGACAAATTTGATCCTTCAGCATTATTGCGTTGGAAAAACCACCTGGCAACAAAAATTACAGAAATACAAGAAGAAGACATAATTCCACAAAATCAACAAATACAAGAACGCAATTATGAGACCGACAAAACAATTATGCAACAACTACACGGACAGGAATTTGAAGAAGAAATTATGCGGAATATTCAAATACAAGACAAAAATAATAATACCGACGACACAACACAGACACAAAAACTACAGGGTGAAGAAATTCAAGGGAGGATTGTACAGGAAACTAAAACCATACAGGAACAGAATAATGAACCTCACAAAACAGCACATAATGTAATATCACAAAGAGAACAACATAAAGAAATTATACAGAAAACTCAAAAAATACCAGAACAAAATAATGTAACACACGGAATAGTCCAGAAAACAATACAACGGAGAGAACAACAAGAAAAAGTTATGGAAAAAACTCAAAAAATACAGGAAAAGAACAATGAAACTGATGAAACAACAAAAAAAATAATGCCACAACTACAGGAGCAAAAATTTGAAGACGGAATTAAAAACAGACACATTAAAATAAAGCAAGAAAAAAACAGCGAACTAAAAGTACAAGAAACACAAAAACCAAAAGATAATGCTAATCTAAAAAACATAACATTTACATTTGGTTGTTTAGACATAGGCACTGCAAATAATCTCATACAGCTTATTCCAAGAAAACAGAGCAATTCTGATGCTCTAAAAATCATAAGTTATGATAAAGTAATGGGACATTCCGAAGAAAAAGAAAATGTAAATTGTACTTTTGAAAGTTTATTACTACAAACTATCTCTAAAGGGAAAGAAGAACCGAAAACAAAAAGAAAGCGAGTAGGAATTGGTGCTGAAGTAATCACAAGAGATGACTATATTGAAAAAAAGCGAAAGGAAATTAGAGAAAAAGAAAATTCCTGTAAAGAAGCAAGAAAAGTGACTAAAACAAATAGTAAGAAACAAAGACCCAAAAAAATAAACAGAAAAGTTTCCGTTACTACCAGTGAATCAGATATTATGAGCACGCACTCTGACTCTGATATATTTGACGTCAGTGACAGTGTCAGTGATTCTGAAAGTGTTCAGCAGCAACAAACTGGATTCATATTACCAAAATCAACCCATAGTCTTACAGTACAAGCTGATATCAACTTGGAACCTAAATCGAGGATACAAAAGACATTAAAAACAAAAGTTGATACTAATACAAAGACAACCATGAAATGTAGGATCAAACAAGAAAGCTCATCAGAAACTAACATGACACGAGCTGATATTCACTCAGAACCAAAAATGAAGCCACTAACGACATTTAAAAAAACGACTGATACGAAAGATACAAATGAAACACAATATGCCAACATTGAGAAGCAGTTGTTGACAGATGAAGATATTATAATGAATGCTATTGAAAAAGATACGGAAGAAAATACCAGTGATATAATTTTGAAAGAAAATGAAACAGTTTTGGCTCGATATTACGAGAAGAAAAAATGGAAATTTTATGCCGGTGTAGTAAAGAGTATTGAAAAAGGTGATCGGTACAAAGTTTTATATTATAAACATTATAATGACCAAAAGAAGTTAAAATTTTCAATGCCAAAGAAACAAGACATTGATGTAGTTCCTATGACACAAATTGTGAAAAAAATTGAGCTTTTGCAAATTGAAGAAAACCCGGATGTTTTTGTTTTGTTAGAAGACAAAGATGATGTTTATTTTTTTAATTAATAAGTATTTACTTAACGAAGGTAAACCTATCCATAGCAGTAGTATGGGTACCTAAATAAAAAAATGTTTTTTTTCTACTTCTGAGTTTCTTTTCTAACTAGCATTAGGTACCTACATGATTTATTTACCAATGCATAAAAAGCTGAGGCAAGTGTAACATAATTTCATCGTATCACATCACTATTTCTTCTAAAATCTGTTGCACTTGCCCCATGACGATATGAATCTTATGCTATGCAAAAAAGTACGTTCACTACATTAAAATAGATTATAAAATACGTTGGTATTAGTATTGTCTGTGGTCTCTGTTAAATTAGATGGGCTGTTGCCCATCGAATTTAACAGAGACCACAGACAATACTACAGAAAACAAAAAATAAATGCTTACTGTTACACTTACCCCTGTGGTGGGGTAACCGTGACAGTCTCCAACTTTGATTCTTTTTACTTGCAAAAAGTCAAACAAAACTACTAGGAGATATTTAAATACTTGATCATACTTACAATAAATCAATAATTCATGTATTGGAACACTTTTATTTGTGTTAAACCATTACATCGTAGAAATATTTAATTACAAACTTTTGAACCACTCAATTCATGTCACACTTGCCTCGGTCGACCTTACCTATATTATTAATTCATTTATTTCAGATAAAAATAATCCATATAAAATGAAAACTTATTTCTCTACCGCTCTTATATAATTTAGCTCTAAGTAGCCTACTTTTCATAGAAGTCCGCTAGTATAGTGACTGAGCCTATTTCCGGATCAATCGCTCCGTGTGTGCCGGGCCTTAGGCTTTCGGCCGGCGCGTCCGCCACTTGATACTTTTTTTGTTTACATTTGAATACATTTTGCGTAACGATCCTATCTACAAGTATGATACCTTTTTAGAAAGGGATTGAAAAGTACTATTTTGCTTAATAATTACTATTTTACTATTATGTAGTTTAAAATATAAAAAAAAATGTTAAACAAGTGATTTGACTGTGCGAATGAGAAGTGTCTCAAAATTTTTTATTTTTCCCAGTAATGGTAAATGCTATTGCTTTGATTTTTGTTTATTTTATGAGATGATGCATCTACTTATGTTGTATTTGTTTAATTTTAGGCCTAACTCTGGTATTTGCGCATCTGTGATATCTAGAATTAAGGCCCTCACCTACAGATTTTTGTGAAAAATTTAAAATTTAAAATGGTCTGTAAATAAATAATTTTGTATTAAAAGGTCTATGGTTTTATTTTTTATCATAATCTATATAGATTTAGCATTATAATTCAAATTAAAAAACCCTATGCCATCGCTTGAACTTTTGAGATATCATCGTATAAACACAAGTCGTGCTCAAAAACGCGCTATCTCAGTGTTCAGCGTATCATAATTCTACACCGTATTTGATTATTTATAAACAAAAAAGCTCTGTTCATCCCGAACATAAAAACACCACACTTGTTAGTGTTACGATAAGAACTTTAATCACAACGACCGTTTATATGACACTCGAGCCGCGCGGCGCACGGGGGACCGTTAGAAACAATGAGATGACGTATTAAGATGACGTCGGCGCGGGGCGCCCGCGCAATCGAGCGGATAAAGAGCGAAGTGCGAAAGCTATTGTTTTGTATGATTTCGAAATATGAAGAGAAAAAGCTTGTGAAACAAGCCGTATTGCGAGAAAAACAGGATTGTTTACGTACTGTGACTGATTTTTTAGGTTAGTACGGTCAAAATGTCTTGATATTTTTTTATTTTAAATAAGTACATATTGTAATAGTTACTTTATAATGTTATTGTTCTTTTACAGATAGTCTTGAGGATAATGCACGAACTGCTGAAGTAAAACAAGCAATTGAAAAGATCACAGATTTAGATCAAAAAGATATAATGAAATCGCAGAACCAGTACTTAGAAGAACTATCTTCACTCACCGGTAAGTTTTCACTCAACGTTAATCTTAGACTAGTTTTGTAATACTTGTGTATTTTCTATTATTTCTTAGTTATGAGACTCACGATAATTGACATTTTATTTTATTCTTTTTACAGATGTAAGTGTTATTACATTGAAGAGAATTAAAAAAGGTGCGGTGAACGAAGGGGTCTGGAGGACTCCAGGTAAAAAACGACCTCACCCTTCAAAAGTGTCGAACTTAGATAGTTTCGTTATGGATGTTATTCGTAATAAAGTAAACGAATTTTACATTGTGAGGAAACAAGTACCAACATTAAGATCTTTGTTGGTAGAGTTAAAAGAAAGTATAGAATTTGGTGGATGTCGTGAAACTCTCCGTCGCATATTATTAGCCAACATTTATGAATTTAAGAAAAACAAAAATGAACGTTCATTATTAATTGAACGGTATGATATAGCTTCATGGAGACACCGCTTTTTGCGTACCATTGCATCGAAACGTGCAGAAGGCAAGCCAATAATCTACTTAGATGAAACTTATGTCCATAAAACCTAGTATAAGCCTAAAAAATGTTGGCAAGGTCCATCAACAAGTGGAATAATTGAAAATATATAAAAAAGAAGCCAAAAGTACTTACCAAAAAGAATCTCGAAGAAGCTGTCGATAACTTGGCTGATATATCCGATTTATCTGGATCTGATTCTGAAGACGACACTTGCTATGCCAATAGTGTTAACTCTATTCCCGATACCTACTTGAATCAACCCGACGATTACGTGATAGAACAGCGTCTTGAAGAAATTTTTGGCGTGGGAGATGATTATAATGATGTGAATATACAAGATGAACCCGTTATACAGACTACAGAATCATTATTGTCAGTTTTAAATCATCAATTTGACAACACAAATAACACCGCTGGCATTACCACATCAGATGATTTAAATTTCGACGCACAAGAATTCGAAGTACAAGAAAATGAAAATCAAGGCAGTCCTCAGGCAGTACATCTTGAAATTCCGCAAGAAGATGTTGTATCTCCTATTAGTGCACCAATTGAACAAGAAGCTACAATTGCCAGATTAGACAACTATTTTCTAGATAACAATCCAATAGACGACTTTTTGGAAGATGATCAACAAGATCACAATGTAGTACTTAGGGATCGCTCTCAACCAAGAGAATGGAAAACAGTAGACTTAGCCCATGATGTTCCTATCTTTGAAAAGCTATTTCAACCCATGGTAAGTGACACTCACAAAACTACACCACTGACTGTTTTCGAGAGGTTTTTTCCTGATATAGTAATTCTGATAATAGTGGAACAAACAAATAGATACGCTCGTCAAAAAAATAGCCATAATTGGATACCTGTTACTGAACAAGATATTAAGGCGTATTTAGGAGTTCTTGTGCTGATGGGCTTAAATCCTCTCCCAGACATGGAGTTATATTGGTCAACAGACCCATTTTACTTTAACAATGAAATCGCCCATGCTTTTCCGCTCGTAAGATTTAAAAAAATTACGGAAAACTTACATTTTAATGATAATTCAATGGAACCACCAAGAGGGTCTTCGGAGTACGATAAATTGTACAAAGTGAGACCTCTGATTACAGAACTGAATAATGTATATCAGAATGAAGCCCACAACTCAGCT
Organism: Eupithecia inturbata; assembly: GCA_963662085.1. Taxonomy (NCBI): domain Eukaryota; kingdom Metazoa; phylum Arthropoda; class Insecta; order Lepidoptera; family Geometridae; genus Eupithecia; species Eupithecia inturbata. The sequence goes on along the minus strand of OY759177.1, from coordinate 13,245,969 downwards.
GTGCAATCGATTGACGAAAGTCATTAAAGCAATATATGTCACCAGTTCTATGGTGATTCCTTTACTTTGCAGGCCGCCAGACTCTGGAACGCCCTTCCTGTTTCAATCCGACAAGCTAAATCCCTTCCCATCTTCAAAAGTATGGTTCATCAACACTATCTGTCCACTCTTGATAAGTCTTCCTGATGTAATTATTTTTATTTTATTATGTAAACACTCTTGTTTTCTTGTCTTTTTTTTTTTTTTTTTTTTTTCTGCCGTCTGTCTAAAGTACTTCTATTATGTTTGATTCTCATCAATTACGCCACCGTCAGATTCAATACGTACTGATCCTATCCATCCAAAGGTTGCCTGGAAGAGATCGCTGTTAGCGATAAGGCCGCCGATTGTGCCACATTATATATAATTAGTATTAAGTTCTCGTTTTATAAGTGTATTGATGGTGCAATAAAGTGATAATCTATCTATCTATCTATATGCCCAAAAAGCCTATTAAGAGAGGTTTTAAACTTTGGGCCAGGTGCGATGCAAAAACCGGATATTTATATCAATTTGATATATATACTGGAAAAGGCGACAATATTGAGAATGAAGGACTTGGCTATAATGTGGTGATGAAGCTCTGCAATAATGTACCTAGTAATACCCTAATAGCCTTTGATAATTTCTTTACCAGCTGCAACCTTTTGGAAGACCTGTATGAAAAGAAAATTTATAGCGTAGGAACAGTTAGAAGTAACAGAAAAGATCTCCCTGATATGATAAAGAAAAAACAACCGAAAGCATTGAGACTAGAAAAACACAACTTTGCAGCTGTCACAGCAGAGCCAATCACAGCCGTCAAGTGGTTTGATACCAAAGAAGTAGCAGTACTCTCCACAGCACATCAGCCACGAGATGTTATGTTCGTGAAAAGAACGCAAAGGATGGCTCTAGAAGAGAAATTCTTTGTCCAAAAGCAATTGCTACTTATACTCTTAGTATGGGTGGCGTTGATTTGTTCGACCATTTCAGGTCTTCGTACCCAATTAGCCACAAATCAAGAAAATTTTGGATGAGACTTCTGTTCTTCTTGTTTGATGCGTCAATCATAAACGCATTTATTACCTACAACTACACACATGTTGCAACGTTGCATGGACATCGTGATTTCAGGTTGCGCTTAGCACGTGCACTTATAGACAATTACACTACTCGGAAAATACAAGCAAGACAACAAGGAACAGTTTTTAAAAACAAGAAAGGCGGTGTCTTCGGTGTTCCGGATGAAATTCGTTTATTGAATGTGGGCATACACTTGCCAGATGAAATCAGCACTTACAAAAGGTGTAGATTCTGCAGTACAAAGAAGAGAGAACAAAGGACCAAAATAGAATGCACTACGTGTAAAGTACCTCTGTGTGCTAAAAATTGTTTCAATGAATTTCACACGAGTTCATCTCAATAATTGAAATAGGTACCTTCACTCGCTATGTCATAGAGATCGTCTAATTTTCGTCATAGATATTTTCATAATTAAGTTTTTTATTATTAGGTATTTGTATTTTTGTATTTTTCTCATTAAACCCATTGTAACCCTACCATTATTGTTTAATTTTGCAATTTCATGTTGGAATTTTTAATTTTATATTTAGTATTCATAAAATATAAAACAAAGCAGGGTGAGGAGCTAGTATAAAAACAGTACTAAAATTCTTGAAAAACTCGTAACCTATGCCGGATAATGGGAAATAATTTCCCACTTGGTGATATTTTGCAATGCGTTATGAACAAGGGGAAACTATTTCCCACCGCAAAACCCCCCTTTCCCCCCACTTTTCCAAGTTTTTATCATAAGATTTGAAATCTACTCGCAAAATTCACCTAAGAACCGATCTCAGTTTTTATTTATCTCACAAAAAGTATTCCATTTGATTAAGGGTTAGAAAGCTTCATCATCAATTTAAGAGACAGCAGCGACTCCAGTGATTCTGACGATTCACTCCATGTTGAATTTTTAGATTCAGATGTTGATTATAGTGATTAAAAAACAGTATAAAAATATATGGTGTTGTTTTCTTTGATACATACTCACATAGATTTACAAATATTTAAACTCATGATAATATTGATACTCATGATAGTGTTTGATAGCCTGTTTGTTCCTTTAATACGCCACAATGGAGTGACGTATCCGTGTGATGTTTGGTATGGAGTTAATAAAGAGTTAACAAGCTACTTTTAATCTCGTCATAACGCGGACAAAATTGCAAGCATCCACTAGTAAAATAAAAATAAATATCAAAGTGAGTTGTTCCAACTTTCCTTTTTACTTGCCATGCTGATATTTTTTAAATTTGCCGCGCTTTTTCAGTATCAACTTTCATTAGCCAGACTATAGGTACCCACTTAGCTATTCCTGTTTGTTTGCTTTCAGATATTCAGCGAATTGTCTGCCGACAAAACCTTCGTGCAGGCACAATAATATGCAGGTATATCAGTGTCAGAACCTGGCGTCTAATGAATTTTTCATTTTCACGCCAACTTCTACAAAACAAAGAATAAGGTTGATCAGGACAATTTTATTATACAGTACAGCAAAACAGCTAATATAAAAAGGAGGCGCCCAACTAACAAGGTGGAACAAACAAACAAAAGTAAAAATATGTCAGTGCAGTACTTTATACGAAAGCACAGATCGAGGGAGAGCGTTCAAATTTGCCGGCAAGCATTTCTTGCCATATTGAGAATAAAGCCTAGTCGTCTTAAAGGGGTGCTCAAACGACACTAGGAGTCCGGCTGTATAGCCGCCAAAGAAAGACGAGGTGGTAATCGCAAAGAATTTGAGTTCAGGTCAAGAAAAGAAGCAGTCATAAAATTCGTGCAGAAATTTAAACCTCTTGAACAGCATTACACTCGAGAAAAGATAAGGCAGCGCATCTACTTAGATCCTTCTCTTAATATTTCAAAGATGTTCAAGATGTACAATGATCAAGCTGGGCCTGGAATGAGAGTTACGGAATCGTTTTTCCGCAAAGTTTTCTGCACTAGTTTCAATATTGGATTCGGAACACCACGAAAAGATGTTTGTTCAACATGCCTGCAATTAACGGAACAAATAAAGCACGAGAAATCTACGACACAGAAGCATAAATTAATGGTCGAACTTCGAATTCACAAATTAAGAGCTAAGGCGTTTTTTCAAAAACTTCGAGAACAAAGAGATGACATGGTAACAATCAGCTTTGATTGCCAGAAAAATTTACCCTTGCCGAAAGTTCTAGACCAGTCCACGTATTACTCCAGACAGCTTTATCGTGTTTGCGTGGGTGTGATTTTTATCGAAATTAAATAGGATTTTGCATAGTTTTCTTAGTAAAAACGTGTTATACGACTAGTTAAACGTGTAATGGAAGTGCCTGTAGTAGAAGCATTGCCAGGGAAAGGAAGAAAGCGCAAAAGACAGCCGGAGAAATGGAAGGCGAACAAAGCGAAAATTGACAGGTAAGCCTAGTCTAGTGATGTACTTAATCCGATGGAGTTCGATAGATTTTTTAACAAAAGATACAAATTTTTAAAGAATAGATGGAAGAGGTCTAGATTCTAGGTTTAACATTACTTTTAAGTTTAATGTTGTTCAGTTCGATTTCTATCAATGGATGGGTCCATTCCATTAAGAGTCCCGGGGGTTTTAGTGTATTGCAATTTAGGCGATAAGCTGACAACCTGTAACTAAAGTACGTTCAGCCTGAAGCGATCGCTCTTTGTACCTGCCGCCTAGGCGCGTGCCGGCGCTTGTCAAAGGAAGCCGCCGCCGACACAAGTCGCCTCGACACGTTCTGAACGAATATACTTTAAGCAATAAAATGACCTTCAAAACTGTCAGATGTCGCATAAACTATCTATTATGAGATCGGTGACGCTCTGCTCACACCGTAAGAGATACAGGCGTCACTATAGGCTAAAACAGTAATGGTTACGTTTGATTTGTTTCACAGGCACTCGTCGCCATCTTTGCCTGAAAACATAACCTGCAATCATAACACCAAATCATTTGCGTGTAAACAATTGAAAATACTAGATCTAGTGCATTTTCACAGATCGTTTTACTCAAAACCCAACAAACAATATCAAGATGCGTTAATATTGAAGTGCTGTTCGGTAAAGAAAACAGCCAGAAAGCGGCCTGTAAAAAACGTTAGAAAAAGCAGAGCTTTTTCGATAAAATATGCAATTACGCAAAATCACTTAAGAAAACTATTCCAGTTTGCCAGAAAGTATTTCTAAATACACTTGGGATAACGAAGTATCGTGTTCAGTTCGTCATGCAAATTTTTTGAATCTGGTCGGGATCCTACAGAGAAAAGAGGCGGTGACCGTAAGAAACAAAAGTTTGCAGCTCAAAGACAATCAGTTCATAGTTTTTTAAAGTCTTTAAATTGCGTTGAAGCACATTATTGCAGAGGATCATCGCAGCAACGTAAATACCTACCTAGTGAGCTCAATATTAAAAAAATATATAAACTTTTTAAACAAGCACATCCAAACAGCCCAGTCAAATTATCTTACTTTAGATCTATCTTTAATCAGGAATTTAATCTTGGTTTTGGGAGTCCAAGGACGGATATGTGCTCGTAATGCCTTGAACTTCAAGAAAAATTGAAAAACGAAAATGATACATCGATGAAAAACCTACTGATGATAGAGAAAAGGATACACAAATTAAGAGCACAAGCATTTTTTAAACTACTAAGGGAAAAAGAAGGGCAAATGATAACATTCTCATTCGATTGCCAAAAGAATTTAGTACTTCCGAAAGTGCCCGACCAGAGCTGTTATTACAGCAGGCAGCTGTTTTTGTATAATTTTACCACAGTCCAAGGATCATCGAAAGATCCTTTAAATAAAAACACTACATATGCATACATCTGGACAGAAAATGAATATGCTAAAGGTTCAAACCAAATTGCTTCCGTTGTATATGATAGGCTCAACAAAACTGACCTAACTGGTGTAACCCACGTCCGTTTAGTGGCAGACGGATGTGCTGGCCAAAATAAAAATTATATAATGATTTCTATGTGCATGCGATGGCTTTTGGAAAACAGTCATGTAAAAAAAATGGAACTAGTGTTTCCCATCACAGGCCATTCTTTCATGCCTCCTGATAGAGTTTTCGGGAATATTGAAAAACAAATCCGAAAACTTGAGGTAATCACATCGCCAGAAGTGTACATCGCTGTAATCAGTGAACACTACAGTCACGCAACTACGGAAAAGTTTAATAAATAGTATTGTTAAAACACCGGCTCAAATCCACTTCAAGATTTCTCAGTGCAAAAGATTTATTCTTCGAAGATACAAAAAACAAGGAAGTGTGTTCGAAGATACAAAAAACAAGGAAGTGCACGTGGTGAATTATATTACAATTCTGACACGGGAAACCCCAAAAGATTGTGTAAACCAGGCAAAAAAGCTGAGGATATACGGCCAACAATAATTCCTAGCGGCATACAAGTGAATCCATTAAAGTTGCGAGATGTCAGAAACTTTCTTCAAAAACACTACGGTGACTCTTCACATTTAAGATATTTTCACGCCGTATTGAATAATTTAGACGAAGATAATCTGCGGCTATTAGAAGAAAGGGGAGTTGAAGAGAACGCTACTGTAGAAGATCTATGTGAAGTTCAAGAAGAAGGAGATGATTTAAGAGTATAAAATTTATTTCATAAATAAATGTTTTTATAGAAATGTTCTTTCATTTACTCAGCTGACCCGGCAGACGTCTCTTCCTGCCCAGTAACCAATCCAACACCTAACCTACACGACACCTACCCTATACCTGCCCTACACATACACCTACACCCTACACCTACCTTACCTACCCCATGTATTATTCTGGGTCTTCAGCTACCTACATACCTAATTTCATCGTAATCTGTTCAGTAGTTTTTGCGTGAAAGAGTAACAAACATCCATCCATCCACACACACTCACAAACGTTTGCCTTTATAATATTAGTAGGGTTATCAAAATTTGGTATCAATTTTTAAGCAATCTACGTGATAATGATGAATGCATTTCATTTCATTTTAGGTAGAAAATCCTTAGATAAAGTTTAAATGCACATCACTATTCCTGTGACGTCATCACCAAAGAATTGGTATCATAAACAGCTATATCCATTACAATCAGAATCAAAGACAGCTAAATCCTTTTGTAATAACAATTATAAATTACCATCAGAAATAATTTCAAAATCTGATTGTAACATAAATGTACCTAAATAAGTGCATTTCGTGTTAAGCGACAAGAAATGTGTAACGTAATAAAGGTTCAATTACGTAAACAATATTGTTTCATTCTGGGATGGGGCTGAAAATTTAGGTAGAGATATTTCTGTGAAAAGGATAGACATAGGATTTCGCGTTCATAGGAGAGGGACAGAGCATACGTTTTCGGAACGGCGCGGCGTAAGCGCAAAAATCAAGTGTTTGCTTGTTTACAAGAAAACTAAACAACATATAAAGAAACTGGTTCAAGGAACCAAAAAATTTGTAATAAATAACCTACAAATCAAAACATAAATCATTTCAATAGACCGCAGGCTTCCTGAGATCTCGCCCAAATTATGGGCAAATCAGTGCACTTTCGTGTTTTTTTTTTATCGTAATTATTTTTCACAATCGTGTTTACACGTTAAAGGAAACAAAGAAAAAATATAGAATTTTATGCAATTCGAGTCTTTTACCACGGTGATCTCGTAAGTACTGAGATCTAGGCTAGTTTGACAACCAAAACCGTTAAGGGCGCCCGTTAATTTCAACTATTGTGATTATTATAACTAAACTTATACATAATATTAACAAAGTTGTGAGGCAAATTAAAAACTGGAAGATAAGCATTGTTTTTTTTTCTGGTTCTTTATATAAAAATTCAACAGATATCCGGACCCCACTCATAACTTGCCGTCCCCTTTAAACATTTTATTGATTGATCTGAATCTCAGGAATCGTTGGAATGAGCCTATCCAACATTGGGAAACGAAACTCTCATAATTTTTATGGTCACCAATAGGGAGTGGGAAGAATAGAAGAATACGTGTAGGTACAACGCGGGAAAATTTTAATTTCTCTTTTATTATCATTGGATCGGATCCAAGGGGAAAAACGCGGGAAAATTTTAATTTCTCTTTTATTATCCTTGGATCGGAACTTCGTTGAAGATTAGGTCAAGGACCCTTGTCATAAAACGCCGTTTTAATGTGCAGACATGTTTTTTTCCCCTCGTGCTTGTTACCCGTCGTTAAAATATGAATATGAGAGTCGAACTTTATTACAATGTATGCCTAAAGATACCTAGCCCCTAACCTATACAGTAAGGATGACCTAATAGCTACGGTAAAGAAAGAAATCTACTTAATCTACTTTAAAACATCTTCCGGCTTATCGATAATTGTCGTTCAAACTTTGTTTGCAAATCATTTGTTAGTATTTACAAATGGGTGTTGTTTGGTACATTCAACTACTTCGTAACGGTAAATAGACAAAAATTACGACAAAACAAGTTCTAAATTACCAATTTCCCCCCTCATTGAAAAACTGGTTTATGGTTATTAATTTAAAAAAAAAAAACTTTTTCTAACCAAATAATGGTTTTTAAAAATGCGTCTGTCCGAGCGCATTTAACTGCTAATTTCGACAAAATACGAGAATTTCATCAACGAAGTATCTACCAATATAATATTTTTTGAATACCTTTCGTCCTAGAACTTGTCTTTCAGTTGACGATATTAGCTTTCTTGTCTTGAAGGCTGATTAGGTCTGCGGGTATTTCTTTGTGGTTTCCTTTTAGTAGCGAACAGATGGACTTTATGAACTTCTGTGAGGGGACAATATCCATTGTCTGCATTCTATTCCATAAGGCAAGGGCATCTTTATAGTTGTCCTCGCGCTCTGTAAAAAATTACACGATTTTAATAAGCGACATGGGTCCCCAAGATGTTCTGTTGGCGTGGGCCAACATAACACCATCGAACATAAAGGGAAGAAAGCGATTTACTAAATAGCACACCCTCAGCAATATACATACACGTTCTGCACAGTGTTAAGAACGTTTACGTAGGAACACAATTTTTGTTGCGAATGTGAGCATAACCCCGCCTCTGTGTGCTATAAATACATATATTGTTACTATTATATGGATTTGTGATTATCTGAAATAAATTACTATTATTATTATACGTAATGCACACAGAGGCACACAAATTTTCAAATAAAGTATTTTTTTTAAGATGTTGTTACTTTTAAGCTTTTTCTCGAATTACGCTTGTTTAATAACGATTTTTGTCGTTGACTTGTACCCACACCATAAGCGAAGTTACAGGAAGAAGTTAGTTAAGAAGACACTTACGGTGCACGTCCACAATCAATTCATAAATCCTACTCTCGTCCAGCCTCCTTAGTCCCTTCGCACATTCCGCTATCGCCTCCAAAGCATGCACTCTTTTTTCTACCGCAAATCGCTCGCAGCGCCGGAGTAACGCGTCGGGATGAAACTTCACATTAGGATCTAGGAACATCTTGCGAAGGGTCTTCGTGTAGCCAATGTCGGCTAGAACTGTTATTAGGGTCAGCTAAAACAAAGATTAGACAATAATCAATATTACTATTATTATTATGCTATGGCACTCCTTAGGGGAGGCTTATATCCAGCGGTACTAACATAGGCTGATGATGATGATGAATATTATTATAAAATATTATAAGCTGCAAAACGGGCTTCACAAAGAACGCCGGCCGATCGACAATCGTGGGGCGGCCCAATTACAGGATGAAGTGGCTATACTCGTACAGTGTAGACCTTCGCTCACTTCAAGTCTAAGTTCACCAGGCCCATCACGGTGGTGATGGGCCTGGTGAACTTACCAAATTATTTATTTGAAACGAAATCCACGGCCCTTGAGAACTAGATTTGCCCTAACTTACTATGTATATGTAAATGTTGTAAATGAGGCAAACAATGTTGGTTTGTCGGTTTGCAAGTTTGAAAGCTGAAGAACTTAGTATTTACTTCCAGATATTTTATTTTATACGTTTTTGATGTTGCAATAAAGCTATTATCTACATATCTGGCTAACTAACAAAATGGCTGCTTTTTTTCTGCTATTTAAGTATGACGATATTGCGCAGCTAAGACGCTGCGCAATATCGTCAACTTAGATAGCAGAAAAGAAGCAGCCATTTTGTTTTTAAAAGTCGCCATTTCGTCATCTAATCTTACCTGGACATCAGAAGGTCCATGGACTTTCTTGTCAATGTTAAGTACAGTTTGCGCCAGCTTATTCAGACTCCCGCTAAATTTCTCATTGGACAAGAAGTGTTCTTCAGAATGGCCATCGCCTATCGTCTCCATTATTTTGCGGAGGAGCTCGTGCTTTAGCGGGGTTTTGTTGTAGAGGTGCGCGAGGCGGGAAAACTCTTGCACCGCTTCATGGAGGTTCTCACTGGAAAAAAATATTTTTTTTTACTCTATCTAACAATCACAGCACAGGTTCAAAAGCTATAATTGGATTTTAGGATGAACGCACATCAGGCATCGCCTATTGTACAACTGTTTCAATATTTACAGTGGTGGTCACATAATTAAAGACACTGGAAGCATATTGAAATACTAAGCTATTCCTCCTGTATATACTTTATCAGACTGCCATTGTAACTTGCTGCACAAATAATTTTTATTTGTGTTGTTATTGTGTATTGTTAAAACGAAACATTTACAACAAAACTTGCCTTTTATTCGGTAATACTTAAATGTAAGCAGTGTAAATAAAAGATAAGATTAGTAAGATCTGGCCATATAATTAAAGACACTTCATTTCGTAACAAGAAATTAAACAAAAAATTAGTTATCTTTGAAATTATTTTAGTACGTAAGATTTCTAACACATTTTTATAGAGCATTCCGATGCGTATCAATACTTGGTCGCATGTCCTTTTGCAGCAATAACAGCACGACATCTCTTAGCCATGGAAGCAATCAATTCTGTACAAACTTGTACCGGAATTTGTTCCCACGCTTCTGTAAAAGCTGTGTAAAGTTGATCGACGTTTGATGTACTCTTGCCGCCACTGTCTTCTTCACCTGGTACAACAAGTTTTCGATTGGATTTAAATCCGGACTGTACGGGGGCCAATCCAAAACTGTCACAAACTGGTTCCTTAAGAAATCTTTAACTACTTTTGCGGTGTGTTTCGGATCATTATCCTGTTGAAAAGTCCAAATTACCGGTAAATTTTGCTCAGCATAGGGCAGCATGGTTTCTTGTAAAATATTTTTGTACTGGTATTTATCCATATTGCTTTCTATATTCCTGACAGGTCCGACACCAAGTCCTGAAAAACAGCCCCACACTATGATATTGCCCCCTCCATATTTCACTACTTTCTTGGTGTACTTCGGATCCATTTCTTTGTTCGGGGGGCGTCTAACATATTGTTTTCCGTCAGAATTAATCATATTAATTTTTGTTTCATCCGAAAAAAGCACATTTTTCCACTATCGTTCAGTCCAGTGTTCATATTTTTTAGCAAACGCTGACCTTGCCTTAACATTTTGCTTTTTCAAAAGTGGCACCTTCCGAGACACTCTTCCGTACAAGTTTGCCTCACATAGTCTCCGTCTAATTGTCCTTGCAGACACACCCGTCGACCCTCCTGCCCCATATATTTCCGAGCGTATCAGTTCTAGTCCTTTAAACGGTTCCTTTTTTGCCAACAATACCATCCTAGAGTCTTCCCGCGGAGTAGTTTTTCTAGGTCACGGTTTTCTGGGTACGTTTTCGGTCGTATCGAACTTCTTGAAATGCGTTATAGCATTCATAACCATGTCCTTAGAACGGCTCAAATGGTTTGCGATATTTCTGTATGACCAACCTTTGCTATGAAAGTTCAAGATTATCTTTCTAGTGGACGAATCGCAACTCTTGTTTTTTCCCATATCGATTGGTATAAAACGAATTAATTTGAATACAAAAAATAAAATGTTATAATTAATGTCGATGTTTCATGCAAATACGCGGCAAAACAATGAAAAACCGAATGTAGTTCTGTCTCTTTTTTTATATTCAGAACATAGCGTTCACTGTCTTTAATTAGCTGGCCAGCTACAGGTACGTTAAAAAAGTTTGTATTAGATTCGGATAGTGAGCAGTGTCTAAAATACCAAGCAACACAACTTTTTTGTCTTCCATTTTTAAGAATACAACGTCATGTATGATTTAGTAACAATTACATTCAATTTAATACCTACTTTGGCTAATGGTTGTGCCAAAATCATATTTATTGTGATCAATTAGGGGGTGTCTCTAATTATGTGTCCACCACTGTATGTTTTCCTGTTCTGTTTTTCAGTATCGTATTAGTTTATTAGTAGAGTAGAGTATTTGTATTGTTTTGAATTATTTTCATTATTATTTTTAAGGTTGATCGTTTCGTGTTGGCGCGAGTTTTTTTTTTTTTGGTTTTTTCTTTGCTGCGTTTTACATGGATTCAATTATAACTAAGTGAAAAGTAATTTTCCGCAAATGATAAACGACCAACACCGATTCCATTGTATTTTGGGAGCATTTGGGAAAAAGTTGATTTTTTGCACAACTCTTATTTTCCCAAATGCTCCAAAAATACCACGACGTGCGCCGCTGCTGAAGCAACCAGAACACGTCTATGGGCGTCATGGGCAAGTGTTAAGAGTTAAAGCCCATATTTGAATGCACATTTTTGTGCTGTGCAGTAGCGGTGCGGCCCTGATCTGCGACAACTTTCACCGGTGAGGTATTTATCACGTATCTTATGTTTTTATTTCCCAACATTTCATTATTTTGTAACGTTGTAACGCAATGGAAACATTGGGATAAACAACCGATACAATCATATAACCTTTATGATCATCATGTCAGTCATCCATCATCCATCACCCATAAGTAAGCAGAGCTTGAGATATGGGCCCTAACAGAAGCTTACTTTGGGGCCAGATAATGTTGTGTGGCTATATCCAGTTATGTTACTAATTAATTGCAGTTTCAAATTTTTTTTAAAACCATCATGGTTTTTAACACTAGTCATTTACAACTGTGCCAAAATAATGAAAAATTCTAAACTCAAATCATCGTAAATGACTTTAGTGCAGTTTCAATGTTTAAAGTACGTAACGCTATTAACTTACTTGTTCAAATGTCTACGAATCAAAGGCCCGAGCAGCACATTATTGGGCTTGCAGTAACCCAGCGAAGTGAGCAATTCGAACATTGTTCTTGCATCACCCAGCTTCCCGTGAGCTGCGGTCGCGTCTAGTAGCCGCCAGCAGTTCATCTCTATGCTGCGACCGCCTACGATTCTCCTGTGAAAAGAATATTATGGGTTAAAGAAAGCAGAAGGAAAAAACATTCGGCTCGAAGTAGATAAATTGTCGTTTACGAGTGTATGACATTATGTTGATTTATGCAACAAATTTTTTACATGTTTACATTACTTATCGAAGGGAGAATCCCTTCGATAAATATTGCTTACAATTAAGTATATATGAAACTCAACGCCAAGCAAGTTTTAGTTATTTGTGGCGTGGTGTGTTTACAAACATAAATAAAAACAGGTCATTGGACAGGTCAGGTCAGGTCAGGTAAGGTAAAAATAAATAAATAAATAATGCTGGACAATCCACACAGCATCATCTAGCCCCAAAGTAAGCAGAGCTTGTGTTATGGGTACTAGATGACTGATAAACTTAATACAATACATAACATAGATAGATATTTTTTATTATATATAGAAAATACCCAGAACACCCGGAACAAATATTTGCAGATCGTACAAACATTTGTCCCAAGGCGGGAATCGAACCCGCAACCTTCTGCGTCGCAGGCGGACCTTCGCCCGCCGCGCCACATCGGTCATCGGATACCCTGCTCCTTGTATTTCCAGTGCAGAGAACATCTTTTTACAGCAACTGTTTCACTGCTCAAGCTGTCAGACTTTGGAACGATTTGCCAGTGGATATTAAAAAGGTCACATCACATCACGCTTTCAAAAGGAAAGTCTATAATTACTTTTTAAATGTCACGTCACACTAGAATATTTAGCATGTCCCTTAGTGTTCTAAGTATTATTATTTTGTTATATGTATTAGTGTATTATTTTAGTAAGTAGGTATTATGTGTATTAGTTTGTAAAAATAGTTTGAATTAATGTTGTAAGCACCGCCATCCTCTATTTTTCTCACCATCGTTTTGATTGCCTGGAAGAAATAGCTTTAAGCGATAAGGCCGCCAGTTCCATTGCTGTTCCCTACATTATGTTTAATGAGTACTATCTGTTTTATAAGGTGATGAATAAAGCATATCTATCTATCTAAAAACATTAAAATAAAACTTTACAATTTTTTTTTTCATTGCTACCATTGATTGAATCAACTAATGTACAGTTCCTACCTTCCTTTACTTTGCTCTCTGACAAGTTCGAAAGCTTTATCAACCTTCTTTTTATACGCCATCAGCGTAGCGAAGTCTATGACTTTATACTCGTCCAGCGTGAAGTTAGGTGCTTGCTTGTTGAGATCTGCGAGCGCTATTTGAGCTAGGCTGAGCTCGCCTAACTTCACGTGTAGATCGAATATCGACGCTTTCATACCCGCTGACAGGAATATCTGAAAGTAATGCCACATTATATATCACGCTAATATTAGAGAGTACAAAGTTTTATTAAAATGTGTTTTTTTTACTCCCATATTACTCCCTCACGCTCAAACGACTGAACCGATTAGGTTTAAATTTGGTACCAGGATAGCATAAATTCTGGAGTAACACATAGGCTACTTTTGATCTCAGTAAAGTGCAGTGTACGCGTGGGATGATCAATCTAATTCACGGCGGGTAACAACTCGGGGTGCCCCGCTAGTACGATAAACTGTAGGGCTAGCGTGTGTGCTAGCCCTACATTTAATCGTCGTGAAGTTAATTTACAAAAAAATACTGCTTAGCGTCACAATGGTGTCAATTCACTAAAAATGGTGCTATCCTTATTATTTCGATTAATAAGGGACGGCACCCTTTTTATTGCTTTTTTTTTACTGCGTTTAATTAGTTGTTCTTTAATTAGTTGTAGTAATTGTTAATATAACATCCGAATTATCACTAATAGGTAAATAGAATAACTCACCCCCTCCTTTTGACACTTCTCAACTATCTCTCTAGCAGCGGATAAGTTGCCTTCCTTACAGTATACTTGGAGAAGCTTCCGTAGAATGCCTCGTGTGTTCATGCCTTTAGCTTCCAGCTCGCGTAGGTGCGCCTTTAGAGATTCCTCGTTCATTTGTTTCTGAAATATTTGTTATTTTAATAAAAGCATAACAGTTGGAAAATTATTTACATTTTAACAGACTTCAAAACCAGAAGACTCTGTGTTCCCAGCGCTCGGTTTCATTTTTGCTCGAACTGAGATTCGATGGCGACTTATCATATCTTTGAGTAATCGATTTTTTTTTAAGTTATTCTACAGAATATTATCTAAACATTTTTTAAAATAGCTAGAAATATAATGGAAAGGTGGGCCAAGTAGGAGCGGTGGTGGCAAACACGGGTTTTTTACAGGCTTCGTTAATATTTAAACCGAAACACAGCAATACTGCTTAGAATCACTAGACTAATTCGTTCTTTTCTTTTGCAAAAAGCTCTACGATACTATACTTGATTTTTTTACTATCTGCAAAATCGTTTTTGCAGATACTTACAATACTTAACCTTAAACAAACTTTCTTGTTGATTTTTAAACACAATTCAAAGTACTTGACGATTGGAGGTCCTTTCTTCAATAAAGAAGAAGATATAAATGTAAACAACATTTGTTTACATTTATATCTTTATCTCGACCAACCACGTGTTTTATTCAGATTTTTTATATGTAGCTATAACTAAGTTCGACCATATTAAAAACTAGAAGAAAACTTACCGGATGCGGCATTTGATGTGTGAACATAGGTCCTTCATCCACCAGTCTCTCGTCGCTGATGGCAATAAGGGTGTTATTAAATGCATTGGCCTCTTCTTCGTTTGGATTCTCAGGTAACTGCGTGAAGCAGTAGTCGACAGAAACTGTTGATGCCTTTAGACCTGCTTTGTGTATTGCCTGTTGAATAAATTCAGGTTTATGTGATGATTTCATACAGTTATCATTATTCTGCTGAGTCTAAAATGTATTTATAGCTATTGTTTGAATAGCCAACTAAGAAAGCAACATTTGCTGTGGTGGTGTCTCCTTTTTGTTACAATTCTAACGAACAATTCACTGAGTCAACACTGACCCTTATAAATTTTAGAACTAGAGGTGAGTAGAGCGTTTGCTAGAACATTACAATGTATTGTAACATTCTTACGGATGGTACAATAAGGACAAATGTTCAGTTTCCAAGAGCATTTCCCTGAAATGTGACGTTCTTGCGAATACTCGTCGCTGTGTTCGACGTAATGCTCACGGCGAGTGAGCATTACGTGTAACATTTATGTGTACCTTGCGTACATTTTCCCTCGGCCCGCGCACCTCACGACCCGCCGTCCCCCGTCACCCGCACCACGAGTGCGGGTGACGGGTTGCTCGCTATTATGCTACACCAAAGCGATCGTTGGTTTTTAAAATAAGGTTGTAAAAAAACATTGCATTGCGAACGTTCCAAGTGTGGTTCGAGTAAATTTAAAAGCAGCGAAACCTAGACGTTCTGTAACAAGTTAATGCTATTGCTTGTCTAAACTCAACTTAAGGTTCAATACTTTCTCAACCAAAAATCATGCACTCAAGTGCACACACACAGTTTGAAGAATTGCATTGCCTTTTTCATGACTTTTATTATTTGTCTACTGCATGTACTTGAAAAAAATACCACGACAATATTTACCTTCACCAATCCCGTAAAGTCACTAAAATCATCTTTCAGTTTCTTATTCTTGATGAGCATAGTAAGGAACCTGCCAACCCAGTCTCTATTTACTCTAATCTCAGCTTTCTTGGTGATGTCTTCTAGCAGATAGGTCGTGGATTTAACGTCGCAGCTGATGATGTACCCTTTGAGCAGAGGTTTTAGCAGCTTCTCTGCGTCTACCTTGCCGTGGAAGAGTTCGCCTGGGACAAATAAATACAACATTATAAGCACCATTAGCTGTTACCCGCTACTTCGTAGGTAGTAGGCTAGGTATCCTACCTTTAGGAATAACGATGAGAAATAATGACAACAAGAGACCACTTTTAAGACAGGTCACCCTAACTAACCAACCCGACTTCGTTTCATTTATTTAACAGCAGCAAAGACAGGTAAGTTGGAAAATCAAAAAAAAACTTAAAATCATTCTACTAAGTTTATTAAGACAGGACATGCTGCTAGACATTTTTGCAAGGTAATCTACACTTAATAGGTGGTATCTGGTTTCGACTATTCAGGGACATGAACGGCGGCGCTCGGGAAGCTTCGAAATATCTCGTCACCAACAAAAACAGAATTATCCTGCGTCAACAAGAAACGATCAGCCTTAAGTAAATAACACGCGAGAGCATCGACAACAAAGTCCATCGATTATTAAAACCTGTTGATTTAGTAATAATTGTCCGCGATGGCCGATAACACTTCAACACTAAATACCATTGTATCACAAAATTAACCACCAATATTTAACAACGCAAAACGTTATAACGTTGAAAGGACACATTATAGTTTATTTAAAAAGATATTACAGTCAATACTATCCGTCCGAAGTCACTACATCGAATGCACAATATACATTAAAATAAAATCAACCACGACGACGACAGAGTAAGCCGGTTCTAAAGCATGCCTCTTCCGATTTCGCTGGATATTCCAACAAAGGCGCAGAGGGGACTACCTACGTGGCTCCTTTTGAATTGGCAACTTCTACGAATTTCGAACAATGCGTGTTGAAATAAAGTTAACATTGGAGTGAGCTCGGAGGGAGGGTAGGTAAGCGCTTTGGCAAAATAAAAATCGTAACCGGCTTTGATTCTTTTTCAGAGAGTCGGCTTTGTTTGTTTCTGAGAGTCGGGTAGGTACCTAGTATAAAGACAACAACTGAGGGAAGTCCGAGGCCATTTGTCCCTACCGCCTATCTGATAAATGGCTCTAAAAGGGTCACTTAACAAAATTTCAAGGTCGATCAACATTTCGCACAATTGAATTTAACAGCGTCCCTACGCGGTTAAATTCTATCGTTCGAACAAGAAAGAAACATGAGGAAAACCTTTGAATTAAATGTTAAATATTAAATATTTGCGTCAACACGGATATTTCTTAGCTTCAAAACTAAAACAGCAAAGTGCAAGAACATCTACGCCGAGTTTGGTCTAACCAACACTCCTCAAAACCAAGAAAATCACAAATGTGCCTAAAACTAGTTGTTTTAGGCACATTTGTGATTTTCTTGGCTTTTGTGACCACCAATGCAAAAAGACTTATGACCTTTTCTCTTATTAATAAATTTCAACCTTCCCCTGCCTTTAACATCGCTGCCCACACGGACTCTCCTTCACCTAGCCTTTGTTCACAAAGCTCTTGTGATTGTCCTAAGCTGCAAAGAACTTCAAAAATACGTTAAGGCGTGACGCTTGACTCCCGATTATCTTATGATCAACACATCTCATCACTTGTTGGTAGAGTAAGGAAGTTGATAGCTGTTTTCAGAATGGTCAAGAAACTTACGCCGCCCGTCCGCCGGGGCGTGACAGCCAATGAGAACCGACGGGCGGTGACAATTGAAGTTCAAGCACCTTACGCCGCCGGCCCGCCGCCGGGGCATGACACCCAATGACGGCTAAGTATGGGCGGTGACAATTGAAAGGTCAAGAACCTTACTGATGAACAGCTGATGTAGTGTTTTCACTAATATAAAAATGGTCTAGTGGCAAGGTTTTTTTTTCAGTAAAAAACTTTGAAATCCGCAAAGTCCTAAAACAATTAATCGTGGGAGGGGGTGGACCACCCCCTTTCCGCTTAGTACACCTATAAGGCACCTTGTATACTCAATACATTACACTACATATTCATAGATATATATTTTTTATGATAATTATACAGAAAACAGCCAGAACGCTTGGAACAAATATAAGCAGATAGTACAATCATTCTCCCGAGGCGGAAATCGAACCACAACCTCCTGCGTCGCAGGCGCACCTTCGCCCGCTGCGCCACAGATGTCGTCATTGTACTTACATAGTTCACTCGCCGCCCTGACTTGGCCCGTACCCAATAGCGTCTCCAGCATTGGCGTTAGCACAGTGGATACGGCCAGCCCGGCATCAGTGAATTTCTTCATCAGGTTCTGAGGCGACGTGAAGCTTACGTACGGTATAACGTAGTTCATTATGGTATCGTAGTCCGGCTTTACATCCATTTTGATCATCGTTTGAAGTGTGTTAAGAACACCTAAGGAAATTTTAATTGTTAGGAGAAACGCCTTGGAGTTCTTTACTGCGATCTCGTAGGAATCAGCCCATAGCCGTAACACGAACACATGACAGCTTTTTTTTATAGAGAGGATTTTGCATACGCTTCAATATAAAAAAATCATGCGTTTTATAAACTACTGAATGTGAAGGAATGCATTATGCGTATAAATAACCAGTTTCTGCCCGCTTATCACGCGTTGTTTCTATGGAAACATTTAAAGGTTAATTCTATCTTATGACAGTACTCATCAAATTTACTATTTTTATTTACTTACATGTATGCAAAATTTCAGCCCAATCCGTTCAGTAGTTTTGGCGTGAAGAAGTAACAAACATCCATCTCATCATCATCATCATCATCATCATCAATCCAACCAAACCTTCGCTTTTATAATATAAGTGTGGTTTAAAATTTGAAGTTTACCTTTTTCGCCATAGGTCTTGGAATTATGGATCAGGATAGGCCAGAAGTAATGTGGTCGCACTGGCATACCCAACATTTGCATTCTAGAGAACAATTCCAGGGCCAGTGGCAACTTGCCAAGCTGCAACGCCGCTTCGGACGCGTTATGTAACGCTATCGGGTTGCGTCCTGTCGACATTAGTTCTTGAGTCACTAGCGCGATTATACTTGAAGGCTGGAAAGAAAGGAATCTTAATCAAAAATAGATAAGAAAAATATTTTACCTATCAACATTTAATTTGTGATGTTACGATTTTTGTAGTTTTTCCCTAAACCTCAAAATAATTTGGAAAGGATAGGAGGATATCTATCCTTCCAAAATAATTTTAGGGTAGGTATAGGCGCGATGACGTTTCGTTGACTGTTTGTAAGTAGGTACCTTATTAATGTTACGTGTGACCACTGAAACAACCCAAGATGGCGATTGTAATAGCCGTCAGCAAACATGCACTGGTCATTCCAGGCATGTTCTATACTTTTAACTGTAATTAATTTTATACCTAGCTGTAAGTTTTCCCAAAATTTTGTAAATAAATAAATAAATAAGTAATGAATGAGTGTGTTGGAAAACGTGTTCCAAAATCCATAAGTGGATTATGAAAAGTATATAAGTATAGTAACCGTCAAAAAACTTGTCCGGTGACGGGCAGCGCAAGTGGGAAGTTTGCAAAGGTACACTCACGCATACAATTACATGTAGCCGATAACGCAGCTGATCAAAAAGAAGGCACAGCTTCGTATAGTTCAGTCCCGCTCTTTCATTGTTTGAAACAAAAACTCACAGTGAATAATCGACGCGACTGTCGAGAAGGTAAACGCCCACCAAATTGACCTAGGACTTGTGTTCTGCGCATATTTGTCACGTAGTTCGCTAGAGGACAAGAAGTTTGACGATTATCATACCTTCTGCTATATTCATAAGTCTTACCATGGAAGCTTTCACACAATCCCGCACCAAGCTCCGTCCGTGCAAGCCTTGGTCGTCTTTAGGTCCGAAGGAAGGCAGCGGCAGGCACTTGTAAATCTCTAACGCTAGGACTGGATGGTTCTGGAACACTAGACTTGTCGTCACGCTTTGCATGTAAGGCGATATAGACGGGGACTTGAGGGTTTCTTGAGGCAGAAATTGTAGAACCTAAAACAAAAGACAATAAGGTTTATTTTGAGATAATGAATAATGCTGGACAATTCACAAAGCATCATCTAGCCCCAAGCTAAGCAGAGCTTGTATTATGGGTAGCTTGTATAGTGGGGATAATTAATAAACTAAATACCTATATTACATTGATAGATATTTTTGCCGGAACAAATATCTGCAGATCGAACATATATTTTAACGAGATTTTAAATTATTATAAGTTATTATATAATAATAACTTATATACTCAAAACATTACACTACATATTCATAAATATATATTTTTTATTATATACAGTAAACAGCCAGAACGCCTGGAACAAATATCAGCAGATAGTACAAATATTTGTCCCGATGCGGGAATCGAACCCACAACCTCCTGCGTCGCAAGCGGACTTTCGCCCCCCGCGTTAGATGCGTTGATACTTTGGGCCTAAAAATAGGACGAACACGTGGACTGAGGAAATCAATCTACACAACCCTATCAAAGGACGACCACAACTCATCCTGTCAGAGAGTAAGACAAAAGAATGTCGCCCATGGTGGCAGACCGATCCTCCAGAGAATTAGGACTGGTTCCTATCACATTATAGCGGAATAATGAGATGTGTAAAATTAACCAATAGTTCAAAAGCTAGTAGTTTAAAATAGCGTCACATGACAATCACGCAATGCAAGTTCTAGAAATTGTTTTTTTTTATATGTATGTGTGCTCTACTTCACTTTAAACATGAGATCAGTGATCAGCCTTGCTTAATATGGTCATGTCAACAATCTACAAGTTTTTGATGATTAGACTCAAAATGTATATCTTCAGTAGAAGAATATTATGGAGCCTGAATATGTGTCACCACCGGATGGTAGAATCAGCCCGTTTGCAGAATGGCAAAAGCAGTTGCAAAACGAGCGGTGATTTGCTAGGAATACCTAATTAATTAATTAATTAATTAATTTCTCTTGACAATATGGCTAAGTGACGTTTAGCCATATGCAATTAACTGAATTGCGCGCCGTGAATCGTCCTAGCCATTCTACAAACGGGCTGATTCTACGATCCGCTGGCGACATATACACTATCAAGTTCAAACCTTAGGAATAAGAAGATAGTGGTTCATCTCAGCCAAAGTCTTCACAATATCCATTATATGAGACTCTTCAAACTGAAAGCCACTCTTCACCGCCTCATTCATATGCTCAATTACACTTTCATTCTGTTTATTCCAAATTAGAGAACGGACTTCAGCTGTGTATGTGTTAATTGAGGGGTCTATCTTTAGGGATTGCATCATAGTTCTGATTTCCTTGATGTTTTTCGGGTTTCTGGTGGGAGAAATTATACACTCAGTGCCAATTTCACAGACACTATAATGTCATAATGTAGCATACGAACTTGATTTATCTATCTAACTAACTGGTAACAGCCACTGCTTCATATATACGTGATTCATACTTCAGCCAAATCAGGTGTGAAATTTTTGTACATATGTAAACCACAACAAAAATAAAACTAAAATTTAGGCGTAGAGTTTCAGATAAAAAAGTTAGTAATATTATTAAAGCAAAGATCTCAAATCGACAAGCAGTTTAGATTGCGCCAAAAATTTAAGTAGCAGAGTGATTTTTAAGTTAAGTATGGTGGGTTTGTTTACTAAAATTTCACATTTGAATGGAGTATATATTTATATTATAAAGGTCTCATTCTCCTTCTTGTCACATGGAAAAAAATCATAATAAATAATAGTCCAATAGGTACATAATATGGCTATCATGACTATATTTTAGTCTTTTGTGAGCCCAAATGTGGCTTAAACCCAATTTAGGTTTTAAGGTCTAGATTACTACAACTACATTTCTGACAAATTTTAGTCCAGTACTTTTAGTATTGTACGTAGATGAAGAAGTAACAAAAATCCATTCATCAATCCAAGATTATAAATATAAAAAAAATTAACCGCCAAGTGCGAGTCGACTCGCACACGAAGGGTTCCGTACCGTAAAAATCAGGCAACTTTTTCAAAGAACATTAAATTTTCACTTGTTCGGAGACCCCTTTAAATTTTCAACTTTAATTTATTTTTAGTATTTGTTATTATTAAAGTTGAAGTGTTACCTAATTATAGAAAGTTTCATGTGTCTACCTATTGTAGTTCAAGAGATATAGACTTGACAAATTAAGAGCAAAAATATCACATTTGTTGTATGGGAGCCCCCTCAATTTTGATATTTATTTATTTTTATTATTTGTTGTTATAGCGGCAAGAGAAGTACACATTATTATTATTATTATTATTAGTGTAATTATAGACGAGCAGCTGAGAGCTGATATGTCCATATCCCAGTGCTTTTAACGCTTTTCACTATGTTAGTTTGTCCTTTATAGTGGTCAGATTGTGCGTTTGTAACCAGTGGTCGAGTCTGTTTTTGTAGCTGTTCACAGAGGGAGCAGTTACAACGTCTTCAGGAAGCCGGTTCCAATTGTGCACCACTCTGTTACTCATTATCTGAAAACTTCAACTGTCTACCTCTTACGGTTCATAAGATTTAGCCACGTGACAGACAGACGGATGGATGGAGGCTTAGTAATAGGGCTCCGTTTGCACCCTTCGGGTACAGAACCCTGAAAATATGAACCCATAAACATCAAGCTCACCCATTCTTTCCCTGGCCCAAGATCAGTGCGTTGAAAATACTTTCCGTAGCTGGTAGATTCTGTGCTTTCATATTAGAAATAACTTCTGTTGCTTGATTTACATCACCAGACTGAAAATCATAATATTCAAGAATTATTTTAATATGACTAAGTCAGATAAGTGCTAAAATAAGGTAGCAATAAGGCAAACCCTATTGTGATTACCACGATATTGCCTTTGGCCACAGTGCCACTACTATTATATTATATTATTGTTTATGTATAGGTACTATATTTTGGCCATTTAAAATATAGTACCTATATACAAACAACTAACCAATGCAATACCAGCTAGGCTTTTGCCCAACAATTGGTAAATACCAGTTAAAAGTATAATAAATACCTAATGCAATACCACAAAAAATACAAACCTCTCCTAAAGCTCGCAGTATAAGTTCATAAGTAGTAATATTAGGTGTGGATGGAGCCATTTGATCTATGAATGAGCGTACTGTCAGTGTTCTCTTATTGGCTATGTAGACTCGAAGAAGTTCATTATAGTGTTCTAAGCTGAATACAGTATGTGGTCTGAAAATAAAATAAATTGTGTTATATAACTATAATTTCAACTTCTTGGAAAAAGGTTTTGCTTACAGTGCTGAATGTACCTATGTAAGGTAAGGGAATAAAATAATGCTCCATGAACACATAGGGGATCTCCCATAGGACAGTGCAGATCATAGTTACTACAATTAGAATGAGGCTAAGGAAAGTGACTAGTTGTACCCACTTTAGTGTGTTCCAAACTTGCTCCACCAACACCATCCTTGAAGCAGGTGACTCATCAGGAAGCAGGTCTCCACAGCAACGGATCAGAAGCAATCCCTGTCTCTTTGTTGAGAAATTCATATCTTTGACTTTAGCAATCAACCGCATCAAGTCATTCTTATAAACTCTGTTTTTTTGGTAAATGTCTGATGACAAACCAGCAATCATCTTTTCAAGTAACTCCTCAGCTTTAATGGATGGACTAATAATAATTTCAGCCACCTTCGCTGCATTCTCAATTTGTGGTTTGTTAGCATGATTTTGAATGGAAGATGAAAAGAACCTGGGAAAGGCAAATATGAATGATTATTTAAAGGTTTAGGAAGGAAAATCTCACTCTGACTTACCTACCACTAGGTTAAAAGGCTCCGAGCTAATTCATTTTGCATATTTTCAGATTTTATTACATAAAAACCTCGCCTCTTACCTACCGTTTGGTAAGAGAGTTCAAATGTTAGATCTATGATGCATTTTATTTTATTTAATTTATTGATTGATTGTAGGAACAATCAGGTGGTCTATGTAATGTGAAATGACCAACAAACAGCGCACTAGCTCGCACTCACACAGGGCGCCCGCATCGTAACATCTCCGGCCGGCCCCGCTCCAATCAACCGACATGTCGTCATGTGCTTGTAATTTCATGTTCGGGCTTATAACCAAAACACCGTAATACTGCTTGGCGGCAGGAAAAAAACATAGTAATAGGACTTCCCATCCAAAGAGCCTACGTAAATTGCTTATATGAATAAAATCTAACCTGTCTCGTTGATGTAATTGTAATGCTCGGATGGCAAGGACTCTATGAGGCAACAGCTTCTTACTCAGCAATACTCTTCCAGCAGTTGTTAGTTTTACACATTGGCGACAAAACATTATAAAAATTTAACGAGAAAAACTAAAATTTTCATATCTTCTAAATGGTTATGTATGACAGTCAGTCAGTCAAGTTACCTGTCACCGAGTCTGCAACTCCTTCCACACGATACGATTTGTTTGCCAATTGAATTGGCTACAATCTGATTGTCCGTCCAGACGTACTACTTGTTACTTGTTTATGGACTGGTTTCCGCAACTAGGCCACAGGTGGGCCCTTTTTGCGTGTCGGGTGGGAGGCTGCTAATCTAAACACCCGATGTCCTCCAGGAAAGTCAGCAGCTCGCTGACGCCAGTGCATGCCTCCCTCCCTAGGCGTCCTCGGTGTCCCGAGGTAGAGTAGTCTATGAGACGCTACGCTATTGCACTCTACAAGCACATGCGCGGCCGTCTCCTCTGCGTTCATGCATCCCCTGCATAGGGGGCTGTCCGAAATACCCAGATTAAATAGATGTTTATTAAGCATGCAATGTCCTGTGACAATACCGACAATTAGCCGGAGTTTGCCCCGTTTCAGATTGAGGAGTTTTCGGGAAAATCTCGGGTTTAAAGCCGGGAAGGCCTCCTTCAACTGCCTACAATCCAGAATACTTGCCCAGTAGTCTTGGTGTTGTTTAATCGTATGTTGACGGATCCATGAGCGGACTTGACTGAAAGGTAGGGGAATTATTGGTTCAGGCCCTGCCGTTTGCCACTCTGAACCTCTCCTCGCCAGTGCATCAGCTTCGTCATTTCCTCTGGATCCGCTGTCCTTTTATCCATTGTAGAGTGACTCTATTGGACGTACTTACTTGTTCTAGCAGGTGGTGGCACTGTAGGGTAATACCCGAATTGTGCTCTCTCTTGTTCAGAGCCTGTAGTACCGCCGCACTGTCTGAGAGGATCCTGATGTTTTGGTCAGTTACCTTTCTTCGTAGCACTGCGGTCGCAGCCTGAATTATACCCACACATTCCGCCTGAAAAATGGAGTTGTGGGCGCCCAGTGCTGTTGTTTTGTGGATGTTGAGATCTTCCGAAAACGTTCCTGCCCCGGTACCTGTTTTCATTTTAGAGCCATCTGTGTATATTCTTACTTCGTGTATGTTTGAGCTGTCACTTGGCTCTTCGTGCATTTGTATAGTGAAGCTTTTTGAGTGTAGGTGTTTTTTTGGGTACTCTATCATAAATCGAGAGTAGCATGGGATTGCTCCTTGCATATTCCTCTATAATAGTGGTGTGTTGTGCTCTAGTGTCATGCTCCCATAAATGTAAAGCCCAGAGTCTGTAAGCAGGTGCGGCTGCCTCTTGTCGCACGTATAAGTGCAATGGCGATAGGCCTATCATGACTTCGAGTGCTGCCGTGGGGGCAGTTCTCATACACCCGGTCGTCGCTACGCAGGCTAACCTCTGGAACTTCTGCAGTTTGTTTATGGTAGTTCTTTGTTTTGTTCTTGGCCACCACACTAGGGAACCGTATGTCAGTGAGGACCTGATTACGGTGTTGTAGAGCCATAGGGTAATCTTTGGGCTGAGACCCCATGTTATACCTATCATTCGACGGCACTGCCAGAATGAGATGGTGGCTTTCTTTATCTTGTTTTCTAGATGTGTTGCCCAGTTTAGTTTATTGTCTAGAGTTATACCTAAGTATTTAACTGCATCAGATAGTATCAGCTGCGTATTGAAAAGGAACGGGAGCCGGTAGGTTCCTAATTTACGCTTGTTAGTGAACATGACTAGTTCTGTTTTGCTTGGGTTTACGTTTAGACCATTGTCTATGCACCATGTTTCAACGACTTTTAATGCGTTGCTCATAATGTTACACGCCACGCTGGCAAAGTGCCCCGATATGAGTATCGCAAGATCGTCCGCGTAGCCTACCGTGTAGAAGCGTTGGTCGTTTAGCTTGGTGATTAGATCATTTGCCACTAGGTTCCACAGGAGTGATGACAAAACGCCGCTCTGTGAACATCCTTTTGCCACAACTCCCCTGGTCCCCATGTACGTTGACCCGTACTGCTCTCATCCTGATCATGCTAATGATCCAATCTACCAGCGTCGGCTCCACTCCGTGCTTCTGCAAGGCTGCGTTGATGCTGCTGAAGTTTGTCTTGTCAAAGGCCCCTTCGATATTTATGAAGGCTGCGAGACAGAGCGTTTTGTTTAAAATGTCTTGTTCAACGTACTACATAAGAAGATCGCCAATTTTAGTTTTATTTTGTTCTCTCTGCTGAACGGACTTGTCTGAAGCAAGCCAACGCACCGCTTATTAAGAATCAAAAATTTGAGTTGATTTAGCTCTAATTACATGAAGTTTAAAAGAAGATTACGGACAAAACAATGGCTGTTAAAATGAAAGCAATTGAGTCCCGAAAATATATTTAAAGAGCTGGACAGTGATGATTTCAGAAATTGTATAACCACAGTAATTATAAAACAACAAAATACACGACAACGCATTGCGCACACCCGCCGCCCCACCCCGCTGCGATGTGCTGATTAATACGTCAAAATATATACCAAGTAGGGTCCACACCAGCCAATTTGATTGGACACAATCGAGTTGAGCGAGCGGTCCTGGAATGCAATTCTCGCCAATATCACACTTGATAAATATGGCAAGAACTTTCAAATCTGACAGTTCTTGCCTTATATAACGAGTGATTTACTGGCGAGAATTGCCTCCCTGAATCAACCAATACCTATTTTTATCCACACTACACAATTCGATTGTCAATGTAATCACATTGGTTGAAAAATTGTATCGTGTGGAAGCCACTTTAAAACACACGTCTGTCATCCATCAGATAAATTGATTTGAAATTGAAGCAATTTCTCGAAATGTTGCCAGCTTTATTATAAAGCAGTTAATTGTTTTATGAAATATTTTAATTATATTTATTGGGATAATAAGGGATACTGAGAGCAGAGCACGAAAAAGCACGGCAAATTTTACAAAAATATTTTGTGTGTAGATAATTTGTTTCTGGTGTTTTGGGTGTTTTCTATGTATAATAAAAATTAAAATGTCTCTATCAGGTGTTATTGTAGGTACTACTACTTTTCCCATGTTTTCATAAAATTTGTTAATATTATTACAATATAATACATTGTAAGAGGTAAGAGAGGCCCGACGGCATGACACTAGTGTGGGACGCTACATGCGTCGACACACTTGCGCCTTCCCATCTTCCGAGGACATCCGTAAGGGCTGGTGCGGCGGCAGATTTGGCCGAGGATCTCAAGAGACGCAATTAGGCAGGTCTCGACAGAGCCTACACATTTGCTCCCTTTGGGGTCGAGACCCTGGGTCCGTGGGGTACCGAGGCTCTCCGAGTTTTCAAAAAGTTATCTGAGCATATTATGGTCGACGCGACGCATGACCCGAGAGCGGGCGGGTATCTGGCGCAGCACATCAGCATTGCTATACAGCGGGGCAATGCAGCCAGCGTCATGGGGACGCTTCCGAATGGTATTGATATTGATCAGTTGAGCTACCTGTAGATTGTTTGCAACAGTCTGCAGTTAGCTTAATTGTTTCAATTGTAAATACTAGTTCTAATTTGTTTTTATTTTTGAATTGTAATTTTGTTTGTCAATAAAGATTTAAAAAATACATTGTGAAAATGTAATAAGATGCGAAAAAAACACAAAAGAATTACTGGATATTTAAAAAACGCACAAAAACTAGCTTGCCCTTAGCTCCATGGCTTAAAATGTACGTCATATTTTATATTTTCTTCCAACTTTCTTAGTTCTTTATATGGAAGTGATGTACCGTGGTGCAGGAATTTTGCTGTTTCCTGTAGAAGAAAAAATATTGCCTTAGCTTTTTTATGTGACAAAAATTTTAAATAATTTTATTTTTATAATTTAAGATAAGCAGATTTTTTTTTTTAATTTTGTTTTCAGGATAGCGTCCTCCGAGCTAGTGAATATTGTATAAATGTTAAAATTGTATATGATACAGAGAGTTATATTTGTTTGCAACCACAGATTAAATACAGTACATTTATTTGTATCAACGCCATTTCTTCGCAAAGTTTATGGTCAGAGCTGGGAAGTCAGTCCAACAGGCAAGTCCACACATCCATTATGAAGGTTACGTACTTCCAGTCCAGCATAGATTAAACAATATTATTAGGTACCTACCTAATAACTTTAGTATCTATAAAAGTACTTTATTGAGCATAAACTGCTATCAGATAATAGAAACAAATTAAGAACTAGTATCTACAATTGAAGCAATTGACCTAACTGCAGACGGATGCAAACAATCTACAGGTGGCTGAACTGATGCATATCAATACCAGTCGAAAGCGTCCCCAGGACGCTGGATAATCAAAGTAATACTGTAGATGTGGAGCAAAAAAATAAATAACCCAAAGATTTCAGTAGCCTACGTTCCGTAAGAATAACCCATTCTTACGGATCGTAGGCTATTGAAATCTTTGGGTTATTTATTCTTTCTTGATAGCTAGCAACTCAAATCATTTAACAAAACCGGTCAAGTTTTCAACTTGCCAGGCAGTCAGTTCAACAGTCAGTTCCTCAGTTCAGCAGTCAAGTCTAAGTCAGTTAATTTCATTCAGTCCGTCCGTTGCTTGCTTGCGTACGTTTTCTGTCAAAAATTAATTGTGTGAATCGTGGATGGATGTGTTTTTGTGCTGTGTGTTGAGTGAATTGTAAAGAACTTGTGCTATTTTACGCTGTCATGTGGTAAGTTCTAGTGATTCCGTTCCATATTTTGAAATAACTACTGTAAAAGTAGTAGTAGTAAGGTAAAACGTTACCTATTTGCGTTGGCTGTGGCCAGTTTTCGTTGACCCGCCATCGTACGTACCTTCGGCGCGGCAGAGGCGCGAGCGTGTTTGCTTGGCAGTAGGCTCCGCCTAGCTCCAAAAGGTGACTTACGAACACAGTTCATCCAAACTTGGTACAAATTTTCAGTAAACTGAAGCAAAGAATTTATTATTATGATGACCGTGGCAAAAATCCCTCAAACGTAACCAGATTTCCTAAGTGGTGCTTATTCTTGTAGGCATTCTGCTGTAAGTGATGATTCACTGTTGATGTAAGTTGACGTTACTTTGATGTTAAGGCGCTCCTTACTTCTCACTGGTCTAAGGTTCACAATTGCTTGGCTGGAGTATTTCCTAGAAAAGTTATTAGTGACTGTTTTACTATGTGTGTTGTTACTAAAGTTTTTACATGCATTCTAGGAAGTACTTTTAAATCACTCCTGTTATTCCCCAGAAAGACACTAGATTATCTGAACAGAGCTCTCAATGTCATTATTACTAAGTTTGCATACCTCCACATACATCTTTAGTTATGCAGGAATGTTTGTACCTACATAGTGACTAGATCTTCTACCTACATAATTTGCACTTATACTTAGTAATATTGTTAAAACTTTAGGTTGGTAAAGTACAGACAGTAAAATCTAGTTGGATTGTGTGACTTTTAAACTATCAATTAATTCTTATTGCTATCTCACAAGCATAAATTGTAAAATGAATGCTTTTCATTCTGTCATCCATTATAACACTCATTGCCTAAGACGCAGATGTCCTCCTCCAGCCCTGTGTAGCGGCGGCTCACCCCTGCAGGTTGCACCACCTAGGCTGGGATATTCTAAACCTTCATGCCTGGTGAAAGAGATATACTAACACTATCATGGCCCAAGATGCATATGTCCTCCTCCGGCACCATGTAGCAGCATAGAGGCTGGGCAGTGAATGTGTTAGGTGGTGAATACATATGCATTAAACTCAAAGTATCTATGAATGTAATCCATTAGCCAATAAGTAGGTAGGTACAAATCATACAAAAACATAAATTTATCTTTTTTATGGGGTGGTAGTGTATTATCACATTTATCACCTAGAAGGTTATCACTTCAGTTACCAATCTTCCAAAAACAATCATAGACACCATTCATGGCCAATGAAGTACTAATTGACACCAATTAGCCTCTTCAAGAAATTCTGGCCCAAATGGCCTAATTTTAGTCAGCGTTAATATAACTACTACCACTAGACAAATTTTTTGATAAGGAGTGTGTAATGCTATTTTTCCTGTTTTTTGTAATTTATGGTGTACCTGTCATTGGTGGTTCAATAAATAACTAAATGAATGCAAGATTTTTCTCATCACTTGATTGATCAATGAACTAAGTATAATAATCAATGAATATCATTCACACAAATTCCCTTACCACATTTGGTCACAAATGTGGTAAGGGAATTTGTGTGAATGATTGACTTTGCCAAAAGTTGAATTTTACTGATACAGACAGACACCACGTAAACTCATAGGAATCATTGATATATTATATTTATAGCATTTGTTTAGTTTACCTATCATTCCCGACCTTTCAGCAGGTTCAGTTCAGGTAGTTTCAGTTTTTTTACTCTGATTAAATTAATAATCCTTCTGTTGAATTCTGTTAAATATATCATGGACTCAATTAATTAATGACAATATAAATCAGTTACTTAGGTCATACAACTGATAAAATAACAAACATTCTTTACTAACTAAACGTTATTAAACACTATCTTGCACCTTGTCTTAAGAGATAAGTCTTGTACAAAATAGTACATAATGAATGACCCAAACAATACTTTGTCTTATCTGTAGCTTACAAAAAAAATTCTTAATTCTGTACTAACAGACTATCCAAAAACAGGGATTAGTAATTTTTAAAATACATTAAGCAAAGAAATTGATAAGAACTTACTTGGTAAATCAGGACTGAAGATTGTGGGTAGTTGTCATCAGCATCTATATCCAAGTACCCACATATATCTTGTTATTTAAATGTCAATCAACTACACTATTATGTATGAGTGCACTCACACATGTATGTAATACACCACATACCTTCCCCCATAGTCACTTTATCATTATTTAATCAATTGTCGAATGTTCTACGTTCCTAACCCAATAACCTACTATTTACAAAACAGTTGTTTATTTTAGCTACTGTCCTTATAACATGTCGCCTGCGCATGTTACTACGGCGTGACTTGGTATGCCTAACACATCATGGGTTTCATTGCAAGGGCCTGGGATAACATCCTAATCATGTCTGCTGGTTGATATGTCTGGTGACTATCGGTCCATCTTCCATCTTCACTAAGAATGGAACTGGACTTTTGATTCTGACAATTTCTCCTTTAACCCACTTTTCTCCTCTTGCATAGTTGCGCACACACCTTATTCTTCAATCTGAAAGTTCTCACTGGTACTTCCCTATTGCTTTCAATTTATCTCTCAGAAATTGGCTTCGTTGATAATGGGTGTATTAGGTATATCATACCGCGTTTTAAATCGACGTTTATTAAGCATTTCTTCCCAGTGACTGAACTTTGTGCTAATCTCAACCTGAATAGAAGGCGTGGTAGTATACCTAATATCCATGTCAATATACAATATCCGCCACACTTATCAATTTATTCTTGACCATCTGCATGAACCTCTCAGCTTGGCCATTCGACGATAGACTATACGGCGGCGTTAATGCCTGGTGAAAAAAATTATGTCTAATGCCATTGCACTTCATAAAGTTTCTGAATTATTGTGATGTGAATGCTGTACCATTATCTGAAACAAGAACTTCGGGTAGTCCGTGCTCCGCAAAAATTTCTCTCAATGCTTTAATTGCACACTTAGTTGATGTTGTTTGTACTATTTTAACTGCTGGCCACTTTTGAGTATGGATCAACCACAATCAGGTACATTTTCAAAAGTAGCTTTGTGTGATTGATTTCGAAATTACTATTCCATCATATGTCTCGTGCCGAGCCTGCAGCATCTGTTCTCGCGTAGGCGGCGGTATAATCACTCGAGTACCCCATATTATGCAGTCATTGCTGATGGAAAGCTCTTTTCTTTTCATCCAATACTGTTTTAAGTTAGCATCCAGTACGCTATCTGGCCATCCATGTAATATCCAAAATTTCACCTTCATTAGAACATCGTCCTGTCCGGTTTATTCTGCAATATCTTTTGCTGTTTACTGATCCGCGCTCGGTGTATCTGATAGCAACAAAACATCTTCATTGTCTTCAGTGTTAGGCTTCCATTATTTAGCCTCAATTGGCTATCTACTGAGTGCGTCTGCATTTCCAATGCTTGTACTACATTTATATTTTAGTTCATAGTCATGTGAATTCAGCTTCAAGGCTCATCGCATCGTTCTTGGAGACAGAACTTTTGGTATAGCTTTATTATGGCTAAATATACCGAGAAGCGGTTTATGATCAGTGTATATTAAGATACGCCTTCCATAAACATACTGATTGAATTTATCCAGACCGAACATGATCGCAGCCACTTCCTTGTCTATTTGTGAATAGTTACGCTCCACTTTACTTAATGTTCTGGATCCCATTGCAATAGCTTTTTCTGTTCCATCGTCCATTATATGCAGCACTGCTCTTACCCCGTATTCTGAAGCATCGCAAGTGAATGGTACCCTCCTATTATTGTCAAAGATTATCAGCGTGTCATCATAATTATGATAGTATTTGACCTTCTGGAATTTTTCTTCTTCTTTCTTTCCCTATACCCATATCACATTTTGATCAAGCAGTCTATGTAGTGGTTCCAGCAATGAAGCTTTGTCTTTCACAAATCTATCATAGAAGCTCAACAAACCCAAGAATGCTTGTGGTTCCTTTACATTCTTTGGAAAGGGTCCAAAGAATGTAAAGGAACCACAAGCATTCAATTTTCATTTAATTTTCTGCTCACTTGGTTGAATTTTATTTTTATCGACCACATAACCAAGAAATTCCACCTTGTCTGTAGCTATTTCACATTTATTCCGGTTAAGCCTGAGTCCAACATTTTTCAGACAAACTAAAACCTTTTCTAGTCTATCCTTGTGTTGTTTTTTACTTCCACTTATAAGTATGTCATCTAACAGTACTGTCACTCCTTTGATACCAGCCAATATGGATGACATTACACATTGAAAAATACTGGGACATGCCTTCAAGCCATAGGGCAATCTTCTCATCTTATACAATTCTCGGGTCCTCGAGTCGCCCCGTGACCACGATCGCTGCAACGCGATGGAAACGTAGGGGAAAATAAAACAAAAGATTTGCGATAAATACCCGACAATTAATTTTTAATGTGTTAACAGATCGCGAAAGTTTAAAAAGTAATTGTACAGCGCTTTTAAACTACACTTGAGAGCAAAAAAATCGCACATTCATGATTTTTTGACATAACTAAAAAAAAAACAAAAAATATTATGTTTCTGTAATGCAGATTCATAGTCTATTTTAATACCTATCCAGTGGTATCTGATTTGTCTTTCAATCATTACATAAAAATGCTTTTGTGGATCAATAACAAAAATGCATGTTTAGTAAAAAATTCTTTATTCAAGTATTGGTGTCAAAGTTATGAAATTAAAAGATAAAATTAATTTAAAGTTTGTTATTAATACCGAGTGTTCCCTCCCCAAGCCTGAATCACTGACTCCATCCGTGTTTTCATTGATGTTACTAGACTTTTGATAAAGTCTTGAGGAATAGCCTCCCATTCCTCTGCGATCGCCTGTTGCAGCTCCTGTAGAGTCGATGGAGGAGCATCTCGGCCTCGAACTCTTCTTTTCAGCTCGTCCCATAGATGTTCGATGGGATTGAGGTCTGGGCTTCGAGCTGGCCACTCCATAACGGTCACATCCACCTCTTGAAGGTACTCGATCACTATGCCAGCAGTATGCGGTCTTGCATTATCTTGCATAAACAGAAAGTTTTCGCCGATAAACCCAGCAAAAGGTACGACGTTGCTCTCGAGTACTTCCTCAATGTATCGTATGGAAGTCAATCCTCTTGATTGGCGACCAGTATTCGGTCCGGTGATGAAGGCAAGCTCGGTTTTTGCTTCCATAGACATGCCTCCCCAAAACATGATTGATCCACCGCCATAGGCGACACGTTCTGTTATGCAGCATTGGGCAAATCGTTCTCCCGATCTTCTATACACCTTCCCCCGTCCGTCGTTGCCATGCAAGCACATCCTGCACTCATCAGAGAACAGGACTGCACTCCACTGCTCTTCGGTCCAATTCAAATGGTCTCGAGCGAACTGAAGGCGGGCTTCTCGGTGGGCTGGGGTCAATTTCGGCCCGTTTGCTGGCCTGTGTGCAGTCAGGCCACCTTCTCTCAACCGTCTTCTGACTGTCCACCGGCTAACTTCTACTTCACGAACTTCTTGAAGTCGTTGGCCCAGTTGAACTGCGTTCAAACGACGATTTCTTAAAGATGTCGTTATAAGAAAGCGGTTATCACGCTCTGTTGTAGCACGGGGACGGCCCGATCCTTGTCGCCGTTGGTAGCCACCAGTCTCTTGATACCTCTGGTATACACGCCGAACGGTAAATCGGCTCAAACTCAATTGTCGAGCCACTTGACTTTGCTTAAGCCACGATTCAACAAGGGCAACCACTTGAGCGGCTACTTCTGGTGTAGTATCCATTTTCGTGTTCCGTTTGAAGCCAATATCAATAGAGAACCTTTCACACTGTACGTTGGTATGCAAATGATGACCATTCCCTCAATATGCACTCTTTTATACCTGCGATAAATCCCGCCGCCGGCCTTACCTGGATCGAGCGACATAAGGGGGTCTATTGTTTTGCTGCTAATGAGTTGTTTTTAAAGGTAAATGTCAACCCTTTATCAGTTCTGCGAATGCCTAGATTATGCACTTTAATTTAATTTGATTTTAATTTGCTGTAAGCTCCAAATAAAAAAAAAAATTGAACTTTTAAGTAAAAATGTGCGGATGTGCGATTTTATTGCTCTCAAGTGTATTACCTTCCTGAGATAGACACCGAAATAATTTTAATCGATTAGTCACGTTCTTACCGCATGCGTTGTGTACTTGTGAATACTTTGATTACCCAAAATCAGTGGTTAAAAACTAGCAGATAATGAAATTGTTTACGGTGTAGTGGATACTAGCATGGATATGCTGAAAGATTAAAAACAGCGCGAGGAATAGGATTAACCTGAGTATTCAATAAATCAGACCTTATTATTGATGGGTAGATGGTTGGGCTTTCTTTTCCTGTATGAATGTTGTGCACACGTAGATACCCACATAACCTTGTCTCTCTCTCCCAATAAGGTTTGCTGGAAGAGAACTCTTTTTAGGGTTAAGCCCGCCTTTGCCATTCCTTCTCTAGTTTTATGTTTTTTAATGTATGTTTTATTTAGTGCAATAAATAATTAAATATATATGTATATATAATGGTTGCTTCCACGGGACACAATCTATTCCCTTGTCTAATTTTAATAAAATCCGTTCAGGCATGCAATAGATAGACAGACATATATTCCCAGTATTATTATTCGCTAGGAAGTAGATATGGATTTCAGGTTTTGCATCCTCACAAATATTATTTTCTTGTGCAAAATTATTTCTTGACCAAAGTTTGCACTCGAAAGAAAGTTGAAGGTCCCTGGAGTTAGAGTTACAATTTTTATGAAAGAACGAACAAACAAAGAGGTCAACAATGATAAGTTGGAGGACACAGCATACTTATTTCGTGCAGAATTTTATCAATGCATTTCGAATTGGGCACACTTCCAATGCAATGAAATGGAAAAACAAAATAAACTAAATGGTTATTTGTTACCGTATAGAGTGCAAAGGCTACTACGGATCCAAGTCCAGCCTGAGTCGTTAATTTTTTGGGATAAGTATATAAAATCTTAAAATAGGCAGTGCTCGATGGCGCATGAACATAATTTTGTTTCTAGGATGTGGGCTAGGACAAAGTAAAAGACAGTGTACCCTGTCTTTTACTTTACCGAGCCTGTGATATTTGAATTCCTCTAGAAAGCAAAGACGTCATGTTAGATGTTCTCTTTAACATTCACAATCTGAAGTTTTTCTGATGTTTCGTTTTGATGATTAGTAAACTTGCCCATAATCAGACCTCTCGCTAGATTTTTTAAATATTTATTAACCAAACTTCAACCGTAAGCCATTGCGCATTACATCACTCAACTGTCTCCCATCTCCATATTTTAAAACTCGTTACTATGGCTCCATTGTCTTTTCCGGTCCATTTGTAGCATTTTCCTAAGCCTCATTTTCCCCTGGCAGATACGTGCGTGAAGGGTCTCGTTTAACATGCGCGACGGCGCGGCGACTCAGGCGGATGGCAACCGAACGGCATCCGATAAAACTATAGCACTTACCTACCTAGTTAGTACCTAGAATAAACTAGAATCTAAGATATTTTTTGTAAACTAAGGCGTTACAAAACCAAAGAAATACTATTATATTATATTAATGGAAAATATTTTACGACACTGGTATCTTCGAAGTGAATTGCAGAAGTGTATAGGTACAATTTTTGGGTTTGACAGCGTTCAGTCAAGTTATCATTACATTCGTCCCTCGTCCGTTTTCGAA
Organism: Eupithecia inturbata; assembly: GCA_963662085.1. Classification (NCBI taxonomy): domain Eukaryota; kingdom Metazoa; phylum Arthropoda; class Insecta; order Lepidoptera; family Geometridae; genus Eupithecia; species Eupithecia inturbata. Next base: position 13,209,127 of record OY759177.1, on the reverse strand, counting down.
TTCGAAGGTGTAAGTACCATTTTCGCTGCGCGCTGCAATTATGTGTTGTTGAAGTCTTTGTTTTTACCTGTTACCTACCTTTCGGTTGTGGGTTATGTTATGGTCATCAGTTTTTGTTAAGTTATCAACATAATTATATGTAAAATGTCTTGTTTACAAAAAAAATATTAGATTTTAGATCCGAGTACACTAGGATTAAAACAACTTGGCCGCAACCTGAAGTTGCGTCAGTGACTGCGCAGTAAAATGGCTTTAGCTTTGCCTAAAGCTAACTTCACTCCGGCCTAGTTGTTTTAATCTTACTGTACTCCTTATAAAAGTTAGATATAACAACCGGCTAGCCAACACGAAGTAATTTGCGCGAAAGTTCATTGCTAATGGGAACGATTACGATAATGATGAGTTGTGATTGGATGATATTGGACTCCTGGCTGGACGCAGGCCCAATACGATCCATTAGGTTCAGTTTGGGCTGATTTAGGGGATAATCTAAAAACATACCTATCTACTTTAGTTTTGCACAGAAAGATGGGTGGGTAGAAAGGAACTGTTACTTATTCCGAATACTTATTATATTATACCTATCTATGAAAAACAAAGTTATTGAAATGGCAATTTTTTATTAGAGCAAGCTTTAAACGTTTTACAGACTGCTAGTGGTACCTATAGTTACACTAGTCAAACTCGATGTGAAATGTTTGTAAACAAACCACGACACAAAAAACTAAAACTAACTTGCTTCGCGTCGTTTTTCATAAGCAATATTTATTGAAGGAAGGATCTCAAACCGACAAGTAATCTAAATTGCGTATAAAAAGACAACAGCGATCAACAGCGAATTCTTAGGTTAAGTATGTGTAGAATGCTTGTAAACAAACCCCCCGACCCCCAGGCCGGGGGGTTGTTTACAAGCATTCTACATCTAATTTGGCTGGAATATAGTTTGCGTTTTGAATGAATTTGTATATAACACAGAACGTCCGACTAACAAGTAATTGTCCGACATGTGACTTGGCATTCGTTTCTGGCATCATAATCATAACCTCTAACCGTCTAACCGGGTCTAAGGTTAGACACCTTAGACCCGGTTAGACGGTTAGACCCTTTTTATTTCAGACACATGATCCATATACAATTACATTTAAAAATAAAATAGACACAATCAAATTATCACAAGTAAAATTAACAATAGGTACTTAATGTAGGTACCTACCTAAGAACTCAGGATGCTAGTTCCATCCATCGTTTGTATACTTAGGTATATCTGTTTGGATCAATTGATCTGCCGGACTAGATATAATAAGTACTATTTTTACGCCTGTCAACCCTGGACAAGAACTTCGCGATACGGGTTCTTTGGAATGGCCTCACAGGAGCTTACTCTTGCCTCAAAGAACGATAAACGAATCCTTAGAAACTATATGACAAATTAACACACCCCCAATATTCCAAAAGTTCATTACTATCAAGTCAAAACAACGAACATCTGACAGTCAACACTAACACCACAACAACTCCAATTCCACATCAAAGTATACAAATTGCTGTCATGTCCCCCGCCCCGCCCGTCCCGTTCACTGCCAGTACCAAAGCAGCGGGCGTTACGAGTGGCAGCAAGCCTTGCGTGCTCTCGCGCATAACCATAAATTCTCTGTAAATAGAGACTAGTTTCGTATTTAAACTGTGAAGAAAATTGAGCTAGCAATCGAGGGGATCAAAACATTGGTTGACTGTTGACTCGGTTCTGTGTGTGCAAAATGTTGGATTGCTGTGTGTGCCCGGAAGTGTGTGCGGTGATAGTGATTTAATAATTGGGACGGAAACTGTCGGAAACGAGCACGAGCGTTGGCGGTAGGATATGTTTATACCTTCCTATTCCTAGCTTTGTGTAGAAAGTTGTAAATTAAAAGCTGTGCAGGAAGCTGTTTGTCATTCCAATAGGCACTTTGAGCTTCAATTACTTTGGAAAAGTAATGACATTCACATAGAGTTAATACTCGTAGTTGCGAAATTGTGGTATGCTATCATTGATATAAGTAAAAATATGGAAATAAAGTACTACTCTAGTGTAGTTCTTGAAAGTGGAAGGCTCAAATTAGGTGCAATTAGGTCCACCCACCTCAGACGTAGTCGGACCGGGCGGCGCGCGTTCGTGTTACGCGTGCTTGCTACGACGAAAGACTACAGCAAAGCCCTGGTGTTTGTTCATTATAATTATTTATTTATTTATATTGCAATCCTAATACAATGTGAGAGGTCTTAAGAATTTCACTTATAGGCTAGGTATTAGGATTATTGCACAAGATTGAAAATGTACCTAACTGTGAGCGAGTGTTTGCGTGTAGTTGTAACACAGGCCAGTTGTTGAGTAAGCGCTCAAAACGCTGGGAGAACGTACCATATCTACAGATTTTACTTAGATCTATGTTTGCTACGGCACTTTAGTAAGAGAGAATAAAGTTGTAACTATATTTGGTTGGTCTAATCGAGTTATTCCTAACTGGGTATCTTATTTATACTGGTTTGCTGTTACGCCAACTCGTTCCAAAATGTTATCAATACCTACAATAGATAACACACGGAAACATGTTGAATTAATCACGATAACGTTAATCTCGTTAACCACTTTTAAAAGACAAAAAACAATTGTAGTAACGTGTCTATATAATATAGGTAAATTATATTTCGTTTGCTATTGATCTTATTTCGTTATTTTATTCTTCAAATTCCCCTCCTCTGATAATACTGCTAGCTGTTTTTCATACGCAAATAGCTTACAAAATACCATCTCTCCAGATTTCCCTCGATGATATCGAAGAATAAAATTATTTTTATTAAAACAATATTCTAAGAAATATTTCGACCCACACTTCGCTTAGAAAGGATAAAAATTGAATATTTTTCGTGTTGTTGACACGAATTCTTGTAACGTGGGAATTGGTATGGTAACCTAACCTTCTATTTTGGGATGATCGGTTCCTTGTGTCAACCCACAATTTAATTCGGCTGTTTTTAATAAGCTTATATCAATTTAATGCATTTTCTTTATCATCATGACTTTCACGTTATCGACTGTAGGTATTCCCTTTTTGAGAATTCAAGATATGTTGTTTTTGTTTTGTACTTATCACTCAGGCATTCATTCCCCATGATGAAGTGAGGTGAAGTTGTACGTATTATATTTTCAATATTGAAGTAAAGAAATCTGCCAGACAACACACTATTTCATTTCACTTTTATCACCTTGTCATAGATCCATCCGTACTAATATTAAAAACTCGAAAGTAACTATGTCTGTCGTGTCTGTTTATCTGTCTGTCTGTCTGTTACCTTTTCTGTTACCGTCTGCCTAACAGACTCAACGGATCTTAATGTAATTTGGCAGGGAGGTAGACCCAGGGACGAACATAGGGTACTTTTTATTCCGGCAAAGTCCGTGCGAAGCCGCGCGCAGAAGCTAGTACTTAATATTATAAAAGCTGTTACCTTTTCACACCTAAACGGCTGAACGGATCCTAATTAAACTTTGCAGGGAGGTAACAATATCCCGGGGATGGACTTGAAAAGCGCGTGCGAAGCCGCGCGCATAAGCTAGTTTTAAATTAAATTGATTCCGTCTTCGATATTATCAAAGCTTTCAGCAATATTGTGCCATTTGCACCTCGAACAATCCAGTAAATTCTAAGATAAAACAAACACCCAACACCTCGCACGGTACTTAAATAAACTAATTGCGTCCTCAAAGGACAATATGTGTCGAATATATCCTTTGATATATTCGACACATATTGTCGACATATATATTATGCGTCGACATCCCTTCCGTTCCAGTGATTTGAATCTCCGAAACAGTTTTGTGACAAATGGAACGTCTTTGTGCTCCGTTTACACATGCGTAGCGTTCCTTTACGTAAGTCAATTGTTTCCCCAGAGGTATTCGCATAATCAAGTGCGTGTGACTGGGTGCCAGTCAAAGGGAAATGGATCATGCTACATTAGTTATACAGTCGAGTCAACAACGGACACAGTGCTAAGTGTGAGAGTAAATTGATCTTTTGACCTTGGATGGAATTCCTTAGGCTTATTCATTCATGAGTTAGCTTGTAGTGATTTCTCTTTTGCTTTCATTGGCTGCTAGAAGAACGTGGCTTTTTAGGGTTCCGTACCCAAAGGGTGAAAACGGGACCCTATTACGGCCTCTGCTGACTGTGCGTCTGTGCGGCCGTCAGCGGGCTATATATCTCATACTCATGAATCGTCGCCGGTTTTATTCTTCTTTTAGCGTTATAATATGCCGCTGACTCTTGTCAAGCTAGCATGGCACCTATGTGAATCTGCAAAATTACAAATATCCAATTATGTTATGAAAGACTGGCTTTCTGATACAAACCTCTACTCTGTTCTTTGTGTATGAACCAGTTTCTGCCCGCGAAATCGCACGCGTTTTTTCTATGGAAACGTTTAAAAGATAAAACGTAGTCTGTGTGGTCTAGATCTACATGTATGTAAAATCTGAGCCAATCTGTTTAGTAGTTTTGGCATGTAGAAGTAACAAACATCCAAACTTTCGCATTTATAATATTAGTGTGATGTGATGTTTATATATGTCTTTATCAATCACTGGCACGTGTCTTTATTTAACCTACCTAAGTACTCCACATATTAAGGGGGTACGTGAAGTCGAAGCTATTTGGACAGCTGTTAGCAGATAGACGATTAAATCATTAACACAATGCGATTTCACTTAAAATACTATAAAATCAATAAGACTAGCAGGTGGCGTATAGTGGTAGTTGAAAAGCAGCTGGACTTCTATAGAATATCTTAATTTATATATCCATCGGATTTTCAATATAAAGTTTTTCTAGAGTTTTTCTCGTTAGTTCTAGATAATATAAGATTCCTTCTATCGTAATGTTTTAATAATAAGCAGTTCTATCTAAAGTTTTCCATACAGACACAAATCAATGCCACTCTTTTAACTCTATCATGTATCTAACACATGTTTATGTTTTACAATAATTATCTCATTGTATTGCGATACATTATTGGTCATTAAATCAAGCTTTTCTTCTGCTTTGATGAGACGAATCTAAATTGTGTTGTAAAGAAACATTTCAGTTCTACTGGCTAAATATGGTTTTTATATCCCTTTGGCATTACATTCCTTTTAAACAAGACTGTTCTAGCGAGCGTCAGCACACATACAGATGCTGTTGAACATGAGTCCCCAAACAAGGGGGTTTTTTCCATAATCTCCACGAATTATCACCACTAAAACCTTTCTAAAGAACCTTGATGAAGAGCGCATCTCATCTTTGCAGGGAATCGAAGGGCATTAGCAGATATGCAACCACATCTAGATATATAAAAACTGGATAGTGAAGGCGTGTAGTGTTATTCTTTGATCGAATGTTGACTGTATTGTTGCAGGTTATGCGCTCGTGTTGTATAATCGCGGTAGGCAACCGACTGCAGGCAACCGTGCTATAGGCAACCGGCGTGGTGGAATGGTTCCGGCTCGTTGGCGCTTTGTTTTTCACGTGAGTAATTGAGTCATCAGCTTATGTTGATTGATAAGTGGCATTGTAGCGGATTCCTAGTCAATTCCACTGGAAACTTAGCTTAATAATTTTTGTAGTGTCAACGACTTTTAAACCCATAATCTTAAACTGGGTGCTGACCGGTGTTACGGGGCGTAATGTTACGTGTCACACAGCGAGCGTTCGTGCAGTCAGTGCGGGGAAAGGAGGCTCTCGCAACGAGCAACAAGACGGATTTTGAAGTTGTATGCTCGCTGCGAATGGTCCATTACGCCCCGTAACACCGGAAAATGAATGTCTATTACAAACTTATATAAAATACTAGTTTGTGCCCGCGCTTCGCACGCGTTGTTTGTATCACCTTTAGGGAGTCTTAAAGTCCCTGTAGTTGTGGCATTCAATTGATGAATCACACACAAAAACACACAACAACAAAAACAACGAAAAAAAAAACACTATTACAAAAGCATATAAAATACTAATTTCAGCCCACGGCTTCGCACGTGTTGTTTATATGAAAACGTTTAAAGGTTATTTCTATCTCATAGGAACTGATTTATAAGATAAAACGTAGCCTATGTTTTATTTCAGGCCTAAACGAAATTTCAGCCCGATTCGTTCAGTAGTTTTGGCGTGAAGAAGTCACAAACATCATCCATCCCTCCCTCCATTGAACGATACAAACTTTCGCATAATATTAGTGTGATAGACATATGTACATAGACAATCATTTATTTGCTGCTCAAATATCATACACAGTAAGTAGAAATCAGATATAAAAATACATTTTGACAAAAAAATTGGACAAAGTTATAAATTATATTACGACAAAAACAATTACTCAAAATATTTTCAAAAAAGTAGACTGTGCTGAGTGTTACAGCAGCAAAAAGGTCTCGGTGATGTGAGGGTTTACAAGCACGAAAGACGACTTTAGGCCAACTAAAGCAGTGTCCTCGAAAACGATTTCATCGTTAATTTGTGAGTTTTTGATCGAGACGAGAGCTCTCTTGAAAGAAGTTCTTGAAACGTGAAAAGCCTTATTTCGTGTTCGAGAACCGTACCGACATAGAATCAAGTGGGAATCGTGACTGGAGATAACTTGATTAATCGTTTCGATGCTTTTTCCTTAAAGGACGATCTCTGTGGCGTAGTGGCCGAAGTTCTTCCTTACACGCGGAACCACAAAAAGTTGCTGGTTTGATTCCCAATCCAATCGCGAAACATGTTTGTAGGATCTGAAAAATATTCAGCATTTTTATTTAAACATTGCCTATAAGCCTACATATTTCGTAAACGTTACTAGTGAAATGGATGTTTTTCAAGAAGAAATCTTTTCTATACTAGTGTCTCGATTGATTACATGGTTATTTGTCGTAAATAATTTAATCGAGGCCAATTACCTGCCCATTGTACATTCAGGCACCCCAACTGGCGGCGTACACTCGTTGAATAAATTATAATCTTTGAATAAAAACCGTATTCCGTATCCCGAACGAGACTGGTGTTCTTTTTGCAGCCAAAATTAACTGTATGAGGATACGTTTCAAAATCAAATGAATATTCGATAGATATTCGATCGAATAGAACGACCTGCGTTGAATACTAGACGCTTTGTAAGACTAAAGTAAGGAAACAATAAATAATATCAAATTCACCGGGGCAGAGTTGCCTCGATTTGCCAGGGCTGTGTGCCGGTCTATTTTTATTATTCCCAACTACTTTCTCTTTCCTGATTTCATCTTATTAAATGCTTACTTCATTTCGAACCCCCTTTTCATGCGCTAGTTTTGTCTTTAATAATACATACTCGTAATAGGAACACATACTAAACCCCAGAACAATGAAACTTTCTAAGTTATTTTATTATTATATGACACACTAGCTGCTGTCCGCGGCTTCGCACGCTCTTTTCCGAGATAGACAATGACCGTCCCCGGGATACCATCTATCTCCATGCCGAATTTCATTAAGATCCTTTCAGCCGTTTAGGCGCGAAGCAGACAGAGTTACTTTCGAATTTATAATATTGGTATGGATTCGAAAGTAACTCTGTCAGTCAGTCTTTCAGGACAAAGTATTTTATGCCAAAATAAATTCTACCCCTTTTTAGAGTTCCGTACCCGAAGGGTGAAAACGGAACCCTATTACTAAGCCTCCGCTGTCCGTCCGTCCTTCCGTCTGTGACAGGTCTCATGAACCGTTAGTGGCAGACAGTTAAAATTTTCAAAGAATGTGTATTTCTCTTGCCGCTACACAACAACAAATAATAAAAATAAAATAAATATCAAAATTAAAGGGAGCTTCCATACAACAAACGTGTTTTTTTGGCTATTTTTGCTCTTAATTTGTCAAGGCTTTATCCCTTGAACTACAATAGGTAGGCACATGAAACTTTCTATAAATAAGTAACAGTTCAACTACGAACAAGTGAAAATTTGATGTTCTTTGAAAACGTTGCCTGGTTTTTACAGTACGGAGCCCTTCGTGTGCGAGTCGACTCGCACTTGGCGTTTTATTAGATGATGCTGTGTGGATTGTCCAGCATTATTTATTATTTATTTATTTATTAACCCTGTTAGGGCATGAATTTCAATAAAATACGAAATACGTCTTCCATCAATTCTGTTAAAAAAGAAATACATAATTTGTAATAGATTGTACCAAGGAATCACGTTGTCCCATACAAACTTTGCCCCCCTTTTTCACCCCCTTAGGGGTAGTATTTCGGAAAATCCTTTCTTATCAAACGCCTACGTCATACAAAGAACACACCCTCCAAGTTTAAGGTCTCTACGATCAGCGGTTTAGGCTGTGCGTTGATCCGTCAGTCAGTCATTCAGGACAAAACATTTTATATTATATAGATTACGTCATCTCTGAAACTTCGACAATCTGGCTACGTCCTAATTACAGTGTGAATTGGGTTACTTAGATGTAGGTACTGAACGTGGTTACTAATCTGTACCCCATAATTGTCGTCGTTAGTCTTCAACAATCCCTCATTTGGTTTAGGGTTTACTACGTTAGATACGGAGAACCGTTAAAAAGCTTTGGTTTCTGGAAAGAAAAAAGCTGCATTACACTTTGTTTCAATCTCAAAACAGGAAAATTTGCTCTACGTGCGAGTAAAAAAGTGGTACAATGCAGTTAGCTGGTTTATCCAAATATGTACGTGGTGCTATTCGATACAAGACCTTGTCTATTGAAAACACATGCTGTTGCAATATACATGCCTATTGCTTAGGCATGTATACGGTGAACAAACTTTACTTTAACCGTCCCCTGAAACTCGTGAACGCTTGCCCGGCCTTAAAATGGGACTCTTTCGCCTCGTAAACAGTACATTTATAGACGCGAAAGGCAAAATAAACATGGCGAAAGATAAAGATAACATTTATATGGGCAAGCCTAATTAAATGTCCATCAGCGTGGGAATTAGACGGGTAAAGTGACTTCGATCGCTCGTGACGTCATAATTATTAATAACGAAATTGGTCGACGATAAAGATAGTAATGTAGTCGCTAAAAGGGTACATAACAAGCCAAAAGATGGCGCATATCAATAGATCACTTCATTAACTCTTGATAAGGTGTAACAAGGTTCCGTTTCATTGAAAAAGCGCTGAGTATAAATATTCTGAGTTGAGAGATCCGGATTTAGGATTGACCTTCGATAAACTCGGCAACAATACAGACTTGAATTCGCTCAAATTAAAAGTTTCTAAGAATACATAAGTGTTAAACAAATTGGGATATAATTATGAACAGGAAAATTGTTGTTCTTTTTGGCCAATTATTATGTACCATGTTTAGGTCCTTTCCTTATCGTAGACTTATGAGAAGGGCCACCACTTTTAGAGCTCATTAGGATTTGCGCAAATTTGACTAGCTTTTCAATGTTCCCGTCCCTTTATAAGAATCTGTGTTACCCCCTGACCTTGGGAATGCCTCGCGATTGTCACGTTGCTATTGTGTTTTAAATGGGATTCTAATGGTTCCAACGCTCAATAACGGACGGTCGACTAATTGTGGCGACAACGATCTGTCACACACGAGAAAACATAACAAGAAGTAATTAGCTTGCTAGAAATGCGGTGACACGTAACTGATCTTTTATTATGGTCGAGAAATATTTTGAACAGATTTTATGTTACCGTCTGCTGCAAGAGTCTTGGATCATAATATGGTCATCATCTTAAATAGTGTTATCAATCGACCAGCATTTTTGGATGGCTGGAGAGTAGATTGAGGTGATTAAGACGATCTTTACATTCAGCAAGGCTATGCTGAATGGGCGACGCTGTAGGTAACAATGCTAGAAACAGATTCAAATAAATCTGGGAATGTCTCTCGCTGTTTTTAATTTAAAAGGATTTTTTTCTCGGATTCAAAGAGCCTAAAATATTTCAAGACAATTTTATACCCTATGCGTAAAAGAAATTGAACTCAGAGTTCACACATGAATTGTTAAAATCGCCAGCAGACCCAACTAATTCAAAGTCCCTACGTGCTCCCATCTGTGGCTGCTTAAATGTTAATTCTCTGCCTTCACACAATTCGATAAAAATACTCAGAACTAAATCTACGGTAGGTATCCCAGGCACAACACTTATACAATTCTTGGGATTCTTTTCTTTTTTAACAAGGATTGAAATATGACGTCTTTAGTAGTTGCCTAGGTAACATACCCAGATTTATATTTTCCGAGAAGTGGCGTCTTATTCTTTTTTGAAAAACGATTCATCTCGATCCGCCGTTGGGTTAATTAATAGGTTTAAGTTCGCATATAAAATACATACAAAAAATAACCAAAACTACGGGTTTCTTTTTCTGGCAGGCACAAATACCTACACAGAATCCTATTACACTAACTTTTTCATTCACCTATTATACTGTCAACATTCACATATTACACTGTCAACAGTCGTGAAAATACTCGGATTGTGGAACGAGGTGTGAATAGGTACAAGCATACGAAATCCAATTAGTATTCCGTACGTACTTACTGCTTAATAAAATGTAAAAATCGAATAACTCTGGCCAACTTTCGCACCCCGACCGATCGTAATGTATACATACGCCATCGTGATTCGAGTCATATCACGAATCACGATGGCGTATGTCAGACATTCTAAAGATGCACATGCTAGAAGCCTTTCAATGTAATACAATTTTGAATACCAATGTCAAAGTAGCTGTGTCACGCCAAGTGTCAATGATCTTGTCCTCTGAATTGACCGTGGCATTGATTACAAGTTTGGCTCCTGTATGCGTTAAGTTCTGTATGCAAGACTGACCCCGTTCAAGGTCTCAAAATGTGTGCCGACTGGCTACGCTCGTGTTTAAATGAACATGCCTTGAAAGTTTGGTTCAAGTTCTGAGGTTTTCCTCTATTTGCATTTACCGCTACCACTAGGATGGTCGGATGCCATTAGAAATCCGATAATACCTCGGTTAGCGAATCCGACATCAGATTTCTACGATACCAGATATACCTTTAGCAATCATCATCATTATTCTTCATTGTTTTCCGATTAAACGCTGTAGAAAATGAAAATGGTATTATTTATCGATGGCATTGCAAAGAAGTTCATCCGAATTTATAATATTTTTACCTCGTGTGTTCATAAGTCTTGAGACACAGTAAAACTAAAATATTTTTGGAGCTAAGTTGAGTATTCATTTATTGGATATTAAAATTAAAACTACTGACATCTAGATCTGTATTTAAAAATAAATCATTCAAAATAAAAAATGCCTTTGCATTCAATGCAGGCCTTCAAACGCGTGCGCCATTCATCTATGGCGGCACGAATCTTTTCAATGGGAATCCGTTTCGATTCTTTAATAAGGGCTCGCTTGAGAGAATCCAGGTTTGGGTGAGACTTTCTGCATGCCCTCAGCTCCAATTCCGTCCATAAAGAATAATCCAAAGGATTCAAGTCAGGGCTTGACGAGGGCCAATCTTCGCTCCGAATGAAGCCTGGCAAATTGGCCTCCAGCCAACGTTGGGTAGTCTTAGCTTTATGGGAGGGAGCAGAGTCCTGTTGGAAAACCCAGTATTTTCCAGCGAATAGCGTATCATTTAATGGTTTAACCACCGCTTCCAATATGTCGGTTTGGTAATTTTGTGCCTTCACCTTGACGCCTTGCTGGTAAAAATGAAGCGAAGTGACCCCCTCGTAGGAAACACCCCACCAAACCATCACACTTGCTGGATGATGAGTGCGCTGGACATTGCGTACAGATGGCTGGACGTCCTTTGAACTTCTGGCGTAAACCTTATTGTTCTGCCGGTTAAACTTTTCTTCCACCGTGAAGATCTTTTCATCGGTAAACAGGATATTTTTTGGATCGTGTCTCCTCAATAGGTTCCGACATCGTTCCAGTCGCAATTTACGAAGACGCTTGTTTAAATAATGCACTTTCCTTCGACTGTAGGCCTTTAGTTTAAGATCATATTTAAGTATCCTGTTCACCGATATTCGCGAAATGTTGGTCTGCAGAGCTAATTTCTTTTAAGTCCGGCAAGAGTTGCGACGAATTCGCTCTCTGATTACTTTGATGTTGGCGGGCGTCCTTACAGACCGCGGGCGGCCACATCTTCCACGGTCTTCTAAAGAGCCGGTCTCCTTGTACCTCTTTATGGTATAATACACAAAGTTCCGACTACATCCCAAACTTTGGATTTCACTAAAAACTTGCATTGGTTTTTTTCCTGCTTGAAACAGTGAAATTACAGTCGCACGCAAATCTTTTGTTGGCCCAATTTTCACGGAGAATGAAACAAATATTCAAATGTATATTTTTTCTGATTCAAAACATTCGAAATTTAAAATTTTAAAAGTTTAAAAAAGGTTGCATGAATTACTTTCTTTTTAAATTAATTAAATAAGTTCGTCTCAAAACTTATGAACACACGAGGTATAGTTATGCTAAATGTTGGTGATTACCCGTTTCCTCACCCACCCACGTGGCTGCGGGTTATCAACGCATATGTTGTCGGTTTGGGGTTATCTGGCCGGACATAAGTATTGTAAAATCCATGCAAATATAAAAATATCGTTGCATTAAACCTACTGTAAGTTACACTCAATTATGGTTACTGTGGTGTCTTGTTTTCGTGTTCTTTCTCATCTCCCCATTTTCTGCCCCAAATTGGGAAATCTTTTCTCTTTTACGGTTACGATAATCACTTCGCGATTCGCGGTAACTGGAAGATTTCGCTGTCTTATAGAAACAATTATTTCTCGCTTGCATTTCGCTGCCGTTATCACGAGCCCGCATTCACGGTCGTATGCCCTCAAGGTTGAAATGATGCTGTAATGTTCAAAGTTGGGTATTTCGAGTGTTTTCCTCAATGGTCTGAAATTGTTACTAATAATGTTGCTTATTTCGTTTCGCATATTCGTTATCATAAACGAATTGGATATCGGAATTTTTCGTTCATGGTTTGAGATGGTGGCAAGGTTTTTCTAGTTTTGATAATTGTGAATTAAATCTGCCAAAAAATCTTAATCTCTATATTGTATGCTCAAAATCCAAAATATCTGCTATAATAACAAGAATTCATAGCGTCAGGTGCAGGCGATATTATATCATAATGTTGTTAAGTTTCTAGTGTGTATAGATACTGAATGTTTTGTATTATCGTACCACGTGTTTTGTTCACGTCGACCATATGATTGACATTGAGCCCGTCCCTCTATAAAAGTGTCTACAAGCGTAGTGTGACACAATTCTAATAATCTGATTACGTGACCGAAAGGGCTTCATGGGAGTTTCATGATAAAATTACGGTTTGCTATGCCTAAACGTACTATTAGTCGTTCCAAGTATGACTTTCAGTAACTATTGATTTATCATAGAATTATCGATCCATGTTACCGTAAGCGATAGGCTTCATTAAGCGTTATGCTTCTGCAAGGAAGTCCTGATAATATTTAGGTTCTAGTTTGTGTAGCTTCATTGGTTATTATTAGCTATTATTTTAACTCATAATCATAATGTATGATAAGGAAGAGCGTTACCTCCTAATACAGGTATTTATATACATACTTAAAAGGAGGTCTCGAACACTGAACAATGTAAAATGTAACTTAAGAGAATAATTAATAAACATTTTGTATTTTGTATTTTTGTATTGGTAAAGCTTTAGTCAGGTATTCAAAACATACGAATAAGCGTTATATCAACCGGTTTCTTGATTAATCGATTGCCAGTCTATTTTTGACGTATAGTTATTTGTAAAACGTTTTTGTTTTTCTTTATCAAAGAAATACTCAACCGCAAAAAAACAAGTAAAATCGTCGTTTCAATTGGAACTTCTAACCTTTAACTTCCCTATTCTAGGCAAAACCTAAATTAATAATATAATGCAGCAAGAAAATAAAACATCTTAAGCAAAACAGTTTTTGTTCATAAAATAATTGTTGGCATTATCCGTTTACGGGTAATAAAGTTATGAGACAAAATACTGAATATACGTGGAAATTAGGATATTATTATTATATTCATTTATTTCAGATTAAATTATAGATATACATACCATCAAATCCATTAGGATTAGCGAACAAACTGCTACGGTCAAAGATCTAAAGATACATCTAAAATAGCGAGGCACTTAAATTCTAATGCTCAGCAATTACCTTCCTGCCTGCAATCTCTTGTAAAATGAAATCGGCATACCTCGTTTTCTCTAAGACCCTTTATTTATTTCTGTAGTAAAAGTCCTCCTTGCCAATTACCACGAAATAATCAAGGATCTTCCCAATGTTCTTCTTACTGTCCCATTATGGTCGCAAGGGTCATCACTATTATAATTATGTTCAATGAATCATCAAGTCACGAGAAACATCAGCAACGTGGTACTCTTGAGCAAATTGCTAGTTGACCGAGTTTCTGCAATGATTATGATTACATAAGCCATCTTCGTGAGCGTTATCACAGAATGCACCGGTAGTAAGGAAGCTAAGTCTTCCGCCTTGCAACCAACGCCGAATCGTAAATCTAGACTCGAGTGGCACGCAAGCATTAACATTTTAATGCATTAAAAAATCTAAGATGGATGGCGTATTTAAAATTACTAATGCCAGCTCTGCACATTCTATGAATTGCAATTCTAGAAATCCTGTTCTGCAATATGCATGTTTCTTGTTGATTCGATTCTTAAGCTTTATTGATTCTTTCTTTAAATTCAATGCCTTGCCGCACAACACTGGTTCGCTTTTATAGCTGTTTTGCAAACCCCCATACAATATCCCTTTCACATTTGAAACTTCCAAAGCTTTAATTAACTTTTTATGATGCAAAACACGCTGTTACTATCAATTACGGTATCGGAATCGAACTATAACGATCGCTCGATATTATTACGGCGGCCCTTTCTGAATACAACGCTAGTTTCTTTTGTTTTTCTTTCTGCTCACAGATCGTATGCTCCAAGTTAAATTTCATCATCTTGCTCCAATGAATACCCTGTTCGCAATCTGTCCAACTTGGGGTTTATTATTTCAATGCTTCTACCTTATGGACCATCCAACCCCTGATTTACAGATTACTTAAGCACGGACTTGTTTTAGTGTCGCCCTCCAATATTCTCCCCTAGTTCCCTTAGTTCAATAAATCTTCTCCGGATGGTTATGTCGTTCCAGAGCTTACAACTCTAGCCATAAGGGACTGATGGACAAACTGAGGATAAAGTTCCTTACGTTAGTGCTTATGTAGCGTGAACCATAACCGATTTGTTGAATTGAAAGGGTGAGGGTAAATGCTCTACTGCAAGTACAGACTGCTGGTTTTTTTGCGGTTTGAACAAAATATACATAAATATATATAGGATTAACAGTTTACTGTGGATTAGCAAAACGCGGCTGGGACCTTCTTTGATAAGTCTTCTTTGATGTTCTCTGAGTTCAAAAGAATCATATAGTTGGTCGGTTAATCCAGGTAAGCCTGTCATATAGGTTATTCTTTAAGTTCTGCGATGACAGTCATTTATTTTTGTCGTCTTGACTGGTGTATAACTCCTGAATCAAGCTCACAGCAATTTATCTCGCTCACAGATGAGAATAAAACATTCTCCATATAACACACGCTCTTAGGGCCCTGACAAAAAAGGGTTGAATTTGAAAAATGCTGTAACGCGACTTTCGTGAAATCACAACGTTAAGATACCGAAGATTTATTGGATAACATGCTTCAATTTATAACACAGTCGTTTTCAACACGGCAAAATTTTACGTAAATGAATAGGCTTATCGTGTCTGCATAGCTTCATTTGCCTAAACATGGCAACCTCAAGGATAGCCCGAAATAATCTCAGTGGTTTAGCCTACAATAATAATCCTCAGTTATCACAGACTACAGACGCAAATTGCTTAAAACTTTGGGGTTAACACCAACAGAAGCGGTGTTTTAGTTTGTTCTGAATTTCTAGTTGTAAGCTCCTAAGCTTTTCGGAGATCACGTCGAGCTTTGTCTGTATAAGATTAATGTAATGAGTGCGCACTGAGATTTAAAATATCGGTACCTATCGAGCAAGGAGCAAGTTATCGCAGGGAACAGACACCTACCTCCCTTCTGTGTCTTATGTTTCAAGCAATCAATTTATTTATTTTGTGAAAGTTAACATGGCCTTATAAGCCTGTAGATGTGTGTAATTTCGCAGAGCCGAAATTAGAGCATTGATTTCAATGCGTTTTCTATGAAAGAAAGCTGATTTGTGTGGGATTGTTTATAGCTTTATGCAGCCGTTCTTGTGTTATGATGATATCCATCAGCTGAACGCTCTACCCGAGATTCAAAGTAAAATATTTATCAGTCAGTTTTACTTGAAACGACAGCTTTTCACTTGGTAACGGTAAAAAAGCTTGGTTTGTCTAAATTTAGAAGCTATTGTGTCAATCTGTATTGATCGAAGATCTAGTTTTGCTTAGTCAGCTAGTAAAGAAAATAGCCGTGTAAATAAATTGGTCGGTCGAAATGGATAGCGCAGGGCTGTATGCGGCACGTACGAAAGGCCTAAAGCCTCTCGCTGTGAGTACAATCCGACTGCATAATATGGTGATGACATTTTTTTGCGTTGACAGCTATTCCTTTGTTACCTATCGTATACCAACAATAACGTTTACTTGATATTTCCTTAAAACTGAAATCCATCCATTTTGAGTATAGATACTCAACCAAACTTAAATATGACTCGGTTCTATCGGTTTTAATATTAAATTCGGTTATCTCGGCACCGCGTAATCTTAGTCTTTGTGACGACGCCTCTGACTCGTAAAAGAACTTACATATAAGATGATTTTATTGATAGTCCATCGTTATTTATCTGTGCTGTTTTATCTTTGTACAAGTTATTCTAAGTACAATTGTAAGATTAAATTTGATTCAAACATTTTGCTTAATTGCAGAATTATTGTTCGAGTGAACCGTATCATATTTTACAAAAATGAGCGATACAATTATCTTCAGTGTGTTGTGTTGGCTATAAACTGATGTAAAAACCGCACTATGTAGCTGCCAAGTTCAGTAGGTGTTCGTAGAAAACGCATGCCAGTTGATAAAAATAAACTCTCGTGATTAATAAATTTATTTCTCTCATGGTAAGCCGATTTAAAAGAAAATTGGCCTTTGCACCCACAGTTACGAAATTCCTGAAAGCCGGACGCCATCACGGTTTATTGAATTTACTCGAGAATGGACGCCTGCGATGCTCATGTACTACGGAAATTCAGAGCAAACACGTGAAGACTATAATATCGAATTAAATAAGCCGTTTATTGACTTGCTGATAAGGCTCATAGACTGATGGAAATGTATGTGTAGTATTTTAATGTTTTTTTTCCTAACAAATTATAAATAAAATTAGATGAATGAATATGCTATCATTTATTTACGGTAATTACCTACCACGACAGGGCTTGGGAATTTTAAGGTCACTCAAAAAACTGAAACGAAACAGGAGGCAATGTATTGTTGTGATCCGCTCGGACATAATCTTGTATTGATGCCTCATTATTCTTTTCAAGTCTTCGCAACCCCAGACACAGCTACGCTGTGATATATTAATATTATTGTGATGGCCAACTTTTCCATATAAGGTTGATATTCTCGTGATCCAATTCTCGTATCTAATCCATTCCTAGCTCGTGAGCTTCGCAATGCAATAACTTCACTAAAGCTCAGCTTTTAACTTTAGATATATCGTACGGCTAGCCCGACTGTTGCCATTTTACAACCAAATACACCTTGGGGACTATTTAAATGCTAGCGGTTTACACCCTGTTTATTCCTTTGTTCGCTATAATATAATTAACACGTTTTATGGCATTCATAATAATTAGACATAGCTCCCCTTCAATCGATGTGGTTTGCGCGTACAGGGTAGTTGTGTTTACACTGTTTATCTCTCGTATTACGAAGTGATTCATATTTAGTTTCAGTATTACCTCCTCCTCATTACTCTACGGCATCATTTTATTACTATGACAAAATTTTCCATTTGAGTCACAATTTTGAACGCTCGTTAATTATGTCTCAAGTTATGGAGTGTTTACAATTTAGAGTAATGTTAACATACGTCTAGTTTCGAACCATCTGGTTATTGCGATGCAGTCGGTTTCAACGCCAGCATGGCTTATTGCTACCAACTGGAGTATGATTTGATCGATCTAATGATATTATGTTCTTAAAATAATATAAAAATAGTTAATTACACCTGGGAACAATGTTATCGTCCGAAAAATTTGTAAAATCTTAACAATCCCATTTACCAACTCTTTGAAACATCCAAAAAAAACGCTGAATGCCAAAGGACATTTAACCGGTCACCTGGCAAAGTGTCAGCAGAAAAATTCGATACGCTGTAGTGCGAACGAACTGAGGCTTTGTTTTTAGAAGTCTGTTTCGGCTCCTGAATTCCAAACGACGTGCAACATCTGTCTATGATTCCTACCTTTGGTTTATTTTCGACTGAACTCTACGAATAAATGCTATCTAAATGTGGGTTAGATCGGGTATGGTATGACGTGACAGCAGCGGGCCAGACAGATTGTCTAGAATATTAATCAGGGAAGAATCACTACTCCCAATTTGCGAGAGTCGGTTGTTCTGATTTTTTGCGCTCCTTAATATTTTTGCTATAAAACCTGCACCAGATTGCAGTTGTTACGACAAACTAATCTCATGCTGTCAACAGTTTCTGAGTTTAGGCAATAGTTAGTTCGAATGTATTTATGTATATTTTGCAGCATTTCATTTGTTTCTGTATGTATTTGTGTCGGTATTTTGTGGCAAGCTTTGATAGGCAAAACCCCAATATATCAGTAGGTACCTTCACTTCCATCACGCTAGGTCGTAGCTCTCCATTTTTGATTACGTAATTGTCCTTTATCGTAATACAAACCTACCTATTCATGCTTTCGTATTCGTACGCACACGTTACTATACAATCCTATCGAACGAAAGTAGTTTCTTCATTTTCTCAAGTCTTCCGTTGAGCATGTACTGTCTTCGTTCAACCGTGCCACAAAGGTTTGCGATTGCACTGTCTGTGTCTAACAAGCTTCGGGTTTTATACCGTTATCGAACCGGCCAGCGACGACGGTCATGGCTTATTGACTATGTTTTTTTTTCTACTAACCTACTAAGGAGTCGTGTACTGGTTTGTCGATGTGTCTTATTTGCCGGTTTTTGACTATACATAATTTGATTGGTTTAAAAAACTAAAAACCTACTTCGATTCGAATTTTACACTTTTTTTACGTTTTGCGGCACAAATACTAATCCCTCGGGACACATTTTTTACGGGACCACCTCGGGATCATTCAAATCAAATCAAATCATTTATTTGCTGAATACATTATTACAGTTACATGTCAGATCTTATAACTAGAGTGATGTCAAATGTATTCAACCCGCAAGCAGGTGTGCAAATTTTAAATAATGGCGATTTATATTAGTAACAATAGCGAAATAATTTTCAAAATCAGTTCATAATTGACGAAAGAATGCGATGAATATACATAAAATAAACCGCCAAGTGCGAGTCGACTTGCACACGAAGGGTTCCGTACCGTAAAAATCAGGCAACTTTTTCAAAGAACATCAAATTTCACTTGTTCGGAGACCCCTTTAAATGTTAAACTTTTTTTATTTTTAGTATTTGTTATTATCACAGTTGAAGTGTAACTTAATTATAGAAAGTTTCATGTGTCTACATGTTGTAGTTCAAGAGATACAGCCTTGACAAATTTAGAGCAAAAATAGCCAAACAAATCACGTTTTTTGTAGGTGCCCCCTTTCATTTTGATATTTATTTTATTTTAATAGTAATAGGGTTCCGATTTTTTAATGTAATAGGGTTCCGTTTTCACCCTTCATGTACATACAGCCGAACATAGAACGGCCACTTTTCCTAAATTCCAAAATATGTATATAATAAAAGCAAGACATTGGCCGTGTTATTATCTCGTTGAAATAAAGTTTTGAAACAACTTACGTTTACTATCAGCAATTAAAACAAGTAAGTTTTTGTTGGAAAGCGGGGGCTTGGCACAGTTTTGGTCGTTACGAGATGCTCTACCTACAGATGCGAGGAGAATTATTGTTTCAATGCGCTCTTTCATTTGGGTATGATTTTTACCTTAGATTTATTTATAAGACAAACGAGGCGCTCCCTACGATCTGCATGTTATTTTCTATTAGCTGCTGCCGGCGGCTTCGCACGCTCTTTACCGAGATAGAAAGTAGCTTATGTCCGGATATCACCTATCTCCATGCCTAATTTCATTACGATCCTTTCAGCCGTCTAGACGTGAAAAGGTAACAGATAGGTTACTTTCAAATTTATAGTATTAGTGTGGATTATCGTCATCATCATCATCCGCAACCCGACTTCACCCACTGCTGGGTAATGGGCCTGCAAACTCTTTGGCCGCTCCACACGATGCTGCGCTATTTTCATCCAAGTGCTAACTGCGAAGTTACGATATCGTCAGCCCATCTTGCCGCTGGACGTCTGTTCTCTATTATCAGGCGTTCAGAACTATTTTAAGAACCGAATCTATATCCAGTCCAGTGATAAGGCTGGATGATAAAAGACTGTTCTGTATATAGCTTTAGTGCTATTATAACCTGCGTAATTGACAAGTGTCCAAAATTTGTGGGGCTGCGTGATCTGCAGCCCCGCAATAAACTCTATAGAACGGGAGATTTTTATCGGGGGCTGCTTTAAATTTTTCATCCCATCTATTCGAATAGAGGCAAAGGGTTCCTCGATAAGTGCGAACAAAGTGGGTCATTCCATAGCGCACTTAATAACAGTGACGATATGACTTTTGAATTTGGTACCCTATTTAATTAAAAAGTTTGAACGCAATTCGCTTCAATAAAGTCCTGGCCGGTGATAAAAAAAGCGCGCGTGCCGACGCGGCATTGGCTATCCAAATTTAAAAAAGAATACGCGGTAACTTTTTATTCGTTTTATTATTACTTTTTATCAAAATATTACAGACAAATTTAATTTGATTCACACAATTTTAATAAAAGATGAGTTCTAGCAGTGAAAGTGAAATATTAACACTAGAAATAAATTTGTAATTTGGTTATGTACCTAAATATAAATATTCGTCACTACTTAAAGCATCTCTTATTTATTTTTCTCGTATAATGAATTTTTCTTATAGCCACACGGTGCCAAAATTATTTAACCTCAAGCGACGTATTTTGAATCCCTCGCAACACTTAAGATTCTACTCTAAAATCCTTCGCTTCGCTCTGGATTCAAAAAATCGCTCTCGCCCTATATACAGTGTTTTGTTCCCTTGTGACAATCTAATATTGTTTACCCTACGTATCCCACTGTGGTGCAAAAATTACCTCAATATTAAATTTTTTTACTCCAAAATACTTGTAATCTTGTCATTATTTTGAAAACCTTTGAGCAAAGTCGGCATTTCCGGCTTACTCGCAAAAGGCGCCAGCAATATAGTATTGCTGGTGAGTTTTGACGTTTTTTGTTCAGATTATTTATATTTACACAGGCGCCGAAAAAGCGTCGAGAAGTTACTATAGAATAAACTTGAGAAACTATTCTGAAATATCTTTCATCAGTTGGCTTCAGTGGCTCAATAATCAAACGTATTAGAACGTCAATAAGCTGAGGGCGTCACCGCAGTCCTGCTCCCTGGCGACCCTTCTATTTCCGTCAGGTCATCGCCGGGGGCGTTCACCATTTCCAAGCCATTTCCTTCATCGCACCAATCCAATGATGCACTCAGATTAATTGCCTCAGCTTATAAATCTTCTACCGTCAACTTCAACATCAAAGTTAAGAAAAGCTATTTCATATTATCTGACTTATATCCGTTTTTGGAGTCTATATCCTGCTTGGATAAACTTATAATCCTTGGGTAACAATCTGGATTATATTCAAATTAATAAAGATCTCTGGAATTTCTGTAGGACGAAGAACTAACGACGTTTTCCTTCATGTTTTAATGATAAATGTTCCCATACATCTTCAAAGATTATCTGTGTATGTTGGAATATTTATGTCAACACTATGTGTGATATGTACTTTTATACATCATCATCATCAGCCTAATTAGTCCACTGCTGGATATAGGGCCTCCCCTAATGAGCTCCATAACGCCCTGCCTTCATGCCTTCAACTCGCCGCATCAGCATCTTCCTGCAGTCTTTCGCAGGTCATCATCCTACCAGGCCGGACAGCTTCCTACATTATGTTTGCTGTGTCGTGGTCTCCACTCAAGAACACGTTTTCCCTAGCGAATGTTGGTTCTTCGCGACATATGGCCGGCCCACTGCCACTTCAGCTTGCTAATTCTTAGAGCTATGACGATAACTTTGGTTCTCCGTCGGATGTATTTTTTAGAAATCATATCCTTCAGAGAAACGAGCATTTCATAACTCGCTGAGCGACTTTGAACTGGTGGACGTGAGTGTTTAAGTCTCAGCTCCGTAGGTCATGACGGGTAGGACGCACTGATAGAAAACTTTAGTTTTGAAGCATTGCGGTAGTATAGATGACGAGAAGGCTCGGCGTTTTTTATACGTTTATTTCCAACTCATAACGAGACTGACTCAATCTTCAATAACAACGAAGAAGCGACCAGATATTTATTAATGAAATATCAAAGGAAATGAAACCCATCCAATCATCCTATACACTCACTGTTCCTGACAGTTTTCCGTATCGTTTGCCCTACCCTTACATAACCCTAAACCCTTATTTGCAGTTTAGATAGACCTACTATATGCCCAACTTTCGCTTTACCTGACCGCTTTTAAAGTGTCCCTCGATTATTTAAGACAGCACAGCCCTATTCTATTTCGGATTCGTGGTCTTGGTTATTCAGCAACGTATCAAGAATTCATCTTGATGCTCATAAGTAAAGTGCCTAGTTCCAACCAGTTATTATAGAGAAAAGATTAGGAGCACGTCTTTCGAACTGCCCTTTGGAAAGCGAAACAGTTTTTTGCGAATTGAAGTGAAAAGGAAATCCTTATCATTTTATGGGCATTTTTGTTTGTTTCATAGGTTGTTCAGTACATGTTTTTGCCTTCATAATCTCATATAACATGAACTCGTTTTATTATCTTACCCTTTTTAATATTTGTCTATTAACATAGATAACTAAATGCAACAGTTATTCGTTCAAAGGAATTTTTGTTTGAAAGCAAATGATTTAGAGCACTTTCAAGCAGCCATCAAGCCCTACTCACCTTCGGTATCCATTCTTTGAACTCGACCTCTGACGAAACTGACATTATAGGATCTGACGGTACCGACCCAAATTAGGGCTTCGTTCCGTGCAACCTGACATACCGTTGGCTTTACGACCGTGTGGCATGCCGTACAACCTTTGCTGTTTATCGAACAAATACGTGCTCGTATGTACCTCTATAATAATGTTGACAATTTATCCCTTGTGTCATCGATTAAAGAGCTCACAGTTTTCATCAGAAGTAACATTACTTATATCAACAAGATTTATTACATGACTTCCACCGTTTACTTACACCGTCTTGCATGGTTTAGTATTTTTCCATTTTCCACAACATAAATAATAAAAATACTGACCTGTTTATTGTTAGTACGGGGCTTTTCAAGGTTGAAAGCTTGTAATTTCAGAGTTTCGAAGGTGCTCTACCATGGCACTACAATGTCATAAGGTTTTCGTTCTTATAAATAACAATAGTGGTACAATTCAGCAGTATCCTGCCGTCGTTTGAAAGACAAGAAGGCTCATAACGATAAAATTTAAGATTCGACAGCACTTAGGGGCTTCTTCTAGGCGAGTAACTATAAAATAAATAAACTGCCTGATTATTTGTCAGATTTGTGCTTGGGCTTGCCTGAAAAGGTCAGAACAGACAAAGTTTAACGAATCTCTTCATCCTATCAACCTGCCAAATTATTTATTGAAATCAACTACCTATACACTAGCCAAACTCGATGTAGAATGTTTGTAAACAACCCGCCCATACTTAACCTATCCACTAAATCCAC
Source organism: Eupithecia inturbata (assembly GCA_963662085.1). Classification (NCBI taxonomy): domain Eukaryota; kingdom Metazoa; phylum Arthropoda; class Insecta; order Lepidoptera; family Geometridae; genus Eupithecia; species Eupithecia inturbata. Next base: position 13,185,043 of record OY759177.1, on the reverse strand, counting down.
TCTGTTGCCGCGTCTACGCAATATACGTTATTGGCGATTTGAGATCATTCAATAAATATTGCTTTCAATTACTTCTATCTGAAACTCGACGAAAAGAGTTATTTATGTCGTGGTTAGTTTTCAGACATTCTACATCGAATTTGGCTATTGTACATGTGTTATAGGTACCTACTTGACCTTTCTTGAGAGTAAGAAGAAATAGGAATAAAAATCGGCACGGCATATTGGGCGTCACACATAGGACATACAAAGATGCGGTTTCTTGTAAGTGCCAAGATTAGGCTTTGGATTCCCACTATTGCCAGCTTAGAGATAACCGAGACAAAGAGCTTTTGGATTGCATGCATCTACGTAGGTAAAACTCGAAGATATTGCCAAATCGAGCACATAATAGATATTCGAGTAAAGGGTTCTTGTTCGTCTATATTTAGATAAAATCTAGGTCATCAGCTAGTGTAGGTGGAACGCACTGATCGCAGGTTTCCTTGTTACGATTGGTTATTATCTATTTAGTGCATCCGATGATAGAACGAGCTCTCGGGGAAAATTAGGTTCAGTGTTTAAAACCTACCGACTACTGGATACGTTTCTTTAATCAAAACTATTAATTATTATTTATTTTTGAAACTCGTTCTACAGCCAAGTAAGATTTGTGTTTTAACCTCGTTTTATTTTGAACATTTTAATAAAGTGGGCATTAGCGCCCCGGTAGGACGAATGGGTCCTACCGGCGCGGCGGCGAGACAAAAGTTGGTGGGACAAACGGAAGAGCAAGAAAGAACGAAGCAGAGTTCATTTTCCTTAAATTCATAATGTTGCTATCGAATTACCATCCGATAGACCATAAGGCTGCGTTTCCACCAGAGATGTGCGAGGTAGCTGAGCTGTGCGATGATGCGTCCCGAGGTTGTGTAACGACGTTAGTGTTTCCACCAGAGATGTGCGAGCAAGCTGTCCGAAGCGAGAATGTGTCGGGCTCGTTTCAGATAAGCGAGCAAGGCTAGGGTCCGTTCGTCCCTAGGACACATTCCTCGCACGCAACACGTTCCTCGCAACACATCCCTCGCACACATCTTTCCCTTGTTTTGCATGTACCGCTGCTCCGAGCCGTTTCCACCAGAGTTGCACTGAGCGAGGCTAGGTAAATTAAGTGATTCTATTGGTTGTTAAAAATTAAAAACACATTCCTCGCTACGCATTTCTAGTGGAAACGCAGCCTAAATAGCCGTCAAAGACCTGTCCACTAGTATGCCAAACGCCAACACTCATTAACATATACAGCACTGACCTACAGTTAGTCAATTAACAGTTCAATGGACTGAAAGTTCAGCTTTACCTTCAGTGACCCTCTACTTTGTCGAAACGTTTAGTAGTTCGGTTGTGACATGATGGACGATATCCGCGACTGTCATTCGAGATTGATTGATGAATGCCCATGGATTTTGAACTACATTCATTGACAATCTTGAATGGCATCGATGGCTTACCACTTGAGCTCTTTTCCACCATAGGGAAGTTGTGTAAAAACAAGCAATTGCATGGTGTTGAAATAGAGTCACACTTGACCGAAAGACATGGCATGTATACTTATGGGGCCCTCCCCATAAAAATCGGCCCTAAAAGAAGCACACTACAGATATTTTACAGTTTAGTACGCCGCGAGAAACCTGCAATTATTCCAATCTCTAAAGTTGTAAACATATGTAATTATCATCTTGGCAATTTGATCCGTGGTTTTTATTAACAGCTTGTGCAAGTAACCACTAGTTAATGTTATAAATGGCTGTTTTCCCCCATGTCTTACCGCAACACGGAAATAGAAAGTTGCTGGGTGGCAACTAGAATTTTCTTGAAAGCGGTATTACCCAATTTGAAATGTCGCTCGTTGGGGCAAAGTTTAATTAAATAAGTTTTTCGAGCTGATCGGACTTTTAAAGGTTGATTTTAGGATGGAAGCAGGTTGAGTTTACCTGCTCAAGGTTGATGTCACAGGCTGATCAGTAGCATAACTGATTTTAACTCCTGAAAAAAGAGACGTCTTTTAATTTTGACGTGTGTATCAGGGTGCCTATGATATGATATAAACCACATTTAAAAGGTGACGTCACCGAGTATTCTTAGACCATGTTTGATGATTGTTCTCTATAACAACATTAAAACCTTAAACACGCAGAACATCTTGTTTCCTTCATACCCTTTGAACTTACCTTTGGTTATAGGATTTTCCTTTTGATGTCATGAGCTTCTGTTATAAGTGCGCCTCGACTTAATTGGTTTTTTGACTGGTATTGGTTTTGCAAATTGCTCTAAAATATTACATGCAAAAACCCAATAAAAAGTGCCTGAAGTATACAGGTCCTTTGATTGCTTTTAAGTTTGTTATTCTTGCTATCAAATATGTACTTACTGATGTTCTTAATATAGATACTTATTTGTTTATAACAGGATCTTGTGCCTGTATAATTATGTAGATAAGATAGAATGTACGTTTATATTTGGTATCATATTTTTCCGAAAATAAATACTTTTGTTTGTTTTGTTTTTTTTTTTTATATTTGTGCTGCCAATTTCACACATTATCTAGTCTCGAAGTATGCGAAGCGTTGGTATTGGAAGGGAACCATATTACGGCTAAGTCTTGGAGGTTATATTTAATTCAGGTATTTATATGGATATTAAGATTTGGGCCCTAACATCGGTCACCATCTTGTTTTATTTTTTCAAAATCGCCGCGCACAATATAAGCTATATATTTGAATAGAATACACTACATTATAAAACAAATACAAGATGTCTTATAAAATCATGTCCTCTAAAGCATCAGGTTTTAGAGATATTCACATATGAATTTTCATGGCATGCATTTCATTGCATGGAGGGTGGCCGGAACATCGGTCACAATTTTAATATTTTTTCAAAATCGCGCCGCATAATAAAATTTATATATTTAGATAGAAAACACTAAAATACATAAAAAATGTTTTATATCATAGTGTCCGAAAGCGTCAGGTTACTGAGATATTCACATATGAAGAAAAAATATAGTTTTGTTCATCTGTGAATATCTCGGAAGCCTGATGCTGATGATGATTATTTTGTAAGGCTTGTTTTATTTGTTTTAGTGTCCTCTATCCAAATATACAGGGTGGACAAAACAGGATGCAATAAAAAATAAATATTGCCTTACCTTACCTTACGGACCCGAAAATACCCCATGTATGTTCCCCGATTTTTCGTAGTTTTCGAGTTATGATTTTTTTAAGTTTTATTTGAGAATTTTCGGACGGACGATTAAAAAAACGATAACTACCGCATTTCGGAGAGCGGTGGTCGTGGTTTAATTAGAAGTCCAAATATACATTTTTATTTACTAAATTGTAGGTAAATATTGTAAGAAATGAATTTCAGATGAAACGCTTTTAATTAATTGAAGTTAAAAGCCCGAAATATTGATTAAATATGATCAAAACATAAATAAAATAGTTAATAAACTGAGTTTTAAACACTTCATAAAATAACATTGTTTTGTTAAAAACCTTTTTAAACACTGCTTAAAACGAGTCTTTGTTTTAAACCCTGCCTATTGATCTACACACTACACACGCTCTGGGCCAGACGATGTAATAAAAATTTTCATCCAGTAATGTTTATGAAGTAGGTTTCTCCTGTAAATAGATTCATGTAATTCATAGATTTTTCTTTCTTTGTTTCCAGTTGTGCGGTTGAGGGTAGCTCATCAGAATGGGGAAGCTGTTGTCAAAAATCTTTGGCAATAAGGAGATGCGGATTTTGATGCTCGGCCTAGATGCTGCCGGCAAGACTAGTATCCTTTACATAACAGTAATTTGAACCTTCTAAAGGTGGTATTCGCTACCCAGATCGATCAATTTCGCTTAGACGTGGTCGCTCGGTTTCGCGAGGACGCGGTAACCCGTCGGTTATTTTGGTGATTAGTAGGACAACCACTTAATATCTGCCTAGCTTGGGACTAGATGATGCTGTGTGAATTGTCCAGCATTATTTTATTAATTTACCTATACATCGAATTTCGCTGCCACTCTGTCATAAGATTGAAATACAGAAAAATAGAGGATGGTTGAGATATAGTCATGTTCTTGTATGTATGACTGAGTTTAGAATATATCGAAACAGCTATTGTATAAATGCAGGTGTATGTCATAAGAGCGTATGTTAGGCCTTGACTCCTCTAGAAGACAATAGGCAAACAATATCGTTAGGAAGTATCATGACAATAATCATGTCGAAAATCATATTACTCACTAGCTGCTGCCCGCGGTTTCCCACGCGCTTTTTAAGTAGCCTAGGCCCGTCCCCGGGATACCATTTACCTCCATGCCAAATTTCATTATGAGTCACTTAGGAGTGAAAAGGTAAAGACAGACAGATGACAAACAAAGTTACTTTCGAATTTATAATATTAGTATGGATTGTCTGATTTGGTATTTGGGCCATTATTTTATTTAGGGACCAATTTGGACTACGCTCGCAGATTTTTTTTTGGAAAAAATATGTTAGTATTTTGTACCGTTTAATGTCTATTCATGTTCACTATTATCTAAAGTAAACATCATATGCATTTGCAGTGATGTTTTCTTGATAAGTCTTATATTTATTGACGTTTGTTCAAGAAATGACGAGGAAAAATAACAACTGCGTTACTTTCTTACAAAATTAACTTTTATTGTTTGGAACATTTAGTTCAGTTCGGAAACATATTACATATAAACTAACAACTAAAATAAATAATCTTATAAAGTTAAATCACAAATAGTCTCAGTCTAATGATTTCTTTTATAACTAAGTTTGACACTGTGTTACCAAACACTAAACTAAAATGAAAGACATTTCGAAAATAGGAATAAATAGTAATTATTTTATACTGATGGCATAAGGAATAGCTACAAACAAGTTAAATAATGGATTTATCTTTAAATTTAAAGTTCTTATTCAATATTAATTAGCTTTATGGCACTAAATCCTACCAGAAAAAGAGGGACAAAAGTAACACAGTGGTAAAACAAGTAACACAGTGGTATCTTAATCACAGCATTTTGTACTTTCTTTAAGTTTAAACTAATAAAAACATGAGAAAACAATCATAGTCTTCAAAATTAAACAAAAGTTAACAAAACTCTTTTTAAAAATATGTATGTAAAAAAAATTTGAAACATCAACTTTTTAGTAGCAATATTTTTCAAAATGTTTAATGGCGCATTAAATTCGTAGTTCACTCGTTTTCCCTTCTTAATTATTTTGGGCTTCGGAACTATCTCCAAAATACTTTCATACGGTTTGTATGGAAACTGGGGTTTCAACCAAAATGGCCAGTGCTGCTTTTTGACACTTTCGACGTTTCTTGTTTGCAATCTTCCATTTGCGTTTAGCAGATCTATGTTCCTTCTCTGTCATGTCTTTTACTAGTTTTGTTGTAGCATGATAGCGTTCCAGATGTTTTTTTTGGCTTCGGCATTCTTAACTACATTTTTTGTAACTTTTGCCTATAACGCCGTTGTTTTGCAGCCGGTGTTAAAGCCATTTTGTTCGATGGTATTATTCTGTATCAAAACAATACCTACTTAAATGTAATATTTCTGCCATAAAATGTGTGAAAAGTATACGGAAAACCACTGTGTTACCAAAGTTACAACTGCGTTACTTCTAGTAGTAACGCAGTGTAGTGGTAACGCAGTTGTTAAACTTAAGCGTATTCAAACTTGGTACTTAAATAGATACATATTCTAAATCAATTATGATGCAACTACAATATTGACTAATTATTACATATTTTGTATTGAATAAAATTAATAATATCTAGGAAACTCACCGTCCGTCGCCGGTAACTCCCACTGAGTTACCGGTTACTCTCACAATAAACACACGCACCCCGAGCGGTGACTCTCGAGCGACTAGCTTGGTCAGTTGCACCGCTCCGCCACCCTCCCGCGCGCCAATTTCAAATTCATGGCCGATCAAAGGATATTAGGAGTAAATATGTCTAAAAAGCTTTATTTAAGGTTCACTTTCATTAGGTAACTCTGGGTACGAGTCATTTTGCTTTGCAACGGGGACACGGCGAGAAATATTTTATTATAACTAAACTGTTGTAGTAAAATCATACCTATTGGCGTACTAGTAAAGTTCAAACAATTACGTATTACTTAAAACTTTCAAAAATATTGGCATCGTGAACATTTTTAAAGGAATTTAAGTTTATGTCAAGTGACTCGCACAGAGGGACAGCCAATTTTTATAGGAAAAACAACTGCGTTGCTTAAAAAAACAACTGAGTTACCGTAATTTGCAAAGAAATATAATATTTAACATTAATTCATATGTTTTTCTGGTACAGGTATTTTAATCGGTAACTACCAATAGCTGTTTTATTTTTGTATTTACCTATATTTTTTGACAAAATCGGTTTTGTTCGATGAGGACTGATTTTTGTACCCTAAATAAAATAATGGCCCATTTACCATAATGTGGGTTTAGACCAAACAAACAAAGAGCTAGAACACGAACGTTCTTTTAGTTTTCTTAATTTAACATCTACGAACGAAACAGAACAACAAAATAATGCTCTGTCTCTGTTTACACAAACAGAATTTAATAATTTTTATAAGAGCATTCGCTAGTTTGGTCTGAATCCACCTTAAGGCTGCGAACGCACAGACAGGCAGCTTGCTTAGCGCCTAGAGCCTTACGGGCCATTTCCCGACCAGCGAAGGCGCCAAGCGTGCACGTTCTACGTACAAAGGCTCTAGGCGCTAAGCAAGCCAACTTCCTGTGCACAGGACAGTTGGCTTAACCAGAAATGTTATTTTTTATGCATATTGACTCGATCATATTAGACGTGGCGCCATTCATATACACAGACGAGGTCCTTATAACAATATAATTCTTGTATAATTTTCCTGAACAAATCCTTTCAGCTATTTTATATAAGCTAAAATTAGGTCAGTCAGTCACAACGATACCCACAGTAGGCTTCAACGTGGAAACGGTCACTTACAAAAACGTGAAATTCAACGTTTGGGACGTCGGAGGGCAGGACAAAATCAGGCCATTATGGAGGCATTACTATACAGGTGAGTCGCTATATCTTCTTTATTTTTGTGGAGAAAGGTTTGACATAGGGAAAGGTTTCCTTTGTAGCCCTTTGTTAAAAATACAATGTCTGATAGGGTCACAATGGTCTGTTTGAATAAGATTAGTAAAAGGGTAAGTCAGGATTTGAGGGTTAAAATCCGAGGTTGACTGTATCTCAGCCTAAGTTTAAAGCAAAATAATGATATGAAAAGGAGACTGGATATCCGTAGAGTCAGGGGAGGGGCAGAAGCATCCCCATAGCATTCATTAAAGACTTCTCTGCGATCAGTTTTATTCCTTTATGTATTTTAAAATGACAGCACATTATGAACCTTTTAGATAAATAAGGAACCTTGTCTAGTTTTGATGGGGCAAGCAAGTCATTATCTATCCGCATAATAAGATCAGTATTGGTTATAACGTGTTAACAACCAAACCAAACCATGCTCAGCGAAACGGTTCCCGTATTGTGACTCAGAAGTCAGAAATCAAATAGCGTTTATTTCTTTAATTATGAATAGAACATTCCAATTTACCATAAATAATAACAATTTATTGATATCTGTTTTATGGTTACTGACTTATTATTATAGTTGTACTAACAATTATGGTGAACAACCGAAATAAATAAAATGGATTGTATTTAATAAATTATTATCAAAAAAGAGAAATAAATAAATTACTATTAAAAAACTGTTCATTTATTTCCTTTTGTATTTAATTTTTTTGTCCACTAGTGAGAACATTTCTATTCTAAACTCACTGCAAAAATAAGTCTGTTTTGTCGCGAATACAATATTATGAACAAATATTATATTCTTATTCTATCCCCACGTGGTGGTTCCGTCATAACCCATCTGATTCGGAAGGTCAGACTGATTCCAGGCTAGAATATCCGCTAATCTCTTATATTCTCTATTCCAGGCACACAAGGTCTAATATTCGTTGTGGACTGCGCAGACCGCGACCGCATCGACGAGGCGCGGCAAGAGCTCCACAGAATCATAAACGACAGAGAAATGCGCGACGCGATCATACTCATATTCGCAAACAAGCAGGACTTGCCAGAAGGTAAGCTTTTGTCTACGCTATTGCTACTTCACTAAGGTTCATGTTTCTGGACCACAGAAATCAGAGAGAAATGCCCAACGCTATCATACTCAAATAACGCAAATAAGCAGGACTTGCCAGAAAGTAAGCGTCTTGTCTCCTCAGCACACATACTTCCACTGCTGAACATGTCTCCACGGGCAAGTTAGAGGGGTCGATTCTTACGCCGTGACCGCTACGGCCAGCCAAGCGTCTTATTATGTTCGTCATGTCGAGTTCATGTATTTTGCTGCACTACAGACTGATCAAAATCACTGTATATGTCCAATACAAAAGTCCTTAAGAAATGATGATGTAAAAAGCACTGTTTTTAATAGTATCTCTATAACTTCTCAGCTTATCGGCCGTATTCAGGGACCTGCTCTAATCTGGAGCTGATTGAAAACAAGTTTTAAAAATAACCTATAATAAATTTTATAAAATAAATCATTACTATTTCTTCCTCATCATATTTTGTCATTATTACTATTGGTAAAATTTCAATTTAGAATAATTTAATTACTAGTATTTCTAGTTTATTCACTTAACTTAGTTTTTTAAAAGAAGCCTAGTTCTCGCCTAGCTACCTACTTACCTATTTCATGTTATAGAGCACCACATACACACTCACTCACACGCATCCACATACTATACTCACACAAACATAACACATACACACCCCCTGGCGACTCTTATTGCCCGGTCTCTTAAGAGATCGGTGTCCTCAGGAGTACCACCACACCCACACTTACACTCACAAACACACCCTCACACATCTTACTCACCACACACATTTTTCCAAACAGAGACTGGCTGTCTAAGAATATAAAAACCTAAATAACTAAATTAGCTTGTAGTTTTTAGATTATTTTTTTTTATATGCTATTGTTAGGTATCTTTATTTTTCTGTATAATAATAAGTATATCTAAAATAGGTAGTTCGCCTACCTATATTTAGTCATTTCACTTTTACTGGAACTCTTTCACTTTAATTTCGGAGGAGGGCGTTGTCATCTGCGACATAGTTTTTAAAACTTCTGCAGATGGCATCGTTTCTATTTTATAACCATGTATCCATTGTTTTTGATCCATAATAAACGATTTATTTAATTTGTTTATTTATGTTGCATGTGTTTTCATCTCTCTGTATATGTATAACGCATATGTGGATAGCGCTGTGGGCTACATTGTGAATATCGCTCAACTTTACATAGTAAAGTACTAACAGAAATGTATAATAAGTTTAATGTAGTCGTCAGTTGCTCCTTAATAAATAAATAAATATAGTAATTAATTGAAAACTACTAAAAAAAACCCGAATCGGCCCTGTTTTCACTTTTTTCCACAAAATGTGAGGGCAACGGCCTACAAAATCTAACTGAGAACCATATAGGACTCCAGATGAGTGTTTTGGATATACAGGGTGGCACATTTAGAGCGGTCAGTATGGGAGAGTCTGAAACTATAAGACGTACGAAGACCTCTTCTTAGGAACCATGTCATCTATTTTAGTAAAAATAAAAACTGCATTCATACATTTTAAAAAAAACTTGTACTCAGCCCGGGAATCGAACCCGGACGTTTTGAAAAATAAAACTAACACTATTTATATTTAAATATCGATTGTGTAGGTTATAAGCAGTAAATGTTACTATGAAACATGATGTCTAAAATGAATAAAATGCATTGTTTTTATATCCTTTAATTTATTTTAGTACCTAAGTTTTCCGACACGTATTTAACCTACTCGCAAGATATAAAAATTGTTTACAATTTGAAGACCCATGGAAGTTTTAAAAAGCCAATAAAAAAAGGAAGAATATGTGATGAAAACATGGAAATTAACGTTTTAACCTATTCTGAAGCTACACCAGATGCAGCTCGTGATATCCCTGAAATTTCAGGTATGACTACTCAACGAACCCTAAAGAAACACAAATACAAGTGCTATAAGAATGGACATTGTGTGCAGGCCTTACCTACATGCAGGTGATGATATTAGAAGACTTGAATTTAGCAATTGGAAAATTAAAGAAGTGGTAGATCAAGACAGACATTTTTTAAAGTACGTTATATTTTCTGATGAAACGCAATTTTCCAACAACGGAATGTACAACCGTAAAAATCATCATTATTGGAATCGAGAAAATCCCTTACGAGTGCACGAAGGACGTCGTCAAGTTAGATTCTCATTCAACTGCTGGGTTGGCCTACTTCATAATAAGGTTTTCATGTTTAAGATTTATGATGGACCTTTGGACAGATTTGACTTTGCAATCTTAGAAGATCTTTTAGAGGTACCAGGAGAAATGCCAGCAGAAGTAAAAGAACGAGTTTATTTTCAATAGGACGGAGCACCGGCTCACAATAGTCACATAGCTAGAGACTTTTTAAATGAGAACTTTCCTCTAAAATGGATTGGTACGGACGGCCCTATCAAATGGCCCGCGATGTCACCCGATTTAACCCCACTAGACTATTTCTTGTGGGGTTACGTTAAGGATGAAGTGTACAAAACAAGCTACGACACCATTGAAAACCTAAAAGCAGCGTTAGCGTCAATTTTAATGCAAATTTACCACCTGAAGATACATAACGCAATAGTAAGATCGTTACCTAAATGTGTTAAATTTTGTATTGAAAAAAATGGTGGTCATTTCGAAAATTTACTAAAATAAATTAAAGGATATGCAACCAAAGCAATGCTTTTTATTCATTTTAGACATCATGTTTCATAGTAACAATATTTAAATATAAATAGTGTTTGTTTTATTTTTCAAAACGTCCGGGTTCGATTCCCGAGCTGAGTACAAGTTTTTTTAAAATGTATGAATGCTGTTTTTCTTTTTACTAAAATCGATGACATGGTACCTAAGAAGAGATCTTCGTATGTCTTATAGTTTAGACTTTCTCATACTGACCGCTCTAAATGTGCCACCCTGTATAACACATTTATTAAAACCCCCTTAGCTGTTTGGATGTTTCGAGGTGAAAAAGAGTATCAAATAACCACACAGAAACACCCGAAAAACATAACTCGCCTCACCAGGAAAAATTAAAGATGCACGCCCTGTTTCTTTCTAGCTTTCAATCTTACATACCTATTATATAAATTCTTAGACATCTCTAATAATTTTATGTTTCTCTATGCCAGCGATGAAGCCACACGAGATACAAGAGAAGCTCGGCCTGACCCGGATCCGCGATCGCAACTGGTACGTGCAGCCGTCGTGTGCCACCTCCGGCGACGGATTGTACGAGGGGCTAACCTGGCTCACCTCCAACCACAAGTTATGAGCTGCGGAGTAGGCGGCCCCGCAGCCGCCCGCGCACGGTACGTGCTTCTCCCCTCCAAGACCGAACAACCCCCCTCAATCCCCAATAACACCCTCACTCGGGCGTCGGACTGTACGAAAGGCCTACGTGGCTCACCTTCAACCACAAGTTATGAGCTGCGGATTAGGCGGTCTCGCAGCCGCCCGCGCACATTACGTCTTTCACCCCTCCAACACCGAACAACCCCCCTTAATTACCCAATTAACCCCGCCCCCTCAAGACTATTATAAGCTACCGCAGCTTACAATAGTCTTAGGTCTTAGTCTTAGTAGACAGCCCGCGCACGATACATGACGTCTAGTCCTTAAGTCACCTACGGCATGTCTGTGACCCCAAGCGAGAATCATGGCCTAAGCGGGTCAGAGAGCGTCTACGAATTCAAACTAGTTCACTGCCAGGCTGTGGTTATGCGACCCTAAAGGGTGCGTCGCCAGGCTGTGGTGATGCGACCGAAAAGAATGCGTCGCCACGCCAGGCTGTGGTAATGCGACCCAAAAGGGTACGTCGCACAGCGTGATCGTCACCGGCACTAGCAACTAATCGTCGTTAAACTTTTTAGGGTATTTTTTGCGATGCGGTTTCTTGTCTAGGAGTATGATGTCTGCCTGGGTCTTACAAACCTGTAATGATGCAATAAATAGCCATACCGCTCTAGGAACAATATTACCCGGGTTGCAGACCGAAAGCTAAGCTAACTTTGTTTTAGTGTAGCTCGCATAGCGATGCAGTTTTTGATACATGTGTGTGGTGTGCAGACGCCAAACTGTGCAATATAAGCTATGTGATGTGAAAAACTGCGTTATTAGCTATGCGAGCTAAGCCAAAACTAAGTTAGCTTAGCTTTTGGTCTACACCCCGAACCATCTCACATATATTTGAATGATTTTGCTCTTGTTCCAGGTGAGGATTTCGATGCCATTTAATTTTAAGCTGCGCCCGTGTCGGAACAAGTTATATGTGAACCAGTGTCGTTATTTGAAGACAATACGCGCGTTCGGACTTGTCGTATTTAGATAGCTAACCGTGGACTTGCGTCACACAAATTAATCAATTCCATTATTTAATTCGAAATTTAGACTTGTTGTAATTGAAATTTTGATTATTTTTTATGTTTATTTAAAATTACATAGAGTATAATGTTTTTTTTTTTCGATTTATTAGTTAATTTTTACCTCCATATTTGTAGTTAAGGTGGGTTTACACTGGTGCCAATTCAAAACTAAATTTATTTACTTTTTACTTCACTGCTGTATACTTTGCAGTACCTACATATGAAGAAATAAATAAATTTTGTATTTTGTATTGTATTTGACAGCACTAAAAATGTTTCCGTCCCTTTCATAACGATCGGAATGAAAAGAATGGCATCCGTTTTAGCGTCGAATTAGTTTAGTTTTGGCGAGAGCTAAATTGACACCACTATCGATCAATTCAAAACAGCTTTTCTAAACTCTACAAATCCATGACCAAAGTTTTAAAATTGACGACGAATCGTGCCAAAATCGCATCACGTTATCGTTAGTACAGACTAGAATGTCTTATTCAAATGCATTTCGGTTAACGTAATTTCAATTTGAAACCACTATATGGATAGTATCACGTACTTTGCCAACTGGAGCGTGCGTGTATTTGCAATTTTCTGTGAACAGTCGTGAATAGTCCGCTTTTAACCGCAAGGCGTGGTACTTGAGTGCTTCTATGTGGTTGGAGGACACTTTATTACCTCCAAGCCTCAAAACGCCTAAAGCTATTTTGATAAATGAGATATCAAAATACTCGTCTTGTCTCCTAAGTGGTTCTTAGCAACATTTTGTAGGAATTCGCCTTCTCATTTGGCGAAAAATAGTAAAAAGGGAGACCGAGTAGGATTTTTTTATAATTTTCAATTAAACGTATAAATTTTAATGCCAAGCTAACTTTTAAATCAATTAGGGAAATGTTTCTAGACGATTTCATAAGTTCACTATAGTGTAAACCCAGCTTAGGTAGTTTAAAGTAAATGCATTGAAATGTGACAAAGGTGTGTATGCAAGGTTAGATAGTTTTGTATAGATGCTCGCTTGCGCTGGATCTAAAGTAAATTATTATTGAGATTTGGCGGTTCTGTACAATTTCAGGTGTTTAACAAATCAAGCAAGAAATAGACTTAGCCCACGCCACGCAACGTACGCGACGCTTGATGAAATCTGGACGCTTGAATTTGTATGAAAATCCATCCATCCAGGCCATCTGCCTGGAGACATACTTATCGTACGCCAGGCCGACGTTTCCTACATTTCTGTGCGTACGTTGCGTGTCGTGGGCTCAGTGTGTTTCTAGCTTCATTCAACGATGATGTTTGCAGATTTATCTTTAAATCTAGCTAGAAATGGCCCCTGTAACATATGTCTGAACTGTACTGTACGTAGCTTATGTCTCCGCCCTTCCTTCTACCAGTTTGCTGGTGCAACAGCTATAACGTTGTGTGATATTTGTTCTACGATAAATCATAACAAAAAGCAATGAATGGTAAAGACTGTCTACTAATTAGGCCAATAAATAGATAGATACTCATTAATAATACCTATTTGCCTCAAATCAGAACTGAACTTGTTTTATTACACCGTCGAAATGTATGCAACCGTCATTCAGTATTACAAATCAAACTGTACATAATATGGAAGTTTCTTGTACATAATGAGACTTTGTATTCATTTTTCATTATGTTGTCTTCTCATACTCAAATTAGGATGATTTATTGATTTATTTTGTAGGTTTATAGGAACGCTGTATTGTGCTTTACGCTTTCGATGTGATTCTGTAGGTGACAGTGTGTTGCGATTTTATAACTACCCTCAAGTTACATAACGACTGCATTTACATGGAAAACTGGTTTAAGAACGACGAAAAACTGATTAACTTCGTAGAAATCGTCACAAAATTTTGTACAATTCATTATGTCATGTTTTTAAAAGTTTGTTGTTAGGTTCTGACCAGCTTTCTGTGGAAATGGTCCATTTAGGATATTCGTAGGCTAAATTAGAGATTTTGTAAAATTTTGGATCTTGATTTACATAATCCAAAACAATAAAAAATGCCTTTTTAGTTTTAGAGGTAGGTAGAGAACTGATTTAGGGTAAAACTTGTAAGAGGGTACATTGTCATTACGTAATGGTTTCGCTTAGGAAAATACTGTAATTCAAGCTAAAGGTAGTTTTCTAAGTTATCACCTGTGCTGTGAGGCGTAGGTTATAATTATAAATAATACTACTGCCGTTTCTGTTTGAAGTCTCTGCAATTTTACTACAAAATTAATATCACATACTTACCTAGCTAGTTTTTGCTTGAAATTCAGTTTGCGTCACTTGAACCTACAAAGACTGGTCTGTATTCAAAACTGAATCAAAGCAGTGTTGCCAATAAAGTTATTAAGTTTGATTTAAAAGTACCATCATGAAATAGCCATAAGTCCAAAAGGCCTACGAATGTTCTCGCGACCGTTTTTCAGTGAATTCTCTTATTATTATTATTTTCATAGGGGACCATTTAAAATATTGTTAAACTTTCCTGGATCGACTCCTTCAACTTTTGACATAAACATGTTAGCTATAATACTTTATTTTCTGTTCATCTCACCTGTTCTTTGTGATATAATTATGTTAGACACTTTCAAATGTATACTTTATTTTTGGAATGTTTCTTACGATTGAAGTTTATGTTACACTATCTTTTAATTATTCTAAATGACATTTTATTTGGATGAAAATAACCATTCTTTAACATCGATCGCGTAGCTTAAAGATTGAGAATCTTTGACTCGAAGCGAAACTTAAAGTAAGTTAAATTAAGTTTTACCGTATAATAGAAATCAATTATTTAACTGTTGTGTACTAGACAATCAATTTCTTTGCTCTAGCTTCGAGTCATGGCGAGTCGAGTTCGAGTCGAGATAAGAATGAATGCTACCTCCCTTGATGCTTAATCGGGTAAATTTGCCTAGAAATTCTGATTTCAGTCACTATTCTTATGCAGATAAAGCTGATTTTCGAACGATTTGTTACTAGATAAATTTGGAGTTAAACACTACACAACATAATGTATTTCCTGAATGCTTTATCGGATTTTGTAAAGTGCAATTAAATATAAAAGTATTACGCACCGATTTGTAAAAATAAAAAATAATTATAAATATGGTATGTAATATATGGAGCGTGTGAAAAGCGGTTTACAGTATGCTGTATTATATTGTAGAAAGGTTATTTCAATATAAATTCACCCTCAAAGTAGCTTGTTTTATTTTTAAGACTTCTGAAGGTTTATTTTTTAGTAAACGAAACTGAACCGTCACGCTCGAGCCGGTTACGGTAATGGGTGACAGATTTTTATGAAAGGCAGATTTGAAAATATAAATAAGTTTAAAATAGTTAAGTTTATTAGAGGTCATTCAATATCCAACATATAAACAATAATATCCTGAATAATTTCTTTTTCGAGAAACGAGCGAGCCTGTCGATGTTTTTCCGCGTTTTAAGGCCAATGTTCAAATGTGTTTTTTTACCCTTCATAGATCTGAACTTGAGGTATTTTTTGTGGTTGTTAATATTAACTGAAGGTGTCTGTAGATGCAGCGGTTATCGTAGAGTCTGTTGAGACGTCATCGCATCTCGGCGGGAGGATGATCTGCAGCTCTTCGTGTAATTGGACCTCGTCTTCCGGGAGTATCACGTCTGGTACTCGGGTGTCGTATTCATCGTTTATAGGGTTTACTCTGAAAAGTAACAGAATGTTACGCTACGTCCTTTGGCCAACTGCTAACTCTTATCAGATGAGAGTTACCGACGAAGATTGAAGAAATGAGGGGAATAAGACGTCACTGCAAACCACCGAAGACACTTTCTCCGACTACCAAAAATTACAGAAATGTACTCTTGGAAAGGTGATGGCGTCTGTTTTTTGAGATGCTAAGGGTGTCGTCATGTCGGACTACCTTCCGAAAGGTGAAACAATAAACTCGGCGTACTACTGCACCCTTTTGCGTCGTTTTCGTGAAGAACTTAAAGAGAAATGCTTGCACCATGAGAACGCTCGCGTTCACACGCTGTCGAAACCATGGCTCAAATTCGTGATGGTGGATTCAATTTGCTGCCCCACCCGGCTTATTCTCCTGCTTTAACAAATAACGTGAAATTTAAAATAATAATACATTTCGAGTGCCGGTATAGATTATAATAAAAATAAATGAAAAATGAAAATGCAAATTTTCAGTAAAAAATGAAAATGTAAATAGTCAGTTTATATATCAATTTGAACATTTCAAAATAGTCATACGTTTTGAAATATTTTGAAAAAGTCGAAAAAATAGCCCCCCCCCCCCTAAACTTGCAGAGCGATCCATTTGAAATGTACGTAGCGTTTGTAGATATGGATCTATATTTTACAGGAAAAATATAGAGAAGTCTGTAAGTACACTACTTTTTGAAAAATGGTTAAAAAGGGGAGAATCATTTTCAAAAGGGGAGCCACCTCACCGAGTAGGGGTTAAAATGAAAGGTATCGGTTTGTACATCTCAAAACTGTTTTTGAAAATCCTGTAGTTTACATACATTGCGAATTATTTTGAAAAAACTCGAAAATTTTACTATTACCCTCTATACTCCGAAGTTTGCAAATCGATACATCTGAAATACTATATATATATTTCAGATGTATCGGTAGGTACCTTTTTAGGTATTCATCAAATAGCAAAGTCTCCAGCCAGTACCTATAGTACATAACATAGGTATTGGTATACTTGACAACTGTTCGAAACCCTCGGCGCGCGGGTCACACTCGCACTTGACGGATCTTGTTTAAAAAGGGATAGAAGCTTTCGAAAGTAGATGGAAGAAGTTTAGTATATTCAGATATATGGAGATAACGTCCACAAATAAACGTATGTTTGCATGTGTT
The DNA here is from genome assembly GCA_963662085.1 of Eupithecia inturbata. Lineage (NCBI taxonomy): Eukaryota > Metazoa > Arthropoda > Insecta > Lepidoptera > Geometridae > Eupithecia > Eupithecia inturbata. Next base: position 13,167,583 of record OY759177.1, on the reverse strand, counting down.
TTATTGTGTTTTCTTACTAGGCCCGTCATCTTTTATTAGATAAACATCAAATGAAAGCAAATTTTTTTCCCTAACTATCAGTACTAGGTTGCCTATCCAAAAGTGTGGCACGTCCAAGGTTGCCTGGATTTTAGATGTTAGGTTTTGAGCGCGTCCATGAAGAGGTACAAGGAAGAGTGCGTCCTCTCCATGCGACAGACAGGATGCGGAGAGTCGGATCGTCTCGTTTTGTTGGATCCTCGTTAGTGATTGTGTAAAAAACAGATAAAAATAAATAGTAGTATTTCAATGTATATGTAGTATGTTAATGTATTGTAATTCAATTAAATAATAGATGGGTGTATAAATGCTACATTTATGCACCTATTTAGACCAGGCAACCTTATAGCTGGCCCACCTGTGGGGCCAGCTATAAGGTTATAATAATATGGGTTGCCCCATATTGTTCTGGTTCCTTTTGTCATATTCTATCAGCTAATACTCGATTTTTTTGAATACCAGGTGAGTGAAGTTGATCGAAAAAAATGACTTAGAATTTATACAAGGTGCCACGTTATTGGTGTTCTAAGCGGGAAGGGGGTGGTCCACCCCCTCCCACGAACATTTTTTGTTCTAGCACTTTCCGGTTTCAAGGTTTTTAACTGAAAAAAGACCTCGAAACTTTCATCCCAACTAGCTCATTTTTATGTTAGTGACTAACCCTACATCAGCTGTTCATCAGTAAGGCTCTTGACCTTTCAATTGTCACCATACTTAGCCGTCATTGGCTGTCACGCTCCACCGGGCGGGCGGCGTAAGTTTCTTGACCTTCAATTGTCACCGACCGTCGATTTTCATTGGCTGTCAGCCCCAGCGGGCGGGCGGCGTAAGATTCTTTACCATTCTCATAGGCAGTCGCTTTTCTTTCTCCAAAGCCGACAATTTTACGGTGGTTCCGTACATTTTTCTTCTAAGCTATTGTATTAACTTAAAATGTTTAATGTTTATCTGTAGCTGTTGTGTTGTTGTTTCGTGGCAGGTACGTCTATATAGGTACCTAATAAAGATTATTTATCGATATTTTACTAAAAGTTACGCGATAAATACCCGATAAATAATCTTTATTAGGTAGGTAGTTTAGAAAATCGCGAATTTTTGTACTTACTCCAGCTGATCGCCAGTATTGGCCCCCGCCAGCACTGAAGTGTAGAGCCTCGCGCGGGCGCCGTGCAGTCTCATGCCGGCTGGCACGTCTTCGGCGCCTGAACGAGTCTCCAAGATCGCGTGGAGGGGTTTCGTGTCTGGGAATAAAAATCCATAATTGTATCGACTGCTTTAAGCTGGCGATTGCATAGTGAACTACGTATTCTATTTACAGACTTACATGGAACCGGTCAAGCAGTTGCATAGTTCGCTGTACAGTCACAGCTTGAAGCAGTCAGACTGCTTCATTCAACCTGCCCGTGTATCTAGACCTTAAGGTTCACAGTAAGAGCTTTCTCTTCTAAACGTCGGAATGCTTCAACAACTTTGCAGATTGCAGAACTGGACCTCATCAGAGGCGGCGCAGAACAAGGCGCAGAGTAAGTTGAAGCTTATACCAACTTCCTCCCCCACTTGCAAATGTTTGTGTGATTTTGACACTCATGCCCCTTTTTTCAGCTCAGCAGAATACCTAGGTACTTAGTGGAACTTTTTACCTTCTTTGTAACTGTTAATATTTATGTTCAAAACTTCTTTAACTTGCATGACTTGCATGTCGTTTGAAGGCATTGCTTGTTTCGTCACATCATCTTGTTTGTGATCTAGAAAATAAACGGAAAGTTCATTCGTCTCCCAAACGTGGGAGTCAGCTAGATTGAAAAATAATTAAAAAAAAGCTTTGGTGCTAGATCTTTCCTCCACAGAGTAGTTAAAAACCAATGTTAGGTACATTGGTTTTTTTTTTGGATTTTCTGACTTTTTAGTAGGTAGGTACCTACTGCAACCTCAGTTGGTCCCATAGACATTTTTGATCAGTAGGTATAAGAAACAGGATCTATTGGAATCAAAACAGTTTTTGTGTAAAATGCCCATACTCATGCTTATCCTTCTGTACATTTTGTTGGAAATTTGAATGGTTAAGAAAATTTTCAAATAAATATGGATAGTGTCCTAAGACCATTTTCCTGTAGCTTCATCGGTTAAGGTATCCCCATAACTCCCCGGGGCAGCCGTCTAAAAAATCCACTCTGTATAGTTAGCTAAAACCTACCTATGGCTGAGCAACCCAAAGTGGACCTTGGCCTTCCACTGTGGGCCATTCCGTTTTGTTCAGAGCAGATTTCCTACAAGTAGAAGGGGTTGATAAGGTTAATAGTACCTAGCTTATAGCTAATAAGAACATACCTTTCTTATCGAGCCTGGGGAAGTCTGCATAGCCTCGAAACAGTGTTTCCAGCTCATTCGGACTCATTCTTCGCAAGTAGGGAACTCTTTTCAGGTCCGGACGGTGGAGACTACGAAACGAGTTGCGATGCTGTCGACAACCGAATTAGACTAGACTTTCGACGATTAAATAATCATAGACTACTTATGTAAACTTTTCATTGGAGAATAAGTAGTACGTGCTGACGTGCTGAGTCATTACTCAGCTCAGCACTCAGCACGGTGCTATTGCACCACACAAATCATTATCTCGGTGAGTTTTAAGCGCAAAATTAACTTACCTATTCTAAGTGCTTTGTAAGCTTGTCTAAACTTCTGAGATTTGAACCTGCTTTTTCTTTTGCGATATAGGCAAAAGACCTGCTGGTTTGTGTGCAATATAGGCAAGAGACAGGTAGATACCTTAACTAAACCCTGCAGTCGTGGAAGTTGCACCATCTCGCTGGCCTGCGACATGCTAACACACTGCACCAAGCATGAGTCGTGTTTCACGGATATCGCGGACAACCCACTGCGCACCAAATCTTCGTTTATCTGCAAAAGTAATAAATAAATAATAAATAAAATTTATTCAAAGAACGTAAATCGACAATACATTAGTGCACTAAACGAATATGTATAGCTAAGTATAACAATTTAGCCTGAACTAGGTAATCCTGTGTTTCAGGCGACAGTAGTGCTAATCTATACTTATAATTATTAAATAAAATAATCACTTACTATTACGATAAAGGCATTTAGTTTAACAATGTTGTTTATGTTACAAACAATTTGTGCATAATACACAAATTGTATAGTATGCAGGTACATAAATTGAGTAAAAACTAGATTAATCACTATTCTAACTAGTTTAACATTACGTATAAAAATATAATTCACTTGATAATTTCTAATAGCTTCTCTGTATCATCGTAGGATAGACTTTTTTTACAATTATTATAGTTAAGCGCGTAAAAATTAGACATTGAATTTAGTCTGTTGTATAGGAACGGACCAAGAAATAGATAAAATTTGTTCGCAAAGGAAAATTTTAGGGTTGTTGGTTGAGGGCAAACTTTAGCATTCCGTCTCTTGTTATTAGTAAATTCAGTGCTGTAGGGAAGGGCTGCGTGCTGTCTTAGTACTGTGTTCATTATAAATAGCTGCCGGACTGTTAACACATCACAGGACTCATATAAAAGATTAGTGGGAAAGATGAAAGGACGAAAAGTTGCCACTTTAAGTATTGCTCTTTGTGCTCTTTCTGCTGTTAGTAACAATGTTTTCCCCGCTCCACCCCATGTGGTAATGCAATAAGTTAAAATTGATTGGCACAGGGCAAAGTAAACTTGTCGAATTATAGAATGATCTGCAATATGGCGTAGCTTTTTAAAGATAAATATTAACTTTCGCACTCTACCACATAGGGTTTTTATGTGGGGCTTAAACGAAAGATTATCATCTAGTACGATACCTAAGTATTTTATTATACTTTTAATGACGGGACATAAGCATTGTGTGTTGTTTGAGCTATAGCAATGATGTGCGTATATTTTAGAATTAGAGATAGTTGTCTGTTTGCGCATCGAAAACTTAGTATAATTGGTCTTCTCAGCATTTAATGTTAGTAGGTTGTACTGTAGCCATTTGTTAACAACATTAAATCCATTTTGCGCAAACTCGAAGACTTCCTTATCAGAATCAGCTGAAAAAAGGAGGGCAGTGTCATCAGCGTATGATATAATTATGCCGTGGTCTAGTTTTAAGTTACACAGATCGTTAATGTAGATTAAAAATAGGGTTGGGCCCAATATACTTCCCTGGGGAACCCCGAAGGACGAATTTTCCTGTTCATCGCTCAGGACACTCCCAATTCTCACGGATTGAGTGCGGTGTTCCAGGTAGCTTGTAAAGAGCTTTAACTGAGTGTCTCTGATTCCTAGATGTTCTAGCTTGCGCAAAAGAATAGGTATAGAAACTGTGTCAAAAGCTTTAGCAAGGTCGAGGAAAATTCCTACTGTGTGTTTTCCTTTATCGAGTTCTTGAACGAGATAATTGGTCAAGTGATGAACAGCATCGGCAGTGGAAATTTTGGGTCTAAAATCAAATTAAGTCTTAGATAAAATCAATTTATCCTCCAAGTAATTCACCAACCTTGTATTGATAATTTTTTCTAATATTTTAGATATAGAAGATAGTAAAGAAATCGGTCTATAATTTGTGACTTGGTCCTTACTGCCAGATTTGAATACCGGAACAACTATGGCTTTTTTCAAACATGCAGTGAAAACACCCGAAGTCAAGCATTTGTTGAAAATGTGTGTAAATGGAGGGATTAAAATGTGTCTTAATTGTTTTAGTATTTTAGTTGTGATATTGTCCCATCCGGCTGCACAGTCGTCTTTTAAACTCATAATTATCCTTTCTACCTCAGCTTCATCAGTCTCTAGTAATACAAAGGATGTTAGAACATTGTGGACATTGTTTTAATGGACGGATGTTTTCTCTATTTGTTGGAAGGTGGGACGCAGAGTCCGGGCCGCGGACCCCACCTGCCCTATCTCCACTTACGCCTCTGGATGGACCTTATGTAACAAAAAAAAAACGTAAAAGGTTTTATGAAGTACTGGACGCCCGCAGTTTAGCAAGCGTTTCAAACCGGGACAAAAAGTGGGTACCTAGAAACCATCTATATCTCAATCTCTTTGCTAAATTTCATTAGGTTCTGCCGTTTAGGCGTGAAAACCAAGGACTTACTTTCACGTTTATAATATTATGAAATACATTTGCCCGTACCGGAAGTTCCTTGCCCTCACAGCACGGCACCAGCGGAGGAAGCTCCTCCTTCAGCCTATGAGCGGAGTTAAGGCAGGTGGCGACGTTGTCCCCGCTCGCTACTGGGTTCATGAGCAGTAAGGACGCGTTTGATGAAACCTTCTCTTTCACTTCAAGGCTGGATGCGGTATCCTGAGTCAATTTATGACCAGATGTTAATCTCTGGTACGGTACTTACTTAAAGTCTGGGTCTCTTGTTCGCAACGCACTACGCTGTGGTATGCGGCACAACGTAGCGTTACGACGCAACGTTAACTGTCTGGGCGGAGAAGCGGGTTTGATTTTGCCGCAGCGGTATGCGGTACAAAACAATCCATTGTCGACGCTGTGACGCACACCGCAGCGTGATACACCGCGCTGTGCGTAGTACCCATTCCCACTTCACCGCGCTTGTGCCTAACCGCTGATCCAGACTTCGACGGAACAAAAGTCCACTCGTTTTTCATACGTTTATGTTTCCGGCACCGTATACCGCATACTGCAGCGTAGTTCGTGGTGATCAAGAGACCAAGGCTTGAGTAGGTACCGTTTTGAGTTAGTATCGAGGAATTATTCAGCCAAGCACGAAAATGCTCGACTGACTCCCAGCCCGACTGATGCCACTTAAATCATCTTTCGTAGATGTTTTATAGGCCAATGATGATGATGATGATGATGATGATTGAGGAACAAGTAAGTGTAGCAAGACAAACAAGGCACAAGGCAAGAAGCAAGGCAATGAAATATTTGTCTGATGTTGATCAGTGGTACTACGATATGGCGAAGTTTAGTAAGACCTACTGACAGACAGTTCAAACGAAGAAAGTATCTATGTAAAGTTAGCCGGCCTTTCCTCCTCATAAGTAAACTGGAGGAGCCTGAAGAGGATATTTGATTGATATTTAGTGTTGTGTTTCGGTTAACTTCACACCTCGGTCCAGTTGTAGGTAAGTATTGTTCTTACTCTACCTTTATGTTCATGTTGATGCTGTCACTCAGTATGTGGTCTCGGACCGTCATCAGATATGTTTTGTTCTCATGTAGGATCTGCATCACGTAGTTGGTTGAATGGTTGTATTGTTCAGAAATAGTTAAATATTGTGGAGTTTTGAGTGTTGTTATTTTTTTCAGTGTTCACATTTTTAACTGAAATTTTGACACTGACGTAACTGCGTGACGTTTCCAATTTCAAATATTTTTTGGAGTAATTGTAAGGTTTACTTTCTCAAAGGTATAGATAATTTAGCCGTGGACGGACGAAAACACCCTTTTAGCATTTAGGCCGTTGATTTTGCGCCTGACCTCTCCCAGGTCGTTTCAATCTGCCGTCCCATCGGATTATGAGAGTGAGGGAATAGAGAGTGCACCTGTGTTTGAGTACACATTTGGGCACTATAATATATCCTGCGCACCTGGTTAGTCTCCGTTGTGACCAGCCACCGGCCGAATATTCGGCTAGTAGGACATCATCATCACGTGTATCTTGGCTGAGTTTTCCACGCTGAGGTTCTGGTGCATCAACACCAGCTGCTCTCTGCTCACAAGCAAGTGCTTCTCACCAAACACTATCACTAACGCAGTAAACACACAGTATCTAAAAAAACGTGACTTACAGCGCCCCCTGGCGAGTAAACATCATACAACTTAGCTAAGAACCATCGACAATAAACCTCATACCTTTTACAGAAAATTGAGTCTAAATTTTAAAAGGTTGATTGTAGCGCCCCCGGGTGAGTAAACAATATACAACTTAGCTAAAAACCATCAGCAATTAACCTTATACCTTTTACAAAATATTGTGTCTAGATCGATCAAACCGTTCTGGACATAAATGGGAATATTGGTTTTCATTAAAACGTTGATTGCAGCGCCCGCTGGTAAGTAGACAATATAGTGTCTACTTACCAGCGGGCGCTGCAATCAAAAAAATAAAAAATATGAGTATTTGGCGAAAACCAAAGTTCCCATTTATTTCCAGAACGGCTTGACCGATTTAGACATGGTTTTCTGTAGAATGTATGGGTTTTATTGGTGATGGTTCTTAGCTGAGTTTTATAAAACTCAGCTCAGGAACTTTGGTTTTCGCCAAATACTCACACAACAGTGCCCCCTAGCGAGTGACCACCATACAACCAGCTAATAACCATTGCCAATAAATTCCGAAACCAATACAGAAAACCGAATTCAAATCGGTCAAGCCGTTTTGTAGATAATTGGAAACATGTGCAAATGCATACACACACACAATCAAACAACATCACACCCTAAACGCATATACCGTCTCCGTTCCGTCGCGGGTAGAAAATAAACCGCCAAGTGCTAGTGGACTCGCACACGAAGGGTTCCTTACCGTAAAAATCTGGCAACTTTTTAAAAGAACATCAAATTTTCACTTGTTTGGAGACCCCTTTAAATTTTTAACTTAGTTAAATTTTTAGTATTTGTTGTTATTTCAGTTGAAGTGTTACTTATTTATGGAAAGTTTAATGTCTCTACCTATTGTAGTTCAAGAGATACACAGACACAGACAGCCTTGACAAACAAAGAGCAAAAACAGCCAAAAAATTTACGTTTTTTGTATGGAAGCTCCCTTAAATTTGGATATTTATTTTGTTATTATTATTTGTTGTTATAGCGGCAAAAGAAATATACATTCTCTGAAAATTTAAACCTCTTACGGTTCATGATATACCGGGTGTGGCGATTGAACTGTCTGTCTCTATCTAACTGTTTTAAAATTTGAATCACTGAATCGAACGCCGCCAAAATTTCAAATGTTGGTCTTTGACATATTCTTTATCATCATTTGAAGTGATTTTGTTGTGAAAAAAACACATACGAATTTAGAACAATTAATTTAAAACGAAATTCAGTGATTGCTCTTCATTTGGGGGGAAAATCGAATACATCGAGCGCTGCCAAATCTTCAATTGAACGAGAAATTTGTGCATCGCACTATTCAACGATATAATGAGACTGGTAGCGTTAAGAAATGCTACGGTGGCGGACGACGCTGTGCTGCAACAGGGCCAGCAGTTGTTGAAAAGGTGCGTCATCGATTAGACAGAAATCCAGCGCGCTCAGCAAACCAGCTCGAGAAGGATCTCAAGGTGAGCGATCGCAGCGTTCGTCGCATATTAAAGGAAAAGCTTAAAGTCATACCATTAAAAAAAACCTTTCTCAGGAACTCACTGCTTTACAGCGTAGCAAACGGTTGGATCGATTGAAAGAGCTGATTCGCTTGCTCGACTCTGGCGAGCTTCCCAACTTGGTGTTTTCAGATGAGAAAACTTTTTGCGTTGAACAGTTTTTAAACAAACAAAATGACCGTGTTTGGTGGAAGGGACGTGTCAGCGACCATTCAGACGAATTGCAAGTCACTCGACGCCAAGGAGCCGACCAAATCATGCTCTGGGCGGCGGTGTCTGAAAAAGGCCGTTCTCCGCTTGTTTTTCTTCGACCCATTGGGTCGCAACCAAGTCAAAATAAATCAACAAATCTATCAAGATAAAGTCTTGCGACCAGGTCTGATACCGTGGGCACGCAACACATTCGGTTCTGAGCGTTGGACTTTCCAGCAAGACTCGGCACCATCGCACAGAGCAATTGGAACGCAAAATTGGTTAAAAGCAAATGTTCCAGTGCTGATCGACCGAGATATGTGGCCGTCGTCATCACCCGACTTGAATCCGTTGGACTTTCGTAATTGGGGTGTTTTACAGGCCAGGGCCTGTGCTAAAAAACACACTTCGCTGGAAGCGCTCAAAGTTACTCTTACGCGAGAATGGAATTGTTTGAGTGACGATGTCATTCGAGCAGCCTGCGCTTCTTTCAGAAAGAGACTTTAGCTTGCAGTAAAGGCTAAAGGCGGTTTTATTCCTTCGGAATAAGTGATAATAAAACTTTGAATTTTCTATTTTCACATGCCAAAAGTGTAAAAATAAATATTGAAAATTAACAGAAATATTTCATTTTCACATACGGACAGTTCAATCGCCACACCCGGTAGAGCCCTGTGACAGACGGACGGACGGACGGACAGCGGAGACTTAGTAATAGGGTTCCGTTTTCACCCTTCGGGTATGGAACCCTAAAAAACAAACTAATAAACTGTCAATTTGAAGAAAACAGAACGATAGAGAAGAAATTGTCTTTGATTTTGCCGATGACGTCACCCGCAACAATAGGTATCACTTATTTTGCGGATGACGTCATCGTCAGAAATACCGGTCTCTGGCGCGCTAGAGACTGATGGCGGCAGATACCGCCATGAGAGAGATATGTCCAGTGGACACTGTACCATAGAAATCAATACCTACAAAGCAACAAATCCATACGCTCCCATATCGATCCGTTAGACGCACAGCTTTTAAATGTTTTATTATGTAATATCTGTAATCAAACCTTTGCATAAAAAACGTGACAAATCACAATTATGTAACTATCGGCCGATTACCCTAATATCTATTTTGTCAAAATTTATGAAAAACTTATGTTTGCACGTTTGATTGACTTTGTTGAAAAGAACAAAATCTTGTGCTTTATTCATGGACATGACCAAGGCCTTTGATTTTGTGTCGCATAGGTTGTTGCTAAATAAGGTAGAGTCGTATGGCATTAGCGGAAACCGTCATAGATGGCTCCAATCATATCTTAGTAACAGAGTTCAATGCACTTGTATCTCTACCTTAGATGAAAAATCAAGCTTCAGTAGAGCATGGATCAGTTTTTAGGAATAACTTCTATGGTGTGCCCCAAAGGAGTAAAACCTCTACTACCTCTACTATTCATATTCTACTTTAATGATTTGTGTGACTCCATTGAGGATCCAATGATTCTTTTCGCAGCGATAGTGTAGCCATAGTAAAAGGGGATAATTTATTTAAATATCAAGACAATATTAACTCAACCTTAAATAAACTTGCTTCATGGAAGACAACAATCTGGTGCTTATTGGAACAACCAAATACATGCAATTTTATTGTCATCAAAATACTACTTTAAGGTTCTAGTGTTGAGCCAGTTTCCACGTTTTTTTTTGGGTATTACTGTCGATGAACATGTCAACATGAAAGAGCACTGTGAGCGATTGTGTACAAAGCTAATAAATATATATAAGCTCTTAAAATAATAGTAAATAAGTCGTGCCTAGAAGCTGGTAAGATGGCGTATCACGGATATGTTGGCTCAATACTTCGTTATGGTCTGATTCTTTTCAACTCAAAATTCAGTCAGTTTTCATAGCGCAAAAAAATGTATCAGCGCATTATATAATGTTTGAGATCAGACAGTCTCAAGTAGGCCTTTATTTAAGTCCCTTATGATTTTACCTCTATGCTGTCTTTATATTTATGAAGTATGTTTATGTGTCAAAAAATAAATAAAAAATTCTATTGTAAGAAACCAAGAAGCTTGAATAAACAAGATATAAGCTTCTTGTAAGAAACCTGAAATGAGAAGCGCCAGAATCCGGGATCGTTTCGGCAATAAATTGGACTAGGGGTGTCCAATTTATTGATATGTTTAGTTGTATGAGTATTTACTACATGTCTGTTAAAATTTTTAACAATATCCCAGATGACATAACTTTTTTGCCTCTCCAGAAAATTAAAACTAAACTTTTTTCTTGGCTTCAGGAGAATTGTTTTTATGGTATGCATTAATTTTTTAATGGATTATGGTCTAAAATGATGACACGAATATAATTTTAAATTGAATTAGGTCCAGGCGAAATTATGGGGTTTTTTTGTTTGTGATATGATTTACTTACTTGACTTTAGATTATTATATAATTTGATTTTAATTTGATTGTAAATAAGATTTTTTATTTTATACTTTTGATAATATAATTCGTAACGAATTATATACATGCTTTAAACTCCAAATACATGTAATATTTTTGTATGGTCGAAAGAGTAGATTGTGCTGACCTAAAACTAAATTTAAGATCAAATGTATATTACCCCAATCACAAAGCAATAAATGGTTTCAATGGTTTCAATGGTTTCCCATTGTGACACTACAGTTTGGCCACGAGAAAAAAATATTTCTCGTGGCCAAACCAGCAAGGCAATCTAGTTTGGCCACGAGGAAACTCCCAAAGCTCGTAGCGCCCTACGTTTGCTCCTATCATTTGGGGGCCCCTGAACGTCGCCTAACCAGCACTGGAACCTGGTTTGTTAGCTACTCTAAACCTGCCTTACTTTTTCGTAAATAGTACGAAAATCTGTTTTTTTGAGAATATGACCAAATCCTAATTTATACCGTTCTGACTGAAAGCGGTCTGCACCCCGCTTATATTTAGTAGCGTCCATTAAAAAGAATATTTCAGTAGAAGATATTTTTAATTACTTATTATTTTTTAAAATTACTTGATCTAAATAATTACAAAAACCAAAAACATCAAAGCATTCAAATAAGGAAAAGTAACAACTAGTTATTCAGAAAATCAAAAACCAATACCAAATCAATCTGTCGCTACAAACTAAGCACGTCTACTCAGACACTCAGGTTTGTGTTACATTCACTTCTCGGTAGGTAATCCTTGAACCGATTTGGGATGTTCAGGTTCGTCTACGTCCTCTGGGTTGTAGAAATCTTTGTCTTCAGGAGTTTGTGTCAGCATCTTTTTCTGTGAAGGAACATAAGTACAAATGCGAGTTATTTTTATTACGATGACACGTCGCCTCATAAGTAACTACGGTAAGCATTTTTAAAAGTTTGTTATTATACTGCGTAAGCCCTCACAATCGGGGTAATTTCTAAGAAATTTTATAGACAAAGATAATTACAATTCAATAATAAAAGCAAATTAGAACTAGTATTTACAATTGAAACAATTAAGCTAACTGCAGACTGTTGCAAACAATCTACAGGTAGCTCAACTGATCCATATCAATACCAGTCGGAAGCGTCCCCAAGACGCTGGCTGCAATGCTCCGCTGTATGACAATGCTGATGCGCTGCGCCAGATACCCACCAGCTCTCGGGTCACGCGTCGCGTCGACCAGATGCTTAGATAACTTTTTATAACTAAGAAAACAAATAAAATCCCAAATTTGTTTCGACTTCTACGGGACTTGAACCCGCATCCTTCCCTCAGTACTGAAATGCGCTAACTAATAAATGAATGTAACTTTAGTCATTGAACAGGATTTAGATAAACGTCAATGTTTCTCCTGTAGGTGGAGAAACGGTGCTAGGGTCCGAAGGAAGTCCCAAAGTTTTCGACTCCTACGTCACTTGACCTTGTGGTGTAATTGGTTAGCGCATTCCCGTACTGAGGGAAGGTTGCGGGTTCAAGTCCTGTCAAAGTCGATTTTTTTTGTGATATTATTTGATCACAGAAGTTTGTTCATATAAATTACCTCGAGTGTGACGGCTTACGCACTATAATAGTAAAGACCTTAGTTTTAAAAGTTATCAGACGATAAAAATCAGACCGTAAGGTTATTATTATAATTACCAAAAAAAAAGTTACTTGTTATTTGCAGAAATGGACGTAGTGCTAATACGCTGATTAGCATTGTTCACTTACAATTCGTTGTTTTTCGAGCTTCATCTCAGTGCTTAGCGAGCGCAGTATGCGATGCGAGAGGAACTCGCTGGCGCGCCTCACGTCGGCGCAGTCGGTGTGGATCCGGTTGTTCACCACCGCTTCCGATAAGCCTTCCACTGCCTCGCCCCAATCCACTGGAACAATGCAAAATGTTAGTAAATTGAGTAACTTATTACTACCTATTCTTCGTGTTCAATGAAAGAACTATTATTTTATTTTAATTTATCTGGGAAACGAGTCGTATTGCGGTGAGCGAAGCGAACCGCAATGCGACTGCCGTTACATAGCAAGGCTCGCAAGTACAGTAGATTTTATTACAAACTAAACAAAAAATTCCATAACTGGAAACTATGCTTGTGTTATAATAAGCCAGTTAAGTTTCCACTATTAAATTGAGCATTAATAAAGAATATTTGATGGAAGTCAATAAGATAGATAAAACATTTTTTTGGTCGGTTATATTCAGCAAAAACTAAAAATGATGACTATTGTTTAATGGCACAAGTAATTACAAGCAAATTATACTAAACTTCAAAACTCTAGTCCAACTATTTTAAGACCATCTTAATTCTAAATTTTTTTATCAACAGCGGCTCGCGATAAATAATAATTATTAAATAACTAGTTTCTGCCCGCGGCTTCGCACGCGTTGTTTCTATGGAAATGCAAATGAATGGTTTTATTTAGTAGTTGGTAATTTTATTCCAGGCTTAGAGTTACATGCCGCGGTAGGTTTAAATGTTCCCGTGGTTCGGCGAAAATGGCGAGAAAGGGTTCACCGGAGAGGTTTTAGTGGGTATTACGTCCTGTAGGCCAAGCACGGGGATTGTTCTCTAGGGTAGAATAGACAATAATGACATTGAATCGTCAAACATTGCGTACTTTATTGAAGTTAAAGTAATTAATTTCAAATAATTTACGAATTCGATGACAAAGTGACGTAATTTTTCTCTATTCTACCCTAGAGAACAATCCCCGTGCTTGCCCTACTTATCAGGAAGTTGAGTCCCACATAATTCTGGTCCCCCCAGACCAGTCTATTCGTAAACAAATTTCCTCGACCGAGAAAAAAAATTGCAAAATTTCAGCCCGATCAGTTCAGTCGTTGTGGCGTGGAGAGGTAACAAGCATCCATCCAAACATCCAAACTTTCGCATTTATAATGATGAAGTGTGATGTGATGTTATAATTATTACTGTGTACCTATAAAACCCTGGCATGAAGCAACCTATCAAATCAAACAAAAACTTAGTTACAATCGTTTCATCCGTTTCAGAGCTACTGGTTGCGCGCATATTCAATATCAGATTAATTATCTTCCTGCGTAAAATAGAAGGCTTTTGTGTCGTCATTTCCCCATGCCCCCCATCCTTATCCAGCACATAGAATACTGCATACGAGTGAGCGAGACACGCAACTCTTCGCGACCGCCAAGCAAGATGGCGAATCTCTTGTCCGCGACCGATGGCTCCGCATTGAGACTCTTCACGAGAAATTCGTTCCCGCTTTTCCTAGGGGACTACCGCTGTTCCCGCCTGTGCCGAAGCGTGTGCGCGCGCGCCGCGGGTGTTTGGATTGGAGGCATTGGAGCTCTCAGGAATAACTCAGGTATTTATGTGCTCCTAACCTTTGGGACGGCTGATTCTCGCTTCCAGTGATTTCCTACAACCGGCCATTTCCTAACCACATGACACACAATTCACTCAGATCAGCTATTTGGCATATTTAGCTACGATACCACACACACTCACATACACCCAGATACCATTAATTTTATTTATTTAGAAAGAAAAAAAGAAAATCATTTAAGATTTCTTTTAATTAAACTTTTACTATCCTTCTTTTTGCGTTAAGGATTAAAATCTACTCACGGTGTAAATAAGTTGATCAGGGGATTTCTGGAACTCTTGTCCTAAAAGCCCCTGTGCGTCTCCATTCTGAGAAGGCAGGGGATTTCTGGGGAAAAATCCGTTGCGCAGCAGTGAATAATGGCAGGCGATTATTGTTAAAGCTTACTTGGATGTCTCATATGAGGCAGGGTGACCTGGCCAATGGTGAGGTCCATTCCCTTCTGGACTCGCTGGCTCACGGTGCGGGACAGCAGTTTCGCTGCTGCGTTCACCATCTTTATAGAAATGCATTTGTAACGGTAAAGTGTCTTAATAATTATTTGTCTGAATGCTTTTTAGCACTTATACAAAGTGAGATAGAATTAAAACATTTACTAAATAAAAAAACGAAACTAAAATTGAAAGTGCAACCCCTGCGGGTGCTAAACCAATGGCCCGGTCAAAATGATTAAGTCATTTATAAGTTGAATGAAGTTTAATTGGCCTTTGCGCAATCAATTTGTAAAGCGTAATCGACATACACGTTGGGTGGTATGTTGGCTCAAGAATACATAGGTCTAGAAAGCTCGGCTGGCATATTACCATATTACTTACCCAGCCTGGCCTGGTAAATATGGGAATACCCTAAGATAAACAGGTCAAGAAACGTCGAAAGCAAACAGATTGGTTATTTTGGTAAAGTACATTATGGCTGGTGTATGGCCCAACGGCATTGAGAAACACAAAATAATTATCTGTAGCTGTACAAATAATTTGTTTTATTCGTAATATGTTCAACTTGTGTAAAATACGTTGACATATATTTGAGTGGTAGAAAATACTCAAATTTAACAGCGTTTAGAAGAAATATCCAAATTTTTTTTAATCGAAATTTGGATATTACTTCGAAACGCTATTGAGTTTCAGTATTTTTCTTTCACTCAAATATTTGTCAAAGTATTTTACATAAATTGAATATTTCACGAATAAAACAAATTATTTACACGGCTACAGATAATTTTGTGTTTCTCAATGCTATTGGGCCACCAGCCTTAATCAAACTAATGTAGGTTTGGATTGGTACCTACCTCAAGTAGTTTCTTTCTCTCGGGCAAGTACGCTGCATTGGTCACTGGTTCTGGCAGGTCTTCCACTTTTTCAATGAATGTCACTTCAGCAAGTTTCGTGCGCGACGGCTTAGGAAAAACAAAATTTAATCTTAAATTTTCAGAAACCAGAATGACTTAAAAAGAAAGGTTTAAAAGTTGTATGACAAAAAAATCCACACAGGGTTGTGTAGGTACCTAATAAACTAATTTAAAAAACCCTCTACGAAAAATTCAAACGCACCGATTGCATCAATACCTACTCCTAAGTAAATCACATTTCAAACAAAAAAGAAACGTATTAAAATCGAAATAAATAGGAATACCCCTTTGAGAGCTAAAGGCACGATGCCACAGATAAACACACGGAAACACGATAAACTTAAAGAAATTTCTGTTTGCATCGGGGTTAAATTGTTTAGAATATAATTTTACTTGTATTGTATCTTTTGCCAGCAAAATGTTGCAGTGCTGGTGCAGTAGTTGCACGCTTGATACGCATTACGTTATTTCAAGGCTAAGGGTACACAATAATTTGAGACAAGATTCTTTAATAAAATAATCAACATTTTTAAAATTTCTAAAGCTTACTCCCTTCTTCATCATCATTCTAGCCTGGTATCCACTGCTGGGTAAAGGCCTCCTTTCGATTTTGCCAGCCTTTTCTGTCCAGTGCTAAAACTCCCTTACTTACAAAGGTGTTAACCATAAATCCAAATCAGTGTACCTAGGCATTTAAAAGTTATGGTGGATGAAAACCACTCGCTTTATAAACCCTAAAAATATTACACTTCTTTCTTGAGTAATCGTGTAAATAGCGAGTTTTTGTGAATAGACCTTCGTTTGAACACATCTCACATAGTGGCAAGTGACGATGTGGCCAACGATGTTCACTCACTCTAGTCTTGAAGAGACTCAGGGGCCAGTTCTGCTCACCAATAGCTTTACTATGAGAATGATATCGTCGCAAAATCATCCTTAGATGAAATAAACTAGCTAGATAGTGCGTGCGGTGCTGTTTGCACGAAGAGACAGATAGATATCGTTTATTGTCAAAGAAATTACATATATTTGGTTAATAGTGTCTTAAATCCTAAGTTAGGTTTACCTAGACACTAGGGTTCTCTAAAAATAGCTTAAAATAGTATAGATAAGTTGTAAACACGGTAAGCAGTTACGCACACAAACACATTGATAGAATGGTTTCAAACTAGACACTTTTGACGCCCGTCCGTGACGATATCATTGTCATAGTGTAGCGATTACATTAGTAGAATAGCTAGCCCCTGGTTTAGTTGTACGAAAAAACAGACTCAAGTAGCGAGTAGAAAAAGAGCTAACGCACCACAGGAGTAGGCGGTCGGAACCTGCAGCTCTTCATGTCAACATCAGTCAACTCCTCGTTCTCATGACTGATGACCTCGCCGAAACAGATTTCGTGCATGTTGACGTACTGCTTGGCGATCTCTGTGGCCACTTGCACAGACCAGCGCGGGGCCTTCTTCCTGCAAAGGTAATTCATTAAGCGATGTGTCCACTGGCAAGTAACTTCCGCAATTTCTTGCAGAAGTCAATCAACGGCTGTTTCCACTAACTGCGATTTTTCAACAAACGTTTACTCGTGGGAGTTGCAGTAAGCTCGGCAAGTCACTAAAACTTGCAGAAGTCCACTTGCGCGAGTAAACGCTCGCGCAAGTGCACTTCATATTTCATATTTATTTTTTATTGCATTCATTATGCACATTTGTAGGTCTTAGTATCTAGGTAATGTATAAGACATAAAATGGTACCTAAGCTGGGCGTGGAAATAGGTACAGAGAGTGGAATTAGACCGGGTTTCTAGAAAATTCTCTAGGTAGGTATATACTAAATATAATTCAATGACATAGTTTTTAGTTAGTAAGTAGGTCTTTATAAAATATTATGTAGGTTGCAATGTAGTTATTGTTTAAGTATTTCAAGTATTAACTCGAATATTTAATATCATATAGGCACCTACCTCATCATTTGTCGAGAAAAACTAGTTTAAATCATATTAGCGTTTATGCAAAAGTTTATTGTTTTAATTTGGTTTAAAATATTTTGTCTTTTTCCTCGTCTTTTAGTATATCCGAAATTCTATTATAGATTTTTGATGCCATTGCATTTGACCGAGATTTTTTTCATTTTTATTTTTGATTCGGGTCGGTTGATTGTTTGCTCATACCTAGTCGGATAGCATCGCGGTAGATCAGCAGGTTTTTGGAAATATTGGGGCTATTTTTGGATAAATTTGCAACATTCAATTATGTATGTAAATACTAATAAAAAAAGGGAAATATGTAATATTGTAGTCAATATAAAGAGCCCTGAGCGCAGCAAAGCAGCTGAGAGCTGCAAAGAACACTTTCGTCAATCTTAAATGCTAACATTGATATGTTAGCATTTAAATCGTTTCGTACTTCAAAAATCGTATATTCGAAATTTAGTGAATTCGAATACACAATTTTTGAAGTACGAAACGATTTAAGACTTCAGTTTTATTTCCCCAAAGTAGGATTCCGTAGGCAAAGTAGGCGTAGTAAGCCGAAACGTCAGTTTTCAGGTCAGTTGCCTTTCCATGTTCTATGTATTTCAGGGCGTATGTGAAATTAGAGAGCTTTGTCTTAGTTTGTTGTTAAGATCTTTCCAATTTACATGACATGTAAATTGTGGGTCAATATTTATTCCTAATAGCAAAAACAAATTTACACATTTTAATTTAATGTCATGGTATAAGAAGTTTATGTCAATGGAGGTTTTTTGAAACATTCTAAATTGCTTTATTTTTGTCATAGTACAAATTTGTGTTGTTGAAATTTATGTCATTATTAATAGTTGTCAAATTGAAATATCGTCAGCGAAAAGAATAAATTGTTAACTAATTATTTTAGAAAGGTGATTGATGTACAATATTGAGATTGAGACGCGCGCTAGAGCATCCAGCCAAGTTCGGAAAATAACTTGCGACGCAATAATAGCAGTGAGTATCTTTACATTGGGCATGCTTTATAACCCGTCTATATCTCAGACATTATCAAGCTACAGGCTTGCAATTTTGCATGTTTAATAAGATCGATGAATAGAGTAAGAATACCAAAGTTTATAAATAGTTTCTTGAGTTATTGAGGTCCGAAAAGTGCCATTTTTAACAACTGACTCATCAAAAATCTAAACCACTTCTAGATAACCTAGGAAGTTATAATTTGGTATGCAGTTAGGTGATCAATCTTTATCGGAGGAAAAATTCGAAACTAAAGGTTTATGTTTTGTGGTATCAATATCGGTGCTGAAGAACGAGGCGTGCGTAGTCGCGGGCAGAAACTAGCTAACTAGTTTCTGTATATAGGTATGTGTTCTTCAAAAAGATAATCGGACAACTACATTTTTATAGACAATGGTGCGAAGGATAATAGCGCGAGAGAACATTTGCATGAGTGACACTTGCGTGAAAAAATCATAAAACTCCATATCTCTGGAAATAGACAACCCGTAGAGAGTTGCGGATTTCACCATTTGTTTAGTACGTACTTGTAATTAGGGTAAAATATCTCATTTGACTCACTTTCCTTTAATCTATGAAGATAAAGATATTGTATCGTAGATCTTCGTAGCGTGTGCTACGGACCGGCGGCGTAGCATACAACCGATTTCAACGCGCACCTACTTTTGTACAATAAACTATATTCCTCATACTTATCTCTAATGCGGTCAATGGTCGGCTACGACCTACCGAGTTACGGTTTTCACTATGATAAAGGACAGTTTGTAGGAGGTTGCGGGTTCGATTCCCGCCTTCGGACAAAATGTTTGTACGATCTGTAAATACTTGTTCCGGGTGTTCTGGGTATAATAAAAATATCTATCTATGTAATTAATTGTAAGTACTATGTATGTATATCAGTCATCTAGCACCCATAACACAAGCTCTGTTTAACTTGGGGCTAGATAATGCTGTGTGAATTGTCCGACATTATTTATTTATTTTTAATGTGCTTACTCTCTCACTACCTTCCCAGTAGATGAATATTATTATGTCGTAGAACTTCGTAGCGCGTGCTACAGCGCTACGGACCGACGACGTAGCAAACAAAAGAGTTCCACGTGCACACGTTTGTACTACAAACTAAATTCCTCATTCTTATGTCTTAAACTAGTCGACCTACTGAGTTAAGGTACAAGTCCGAGATAGGCTGCAGACTGCATCCGCAGGCGACATTGCGGCTAGCAATTGCGGTTGCCCGCAGTGCTGCCTGCGGTCGCAGTTACTATTCTGTCTGTTATTAGAACAGGAAGATGACCATCTTCTTCGCAGGCAGCACTGTGGGCAACCGCAATTGCACCTTTACGGTTTTTACTATGATAGAGGCAAGATACTTCTATTTGCTTTCAATGTAATTACTCTCCCCCTACATTCCCAGTAGATGAACATTATTGTTGTAGAACTTTGTAGCGCATGCAAAGGTGCTACGCTAAACCGGTGCGGTGGTGGTAGCCAACTAGATTTCACACATGCAATCTGTCTTAGCAAACTCAATGTCTTAGCATATTTAAGTACCATGCTCTGCTGTATGGCAATGCCCAATGCTGATGTGCTGCGCCAGATACTTACCAGCTCCTGGACCACGCGTCGCTTCAACCATACGCTCTGATAAATCTCTGATATAGCTCTGATAGATTAAATTCCATCCACGCCCTTATTAATTTTTAATAATTCTACTGACAATCAAATACTCATATCCATAAGCTTTACCGATTCGATTTTTTATGACTATAAATTTTGGTATTTTTGGATCAACGTTTTGTAATACTTTACAGACATACGTCTGAATAACTTTATTTTTCGAATACGAATATTCAATAGAATAAAATAGTATAATTTTTGTTGCTTTATTTACTTCTGTCCGCGACATTACACGCATTTTTCTGGGATAAAAAGTGAGACAGTCTGTGTTACTGTGGTAAACCATAACTTTTATACTATTTTCCAGGGACTGCGGAAGTACTTCATGATGGGGGGCCAAAAGGGGAACTTCTTTGGTCACCCCTTTCCTCTAATCCGGCTTCCTCCAGTCAATTTACTGCAGTTAAAAGACATTTGTACAAATATTTTTGGATGTTTTTCTAATAATTGAACGAGCATTCAATATTGTAACTTTTTTGTACGGAATAACATGGCTTACATCTTTTTTAATTAATTCTTCTACATATTAGCGCGTACTATTAACATTGCGTACAATATAAACGTCAAATTTCTGAAACGCATTAAAAAATCTAAAAATTGTTTCAGGTCTTTTTAGGTTTAAAAAAGCTGCCAAGCTATTGCACTTGTTCCATCTACCCCCGGTGTAGAAATAAATATTGCGGGCCGCTGACAGTGTTTTGTCAACTTGGAGGCCTCCAACACGCCACCGACAAAAAACCAATCCGCCGAGCTATATGTGCGGGCCGGCGACATTGGTGTATGGAATCCATAAAACTCACCTTTTCTTGCTAGGGTCTGGTCTAAAGTTCTGGAAGAACAGTATTCCCGCCCGATCGAAAACGGCTTTCTCGAGGTCACTCAGCAGAATGTGGACCCGTCTTCTGGCGAACTCTATCACCACTTGCTCCAACATCTAAGCAAATACAAATAAATTAATAGAATAAAGTAAAAATAAAGTGAAAAGTATTTCTTTAGGAATGTAAATAAGTATAATGAATGAATGAACACATTATTGCACTTAAAAAATAACATAATAAAAACCTATATACGTACAATAATAACAAAAAGGGAAACGACGCGACCTGCAGAATTAATATACTGTATCGCAGATGGCAACACCCACCTCTGGGATTAGAGTTAGATGAGTTCCAAATAAAGTGTAGGTACATAGGTATTTATACAAACAAACAATACGTTTAAGTCTTATTTAATGACGTTATATTGTATATAAAGATTCTGAGGAAAACCACAATTGATTAAGGTTGGCTAAGACTTATAAATTGTAATAGGTATGTCTATCTATATTATGTGTAACCCTGCAGAAAAATTCTACCACCGAACTGCGATCTTCAGCCCGCATGCCCAGCGTGGCGATTATGGGCATTACCCCCCGTAAGATAAAAACCAATAAGGCGGGGAGGCCTGGGTCCAGCAGTGTACCAATACAGGCTTTGGCGGTGGAGGTACATTATGTGTATTAGAACTCAAACATTGTTGTAGACTAGTCTTGGAATCTTGTAATATTTTATGGAAATAATTCACCAACGCTGCAACGTGAGTTACATTCCTACAACTACTACCTGCATGAAACACTTGGAATATTCCTTAGGGTCATCTTTATCAACACAATTCTGACACAATTCCATATTACCCAGATAGATAGATCCTTCAAAATAAGCAACAAGGGCAGTTTATTGCCGAGGGCATAATTATTAAGACCCCACCCCAACACACGGCTCCAAAGTGAGCCTACATAAATTATAATAATTTTAAAAATGGCGGTGTAATACGAAAAATGTGTTTAGAAAAAGAAGAGAAAAGTTCGTAAAAGATTGGATCTTTTGCTTTGTTCACGACTTTTAATGGTATTGGCTAACGCAGCGTAATTTTGTGTTTTTAAACTATTAATTACGACACAACATACGAAAATCGTACCTAACGTCAACTTGTGGTAGATCGAGTTGATTATTTATTTATTTAAAGGAAAACCAAAGGCTTTGTGTGCACGCATACGTAATTATGAAAAATATTTAAGGTATCTGTTGCCCAGATGTGTGACAGTAGCTCATAAAAATCTTTTAATTATTTTACGCCTATATCCATTCAACTTCCTAACGCGTCATCTCGCAGAGCGCTAGACCTTCTCGCTCCCGACAATTATTTTTTACGTATTCCCTTCTTTATGTAATAACACTAATCGATTAACCACTTAATTCTTAACCCAGAAGGTTCTTAATTAGGCTACGACCGCACTGCGAAATGGCCACGATGATGCAGTGCGATGTGCGGATCCAGCCACACTGTATGCTTGGCATGAAGCTAAGCCACATAATATGTTTCCTGGATAAAAATCCAGCCATAGACGCCTTGCGGTATGGATAATTATGGAAGCGGCCAGTCAAAGTAAAGCTATAAGCGCTAAGGTACTATCGAAGGTAGAAAGACGGGGGTTGCTTCGATAGTAAAGTGGACACAGCAAGCCGCCAACCTACTCGTCTTCGGACTACTTACGCACTGACAGGCGACTTGCTTAGTGCCTAGAGCCTAGTGAATTAACATCTGGTGACTTAGACGCTGGACGACCGATGTGGCGCGACGGACGAAGGTCCGCTTGCAACGCATGAGGTTGCGGGTTCGAATCCCGTCTTGGGATAAATGTTTGTAAGATATGCAAATATTTGTTACGGGTGTTCTGGGTATTTTATATGTATAATAAAAAATATATATCTATGTAATGTATTCTATTAAGTATGTCAGTTATATAGTACCCATAACACAAGCTTTTTTAGCTTGGGGCTAGATGATGCTGTGTGGATTGTCCAGCATTATTTATTTACTTGCTAGCGAAGGCGCCAACCAGTGCGGCCGGTTGCGAACATTCTAGAACGTTCATACTCGCTAGGGTCTAGCTAGGCGCTAAGCAAGCTGCCTGTCAGTGCGTACGTAGCCTCAAGGTTACAGACTATGTACAAACCTCATCAAGAAGTTTGATCGGCGCGGGAGGCAGGATAGTCTGGATGTCCATCTGCGCTCGCGCCTGGCCTAGGTTCATAAGGGTGTCTCCTTGCGTCGACATTGCGTAAGCCATGGCTTCCCGCGCCATTTCCTGCGCTATTTCTGCACTCATTCCCTTGGCACCGCGTTTAGACTGAAATTACAAAAACATTTATGGCCATTCTTCGATCAGGTCATCGGCCGCCGCCTAGCGCCTCCTCCGTAGATACCTAGAACCTTACAAAAATCACATCGAAATTGTCTACGACTTGTTTTGATGCAGACAGTTTGCGCAGAGCCGTGACAAGTTCTGTGAATACGAAACAAGATATTAGTGGGGTCGAATTTATTTGTTTTAATTCATAAGTAGGTACCTACAAATAATAAACGCTGTTTTTTAATAGGAACAATCGGAAAATCATTCCGTTATGTTAGCTAGTACTTATCATTATTTAAATTCATTTGGTTCTAATTAATAAAAATATTTTTTTCGGACAACAAATAGGTACCATGTATGTAGGTTGTTACGAGTAGTCACAGAACTGTTGCTACACAGAAACAGTTCTGTGACTGCACTAACTACCTACTCATGACTAAACAGATATAATGCATATGAGGAAAGCTGCGAACTAGCTGCGAACATGTTTATGATATCCTATTAAATTTGGTATGCACTTAAAATCATTCAATCGTTCATGATAAACTAATTTTATAAAAATTCGTAAACTCTAGATCACTTTACTGAACCGATTTTTAAGAACATTCGATAAAATCACCTTTCAATAAAAAAACTATCAAAGTCGGTTCATCCCATTGGGGGCTAAGATGCCACCAACTGCCACGTTAAGCATATAGCACCTCCTGTTTGAA
Source organism: Eupithecia inturbata (assembly GCA_963662085.1). Classification (NCBI taxonomy): domain Eukaryota; kingdom Metazoa; phylum Arthropoda; class Insecta; order Lepidoptera; family Geometridae; genus Eupithecia; species Eupithecia inturbata. Next base: position 13,143,304 of record OY759177.1, on the reverse strand, counting down.
TCGTGGGCTACAATAGCAACAAATAAAGACTAGAATGTTGCAAAAGAAATCTGACCAATCCTTACATACCTTCTCAAACTCGTGGCCCATCTTCCTGACCAGCTTTTTCGACTTGGCGTGTCCTCCGTGCATTAGCTTCCAGTTAGCCAGTCGGATGCGTTGCAGCTCCAAATCCGTATTATAAGCGTATACTTGAGCTTTCCTGGGAAATTTAAATTGTTTAGGAATCAATTAAACTCTCCATGGAAAGGTTCTCAGTCAAATAGGTTCTAGTGCAAGTTTATATACTCGGTACTCGATAGCGATGGCACCGCAAATATTTTCACATTCGAATGATATGTAGTTTTTACAATACATTAGGTTTAAAGAATATTTATTTTCTCATAAGAAATACATTTCACTTATCTGAGAAAACATCTTAAAGTTAAGCATATTAAATAAAGCTTCGAGGAGCCAAACAATGTTTGTTACCTACCTACTTATGTAGGTTACAGTTAAAAAGTGTGTAACAAAACAAAATACAAAAGTTTTACAAACACATTATAAGATAAAGAACAGAAAGAATTCATGGATTTAGTAAGACACCAGACATTTTTACATACCTTACCCAGGTATGTAACCACATTTATACATTACACATTTATACCTGGCTACCAGATTATCAAAACTATGCAGATCTGTATCTAGAACAACTGTTAGGAATGAATTCATAATTCCATTTTAGTGTTATGTCAATAATTCCGAAGTACATTAAGATAATAATAGAGAGAGGTACACCTTACTCATCTCATCCCTCTCCTTCATGAATACTTTAGGACTAGGTTTCTAAATGTAGGTTAATCCATCGTATTAAAAAGCGGCACAGAACTCTGCATAAATCAGGTTTAGTTTCGCATTGTTTACTTGAACATCTGTTGCCACAAAGTCCGTAAACTGATTATATGAAATAAGAATTCAGATGCTGTAAATTTTAAGGCCTCTTTCGGTGTGTCAACTTTGGATTTAGTGATTAGATTTAGATGAGCCTTCTTGTAGCTTAGTGATCTTGTAACGTAGTGGTCTAGGAAGCTGCGAGTTCGATGTCTTGTGTTGATAATGACTGCTAAAACTGTTTCTAGCCATCTTGTGGACGTAGGATCGACCCGGTAGACCAGCTAGCCTAGCCTATGATGCGCGATGCGACCAAATTCGTTGACTGTTTTGTCTCGCTCGTTTTGTGCGAATAGCAAACAAATGCACGACAAAGTTATATATCGGTGCGTATCATAGCCTGAAAAAACGAAATGGGTAGATTTAGAATCTTGGACCCCCTGATTCTTAAGTAGTTCAAATAATGTTAGATTTTCTAAATTTAATTCTTCTACACTCGCAAGCTTTAAACTGGAATCGCTTCATCGCGAGTTGATCAAGACAATTTTTCACAATATTTGTATAATGAACTAGGGATTGTGGTGTATCATTTGAAATGTGCTTTTGTTAGCTATCAAACGCCTTTGATATCATAACCAATAATTGTTCACCTTCTGTCATGGAGCGTAAAAACAAATAAACCGCCAATTGCGAGTCAACTCGCACACGAAGGGTTCCGTACCGTTAAAATCAGGCAACTTTTTCAAAGACCATCAAATTTTCACTTGTTGTCTCAGCGTAATATCGCTCGACAGCTTCACCTAAGTCAGTTTTGTTCCTCCAAGGTGTACAAGAGATTCAGGGAGGCTGGGAACTTAGTGTGTGTGTGACCAGGATCTGGACGACGGCGATGCACTACGTCAAGAGATGATCGATTTATTGTCACCACTTCTCTCCGAAATCGACACCTGACTGGAGTAGACATCCAGCAGCTGCTCAGAGAAGTTCGAGGAAGGGCTGTCCGACGAGTGGACAGTCAGACGAAGACTCAAAGAAGAAAACAAAAAAAAAGCAAACTTGACCCTAAAAAGGCCAGCCACGATACCCAAATTGTCTCCAGCCCACCGACAAGCCCGGCTTCAGTTTGCTCGCGATCGCTTAGATTGAGATATGGAGCAATGGAGTCCTGTTTTCTAACGAAACCAGAATGTGCCTACGTGGTAGTGGCCGTTGACGTTGAGTTTATAGGAGACCGGGAGAGCGATTCGCACAATGTTGTTTTGCGGAAACAATGGCATACGGGGGTGGGATTTCTATTGAAGCAAAAACGGAGCTAATTTTCATACACCTGGTGGCGGTCAGTGCTCCCATAAGCCAGGTTCTTAGAGTTATAGGTTTTATAGGTTGTATAGATTTTATTGGCGAAGATTTCCTGCTAATGCACGATAATGCCCGCTGCCACACCGCTGCAGTGACTATACAGTGCCTGGAAGATATCGGTATTCTCACACTAGATTGGCCAACCCAAGGCCAAGGAGGTATCCAGCTCTAGCGTCGATAGAAGACCTGAAAACTGCTTTAGTCGAAGAGTGGCAGGAAATCCCATAGGATTCCATCAGGAAACTCATCCGCTCAATGAAAAACCTTTTAAAAGCGGCCATTAGGACTAGGGAGGGGGGTAACACAGAATATTGAGGGGGTTTACCATAAACATTGTAAATAAATTTTTTTTTTTCATATTACTGCTTATTCATTTAGACGTCCACAACTTCTACCTATTGCAATAATTCCCTAGATATCACTTGAAAGCTAGCAAAATTATATTTCAAATGATATACCACAATTTATAGTTGACTGCAAAGAAATTGTAAAAATTAGTCTTGAACATCCCGCCATGAAGCGATTCCAGTTTAAAGCTCGCAAGTGTAGTTAAAGTAGTTAACCACTCGTTTACACTCCACGGATTAAGGTAATCAACGAATTTCGTGGCATCTTGTATACCGACATATTTAATCATATATACTTTTCGATCAGTCAATAAAGACATCTTACTTCTCTCTCCTCTTAGCGCTAGCTGACATATCCTCGGTGTACAGTTTCAGGAGAAGAGCATGCTCTTGAAGCTTCTGAGTCTGGCTCTGGACTCGCGCCATCCATTTGTTCTGGGCCTGAATTATTTTTTCTCAACATACAATCAAAACTTCAAACATTTAACTAACAAAAAAAAATGTAGTCGTCATGATCGTTCCAGGTATAGGCAATGAAATTCGCTAAATATGAATTAATATCTACGTTCCCTGAGCAACTAAGATTATATATATTATACACAGGCATCATCATAAGGCTCATAATATGAGACTTGTTATAATATGATGCCTTATTATGATATATGGATTATGATGAACGTGCATATAAAATTTGTTTTTTTTTTAAGTTATTGCTCACACAAACATGTTACCTACGTCAGTCAAAGTGGCTAGCTCACACGTGTAAAAATTTACAAGCTTCGAAATTTATGTGAACTATAAGACTTGAAATTAGATGATTTTAAATAATGCCACCTCTTGGTGGGGCAATTGTAGGGAACATGCTAAACTATATAAGTACTACTGTTCTGTCTATGAAATGACTAACTCACGTTCATTTCTATACTTCTCGCTTTTGATTCTCTTTCAAACTTCTCTCTGGCTAGTCGTTTCTTCTCGTTCGATCTCCACGTCCGGACCATGGTGATCTTCCTCCGGAGTTCCATCTCAGCGGCTGCTTGGACCCTCTGCTTAATCCTGTTCTGTTTTTCACGAGCTTTCGACGCTCTCTCCTTGCGGTTATGTTCGTTGAACTCTGCTAAATACCTAATGCGAGCTTTGACCTTATTTTCTCGTTCTTTTGCCCTGCAAATAAATATATTTTTCAATAGAAGTTGTTGTTGCTAGATGGAAGAAGTAAGATGAAGATGATATAGTGTCAAGCTTCTGAAGACGACGTCGAGAATAGAGCGAAGTGAAAGATTATAAGGAAAGCTGACTACCACCATAAAACCACAGAAATCTACATAGTGCACGGAACCAAATAGATAGGATAATTCTTTATATCATAATTATACAAAACAGTTAACGGTAGAATCCTCCTCGATCACGGAAAATAGCAAAATGTCGTTTACTTTCTCAAAAATATTATAGTCAGACTACCTAAATATTGTCGCAAGTCCGCCGACGACGTGCGTGCGAATTTCATTCAGATTTAATCAAGTAAAAATGGAAAAAAGTTGCAATCATTCCTTTATTTCATGAAACGTAACAAAAATACCAGCTGGTATTTTTGTTACGTTTCATGAAAGAAAGTTCCGCTAAACAACAGAATAGTAAAATAGTAAACACGTGTTTTGTAGAGTCTCGGCATCCAGCAAGAGAGACTAGGACTAAAAAATTGCGTCCCTAGTTTTGTTGTAGGGTAATAAATAATACACGCATTAGCTTCACTCTTTATGCAAGACCGTGACAAACATGTGCGTATTGATAATATATTCTCATGTTTGTAAAGCAGGTATAATCAGACTACTTATCTACGTAGATTTGATGTAGGTACATGCGTGGTTCTATTTGTGAACATGCCGTGTGACATTTAATGTTGGTCTCTGAAGCGTTGCACTCCAGCGGTTCTTTTAATTAAAAACCGCGCTTGGAAACTGCTGAGCGCTACATACTGGGAAAACAATTTTTCAAGGAAATTTCGACGGCAGAAATTGTGTCAGGGTTTGACTAGGAAAATCTAATTTATGAGTATGAGTACTGTGCGTGTGGTGTAAACGTAGCTTTTCATTTTACACCAATAAGTTAGAAGGTTCATTATAACATCCTGAAATGGAGGGTGTATTTTTAGATTGTCAGCGAGGTGCAAATTTTTTACAGTTTTCAATGTAACCTTGCCAGCTAGGCGCGAAATTTCTTTTAAACTGTCAAAAATCAGGCCTTACCATAGTTACCGAAAATTTGATTTTTTGCTATCGCACAAAACATCCATCTGGGAACTAATATGAATTTCACTGAGAAAGTCAACCAAATGATCAACCTATATGCCATACAGGCAATGCAGCCCGCGTCTTGGGGTATTGATATGGATCAGTTGAGCTACTATAGATTGTTTAAAAGTTGCAACAGTCGCTTAATTGTTTCAATTGTAAATACTAGTTCTAATTTATTTTTATCATTTGATTGTAATTTTCTTTGTCAATAAAGTATTTTACCTATTTAACTATCCATGTACATTACTTACCTACCATCTATCTAACATCTTCCCACATCCTCAAACAAACCCTCCAGAAACTAAGCTACCCGGCCGCAGCCAAATCTCACGAATATTTTTGTAGGTACTTAGACTGATCTGATCTACATTCTGGCAAATAGCGGAACAATGTAATCAATAAGTTCTGTGCTGTGTACATAAGTTTACGATTTAGTATTTGGGTCTAAATTTACCTAGGTAGGTACACCGCTAAATAAGCTTTTTTTGCTTTAACTACTCGGCTTCCGTCTGGCAACCCTCATAAAGAGGGGCTGGCCAATAATACAATAGATCTATTGAAATTTGAAGTACGAACATGGGTTTCCAATACATTTCTCAGACTGTAAAATTCCTTGTTTCGAGCTGGACTAGTGCAAACAAGACTTAGGATTCAAGTGCTCTCAACTATAGGCAAGTGGAGTGAGCAAACGTTGCAGTCAAGTTTGCGAGTTGCATTCCAGCTGGAATAGTACCGAGAATGTACTTCTGTAGAGTTTCTGTAGAGTTCAATACGCGAAGCTTTCGTAACTATTAGTGTATGCAATTCATGCAAACTACCCAAAGGCTTTATGCAAATACATAGAATGTTGAATTAGAGTCACTTCAAATAGGATATTTACATAGTTTGATTTGTGTGGTTTGGGGTTTTCCAAACACAGAAACCTCAACACAGAAGAAGAATTCTAATAATGACACAAATATTTGAAATATGTACCCTACTCGTATGTATTTAAAAATTCAAAATCTTCTAGTAGTTTAACAAGTTTTAAAATAAAGTGTTGATGTTACGATACCGTCAAGATTTGTTTACCAAATTTGCTCTACAAATTAATCTGCTTTGCAGGTATTACCTAAGGCCGCATAAACCTATATCTTCAAAAGGAGTTTAAACACATACGTATTTAATTGACCTACTTACAGATAGGCCTCAAGCAGTTGAATTTAAAGTACTATAGGTAGTACTTTAAATTCAATTGCCACCCTGCTGCTGTTATATTTATTAATCTACGGTGTAGGTACAGTAGATTAATAAAGATAGTAGAAACAGGTGACTGATTAATTAATTTTCACATAAATGGCACCGAACCCAAGCGTTGCCATTGTTCCTTAGAATATCAATGAGAAGACTGTTTGGCAATCTTGAATCCCTCTTGTTTCAAGAGTGTCATTATCATTATTGTTTTCGTTGGAGTTTACGCCAGGGCAGCCATCTTTATTAAGATAGTATTTTCAATGGTAGATATACGAGTACACCTAGCTTACCACGAGCTTACCCCACTTACGAAAATGACACCGAAAACCTATATTTTTGGTCACAGCTACCACTGTTCAGTACATTTTTGCGGTCAGATGTAACACGACGGTTTTTGTTTTGATCCACGCTTCTTTCCATTAGTGACCTCATTCTGTGACATCTTGATTAAGAAACTACATTAATGTCTACATTTATTTTATTTATATTATTTTTCATTAGAAGGTCATTCCCCGAGCCTAGAATTCAGCGAAAATAAATAAAATTTTACTTTTTAGTGGAGCTCATATTCTGCCAGTAAATTTCTGCTGTGCAACAAGGATAATGCTACAAAACGGGGTTAATCTGCAGCGATAAAATACCATCAAATCCAAAAATCCATCCCCACAACAACACCAAATAAAATCAGCAGTAAAACAGCTAAACGAATTACCTCGCAAGGTAAAGGAAACCAAATGAAAACAAAGTGTCGACATTAATCAACCCGCTGTGGTCTCACGTACTCGCTGCGTGAGCCCCATTAAGCCAGCTTGGTCTTTCCTCGCCTAAATATTCTCGACCGATACTCATTACAGGGATAAATGTTTCTCAATGTTGATAAGGATGTAAAATAGTTCTGCAATATACACTACTGGCCACCCGAAACACACTAGCGGGGCTTTAAATGATAGATAACCTATGTTGGATAGATTAACATCGAGTACAAGAAAATTTTCGAAAATTTTCGATTATTTGACTACTCGTTGAGCCTGATGAAAAAACTGCACCGATTTTCATGAAACATTGCTAATTATAATCTCGATGAAAACAACTTCAGACCAGACTTCTTTTAAATAATTATCTAGTCACTCAAGTAACTATCTTCTTATGATTGTATAAAACAAATCGGTCGGAGCCTCGCTTGATAACCAAAGTACTTATCTAAAATGTTTGAGAACCATTGTAAAAGTAATAAAATACGACCCCGTTGGAATTTCTCGCGTTGATCCTTGACTGACTAATCGAAGACAACTAGCAAAAGTAGGATACCAACAGTTAGCGTCAAAAATTTATGAACAGTGTTCAAACTGCATACTAAAACCAAACTTGAAAACACTCGGTGAAAATTACCCGATTTTTAGGGTTTCGTACCTCAAAAGGAAAAAAGGAACCCTTATAGGATCACTTTGTTGTCCGTCTGTCAATCCCCTTTTCTCAGGAACGCGTGGAGTCGTTACCCCTCCACGCGTTGAAATTAACATCAAATACTCAAGTCCGTAACCGGAGCCGTGATATAAATAAAACATCTAAGTCATTGCAATCAAAACAAAAGTTACAGCCGTTTATGTCGGAATATTTTGAAATTTCCCAGGGAATCACATGCACACAAAACTTAAGTATATATAATACTTCCCGTAGACCTAGAATCATGAGAATAGGCAAGAAGCTAGGTCTTATAGCACAAGTAAAGCAAAAAATCTAAAAACCGTAAATTTGTAGTTTATTCACAAAAAAGCTTTTGATTCTTTCCATGGACCAAAACCCTGAAAACACACACACATGGGGTCCCGTTGACCTTGAGTCATAAAATTTGGCAAGAAGCAAGGTTTTATAGCACAAGTAAAGGAAAAAATCTGAAAAACGTAAATTTGTAGCTAATATACAAAAAAATTTTTTTTTTTTAATCTTGCCATGGACCTATAGCGCCTACTTCCCGTTGACCTAGAATCATGATATTTGGCAAGAAACAAGGTCTTACGTTTAAAGAACCCTTGGTGTGCGAGTCCGACTCGCACTTGACGTTTTATTTTGTAGATGCATGGATAGATCCTATCCATTTATTTTTCCCTCAATTATCGTCGGATTAGGTAGGTCTTGAGGGAAATGCCGACCTACCTACGTTGGATGCAATGCTTCTACGCGGTTACTGCCTTCATTAACTACATGGACGAATAGACTCAAAATTCCGTGAATGAAACCTAACGCATCTACCGAACGACTAAGGGCTCTGATATGCCAGTCGACTGCTACACTATCCATAATAAATATTATAATATCGGGTCTATCCATAATATCGGGTTGAACTCGAATTACGTAACTCGAGTTAACTGGATGGACAAGTGAATGCTTTTTTGAATTTTTACCAGTTTATTCCATCAGCTTTGCATTAATAATTTTAAAAATTGGAACAGACAAGTTATATTTTTATCTGTTTCAATTCTTAATTTTTTTTCTATTATTTATTTATAATGTATTGGGAGAGTTATACTAACTAACAAAAAAATGATCGGTAAACTTCGCTCCATGTCGGTTCCATTCGGTTTACGAACTCGAGTCACAGAGAATTCAACTCAGAGAGAGTGGGTTCGAGTTACGCCCAACTCGAGTTAACTCGAGTTAGTTACTCGAGTCGACCATCACTAAAGCAGGCTATTCAGTGCGTTTAGACTTTAGATAGACCCTAACCAAAACATCGATTTGTTAATTTCCAATACCAGCGTTTGTATCAGCAGCATTCGGTTTATTACGCGAACCATGTACCAGGCTCGAAGCAAGCCATGCGTTTAATCAGCTGCTGTGCATTATTGTCCTCATATGCAAATGCATCGACGTTCATTGACTTTACAATCTGATTTTGCTCGGGACATTGTGGAAATTAATTTTGTTGTACGTGTTAATTAATTCACCGGTAGGTAAATAGGTAATGGTGTCAACTCAGATGACACAAATATTTTTGCAGCACCAAAAATGACGCCGTCTCCCTTTCTTTTCAATCGATGTAAAATTTCATTGCCGATTTTTATCGCGGTTATGTCATATCATAAGGCTGTGGTCTCCTATAAACGCCATCGGCCGCTTACAGCGTCACGTCGTACGCCGCGTCACGATTCTTGCTATAGTAATATAATGTTGTGGTCTCTTTCACAAACTGACGTCGGCGTGTGGACGTCGTCGTAAGCGGCATTCAAACTCTTTGTGCCGCCGCGTCTAGTTATTACAAACAATTTCAGCTTGAATGACGTATCGGCACAAAATGGCAAAATTTGTTAAGAGGACGCAATGCGCGCCATTTTGTGAAAAGGATAGACATAGGATTTCGCGTTCATAAGAGCGGGACAGAACATACGTTTTTGGAACGGCATAAGCGCAAAAATCAAGTTATTGCTTTTTAACAAGAAAACAACAAAACTTATAAAGAAACTGGTTCAAGGAACCAAATAGGTATTAGTAAAAACCTACAAATCAAAACATAAGTCAGTTCAATAGACCGCATTTTCATGTTTTTTTTAATCGTTTTCACTTTCAAGGAACCAAAGAAAAAATTTAGAATTTTATGTAATTCGAGTTTTATACCACGGGGATCCCGTAAATACTGAGGTCTATGCCTAGTTAACCAAACCCGTTAGGTTCGCGCTTTAAATTTGACTACTTTGTGAACTTGTGAACGAGTCGTCGTCGTTCGCTGCTGAGATGTAGGTACTAACCGCTGACGCCTGGCGTTCAGACGTCGCTCGGAACATTTACGCTGAAGTCGAACGTCACGTATAGCATTTTGTAGGCGACCGTAACCTAAGTCTGCAGGCACTGTAAGCGACATGATTTCAAAATATTGTTGCCGACATAAACCTGCCATGCTGTATCGAGGGTGTAAGCGACATTGGTGACTCCAAAAAGCTTACAAAAAGCAAAACTTTAAATTTATTACTAAACATCAAAAAGCTTACAATCGCTTTTTCTCAGAAAATTGATCGGCCTGTGCCTGTGTTGCCTTCTCGAGATGTTCCCTGGCTCTCTCCGTCCTCGTGAAGATTTGGAGTCGGCGGGCCACATCGTTCTCTACGCGTTTCAGGGTCAAATCGTCCCTTTCTCGTTCATCCTAGACAGTAAAATATTGTTTCCAAAAAGAATAGAATCATTTTATGTACTTATTTAATAGGTAATGCTGGACAATCCACACAGGGTCGCGTTCCCGTGGTTCGGCATCATCTGAACATTAAGGCTCTCCCCTGTGAACTTATATTAAGTAGCTTTGTTTACTCACAAAAACATTGATAAGTTCCAGAGGAGAGGTGTAAACACCGCCCACCCGCGCTCTGCGCAGTGACAAGTTCGCTCACGTCCTCGTAACGCCCGCGCACAGGCTGCGCAAGTCGGAGAGGTCCGTCCGTATATAATTATAATGATTGGCCCCTCTGTCTACAACAGGCTGCCGGACACTATTATGAATGAAGGATGCAACTTTCACCATGATTTTAAAAATAGATTATGGAAATGGCTCTTGGAGAGTTCTTTTTACTCTTTAGAGTTCTACGCTTTCTTAAGGTGCGTCCAAACATTGAGCGGCAAGAGCGCGGCAGCAACACGCGGCATGGCCAGAAAACAATTCTGCCGCGCTCTAGTTAGGATAATCCGACGAATATTTGCGCGGCAACCGTCCAATCATAGCGCGGCACACCGCGCGCGGCAGCCGCGCACACTTGCCGCTTAATCTTTGGACGCGCCTTTACTTAAATTGCATTATACATATGTACTTACTATACAATTAATTAATTATATTTATATTAGATACTATTATTTTATTTGAGGCTAATTGAACAATTTATTGCTTACCTTATTCCTTTTGACTTAACTTGGTGTTATTAATAAAGAATTGTATTGTATTTTAGATAACTGATATAGGTACTAATCCTCATTGTATCGGCCAAATTTAATAGTTTAGTTGAGTATAATTAAATACATGTCACAGAGATTATTCCTATCCTTCTCACACTAGCGTTATCCTATATTGTCTATCGATTACCTACCAAGAAGAAAAGCAGATGGAGCAATTTGCTGAACCTAGTGAGAACGTCTCCGTCTGATATGTGGATATAAAATCGATTAATCAATAAAGGATTGTATTGTAACCTGTGCAGGAACAAACAATAGGTATATAAAATCAATGTATGTGTGTGAGTGATATCGAGAAGCTGCGCTGCGAAACTGGACATTGGCGACTACTAATTGGGTCCTTTCAATTCCTTCCTTGTCTAAATAATCTTTGTGGCTTTGGGAAAAATAAAATCAAAAATTAATCTAAAATTATTCCAAGAACTAGTGCGCGAACACCTATACTCAATCCACGCATTTATTATCTTTCTGTCAGTTCGACCGCTAAACAAATAGTCATGTCCTTAGGCTTTATCGATTCGATTTTATATGACATCGATTTTGTTTATGAAGAACTTGTAATCAATTGTTATTTTTACCTAACATTTAGTATTATTTTACAGACCTACTCTACCTACTACTACCTACTCAGACGTCTCATCATCAACCTATCTTAGTCCACTACAGGACATAGGCCTCCCCAATGAGCGCCATAGTGCCCTGTCTTCAGCTAGCCGCATCCAGCATCTGCCTGCAGTCTTTCGCAGATCGTCATCTCACCTGGCCGGAGAGCGTCCTACACTTCGTTTGCTGAGTCGCGGTCTCCACTCGAGAAAACGTTTACCCCAGCGATTGTCGGTTCTTCGCGAGATATGGCCAGCCCACTGCCATTTCAGCTTGCTTATTCTCTGAGCTATGTCGATAACTTTGGTTCTCTGTCGGATGTATTCGTTACGAATCCTATCCTTTAGAGAAACTCCGAGCATAGCTCTTTCCATAGATCGCTGAGCGACTTTGAACTGGTGGACCAGCCCTACCGTGAGTGTCCACGTCTCAGCTCGGGTAGGACGCACTGGTTGAAAACTTTCGTTTTCAATCATTGCGGTATGGATGACGAGAAGACTCGACGTAATTTCCCAAACATTGCCCAGCCTAGCAGAATCCTCCTCTTGGCCTGAATCATCTTCTTTACTCAGACGTCTAAATGGCTTTATTTATGGGATCAGAATATTCAATAGAGTATTATTTTTGTTGTTTATTTCCTATTAGCTTCTGTACGCGGCATTGCAGGAGTTTTTCCGTGATAAAAACAAAGGCAGATTGAGTTGCTGTGGTGAACTACAATATTTATACTATTTTCAATAAATTTTCTTGAAAAAATAATTTATAATAATCTTTGTTACAAAAGTTGTTTTGGTCGCTAAAAATAGAAGCTTTCGTCTCGATATTTTGCGAGTCACCACAGACACAGATCCACATCTCTATTTGTCAAAAGTAACTATATCTATGTAATACTAGCTGCAGCCCGCGGCTTCGCACGCTTTTTTCCGGAATAAAAGGTAGCCTATGTCCGGCCCCGGGATACCATCTACCTCGCTGCTAAATTTCACCGAGATCCGTTCAGCCGTTCTTGAGTTATAAATAGTGTAACTAACACGACTTTCTTTTATATATATATATAGATAAATAGATTTCATAATTCACTTATCTCTCAACAATTAGGGAACTTTATAGGCGTACATGTGTCACAAAGGTAATAAGTTCGTGGAATGAGTATAGTAATTCTTAGATAAAGTTTTCAGACGAAATTGCTTAGGTAAGCAGACACTGTGGTGCTTAGTGCTTAAATGTATTGTGTTAGTTAAGTAATTATACTAATGTAGAGCAGAGGGTATAATTTACGTTTTTCGGCGAGTAACCTGCCACTGACGTGTCTTTGTATTAAGTATCACTGTTGAATTTGGTGAAACATCCTGTCTTTGCTATAGGCAACTACTGAGCAAAGGCCTGATTAGATTACAATCCATGCCTTATTATTAAATCATCCTGCCATCGGGCACTAGGCTTTTTACGAACTTGCCTATAAAATGTTAATTATAAATAATAGGTAAATAAGTATTTTCTTACTATTCTATCCATCTCAACATGAATTCTATCCATAAACAGGTTGTACAGATACTTCCTGTACTGGTTGAACTCTTTCAGAGAGCATTGTGCGCGGCCGTCCTTTGTCACGAAGCCGAGTTTTTTCATCCTGTTTCGTGCCGGCTTTTGAGAGTAGTGGTGTGCCAAGTGCGGGTCGTGCATTGGCACGTATTCGTAGCTAACGTTGTTGCAGTAGGGATCCGTGAGATCGAAATTAGGGGGCGGTCCCCCTTTGCCTAGGCCGATCCGGCGAACCTGAAATTAGAAAATTTATAGATAGATATTAGATAATGTACATTGTTTACCGAGGTGTTAAAGTGACTGATTTCTACCGTGTGTCATTTGAGCCATAAAACACGAGTTAGGAACCGCACTTTCTCCTGAGTGATACATAGTGCTTTATACTACACCTACGAGGAAAATAAAACATTTTCCAAAAAAGAAGTTCTCACTCTTCTCGTTTTTCTAATACATGAAATCTTCATAAGTCTTGTTGTATTTATTTCTGGATTTCTAGGGTAATGGTTCTCAATCACTGATTGAGCAGTTTCTTTTATTACTGGCGGTGTCATGCAATCTTCACTATCACTCGACGACATTCTGTAGAATTAATAAAATGACCTAACTCAAATGTAAGTTTCAAAGAAATTTCCGCGAATGCCTAAGGCACTTGATTCTTTTTTTGAGTTACTGTTCCGAGAACGGAAGAGGCCGATATCATATGGTGGACTCGGAGTAAAAACTTTTTGTAGTTTAACCTATAATGAAAATAACTATAGCTAATGGCTGAAACTCAGAAACTTCAGAAAATTAAAAAAAAAACACGTTAGAAATGTATTTCCATACATTATTCTCTTCCGGCAAACGCGTGAGAAATGAAATTCCATAGTTTTTCGACCCGCATTCTAGTACGCCTGCAATGACGTACTTTCTAGCTCAAGTTAATAAATAAGTACACAAGAAAATAAATAAGTCACTTTCCGAGCAGGTGTAGTACAAAAAAAAAGTCTTTAATTGCAACTTCAGACACACACATACAGATCATACTACATCATGTTAGCATATACATTATGTTAGTAAAAAGAAACAATAATAAAATACAGTTGACTAATAAAAACAAACAAAAACTTAATTAAAATCTATGTGCAATGTATGTGTGTGCTGCAGTCCGTCAAAAAGGCAATGGGTCAGCGTAATTTTTTTTGTATGTTTTTGTGGTGGTCGCAGCGTAGGAATTGACCAATCCAACTCAGCTCGTAGATGTCGAAAGAGCCGACCAAGGGAACCTACCAGAGTGGCACTTGGTTTGGCAAGTAGCTCACTAATCTGCTTGCCAAGTGTGGGGATTGTGGCAAAACCCCATGGTACTGGAATTCTGTTAGTGGAGGCATGTTCAGCTCCAGCAGCTATGAACGTATGTGTGCTGATGCGGAATGGAGCTTTTACCATAGCATCGAGTCTCGTGATAATTTCAACGTGTGAGAGGAAATACTTATTGCATCACTATACTTGTGTACGTGTTGCAACTTTACTGGAAACATAGACTTATCCGCGCGCTGAGAGCTCAACTAATTGTGCGATCAGTCCAGCCAGTGTAGGCATTGTATGGCGGGGAGCGCGCTCTTTGTTTGGGCGACACGTGCGCTCTGTCGCGCGTTAGGCTCATTTATGCACTAGTTGGCCAACAGATCCAGCCGTTCTTTCTTAGTGGTATCGCTTGCGCCGGTTACTGAACAACCAATGACAAAGACCAATTTATGTGTATTGTGTCTATAAACCTTTTTTTGCATGTAAGTGTAACCGCGGTGGAGGGGTGTACATTTTTAGAATGGTTATCACTACCTAATAAACGAGAAAAGGAAGCATCCTGTGGTACATAATATTATGTTATAAGCTCTGTTTAATTTAATTGAATCTGGGAAACATTGTATTTTATCATCATATTAACAGTTATCTGAACATAATGTTGATAAGCCATTTAATTTATAAATGTTTGAATAAATATTAAGAAGAATGCCAGTCTACATCAATTGCAGTGTGACGTGAAGAATGTTATGAAGATAATAGGATGGGTGATGGGAGATGATTGCGACTGTGTCCAACGATCTCCTAGCGATCTTGTGGACTAAGTAAGATAAAGTTGATGATAGGTATATAAAAAAAAAACAAGGTGCGCCACAGGCTTTAATATCCTGGGATCAACAATAACAATAAATCAGGGACAGCGTGCAATAAATCCAAGGTCTGCAATAAATCTGCCTGGATCGATACTGGATAGGTAATTATTGCGAGTCTGCCTTACAGGACAAGACTTCAATCAGTGTCTTACGATATAATTTTATAGCTTCGTTTGATATAATTAACGGCCTGTATATTGACTTCTATTGCTACCCTAGCTGTGTTGATATCAGAAATATTCGTTCGAAAACCATTTTTTTAAGGCGAATGTAGTTTTTAGTTCCATATAGCAGTGTATTGTCGGATGACAAAACTGATGAACAATGCTGTCATTATCTAACATGCCATGCTTTGTTTCCCTATTGTAACCTAATACACCCCAGGGAATGACCCAGAAGG
This sequence comes from Eupithecia inturbata, assembly GCA_963662085.1. Classification (NCBI taxonomy): domain Eukaryota; kingdom Metazoa; phylum Arthropoda; class Insecta; order Lepidoptera; family Geometridae; genus Eupithecia; species Eupithecia inturbata. Next base: position 13,127,571 of record OY759177.1, on the reverse strand, counting down.
TATCTGAAGAAGGCCACAGAGTAGATACACAGCGGAAGCAAGCTAAGTAACGCTAAAAGGTTCTGCAACTCCGAAGACTAGCAACAAATAGCTTTCAAATTGCCGTCATATAATATCTACGAAGCAGTGACAGCCCTTGCTGTTTTTTAGAGTTTCGGAGATCGGTTTCGAAACCCGTAGGGTCTTTCTTTTTCTATCCTTTTTTCCGTCTATAATATCTCAGCAACGACAGCAGCAAATAACTAGAAATTTAAAATAATAATACATTTCGTGCGTCTGTACAGATAAAAACAAAAAAAAAGTTAAAAATGAATATGTAAATTTTCAGTACAAATTGTGATGTCAAAATTTTAAACAACGACAAGGTCAAGAGGAGAATCACTGAAATATATTAATTTGTATACTTTTAGAATTTCTGTAGCTCTCATAGTTTTTGTAATATTTAAAAAAAATTACCATTCCCTATCTCCGAATTTTGCAGAGCGATCCATCTAAAAGGTAGCATTTGTAGATATAGATCTATATTTTACAGGAAACATGAAATCTGTAATAAGAACACTTTTTGAAAAACTTACAAAAAGGGGGGAATAATTTTCAAAAGGGGGTATTACTACCTCACTGAGTGGGGTGTCAAATAGAAGGTATCAAATTATTCATACTTGTTGAAATATTTTGAAAAAAGTCGAACAAATACACATTCACCCCCCGTATCTCCGAAGTTTGCAGAGCGATCCATCTGAAATCTATTTAGCGTTTGTAAATATGGATCTATATTTTATTATATAATTTTTTTATTTATATGAACACCATTAATATAAAATTTTTCAAAAAGTGGAGGATTTTCTTCAAAAGGGGTAGCTCACCGAGTGGGGAATTAAATGAAAGATATCAATTTGTACGTCTCACAATAGTTTTTAAAACTTCTGTATGTCTAATTTTTTTTTTAATATTTTGATAAAAGTCGAAAATCTACCCACTCCCCCCTCTCTTATCTCCGAAGTTTGCAGAGCGATCCATCTAAAATTTATGTAGCATTTGTATATAGATCTAGATTTTCAAACGGGAGGGCTACCTCACCGAGTGTGGTACCAAATGCAAGGTATCGGTTCGCATTTCTCAAAATTGTTTTTGAAATTTCTGTAAGTTTCTTAATTTTTGAGATGTGTTGAAAAAAGTCAAAAATTATATTTTACAGGAAAAATATGGAAAAGTCTGTAAGTACAATAACAATAAAGAGGGGAATCATTTTCATAACGGAGGGCTACCTCACCGAGTAAGGTATCAAATGGAAAGAATCGGTTAGTACATCTCAAAAGTTATTGAAATTTCTTTAGGTTTCATACTTTTTGAAATATTTTGAAAAACGTAATTTATCTCCGAATTTTGCAGAGCGATCCATCAGAAATGTATGTAGCGTTTGTAGATAATGGATTTCTTTTTACAGGACAAATATAGAGAAGTCTGTGAGTAGATAATATTTTGATACATGGTCAAAAGGGGGGAAAATTATTTTTGACTACCACACTTAGTGGCGTATGAAATAAAAGGTATCGGTTTGTACATCTCAAAACAGTTTTTGAAATTCATGTAGGTTACATACTTTTCGAAATATACTGAAAAAAGACGAAAATTTTACCATTACCCCCCTCTATATCCCGTAGCTTACAAACCTATCCATATGAAATCTATGTACCTTAAATTTTTAGGTATTCATTAAATAGCAAAATCTCTAACCGGTACCTGTACGTATGGTATACTTGACAAACGTTCGAAACCCTCGGCGCGCGAGTCACACTCGCACTTAGACATAGTCAATCATTTACTTGACGGATCTTGTATAATATAAAATTTCACAAGTGCCATAAGCGAGCATAGGCACGTACAGAAATCTAAATAATAAGGTGCCTTATTATTAAGATTTCTGTGGGCACGTTATTACTTTTTGTTATGGACGCGACGTATCACTCGACCGACACACAATAGCAACAAAAGAGTGTGATTAAAAAGGCTCAGCACCTTATGTTTTTCATTAAGAGAGTGTGCGAAGGGCTCTTAATATGCTGCCGGTACTGTTGGTGCCTGATCCCTGAAATTTAATTACAAGATCAAATTGACAAAGACGAAATTAAGGTCGACCTACAAATTTTTAACATCGGGGTGATTGAAAACCCATCTTCCCTGATAGACTTGCCGGCATCGGCAGTGCAATCGAAAATCCATCAATTCGAACCTCGGACCATCAAATGTGTACACACACAGAAACATGTTTACGCACTCGGACACAGAACAGTGAACTTATGCAGAACTAGGTTCTGCCCTGAGCTAGTTATTCTAGGTCCTGAACTTTGTGTGTCAAATTTCGGCGCGATCCATACAATACTTTTGGCGCTATTTTCGCCCAAACATCTTCTAAAAGACACAAACTATTAGAAAAGACTAAAAATATTACAAGAATGCAGAAGTACAAACCGTATCATACTTTTTGCTCCACATGTTTTGCTGTAATATTAATATTTCAGTATGAACATACATAGGTTGTCTTACCTACGTGTTATTTTTATATTATAATTTTTTGTGGTTGTATTTATTGTTTTAATAAGACGCACAAAACATTTTAGTTATGTGCGTTTTATTAGATCAATAAATAAAAATATCATCTGATTATAGATCGTAAATTCAACTCTCTTGTCGAGCATAATGCCATTCGACAGCAGAGCTAAGAAACTCCGTTAAAAGAAAACTTAAAAAGCTCTGTTGAATATTTTCAAAACCGAGGAGCTTTGTGGGCGTTCGCTAGAATCCCCAGCTTAATTTTTTTCGAGATGAAACTTAGTCTAACTTGAAAACAATCCACCAAAACTAACTTGAGCTTAACTATTTATTTTACAAGTTACCATACGTAGGCAAAACTAGCTGCAAATTTTATGCTGGGTACAATATAACCACACTTAGAAGTCTGAGGAAGATGGAGGGTAGATATTAAAAATATCCAACACGACCCAATGTGGACTATATTAGGTTTTATTTGTTGTACTTATGACAGATTTGGCTGGCTGTAGGTATTCTTTGTATGTTATGTTTGGCCTAACACGTGTGTAAGTAGATTTATCTCTAAAGCCCGAGGCACACGCTTCGCGCGCCCGTTCATTGGCTGAATACAAGCATTAGCATAATGAGACGCCGACGGGTTTAAAAGGATTTAAAGCGTTTTGCGACCGCGGGAATAAAAACGCCTTTTTCGTAATATTATGAATACCTCGGGGGGTTATTCATCATCATCACCAACGGCCCGTTAATATGCATGGATATGAGCCTTTTTAGATACTTATGCTGCAAAGTTTATGACAGAAATCCTAGATGTCATCAATTTTGAAGAATGTTATAATTATAAGCTACCTAAATTGGCTAAGCTAATTTAAATAAGTATTCACTAATAGATAGGTAAGCACCTACCTATTTTTATTTTATCCTCGTTTTATTTTTGAAACCTGAAATAAAACTAATGCCCTCCCCATGACCTAGTTTGTAATTTTTCGGCTTTTCCAGAAAAGTAAAACACAAAATGACTTCTACTTTTCAAGCTTTCATTGTGCTATGTGTAAGTGAGCTAGGTATACGTTATTTTGTATTATTTCAGAAGAATGGGAGCTATTTCTAAAGAATGTCACCTGATTCATGACTTTTAAGTCTTTCAGACGTTCTCGCGTCTCAAACAAAAGTGTATTTGCATGACAAACTAAAACCGAGCTTTGGGGAATCAAAATTTTGAAGGTAACATCAGCATCGCTTTCGTATACCAAGGGAAATAAATAATTTTACAGCGTCAATATATTCCAAATTATGAAACCACATGAGCATTTTATGAAACTACTAGTTTTTGCCCGCGGCTTCGCATGCTTTGTTTCTATGGCAACGTTTAAAAGTTTTATCTATTATCCCAAGGGAACTGAAATTGTATAAAATGTAGCCTGTTTTATTCAGGCCTAAAAGTATATCTATGCAAAATTACAGCTCGGTCCCTACATTAGTTTTGGCGTGAAGAAGTAACAAACATGCAATTAAACATCCTGTTGCGGACGGTAACCAGGATTACCTAGTTCGCCCTGGGAAAGTATCCCAACTTAAGTTCGACGTGCGTTCCTTTCTCCTTCCGAAGCTGGTAGACGCACGCCGCCACGCACCCCTGAATGCGTATGAAGCTATGACTACCTGATCTTCCTTCCTATGGGGGGACCTCGACGTTGAAATGAAACAGGATCTTGAATTTTTCAGGTTTCGGCTGTTCCTAAGTTTCCCTACTACTACTTGCTGTCTTCCTTGCTTCTTGCCTCTTCGGTGGCTGGACTGCGACTGAGGGCCGTACAACATGCGCTCATATTTATATGGCCGTGTTTTACCGGCAAGACGCCTGCGTGATTTTGACCCAAATTCACCTAATTTTTTCCTTGAGCCGAAACCTTTAAACCTTTATTTCTTATAATCTACTCAAAGAATACTTACAAATGTATGCCTTATACATAACAAAAACAAGCCTTATCAACATAAAATTACAAAATCTAAACATATTCAACAAATAAAAAAGTTTCTAGAACTAAAACTTATAAAAAACTTGATTCGGAACATTTTCCTTATACTAATTTTACAATAACTCTAAAACTTATTAACAGATTTACACAATTCAAACGGAAAACTTTGTTCCAAGCCAAAACCCTTCAAATAACACTATTTTTGTTATGATTTATCAATAAACAAAAAAGTACTTAAACAAAACGATGTCTTAATATAACAAAAAAACGAATCAGCCTTACATTAAGGTTTCGTCGCCGACACATCCAAACTTTCGCATTTATAATTATATATATTTAAATACATATATGTACATATATGATATGGCTAATAGGCAACGCTAAGATTGACCACTTTGAATGCTTAGTATTGGCTGTCTGCTTCTTCTGCTTACTTATCAGAGCACCTAGGATATTATTGGCTGAGTTGAATAAAAATAATTAATTTCTTCACAACTCGCGGATTTTCTCTGAGACTTTTTCCGTTGAAGATTTGGCGATTACTGTACCTTTATAAATATGCTTTAGACGTGAAAGTAAGGATTTAATGCAAATTAGGCAGCTTAATATTAAGATAGAAATGGTTTGTGCTCTTTAGGAGAAAGCTACGATTTTAATCTCTTGCATAAACAATTTAAAAGTTTTCTTTCATCTGCTTAACAAAGATCTTAATAGGAATTAGAATTTATATATATATACCTACAGAATGCAATAAATGATTGACGCGTTGAAAAATGAGAAAATCAACAATTTTTTAGTAAAACAATTAAAGCTTTTATTAAATAATAAAAGCATATTACCTAAACCTGTTAAAAATGACGTTCTCTAATCTCTCGCCATAATTTTGTGTTCCCAGTAGGGTCTATAGTGATACTTAATTAGATTATTTATAAACGAAACTCCTCCTGTACACATATAGAATGCAATAAGTGACTGAGTATTGAGTATAATTAAATTTTCAAAATAAAGTATTTACTAATACCTCTATAAGACAGAGCACCAGCCCGATAGTCACATAGTTAGGATAGCTGCAAAAGGATGGTGGATGAGGGTGGCACAGGACCGGGCATAATGCCGATAGAGAGGGAGGCCTACTAATTACTAGCCTATTATACGGAATGAGTCGACGACGCTAGTATGTTTACTTATGAGGGAGTATTGCGCGCCATTTTGTGAAAAGGATAGGCATAGGATTTCGCGTTCGTAGGAGCGGGACAGAGCATACGTTTTTGGAACGGCGCGGCGTAGGGGCAAAAATCAAGTTTTTGCTTATTTACAAGAAAACTATACAACTTTTGATGAAATAGGTCCAAGGAACCAAATAATTAGTAATAACCTACGAAACAAAACATACATCATTACAATAGACCGCAGGGTTCCTGAGATTTCAACCAAATGATGTGCGAAACAGTGCACTTTCACGTCTTTTTATATCTTATTTTTTTTTTCGCAATCTTCTTTTCACATTCAAGGAACCAAAGATATGTTGAATTTTATGTAATTCTAGTTTTTTACCACGGGGATCCCGTGAGTACTGAGATCTAGGCCTAATTTGACAACCAAACCCGTTAGGTTCGCAACCTACTCAATTATGATCTCTCAAAAATTTTGCTTGAATAATTAGGATACTGAAGCCAAAGCGTGGTGATTATGATTTTTGACAAAACCCCCATTGCTTGGGGAGGCACGTTCAGCTGTGGACATCTTAAGGCTGATGAGGTTTATAATTAGCAAAGCAAGGCTGATTGCAGGGTTCCTTTAAAATAGTTGGTAGGTATTTAGATAAAAATAGGCTTCTATTACTTACGTCTTCTCCGATTTTCCCCCGCGAAAACACAATCTTTCCCTTCGGCATTTTCGGCACTGGCAATTTACACTCCAGGCCCAGGCGATACCACATCGGCAACCCAAACTTCGGAACTGCTCGTTCAGGCTTCGGCACTGAGTCTATGATCTTCTTCAGCTCCGTTGGCTTGCGAAGGGTCATCAAAGTTATTTCTATGTCTTCCATATCATCTATGACTGTGGTGGAGGGTGATGATGCCATTTTCTATCGGTTCTTTATTCAATCTACACACGAAAATAAAATCATAAAAATTTGTCTTTCTCGCTAAAATCTTTTGCCTACAGAATTTTTTTACGGAGTCATGTCTGTTCTATTTTTAAAAGGTGCCATTTTATTTCAGCCGCCTTTGTTTACGACCACAGAGTTTTGTCGTCTGATAGCGAAAAAAGTATCGTTATGATAATTGTCAGGCCACAAAGGAGTATTATTTGTGAATAATTTTTTTATGAAACGCTTATAATAAAAGTAGGGTCATGCAAATTGCTTTTCAGCACGTAATGCCGCGTCGACTTTGCCTGCGCTAAAGTAATTCGTTGTCCTAGAATCTGTAATTTGATATCCAGTACCTAAGTATTTCCTAGGACCTACTAACTACCTAAGCCTGGATTATTTTATTTATTATTATTTTCAGACTTCTGATTGTAGTTCTCATTTCACTGAATTTATTTTGGTTTAGGTACTTCTCTGCCTAGTCAAAATATACAGGGTGTTTGGAAGGACGATGTAAAGTTGTGAGGGGGGGGGGTAGGTCACCTCGTAGGCTTCTATCTAGGCTAGATTACCTTAGTGAATTCCTAGTTATCAATGATTTTTGCAAAATTTACCAATAACCTCATGTGCTTATTCGTTCATAGTGTTCAAACAGACAGTTACTAGTACCAAAAAATTTATTTGCGTCCTATCTTAATGTGTATTCAATCGATAAACTCCAATACAATCATCTGTGTCCACAAATCCAAATAACAAAGTTTCCCCAAACTAGTCTAGAGTCTGACAGGTCAAGGTCGGGAAAGTGGTCTTGAATACAAAAAGGCTTATTTAAACTTGTTACGTAACAATCACGTACAACTCGAGTTCGAATACGACTTCAGAGGCGAAGTGAGTGAGAAAGTAGCCTGGTTTCTTCAAGAGGACTCAGGTTTGATTCCCACGGCAAGACAATTTGTAAAACCCACGGACTATTTCGAAATAATCAGAATATCAATTAATAGACAGCAACTCTATTTACATTATGAACTTAAATAACTGTAGGTACTTTTGACATGAGGTTAAAGAATCTTTATTTCTCATAAAAACTAAAAGTTAATTTACAATGAGAATAAGTAATTCGTAAATAATGTTTAAATTACATATTACCTCTAGGACTTAGGTACTTATGTGTAGGCATTAGATAATCAAATTTTTTATATATTAGTGCTATTTAACATAATAATAATTTAGGATAGATGAGTACAAACAAATGTAATAACAAACCGACAAATAACAAAAATAAACGGGTAGATTGCAAAACTATTAGCAGTATGACTCCGACGAAGTATTATTATGGTGTATGGTACAAGTGATGAGAGGAAAGGAAAATATTTTATTAATGACAAAGTACGCTATTTTTCTATGGTGCTTACATATTTCAGTAAACTGTTTTTAAATATTTTCATATTTTCACATTCTTTCACATTGTTAGGTAATTTGTTATAAAGACGGGCTCCCTCTGATAATATTGTTCTCTTACCATAATTAGTTCTACTTTTTGAAACCTTTAATTTAAATTTATTCCTAAGACTGTATTTATTTTCTCTTTGATGTAATTGTATGTTTGTTTGTAGTGAATTGTTTGTTATTCTTTTAACAAGTACGCAAGTTTTAAAAATATAAAGTTGGTTTAAATTTAGATAATTCGTTTTTTTATACAGTTCTACTGTGGAAGTGAGAAAGTTGTAATGATGTAGTACTTTTATTATTTTACATCCTTTCACTATTTTTTTTTTGTTTTTATATAATTTTGTACATTATTCTTAGTATAATTTGACAATGCCCTTGTACAGCAGCATACTTTGACATACTACCTTTTAATTTATTTATTATTCATTTTAGTATGACCAATTTTATTTAATTTACTTTGTGGAAGAGTCCAAATATCTGTTTTTATTTTTATTTTCTAAGAACAACCCTTATGGTGTTTCCTATGCTAAAAATTTGTGAGATTGTTACAATATAAATTATTTAAAAAGTGTAACGACATCAAGACGATAAAAAAATATTTTTTATCATATTCATCTACTACGCCTAGATAGTCGTCTAAATATCCTAGATTGTTAGGACTCAATCTTGATATACCTAGGGCTCAAAGAATGCTCACACGCTTCGTATTTCAAGTGTTTGCAAGAGTTTCTATGATAAGCAAAATATGTGTTGAATCTAGAATAGGTAAGAACACTGCTACCTAATCTACCTAGGTTAGGTTTCCGTGAGAAAAAATATATATTAAGCATTAGGAATTTTAGAATTTGTAATAGGTAACGTAGGAACACATAGATTCCAAAATGCGATAGCTGTGACATACCACAGGGTCCAGCAGCCATAATAAAGGTTAACGTACGGAAGTTTTCTTTTGGGACCAGGTTATTCCACTATATAAGAAAGTATTAATTAACAAATTAATAATGCTGGACAATCCACACAACATCATCCACACAAAACCACTGAGCGGATCGGGGTGCAATTTTGCATAGATAACAATCTAGCTAGACCTACCTAAGTTATCATAATTAGGCAATTACTTTTTTATCCGGGAATGAAAATGAAAATATATTTATTTATGAATAAATAATCCAGGTTACAATTTACCATCGGTCTCCGGACTAGCTAAAGTCTATATCGCGGAGACCAGTTATAAATTAGAACATACGAAGCGACAGGCAAAAGCTAGTTTTATGTCAAGAATAAAACTTTACACAGAGGTAGCAGATTCCAGCGTCATAATGCAGTATAAAACAAGTCCCAGGTCAAGTGGCTCCAAACCCACGTACAACATGCCTGTAATTACTTAAAGTTTGCAAGTGAAACTACCCTCTTTAGAAGAACTTCGGTCTTACTGTTTTATCCCCACACACTTCTAATCTAATCTAATCTAATTGAAAGTAAAACGCTCTCTCAAGGCTGGAATTGAAGGAAGCGGGAAGAGATCTTTATCATATAAATAAAATATAAATGTTTTACTATATAATAATATTATTTATCTGAGACTGATAAGTAGCCACCTACAGTTGTGACCATACGCTCTTAAATAAAGTCTATCAAAGAAAGCGATAGCTGATTGTTAACATAATTCCATTGCAGTTTTGAACATTAACAAAAATAATACCCGAGAGTTGAAAATAGACTCTGAGTAGGTAATTCTACAAATCTTTGAAAGCCCGAGTTCATCGAAGCAATTGTGTAGCGCACCAATAATTTCTCCAGAGCAAATCCTTGCTTAGGAGTAAACATAGAAGGTGCACCTTGCATAGTACCGTACTGAGCAAGCGCGAGCATCACAAACTCAAACATTCAGACTTCAGTGGCGAGATCGGACTCCACCCGGGCGCACGTTGACGCACGACCATATCGCATCCCAAAACAACTCGAAATAACGAAAACAATAACACAAAAACTGCACCGTACTGTGAATAACAAACATATGTGAGCGTGTATATACAAAAACAGCAGTGCGCAGTGAAATAATATTGTTTACTATAAAGGTTAAGTTTGTTGAACTTTTTTCTACCGGCTTCAGTGACGTTGCGTCGCTAACTAGATTAGATATGCTAAGCCTGGCAAACGGCAAGGCGTACCGGAATGTACAGATACTAAGTTATTGTTGCTTTTCAAATTCACTCAAGGCTGACTCTGTATCGATGACCATCTGTACAACTGTACGGTATCTCTCTTTGACTCGTAAAAATAATGACTACCTTTTTGTTGTTAAATGATTTTTGTACTTTATACAAAAATCATATGATGCGGGGCATTGTTTTGGAAGAGAAGAGCTGTCTAAGAATTGTCTAACTTTGTTGAAAATGTTACAGAAAATCGTTGAAGTATTGTTAGCTAATGACCGTTAAAATTGTCACATTTGTCACGCCTAGCGTGTGCGGTCGACCGTAGGTACCTATCGATAACAATAAACTCACTACAGTTTTGCACAAAGTAAGTTATGAGGATACGGGATAATAAAACAATTGAACGTCTGTTAAAAGTAAACAAAGGTTAATGTTGTTGTTTTAATAAACCAATAGAATAATATTAAGTCATTTCCGCTTTCAGAAAAGGTACCTATACGAAACCTTTGTTGCCTTTGTTGTAGTTTAGGTTGTTTTGTTTCGCCGTTCCGAGTTTCAAACTTTTTGATTTTCTAAATAAAAGTGGTTGTTTGACCCTCGTCACGAGATAATTGGGTTCATGGCGCTGAAAAACTAGACAATTTGTGTACAGAATCAGGCACTCAATAGTTTGCATTAACTCTATCAAAGAAAATAAGGCGCTTGGTAACTTTGGGTCGACTTTTAGTTTTCTGCCCCAAGAATAACCAATTTATTGGTAAAAATATCACAGCCATCATAATAAATTATAATAAACATGAAATAAGAGTCAAATCATGTCAATTAAAATAACTTATAGGTACAAAAAATATATATATCATTCTAGTTTCCACACATATCCCAACATTACTCACAACAACTACATTACTCAACATTACTAACATTATTACGTGGCTGATGATCAGCCACGATAACAACAGTTTGGTACCATATTAATCTGTTACTTTATTCTTTATATATTTTATTTTCAAAAATAAAAAACTAAGTAATTGCATGTTTACAATTTTGACAATATGTAATTGAAAGTATGCAAAAGAGAATGCAACAACTAACATAGGTAGGTAACTTGATCTATATATTAGAATTTCCTGTGTCGTGTAGACCCACACTACAATCAGGATAGATAAATTATTCATACTAAAATTATTATATCTATTAATTATTATAACTATTATATACTTTTTCACGCCTAAACGGCTGAATGTCTAAATGAAAGATCTTAATGAAATTTGGCAGAGATAGACAGTATCCCGGGACGGACATAGGCTACTTTTTATCTTGGAGAAGAGTGTGCGAAGCGGTTAGCAGCTAGACATATAAAAATTTTCATTAGCTATTCAATAGGTCTCTACTACTCTACATTGTCCAGTAGATTAGTTAAAACTAATGGTGTGTGTTCGCTAGGCACTACTGGGCAGTTCAGTTTCCAACATTAAGATTATGAGTTATATAAAGATAAAAGATAAGATATATTGTATTTACCCAAAAAACACAATAACATAACAAAAAAAAAGGTTACATTAAAAGGAAGGGTAAAAAAGGGTCCCTAACTCAGCATTTTGCAGTATTAGGCATTTGCCCAATACTGCAATAATATAATACTGAGTAGTGTTAAGGAGGTACCTACGTACGGATGTTTATCATATCGACAGGGGCATTGCTCAGCTCATCACGTATGTGACACACTAGTACACAATTTTTTGCGGCTGTCACAACAGATACACCTTCTTTGACAATAATAGGTGTGTTCTAGAACTTCGTGATACATCGTAGGTCACATAAAGTGAGATTGTGGTCAAATAAGGTCTACCCATACTAATATTGTAAATTAACTCTCTCTGTTACCTTTTCACGCCTACACGGCTAAACGGATCTCAGTGAAATTTGGCAGGGAGTTAGATGGTATCCTGGGGACGGACATAGGCTTCTTTTTAACCCGGAAAAAAGCTTGCGAACCCGCGGGCAGCAGCTATTTGATTATAAATATCACACTAGGAATTTATCTTACAAACATAGACACACACGAACACTCAGAACAAAGTAGAGTTTAGTTTTGAGCAAAACTAGAATAACTAATCAAACGAACTAACCTATATAAATAACTTCAAATTGCATGAAAATTAGACCGTAGTAGTTAGGTTGGTATTGTCTGATAGTCAGAAAGTTAAATAAGCTGATTCTGGGTAGGGATAAGGGTAGTAGGTAGGTACCTTGTGGATAGCGGGATGTCCGACTAAGCTTCTAGGAATAGCTTTTGTGCAAGTATAACTTTAGCGTGCAAACTCGTGCTAATTTAAGCTCGAGTTTACAAAGCTTGCATGATATCATATTTCCTAAGAAACTGATCTGCATAGAAAATTAAAACTAAATGGCAGAAGTGTCGTTGAAAAGATCGATTTCAAAACTGTTTTGTGATCTTCGAGCACGCCGCAAACTTAATATTTTCTGCTCTAAGATTATTGCTAAACATAATGACTTGGTTCTGAGTTCACACGAATTCTGTGGAATAATGTCAAGAAATGGTATGCACCATTGTCCACCATTTTTCACGTTATCAACGACCTCAATAAATTATAACTCCAATGCAAATCAATTCAACGACCCTTTTGATTCACGAGCCCAAGCAGCGCCGTAGTCGATCGACCATGGCGTTCAATTCCACGCTTTCAATACATAGCAATTAGGCGTCATTTGACCAATACCGGATAGTGTCAGTACTGGCTGATTGACACTCGATTTGAATTTGATAGTTATCGAATGTGTCTTCAGTTTGTTTCGAATTTATTTTATAAAAGTGGTCACTGAATATTTAGAGTACTCATGTTTGATTTATTTAAAATATCATTTCAATCGTACTCGAAATAATAAAATTTTGATTGCTCTTTAAATTACATTTAGAGCTCTTAAAATTCATAAATACTCTGAATTCATAAAACGAACAACTTTAAAGTCGTCAAAGGTTATTCGATGCATGGTCTTTGTCTATGGTCTCTCGCCTTAGTTTTTATCTGCCAGTGTACTTCTAGACATTCCACAAAACAGCGGTTAAGCTTGAGTAAACAATGTCTTACGGTTTGTATAAATATTTGAACGGCTGGACCTTGGATTAGAATAAACTAAACTAACAACTTGAACTTGAATAACTTAGATTTTGGAATAAACTATTTTCGTTTTTTTTTTTATTGATATACATATAAAGAAGCGAGCAGAAGCAAACTCCTTAACCAATAATCGGCATAAAAAAAAACCCATAAACGCATCAATCAGCGCTTCAATTCCGAATCCTAAAACAAAAAAATACTAATGCAAAGACACAAATTCTAAGCGTGTCTCACACGCGTCCCCCACGATCTTGAAGTAGGTACTCTACCCGACTCTACCCATCTCTCTAGGACTTGATTGTGCAATGTGAACTTGTGCGGCTTCTATTTCTTGGTGTCTATTTCGTTAAAGAGTTCTAGTATGGATAACCTGTTTAACCTCAATCTAAGAATGTATTAATATGACCTAAGTATATTTGCATTTCTTGATACGCGTATGTACTTTATGGTCTTTTTTAGTTATTCTAAGCATGTAAATCTCTATTACCTATATGTATATCAAAATTAATTCCTATATCCTTTGGTAAGGCATCACGCGTGAACGGCTGAACCAATTTCGCTAATAATTTTTTTGTTGTGTTTGTTATTGTCAGGAAGGTTCTTATGACACAAAAAAATTAAAACTTAACGACCATAATACCTATTCGAATTCGATATTCATAGTTAACACAGGACAACGTCTGTCGGGTTAGTTCAAATAGAAAGTGCTTCGGTTGTTTGACAACTGCAACTCGCTATCTAATCCTGTTAAGTAATATTAAAATCCAGAAGTATGTACCTAGGTACCGATGTGGCAACGGCATAAGTATTGATAGAGTAGGGCTGTATTTTTGCATAGATGTAGTACTACTTAGATTTAGAATTCAAGACATTTTATGTCAACAAAGACTTTTATGAATAAAAACTTAACAAAAACTAATAACAATAGCAGATAACAACAAGGTAACAGAAACGTAATCACTAAAAACCAAAACACAAAATTCAACAACACATAATTGCACACGCTCAGCGAAAAATGAACAAATACGAGCTAGAAAAGGAACGAGCTACTAATGAAATGATCAATGAAAGCTTTCATAACCAAAAACTGTTTCGAACTTTGCTATTGCCTCCGATGATACCAGTGTTATAAAATATTTACCACCAATATTTCTTTGGTTTTGTAACGCCTTTGTTTACAAAAAATATCTAGGATTCTAGAACCGAGTATAGGTCTGAATTAACATAAACACAGTTTTACCTTAAAAACTAAACGTGTGCCATGGGCAGGAGCTAGTGGTAAATAACAATACGCTGTAATCTGTACAGTACTCAACCGAGTTTGTAATTTGTCGATCGCGTCGTCGCTCCAAATATTAAACCAATAACGATGTCCCAGAGTCAGGACTTTACAATAAAAAAAAGCCACTTCTCTTCGCTTCCTCGCACCGACCTCATTATTTTCACACGTCGCTGCTGTGAACTCCATGGAGACTGTCTGACGCGTCAGAAATTTAATTAATTACAGTACGAATATATTACCTAATTTTATTATCGTTTTATTAATTTATCATTTTGCCTGACTCTCCTCGAGTTTGATGTTTTTAAATACTTGCAAAAAAGGAGGAGGTTCTTACTTGAATTTATATTTATACCCTCGGAACTACCCTTTGTTAGTTAAGAAATTTGCTGACCGATTTGCCAATGAACGTTGGATAGGTATTAAAATAAATATTGCTGGATAATTCACACAGTCATTCATACAAATACACAGGCTCTGCTTAGCTTGGGGCTAGCCCAAGCTAAGCAGAGCTTGTGTTATGTATGAGTCCTAGATAGGATAACTGATGTAGGTACATAATACCTACAATACATTACATTGTAGATATTTTTTTATTATACATAGAAACAGCTAGAACTATATGCCTTTATTCTGTACCTACATCAATAAGTGGGTAGATCCAGAACTGGTTACACCTAGAAGAAGGCATTTTATGAATATGACATAATTTTCGCTGATTATGATCGGCGATTGGGGATTGGGAAACTCATGTCAGGTGTATTTAGGCCTCAAGTATGTATTGATTATGAATTCTTCTTGGCATACTTTTGATGATTTGGTGGAGTCGCTCTTTGATTATACTTACTGGGTAAAATACTTATACCTAAACGTCTACACCCCAGGTGTAAATTTCTATAATCATCTAGGTTTTATTTTACCTTACCTACTAGATAAGTAATTATTATGCTAGATAAGTTATTCCACTTCGAACATAGACTGCGTCATTCGTCATTTATATCACATCAAACAGCATACCTACGTAATGTTAATTTCTCATTATGTTCTACTTATATTCCTTTTCTTGCGTAACTGTACGTATGTCCTTGACAAAGGCCAGTGGTGTACGTGTCTAGGCTAGTTTTGCTTACCATACGTAGCAGGTTCCTAGATTTTATAGTTCTAGGAAGGCATTATAGCACTGCGACGATAAAGCAGGTACCTAATCAATACAATACAATACGTCCGTCCATCCATCTGTCACAGGGCTCTATTTCATGAACCGTAAGAGGTAGCTAAAATTTTCAGAGAATATGTATTTCTCTTGCCGCTGTAACAAAAATAATAAAAATAAATGAAATATCCAAATAAAAGGGAGCTTCCATACAAAAAACGTGTTCAATTTTTGTTTTTTGCTCTTCGTTTGTCAATGCAATATCTCTTGAACCACAATAACCACAAAGTAGACACGTGAAACTTTCTATAGAAAATAAAAACTTCAACTGTAAGAACAACAAATACTCAATATAAAAAAAAAAAAAAATACGTCTTGGGGACGCTTCCGACTGGTACTGATATGGATCAGTTGAGCTACCTGTAGATTGTTTGCAACAGTCTGCAGTTAGCTTAATTGTTTCAATTGTAAATACTAGTACTAATTTGTTCTTATTATTGAATTGTAATTTTCTTTGTCTACAAAAATATAATAAAGTTGAAAATTTATATTTATATATTAGAAAATATTTTAGGGTCTCCGAACAAGTGAATATTTGATGTTCTTTGAAAATGAATGTTGTTTGATTTTTACGGTACGGATCACTTCGTGTGCGAGTCGACTCGCACTTGGCGGTTTATTCGAATAGGTATATCTCTAATACTCATATTACTTTCAGTTTTCACCATCCCACAGCTGGGCCTGCACCACTGATTTATAGTTACCTAATTTATAACGATCTGCATTCGTTTTCGCTGTTTTATATTTCAAAAGTATTTACCGATTGCAGCTAAAAGTAATAATTTCTGACTGCATTGTAATTGTTAACCTGCATCGGTCGACTGCAGGTTTCACCATTTCCACGGCATTTGTACATTAAATGAAAATAAGTATAGGGTCCGGCAAAGACATTGCCTTTAACCTTTACAAGTATAGAAATAGAAATGAAATTACTTATTTACAACTCAAACCTGGGTACGTACACAAAGCGTCCGAGATTAAAACAAATTAGTGAATGACTGACCTGAAATTGACTATAAAACTGACTGAGTGAATTGACTGACTGAGTGACTTGATAGAATTGTGAAAGAAGTGATTTTTTTGAATTTCACTTACTTCACTTTTTACGCACATCATAATGACTTATGACTTCGTTTAATGAAAACGTGGGACACGCTCGAGTTTTGACAGATCCCGTCAAAAATGGAGCGTGGCCCACGTTTTCATGCAAAACGTATGGGAACTATGGGAAGCGATGAAGCGACTCGTGGGCTTACTTGATTCTGGCTTAAACCTTCAATTTAGTGGTCGATTCTCTAGAGGTAGATCTACCACAAGTGCTCCGTTTTGCACACCGTTTACCTAACTACAGCCCCTTGAAAACGTATCACTGTCCACCACCTTGGGACAATGACAAGCTTATATAAAAATCCCAGTATCCCCCAGTGGGAACAAACATATCTCGGTAGTGGACAACGGGAATAATCCCTTAGAATCGTCCCAGAACTTGAGACAGCAATTCCTGCAATATGTACTACTTATTTTAATTTTAAATCATGTCAATTTATTAATAAAAATTATATTAAAATCTACCCGTGCTTTGTTTAGTTTTATTCGTTTAGACAAAACACTAGGTACACACTAGGCGTAAAATAATTATAAAAAAAAAACTATTTAAAACAAATTACTTACCTACCAAGATATTATTATCAACTGAGTCTTTACAGTAAGCAATATTTTTTCAATAGGCACATTGCTGGAAATAGAACTAGGCTAGTCAAGCAGTGAGAAGTTCATGGTGACCCAATTAAGCAAAAACATTGCCGATAAAGCATATAATTTTTTTAATTAAGTATTAAATATGTGGCCCATGTGCCTACCTAATATAACTAAGTACGAATAGATATTATATGCAAGTGAACT
The DNA here is from genome assembly GCA_963662085.1 of Eupithecia inturbata. Taxonomy (NCBI): domain Eukaryota; kingdom Metazoa; phylum Arthropoda; class Insecta; order Lepidoptera; family Geometridae; genus Eupithecia; species Eupithecia inturbata. The sequence goes on along the minus strand of OY759177.1, from coordinate 13,109,808 downwards.
TTAATAACTTCAGTGCCAAAAACATTTAAAACTTATTAAAGTAAATTAATTAAGAATAAAACCAAGTGTTGTGGCTTGGAAATCGAGTGTATGCTCCTTTTCCTCAGTGGCATTCGTACGGTAAAGTAGTGTAGTGCATTGCATACAAATTTGTATTCGTACAGTGGTGTAAGAAGTGACGATGTCAGAACGATTTAAGGTGACGAAACACGACGAGCCTTCCGGTAAGGCGTTCAAGAACTACGGGGCCACTTCCGCAGAGGCCGATGTCGAGCTTATGGGGAAGCTACTCTCGGAATCAGGTCAGTGGGTTTTTTTTTTATGTTAGTAATCCCTGGGACACAAACTAACGGTCTACTGAGACGGCCAGCTTTTCTTTAATTTTTTCTTCTGCCATTTGGCATAATAGAAAAAAGGTTTATAACGATCGGTCGTTGATCAAGGAACCTATGATGGAGATTATGAATTCTTGTTATCATAAAAGAGACATCAAACTTATAAAGTTGATTATTTGTCAGGATGATGATGCGTTTCCGTAAACAGCGGGTTGCAGAGGATTTTTGAATGTTTTCAAAGCAACGTAATGCTGTTAACTCGCTACTTCTCCTGTCCACCGAAAAAACACCCTTCGGATGATTGAGACGCGCGCTAGAGCGTCAGGTTCGAAAAGAAACAGGCGACGCGACGCAATAGCATCGCTCGTTTCTTTTCGAACTTGACTAAACTATTGCGTTGGCCGATTCTCTTTTATCGGTGATGCCACTATAAACGAGCTTGGCTAGTTTTCACATTTATAAATTTGATCTTATTTAAGGTATAACCTGAGTACTTATAGAATGGGTTAGAATGACGTCATCTCTTATGCTATCCTTCTTATGCTGTTCAGTTAGAATCCGATGTAAGTGGGGCATCATGAGAGATGACATCATTCTCTATTCTATTCTTTCAGTAATCAGGACAACCTGCTATAAAGCTGTCTTACTTCTGCGTGTGGTACCCACGTAGAAAATAATAGATCCTGTAGGTAGCCATGGTATAACAAGCTCATGCTAGGTACATATACACAACTACACAAGTTTGGTACGACGATTTTTTTCCAAGAACATATTTTCAATGCTTCAGACGATCAAACGAAACGTGACATATACAAAGAAAGTATTTTTCCAATGTTTCTTTCACTCGTTATTTTTCTCAAGTAAATTTTGTCAAAGGAGCAATAATTCAGGACCATCCCATAAACATGTAGAGTAGTTAGATATATGTAGATACTGGCATAAGTATGTATGTTATTTTTCAAATGAAGTATGTACAGACCCAATAATGGTTGTTTTTTTTAGCACTGCACATTACGAGCTTCAAAAGCTTTTATGCAAAACCAAAGAGACTATCCAAACCACAAATTAATGTAGGTCTAACTGCGACAGCAATAATATGATTAAAATTAAAAATATTTAAATTTTTAGCTCAAACCATAAGCCAGTTAAATAATTCTGTCACACACAACGGCTGATGATGAACGGATTTAAGAGGCGAACTTAAGGGGTTGGTTGTCTAACTAGGCCTAGATCTCAATATTCACAGGATCCCCGTGGTAAAAAACTCGAATTACATAACATTCAACATTTTTATTTGGTTCCTTGAATGTGAGAAAACGATTGAGAAAAAAATACACGTAAGTGCATTGTTTCGCACATAATTTGGTCGAGATCTCAAGAATCCTGCGGTCTATTGAAATGAATAAGTCATTTCGCTTTGATTCGTAGGTAATTCAACTAATTATTACTAATTATTTGGTTGCTTGAACCAGTTTCTTTATAAGTTGTGTAGTTTTCTTGTAAATAAGCATACACTTGATTTTCGCGCTTACGCCGTTCCAAAAACGTATGCTCTGTTCCGGTCCTATGAACGCGAAATCCTATGCCTATCCTTTTCACAAAATGACACGCATTGCGTCCTCTTAATTAAATTTTGGCAGGGGGATAGATTTATATTCTAGAGAGAGTATAATACATTATGCTACTTTTTATCCCGGAAAAATGTGTGCGAAGCCGGTCGCTTAGCACAATTTTTGCGGAAGAGAAGAATTTTAGAGAAGCTCGTTCTTGATTAAAACTTTTTTTTGGGATAAACAAATCTCCATGGTAGACCCATGGAGTAGTCTTCTAGATTTGGTTGTGAATCAGTTTTTTACCGTGATATCCCGTTCGCTCCATCAGCTTTATTTAATTTATAGGACAAATGGGAAAATAAGAGCCTGAATTAAAAAAAGTCCCATTAATATGTCATGGGACGGGGGAACGGGATATGTAGTTATAGTTGCAGCGGTGGCAAAAAAATAAGTGTTTGTGTTGATATAAAATCTGGTTTAGTGGTAAATATATTAAGTACACGTGTTTGCAGTTACCTATAGTAACTGCAAACACTAGTAGGCAGATAATTCTCTTATTTAAATTAACCTATAAATAAAGTTATTGGTGGGTACTATTATTTTAAATCTTCAATTTATAGGTAAATGCATCGCAGTTATTAAGAAGTTTTAATAATGGTCTCAATTGTTCTCCTAGCTAGTCGTAGGCTTTTGAATCTGCAAAGTTTTTTTTTGCGCTTCGGGCGGGACTAATATTTTTACGATTTGTAGATATTTGATCGGTGTTTTCTGGATATTTTCTATGTATAATAAAAAAACAACACCTCTGTAATGTATTGTAAGTACCTACATCAGTTGTCTGGTACCCATAACAAAAGCTCTGCTTAGCTTGGAGTTATATGATGCTGTGTGGATTGTCCAGCATAATTTATTTATATATTATTGTGTATTTTTAGGTGCTTATAGATACATTTTTACTGATCACTATTTATTTTTATCACATGCCCAATCTTTTTCTTATCTTCAACTACGCTCTACCTAATGTATTTCATCGACCAGGACCAAGACCTAAGTCAATAGGCTTTCTATTTATCTACGCCTATAGAACCATGGGTCCTATAGTCCATTTCACATAAGAATCGTTCCCTGAAGGGTCCCTTTTTCTTTGTTTCACGGGTAAAATGATTTAGGACTGTAAATATTTTCGAATAATACACTAATAATATAAAGCCGATGTTTGGATTTTTGTTACCTTCACGCCGAAACTACTGAACGGATAGGGCTGGATTTTGCATAGAGGTCGTGTTATGCCTGGAATAAAACATAGGTTAATATTTATACAGTAAATAAATTCCCTAGGATCAACACATTTTTTTTCATAATAATTTAATGAAAAACACTAGATTTTCTAAAAAAACAAGTAACAAACATTTGTGAATTATTTTATAATGTTATATAATCCAAGAATGCGCGTATAAAATTGGTAAAGAAAAGAAAATCTTATATAAAAAAATAGATTTTTTGAACCAGAGAGATTCTGATTTCGATTTTTGGATTTTTTGGTTTTGATTCTGATTTTCGTACCTGTATTTTTTTTGTATTTCCCTTATTTTAAGTTAACATGTGTGTGGCTATAAATAAATTCTTTATTCTTCTTCTTCTTCTTTATTCTCCGGGGTGATTCTGGACCCCTCGGGGTCCAGAATGACCTTCTTTCGGCTCAGTACACATGTACGTGGCACCCAGTTTAAATACCTACAGGTAGTAAAGAAGTAGGTAGGTACTTGAATGTAGAAAGATATCGTCCAAATATAACGGTGGCTCTTGTCGGTAAACAGCGGCCGTGTTGACTCACATCATATTAGCTGACTTCGGGGGAATTCAATAATTGCGAGTGGTATAAAGCCACAACTACATTTTTTTTTATTAAATAGTTAATGCTGTTAAATCAACACAGCATCATCTAGCCCCAAGCTAAGAAGCGCTTGCGTGGGGCTATAAAATGGAAAATTACTCATCTATGTTTTTTGAGGTACATAAATAAGTGAACAAGATACCTTAACCTTATTATTTAATAGGCAACTTTTATCCCGTTAAACGCGAGCGAAGCTGTGGGCAGAAGCTTGTAATTTAATTGTTCTGTGACAGTAATTTTCACCTTTGCTAATATTGTTTAGGTTGGTACTTATTGTCGACGAACGATGTGGCACGGCGGGCGAAGGTCCGCCTGCGACGCAGGAGGTTGCGGGTTCGATTCCCGCCATGGGACAAATGATTGTACGATCTGCAATTATTTGTTCCGGGTGTTCTGGGTATTTTCCATGCATAATAAAAATATCTATCTATTTAATATTTGTATTAGGTATAACAGTCATCTAGTACCCATAACACAAGCTCTGCTTAGCTTGGGGCTAGATGATCCTGTGTGGATTGTCCAGCATTATTTATTTATTTATTTGTTACCCTTAAGGGACGCACTCTAAGACCCGTATTATAAAAGCTTGCTCAGTCATAGATCTAAGCTTGAGTGACGTTTTTGCCATAGTAAATCGTTACTCAAACATAGATCGATGAATGAGAAAGTTTTCATAATACGGCCCTAAGGCTCGTAGTCATCGATCTATGCTTAAGTCACGATTTTGTACGAATTATGCGTTACTCAAGCAAAGATTGATGACTGAGTGGGCTTTCATAATACGAGCCTAAAACTCATTAATTAGTGATTAACATTGTCTTGACCTTCGTCTAACCTCTGCATCTGCTCGACAATTCTAACCGATTTTATAACATGCATGGTTCTTGGCCGTGGCGGTTGTGGCGTAAGAATCGACCCCTCTAAGTCAGCCCGTGGTTAATGTCGTAAGAGGGAACCGAACAGAAGATCATCAGCTTCCTTCAGTGTATTTTTAACATCTCTATGCAAACCAAAACCCCCCCTTGTTTGGGGGAAGCATGTTCACTATGTCCAGCAGTGGATTGCTGATGATGATGGTACTATAAACTACTAGTTTCTGCCTGCGGCTTCGCATGCGTTTGTTCTATGGAAACGATTAAAGGTTATTTCTATCCCATGGGAACTGATTTATGGGGTAAAAAGAAGCCTACGTTTGATTCTAGGATTAGAATCACCTAAAATTTCAGCCCGATCCGTTCAATAGTTTTGGCGTGAAGAGATAACTAACATCCGTCCAAACATCCATACATCTAAACATCCAAACTATCGCATTTATAATATTAGTGAGAAGTGTGATAATGCTATGCATGTTTTTAAAAATCTCTACTAGGTATTATAAAATGTACGTTCTAGCTAGATAATAAAAAAATAAATAAAAAATTAATTCAGAAAACATTCAATGGATACGAGGAATGCTATAATATCCAATTTATATTTTTACCTTGACGTGTAGGTTTATTTTAGTGCTCTATTATATAAACCGTAAGTGGTTTCTATTTAACCTTCTGTATATTTTCTGATTATGCAACTTGAATGGCTTTTGTTTACTTAGAATCTTGCATCTTAACATACACCTACGATTTGAACTTGAACTACAAATTCCAATAACATTGACAACCTCTGTGGCACAGCGGGTTCGTTTCCGCCTAGGGACAAATATTTGTACGATGTCCTGGTGTTTTGGGTGTTTTATATGTAAGTATAATACTACATAGATAGATAGGCTATCTATGTAGTATAAAGTATATCAGTTATTTAGTACCCATAACGCAAGCTCTGCATAGCTTGGGACTAGATGATGCAGTGTGAATTGTCCAGCATTATTTGTTTATTTATATATTATTACTATATTGGTCCACACAGGTACCACACAAACGAAACTGAACGTAATTGACAGCACTAAAAATAATGCCCTCCCATTTGCTACCGCCCGAAATAAGTCATCGTTTGTAGTACTCTCAAATTAGTTTAGTTTAGTTTTTGTGTTTAAATAGAAGCCAGTGCCTATCATCCAAATCAATTTAATACACCGAGAAAAACCAAAACACTTTTACACGTTCCCGAAAGTGGACGTTGCTCATTGAATTGTAAATTCGAATTTTCACAGCGCTTCAAGCTTGCAATTTTATCACTGCATCGGAAAATCCGCTTTAATGCCTCTTCATAAAGAGTTTTGTTATTAAGCAGGTTTTTCTTTGTGGATAGGCTTTGTGTTTTTCATTGTGTAGTTTTGAGCCGATTATATTCTGGAAAGACCTGTTAACAAGTTGTTATTTTGTTGTGGACGGAGTAACTTCAGATTGATTACTCGGCGGAATTAGAGAAACGGAGCAAATTTGTTTTGCGATTTCTTAGGGGTATAATTTAGTTTCTCTGTCATTTGTTTAGCCTTCAATTTATTCGTGTTTATCTACAAGATCATGATTTGAATACCATTCTAATCTTACCATCGTAAAGTAGGTGCGGTGACTATAGTCATTTGTTCAACAAGTGAGCAAAACGATTTTTTGTTGCATGTGCCGATATTTAATTCCGAGCTAGCGAAGCAGTCTAGAGTAGAGTCACGAGCGTAGCGAGTGGCTCTAAAGTAGACTACTGAGCTAGTGAGGGATTTAAAAGACACGAAACAAAAAACTACTTATTTACTTATTCTGTTTTTTGGCGGCGAACAAAGAGTATCAATAACTTATTACACCATCGAAATTTAGTACAGCATTCTGAAATCAAATTACTTTTTTCAACATGTTGAATAATATCCTTTAATCCACATGTGTGCAAACCGATTTTGTTTACTGTTTTTGAGCAGCAAAGTCACCGTTTTCGAGCGAGTGTTGAAAAGTAAATATACCTACAGGATACAAAATCATTTATTTGCATGAACTTACCCAAGCAATACGTTGTACAAAAGAATGAGAACCATTATGTTCTACCGTGAAGATGGCGTGCAAATGTCAATTTATTTATTAGTCCTTCAGCTATTGATAAAAACCCCTCATTTTACTCTAACTTCAACCAGTGTCTTGCCAACTTCGACCTAGGGGGCTGACACATGGTGGCTTATCAAGGACAAAATCGGGAATTATTATTGTAAATTTAGTTATAGTTATTGTACGTGCCTAACTTTGTATGTGTGTGCCATGTATTGTCTAATAAATTATTTAATTTTATTTTTTCATTTCATTTAATGCTATAGTGCCCATAGATTACCCCCAATTGGGGGTAATCTGTGTATAGAGCAAACCATGCTCAACATCACACTCATAAGGCTAGCCTCGACAGGCCGGCATCGGATGGTCCGCGCTAATCGCATCAGACGGGTGGTGCGTCTACTTTAACCGCAGCATCCGGACTACCGACCATTTGCAATTTTTTCAAAGTAATAATGACGTCATCTGCATGAAGCAGCTGGCATTGCCGACAGTCAGATGCGTTCGCTCTGTGCGGTGTGGATCAGTGGACGCACTTCTATGGAAAACCATACAAAGAATATTAAAATAGTGCGGCGCTTCCGATGCTGACCTGTCGGCGCTAGCCCGTATACGGAGCTTTACCTATCACGTAACAATGTCAGTACGTAGGTAAGTAATTCCTCTAGATATATCAGCCTTATTCCTACCGGCCAGCTGCCTTTATAACAGTGTCGTGTTCAGGCATCAAATTTAATTTCCCGGCGATGGTGATACGCACTTCGTATTACTGGTATTATGTAAGATGGTGGCGAATATCGTGACTACTAGAAGTATTCATGGAAATATCGTTGACAAAAGTGTGTGAAAACTTTGCTGGGTATGATACTTAGACTGGTGGAAGGTTCTAGGATTTGATTTGGTTGGAGATTTGGTTCTAGGATTGCGAAGTATTGTCATGAGACAAATCTCTAAAACCGTCTGCCGAAGTAATTCTTCGACATATTCAATATTCAATTAGCAAACGCGACAACAATGAGAGGTTTTCGATTTGGCATTCATTTGTTCCAAGTAGCTCAACTTCAACTTCTTGTCAGATGGCTCTGCGTCTGGTTAAGTAGCTCAATAGATGGCATAGAATGGCCACTGGCAGTAAGAGGGTTCGAGGTTTAATTACATTTTGAGATAATCTATGGTTAACCCTTGGAACTCAAACCTTTTTTGTTTTGTGGAGTATTTTATTCGTCCATGGTCCATGCAAACTTTATGATTTTGATCTTCCAGGTTTGATTTATGTTCCTCTAATTTGACATACTGTCAATAAGCCCCATCTATCGAACTATTTGCAATTTATCTGTTTATAATTCATACGTTTTAGACAGCGTTTTAGGCAATCCTAAAACCCATCATTGTTACATAATAGAATAGCGGTTACCATGCACCAACAAAGCAATATGAGACAGGTTTTCTGTCTTGTTTGGACACCGTTAATGTGCATTTGTAGCATATCCTGCCACAGAGGTATTCCAAGAAACCTTTTAAATTTCGACGAAACTACTACTACGTACATCAGTACGTCAGTTAGTACCTACCCTACTAACGAATAAATAATCGAATAACCAGAAATGGGGGAATGGTTGGAATAGCCAATTCATTCGTGCTATGGACGGACGACTGTGTAAAATAGTTTGGTATAATAATAATACTATAAATAAAATTCTTGAACAATGGAATATTTTTTAAATTTTATTTTGAGTTATTTTTTATATTAGTTTCTGCGCTGCTTGCTATTCCCGGATAAAAAGTATCTTATAATTTAATCGGATTACGCTAAACTGTGGCTCTACACTACTTTTGACTAATGTGGCGCGGCGGCCGAAGGTCCGCCTGCGACGCAGGAGGGTGCGGGTTCGATTTACGCCTTAGGACAAATGTTTGTACGATCTGCAAATATTTGTTGCGGGTTTTCTGGGTTTTTTCTGCGTTATTTTAATAAAAAATACCTGTCTGAACATAAAGCTTTAGGTATGTACATACTGTTAGTTATTTTCCAATACTACGCCATTTCAACGTACAGTACCTACAACGAATAATGAGCTCTTTGAAAGCACTTTGAATTCCTATAAATAGCAGTGGAAAACAAAGGAATATGCTGCAGCGAGCTTCTGCTAACGGAATTTCAATTTGAAATGTCCTTCATGCCATCGAACCAACAAGAGCTTTACTTGTTAATGTTATCAGGAACGTCAATAAGATAAGAGTAGATACTCTTATCTAAACCTTAGATTGAAATAAAAGCTCTACCCAGAAAAAAAAATATAGTTTTTTATCTAGGACTTCTGTTGGAGAGAATGGGGGCCATACGTAGATTTATGAAAAGAGTGGTAAGTATAAATAAATAAATAATGCTGGACAATCCACGCAGCATTATGTAGCCCCAAGATAAGCAGAGCTTGTGTCATAGGTACTAGATGACTGATTGACTTAATAGAATACATTACATAGATATATTTTTTATTATACATTGAAAATACACGATACCGTTTACCCCTGCCGAATTTCATTACGATCCCTTCAGCCGTTTAGGCGTGAAAAGGGTACAGATAGATAGACAAAGTTGCTTTCGCTTTTATAATATTAGTAAGTATGGATATCCAATTACATATTATGTATAAGTATCAACAATCAGCTGACAATAACAAAATTAATAACGTTGATGATCGAGCGGTCACATGAGTTGATAGCTTATCGGGCCGCTGTGAGTCGCGACCTCGCTGAATGACTGCCGTTGTTATTTTCACATCATTATGATACTTTATCACTTGAATAGCGCTTTATTTTGTGTTGACTTAGACCATGTAATGGTCAGCGTTTGGGAAACTGCGTCGAGTCTTCTCGTCATCCATACCGCAATGCTTGAAAACGAAAGTTTTCAACCAGTGCGTCCTACCCGTTATGACCTACGGAGCTGAGATGTGGACACTCACGGTAGGGCTGGTCCACCAGTTCAAAGTCGCTCAGCGAGCTATGGAAAGAGCTATACTCGGTGTTTCTCTGTAGGATAGGATTCGTAACGGATACATCCGACAGAGAACCAAAGTTATCGACATATGTAGCTCAGAGAATTAGTAAGCTGAAGTGGCAGTGGGCCGGCCATATCTCGCGAAGAACTGACAACTGCTGGGGTAAACGTATTCTCGAGTCGGCAAACGTAGTGTACGACGCCCTCCAGCCAGGGGATGACGATCTGCGAAAGACTGCAGGCAGATGCTGGATGCGGCAAGCTGAAGACAGGGCGCTACGGCGCTCACATTAGGGGAGGCCTATGTCCAGCAGTGGACTAAGATAGACTTATGATGAATAGACCATTACTGTTGACATGTTAGCCGGGCTATCGAGTATCGGTTCAGAGAAAAATTGGTACAGAGTGATTACACACCAAATTCACACAGCCCGGTGGCGGCGGCAGGTGGATGTGACATTAACAGTGTATGAATCAATAATATCAAAACAAATCGGTTATTTCTGACACAATAAAATTTTAAAATATAATATTGAGTCCGCAGGATCACTAGCCTGAGCTGTATTACAGGACCCGAGGCTTCTCCTATTAAATAACAGTATTGTGTTTTATTTATTAGACTATTTACAAAATGTAAATCTATAATATTTCTTAAAACTAAAAATGAAAAATATAATGCATTAAAAATATTCAAAAGTTAAGGTTATAAGTGTTATAAAACTAAATAAACTATTATTATACAACGTGAATAGAACTTTTGGCTTTTTAAAAATAAAAATTTACTTAGTATTAATAAAAAGCAAGGAACTAAATTAAATCTAACCTCAGAAAATTCTAAACAAATACATACATACATAAATAATAAATAGTTAGTATAAATACATAAATTTATTGGTTAATATTATAACGAATCGTACCGTACATAATATTAAATATTTCTAAATAGGTAGATACTACATTAAAAGTATAGTTTAGTAAGCATTTTTTTTATGCCATCGTAATCATAATTTTAAGCCAATTTATTAGTACTTTTTGAATTCAAATGTTTTAGGGATTTTACATTATGGCCTTTATTCAGTTTGTTGTACAGTTGGGGGACAATGAAGTTAAATTGCTTATTGGCAAAACGGGACTTGACGCTAGGACAGGACATCGATAGATTCTTTTTTTAGGTTCTGGCAAATGCTAGTCAAGCTGTACTTGCGAGTTATGTAGAAGAATTGATCTCTAACGAGAGTGGCATAGTCACTGTGTGACAAAACTCCATAATAAATAAAGATATTAAAAAAAAAATGGAATTACCTTTTTATGGTATCGCTTAAGACTTTCTACTAATTTTCTTAAACTTCCTTTTTTTTCTTAAACAGACTTCCTTAGTAGAATGTCTGTAGGGGGGATACAAAAGAATTTTAAGGACAGCCCTTTGGGCACGTTCTGCCGCAATAAGGGGTGTTTTCGCGGCAGTCTCCATGAACAGATACAATATCTACATATACTTTCACATATAAATTTGGATACATAATTTTTCATCAGCAATAGTTCTTAATGTTTTAAAACTATAAATGAGGTTCCTAATTCGGGAAGTTAGTGCCGTAATATGAGGATTCCAATTCAGCTAGTCGTCAATAAGCACTCCAAGGTACTTTATAGAATCGACCTTGGAACGAGTAGGGCAGCAACATGTCTGTCGTGCAGTGCTTATGTTGCTGGGGTAGGTGTGAATTTTAAGATCAACAGTATAAGGACACCCATATCTTGTCTTACTAAAGCACATGTACATATTTAGTTTTGCTAGTATTTAATGTAAGCAAACTTCTTTCTAGTCAATGAGTAACAACCGCAAGATCATTTTCTGCTAGGAGAGTTGTCTTTGGCCATATTTTATCATGTATGAGGAGCACAGTGTCATCCGCAAACATAAGAAGGTCGAGTCCATTCAGGGTAGTGCTACATAGATCGTTTATATATATTAGGAAAAGAGTTGGTCCTAGTGTACTACCGTGTGGTACACCAAATGTAAACGGAGCACTCTCACTCACATTGCCATCGACCCTAACTTGTTGAGACCTTCCTGATAAGTAGTCGGTGAACCAGTCGAGTACGATTTCCCTAATACCCACACCATCCAATCTAGACAAGATTATTGGTATAGATACTGTATCGAACGCCTTCTGTAGGTCTAGGAAGATGCCAATACAGTTATCGCCATTATCTAGGTATGTTTTAATTAGTGATACAGTAAGCGTTAGCACGGCGTCCTTGTCTAAAACCATATTGATTGGTGCTTAATGGGTTGTTGTTCTCCAAGTGTCCCCGGAGCCTTTTATTAATTAGCTTTTCTATTATTTTGGAGAGCGTGGATAGCAAAGAGATTGGCCTATAGTTTGACGGGTCTTTCCTATCACCGGCCTTGTATACAGGGCTGACCAAAGCCTTTTTAAAAAAAGCTAGGAAAGTACCAGTGTAGAAGCTCAGATTACAGATGAAAGCATCCGGCTCAGCTATAAAAGCTAGGAACTTTTTTAGCAAAAACCGTTGTAATTTTGTCCCAGCCCGGCGCGCTATGTGTATGTGTCTTTAGTTGACAAACCATAGACCTGACCTCTGTCGGATCCGTAGGTAGAATGGATATGGATTTGAGAGGTGCAGGTAGTAAGTTCAACTTGTGTGGTTTTAAGTTTAGTCAGCGTTTCGCTTGCAAGTTTGTCACCAATAGACGTAAACTAGTTGTTGACTTCGTTATGTGATGCAGTGGGGCTATTTCTTATATTCAAAAGATCTAGAGGAGGCACTTTAACAGGATAAAAGTTACATACTTCCTTTATTACCTTTCAGGTTTCTTTTATGAGTCCTTTTTCTTTTTCTAATTTATTTTTGTAATATATAATTTTAAGGTCTTTTAATATTCTTCAACTTATTTTATATGGCTCTGCGTCTGGTTTGAAACACTTCTGGCAATGTCTGCCAGATTGCGCACGTATGAACATTGTAGGCAGCCGACGGTGTTATGATTACGTACTTGTCGGTGGCTCACCGACTTTGGTGTGTCCTTCCTTTGTGGACTCTTTTAGGTACAAACGGAAAACCGTCGACGAATAAAAGAGCATCGAGAAGTCTTACTTAAATTAAAATAGTTTTGGCTGTTTGTGACAACGGATAATGGCTCCCTTTGGTTTATTTCAATTTCAACTGATTCGTATAGGCTTGTACAGGCTGTCATCACAAACGTCAGTTTGTTATTTGTTGTCAAAAGCCGTACTATGTGATAATTCGGCTTACATTTAATAACGCCCTTAGATACTACATAGGTTTTAGATAAGTTCTTACTTTTTTTTTAAGTAAAAGGAACAGAGCCGGTTTACAAGGTTCCAAATTAAATATTCTACGAATTGCAAAATTTTCATTTTGCAATTCGTAGAATAAACGTTTCATTTCAAGGGCGGATCTTGGCTTTGCGCCTAAATATTTCTGCCATCATACTTATTATTTACTTACTTATCATATATTTTTTTGTTGGTCTGAGTCTAATTTTTTCTAACTTAGGCCTAACAATATTTTTAGAAAACTTCTGATGCTAAATACAGCTTTTTCGTCTTCGAGGCCAGCGAAGTGATGTGACAGCCAAAAGAATAAAATAAAATAGCCTCATTTGAATTCGCAATTATTGAAATAAAATCGTTACTTTTAAATTAAGTTGGTATGTTATAAATTATGTAAGTACATACAATTAGAATAAACACCTAATTGTAATGTAAGTACATACGATTAGAATAAATGCCTAATCCTATGCTAGCTGAATGTGTAAACGCCCATCTAACAATAATTGAATGCATTAAGTGTCAAATTAGCGCGAAGCGTTATTTCTGTCTGTAGGTTTTATTCTAATTACAATTAAACTGAATTTAACCTAAACATAACCCACAAAAACCACACAGTTTCGACACAAATATTCGCAAGCTGCAGTCATGTATAAAATTGTATTGTTACGTGTTCATAGATAGAAATCTTTGTGACTGGATTTTATTTGTCATGGGACTCAAAACGGCTTCCTTTGACTGGTCAACATCACATAAAAGCATTATTCTCAGCTAAATAATTTCTTTGACCCTTTTTTTTTGTTGGCCGCCAGATGTGTCCTAGTGGACAAGATCCCTCAACACATTTGGACCCAAATACAAACTACCTGTAGAATTTAGAAAAAAACTTTATTTTCTTACTAATGGCGATGGGAGGCGAGACAGAAACATTGTACAAAAAAGCTAAAAACACAAACTTTCTTATAATAAAAAAACCACAGTACAAGGACTATGGGCTTGTGTAGTATTTTTCAATATATCCTCTTTCAACGCACAATGTTTTAATGCATTTATTGCATTGACTTTAGCTTTTTATGGTATTCGACGCATCGTAACTGGCTAGATATATATAAGTTAATAATATAAATATTTATTTATATCATTAACTTGAGTAGGTACTAAATGTTTTTTTTTGTACAAGTGTAAAGCTTGCTAAACATTGTAACAAGTTTAACATATTTGTAGAGCTAGGACTATTATTACAACGTACATAAAGTAATAGTTGATGTATTAATACTTAAAAATTCAATAAAAAAATAAGAAATTAAAACTGGCTCGGTAGTTTTATGGGGAACGGCCCAACTCCATCAGTGCTTATACTAGGCACCATTGAAGAAGGTTTACACCGTCTTCCATCTGGTCTTTCAGAACCTGCAACCATCAAATCGAATCGAATCAATCGAATCAATATAGCTCGGCGAAACTGGAGCTGGTCCATTTTATTTTCAGCGGACATGATAATGAGACGCCATGCATTAGCTACAGCCAAATCTACCATGTAGGTAAATAAGACCTACCACCATTTTTGGTCTCGTTTTGCTGATCTAGGTATATACATCAATAAAAGACGAAATACTGGTCAGCCTGAGCAACTCCTCCCATTCCTTTATTGTTATTTTGGAAAAGAAATGATATGTCCAAGTATAAGTTAGTATAAGTTGTTTGTAGTGTAAGTAGGTTCAGATTTAGAGGTAAATCGGAACCTACTTACACTAAACACAGACAAAACAAAATACCTGACTTTCACACTCCGCAATAATAAATTACCAGATACACTCTTGTCTATCAAGGCCAACTCAATAAACTGTCTAGTACCTCCACCACAATCAACTTGTCTTTGTCCTGCACTTGATAGTTGTGAGACGATTAAGTCCCTTTCTTTATTAAAACATTGTAAGTACCTATTATAATATATAAATATTATTATATGTATTATTATATAGTGCAAGTTTTATTATTAATTGCAGTACCTAGTTTATATATCTTAGATAAATTATAGCACGCCTTTTTGTTTTATTTCTACCATGTGTGGTTGGCAGGTGGAAAACGCCATCGGCATTAAGCCCACCTTTTGTATACTTTTGTTAAATGTGTGCAATAAAGTATTTAAATAAATAAATAAGTAGGTACCAGTAATTGCAAACATGTTAAATTATACTTGTCATATTAAACAACTAACATGAAATTTGAATTTAGAATTTTTTCCGAAAGGTTCGGCATGCCGCAAATGTATCATAACTAAGATTATTGTACCAAACTCTCTGTCACTCCCTTCTTACCTATACCGTCATGGAGTGGAACCGCAAAGTCTTACGTATTACCACTAGAGAGAGCACAAAGGGCTGTTTTAAAAGTCGCCTTTTCTCTCCCATATACAGATACCCGACGACATAGCTATATATATATATGGTGAATGCAAAATCCTCACCTGTAGAGAAATCTTTACGCAACAACTAATTTTAAAACAACATCTTCCACCAAAGCTTAAAAAGTGTAGTAAAGTAGGCGTAGAGATATGACTTTCCAAACTCTTAGCTCTACAACTACTTTTGCACAAAAACATAGCTCTTTTCTAGCCCCATATTATCTACAACAAAATAAATAAACCGGTCAAAGCTTAACGATTACCGTAAATCCCTAACCTATGAACAGACAGAGGACTTATTTCGCAGAATATCTTGAAATAGCATTTAATCCCTAATCCATGAAATTAAATACCACTTAATCCACCTTAATCCCTAATACACATAATATCTACCCAGTAACTTATGTATATATAAATTAAATTAAATATATATTTTTAGAGTAATTAATATTCTTTTTAACCATTTCGTATGTACACCAAGTTAGTAAAAAACCTATGTTAGCCAGAGCAGGAGCCCTCGCTTCTTCATACAAGTTTTTACTTAGTAAGAGCGAGGAACTCACTAGCGATGCCTTATAATTGGGTCTTTTTCACACATCAGGGACAAACTATCGAAACCTGTACTTATATTTTAGAAATGCTGATGTGTTACATAGGACGAAATAAACATTTTTATCTAATCTTTTATCTACCTTTCGTCGTTCTGCTGAGCTCCATCTTTTTAAACCCAGAAAGAGCCCAGAGGGTTCACAAAACCATGGTTTGTACCCATGGTACAAACCATGATTTTGAAACACTGCACTCGAGCCACAATTTGGTTGGATGTATCGAACCGATAGTCAAAATTTGCTCTGGTCTTCACGCACACTTCAACTCTCCCTGGAATACCACGCGCCAACATGTTTTGCTGGAAAGCTACACTGTTTGGTAATGCAAATTCGTTTTGTAACAAACCGCAACACAATAGTGAAAGAATGAGGGTAGTTGAAAATATGGCCCAGATCTAGAACAGCGGGCTTAAATGGGTTAAAGCAAAATGTTTGTCATTGAGTTTTGTCTACACTATTTCCATGGAGAACGGTCCGAACTAAGACTAACGTACTACATTACTGTCTGTCTATCTTTCTGTCTATCTGTCAGTCTATCTGTCTGTCAGTCTGTCTCTGTGCCTGTTTACCTTTTCACGCCTAAACCGCTGAACGGATCTTAATGACAGTTAGGGAGATAAAATGGTATCTCGGGGACGATACCATTTTATCCATAGGCTACTTAAAAAGCGACTGTGAAGCCGCGGGCGGCAGCTAGTAAGGAATATTTTGCAAAAAACTTACTAAATATTACGTAGTCCTGTGGCTCATCAGCAGCGTGTCAAAGTGGATCTTGGCCTCTGACACAAAACTTCTCCAGGCGTATCGGTTCCAAGCTTTCTCTCTCCAGCTTAGCGAATTCACGGAGATCGACCTCAACCTCGTCAATACGTAAATACAAACAGTAATTTATTTTTAACTAGCTGCAGCCCGCGGCTTCGCACGCTATTTTCTGGAATAAAAGGTAGCCTATGTCCGGCCCCGGGATACCATCTATCTCGCTGCCAAATTTCACCGAGATCCGTTCAGCCGTTCTTGAGTTATAAATAGTGTAACTAACATGACTTTCTTATATATATACTATATATATATATAGATTTAGATTAAAAAACAGCAACAGAATATATTTTTTTGACCTAGAGCGGTAGGGTTGATGCCTCAATGGTGTTTAAAACAATCGACTGATATATTGTGTGGATTGTCCAGCATTGTATTTATTTATTTATATTTATATTCTGTGTCAAAGACCCCTTTTTACATTCGTAGGTACCTAATGGAGGAAAGCTTGTAAACAATGCCTGCTGTAATGCAAGTGTCGAAAGTGATAGTGGGAATGACTAAACACTACCTACCTACGACTCCCATATTCGCATGTAGTGGTGTTAATTGCATAAAAAATATAAAGTTCTACTAAAATACGCGCGCGGTCAGAATGGGGCGGAACATTGTCAAAGCAAATATTGTACGTAACATTTTTCATACAATCTGCACGTTGTCAAAATAGGTTAGAATATAACTTTGTCAGAGTAAATGTCTGATCGCTTTCGTTTCAGTTTGAAATGGTTCCAGGACAGGATGTTATAAGCACAAGCGTTCTTAGATAAGTGACCCCCCAGACGCAGCCGGGTTCCAGGTCTCGTTAGTAAACATAAGTTTTGGTTTTATAATTTTAATTTAATTTATTTTTATAGAACAGTTTGCCTTCAGCTTGCTTGTCTTCATTTTACCGAAACTTACTAGATGAAAATATTTCTGGATCAGTAGAAATTGACTTCAAACTTAACAGGGGGGTTACTTATCGATAAACGGCACTGTACAAGGTAAACAGGTACGAGTATCTCCTACAATTAAATTGATCTACATGTCGTAGTTTTTGTTGCTTTTACTAAAACTCTCGGTTTTGATAGAAACTAAACGAGATGATGCTCGCACAAAGGGAGCTGATTGCGTACCTTGCTAACCTACTCACACTTGGTCGATTTCTAGGTAGTTAGAGGTTGATTCCCAACAGCTGACCACAACAGCAACTGGCTATTAATTGGCAGTTAACAGTCAGTGCTCCTACGAATTTAAATTGAGCCCTTAAGCTATCTCCATACGTTTATAACTACAGTGTATATTTACATGGCAACAGCCAATAGGCACTAATATACGTACTACCTACCATTCTCTCAGCTAATTCAGCTTTAAGAGATGGAGAGAGAAAAAGAAGGCCGATCACAATTAACTTTAAATAAGTTCAAAATCCAGAAAACAGTAAAACAGACCAAGCTAGTCTGTTACTAGTTGTAATTTTTTAACGTATCTTTATTGTGATTATGCTTGTTTTTTGCCCAATAAGGAACAAGATTTGTCAAATGCGAGTGTGACTCGCGAGCCGAGGGTTTCGAAGGGTTGTCAAGTATACCAATATGTACTATAGGTATGGTTAGAGACTTTGCTATTTGATGAATAGCAAAAAAATAAGGTACCTACATTTCAGATGTATCGGTTTGCAAACTTTGGAGTACAGAGGGCAATAGTAGAATTTTTCGAGTTTTTTAAAAATATTTCAGAAAGTATGTAACCTACAGGAATATCAAAAACTGTTTTGAGATGTTAAAACCGATACCTTATATTTGATACACCACTCGGTGAGGTAGCCCCCCTTTTGAAAAAAATCCGCCCCCTTTTAACCATTTTTCTAAAAGTTTTCTACATATAGACTTCACTATATTTTGCCTGTAAAATATAGATCCATATCTACAAACGCTACATACATTTCAGATGGATCGCACTGCAAACTTCGGAGTTGAGGGGCGGGGGAATCTTTCGAGTTTTTTGAAAATATTATAAAAAGTATGAAACCTACAGAAATTTAAAAAAATGTCTTGAGAGGTACAAACAGATACATTTCATTTGACACCCCACTCGGTGAAAAAGCCCCCCTTTTGAAAATTATCCCCCCCCCCCTTTTTTGAATAATGGTCAAAAGACCATTATTCAAAAAGAGGTCTACTTACAATTCTCAAATTACAATTCAATAATAAAAACAAATTAGAACTAGTATTTACAATTGAAACAATTAAGCTAACTGCAGACTGTTGCAAACAATCTCCAGGTAGCTCAACTGATCCATATCAATACCAGTCGGAAGCGTCCCCAAGACGCTGGCTGCATTGCCCCGCTGTATGGCAATGCTGATGCGCTGCGCCAGATACTCGCCACCTCTCGGGACACGCGTCGCGTCGACCAGACGCTCAGATAACTTTTTAAAAACCCGGATGGCCTCGGTACCCCACGGACCTAGGGTCTTAACCCCAAAGGGAGCAAATGTGTAGGCTGTGTCGAGACCTGCATATTTGCGTCTCTTGAGATCCCCGGCCAAATCTGCCGCCGCACCAGCCCTCACGGATGTCCTCGGAAGGTGGGAAGGCGCAAGTGTATCGACGCATGTAGCGTCCCACACAATGGGCCTCCCCAACTCCCATGGGACTAATGTCATGCTGTCGGGCCTCTTACCATCGTCACACAACAGACCATTGGAAATTTTTAATTTTCTCTACTACAAAGGACTGAAAAAACTCATCAAGAATTGGTGAACCAAGGAGGCGAAGTGAGTGGCTACATCTAAACTGTTGTGTTGGTAGACTTCTCTATATTTTTTCTGTAAAATATATATCCATATCTGCAAACGCTACATACGAGATGTTCAAAAAGACGAGGGGAGGTGTAAGGACAGAAAAAGCGATGCCATACGGGTTTCGAAACCGATCTCCGATTTCGAAACCCTAAAAATGGGATTGCGATAGAGAGGAGAGGAAGAGGTTTTATTGGATTCAAATATCAACCTTCGTATACCAAACAAATGCCACGAAAAGATATAAGTAAGTCACTAGAAAAGCAGCCATTTTATACGGCAAACAGTTCCCAAATGTTGTTTCAATCTGTTGGAAGCAAAGGTATAGAAATAACACACTGCCGCCGACTGTTAAAATATAAACACAAATTATTAAACAGTTCCGGTGACTTCATCACGCTTACGCATTCAGGAAAATATTCCATTCCATTATTAGGGGCTTCTTTAACTCGCTTTATTTTGAACTATTCCTCTCATATTTAATGATTTAGGACCAATAGAGGTGTACCAATTTTAGTTTAAGAAAGTTAAATTCATACAAATATTATAAAATCGAAAGTAACTCTGTCTGTCTGTCTATCTGTGTGTGTTTGTGTCTGTCTGTCTGTTACCTTTTCACGACTAAGCGGCTGAATGGATTTCAATGAAATTTGGCAGGGAGGTAAATAGTATCCCTGGGACGGACATAGGCTACTTCAAAAGTGCATGCAAAGCCGTGAGCAGCAGCTAGTACTAAATAAATAAATTTATATTGATGGGCAATCTATACAACTTCATCTACTTACCAAATGTAAGCAGTACTTGTGTATAGTAGGTAAATAGTTTACATAATATTAGCATCTTAAAACTTTACCTGGAAATGTATTTATGATAAGCTAGATCATCATCATCATCAACCTATCTTAGTCCACTGCTGGACATAGGCCTCCCCCAAAGAGCGCCATAGCGCCCTTTCTTCAGCTTGCCGCATCCAGCATCTGCCTGCAGTCTTTCGCAGATCGTCATCCCACCTGGACGAAGGGCGTCCTACACTACGTTTGCCGAGTCGCGGTCTCCACTCGAGAACACGTTTGCCCCAGCGGTTGTCGGTTCTTCGCGAGATATGGCCAGCCCACTGCCACTTCAGCTTGCTAATTCTCTGAGCTATATCGATAACTTTGGTTTTGGCTAGGTCATGTGACTATTCAAATCGATTTATTATAAGCTTGCAATCCTGTACCAGTCTTGTAGACCCCTAATCACGGAGATACAGCTAGTGTACACGGGTCAGGGTAATTTTGATTCATATGCCTATTTGAATTCTCAAAATAAATTTGCATTTCATAGTAATGTTTACTCAATTGGTAGGTAAAGTCACATGATCGGAAAGTCAACGGACTTGGGCTGATTTTAGATTTACGCAAATATTTCGCGTTGTGTGAGGATGTTGTTGAATTGTTGATGTTGATTGATGGCAGCGGAAAAACGCCAATTTTACAACGTGTAATCACTCGACATTATAATCACACGAAGATTCTGTTTCAGTCCTATCCTAGCCCATCTTTTAGTTCGGATTTTTTCTGTCTGTTTTTATGTAAAAATAACAGCTTTTTTATGCATACGATACAAGGTATTTACCAAACAAAACACCAAATTTTAACAATTTGGTGTGTGTGTTCGTTTTGGCTGGTCCCGAAACAGCTTATCTGATTTTAAAGGAACTTGCACTGCAGATAGCTTATATTGTTCTGTACAAAAACTAAACCCATGGAATTGTTCAGGGTAACGAGGAGGTGGACCGATTACCAAAAGAGGTAATTTCATCAGGTGCAGAAACTTTTATTATACCAGAATACTCAGATATTTTCCATAAACATAACTTAAAAATTTTTGAGAAATGGAAAAAGCATTATAATAATATTTCAGACACAAAGAAATATTAACATAATGTTTTTTTCCATTTCTCGAAGAAATATTAACATAATGCTTTTTTTCATTTTAAGGAATTTGGTATAGAATTGTACAAATCTTTAAGATCACATGTGAAAACGCACTTTGAGTTTAATTTGTTAAATATTGGCATTTTTTAAGCATCTTAGCCGCCCCGCTCTGTATGGCGACCAGGATTCTGTATAAAATGGTTTGACCAGGGCTGACGAGGTCAGTCTTTGGTTAAAAGCCCTGTTAAAATATATGATTTAAATAAATAAATAAATGAAAATTCTACGCGGGCGAAGCCACCGGCACAGAGATATGAGTATAAATAAATAAAAAGTTATGATTCCAACCAATCGCAATATTTTCTACTTCTCCCGTCTGTAGGTACCTAAACAATATAAAAGAAAACATCACCGGTAAGTTTTCCTACAGGGAATAAAAATTCATCCTGCGTAAACGATGCCCTTTGGCTAAACATTGTGCTCGCTTTTGTAGAGTCGTATTCATACAATATTTACTGGGTGAGAGCGGTTTATATTGACCTTTTGTATCCTAAGGATATTGATACTTATCAGATACTCAGAAGTTAAATTAATTTTGATATAAACTAACAATCCAGAAATAATTTATATGATATGCCACGAGGAGGAAAAAATACTGGTAGAGTTATTTATAAATAACTTTTTTGTAGAAGTACTTTCTACTTTTTTAATCGTCAACATATTTTAGAAGTGCGCTCAAACAAAAAAGAGCTGAGCTAAGCCACGGACAGACAGACATACGTACAGACACGGCAAAGCTATAAGGGTTCTTGCTGACTTTGGAACCTTAAAAAGGAAGATGAACGTCATATAATAGTGTATAGTGTCTGTATCTCTGCAGTGTTTGTTCCTCATCAGCTCAGGTACGTTGAAAATGCCTTCCCCAAATGAGGGAAATTTCGTAACCACTACGCTTGTCAGGCAGGTTGATGATCGCGGTATCAGAATGTGTCAAAAATACACAGGAGGAAGCTCCTGCCCTTCCTCTTGTAGGTTCCCTTAGTAGGCTCTTACGACATCCACGGGCTGAGTTGGAGAGGTAAATTCTTACGACGGACGTCACGGCAATATAGTCGACAGCAACGTTTGTAGGTACAGTGGTGTTCATCGTTAACTAACCCCCCTGGCGGGTGTCAAGTCTCATAATTACATCAGTTTTGGTTAAATATTATATAATTTTCTCTCTAAATTTCTTCATTTTGTAGAAAGATTCTAGTTTTTTAATAGTTCTGTATTCATAAAAATCGACTTCAAACGTAACAGAGGTGTCAACTAACAATGAACGCCACTGTACAATCATCTTAACCAACAAGTGGCTATTCATAGCACCCTAAATAATGTAACAAACTATTATTATTCCAAAAATGAGTACAGCGACCTGTTGAAGGTAGATAAAATAGATACGGGCACTTATAGCCAGTGTTCAGTTCTGGCATGCCGCCAAATAAAATCCCCTAGAAGGCCAGTCTATATAATAAAATATAGGAAATTGTGGAAATTTTGAACTTTAATTTCCTCCGAATGGAAAAACTGGTAGACTACAAATTGCATCCATTCTTGTGGCTGCCAACGCCTAACTTAGGTAGAAACTATAGGGTTGGTTAAATCGAAGGGATGTGATGTGAATATACAAGAAGTTAATTTATCGGTATGTTTTTTTAAATATTCGGTCAGCTGGAAAAATGATCTAAAACGATTTGGAGCATATGTTTTGGTCGGCTGTAAAATAATATACTTAAACCATAGTGGTCGGCAACAAAATTATTTTTGATCAGTAAATAAATAGCTGTTTGATCAGCATTATTTATGTTTTGGTAAGCAGAATTTATACTTTCGTTATGCAGAAAAAATATTGAGTAGTAGTCTAGGCGCTACGTGTACATAAAATTAATTTACACGTTTGCAATTTTTTTCCGAATTTGAATAAAGTAGGAGGTTCTATGTTCGGCTGTGTGTATATTTTTTTATGTATGTTCGTCGATTCCTCCCGCAATTTTGGACCGATTTTAGATGGGGAATTGTTGCTGACCATTTTAGTAATTTTTGCCGACCACTACAAGCAGTTCAACTCACTTTTTCTGCTAGCAAAATCCATTTCTTCTGATGACCTAAACCTCTTTAATTTGCTGACCGTTAAATGATACCCGAATATAAACACTTACAAAATTTAGGTTCCTACATTATAAATTGCCTTTTAGAAAAACAGCTGCGAGGACTTTTTTCTTACAAATTATTTTCTTCTACATATGTAGTTACCTACCTATTTTTTATTGACAAAGAAAATTACAATTCAGTAATAAAAACAAATTAGATCTAGTATTTCCAATTGAAACAATTAAGCTAACTGCAGACTGTTGCAAACAATCTACAGGTAGCTCAACTGATCCATATCTACCAGTCGGAAGCGTTCCCAAGACGCTGGCTGCATTGCCCCGCTGTATGGCAATACTGATGCACTGCGCCAGATACCCACCAGCTCTCGGGTCACGCGTCGCGTCGACCAGACACTCAGCTAACTTTTAAAACTCCTTTTTACCTACCTTATTTTTATAAATACAAAGCATAAAGCTGGAGAATATGTTGGTAAATAAAATAACGAGCCCACTCATGAAATAAACCGCACTCTACCGCACTAAACAAATGTGGCGGCAGTGTAATTAATCAGCGACTGGCGCATATTCTTCTGAAATTCTTTATAACCTGCTAAACTGGCAAGTCTTGCGGTATTTTTATACAAATTACAGGCTTCAGAGATCCAATAGGACATGCAAACGGAATGAGGTCACTGAAAACTGACAATCGACGGCAATATTGCCCTGCAGGGCACGTATTGAAGTAGGAACCTCGAAACATGTCCATCGATTCTTTGCTGATGATTGCGATCCTGTTGAAGAGACAAACCTTGTATTTTATACAAATGAGAGTCGATACAAGCCACAGAGATCCGATCAAATTATATTATAAAAGCAAATAAAACATGTCAAAACATGTTTTTTTGCTTTTATCGGTATGAAGGCTAGGAGGAAAACTTCAGCAACGGGCCTTTCATTATTAGTCATTACTTTTCGATAAGTAATCTGCAAAACTTGTGTAAAACCAAAAAAAAATACTTAAATACATAGGATTGCAAATGTTATGCTGTCCCGCTTAGATAATATTAGACAAATATGATCTAAGCAACAAATATGAAAATGTCATGCTGTCCCAGCATGACATTTTCTTTCGTTATCTACACGATTTTTATGTTTGTTTTTAGTTTTACGAAGATCGGAGATCGGTTTTGAAACCCATAGACTCGTTTTTCCGTCTTTAATATCTCATCAACAAAAGCAGCAAATAACTTGAAATTTAAAATAATAATATATTTCGTGCGCCTGTGCAGAGTACGAGGAAAAAAATTTAAAAATTAGATAATTAAATTTATTTTCGACATTACAATTCAGTACAATGATGTCGAAATTTTAAAAAAGACAAGTTCGTATCAAATGAATGGTATCAGTTTTAATTTTCAAAATAGTTTATCAAATTTCCGTAGGTTTCATACTTTTTGAAATATTTAGAAATAAGGGGGGATTTTTTTACAAAAAGGGAGGCTACCTCACAGATTGGGGTATGAAATAAAAGGTAGGTATTCGTTTGCAAATCTCAAATAAGTCTTTGAAATTCCTGTAAGTTACAAAAATAAAATTTATATTTTAAGTTTAAATTTTTAGGTATTCATTAAATAGCAAAGTCTTTAACCGGTTCCTATAGTACATATTGCTATACTTGACAAACGTTCGATACCCTCGGCGCGCGAGTTACACTCACACTTGACGGAGCTTTTTTAACCTTTTTGACCCAATATCAAAATGAACCGACTAATTTCCTCAAACCCTACGAATAAGTAACTCAAACCAAAACTGGTGTAGTAGTTATACAAACAATTGATACCTTTTGCGTGAGAGATTAGACGGTAATCCTGCTACGTATGGCTTCGGAAAGGTCAAAGTTTGACTATGGTTTATTGTGTCTTATTGCTAGGCACACTATACCATTGCCAGTTGGATTGGAACCTACTTACTAAAAGTACCTTTTCATACGTACCGGTTTCCGGGTAGCCGGTGCCAGGTAGTCGGCGGCGAAGTGTATGCGCATGTACGATAACTTTCACATGTACTGGCAAAATTTGCATACATTCGCCGCCGGATACCCGGCACCGGGTACCCGGCGACCGGGACGTGTGAAAAGTCACTAATTGTCGTGTCCTTAAGTTCAAAATTGAGCTCCATTCCACTCTGATCCACTTTGTAGATCCACTAATGGATCAGTTTCCGCTTTTTTCTTCACTCTGGTCCGTAGCCCGGGTGGATCATTTTCCACTGCTTGAATCTATTCCACTCTGATCCATAGGTCGAGTGGATTATTTTCCACTGCTTAAATGAGATAATATGTGCTGAAGCGAGAGCTAGTGTCCTATGCGTAAAATATAACTAGACACGCAAAATTGCTCGTCAGAAGTTTTGATTATGTCTGAGACACAGAAGGGACCCAATGCATGCAAAATGGTTCATGTAAATACACAGTATTTCGTCGCCCGTATCTTTCCGGTCTTGGCTTGACGTTCTATCTCGCTCATCTAGACTAGAAATTGAACCAAAATACTGACTGTGTCCCACACAGTCAGTATTTTGGTACTGACTTTATGGAGTCATACGAAAAATATGCTAGAAACTGGCTAGAAGATCTAAATGTGTCTATAATTTATTTTTGAATTATTTTCATTTCATTTGGATAAATATTTGTACTAATACAATTACTGAATCTTAGTGAAAGATTATGGTTCAAGTCCCGTCAAAGTCGAACATTTTTAGGGATATTATTTGATTTCTTATAATTATTGAATCTTTTGAGCCATTCGTAATTTTATTACCGGCCCTGTTTACCTTGTTGCACTTTGCATAGGTAGGTCAGTTATTGTTATGACCTTTTTATTATGCCTACAATCTCAGATGCAAGATGTTGATTGCAATCTGTACTTACCTGCCTAAGTTGTTTGTAGGACTACAGATGAGTTCAAGGCGCGTCAGATCTCCGTCGTTGGCAATTGAAACCCTTATCGCCACTGATTGAAGTTCAGATGAGTTTGAATTAAGTCCAATAACCCATAAAGAGCTAAACACAGTATTAACCGCTTGACTCATCATAACATAACCCAACGTTCAATTGGCTCCGTTTATGAGCAAGCTTGATAATCATCCAGCCTTCGGCCATCAATCAAATATCACCGGAAACTGGCACAATACATCGTTCAACGTAATAAAATTGAATATTGTTTGACGTGGTGCTATAGAGTGTAGTAATACGAGGAAACTGACAAAGTCTACGTTCCCGATAGAGATGAATTTAAGAACGGTCTATACGTTAGCCAAACTCGATGTAGAATGTTTGTAAACAAACCGCCCATACTGAACCTAAAATTCACTCTGTTGCCGCGTCTTTGTATACACAATTTACATTACTTGTCGAATTGAGATCTTTCCTACAATAAATATTGCTTACCAATATCTGAAACTCGACGCCAAGCAAGTGAGTTTTCGTTATTTGTGTCGTGGTTTGGTTATATACATTCTACATAGAGTTTGGCTAGTGTAGGCGTAGGTACTTAGGTACTTATAAGGTTAGATCAAGATATGAGGCCTATGAGGAATTTGAGCCCCACTATATTGTCAAGTTATGTGTACCTCTACGACTTTTCATAAACGTACCTACATTACCTATGGAACAAATAAATGAAATCTCGAAACTGTAAATAAAAATAAAATAGATTCAGGCGTTACTTTGCGGAAATCCATTGCAACATATTAGGATAAAAAAAAATTGTGACAATTCCGCGTAAAACCTTCAGTGATAAGATCTAAGGAAATGCAATTCGCGTGCACCGCCCGCCCTCCCTTGCATCTCACCTCATCATCATGCATGATTGCATGGCATGTCAATTTGTGGGAGAGCGGGCGGTGCACACGAATTGCATTTTGTTGAATATTATCAAAGATGTTTTGACACGGCATTGTTACTAAATATTTTTACCCAATATTATGAAACTGTTAAAAAGCGAGACTTCTAAAAATAGCAATCATGTTTTGTTAGGCTATGTAGCCTAGAAAAATAATAGTCTTGATTGTGATTTTCAGTAGCTAGGATTTCTGGCAGTGCAGCACGTAATTGAGGAGAGTATCTCGACTTCTCGACTTCTTAACACTTCTGATTCTCTTGAGATTTTGTGTGACCTAATTGATGTTACTTTACGGTATAGGTATTTCTTGTTTGCCCGCAAAACTAACATTAAGTTTTCACTGATCAGTTGAGCTACCTGTAGATTCTTTGCAACAGTCTGCGGTTAGCTTAATTGTTTCAATTGTAAATACTAGTTATAATTTGTTTTATTATTGAATTGTAATTTTCTTTGTCAATAAAGAATATTGTTTTCACTTCTCTTACTCAAAAAGCGTTCATTGTAGCGTAGCTTAGCGGGAAAAAAATTCGATCTTTTTCTTTTTTGTCTAAAATCATCAGCCAACATGAAATTCGTCCTCTTACATAAAGACTCGACTTTTTGGTGTTCCATCAACAAAGAACACATTTTATTTGAATTTATTTTTATCATGGAACTGAAAGCGCCTTCTTGTTGATTGTTGGATGTTTCAGACAAGAAGTTGAAGTTGAAAGTGAAAATTAGAGTGTTTTAACTCGGGCCAAAACCACCCATTATAACATACCTCGGTTTCGTCATTCTCTCTCGCTGCGCTCGGGAGTATAACAATCCCGTATATGTATAGTGAGGTGATTTAGTCCCTAGTAACACAATTACTATTTCTTGCTAATATAGTAATGTTGGCATCAGATGCTACAGAAATAATGTCTTTAACATTTTCCTTTCGTGGAAACGGATCTTTTATTGGATCTGCAAAGTGGACCAGAGTGGAATAGGGCGGAAAAGCTCATGACATTATTTTTTTCCGTCAGCCATCTGATGTTTTCGTGTTACTACGCTTCGTGTACTATTCATATTGACGTAACAATCAGTACCGAATGTATACTGCGCAGAGTTCATGGCCCCTGTGTTGCCAACCGGCGGCGTTTAGAATTGTTGATAACTCCACTTTCAAGGTTAATGTGGACGATATAGAGCAAAAATTGGGACACTTTTACTTTAAATTTGTACCACATGCAGCTCAGTGGCTACGCAGCTATTGAAATAAGCATCTGGGTAAATAGTTTGATACATGTAAATTATTTATTAAACAATTAACATTAAAAAAAAACTATTTAGGTACAAAACACAGTTATAAAATAAATGATTGAGTTTATTTAAATGTGTTGGCATAAAGTTATCAATACGTTTCTTTGCCATGTCAGCAACTTCGTCTCTTTTTTTAATAAATTTTTTTCGAACAGATTTTATTGCCAAACTCTAAAGTTGCACTCTCATTAAAAAAAAAGTAATGCACTTGTTACCTGTAACAACGCAATGGTTGAATTCAACGTATACGTGTACTAGATTTACGCGATTGATAAACGTGTTCTTAAATGGAGACCGCGACTCGGCAAACGTAGTGTAGGACGTCCTCCGGCCAGGTGGGATAATAATCTGCGAAAGACTGCAGGCAGATGCTGCGGCAGATGATGCGGCAAGCTAGTCAGGGCGCTATGGTGCTCATTAGGGGAGGCATGTCCAGCAGTGGACTAATATAGGCTGATGATGATGATGAAGTGTGCTAGATTTTAAACATTTCGTAATTTGGAGACCACAAACTTAATATACCACTACGACCACTCGTTATTGTTATTTCATGTTTGACATCATCATTTTAATCTAACATAACAGCATTAATAAAATACTACACTTTATGTACCTACTACGAGTAGTTTCTGCCCGCGGCTTCGCACGCGTTGTTTCTATGGAATCCGTTCTATTCCAATGGGAACTGTTTTATTGGACAAAAAGTAGCTTTTGTTTGTTTCCAGGCTTAGAGCTACATCTATGCACGATTGCAGCCGTAAGTGCAGTAGTTATGGCGTGAAGAGGTAACAAACATCCATCCATCCGTTCATACATCTTAACATCCAAACTTTCGCATTTATAATATAAGTGTGACTTACCATGCGGTTACGGTACTTTATCCCGAATAATACAAATGGGCAAAGCATTTCAGTGCAGCAGTAGGTACCTAGGTACATATAAAAAAAAACACTAGTCAAACTCGATGTAGAATGTTTGTAAACAAACCGCCGATATTTAACCTAAAATTCACTCTGTTACCGCGTCTTTTTATACGCAATTTACATTACTTGTCGATTTGAGATCCTTCCTTCCATAAATATTGCTTACAATTATATCTGAAACTCGCCGCCAAACGAGTGAGTTTTAGTTTTTTGTGTCGTGGTCTGTTTACAAACATCCCACATCGAGTTTGGCTAGTGTGTACTCATCTTTTGATGAAGACTAAAGGAAATTAAATCTAATAATTAAAATACTGAAAATACGTCATGCCGATTTGGAGGCAATCTTTCTTTATTCTGATTTAATAAGGGCGCAGATGACGGCAGATGTGGGACGATTATAATAGCGCCTAGCAATCACTCAATTTCTAAGAACAGTAAGAACAAAGGGTTCGTTGTTGCTGTAACTAGAGTATAGACTAAACAAAGTAATGAGAGGAGTCCCTACATAACTAGGTACCGACATATAATCTAAATTTATCTGTCCCTTCAAAGACGAGTTCTCAGAACTTTAATTAATTTATTCTCGTCTTATACCTACTACCTACATATAGAGTGGTAATTTAATGGTGGCATGACATTTGTATATGTATTTTATTCCGACCTCCTTGGTCGGAATTTATTATGTACGTTTCAGCATTGTTTTAAGAAAATAAACCAGCCAAGAGAGTCGTACTCACGCGTAATGGTTCCGTTCTACACCATACTCCGTAATATGAAGCAAGCCGAGTTTTTCACAGAATACTTGTAACTGCCACGACAAATTCAAATACTAAATCAAAATAATATGTTATGTATTATTGTTTGAATTTGTCGTACAGAGGTGACTGACAGGCAGACGGGCAGTGTATGCTTGGTAATGGTAAGGGTAGAATCACAGAATTATACGGTAGAATAGTAAAGAGCCCCGTTGGCTGCCACTCGGAGGTACGGAACTCTAAAAAGCATTCTCTACATAAGGTACCCGGCTGAACCCTTGACAAGTTGTGGCATGTGATTGACATATAATCACTCAATATACCTTTAATTGGTTGTTCCAACGCGCGAAGCCCCTCACGTAAGCTAGGCTCATGAATTACTGATGAATTACTTCTCCGTACCGTAATAACTATAGATATTTTTATATCTCTGCTCAATTTCATTAGTAGAATAGTTGTATCAACTAGAGTTTTGACGATGAATTATTGTAGCAACGTTTTTTCTGCATTTAAATCTCAACCAAAGAAAGTCTACCTGTAATCTTATATTAGACATTTGTGAAATAGTGATAGCAAATCAAGGGACTGTCGCAATTGCTATGATTGTGACAATATAAAGATTTAGAAGAACAGTTATATATGTTTATAATATGCTGAAACTGATAATTATGTAGAGTACCCATTGATAGCCAATTTAGGTGGCCAAAAGAGAGCACGCTTTTTGGCTAGGACTTTTAGTAGATAGGAACGACATATTTCAAAAAAATCCTAGTTATCCTACTAAA
This sequence comes from Eupithecia inturbata, assembly GCA_963662085.1. Classification (NCBI taxonomy): domain Eukaryota; kingdom Metazoa; phylum Arthropoda; class Insecta; order Lepidoptera; family Geometridae; genus Eupithecia; species Eupithecia inturbata. The sequence continues at coordinate 13,078,429 of OY759177.1, read as the reverse complement.
ATAGACGAAAATTAATGCCGTTGGTTGACAGATGTTTGGGCGTATTTGCAACGCTAATACTGAATGAAACGAGCTGAAATTTCGCATAGATGTAGTTCTTGATCTGGAATAACATTATAAAAGAAGAAGAATAAAGAATTTATTAATAGCCACACGCACATTTTGTATAAAAATATACGTAATAAAGAAAAACATAATTCTTTACATTTTATACGATACTTTTTACCCTGGTAAATTAATAATGGGTCAGTTACCTGGATATGGTCAGGTACAAACCGCCAGGCAGGGCCGGACACCGGAGGCCGGTATTGCGACGCTTCACTTCACCCCACTTAGTGCTGGCTAATCCATTAATTGGATTGCTCACCCCGACTTGTAAGTGCGAGTGCATAAAGTAAAACTGATACAATCTATAGTTGCCAACCTATAGATGCTGGCAAGCTGAAGACAGGGCGCTATAGGTGCTATAGTGCTCATAAGGGCAGGCATATGTCCAGCTGTGGACTAATAGAAGCCTCGTAATCCACAGCTGGACACTATAGATTTGTCATCATCATCAAAAGCCGATGATGATGATGACGAACCTATAGTCAGGTAGGTACTCCCTGCGTAAAGGTTCCTTTGCTATTCAAATGCTACATTCATAATGATTCCACGGCTATTATTCATGTCGATTATCCATCTTAATTTCACATAAGATAGGTGTATGAAAGTATATAAGTAGACTCAATTCAATTGAAAAAAAGGTTAAGTCTTCTTTAACTCAAAAAAAACCCTGCCAAGTGTCCGTCTTTCTGCTCTCCTAGGGTTCCGTTTGTTTTTATTCATAAGCAGCCTAAACGAATATTGGTCCTTGATATTACTCAGTGGTTTCTTAGCTTTTTAAATAGTAGAACTGAACTAAACCGAACACGTTGAGATGGAAATGATGGAATCTAATTGAAAGTATTGAAACAAATGAATCCTGACGATTTGTTTGATAGACGCCTGTGTCTGATCTCGCCAAAGGGTTTCATCCTACCACACACAAATAATAAATAAAATAATGCTGGACAATCCACTCAGCATCATTTAGCTTCAGTTAAGCAGAGCTTGTGTTATGGGTAATATATGACGGATAAACTTAATACAATACATATATTTTTTATTTATTGTTCATAGTTAATAAAATAAGTACACAGAACACGAAATGTGTGTGGAAGATTATTTTAACACACATTTAATAAAATTCAATTTCATTATAATTTCTGAAATTCCATTCTTTCGGCTCCTTTGATAATAATAAATCGTGTCATCAGGAAGTTCCTCTCTCCGCAGCCCTAGTCACCGGCCGCTTGAGCCTAGCTTCGCGGCCGGTGATCCACCGTTTTGATACATTTTTATTGTAGAATAGCGAATAGTTTCGGTTGACGGCGTAATAGCGAAGAATCTCGATCAACATCTCTAGAGACTCGCTAGGAAGTTGGATCAAGGGCCAGATCCAAAAGGCGGTACTCCTGGACTCGGCGCGCATTGTCACGAAGTTCCTCTCTCTGTCTTAGTCACCGGCCGCTTGAGGCTAGGCTAGCTTCGCAGCCGGTGATTCAGCGTTTTCATATATTGTTAACTGTACAAAAGTTTTATAATATTTTATTGTCTGTAGACAAAAAATATATTTTATAACGAGATTTTAAATAAATAATGTGAATAAAAGCTGGACAATTCACTTAAATTTTCAAATATTACTCATAATTGAAAAATAGATTAGTTATTAGATAATGTAGATCGTAATGGCAATGCTTTCTGACTCATGTGAAATCTTTCGTGACACGTTGGGAATAGGCGCGCCTCATAGCAGAATTTGGGAAAGCGCTGAAAGTGAACTTTCAGCTTTAAATCTTCAAATCGTTGTATATCCCCTTTTCCCATTTGCGTTTTTAATATTTCTTCCGGAACCCTCATATTGAAAGCGATCCGATTTTTCACATTTCCCTCTGTTCATTCCCATTGGCTTAGACCAGGCATTCTGCCCAATTAGGGTCATTGAAAATGTCTTAAGCATTCACGCGTGAAATTCACCGACTTTCCCTAATGGTTTCTTGAAAGGTAAGTATTTTACTGGGTTATATATTTTGTCGCAGGTTTCTTTGACTGTATTATTGCGATCTCGCTTTTTACCGCGGCTGTGCTATTTTAAGATAGTTAAAATAGGTAAGTGAAAAGACGTGAGAACTAAATAAATGGTCCGGAATGGAAACAGCGGGCATAATTTTAAATTTAAAGTTTAATCTTTGTAAATAAATAGATGAGTCGCCATCTAGAAGTTAATATATTGGAGTGCCCCTACAGGGTTCATGTTGATCAATAACTATTTTGTAAGTCCTAATAAGTACCAACGTGTTTTAATTTAAATCTTTTAAATCTTTATGGTTATTATCACTAAAGATGATCATGATCATGGCGCATGAAACTGTGCCGAAATTTTGGAAAACTTAAAACTCAAATCATTGTAAATATCCCGTTGTGAAAGACTTTAATGTTTTTAATTGACGACGACTTGAATAAGATCTTGGCGTTTTGTTGATATCGTCTTTTTGCTACATGGGTATTCAAATAGGTACCCCAGTAAACAATTGAAACTTGAAACTTGCATATAATGGGTTAAATGTTGTTTTTGTGTCAGAGCACCAATAATTTAAAGGTAGAGTAAGGACAGGGTCGGATGACCAGCGGGACGATGGGTGGATGATATCTGAATCGTCCCAAGACAAATCTCGATAACATTGCACTAGTGCAAGACCGATTAACTACATAGTTGGAGGCCTCTACCCTCGGTGGATGAATTCAGGTGGTAAATAGTGATGATGATGATAACTCCTACTACACTTAACTCACCCGAAATATCATGCAGTATAAATCCCCCTAAAATCTATTTCTAAACAATAAATTACCTAAAGGCTGTTCTAAAAAAAAAAAACTTTTTAGGCGAGTTAATTCAAGTTCTACGGGGGCTGAAAAGGTATTGTGCTGCCCTGACCCGTTTTGTTAGTTAGGAACCACTTCATGCAACCTCATTGTTTGTGCCAGCGGCTTCGGTGGAAAGGTTGAAGGGAGCTTGTTTTTAACCGACTTTAGAAAGTGGAGGTCATCAATATGCTAGACAATTCACACAGCAGCATCTAGCCCCAAGCTAAGCAGAGCTTGTGTTATAGATAACTTATATACTTAACAATACATGCCAGGTATCAATGCACCGTGCGCATCAATTTTACCTATCATTATGTCGATTGCCAAAATGTTCATATTCTCCTAGGTGCCTAAGTGACCTAAAATATTATATAAGTATATGCCGGAACACAAAGAGCAGCTGTTTGCAACAAGTAATCCCTTCTAGGCTGTCTGATGGACTGGACATCACAAGAAAGTTAATAGTACAATACGTCCAAGGTCTGTAATGGGTGGGTTGCTGGCCGCGGCTGAACAAGGCTGAAAGCGAAGCGTAGCGCAGGTCTATGCCATTACAGCACGGTCAGCATTGCAGCCCTTGATGGCCAAGTTGAAATCGAGACCGAAGGTCGAGGCTTTTTTAGCGCGAACAGCAAGGGCTGCAATGATGATCAAGCTTGAAGGCCGAGACCATGGCAAGCTTAGCTTGAGGCCAGCTTATCGTGGCCAGCAGGGCAGCCATTGCGGACCGAGGCTTGTATAGTGCTTTAGTGAAACGATGTGAGTAATTTTAAAGTCATTGAATTGGAGGATTCGTCGTTTGAAGAATACCTTTTCTCAATTTATTCACGAAAATTGATAACTTAGAACGTATCATGCAAAAATTTTCACCGCGATGCTCTTTTGTCAGTTTCCTGTGTTTTCTTTTTTTTATTCTAACCATCCAGTGAAGCTTGTACTACTCAGTATGCATAAAACCTTTATGCACCTAACTATTATCAAAGCAAAATAGAATTCGAAATTCGAAATACATTACGGACCGCATAGAGTGGACAGTTATAATATCCACCTGTTCGGGTAGGCCCGAAAGGTAGACTTTGTTCAAAGAAGGTTGTCGAAATAATCAGCAGATTACATGCTATGTTTGAGTAAATCCCCTTAACAGGCTTTAAATGATTAAATAAATACCTACATAAAACAATATTTGGTACTCAAAGTATGACTTTCGTAATCCATGTGAATTTCAAACCAATCATGCTCTCTGAAAATATGAAATGCTAAGCTCTGCCAGCCCCTATTGATTAGTAATCCCAATTAGGGAATTGCATAACGGATATGATTGGCTTTCCCAATGAAGCGGGATTCGAAACGTCAGAGGAAGCTTCTGCTTTGAAGTCTTTCATTCAAACGCTTTCTAAAGCTACTAGAGAAATGCAATTAATATTTCAACCCAATGCAATCCTAATAATAAAACGGCGAAAGTTAGGAAAAAAATATAATATAAGATAATACAAAGATCCTCCTAGGACCTTTGCATTATCTTTTCTTAATTTTTTACGCCCACGTTACGTAGACAATTGCCGCCAGTCCATTGATTACCTCCAGTTGCCTTGTGTCAAATACACTATCTTAACGCAACGCAAAAACTACTGTAGGAACGGTTAGGCTGGTTGGGGAGTTAGATAACATGATAAGCTACTTTTTAGCCCTAAAAATGCGTGTGAAACTGCAGGCAGCAGCTAGTCAATGATACATTCGCATTTCATGATCCGAAAACCAGGTGTAAATGGTATGTGTGGTATATGAGGTACGCCGCTCTCCCTGCCTTCCGCGGTCTTGGCAGGGTCGCCACCGTTTGATGGGGGACGCGGTAGGGTCGCAGGGGAGGAGGAGTGTCGGTATGGCTAGGGCCGCTCTCCCTATCCTCTGTGACCGTGTGGTAGGCGGCGGGGCCACTCGACTGACCTGTCGCAGGGCGACCTAGGGCGTTCGGACACGGGGTCGTCCGGCGCCCAATTGGCGGGTAAGGCCTCCGAGGTGGTCGCGACGTATCATGTGTTTCTGGCGCGAAGGGGGGTGCCCAGTGAGGGGCCCGATATCGGGCAGCCGCGGTGGGTTCGTAGAAGAATTGCGTGCCCACGTTCCCACCACAAGCGGTATAGGCGGAAACACCCTGAGGGTTTTGAAAGGTGTTGGAGTACCACATAATCGTATTGTCTCCCCGTGGCAGTACGATATGCGTGCGCATTTCCCTCAGGATAAAAAAAAGGAGTAAATGGTATGGAGACATTGGTTCGGGACAAAAAGAATGCTGTGGAAGCGGATGATTACGACTTGATGTTTGCCACCGAATCATTTCATAGCATTTCGTAACCGATTCCAAAAAGGAGGAGGTTCTCAATTCGTCTGTATGTTTTTTTTAATGTATGTATGTTTCTTGATCTCTCCGCCAATGGTTAACCGATTTTGCTGTTTCTTTCACTATTGTATAGAAAATGATCTCGAAATTTTCCCATAAAATTTTTTGTCCCGAGGGGTTAGTATTAATCACGTAAACTTAAAAAACAACAATATTTTTGAAAGAATCACTACTAATGGATTCCATGGCAACGGGCGTCAACAGTTCCATTCATGTGTCATAATCACATCAAACTAAATTAGACTTCAATTATAACTAGATGTCGCAACTTGGGAAATTAGATTAGATCGCGCTATCGAAGTGTAAACCCAATTTTTTGCACGTGAACATAGATGAATTCTATTTACCGGAATTTGAAGTCGGTTTATAGTTTTATAAACACGCCATATTATATTATATACCTACTCCTAGCTACCTACAAATTAACGCATTCACTGCGTATGAAGCGACCTGTAAGGGCGCACCGCTATTCTACGCGTTCCCCGTGTGTGTGTCATAGGCCCTCGATACCTATGTTCCGAAAGTAAATATTATCTTAAAGGTATTCTAGAATCATGAAAGTGCCTAGATTCTAAATGAAAGCAAAACATCTCAATGAGAATCGTGTTTGTTAGATCAGCAATCAAAATTAATTACTAACCTTTTAATCCTATCTAGTCAAATTAATTTATAGAAACAGTTTGCCTGAGTATACCCACTAACCTACCTGCTATTAATTAATGTAAGTAACCGCAGTGCCGTAACAGGCTTTCACCGATAGAAGCTCTTGTTCATAAACCAATCAGAACATTTGCATTCATTAATTTTTGCATGTAAATTAGGTTCTCACCTTTTTGTACTTACCTACCTGTCATAGTACTCTTGATACTGAATTCTTCTTAGAACATTTTTGAAAATCAGGTACCTAGATTGGGGATGGATTTGTGTTGAAAAATAAACCCAAAAGAACATATTTTACGGGTAACATCACTTTGGAAACTAATCCACCCAAGCTATGGATCAGAGTGCAGTGGAAATTAATCCACTCGACCTATGGATCAGAGTGGAATAGATTTGAGCAGTGGAAACTAATCCACTCGACTTATGGATCAGAGTGGAACTAACCTGCCTGCCACGTCTCAACTGATGACGTGTCGTGTCGGGTGGGAGCGGAGCTGACAGATGACAATCCAATCTCATGACACTGACAATTAATAAGGATGCATTCAGTTACTGTTTTTATTTTCCTTGTCCTAATTTTTATTTTTTTATTATTGCCATACTTACACTTATTGTGATATCACTTATTATTGTAACCACAGATAAAATTATACTAATTTTACTGCTTCTTATTAGGTACATATCAACGGTAGAAAGGCAAAAGTTACCAAACACCATTGACATAACTTTACAGTAGAGCGATTTAAAGTTTTGAAATTTAGAAAAAAAATCATAGAAAATCCAGTATTAATCAGAAATAGATATGAGTTACTACATTGGAAAGGTATTTAATTTATCTATACAACTGTATAAATATTAAAGCATTTACTCTTTTAATTTAATGTTTAGTGTCGTTTGGTAATAAATTACCAAATATCATGTGCAGGCAAAAATTACTTAACGACAACGAAAATTAATATGGCGTAGGGTAAAAACTACTAAATAGAAATTGTTTTATGTCAGGATATGGGAATAAAGAACTAAAAAATAAAATGTCAGTTTTCAGCGTCGGGCAAATATTACCATGCTCAGCTGTCAATCTAGCAATGGCCCAGGATTTTTGAACATATCCCTAATGTGACCTAACGCTGACCCATATTTCCTCAATACTTTGTTAATTAAAAGTTGTAATAGGTAGTATTTCCTTGATTTTTATTCAGTTTCATGACCTACCTTAGCTACCTTTGGTTGCTTTGGCTTTGATCCCCTACTGTTTTATTGATAAATATTAAAGAATAAATGTTCTTCATTATTGAATATCTGGTTTTATTTAGCACACCATACACAATCATAATGAAATTATACACTTTATAAAATCAATGGTAGGTATTATGTGTTGCATAATCTGTCTTGTAACTCTTTAAAATTATTCTTAATAGGTAATTAGGTAACAATCATATCGCAGTTTATCATTTTAACATAACAAATTCAACTTAAATGCCTTCAAGGCTTATAATGAAACAGCATAATGAGTACATACCTAGATAATTAAAACTTAATCAGTCTTCGTAATTAGGTAACAGCCATATCAAAGAGACATTTTTAAACATAACTAAATTTTCAATCAAAAGATAACAAAAAATAAAGATCTTCTCATATAAATAAAACCGCGTTTTTCACAAATAGTGACTGCTCTTACCCCGGTATTTTGAAACAAAAAAGTTCCTTGAGTAAGTACCTAGATTGTACTGCAGTGTAGTTAGAGTGATTGATTGATTGACCTACAAAAAAAAGGTAAATCTAGTTACTCAAAAAAGATTTCTGTTTTAAAATACCGGGGTTATAATCGCCTGTTATACAAAAACTGTACCTAAATATTTGTAAATAGGTCTCTACTGTAACCTTAGCAAATTAAAACAATTGAGATCCATTTTTACATGACTAAAATAGGTAGGAAAAGTCAGTAAAGGAATCACCTGACCCAAATGCCATACCCACGGAATAGACAATCGTATTATAGAATAGGTCAGATAGTTCCTTTACCGACTGTGTACATGGCTCTATTTACTTGAAACGTACTCAGTTCAAATTGCTACTATAATAAAAGCGTCTGCTTATCAAAAAACATTATTTTAAATTAACTACACACTGCATTCTTCTGCTTACATAAAATAGTATCAAAAGTAAAGGTAAAGAATCAAAAAAAGATAGACAGACACAGACAAAACTGGCCTACCGGTAGGTAGATACAGTTACTTCTTAGTAGTCTGTTTACATACATTAATAAAAATAATCAATTAGCATCAACATCATCATGTTAGTAAGAAAATAATTAAAAATTGATATTGAACTCGCCAAAAATGGTTGGACTGAAGTCTCTGACTGAGGATTAGCAATTCCAGCGTTGTTCAACGCTTGACCGATAATATCATCAAGACGCTTTCTTCTATGCATTGTTAACTAAAACAAAAAGCAATATTAACAGAGAAACAGAACCAAATTACTTAACAAAATACGTGATCTAAGTATCAGCCAACACAAAATTAGTGCTTACCTCGCCGTCCCACTCGCCATTCGCGGAATGCGCGTGCGTCCTAAGCGATGACTTTTCGCGCACTGATGCTTTGTTTTTTACCAAGCAACGACGCCGGAGTAATTCTAAGCCCGGACAACCGACAAAAATAAGACAACGCAAGTTATCGAACCGCCAATCAGCACCTAATTATTTTCGTGTAAACTTATCCAAACACCAAAAAAATTTATGATTTGGGCAGGTAAAATGTTACCATCCGCCATTCGGGCATATTTTTTGGTAAGGTAAAAATGTACTTACTGCTATCTTTATGGTATTGCAGGCTGGTAAAAATGTCCAAATAACAACCGTGCAGAAAACGGGTCGGGGAATAAAATACTAAATCAAACTGTTTATAGAATTTAGGCTGGTAAAGGTTACTAAAGAACTTCGAGCAAGTTTTTAGAGGAAAGCAAAAACTACTTAATCCTAATATTGTGAAAAAGTCTGTAAGGTAAAATTTACTTAGTCCGCGGTGCAATTTAAAAGAGCTTCCTAAGTACAAAATTTTCATAAACTACCCAAAATGATGTCGCTAGGTAGAGGAAAAACAGACGAATGGAGGGAATTTTAAATTTACCAAACGACAAAAAAGTTCACCGTAGAAGAATGACAATGAGACCAATCGGCGCAGAAAAAAAAATCGAATCTAATGGTATATATAACTCCATACGGGCCATTTTGGCGTTTGGTAACTTTTGCCTTTCTACCGTTGATATAATTTTTATAATACTGATATTTGTGTTGAAAAGCTCTTTTCCGTCTTCGTGAAATCACTAAATCAGGATCATACCGAAAACCAGCGTTGATCCGCGCGCATGCGTGGTTCAGCACAAAGCTGAGTTTGACCCTTTTTGGCCAACAGAGGCAGCACAGACGCCTCACAAAATACTACGTAGGTACACACTGCAGTCGCCGTAGATCGAGTATTATCGCTTCTACGGCACTGGCTATGGACTGACTATAGATTGACGTGGTAGGTGGGCAGGTCCTAAGTATGTAGTGTAAGTACGATCTAATTTAGTTTATCCATATATTGTACCTGTGTGTGACTAATAGTTTTATTTCCTGACGTTCTTATTTCTCATTAGGTTTTTTTGTGTTAGATCTATTATTATTTCTTTTTTTCTTCTTTATTGTTATCATTTGCTGCGTACTAATTGTACTTGTGTCTATTTGTGTGACTGTACCTACTTATTAGTTCTTGTCAAACCTGTACCTGTTTATGGCCAATTAAATTTATCTTTACCTTTATCTATAATCCATTAATGGATTAGCAAATTGGATCAGAGTGGAATAGGCCCATGTTTTGCGTTGGTTTTAGATAATAGTGTTTGATTTCATAAAGTTCAAAGGAGCATAACCGAAATTTTATGATTTCATTGCTTCAAAGACAGCGAAACCAGAATATTGAATTCGAAAAACAAATATTTAAGTTTCTTACCTATTTTTAAGTTCGTTTGTTTCTTTTGATGATTGAAGCTTAACCTTGCCTTTCCACTACCTTTATGTCGAACTGGCGTGCATCGCACATCCTAATAGAAGATAACATATTTATTTTTTCGAGTTTCTTCTTATCTACAGTGGCTGAAACTGGTCAAAAAATAGAAACCTATCTAGGTATGTATATGTTTATTGGTAAACTAGTTTACTTTGATAGAATAGAATAGAATATTTATTTATTTAGAAGGTATACTTATATAATATGTGTTTATCAATGTTGCACCATTAAACCACAATAGGTTTGTGTTGGTGCTTACTCTCGTCTTATACATAAATATAAATGCATTTGCATCGACGAGACAAAAGATAGAAATTCGATATCCCACAATCCCTTCATACGATAAATAACCTGTTTTACGACACCTTGTAAGTAGGTACTTGCCAAAATCAACGTGCGTAATTAACTAAAATATTATTATTATTTTGAATATATATTATTATAATCTAGGTATTGATAAAAACAGTACCTAAGAGTTTTTAATTATTTTTATATCATACAATAACTACAACTTTATTTAATTATAGGTTGATAATAATATAATAGTAGCTGTACACTATGTAGATACCTATATATATAGATAGGTATATAATATAACTATCTATTATATATATAATAGATAGTTATATTTAAATATATTACGACCGTACAGTCGATGAGTTACATCACCGACTGTACGGTCCGGTATGGCACCCGGTACGGCGACAAAAACGGCGGGTGTTGCAGAATTACTCAGGGATGCTAAGGGGTAGCATGCTACCTCCTGTTCACTCTGCAGCCTCTCGTGATAATAATTTTGTAGAATAAATTTGTAGTTTTTATGGTTAGCTTTTTCTCTGACTTTCTGTGGCAAATCATTCATGAGTTTAGGTATCAAAAATTCTATGGTTCTACGTCCATAGAAGTTATTGGCCTGGGGTACTATGACTTTATCTTGTGTTATTTTTCTGGTTTAACAATCAGGAAAATAACACAAGATGGTGCTTTCATAAGGCCATCAACAATATAATAACTTATATTGTTGATGGCCTTATGAAAGCACCATCGGAAACCCAGTTTTGCCACTTTGCCCACTTATGCCTGTTTAGTTTTCCGCACTCAAACGACAAACTCTTATATAATTTTAATTTAAAACTAAGCATAAGTTAAGAGCTATTTTTCCTTGACCTAATTTAATGGTAGAGCTCGTTCAAGTCCAGAGTAGTCCAGACCAGTGTAGAAGAAAAGCCTTTGTGAGTGAATATTAATGCTGTTACGAAGAATTGGCATAATACGATCGCGAAGGGCATCTTCTTCGTAAACTGATAGCTGGAGATTGCTGTAGAGACAATTTTTTGTAATGGAGGCGGCTTGACTTACGACATCGCATTACAATCTCCAACAATGGTGAGCACCCGTTTCTGTCTTTTTGAAAATCTGTCTTTAGGGGGCATCCATATTTAACGTGAGGTGATTTTGGCGATTTTTCGACTTTTAGCCCTTCTCCCCTTGGTGGATGTCGTGAGATTGACCCCCTTTTGGGTTTGACCCCCTCCCCCTCCCTTAATCTCACGTGAGATTTTTGAAAACGCGTATTTTAATATGAATAAATTTATCTGTGCTTGATTACATGCAGTTAGGACTTCTTCTTGGTCATTAGTATCCCGTAGCCAGGAATTCACTTCGAGGGGGCGTGGGGGGTGGATTTTCGTAAATTTTTCGTAGGGGCGTGGGGGTGGATTTTCGTTAATTTTTCGTGGGCGGAGTAATCTTAAACGGATATCGAGTCGCGACCCCGTGACAGTAATCCCCCCCCCTCCCCCCGGGGGTCGCGCCTGGGCACGCTGGGCAGTTTGGTTGCAATAATTGAGGACTCCAAACAGAAAATCACAGTACATAAAATGTTAACATAACTAAGTGTATTTATTCTAATGTTTTTCCAATAACAGGGCCACAGCATAATGGCTAGACGTAAGCTTACAAGTTTGTAAAAAAAATCAAATTTTTTAATACCTACCTACAATACTATTTTTAAGCACGAGTAGTTCGGAAGTTAGGAATTTGGAACTGGGTTTTTGGCACTACTCATATAAAAGTCAGAAGACGTGATCATCAGAAGCTAAATCTTATGCTAAGGTACCTTACCCCTAACATAAGCGATGATGAATGTCGACCATTAAGTATCATCATCATCAACCTATCTTAGTCCACTGCTGGACATAGGCATTCCCTAATGAGCGCCATCTGTTTCTACTTATCATTGGGGGGTAATAATCCTCACGCTGGGCATGCGGTTTGGGGATCGCAGTTTGTTGGTGGAGTTGTTCTGCAGGGGGCGCTGCTGCTCGTCCGGTGTATATCCCTTAGTCGCCTCTTACGACGACACCCATGGGGAGAGGTGGGGCCATTAAGTATGTATATGGGACCTATTCATTAAATAAGGGCAATGGCCTTTATTAACAAAGAAAATTACAATCAAATTATAACTAGTATTTACAATTGAAACAATTAAGCTAACTGCAGACTGTTGCAAACAATCTACAGGTAGCTCAACTGATCCATATCAATACCAGTCGGAAGCGTCCCCAAGACGCTGGCTGCATTGCCCCGCTGTATGGCAATGCTGATGCGCTGCGCCAGATATCCGCCAGCTCTCGGGTCACGCGTCGCGTCGACCAGACGCTCAGATAACTTTTTAAAAACCCGGAGAGCCTCGGTACCCCACGGACCTAGGGTCTCGACCCCAAAGGGAGCAAATATGTAGGCTCTGTCGAGACCTGCATATTTGCGTCTCTTGAGATCCTCGGCCAAATCTGCCGCCGCACCAGCCCTTACGGATGTCCTCGGAAGATGGGAAGGCGCAAGTGTGTCGACGCATGTAGCGTCCCACACAATGGGCCTCCCCAACTCCCATGGGACTAGTGTCATGCCGTCAGGCCTCTTACCATCGTCACGCAACAGACCATTCGGTTCGAGAATAGCTGGTACGTTAGCGGTGACAAAGGCCCGCCGGATGACGTCGTTAAGGCATTCATTAAATTAATAATGCTTCTGAATCTTAGTTTGAATTCCAGACGTCTTGAATGGAGACCACAACATCGTGAGTTGTATGAGATAAGAGACGGTTGGTTTATTCGGAGATATAAAGGCTGCCGCTTTGGAAACCCTTTGGTTTCCAGCTGCAGAATTTCTAAAACGGTAGAGACTGGGCTTTGTGACATTAACCTACTCCATGTATCTTCATCATTTATTTATTTATTTATTTTTGATCAAATATATACCTACAGCTTAGGTCTAGGTCTAGTACATGCAGCCTGTAGGGCAATGCAAAATATTTTTTATAAAATTACAAAATAGAGTTTAAATTAAAATAGATTGGAGTTTTTGGTTTTTAAAAAGTTATGTGAGCGAATCTGAGTGTCTGGTCGAACCGACGCGTGACCCGAGTGCTAGTATCTTATATGTATCTTACACATTTTCTCTCTTTGGGGTCGAGACCCTAGGTCCGTGGGGTACCGAGGCTCTCCGGGTTTTTAAAAAGTTATCTGAGCGTCTGGTCGAAGCGACGCGTGACCCGAGTGCTAGTATCTTATTGTATCTAACACATTTTCTCCCTTTGGGGTCGAGACCCTAGGTCTGTGGGGTACCGAGGCTCTCCGGGTTTTTAAAAAGTTATCTGAGCTTCTGGTCGAAGCGACGCGTGACCCGAGTGCTAGTATCTTATTGTATCTTACACATTTTCTCCCTGTGGGTCGAGACCCTAGGTCCGTGGGGTACCGAGGCTCTCCGGGTTTTTAAAAAGTTATCTGAGCGTCTGGTCGACGCGACGCGTGATCCGAGAGCTGGTTTGTGGGTATCTGACGCAGCGCATCATCATTGCCATACAGCGGGGCAATGCAGCCAGCGTCTTAGGGACGCTTCCGACTGCTATTGATATGGATCAGTTGAACCTGTAGATTGTTTGCAACAGCCTGCAGTTAGTTTTATTGTTTCAATTGTCAATACTAGTTCTAATTTGTTTTTATAATTTGATTGTAGTTTTCTTTGTTATTATAGGCCATTATAAAAAGAAATAGATAGGTACCAAATAGTTATTTCAAGGTCAGGTAAATCATGCATGTCAATCTGAATTAAAATAATCCTAGTTATAATTTAAAACAGAATTTCAAAAGCGGAGATTTAATTTCTTATGGCGTCTCATCATCATCAACATCATTATGCTGAAAATCAGTGTTTTTGCTTGCAAGCAAAACAAATTCACTGAGCCATGGCCTATTTGTTGTGCCTCAGCACACACAAACTTACCTAACTTAAGTTATTTCTAAGTACTTAGCTAATTTTTGAAAGTAATCGTTTGATTATTTAAACCTGTGCTTATGTTTTAAATTGTATATTTATGTAAATTATATGTGTGTCTGTAGTACCAAATATTTTTTAATCTATCTATAGGTCTAGGTGCCGACTCCACCTAGTGTGGGACAAACGGAGGATAAGTCCCACAGGTCCCCATAGGTCGGCAAAACATGTATTTTCCTTCCTCTCCTATATCAGCCGTCATCTCTGTACTTGCACCTTACTTAGCCATGTCCTCTTCCACACAATCCATACATCATGGGTCTTGTGTAAGCTATGGGTTAAGTGAATTACGTCTACCGGATTTTGGCTTCAACTATAATTAAAGCTGTGCTTAGTTCACCCAGGTGCACCAAGTCCACCGTGCGTAGCGCCTAATACACCCAGCTGATTTACTCCAGGTGAATTAAGTCTATCGGGCCTTTGCTTGTCTTGTAAAATAAAATAAATGAATAATTCTGGACAATTCACACAGCATCATCTAGCCCCAAGTTAATAAAATAATAATAGATGTAATCATCATCATGCTGTGTGGAAATTAGTAGATGTTGATGACTTGAATGTGCGTGGGTACAGAATATACTTACCTACATATATCTAGGTAAGTATGATGATATATTCTGTTATAGAATCTTGATGATGAATATATAATAAAGAATATGAAGAATAAACAAAAACTGATGAAAATAACTGAAGAACACCAGGTTCACCACTAAAACAGAAACAAAAACTTCAACTAAAATAATTGGACGCGCAGCGAAAAAGATGGAAATTCGAGTTAGAAAACGGACGTAGGAGAAATGAAATGATAAATGAAAGCTGTCAAACGAAAAACTGTTTCGAACTTTAATGATTTGCTTCGATGATACCGGTGTCGTAATTTTCACAATGAGGACTTTTAACAATATCCACTGTTAACACTTTGACTACCACGGACTCACTCGCCGTCTTGCGGGTACTTGCAGAGCAGCGACGCGCTCCTCCGGCTGTGCGATTACAAAAACCAATATTGACATTTGAAAGCCCTTTGAATGGCCTTTGTGATTTGCAATCGTATGGCGAAGGCCATTGAAATGTCTTTCAAGGCCATTCAAAGGGCTTTCAAACGACAATTTATGATGGGTGGTTTTTTCGTTATTCCACAGCCAGTCGCATCGCTGTAGCTTGGCAGTGAACGCGTTAAGAAGATTCCATCGGGATTTTATATTTTATGTTTAATACATACTAAGTTAGCATTGTGGTTCTACACCGCTAAGACCTAGGTCCTAGGTAACCTTGTAACCACACAATACATGAAATGATAGCGCGTGAACTGACATGAATAATTCAATCAAACGAACCGTGGTCCAATTTAATTGAATACAAATACAATCATCACTCCAATCCTCTAATCTCGGCCCCAGTGTACTAGATAATAAGCAGCTGATAGAAGTGAAACTATCTTATACTTCTTGGGTTAGAGGACATCTCGCCCGCCCAAAATTAAGTCCCATGACTTTGGCAGGTTACATTTTGGGCGGGCGAGAGAAGTTTATGAGAGTTTCACATAATATCAAAAAGTGAGCTAGACATCATGTCTACTTTTTGATATGATTACATCTAAAAACTGGCTCGTTGAGAAGACTTTCTATACCTACGACGAATTTTTAGATTCTCAATAATGTTAACTAATTGTTATTATGCAAGTCTATGCAGGTCTCGACAGAGCCTACATATTTGCTCCCTTTGGGGTCGAGACCCTAGGTCCGTGGGATACCGAGGCTCTCCGGGTTTTTAAAAACTTATCTGAGCGTCTGGTCGACGCGACGCGTGACCCGAGAGCTGGCAGATATCTGGCGCAGCGCATCAGCATTGCCATACAGCGCAATGCAGCCAGCGTCTTGGGGCGCTTCCGACTGGTATTGATATGGATCAGTTGAGCTACCTGTAGATTGTTTGCAACAGTCTGCAGTTGGCTTGGTTGTTTCAATTGTAAATACTAGTTTTAATTTGTTTTTGTTATTGAATTGTAGTTTTCTTTGTCAATAAAGTATCTTATTGTTATTAGATATTATTATTATTATTATTTTTATTTTGTTTTGTAAAAACAATTTTTGACATGTAATTTGACAAATTATTAATTATATGTTTATCTGTTAAACTCAAATAGTGAAAGATCAGTTAGATTTAAGCAGTTCTCAAATCTTAAGTTTATAACAGAGTTTCTTTAAAACTAGTAATTTAAATGTCGTTTGAAAGAAAGAGGCGTTTCGGTATTAGGGAGTTTTTTCCAAGCCTACTTAAATCTTCTACTGTGGCTCTGATGAAAGATCATTTTGGATGCTATCATTTAAATTTTTTGGTGGTTATCGTAGCTTATAATATTTTTGTACCAATTATGCTTGCATTTGTTAGACACCTAATAAATACTTTACTTACTAACTATGCGAAATGGAAAATTAATAATAATGTTAAATAATATGCTTAATTTTTCTTTTCGTTTATACTTGAAGATGGCATTACCATACGAAGGCTCAAAATCTCGGCGAGTTCTGTTTCTATTTTTTACTGGATATTAGACACAAAACAAAAGCGAAATTGTTTTATCCCAATACTAATTTTGTATGAAATGAGATTTAAATTGTTTCGTATTTTCTATCAACATAGAATATTGTTACGAATTATACTTTATGCATTGTTTGTTATTTTTGTTTTATACTGCTAAAATACTAGTAACTAATCATAAACAAATCGATAAAAAGGTATTAGTTTGCGAAAGATAATTAATTGTAAGCGTACTTACGAGATAGGTTTTGAATATCATTCAAATAGGTATAGCATTACAAATATTATACATTTTTCAAATACCTGTCTTTCAATAATAAAAACAAAAACAAGCAATTGTTATAATCACATCCGTCACTTGTTCTAGTAAATGCATGGCATGCCATATATACTTTCTTCATGTAGAACCCTTTGTAACCTAAACATAATAATATAAATAATTTAAACCAGGGATGGATCCAGTTACAGGCTACATGGGGGCACATGACTCACGTGGCCAGAGACTAAATTACAATCATACTAACCCGTAAACACGCAATACGCCAAAACGGAGTGTAGTCGGTTTATTTATTTGATAATCGCTGAAACTGTTGCTCCTATTATAAAACTTAATTTACTAATAAGAAGTGAGATCAACGTTGTATGTCATTGGCTACAATAAAGGTACCTACCTAATTGGCATGGCCGCGGGCAGAATCTAGTGTTGTTCTTAATTAATTTAATTTTTTTTATGTGGTAGTGAGAAATGGGGGTAAGGTTGTTTTTTTAATTAGAAGTGTCCGCGGTAACGTTGAGGGATATGACTTATGTATGACTTAGTGACCCCCTAGGTCCACCCCAGTAGTAGATCTATTGTTCTAAGTGAGGCCTAGACAACCTACGACAGTACGCGGCAATCCACAGCCTAAGTGACATCAAAATGAGAACTTCACTTTGGTTCCTATTGTTTGTAGCATTTTATCTCCATGACAAATGTGTTAAGTCGCGAGATATCCCAAATGAGTTCAAAACGACATTTCAAAGTGTAGCAGATTTCATCAAGAGTTTTGTAGCTAGATCTTCAAGTGCTGCACGTGACATTTTTTCGACCCATCAAGGTGGTAGTGCTCTGAAGAAACTAGCGCGGCACAGCAATTCTAAGCACCATGCATGGGAAGAGGGTGAAGCTAAATATCAGAATACTGAAAAACAGAACAGCACAGCAGCCTATCAGCTCAGTGTCGCCGAAGTGGCTCAGTGGCACGGTTACAACATTGAAACTCATATCGTTAAATCAATGGACGGATACTTTTTGACTGCGCACCGGCTAACTGGTGTCTCTAATCTTCGCAATCGAACTGTACTACTTCATCATGGTCTACTTGGTAGCTCGATGGATTGGATTCTGCTGGGGCCAGGGGAGTGCATCCTGCCCTTTATCCTAGCGGAGGCAGGCTACGACGTCTGGTTCATGAATGCGAGGGGAAACATCTACTCGCGCAGTCATGCAACGCTGACCTTATCGATGCCCCAATTCTGGGACTTCAGCTTTGAAGAAATGGGCCTAATGGATGTACCAGCTGTCATTGATTATATTAGAAAACAAAACAATGTACCGATAGATTTCGTGGCTCACTCGATGGGCTCAACGGCCTTTTTGGTGTATTTATCTTCTTTGTCAGAATACAAGAAATATTTAAGAATGGGTGTTCTGATCGCACCGCTTGCTTTTATGGGAAATGTAACAGGTCCTTTACACTCAGTTCCAGAGGATACATTCAAACCCCGGAGAGGCGAGTTCATGCCTCATCGAAAAGTGCCTCGCAAACTCGCTAGTACGTACTGCAAGGGTCCAATTAGACTTTGTCGTAACCCGTTGTTTTTTTTAAGCGGCGTTCCTACTGAGAAGAGCTTCACAGCTCGTGTAAGAGATCATGTGCCAGCCGGAGGGTCGGTAAAAACAATCTTGCATTATATGCAGTTGGTCAAATCTGGAATGTTCCATAGATATAAAAATAAAACACATCAATACAACATACACAGTATAGACGTACCGTTGGCCTTGATAAGCTCCAACAATGACGAATTGGCCATAGTGAAGAATGTTCAGAGAATTTATCGATTAATTAAATATCCTATAGCTCATTATGTTATAAGAAATAAAAATGTGTCTCACACAGATTTATTATGGGACAAAACTGCATCTTGCGTGGTATTTCGTAAAACTTTAGAATATCTAGTAAAGGGCCATAAAAAGAATAATATGACGCCAACAGAAAAATCTAAAAATGAAGATGAAATTCAGGGTGAAGTTAAGGATGAACTAATTGTTAAAATCAAAATAAACAAAAACAATGATGTTGTTATGGGTCAAAATAAAGGTACAAATAAAAGTGAAGACATAAATGATGATGACAACGACATCAATAATACTAATAATGATGATGATAACAATGAAGATGATAACAGTGAAGATGATAACAATGAAGATGATAACAACGATGATAAAAACGATAATGATGCTGACAGTAATGACCATAAAAATGATGACAGCAATAATGATGACAATAACAACGACCGCGATGATGACAAAGATGAAGACGGGGATGTTAACAATGATGATGAAGATGTCGTGGACGATGAAGAGGAAGTAACAGGTAAAACGACAGATACAGAAAGAAACGAAAATAAAAAACGTGTTATGGATAAAGATGTAGTTAAAAACGAAGGTAAAGGTCAACGTAAAATAAAGATAGTAAGAGCAACAACCGAAGGCAACGATATAGGAAAAAGTGAAAATATAGATAAGGCATATAAATTTATAATTGAGGTTAACGGTGAAGATATAATAGTAAAAAAGCTTAAAGATAAGCAAGATACAATTGAAGCGACCGGTGAAATTAAGGGTTATACTGGAATAAATAATGTAGTGAGTGAAGATAAAGGTGAACATAAAAAAGAAGATGAAATTGTTAATCAGGGTGAAGGTACAGGTAGAGGTACATATAACGACAAAATTGTACATAAATGTGTAAACGCTACCAGAAAAAATAATGATACATGCATAGACGACATTATCGATTATGGTCATATATTTTATGATGGACCGGAAGCATACATGGATTTTCAAATAACGTAAACTGTGGCAGGAAACAAGTGTCTAATGTGACCTTTTTAAACCAATAATGATTAAAAATTACTTACTACTTGTATTCGAATAATTAACTAATTAGACGAACATTATCTAAAAGTAGACTGAGAAATACTTACAAAAAAAAAAGTGTCTGTTGTATTTTAGTCTAGCTAAGGACAGTTATGGAGTGTATTGTAATTCAGTGCTACTACTTTACTACAAAATAAATAATGTATAATCTAAATATAAATAAAGTAAGGGACATGCTTAAGTAACTGAGGTTTTTTGGTCATATTATTTAAACCTTAATTATTCGTTTATGCTAACCTTCGATTTAATTATTAGTAAATTTGTACTGTACGTAGCCTTATATACAAAAACAAATTGGCAGCAGATTTGACCGAGGAGCTCAAGAGACGCAAATATGTAGGTCTCGACAGAGCCTACACATTTGCTACCTTTGGGGTCGAGACCCTAGGTCCGTGGGGTACAGAGGCTCTCCAGGTTTTTAAAAAGTTATCTGAGCGTCTGATCGCGTGACCCGAGAGCTGGTGGGTATCTGGCGCAGCGCATCAGCATTGCCATACAGCGGGGCAATGCAGCCAGCGTCTTGGGGACGCTTCCGACTGGTATTGATATGGATCAGTTGAGCTACCTGTAGATTGCTTGCAGCAGTCTGTTGTTAGCTTAATTGTTTCAATTGTAATACATAGTCCTAATTTGTTTTTATTATTGTATTGTAACTTTTAAAAACAAATATAAATCCGCAATAGAATTGGTGCATAAACAGATATAGTGGCTTTATTTAATTATACAAACTATGCCTAATATCCTTATTTTGCATTTGGGGGAGTTTAAAGCCATTAAAAGTTCAAAACGGTAGAGAAGAAAATTCGTGTTAAAAATATGCCATTTAATTGCGTCTCGAAAGAGACCTTCAATTAATTGTTTTCGGGTTTGAGTGGTACACTGATGTGCTCCTGTTTTGTACGAAACATTTCAGAGATAATTAAAATACCACTACTCTGCAAAAAGATAATGATGTTTTGCATACATAATTCATTTTGAATATGTAATTAATCGCATATGGGTACGAATAATTTGATGACACAGCCACCAGAGAAAGGTAACCCCTTCGAATGAATACGTCGCATTCTTTAGTAGCCCAGTGATGTTAAACAACAGAACTATTTTAAGCTGATGACAGTAAACATGTATCCTGCAATTCCAACAATAAAATGACTGCACATTCCCTAATTTCAGTGGACTGGACAGACCCAGCTCACGAAGGCGAGATCAAAATGACTGAAAACATTTAAATCAAAAATCACTTTCCTCTTCCGCTCTCGCCATGTACCAAAAAACATTATTATCACGTTTTCTAAGATTTAGACTACATTTCTATTTTGCAAAACCAATAAAATTTTTTTTAGCTATTAGTCGCTAAATATTTGATTGTTCCCCACCAAAGAGCTCAGTAGGGTTATTTACGCGCATCCGTGAGTGTTTCTAAAATTCTATTTTCGCCGCATATTGGTTCTTCTCCTATGTTTTTTTTAAATGGAGCCGATGAGCAGCGAAAGCAGAATGCGCGATACATTCACGGATGCACGTAAATAAACCAGCTGGACATCTGATAACATTGCGTAAAATTAATACTACTCATTATCTGCAATCCGTGGAAGCATTGACAGACTCGATAAATAGATAGATAGATATCGTTTATTGTCAAAGTCCGTCCTGAAAGCCAATTTTTTTTATCACTCGATAATTATCAAAAGAACTGTCAAATTTTACAGTTCTTTTGATATTTATCGAGGAATAAATTGGCGAGAATTTGCCCCCTGTTTTCGTGTAGCTGTAAGGCGCGGTGCGATGTTGTACACAAGTGATCCACCAATCACGCGCATCAGGCCAGCGACCAGTGAGTGACAAGGCTGCGCTTGAGCTTAGCTGTAGGATGCTCCTTTCCATGGCAAAGGTAAAACAATAAAAATATATATAACATTTTAGTAAAATTACTACCTAGTGATGCTCGATAGTTAAATAAAATTGAGTTACGATAAATAATGTTTTCTTAATATGGCTTTAATATTATTTTGAATTATTTTATTTTTAAGTTCGTATGGCATATTATTTATAAGGTATGGTATTAAGTATTGAGAGGTTCGCTTGCCGTTATTATAAGAGGGAATATTAAGTTTTTTGTGCGTAATGCTACTAGTAACCTAGGTGTGACTTTTAGGAACTTGGAACTCAGTACTAAAGTATTGTTCTATTAGTAGATTCAATTCCACTTTTTTATGAATACTCCATAATAATTAAATAGACCGTCAGGATCAACCCAATTCAATACTCATTTGATTTAACACGTCCACCGAACGTGCATTAACTCGATTGCTCGCGTTTCACATACCGTTACGAATCAAGACAATTGTGAACCTACGTACCTTCAGTACAGGGGAACTACTCGTTAAAACGAAAATCGAGGTTCCGATTCGTTTCGTGTATACGTTATTTTACTACAAGTGGCATATGAGTTGGTTTTGATTGATAACGAATAAGAAACTTCGTTTTTCGTTTTCCGAGAAGGCCTTCAGGTGATTACGATGGTGTTCTATTGTATAATCTACTTGGTTATTCTTATATAGGTAGAAGAGGAGAGATATAAACAACCAGTAGGTTGTTTTTACATTTCTATCCTCTTAGCTTAGGTGGATACAGGTTCGTACGTCCACAGCTGAACGTTCCTCCCTCAAACAAGGGGAGTTTTGGCGATAATCAAACCTTTGCCGTCCAGGCCACTCGCTTATGGAACAGTCTTCCAGTGGAATGTTGCGAGGTATCCTCAGTACATGTCTTCAGATCTAGAGTCTATAATCATTTTCTTTCTCAGGAATAATTCGGTACGTTATAAATGTTATTATTCATGTACTTATGTATATTTATGTATAATATAATATAGTACATATAAAAGTATTAATGTGAGTATTATTATTATTATTTTTTATGTTTATTCATGTTAATGACACGATTTATTAAGTGTATTTTCCTTTGTTTCTTGTAATTAATAATTTTTGTTATCTAGCACTATCTAATAAATCGTTGTCAACACTACCCAAAGGTTAGCAGGTAGAGAATGCTATCTAGCATTATGTTCGCCTATGTACAACTTTTGCAATAAAGTATATTCTATTCTATTTTATAATCAGAATCACATAGCTTGGTAGGCGAAAGAAGTAAATGAAGAGAATCAAGGAAGTACAAAGGGCGGCCTTATCGCTTTCAGCGATCTCTTCCAGGCAACCCTGGGGCGGACTGGCAAAAGAGAACAATATAGACGGCGGCGTTTGAAAAACTTAAGGAAATTAAAACAAATGCATATCACACAACGTATTATAATTACATAACATGTCTTAAACTACCTAACTTCGAATAAACTTACACATCAAAATAAAGTTGCTAAAAATGTTACACGGATAAATAATGCTGATAAAGCAGTTTTTGAAGATAGGGAGTGATTTCGCACGTCGTGTATGTCCAGGGGAAGAGCATTCCATAGACGGATGGACAGCTTGATGAACGCTGTTGAGGCGCTAAATATATGTCCACAGAAGGAAACTGCTGCCCTTTTTCTGCTAGGTTCCCATAGTCGTTTCCTACGACATCCACGAGCTGAGAGCTGGAGGGGTCGTGTCCGCCGCGACGCTAGGGTACGTAGGTTCGAGGTGACAAATTGAGTTGGCAACCACAAATGTTTGGCAAGATCTAGCCATGTTTCAGGTATAAGCTTCATAATATACACATATTTTAGCATGAACTATTGTACAGCCTGCAGTTAGCTTAATTGTTTTAATTGTTAATACTTGTTCTAATTTGTTATTATTATTTTATTGTAATTTTCTTTGTTAATAAAGGGCCTTGTACAAATAATTTATCAAGTTGAGCAAGAATTAAGTTTGGATTTTTTTTAATTTTAAATTACATAGTATTTTGTGCCTGCTTTTGTATTGTGTATTACTATATTGTTTTTATAGAACCTACTCCAGAACTTTTTCTGAAAGTAAAGTTTGATTTTTATCACAAAGAAGTTAGTGTTCACATTTTAATACGTGAATTTTACGTTCACCTTAGACACCGGGGAAAAAATGAAATTCCACCATCGAGCTTTTCCAAATGTTGACACCGTGGTAGCTAAAGTACTTTTTTATTATTTTATGTTCTATAGACATCATTTAACTAATGACTTACCGAAATAAATAGAAAAAAATCCTTGACCCATAAAAATATTATGATTATGTACATATAAACTAATATACAACGTCCCACGACTTTGTCAACCAAATTATACCATAAAACATTTATAAATAAACGGCTTATCTCTTCTATGAAGGCATTAAGAGCCTACCTCCTGCATCCTTATAACGTTCTTATAACTGAATATTGGAAACCCATTTCCGCAACACGGAAGTTGCGTAGCAGTTCTGTAGTTACCTACATGGCAATAAATCAAATAAGCCGCAAGTGTACCCTACTCATTGGGAAAACAAAATGAGGTGGAGCATGTTTCCCACATGTAGAGTGTAACGACAAAAATCGTAGAGCGCTGATAACTTCATAAAACGTTAATAATGTGGCGTTATTCAAAAAAATAAAGAGTCTTATCTACCCTATATCCCTATTTATTGAGATCTAACTCAAAATATGGCCAGGATTTTTGGGACAGGAGAGGATGGCATCTCAAACTATGCACCGTCAATTCAGGACTTATTTCACTTTAATTTGACAGCTCAAAGCGTCCTCTGTTAGGCCCGGTTGAATAATTTAAAACTATTTATGACTATAAAAACGATCGTAGATTGACGAATTATGTACTGAACTTCTTACTGGCCCTTGTGGGGAGACGGAACGAGGCCTGGAGGCTTTGCCTCTTTACCCCGGCTTCAACTCGAGGGGACCACTCGGTCCTTGGGTTGTGCATAATGGTCTTTTTTGCTTTGTAGTATCAATTTTTTTTTAAAGGCTACATTCGATATGTTGGGTTTTTAATCTTTTTATTTTTTGTATGTTTCTCCAAAAGCTCATGGTGGTTCCGCAGGGATAAGATCCTGCGGAAGAGGTCGCCACGACCGGTCGTCAGCTAGGGGCTGGGCTGGTGAGGCGCAAGGTGGTGTAGGTGAGCGTGGTGGTTGCGGTCGGCGCGGTCGTACATCCGACGCACCGACTGCACGACGAAGTCATCAATGGATTGGGTCTGCAGGATACGGGCGATGACGTCGTTCCCGATGACGTATAGGCGCGCGCCCGTGCAGATCCTCATGGACACGGTCTGCAGCGCCTGGAGCCGGTCCTTGTTCGTCTAGGAGACGAGTGTGTACCAGGCCGGCGCTGCATAGGTGTGTCGGGACCGAACGTAACTCTTGAAGTCCCGCACCTTGGTCCTTGAAGGCAGACGAATTATGTAAGCTGGTAACTACGTCCTTTGAACCGCACTCACCCTGAAGAAATCCCTCGTTAAGGGATGAAAAGTCGGTGTTTTTTTGACTAAACAAGGTACGTAGTTATCCCGCTTACATTCATAATAAATTTTAAACTTTTGTCTATTGCCTTAAAAGAAACCCCTCATTGAATCTCGCCAGGTATGATTAAATTCTTATGATAAATAATAATAATTAATCAAGAAATACTTATCTATTTTGAGATTTTCTCATTTCACTAAAAGGGGTTTGTACAATTCACAGATATTCCACGAACACGACCTTTTAAAGTTATTTTAACATTTGCTACTTAAATGCCTCTTTTACACCTAAAAACGCTTTTAGAAGATAAGAAGTTCCTCGACTTTCGTCGTTGTCTATAGATACGAGGGTAGGTGTGTCGGGGGTAGGTAACTCAAAAGTCAGTCTATCGGTCGACTCAAACCGTAGTGAAAGTTTTTTATAGGCAGTTAAATAATTAGCAACTCCCAAAGTATCCTCCGGTTCCCTTGAAGATAGCTAAAATAAAAAACTTGGTTTTCAAACCTTCGTGTTATCAGTGATTCAATTACAATCAATCACAACTTTTTGATCCACTTGCAAATAGAATCTCGTTCGGTAATCCATATGAGATCTACCAATAAAAATTACAAGAATAAAGTGAAAATTTGTATACCCATTGTTACTAAGTTCAGCTACGCGTAGTAGATATCGGAGTGATATAATTAACAGGCGAGTGCATAGATAATCTAACCTATTGAAGAAACCTACTTTTTACCTATTTCGGGCTGTTTTAAGTACTTCCAATCATTTTGCTTGAGGAAGGAATTAAATAGGTGTTAAATAAAGTGGAACATTGATTAGGACCCAAATTTCAGTTTACAGAATTACTTTAAAGTCAAAGTCAAAAACTCTTTATTTCCATAAATACAATAAATGTATACTTAGAAAAGGTCAAATTCTTAATAATTAAACACTGACACGGAAATAAAGTGATATTTTTGATTTCAGTCGCTTCGGTACGTAGACTAAAGTAAAGAAGCGACGAAGAAACCTTTAGCCTGTTAGTTGTTATTTTTCGAGTTGAAGCAAATTCCGTCCCACGCTTTTTTATCCTCTAGATAATCTGATATCTTATAGTAGGCCTTTTTACACAGCAAGGTTTTGACAATTTGTTTGAATTTATTTACTGATAATTTTTGCAACTCACTAGGAGTTTTGTTGTAGAAGCGTATACATTGCCCTTTAAAAGATACATTAATTTTGTGTAGTCTAGTTGTGGGCACAGCGAGTTTATGTTTATTCCTTGTATTCAAATTATGTATGTACATCGCTATTTTTAGGGAACCGATTGATATTTCTATGAGTGTACAATAGGTTTTCATAAATATATTGACATGGTACTGTCATTATGTTTATTTCTTTGAATTTATCACGCAGGGATTCTCTGGGACCCATACTATAGATAGCACGAACAGCCCTCTTCTGCAACACAAATACGGTGTTGATATCTGCAGCGTTCCCCCACAGTAGAATACCATAAGACATAATACTATGGAAGTAGCTGAAATAAACAAGTCTAGATGTATCCACGTCTGTAAGATGACGGATTTTTTTGACAGCATATGCTGCAGAACTAAGTCTCTTCGATAGCTTATCTATGTGTGCGCCCCATTGAAGTTTATTATCTAAGGTGATTCCTAAGAAAACGGTACTTTCTACAATTTTTAACGTTTCTCCTTTTACATTTACATCAGCCTGAACTTGTTTAACATTAGGTAGAATAAATCTAATACATTTCGTTTTGGTTTCGTTAAGCAAAAGATTATTGACATTAAACCAATGGACTACTTTTGAGATTGCATTATTCACATCATCGAAATTCGTGTCTTGTCGTTTCATTTTAAAAATTAATGAAGTGTCATCAGCAAACAATACAATCTCGTGATTATTCTTAACAAGATGAGGCAGGTCGTTAATATAAATTAAAAATAGGAAAGGGCCGAGGAAAGATCCCTGCGGTACACCCATTGTAACTACAGACCCCGAAGACCGTTTCCCATTAATGTCAACTCTTTGTATCCTATTACTCAAATAAGATGTAAGAAGACCCAAAGAGCTGTTCCTTATTCCATAGTGATTTAGTTTCCTGATTAATGTTTCATGGTGTACGCAATCGAATGCTTTTGACAAGTCGCAAAAAATGCCTAATGCATCTTGCGACTTCTCCCAAGCATCAAAAATATGCGTTACTAACTCTACACCGGCGTCAGTAGTTGACCTGCCGCGAGTAAACCCGAATTGCTTACTATGTAGCAGGTCATTTCCATTGAAATGCCTAAGCAATTGATGTAAAATAAGTTTTTCAAAAACTTTGCTGAATGTAGGCAGTACTGATATTGGTCTAAAGTTAATTCTAAAGTAAGGGTCAGACCTACTACCCGATTTAAACAGTGGGATTATTTTACTACATTTCATTAGATCAGGAAATACGCCACAATCAATAGACTCATTAAATATAAAAGCTAGATCTGGTGCAATGATATCAATCAATGGTTTAATAATTCTAACGGAAATTCCCCAGAGATCTGCAGTTTTCTTTATATTTAATAATAGTTTAAAGGTTTTTTTAATATCTCTTTCATCAACATGATTAAAATTAAATGGATTTTTGCATTTAGGTACATTTCCTATAAGTAATGACTCGGCGATTACTTGAGAAGAGTTTAGACACTTTGTAGTAGAGATTGGAATGTCAGTAAAAAAGTTTTCAAATGCTTGGGCTACTTTAACATCATTTTTGATTGAGCAATCATTAATCTTTAAATTGTAATCATTAATGTACGTGCTGACTTTTCCAGTCTCACTATTTATTATTTTCCAAGTTGACTTTATTACATTTTCACTATTTCTTATTTTTGAGCTAATATAATTTGATTTTGCTATATGACAAACTTTTCTTAACATTTTTGAGTAATTTTTTACTTTTACTTTGAACTCCTGGCTAAAATTGTATTGTTTTTCACTATACAGTTCATACAACTTTTGTCTACTCTTATGTATACTGTTGCCCACTCACTAAAGTTAAGTTTTTCTGAGACCATGATCGACTTGGGTGTGAATATTGAATTGAACACACTGGTGAATTTGTTAAAAAAACTGCAATACGACTCATTTGGGTTGTTAAGTGAGTGATAAGGTGATGGTGTAGACTCCCAATCCAATTTAAACCGTTCAAATCGACTTGTGGTCACAGGTATGTATTTTATTTTCTTTTTACAATTATAATTTTTTACTTGAATTTCTAATTGTATTAGTTGACCTAAGTGGTCTGATTTTAAATTGCTTATTATATTTTTACTAACAATTTTTTCATTTTGGCAAACAAATACATTATCTATACATTTTGCTGAGGTTTCAGTTATTCTTGTAGGTTCCATAAATAATGGCCTTAGATTATAAGAATTAAATAAATTAGTCAATCTTATAAGAATTAAATAAAATAGTACTAACAAAGGGAGTAAACTTCTAAAAGTCAATATTAAAGTCTCCACAAACCATGATAGTTTTATTTGATTTTGAGAGTTTAAATAAAATATCCTCCATAACACTTTCAAATATTTCAAAAGAAGCTGATGGTGGGCTGTATACGCTTACTACAATAATTTGCTCCAACTCTACACATGCTACTTCAATGTGGCTTTCAATGGTTAAGCATATTATGTCCTTACGGTCTTTAAATTTCATGAATTTGTTAAGTAATATTAATGAGCCTCCACGAATAGCATGTGATCTGCAAAAAGAGCTACCAACCTGGTGGTTACTGAAATTAAACATGAGCTCATAGCTTTTCAGCCAATGTTCTGTTAAGCAGATGATGTCAATATTAAAAGAGTTCATGTACAATTCCAACTCTAGTAATTTACTTTTTAATCCTTGAATATTTTGATGCACCAAGTTAGTAAACTTTGCATTTATTTTACAGGTTTGGTATCTTAGATTCTTTATGTGACCAATATTATTTGACTGTTTAGGGCTAGAGACTTCCTCTGTTGTCGTTTTATCTAATTTAAAGGGTTTGGAAGAACTTCCAAGGTCCTGTTTGTAAGTTTATTACAATGCTCAAAAGAAGCATCTTGTATAGCCAAATTTTTGGCTGTAATATTAAAATAATAGGATAGCGAAACAGCTATCTGTCTTTTGCAATAATTTGAAGGTAATAATTACCTTTTTCAGTCAAGTAATATTTCTTACTAACAATACTGTTAATATCAATCACATGTACATTGTTATGGCATGAAATAGTATGCAATGCCATGTTTAACTTATATCTAATGTTATTTTCTATTTTTGGCAAGCTGTCGCTGTAGGGGAATGTAAACATTACAATTTGATTTAATTTTAGTGAAGATAATTTGTCCATATACTTTATAAGGTCTGATTTGTTCACATTATCTCTATTTCCAAGTAATATTATTAAGTTGGAGTTATTTTGAAATCTTTCATTATCAATTTTGTGCATAATGTCATGCAGATTGCAAAAAGGTAAGCAATTATTTACTGAATGCTCCATATTCAAATTCAAGAACTGGCCCATATTTTTTCCAATTTCATCGCAGTACATTATGGTTTTTTTGTTTGAGCATGAAGCGTTGAGATCCATGTGGGATGCGGCTGAGACAGTACCACTGCAGCCGCAGCCCTCCAGAATCCTGCCCTCAAGACTCACCTGGCTACTGAGAAGCGCATCCATGGCCAGATTGAGTTCCCTTGTCTGTTCTGTAGTTTGCTCATAAAGGCTGATGTAATGCCCTAGGGAGTGCTTCGCCTGGCCAAGTTTGCATCTCAGCTCCTGCATGTCAGCCTCATACTGGGTCTGATTATAATTAAGTTGTGCTGTACAGATCTCTAGTTTATTTAAAAATTTTCTTTTACATTTAAGCTTAGCAACAACATGTTTTTGATTTTTTAATAATGTTTTTGTTTTTTTTTATAAAATTGTTAATCCTTACATATTTTTTCAACTTATTTTTGCTTAATTTGTGATTGTTGTTGGTGCTGCTAGCTGCCACATTACACACAGAGTCATCTTTTGCTAAGTCAATAGTATGTATAGTGTGCATGCTGCAGCCTGCAACAGAAACATGGCCCGTTGGTAAGTTAGCCGTCACTAGCTCATCAAATAAAGTTTTGAGTTTTCGCGGTGGCCGCTTCTTCTAGCTGGGTGATGTGGTGGTGTGCATCACATAATTCCTTTTGCAGGAGTGAAATTCTGTGCAGGGCCGTTTCAAACTCAATGCCACATTGTTCATCGAACCTATCTATTTTTGTCTTAAGCCTATCCTGTTCCTCAATTAAAGAAGTGTTCTGAGAGTATAGCGTGGACATCTCCTTTTTTAATTTTTTATTATTGTCTAACGCTTCTAAGAGAATTTTTTCATTGTCATCTCGTTCTATTTCTAATTGTGTAATATGTCTCTTTGCTGACTTGAGTTCCAGTAAAGCCTGGTTTAATTTGTTGGCTTCTGCCTGGCGCAACAAGGCGCTTCTTGTATTCATTTCGAAACAGTTTTACCGCAACGAGCTCAGAACAGAAAATACAATGTCTGAGGTTATGTTTCCAAAAATGCTGTAAGTACTTACGTGACAGTAACTAATGTACACTTTGTTGGAAATAGTATTCTTAGTATTAGAAATGCACTCACATAAACTCCAGCTTGTTTAGAAACACAAGTCAGCCAAATTTTTTTACCGAAAAAGAAGCCGATTTTCCGTTGGCCAAAACACATTCGTTACAGAACTTTTTATGTTTTTATTTATTTGTACACTTGTTTTATGTTGTAAATATACGATGAAATCGGAAAAGGCTCTAGAAAACTACGTAAAAACAATTATTTTGTGAATATATGTTATGGAACAACAAAGCGAGCAGCTGTTGCCAGGGTTGCCAACCAAAAAAAAAAAAAAAAAAAACTTTACTTTACTTCATCATATAACCTTTCTTTTCTTCCGTTAAAAACTACACCCTACTTAAATTTTAATGAAAAAGTTAAGATGAGAATCAGAACAACAATTATTTCTTATGGCTTACAAAATAGAATGTGTAAACTATCTACATAAATGTATTTATAAAACAAACGACACTATTTTCGTAACGCTATCAGGCCTTATGGCGATCTAGTCCTAACGCTATGTAGTCCTAACGCGATGTGTATCGAGATTTAGTCAGAAAGCGATTTAGTCATACCTCCTATCTACTCGTAGTCAAATCAAGATGTAGTGTAGCTCCTAACCCATAAACTAGATTTATAGATAGACATATAGAAAATTCTGTATTGCACACTTTACGAAACAGTTATCAAATAAAATAAAACTTACAAAAAATATGACAATTGGCGGTCTTATCGCTCAAGAGCGATCTTGTGAACATATTATAAAATCTGTGCCCATAATTTAGTAAAATTTTAAACTAAATATTAGTATGTTTGTTTATAATAAGCCAACGCCAAACCTATTGGACAGATCGAGCTGAAATATTTCACGCTGCTGTTTCGGACCTGGGTGCCTATTTTTATTCCTCCAAAATACGCAATTACGTGTTTTGTTTCGTTTTTTTGTGTAAATTGGACTCTAATTCGGTGTACCAGAAGGTGTCTTGTCTCATTAAATAAACGAACGAAAAGAACGAACGATAGTCTTAGTCTTTATTTTTAAAATATTATTAGGTATGTATGTATTTTTGAGTTTTTGTAGGTTTCATACTTTTTAAAATATTTAAAAAAAGACGAAAATTTTACTATTACCCTCTATACCGACTCCGAAGTTTGCAAACCGATACATCTGAAATGTAGGTACCTTTAACTTTTTGGTATTCATCAAATAGCAAAGTCCCTAACCAACCAGTACCTAGTACATATTGGTATGTATTTGATATATGTATTTGACAACCGCTCGAAACACTCGCACTTGACGGATCTTGTTTATTAAAATGTCCCTAGTTATAAACAAATTTTTTTTTTTGTTATAAGTCTGAAAACCGTGTAGACACGCACGCACCAAAGGTCCTGTCAGAAAACCAGCGTTGCTCAACTTGCTGTTGAGCAACATTATGCTGAGGCAGGGCCTGGGTTGTTGGTTCATATTTTTAATTTAAATTATTGTGTACCTTTTTGATGTTTGAGCCAATAAATTGATTTTGTTTCTTTTTTTCATTCAAATAACGACAGCTCGACGCACATCTTCCAAAATTCTATGATCGTCCTCTTTTACTGCTTTTAATTTGCGAAGAGTGAAAGAGAAAAAGTGATACCTTGCCCAGCAGTGGGACAATACAAGTTAGAATAATTATAATTGTCTCAACTTTATACAAACCTTATTATAGCATATAAATAGTAAGAAATACGGGAAAAGTTGCTAGTAACACGCAGTAGAGAAGTAGCTAAGTAGGTGCCTAGTTATGACAGGTTCGTAAGCTAGTAGAATATTATACGCATTCCTTTCACTTTGCAAGAATGTTCATAAAGGCATAGCACTATGCATAATACCCGTCAGGACTTTATTGGACTTTTCTCCTCACGTGTATACACGTGTACTTCACGTTACTTGATATATTTTTAATATCTGGTGGGATTTAGGTACTGAAGTTAAAAAAAACAGAATCATCATCAGTCTGGTCGATACTAGAATTATAATTACGTTATCGGCTAGGTTTCAACCAAACTACGACAAATTTACCAAATCTATTATAGATCTAGTGAAATCAACAGCCCTCTTACTTATAAACATACTTCCTTGCCGCCCGTGGCTTCACACGTGTTTTTCCGGGATAAAAAGAACCATGTATTCTATTCTAGGTTTACAACTACATATATGCAAAAATTCAGCCCGATCCGTTCAGTAGTTTCGGCGAGAATAACCAACAAACATCCAAATGGATAATATAAGACTAGTGTGGTCATAGCTTTATGGAATAGCTAAGGGAGCCTACACACCAAAGTCGGCGGGATGACGAGAAGTTGACAAAAAAACTGTCGGCTACCTTCAATATTCATACTCTGAAATGTCACAAATACCCGCCCCGGGCTGTGGCGCAGAGTTTAGTGTGTAGACTCCATAAGAAACGTTTGTTTTTTTGGTGATATTGTGTCAGTGCTGAATGATTTTTTATAAGGGGCAGTGTAAACTTATGCACACGTCGGTCAAAATTTTACTAATTAGCTACATCGGTACAAGCATTATTTATTTTATTCAGTTACGTTTATAGTTTTCCTATTATTTCAGCACAGAAGCATGCGGAATTTATAAAGTTTTAGAATAAGTTTTGTACTTACCTTCATATTTTTAACCTAAGTTTTATGATCGCTGGACCGCCGATAAAGATTTCGGTGACAGATATACATCTCACGCTCGGTAGACTTATACAAAGGGAGAAAGGGTGTAGGGTCAAGAATTACACCCTTTCGGCTTAGTAAACCCTTTCCGTGGCACCCTGTATTTGTTCGGAAGCTGCATAACTTGTATAATAACTAAGTTAGTCGTTGGGCCATGCACTGATGGAGCGCTGACACAATTTCCGTCTAGTAATGGCTGGCAATCCGTCTACTAAACTAGCTCTTCAAACTGGTAGGGATCGATCGGTTTTCTGAGTTTGGGCAAAGTAACTCCTGAACAGAAATAAAGATACAATACGTCATACAATACAAAACATAACTCTTTATTGTACACCACAAAATTAAATAAAAACATAGACACGTGAAACACACATGAATTGTGCAACTCTGTTTCCTCTCTTTTCCTGTATCTTTTTTCTTGTATTTTTTTGTTGTGTGCAATAAAGTGTATAGTATTGTATGAATGACACATGAAACACAAAAGTAGAATGGGCGGTCGTATCGCTTAGAAGCGATTTCTTCCGTAATAGTTTCGTAATTACTTGGTTAGAGTTCTTACTTTAACCCACAGTTTCTGCAAAGAGGCAGAAACAAACTGTATTATAGACCTACTGGCTGATACTTGTTCAAAGAATTCTTTGATAAATGATGTTTATATGTATACCTACCTAGTAAATAAGGTACCTATTTAAAAACTGTTATTGTATGTCTATTAAAGATACGCTGTTGAAACTGTACACTATT
This sequence comes from Eupithecia inturbata, assembly GCA_963662085.1. Lineage (NCBI taxonomy): Eukaryota > Metazoa > Arthropoda > Insecta > Lepidoptera > Geometridae > Eupithecia > Eupithecia inturbata. Next base: position 13,043,774 of record OY759177.1, on the reverse strand, counting down.
TTATACTTAAGATCTTTTTTGTACAACAGTTAACAATAAATCTATTTCTGATTCTGATTCTGATTCTCAAATATCTATATATTGTTGTATATATATCGAGTGTGTCAAACAGTTTGTTTGACGTCATTACTACCTGCAACTAGGCGGGGTAGTAATAATGCTACCTAGCTATAATGAATCGATATACGGTAATACTAATTCTTCACTACTAATCAATATTTTTTCATGAAAAAATATTGATTGTCAGTTTTTTACTCTAGCTTAAAAATTATCGTTATTTATGATTGTCCGTCTGTATCTAACCGTGTAGGGTAAACAAAATATTTGTAAAGAAAATTAATTATGGTTATTTTTGGTTTATCTACAGGGTGGCTTTTTAAGATGGAAGTGAATGGCGAAATCCGAAACAATGAGAGTTAGGGAAAAGTCATGAAAGGAGTCATGGGCTTAATTTATGAGAAAATAAAATGTATACACACCTAACTCATTTTTAATTTATTTTTTTGGAATATTTCTTTAATATTTACTAGTATTTACAATTGAAACAGTTGAGTTTGTTGCAGACTGTTTCTAGAGGTAGCTCAGGATCCAAATTCTATTTCAAATATCTTCAAGCGAAATACGCTTAAAGATATTTGACTTTTTCAAAATGTTGATTACAATGACAAAAATCAAATGTTAAGATCTAGTTTAATCGATTTTGTTAGTGTTGCATGCAACATTTAGTATTATTTTACAGACATACATATTCAGCGTCTAAATGGTTTTTTTTTTCTGAATTAGAATATTCGGTAGAATACTAATTTATGTATTATTTTTAAATCTTTTAAAACCATCATGGTTATTAACACTAAAATCATTTATACGCCATGATCATGGAATAACTGACTAAATAAATAAAAAAAGGTAAATATCACGTTGTAACTGACTTTAGTATTATTTTTGTTGTTTTATTTGCTACTTGCTTCTGTCCGCGGCATTACATTGTTCCCGTGATAAAAAGTAAGACAGATTAAGTTACCGTGGTAAACTATTTATTACAGATTTTTAATAATTTTTCTTAAAAAAAAATATCAAGAATAATCTTTGTTACATACTTTGTCGGCTCGATAAAATCGAAACTTTCGTAAATCTCTATATTTTTCGAGTCGTCAATTCGCATCTCTATTTGTCAAAAGTAACTGAGTCTATGAATTATTTTATTCTGTCATTTAGTCTATACCACTCTCTCTCTTTTCTGTTCTTCAGTCTCACCTGTCAACAATTAGGAAACTTCATAGTCTTGCATATACCAAAAAGAAAATAAAATCGTGGACTGACCGTAGGTAAGTAAATTAGCGCTACCATTCCACTGGTAGGTACAAACTGAATCAAGTAACGCAGTATATGGGTTTTTGTTTTATAGAATGCTCGCGCTCGCTCTTCGCACATTGAATAGCTTTCACCGATTTGAATAAAAGTGAGCTATTTCAAAAAGGACTTTTATTTAGATTCAAGCTCCAATTTATTTAATACTTCATTCTATAATTTTATTATACGACTGCATTAAATGTGCACTTTTAATGGTTTTTCTATAGAAATAGCACTAAAACTTATTTAAACCGTCAGAAAATTTGCAAAAAAATAACATTGTTGCGTCGAAGCCAACAACCAAATCTCTCTCAGTCTACCAGAGAATATATAATAATACTCTACCCAGGGACTTACCTAAATACAAGCGTTTTCGTCCAAGCTTTTGTCATCTTTCAGAACAAAATAAATCACCTGTAAAACAACTCAAAACGCTTTACCCTGTAATTAAACGTAATGTAAGTTTCATCAAGCTGATCGCAGTAATTTACCAGCCGAAGCCATTACGTATGTATTCAGTGCTATTACACGAATCGCAGAGATAAGCCGTAAGAGACAGATACACGTTTGCTAGATGCGAGCACATTCTCCAAATCGTTGTACATTTTCATGCCAGGCCTCATTAAGGGTGAATATAGACGAAGAGTCGTAGATATGTCATTTTGTTTGCAAAGTCACCCTTTTGTGTCCCTGGGGAACTTGAAATGGATTGAAAGAGAACTAGTAACTATTTCAAAAATATAAAAAGCGACTTGGCTCATGTAGAGCAAAATCTTTTATATAAAAAGCCATCATTGAGACGAGTTTGTGGCCATCCATCAATTACGCTTTATTCGGGGTAACGAGGCCCTATCTAAACAAATACATAGAAAATTGCGGGTAACATCACCCTCACTCACGGGTGAAAATGTAATTTTCTTATACATAAAGATTATAATATAATATAAAGCTTAGCTATAGAAGCACTATAGAGGTATAACTTAGTTACGAGCTCTTACGAACTTATGAAGTATGAATTTATCTGTGTAAATGTGTTATTAGTTCGTAGGTTGTGGAGAACTTGTCACAAACTTCTCTAGGATGCTAGGATATTAGTATTGGTGTTAAGCCAACCACCAACAGTCTGATAGGGGTTCTGGCTGACAGACATTGCAGTAAACTGCAAAAACTGCACTGGATGTCAAGCCTGATCAACCCTTGTGTCAAACAAATTTATTATTGAAATTAATTCTGATAAGTGTACTTTTCTGTTTATCTGAAACTGTGACTTAAAGTACTCTAATCTATGGATTTTTGTGTTGTATGTATCAATAAAAGAATGTAATTTAATTAATTTAATTTAAGCTAGGGCTTATTAAGCGCTGTGTATCTAAGTTAAAGTTACTTTTATACCTACTTGCCAAACTTACCACGCGTTTTTCCTGGGAAAAAATAGCCTGTGTCATGTCCTTCTCTATAATACTACTAAGAAGGAACGTTTTAGAAGATGTTAGAGTTAGGACAATTTAGTGGAAATGTTTTTGTGTTAAGTGGGTGATAGACGTACGAACTTGAAGTACGCAGTTTTTAAGATCGCGAACTTACTCCGCTCGACGTCGGTGACGCACGTGAAGCTTACTCACTCTGTATTGCGATGTCGTCAACAGAAGGAGCTTTGTGTTTTTTTATGTTGAGGTGGGTTATGAGCAAAATTTCAAACTTGTCGGATCGCCCACTTGCTCGGCGGTTTTAAAGTACACGTACATACTTAGGGTGAAACACCAGCAAAAAAGGTCGTCGAGCCACAAGTTCGCGAATTTACTCGCACGTCTATCACTTACTTTAGAGTCGACGTCAAAACTACTAACAGTACCAATAAAACAAAATCCCTGTATTCTAAAGGACTAGGTCGCAAAAGCCCCGTTAACCATCGCCGGAAGTTATTCCTTCCTGCGATTGCTGCATCTATGCATATAGACTACATTTTATGGCTGAAAAACGTGCGAAACCGCGAGAGGAAGCTAGTATAATAATATCATAGCCAAGTTTCGTCGTATTGTATTGAAAAGACAACATACAGACGTACGTAGAGTTACTTTCACATCTCGAGCTTAGCAAAAGCTCAAAACAATGGGATTGCAGAATAGCTAGAGCCACAGATCCATTTAACGATCCCGTCAGGCCCCACGATGATTGATGACGGAGTAAGAGAAATGACGAGGAACTTTACTCAAAGTTGTAACAGTTTAGTTTGTTCAAGTAAGCCCGAGTCCCGGTAGGCGCGATTTACCCGCGAATAATGAAAACTATAACAATCCTACGCGGTTCCCGCGTTTGCACTTATTTTTTGCTATACATATGTATATTACAAAAAAAGCGTTCAAAATATAGCGAAGAACGCTAGCGGAAATAAGAACTGTTTTGATACCTCATTTACTAAAATCAGCTACGCCGTTTAGTTGTTTTGAGGTAATAAATAATCCAATCCAACCACATACAAATACGCTCGAAAACATACCCCAGGGTAAATAACGATGTCCCTTCACCCAGCTGGCAATGATTCTACTTTTAAGCTGAACGTATAACTTTCAGATACAAAGACAAAGGAATTGAATATCAGAACGATATCGTTGTTGAAACCTCGCACGTATAATGAAATTAATTAGAAAATCACTGGTCCAATTTTGAGAAATCTTATACTGATAGGTAGCTACATTTCCAGCTCTTATCAATGTTTGAGATTATGTTTATAATATCAGGTACCACGCGAGCAAAGCAGCTGGCAGGAGCTAGTATGTACTTTGATAATATTGTGAAGGAACTCATCTATGCTATTAGTAAATTGTGTACCTATAACTCAAACATTTACTTCGAATACCTTTCTGAAAATTTTTATTCTACATCCTATTTTTTTACGTAGATATTTCTGTTCTCCTAATTAGTAACCAGGTAAGAACTTATACTTATATACTAGTTAAAGTTAATACTTGTACAGGCAGATATCATCTATAAGTCGTAGGTCGCTTTTATACAAACGCGATCACATCATTAGAGTCTGGAATGTGTAGGGTATGTGTTATGGTTGATACCTGCCTGCCTGTGCAAGTATCAACTTTAACTAGTTTATAAGTAAAAGTTCTTATCTGGTTACTTATAAGGAGAAATGGAATATCTAAGTTAAAAAATTGGGACGTAAATTAAAAAATAACGAAAAGGTATTCAGAGTAAAAGTTTAGGTTTTATTTATTATAATGTCTAAACAAACGTTTAAGGACAATCATTACCAAGGAGCTCCATAATTCGATCGTTACTATCAACAACAATATTAACTGAACAGGATAAAGTTTCTAAAGTTGTTATTAGAATATGTGAACATAGAAAACGTCGTATTCTCATTAGTATCGAAGAATACAGATTATTTTCACATTTTTCTTCGTAGCTAATACGAAAATATTATGTCGAGCCGCGCCTTGTCAGTTCATGCCGAGGCAAAATAATTACCTAAGTAGTATAGAACGAGTATTATACATATAATCTGTGCCTAAGTTATTTTCTCGCTATGAGAGTTCGCCGTTATTTATGCGTATCTCTTTTTACACGCTCTATTTTCATGTAGGTAATTTATAAAGTAGGTAACTCAAACCCAAAAATACGCAATTAAGGGCTTAGGCAATTTAACTTATGACCCTTCTGTACTCACGGTCTGCGAGCGGCTAAAGGAATACTGGCCACATATAAAAACTAACTGTTACGATATTATGAATAAGGATTCATAATTTGTTAACTAAAAACATTTGCTAAGCAGTGTTATTTCTCACCGGGACTTAATATGTCTATAGGAGAAGTCAGAGTGAGAAGTAACAATAACAATGCTCAGCAACATGAACTAGGGAAAAAGAATATGGGGCGTCTGATTGCGTGCATTCAATTTTTCGGTTAACATTGTCGTTGAACTGAACTGCACCAGTGCACCACTGCCATATGTGCATTTAAATATGGCCTCTAACTCGTAATATTCAGATGTAGGTATTTAATATTGAGTTTAAGCCCATATTTGAATTATTTTTTGAGCTGTGCGGTAGCGGTGCTGTGCCTCTAGACTCTAGGCCAGACCTACGCAATATTTGCCTCCCAGAGCGGCAGCGAAACAATTCGCTCGGTTTCGCGCGTCATTCCTCCCGGAATTTTGTATGTACCGCAGATATTTAGATTTCACTGTTCTTTATACCGATCGCATCTGTCGTTCCCGTATAATTCTAACAACTCATCTACATAAGTGCCGTGATCCATCGGTGGATCAGAGTGGAACTCGAAATCGAAACAAATCCATCGGTGAATCAGAGTGGACAAAAATTTGAAAACTGATCCATCCGTGGATCAGAGTGGAACTCGAAGCCGAAACTAATCCATCGGTGGATCAGAATGGACTAAAAGTAGAAACTGATCCATTAGTGGATCTGCAAAGTGGATTCAGTGTCGAATAGGCCTGATGAACACTACATAAACCATCCTTCATAGATGCTAGAGGCCAATGATGATGATGACCAAGGTTATTTTAACCTCCTGAGTTCAGTTCTTCTCCACCTACGACCTATAGGTACCTCTATCTACGTACATCAACCAGTAGTACCTACTAGCTATCTTTTCATCTTGTACGACACAAAAAACATATTATGCTAAATATTATTCGAAAGGGTTTAGAAAGGGTCGAATGGACGCCTCATGATTTATCGGTACTTGATGAGCCCGGAAGCACTATTATGTACATACTTATTCTGTGCCGGAAGTAGATAGATTGGCAAGGATATTACAAAAGTTTGCTTGTAAAGGTACTAAAATGCATTTTCCAATAGCATTTTTTGAAAATTACAACATTTTCGAGCATTTATTTTATTAGAAGAAACAAATTTTTGATAGACGGCTGGAAATGCTTTTGCTATTTCTATAGAGAATGAAGTGGTTCTCAATTTGGCTGTATGTTTGTTCATCATATCTTCGCTAATGTTTTGCGATTTTTATGATTCTTTTTTATAGAGAATGAGCCCAAGGGGATTCAATTCTTTGTTTATTACCGTGGGATTACTATATCTCCTAAAAACCAACAATGTGAATACTTTTCAGTTTTTGTAAAAAAACATCAAATTATTATATTACAATACAAACTTATAATACTCTTTATTGTACACCAAAAATTAAATAAAAAACATAGACATCAACATACTCGTAACTAGTAGAATAATAGAACGATACAATGGGCCTTATCGCTTAGAAGCGATTTCTACCAGGCAATCATTGTATATCCCCTAAAACCTACTACTAGAAACTCATCATAAACGTGAACTTGAAAGTATTTTAAACCGTTTCCTTGAAATACAATTTACTATAATTTGATGTTACACAATGAAAACCTTGAAGGTTTGAATGCACTATTTTACCATCAGAATATCAAAATACTTGAAAGTAATTTTTGTTTTTCTACTTGTTGTATTTGACAGGCCATCACGAACCAAGGAATCTGTTTGAACTCCATAAATAACTAATTAATAACAAGCTAAATGTTTATTTATTTTTATTTCTTCTTCATCATCAGACATACGTCTGCTGCTGAACATGCCTCCCCTAAATGAGTGGGGGGCGGTTCCGTAATCACCACGCTTGGCAGTCGGATTGATGATCGCACGCAGTGAAGGTGTTGGTGGTGAATAATGCAGAGAAAGAAGCTGCTGTCCTTCCGGCTGGTAGGTTTCCTTAGCTCTTACGAGATTCATGGGCTGAGTTTGAAGGTTCTATACTTTCGCCGCGACCGCCACGGCAATAAATGAATAAAAATAATAATCAATAATAAAATATAATTTCCTTATTCTCACGACCAAGACCTATTTCTTCCAGTCATTTCTTTATTCTCACGGCAAAGACTTTGCCATCTTCCATATATAATAAATAAAAAAATAATGCTGGACAATCCAATAATTTCTCTTATATCTTATTATTCTTCTTTTTGCGTTACGTACTTATAAGAATAATATCTCTTATTACAATCCTATAGAATGGCGCGTCAGTACAATAAGCTATCTATAAAACATATTGAAATTGACATTTTTAATCCTAGAATTAACTATTTTATTAGAGAACTTAAAGGTCTCCATCCATTTCAATGATCCTCATATTGCTAGTCCTCCATGCTGGATGCACTCAACCTGGTGATGGAATAAATAAGGGTACCGGGTCTTATAGCTAGGCGGTGTGCATCACGCACGTACATACATGCATATTATTAATGACCTCTATGCATGTTTGTGCACTAGGTAGATTTTGGCTGGCTGTAGAATCGGTTGTGTTGTTTAAATTTAAATTTAAATTTAATTTTATCACCAGTGTCTGTTAGCTGTACACACATATGTATATTTACGCTACAATGTTTATTAAAACTTTTTTTTTGTATTTTCATTCTTTAGCTGGCATTGTAATGTGTTTTGTGTGTTAAATAAATAAATAAAAAACAAATAAATTTCAAACACACGTTTAAAAAACTTTTTAGATTGAATGGGCTCTTAATGCTCTCTGACTTTTAGTGAGACGCTGAGAATTAGCAACGTCTCACGTGAGACGTTTGGAATACTTTTCGTAACACGTTAGGAATAACCGTCTCAATCTATCCAAAGAATAAAAAAAACAACATGAACCTTAATTCTTGTTCTAGAGTGCATAATTGACTGTAGTCTATTCCCGCGCCGCCGCCGCCGCCTTGACCGGATACCCCTGACCCAGACGACTATTTCTAGTTGATTTGAACCTGAAATTTCACTCTTCGCTTGTTTTCTATCAGTTTTGTATGAATTGTGGATTGGATTGTCATGTTGCTTTATTAGAGTTTGGGAACACTGTTTTGTTTGGGCTTTCGGAAGTCGCTTGGTTGACACCTTTTTTTCCTAGTTTTACCTTTTTTAAAAGGAAGGATAAACTTTTGAAGAGCTGTTATTTTTTTTAAATAATGTGATATTTTTCATCATTTAGATTAGACGCGCTTGCGAGAAATTTTAAGGACGGCAATGTCGAATATGTATGCATGGCATTCTGGATGCCCCTTAACTTCCACCCATGTTAGTTATATCTATTATATCATATTATATCTATTTTCTGTAACGCATACCTAACTATACCGATTCTACTCTGACGACATTCACGGTGGATGGTCGTGGCGTGGAGTAGACCGCTGTTTTTGTAAATGTAAGAAAATAGAAGATAATACTATACCTAAGAAGATTAGGGCCACGGGCGCTTCAGGATGGTAGGTTGGCGGGTTGCTTTGATGATAGCAAAGCGCGTTACTTTGACTGGCAATACTGAAGACTCAAGACTTCTTCCAAAATTTTCCGTAGATACCGCTTCACTCCATCAGGGTAATTTCCAGAAAACAGACATCTAGAATCTAGCTAGGCGTTTGCAGTGTGGCCGAATGTTTCCGAATCACCAGCCTGTCCACAGTTGGACATAGGCCTCCCTTAATGACTGCCATAGCACCCTGTCTTCAGCTTACTGCATCCAGCAGGAGCCTGCAGCCTTTCGCAGGTCGTCATCCCACCTGGCCACATGTTTATCCCAGCGGTTGTCGGTTTAGTAAATTATACACGATTGTTTTCTCTTGGCCCGCAAACGTATCATCTGAGCTATCATCTTGCAATCCGGCCATGGTTTTAAAGTTTCATTAGATATAGAACATATCCTGCTACGAGATTTTACCCACGTATCTTGGCGTAGCACTTGCTACATGCTTTTGGAGTTGGCTCTACGAATTTCGTAGGCTGGTGCTACGAAAAATACTGTTTCGATTTTAAATAAAAGCGCCATCTATATAAAACTTTATAAACCTTGGGCTGCCCACAATGCCACATAACGGACTTCGTTTTCTATAGGTTCCACTTGTGACCGCAGACCTGTTTTTGATATACAATCGGAAGGTATCAATGTATGAGGTATTTTCTTTGCAAAAAATAGTTCGACATAGAGATATTACACTACAAGCTATCGGTGCGCTATGTGAAGGCACACTATAGATATTGGTATTTCTGTAAAATTTCAAAGTGGCATTTACGCTGGCGATTAAAGAAAAAAGAAAAACCCTTTGCTAGCACTTGACCTTCGCTTGACAAGAGACATGCCGTCCAAAGATTCCAAAGAAAAAAGAAAACCCTTTGGTACAAGATCTTCTAAACATTCAGCCTAAGTACGTTCCTAAGACTAGGTATACCTACTTGCTCCTAGCTATTTTCTTGATAGGAATCATTACTAAATTGGGTAGGTTTAACATTATAGTCAAGCTAGGTAGCTAGTATTTTTTTATTTTCGTCTAGAGGTAATATTTATCACATTCTGCTACACATTATACCTGCGCAGCACGTGCTACGTACGGGCGGTTCTAAAGTTTTTGTCTACGACTCTACGAAGTTCGTAAACGTTCAGGGTGCTAGTCGAGGGAGTACCTACTCGAACATAAAAATCTGTATTTGAAATAAGCGCCATCTATGCACAGCTTTATAAACCCCGCACTTCCCTTATAATGCAAAAAAAAAAGTAATGTAAAGGTTCCGGTTTTAAACACAGCTCTTAATTGCTGTGTTCTTTGACCGAATCACCGAAGCTGCGACGGTTGACGTTTTATTCAAAAATCCTGCTACGAATTTCAATGAGCGCAGCACTTGCTACGAGCTTTGTAGCTTGGCTCTACAAGTTCTTAGGCTGCTGGTTCTTAGTGCTACGAAGATTTATTTTCCTGTTGTTACGACAAGCGCCATCTATTCAGAACTTTGCAAACTATGTGCTGCCTTGAAGGTTCTAGTTTTGAACACAGCGAAATGCATTTATTTATAAAGTCGCTAGATGGCACTACACTATTTAACTTATTATACTAACACAAGGTGGCGTTAGGAGTATCACACAAATAAAGAAACCGTTCTCAAAGACAACAAAGAATTTTATTATCCTCGTAGTTTGATTAGAGGGGTGAGTCTATTTGACGTTAGTAACGAGACGTGATCGTGCCGTCTCCTTCTTCCATACAAATTGGTACAGCGCCTCTATCGTGTGGACATGTAACTACGCGAATCCCATACTAAAAGGAGGCGTCACGATTACACCCCTCAGGTAGAATTAGAAAAATAGCTTAACATAATTTAAAATATTCCTAAAACCTCTAAAATAAGCATGCATATTAACCTATGTTATTTCATAATGCATTATAAGCTGAGCCGTTGACCTGTTTGTGTATTCATATTTTGTAGTAGAAAGAAATTTTAACATCGCGTAAAACTAAAATAAACGTGCGCAATCAATATGTTCACAGAAATCCTATTTCGGTAGAACGAAAGTAATAAAATGCTGAACCATTTCCTTTTATAAATAATTTACTGAAACACGACCTCTTGAACCTTGTCCTGTGGTCTTGCTGTATCTGATTTTTCACACAATCTAGAGCCTTGAGTTTAGCTTGGCGATAGTATCGAGAAGTCCTGGTGACGTCTGAATTTTCTATGGGATTTGGTACAGCGCCTCTATCTTGCGGACATGTAACTATGACATTCAATCCCTTACAAAAATGAGACGGCAGGATGACGACTCGATACTATCGCCAAACCGAACTCACCCCCCCCTCCCCCCCGATCTAACAACATGTTAATTCGACGCGCATCTCTTGGCATCCATCCAAGCTGGTCAAAACCCGACGCCTGCGAAAAAAGCCGTAAATGGGACAACAATGATTTACGGCAGCGACACGATATCCCCAAAAAGAATATGGCTTTCTCTTTTTTTACAAACCAAAACGTGTAGCTGATGATGATGATAGGATGAGTATTGCATTTTATGCTACTTAAATAATCCCAAGGCAAAAGATTTAGATTTTGTCTCATGGTTATGTATACATATAGATTATTGCTATAATGCACCATCAATACATAAAAAATTAAACAAGAACTTAATACTAACTATACCTATCTAGTGAGGTAAAATCGGCGGCCTTATCGCTAACAGCGATTGCATCCAGGCAACCTATGGATGGATAGGATCGGTACTTATTAAAACTCTATTTCTCTCACAAAATCATCATGATCTTGTGTTCTTTGGTTTTACGTAGGGTCGTAATCCTTGTTCTATTTCTGAATAAATGGTAGAGTGCCTCGAATTTTCATTCAAAAATAGAACAGAACCTTCTGAGAGTTCAGGAAGTAACATAAACGTTAACCTCCCTAAACCGAAGGTCAAGGTAACAATTTTTATCTATGATTTATAATTTATGACACAAAAAAGCGCGGTGTTGTAATTTCGAAACAAATCAAAGGCGTAAAATATTTTTTCCATAAACTTGATTACTTAACCGTCAAAGCTTGATCATAGAGCACATTCTAGGTAACGAAGATAAGCGCTTGTTCAACTCTGCGTGAAATAACCATTTACCTCCTTACCGTTTCCATATGGCTGAGGAGGTTAACGATTCTGCTGAATGGTTTTAACAGTTTCATCGTAGTTTCTAGTACTTACTGAGGCAGAAGATGTGCTTAACCAGATGATCATTTTATGCATTTTAACAACCGAGTTTCAGTTGTTAAAATGCAAAGCCGGCTTGTGGCATTAAAATTGTGTACTTAGGTATTTTAAGCGCCATCTTGTTTTTTTCGTCTTTCTATTCTAGTTTTTGTATCTATAACTGCTTATTGAAATTACTTGTCGTGTTGCCTAGGTTTTCAAACTTTTAGAACATAGCGTAGCCTTGGGAATACCACATGCAAAAAAATTACTGAAACAAGAGCTCCTCTAGGCGGGCAGGCGACCCGTAACGGGCTTGTCAATAAATATGAAAGACTGGCAAGCGACCCGTAGCGGTTCGATCGTATTGCTCCGGAATTAGGTGGAAATTAGGGTATGTAGTGTCGCCCTAGAAGCCAAGCCAATCATTTCATAGAGGAAAGGACAACGATGTACCCATACCAAGCCAATACCCTGTTCAAGATTTTAAGAAATTTTATTAGCTAATCAAAGTCAAAATATCTAAATAAATTGATATCAATAAACTTACGACCTAGCTCCATAAACAATGAAGCTAGATTTCTCCTCGTATGACCCTACACGCTGCTTGGGCGAGCCCTGGCGGCGCTCCGGAATACTGATACACCCTGTACGTGACACGTGTTGAGAATAAATCACCACATAAATAGTTTTTGTCAATAGCTTCAAGGAATTTCGTATTTGAAGTTTTGTTATATACAAAATTGGTAACTTTGCCTTCATATAGAACCGCTGGCGCTGAATATAGCAAGTCTTTAATAAAAATCCTGTAAAAGCTCCTAGTCAGTCTGATGGCCTTTTAAATAAGTAGGTATATACAGGGCATCCCACACCTATGCCACATGGAACGAAAGTATCTTAAATATTGTAGATAGAACATTTTACAAAAATACGACTTTATTATTATTTTAAAAACAATTTAAATTGCATTAATTCAAATTGCAAAAAAATACCCGTAATTTTACTATATTTATTAAAAGGCTAAATCTCAATCCAAATAACATATCATCTTAAATATAAGGAAGACCATGAAATTTTACATTTATTATTTCAGGAACGGATGTTTTTTTACAATTTGGCGGGTTCTATTCCCGGTTCAAACAGGCGATTATTAAATGAATGAATGAATGAATGAATGAACACTTTATTGTACTTAAAAAAATAACATATTATAAACCTTATATCTACATTTACCAAATACTTAGTACAATAGGCGGCCTTATCGCTGAGAGCGATTTCTTCCAGGCAACCTAGGGATGTAGAAAAAGATATAAGTACACAAAGTGTTGGTAGAGCACAAACAAACAGTATAAAAAATAAAAATTCTTAAAATACATACTACATACAATATAAAACAATACAAAACTAACAAGAGCTAACCTAGAAGTATACCTATAAATATCTTAATACAATAGGTTCTACAGAAATATACTACCACAAAATCTGATCACCGCTGGAGCTACAACCACATCTGGAGCTACAGAAGGAGGAGAAAAAGAAGGAAGATTTCAGGTAGCTGAAGATAGGTAATAGGACTTCAGTTTAAATTTGAAGGAGTTGATTGAAGGCGCAAGTCTGATATCGACAGGCAGTTTGTTCCAAAGCCGTACAGCCTGAACGCTAAAAGAGTTGCCATAGAAGGTTTGGGAATGATTGGGAAACTTGAGTAGTAGGTTATCTGATGACCTAAGATTATGGGAGTTAGAAGAATGAAGAAACTCAAACCTTTCTTTAAGGTACGTAGGAGAAAAAATAAAAAATTTAATCTGTGAATGCAGTTTAAATTAGTATAAAAATCAAAATGAAGTCTTCTTGCAGTAAAATTTTCTATCTACAATATTTAAGATACTTCCCCTCCATGTGGCATAGCCGTGGGACACGCCTTGTATATCCTGGTTGTATGATGCTACCAGAATTAAATGCGCGACCGAGGGATATAAGGAATTGAATTGAATAAAATGAATTCTGTCAATTCAGTGTGGAAAGTTTCATATGATTAACAATACAACGAATTCAAAAATTCAATTCCTTTGGCTGTCTCAGCGCCTTTGTGTTGGTAAGATATGGATTTGTAAGGTGACATTCGCATGGTAGGTAACATTGACATACTTTCATGAAAATTCGAATGTTATTCTTGTTCTAGTATGGAACCTTCTCAATATTCAATCATACCTTTTTGTATTTAATATCTGAGAGTTCAAAAATGCATTCTTATTTTTAATCCGGATCCAAGTTCTCAATGTAAAAATCTATGTATGTAAGTTTTTAATCTTCCATAGTTTTTGTAACATGGAGGTTCCATACAGTTCCCGAAGAGTTTCTTCTGTTTATTTGATTTTAGAATGCAAAATTGAGGTTATAAATAAATAAGGTTTTAAGGTGTTGAGTAGGCTATGAGCTTAGGTACGTACTGTAGCAGTCACAAGGGGAACAGCGGTGTATCGACCCGTCGTCGTCGCCTCGCGTCTGCCCGGCCCACTAGGTTTTTCCCAAGCTTACAGCGCACCTACCTTTAGTATGCGTTGAGGTACCTTGGATTACACATTACAAAGCGTGCCTTGCCTCGAGGCACCTTGAGGCACAGCGTGCTTTTACGTCAAGCCTAGGACAATCAAAAAATATTGTCAATCTCAAACGTAGATAAGCTTCAATACAACATTTTGGCGTGTTTAAAAAAACTATAAGTCGACTTCAAATTCCTGTAAATAGGATTCATCTATGAAGATCACGTACAAAAAATCGGGTTTACTTCGATAGCGCGATCTAATTTCCCTAGTAGCGTCATCTAGTTATAAATATAATTGAAGTCTTATTTAGTTTCATGACATATGGATGGAACTACTGACGCCCGTTGCCATGGAATCCATTAGTCGTGATTCACCAAAAATATTGTTGTTTTTTAAGTTTTAGGGGATTAATACCCGAGGGAATCTCGGGAAAAAAAATATGGGACAATCTTGGGATCATTCTCTACACAATAGTGAAAGAATCATCAAAATCGGTTAACCATTGGCGGAGATATCAAGTAATATACACACATAAAAAAAACATATAGACGAATAGAGAACCTCCTCCATTTTGAAGTCGGTTAAAAAGACGCGGCAACTGAGTGAATTTTAGGTTAAGTACCTATGATTGGTTTGTTTACAATCATTCCACACACTTCGAGTTTGACTGTCATCTTTTTTGAAGTCGGTTAAAAATATAACAAAGGAAAAACTCAACATAAATAATAATAGTATTGTCTCACGTGAGACGTTGTCAATAACCCAATAATAATTCTAGACAATCACACAGCATCATCTAGCCCCAAGCTAAGTGAGAGCTTGTGTTACGGGTATATCATAGATATATTTTATCATAAAACTTAATAAAAAAAATAATAGAAAACACTCGGAAATATTGCAAATCGTACAAACTTTCACCACGAAGCTGGAATCGAACCTGCAACCTCATGCGTCGCAGGCGGACCTTCGCCCGCTGCCCACAAAGGTCGCCAAATAGCATAAACATGAAAACACTCCAGTCGAAGTTTTACTATAAATAAAGCCGGTACACAGGTACTATACCCACTTGCTTAGAAGTAGATAAACAGGATAACTAGATTATAAATACAGACAACAAAAATATCTCCGTACAGGGACAACTCACCAAAAGCGCTTTTCAGGTGAAGATTTTAAAAATCTCTTAAAACAGCTTCAAAATACAATTATCGCCTAAAAATCAAATAGAGACGAGAGTCTAGGAACTAAAAATACCCCCAACTGGTAATAGTTGGGTTGTTAACAAGTTGTCTTGTCTTCATTGTTGGCGTAAGCAATACCCCAGTCAACACAGTGCAGCGTGGCGAAATAAATTTGCTATCAACATTTTACAGCGGAAAGCTCTAAGTAAGTATTCGGTCTTAAACGTTAAAGCGAGGTTTTGTCTACAAGGTAGAAACATTTTTTAGAAAATACATTTTAATGATCTGGATTGGGTCTAAAATACTTTGTACTCAGTAGACCAAGCACAGGGATTTTAGGGTAGTATAGACAATAATGACATCTCATCTTAATTTAATTTATTAATTTTTAATTGTTTTTAATTAGCTAGTGGCTAATTTATTTTGAATAGTAATTTTATTTTATTTGACGCTTCTATGATTTTTTGCTTTTTCTTTTGAATGTATTATTTTATTAATTTTTTATCAATTTTGAATCATAAAATGTATTTCAACACCGATTTGTGTTTACCAATGTTGACTTATAATAATTATTATGAATAAATGACTATTCATCGTCATACATTGCGTAGGTTATTGAAGTTGAAGAAATGAATTTCAAATAATTTAAGCATTCGATGACAAAGTGACGTATTATGACTATTCATCGTCATACATTGCGTAGGTTATTGAAGTTGAAGAAATGAATTTCAAATAATTTAAGCATTCGATGACAAAGTGACGTAGTTTTTCTCTATTCTACAGGTTCAGGTATTGTAACCTCTAGGATGTACAGTAAACGTAAATAAGTTTTGTTTGACAACATCGTTCGTAGTGAAATTCTTGCGTAGAGTCGACCATTACATGTTGAAATAATAATAAAGTCACACCTAGCTCGATCTGGTTTGAACTGGATTCGAGAATGATTACTACCATATATATCAACAAGTTTTCTAAAAATGTATTCTAAATCTAATTAAGATAAAAGATAAGCATTTACCATCGATCTAAGTAAAAAAGGGGAGATGAGGTACTGGCTTCTCGAAAGTGAAAGGCTCAAATTAGGTGTAATTAGGTCCACCCACCTCAGTCATAGTCGAACCGGCGCGGTGGCGTTCGTGATACGCGTGCTAGCTACGACGTACCTACTTTAGTGTGATTTATTGTCTTAAAGACTACATCAGCAATGCCCTCGTGTTTGTTCATTATATTGCACAAGATTGGAAATGTAACTGTGAGTGAGTGTTTGCGTGTAGTTGTAGCACAGCCCAGTTTTTGAGTAAGCGCTGTGAGAAAGTACCATATCTACAGATTTTACTTAGATCTATCGCATTTACACTCCGATTAACCTTTTGATAAGAAATCTAGTCTATAAAATATAAACTTAAGTTTTTTATCGTGCAAATTTCAAATGGCTTATCACGTTGGTGGGTTTGCGTTGACGGTTGACATTTTGAGTGATAAGTTATAAGTTATAACTCAAAATGTCATCCGTCAACGCAAATCCACCAACGTGGCCAATAATGCCAGTGAAATCAACCAGATTTTGTATGATATTTTATTAAATAAGCCAAAACGAGATATGTATATTTAAAAATAATTAGCTAAATTTGGCTTAGGTAATTAATAAAGAAAACTACAATCGAATAATAAAAACACATTAAAACTAGTATTTACAATTTAAACAATTAAGCTAACTGCAGTCTGTTGCAAACAATAGTTAATAACTTAGTTAATCATTTTTCTAAATCTTGTTAACGCACCTAACCTATTCGACGATTCGATTATTTTACCTATGTAATTTGGTAGCACCTACTCAATCAAATCTTAGTAACTTTTTAAACGTTAAAATATCAAAATGAGCGCATTTTGCTCAAGTCGGGTGTTGTCATCCCACTTCTAATTTGCGTTGGGTATAATCATCTCTACTTTTTTATCGAAACCTCCAGAATCGTCCCTCGCCCTCGTATTGTCGGTAAAGTTATTTTCTCCGCTAGGTAACTCAGCGGATTGGATATTTACCATATCCATTTGATTGATATCGCGAGATAAAATTGTGTGATTTATTTTACATCGTAAGTGTTTCAAATGTTTTCGCAAGTATATCGGTATTGAGGAAGATATTACGTTTGATCACCTTATCGAGTGATTTAAATAAAAGCATGGATGTGCAATATTATTAGCGAATGATGGAAGACCTTAAAGTGCGTCGGGTATGTTCGCCGAGGCCAGAGTTCCCTATTTCTAGGCCATCCTCAGATCGGGCATATTTTATTTCTGGAAACGTCTGCGCGCAATCAAGAACTTATAGATAGATAGATAGATAGATAGAACATACTTTATTGCACACTAACTTAGAAACAATTAACAAAAAGAAACAATTATAACAAAGTGACAATTGGCGGTCTTATCGCTCAAGAGCGATCTCTGCCGGACTACCTGGTATGGATAGGATCGTTGGAAATATATGGGGTGTGCATCTAATAAATATTGTACTACTTAAAAATAAGTATTAATAGGTATACTACAACACAAATTCCAAAAAAAATAATAATAATAATAAATAAACACATAAACACCTTCTCCTAAATAAAAATAAATATATCATGCAACTATATCTTGCAGTCCATCGCTGAGTGCCCAGACAATAGCTTATTCTGCTATGGGATATCGGTGCACCACAGTGTGACCCGCAAGTAGACTATACATATACTCGTACCTACCTACTAGGTAATGACATTTATACATGTGCCTACCTATACTCATATTTTGTAGAACTATAAACTAGTCTGAAATAAAGATATATTAATATTATTGTTATTTAACGCCTCTTTAACACGTAACAAAGTATTAGGTATGTGTCCTAGGGAGACCTAGCGAACTCTACAAGATCCTTTAAATAAATAAAAAAATGTACTCAAAAAAATTTAAATGTCTCTTACGCAATCTGCTCACTACCGTAGTTACTAAAGATATGATAAAAAGCGCGAGTGTGAAATGTAAGCGAATGGTTGGAAACTTTAATGCATTCCTTTGTATCGCGTAAAGTATTAGGTCTGTGAGATAAACCTAGGGAGATCTAGCGAACTCTACAAGATCCTATGAATAAATTTCACTTTAGCTCCACTAATGGAGGCTGCCCACTTCCCCGTAGTTATACTATAACTCTCTTGGGATAACATATATTATTGTTCGCGCTGATCAAAAAAGACAATAAAAATCAATCTGCCTCAATGATTATCGACTTCCTCCTACCAATGTGTGATACTGAATGTGGACACCTAATTTACTGTTGTCTGAGTCGTTTTCGCTTGGATTCCGCGCAATGTGTCGATTGTTTCTTTTATTGGTCCTATCTTTTAGCCTAATACCTATGTATGTTAAAAGTATTTTTGCTGGGGTCTGGTGTAGTGGGCAAACTTCTTTAATACCTACACTCGGACGGCCGACGCCTCTTGCAGATCAAGATGTTCGTAAGCGGCTTACCCGGTAGCTTTATGGGCTAAACTAAAGTTTGCAAATACTTACGTAGGTACTGCCTCCATATCTGAGTGCCTATTTACGGCATTTATAGAAAAGGAAGCCTACCAAGAAGGTTGAGAACGAATAAATACTAAGGTCCAATTTCACCGTTTGCTGCCAAAACTAAGTTCAGTTTGATCGAGTTCAAATTTATAATACCTATTGTGCGACATGACAGCTCTTGAACTCGGTTTAGCGCTATAACCGGATCATCTTTCTGTCGGTCAAATGCGCTGAAGTCGTTTAAAGCGCTAAACTGAGTTTTATCATAAATTTAACGCGTTCAATTGCAACGGTGAAATTAGACCTTAGTCGTTTTCAAAAATGAAAAAAAATATGTAAGTACCTGAGTACTTTTTTTGTACGCATAGAAATTTCATTTCTATGTTCGTTACTTACATTGACTAGTTCTATTTCGGTTACAAGATGCCCATCAATAGATAATACCTATTGCAGAGAAGACCTATTATGGAGAGAAAAGGGTGCTTTCAGATAAGAATAAGACCCAAGACGTAGGTAGATCAGTAACTCCAGCAAATTGTTACAAAGATTTATGCTCAGCCTCAGGTTTTTCTGGAGCTCTCGAGAGCTCAAGGGTTAATAATGATAGACCCTCGAGGCGCGCGCTAACGCTGAAAAAGAGGCCGATATTTCACCTGGTATTTTTTTGTATTTTGAGGGTAGGCGAGGATTTTCATTGAAATCTGTCAAAAAGTCGTAGGTAGAGTTATGGATCAGACCTACGTATTTGTTCGATGGGTTAGAATTGAGGGAAGTACTTTTTGGAGAGAATATAACTTGTGTATGACCTTGGAGACCACAACCCCTCTAGTGAGTAGTTGGAAGTGGTAGTTTCTACCATAATGGCATTATCGTGTCGTAATGACGTAGGAACATAAACCTAAATGACGTACCTTTATAAAATATATCTGTTTTTTTTTTGTAGTTTTGCACGCGCTATCCGGGATAAATAAGCCTTTAATACGATATTCCAGGTTTAGAACTACAGGCTTGCAAAATGTCTCAATCCGTTCAGAAGTTCTGGCATGAAGACTCGAAGTGGTAACAGACATCCGTCTGTCCATTCAAAGTTTCGCATTTATTATATTATTATTAGTGTGAAGTTTAATTATTCAATATTATCCAACAGAATACCTCAGAAAAATGATAAAAATAGCACAATTTGAATAACTTTCATATATCATCTAATAATCTTAGAATATCACAACTTAATCCAGATAAATCTAATAAATAGTATAAAATTATAATTATGCGAATAAATAAGTGGATTTAGAAATAAAATTAGTCGTTTTGCGAAAACGAGTTTCTGTAAAAATATTCGAGCGGCCAGGCGACGAGGCAGGGCAGGCAGCATAGAGACAAGGCGTAGAATGCGGGGACGTAGTCCTGGTACACATCTTTCAGCATCCCTGAAAAATGAGATAAATCTTAAATAAAATATTACTTATGTAAATAGTGACTAGATCTGAGATTATATACTAGCACTAGTTAGCATACAAAAAAAAACATATAATATTAATAATTTATTTAGGATAAGGTACATAATATATAAGATACAAATGAACGATGAGACAGCAAAAGTTAAAAACTGTAGAGCTGCCGCATCGCCCGCCTCCTTGGCACTACATAAATTAATTATAAAAAGGTTTACATATTTGTTAATCAAGTTATTTAAAGATATGTTAAAAACATAGTAAAATTCAAATTAGTAGTAGGTATGCAGTTAAATAGATACGTAATAATAATTAAACAATTCTTAGACAGTGCTGTGAATACGTATGTATATAGGTATCGTAGGGTGTTTGTGTGTGTGTGCGCGTGCGAGGGTTTGTTTGTGTGTGTGTGAGTGGGTAGGAGAGCTCCTGAGGACACCACCGGTCACTTAGGCGTCCGGGCAAACGGAGACTAATGCGTATATGTATCTGTGCGTGAGTGTGTGTATAAGTTAAAGAATAAGTAAAACACTAAAGAATTAGTTACAATACTATGTTAATTTAAAACAGTAGTTATGCAATGTTACTTCTTACTATAAAATTTTCTATTGGCATAAGTCAGAGTGAGAAATAACATTGCTTAGGTAACTGTTTTATTTAGCTAAGCAATGTAAAATGAAATGTATGTAATGTGTAATGTGAAAGCAGAGTATTATGAAATAAGGGGGGTTCGTATAGTATATTTAGTATAGTATTATAAAATATGTGGTAAGTATATTGTTTTTTTTTTAATATTATAGTGTCACACTCGGGGTAATTTATATGAAATCAAATAATATCCCAAAAATTTTTCGTCTTCGACGGGACTTGAACCAGCATCATTCCCTCAGTACGAGAACGTGCTAACCAGCTACACCACGAGGTCAAGTGACGTAGAAGTCGAAAAACTTGGGACTTCCTTCGGACTCTAGCGCCGTTAACTCCACCTACAGAGGAACATGAAGACATTGAAGTGTATCTAATCCTGTTCAAATTCATTATTGGAAAATAAATAAAAGTAAATAAAATAAAATGCTATAAGTCGTCCTTATCAACAGACTCTCATTTTTCACAATTTCACAATATTTGGCCTTCGAAAGTACTATTGAACTATTTGAATAAGTAGTAGGGCTTGAATCAAATCTGTCGATTAGAGGTTCCTAGTCACTAATGTAGTTTGGCTAATTCAACTTTCCATTTATTCACAAACGAGGAAGTTCTCAATCAGGCTACGTTTTGATTCTGCTTGTTTGTGTATAATACACCAAATAAAAGTTCAGCTTGGTTAAGTTTAAAGTTACCTACCATGCATTTGAACAAAAGCAGCTGTTTTAAGAGGTTGATGAAAAACGAACTCCGTAGGTACAGGTTTATTTCCACGGGTAAAAATAAAAAGCTATAAAACTAAATGAACCTTTTATCTCTCATTACTTCCAAGAGCTTCCAAGGATGGAGAGCGAGAGGAGAACTGAATAATTTAACTTTAATCCAAAACAACTTGAAAATATCTCGGCTCGGACTAAATTTGTTTAACTGGACCCTTGTCATCCGTTATTTTCCATCAAAACATTTCGCAAAGCACTCAGGCCGATCATACATCATAGAGACCGTATCATGGGTTCCGTAGCAATAAAAACGTTTCTAATTTGTCATTGTGTTCTGTCGATTCAGTTCCTCATTTATCAACGATAGCGGGGCCACGTCAGCTCATAACTCCTTTTGGAGATAGAAAGTATATTGGGGTTAAATGGATTTGAAATGAAGGAAGTTATTACGGAACTGAGCGAACTCGCAAGTGTCTTCGACAACATTTTCGAATCGTAGCTATTAAATATTTTATGTTGTTATTTGGCTCCTACAATAAAATCATAATTGATTCGTTAATCTGTTACTAAAGCAAATATAATAAATTACGACTTCGACATTCCACTGGAAACTCAGGCTTACACCAATTAATATATGCGTAGTTTTATCAGTATGTAGTGACATGCACACAATGCACAGTTTAGCTTATAGGACGCGGCGCAAACGCATTTCGTTAATTCAGCTTTTTGATTAGTTAAGCCGTGTTCAATCAGTCATTCCTGCAAGCTCCCTTTGAACACATATACCCTAATCAAGAGTTATAGATTTTCGTTAATCTAAATTATTGCACTCGTGTCTCTGTGTAGTGAATAAACTCAGTAGGTATATCGCATAAACTCTTTTATTCCAACCAACCCACAATATATTAGACAACAAAAATACAAAAAGTACCAACCTGCCTCGTGGCTATTGTGTGATTTCTACAAATTTGTGTCAGATTGAAGCATGAATAAGACACTTATCTTAAAAGAGTACTATCAATATAAAAACAACATTGTTTTGTTTCAGGTACCTTATTTAAGATCCAGACACAAACGACTGCATTAAACGATTATGAAAAGGTCAGTAACCTGCATGTTTGTGTAGGAAGAAATTGAGCAACCGATCACCGATAGGGGTGGAGCGAAACTTTATAGATGTGTTTTTACACAATCCAAGGTTAATGGATATCCACGCCACTGCACATTAGATAAGACACTATATTTTTAACTGACTTCATAAATGGAGGAGGTTCTCAATTCGTCTGCATCTGTTATTTTTATCCTTTTGTATCTCTTGACTTAAGTTCTTAAGTGCATCCACATGATGGCCGAATCATGTCAAATGAAACAAATCAATCGATGTTTCTGATGACTCGGTCATCTTGTGAACGGACTATAAGGACAAAGAATAGAAGTATCTGGTTCCTTACCGATGAAAGGAGAGAAGATGACATTGACAATACCAGCGCATAGCATGAACAGCGCGTAAGCCCCAGGAAAGTCTTCATGAGTCACATGGTCTGAGATGACCAGAGTGCTGGTCACGTGAAGCAAGGACCTGAGGGCCCCTAGGAAGCCAGTCACTATAGAGACCCAGATAAAGCTGCGAATATGCAGTAAAACTGTAAAAGAAATGGAAGAGTCAACCAATAAAGAAGCGTGACACGTGACGTTTCCCCACAATTGTCAGGTCATAATAGTCCACTGCTGGATGTAGCCGCCTCATCTTTAACCTTGCATCCTCCAATAATATGGCTTATATAACGTTATTTTTAACTCAAGCAGTATTATAAAAAACAAATAAACAAACAACGAGGTTAACTTTTTACAAAACGTGACGCAATCCTAATTGCATAACATATTTCAACGAATAATCTTTATATAAATGATAAACTGATATCAGTCAGAATCAACAGTGGAAACTTACCTATCCTAAATAGGAATGTCAATAATGTAGCTGCGAAATATAATACTCTTGTGTTTGTTGGGGTACAACTGCTGATGAGGGCTAGGGCACAGCGACCGGCGACGTCGGCGCCTGCGCATATTGATATGCAAGTAGCTACTGCACTCTGTAAAAATAAACAAATTATTTCTAACAAAATTATATGAAAGGTTATCTATTTGTTTTTATAGTATTTACCCACACTCAGAAAATAGAATTTATTTATCCCAAAAATGTACTGACTCTAACGAGACTGACCGAGTCGTTAAGTTTAGGATACAAATTCCTAAAATTATTAAAATCTTTCAACACTTCCATTGTGCTCCTAAGTTGTCTTTTAAAAACTTGTATCTCTCTTCCAATAAGGTTTGTTGAAAGATAACTCTTTTTAGGTTAAAGCTTTGCCATTACCTAACTAGTTTTAATTTTACAATGTATTTTTTTATTCGTGCAATAAATAGTTAAGAAAGAGTAAGGGAAAGCATTAAAATTAGCTTTCACTTAAAGCTCTTCTACAACAACAAAATATAAATAAATTAGATATCGACTTATAAATATAGATTGCTGTCATTTTGTACGATAAAGCAAGACAAAACAACGTTGTTTTATATTTAAATGGATTACTAACCGTTTCATATCCATATTGGAACAGAAGCATTGGTTGTAATATGAAAAAGGTAAGATCAGAGAAATTCACGAAACTCTGGCCAACGCAAATGTTCCGAAATACTGGATCTTTAAATATCGTCAGGTGGAAAAATTCCACTAGTTTTGTTCTGCAATAAAAATTTGCTTGAATAATAAGACACCCTATCATAGAGAAAAATCGGCTTACAATATTGATAATTATGGGTGTAAACAGACCTTAGATTTTTTGGAGTGGCAATATTTTTACCATATTCAAATCCATTTGTTCCTTCTCTGTTTAGGAGATCATCACTTTCATTCTCAGCCAAGCCTCTCTCAACATTTTCTGCAAGTTTTGGATATAAAATTAAT
This sequence comes from Eupithecia inturbata, assembly GCA_963662085.1. Taxonomy (NCBI): domain Eukaryota; kingdom Metazoa; phylum Arthropoda; class Insecta; order Lepidoptera; family Geometridae; genus Eupithecia; species Eupithecia inturbata. Next base: position 13,018,880 of record OY759177.1, on the reverse strand, counting down.
TTAGCATGATATCTTACAAACATGCACTAAAAAGAGCTAAAAATACTTGCTGTTTTTTCACTACGCGTAGCATTAGGTTTGTTCTTCATAACTAGCATCCCTGGAATCGAATGCAGTGATATTCCGGATATTATTAGCAAAGTTCCTCGGAAACCGTAGTAGGAAATAATTTGCTTCAAAACTTGTGGATACCACATCAAAAGTAATCCTTGGGACGCTTTTATAGCGCTCATTACTGTTGTCCTTTTCTTTACGAAATAATGGTTCAGTGTCGAATAGCTCACAGTCACCATCATGCCAAAACCGATGCCTTGTAGAACCCCAAACGTAAGGGACAGCTGATTGGTGCTGGATATAGCAATTGTTGTGAATGACCCGAGCGTGAATATAATCGCTCCTAGTAAGCCCCCGAAGTGTAGAGTTATTCTTTTTTTCAACAGATTGAGTATTATTCCTGAAAAAAATAATAACAATTTTTTTTTTCATCACAAACAATCTTTACACGATTTACAGCCAGTTTTTTGTAAAATCTCGTGTCAAGTAGTTCTTTCTTTTGGTGAAATGATATTGACAATAGATTCAATCATTGATTAGTTATTAATAGGTATGATCAGCCTACGACTAACTGGCAGTTATTTGGTCTTATTCGTTTTGTCATCATTGCAAAACGATATATTAAATAAGTGCTGATGAGTTAAGCGCAAGAACATCGTTTCACTGTGAGCACCAGTACGAACATTGGCAGTTCATACCCACGTGAATTTAATGACTTACCTCCTATTGCTATCATCACGGCAAACACTCCTTGTGCCGTCGTCAAGGACTTGGCTGAGGAGTGGGTGTCAACCATAAAGTCTTTGTATATCAGACCGAAAGAATTTACGTGACCGATTCCAGCAATCTGAAAATAAACAAATCAATAACAGTTGTTATTTCTAGAATTTATTTGTTTAATTAAAAACTCTATAAAGCGAAAACGTAAATCTACTGCATGAAACAATTTTTTATATATATTTTAATGTCACATCGACAGTACTGTACCTAAAAGTATTTAATTAAAAAAAGTTGATCAATATAACATTCCATCTACTGACGTAGACTTATTAATGCCAATCCATTCTATTAAAAAATGTACTCACAAATGTTAAAGCGGTTCCAAAACAGACAGCATAGCCCCAACAATCTTTCCCTTTGTCATTTTCTTTTATTTTTCTCGTTGTCTTTTCCTTCATTCTTACATGCGTACTGTAACGCTCCTGCGATAGTACTGGCGGATGTCACCGATAAAGTATTAACGAATCATTGTATTGGGCACCTACTGTTATGTGTAATATATTATAAATATATAATACCTATACATTATAGTAAAGCTGATAGTGTTATTTGTCCTGAGCTGCTTATGACAATAGATAGACGATGACGGTAAATACGAAGATGTCGAGCCGTGTCCACATTGGTGCATCTTCAAGTTTCAATTCATATTTCGCAAGCATTCTTTCAATTTGTTTAAAATTATGCCTATTAATAATACCAAAATAATAAATGCTCTAAATTCTGGTGAACACTGCAATTCTTCAGGAGATACTCCATAAAACACTTGAGTATTTCATCAAATCGGTATATCTTAGACAAACTGTTGTTCCACTCAGGGATATTTTTGAATGTATTATTGTTCGCGCAAATCTACATAATGGAAGTGCCTACTTGCTATGAAAATGGAAACACAGGTGTAGATATAGCTGCTGTTAACCTATATTCGAAGCTGGTGTGACCTCATTGTAAGTTTACATTGATTTACGTAATAGGTATCTACTTTAGTTACATTATTTTGATTGTGACCCGGTTGCATTTTCGTTGGACAACGGGAGAGGTTTTGACAGTTTTGAGTAGAAATATCGGGCAAACTCACAAATGTCCGGTTCTACTCCCGTTTCGTTCCCGCTTGTGTTTCCGTATACCTGTGTTTATTCCGATCTTCATATTTGTGAGATTGTTCAATTGTTTCCATTTCTGACATTTTAATAAAAATTTTACTATTTTAATTTCATTTTGTTTGAAACGAATCTAAGTGCAAATTATTTTTACGAATATTTATTTATAAATTGTATTTTACTAGTAAAATATTTTTTTTTTTTAATTATTCTTTATTAACAAAGAAAATTACAATCAAATTATAACTAGTATTTACAATCGAAACAATTAAGCTAACTTCAGACTGTTGCAAACAATCTACAGGTAGCTCAACTGATCCATACCAGTCGGAAGCGTCGTAAAAAATTGATTTAATATTATTGTTTATTTGACATGTAAACCAATTTTTTACCAATTAAGAACTTGAATCTTGATTGGATCTTTGAGATCATGATGTGCTTCAATGTATCTAATATGAAAATTGAATTAGGTATAATTCACTACCTAGCTTCCGAGACCTCTTTTACGTGGGCTTTAAGACCCAGTATCCAGGTAGATACTGATCTGTACTGTAGGCATGTACTTGAACATGGTCGTAAAATACGTACCAGAGTAATTTTTATTTTAATAACATCTGGGCGCACCGCACTAGTGCTGTTAGCCATTTTGTTACAGTGTTTTCTTAGTCCTGTTAAAAACATGAAATTCTAAATTTAATGTTCGTTCACAAACGCTTGCCTAATTCATGAAAATAGATATAATCAATATTATGTTCCTATATCCAGCATTTGCATTGAAGAAAAATCTATTTTTCTTACTTTCTGTTACATCTGCTAATAATAGGAGAGTATAAAAATACATTGAATGATAACGAGTATTTACGTATACAAAATACATTGAACCTGTTAATTAAATATTCCGAATTGTTAGCAAAAGCCTAATTTGACGCCTATTAATTATTTAAATAAAAAACTAAACATTGAATTTGTTTTAATTTTATTTAAAACATTTACATATTTTTTTATTACATAACTTTAACGTATAGATGCATAAAAAATCACTATAAATTGGCTTTTTTTCTAGTACATAGCTAAGTGAATACATGAAAATTGACTTCTTAAATATACCTACAGTATTGTCACCTCTCTTGGGCTTGTATATGCCAAAAGACACTATTGGAAGGCAGCCAACATTTTTATCCAATTTTCAGTCTACGAACACTACCAAGTACAACGCAACGCCTGTTTACGCTTTAGCGGCAGGACAAGTCTCTCACTCTACAAAATAAATAAGGTGTTTGCATGGATTCTCTCAAGCTGAAAATAGCTTTGTATTGATGTCAGAACCAACACGAAAGTCTGCATTGTACCAAATTTTTATTTTGGTTACTTTCTAATCAATCACTGATCTTATCACGTTTATTATTTTCTACTTATAAGATATATGGCAGAATGTCCTCTAAAATCTGATTTTAGTGAATCAACTTACATCTGTACAACACAATGTAGTGAAGCCACTAACTCCCTACGTCTAATATCACAGTTATCAACCCTACTTCTCAGACACAAGGTCATTATTCCAGTAGATCAAGGCTGTAAGGTCTTTTCTTTCTTATGCTTCATATATCGGATGCCTCCTTCGATAGTCCATGGGATGACGCAGCAGAAGTTGCAGATGGCAAGCATTGAAAAAGCTATGGCGTAGCTTCCGGTGTAGTCTCGGACGATCCCTATAACAAATAGTTATAATAACTATTAAACATAATGGTGTAGTTCAGTGATCTTTACGGAAACTAGTTCGGAGTTTTGTTTTTTGTACATAATGCTATTTAATTTATGGCTTATTCTAAGATATTCTATTAATATTAATTAGGCGAAGGTTTTTTCCGCTATGCCGTAGTGAGTTGTGAATTTTTGACCGTAGACAACGCGAAAACTACTGAAAGGATCAAGCTGAAATTTTGCACACATAAGGATCGGGACCTGGAATAACGTCATATAGATACGTAGTACTATAATTATATACTTATTCTGTAATATAGGCTACTTTTTATTCCGAAAAGACGTGTGCGAAGCAGTGGGCTAAAGCTTAAGTTACATATTTATGCAAAGGCGTTTGATTTTACAAAATATGTAAGTCAATAAATCAAATAATATCCCAAAAATACCGTGAGTGTGAGGGCTTACGCACTATAATCATTCATTTTTAATATTTTCATTCATATAATAACAAAAACCTTATAAGTCAAAAGTTCCTCATAAATTATTGCAAATTTTCTATCAACGATAAAATAAAATAGATACTGATCAAATCGTTTTTTCAAATGGAATGAATAGTCAAAGACAAATATTTATAAAGATTTAATTTAGAATAGAATAGATTCAGCCAAGAAGCAATGAAATAAAATTAAACACCAAGATATGATCTGGGCTTCTTGGATTCAGCATTCTTGTTTAAATAATGTCAATGTCAAAAGATGCGATAAAAGCTCATGTTTATTTCAAAAGTATCCAGAATTATGTGGCCTTGGTTTTAGGTTTGATCTAGAATTATTAACGAGTACCTATAACAGTGGTGGGATTGACGAGGGCACGACATGGTTAGAAAAGCAAGGTCACTGTCCTTGCTGATCAGTTATTAATTATTTTAAGTACAATATCTAATAAGGAGTCATTAGAGTGATGACACATACTATAATTTAGTCAATGGATTTTTTTTTAACTGGCTACCCAAGGTTCAATAAAATTGTCAAATTATTACAAACTTTTGTAGAACAAAAAAATTAAACGTCTATTTATAGACACCGGAAAGTTTTTTCTTGAATGCCATAAACCGATTAATTTGACTAGTTTCTATTTTTAATAAGAGCTTCGCGTTCTTTAAAAATTATTGCGCAATCGCTGACTTCGTGTTACGTCTTGGTATGAAGGAACTGGTTAAACTTGCACCAGTGACTTGGATATTCACTAACTGCCTTTTTATTTCAATTGAACTTGAAGGTCTACGCATTTATTACAACCTCAGAAACTCCAGTGGTTTTTGTCTAGACAACGGACGTGCATATTTTTGTGTGAAACTATGTGAATTTTACTTATATGGATATGTTTTACCACCTTTTTGATTTAATGCATATAATGCATTAAAAGAAAACCTATTAAAAATGTATTGTATAAATTCATAAGTTGTCTTGACTCCGAAAGGAGTCAAAATTCAAAAATTCATAATTCAAAGTGGTTTATTTCCTTTAGACCTTACAGGACTCTTGGACACGTCACTAAATTCAAATTACATAAGTAAAGCTAGGAAATAAAGTGATCACTTTGATTTTTACACACTTCAATATTTTTAAGGTAAAGCAATGAAGCGAACAAGAAACCTTTACCTTATTAGGATGTTAGTTTTCGAGTTGGAGCAAAACTTGCCCCAAGTTTTGTTATCCTCTAGATAATCTGATATTTTGTAAAAAGTGTGTGTACTTTGTAAAAAGGCTTACGCCTTTTTACAAAGGATATGTTTGACAATTTGTTTGAATTTATTTATTGATATTTCTTTCAACTCATTTGGTATTTTGTTGTAGAAGGGTATACATTGCCCTTTAAAAGATACATTAATCTTGTGTAGCCTAGTTGTGGACGCACTAGCACACTGCCCTGCTGCTGTAGCAGGGCAGTGTGCTAGTGAAACTATCTAAGACCGAACTAAACATTATAATTTAAACGCAAAAAATTATAAAATAAATAAATGTAATAGATAAAGAGGTTTACTATCAAATAAAAAAAAGCAATAGTAGTTTGTATAATATTAAAGGACAACATATAATAAAATAAATATCATAATAAAAGGGGGCTCCCATACAACAAAAGTGATTTTTTGGGTATTTTTGCTCTTCATTTCTGAAGGCTGTATCTCTTGAACTACAATAGATGGACACATGAAACTTTCTTTAATTGAGTAACACTTCAACTGTAATAATAAGAAATACTTAAAATAAAATAAAGTTGAAAACTGAAAGGGGTCTCCGAACAAGTGAAAGTTTTATGTTCATTGAAAAAGTTGCCTGATTTTTACGGTACGGAACCCTTCGTGTGCGAGTCGACTTGCACTTGGCGGTTTAGGTATTTATAACGCGCCAAATTATTTTATACTAGCTGCAGCCCGCGGCTTCGCACGCTTTTTCCCGGAATAAAAGGTAGCCTATGAAGCCACATGAAGGCGTTTAAGTTTGTCACAGGTTGCCATATTTACGATAACTAGGTCAACAGGGGGTGTGGAAAGACTTAGAAACTATCGAGGCATTTAAACTATGCTTACCGATGGAAGGTCCAACGCTAAGGCTGATAGCTCCAGCCAGCAGCATATAGAGTCCGTAAGCTGACGGATAGCGCTCGATAGGCACGTGTTCCGCCATCACAATCGGCTGAGCAATATGAACGAGGGACCGCAGTGCCCCCAGTATCCCGGTGAGGACCAGCAGTGGTGTGTAGGCGGTGAATTGGATGAAAACTGGTGGAGAAACATCGTTATTAGACAAAGATCGAATTAGTTCAAGGTATTAAATTTATAAAGTTATTTTCTTGTCTACAACTCAACAAGCCGAAACAGATTGAGTGTTTTCGAAGTCTATAGGTACTCAGATCCACTCTCGTAAGTATCGTGCCTACCTAGCAATAATATTTTTCGTCTCGTCACACCGACTATATACCTCTACCTATTGGAACATAAGGTAACACTAGTTTTTAAACATACCAACTACAGCTTTTTTATCTCATAAACATAGTATAGGTCCTTCCATGAAAATTCACAATCACGAACGCAAATACAGAACCAAATTTATATGAATGAATAAAGATCCCATTAATATTCAATGAAAGTTCTCTTTAAGCATTCGTACTATGCAGCTCTGTGTTTTTTTCTTTAAAAAGTGTTGAATAGAATAGACAACCCGCATCGGAGCAAACTCTGCTATAAATAAATCATGGTGGTATATTACAACAAGTTGTGAATTAACAGACAAGGCTTTTCAAAGGCGCTCTTGGCTAAAATACAGACGCAGAGTAAGTTAAACTAGTCTGTGGAGCTGAATGGTTTCTTTTTTACTTCATTCGTGAAAAAACTAAGAAGTGAAGAGAATATTTTTATTTTGTTTTGTTATAATTTGGTTTAGGATTTACGTATTAAGTCCTAATTTTGTAAGCCTTAACTTGATTCTGAGTAAAATGTAAATTAATTGAAGAAGACTGTTATTGAAATCTGTCAAAGAATACGTCCCATAAATATTTAAACTAATTGAAAATCAATGAATAAGTTTAAATGCAACTAGCGTAGGATTGTGGAAAGTGCACAAAAGTTTGAAGACAGAGTAGCAGTGGGTAAAGTCACTGACGATGACAATGAAAAATAGATTTATTAAGACTCACCAAGTCTGAAGATGGCAGAGAAGAGAGCTCCAGCGTAGAACATGTACCGGCTGTTCATAATAAAGAACTGTCCTGCGATGCCGAGAAAAAGTCGTGCACACATGTCCGTGGCTCCTCCGACCGCGATTATGACGGCGATTTCAGACTGGAACAAAAGAAGATTATTTCTATAAATTTACTTTATATCTCAAAAGTTCACGACCTCGACGGGACTTGAACCCGATATAAGTTTTATACTTACGTAAAATTTTCCCTAAGTGAGGGTAAGCACTATATACATGGTGTAACTAGAAGGGTGGATCATCGGTGGCTGGGGGGTAGCGGACCTCAGTACCTATCGATTTAGCCCCCTGTATGCTCTGCGATTTTCAGTGGTTCAAAAGTTATTTGGATTTTGGTAAAACTTTTGTCCAAATCAGATTTCATCCTGAACTTCAGCCAACGGCTGCAATTACGATTATTAGGGTCTGCGACCCTTCCTCTTTTTTTTAAACAATGAAATTTAGCGGTGGTGTAGAACATAATCCAACTTAAATACCTAATAAATTACTTTATATCCGGTAATAGCGCGTGCAAAGGAGCGGGCAGAAGCTAGTAGCACCATAGTAGAACATCATAAAAAGCGATGAGAACCATTCTAAAGAAAAAGTTATAAAAATGAAGAACAGGATGCGAGCGCGAGCGGTATCAAATATCGTTTCGCTTGTGTGGTAACATAACATCATATTATTACTAAAATCAAAAATAATATAAATATAAATTCTTACCCGACTCAAATTTGCTTTATCAAGAAACAGAGGTTCCAAAGTAAAAAACGTCAAGTCGGCGAAAAATGATAGCGACATTCCGACGATGATATTATCGTACACCCAATCCTTTAAAATTGACAGGTCTAGAAACTCTGCTACTGTTTGCCTGTGAAAGATAAAAACAGTACTATAGGTATGGTTGGTACGATTTTGACGAGATCTAATAAGTAAATATGTAAACAAACGTTTAAGGAAAAACCTAAACAATGTATTTTTATCTGCAATACCAGAGGACGGTGAAGAAACACAGTAACCAACCAAAAAAGTTAATAATGAATTCATGATCGATAAGAAAGATAAGAAAAGATTATCAAATGTCTCAAGTGTAATGTATTCGTAATTTATTCTGCATGGTCCTCGCAGTCTCGGTCAGGAAATATTTTAGATAACAATTTTACTTAATTTAGATTTATACGCATAGATAATTTAGATTAATATCAGTGTTTTAATAAAAATACTATACCATTTTCCATCCTTGTTTTTGATTATTGGCATTGGTTCTGCTGCTATGCTTCCAAAATTTCCCAAACTTGTCACTGAAGCTGCTTTGTAAATATTTTCAATGTAGACATCGCCACTTGAATGGAATTTAGTGTTAAGTTTTGCGTCTCCGGAGATCAAAACCACAGGAATGCTTAATCGACGGGAATCGGCTAATTTCGGTACAAACAGTAAATCTGACTGAGGATTGTCCTTTCTATTGATTTGGTAGATGTTCTCGACTGATATTGCGGTGTTATCCGCTACTTTGAGTCCACTTGTGATATTGAAATTGAATAGACTTTTCTCTTGCTCGACCGCTGGCGTTGGAGGTATTACTGCAAAACAAAACATGTGTGTATTTTCTTGGTATTTATGTATTAAGGTAAAATAACATTGTTGGGAAGAAGTTACTTACATACAATTTTTTCACACGGTTTGATTCGCCTTACCATGTGCCATTGTACAGGGTGCATGACTAGAGCCCCGAGTATTGTGTGGGCCGATATCGCACAAAGTATCGCCAAAGTTCCTCTGAACCCGAACTCGGAGATCGTAAACTTTATGAATAGGGGGTACAGCATTGTTGCCAGCCCAATTGAAGCCTTACACAAGCTAAGATAGAGGATCTTTTTCTTTGTGAAGTAACTGTTAAAGCTGGTGTAGGATACTGGTATTAGTAGTCCCATTCCGAGACCTTGAAGGAATCCATTTGTAATAATGAGTTGTGTGGTGGACACCACAAATATGGCTAGGAACGATGCTAGTGTATAAATAAACGCTCCTATGAGGCCTACTTGTCTTAGTGTCAGCCTTTTGAGCGCAATATTCGCTGAGAACCCTGAAAAAAAAAGATCAGATGAAGCACGGTAAGCAGGCATGCATGAACAAGATTTCAGGGATAAATAAACACAAGATAAAGATAAACATTTGATTACGTATTTCTATCGCGATTAAAAAATATCAACAAATAAAATGTATGAAAATGCAGTTAGGTGCAGTGGTACCTACGCAATAGCATGCAATAGCAAAGAATCTTTGATGGTTGTTGTTGGTCCATGGTAAGTTGCGTACGAGTAGATAGACCAATTACTGAGTAACGTTCATGAATAATTGTACATTTTATTTACTACACGTGTTCTACATAAATTTTCCGCGATGCTTCGTAACTAGGAAATATATCTCGGTCAAAGTTTACAACATTTTTATCGATATAAGTGTGGGAAGCAAAACTATCTGGTATGGATTTTATTAAAAAAAAAATCTAATTGTGCAAAGGTAGTTTTACAACCAGAAGACAAGATAAACGTTTTATCTTGATATTTTAGAAACCACTATATTTTTAGATTTAATAAATAATATGTTATCTCACTATTTGATCTTAGAAGAAGTATAAAATTTTGTATTATCATATGAAATCTATTAATATTTCGTTTTATGTCCCTGCCTAAGTCACACGATGTTAATTTTTAAGACACAAAGGTAATATACAGGGTATCCCATAATGAGTGGATAACCTTGAAGCCCGATCGATCTGTTTGGATACGCTTCGTCTAAATATCACCGTACCTGTACGGACGGCGTAGTGTGCCGGACACCCGTCATTCTGTAGCCACATTCTTTGCCGTGTGGCTAGTGGCACTTCTTTAGCAACCCTACGTAAACAGATCGATCGGGCGTGGTGGCGCGATCCAGTAGCCAGCGCGGTCGCCGGACTTGAATCCATTGGATTTCTTTTACTGGGGCAACTTGAAGGAACGGGTGTAGAAAAAACCTATTTCCTCAATAAAGGAACTTCGACATCGAGTCCAAAACGCTGCGGAAATAATATTTTAAATAATATTTTTACGAACGCAACTACGAAAGATTGCTAAAAAAAATGCTTTATTTCTTGTAAGATGCAGAGCATGCATCAGAGTAAGAGGACATCAATTTTAACATCTACTGTATTACAAAAATAATAACATTGTTACAATTATTGATTTTATTTTTATTACGTAAATGTAAAGTAAAGCAGTTATCTTGTACCTATGACACAAACTTTACTTTCGGCTAGATTATTATATATTTATTTAAATATTTTCCATGTGCGAAGCATGATTAAGCAAAAATAGTAGAAAAGTCACCGTCTTAGAACGAAAACGGCGAAAAATATATTTTATTGATGTGTTGGATCAATTTTATTATTTAGTAAGAATGGCCCCTTTTCACACAAAAGTAGCGATATCTCAGTTTTTTATTGTATGAAATCTCGTAGTTTATAATCATTTTAGAATCCTCTTAAAATGGACATGTTTTTGACGTACATGGCCTTTTAGGTTTTGATATTTTTTTTAAAACCACTAGTGGTCAAACTAAGCATAATTAAATACAAAAATTAAAATTTTCAATTTTAAACCTGTCTTGAAAATACTGGTCCTAGTCATCAAAATTATTCAAACGGTGTTCAGATAAGCTATTTGTTCTTAGTATATTCCAAAAATAAACAGAAAAATCGATAAAATTGTGGGAGTCAAAAAATGTGAACAAAGGTACCTACAAATTTTTCCAAATTTACAAAAAGTTAAATATTTTCCAACCGGAACAAGCTAAAAAAAGTTGTTTCCGATTGGTCTTGCAACACGCGTACCTTCAAGGTTATCCACTCATTATGGGACACCCTGTACATATATCATATTTAGCATTATTATAGTTTACGAGGATTTATACAAAAGCTCAACTAACCAGCTATTGCCAATGTGACTTGGAAGACTCCGTATACTAGTGTGACTGCGGCTGTACCCACTCCTAAATCGTCTAGGAAATCATTGTAAATGAATCCAAACACCGGCTGATGCGCTGTGCCTGCAATCTAAAATAATAATAATAATAATAAATCATTTATTTCAGGCAACACTAATCTAGTACAGGATGTAAAATACTTAAAAACTACTGCCTATATAAAATATGTATATACCTTAGTCTAACATACATAAAATAAACCTGCACAAACATACTCGTACATACATATAATAAAGACATAAGGTACCTATACTTTTTACGGGGAGTAAATGTTGTCGCGTGTAGGTTAAGGAAAATTAACATTTTTTATGTAGATCATTTTTCCTTAACCTAGCAATAGTTTCAGCGTATGCAGGTGACATTATCATAATCACCCATATTACGAATCGCCCTACATAAGTAATGATAAAAATGCAAGTTAAGGATACCAGCAGTCTTTAATTGAAGAGGAAATTGCGAAAAAGCAAGGGCACGGCGGCGAAATTCAAGGAAAACTGTCCGAGAAATCGATTAAAATACATGTGTGTCTACCATGAGTTTTAACAAACTACACACTCGCTAGCAACTGTAGTTAAAAAAATGTATGAAAACTTGAACAGCGCCTCTAGCGGATAGTGGGTACTAAAATGCGCAGTACTATTATTTACGTAACTACTGTAGTAACGTCAGGCGATCTAACTGTGACAACTCATGGTAGACACACTGTTTTATCTTTTAGTTAGAGATTTTTAGGATATATTTAAATTTAGTAAATAAAGCCTTTTCAAAACATCAAAACATAAATAAAGATCTAAAAAAATACAATGGGGAAAATGGTAGAAAAAAAACTTTGCTGTAGGTAGGTATACTTCTGGACAAGTCAAAATAGATTAGTCACATAATTTATAGATAGAAGGATCAAATATATAATATGCAACAATTGGCGATCTGATCGCTAAAGAGCGATTTCTACCATACAACATTGTTCTACCTTATATATGTATTCCACTCATATTGTCTGGTAGATAATAAAAGAGGTAAGATTTTTAAAAGTATTCTCAAAATATTATAATAAGTATCAAATATTTAGCACTTATATTTAATTTTGTAATAGAACTTTCCGGAGCTATTTAATTAATATGGTCATAAAACCCCCAAGGTACACATCAAAAACACGAATTGACATCAGAATGCCATGAGTTTATGTAAATAATTGAAATCATAAACACTTAATTAAAACATGGAACTAAAAATAAATATCTATAAACTTATGTATGACGCATGTAAGTTCTTTAAACTTTAACTTTATGATTGATTGGTACCTGTTACCTACTTGAGATAAGAACTTACTACGTCCCAAAGTGTAAGTATACCATTGAACTTTAGCAACTAGACTTTAGCAATAATATTATTTATAATGCAACAGAAATGTAAATGGCCTGATTGATAAAAAATATTTGTTTCCTACGCTCTCAATCAACAATGAAAATAACAAGTCAATAAATAATATCGGTCACAATAGATTGATGCTGTGCGTCAATTAAAAGTGAGTATCAGTGTAATCATTACGATAGAAACATCAAGAAATAAATCTAGTCGACAGATGACATGTGATTTTATAACAACTCCATCCATCAAAGGGATAAAATATTCCAAAAACATATTTTTTTTATTTAACTCTACCTTCAATTGTTTTGTGTTCAGATAATCATCATTATAATTTGATTTTAGTCTGAAGCTCAATTTTTCGTAAGAATTAGTAAATTCTTGCGAAAAATTGAGCTTCAACGCGGCTTTACCCGCATGGTCGATTTGATAATAATCAAATCGACCACGCGGGTAAAGCCGCGTATATTCAGCTAATATAAAAAGTATTTTAAAGAGGTATCTTGTCTATTATCGCTATTTAGTGCATTGATTTTGCAAAAATGTATTTATTGTTTTACAAAATGACATCGACAGCGATGAAAAATGTTGGTCAATCTCTACTTATACACGAATATGAGGTTATTTAAAAATGGTCTTATAGCGTATCCAGTAGACTCCCTGATCGAAGAAATAAGATGACGACCTGGCGCAACGGGTGAAAGTACACCTGCGCAGAAGGTTGCGGGTTCGGTTCGCTGTGGGACAAATTTTCGAATAATAAGCAGATTTTTGTCCGGGATATTGCGTAATATCCCAAAAAAAATATTAAAATATTAATGTAAATATCTGTTTTAAGTTTTATAAAAGTCGGATATCTCACCTCTGCTAGCTTTGAATATGATTTTTGATTTTTTTATGTTGCATATGTCCAACATAAAAGCCTATTTATTTATTTATTTATTTATTGCATCATATTAAGGACTTATTGACTATATTTAGAAACACACACAATATGTACCAAGTATCTACTTAGGGTGTTGCAATGGGAGACTGCCAGATACGTTATATAATACTAATTTAATAAAATGGCATGAAAGGTAAGTATGTCAGATAAAATTAAAATTAATGCAAGATTTCAATTACAAGTCGCTAAAAGTATCACTTAAAAATCCCTCAGTTCGTAGTAGCATTTTTCCAAGAGCATCTATTTTAATCTAATTTAACAAATATTATTATTTCCCTGGCTTTTAATCTTGTCTGGAATTTTATTATATATTTTTACAGCCATTGACTGTGGACTAGATTGATGTATTTTCAATTTTGATTCAGGTATCACTAGATTATGTTTATACCTACTTTGATAACGATAACTATAGCCGATGGTTGCGCTTTTGAATCCAAGTAATGTGACCTTGTTTTAATATGACGTATTCAATAAACACGTCAGCAAATTGCAATTACTAAATTCCTGAACGCTAACATTATTCATAACAATTTACAATCAATGCATATTATAATTGAAAGTGATTAATTGGAAACTATTAAAACCCCCGACTTGGCCCTCGCTTTCCACTTTTTTCCGCCAAACAGAGGGCGAAGTTCTACAAAATGCAGCTAAGAACCATACAGGAGACCTATTTTGATATCTCACTCATAAAAACCTTGATCTTGAAAAAACCTAATAAAGTGACCACATACCACACTCAAAAAACATAACCTATGCCTCGCGGGTAAAAAACAGTAAAATAGAGGTTGAGGTAGAAAATACAGTACAGTTGGCAGCATCTGAATAGTTTTAAATGTTTGCGAATAGTTTATATGTACTACATTGTAGGCACGTGTTCAAAATACATATGTATATTAACCGAGTGTAAAAGTCAATCAATAAATATATATTTAAGTGGCAATTAGAATACAAAAAAAATACTTACAAAAATGACAGAAAGGCCGACGCACACCGCATACCCCCACCCCCCCTCGGGCGGGACCATCTCATATTCATCACTGGACACACTATCCTTTTCTTTTCCACTCATTTTCACAACCGCGAACCTTTTGATCAACTTTCAGAACAACAACCTTATATACACTACTCAGTTGGTGGTCTAAAAATCCTCTGTTATCGTAAACGGTGTTGTTTATTTTAAGGCTTACACCTCAATTGAGGATATAATTTATTAGCTGCAAACACAACCCTCGGTTTTCCCACGAGCAAATCGACAAATAAGATAAAACCATATTACAATGGCAACATTTTGTTTAAGCGGAGCTGACTTTTGAATTTTGAACGATTTTCGAAGTTTGAATTCTTGCAATTTCTTTTTTTTTTGTTCACACGTCATTCAACATGGACAGTCCGAAAGAGGATGGTTGCTAACGGTCCGCGCGCAGAAGTAAAGCCCGCCGGAGTCATTAACACGTCTCCGTTTGGTCTACGACTGCCTGACAGTCGACACTTCAATTACCTATCTAAGTTGCATGAGTTATGTTTTTATTAAAGAAATGGGCGCTTATAAATTAACAATATTTTTCTTCGTAAGTAGTTATTTTAATCTGGGAGTTGATGAGCTGGTTATTGCGGTAGGCAGCTCATCAACATAATTATAGGTAGGTATTGTACATTATAGGTTGTATAAGTTTTCTCTGCTGAAAAAGTGTTTTTTCTTCTTTATATCAAGTGTTGGTTCCGATAATGGTTAACCTAATGGTACATTTCATCATGTACTTTTAATTAGCAAATAAAACGTTAAATAAAAATATGCGTTAAAGTCCTATTGCATCGATTTCTGATCTACATTAGATTATATATCGGTGTCAAGGCTTGAGTTAATGTAATGTACTTACAAGAATGTTGGTATATAGACTAGATTACACGTTACCTTTTTTCTATAATGGCAATTTTGGGGTAGCAATCTGTTTTATTTTTCTCGATCAAGATAATCCAATATGCATAAATCGTCAATATATTGTTGTTTGTAGCTGTAGATGCATCCCTTACATCAATTTCTACGCTTCCATATGTGGAACAAAATTAGTAGTGAATTCTGTGTAAATTTTCTTCTAAATAAAAGCTTTAGAGAGGCTTCTCTACAAATATGCTTGTCAAGAGATTTGCCAAATATGGCATTCATAGATCAAGTGTCACGTCACATCTCACTTGACCGATTTAGGGCGGAATAAATCGACCTTGACCTGCATATCTCAGTGATTTCTGGTCCTTTTTGACTCGCTTTTTACCCGCAAGCTACTTTGTTTATCTAATCCTGTGTTACTAACATATTTTGAATAAAATGATTATTTTTTCTTTAACATCACACACTCAACAGCTTTTACCAGTGCACTGCTGGAAATAAGCCTCCCTCTCTATTTTTTTCATTTGATGTACATTTTTATGATAAATAGCTCAACTTTTTTTATCCTGATTAGACCTTCGTCTGACCACAGTCTCATGCTAGGTGACGGTGTATCAAGAAGACACCAACAAGACAATACTCATGTCTTGAAGAGACCCAAGATATAGCGGGTCATCTGTCAAATTAACCTGTTTAAGAGATTAAAAAAACATGTTTACTTCATAGAAAACAATCTAAATGTTAATTACGTACAATAAAATCAAACCTATGATAAACAGCAAAAAACCTGCCTCGTAGTTTGTACGAAGCCTTATTTCAAACTGTATTCTCAGTTTTCCCCACTTCTTATCTTGTTTGCGATACCACATAATATAATAACAAGTCAGTCTCTCACTTGAGGGTTCCAGATTTACCAATGCTTTTATAAAGGAGCTTATCGAATTTCTATTTAAATTTATTATAATGTTTATTTTTTAATTATTGTTTTTATTTAGACATAGTATAACGTTGCTTGATATATTTTATGTAAAGAACCCATGAAAGGTGGTCCCAAAGATACAGGTGTATCCTAGTTTGGGGATCAACGATGTAATAATTTCAAGTCTCAAATATTTTTCAATGAACGTTATTATTATTATTTGTTTTCACTGCCTTAATAAATGCACGGTGGTAAAAATACACAAGTGGAAGCTGCTGCACTTTCTCTGATAGATTCCCTTAGTAGGCTCTTACGATGTCCGCGGGCTAAGATAGAGGGGTCGATTAAGGCGCGACTTCGAGACAGGACTTATCTTATAGGTACAGCCACAGAATAACTATATAGTTGGTACAGAACTATATTTTTTCAGGTAGGAAAAATTTACAGTAGCAGCCCGGAGTCAGGAAGTTGGCGGTGTTACACCCCCATGCTTTAGTAAGCACGTTGAGCCGTGTTGGTCCTGCGAATGACCTCTAGCCGGTCGTGTTAGTCTGCCGTCCCATCACATGTGTTTGCGCACACACTTGCGCATTTAATGTCTTGCGCCATGGGTAGTCTCTGTTGAGACTGGCCGCTGTGGCTGAAACTCGTCTAGGAGGACAACATCATCACATCAGGTACAGGTTGTCAAGTAAAACGTCATTTGCGATGACTCGGCCGACATGTGGATGTATCCACTCGGGGTGGGACAGTGCTCTCGCTGTGTGTAAACAAGATATTCACTTTCATTTCACTTCTGCTTTAGATACGAAACTCCATTAGGAGTACTTTCCTGCAAAATACTAACACACAACTTACCGTCCCCAAGATTTGCATCGTCAAGGACAGCTTAAAAATTTCTTGTGTTTATTTAATTTAATTTTTCTTTTCTTCTTTATGTTTAGTTAGTTATGTGTCAGATGATGATGCCTGCTAGGGGGTATCTCTGAAGTCTGTTTTCGTAATCTTTTAACAGACAGCTCAACAACAGCTGTGGAAAATAACACACGTCTTACAAACATAAAACTATTGTAATAACTTATTTTTAAAAACTTTATCGGTGAATAAGATAATAGTAGATTATTTAACAATATGATACAGCGTGTCTTCACGGGCGTCATATTGATTCCCGAGCGCAACTCAGGATTCTATAAGAATACGACTATTGTATTTGCAACACATACAAACATCATAACATGCTGTAAAATAAAAGTTAGATAGTACAGACAAAACAGACTTATTTTTGCATTTAGTCACAAAACGGTGTCTGTCTCAGCATGAGTTGGTTGTAAACTCGTTACAGCCAAGGCTGGTCTTACGACAGAGCCGTTTCGTTGTACTTAGAACAACTCACTAGTGAAGCGAGGGAGTAGAAACCTGATTGTGAGAGGGACTCAATCACGCCAAAGACAAAGAAAGCTTTATCCATGAGGATTATACTCTTCTTTTCACGCTTACGGCGAGAAAACAAAAAGAAAATCTAGATAGGCAAATAAAAGCATTTCGGCTTCTGAAGGGGTTAGTTCGAATTTCAACAAACATTTAGTTTTACGGATGTCCCTGGAAAAAACTGTTTCAATTTGAAAAAAAACGTTCACCCTTTTCAGTCAATAGGGTTTTAATTACTTGCCTTCGGATAGGGTTACATGACGTATAAAGTATCATTTTTGAGCGTGTAGTGTGAAAAAGTCCTTTTACTTGAAGTTCTCCTGCTGCAGGAAAAAACGCCTAACGACATAAAGAGAAACCTAGAGACTTAAATTACAGTTCCCCTGATCCGTTTACATAATTGATTAGGACATTGATATGTGAATTGATAAATTGTTTATTTTTTAGTTGTGGTGAATAGCTTAAGGTCAGGAAGTGGTGCCAGTTTCATTGCAAGTTTTGAATAAACATTATGTAATTTTAGAGTGGTATTATGAAAGCCATTTAAAAAATTCCATTCATACTTGTATTGCAGTTAACGTGTAACGAGTTTTTAATTGTAAATGTATTGTTTAGGATTACGTCTTTACTTAGTTATGTGTGGGTAAACGAATTTCTAGTTAAATCTGTTCATTGATTTGTAATCACATAGAATTTCAAAGACGAAAATAATCAGCATCTTAATTAAATCGTTATTCAGAACTTAAATTAAGAACAGTCTTGTAAGTATGGAAGAGTACCTAAATGCTATTTTTAGCTACAATTAGACTGAAACCACACCACGCAACGTACGTGACGATAGAAATGCTCGTCAGATGACATGGCGTACGATAAATATGTCTCTAGGCCATCTGTTTTCATGCAAATACAAGGGTCCAGTCCAGATCTTCATTCATAATGCGTCGTGTACTGTGTAATGTGGCGTGGGCTCAGTGTGTTTACTCATTAGCTTTACTCATTAGTCAAAAACATGTGGCTTTCTTGTTTTTCGCGGGTTTTGAAAAATTGTAAAGCAGCGATTGAGAAGTTCTCTATCGCTACTGTGACGCTTAGTTACGGAGGCTAAGGAGGTTAGCGCTGTTTTATGCCTGTGTTCTTGTGCCTGTTTTAGCGCTTCTTATACCGCTTGTGTGTTAGTTGGGTCTCCTTGCAGGACTATTCTGACTACGCTACCAAGTCTGCGACACGGAATCTGACAAAGATCCGCGCGAAATTCAAATATTTTAGCGGATTTTAATATTTTATGCGTTCTGCAATGAATTAAACTACCAGATAAGTAGGGGGCGGTATACTTAATTAATCTGGGGTAATTCACCCGGGTGCACTAAGTACTACACTTTTAGACTTGATTCACCCTGGTCATTTATGGGTGCTTTAAGTCGTACACTATTTAGTAGATTTTACTTACAGTTGTACCACATTTTGTGAGCACTAAGTTTGCAACATTTTGTTATTATGTGATTTACAAAATTTAATAAGCAAAATTTTCTTGTTTTGGACCAGATGTTAGAATGTTTTGTTTGAGGAACCTTGTTAATTATTGTCCTACCCTTAATTTATTTTACATAATAGTATTGCGATTTGCGACCAAATAATATTACTATGGTATCTATTATTTAACAAATGTAACGCCTTGGAAATTTACTTAATAGAAGACGTGGAAGAGCGAAAACACCTAACACAAGTATGTATATCATTCATTATACATAAAAGGTGTTTTCAACTATGGTAAAACTATTTGTATATTTTATTACCGAATAAACATTTGTATTGTATATTGTATTGTATTGATTTTAATCACTTTGATAAACCAATTAATTATCTTTTCAACACACTTGCCCATAAAGTGTCTCTAATTTCACCGCAATTAGGTAGATAGTGACCCCTGTTATCTAACTGTGACTTTTTTATTGCTATTATTCACAAGTGAGTTATAGAGTTTTTTATTTTATTGGTTGAGCTGCTTTGTTCTTAAAAAAGATTCGATACAAAAAAGATCGTATTCAATAGTACAAATAAATTCATGTACCTATTGCTTGCTCATTTCATGCAACTTCGTATTTAAATAGAACATTTCAATTTGTACGTGTTTAATAAATAAAACTTTCACTCAAATATAACTTTTGTTTTTTCTGTAATAAAGAAAACTTGAAATTCCCCATTTTGTACGTGGCTAAAACGCTATCCTGAAAAGCCAAAAAAAAGAAACCTCATTATTTTAGTCTATGGCCGATCGCCATCGTAAGATGCGCGTGCATAGCAAAGCTGATTAATTTTTGGCGCCATTGCGAAAAAATTTTCACAACTCGTTTTTGCTGTTGAAATTACAGTTATTTATTAATTAATATGTCTACAAGTACTAATTATGAAGAAAATGATTTATGTTGTACACCGCCCGATATAAGATGTGAAGCCCTTAACGTTATGAAAGATTTACTACCTGAAAACTCCCAAGGAAAAATACATATCTATTATCTACTGAACAAAATTATTTTTGGTATTATTTTCTTCACAAGTGTGTTGAGAAACGTCGTATGATACACGTGTGTATTGATGATTACCGTCCTCGGCTCTCTTAAGACCCTCACCTAACGGCTCGAGTCTCAATGGCGCCTCAGCGGTAATCACCAACATTACACACTTGTACCATAATGTACTAACCTATTCAAAGTATGCTTTATGTACCTGCAAAACCTCTTTGAAAGAGAAAATAATTATGGAGTAGTAAAATGTCGATTTCAAAAATAGGTGTTATTCCTGTTTGGTCGCCCAAGCTGCATTTGGGACATAAATTTTTTTCTATATACATACATATGTATATGTACCGATAGTAAAACATTTCCTATGAACTCGTGTTTTAACAAATTTCGTTTTAGTGCTACTTTTGGGGCAATTAATAATATATGATATTTATTACTAAAAATCAATATATTACCAAAAGCTACATTTTAACATACCTTATTTTAACATGGGTTCATAGAAAATGGTATACGATTTGTGGAAAACTACTTCTCTAGTTGTTTAGTTTCTTGCAGAACGCAGAAAATATTACCGCTTATATAAGATTCCGTGTCGATGATTCGGTAGCGGAGAGTCTGAATAGCTCTGCTGATCCATCGGTGGATTATTGTGGACAAAAAAGTGGAATCTGATCCATTAGAGTAGATCTGCAAAGTGGATCAGAGTGGAATAGGGCGTATTGTAATGTTATTAAAAAAAAGTTATTCAAATGATGTAGGTCTTTGTATGGTATATTTGTACGGGTTTATGCTCAATATCCGATTTCAGTCATCAGATTTTTCTCCGTAATTTACGAGTCTCCAATTCGGAACAGAATATTGATGGACTCCAAGTAAACAGTACCTACCACGGGTAGGTACTGTTTACTTGGATTCCATCCCATTGGAGTCCATCGTTTGTATGATCGCTTGCGCACTGTGTCCGATTCGAATCAGAGTTGTGCCTAAGCAGTTAGCAGCGCGGCTCGTCCACGTTGACGCCGCGCCGCCGAATGAATACATATTCAACTATGTAAACGCTCTTCTCGCGAAGGAATGACGTAGATATGCCAAAGAAATATATATAGATATGCGAAGCCCTGAAGTGCTTGGATTTGGATCAGAAATCGGATTAGTGCGTAGGCAATATCCGAATTCCATCCGAGTATTTTGTATCCGTATTTTCACGGATTCGGAGAGCATCAGTGTGTTACCGCTCTAACAGAGTTTAAAAACAGTTTTGCAAAAGGCAATATAAACAAAACACGCCGTGATTAGTCATGACTCATGAATGATTCGAATGAGACAGGAAGTAAGTTAAGTAGGTATTTTGTTATGTCCGATGACGTTATGATTTCCAAAACATTTTATCGAAGGCGGCGGCGCGCGGCCGCGATGCCATTTTGTTTGTTTCCAAACGACCAGTGTCATTTTTACCCAAGCATCAAAATGGCTAAAGCTATTTTGATGAATAAGGCATCAAAATAATCGTCCGGGCTCCTTATGGTTTTTTAGCTACATTTTGGAAGCCGTCACATTTGGCGAAAAAAACTGAAAAAGCTGAATTGGGTTATTCTAGCTTTCATCTACTTAATAATAATGTTGTCAGCATTTTCGTTAACATAAATGTATTTTTATCAAACAGTGTAGAGCTTAAATATATTTTTTTTTTTATGTGGTTTACTTATCTCGACGAATATTTTCGATCTAAATTCTCCAAAGCTTCAAAATCATAATTTTTTTACAAATTCAAGATATTTCACAACATTAGACAATAATTTCGATAGTAACAGCTTCATTAAACTAGTTATGCAAGCTAGCGGGATATTCGTTACGGAATTCAGGTTCAAACTGGTTATTACTAGTTTAGCTTTGCTGAAGGTGAGTCAATTGTTCTTGTGACCACCGGCTTTAACTCTATTCATCAAATGCGAAATTACTTTTTAGGGTTCCGTAACCGAAGGGTCAAAACGGAACCCTATTACTAAGCCTCCGCTGTCCGGCTGTCCGTCCGTCTATCACGTGGCTATAATATCTCATGAACCGTAAGAGGTAGATAGTTAAAATTTTCAGGTAGGCAATGTGTATTTCTCTTGCAGCTTTAACAACAAATAAAAATAAAATAAATATCAAAATTAAAGGGGGCACCCACACAACAAACTCAATTATTTTGGCTATTTTTGCTCTTAATTTGTCAAGACTGTATCTCTTGAACTACAACTGGTAGACACATAAAACTTTCTTTATTTAAGTAACACTTCAACTGTAATAATAACAAAAACTAAGAGTAAAACAAAATTTAAAATTAAAAGGGGTCTCCGAACAAGTGAAAATTTGATGTTCTTTGAAAAAGTTGCCGGATTTTTACGGTACGGAACCGTGTGCGAGCCGACTCGCACTTGTCGGTTTTGTTATTGGTTTTCTTTAGGCAAATATAAATCTTCAAGTCGTTAGGTTGGTACTTAGTTCAAATTGTTGGGTTATTAAGTATTAGCACGAATGCAGTTAGGTACTTATTAATTAATGACTTGTGGTAGGTAGCTTACCTAATCTATATATATAAAAGAAAGTCGTATTAGTTACACTACTTATAACTCAAAATCGGCTGAAAGGATCTCGGTGAAATTTGGCAGCGAGGTAGATGGTATCCCGGGGCCGGACATAGGCTACCTTTTATTCCGGAATAAAGCGTGCGAAGCCACGGGCAGCAGCTAGTAATTAATATATATCTACAAAAATCTAGTATGCAATGATTCCCTAACGGGTTTGAAGATTTTTGTATGGAGGGTGGACATAATAAGCGCCGCGATTATGAAAATAGAAAAAAAAATGGTGACCGATATTAGGGCCACCCTCCATGCAAAAATCACAATGAAAGTTATATATATTAGGATAGAGGACACTAAATTATATAACATAATATTATGCTAAAGCGTCAGCAGGTTTCTGAGATATTCACTTAATGAAGAAACTATATAACTTGATTCATCTGTGAATATCTCAGGCTTTAGGACATTATTTTATACGACATGTTTTATATGTTTTAATGTCTTTTATCCAAATATATATTTTTTTTGTGCGCGATGATTTAGAAAAAACAAAATGATGACCGATGTAAGGACTAAAATCTTCAAACCCCTTTGATGGACTCTTTGGCGTAGCGGGTGCAGGTCCGTCTGTATCGCAGAAGGTTGAGGGTTTGATTCCCGCTACCAGACTTTATAATGTTTTTATGCTATGCATTCCTGATCCGAAGGTGTTTTCTTTGGAGTAAGTATTTGAAAGTTTTGGTCATTATGTCAGTTAATGCCGAGTCGCCTTCTACAAAAATTTCTAAGGGCTGATTTGGTGTTGGTTGTTGGTGTCACTTAGGACGAAACCTTTGTCGTACTAAAACCATTTCTTAACGTATGATCAAGTGAGTTAGGGTACATTTCGTCCGCGGGCGATTTGCCCAATTCACTTTTGAGTAGGGGTACATCTCGTCCGAATCTAACGTCTCTTGGTTTTTGATATGGACGAGTTGTTCCCAGTGCCATCATAATTTTTTTTCTTAAAATCAATAGATATTCTTTACTCCACTCTCTAGAAACTCTAGAAACCTGATGGAAAGGCACGCTGTGGCAGACAATGCATCGCGAAGGCCTAGAAGCCACCTATTCACTCATTTGTTAAGATTGGTTTAATCCGTAAAATATTTCAGTCTTCGTTTAAAGTTTAAACAGCTTCTATCTTCTTGAACTCTACTTACTTGTTCCCTTACCTCGAGAGTTAGTAATACATATACATATGTTGTCATGTCTGGTGGCTCAGAGGAGAAACTCACAACTAGGTACTTGGTAAGAAACAGGGAAAATCCTAACTTACTTAAAAACTGATTTCGTCTCTCACGTGGCGAACAGGTAGGTCCTCTAGTTTAGTTATACGTTAGTTATCCAACTCTACAACTTTCGTTCATCATCATCATCAACCTATCTTAGTCCACTGCTGCACATAGGCCTCCCCAATGATAGCGCCCTGTCTTCAGCTTGCCGCATCCAGCATCTGCCTGCAGTCTTTCGCAGATCGTCATCCCACCTGGCCGGAGGGCGTCTTACACTACGTTAGCCGAGTCGCGGTTTCCACTCGAAAACACGTTTACCCCAGCGGTTGTCCGCTTAATGAAGCACCTTCAGTTCTTCGCGAGATATAGCCAGCCCACTGCCACTTCAGCTTGCTAATTCTCTGAGCTATGTCGATAACTTTGGTTCTCTGTCGGATGTATTCGTTACGAATCCTATCCTTCAAAGAAACTCCGAGCAAAGCTCTTTCCATAGCTCGCTGAGCGACTTTGAACTGGTGGACCAGCCCTACCGTGAGTGTCCACGTCTCAGCTCCGTAGGTCATAACGGGTAGGACGCACTAGTTGAAAACTTTCGTTTTCAAGCATGTCGGTTAGATGACGAGAAGACTCGAAGTAGTTTCCCGAACGCTGCCCAGCCTAGCTGAATCCTCCAAATTTCGTTGCATAACAATAATAAAATTGTTTTACTAGATATAATATAAAATGAATGAGCGCGGGCTTAGGTACCCAAACTTATTTGTGTTTGAAGAACACCACCTTCAAACGGGTCCTATACTATGCCCCTTTGTTAAGGACAATAAAGGAATTTTCAAAAATCAGTTGGGCAGTTTGTGGTAACTTTCATAAGCTTTTATAGTGCCTCTGTAATATGTAGTTTTATTAATTATCGTCTAGACAGAGATGCGAAAACAGACTTTGGTGGCCACCAAGAAACGCATAAAATCTCTGCATAAACTATACAAAATAAAACTATAACAGAGCCATTAAAAAAGCTTATGATAGGTATCACAAACTGCCCAATGGATTTTTGAAAATTCCTTTGCTTAACTTAATAATAAAATAAAATAGGTGGCGGTGCTAGTGTGGGTTGGGGTAGCGCTTTAAGGAATAAAATTGTTAAATACTTACTAGATACTTCAAATATTTTTTTTTCTTTTGCCATTATAGGCGAAAGTTTGTAAAGATGTTTGACCGGACACAACTGCAGAACTACTATAAGGATCTTATTGAAATTTTGAATACATATAGCTAGTTACAGATCTGAAATAGCATCTAGGCTTACTTTTACACCGAAAAATTGGAAGCTGCGAAAGGAAGCTTGTATATCATTTATTAAATAGTTTTATTAACTGATTAATTTAATTCACCTTAATAACTATACAATATTATTCAGATTGAAGGATGTCCGTTTATAAACGACGAATATTTAATTTGTTTACGTTTCCACTGACCTAATGCAAATCTATTGCAAATATTTGGCAGTTACCAGCATTTCTAAAAAAATTCCGAAGGCTATTTCTTGGTTTAAAGCGTAAACATATTTTCGTAACAAAGATACAAACAAGGATAAAAATTAATTTAAGGAAATTTAATTAACAGCCTATCTGATCAATCAGATTAATAACGCGTTCACGTGTGCGTCTTCTTTATAATTAGTTCCATTTTATACTAGCTTTTGCCCGCGGTTTCGCACGCGTTTTCGATAAAAAGTAGCCGATGTCCTTACCCAAGATAACCTACCTCCTTTGAAAATTTAATTAATATCCATTCAAACGTTGAGGTGGGAAAATGTATCAGGAGTTACTTTCGTTTTTGTAATTTTAGTATGGATATTTACTACGAACTTACCAGCTAGCTCGTGCTCCTCATGTTATTTTTCTCGCACTTTAGTGCGAGAAAAATAATATGAGGAGCACGACCACTCTCTAAACAGTGTGACGACTAAGAAAAATAACCTAATACTTTACTTAAACAAAACATTTACATTTCTTTCAAAAACTTAGAACAGTTATAGATCTTATTTGACTTATTCTATGGTCCATAGTAATAATTATATACCTCAAAACTAACCTAAATAAAATATTAAAAATTTTAATATTAAAATGAAAATGATTATTATGGCGACGACGTGTAAATGACGCAATCAGGGATAATATCATATTTTTATTTAGCACATAGATTACAATAACAGAATAAAACAATTACAACTAGTATATACACTTAATATCTATTTCTTAAAAATCTAAGCCGTCACCAGAAGGCGAAAGAGTGCCCAGAATGCTGGCAGCATTGCCACGTTGAATGGCAATGCTAATCAGGGATAATGGAATAATATTCTAGGCTAAACTTTTGTATGTTCTGGATTTAGTTCTGGTTGACCGATGTGGCGCGGCGGGCGAAGGTCCGCCTGCGACGCGGCGACGCAGGAGGCTGCGGGTTCGGTTCCCGCCTTGGGACAAGTGTTTGTACAATCTGCAAATATTTGTTCTGGGTGTTCTGGGTATTTTCTATGTATAATAAAAAATATCTATCTACGTAATGTATCGTATATTAAGTATATCAGTGATTTAGTATCCATTACACAAACTCTGCTTAGCTTGGGGCTAGATGATGCCGTGTGTATTGTCCACTATATTATTATTTTATTAATTATTTTTTTGGTGTTCATTATACAGGGTTACTGGATAAGTCGACCTAGATCCTAATGATAAAACAACTTATTACTACACTAAAATCATGAATAGAAACTGGATGCATTAATTACAAAAGAGTAGTTAATTAGATAAAAAAAAATTGCTATCTTAAAAAAGAAAACTTAAAAGTCAAATATCTTGAAAACGTTTAAGTAGAGGGTATGGTGCATAGTCAAATCAGTCAGTAATGATGGAAACTAGAACCTCCTCAAGGATCTAGGTCGACTAAACCAGTAGCCCTGTACACTATCTCAAACTCCTTTCTAAAATGCGGCCCTCTATTCTGTAATTATCTATTTTATATTACGTAATTGAATTTATATTTAATTTCCCTTACGTACACTTAGATACCTACCTAATTTGTTGACCGTACACCTGCAGTAATAGCCCGCCCTGATTGGGATTAATGTTACGCGCTAACAAACTAAAACAATTTCTCTTCATTTTCCTTTATTCAATTGATTCGATTTAGCTGCAGTTTCTCTTTGAATATTCCTCTTGTCCTTGTTTTTCTTGTAAACGATCTCAATTGTCCAGAATAATATGATTATAGCGAAGAATGACGTCAGTAGGTAGAAAGCCGTAGAGTAGCTGTTTGTCAAGTCCCTCGTAGCGCCTGAAATATTTAAATTATTAGCGATACCTATAGAGTTGCTATGACTTTGTATTATTTTTCAATGATCATGTCAATTTTAAATGTACGTATTTAATAGTTGCTATGGTTTTTCAACGGTTTGCCTCTGTTCCTACTAGCTTTGTGAAAGGGATATGGCGTATGCCAAAGGGACCCCGGAGGCAAATTCCGTATATTCGAAAATAAGCGAATACATTATGGAACATGAATAGAATTAGCAGAGTTATAACTAAGTTTAACAATCTTGGTTTGGCATTATTAATTACCTACATGCCTAGATAAGAAGCATTTTTACGAAAACTAAACATTTGGGGGCCAATATGTCCCGAATACGCACAGTTTGGTGGCCACGAATCATATAAAACATTAGACTTGAAATTGTCTATAGTAGGTACTGGTAGGTACCTATACACAAGCCAAACTCGATGTGGAATGTTTGTACACAAACTACGACACAAAAAAAAACTAAATCTCACTTGCTTGGTCTCGAGTTTCAGATATAATTGAAAGCAATATATAATAAAGGAAGGATCTCAGATAGACAAGTAATGTAAATTGCGTATAAAATCGCGGCAACAGATTGAATTTTAAGTTAAGTATGGGCGGTTTGTTGGCACATCCAATTTAGCTGGAATATAAACAAAAAACCGTTAGAATTTTACCTATAGCAGGCCCTATAACGATAGTTATAATCCCAGTAACCATCATATACGTTCCAATAGCTTGGGTGAAGTTCTCAGAAGGTACGTTGTCAGCTATCACTTCGGTTAGTATCACGAAGATGAAACATCTCGCTACACCTATCAGTGCTAGGTACACGTATATAGGTATTTCATTTTCTGACCAGATCATACCTGAAAATAAAGGGAAATAAATTAATATTCAGCGAGCAATACATTTTAAGGAATCTGAGGTTTTTGTTTTTAAACCCAGATATGCTAACAGGGTATTTTTAAACGCAGCTGTGAGGTGAACATTTTCTGCGATTTATGTAAGAAATTGTAATGCGTAATATCAGGCAGCTCAAGGCGCCAGTTGCGAACATCTGCGACATTATTTTTACATTATTTCTTGGCGGCTAAATTAAAAATTTAAGGCTGATTCGAGTTTTTACGGGTGTAGGTGGGAGATTCTTGTAGTAAATGTAACTTTTGCGTATCCAGCATAATTAGAAGTTATAAAAAAAAACTAAATAATTAGGTGTCTGTCTGCAAGTCATCATCATCATCATCAGCCTATATTAGTCCACTGCTGGACATAGGCCTCCTCTAATGAGCGCCAT
Source organism: Eupithecia inturbata (assembly GCA_963662085.1). Taxonomy (NCBI): domain Eukaryota; kingdom Metazoa; phylum Arthropoda; class Insecta; order Lepidoptera; family Geometridae; genus Eupithecia; species Eupithecia inturbata. The sequence continues at coordinate 12,989,946 of OY759177.1, read as the reverse complement.
AGCGCCCTGTCTTCAGCTTGCCGCATCCAGCATCTGCCTGCAGTCTTTCGCAGATCGTCATCCCACCTGGCCGGAGGGCGTCCTACTGCTGTCTGCTGAGAATACTACTTAATTTAAGATTTTCAAATATAGAATTCATATTAATGTTATAAATTTGAAAATAACTGTCTGTCTCTCTGTTACCTTTTCATGCCTAAACGGCTGAACGGATCCTTATGCAATTTGGCAGGGATTATAATATTAATAGGGGATTTATAATATTAATAGTATCCCGGGAACGGACATAGGCTACTTAAAAAGCGCGTGCGAAGCCGCGGGCAGCAGCTAGTAATCTATGTATTTATCTTAGTGTCACTTGATATTTGGTATTCGGCTGAAAGAATAATATATGTAGTTTACCAAGCTTTCCAAATGTGGCCAAGACGATGCCCAGTATATAAGCCTCTTGGCTCCCGAGCTTCAGGATCCACTTGCTGGTGAATATCAAGGCAGTCCTCATTGCCATGTCGCCGAAACAGTACAGAAATATAGCAAAAGCTACCATACCCTGAAAATTTAGATTTTAGGCATTTTAGATGATTATTATTGTCCTGATTCTTATTTGCTGATGATGATGATTTGCACGGTGTTAACCGTGTCAATCATCAACCTATGTTAGTACAACTGCTGGACATAGGCCTCCCCTAATGAGCGCCATAGGACCCTGTCTTCAGCTTGCCGCATCCAGTATCTGTCTGCAGTCGTTCGCAGATCTTCATCCCATTTGGGCAGAGAGCGTGGGCTGAGAGACTGAGAGACTGAGAGACTGCAACTCAGCAAACGGTGTGTAGCCACACACCGTTTGCTGAGTTGCAGTCTCCACTCAAGAACACGTTTACCCCAGCGGTGTTCGGTTCCTTGCGCAGTACGGCCGGCCCACTGTCACTTCAGCTTGCAAAAGAATATAAACAATTAACCATATCTCTACCCTATCTCTCTCTCTCTCTTCTATGAGCTTATTTTGTAAGTCTAAAGAATTGACTGATTTCTAATTTCAGACTCCTATTTTTTTGTATAATATATAGCTATCCCTGATGGACTAAAGAAACAATTGATGTAAGCTCTAAACCAAAGACACGGCTCTGCACCAATCGTGATCAAAAAGTCTAGGAACGTAGAGTTCACACAAAGTACACTTTCGCGTCACCAAAGCGCTTCAAAACGCCTCATTGTGTAGATTGTGTCTGAGTAATGTTGAAAGACAGAAAAATAATCGCGAGTTTTCTTTTGCGCAACTGCTCAACTGCGAATAGTTGAGCAACGGGGATTCCATTTTGCGCAACTCATTTTGTTGCTCATTGCTCAACTCGATAATTTTAGACGAAATATAGACTTTATCTTTACTAACAACGAACATTACAATCAAATAGTAGAAACAAATTAAAAATAAATATGTCAAAAAAGAAATGACAGCCAACATCAAAAATGACAGCAAAGGTCAGAACTGACCGCAATGGGCAAAAATTACAAAATTATGAATCCTCACTTGGTCCCATCCCATAGAATACAAGGCTTGTGGTAGAAGAACGTTATACGTCATCTCAACAAAACTGGCGAGAGCAGGCCCGATGCAAACGCAACTCTTAATGAACTTCACGAAGAATTGTATGTCTAGGAGTTTGTCAGACGTTCTGTAAATAGAAAAAAAATACAGATTTTGTACCCATTGAAAATAACGTCCACGTTGGTTTTAGTATCATCATAGAGGTACTCATCTCATTTTTCTGTATGCTTTGCCAACTCTTTTTTGTTGTTTGTGTATAGGTAATGAGGCGTTTTTTCAAAAAAGAAAAATCCCTATTTACCTTAAATTTCAATAGATGGCAGGGTTTTTTTGTGAAATAATAAAGGTTGTGATAGAGTGTCTACCTGTGCAGGGTCTATGTCATTTCATTTCAGACTAAAACCATCTTTTCAGTCTGGTCGAACTATTTTTTGACAAACGCCTCATTGAGGGAACACTATACCTTACTTATTCTTTTTTGATTTAATTTATGGCGTATTTTTCGTTAGTGGTTCAATAAATAAATACCTACTGTAGTACAGTTTTAACTAGTACGGAGGACAGTCACTCGACCACGGGTAACAACAAATTCAAAAACGTATATATTTTATAATTAATTGTAACCCTTAACTTTAAATAGTTCCATTTTATTTTTGAAATAAACGTTTACTTTACTTTACCTTCTTTTTGACTTATTTCTCTCTATATCAGCACCTGGCACTATGTCAGGTGGTGCTCCAGTTTCAACCGTGGTTTCGGTCACTTTGACTTTATCTTTGCCCATTTCTTTGGTTAAAAGAGGCTGAACATCTGTAATACACAGTCCACTCATATAAACATCATCATACGCGTCCAGGCCCACCTAACTAACCCGTTAGTTGACTTATCAGGGTGACGGTTAGTAATTAAACTAATCAGTTTACCCACCAAGTCACTGGCCTGCCGACAAGATGACAAAACACTATCGCATATAATATCCATACACTGAGACCTCCAGATCTTCCAGACCTTCGTGATACACTGTCTGCCACATGGTCACTTTCCATCACGTGAGATGTGGTCAAACGAAGGTCTATTGAATATTAAAAAAACTGAAATGTCGCAATTTTCGTAAATATTATCAGGCCAATGATTGATTCATAGAAATGAACCCAACCCAACCCGCCGCGCCGCCGGCGGGTTCGGTGTAGTCGGGTTTAAGCCGCTACATTCATAAGCCAATTCATGACGCTGTTTGAATGTTTGCTAGGTCTTCAGACTTTGTACTTTTACAACAACAAGAGTGAAGGAAATAGATGCGTCAGCGTCACGCTCGGGACGGTGACGCTGAATCGGGAATACTCCGCGTAAGAAGCTTTCATTTATACCATATGGTTCAACTTCATACCGCGCCTTACAGCTACACGAAAACAAGACGGTGATACCGCTGTGTTTGTGTGCGTAACTGCCTAACGTGTTTACAACATACTTATAGCTATTTTTAGAGAACCCTAGTGTCTAGATCACGGTTTCTCAGACTTTCGACTCCACGTACCCCTATTAAAGCTTACAGATGCCAGCGAACCCCTTAACTAACTAATTAAACCCCCCCCTTACCCCCCAAAGAAAACAATAAAATTTACTGTTGAATAAAATAAGGTTTTATTTCAATAAAAGATAACAAATATATTTCTTTTGGCACTTTAAAGAAATATATTTTTCATAATATTAATGTGATGGGTGAACTTGTTTCTTGTCACATATGGAGTCATTTTTAGGAGTAATTTTGGACAATTTTAACCATAATTCTAACTCGGCATCAAGTCTATTTCTGTATTTAGTTTTTATCATGACCAAGTGTGAAAACCCACTCTCACATAAGTATGTTGTAGCAAAGGGTAAAAGGAAATTTACCGCTTTGCGTGACAGTTCGGGATACTCTTCCTGTCTAGCTACCCAAAAATCTATCAAAGACATCCTTTTTAAATCAGCTTCAAGAGCTTCGTCTGGGGACATTTCTAATAACGACTCCTGTTGCTTATTACTCAAACTAGAATTCATCACGCCGCCATCACGTAAATCTTGTCGCGAACCCCCTGCCGTCGAATGGCAAACCCCTAGCGGTTCGCGTACCCCACTTTGCGAAACCCTGGTCTAGATAAACCTAACTTAGGATTTAAGACACTATTAACCAAAAATATGTAATCTCTTTGACAATAAACGATATCTATCAATCTATTTTATAAGCACCCTATTTTTTACATTTTCGTTTTCATACATTCAGAAAAAGCCCGCACCGCTTGCAAAGGTAATTACATCATACTAATATTAGATGTGCGAAATTTTGGATGGATGTTTAGATGTATGTAGGTAAGATGTATGGATATCTTTACGCCAAAACTACTGAACGTATCTAGCTAAAATTTTGCATAGATGTAAGTATAATATCTATGCTACTTTTTATTCCGAAAAAAAGCGTGCGTAGCCGCGGGCAGAGAGGCTAGCTTAATAATACGAGTATAGTATCTATATTTACCTGGAGTAACCACCACTTCAACTCGCTTCATATGCCACTCGACGGGCTGCATAAGTAGCACTCCAAATACGTTGTGGATGGATATTCCGGAAATCAACAGCAGTGTTCCCCTGAACCCGTATTGTTCTAGAGACCACTTCACGAGTATCGGGCCAAGCATTGTTATTGCCGCTGGAAAAACAGTGAAATATTATCATGAATCCATAATTCCAGGCTCTTGTCCTCTTTAGTTGATATTTAGTAGCTAAAAGCTTTAATTGAGTTTAGTGTGCAATACAGTATTTTCTCTCTTGACGATATGTTCATCTATAAATTACTTACATATTATTATGTGTGTAAATTATAGGCACCCAAAAAAGTTAAATTAATTTTTTTTTAAGATAGTGGAACTGTTTAAATTTTATTTAGTTAGTACGGTTTATCGACCGGGGATTAACCTATTAATTTTTGATTTATTTACAAATGTTTTTTTTTACTTTTTTGAATGCTTTGGCATACAAAAAAGTTAAAAAAAAAAATTGTAAATAAGGCATATTAGCTAGATTCAAAGCTTAATTGAATTTATTTACCTTAATTCAATTGATCTTACAGACGACCGATGTGGCGCGGCGGGCGAAGGTCCGCCTGCGACGAAGAAGGTTGCGGGTTCGATTCCCGCCTTGGGACAAATGTTTGTACGATCTGCAAATATTTGTTCTGGGTGTTCTGGGTATTTTCTATAAATAATAAAAAAATATCTATCTATGTTATGTATTGTATTAAGTTTATCAGTCATCTAGTACCCATAACACAAGCTCTGCTTACTTTGGGGCTAGATGATGCTGTGTGGATTGTCCAGTATTATTTATTTATTTTATTTTATCTTAACCCGTGTCAGCCAGGATGCACGAATCGCATCCAAAAATTAGCTCGCACGCGAAAAAATCCAGCATATAATTTGGACCTTATGGATATAACTCAACGAACAAAACGAACAACGGATAAACCGAATGAAAACCAATTAATTCTGGCTATGCGCAGCGCTTCGGATGTGGGTTTCTTACGATTTCACACAACGAATTCTAAAATTATATTCTTGCAGCCCCATCCGCGAAAATTCGCCTCGGAAAGTTCTGCGTTATACCAATGCAGTTTGGTATACCACTAGATTCTTATTATAGCTGTTACTAAAGTAACTAGTATTCGCTTGTTTTCTTACCCACTCCAAATTGGACGATGCTGTATGCGAACATTCGCTTCTTGACATAATAATCATTCATTACGGTGCAGCTCAAGCTATATGAAATCCCCAAAGCGATTCCCTGAAATCAGAAAAGTTTCACATGAAGTTTAACGGCCCGCGGGAGGGTTAGTTCCACTCAATGCCAAATTTCTTCCCAGATAATGCCACGGAATACTGAAATAAAAATGAGGTACATAAATTAGTTCCAACCAATGCCATGACAAGCAAGAACAGTCAACGATAACATCAATAAGTTCGAAGAAGACATGCTAGAGCGAGATAGTAAATGCTTAATGTTTTCTATTGTTGTGCGAAACAGACTATTGTTTTCTATTGTTTTACAAAAATGTGTGTCCTTCGGAAATACAAACTCGTATCAGTTAACCTTGTTCCTTGCAGCGCGTGCGCAATGTCTGTGCTGTGAATAATTGAATAGTGCAAATGTTGATTTTTGTGATAATTAAAATATTTGGTAGATACTTATTTAAGTAATGTCTTAGTTTAATTTGTGATTTTTATAAACATGTCGAATTACTTCGCAATAATATTTAATTTTATATGACGTCTTTATGTAGTAGTTGTAACAGTAAGATGATTTCAAACCTGTGTTTTCATAAAAATATAAATATTAAGTTTGATTAGTGTAACATTTATAAAAATAGATAGTGTTTATCTGAAACCTTTATTTTCTAACCGTCACTATAATAGTCATTACGTAGTAATAGTAAGATGATTTCAAACCTGTGTTTTCATAAAAATTTAAATACAAACTACTACTTGCAATCAAATTTTGCTTGCAAGTTCATTTCTTAAACATCGGTCCCTTCTTTAAACATCCCTGCTATTCAAACTAGGTTACATACATACATGAGTAAGTAAATACATTTTTTGTCTTAGACTTTTTGCGTTAACTGTACTTGCCGAAAACTCGTGGCATTCACTGGGAAGGAAATAACTTTATAATGATCGATTTAAGCATAGGTCGTCGAATTGCTTGAGACTTAATGTATGAAGTTTAAAATTCAGAGTACAATAGATTTCGCATTGCTCGGACTAACCCCGCGTGAGCTCCCTATTGTATGCAATTGGTGAGTCACCGCGGTGCGTGGAGAGGTTATACCAATAAATTTTTTATAATATTTTTTTTTACTTTTTCACAAGTATATCAAACTAACGTTTGTGACCAAAAGTGTCAGACACCTTACTATCGAATATGCAAATAACTTTTAGGTACGACCTGCGGCGTTTATAAAATGTATGACAGCAATCGTCATTTGTAACAGAAACTGCTATTGGAAAGTGTAAGCTAATTATTTATATTATCTTTTGAGATTAGTCACTATTGAAAAACTTTATTAATAGGTAGGTAGATGATGTAGATTGTAAATGATGGATGATGCTCTGACTCCGTAAAGCTTTTCGTGAGACGTTCGGAATTTTCTTTATAAAGTGTACCTATTATTTTAGGATTATTAAATAAATAGGTAGGTACCATATAAATAAAGGGTGTACTAGACTGTTTATAAATAAATCAATATGTAAAAACAACGTACCGGAAGTATTCCTTGATAAATTACGAAGGTAACGTATGAGTTACAGAATATCATTCCGAACGTTCCAACATTGAATACCAACACTCCTAGGAAAGCCGTTTTTCGGAGACTCGACAGTTTCACCAATGAACTTACAAAGAACCCTGAAAAATATGAATACAAATTGTTTACAAGAGTACAAATACCACGAGGATTTAGACATTGGGAGGCTAAAGGCCTATTCGACATACGCGGTACCCATGACCCACAGCGGCTGCGAAAAATGTTGGTTGGTTTCGGGCGTCTTCCCACCTCGCCCCGGGCATTCAGGGGCCGAATTTTGCAAACCAATCGCTTTACTATAACAATGGTATCGTCGTAGATTCGTCCGTAGATGAACGAAACTCTCGATAGTACGCGAAGTGCTGTTTTCATGGAGAGATCGATAGAATGGTTTGCACGTTTGACACGCTTGCTTTCATAATATGGAGGCACGTTTTGCCTTTGATGAAAGAAACTACAGAGGTATTATGTAGTTTATTTCATCAAAGGTAAAATGCCAAAATGTGTCATTCTGAGTCGATACCATTGTTATGGTGAAGCGATTGATTTAGTAGAAGTCGGCCCCTGTATATACTGCATATCCATTCGGATTTCACTGCCGCTAATACTGCGTAGGTCTGAACAGGCTTAATAAAAAAAGCATAATAGAAAATTTTAATATAAATTAATTTAATAAAATAAATTTTAATTTTGCAATTATAAAATAAAAACCAATTACAATTAAAATTATTATTAGTGTAAATACTACACTTAAATCAATTTCCTACAAATCTAAGCCGTCACAAGAAGGCAGAGTGACCAGAATGCTGGCAGCATTACCACGTTGAATGGCAATGCTAATTCGTTGACCGATATAAAGTAGAAGCCAGCATTCCGATCACCTGTGGACTCTATCAGAAGTTCTGTAAGATCTTTATATGTATATTGCGTGCGCCTCAGGACCCCAAGGACCCCAACAAAGCGTCATTATTCTGATTGCACCATCTGTAAAACAAATTAAATGAAGAAAAATTAAACTACTAGTACCTACCTACCTAAAAACGAAATAGCTTTCGCATTAAATGAGCAATTACTATAATGAAATTTCCGCGGCTCTAACACAAGTCTCTTAATTACTAAGTAACTATATTTATATAATATATCGCGTAGATATATAATAAGTCGCGTAGATAACGATTGTGATTGAAAATCACAGCCTCTCTCATGCTGTCCCGCTTGATCGTCTTTGATCTATTATGATCTAAGCGGAAAGGATGAAGGAGGAAGCTAATCTTTATATACGCGAATATAGTTAAGTATTTTGTTTGGTTTACCAGATAAAGACAAAAAAAGCGCATTTAACCCATAGAGCAGAGTGACCCCCGTAGACGCAATCCCGATCTGTATCATGAAGTCATTGTACAACAACCCGAAGCTCCCCATGAACATCGTAGTTGCAGCCTGAAAAAAGAATCATTCTCAGTCCTTATAGTAGGTATGGGGTTGCTTGGGGTTGTGCATTAGTATAAGATAACGAAAAAAGCTTTAGTTTTCTTCCATACATATGACGCCTAGCAGCGCCTCTAACGGATAGACAGGAACAACTTTTCGTAGTTTGACAGCGATTGAATAGTTTTATACGATTATAGTTTTCGAGTGGTTTTGAGAGATTTGACATAGGCTATTTTTACGGAATATTTTGGCTCATTCTTTTTTGTACGTGTATGCGAGAAAGGTTACAGGAATCACTGTCTGTCTGTTTTTTTCTTTCTGCGTACAATCCTATACGGTGCTTTATTTTTCCGTTTGTAATAATAACTTGTGTTTTACGAGTATAGTATGTAATTGTCCTATTTAAAATTAGTAAACAACGAAATCAAGTGTAGGTATATACATATAATACCTATGCTGGAAATAATTGAAAAAATTAAATGAAAAGAAATTACAGTCTATATCGAGCTCACGAAAACTTTTTCGTATTTTGCACACTCACACTAAGTATCCTGACTATAATTTCAAAGCTTTCGTAGAAGTTGGTACCTACATGTGATATGTAGATAATAACTTTTCCGATTGGTGTACACACGTCAGAGATAGCGCACTGACTTAGCAGTCAGTGCCTGCCTGTGTAAACACCCACCATTGTCTCTCTACGTCAATATTTGATAGCGAATCTGGGTATCAGTCAAGTTTAAGAAACGTATTACCTACATTAGATTTTTGTTAGGTAAGAGCTCAGTTCATGTCAGAATGAGAATGTGTTTTTCCAAAATGTGGCATTTTCCTTAAGAATTAAAACCGGGCGACGTCTTCACAAACGTGTTCGTAATGATGGGTAGAATCTACGCAGTGTCAGTTAATTACCAATAAGCCTTGCCACAATCCCTAAACACTTACGCATAAGGTACATTTTACTATTGATGTTTGAGTTTGGTACCTTTAAGATTTTGATTTATATGTTCAGAGAAAATAATCGCGGTATATCGGCTCAAGCGTTGTTATCAATAATAATGTTATAGTTTATTCATCGGCAAAATTAAAAAGTCATCATCAGAAGCTCCCCCTTTCATCATCATCACCAGCCCGTAATCGTCCACTGCTGAACATAGGCCTCCCCCAAACGACGCCATGAATAGCGGGCCTGAGCCGCCTCCATCCATCGACTCACTGCGACCGCTACAATGTCGTCGGTTCGCCTTTTCACTCTGACCTTTAAGGAAAATGAACGACTCCTAAAGTAGGTAATCCTCCTTAGATGTGTCCATACTAATAACCTACTAACAACCGACTAAAAGCGCAATGCGCGCCTTTTTGTAAAAAGGATCGGCATAGGATTTTGCGTTCATAGGAAAAAAGCATACGTTCATGGAACGGCGTAAGCGCAAAAATCTAGTTTTCGCTTATATATACAAGAATACTATACAATTTATGAAGAAACTGGTTCAAGGAACCAAATAATTAGTAATAAATAACCTACGAATTAAATCATATACCATTTCAATAGACTGCAGGGCTCCTGACATTTCGAACAATTATGTGCGTAACAGTGCACACTCATGAGTTTTTTCTATCGTTTTTATATTTCTTAATCGTGTTTTCACATTCAACGAACCAGATATTTTTGTAAATATTTTATGTCATTAAAGTTTTGTACCACGGGGATCACGTGAGTATTGAGATCTAGGCCTAGGTTAGGTGCGCCCCTTATAGCTAGGAGAGGTTTCTGCTCACCAGCGCGGCCATTTTGTATAAAAAAGCCCGATAAAGGCTGCTTAAGGCGTTTTAATTCAAATCTATAACAGTTTTCGTACTTACATTGTTGATGATAAAAGAAACACATATCATGCAACCCCATCCTCCGTCAGGCGCCACCAACACATATTTCTTATTCACTTTAGACTCTGCGCTCATCCTAGCAATTTTCTAACGGAGACTAAACACATTCAAGATGCATTTCTATTTCTATTGCTATCATTGTTTACATTTGAGTAAGGTAAGTGCTTGTCATAAAAATATGGTAAAGGTAGGTAAGTACATCTTGCATCTTGTGTCGATGAAATATGTTAGAGGTAGGTACATCTTGCAGCTCGTGTCGATGAAATATGCTAGAGGTAGGTATATCTTGCAGCTTGTGTCGATGAAATATGCTAGAGGTAGGTACATCTTGCAGCTTGTGTCGATGAAATATGCTAGAGGTAGGTACATCTTGCAGCTTGTGTCGATGAAATATGCTAGAGGTAGGTACATCTTGCAGCTTGTGTCGATGAAATATGCTAGAGATAGGTACATCTTGCAGCTTGTGTCGTCGAACTAAGCTAGAGGTAGGTATATCTTGCATCTTGTGTCGATGAAATATGCTAGAGGTAGGTACATCTTGCAGCTTTTGTCGATGAAATATGCTAGAGGTAGGTATATCTTGCAGCTTGTGTCGATGAAATGCGTGCATTTGTGTCACTCTTGTGAGTTACCTACATGACTAAAATCACACCTTTATTATAATTCAAACAAAGGTTAACATCAAAACATAGGTACCTATTAGAGCTAGATGATGCTGTGTGAATTGTCCAATTTGTCTAGCATTATTTGTTTTTTTATCCTAATAAAGAGTCGTACACTCCTAAGCCAGTTTTAATTCTCAGCCAATGCTTGGTAAGAAATCATAAACGAATTTACTTTAATTTTAAAATTTGTTAAAAAGCAAACGTGACACCTATTTTTAACTAAAATATACCTCTGACCGATTAACTTTTATTGGGCTAAGCTTTCTGTTCCTCAAAGCTACGGGCTATTCATCCACCAAGTGAGTGAAGTCACTAGCAGAAGCTAGTAGGTATGCTATAAGATAATTTAGATTTGAGGTTTGCTGGCACCAAAATAAAATTGTTCAGATTTGTCCACTGCATAACATGCCTTCCACAAATACGGAAGACCAGCGCTACGGCATGATTCGCTCTGTCATAGCTCACGCTGAGTGGTAACCATTTTTGTCACGGCTCTATATTTTATTTTTAAATGTGTATTTTATGTGACAAAATATATATTTTTCTTTTTACTGGTAAATAGGAAGGGTTTTGCCATAATCACAACGGTTGCTTAGCGAATTGGTGATTGCAGAGGAGGTGTTCAACAACGCAGAAGGAAACTGCTGTTATTCCTCTAGCAGGTCCCGATTGTATTAGTTGTTTCTTATGACATCCACGCCTGAGTTCGACAGGCCGATTCTTACACTCTGCCGCGACCAAGGGGGAAAACTGGAATAACCCCCGCCATGGCCAACGGACGAACCATATCATACTAACGACGAAACGGAACCCTAAAGCATGGGTGTGACAGATATGTAGAGTGACACTATGTCACTACATATCTGTCACACCCATGCTTTAGGGTTTAGGAAGGTATTAAAGACATAGTTTAGAACAGGTTGGTAATAATTATATTTGTTTTGTCTATAATAAATCTTTGTAAGATTTGTTTGATTGCACAAAATTGGCTGTTTTTCTTTAGCAAATTGAGATTAGATACGAGTTTGTTATTCTTCGTAATAAAGAGGTTTAGTTTGAATTAAATTAAAGCCACGAATTTGCTTGGCATATCTTTTTACGCAGAACTGTTTATTATCTATTTAAATTTTTATTTCTGGGACGCAAAAATGTAGCAGTTGTTGAAAATGTAATTAATTACAAATAGCTGGGACGTGCATTTATTTATTTTTATCCTCGATTTATTAGTTTACTGCAAAAAAGATAAACATGCCGCAGTTTTTCTTAGTAGATCTAATTTTTTTATATTTTTTATTGTAATCTTCTTTGTTAACATTAAAAATAAACAGTATTTTCCTATTTTTAAATTAAAGATAACATATTCCTATTAGGTAGCTATTTGATATGAGCTAGGTAGGAGGTATTGGTCTCCAGATCATTTTTTTAATAAAATCAATAAAAAAATGTTGGGGCGGAGAACAACACGTAGCTAATCGTTTAACATTTAATCATTTCAATTCTCACACCTCACACATACATAGATTATAAATGCGAAAGTTTGCATGGATGGATGTTTGTTAGTTAAGAGCTTAATCTACCGAAAGGATCGGGCTGACAATTTGCAATGTCGGTAAATAACACATACGCTAGTTTTTCTAAACAAATACTAGTTCTAATTTGTTTTTATTATTGAATTGTAATTTTCTTTGTCAACATAGATATACAAAAAAAAAAAAAAAATTGTTCCCATCGTGTTACTTGGAATATCGTGTCTATGTACTACTTTTATAGCGGCTGAACCGAACCGCGAGTTTGGTTCGCTTAAGAGACTTGACAACACCTATACCAAAACTACTACAGAAACACATGAACTACTACTACAAACACACTTCCCGGGGTGCCTCATAGACGGCGAAACAGAGTGGCAAGACAACAGTCTGGTCACGCCATCGGTGAAAGACTGGGCAGTAGCATGCTCAGTGGTAACCGGGGATAAGGTTAAGTGGGCCATCAACACATTCAAACCCTACAAGTCACCGGGTATGGATGGAATTTTTCCCGGCCTCCTACGCTGGGGTCTAGCACACATTAGCGAGGCCCTGACGGCTATTTTCACAGCCTGTCTAGCCTTCCGCTATGTACCGCTTATGTGGAGAGAGGTCAGAGTCCTATTCATACCCAAACCAGGTAAAAGTGACTACACCGAAGCAAAGTCCTATAGGCCGATCAGTCTCACCTCCTTCTTACTCAAGACTCTAGAGAGATTATGCGATCGACACATAAGAGATAATATACTAACAATAAAACCACTACATCCACAGCAACACGCCTACAGCTCAGGCAAATCAACAGAATCTGCGCTGCACACAGTAGTTAGCAGATTAGAACGAGACATTTCAAACAAAACGCTCTGTCTCGCAGCCTTTATAGATATCGAAGGGGCTTTTGACAAGACGAATTTCAACAACATCAACGCAGCCTTACAGAAGCACGAAGTGGAGCCAACGTTGGTAGATTGGATCATTAGTATGCTCAAGCTGAGGGCAGTACGTATCGACGTACACGGGGAGACCAGGGGAGTGGTGTCAAGGGGATGCCCACAAGGCGGCGTCTTGTCACCTCTCCTATGGAATCTAGTTGCTAATGATCTAATTACCAAGCTTAACGAACAACGCTTCTACACGGTAGGCTACGCGGATGATCTTGCGATACTCATATCGGGACACTTAGCCAGCGTGGCGTGTAACATTATGAACAACGCACTAAAGGTCATCGAATCATGGTGCATAGACTATGGACTAACCGTGAATCCAACTAAAACAGAACTAGTTATGTTCACCAACAAGCGTAAACTAGGAACCTACCAACTTCCGTTCCTGTTTGATACGCAGCTAACACTAACTGATTCAGTTAAATACTTAGGTATAACCCTAGACAACAAACTTAACTGGGCAACACATTTAGAAAACAAGACAAAGAAAGCCACCATTTCATTCTGGCAATGCCGACGTATGCTAGGTAGAACATGGGGTCTCAGCCCAAGGATTACCCAATGGCTCTACAACACTGTAATCAGGCCCTCGCTGACATACGGTGCTCTAGTTTGGTGGCCGAGAACAAAGCAAAGCACAACTATAAGCAAGCTGCAAAAGTTCCAGAGACTAGCCTGCGTAGCGACGACAGGGTGTATGAGAACTGCCCCTACGGCAGCACTCGAAGCCCTGATAGGCCTAATCCCACTGCACCTACACGTGCAACAAGAGGCAGCCGCAGCTGCGTACAGACTCTGGGCTTTACGTTTATGGGATCATGACACTAGAGCACAACACACCACTATTATAGACGAGTACGCCAGAAGCAACCCCATGTTACTCTCGATTTATTATAGGGTACCCAAGAAACACATACCTTCAAGAAGCTTCACTATACAAATGCACGAGGAGCCAAGTGATAGCTCAAACATATGTACACGAAGTAAGAATATACACAGATGGCTCTAAAATGAAAACAGGTACCGGGGCGGGAACGTTCTCGGAAGATCTTAACATTCACAAAACTACAGCACTGGGTACCTACAACTCCATCTTTCAGGCGGAATGTGTGGGTATAATTGAGGCTGCGACTGCAGTGCTGCGAAGGAAGGTAACTGACCAGAACATCAGGATCCTCTCGGACAGTGCGGCGGTACTACAGGCCCTGAGCAAGAGAGAACACAACTCGGGACTTACCATACAGTGCCACTACCTGCTAGAACAAGTTAATAAGTCAAATAGAGTCACACTTCAATGGATAAAAGGACACAGCGGATCTAAGGGAAATGACGAGGCTGATGCACTGGCGAGGAGAGGTTCAGAGTGGCAACCAGCAGGACCTGAACCAATAATTCCTCTACCATTCAGTCAAGTCCGCTCATGGATCCGTCAACGTACAGTTAAACAACACCAAGACTACTGGGCAAGTATGCCGGATTGTAGGCAGTCGAAGGAGGCCTTCCCGGCTTTAAACCCGGGATTTTCCCGAAAGCTCCTCAATCTGAAACGTGACAAACTTCGGCAAATTGTCGGTATTGTCACAGGACATTGCATGCTTAACAAACATCTGTTTAATCTGGGTATCACGGACAGCCCCCTCTGCAGAGGGTGCATGAACGCAGAGGAGACGGCCGCGCATGTGCTTGTGGAGTGCGATAGCGTAGCATCTCAACGACTACACTACCTTGGGACACCGAGGACGCCTAGGGAGGCATGCACCGGCGTCAGCGAGCTGCTGGCTTTCCTAGAGGACATCGGGTGGTTAGATTAGCAGCCCCCCCCCCCCCCCCGACACGCAAAAAGGGCCCACCTGTGGCCTAGTTGCGGAAACCAGTCCAGAAACAAGTAACAAGTAAGTAACTACTTTTATACGTGCAAAGTCTCAGAAATAAGTGTTTTATAATCATTTAACATGGGCTGAACTGGGCTACGTTAATAAAATGTGTATCCTAGAAATAAGTGTCCTATCCTACATTTAATTTTGTTTTAGGTACAGTGAAAACACAAAACGCTCCTTCATGCGCAGTCGGTTAAAAATTAGTTATGGTATTTAGGAGTTAAAAAAATAATAAATTCGTATTGTACCTATCTTCATTTTTTATATTTCCTTTGTGCATCTCTTTTATCCTTGTTTTTCTTATAAATAAACTCTATAATCCAGAATATTATAGTTATAACAAAGAATGATGTCAGGAGATAAAAAGCCGTAGAGTAACTGTTAGTTAGATCTCTCGTAGCGCCTGAAAAAGAAAATAAAAGCTGTTTATAGGTCTATGTAGCCAGAATATAAAAAGTTCTAAAACAACTAGACACACATACGTGATATATATAACGGATATCTCGTCATGCCAGCCTTAACGACATCATCCGGCGGGCCTTTGTCACCGCTAACGTACCAGCTATTCTCGAACCGAATGGTCTGTTGCGTGACGATGGTAAGAGGCCCGACGGCATGACACTAGTCCCATGCGAGTTGGGGAAGCCCATTGTGTTGGACGCCACATGCGTCGACACACTTGCGCCTTCCCATCTTCCGAAGACATCCGTGAGGGCTGGTGCGGGGGCAGATTTGGCCGAGGATCTCAAGAGACGCAAATATGCAGGTCTCGACAGAGCCTACACATTTGCCCCATTGGGATCGAGACCCTAGGTCCGTGGGGTACCGATGCTCTCCGGTTTTTTAAAAAGTTTTCTGAGCGTCTGGCAGACGCAACGCGTGACCTGAGAGCTGGGTATCTGGCGCAGCGCATCAGCATTGCCATACAGCGAGGTAATGCAGCCAGTGCGCCTTGGGGACGCTTTCGACTGGTATTGATATGGATCAGTTGAGCTACCTGTAGATTGTTTGCAACTCTGCAGTTAGCTTAATTGTTTCAATTATAAATACTAGTTCTAATTTGTTTTTATTTTTCGATTGTAATTTTGTTTGTCACTAAAGTTATTATATTGAAAAAAAAACGACTAGTTACACATAATATAATATTGTGTTTTATCCTAAGCACCAAATATTATTTTTCTATCTTCAAGCTTGGGTTTTGATGTCACAAAGCCATATAAAAAATCGAAATATCCCGCAGTTTATAAAATATTGTACAATGGGAATAACAAGACTCGAAATATTTTTCTGAATTATTCAGATGATTGAATGAAAATTCAATAGCGCATGATTTTTTCCTACAATGCGAGTAATTAGAAATTTCTGTCAAAAATCCACATGAAATTAGGAATAACAATCAAGCACTGGTTAGTTAATCAAATATGTAGATTTCCCAGTTGCACACAAGGCGCTTAGGCTTTAGATTCGGATGAGTACCCTTACTCAAAACTGAAGCGGACAACTCGCCCGCGGACGAATTTTTTTCGCGGACAAGATATATCCTAACCCTTATAGCTTATCTTGCACAACGTTTGGTCATGGCCATGACACATAAATACTAAACTTATTCAATTGACGACCGATGTGGCGCGGCGGGCGAAGGTCCGCCTGCGACGCAGAAGGTTGCGGGTTCGATTCCCGCCCTGGGGCAAATGTTTGTACGATCTGCAAATATTTGTTCCGGGTGTTCTGGGTATTTTCTATATATAATAAAAAATATCTATCTATGTTATGTATTGTATTAAGTTTATCAGTCATATAGTACCCATAACACAAGCTCTGCTTACTTTGGGGCTAGATGATGCTGTGTGGATTGTCCAGCATTATTTATTTATTTATTTAATTGGGAGTTCAAATTCCAACCCTCGTTTGCGATGCCAAATTGTAATTTTTTTTATCTCAAAGGAGGTTCTTCGGCTCATTTCGGCAAATTTTAGACTCTTACCAACCCAATTAAACCTTGCTAACAACTATTAGCTTATTTTTGAGCATGGAACTAATGTTACCTACCTAGGTAGCATTGACCAATATTGACAGACACTAAAAGAGATGATGAAAGCCGCATGAGAGTTTGATAAACTTGCCCATAATGTTAGCCAGCAGCAGATAATATCTAGGTACGTTATAATATGGCTTATATGATATTGATTTCTTTATGATGAGAGAATAGTAAATAAGTAGAACAAAGTTTGCAACTAACCGATGGCAGGTCCAAGGATGAGTATAATGACTCCGGAGGCCAACATCGAGATTCCCATTGCCTGCGTGAACTGTTCCTGGGGTACAGTGTCTGAGATCACCAAGATTACCAGGACGAAGATGAAAGATCGTGCTATTCCCATTAGAACAATGTAGATGTAGCGGGGAAGCGCTCCTTTGGACCAAATCATACCTGTAATGTAACCAACATTACAGGTCTTATCAGCACACATACGTCCACTACTGAACAGGTTATTCAATTGTTATTCAAACGAGTTATTCCAGTTTCCCCCCCCTGAAATCCCCCCTAAACGGGAAAACTGGAATCGATATTCCAATATTCCAGTTTTCCACCTTGAAGATTATCGTTAAGGGAGAAAACAAGGGGGTTTGGTGGTAGTACTATATGAATAGTTATTCTGTGCCATTGTGTTGATTAATTTGGTAAAATGTGGAGAAGTCACAAGACAACACCGAATCTACTGAACAGATCGGCCAAAATTTTATGTGTATGATAGATCTTGAATATTATTCAGGTTAGGTACTGGCTTAAAAATCCAGAAGCTATTTAAGTATAATCGAAAATTATTCTAGAAATAATGCATGTAGAGGTACTTTACCTAACATATTGTACACAAATATAACCAATTTTTAATTAATGTGGTGTTATTATAAAAAAAATCTTGTCGCATATATTTTTCGTTGGTAAATTAAAAAATTATAACAGTAATTTAAATAAGTACGTAAAGCTTACCAATTTTTGCGAATGTAGCCATTGCTAAGCCAATGAGATACGTTTCCTGGCTGCCGAGTCGCACGATCCACTGGCTGATAAACATCATCACCGTTCTCATCGCCAAATCACCGAACCCATATAATGCCAGGGCTTTAGCAACCATATCCTGTAAAATTAAGTAGAGTAGACTTTACTAAAAAATCGAAAAACCTCGACGACAATCATAACATCGTAATTTTGTCTTCAAACTTAGCTATTTAGATGGATGCAGTCTCCTTTAGAACACCATTCAATCATCTAAACCGATTCATCGCCAAGAAAGAAAACCAAACCGTTCTTCTATAATCACTCACCTGGTTCCATCCATCGGCGAACAAGGCCTGTGGTAGAATCATACCAAAGATAGCTTCCGCTGATATTGCAATTGAAGTTCCTAGGCAAGCACCGGAGATTATGAATTTTTTAAAGAATTTGATATCCACCAAAGTTTCTATTAATTTTCTGTAAAACAAAGTCTACTTACTTTTCTTTGATTCAAATTGCACAAGATGAAAGTTCAAGAGTCGGTCTAGATTCACAGACGAAATATTAGATTGCATTCAAAATGTTCGAAACAATTTTGTTTTAGCTGAGATTCTTCTCACCTGAGATTACATGACTTTTCATCTTCAATTTCAAAGTAATGTTTTTCAATTTCAGTCTTAGTTTTGTTACTTGCATCAGTCACTTTTATCACAACAGTGTTGTTCTCTTCATTGATAAGAGGCTTCATTTCTAAAAAAAAATATGTATACGTGCAGGTATTTTAATAAAATAAAAAGATAATGATAAATCTTACTTAGGACATATTATTATACCGTGCAGGTTTATCTGGTCAGATTATTAACCTGAGATGACATTAATCTTTTTTATTAATTCGTTGTGCAAAGATCAGTTTCTCTGTCATCCATGCTACAAAAACAGCTATCGTTACAGAATAGCTTTATAGTACTTACTACGTAAATAATAGTTTCACCATCACCGTACCTTTGGCTGTGACAGGAACTTGTTTCATATGCCATTTGACAGGCTGCATCAGAAGCACAGCAATAATGTTGTGCAAAGTTATACCGGCGCTCAGGATCAAGGTGCCTCGGAACCCGTATCGTTCCATAGACCACTCCACGAACAATGGTGCAACCATACTCAGTATAGCTGGAATGAAAGATCAATAAATTAAGTTGGTAGGTTACTATGAAATACATTTCTATAAAAAAACATTAGTGCTTCTCATGAACAAACCTCTTAAATCCTCCTTATAATAATTTAACTCATATTAACTAATACGTTGATGCATTAACTGAGACAGCTCGACTCGACAGATTTTTTTTTCTTTTCAAATTGTACAATTTCTGACTTGCCTTATTTAACGACCTATGTTATAAATAGTAAATAAATAAATACAATACAATACAGATTTATTATAATTTTATTAAAATACAGTGCGAGTCTTCATAATGTGCATAAATAAAACTATGTATTGTACTACGTATTGGTCCGACTGAGGTTCTAGATTTAATATTCATAAATTTTTCTATTTGTTTCTGGTTAAGACGACGCGACGTTTGTCGGGTGCAGGTTATAGGTAGGAAACTGAGGACGCTTGATCCGTAAGGGAGACGACAGGCAACATTTATAGTCTATGGTACCCAAAACATTGTATAGCAGTGTCACCTGTCAGACTTGACAACATTACAAATGGCCGACGGTTTGGTGTTTGGAGCAGAGCCGATTTTTTTTTTCGTGAGTTAAATTAGTGTTGTCGAGAAACTCTCTTTAATGGAAAGAACAAGTTAGTGGATGTTGACAATTATTTCGATCAAGTAATTATTGATGTAGTTTTCAATTGAATAGAAATAAACAGCTAGATTTCAATAAGGTTTATTGCTAACAATTGTTTTTTTACGTACATATGTTATGGGGAAACTTGGTACACATTTATAGGGTAGAATTGATCTTCCGGATCAAGTGTCCCTATTTAAGTCTCTGAGGAAGTTTCAAATTAAATAGGCTGAAAGTTTGATAAAATATGTTATGGAAAATTGAACTTGATTACTAGGTACCTACATAAGATAGATAAGTAGGTATTATAAACGTTATGTAAAATTTTTTCGAAGAATTTATATAGGTACAGATATTTTTTAATTCCTAATAGGTACTCTTTTTTTATGATAATATTGAATTTATTAGATGGTAGGACACTTAGAGACTTAGAAAAGGGCAGTACGAGCGAAAGTGTCTTCCAGGCCGCTTTATACGCACGAAGCCACCCGGAGGAGTACGAGAAGCATGGAGATGGTCATACCTAATGCTCTGAGACACTCGAAGCGGCTGAAAGCGCTTCCCAGGTCGCTGGTGACAACTGATAAGCTTGTGCACGTCATGGAGCCAAAGGTGCGCAACCGTCTACCGTCCGATGTTACTGACGCTTTATCGACGCAATCCTTCATGTTTCGACTCAAGAAATGGTTGGTAAAACAATGTTTTTACACATTATACGAATTATTCGCACGCAAATGTACGTAACTTTATTTGTACAATTATTTGTTGATGTTATTTGTTATTAATTTACTATTATTTTCATTACTGACATATTAATTTGAATTTTAAGTTTACTTTAATTTTTTTGAGGTGAATGTAAGCGATAATTATTTATAAGAACATTTATATTTAATTGTATTTACTTGTAAAATATTGATTTATATTATTGTTTAATTGACATGTAACCCAATTTGTTACCAATAAAGAACTTGAAACTTAAGTATGTGTGTATGTGTGGATCATAAATAGGTTCTTGTTTTGTGATAATATTGTTAAACTTTTTAAACGTGTTCATGCTCATAATAGTTTTATAATATTGTTAAAATCATATATTCTATTACATATTATAACCTTAAGTGTTATTATTGCAACAGATGTTAAAGTAGAGATCTACCTACCCCCGCTCACAAAACGTTGATTATTGTTTAAGTTACGTTGATACTATTGCAAAATACCTAATGCAAAATAAATGTGATTTTATATATTTAAACATATATTATTTCATAATTTACAAAACTTATCCTGAAGATTTATCAATAGGACCATGTGTTCACTACTTATGGGAGACTCAATCCATCCCGGATCAAATCCAGCATAGGGAAGGATCAAGTCACCCATACGTACGGGACTCTTGGTACAGTTATCTTCTGTTAGTTTGTGTATGTTAATTGCATAATTTGTAAATGGAGGTTAATGGGAACTATAGAAATAGTTTACGTGAAATTCCACGTGTTTAAATACAAAAAAAATAATGGAGCTCGTAGAGGTGAAAAATAAAAGCGTTAATCAAGTGTCCCCAGTTCCCCCTTAAACAATCTCGTGCGTGCTAATAATAAATAGATCATCATAAAAGATCTAATTGTAATCTTACCAACAACAGATTGGACAACGCTGTACGCAAATACTCTCTTCTTGTCAAAATATTCATTCATAATCGAACAGCTCAAGTTATATGTGATCCCCAACGACACACCCTGAAATAATAAAATATTAAAAAAAAACATCTTACTTTATGACCAAAGGGTCCCTATAAACTTAAAATAATAGCTATAATACTCAATTGTTTTCTTTTGTTGACGTGAGAAAGGCATCATTGTTTTTATATGATAGTTTTTTGGAGAAACAAAAACGTAGAAAAATAGCTATAGATGTAAATAATAAGAACCATATTGAATGATATGAATAAATTCTTTGTTCAAATTATCAGTTTATTTCAGTGTGTTAACCTTAAGTAGACTCAAAAATCACAAACTGTTTTTTTAAATCCTAATTAATTATAGGACTTTTAAATACATATATATATATATATATACTTGTACCTGACATTGAATTGGACGTTGCGTTTCGATGCGCGTTTCCGTGTTCGTTTCATTACGATCCTACCCCCGGGAACATTGTACTAACCAAATTACAAATAATAAAATGTACCGTTCTGTGTATTCTTGACCATATACCACAACCCACACAAAATACAACCATCACAATTGCTGCCCATGATAACATGGAATTTTGACTGAGTTTGCCAATAAATTAATTTGGATTTTTTTTTGAAGGAACCCTAAAAATTACTATTTTGTTCCTGAATCCTACATATTTGTAGGTGTGCTAGAAGTACCTCAACATTTTCAAGATTGGTCAGTCAGTGAGTAATGACGACGAAATGGCAATACTTTGAGGGTTGATATTTCCTAAGCTATATTGATTAGAAACTAGTAATTTTAGCCTTCTACACCACAGACCTTCTACATCAGACACCAGGACAACTTACCGTAAGTTGTCCCGGTCCCTTGCTATTTCAGTAATTTATCGAAGCCAGTCAACGACACGAAGTTCTTGTAGATCTCCCTCAACTTCATTGCTCCAGTGGTACACGGACGCCTTCTAGACTAGACCTCCGGCCAATCACAAATATGGTTAAATAGGTACTCACTGGTAAAACTCCTTGGCAAATAACGAACGTGGCGTAAGACTGAGCAAATATCGTCCCAATGAAGCCGGCGTCCAATGCGAGTGCCGACAACAGTGCTAGCTTTCTTTGGCTCATAATTTTTAACAACGAATGCGTTAAGAATCCTGTAAACAACAACGAAATTGACAACCTCTGTGGCGCTGCGGGCGAAGGTCCGCCTGCGACGCAGGAGGTTAAATTTATGAAACAGTTGAGCATATATCTGCATACTGGTGCAATACCGTGCAAACAAACTAGATATAGGTATGTATAGCTCAACTAGCCCAAATCAATACAAATGGGAAGCGTCCCCGCTACCTCAATAAATAATATGATAAGTTACCCGAAAGTGCGCTGAATAAAGCATTGATTCCTAATAAAACAGTGACACCTGTTGAGCCCATTTCTAATGTCTCCATAAAATCATTGAACAGCATTCCGAAACTGTTTCCAAACATGTACGCTGTGCCCTGCAAAAACACATTGTGCTCATTATTAGATGACGAGTGATGCATGGCCGCAATAGTGCCGCCATGCATAGTGATGCATGGCCGCAATAGTGCCGCCATGCATCATCTATATAAATAAACTTTAGCATAAAATATAAAAAAAAAACCTTTGTAGTTCCATGGTCATTCGAGATTGAAAAATATCAAAGTCACTTTATGCGCTTATTATTTTGTTTTTAGTTTTTTTTATTTATTAACAATATAAATAAAAACTTCAGAGTGAAATCAATGGGATTCAATAAAAAAATATATATTTATTTATATTGGTCGACTGACGCATTATTAGTATTACTAAATTAAAACTTACAAGATTTATACAAGCCGACAAAAATATCATGTAACCCCATCCTCCATCGGGTGCCACCAACTCATATTTCTCGTACACTTTATTGGAACTCATATTAAATATTGTAAACTCAATATAAAAAAAAACTATGAGACCACACAGAAAGACTTTTTTTTTTAACAAATTATGTATATTTTTTTAACTTAAAACTAACGAGGTAAGGACAAGCAGTCTTCACTCTGCTCTTTTACAGAATCCATAGATCTTGCTGATATTATCATTTAAACTCTTGCTATCATTATTTACACAGCGGTAAATCATTTCTGTATTCCTATAAAACGTTATTGTCACACTGTCAGATAGGTTATGCCCGGATGATTAAGATAAAAAAGCCTATTGCTTAGTACCAATCGTGAAATTCAGAGATGTGGTAGGTACTAGCTTCTCGAAAGTGGAAAACTCAAATTAGGTCCACCCACCTCAGCCATAGTAGGACCGCATTCGTGTTACGCGTGCTTGGTACGACGTTCTTTATAAAAGACTACAGCAATGCCCTCGTGTTTGTTCATAATTGCACAAGATTGGAAATGTAACTTTGAGCGAGTGTTCGCGTGTAGTTGTAACACAGGCCAGTTGTTGAGTAAGCGCTGGGAGAACGTACCATAACTACAGATTTTACTTAGATCTATGAGTTTCCGCTAATATTTATAAGAAACAGTCTTTCGTTTTCAGCATAAATAGTGATCAAATAATAAGATAAATAAAACATTACTTGATCCGGCGATGCATATTAGGTCATGTCACCGTAAGATGGTATAGATCGAAAGATTATAAACTATCGCTTATTATTACCATAAATAGTTAGGTTACGTATTAATGACGCAGTGACAGATAAGATTTTTTTATGATACGATGATATTCTGTTTATCTGATACTTTGATGAAGTTCTGTGTATGTTGATATCTCTTTAAATTACCTTTTTACCAACCTATCTTTTATATTAAACTAGTACATAGATTACAATAACAGAATAAAACAATTACAACTAGTATATACGTATACACTTAATATCTATTTCTTAAAAATCTAAGCCGTCACCAGAAGGCAAAGTGCCCAGAATGCTGGCAGCATTGCCACGTTGAATGGCAATGCTAATTCGTTGACCGAAATAGAAGCCAGCATTCCGATCACCTGTCGACTCTACAAGAAGTTTGGTAAGATCTTTATAAATGGCGTGTGCTCCAGGTTCCCAAGGACCAAGGGTTTCAACCCCAAACGGCTCAAATAGGTAACCTCGTTCAAGATTAGCGTATTTTCGCCGTTTGAGGGACTCCGCTGATGTTGCTGCGGAGCCGGCCCTTACCGATGTCCCTGCAAGATGTGAAGGCGCTAGGGTATCTACACACGTGGCATTCCAAACTAAAGGCCGACCCATCTTCCAGGGAATCAGGGTCATACCGTCAGGTCTTTTACCATCATCTCGCATAAGGCCACGTGGTTCGAGGGTAGCTGCCACACTGACGCTGGTAAAAGCCCGACGGATGATGTCATTAATAGAACTATGACGGGGCACACGTCCTGCACTAGAGGCACATGCCAGTGGATGGTGACCAAACTTATCAACGGTTTCACCACACTGACAACGGTGTGCAACTAGGCAAGTAGAACCTAAACGCAAACAGGGGGCCACCCGAAATGAGTTATTATCTAAAAGAGTAGGTACCTAGATTTTTGGAAGGCAGATCCCACAGTCTCTGAGAAGAAAGGACTTTGGGCAGATACTGGTCAGGACAGGCTATTTTCCATGAGTCTAAAGCTTCATTGATACCTGTAATTTCAAAATTTTGACATTTAGCCCAAATTCTATGAACAAGATCTTTAGTACCATGTACTGAAGATAAAATGCTGGAAGTGAAAGACTAGAAATTTTGAGAAAAAGAAGAAAAAACTAGTTTCTGCCCGCGGCTTCGTATGCATTATTTCTATGTAAACGTTCAAAGGTAGTTTCTAACCCGTGGGTGATACAGATTTATGTGATAATCGCCTATCTTTGATTCCAGGCTTAGAGCTACGTCTACGCAAAATTTCAGCCGGATTCGTTCATTAGTTTTGGCGTGAAGAGGTAGCAAACATCCAAATAATTAAACATACATCCAAACTTTAGCATTTGTATGAATAGTATTATGAGAAAATTAGTTACCTACGCACATGTCAAGTGTGCGGTTTTGATCCTAGTCGGGGCATAGCGGGGTGTTAGCAGAGTAAGTTTTTTTTTTGTTTCCGAGTAATCTAAAATGTATACTTAGTACTAAAGTATCTCACAGTCGTGATAGCTTGCGATAACATTTGTTTGTTTTATTTTGGGTTTCGGCATGTCTGGTAAGATAAAAAAAGTTTTAGCTGATGTCACACAAATAGCTTATGATGATAAATAGCTTGATGAAACACAAAATTTAATAATACAGAAGGTAATGGTGTTAATTCAGATTTTGCTAAAACTAAACTAAAATAATTTGACAACACTAAAATTGATACCATCCTTTTATTTCGATCGATAAGCCACATTTGAGTTTTGTCAAATTATTTTAGTTTAGTTCTGGCGACAACTGAAATGACATCAATTTACCCGACACAATAAATAGCTTAAACCCTCAAGGTAAATAAATTACAGGCTGTGTATCTTGGCTACCTTTTAGTTTTAGCTTCGAGGTGCTCACGACTTGACAAATAAACTAGAGAATGAGTAAGGTTATTTATTTCCCGGCTCAGCGGGTGTTTCATAATTTATTATACAGCCCAGCCAGTTTCTTCCAGCCGCTTAGATAAAATACAGTCGACTGCTGATTCAGGTTATATTATAATTAGTAAGAAGCTCGGAAGTTACAGTACAGACCTTTCTAAACAGACATTTCAGATTTCAATAACATTATTTCTTTAGACTTACAAAATAAGCAAGTAAATTGTATAATATAATATATTAATAATAATAAAAACCTTTATTCAATAAACACTTTAAATAATTTTACATTAAGGTTAAAATTAGACATCGGCAACCTCTGTATCTGTTTGCCCGGTTTTGGCAAAGGCCTCTTCCAACTGCTTCCATTCTTCCCTTGCTCGTGCAGTTCTAGACCAAGTCTGTCCTGCCGCCTCCTATAATTCATCCTCCCATCTTTTGTATTGTCTCCCGCGTTTCCTCTTTTTGTCTCTCGGATATCATTTTGTAATGGTGTTGCTCCATTCATCCGAGCCGCGTAGAGTGTGTCTTGTCCATCACCATTTTATTTTCTTATTGTATAAGTGACATTATTTATTTTTGTTATATTTCTGATGGTTGTGTTGCGTATTTTGTTTCATTTCCTTTTGCCCAGCATGCTTCATTCCATTGGATTCTGACAGATTTCTAGTTTCCTGTTGTGCGCCTTCGTGAGGGCCCATGTCTGACATCCGTATGTTAGTACCGGGAGCGCACACGTGTTATAAAGCTTTCTTTTTATTCTTACACTCATTTCTTGGTTCTTCATAATTTCTTTGTACGTCCAGTATCTTTCCACGCATTTCCTATTCTGGTTTCGATTTCTTTTGTAGTTTGATCTATTGGCGAGATTACTTGGCCGGGATACGTGTACTCATGGACGTATTGAATTATGGTGTTGTGTATTTAAATTGGTTCTTCTTTTCTGTTCGTCATAGCTTTGGTTTTTAGGGTGGCCATAGCTAGACCGGCTTTTTGGCTTTCTTTGTCTAGATCAATAATTGTGTAAGTTCTGCTTTAGTGGAAGTAGGTAAATATTATGAGGTCATCGGCGAATCTCAGATGGGTCAGTTTTTCTCCATTCATATTCAGGTCATACTCTTCCCATGTCATTAGGCGAAAAATTTATTCTTAGACCGCTGAAAAAGTTTGGGTAATAAAGGGTCACCTTGACGCACACCTCGTTCGATGCGTATGTTTTTCCTATATATAGCTATTTTTGTAGATATCTCTAATTATCTTTATATGCTTGTTTTCGATACCTTGGTTCTTTAGTGCTTGCCAAATTCTTTCGTGTTCGAGTGAGTCAAAAGCCTTACAATAACCTATGAAGCAACAGTAGAAGGGTATTTCGTATTCTTTACTTTTCTCAATGATCTGTTTGACTACATGTATATTTATGATCTATAGTCGAATAGCCACATCTGAATCCGGCTTGTTCTTTTAGTTGGTTCTCATCTAGTTTTTTTGTTATTCGATTTAGAACTACTTTGGCAAATATTTTGTAAATGTTGGACATAAGGCTGATCGGTCTGTAATTGCTCTTATTCTTGTGTAAGATACTTTGATTGAATTGAGGTTGACCACTGCTTTGGGATATATTCATTTGTTATGACTTCGTTGAACATATTTTATGTTAGTATAGGGACGATCAATTCTTTGCGCGCTATTAAGAATTCATTACTTATTTTATCAGGCCCGGGGGCTTTGTCTCTCTTCTGGGTTTAGAGGGCTATTTCGACTTCTCTTGGTAATATTTCAGGCACGGTATCGTCATCATTTAGATCTGTTTCTTCTGGTTTACCTTTCTTAGAGTATAGGTCACGGTAGAAATTCGTAGCTGCCGTAAATATGTCTGGTCTTCTAGTCATACATTTTCCAGTATTATTTTGCAACTTTGGTATCCATTCCTTTTTGTCTATGAGAACTCGTACAGCTTTCTTAATGCCTCCTGTTTTTGTTATGTATGTTTTAAATGTTTGAAGTCTATGTGTTTGTTGGACTTTCCTCATACTTGCCTTTATTTGTTTGCTCAGGTCAGCTATTTCTTTTTTGTATCTCTTGTTTTGTCTTTAGTTTCTAACACTACCGCTCTTCTTTCTAAAAGTTCTTTTGTTGTGTTTGAGGTAATTTCGTCTTTGTCTTTGTTGGTCCTGTTTTTCTTGGCTGACGAATTTAGTATTTCGGATAGTTTGTCGTATTTGTCTTGCAAATTGTATGTTTGCACCCCGTCTCTGTGAAGTTTTGAAGCTGCGTCTTTGTTTCTTCAGAGAGTAGTACTCCGTGATTATTGTTGGATTGCACCTGGAATGGCCTTGAAGTGTGTGAGCAAGTAAAATTATATACTGTAAAGGATTATCAAATAAGAAATAAGGTGTCATAGTGTTGTTAATGTTTAAAAAAAATATGAGTCGTCGAAGCGACGCGTGATCCGAGAGCTGGTGAGTATGAGTATCTGGCGAGGCAATGCAGCTAGCGTCTTGAGAACGCTTCCGACTGGTATTGATATTGATCAGTTGAGCTACCTGTGGTTTGTATTCAACATTCTGCAGTTAGCTTAATTGTTTCAATTGTAAATACTAGTTCTAATTTGTTTTTATTATTTGATTGTAAATTTCTTTGTTAATAAGGCCATTGCCATTCGAAAAAAAGCTTTCATGGTAGGTACCTAACTAGGCAGTGTAAACGTTATTGGTGGGGGAGTTCGTTTATAATACTAGGCGACCGGGGTGCAACCTGAAACGGAGACCTTCTACTCAATAGACCGATGATCGATGACGCTGCTGCAGTTGCATCGAGTCCATGAAAGCAGGCGGACCGCTATTTGTGGCGTGTCGTAATGGATCCTATGTCCAGCAGTGAACGTGTGTGGGCTGATATGGTGATGTTGATA
This sequence comes from Eupithecia inturbata, assembly GCA_963662085.1. Taxonomy (NCBI): domain Eukaryota; kingdom Metazoa; phylum Arthropoda; class Insecta; order Lepidoptera; family Geometridae; genus Eupithecia; species Eupithecia inturbata. The sequence goes on along the minus strand of OY759177.1, from coordinate 12,960,799 downwards.
GATAGATATATAATACTTTATTGTACCACACAAAGACAGAAAACAATACAGAAATAGATGCTAAAAGTAGACAAAGGCGGCCTTATCGCTATGAGCGATCTCTTCCTGGCAACCTTGGGTGGGATGAACTGGACATGTAAGAACAAAATAGACGGTGGCACTCGAAAAATAAAAAAAAACAATAATACTACTAATAATAATACTTCACACACACACAAACACCCTCACACACACACACTTACTTTGTTGGTTGCTTCTGTTGCCCGGACTCTCATGAGATCGGTGTCCTCAGGAGCACCAATCATAAATAGGTAATCGCACACATAACATATAAGAGAAACGCACACACCCTCACATGCATACACACTGGTGGCTCCTGTTGCCCGGACTCTTAAGAGACCGGTGTCCTCAGGGGCTCCACCAATACCTACACAAATTGCAATAAAAAACACATTGCATTGAAATTTTTATCTATTTAAGAAATGGGCCTATTTACTAACTACCATCACTATTATGGCTCTATCTAAAGCTCTTTTTAATTATTTCTTCTGTAGATATTTTGCGTGTTAACATAAGTGTTGTTCTGTAAATGTTTAACTTTAACTTAAATTTTATTAGATTATAATTTTGTATATATTTACGTGTGTAAGATTGGTGTAGCGGGTAGCACTGCACTTCACCCTGGCACCGCTGTAAACCAGCGCTGCTATGGCCCTTGTGCCATAGCAGCATTAAGCTGAGCTGGTGGCCTTTTTGTGTAGCATTAAGTCTAATATTAATTCTAATTTTAGTCATCATGTCATGTTATGTAATGTTACACAAATAAAGATTTCTATTCTATTCTATTCTAAATTCTATACTACCTACATAACCTACAAAAATTACAATAAACTTACATAAACATAAAAATAAGATTGTCTAACTTTTACAACAAATAATGCTGATGAAGCAGTTTGTTGAATAATATTACTATTCTCCACATATTATGTCAGGGTACTAACAAGTGCACTGGAAGTTAAGCAACTCGCTGGCGGGTTTATTGCAGTAAATAAACGTTTCAAACGGTGAAGAGACGGGTTTATTACTGGCCCCATGGACCCGCCATTTTGTTTCAGGTTACAAGTTTGTCGAGTTCATGTTAATGGATGACATCCACCAAGAAAAATAAATTAACTGCTTGTTTATCAAACTATTAGATCGCCTCTGAGCCACCTTTAAGTATTTCCGATGGAACTATCCGTAGTTGTTCCATTAAAACCTACTGCGGGAGGAGCCAAGTTTAATATTACCTATGGTTTATCGTAGTGGTTTTTAGGGTTCCGTACCCGGAGGGTCAAAACGGAACCCTATTACTAACCCTCCGCTGTCCGTCCGTCTGTCACGTATATCTTATGAACCGTAAGAGGCAAACAGTTGAAATTTTCAGATAATGTTTTTCTCTTGCCCCTATAACATCAAATATTAAAAATTATATAAATATCAAAATTTAAGGGGGCTCCCATGAAACAAACGTGATTCTTTTGGCTATTTTTGCTCTTAAGAGGGCTTTTAAAAAAAAACAAGAAATTGCACGGTTTCATCGTCAAATTGTATGATTTTCGTTGGTTGCTTGAAATAATAATCATTTGTTAATAACCTTTTTCAGTCTTTTTTAAGTCTTTATTTTTAATAACTGCTTAATTTTCTTAAATGAATTAAATAAAAGACTATATATTTCATTGCGCCGGCTGTTTGCCCTCAGTACCGCGCGAGCGCGAATTATACGTGAATGTACAGTATTTTTTTGATGAATTTAAATAAATTAAGGAGTTAAAAAATATACTTCATATTGTAGTTCAAGCAAATGTTGGTAATTATTTTGGTATAAATATTAGGTCCTTACATATGAAATTGGCGTTTTTCGTACTGGCCACTTTAATCACAAATTTCTCCTCTTTGGTAAGGAATTCCAAATTCAAATTTGTACAGCTATAGACTCATGTATTTGTGCTTCGATGATCGTCATTCATTTGTTTTTTTTCTTCTGTTTTTTTCTGTTTGCGTCACTCATTTTACAAAATGGAAAACTTAAAATATCGCATTATTTACGAGTACGAGTTCCGCCGTGGCACTAGTGCTGCGGAAACAACTCGAAGGGTGAATGATGTGTATGGCGGTCGTGTTGCAAAAGAAAACACAGTTCGTTTTTGGTTCCAACGTTTTCGTTCTGGAAATTTTGACCTGCAGAACAAGCCCCGTGGACGGCCTGAGACTCAAGTTGATAATGAAGAGTTGAAGGCTATTGTGGAAGCGGATCCATCGCAAACCACGTCCGAGTTAGCTGCAGGCTGCGATGTTAGTGATAAAACTGTTTTAATTCACTTGAAGCAAATTGGGAAGATTAAAAAGCTTGAAAGGTGGGTACCTCACGAATTGACTGAAGCAAACCGGCAAACGCGCGTCGACTGCTGCGTTACATTACTAAACCGGCACAATAATTAAGGTATTTTAAACCGAATCATTACCTGTGATGAAAAATGGGTTCTTTACGATAATCGGAAGCGCTCAGCGCAATGGTTGGATCCTGGCCAGCCAGCCAAATCCTGCCCCAAGCGAAAATTAACCCCAAAAAAGTTACTTGTAAGCGTTTGGTGGACTAGTGCCGGTATTGTTCATTACAGTTTTCTCAAATCTGGCCAGACTATTACGGCTGATGTCTATTGTCAGCAATTGCAAACCATGATGGAAAAGCTAGCGGCTAAACAACCTAGGCTGGTCAATCGCTCCACGCCACTGCTGCTTCACGACAACGCTAGACCACACACTGCGCAACAGACGGCTACTAAATTAGAAGAGCTTCAATTGGAAAGTCTAAGACATCCTCCGTACTCCCCGGACCTTGCTCCAACAGATTACCATTTTTTTCGAAATTTGGATAACTTCTTGCAAGGGAAAAAATTCAACTCCGATGGGGCAGTCCAAATCGCCTTCAAAGATTTTATTGATTCCCGTCCGACTGGTTTTTTTAGTAAAGGGATCAATGAACTACCTAGAAGATGGCAAAAGTGCATAGAAAATAATGGTTCATACTTTGATTAATTAAATATATTATATTAAAAAATATTCGACTTTTTGTTCCTCCCATACAAAACGCCAATTTCATATGTAAGGACCTAATATTATGTCAAAAGGATGTAGAACTTTGGAGATATTAGGGTTTGTTTCGAAGCCTTTTCGGTCGATAATCGAGTTCGGTTCAGATTTTTCTTTCTTTACATAAGGATATGTAGCGAAAATGTATTCTATTATTGTTCAAGTATAGGATATTTGAAACAAGAAAAACATTTGTTTGGTGCTCTTTATTTAATAGAATCTACAAATTAGAGCTTTCAAAACAGGTCTCCGAGAGTTTTTTTCTTTATAACTACATAAAAACATAAGTTTTCTAAAATTTGTTTTATTATTATTGTAGTTGAGAAAACGAACTATAAGTAACAAGTGATTATTATTTCAAGAAACAAACGAAAATCATACAATTAGGCTATGACACCGTGCAATTTCTCGTTTATTTTGTTATTACAAAACGCTTACGCTTTACGCTTTACGCTTTCATTAAGAGGGCTATTGCCCTCTTAATTTGTCAAGGCCTCTTGAACTACAATAGGTAGTCACATGAATGTTTCTTTATTTAAGTAACACTTTCAGTTCAAATATCTTTATTTCTCATTTACAACAAACATGTTACTTACATGAGAAACTTATGCTTGTAATATTATTATGTTATTTTCGTATCTTATGGTTTAGTTTAGTAATATTACATCTTCGTATATATATATATCTTTGCAATTTAGTTTTATACACGCCAAACGTTCTAGCTCCTTTAATATCATCAGGTATCCTGTTATAGAATTGGTTTTAGTTGTTAATAAAATAAAAATTTAAAGAGGTCTCTAATCAAGTGAAATTTTGATGTTCTTTGAAAAAGTTGCAGTACGGAACCCTTCGTGTGCGAGTCGACTCGCACTTAGCGTTTATTTTTTTTTTATTTTATTTCGTTTTTGATGCCATGATATGTCTTAGCTCGCTCTATCAACGAAAATGGTCTCGCACCTTATGCAAGCTGTTATACCAACTGAAAAATTTACAAATGCGTTTCTTATGATGATCCCACGGCTTCATGGATAAATAAAGTCCTGAACCCAAACAGATGACAAACAACAAGTGAACGCTAATGTAAGCTACAAAATCCTACAAGATAAGTTACTTTTATCATTGGCTTTGTCGTCGTCCAAAAATCTTTACAACGGCACAACTAACGAATAAACTTGGTAGCCGTTTACAGCGGGTACAGATCTTCGGACATAGATTACAGTCTCCGAAACTTTCGCCTTTATAATTTTAGTAGGATCATAGATCTGAGCTTTACCTGATTTAAAATTTTAGAGGAGGCGACGCTCTCGATCGTCGATTTCTAAATTTTTTCTCTCACCTGCCATTGCAGGTGAGAGAAAAAATTTAGAAATCGACCAGAAATTTACGCTTTTGTCTGGCAATGCTACGGTTCACCGTCAAAATCAATTTACAGGAACAACAGGACTTTTATGTAGACAAAGATAAAGATAATTTATATACTTACTCCTATCAATGTATTATATGTCAATGTATTATACTTATTCCTTAGAAAAAAATGCTTTTAGCTTGTTGTTGATTCGCATACCTACTGGTTTTAGAGGCACATCGGTGCTTTTTGAAACTATTTATCAAAAACTGGCTGCTGCTTTGCAAAAGGTAGGCTTTTGCAAAGCAGCATAATCGATTGCACAAAAATATTTATTTTCGAAAGAACAATATGACTTATAATAGAAAATATAATGGATATAAAATAATGGGCTCGTTTGGTTCGGCTTTGACCTTAACCTGTAGCGTGCGCGTAGGCTAGGCCTACATGAATGTTTAATACCGCTTTCATGGCATAAGGTTAGGTTACGTAGTAAATTTTCAAGAGCAGAACTGAGGGGTGAGTCTATTTGACGTTAGTAACGAGACGTGATCGTGACGTCTCCTTTTTTCATACATTTTGGTACAGCGCATCTTTCGTGCAGACATGGAACTACATGAATCCAATACTAAAAGGAGACGTCATGCGCATTATTTGGTGGGCATGTTCTTGTTGCCCACCAAAAAATGCACCCCTGCTCTAGAGACATAGTCAAATACGTCAAATAGACTCACCCCTCTGGTCTAACGTAATTTTATTAGCTTGGTTATTTTGAAGCGTTGTGTGAAGTCTCTAGAGTTGGGGGTTAATTTTTTGGTGGACAACAAGAACGGGAACTTAACACGAACGAACGGAAAGAACGAACGGGAAGAAGTGGAACTTTGGCCCACCTGTCATTTAAAACTGTCCGATCGCGTTCGCTCCTCCCACTACATATTATGTACCACTCTTTCTTCTAATAATTTCCAAAAATTTACTTGAATCCGCAACCTTCTACACATAATCTTGGGTTTTTTTTTTTGTTTAGTTGAAACTTCTCGTCAAATGAACTAAGTGTATAACTTTAGTTAGAAGAAACTTCAATGTTTACCCTGTAGGTGGAGCAAATGGCGCTTGAGTCCATAGAAACCCCGTTCAAGTCTCGTCTAGGTTGTACTTTATTGGGATAGTGTGTATAAAATAGGTTATTTATAAAAGGTAAAAGCAAATAACCACCTTGGTAATGCAAGGGGGTGTTAAAAAGTTCAAAAAAAACATCACAAACCCAACAAAAGGTTTTTCAAGCCGACAAAAAAACCCGATCGATTGGTGACTTACAGTATACGTCACGTCGTCGTCTAGTCCGTCACATACCTGAAGTTAGGCATTAAACATTCATAGAGGTATGAAGTGAAGGACGCAGCCGTGAGCTACCTGAGGCCAAGGGCTAAGGTGTGAGGAAGCAGCGCGGCCGTGAATTCTCTACAATTAATCCTACACCTGTTATTTTATATTCTATTTTGTTTTTGAATTCATTTCTTTTTGTCATATGAAGAATAAACGAAATAAACGCATTTATATTTCATTGATCGAGCGAGCGAAGCGATCAATTCTGGCAAAATTTGCTTTGCTCTGTCAGTTTGTTGGTACTCCTATAGGTCGTATATAACAACAAATCTGGGCGAAACATGGTATACAGCTTTTACGACTTATATGTAGTTTTTTTTGTCGTCGTGGATTTATATCTTTTTTTTACTGTAGTAAGTTTATGTTGGTTTCATAAAAATTTGGGAAATATATGTAAGTGTTGTCCTAAATACTTGCATCCAAAAATTACAAATTTTCCATGGCTTTGGCATTGATATGTAAATAATTTAAAAATTGGATTATTACATTAAGGTTAGCTTACCGTGACTGGCTACGACCACTATTGTCGGATTCACCTTGAATGTTGATTGAAAAGTCAATAAATGTATCCACCCGATGCTACTGTGTTTTATGAAAATAGCCTGTTAAATATTTAATAATTTAGGTCTTAAACATATGAATTCTAGGAACATAGATGTACCCTTTGATTTTGCCCAAGACTTATTCCAACCTAACAGGAATTAAATATTATTCAGTAAAAAATCACCCACCATTCACTTTCTATGCACTAAGGTAGGCTTCGTTTGCAATGGTTGTAAACAACCTAAAGTATAGCTAAATCACAATATCAAGCCCTCCCTGTACAAAGAAAAGCGTTCTGGTAATGAACAATGTCAGGTGAACCATTTCGTGCCATGCCACCATAAAAATAGCTTGGTAGGTATGTGTATGCATAACAATGGGGGTGGCGGCAGTGGCGTTCCACCACCAAACCGGGCCGACGTGCTATGGTGTTGAACCAACGCGATCGTTTTCATATAACCCCAGTATTATTCTATACAAAACCAACATGCACTATAGTGAACTTTTATAAAGCAATAAACAGAGTGCTTTGAGTTGTTGAGGTTTATCTGAGATACCTTACTGAAAAATTACCAAATAGTCAAATAACAAATTATCGTGGTGCTATATCCCAAAACGATCTAAAAGGACAGGTGTGGCTAATGTGAAAGTCTAATACCCATTCCAGTAACTTGGAACGACTTCCAAGCTCTTGTGGAGTGATAGGACTATCAGACCAATGATTTTCAGTGTATAGTGATGGTTTTTGCATTATATTGAATATTGGATGTCCTTGTTCCACTGATCACGATGTTCGGCAGCAGTGCTGATGGTGAAACGCCTTTGATGACGCCGGATGGATACTGCACCATCACTCAAGGTACCTGACATGCCTAATGAGGCGTTCTCTTTAAATAAAATGTTTTAACATAGTTTGACCCGACCGAAAAGAGGTCGCTTTTTACTTGGGGCTATCAAATTAATGTGGCATACTTAACCCTGGAAACATAGTGCTTATTTTGGCACGACTTTCCGTTGACATCATCTGCTCTCCGCGAAAGATCTCCTGCCATCTACTGAGATAACTGTGGGTTTTCTTTTTAGAAAACTCCTTATGTTAATTCCATCGTTTCATTCGTCAGGAGATTGATTGGTTCCTAAACTATTCTCAATGCAAATGTTTTTGTCATTGCCTGCACATAAAACGTTGCGAAAACTAACTGCTAAGTTACAAAAAAAGAACATGACGTACAAACCTGAACCGCATCAGCAGGCGTAAAATTTGCGAGGATAATAAGGATTAAGTAATTAGGATTGATAGAACGAAATGAGAATCAGATTATGTCATAGCTAATTTATTACGTTGTTAAGCGTTTGACTGAATCCAAGCAGTGTAGCGAGACATGCGAACGTTGACATCAGGGAACTGATCTTGAGCGCATCCTCGGCCCCACGAGCAGACGCCGACTACGACTCCGTTGTGGTAGAGGGGTCCGCCGGAGTCTCCCTGGCACTGATCGCGGCCGCCCACGTCCAGCCAGCCAAAGCACAGCATGTTGTCGGACACAGTGTTACCTACAACAGCATAGCGCATCCTGCATGTAGCTTGGTTGACAGTCCAAATTCGGACGTGAGCTATTCAGAAGCAGAGCCACCTGACATGTTAAAAAAAAAACTCAAGTTATACTCCGTTCATAGTTATTATTTTACTTTTGACATATGCACGTGACGTTTTCTAAATGTTGATGATGATGATGTTTTCGTAGCCGAATTTCAGCCTCCGTTAAGACTAGCTGCTGATGCTGAAATTCGGATATACGGACTACGCATATCAATTTGTATTTTTAAATGTTGACTAGGTAACTGAATGAAAGAATGTCATTATAATTTTACCAGTTACTCTGTCTGCCTGTCTATTACCCTTTCACGCCTTCTCTTGATGTATTCGCCATAAATATTGAAAAAAAGAGGCGACAGGATGTATCCCTGCCGTACACTCTTTTCCGGCTTGAACTCTTATGCACGATTCACCTTCTTTGCACAGGTTCGTGATCAGTGTTGTTAGATGTGAGGGTCGCCCATCTCCCGCAGTATGCGCCACAGGCAGTCCCACCGAACACAATGAAAGGCTTTTGATTTTGTAAGCACATGAGCATCGACACATTGAACTCGCGGCTCTTTTCAATCATTTCCCTGATGTTTACTATTTGCTCTCTCGTACCACGTCCTTCTACAAAACCAGCTTGTTCGTTGTTTATTTGCCATTGTAGGTAAGATAACAGCCGTCCGTTGATTATGTAAAGCATCACTTTGCTTGCATGAGAAATGAGCGCCACTGTTCGATAGTTCCGGCATACTTTTTATGTTAACAGTTGTTGTTGTCTGCTGTTGAGTTGGAGGATGAGTGTGCTCTCTTATTTTTTCCGCAATAAATTCCCCGTTTAGTCCGTTTTGCAAGTGTTTTCGTAGAATGACCGAACAGTTGCACAAAATATTCTTGAGTGTAATCGCAGGCTTTACTGAGTGACCTCGGCATGATATGGATTTCTTTTCGTGGTGTCGGTACTCGCGAACCAGGGCTAAGTGGGCTACTGATTCTTCGTTGCTAAGAGAACCTTCTGTAGAGAGGGCTGTTCGTCGATCTAATAGTAAAGAGGTGTTTATTTAATGGGCCGAGTCCGATAAGTGTTTCCACCAAGATACGCAGGTAATGCCTGCAGGTTAAGAAAGCGTTTTGCTAGCGTTGGTGATGGTGAGGAAGCGCTGCTCTGGCTTGTGGGCATTCTAGTAGACGTGTCGTTTGTTATGCATCTCTCTGGTTCTGACTGATACTAGTCCATGTACGGCTGGGGTGGCCAACTTGATTAGACCCAAGATCTACTGTTTACTGATGAAACCTTGTAATACCTACCAATTACAAACCTGCTTCTTAAAATTGTTAATGAAACAATATAGTTCAGTATACAATTATGTTGCATTTTTAATGTAATAAGAGGGACATAAAATGTATAGTTTTCTTAGTAACTACTTATTTATATTAGCGCTATTAAAATGTAATATGAGAGACATGAAATTTATAAATTCTTAGTAAGTTATTCATATTAGTGTGAGCATTGCGTCTGAACATTTTCCGCTAAATTAGCAAAGTCGGGTTTGTAGAAGGAAAATGCTGATTTACACAAATATGTTGAACCAAAACACGAATGCAGTTGTTCAACACATTTCTTCAAATTTGGATATTTCTCGTTGGAATCCAATGTCCAGAAATCTAGACCAGAGGATGACCTTGCTTTTGGAAATATGTCGCAGCGCAGAGTAATAATTTCGTTTTGTAACGTCATGTGGTCCCTTTGAAATATATCTGCAAATTTATTAGCCACTTCATAGATGACAACAGTGTGCTCAGTGGAATTATTATGAAACTATGATAAAATTAAATAACGTGATGGAACGGCGATTGAAAAACGGTACTAAAATGATTATGCGTACAGCACTTGGTGATTGCGTTCTACGTGGTCTTTAGGGTTTCAAAGATCGGAGATCGGTTTCGAAACCCTTATGGTCTCGCTTTTACTGTCCTTTTTTCCGTTTTTAATATCTCAGCAACTACTATTTTTATTTTAATGTGTACAGCAGCAATTAACGTGAAATTTAAAATAATAAGAATACATTTCTTGCACCTGTACACATTAAAATAAAAATGTAAATTTTCAGTACAAATTGTGATGTCGAAATTTTAAAAAAGACCTACAATGTCAAGTGGGGGGCTACCTCAGCGAGTGGGGTATTACATGAACGGTATTGGTTTGTACATCTCAAAAGAGTTTTTGATATTTCTATAGGTTTCACACTTTCTTAAATATTTTGAAAAAGTCGCAGTTTTACCCATACCGATGGTAAAATTGTGACTTGCGATGATTATTAGGTATCTACCTATATTAAATTTACGTACTTATACGTTTTTTTGCCTTGCCACGATCGACTGGACTAATAACCGCGATCGACCGCTTGGCCATACCTGATGTACGGGGTAGTGAAAAAGGCAAGGGGATGGATTTTCTGTGCTTGTTTTCGATTCGTCCGAGCCAGTTTATCAGTAAAGTTATTACTTGCGATCAGCTTTGTCCCTATATCGATTAAAAGACTACCCTGCTCTTAATTTTATTGTCTTAAAAATAATCTTAGTTCTCAGTAGATATTATTTCTTGTGATTAGTGAAATATATACAAGAACTTCGTATTGCACCAGTTTCCTTTTCAGATTCCTGATTATGCTAGAAGCGGTGCTTTATAGATGTGTGAACCTTTACTTTTAACCGAATTTGAAATCTAAGGATGTTCTTAATTCGGCTGTGTGTTTTTTATGTGTGTATATCACTTGATATCTCCGCCAATTGTTAACCGATTTTGCCGATTGTAAGTATAGAGAATAATCCCGAGATGGTCCCATAAAAAAAATATGCCCGGGGGTTAGTAATCAAGCTTAAAAAACAACATAAATACTTATAAAAAATCACGACTAGCTACAACAATTTTGGTGATATCGGCGCCGATTCTTAATAGAGTTTGATAATTATTTCATTGTTGTTTAAAGGGTGATTTTGATCTGGTCCCATAAAATTTTGATTCTCGAGGAATCGATAAACGTTCCTTTTTAAAACATCGTCACATGATACCAAACTCACGTACCAACAATGTACGAAACTCACCCCTCGCCAATGACATTCACAATGGACTACCCCACTAACAAATTAGTCCAATAATGTAAGCTAAAATGATGTGTAAACGCGTTATTAAGATATTAGCAGTGACATCGTGTTGTATAAAAGTGTTCGACATCACACTTTTGCTCTTTAAGCTTAAAGAACAAAAATGACCTATAAATAAATGATGTAAACATTTACTACACTATTTTATTCAACCGGTATAGTTACGAGTAGGTGCTATAGCAAGAGCAGCGTAGCGTTAATATAATTGTTGCAGAAAAATACTGCTCAATAAAAGTTTTAACAAATGCTTTTATTCATCTTATTTGCGTAATGAGTGCTATAATCCTTTCGGTTAAGCAGTGATGCGCATTCAACTATAACGCGACTTTGTCGGATTATGGATATTCAGATCGTTGCGTACTACGTACTAAGTACGATTACTTAGTACGTAGTACTTAGTAGTCACAAAAAACTCTTAATAGAGTAATTTTGTGATGTATTTTAGTTCCTGATCATCACTATATAATGTAACTTTACTATATTGATTTTTAGATGCCTTTTATAGTTTTACACATAAGCTTAATACACAAATTACTGTTTTAGAGCAGAATCGTTGTGTATTGATTTTTTAGTTCCTATAGTAATACTTGATAGTATTATGATAGTGTGCCGATTTTTTTAATGATACAAAAACGACACGTAAATGTAGATAAATACTGGTTTCAAATGGCAATTATATCCATTTATATTGATATGGATCAGTTGATTTTTTTTTTATTAATATTTATTATATTATTTATTTTAATTTCTTTGTCAATAAAGAGTCAACATTATATCCTGAAATAGATTTCTTATCTCTCTTTTACAACAATATTCAGACATTTTATATCCAGCGTGAATGCGGCAAGTGTGTTCGACAAAATTATTATATATTTAATCTTTTTTTTTAATATTATTATAATAAAAGCTCAATAATTCGAGGAGGGCACTTAGAGTTTCCTGTAAAACCAATCATATTTTATCAGTAAAATTGCATTCGCACGCTATTTCCATACTCCAAAGACAAATATTATAATAACAAAATAAACTTATAATTAGCTAAAATTGCTTGAATCCTTTTGAATTTTTTATTTCTTATTATTAAACTCTGCACTGTGAGGAATTATAAAATATTGAATGGTGAATGAATACTGTGAGGCGAATGAATAGGATTCATAGAAGAAAATAAAATTCTAGTTTGGATATTTATGCTGATTTATTAATTACGTTTTAAGCGTTTGCCTGAATCCAAGTAGTGAAACTAGACACACGAGCGTTGACACCGGGATAGCGAGCTAGAGCGCATGAATAGCCCCACGAGCAGACACCGACCACGACTCCGTTGTGGTAGAGAGGGCCGCCAGAGTCTCCCTGGCACTGATCGCGGCCGCCCACGTCCAGCCAGCCGGAGCACAGCATGTTGTCCGTGATGGTGGCACCCATCTCAGCATAGCGCGACCTGCATGTAGCCTGGTTGACAATCCAAACTTGCACGTGGCGGAGCTGTTCAGAAGAAGAACCACCGGCCTGAAATGGTACAAAACACTCAATTTAGTTTTTTTTTTTTTGTTATGGTCTAGTAATCACATTCTAAATTAATGTTAAATACACTAGAGTATAATTACAATCTAGCCATAGAATTGGCTAATGGGTAACTTATTTTTATAACAACATGTTACTAAGAACGTGTCCATTGGCACTTTTCTTATTGTCTCTATACGGTGAAGACACTTTGTTCATATGTTCTTTAAGATAGCACTTATGCACATACACTATAATTATCACTACACTAACTCAAAAGGTTTTGTTCTTTTGAACCTTCTCACGATGTCCGTGTTGTCGAGGAGCTGGATTGCCTCGACGTTCACATGATGATGAAGCCTCTGTTCGTGAGCCTCTGCGTATTTTTGTATGACTGTGTCGACAAATTCAATATTTAGGTCCCGATGAATATCGTCATTTCTTACGTACCAAGGAGCATTAACAATTGACCTAAGTACTTTGTTCTGGAATCTTTGTATGATTGCTACATTTGTACTTTTTGTACAGCCCCAGAGCTGTATTCCATAGGTCCAGATTGGCATTAGGACTTGTTTATATAATAGAAGTTTATTGTATACTGCTAAAGTAGAATTTCTTCCAAGCCAATACATCTTTTTGTAGCGGATCTCTAACTCCTCTTTTTTCTTTTTGACGTGAGCTTTCCAGCGTAGCTTCGCGTCTAATGTCATGCCCAAATACTTCGCTGTATTTCCGCATGGTATTATGGCCCCGTTGATGAAAACTGGATGATATTGATCTCTTTTATTTGTGAAGTTGATGTGACTCGACTTCGATTCATTTAATTTTATTCGCCAGATTTTAGTCCAGTTGTGTATTTTATTAACAGCAACTTGAACCTTTTCGGCTGCCTCTGCATGCGTTTTTCCAGTGGCTATTATAGCAGTGTCATCGGCAAAAGTTGCGATGGTGTTGCTTTCATGTTCAGGGATGTCATGAGTATATAATAGGTATAGGACCGGACCCAATACACTTCCTTGTGGCACTCCAGCTTTGATTTCCTTTATTTCAGAGTAAGAATCCTCTTGCCTTATTCTAAAGGCTCTTCTAGCTAAATATGATTTAATTATTTCTACGTATTCTATTGGTAATATACTATTTAGCTTTATTATTAGGCCTGCATGCCATACTTTGTCGAAGGCTTGAGCAACATCGAGGAAGATTGTAGTACAGACTTCTTTATTTTCCAGTGTTTTCTCAAATAGATTCGTTATTCTGTGGACTTGATCTACTGTAGAATGTTGTTCTCTGAATCCAAATTGATGCTCTGGAATGAGTTTCTTTTTGTCTAATATTGGTTTAAGCCTTTTTAAGAACAGCTTTTCAAATAGCTTTGACATGATTGGAAGCAGAGAGATTGGTCTGTAGGATGTAGTCTCTTGAGGTGGTTTTCCTGGCTTTGCAATCATGATTACTTCCGCAATTTTCCATAAATTTGGTACGTATTTCAGTCGAAATGAAGCGTTTATTAGATATGTTAGTTTAACTAATGCTTTCTTTGGTAGATTATGTAATACTTCTCCAGAAATAAGATCAAACCCAGGAGATTTTCTTGTATTTATTTTTTGTTTTATTTCACGCCAAACTTCTTTAGGTGAAACAAGCTTTATATCTAGGTTTTCATCGCAGATTTCGGTTGCATTAGGGTAACAGTTTTCTTGGCTTTCATTTGGCTTGAAGATGTTTTCTAAATGTTCAGCAAATACTTTAGCTTTTTGCTCATTGCTAACGGCCCATTCCCCGGGTCCTATTTTTATTGGTGGGATCTGATTAATAGGTCTTTTCATGTTCTTTGTAGCTTTCCAAAGAGAGTAGTCAGTACTGCGGTCATTGGTTAGACTTTGTAGATAACTATTTGTTGTATCAGTGTTGTGTTTTTGGATTTGTCTTTTCAGTTTCTTTGTTAGAAAATTCAATTTATTTTTGTCTTGCGGAGATCTTGTTTGGTGTCAGCGGTTTCTTTGTCGACGCTTTTCATCGATAAGTTGTTTTATTTCGAGGGGATAGACATTCATAACTCTTCTTGATTTGATGGCAGGTGTAGCTTCCCATGCACTTTGCTGTATAAGTTTTATAAAGTTTTCTAAGTCCTGGTCGAGTTGCTCGGGAGTTTTCAGTGGAACTTTTAGTACTACTTTAGAGTCCAGGTCAATTTTAAATTTCTGCCAGTCTGTTGTTTTGTTTACTAATGTTGGATTTCTTTCAGTATACAAAATCCTTTCGCTCATTTCAAGGTATATTGCAGAGTGGTCGGAGTTCATATCGTAGCTCTGCGTTGCTCGTAGATAGTTTGGAGATATATTTTTGTACACAAAAAAATCAATGAGGTCAGGTATTTTTTGTGGATCGGTTGGCCAGTACGTTGGGGACCCTGTTGAGATGACATCGCATTTTTCTTCTCTTACTGCGCTCATCAGCTCTCTTCCCTTTGTATTGGTTAGTCTGGAGCCCCAGTAGGTATTTTTGGAGTTAAAATCACCCCCTAGGATGAATTTTTCGCCTAGCGTTTGAAAAAAGTTCACAAACGTTTCTGTTATGATAATGTGTCTCGGAGGGCAATATATTGCTGCTACCGTAAACGAGTATCGTTTGGTATCTATACAAATTGCCACAGCTTGGATATCTGGCTCTTCATATGTATTTAGCTCGTGATGTTTGATATTTTCTTTAATGATGACCGCACTGCCGCCTCTTCCTTTATTAGATGGGTGTAGTGCGTAGTAGGCTTTGTAGCCTTTTAGTTGAATATGAGACTGGTTTGTGAAAAGTGTTTCAGATAAGAGACACACGTCTATATTGTTTAAACCTAGGACTACTTGCAGTTCTTGTTGATGTTTCGATAGTCCATTACAGTTCCAGGCCATTATTTTTAGGTTTCCAATCATTTTGAATGTTTGTTTATAGCTGTTTTGGTGCTATTTTCAATCTTCTTCAAACGCTCGTCGAAACTACTCATGAACTTAAGGATTTCATCTAGTTTGTCGCTTTGGCCGGTTTTTCTCATACTACTTTGGATTGTTGCAGCTTTTCCAGCAGTTACTTGGGCAAAAGATAGCTTTTTGTTTAAAGCTGGTGGTGGCGGCGCATGTGGTATGCGACTTGTAGCATTGGGCTGTGAGAGCGATACTCTGTCTCTCGAGGCTTGTTGTTGTCTTGTGGCAGTTGGTGTCTTTACTGTTTTGTTCCGCAATTTTTGCATTTCTTTGGCTAGCTTGCAGGATGTGGCTCCCCACAATGCACGCATTTCGGTTTTTCTGCCATTGGTTTTGTGCAGTTCGGAGTAAGGTGTTTACCGGTGCATTTGACACAACTTGGCTCCTTAGCGCAGTACTTTTGTGTATGTCCATACCCCTGGCGTCTTTTACACTGGGGAATTAGATATGTGGTCCGAAGAGGCTGAATCTCAACCACACATCCCAGTATATATTTGATTCCGTAGATCTTTTTTATATCTTCTTCGTTACTGAAAGATAGCGTGAACATGTTAAGTGGCTCCTTAGTTTTCCAGCTCAATTTATTCACTACTGCTTCAATCTTGAGTCCTTTGTTTTTCAAGTCTTCAATTATTCTCTCTATTTTGCAAGTAGCAGGCAGTTTCTTTACCATTACTCTTATGGGTCTCTCCTGTTTGTTCTCATAGGAGTGCCAAAGGCAGTTATTTTCGCTCAATGCCTTGGTTATGGTTCGATAGGTTTCACGCTTTTACCATTTAACATTTTTAGGTTAAAGGTTCCAGCAGCATGTTCCATGGACAGGAAGTCATAGAAGTTCTGGAAGTTCTCCACACCATCTACTATGATCGGTGGGGGAAGGGGAACTTTCTTTTCTTTTTCAATTGTTGGTGTTTTAGCTTCAGGTGAGAGTTCAGGCGACGCGTTCAATTTCCTTTTTTTTGTAGACTTCCTAGACTTGGCTCTCAACCATTCAGTTTCTCGGGCTAGCTCCTCCTCGTCCGTGCTGTATTCAATGCGCGCGTTAGAGGTCTCCATGCATGGTGATTTCGACGGATTTATTATGGTGGTGGTATCTACAACACATTTCAGCTGCTGCTGTAGGATACTTATTTGGTTCTTGAGGTCTCCAACAAGGCTCTCAAGTTTCTCTGTCTCTTGTTTTTCTTCTTGGTATCGTTGTAACACTTTGTTATGTTCTTCGGCCAGGAGTCGTTCTGTTTCCGTTTTAATCGTGATAGAAATTTTTTGCGGTGTATTCATTGTTACGGCATGCAATTAGCTTCGCCTTAACAATAAAATGTGATGTCGTCGGTAAACATGTCTAAATTTGATGATCTAGCAAGGTCATTGCGATCGAGCCGTGTCGTACGCGACGTTTGTTATGATGCGTTAGCACTTTGCACGATCGGCACGCGCGGTTACGTGTGGCACAACTACTCTCGAGGGAGATCGAACGATCACTGTGAACTCAATTTAGTAACGTTCATTTTTACACGGTCAGAGGTTTGTTAATTGTTACATGCATAAAAAACATATTTGTTTTATACCTAGATCACAATCTTTGTTCTAACAAACTTACAGAAGTGGTTCCCCAGCCAGCGGCCCAGACAGCCTGGTTGTCAGCCAGATTGTAGTTAACTCCAGCAATAGACGCCGCCCTCGCTTGGTTGTTATGGAAGATGGCGGTTGCAAGGCGGATGATGGAGACGTCATTGTCCATGGTGTTTGAATTGTAAGATGGATGGTTGATAAGTGACAAAGCGTTGTGTATAACTCCTCCGCTGTTGGCCGACGTAGAGCCGACTCGTACTTGCCAGTTCCAAGCTGCGTCGCCACTGTAACACACGAAGATACTTTATTCAAATACTATCTGCGCCTCGCAGCTTCGCCCGCGTGAAATTGATTGCACACCCCGTAGGGGTAGTTTCGTAAAAATAAAACTCTAGTTTATTACGAATCACAAACTTTAATAACCCGATTTACCCCATTTTCTGAATAAGTTTGAAAAATAATGAAACACGTGTTCAATAGTTTTATTATTCTCTGTAAGTTTCAAGCTAATTGGGTCACTGGTTAGAGTTACAAAAAAACCTCAATAACTTCAACCCTCATTTTAACCTTTTCTAAGGGGTTTTTTGAAAATTCCTGATATAAATATTAATATTTTTATCATTTTAATATACAGAAAATTTCAGGTCAATAGCATTATGCATTAAAAAGTTACAGAAATTTGAGTACGGAGCCAAATTACAAATCACAAACTCTAATAACCCGATTTACCCCATTTTCATGATAATTTTGAAACATCCTTAAACATGTGTTCAATAATTTTGTATTCTTAGTATTATCTAAAAGTTTCAAGGTAATTACCACTCTGGTTAGAGTTACACAAAAAAAAAGCTCAATAACTTGAACTCTCATTTTACCCTTTTCTAAGGATTTTTTGGAAATTCCTGATAGACCTGTTTTAATTTATTATCAATTTGATAATAAATTAAAATGGCTCCTTACTGAAATGTCTGTAACTTTTTAATGCATAATGCTATTGACAGAAAATTTCAGGTCAATAGCATTATGCATTAAAAAGTTACAGACATTTCAGTAAGGAGCCAAATTACGAATAACATACTTTGATAACCCCATCTACCTATTTTCAGGAAAGTTTTGAAAAATCCTAAACCATGTATTCAATAGTATTGTATTTTTAGTATAAAATAAGTGTAAGTTCAAGCACATTGGGCAACTGGTTAAAAAGATACACAAAACACCAAAAACCTTCAACCCATCTTTTCACCCCCTTAGGGGTGGAATTTCCTAAAATCCCTTTTTAGTGGGAGGTTGTGTAGTAACAGGTACCTTTCTAGCTTCAGCAGTTTGGGCTGGGCGTTGTCCCCAGAAAATCGGTTGTTCTTTTATATAATAACACCACTGAGTCTGCTCTCGATATCCCGTAGTTACAATATGTTTTTAATTCCTCGACCAAAGTTAAATTGTATTGATAATTTGAGTAACTAAACGAAAAAAAAAAAATTTTTTTTTATGTATCAGTAGTTCATATCCACTCACGTCACCACTTTTTATATGCACATGACATATTGTGATCCCAGTGCGTTAAAACTTTAATGCGTCGAGATTTAGTCACTGTTTTAGTAGGATAATAACCGGGTTTGTTAGTACGGGTGGACTCCGTACTGACATGAATTTTGTAATGTCAAATATAGAAAATATTATGCTTGCATGATTTATAGCTGTTTATACTCACATGGTGCAGTGAGCAGCGGTCAAGATGGACCTGGTGTTGATGATGGTACCACCGCAGGCTTGGTTGTAACTGACCAGGTTCCATGAGTACAGAAGGGAGGCGATGGTCGGGTACTGGTCGATGGTGGTCACTGCGCCACCCACGATCCTCTGGGGATTGCTGGGGACAGCTGAAGTACAAGACAAGTTAGTTACATGACTACATATTTTTGATAGTATATCAACATTGTCGTGACCTGTCTATGAGTATTGAACAGCCATTTGAAAAATAAAATTCACAATAATATGAATTAAAAACATTGCTGGATATTTTACGCAGTTGCAGATGCTGCGACTGCATCCCAAACGCATCATCTCCCCAATCATCGTCCTAAACTGCGTCATCAGCAGTCCCAAAGTGAGAAAATTTGTGTAATGGACAAGTTAAACCAAGCAAGTTCTTGCAGATTAAAAAGACATAGGTCTGGAAACCTGAAAAAATGTTTCGCACAAAGCTTATCAATCAATGTTGACAAAAATATGCTGGATGAGGATAAAAGGGTTACATTATTTACTACTTATATCTTTTTAATTGCAAAGCAGTAACTACTTATGCCTGGTGTTGCCGGCTTAGAATTAGCACCACCCCAACTCATCCCGTAGCGTACGAGGTGACGAAGGGATATTACAAAATTAATGTATCTTTTAAAGGGCAATGTAGACGCTTCTACAACAAAACTCCTAGTGAGTTGCAAAAATTATCAGTAAATAAATTCAAACAACATGTCAAAACCTTCTTGTGTAAAAAGGCCTACAATAAAATATCAGATTATTTAGAGGATAAAAAAGCGTGGGACGGGATTTGCTCCAACTCGAAAAATAACAACTAACTAACAGGCTAAAGGTTTCTTCGTCGCTTCTTTACTTTAGTCTACATACCGAAGCGACTGAAATCAAAAATATCACTTTATTTCCGTGTCAGTGTTTAATTATTAAGAATTTGACCTTTTCTAAGTATACATTTATTGTATTTATGGAAATAAAGAGTTTTTGACTTTGACTTTGATTCAACGTGAGGCGGGCAGCAACGCCCCCGGCTGAACAATTCTACCACCGAACTGTGATCTCCAACCCGCATGCCCAGCGGTCGGATTATAAGCACTACCCCCATGAGATAAAAGCCAATAAGGCGCCAATCAGGATGAGGCCTGCGTCCAGTAGTGGACCAATATAGGCTGTTGAGGTGAGGTGAGGAGTCCTACTTTTGCTATTCCCAACATAGAGTTTGAAACCTCTTATACCTGCATGTACTATCGAAATTTGACCACAAATAGGAAAAACGAGGTACCAGAAATAGGATAAATTTTAGGAATTGCCACTGTAGACGGGTTTTAATTCGATTTTGTAAAGTGGGGTATGGAAATACGTAGTACTACTCACCTGCAACCGCAGCTAGGCAGAGGGCTAATATGAGGATGGCTCGCATCTTGATCGTTACTAAATTATTTACAACGCTCGTTTGTTTTTATACTCTTTCAGCTAAATAACCAAATCATGTTAGGCAGCTTAAGGATTGTAGAACTCAATTAATTATCAAGAATACTGATTAATTCACGATAGTTGTGATAATTACGAGGAACTAGATTGAAAGTGGTGCTACTCTTTATTTGCGTGCTAGGTTTTACAACGAACAGCTACATTTTAAACATAGGTATAATGAGTTGTCAAGAGAGTTACCAAAACGTAGCCCACAACGTTGTACTCATATTAGGTAACCTTAACAAAAATAGTCTTTAGAGGATGCTTGCACTTCAACCAATTAATATAAATCTAAGTTATCTTCGTTGGTTCTCAATACTGATTATTCAGCGATGTTTGATTCGATAATTAACGTACCTAATTATTTTATATTATACCTATATTCAATAGGTATAATATTATTTGAAAATTACAATCAAAGAAATAAACAAATTAGACTAGCATTTATAGATTGAAACATTTGAGCTAGTTTTATTAAATTATTTAGAAACACAAGATTTTGTGTCATGAATAGAACAGATCGAAACTAGGGATTTTCTTCGCGGCACAATAGAAAGCAAAAAACATTTTGACGCAGTTATAAAAAGATTGTACAGTTATTTTATTTGGTTATTTTGTTTAGTTGTTTTATTTGGGGTGGAAATCCTTCTTTTAAGTTTGTCTGACCCATTCCTGGTGATTGGTGGAAAGAAAAGAAGTGGAGCCACTTTTACGTCAGGTAGCCCCGCAACGTGCGGCCTTAAGATAGGGCCTAGGATATTATAGTAAATGCCAATAAAAAAAAAACAACTTTATCTTCGTTCGATTTACTAGTTTAATCATAGAACAAGGAAGAGTTTTATCAGAAACAGAAAAACCCAAACAATAATACTAATTATTGAATACTTCTATCAAATATGATTAATCATTTGGAAAATAACAGACGTAAAGACTGTTAGGTTCCTTACAGAACTTCGTTATTAAATTTATTTATTATATTATTAATTATGTATATATTATTATTAAATTTCTTTGATGCTATCTTGGTTTGCAGGTTTGAGATAATAATGAGATGAAATCTAAATTAATCTAAATCTAAATTAGTTTCACTTTAATCCATTTAGTTTATTAATATATGTAGGTACATATGCAAGGTAATAAGCAGCCTACTAGGTACGTAAAATTCATAAATAATCTATCATTTTCATTATCATCATATTTCCGGTCCATCAACTAGAAGTTGTAAGTACAACTATAAGTACATGCATGGTATGTAAATTCGTTTTCCACTTTAGTCTGTTTATCCGCGAACTCCTCTTTAACCACGCTACGGATTTTCATAAGGTTTTTACCAATAAATGGAGTGATTCATTAGGAAGGTTCAAATTTATTTACATTATTGTATACAGGGTGTCCCGGTGTCTAGTCTCCGTTGAGAATAGAGACCAGCCGCCGCCGTGGTCAAAATTCGGCTAGAAATACATCGTCCCTGATAGTCTAAATACAATACCATAAATAGGTAAAACTAGATAAAAAATGTTTGATAAATACATAAGTATATTTGAAAAAGTGGCAAGAAACACTTCCTCACTGGATGGCAGCCTTTGGAAATTATGTTTACCACTAGTTTGTATGCTTGTACTTAATTCGTCATATCTATTACAAGCGCAAGCCACCGGCAAGATCGTTTCAAAAAAAGGCCGCCTGCGTTGCCCGGCGGGTTGTGCCGATGACGCGACAAAGCGGCACGGAGGCCTAGGTGTGTAAACAGCTTTATAGTATTAGTACCATAGCAACGGAACCCGTGTTATCTTATTCCACTCTTAGAAATACAAGGTGCCACGTTATTGGTGTACTAAGCCGAAAGGGGGTTGACATTAAAATTCTTAGGATGTTTTGGAAGACTGTTGAGGTGCTTTGTATTGAAAAACTAAGTTATTATTAGCACACGTAGAGGTTTGTTGGACGAGTCCATTGTTTTGCGGGGCGCCGGCGTATGGTCGATTTTTATTGGCTGTCAGCTAAGTATGGGCGGTGACAACTGAAGGTCAAGAATCTTACTGATGAACAGCTGATGTAGGGTTGTCACTAACATAAAATTGGGATGAAAGGTCTTTTGTTCTGTAAAAAACCTTGTGCGTGAAAAGGTTACAGACAGACAGAGTTACTTTCGAATTTATGTTATAAGTATAGATAAAACTGGCGGGCAAGTCGTTTGGCGTTAATCGTACCCCATTTTTATATAGAGGTATATAAACTTTTCGATTCATGGTACTTTTGGAGCATTTGGTAAAATGTTGATTTTTCTTAACGTTCGGAAAGGTAGCTTAATTTTTTTAATTACATTCCTTCCTTACCGTTATTGATATGTATTGAACGATACGTACAAGAAAGAAAGAACGAAATAATTTTAGTTTTACCTGTCTATCTCACAGTTAGACTGAACCTTATAACTAGTAGTCTGTTGGCATCACAACAAATACAAACGTCGTCGGTCAAACGTTTATCGGGTCAAAATCTATTCGATCCAATGTTCAATGGCAATGTTCGAAAATGTTCATCGGGAAAAAGTTCGTACTGTAGACTGAAAAATGAAGGTACTTTTAAAATGCTAATTTCCTTAATTTTACGGGAATACGTTACTCGGCCAAACGATTTACAGACGCGTGTACGGGGCCCACAAATAATCAATAGATTTTTATCACCTAAGCTAAAATAATAATGCCTTATGTGTTCTTTTTTGTTTTAAGTGCAACCTCGGTTGGCTCAATAAATAAATAACGGTGAAATAAACTTTTCTCCTTCCTTTCTCCACTTCATTTTCGATTCTAAACCATTATTATACGCAGATAATCTTTATCGGTTCCATGCGAAATTTTATAGATCTCTATCAAAAGTTATCTGATTTTATTTATCACGCTGTAAATTAACTGACTGGGGTTCAAGACCTTTGTTTACCGATTATTTTATCAGTACGTTCAGTCACATGAGCAGCATTCGATAATGTAAGTATAACCTACTTTAACTTGTATAAGTAATGGGTACTTAACTGAGACTCCAGAGTTTTGGTTTATCGTAGTGCTTTTGAATAGCAAACTAAAAAGAGTTTAAATAACTAAAATGAGATTAATGTCGGGACAAGAGAAAGATGGCGGGGCGGCCTCGGCGGAGTCTGCGCTCATGAGAGGTAGGAGGAGACCTTTGTTAAAATTTGATCTTTTATCAGACAGCGAAAAGTGGTTGAGGCGAAATTAACTCGGACGATTACAAATACCATTTTTTTCTAATCATTGTAATTGTCACATAATAATTGTTTTTTTAATCTATACTTTTAAGAATTTATTCTTTAAAGGGAACCGTAACTACTGAATTTCTGTACAAAAAGTATTCTATATCCTTTCTCGTAGTATAGACACGAATCATGCCAAGTTTCATATTAAATCATTCAGTAGTTTCGGCGTGATGCGCGGCCAAAAAATTTAAATTTCATCTCCTCTACACCACACTGAATTCCGGGATAAAAAGTATTTTATGTCCTTCCTCGTAGTATAAACTCAAATCGTGCCAAGTTTCATTTGAATTCATTCTGTAGTTTAGGCGTGACGCACGGCCAAAGAATTTGAAAAGTCAAATTCTTTGGCCGTGCGTCACGCCGAAACTACTGAATGATTTAATATGAAACTTGGCATGATTCGAGTCTATACTACGAGAAAGGATATAGAATACTTTTTGTAGAGGATGAAAGCATCCTCTCTACCTGGGGAACCGTACTGGATTCCGGGATAAAAAGTATTCTATGTATTCCTCGTAGTATGAACTCAAATCGTGCCAAGTTGCAATTGAATTCATTTAGTAGTTTCGGCGTGATGCGCGGCCAAGGTACAGACAGACAAAAATGAAAAAAAACTACAGTTTTGGCGTCAGTATCAATAACAGAGTGCTCTCCAAAAAAATATTCAAAATATCTTCAATGTACAGAATTGGACCTGCAGTTTTATTATAAGCATAGATATCGCAAAAATTTACGACCTTACATAGATGGGTATCCGCAATCTTTCACTCAGCGGGAATTCTAATAATTAAATAAATAACTAACCAATTGCAGTGCCGGGTCAAGTACCTGACTAGTCGAAAATCTTTTGACTTTCTACGAACTCAAGCGCCGTTTGCTCCACTGATTTGAACAATCCTGTTCAAATACTCAAGTTACTTTGAGTTCGTTTGACGAAAGGTTTCGGTTTCTTAGAATTTTCCCTAAGTGTAGGCAGAGACACACAATTACAATTGCTTCACTATGCTCTTATCATCATCAACTTAAATTAGTCCACTGCTGGACATTGGCCTCTCCTAATAAGCGTCATAGCGCCCTGTCTTTAGCTTGCCGTATCTAGCATCTGATCTGCCTGCAGTCTTTCGCGGATCGTCATCCCATCTGGCCGGAGGGTGTCCTACACAACGATTTCCGAGTCGCAGATCAAATTTACCCCAGCGGTTGTTGGTTCTTCGTAAAATATGGCCGGCTGGCCCAATGCAACTTCAGCTTGCTAATTCTTTGAGCTATGTCGATAACTTTGGTTCTCTGCTGGATGTATTCGTTACGAATTCTATCCTTCATAGAAACTCCGAGCAAAGCTCGCTGATCGCGCTATCGAAGAGTTTCAGGTAAAAAAAAACGACTCCCAAATCGATTTCTTTATTCAGAAATTTAAACAGGTTTCAAAAATTTTTCAAACACGCCGAATTAATATTGACACTTTATTGCTAGATCAGTTTTTGTTGTATTGTAGCTACTACTCTTAAATCGCGCTAAAACTGATTATGTTCTCCACCTTACCTCCGCTAGACTGGTTTTTCGGTGGAGGAGCGGCAGCGGACTCCGCTGCGGATTGCCTTTTCTACATCTACACAACAAGGTACGAAACTCACCAGTTGCAAATGACATTCACAATGGACTATTAAGGACAATATATTTAGGATTCATAGAACAAAATCAAATTCTAGTTTGGATATTTATGCTGATTTATTAATTACGTTTTTAAGCGTTTGCCTGAATCCAAGTAGTGAAACTAGACACACGAGCGTTGACACCGGGATAGCGAGCTAGAGCACATGAATAGCCCCACGAGCAGACACCGACCACGACTCCGTTGTGGTAGAGAGGGCCGCCAGAGTCTCCCTGGCACTGATCGCGGCCGCCCACGTCCAGCCAGCCGGAGCACAGCATGTTGTCCGTGACGGTGGCACCTATTTCAGCATAGCGCGACCTGCATTCTGCCTGGTTGACAGTCCAAACTTGCACGTGGCGGAGCTGTTCAGAAGCAGAACCACTGGCCTGAAATGGCACAAAAAACTCAAATTGGTAACGTTCATTTTTACACGGTCAGAGGTTTGTAAATTGTTACATGCATAAAAATTTTTTTTTTATACGTACTGACATGCTGGCATTACTCTGGCTCAGGAGTGCTGTCAGTTAGAAAATTGTATGTGCTATTTACAATACTAAACTAACGAAACGTAGATATAGAATTGTGATTGACAAGCCCACATCTAGCTCAGCATTCGCGAACCGGCAGTATACAAGTCAGTCCTTACACCTATACAACAAAATTAATAAAATACTTTGCATGTATCCCTATAACAACTACAAATGTAAAACATCCCTAACTAACTGGCTATTACAACTAGGTTACGATGAGACTGAACCCTTCTGGAAAGATTCACATAATTCTGTAAGATATTTTTATTATTATTTTACAATAATAACTCTGAGCAAATCCCTTTTACCTCTACAATCTAACGACACACGCACAAACACACCCCCACATTACACACACACAAGAATGGTGTCTCCTGTTGCCCGGACTCTTAAGAGACCAGTGTCCTCAGGAGTGCCAATCATAAATACACGCACACACTACACATAACACATGCACACACACCCTCACACACACACACACACACAAGCACACAGTTCTCCTGTTGCCCAGACTCTTAGGGGACTGACGCCTCAGGAGAGCAATACACACACACTCACAGTTGTACCACATTTAACGAGCACTATGAAATATATTTCTAGTTTAATTTATTTTTGAATTTTACTATTTACATATTTACTTTGAATATGTTAAATACAGTTTGCAACATTTTATTATTAAGTGATTTACAAAATTTAATAAGCTAAATTTTCTTGACTTGGACCTTACGTTAAAATGTTTTGTTTGAGCAACCTTGTTAATTGTTAATTATTGTCCTACCCTTCATTTGTTTTCAATAATGGTATTGCGACCAAATTATATTACTTTTGATATTTATAATTTAACAAAAGTAACGCCACTGAAATTTACTTAATAGAAGACGTGGAAGAGCGAAAACACCTAATACAAGTATATCATTATACTTAAAAGGTGTTTTCGGCTATGGTAAAAAATATTGTACTTATCTTTTATTACAGAATAAAAAAACATTATTATTAAACATTATACCTAGTTCTTAACCTTTGTTCTAATAAACTTACAGAGGTGGTTCCCCAGCCAGCGGCCCAGACAGCCTGGTTGTCAGCCAGATTGTAGTTGGCTCCAGCAAAAGATGCCGCCCTTGCTTGGTTGTTATGGACGATGGGAGTTGCAAGGCTGATGATGGAGACGTCATTGTCCATGGTGCGTGAATTGTAAGATGGATGGTTGATAATCGACAAAGCGTTGTGTATAACTCCTCCGCTGTTGGCAGACGTAGAGCCGACTCGTACTTGCCAGTTCCTAGCTGCGTCGCCACTGTAACACACGAAGATATTTTATTCAAATATTAGACACTGGGTCTGCTCTCGATATCCCGTAGATACAAAAAGTTTAATTCCTAGACTAAACTTAAATTTGATTGATAGTTTGAGTAAATTTTTTATGTAATAGTAGTTCATATAACTCACGTCACCAAACAACACTTTTTAGGCGTGATAAAGAGCACATCGCTTATTGTGATCTCGGTATGTTAAAACTTTAACGCATCGAGTTTTAGTCACTGTTTTAATGGGATAATAACCGGGTTTGTTAGTACGGGTGGACTCCTACAAACATGAATTTTGTAATGTCAAATATAGACAAAAATATGCTTGCATGATTTATAGCTGTTTTTACTCACCTGGTGCAGTGAGCGGCGGTCAAGATGGACCTGGTGTTGATGATGGTACCACCGCAGGCTTGGTTGTAACTGACCAGGTTCCATGAGTACAGAAGGGAGGCGATGGCCGGGTACTGGTCGATGGTGGTCACTGCGCCACCCACGATCCTCTGCGGGTTGCTGGGGACAGCTGAAGAACAAGACTAGTTACATGACCACATATTTTTGATATTATATCAACAATGTCGTGACCATAATGATTGAATAGCCAGTTGAAAAATAAAATTCACAATAATATGAAATAAAAATATTGCTGAATATTTTACGCAGTCGCAGCATCTTCCATCAGCAGTCCCAAAGTGAGAAAAATTTGTGTAATGGACAAGCAAGTTTTTCCAGATCAAAAAGACACGAGTCTAAAAACCTCAATGTTACAAGAAACGCAAAGCTTATCAATGTTGACAAGAATATGCTGGATGTGGATGAAGTGAATAGGATAAATTTTAGGAATCGCCACTGTAGACGGTTTTGAATTTGATTTTGTATAGTGGAGTTTACAAATAAATACTACTCACCTGCAACCGCAGCTAGGCAGAGGGCTAATATGAGGATGGCTCGCATCTTGATCGTTACTAAATTTTTTACAACGCTCGTTTGTTTTTATACTCCTTCAGCAAAATAACCAAATCATTTTAGGCAGCTTAAGGATTTTAGTGCTCAAATTAATTATTAAGAATTCTGATTAATTCACGATAATATTTGTGATAATTATGAGGAATTAGATTGAAATTGGTGCCACTTTTTATTTGCGTGCTAGGTTTTACAACGAACAGCTACATTTTAAACTTAGGTATTAAGAGTTGTCAAGAGAGTTACTCAAATGTAGCCCACAACTGTACTCATATTAGGTAACCTACTTAACGAAAGTCATCTTTAGAGGATGCTTGCACTTCAACGAATTAATATAAATCTAAGTTATCTTCATTTATTCTCAATGCTGATTATTCAGCGATGTTTGATTCGATAATTAGCCTACGTTATATTATAACTATATTCAATAGGTATGCTTATTAACAATGAAAATCACCATAAAAATATAAAACAAATTAGTCCAGCATTTACAGATTGAAACAATTGAGCTAAGTTTTCAAGCTCAAAGGAAAGCAAAAAATATTTCGACGCAGTAATAAAAAGATTGTACAGTTATTTTATTTGGGGTCAGAAATCCTTCCAAGTCCATCCAAGTGTGTCTAACCCATTCCTGGTGCCAATCACCTGGAAAGAAAAAAGTGGAGCCACTTTTACGGCAGGTAGACCCAGCAATGTGCAGCCTTAAGATAGGGCACGGTAGTGTTATCTACCTCATCATTAGCGTGGATAAGATATTATCTGCTAATCAAAAAAACAACATTATCTTCGTTCGATTTACTGGTTTATCCACAGTACAAGGAAGACTTTTTCCAGAATCAGAAAAACCCAAACAATAATTTAAATTTTTGAATACTTCTATCAATGTGAATAACCATTTGGAAGATAACTGACGTATAGACTATTAGGTTCCTCTTCGTAAATTTATTTTGTGTTTACTTGGTTTGTAGGTTAGAGATAATAATGAGATGAAATCATATAAATATGTTTCATGAATTCATCTTTTCAGCTTACACGAGTCTACAAATCTTATTTTATTCTATCTGATATTATATTAAACAGTGTGTTCCATAATAACTCTCTTGACAACTCTTTATATCTAAGTTTAAAATGTACTTAGACGATCAATCGAGTAGGTGTGATCATCAATCTATATCAATTTCACAACCATGTATGAGCAGCATTTTTTTATTGTATACGGTATTTTTGAGCATTTAAAAAGGATATGAGTATTTACAGCATGAATTGTCGTTATTTTTATGCTTGTTGTACAACGAAAATAAGTTTCCTACATATTTCTACTTAAACCAACATTTTGATACAAGCGGATATTTAACATCTAGCGGTGAATTACCTGAATCGCATATAATTCATAAAATCTGTCTATGACTAAGTATTTGTTTTACAGATAATAACTGATTATTTAATTTTAAATTTTAACTAATGTTTTTATGTTATGTGTAATAATATTCTATCATAGATTTTGTAACAATGTTTGACGTTTTGGAATATATTGTAATTCTGTAAGTCATGCTTGAATAAATAAATAAATAATTTTGAATAAGGTTAGAATTAGGTACATAACTAACTGTGGTCATAACTTTGAGGGTCTACCCTCAACGTTATGACCAGTGATTAATGTAGTCAAAAATACATTTCACTAATAATACATTTAGTTTTTTTTAATACGTAGGTACATAATGCAAGGTAAGTAGGTACCTATGTAAAGTTCATAATCTATCATCATATTTTCGGTCCAGAAGTTTAATCTATAAGTACATACGTGGTATGTAAATTCGTTAAATGCGTTAGTCTGTTTATCCGCGAACTCCTTAACCACGCTACGGATTTTCATATGGTGTTCACTAATAAACGGATTGATTCATTAGGAAGGTTCAAATTTATTTACATTATTGTATACAGGGTGTCCCGGTATCTAGTCTCCGTTGAGACCAGAGACTGGCCGCCGCCGCCGCGCCGCCGCCATGTTCGAAATTCGGCTAGAAAGACATCGTCACTACCTACCCAAAATAGGTAAAGCTAGATCAAAAATGTTTAATAAATAAGTATGTATGAAAAAGTGGCCAGAACCACTCCTCGCTGAGTGGCAGCCTTTTAAAATTATGTTTTTCAGTAATTGGTATGCTTGTTGGACTTAATTCGTCATCTCTTGTAATACCAGAAGGTATAGTACAAATGGTACCCGTAACTTATTTCACTCTTAGAAATATTATCTATTGAATTGTCAAAGAAAGCTCGTGTAGTTAAATTGCAACACTATTGAAAAATACAAACAAATTCTACAAAATTGTAAAGAAGTTCCAGACTTTTTTGCTTATTTTTTTTTTGTTATCGAGCCCTATTGCAAAATCACAATCTCAATGTTAAGAATAACGACCAAACCACTATGTGCAAACGGGTACAAACAAAAACAAAGTCGCTCGCTCGAGGGAATTACCAAATTCGCTACAGAAATGTTTTCTGTAGTAGTGTTGCTCGTGCTTGGAAATCTCTGTCGTCATCATTCTCTTGCCCTTTTCCCACTTAGGTAGGTTCGAAAAAACAGGTTTTCTTCTTCCATTCGCTTCTATCAGTAGTTATCTCAGCACGCACTCCTTTCTTACTCATGTCATCTTTCACACAGTCCATCCATCTTTTCTTAAATCTGTAGTCCAGTCAAGGAATGATTGTGGATGGAAAGCTCGAAAGCAGAAAGTTTGACTTCGGAACTTTATTTGGACTAGTGAGGAGACAAACATACTAAAAGTCATCACCCCTGTGAGGTGAGCCCTAGGGGGGAGGGGAGGGGCACAGAGAGAGTATTAACAGATTTTAAAAATCGACCGTTTTTCGGAGCTTGTATCTAGACAACGATTACGAGACCGAATAGGTAAAAAGTCTATAAAGCCAATCTTGTAGGAAATTTTATCAGCTTTCATTATGTAGTATTACAAAATTTTCTATGACGCATCGTTTACGAGATGTAAGCCAAAAACTAATAAACGGGCCCTTCTTTGTGCCCTCACTTCTAGGGCTCACCACACAGGAGTGGGGATATTTAGTATGTTTGTCTCCTAACTAGTCCAAACAAAGTTCCGAAGTCAAACTTTCTGCTTTCTACTTTTCCACCTAACCCTCTCCTTTGAGCCCTTATTGGCTGGACTACTACTCCTATATCCATCCACATTCATATCTAACACTCGAACAAATGTACCTGTAAGATAAAACTCTAACACTATGTACCTGTACGAAAAAACAAAAGAGGATCGCGCCAACTCTCAGTGATCAAGCTATGTATACATTATAGCTAGTTAAAGCTGAACGCGGGCATTTTCAAGCTACGCAAGGGAGTTAAAAAAAATTAAGAATTCTTTGTATGAAATGTATTGAAACCTCACACACTTGTCTACGCGAATTGTCACAATTCATATGAACAATAAATATTTTAAATTCTGTTAACAAGACGCGATTGGTTCGGATCATAATCAAATGCTCGAAAAGATTGCTATACGTACCTCTAATTCTTTGAGCTATGTCGATAACTTTGGTTCTCCGTTGGATGTATTCGTTACGAATTCTATTCTTCTTTCTTCTATTCTTGCCACGTCTCAGATCCGTAGGTCATGACATGACGGGTAAAACGGCTCTGCCCTGAATTAACAGTGGATGAGGGAGTAGGAGGTCAGTCTTTAGTAACTCATTACTATTCAGTACTATTGTTACTATTGTACTCGTACTATTGTTGTTTCAAGGATACTTTTGATTGATCCCATAAAAGTTAGTTTCTCGAGGAATCGACAAGTGTGCCGTTAAACGTACCTATTTAAAACATCATCACATGATAATTTTCACAATCACTAATGGTTTCCATGGCAACGGGCATAAACAAGAGGTCTACTTTGAAAAACAAATTACTAAGTTAATTGCATAAAACGAATGACGACCGATCCGTTCTTTCAATAATCCTTCGATGAAAATGATTTTGACATTTATTTCTTAGGCATCCGACCAAAGGTGTCGTTTAGCGATGTGTCCGAAGCAACACACGTTTGAGCGTTCAACATTATGGTTATTTCTTTTCGTGCGATCCGTCGGCCGAAACTTCGTATTTCGTTTTTCAAAGTTGGCCTCCTTTGTATCGTATTTTCATCCATGTATCATTAAAGCATTAAACTAAGACACAAATTTTAGCTTAATGTCGCCACTTGAAAAATTTGACCGCGCTATCGAAGAGTTTCAGGTAAAAATCAAGATCCGTCAAGTGCGAGTGTGACTCGCGCGCCGAGGGTTTCGAACGATTGTCAAGTATACCAATATGTACTAGGTACTGGTTAGAGACTTTGCTATTTGATGAATACCAAAAAATTAAAGGTACCTACATTTCAGATGTATCGGTTTGCAAACTTCGGAGTAGGTATATAGGGTAATAGTAAGTAGCCCTCCCATTTGAAAATTATCCTCCCCCCCCTTTAAGACCATTTTTGAAAAAGTGGTCTACTTACTTCTCTATATTTTTCCTGTAAATATAGATCCATATTTACAAACGCTACATACATTTCAGATGGATCGCTCTGCAAACTTCGGAGATAGGGGGGGGATGGGTATTTTTTTGACCTTTTTCAAAATATTTGAAAAATTATAAAACCTACAGAAATTTTAAAAACTGTTTTGAAATGTAGAATCTGATACCTTTCATTTGATACCCCACTCGGTGAGGTAGCCCCCCCTTTTGAAATTTTTCCCCCCCTTTTTTGAGCATTTTTCAAAAAGTAGTCTACTTACAGACTTCTCTATATTTTTCCTGTAAAATAAAGATCCATATTTACAAAAGCTACATACATTTCAGATGGATCGCTCTGCAAACTTCGGAGATAGGGGGGGGGAATGGGTATTTTTTTACCTTTTTCAAAATATTTCAAAAAGTATGAAATCTACAGAAATTTCAAAAACTGTTTTGATGTACAATCTGATACCTTTCATTTGGCACACAAGACACTTTTACAGGCACATGAAATGTATTATTATTTAAAATTTCACGTTAATTGATGCTGTAATTGCTGAGATATTAAAGACGGCAAAAAGGACAGAAAAAACGATGGCATAAGGGTTTCGAAACCGATCTTTGAAACCCTAAAAACGACTCCCAAATCCATTTTCATTAATTAGGAATTTAAACTTGTTTCAAAAATTTTTCAAATACGCCAAATTAATAATGACACTTTAACGCTAAATCAGTTTTTGTTGTATTGTAGCTACTAGTCTTAAATCGCGCTCAAACTGATTATGTCCTCCGCTCTTACCTCCGCTAGACTGGCTTTTCGGTTGAGGAGCGGCAGCGGACTCTGCTGCGGATTGCCTTTTGATTCGCTGCCGTGCGTAAGATTCTATATCTACACAACAAGGTATGAAACTCCCCTTTGCCATTCACAATGGACATTCACAATGGACTACTAAGGACAATTTATTTAGGATTCATAGAACAAAGTAAAATTCTAGTTTAGATATTTATGCTGATTTATTAATTACGTTTTTAAGCGTTTGCCTGAATCCAAGCAGTGTATCTAGACACGCGAGCGTTGACACCGGGATAGCGAGCTAGAGCGCATGATTGGCCCCACGAGCAGACACCGACGACGATTCCGTTGTGGTATAGAGGGCCGCCAGAGTCTCCCTGGCACTGATCGCGGCCGCCCACGTCCAGCCAGCCGGAGCACAGCATGTTGTCCGTGACGGTGGCACCTATCTCAGCATAGCGCGACCTGCATGTAGCCTGGTTGACAATCCAAACTTGCACGTGGCGGAGCTGTTCAGAAGCAGAACCACCGGCCTGAAATGGTACAAAATACTCAAATTAGTAACGTTCATTTTTATCCGGTCAAAGGTTTGTAAATTGTTACATGCATAAAAATATATTTTTTTTTTATACCTAGTTCATAATCTCTGTTCTAACAAACTTACAGAAGTGGTTCCCCAGCCAGCGGCCCAGACAGCCTGGTTGTCACCCAAATTGTAGTTGGCTCCAGCAATAGACGCCGCCCTTGCTTGGTTGTTATAGTCGATGGGAGTTGCAAGGCGGATGATGCCGACGTCATGGTCCATGGTGCGTGAATTGTACGATGGATGGTTGATAATCGACAAAGAGTTGTGTGTAACTCCTCCGCTGTTGGCAAACGTAGAGCCAACTCGAACTCGCCACCTGCTAGCTAAGTCGCCACTGTAACACACGAAAATATTTTATTCAAATATTAGACACTGGGTCTGCTCTCGATATCCCGTAGTTACAAAAATGTTTGATTCCTAGACCAAACTTAAATTTGATTGATAGTTTGAGTAAAATTTTTATGAATCAGTAGTTCATATAACTCACGTCACCAAACAACATTTTTAGGCGTGATAAAGAGCACATGGCTTATTGTGATCTCGGTGTGTTAAAACTTTAACGCATCGAGTTTTAGTCACTGTTTTAGTGGGATAATAATAACCGGGGTTGTTAGTACGGGTGGACTCCTACAAACATGAATTTTGTAATGTCAAATATAGAAAATATTATGCTCGCATGATTGATAGCTGTTTTTACTCACATGGTGCAGTGAGCGGCGGTCAAGATGGACCTGGTGTTGATGATCACCGCAGGCTTGGTTGTAACTGACCAGGTTCGATGAGTACATAAGAGAAGCGATGGCCGGGTACTGGTCGATGGTGGTCACTGCGCCACCCACGATCCTCTGGGGGTTGCTGGGGACAGCTGAAGTACAAGACCAGTTACATGACTACATATTTTTAATATTATATCAACATTGTCGTGACCATAATGATTAAATAGCCAGTTGAAAAATAAAATTCATAATAATATGAAATAAAAATATTGCTGCTTATTTTACGCAGTCGCAGCATCTTCCATCAGCAGTCCCAAAGTTAAAAAAATTAATTGTAATGAACAAGTAAAACCAAGCAAGTTTTTGCAGATTAAAAAGACATGAGTCTAAAAACCTCAATGTTTCAAGAAACACAAAGCTTATCAATGTTCACA
The DNA here is from genome assembly GCA_963662085.1 of Eupithecia inturbata. Classification (NCBI taxonomy): domain Eukaryota; kingdom Metazoa; phylum Arthropoda; class Insecta; order Lepidoptera; family Geometridae; genus Eupithecia; species Eupithecia inturbata. The sequence goes on along the minus strand of OY759177.1, from coordinate 12,925,604 downwards.
AGAATATGCTGGATGTGGATGAAGTGAATAGGATTAATTTGAGGAATCGCCACTGTAGACGGTTTTGAATTTGATTTTGTAAAGTGGCGTTCAACGAATTAATATAAATCTAAGCTACCTTTGTTTATTATCAATACTGTTTATTCAGCGATGTTTGATTCGATAATTGACATACCTAATAATTTTATATTATACCTATATTCAATAGGTACCTTTAATATAAATTAATATTATTTGAAAATTACAATTAAAGAAATAAAACAAATTAAAACTCTTAACAAAAATCGTCTTTCGAGGATGCTTGCACTTCAACGAATTAATATAAATCTAAGCTACCTTTGTTTATTCTCAATACAGTTTATTCAGCGATGTTTGATTCGATAATTGACATACCTAATCATTTTATGGTATACCTATATTCAATAGGTATAATATTAATTAATATTATTTGAAAATTACAATTAAAGAAATAAAACAAATTAAAACTAGCATTTATAGATTGAAACAATTAAGTTAAGTTTTATTAAATTATTTAGAACGACAAGAATTTGTGATATGAATGTTGCCAGGCAAAACAAAACTAAGAATTTTCTTCGCGGCTCAATGAGAAACAAAAAACATTACGACGCAATTATAAAAAGATTGTACAGTTATTTTATTTGAGGTCGGTTATCCTACTCTTAAGTTTGTCTGACCCATTCCTGGTGATTAGTGGAAAGAAAAGAAGTGGGGCCACTTTTACGACAGGTAGACCCAGCTATGTGCGGCCTTAAAACCTATCTTAAGGCCGCACATATTGTTTTTTTTTATTAGCATATATAACATTCTAGGCCCTAGCCTAGAATGTTATATAATTATGCTAATAAAAAAAAACAAATTTATCTTCGTTCGATTTACCGGTTTATCCACAGTACATGAAAGAGTTTTATCAGAAACAGAAAAACCCAAACAATATTCCAAATTATTGAATACTTCTATCAATGTGAATAGCAATTTGGAAAATCGCAGACGTATAGACTATTAGGTTCCTCTTCCTAAATTTATTTTGAGCTACCTTGATTTGTAGGTCTGAGATAGTAATAATGAGATAAAACCATATGTTCATGAATATATGTTTCATGAATTAAATTTTTCATTTTACTCGAGTCTTCAAATCTCACCTTATTTTATCTGGTATTATATTAAACAATGTGTTTCATAATATTTATAGACGATCGAACGAGTAGGGGTGTCTGATTTTCTGAGTAGGTCTGTATCGATTTTACAACCCTGAGCAGCATTTTTTTATTCGGTATTTTCATTCGGTATTTTTGAGCATGTACAAAGGAGATAATACGAAAATTATGTTGGCGACACCTACGACAAAATTGTACCGACACAAAAAACCTATCCATATCTTTTTTCATGTGCTCTAACACTGCATAAGTCAAGCATAGTTGTGATTTAAATACTAAGCAATGACACGCAAACACATGCCATCTTCATTTGTTTTGTTGGTGTTTCGTTTTTCTGGTCACCTCAGAGGGTAATACTGAAAAACAGTGTTTGCTCTTCGAGCAAAGCTATGCGCTGAGTTATTACCTTTTTGTCAGGCTGTAGGACACACATACTCACATCACTGAGAATCCGTACTTTTTTTATGTAGGTATAAGTACCGACAATTTTTAAGTCTTTTTTTTATGTTCTGATGTACCTACCTTTTTGTTGTGTTTTGTATACCTTTGTACTGTGTGTTGCAGTTGCGAATAAATGTTCTATCTATCTATCTAGATGAGTATTTACAGCATGAAATATAGTTCTTTCGATGCTTTCTACTTAAACCAAAATTTTGATACAAGCGAATATTCAACATCAATTAGAGTTAATGCTTTGTTTATTAGTATTTTTTTTTTATAAAGCTACCTACGTGATTGGTGTAGCGAGTAGCACGGCACTTAGCACCCTGGCAACGCTGAAAACCAGCGCTTTAATGGCACAAGTGCCATAGCATCATTAAGCTGAGCCGGTGACCTTTTTGTGTTACATTAAATTTAATATTAGTTATAAGCAATGTATTTAATGTGTTAAAATAAAGATTTTCTATTCTATTCTACATCAGAGCGGTGATTTTTTCTGAATCGTATATGATTCATAAGACCAATTATTTTGACCCGTCAGTTTTTCTTGGGAATTGACCTCAAAGTTATAACCACATGACCAGTGCAGAATGTGGTCAAAAATTCATTTCACTATAATCCATTTAATGTATTAAATTATGTAGGTAAATATGCAAGGTTAGCCTATGTAAGTTCATAATCTTTAATTTTCATTATCATCATATTTTCGGTCCATCAACTAGAAGTTTAATATACAAGGTGCCACGTTATTCATGTACCAAGCCGAAACTGGGTTGTTGTGCACCCTATACCCAAATGATCCGCCTGGTTGATTTTCAGAAATACGTTGTATTAAACTTTTATACAAAAAAAAACTCATCTCAAACGCTAACTAAATCGACAACCCCATTACTAACACAAAATTTTAGGGTTCCTTTAACTGGGCCGCCTTTTTGTACTAGATTTATAATATTTTTTAATTACATTTCATGTGCAAATAAACAATACATTCATTCATGCTAAAAATAAAACTAGGCACGTATGTGCCTAGTTTTATTTTAAAAAGTGCTACGTACGTAGCACTTTTTAAAATTTTGCATTTTTATAGCTGTCCCGCGACGTAGGTACCTATTGACGTCATGTGATCACAGTTTATCTTACTTTGAATCGTTACACTTTTAATATAAGTACCTGTATTTAGGAACCTAGATTGTATTTAGATCGTGTAGGGTCTACGCGGGATAGCATGCTGTCATCTTCAATTTCATTCTTTATCTACACGACTTTTTGCTACGACTCGGCCTGAATCAGTCTCAAGAAGTGTCATAAACTGCGAACACAATATAATCAGTTTCGCTTCTTTCATACAGATGGAGGGAGGAAGTGTCAAGTTTGAAACTATTAATTTATCTCTCCATGCAAATAGCACTTTCCTAATAGCACCGCACGCACTTTCTGGAGTTTCATAAATCAAAGGATTCTACGTGACGATTCTGCGGCGATACCTACCATTGTCGTGAAGCAATTGTATCGCAGAATTGGGCCCCAGGTTCAGTGGACTGGACCACTGCAATTGTTTTTCAGTAGCAGGTAGGGACAGTTGATTGTAAACAAAAGTAAAAAACAAACTAAATGAAAAAACTTCGGTGGTGGTTCGGAAATTTTAGTTTTTCAAAGTTGGCCTCCTTTATATCGTATTTTCATCCATGTATTAAACTAAGTCTCGAATTTTAGCTTAATGTCGCCACTTGAAAAATTTTATCGCGCTATCGAAGAGTTTCAGATAAAAAAAAACGACTCCCAAATTCATTTTCATTATTTAGGAATTTGAACATGTTTCAAAAATTTTTCAAATACGCCAAATTAATATTGACACTTTAATGCTAGATCAGTTTTTGTTGTATTGTAGCTACTAGTCTTAAATCGCGCTCAAACTGATTATGTCCTCCGCTAGACTGGCTTTTCGGTTGAGGAGCGGCAGCGGACTCCGCTACGGATTGCCTTTTGATTCGCTGCCGTGCGTGAGATTCTACATCTACACAACAAGGTACGAAACTCACCCGTTGCCAATGACATTCACAATGGACTACTAAGGACAATATACCTCTACATATTTAGGATTCATAGAACAAAGTAAAATTCTAGTTTAGATATTTATGCTGATTTATTAATTACGTTTTTAAGCGTTTGCCTGAATCCAAGTAGTGTAACTAGACACACGAGCGTTGACACCGGGATAGCGAGCTAGAGCGCATGATTGGCCCCACGAGCAGACACCGACGACGACTCCGTTGTGGTAGAGAGGGCCGCCAGAGTCTCCCTGGCACTGATCGCGGCCGCCCACGTCCAGCCAGCCGGAGCACAGCATGTTGTCCGTGACAGTGGCACCTATCTCACCATAGCGCGACCTGCATAAAGCCAGGTTGACAACCCAAATTTGCACTTCACGGAGCTGTTCAGAAGCAGAACCACCGGCCTGAAATGGTACAAGTAACTCAAATTAGTAACGTTCATTTTTATACGGTCAGAGGTTTGTAAATTGTTACATGGATAAAAATATTTTTTTTATACCTAGTTCACCATCTTTGTTTTTACAAACTTACAGAAGTGGTTCCCCAGCCAGCGGCCCAGACAGCCTGGTTGTCAGCCAGATTGTAGTTGGCTCCAGCAATAGACGCTGGCCTTGCTTGGTTGTTATGGGCGATGTCAACTGTAAGGCGCATGATGGCGACGTCATTGTCCAAGGTGCGTGTATTGTAAGATGGATGGGTGATAATCAACAAAACGTTGTGTATAACTCCTCCGCTGTTGGCAAACGTAGAGCCAACTCGTACTCGCCACCTATTAGCTGCGTCGCCACTGTAACACACGAAGATATTTTATTCGAATATTAGACACTGGGTCTGCTCTCGATATCCCGTAGTTACAAAAATGTTTGATTCCTAGACCAAACTTAAATTTGATTGATAGTTTGAGTAAAATTTTTATGAATCAGTAGTTCATATAACTCACGTCACCAAACAACACTTTTTAGGCGTGATAAAGAGCACATAGCTTATTGTGATCTCGGTGTGTTAAAACTTTAACGCATCGAGTTTTAGTCATTGTTTTAATGGGATAATAATCGGGTTTGTTAGTACGGGTGGACTCCTACAAACATGAATTTTGTAAGGTCAAATAGAGGTAGAAAAAATGATGATTGCTTGATTTATAGCTGTTTTTACTCACTTGACGCAGTGAGTGGCGGTCAAGATGGACCTGGTGTTGAGGATGGTACCAGCGCAGGCTTGGTTGTAACTGACCAGGTTCCATGAGTACAGCATGGGGACGATGGACGGGTACTTGTCGATGGTGGTCAGTGAGCCACCCACGATCCTCTGGGGGTTGCTGGGGACAGCTGAAGTACAAGACAAGTTACATGACTACATATTTTTGATAATATATCAACATTGTCGTGACCATAATGATTGAATAGCCAGTGGAAAAATAAAATCTACAATAATATGAAGTAAAAATATTGCTGGATATTTTACGCAGTCGCAGCATCTTCCATCAGCAAACCCAAAGTAAAAAAATTAATTGTAATGAACAAGTAAAACCAAGCAAGTTTTTGCAGATTAAAAAGACATGAGTCTAAAAACCTCAAAGTTTCAAGAAACACGAAGCTTATCAATGTTGAAAAGAATATGCTGGATGTGGATAGGATAAATTTTAGAAATCGCCACTGTAGACGGTTTTGAATTTGATTTTGTAAAGGGGGGTATACAAATAAATACTACTCACCTGCAACCGCAGCTAGGCAGAGGGCTAATATGAGGATGGCTCGCATCTTGATCGTTACTAAATTTTTTACAACGCTCGTTTGTTTTTATACTCCTTCAGCTAAATCATGTTAGGCAGCTTAAGGATTTTAGTGCTTAAATTAATTATCAAGAATTCTGATTAATTCACGATAATAGTTGTGATAATTATGAGGAACTAGATTGAAAGTGGTGCCACTTTTTATTTGCGTGCTAGGTTTTACAGCTACATTTTAAACTTAGGTTTTAAGAGTTGTCAAGAGAGTTACTCAAATGTAGTCCACAACTGTACTCATATTAGGTAACCTACTTAACGAAAGTCATCTTTAGAGGACGCTTGCACTTCAACGAATTAATATAAATCGAAGTTATCTTTATTTATTCTCAATGCTGATTATTCAGCGATGTTTGATTCGATAATTAACCTACGTTATATTATAACTATATTCAATAGGTATGCTTATTAAACATGAAAATCACCATAAAAATATAAAACAAATTAGTCTAGCATTTACAGATTGAAACAATTGAGCTAAGTTTTCAAGCTCAAAGGAAAGCAAAAAATATTTCGACGCAGTAATAAAAAGATTGTACAGTTATTTTATTTGGGGTCAGAAATCCTTCCAAGTCCATCCAAGTGTGTCTAACCCATTCCTGGTGCCAATCACCTGGAAAGAAAAAAGTGGAGCCACTTTTACGGCAGGTAGACCCAGCAATGTGCAGCCTTAAGATAGGGCACGGTAGTGTTATCTATATATCATTAGCGTGGATAGGATATTATCTGCTAATCAAAAAAACAACATTATCTTCGTTCGATTTACTGGTTTATCCACAGTACAAGGAAGACTTTTTCCAGAATCAGAAAAACCCAAACAATAATTTAAATTTTTGAATACTTCTATCAATGTGAATAACCATTTGGAAGATAACTGACGTATAGACTATTAGGTTCCTCTTCGTAAATTTATTTTGTGTTTACTTGGTTTGTAGGTTAGAGATAATAATGAGATGAAATCATATAAATATGTTTCATGAATTCATCTTTTCAGCTTACACGAGTCTACAAATCTTATTTTATTCTATCTGCTATTATATTAAACAGTGTGTTCCATAATAACTCTCTTGACAACTCTTTATATCTAAGTTTAAAATGTACTTAGACGATCAATCGAGTAGGTGTGATCATCAATCTGTATCAATTTCACAACCATGTATGAGCAGCATTTTTTTATTGTATCCGGTATTTTTGAGCATTTACAAAGGATATGAGTATTTACAGCATGAATTGTCGTTCTTTTTATGCTTGTTGTACAACGAAAATAAGTTTCCTACATATTTCTACTTAAACCAACATTTTGATACAAGCGGATATTTAACATCTAGCGGTGAATTACCTGAATCGCATATAATTCATAAAATCTGTCTATGACTAAGTATTTGTTTTACAGATAATAACTGATTATTTAATTTTAAATTTTAACTAATGTTTTTATGTTATGTGTAATAATATTCTATCATAGATTTTGTAACAATGTTTGACGTTTTGGAATATATTGTAATTCTGTAAGTCATGCTTGAATAAATAAATAAATAATTTTGAATTAGGTTAGAATTAGGTGCATGACTAACTGTGGTCATAACATTGAGGGTCTACCCACAACGTTATGACCAGTGATGAATGTAGTCAAAAATACATTTCACTAATAATACATTTAGTTTTTTTTAATACGTAGGTACATAATGCAAGGTAAGTAGGTACCTACATATGTAAAGTTCATAATCTATCATCATATTTTCGGTCCAGAAGTTTAATCTATAAGTACATACGTGGTATGTAAATTCGTTAAATGCGTTAGTCTGTTTATCCGCGAACTCCTTAACCACGCTACGGATTTTCATATGGTGTTCACTAATAAACGGATTGATTCATTAGGAAGGTTCAAATTTATTTACATATACAGGGTGTCCCGGTATCTAGTCTCCGTTGAGACCAGAGACTGGCCGCCGCCGCCGCGCCGCCGCCGTGGTCAAAATTCGGCTAGAAAGACATCGTCACTACCTACCCAAAATAGGTAAAGCTAGATCAAAAATGTTTAATAAATAAGTATGTATGAAAAAGTGGCCAGAACCACTCCTCGCTGAGTGGCAGCCTTTTTAAATTATGTTTTTCAGTAATTGGTATGCTTGTTGGACTTAATTCGTCATCTCTTGTAATACCAGAAGGTATATTACAAATGGTACCCGTAACTTATTTCACTCTTAGAAATATTATCTATTGAATTATCAAAGACAGCTCGTGTAGTTAAATTGCAACACTATTGAAAAATACAAACAAATTCTACAAAATTGTGAAGAAGTTCCAGACTTTTTTGCTTAATTTTTTTTTTTTGTTATCGAGCCCTATTGCAAAATCACAATCTCTATGTTAAGAATAACGACCAAACGACTATGTGCAAACGGGTACAAACAAAAACAAAGTCGCTCGCTCGAGGGAATTACCAAATTCGCTACAGAAATGTTTTCTGTAGTAGTGTTGCTCGTGCTTGGAAATCTCTGTCATCATCATTCTCTTGCCCTTTTCCCACTTAGGTAGGTTCGAAAAAACAGGTTTTCTTCTTCCATTCGCTTCTATCAGTAGTTATCTCAGCACGCACTCCTTTCTTACTCATGTCATCTTTCACACAGTCCATCCATCTTTTCTTAAATCTGTAGTCCAGTCAAGGAATGATTGTGGATGGAAAGCTCGAAAGCAGAAAGTTTGACTTCGGAATTTTATTTGGACTCACTAGTCCAAATAAAATTCCGTAAAAAAAAATTCCGTAAACTTTTAGTATGTTTATCTCCTCACTAGGAGATAAACATACTAAAAGTCATTACCCCTGTGAGGTGAGCCCTAGGGGGGAGGGGAGGGGCACAGAGAGAGTAGAGAGTTGGTAAAAAGTCTATAAAGCCAAACTTGTAGGAAATTTTATCAGCTTTCATTATGTAGTATTACAAAATTTTCTATGACGCATCGTTTACGAGATGTAAGCCAAAAACTAATAAACGGGCCCTTCTTTGTGCCCTCACTTCTAGGGCTCACCACACAGGAGTGGGGATATTTAGTATGTTTGTCTCCTAACTAGTCCAAACAAAGTTCCGAAGTCAAACTTTCTGCTTTCTACTTTTCCACCTAACCCTCTCCTTTGAGCCCTTATTGGCTGGACTACTACTCCTATATCCATCCACATTCATATCGAACAAATTTACCTGTAAGATAAAACTCTAACACTATGTAGCTGTACGAAAAAACAAAAGAGGATCGTGCCAACTCTCAGTGACCAAGCTATGTATATAGCTAGTTAAAGCTGAACGCGGGCAATTTCAAGCTACGCAAGGGAGTTAAAAAAATGTAAGAATTCTTTGTATGAAATGTATTGAAACCTCACACACTTGTCTACGCGAATTGTCACAATTCATATGAACAATAAATATTTTAAATTCGGTTAACAAGACGCGTTTGGTTCGGATCATAATCAAATGCTCGAAAAGATTGCTTTATGTACCTAATCATAAAAAATGCTTTATTGACTGAACTCATTTGCAGTGTCCTGACAGGGTGCTGACCTACCTATACAGCTTCACTACAAAGACCTGTATGAACATGTAAGCAAAAAAATACAGTAAAAAATATGAGGTACTTAGCTTAACTCTACAACTAGATTACGAATTATTATTAGAGTCACAATGGAGACCCGTTTTAAGCCAAAATTCTGTTTTCTGACATCAGTATTTGATTTTCAGTAAAGACAACAAAAACTGTTACCTTTATTTACTTAGTAGTAGGTACGGCACGGTTATCATACTCGGACGTAGGTAGATATCAGTCTGTAGGATAACCAGTAGGTACTTATAGCTTATAAACTGATGTCTGCAAATAACATACAGCGTTTCTGAGTGCATTAATCCTCTGATATCATCGAATGTTCTCACAGTCGGACCGTAATCCTACTGGTGGTGACTGTAAATCGATTTATAAACAAAACTGTAAAATGGAGGCTGATAGTTTGGAAAACGAAGTGTTGCTTATTAATGGGAAAACAGGTAAGGAGCTCAACTCTATCACAAGTGTTATTGCGGATCAATTAGCGATTGATATATATTTGCGGTTTTTAATTTGTTTTGGTTTGGCGTTAATCGTACTCGTTCAATTATATAATAATATGGTACTTTAGGAGCATTTAGTAAAATGTTGATTGTTTGAGACGGTCGGAAAGTAAGCTTAAATTATTGAACTTACTTTCCTACATATCAAACTACACGTAAAAGAATGAAAGAAAATAATTTTATTTTTACCTACACAGTTAGACTGAACCTTAAAACTAGTAATCTGTTGGAATCACAACAAATACAAACATTGATCCGACCGGTCTAACGTTTACCGGGTAAAAATCCATTCAGTCAAATGTTTGTCGGGAAACAGTTCATTCAGTCTTATTTAGAAAAATACCTACATTTTTCGGGAATCCGTTACGCGGCCAAACGATTTACAAACGCGTGTACGGGACCCACAAATAATCAATAAAATAAAGTAAAGATCTGAACGTCTGGTCGAAGCGACGCGTGCGTGACCCGAGAGCTGGTGGGTATCTGGCGCAGCGCATCAGCATTGCCATACAGGACGGCAATGCAGCCAGCGCGGCGTCTTGAAGACGCTTCTGACTGGTGATTTGATTTGATTTGATTTGATTTAGTTCTAATTTGTTGTATTACTTGATTGTAATTTTCTTTGTTAATAAAGGCCATTGCCCTACCTTATAAAGTACCTATTATAGTTAAACATATTGCAAATAATCGTTAGATTTTTATCCACCTCCACCTCCACAGCCTATATTTGTCCACTGCTGGAGATTTGTATCACCTGGGCTAAAATAATGATGCCTTATATGTTATTTTTTGTGTTTTAAGTGCATCCCCAGTCTAAATTAATAAATAATCAACGGTGAGTTTAACTTTTCTCTTTCCTTTCTCCACTTCATTTTCGATAATAAACCATTAACCTGATTATACGCAGATAATCTTTATCGGTTCCATGCGAAATTTTATAGATCTCTATCAAAAGTTATCTGATTTTATATAACACGCTGTAAATTAACTGACTGGGGTTCAAGACCTCCTTTGTTTACCGATTATTTTATCAGTACATTCAGTCACATGAGCGGTATTCGATAAAGGATAACCTACTTTAACTTGTATAAATAATGGGTACTTAACTGAGACTCCCACAGTTTTGGTTTATCAAAGTGCTTTTGAATAGGTTAACTAAAAAGAATTTCTATAACTAAAATGAGATTAATCTCGGGACAAGAGAAAGATGGCGGGACGGCCTCAGCGGAGTCTGCGCTCATGAGAGGTAGGAGACCTTGATAAACTTTGATCTTTTATCTGACTGCGAAAATGATTGAGGCGAATCGAACTCGGCCAATTTAATATAACAATTTTGTTTTTAAATCATTGTACTTCTAATAATTTTGTATGTAGCTACCTATATCGCAAAAATTTACGAACTAGCCGGGACTTAATCCGCAACCTTTCACTCAGTAGTACCTACAGGAATGCGCTAACCAATTGCAGTTCCAGGTCACTGACACCTGACTAGTCGAAAATCGTTAGGACTTTCTACGAACTCAAGCGCCGTTTGCTCCACCTACAGGGGAAACACTAAAGTTCATACAATCATGTTCAAAGACACTAACAAGACTGTGTAATTCTTTGAGCTATGCCGATAACTTTGGTTCTCTGTTGGATGTATTCGTTACGAATTATATCCTTCAGAGAAACTCCGAGCATAGATCGCTGAGCTACTTTGAACTGGTGGACCAACCCTACCGTGAGTTGCCACGTCTCAGCTCCGTAGGTCATGACATTACGGTTAAAACGGCTCTGCCCTGAATTAACAATGGGTGTGAGAATAGGCGATCGGTCTTTAGTAACTCATTGGGTTCCAAACGTGCTTATGAATTTTTTAGCAAAGGTGATTTATAAAAATATTTAGGAATAAAGACCTGGCATCTTCACGAACGGGTTTGTGATGATGGCAGAACCTCCAGTTCACGTGCTGTCAGTGAATTACCAATAACCCTATATACTAACGCTGTGGGTAAATACTATCTAAAACAAAAAAACCATTAAACTTACTCAGTTTAGGTACTAGATATTAATATTTTAATAAGTATAGTCCTAGTACATCTTTACTTGCACAATACTTGTTTAATCGGTGATTCATAGATTATAATATCTGTTTTTTTTATGTTTGTGTTACAACTACCTATATGTTTGTCCAGTAACATTACCGGTAATCTTATTAACTTCGGTTGCAAATATGGGTAGGTAAATTAAGTACCCTTATTATCTTAGTAAGCGCCATACATCTATATTATATATTATTTTAAATTTAATGAATCGTACCATTGACTCACAAGTCTCAAGTCACAGGGAACAATTAGTCAAATCAAATACTTAGATTTATACAAATATTCAAGAAGCTCATAAAATACAAACATAGAAAATAAACCACAACATTTCTTTTTTTTAGATAAGTTAGTGTACCTGCGGAAGCATTATCAATAATGTAATGTGAAAATTCAAATGTTAATGTCACATTAAATGACAATCATCAAACAAAATATCTACCATGCAAAGGGTTTTCTTTTTTCATTGGCCATACCCTACCCTACCTACATATAAACAACCACTTTCAGACTTTCCAACTCTAATTAATGATTATATATCGCGTACCTTGTGTTATTAAACATACCGTACATCAATGGAAACTTAGGGGAAATAACAACACAAGGTACCATCGACCTGAGTAAAAAAAGGGAGATGAGGTACTAGCTTCTCGAAAGTGGAAGGCTCAAATTAGGAGCAATTAGGTCCACTCACCTCAGTCATAGTCGGACCGGAATTCGAGTTAGGTACGCGTGCTTGCTACGACGCACTTTAGTGTGATTTATTGACTAAAAGACTACAGCAATGCCCTCGTGTTTGTTTATTATAATTATTGCACAAGATTGGAAATGTAACTGTGAGCGAGTGTTTGCGTGTAGTTGTAGCACAGGCCAATTGTTGAGCAAGCGCTGGGAGAACGTACCACATCTACAGATTTTACTTAGATCTATGCATGGTACGCGATAAATACCCTATAAATAATCATTAATTATAATCATTAACAAATCACAAAAGCTTAAAAAGTCTTATTTCTTACTCTACACAGTTATACTACGTTACTAGCCAAACTCGTTAGGGAATGTTTGAAAACTAACCACGACACAAAAAACGAAAACTTACTTGCTTGGCGTCCAGTTTCAGATATAATTTTAAGCAATATTACGTACGCGGCAACAGAGTGATGTTTAGGTTAAGTATGGACGAATTCTTTATATTCCTCATCGAGTTCGGTTGGTGTCCTATACACTAACATATAGTAATTTATTCTGTTTCATACGAACCCATTTTCAGTAACGACCTGAAATCAGTACTTTCATAGAATATGCGGCTAATTACCCTAGTTCATACGCAGTGGAGGCGACATAAATCAAACCAGCAGTGCAGTGAATATAATGACGCGGTTGATTAGTTTGTTCAGAATAGGAACTTTATTACTTTTCAAATAGGTAAGCGATCCCATTTTGTTTTTGGTATACTGGAGGCCTGGATTTGTGACGTTGGCGTGGATAATTGTACCTATGTAAAAACCAAAGACCAAGCGCGCCAACTATTAATTTTTTTCCTAAACATACCTACGTCACTATACCAGAGAATATAAAAATAATACTAACGTATAGAATGGAGGACACTTCTCACCTCCCACCTGGCGGAGCTACCTCACGCCGCCGCGTCCTAGTCGAGTTTTATTGCGGTCCAAATGCAAGGGACGTACGGCGCACGCAGATGGCATGGGTAATGATTTTGACTGGCGACGCCGATGGTGTTCGATATTTTGTTTGTTTCATCAAGGACATACGAAATTTATCTGCTTTGTAGTTATATTTCACCTTTTGTGAGAGGAAAAAACAATAATGTATTTGATTTATTTCGAAACTATCTCACTCGCAAAATATTGTCATAAAGTGACCCTAGGTGTCTCACACACAGTTGCACGTGGAGCGCAACACAGTTGCCCATGTACATAGTATGTGCGAGTTTTGTATGGAGAAATGGTCGAGTACTTCAAGCGCAATCAATCTGAATGGGATATCAGTTATTTAAGAAGAACTAATCGATATTAGCCGTGATATCTTCAGATTCTGTGGTTCATGCACATGCCAATTTGAAACCCAAAAACCTTTTTTTGGTTTCTTATATGAATAGAACATCCTGATACCTACGTCGTTTCATCAAGGGACAATGTTCCTAAGCTCCAACTTTGCATCGCCTCGAAACAAAGGACCTCCGAGACCTTTGAAATTATGCTTTGATGTCGTCACGTCATCTTGAATCACAAAACGGGAGTTTTTTCCTTTGTTTCTGAAGTAAAATAACATAACATTTGACAACTTCTTGCGGGTTCGATTCCCGCCTTGGGAATATAAAAGATTTTTCTACGATCTGCAGATATTGCTACTGCCCGCGGCTATACACGCGTTTTTCCAAGATAAAAAGTAATACAGACTCGGTTACTGTGGTAAAACTTAATTTATATTCTATTTGCAATACTTTTTCAAGTACTTAATCAAGTAGAATAATCTTGCATTATCGATTATAGATATTTATCGAGTCGACACTCGATAAATATCGAAGCTCTCGTCTCCTAGTCCCGATATTTCTCGAGTAGACAGATTTGCATCACTATTTTGTAAAAAGAAACAGAGTCCATTAAATATTGCATTAATTATAGAAAATTAAAAATTAAAATATTTTTTCTTGAACCACAATAATTAGCGGTGTTTAATAAAATTTAAAACTGAATTCAAATTCCTGAATAATATATGGTTGGAGTCGTTTTAAACCAGGAACATTTCGATAGCGCTATCAAGTTTTTCTAGTTGCGAAATCTAGTTATTAAATCTAGTTTAATTGAAGACACGTGGATTAAATGAAGAGAAGAAAGTCGGACTCACCATTGTGAGTCTACAAAGTCACGTCTAAGCCAATGTCGGCGACATAGCCCGGGGCGGCTTGATGCGACATTTCAGTTTATGAATATCGTAGGTAGCCGACAGTATCATGCCAATTTATCAGTGACCCGCCGCCGACAAACAATCTTACACATCTCCTATTTGTACACAATACCTAAATGTCGTTTGTTTTTTTCTATTCGTTTAAGTCAGAGTGAGAAGAAATACTGCTTAGCAACATACTAGGGTAGGTATATCCGTGAACGAACGCAGCGGAACCATGTAAAAATAAATACTTATGCCACATGTCTGGTACAATCCAACGGTTGTCAAATGGGAATTGATTTATCAAATTAATGCTCAACCGCGCGTGATTCAGTTCGAAATAATCCTGAACGCTCGCGGATTTTACGTGATATATACTTTATTTAGCACTAGCCAACATCGATAGTTTATTCCTTCCTTCTTATTCAACCTCATCAATAGAGGGGCCCAATTCTGCTAACCAATCACTTTACCATGACAATGATATCGTCGCAGAATCGTCACGTAGAATCCTTCGATTAATTTGAACTTTAGATAGTGCGTGCGGTGCTATTTGCACGGATAAATTGATAGAATGGTCTCAAACTTGACACTTTTGACGTGCGTCCCCCATCTGCATTTTATTTTATCTAAGGTAGAATACTTAATTTATACGTGTCATTCTGTGACGATACCATTGTCATAGTTATGTGACTAGTTTTGCAGAATAGGACCCCAGTTGGTTTATCTATTAAAGTCAACTGCACAAATTAAACCGTTACTGGGCGCCAAAGGCTACGCTGAACTGTATTCAAAACATAAGTAAAGTAATTTGCAAAACATTCACGAGTGTCGCATAATGTCGGCTTTGTGCCGGCTCTAATTAAACTGTCCACGTTTTGCGTTGCCCATTCTAAAGGTTAATTAACTAAAGAGGAAGGATATCCCAATTTTTGATTCGTAGAGATTTTATCCAAAAAGGTTTAAGGCAGTGTTCTCGGCTACAGCCAGTAGCGGGGCGGGTTAGTAGGCGGTTCTATCAGACTAAATCCAGGGGTGTTAAAACTGGATATTTTTACACAGCATCATGTGACTCCAAAGAAAGCAAAGATTGTGTTATGGGTACTAGATGACTGGTATACTATAATACACAACAATCCGGATACCTGCAGATCCTCCAAACATTCGTTCCGAGGCGTTCCGAGGCGGGAACCGAAACCGCGACCTCCGGCGTCGCAGACAGATCTTTAACCACTGCACCACTGATTTGTTCATTCGTTCCATAGACCTATTCATTCAAATTTCTATTTATATATTTAGTCGTATGAAAATATTAAAACTTAAGGCTTATAGAATAATCGTAGGGAGCCCAATTATTCTAAAAGTAGATATATTTTATACCTATGCATATATTTTCACCTCACCTTGTGAGTGAGGTGAAAATACGTTGGAATAAATATGTAAACTTCTAAATACCGGGTTTGAAAACTTATAATAAACACAAACACCACTAATGAAACAAACTCAAAGAAGGAACGAACCTTTGTGAAAGAACAATGTTAAAACTTATTACCTCACGAACCAAAACAAGCCAAATAATTTTATAATGTAACCTAAGATAAAAAAAAAACATCAAGTTCTTTAATGTAGGTATCGCTAGGTTTTTTTATATAACCAAAGCGAAATATATATTTTTATAAAAGCAATTAATTATGTACCTAACCTACCAAACTCGAACAAAAACAAAAGTTCATCGCACGAACAAAGGAAATTCATCATACTCGTAGTAAAAGAAAGTCAAAGATTTAGCTAATCCAATAAGGACTCTAACTGCAGACTTAGCGACATTTCAGGCAAGTTGGCAGGTACTCAGACACATGCCATATTCAAGATAATGATGACACGAGACAACGCTCGTAAACATTTAGTAGGGCCACCAAACACACTTGCTACGTCTCGTAGGCATGACACACGCCTGCTACGTAACTGCTACGGGCGTGAACACATTCACTGGCCTGCCTCTGGCTGCGGCAGGCAAGAAGAAGAAGAAGAACCCTAAGAAGAAGGCTGGAAGTGGCTGAGCGCTTAGGTACCTCGAAATCTTTCCCTCATCTGGTTTCTCCGCAAGATAGAAAACATCCACGAAAGCAATTAGAATAACACAAAGGAAAATGATTACGCTATGCTTTGAATAAAAATAAGACCCAATCTTTTTAATTACTCGTATTCTTAATTTTGAACAATTTCTACTAATTTAGGCTATATCTAGTTACGAAAGGTAGGTACTTCGATAGATTTGCGTAAGAATCAGCACGCACACAGTGCTACCAGAGATGACGTCACGGGGGAAAGGGATTGCTGTATCGGAATAAGCAAGGTGTGATAGGGAAGGAATATAGGCCAACGGCCTTCCCTCTGGAACAGCGGCAAGGCACCTACGGCAGCTTAGGCTTAATAGGGTCGCTCGCTTAGATAATAAATAATGTTGTATTTGTATACAACTACAAATATACCTCTCAAATTATGTTATATATATGTATGTGCACGATTATAAATATACCTCTCAAATTATGTTATATATATGTGCACGATTATAAATAAGAAGGTAGGTATATATATTTCTAAGAAGGTATTTTCTATATTCATCACACCTTTAAATTCCGTTATTCAGTTTAACGACATCGCCTAACAGTATTAATAAGCCGTTAAGGTTATATTGCCCTATAGACCGCAATTTTGTTTTACGGCGCATGTTCGCCTTTTGGTAGCTCAATGGCTAACCCATTTTATGTGAGTATTTCAATCAGGCAAGTGGAATTTAGCGCGTATTACTTTTTTCAGTAGTATGTGTCAATAACTATTTTAGTGCTTTTTATACACTTTTATTTTTGTTTTCAAATATTTGACTCATCTTCGCTGAAATCGTTAAATTGCCTTAGCAGCTAAGAAATTATTGAGCAAATTTCACTTTTATTTTTTGATCGTGATTAGACCTTCGTTTGACCACAATACTGATGTGGCAGAAGATGTATCGCGAATGTCTAGAAAAATTATACGATGAATGACCTAACTCAAATTAGGTTTGGCATTAGACAATTAAAAAAATATTAGTCAGAGGCTATAATTATTATGAAACAGCCAAAGTTATAACAAAATGCAAACTTACAATCTAAAAACGATAGCAAAAGTAAATGTTATTATAATTGCTAAATTATGTTTATATATATGTATATATATATACAAGCTAAAAGAAGAAAGACAATTGGTATAATTTCAGATAATAACAGAATAAAACAATTACAACTAGTATATACACTTAATATCTATTTCTTAAAAATCTAAGCCGTCACCAGAAGGCAGAGTGCCCAGAATGCTGGCAGCATTACCACGTTGAATGGCAATGCTAATTCGTTGACCGAAATAGAAGCCAGCATTCCGATCACCTGTCGACTCTACAAGAAGTTTGGTAATATCTTTATAAATGGCGTGTGCTCCAGGTCCCCAAGGACCAAGGGTTTCAACCCCAAACGGCTCAAATAGGTAACCTCGGTCAAGATTAGCGTATACATATATATCTTTATATATATATATCTTTATTAACAAAGAAAATTACAATCAAATAATAAAAACAAATTAGAACTAGTATTTACAAGTGAAATAATTGAGCTTACTGCAGTCTGTTGCAAACAATCTACAGGTAGCTCAACTGATCCATATCAGTACCAGTCGGAAGCGTGCCCAAGACGGTGGCTGCATTGCCCCGCTGTATGGCAAAGCTGATGCGCTGCGCCAGGTACTCACAATCTCTCGGGTCACGCGTCGCTTCGACCTGAAGCTCTAAATTGCCTAAATTGTATTTCTTTTCTTTTTTATAATTTTTATTTATATATATAAAAAGAATATTTTTTTTTTATAACATATACAAAAATTTTATTAGACTCGTTCGTTATTGCATAGCTCAATAAACATCAGCCGTGTCTTTACATCAGGTGGCATATTTGTCAGATAAAATTAACTTTTATCTATAATTAATTATCTGATAAGATTAACTATTAATCACACGCGTGCGCGTACGTTCACTCATTTCCATTATGTAACCTCAAGATGGTAACATTATGTAACCCATTCCCGTATGTAGCCCATATAACACTGGACATTTTCACAAATCATCATCTGACCGCTAAATAAGCAGAGCATGTGTTATCGGCACCAGATGACTGATATACATAATGGTCCCACTCCAGGACAATCAGACGTACTGCGTATTACCTCTCTTCATCTTGTGGGTATTTATTCCAGTCGTGCTTCGCGATTCTCACTGATAAGGATTGGAAATCGCTGCCTGCCTCTGTTTTTTCCAGCCAACTACAACCTTGGCCTTTTCAAGACAAAAGTAAACATGTCTTCTAGGCCTTAATGATACATAGTCGGCATTCGAAAGCCATCACCGCACGCAACGTCACTTACAGTCAAGTGACGTTGCGTGCGGTCAAGTGAATGTCTATTATGAAAAAAAAACGAGAAACCTACATAAGAGGAGCAAATAATTGAGACCATCACTCCTCCACCTCCACAGCCTATATTGGTCCAATGCTGGATCTAGGCTTCCCCCTGATAAGTGCCTTGTTGGCTTTAATCTCACGGGGGGTAATGCCCATAATCCCCACGCTGGGCATGGGGGTTGGGGATCACAGTTCGGTGGTAAAATTTTTCTGCAGGGGACCAAACCATCACTCACTTTTCTTTAATTGAAACACTCCTAAAGTTCGATGTTGAATCGTAATTTCCAAAATTCGCAATAATGTTTGACAAATAAATAAATGTTACATAAAAAGGAAATCTTGTTTCATTTTCATTTGGAAATCTAATCTCGAAATTCAATTTGTTTAGGGCCAGAGGTGTTATTTTACAAGAAAATTAATAGCTTTCGTAAATTCGACGGAAAATTGTCCATTAAAATTACAAACCCAAGAAACTCATCGTAAGACCTTAGAATGAAAAATTTTGTTTCTTTCCATACATGTAGCGCCTAGCAGCATCCAATATGTTCTGTTACAGCTAATACAGCATTACTAAAAAAAAGTTATTGAGGCATGGCGCCAAAATTCTTTAATAAACTGCCTAACAAACTTCATAAATTTTTAACGGCAAAATGCTTGTATCATTTAAACGAATTTTTATTAGATAAGGAAATTATTTTTTTATAATTTAATCATTTTTTCTCTCTCGTGACTACTTTTAAAGTTTTAAATGTTTTATTTAGTAATATAATGAATGATTAGATGTCGACATGATGTTAATTAATTATTTTTTATGAGTATTAGTGTGTTTTTTCTAATATATAAATCTACTATGTTATTAAGTGAAAATGTACAGTGACCCTAGAAAAACTAATTTGCATGCCTAGACCAAGGTAATACACGCATGTACGGTACCCATCTACCCTATAAATAAGACCATTGTGACCCAAATGTGCAAATAAATGATCTGTAATCTGTAATCTTGCAGTGCCCCTACCGGATAGAGCAACTAGGTACTTCTCGTAGTATGACGGCGATCCAATACTTTCTCAGAACGTGGTTTAGTTTTCGAATGATTTTGAGTGACTTCTTGCATTTTAGCCATCGATCAAGTTAGCCGCCGGCCCCCGCTAGGCGGCGGATACCTTACATTTTTTTTCGATCAAGGTATCTGCCGACCTTCGCTAGGCGGCGGATTCCAAAAATTTTAGCAGTATACAATTTTGACAACTCAGACAACTCTGTAATAAGCACATTCATTCTAGCCATTCCGATCGATGTAATTTTAAGTTAACAGATCCCGCTCGGTGCATATGACGCAGATTAACATAAATGAAGACGGCAGACGAATTTTTGCGCGAAAACTCAGTGAGAATGTGCTGTGGTTCGCCTTTTCATGGCAATCATAGTGGGTAGAATAGCAAGGATTCAAGATTAAAGCATAAAGAACATTTTTATTTTATGATAATATAATGTTATAATGCTTATATAATGTTTTTTTTTCTTTTCAGGTAATATAAACCGGAACAAGCATTCGCGTCAACAATCGGTGAAAAACCCTCCAGCTTTTGTAAGTTCAAATGAATATCTAATAGCCTACGAACCAACGAACGAACACATTTGAATCTGTAATTTTTCAGACTAAACAGAAACCATATGTAACTGTGAGTTAATTCGGTACACTAACTTATCATTGTACAGGTAGATTACATTCGGAATGTATTTAAAAAACATACTCTGAACAAAATATACCTACTTAATTTAAAAAAGTTTTAGAAATTAAGGTGGGTAAGGTACGGTTTGAGGTAAGAAAGAAATAAGAACTGAAAATACTTGATCTAGACAATAAAACTTAAACTATTAACCAGTATGCATATAATATTATGTAATAT
Organism: Eupithecia inturbata; assembly: GCA_963662085.1. Classification (NCBI taxonomy): domain Eukaryota; kingdom Metazoa; phylum Arthropoda; class Insecta; order Lepidoptera; family Geometridae; genus Eupithecia; species Eupithecia inturbata. Next base: position 12,904,675 of record OY759177.1, on the reverse strand, counting down.
AAGCCTTTGTCTTGCCTTTAGCTGACGATTTGTTCTACCGGAAATCGTTTTTCAGATCCACGCGATGCAGGCTACGCCTAGTGCGCGGATCGTTAGATATTTTATTATTTTGAATATTACACCATATCTTCTTAAACTTGTATTACATTAGGATATCTTTAGTTTTTAGACACCTTCTGTTTAGTTGTATAGGATTGAGTCGTAATAAACAATTTTTTAATTATTTTCTTTCTAATTTTTTTATACCTACTTTAGGACACAAAAATTTTTAGGTTCAAGGATTTTATATTATGTATCGTTTAATACAATCTAAATCCAGGCAAAATTTGTCTTTTTCATTTTTGTTTTTACTCTATTGTAGCTTCCAGTAGCAAGTGAAAAGGCTGTGAATATTTAATAGCTAAAAATGGTCGAGTCAAAAAGACCACCCACTTGATATTAATTTTAATGAAACTGTTTTCAGTACAACCAAAATTTTTCACGAAAAGCTTTTTGTAACTGTCAAAATGTACCACAGTAACTAAAAAATCAAGAACCACGTACTTGTTATTACACAGCATCATCTACTATGTAAGGGACCTTACATAGTACAAATACAAAACGTTTATTTCAGAAATATGTGTAACAACGCAGTTGGAACACTGTCTTCTGTGGTAAAGTGTAGCTGTGTTACAGGCGAACAGCTGCTTCCCATAAGTACTTGACATATTTATCTTAATATTAACTTAACTATTATTATAGGTAAGTTAATATTAAGGAGATTAAATGGTTAATTAAATGGTAATATCTTAAGAGTAACAGTTAGCTATGGTCTATCTTAAATTTGGATCGTCGATATTAACTTCGTTAGAGTTTTAAAATTCTAAAAATATTTGTCCTTGACGTGAACGTACAAAATAACTCTCTGCACACACACTTGTGAACAAAATGTTAACTGAAACACTATAGGCATTACAGACAAAGTGTAAGCTGAAAGATATTACAGACAAATAAATTAAATCAGAGCTCCCTTGCCGTATTCTTCCACGTCACGAGCAGGGTGAATATTTAACAGCAGTGTACGCTTCGGAAATCTTCAAGTTTCATATTTGAAGATGTTTAATCTACTAACGGCTACTGTGTTACTGGGTCAGCAAATTTAACCCTAGCCCTATCTAATTTTAATTTTCTTTATTCAGGACTAAAAACAATTGTACAATGCAGATTTATTATATAATGTACTTATTCTATGTGTTTCTAAATGTACAACCAATCACATTATCCACAGACCACTACAGAAGTTTTACTTACTACATAGTTGTTTGTTGTATAAAGGTAGCTTGATGGTTATATTAATGCTTATTTATTTATCTAGTGATGCTTCGGTGAAATGGTTCTTTAACAGGTTAAATTTAGACTCGCATTTTAATGCGTAGCGCACTATGTAGCTTTTTAGTCTTCAAGTACCTACTATATCTAATATATTATATAGCATAAACTTTTCATACTTTGGGGTCCATCTTTATCAATTTATTTATATTAATATTTTAATAACTTTATCATAACTAATTATTAAAAATTCGAAAGTAACAGACAGAGTTCTGTCTGTTACCTCTTCACGCCTGAACGGCTGATCGGATCTCAATTAAATTTGGCAGGGAGGTAAATGATATCCTGGGGACTGATATAGTTAAAAAGGGCGTGCAAAGCCGCGGGCAGCAGCTAGTATTATATAAAATATGATACAATCTTTGCCCGATTTTAATATCCACTCTATACAGTCTTTTGTTCTGTGGCAAAACGTGGATGAATGGCATGGCTCGTCATTTTGAGAACACCTTATTTAAACAAAGCGGTCTTCATTCACATACCCTCTCGTTGCCTCCGTCCTTGGATATAATTTAGTGCATCACCGACAAGCGAGCATTCTGCATATTTTATGGCCGGCCGTTTATACAGAATATTTGATGGCAACACTGTTTTATACTAGATCGAGTTAAATAAACCTGCATTATAAATTTGCCTCTCTCCGGATGGTTTATGAGCGTGAATTGATTAAGTTCTGCTTATTTGTGCAGTTTGTTAGAAAAAATCGTTGTTTGTGTTTGTGAAATACTAAATTAGGTGTAAATAAAACCTGAATAACGTTCAATTCTGAGAACTCTGTTTGAACTTGACTAATGACCTAAGAAAACTCATAGTCCTAACGTTGTTATATCTAACTATTTCATTTTTGTACTTTTTGTCCTAACATCTGCAAAATCGTGGTTACTTGCCATTTGTCAACCTTTTCATCTCGCAACACTTATAAATCAACTGAATAAAAGTATTACATTATTATAAAATAAAATAAAAATAAATATTGCTGGACAATCCACCCAGCATCATCAAGGCCCAAGCTAAGCAGAGCTTGTGTTCTATGGGTACTAGATGACCGATTGATAAACTTAATACAATACATTACCTACCTACATAGATATTTTAAATTAAACACAGAAAATACCCAGCACAACCAGAACAAATATTTGCAGATCGTACAAACATTTGTCCCGAGGCGAGAAACGAACCCGCAACCCCCTGCGTCGCAGGCGGACCTTCGCCCGCCGTGCCAGTTGGGTCGTCGATAGACAGCATAAAGACAGACTTATACCTTACATAGTCACTCATTTAGCACTGGGTAGGTACATAGGTTTATTTTGAAGGATTTACAATGAGGTCAAATTATCTTAAAACTCCACAGCTGTTCTAGGTTGCACAAGGCAAAAGCGATGATAGCTCAATCATTTAAGTTAATTTCTGCAAAGTCGTTAAAAACTTTGTATTCAATTAGATATAATTTCGCGCAATTCACGCCATTTACATTGGATTAACGATCACTGGAAAAGATAACGACTGCCTCACGAAATTTCAATAGACTGCTTCCACACACAGAAAAGGGTTCTGACTTTCTATAGGAGTAGTCAGCAACGAAAGAAAAAGATAAGATAAATACATTTATTTTACCCAAAAGCACATGATCAAAAACAACGAAAAAAGTGCATACAGTAATATTAAGAAGTAATACTATTACTTAGTACATCTAACAATTTTTAATATACTTAAATAAGCATTATAAAAAACTGCAACCTGCTGTGGTAGGGCCACAGCAGGTTGCAGTATTAGGCATTTGCCAAATACTGCGTTGGTTTTCAGTTAGGGCCCTTACGGAGTGACGGCAAAAAGTCCATATAAGCCGATTGCTAAGTACCTACCTAATAGATTGAGGCTTTGGCATTGTTCCTTTTGAGAGTCATCAATGTCATCATAGATATATTTTAAGTGAATGTACTAGTTATTTAGGTGAAACTTAAAATAGTTCAGTGTCAAGGACAATTTTAACATTGACAGGTATTTAAGTGAAACTAACTTTATTATCAAAGAAAATTACAAAAACCGAAAACAAATTGCAAATACTTACAGTTCCGTTATCTGCAGAGGTTAATCGTTAATCCTCTAGATTGCTTGCAACAGGCAAGCAATCTAGAAGATAAACGTATTTCAGTTGCCAAAGGAACATTGCAATATGATGCGATTTGTAGCTTTCAAATAGGTAGGGTAGTCTGGATTGACGCCCCAGGAGGGATACGTGCCCCCACAGAAATATAGTGCGTGCCTCGATGCTAAAACTTTTCTGAACATTGGAATCAAGTTTTGATAGGCGCAATACACAGCCAGGAAAAGCAGCTAAATATTTAGCCAAAGCAATACTTGATTGTGATTTTCAGATTGGCAGTGGGGTATCTAGTACTACAGCGGCGACTATCCCTAATAATCCGGCCACACGCTCCGTCTTGCCTGCCTTACCACAATCCATCTGCACAATTCAACTGCGCAGTCCAATCTTAAGCATGTCAACGATTGCGCAAGCTGACCTCTCGGCGTCTTCACGCACGTTCTTACGTGCGCAAACTGGTTTGTGCAGGCATGCTCGCAAGTAAGACGGAGCGTGTGGCAGGTCTAAAAGGGTCAATTTAAACCAGAATGGCAGCGACGAGGCTGCAGCACTACGGGCTGGTCCGCTGACAATAAGCTTTTTGGGCTTTTGAGCGATACTTGTGTTTTATGTATGTGGACAAAGTTTATAATATTTTGACCCCGGTTTGACAAAGGCTCCGGCCGCTGGCATTCCGGTGTGAAATGGGCCTAAGCATAACTACCTTTCAAGAGAGATTAATCACAAGGTGCGAACTAATGTTTGACTGTATCAGCACAAGTTAGTTTCGACTAATGGCTCTTTGATCACATGAGAATTCAACTAATGGCATTAGTTATACAAGGTGTCACGTTATTGGTGTACTAAGCCGAAAGGGGGTTATTGTGCATCCTATACCCAATTGATCCGCATGGTTGATTTTCAGAAATACATTGATTGAAGTTTTCATAGTAAAAAAAACTGTATTCGTTTCCGACTGGTATTGATTGATATGGATCAGTTGAGCTACCTGTAGATTGTTTGCAACAGTCTGCAGGTAGCTCAATTGTTTCAATTGTAAATACTAGTTCTAATTTATTATTATATGATTGTAATTTTTAAATAAAATAATCTCAATTTCATATGAAAAAGTTGAATAACGCAAAATGTAGAAATTTTAATTATAACAAGCCCCTAACTTTTATAATCCTTCGAAGATTTCTTAGGATTTGCAGGACCGCTCATCAATCTTCTCATCGCAACGAACAAAAACGTTGCGTCTTTCGCAACTATTCAACGTCATTTAGTTTATTGGTCCACCACACCACACCACAAAGACTTATTTATATTACACTTCTATTTTAGGGGCGAATACTAGTAGCTAAGTAGTGGCGACACATCGTGAGGCGAATCACAACAGCCCTCCAACGATTAACACGACATGATGACCACGACCGGTCTGACAAGAGTGTCACGAAAAAGAAGGATTAGTGGTTACTTCGAGAAACTTATTTATTTAAATGCTGGTACTTCTTCTTTGAACCTTAACCTCTCTGACAGGTTGACGGACATGGGACGGTGCATCGCATCGCAGACCACCAATAGTCAGTGTGCACTGAAATACAAAAGTTATTTGACAATGACTGCTTTATTATTATTTTCTATTATACAGTCATTTTATGAAAATCAGTGAATGTCCGCAAGAAATCATCTAAAAGCTCTCTAAAAATAAGCACTTCCTTTTAATTTTTTCATTATTTATTATGAGCAAGTACATTCTTTTTGCACAAAACAGCAACAGCCAAAAAAACTAATAGTTTTTTGACAAGCTCGGTCATTTACTCCGGTTGTAATCGTCTTTATAGACGACATTCGACGTGCCATAGACAGCAAAAAGCTTACCCTCATCAGTCTTCTCGACTTCAGCAACGCATTTAACTGAGTCAACCACGACTTACTCTTGGCTGTGCTGCGCTCCTTAAACCTCTCTCCAGACAGTATGAGCTCAAGTCAAGACTTATCTTATAATATATGTCTATATATATTATTGGTTCAAGTCTTATCTGAGAGAGCGCTCGCAGTGTGTCAAAATTAGCGACAGCGCCTCTAATTGGTGTCCAGTAGGCATGGAAGTCCCTCAAGGCAGTGTATTCTCACCACTCCTTTACTCCATTTTTATCAACACTCTAGTATTTAAAATCAGATTCTCATTATTTCATCTATACGCTGACGATGTCCAGCATTATCTCAGTTTAGATCCCAGTGATCCCAGTGATTGATGACCTTAGCGCGATTCATCAATGGACTCAGGAGTATGGGCTCTCTATAAATCCTACTATGGTTTAGGTAATGATCGTTCGTAGTAACTACTTTATATCCAGACGAAACGTAACATCATTAACACCCGTAAAATACAACAACTTTCCGCTACAGTACTGCACGTAGGTCAAAAATCTTGCCATGTATATTACCAGCAATCTACTAGGATGACACTGGTTAACGCGTTGCTCTTACCTATTCTAGATTATGCAGATGTGTGCTATCCTGACTGGAGAGACTACAAAACCATTGCATCCGCATTTCGTCTTTGGGTTGCGAAAATACGATCACTTATCAGTCTTCTGCACCCAACTGAAGTGCCTAAATATTAGAAAACGTCGAGATCTGCACACATTATGCCTTCTTTAACCCACCCCTTCCCCTATCTCCAAACACCCCCCCCCCCCTGTCCCTTTGTAACCCACTATCCCCAAACTATCTCTCCGAATCCTTCAGCCCACTTTACGGACCCGGGCGCACTGCGCGGCACTCGAAACGACTGCAGCCCATCGAATTTCACGAGGCATCCCCAATAAATATGTCTTCAGATCTAGAGTCTTCATCCACTTTCTTTTGCAAGAATAATTCAGTACGTAATTATATATATATGTATATATATATTTATTATTGTGTATGTATACTTATGTAAGTACCTATTACTGTTAGATAAAATGATAGATAAGGATAAAAATGTTTATTTCATCTTATGTAACACATCAGCTTTTCTAAAATATAAGTACAGGTTTCGATAGTTTGTCCCTGATGTGTGAAAAAGACCCAATTATAAGGCATCGCTAGTGAGTTCCTCGCTCTTACTAAGTAAAACTTGTATTAAGAAGCGAGGGCTCCTGCTCTGGCTAACTTAGGTTTTTGTACTAACATGGTGTACATACAAAACGGTAATAAAAAAAAAAAAAAAAAAAATATTTCTTTAACTTAATCTATATACATCTTTAATTACTTTGGAAACCTCCTTTTAAGTATAGAGATACCTGTGTTAGGAGGTTTCGCTCCTGCCTTATGGAAAATCACTCCAACAGATTAAGTTAATTTAATGTAGGTATTATACATAACTTATGCTCTATAAAAACTAAAACTAAAATCCAATTACCTAATGTTGCCGTTTATTTCATTGTCTTGTGTACGTGGGTGTAGTGTGCGGAGATGGGTCAATTTACTATAAAAACCAAAAAAATATATCTAATTTAATTTATACAAAAATAATACTACTGATTAGTCTACAAATGGAAAAAAGGTATCTTAAGTTACTGGGTAGATATTATGTGTATGAGGGGTTAAGGATTAAGCGGTAATAATAATAAATAATGCTGGACAATGTACACAGCATTATCTAGCCCCAAGCTAAGCATAGCTTGTGTTATGGGTACTAGATGACTGGTATACTTAATACAATACATTACATAGATAGATATCTTTATTATACATAGAAAATACCCAGAACATGTTATATGATATTCTAAGATATTCTGCGAAATAAGTTCTCTGTCTGATCGATCATAGGTTAGAGATTTAAGGTAATCGTTTAGCTTTGATTTACAATCATTATACGACAGGTCTTTTATAGAGACGTTTTTATTTATTTTGTAGTAGATATATGGGGCTAGAAAAGAGCTATGTCTTTGTGCAAAAGCAGTTGTTAGTACCTAATATATTTATTATGGTTATATGTGTATTTATTTATATGAATGTAAACACACGAATTGGTAATTGTACTTATTATTTTTCTCTTGTTTTTCTGTAAGTTTTATTATCTAGCACTACCTACCTATTGTTGTCCATTGTCTACACAAAGGTTAGCAGGTAGAGAATGCTATCAAGCATTATGCTCGCCTATGTACAACTGTTGTGCAATAAAGTATATTCTATCTATCTATATATCTATCTTTTTCAGCTTTTACGTACAAACTAGAGACAATTAATCTAATATGCTCTACTTTCTACTCGAGAGCCATCATCTTAGTTTCTGTTTTATTTGGTGAGCAATAAAGAGTATTGTATTGTATCTAATTCAGCCATACTTAAGCTTTATGTTATTGCCTAAAGCAACAGTCTTAGACGTCAAATTTGAGAGTCGGTGTGGTTCACGTAACGGTTCACACATTGCGGTATAAGGTTCGTTTAATTTATCTGACACTAGCTGCAGCCCGCGGCTTCGCACGCTTTTTTCCGGAATAAAAGGTAGCCTATGTCTGGCCTCGGGATACCATCTACCTCGCTGCCAAACTTCACCGAGATCCATTCAGCCGTTCTTGAGTTATAAATAGTGTTACTAACACAACTTTATTTTATATATATAGACTAGCTGCAGCCCGCGGCTTCGCACGCTTTTTTCCAGAATAAAAGGTAGCCTATGTCCGGCCCCGGGATACCATCTACCTCGCTGCCAAATTTCACCGAGATCCGTTCAGCCGTTCTTGAGTTATAAATAGTGTAACTAACACGACATTCTTTTATATACAGTGGTGGTCAACTAATTAGGGACATGCAAGATAGTGAAGAACAATAACCGGTTATGTACATACTAATATAAAACCCTATTGATTTCTCAGTAACTATTATTTGCATAATTTGGTCCGATTATTATGCTATAAATGGCTGTAAATAAAAGAATAAATAAATAGAAAAAAGTATTTAATATCAAAGGTTGAACATGTATTCAATTTTAAGGTATAATTCTGTAGCTGGACATTTAATTAAGGACAGTAAACTATAATGAAAAATAAAGTTAAACAAAACTAATAATCTGCAGTATTATAATATCTTTAACAGCTCCATTTTATTACGTGTAAAATCAGTACCCAGTAGCAAAACCTTTGTTAGTAATTACCGCTTGACACCGATGTGGCATAGACATTATCAGTTTCTGGCATGTTTCGACAGGAATGTTTGCCCATGCCTCACAAAAAGCTTCATTAAGTTCATCTAAAGTTGTGGTACGATAAGTGGCAACTTTTTTCTTGATTTCGTGCCAAAGGTGCTCGATTGGGTTAAGGTCCGGGCTATTTGCTGGCCAATCTGGCACCGATACTGACTGACTGGTAAGAAACGACTTGACTGAACGGGCGGTATGTTTCGGGTCGTTATCATGCTGAAACGGCCATATAATAGGGAGATGCTCCTTAGCATAGGGAAGCATCGTTTCCTCCAATATTGCCTTGTATTGATGTTGGTCTAAGTTACCCTGAACTTTCCTCACAGGTCCCACTCCATTTCCAGAAAATGAACCCCACATTTTAATGTTTCACCGCCATGTTTCACCTGCTTTTTGTGAATCTTGGATTCATTTCCGCTTTTACTGGACGCCGTACGTATTGCCTTCCATCTGAAGAAATCAAATTAACCTAGAGACAGAGAATAATACATGTTGCCATTGGGCGTAGGTCCAATGTCCATATGTATTTACGTGCAAACGCCAAACGAGCATTTCCATGTTCTTTCTTCAACAACGGTACTTTGCGAGCCACTCTTCCGAACAACCCTGCTTCTACCAGACGTCGTCGAACGGTCCTCGCTGAGACACCAGCTCTTTCGTCTGTCCCAAACACTTCGTGTTTAATTAAAATAGAGCCTAGAAACGGATCTTTCTTAGCTAACCTGGTTATCATTCTATCTTCTTGCGGAGTTGTTTTTCTCGATCTTTTTGTTCTGGGCACATTTAAAGCTGTGTTATTGCGTCTGACATGTTGCACTGCATTGTATACCATAGTTTTTGAACAATTTAAATGTTCTGCTACCCTTCTGTATGGCCAACCATGCTCGACAACAAACTTCATGATAATTTTTCGTAGTGTTGGATCGCAACTTTTATTTTTGCTCATTTTTCTTCAAAATATTTTTCAAAACTTAAAATAAATATCGGGATTGCCGCCAAAACTACCACGAAACAATAAGAGAAAAAGTAAAAATGTATTGATATAAAATTTTTTAAAATATAACGCAATATCTCAGTGTCCCTAATTAAATGGCCAGCCAGCATTATTTGAACAAATAGCACTATGATTATCTATCAGCTATACTGTAAAGAGGTTTAATGTTTAAGAAGTTGTTATTGTTTGTATAATCGGGCACATAAATGACTAATTATACTTACATGTAAGAGATATGGAATATGGTTTAGACTCGTTGGAAAATAAAAAATAAATTCACAATTCGGTTTAACCAAAGAGTGTCCCTAATTAGTTGACCACCACTGTATATAGAAGATTAGCTTCTACCCGCGACATCGTATACCTTTTACTAGAATAAAGATACCCTAATTCCCCCCTGGGGATACAACCATTTTGCCAAATTTCAGTAACATTCATAAGGGGGATTGACATAGTTGCTTTTGACTTGATAATGTTATATGAGACTTGTTAAAGAATAAATAGGTAAATCTCTTTCGTAAGCATTTAAATTAAATTTTCGTACATGGTGTTCTGCCAAATTTTTTTTTTTTAGGTAGATATCATTTATTGTCAAAGAGATTACATATTTTCAACCGACTTCAAAAAGGAGGAGGTTCTCAGATCGTCTGTATGTTTTTTTTAAATGTATGTATTTCACTTGATATCTCCGCTTATGATTAACCGATTTAACCATCGATAGAATCCTATCTCGATGGTTTTAACAGATTCTTTCACTATTGTATAGAGAATAATCCTGAGGTGGTCCCATAATCCAATGAGGGATTAATATTTATCCCGTTAAACTTAAAAAGCAACAATATTTTTGGAGAATCACGACTAGCTACAACAGTTTTAGTAATATCTTCGCCAATTGTTAAAAGATTTTGATGATTCTTTCGTTGTGGTATCAAAAATAATTTTAAGGTGGACCCTATAAGTTTGATTCTCAAGAAATTGCTATAAGCGCTATAAACCGTAGGTTTGTAAAAATTCATCACAATATGATAATTTTACTATCACCTAATGGTTTCCATAGCAACGCGCGTCAACAGTTTCATCCATGTGTCATCAAACTAAATTAGACTTGAATTTTAACTAGATGTCGCCAGTGTAAACTCAATTTTTTGCACGTGAACATAGACCTTCGGTCAGGGAAAGTAAGTGTAGGGTAATTTCGTTCGTCCGAGACATATGTAAATCAATATTATCTACCGGAATTTGAAGTCGGTTTATCGTCTTAAATCCTAAGATAGATTTACCTAGACACTAGTATTCTCTAGAAATAGCAAAAAGTATAGATAAGTTGTAAACACCGTAGGCAGTTACGCACACAATCTTCATTTTAAAACCTACAATCATGATGCTTTGATAAAGATCAATTACTGTTAGCTACATATATTTTGTACAGTACCTAGTGAGTATTTGTAGAACTACAAACTTGCCCAACCCATGCCCATCTATTTAGTAGTTTAAGGAAACATCCAAACTTCCGCCTTTATAATACTTATTGATAGATGCGAGACCAATTCACCCTAGGCCCCCGAACTACTTAAATTATGCTAAGTGGATTGTTTTTAGGGTTCCGAATCCAAGGAGTGGAAACGGAACCCTATTACTTAGCCTCCGCTGTCCGTCCATCAGTCTGTCAGAGGGCTCTCATGAACCAAGAGGTAGTAAGAGGTAGGCAGTTGAAATTTTCAGAAAATGTGCAGTTTTCTTGCCGCTATAACAACAAATAATTTAAATAACATACATCCAAATTAAAGGGGGCTTCCATACAAAAAACTTGTATTTTTTTGGCTATTTTTGCACTTCCTGTGTCAAGGCTGTATCTATCGAACCACAATAGGTAGACACATAAAACTTTCTATAAATAAGAAACACTTCAACTATAATAACAACAAATACAAATAAATAAAGAAATGAAAATTAGATGATCTTTGAAAAAGTTGCCTGACTTTTATGGTACGGAACCCTTCGTGTGCGAGTTGACTCGCACATGGCGGTTTATTTTACTATATTTGTTCAAGGTAATAAACTCAATCATATATCCGGTCATAAATTAATTGAATTAAAATAACGCTCCTAGCTGCAATAACAGATAATTATTATAATTTCATAATGGACAGTTAAGTCAAGAGAGTTCAGTAAACTTTTGTAACCAAACACTGGATTGCTTTTGAACATTGGCGTGGCAGGGTGCATGAAGTCTACATACTAAATTTGGCGGCCGCACTGTGTTGCTGACATTGGTGTGTAGAGTCTATTAATATTTAATATTACTAAAACGATATAGAGTAAAGAGCAGAGTGTTTTTATTCTATTAGGTCTACATTGATGGCCCAGGCTAACTCTACTTTCGAAAATCGCTACCACCACTTTAAGATGTCTATTCGGACTTAACTCTTAATACTAGAGGTACTTATTACAATCCACTTGCGAACAGAGTGCAATGGAACCATATCAAATTGAAACAGAGAATCTTGTCAAAGTACTAAATATCTGCCCGTTTTTGGCGGACATAAACTTTGACAAGATTTTATCTCAGACAACGCGCGAATTGTATTAGAAATGTGACGTACAATATTTTATAAGCCAAGCTGCAATTCATCGCGCGCGGATTATAACAACCTAACCTACCTATTTTATGGGTATAATTACTCGGGCTCAAAGATAGTCGACGGAACGTAGGCTACTACGATCTTTGCTCTGGCTCTTTACATAAAGGTGATTCTCTATCTTGTTCGGGCCACCTACTGGTTAATATTTTGAGAACCTAGGTATGATTTGTTATTATTTGTGTTTAGTCTGTTTTACTGTACATGCTTGTTTCTTTGTTTTCTTTTTAAGTTTCGTTTTATTGTTATAGTAATTTTTCTTTGTATAGTCGCGTACGTGACGTAACGTTATGGTTTCGACGGAAGATCAGCGTTGTAGTAGCTATAACCTATAGCTACCACAACATATGCTGAGACGAACGCCATTTTGTAGCTTTAAGGTATTTTATAAGTGTGTAATAGTATAATATAGTTTATATGGGTTTGGTAATTTAATTAGTTTCTGTACATGTTTTAATTCTTAGCTACAAATAAAGTATATCTTTCTTTCTTTCTTTCTTTCTATAACCATTTCTCTGCTCTACTCAAATACGATTTGAAAAACACCCGTTGCAAGATTTATTTAAAGCGCTACAAATACTTTCCCTGCCCCACGTATCTCAAATAGCCCACATTCCGTGCCGTTATTTGTTTGTAGATCTAGATGACTGTATTTTCCTCTCCTACAAACGTCCTTGGCGAACCCACCAGACTTGGCACAGTATATTCAAGGCAGCTGCGGCATTTGTCCAAAATTGATATTTACAAATGCGTTTTAGTAAATGTCCGAAACATCAGTAGAGAAAATATTAAAATTTAAATGTGACATTTCGGACAAAGTGTCCGAAGAAATAGTGTCCGAAATGTCGGCAAGCCAAAATTATTAACAGCTGTGGTAATAGATAAAATTGTAAAATAAAACTCAAATAGAAACAATTAATTGATGGCAGAATTGTGTGTTTTTTATTATAAAACTAGCAGACCCGGCAAACTTCACTCCGCCTCAGAATCGGAGATGGCAATGCATTCAATGATGGCAATGTATGAAAAAGGATTTTTCTTCATATTTTTTCCGTGAATTTTTGATATTTTTAATTAGATTATTCTGCTATTCGGGACGGACACAAGTCCAACAAATCAAATTACATTAAATCTGGTCCAGCCCTTATTGAGTTATATTATTATTATTTTCTGCAAAGAGGCGGAGGCAACGCCTGTCCATAGAAAGACAACAACGCCTGTCCATCTGCTAGGAGAGTGCGGAGCACTAATACAAAAACGTAGCATCCATCTGGGCAAGCACCTGCACAGCCCAGACGAGCTACGAGCCATCACCCCGAAGAAAATCCTACAGATATCTAAAAAATCTTATTTACATCATTTTCATAAATTGTACCTAGCCGTATCTTTGCTAACCGTAACCTATATCTGATAGCTATCCGAGTAAATATTGTTTGTTATAAATAATAGTTATTGTTATTGGATGTTATCTCTTACCGATGAAGATAATTTTATTCTCAGTAATGCACCTGTTTTTAATCAAGTTACGCACTCACAAATAAATAATATGAGAATGATACGTACTAAGAAATAATAGACCACCAAATGCGAGTCCATTCGCACACGAAGGGTTCCGTACCGTAAAAATCAGGCTACTTTTCAAAGAACATGAAATTTACACTTGATCGGATACCCGTTTAAATTTGAAACTTTGTTATATTTTTAGTAATTGTTGTTATTACAGTTAAAGTGTTACTTATAAGTTTCATGCATCTACGTATCAAGAGACGATCAAGAGACGTTCAAGAGATACAATGTTAACAAACAAAGAGCAAAAATTGCCAGTAAAAATCACGTTTTTTGTATGAAAAGCCCCTTTAATTTGGATATTTATTTTATGGTTATTATTTCATGTTATAGCGGCAAAAGAACTACACATTCTCTGAATATTTCTACTATTTACCTCTTACGGTTCATGAGATAGAGCCCTATGATAGAACGACGGGCGGACGGACAGCGGAGGCTTAGTAATAGGGTTCCGTTTTCACCCTTCGGGTACGGAACCCTAAAAACCATACATAGAGATAAAAGTGACGTGTTCTTTGAGAGTGCCGACGTGTCCACACTAATATATAAATTCGAAAGTAACTTTGTCTGTTTCACCCCTATACGGCTGGACGGATCTTAATGAATTTTGGCACGGAGGTAGGTGTTATCCCGGACACGGACATAGTCTACTTTTTATCTGGGAAAAGAGCGTGCGAAGTTGCGGGCAGCAGCTAGTATACATATAAATAATGCTTGGGCAAGGCATGTTCACTGAACTTGCTTCCTTCCTGAACTTTGTTAAGTAATGGGCGCTTGTGTGGCATTTGTGTATGAGGTTCTTTGCGAGTGGTTACCTAAGATATAGATACATAGATCAATTGATCTGATCTGTGGGAAATAAAATTCTTTAATTCTCACAGATCTGACTAGCGCAATTATAAAGTACGTTAGTAAACAGAAACAATAACATACTTAAAATCTAAGTAAAATGCCTGTAGGTACCTATGTGCTGCGGTACGTCAAAAAGTCAATGGTTCAGCGTAATATTTTGCTCAAGAAGCAATAACACTGATCCTAGTATTACCCAAACTTTGTGATCCAGCGAACCTAGTTTTAAGCTATGGGACGGGACCACTTAGATTACATAGGTACTGTTGCGTAAATTATATCTATGTAATATTTGGGTGAGTATGTATCTACTCAACCATATTTTTCAACATAGTTTTAGGATATGGCTTTAGTCGAAGTCTGTGAGACACTGTAGAAGTTTCATTACAATAACTATTCTAAATCATGACTGGAACAAGATGTCGAGACTAATCCATCGGTGGATTTGAAAACGAAACTAATTCATGGGTGGATCAGACGGAAAAAAGTGTGGAAACTGATCCATAAATGGATTAGCAAATTGGATCAGCCACTCTGGATCTTATTTGCATTCGTTTTGACAAACAATGTACCTACTTAAATGTTATGTCGTATTTTACATTATGTGACATAATCTAAAACAGTGAACTAAAACTTATTAACCACTTTGTCCAGCAGTGGTACAACATAGATAAAAAAAACTAGCTACCACCCTCGGCTCTTATGAAATAAAAAGTAGCCTGTGTTTTATTCCAGGTCTAGTACTACATCTATGCAAAACTTCAGCCTGATCCGTTTAGTAGTTTCGGCGTGAAGAGGTAAACAACATCCAAACATCAAAACTTTCGCATTTATTAATACTGTGATTTTGTAAACGTTTCATATTCCCCAACGAAGCACACGCTATACTTATCTACATGACTTTATAAAATCTCTAATCTTGGCTTTATAAAATCTCCCTGAAGCCAGTCTGCATACTACATATTCAGATATATATTTAACTAGATGTAGTACGTTTAAGTTAGTGATGCAACAAGAAGCCTAGTAAAATAAAGAAGGTTAGGCCCAGTATTTTGAAACTATGCTCCAGTCTATCTATGCTTAAGTCATGATGGCGGAAGACCAGCGTTTGATGCTAGCTTGCTAGTCATCCAACACATGCTAAGCCAGAGCCAATTTTGTAAACAGACTATGTGATCATTTGTTTTTTTCTCATTAATTAAGTTTTGTTTATAAGTATTATTTAGTTTGTGTTGTGTATTTTTAGTTCTGTTTATAAAATAAATATGTATGTTATTCTTTTTATTCTTCTTTTTAATGCTTCTGCCATAGAAAACCGTTACTCAAGCATAGGTCGATGACTGAGCAAGCCTTTATAATGCGGGCCTTAGACTTCTCTTTGCCAACATAATAATGTAAGTTGAACTGTGAGTTCTAATTATTAATTTCGTCGCATTCAAAATTATTATCTTCTTTTTCCCTTCAGTTTAATTAACTGGGAAAAGCTGTGAAAATATAGATACCTTTGTTAATAAATTTCATATCTTTGATAAGTTTATTTGGATAAATTGATAGCGTACTAAAAAAGTAAGGTACCTATCTAATCTTAATTATTGTAAAATTACCTTGAAGCAGGTTAAGTGACACCAATTATTTTTTTTATTTTTTGTATTACTTATGCCAAAATATGACCATAAATTCAATTAATCCTATTAAAAAAGCGGAGAAAGTCTGTGCCGTTATAATGCTGTTTGTGAGAGCACAACGCCAAAATAACTGTCCAGAACCTTATGTGTGCTAAATTTCAGCTCGAGCTGAAATTTTGCACACATAAGGTTCTGGACCTGGAACAAGATATCTTCTTCTTCGTAACGCTCTGCTCAGAGCGGTCGTGGTCGTCATATCTTCTTCTTCGTAACGCTCTGCTCAGAGCGGTCGTGGTCATCATATCATGTTCAATCTTGTTGGGTGGCTGTTGTGATTCGCCTCACGATGTTTGTGTATGTGAATAACATAATAGTTAGTATAGTGCGAAGTCGCGAGCTGAAGCTAGACACATGCTGAGTCTTACACATATATTTATAATAACTGATTATTTACTCTTCTCGCCACGCCGCCGCCGCGTAACTCGATCTGATCACCGCCCAAGATATCATTGTTATTCAAGCTACAAATTACTTTGAGCATCCTCATGAATATAGATCGTAAACAGTGTTTTTGTTCGCGCCAGTACCTCTGATAGAATCGTTATCAAACTGACGGGTACTGTCGAAGACATAATTCTGTGCGAAGGTGTGACGTGATAACCTCCAATGAGTGACAGCATTGTTTTCTGCTGGCAGACCGTTTTCTGATAAGTCAATAAACTTCCGGTACGACATCAGAATTAAAAAATAAAAATAAAATATATATATATTTTATAAACAGAACTTAGCTATACTAAATAATACTTATAAAGAAAACTTAATTTAAGAGGGAAAAAAAATGTGTACATAGTCTGTTTACAAAATTGGTTCTGACTCACCATGACTTGGATGACTAGCAAGCTAGCATCCACCGGTGGTCTTCCGCCAGAGCCACTAGTTGGCGTTACGGATAAACCATTCACAATAATATAATCATAATATAACATAAGCACGGTCGGATGTCGAAAGCATACCGCGCCGCCTGCACTTTCGCACTTGGCTGCAGAAAATTAGCAGAGCCGCTTGTGACGTCGTGAAATAACGTTGTCTTCGGTCCTTTTCACATGCATACGGCATGGGCGACCGTGCCGTGAACGTATGTCGCCCGTCCTTATCCACTATAAACACGGTTTCGACGCGGCAACCGTCTTTAAAGTTATGTATTGACTTGTATTATACTTAGGCCCTTAATAAGAAAGATATTGCGTAGTCATGCATTAGATCAATGACTGAGCAAGCTTTCATAATACGCTCCTTATACTCGTTCACATAATTACAAAATCACAAAATGTATTGTATAAGTACCTATTGTAATTGTTTTTATAGTGAATAAATAAAATAATAATAATAATGAACACGAGCGCAACACGGCATAGCGAGCGCAGGGCATGCCATTCTTATAAGGAAAACGGCTATATACTTTTTTAATATAATATTTATTATTCTTAGCAATAAGAGTAAGAACGACTGACCTGCGCTGGCACGGTACAGCATGTGAAAAGGACCTTAGGTTCGAGTGATGACAACACTTTCATTTGTTTCGTCCGGCTCGGTAAAATGCCTGATTAGACATGCATGCGGTAACACATCTGTACCGCGCCGCTGCCGCACTTATCGCACCGTCAGGAACGCTCCATAGAAATATAGGCGCTCGGTAAACTTTCGGTACCGCGTATAGGTACCGAGCGTACTGATGTCGTACCGAAAGCTTACCGACTAATCAGAAAACGGCCTTACTCCCCGAAAGAATTCTGCTTGTGAGGGCTTTACTTTATTTCCGCTATAATGAGCTGAAATTCTGCAGAATTCCGATAAAAATAAGCCCCGTAAAATCTACTTAGGTATAGGTAACACTAATTTGGAATACAATATATTATAATAATATATAATATAATAATTTGGAATTGGCAATATAAATATATAACTGTTCTATTTATAGTAAGCTTTATATGAACAGGTTATTACTAGGTATTAATTGTTTATTACTATTAGATAGCCTATAAAAATATCGACGTGTGCGTTTAATTGAATTGAATTCTAAGAAGAATTCAATTCAATAAAACGCACACGACGATATCCCTTGAACGCGTATCAATACGTTTTGCACTGCGGTTTTGCTTGTTTGGTGTAATGAAAGCAGCATTAGAAAATGACACCCCCTGTCAATGTTTCCGCAAATGTGGGGCTTAAGTAGGTACCCTCAACAGGAAGCCATTTATGCTCTTCTAATATTTCATAAGTAGGTATACCTTTAGACATTCGCATAATAATACCGGGCAATAATTTAGAAGGGGAACGGTTAAAAATCTTGATGATCAAATAGGTGGTACCTGTGAGATGGGGTATTGGAG
The DNA here is from genome assembly GCA_963662085.1 of Eupithecia inturbata. Classification (NCBI taxonomy): domain Eukaryota; kingdom Metazoa; phylum Arthropoda; class Insecta; order Lepidoptera; family Geometridae; genus Eupithecia; species Eupithecia inturbata. The sequence continues at coordinate 12,885,970 of OY759177.1, read as the reverse complement.
GACTAATAACAACCGCGGAAAGGATAGGTAGGTTCATATTATATTGAAATTTTGAAAATAACATGAAGTTAATAAAACCGATATACCCGCGGGCGAAGTCGTCAGCAACCGCTAGTAAGTAATCTAAATCTATATATTAAATTTAAAAAAATATCCCCATTTCCCTTGGTCACGGCATCACGCATGAACGGCTGGACCGATTTCGATAATTCTTTTATAACAACATACAACAGTGTTTGCATTGTCAGGGGAAGTTTTCATGAAAGAAAACTAAGAAAGTTTAAGAAAACTTAACGACCATAATACTAATTCGAATTCAATATTCATTGTTAAGACAGGACAACGTCTGTAGGGTCAGCTAGTAAATGATAGTTATTAACTTTCTTGCAAATCCCTCTTGCACCTTGCAACCTTGGCTTATCACAGTCATCACAAATAAATCGAGTGTGGTCTCGTAAGAAAAGGCTAAAAGTGTGTATTTCAAAATGCTTTTCTTTCTAGCTTGGGTAGTTTGTGACATAGAAAAGAAACAGATTGGCCTACTAAGAAGAGCTCTCATTTGGTAGGTATTCTATGACTTCGTAGGTAATTTTATTTTGAGACCCGTATTATGAAAGATCGCTCAGTCATAGATCTACGCGTGAGTAACGTGTATGCCACAGAAAAGCGTTACTAAAGCGTTTCATGCACATCAGATCAACGATTCTAAAGTTATGCTCGAAGCGCCATGATATTGCGCCATACAGTACAGGCACATCGTTTGCTTCGCTCACTCCGATCAATTAGTAACTACCTTCTTCCCAAGTTCCCACTTCGCACGTGCTAGAATCTACAACGTATTATTATCCAGGGGAAAGATCAGTGTAGACAGGCCATAAGGTAATTTTCTTGCCCAAATCTGTCGGACACCCTAGAGAGTCAGCTCGGCGTTAGATCTCGCCGAACCTTTTATTCGGTGTCGCGAAAGGCACGGTTGTGCCTGTATTTAGGACACGATACACATGAGACCACAAATCACAGCCGTGGACGTTAATGCCCTTGTATTTTCCTGGATGTTCCACTTTATTGTTGCGGGTCTTATGATATCTACGGAATCCGGAGGCTACGATGCGTATTATTTGGCTTGCGGGGAAGCTAAGGCAATTTTTCTGGGATGAAGTATTATTATAAAACGTGCTGTCTTGTTCAATTCTAGTTCTTCTTTATATACCGTCAGTTGTATGTATAATAATATAAATATTCAAAAAAGATTATACGGGTTACGTCGTTTCGTTTAGGAGTTCCTATGGACACCTTCTGTCTCCATCGTCAGACCAGCTCGACGGTGCCATAACATTGCATTGTCACTGAACTCACATAAGTATGCCAAAGTTCAGCTAAATCGGTAAGGGATTTGTCCTACACATACTAACAGGGCAAGTTAGATAGATAGAAAATTATTTATTGCACACTTTACGAAACAGTTAACAAATAAAATAATAAATACAAAAAAATGTGACAATTGGTGCTCTTATCGCTCAAGAGCGTTCTCTATCAGACACCCGTGGATGGATAGGATCGTTGGATTTAACATGGGGATCTGTGCGCATTATTATGAGATAATACAAATTACAAAATTCAAAAACAGCTAAATACATATCATATACCTACATATACATGCTTATATAAATACATACATATATTTAATTTTAGAAAGGGAAACAATGGTGTGGTCGGTAACAGCAGGACTCTTGAATATTGGTAGTGACTTTGCACGCCTTACTGAGACTGGCAATTTGTTCCAAAGCTGTACAGCACGGGCAGTAAATGAGTTGTCGTAGAATAAAGTAGAGTGGACAGCGCCTTGAAGCATAAGAGTTTCAGAAGAGCGAAGAGAAAGAGCGTGAGAATGATGAAGAAAAGTGAAACGTTCCTTGAGATAAGGGGGGTGCAGAAGAGAGAAATAAGATATTATAAAGAAGGGATGTGACTATTACGGCTCTATTACGGCGAAGCCGTATAGTTACTCACTTGAGCTTCCTACGAAATTGCGAGAAATGGTCAAACTTGCGCAAGCTAAATATGAACCTTATCCCGACATTCTGCAGGCGCTCTAGTTTGTCAAGTTGTTGCTCAAATAAATAAAAAACTAAACAGACTTCGAATTTCTTTACATTTTACACAGATTTTTTTGTTTTATGGGGAAAATAGTAAATCCCTAGGGAATACATTGTTTATGGAACCACCTCGAGTTAAAAACGGTCCACCACAATTGAAGGAGAAATCGGTGAATATGCATAAAAAAAAAAAAACAGTCGAAACATACAGTCGAACATAGAACCTCCCGCTTGTTTCGAATTGGGTTAACCACTAGGATCTAAAGAACTAGATCAAAAGAAATGAAAAAAGTATATGCAAATTGTGTGCAAAATGAAAACGCAAACTTACTGTTTTCGAATTATCATTAAATTCGTATAGGTTCATGAATGCCATCCCAAATAAATAATTTTATCGCTTCAGTCTTGAAAACAGTTGAAACATAATAGGTCTATAAAGTATTCGTATAAAAGAAAATGCTTTTATCGCATTATCAAACTTGTTCAATCCCATCTAAAAAGTTTTAATAGTATTTCTGATAATCGGGAACACAAATTTCGCTGCTGAAATCGAAAGTAGGTAATTCAGTGTTATTTCCCTGGGTAGAGAGACCTGACAAGAAAGTCACAAAGGACGAAGAAAAATATTTAGATACAACGAAAAATATATTCAAAAACGTTGAAAAATGTATGCATGAGCTAAAATTATCCATGACGATGATGTCCTTCTAGCCAAGCGGCTACTCTCAACGGAGACTAGTCATGTGCGCAGGACATAATATTATAGTGCACATGTGTGTTCGCAAACACGCTTTTCTATGGCATAAACATCACTCAAGCATAGATGACTGAGCAAGCTTTCATAATACGGGCCCCAGAGCCAGACAAAACCATACAAAAATGAAGGGTGGCTAAGTAGGTAAATTTGACATGGATAAGATGCCGGTGACTTTGTTTACCCGTGCATTGTACCATTTTATATAGTGTTATTTTTTTATTAAATAAAAACTTTATTAACATAGAAAATTACAATAATAATAAATTGTTTATTGACATAAAAGCTAGTGTAACAGATAGTATGAGTCCAAAGTCTCCTGAACTAGTCAAAAACTATGTTTCAGGAGCCAGTGGCTTCTCCAACTAATACAAATAATAATATAAATAATTTAACTAATACAATCAAACAATAGAAACAAATTAGAACAAGTAAATTAAATTACTCAAGTAATTACGTTTACAAAGAGTTATTTTCAAAAAATAGCATAACAAAGCGATTTGCCTGTTTATTCAGTAGTTATCGTAATTGCATATTTACGTCTAGCTCGTAATTAATGATAATGATTTATCGAAACCCATTTAACACTATCCGACACGATTATGATTGTCGACAAAGGCTACAAGCAATTTCTCTAAACTGGTATCATGATCAACACGACGATGCTACGATGCGGGGTCGGACACCCTCTAACTAATAAACCTCGTTTAAATTGAAGCAATAGATAAATGTCGTTTGTTTTTTCTGTTGACTGGAATAGGTATTTCGACGTTTATCAACAAAAGAAACAACAGATAAAGGTGATAGATTTTAAGCAAGTTTATAAACATAGAGACCAGGGGATATTCTGCTAAACTAATTGCTTCACTATGACAATGGTATCGTCGCAGAATTGCCACTATGGACACGTTTCTGTGTTTCACCTTAGGTGCAAGAAATAACAGACGAAGGGACGCACATCAAAAGTGGCAAGGTTCAAACCAATCTATAACCACTCTTTCAATATCTCTGTGTTAATAGCACGGCACGCACTATCTGGAGTTTTTTTTTCATCTAAGGACATCTAACGTAAAACGTTACGATTCAGAGAGCGACTATACCTACATATGTTTTAGTGAAGCGATTCGAGGGGCAACTCATGTCGCAACGTTGTACCAAAACAGTACCATGATGTAGCATATTTTTATGTTTCTCTTTACTAGCATCCTGTATAATTGCTGTAGTGTGAGTATGTATGTGTGTGTCTGAAATCGTAAATAAAAACCTTTATCTATCTATCTATCATATGTAGATCGTTTGTCTTTCGTAAAGTCGTGTCGAAGGGCCTAATAAAGTAGGTATTTTATTGACGTATAACAATGATTAAAGGTAAACAATAACCTATCTGTGATAAAAATTATCATAATTTATGTTGGATTATAATAGACTTGAATTAGGTAAAACCCGAATGAAGATTAATTAGCAATTTTTATAAGATATAATTTACGTTCGTAGGTATGAACTTCATTACGTAAAAGATTTTGTGGTAAGTAGGTAGGTAGGTAAATTAAAAACTAAGTAAGAACACAAAACCTCAGTATAGTTTTGGATTTCATAACTTTGATACCGTCAATAGAAGCCAAACTAGGAACATGATCTATATACTGGACAGAAAGTTTGATGGTCTTCGACGTTGCATCTTTGGGACATTGGAACCTACAATGTTCTAAATATGTAGGCTAGGTGCCTATTATAACATTGTAGACTTATTATTCGAAACCGATCGAATATAACTTGTCCTACGAAATATTTCGCAGCACCTTCTGTGAAACCTTTCTTATCTTTGCATCCGATCGCGTCAAATAAAACGCGAACACTGGAACTAACATTGGACTGGAAGTGACATTGTTACGGCACGTTCGAAGTGACAATGTTAGGCCTAGGCCGTCATTCCACGGGCTCGCATGCTGAATGTGAATGTTTGGTTTGGTTTCAGAACTGGAAAAATCCATTTGTATCCTTTTTCAGTACAGGGTGGAAACTAGTAATTCAAACGGGTTATAAGACTACTCCTATAAAACTGCCTTAGTCTCAGACAAAAACAGTCTAAAATATAATAATTTTCTGGTGGATTTTACAGATTTTAAATATGTGATTCATGTCGTAGAGATTTTTGTAAATGGTTTTAAGCACAGCGTTATGTGTTACAACGCAAGAATGACGTCACTGAAAACTCTTAAATTGAAGCGAAAATTGCCTTATGTTTCTCTGTGAATCACTCTTCTGTGATTTTTCTAATTAAAAGGAAAAAGGGGACTGCAATACGTTACGGCGAGAGTTTAACTTTTAAAAAGAACCAATGAGGCGTTTCCTTAAAAAAAAAATTGTTCGGCTTGCCTGACACTAAAGAGGGCGCTATGACTTTGTGTCCGCCAAATAAAAATGGCATAGACCGTGCATAGCTGGACGTAACATCCCAATGACAACCTTTATTTTTCAACGAAAGGTTTTAAGAAAATGCTTGATTAGGTATGTGCAAAAACTTAATCGTAAGCGACACCCGCCAACGAATTCGAGCGGGTTTTCAAGCCGATCAGGGTTGTCAGATAATCTGTGCGTGGCATTCCGTGGAGAGGTTATACAAGACTCCTTGGTTTGACCTGCTTCAAAACGCGGGGCTACGGAATGACGGCTTTACGATGTGACAATGTTATAGGGAAACGTTCGGTGACGTCACGTCACGTACTCAATACTACACACCCGTTATGGAGGACCCGTTTTTGTAACCTGGTCTAACACAGTGTAGGTTGTAACGGTAGCAATGCGTTTTTATTTTTATTTTAGCATTTATCAACATTACATTGGTAGAGTATAAACTGTCTGTATTTCGTTTTAGACTAAGCACGTATTATGAAACTATGCTCAATCAATGCTTGAGTAACGATTTTCTATGGCGAAAGCGTTACTCAAACATTGATCGATGACTGAGCAAGCTTTTATAATACGGGCTTTAGACTATTTACATTTCCAGAAGTTTTTCTACACGGTCATCTTTGCAGCTTAATCAATTCTAATAAATAGACTTTTCCCTAAGTATATGTGTTCTGATAGGTTCACGAACATAGGTATTGTTTTATTGCTATGTACATACCTATCACCAACCATCAACAATGCCTAGCTTGAGCCATTTTGCTCAGAGATCTTTAATCTAGTTTCAACTAATTTATTTTAGCTACAATCGTAATCCTGCCTAGACGTTATCGTCGACAGGAAACAAATGATTAAGTAATTAGATAAAAAGATTAGATAATTTTATGGTTAATTCTCATTTAATTTGATCACGATTTATCACTTTTTAAAAATGCAGGGCAAGCTATCAGACGTTTGTTACATATGTAGTTAACCATTTATCTATACTTAACATTGCAATTTTCGTATATAAATCAATAAGAACCCAGCTTACGTCCGGCTTAACTATTTTATTCTTAAACTTCCCTTAAAGTGAGAGTTGTCTTTTGTTTTTTGAAGGGAAAACTGGTTTAGTCTTACCCCAAGAAACAAAAGACAACGCGATTGGCTTCTGTCATAATTAGAAGCCTAAAAGTAGCCTTATAAAAATTACCCCCGGGATACCACCTACCTCCCTGCCAAAATTAATTAAGATCCGTTCAGCCGTTTAGGCGTGAAAAGGTAACAGACAGACAGATAGACGGACAGGCAGAGTTACTTTCGAATTTATAATATGAAGATTTAGAATATGGAAGTGTAGATTTAGGTAATATTTTTTAATAAAAATTTACTCCAGTTATAATTAACGTTTCCATTAAAATAACGTAGGTACCAACAAAAACACAATAAAAGCCAAAATAAACATTTCATTCAAACGAATTGAAGCAGTTTTGCAACAAAGGCGAATTACCAAATTTACGAATGAGCGAACATTAAACAGTGTTATTATTCTGTATCCCTGTTGTTGCTACTAATAAAAATGTTAAGCTGACATAATTTCATGACAATTAAACAGTGCCACCTATTATAATATAAACAATAAATGTAAAATAATTTTTATTTTGTATTCTTGTATGCAAACCCTAATTAGGGTGGTTTTCTTCTAAAAAGACCGATTATCTATATTTATCTATAAATATAGTTGTCGGTAAGCTTTTAAGTTAAAACAAAAGAAGTTCTTCTTAATAATAACAAGTAAAAATTCTGCTAAACCGTCGCGGAAAACTTATCAGTTCAATTATCTTTCAAAAGCACGCCACCCTTATTACGACAATATAAAACAAAAGAAGCTCTTCTTTTTGCCAGCCTTTTATTTCTGCCAAAGAAAACCGTCTAGCATTCAAACTAGCCTAGAAACTCAAAGAACGTCTTCTATGCAACTTAATCCTAATTTAACTTACTTTATAAATAACACTGTCGGTCTGTAAAGACTAGATAATGGCGCTGGCTTGTGGGTGAATCGAGGGTCACGACTCGCCATCATTTAAGCAGAAAGGTCGAATAAATTCACAATTAAATTATATAATTTGCGAAGACATCAGCTGAATGGTTATGAATAATGTCGCCTATAATTTGCGCCTTTAGGCCCGTCCTTCTTAAGTTTTGATTGTATCTTGGCGTGTTGATTTGTAATGTTGTACGGGATTATTAAATACTGTGTAGTTTTGTACCTATAAAAACCTAAAAAAACCTATAAAAGTATCCTCATATTTTGATATGAGGATACTTTTTACCGCCCGAGTCTACACACCAAAGTTGGCGGGCCAAGCGTCGCCAAGTATCTGCGTATATTCTTGTACTGATTGGATTATCTTCTAACTAATACATACGTATTAGAAGATAATCCAAAAAATTATGTATAAACGAACACGAACTTTAAGAAAACAAGTCAACAAGTCTACCAAGACTTGTTAACTTGTTTTCTTTCTAAAATTAACATTACTGGACACTGTATAAATTGAAGAAGGTTTGTCTCAGAGACCGGGATCACAGCGTGGTGCCAGCGTAAGCCATAAAAACATTAACAATATTGGACTAGCTGCTGCCCGCAACTTCGCACACGCTTTTCAAGTACCTAGCCTATGTCCGTCCCCGTGATACCATTGGCCTCCCTGCTAAATTTCGTTGAGATCCGTTCAGCCGTTTAGATGTGAAAAGATAACAGACAGACAGAGTTACATTCAAATTTATAATATCAGTATGGATCATAACGTCCTCCTTGCCGAATCTTCGGCCACGTTGGCCAGTCTCAACGGAGATCAGCCAGGTGCGCTGGACGTATTCTAGTGCCCACGTGTGTGCGCAAACACAGGTGAACTCTCTGTGCCCTAACTCTGTCAATCAACGTCAATTCGGCAGGAGAAGGAAGTATTTGATAAGAGATAGTTAATTAGTTAATAAGCGTACGAACAACAGGCTGCAGTTAACTCCTAAGGAAAACCTCCTTTCAGTTGAGAGAATAGCAAGGGTCATGAGTAGGTAAGACATACCAACACTATTTTGATATTCTCTACAACGATAACCCAAAAAAATGTGGGATCAGTTGGAGATGAAGAGGGAATAGTAGGTTGGCGCGGCGTCTCGCCCGGGCGAGCCCTAGGGCGCAGGCGCGGGCAGGGCGCGGGCTAGCGGAGCGGGGCGGGGAGGGGCGCACAGCCTCCCGGCTGCTGCACTCCGCCGCCGCGCGCCGCCATCGATCCCTGGCTGTCACGGTCCCGGCGACCGTCCGTGAGCGTTCCGCTACGCCGCCAGCGCGACGCGCAACGCACGCCAACCTATAATCTAGTGCAGGTTAAAACCCCGTTGCGTAATCGAACGTAGAAGCACCCGCGCGTGCGGTTATCGACAGCTCGTGTCAGTGCTCTTAGATCCGTCATGCGTTACCTCACAACCCCTTATTCCAGAACTCTACCTATAACTTACACTTACAAGTTTATGTAACAGTTTATTGATAATTTTAATTAAAATATTGATAAATATTTCTATTATCTGCTTTAATAAAACCAGTTTTGATTAGGTACAGTTCTGAAATACCTAAAAAGCCGCAAAATCATCCATAGTTTTTATTATTCCATGTTTTTTCTACGAAATTATGTTTATTATAGTATTTACGGCGTAACGTAGCATCTACGGCTACAAACAGAGCCTACGAGCACCCATCGTACCCCTCTCCCGGCTTCAACCTATTATAGACCTTACAAACAATCTTTTAGAGTTCAAATCAGAATGCATAGTGAACCTATATTGAGCAGTTAGAAATAGACCATTCAGAATTCAATTTTTGTGTTTACGCATCCTGTGGTTTTATTACTAAGTTTTATTTGTGCCATGAATTTAGAAAATATAGTTCGTGACAAATTTTTTTTGAAATTGTCTTAAAATTCTTTACAATATACAACACGAATTAAGTCATCATGTCATCATTACCCTTTTTATTGATCGGTTATCGTAAAAGCAAAAAAAAATATATAAGTAAAATAAAAGCACCTTTGATATAAATGGCCCTCTGATGTATAATTTTTATCATTATTTTCTGAAAAAAACTGGCCATTGCCTTAATAAAAGTAAAATCATAATTTAAATAGGGCAAGGGTATTTTAAACAGGCCAATTTTGCCTTGACGTTATGTCTTTGTTACAATTCAGAAGTAGAGGTATTGTAGTTGGCGCGCGCAGACAAATCCTGACTTGCAGAACTGTACAAAGAGGCTAATCATAGTCACCGAGGAATAGAAATGTCTAACCAGTAGCACTAACAGAGATCTCACCTAATGCGGGACATGTTAATTACTCGTAATAAAGAGCAAACCATGTTTAATTACCAATTAGCGCTAGCCAACTAATTCTGCTTAGCTGATTAGCGCCGACTCTACTAAACGACCCGTTACACTCCACATACGATGCAAATTTCTTTATCTCATTCTCATCTTTATGGCGGTACATTAAGGTTCAAAAGTCCGCAGAGTTAAGGCGTGTTCACACGAGCCTCACTGCGCCGTGGTAACAAAGGAGACTTCAGTCACGGCGCGGACGCAGCGTGCTGTACCATTAATTAATACATCACGATCAGCAAAACACATAAAACTACTACCCTGGTATGATCATAGAACAAATATAATGAACATTTCCGATAAGTCGCCCGCCGCGACATTTATTCAAATATTTCTACATAATTATCCGTATTTGCATTGGATGTAGTTTTTATGATTTTTGTGAGTTTAGTCTATAGTGTTGGTTATTTGTTAAGTTAGTCACTGATTATTGGGTTGGGTGCGGCGCTGAGCTTACTTTGTTTGTGGTGGATAGTAATGCGAGGCGGAGTGCTCACTCGGTAATTCGGCGTGCTCGTGTGGACCCCGCTTAGCATGGCTTCCGAGAAGGCGAAGATGGCGGCCGCCGAAGCCAAGTCACCAAACAAGACCAAATCCTCTCCGGGAAAGAAAGGTACAGCAACACACTATGTATCTTAAATCTTCTTCCCGAATCATTTAGGTAATCATTCATCGTCGAAAACTTCAAAACCACACCTTCATCAACTACAATTCAAACTAGATTAATATCTTTAGGATTAATTTCTGTTTTTATACGTTCCTTCTTTAATCAGGACATCACACATTATACAAAATCTCTCGTTTGGAATCACAGATGATCCGGAGCACTTCAATCACATTATTTTATACGAGTACCCTCTATTTATCCGAACTCTCCCATTTTATTGCAATTTTTCTCATTAATACCATTGCAAGATGAGCTATTTTTATTATTAGCTCTTCGTTCAACGCGACACTGGCCCCAGTTCTTATTCTTAGCACATCAATGATTCAAATGATTATTATCTTCCGATCAATTGAACACCTCATAACAAGGGACGACAAGCCAATCACATAGTCTATATTTATTACAGACAATTGTAGTGCAATTGACTTCAAATCGAGGGTAAATAACCAGACAATTATTTTGACTGCATGTTTGAAGCTACGTCAAAAACACTTTCCATCAGGTGAGATTGTAGTCAAACGAAGATATATTGACTATAAAAAAAAAGTTTATGGTTCTGTTGGGCGTGAGGTGTTCAATAATACACAGAAGGATATTATGAAGTTACTAGAAAATGTTGCTCGTATAAAGACACGGCGGACCCGCCCTACAACCAAGGGTACCCCTGGTGGTGTGGTAGGCTGAGACGAAGCCCTACCACCAACATAGTGCTGTCATTTACCATTTTCCAGGACAAGATTTACTTAACTACTAGGGTAGCATAAACATGAAGGTACATTTGAATTTTCCAGTAAAAATACGGCTTCTAGCTAAAAATACGAAAACCGATAAAATACGGAAATCGATAAGGTTTGTCTATTTAAAACATCTGTCTATAAAACCCTGACAGAAAGTGGCAGGATTCGTGACCAGTGCTACGAGGTGTGTGTCACACAGCGAGCGTTTGCAGTCACTACAGGCACTGCTATAGGGAAAGCAAGCGCTCGCAACAAGCTACGAAACGGATTTTATCACACGGCATAACGTTTCAAGCTCGCTGTGAATGGTACGTAAAACAGGTCAGTACCGGGCTTAGACAGCATGAGCAGAAGCGGAGTTTTGCCCGCCGCGTGCGACTATATGATAAAATTTCTTCTCTTGCCTTATTGCAAAAATCCGTTACCGGTGTTCACTGAAAATGCTGCCTAATCTAATACTGTCTATACGGCATGGTTATCTTCGTCGCTTGGGTTCTTTCCTCATAACACCCTTAAAACTTTGATCAGCCGATATTTGCCGGTTCAGGGAGCAAAGGTTTCTAGTGTTTAAACTTTGACCTTCCAGTGGCGTTTTTGGGAGCCTGCCGTGTCTGCCGGGGTAGGTGACCATAACCTTCGTACTGTGAAGGCGAAGGAAAGGCAACACGGAAACGCGTTTATTCCAAGTTGCACTCTTGAGGCTTCCCGCCTTGTCGAAGTCGGAATCCGCTTAGATCGATGCCAACGTGATTGTACTCGTAGCTCTCAGCGCATAAATAGTACAGTTAACGCATGAGAATTATCCGGTTGTTTAGTACCCTTTGAACGCGCATTTGTTAGGAATCGTACGCTCCCTCAGAGGATTGGTTTTCACAATCGAATTATCAATTTGACTGGATCCATGGTTTTTTATTTTGTGAGCAATCCTGTTGTCCGGTAAATAGTAAGTGTTTGTTGAGGACTTTGACGACCGCATGCAATTTTATTTGTTTATTTTATTGTAGTAAAATTAAAACAAATGAAAATTATTTTCAAAATTTTCAATATTTGCCCCTTTGCACAATTAGACCACCATGCTCACAAAATAAACTTGCATTTGATATTCTTACATTGATATGATCAAGAAGAGGTCAAATTCACCACCACTTAGGTAAAACTGATGACTCATGAATTGCATACAATAACGAGCCCGCGCGGGCCTTACTCAAATGAAGTTAGAGCCTCATAACGAACCTTGAGGCTATTCGCCTTTTACCAGCCAAGGCATTAGCGGAAAAAAGGTACATCAACTCTATAGATTATGAAGGTGCCTAAGAGCATCGCTTATAATTTTTTTTTCTTTTCCTTGTCCACTCCTTTTTATTTATAAAAATGGTTAGTAATGTAATGAATGATTTGGATAACTTTTCTGTACCAGATTCCTACCCCTGTGAAGTTGAAAACTGCAAACATTATCTTTCCTCTTATAGCAATCCATTAACTGTGCTAACACAAAACATTCGCAGTATCTATAAAAATTATGGCAATTTTACCATATTTCAACAAAGACTGATTATTGATTGCGACATTATTGTTTTAACAGAATGCTGGCTTACTAAACAGTACAATGGGCAACTAATGCCTGGATATTCTATGTCATACTAACATAAATTATAATCAAAATGATGGGGCCATAGTTTATACAAAGAATCATCTTAATGTGTCTGTCGAGGAACTTAACATGCAAGACTGCAACAGATTGTTAGTTAAAATTGGAGCTGAAACTCCAAATCCAATACTTGCCTTGTATAGACCACCTTCTTTTAGAAACCTCAGCAATTTTACTGATTCTTTAACAATAGGCTACAGTGCTTATCGTATTTAAAGAATATTGTAGTAGCTGGAGATATTAATATCAATATTATACCTGAATATAGCGACGAAACTAACTAGAACTACTTAAATCTATGTTCCTTTCATGGTTTGCTTCCTGCGCACACGCTCCCAACGCACCAAGGTGGTTCCTGCTTAGATCATATAATGCTTAAATTGGATCTTTCTTCACTTGCCCTTGTCATTAACTCATCTATTACCGATAATAAGGCTATCCTACTTTCTTTAAATTTCAAATTACCTAAACTAAGCAGTAATCGCATCAGGTCAAAGATAAACATAAATTAACTCGAAGACGATTTATGCAACGTAGATTTTGCTTCCGTTTACAATTCCGATGATCCACAGTTGTGCATGTCTTTTGTAATAGATAATGTGCAACGCGCAATTTTAAACAATTCGTACAATGTTTGTTTGAGTGATAAATACCATAACGTTAAGCCCTGGATCACACCAGGTCTTATTAGATGTATGAGACACCGTGACAAATTGCACTTAAAAGCAAAGTCTAACCCATGTAACTTGATTTTGCAGCTGTCGTATAAACGTTATCGTAACTTCTGTAATTATCTTTTACGGAAAGTCAAAATTAACTATGACAAAAACGCACTTGAAAAAGCGGGAAATAGTAAGAAAATCTGGAAACATTAAAAATGTAGCATATTCTTCGAAATCGCATGAGTCATCTTCGTGTTTATTGCAAACAAACGGATCACATATGCAATCTGTTAACTCTGCAAATTCTTTCTTCGTAAATGTAGGTAAGTAATAAGGCAGAACGAGCTCAAGGTCACTTACAAACACAAATATGCACAGCTTTCTCGGACCACAATGTTGTAACATCCTTTGTATTACTAGAGACTGATGAAGCCGAAGTAGAAAGGATAATTATGAGTGTAAAAGACGAATGTGCAGCCGGATGGGATAATATCACAACTAAAATACTAATACAAATATGGCACATTTTAATCCTCCATTGACACACATTTTCAACAAATGCTTGTCGTCGGGTGTTTTCCCTGCATGTTTGAAAAAAGCCTTACTAATCCCGGTGTACAAATCTGGCAGTAAGGACCAAGTGACAAATTATAGACCGATTTATTTACTCTTCTATGTAAATAAAATATTAGAAAAAATTATCAATACAAGGTTGGTGAATTACTTGGAGGATAAATTGCTTTTTTCTAAGACTCAATTTGGTTTTAGACCAAAAGTGTCCACTGCCGATGCTGTACATCACCTGATCAACTATCTCGTTCGAGAAATCAATAAAGGAAAACACACAAAAGGAATTTTCCGCGACCTTGCTAAAGTTTTTGACACAGTTTTTATACTTATTTTTTTGTGCAAGCTAGAACTTCTAGGAATCAGAGACACTCAGTTAAGGCTCTTTACAAGCTACCTGGACCGCACTCAATCCGTGAGAATTGGGAGTGACCTGAACGATGAACAGGAAAATTCGTCCTTCGGTGTTCCCCAGGGAAGTATATTGGGTCCAACTCTGTTTTTAATCTACATTAACGATCTGTGTAACTTAAAACTAGACCACGGCATAATTATATCATACGCTGATAACACTGCCCTCCTTTTTTTAGCTGATTCTGATAAGGAAGTCTTCGAGTTTGCGCAAAATGGATACAATGTTGTTAACAAATGGCTACAGCACAACCTACTAATATTAAATGCTGAGAATACCAATTATACTAAGTTTTCGATGCGCAAACAGACAACTATCACTAACTCTAAAATATACGCACATCATTGCTATAGCTCAAACAACACTCAATGCTTATGTCCCGTAATTAAAAGTATAAATCAAATAAAATACTTAGGTATCGTACTAGATGATAATCTTTCGTTTAAGCCCCACATAAAAACCTTAAGTGGTGGAGTGCGAAAGTTAATACTTATCTTTAAAAAGCTACGTCATATACATCCTATCTTAATATAATCCGACAAGTTTACTTTGCCCTGATTTTTTTTTTTTTTTGCCAATCAATTTTAACTTATTGCATTGCATTACCACATGGGTCCACCAAATGTAATATCGCGGCCCACGCGGGAAAAACATTGTTACTAACAGCAGAAAGAGCACAAAGCAATACTTAAGGTGGCATTTTTTCGTCTTTTCATCTTTCCCACTAATCATTTATATGAGTCTTGTGATGTGTTAACAGTCCGGCTGCTATATTTTATAATGAACACAGTACTAAGACAGCACGCAGCCCTTCCCTACAGCGCTGAATTTGCTGTTTTTTAATAATAAGAGACGGAATGCTAAAGTTTGCCCTCAACCAACAACCCTAAAATTTTCCTTTGCGAACAAATTTTATCTATTTCTTGGTCCGTTCCTATACTACAGACTAAATTCAATTTCTAATTTTTACGCGCCTAACTATAATAATTGTAAAAAATCGATAAAATGTACACTTCAAAGTCTATCCTACGATGATACAGAGAAGCTATTAGATATTATCAAGTAAATTATATTTTTATACATAAAATTAACCTAATTAGAGTAGTGATTAATCTAGTTTTACTCAATTTAAGTACCTACATATTAAACACCAATTGTTTGTAACATAAACAACATTGTTAAACTAAATGCCGTTATCGTAACAGTAAGTGATTATTTTATTTAATAATTATATGTACCTATAGATTAGCACTACTGTCGCCTGAAACACAGGATTATCTATGTTCAGGGTAAATTGTTATACTTAGCTATATTTATTCGATTAGTGTACTAATAAATAAATAATAAATAAAATTTGTTTATTTCAGATAACATCTAATGTATTGTCTATTTACGTTTCTAAAAATTTTTTTTTTTTATTTTACTAAATAAAATTGCCCTACTCCCAAAAACCTTTGTCTCGGGAATAATCAGCGCGGAATAAATCTTAGCAAAGTTACGTTGAAGTACCGTTGTCTTTGTATCGTGGTCCAATAGGTAAGCAGGGCCTTTGGCAGGCCCAGCTGGTCCTTTGTCCCGGCACAAAGGCCCTCAATGTTTGAGTGGTGACCAAGGAGAGTAATTATAACCTTTGCTTTCAGTTTTCAGTTCTTGTTGCTCTCCCGTCACTGCTGAGACTCGCTATCTAAGTTTTTCTTACGCAGATTTTCTACAACACAAAACATCTTTGACGGATCATTCCGTTGATTTATAGGAACTTTGGGGAACAATTATTCTCAATGTTTCCTTATTTGGAATCAAATATGAAATTGAAAAGACTGACACTGTATTTAGGAAATTCAGTCCCCGGAACAGAAGTTCCTACTAAAAACAAAATAATTTTGATAAGCTCATAATTTATAACTCCATCTCAAATTCAAAACAAAATCGCAGGAAATTTACTTTCTAATGAAATATCAATAAAGTTCTAGAATCATGATCTAATAAATAAAGGAATTATGGAAAAGCAATCAAAGCAAACACTGAAAAGTCGGAGGAGAAGTAGCAAACTCGAGGTTCGTCGCCACTCGCATTACGACGAAATTGCACAGGAATTGCCCCTTTTTCAGCAATCGACCGAACTCAGCCAACTTCCAGTTTCGTAAACCGACAGGACTCAGTTTGAATCGGTACATTGAGGGGTGGAACTGGACTTGTTGGCTGTAAACTTTTTAAATGGATTCCGAGTCCGCGGAAAGTTTACGTGGGCAGCTTTTAGTTACACGAGTAAAAAATAAATAAGCATACGCTGCCGATGGCTAATATTTATTACTGAGGACTTAAAATTGATTACTAACAACATCTTCTTTCTAAATTATGATGGATTTTGTAGATACTAGTAGGCAAAGTTTTAATGGGCTATTTAATTGTTAGCATCGGTAAACTCAATGTAGTTAAACATTTTCTTTTGTTCATTTATACATAGATAAATGATTAGATATATATATTTTTAAACATACGCCATCTGATCACATTATTATTAGTAGACTCAGGACCCAATCACTGGATTGAATTAAACAAACCGCAAGTCATCTGTAATGTAAGGCATTACTACAAGAGAATGGTTCGGGAAGCGATTGAAATTAAGAAATATCCTAATTTCAATCGTGAAGATGGCTTCTGACTTTCTGCTTCCTGGAATCCAGTTATAGCCAAGTGTACTCGTCGTAGACCGGTTTCTCAGTGTGTCGCGGACACAGTTGTGTGCAGATGGACATGACTAGTTACGAAAACTAAGTTAGGGAAAAAATGCTGCCCCGCTTCGCAGAAGCGGCGCCAGTCATCCCGTGACAGTGTGAAAAATAGGTAAATAAACGCAATAAATACCCGTTAAATAATACTAATAATAAATGATTAGTTCGTCCATACTAGTACCAATTTGCAATTTGCATGACTGTTTGTCTTTTAAAGAAATACAAACTAAGTTCGTTTAACAAGAATAGCAAAAACATTAAGCATTATAAAGAGCAAGACCTTAACCCACCCAGTTTAAATCAAGAAAAGCACTTACGGAATCTAAACGACTGAAACCGCTTGCAGTGAAAAGCATTAAAGGCGTGTCACAAGGTGCCGACTCAGGGAAGCATTGTTCTTGTGCTAAGCAGACCATGAGCAAATCCTTCGCTCTGCGCTAGTTATGTTATAAAAGTGCCCGGCACCCCTTCACGGATCTGCATTAGCATTGGACGTTTAATCCCCGACCAAGTGAACTCGCTTCTACTCGCCCATTCGAGAATAATACGCAATCTCTGCTGCTCCAGAATCGTGAACCAGAGCCGTGGCAATGGGGCCGCGGCCCACAAGCCAGATTACGCCTCTAACGCTACGTCGCGCCTGTCCGCAAGCTTTTGAATCTAGAAATTGGTTTTCAATCCTGAATTATTTTGATCATGGTTTGCTGCAATGTAATTTCTTCGCTACAGTAGTGGCAAAGTTATTGGCGAGCAAAGAATAAAGTTTTTCATTAGGTGCTTTTGACGTTCTCGGAATCTTTAAAAAAAAATAACTGACGCAGTATTTTTCTAGAATAGATGCAAGCGAAGTTCTATCATCTAAAAATGTTTAGAAAAAGACTGAAATCAAATCCACTTTTGTGAAAACCACCTCCATATTGAGAAGAATCTTCAGAATCCACTACAATTAATGAGGTACCCAACTCGTGAATCGTTTTTAGAAAAATCTCTTAAATGAAGCGAGGTCTAGTGCATTCATGCCCACTTAATGACATCCGTCAGCCGTTGTGCCTGTCTCAACAATCACGAATGATTATTTCAGAGGCTTCACGGAGCAAAGAAAGAAATTGCCATAACGACCGACCTAAAAGGCTGTTATCATACCGGCATTAGGTAAATAAACTTGTACCTGCCCGTGGCTTCTTTGCGCAACCCCGAACTCCTGAACCTAGTAGGTAGGGCAGGTAAGGTTCTAAAGAGTTGATTGATGAAATAAGTCAGAAAATTTTTGATGAAATAAGTCAGAAAACACAGCTTCTGTTTTCTGAGATTTGATTATAATGTCATTGAGAGGTTTGAGCTTAAAAAAGTCTACCGATTTTTATTTATAATTAAACTATTATTTTTGGTCTTTTAAACATAAAATCTGTGATGAGAGATGAGATTTCTCCTAAAAATTTTAACAATTTAAATCCTTTTTGAGAAATAGAAAGTTTTTCTTTTTTTTTTTTAGTCTTGTATTCACTCCTTTGTCGGAACCAGTGCATTTGGCAAGCTCGTTAACTTGTTCTAAGCTATTGAATCTGTGCAATTGTCTAGAAATAATTTATTCTACATTCAGGAAGAACTGTAATAACTTTATTCTTGCAATTTATTCTGCAGAACTCCGCGTTGGTTTTATTATATTTTCAATGGCATAGTCGATGACTAGCCGGCTTAAAAGCAAGTTTTATTGGTTCATTACCCGAAACATGTGCTTTGATCTAGGTACCTATTTATTCAAAGTTTTGAAGGCATTTTGAGGGTGGTAAGCGTTATGTGGCGTCCACTTTTTACCCGACTGCGCGAGAGGGAGGGTTGTTATGTTTCTCAATATACTGTTATAATGTGTGTAGTATATAAGTCTGGCGCCATCATTCATTGATTCTTTTCTTTATTCCCATGACCAATACTATTACTCACTGCAAATAACCCATTGGCTTCATTACCTTCTAAAAGATCTTCAGACCGCTTATAGCCCCGACAACCAAGTACAATCCCTCTGGAGCTGGTCCCTCTAAGAGCCTTTACTTTAATCACGGCTTAAACTAATAACTACTGAAGAGCAACGTTTAAGGGTCAAGTTAAATAGCTCTTGGCTTCACTGCTTTATACCTGTAGAAATTGTTGAAGCCTACTTCAAAGAGTAGAACCTTTTTAGGGTTCTGTCACCAAATGATGGGCTTCCGTTGCTACCATTTGGAACCCTATCACACGGTCTACTGAAACTAGATAAAACAATATTCAGGCTATATCTTACTTCTATTTAAAATTATTCCAATGCTTTCATTTTCTTTGTAACATTGTTCCAGGTAACATAAAAATCTGAAAAGGGTTACAAAGCCGAATCCGACTATGGAGGTAATCAAATCGAGGAATCTCAATTGTGTTACATAGGGGCATTTTGGATAAGTTGGTAGATACCAGAGTAATAAGGAGTAATTTAATTTTAATTTTATGTATTCAGGAAAAGCTAACAGCTACAAAACGTAGGTTAGAGTAGATTAGATTAGGTATACATAATAATATTAATCTTAAATAATAATGCAGCCCACGACGCATTTCGCAGATTGATTTAAGAGGTAATTAATAAACGTTCCGTTAAAGTTAAATTACTTAGTTGGAAATAAAAATAAAAGTACATCGAATTAAAACAAATTTAAACTGCTACAATATACTTTGTGTAAGAAAATCTTCTTAAATTGACTCGCACTTCACAAAAATATATCAATGTCTAGGAAATATTTGTTATATGACTCTACCATTCTTCTAATTGGTGTACGCAATCCTGAGTACTTAATGGATCAGTGGATTCGCAATGGAAATCAAAGCAAATCTGACCCACAAGTATCTAAACCTCCTTACCTTAACAAGGGCAAGGAATTTAGTGCTTAAAATCTAGATGCTTTTAGGCTCTCTTTACTAAAGCCACTAGAGATCCTTAATTCTTAAAAACGTACTTGCGATTCCATCACGGGTTAAAAAATTTTTATCCCGATAGGAAATTAGGACGTGGATAATGTTCGAATGCAATTTGGAGGCGAGCCAAGCGACCACCGGATGGATTCGGGCACAAATCTCCTGGAAACCAAGCCTTAATCCGACCTAGCAAAAAGCTCACCAAACAGTATTCAATTTTCAGGACTATGGGTATACGGATAAATTAGCATAGGAAGTACGCCGTTGATACACTTTTTTCTTTATTTATTGCACTATACGTCCCATGCCATAATGGAACGAATTATGGCGCCCGTCTTCATTCTCTTTCGTAATGGTCGGTTAGGAATGGATGTTTCTACTTGAAAATTAAGTATATCCCTACATGATAAGCGTGAAAGAAGGCAAATAAATCAATTTGAAATAAAGAATATAGAGTTTATATGCAGCACAAACATAATAAACCAGAGCAAAAGCAAACCTATATATATAAAAGAAAGTCGTGTTAGTTACACTATTTATAACTCAAGAACGGCTGAAAGGATCTTGGTGAAATTTGGCAGCGAGGTAGGTGGTATCCCGGGGCCGGACGTAGGCTACCTTTTATTCCGGAATAAAGCGTGCGAAGTCGCGGGCAGCAGCTAGTACATAATAAAAAGT
Organism: Eupithecia inturbata; assembly: GCA_963662085.1. NCBI lineage: Eukaryota > Metazoa > Arthropoda > Insecta > Lepidoptera > Geometridae > Eupithecia > Eupithecia inturbata. The sequence continues at coordinate 12,865,263 of OY759177.1, read as the reverse complement.
AGTTACAAAGAAAATGTAGGTTGTATGGACTTTTATTTACGGGTTGTGGGTAAGTTTATTAAAGCAATCATAGCAGCGATCGTAGTCACGGGGCGACTGACGATCGCTGCAACGCGATGGAAACGTAGAGGAAAATAAAACAAAAGGTACGCGATAAATACCCGACAAATAATCTTCAATATGTGGGTAAGTTGTACACGCAATTTATTAAATTATATTTTATCTAATTTTTATCAATGGAAACGTAAAATAAACAAAGACGACACGCATGAATTTGGACAAATCACTTGCATCCATATTTGTAGATACCGATGCTTACTAGATATATAGGTACAGGGTGTCCCAGAGCCATGGGACATGGAGGACAAGTACCGAAATATGTATTGAAATATTATATAAAATATGTAAAATTGAATTTAACGGAATTAAAAAAAAAACTTAGTTTGTCCGGTAATCGAACCCACTAAAATCAAAAAAAATATCAACCTGTATTTTATGGCACCGATCGATGTCAATGTGGAGTCAATCATAAGAATCAAATCTGTTCAATATACATTGCATATTAAATAAGAGGAAGACCATGAAATCTGCCAAGAACTGGTGAGACGAAGCCTTTTCTTGGCTCTCTTACACCAGTTAGATAATGGTAGTGACCGAATAGATAGTGCACCAGTGTTTGCGACACACTTGTGCTCCATAATAATGTCCTGTGTGTCGGTACTGCAGTGTGTTAGTCTCAGTTGAAACTGTCCGCCGTAGCCGTAGTTACTAGTGTAGTGGCTAGGAGGCTATCATATCAATAGTTAGACTGCCGCCTTCACCGCACCGCAAGCTGCGCACCCCGTGCCTTGTTCCCCGTCCGTTGGACAAAGCGTTGTTTATGCACTCCAACGCAATAGATTTCTGTTCATTGTCAAAATTTATCTACAGACCGCTAAAACCAGTGATTGAGTTAATATTGATGGTTTCCATTAGTCGCAGCAGATTGGTCTAACTGGTGTAAACGAGCCAGACAAAGTCCTTCGTCTCGTTGCAGTTTTTAGTTTTGTTACAAGACAGTTTTGATTCTTATAGAATAGAATAGAATAGAATTATTTATGCAGGTAAAAAAACTTTACATTACACATTAGAGGGTCAAAAATCTGTGATCGGAATTTAAGTTATTTTTAAAAATAAAGGAATGTTTCCTTTCAGTTAAACTTCTTATCTCCAATATTTCTGGTACTTGCCCTTCATGTCCCGTGGCTGTGGGACACCCTGTATATTTATTTAATAGGCCACTGAAAATATCCCGTGATTCCACAACCGAGCAAGTTATAAACCTGTCATCCTCTATACCAACTGCAAAGTAATTCAATCAGAACCAGCAACGAGTCGGTCGGCGTTCGCTGTTCGAACAATTTGCGCCGCATTTCCACAGACTGGAGTATAATTTCAAATACCCGCATCATACCAAGGTAGGTATGCTGCGGTATCTAGGTACTCGTTTTTATCTTATCGTGCCTTTGTTAATGTGCCAGACGATTTAATAAATTGATAGCAATCCGCGAACCAACTTCGGACTTCTGACTGGATAATGCATTTGCAGGATATGTAGTTGTTTATTATTATTTACATGAAAAAAAATTTATAATAAAATATGGTGATTTCTGAAGATAATTTATCTAAATGAGAGGTGTGGGAACTGATGATGATAAAAATGTATTATATGTGTATCATAATACATTTCTACGACGCACGTAGCAAACTTTCTACGACGTAGCAAACTCCTCATCGTTTTACAGAGAAGAGAACACAAAGATCGTAGAATAATCCACCTTTCCAAACCAGCATTTACCTGTAATAGCATGAATGGAATTAATGTTGGTTCAACAATAGGTAAATTATAACAATGGTACTTATCGAGTAACTTTGAAACAATTTAGATTACAACAACTTTGTACAATTTTCACGAAACACGAGCCGTTATCACATATACTTAGTCACATATACTATATAGCAGGATTTCTTAAATAATCAATAAGTTAGATATTATTCTCAGTTTTTCCAAGATTAAGTACACTTTGGCAGAAGTTATGAAAGCTTTTATCAGTTAATATGCTGATGGTTTCTTACATCAAATTGTTTACAGCTAGGATTGGATGTTCGGTTATTTAGTGCCATCGTTTTTTCGAGTTATTCCGGATTCGTCCCACTTCTCCCGTTTCGGTTTGAATGTTACAGAAACCTGTTTTGAACTACAAACAGACGTCACATTATCACTTGAAAGTTAAACCGAACTATCTACCAACTTTATGCCGACCGCGGCTACCTTGTTTTAAACAAAGTCATCCAGGAAGCGCCTTGTTGGGTACGAGAGCAATTTAAACTGTAACGATACCGTGTATTTCAGCTTTATTTAGAACAAAACCAGTGCACATTGGCTGGCTGTTTTGTGAAAATAGCACTATAAAGAGAATGTCCAGGCAGGTTTTAGTAATAGGTGAAATTATAACAGGGCCTTTTCAGCAACTCTTTGTATCATAACAAAATGTTTAATATGGGTAAATCGTCAAACCATACACAATGATATAATATGTTTCAGTAGCGATGACTGGTTTTCAAAAGATGAAAAGTGTAGAGGTAGATGAAATATGACGCTAATTCAGGGATACCTTCCTAAATGTTTGTGTTTTTGGAATTAAATTTTTTAGTAACCCTAACACAAGCTCTACTTAGCTAGGTAGGGGCTTGATCATACTATGTGAATTGTCCAGCATTATTATTATTATTGTGTATTTCATTTGTATTTTGGATGACAAAGATTTTGTTAGATTTCGTTTAAACCACTTAAGTCTAGACAGGTATTTACAATACAAGTAAGTCCCTAGTTAAAAGAATATGAAAGAAAATAAATCAATGCTAAATATTTTTTTGCAGTTACTAGCTTTTTAGAGTTATTCCCAACGTCTCATGATGACGCACCTATAGCCAACGTCTGACAAAAAGTATTCTTAACTTCTCACGAAAGTCAGAGTCTCGTAATTAAATAAACTTAAAAATTAATCGTTATTAGTAACAGGAGTTTGGGGTTATTGAGATTGGTACCTACTCAAAGTACTGTATAGTTATTCTACATAATATGTTATTGCTGTAATAGATATACTCACGTGTAGTCTATATATAATAAAAGATCCATCAGATTATATGTATGAAGCTAATTTATGGCAGACATCAGCAACCCACGCTGAATACGCAGCATTTATTTAGGATTGCTGACCAGCCCTCTATCTTTCTCTAGTTCATTTATTCTTTGGTTACCTACTTATCCAAAATTACGAAGGCAGGTGCGCTTATTTATTGGATCTCTGAAAGTAAAAGCCCGCAATTTTAATAAAAGCAACATAAAATAGGAACCTATTTGCATATTTCACAGAATAACATGACATGTCATGAGCAGGAAAGTATTACCTTCTTTAAAATACGGGTATGTGAGCTATCAATTTGAGGATAAGGTGGCGCAATAAAAAGGAAATACTACGCGCTTATTTCTCGAGTCGTGAATAAAATCCGAATGGTTCAATAATGCTATATTGGGGTAGTTACGTCAGATAGCAAATAATTCTCGGAATACGTATTATGTAGCCCTTTAACAAGATATCAATAACTGTACCCTTTGTTCTTTTGATGTATGCCGAGTAAATAGTTACCTACAGCTACTGGTGCAAATAATTCAAAATACAAAATTCAAAGTGATTTATTTTCTTTAGACCTTACAGGACTCTTGGACACGTCACAAAATTCAAATTACATAAGTAAAACTAGAAAATAAAGCGATCACTTTGGTTTTTGCTCACTTCAATATTTTTAAGGTAAAGCAAAGAAGCAAACAAGAAGTTGTTAGTTTTTAGTTTTAGAGTTGGAGCAAAACTTGTGCCAATGTTTTTTATCCTCTACATAATCTGATATTTTGTAGTAAGCCTTTTTACAAAGGATATGTTTGACAATTTGAATTGAATATAATTGAATACTGAGACTGGGTCGATACTCGGGCGAACGTCTCATACGTCATATCCGGTACACTTAGCTATAACCTTTAACATAACTACGTAGTACTATAGTTATTATGTGATATATGTCTCAACTAAGGTATACTAGCCCTGCTGGCGCCTTCACTCACGTGTTAAGCGCATAAAACCTTGGATAATATAGTTCTATCTATCAGTGAAATAATTTTAAAAATCGGATCAGTTGTTCCGGACACTAACCCAAGCAAACGAGCTTACAAACTCACAAACATTACCTTTTTATAAAATCAGCCGGTATAGAAGGGCAAATGGAGCACAAAAAGCTTACGTTTTAATTAAGCTTTTGCAACCGCATCAGTCGATATGCTCATCAATTTTGAACAAACAAGACCCCGACAGGACAAGCACACAGCTGACAAGGACAGGGCCCATCAGGCTAATTAATACATGCCGTGCTCGCACTGAGGCGTAACAGATGCTCAGCAGCCTCTAAGGGGCTGTCTTAGTCCGACTCAATAACGTTCAGACACTGTCAGATAGTACCTATTCAGATTAGTTAGACGCTTTAGCAGAGATTTTAGCTTTCGCGGGGATTCGTTAGATGCGAACAATCCCTACATGCATAAGATTTGTTTGACAAAATTATACCTTTGTCTGCCAGGCGCAGAAATAAAAAAAAAACAGAAATTACATTGGAGTACATGCTTTTGTAGAGTTCCGTACCCGAAGGGTGAAAACGGAACCCTATTACTAAGCCTCCGCTATCCGTCCGTCCGTCCGTCCGTCCGTCCGTCTGTCACAGGGCTCTATCTCATGAACCGTAAGAGGTAGACATTGAAACTTTCAGAGAGTGTGGATTTCTCTTACCGCTAGAACAACAAATAATAAAAATAAAATTAATATCAAAATTAAAGGGGCCCCTTTAATTTTATTAAAGGGGCCCCCTTTAATTTTACCCTACGAAAAACGTGAACTTTTGCCTTTTTTGTTCTTAATTTGTCAAGGCTGTATCTCTTGAACTACAATAAGTAGGCACATGAAACTTTGTATAAATAAGTAACCCTTCAACTGTAATAACAACAAATACTAAATATAAAATGAAGTTGAAAATTTAAAGAGGCGTGAACATTTGATGTTCTTTGAAAAATTTGCCTGATTTTTACGGTACGGAACCCTTCGTGTGCGAGTTGACTCGCACTTGGCAGTTTATTTATTTTTGTATGCAATGGCCTACCTACTGAAAAAACTTTTGCGAAGAAAATAAATTGTTTCTTTTTTTGCTATCTACATACTACATACCTTATTAAACGAGTATTAACGTGCAAATCATCAAAAGACGCCCAAACGTATACACAAACTAGATATAGCGTAATTCAACCAGTCTTTCCATTTGATATATTATGTATACGTAAATATCCTCACTACTTCGGAGGTAAAGTGAACCCCTTGAAGATTTTATTAGAAAACAAGGAACTCAGACCTCAGCATTTTTACTTTTATTAGTGGAATACTTTGAACGATGTCGGGAGAGAGCTCTACGAATTTAATTTAACTCCATCGGCGGTGTCAAAGCAATCTAGCCGATTTCGCACTGTGGCTGACTTTGGCTGGAAACAAACCTTTAAAAATAAAGCTGCCAGTCGAATAGTCTTTGGGATTTACAGCTTTCGAACAACTCTAAAAATACTGTTGATGTAATTATATTTTCTCAATTACGTGTTCAGATTCTGCCGGCCAATCTGATCTGATAATATAGTTAAAGCAGTTCTACCCTTTTACACTGGCATTATCGCCGCAGGTAATCAGTTTTTCGAGCCAAAAGTAAATTGTGAAAAATCTTCCTTGTCGTCAGAAACATGGGTCAAACTCAATTTTCCTTTTAGCCCTATAACAAACAAGACAAGCTTATTCGAGTCGTGCTAACTAACAGGGACATCTCTAATTAAAAGTTTGGGCCAGTTGAGAGATCCAACTTTCTGCTAAATCTCGACAGTGAGTGACGGTAAACAGCCGTTTGTTACCTACTGATCAGTAGGAATGATGTAAATATGGTAATGGAATGAGGTATTTTTTCTGGTATTCTTGTTCTTCTCTTTCTCTACAATTATCGAATAGTTAAAGAAACATAGCTACAAGCATAACGACCCAGGTATACGTCTGCATCGCTTACATCCCACTCCACACGCCAGCAAAGTTTCCGGCCTAAGAGCCTAACAGTTTTAAGCCATCAAATATGCATTACCCGAAATGAAAAGTTTTAGCATGGCCAACACGCCTCTGACAAAACTGAGCTCAACTGAAAAATTTAGTATCACATACAGGTTGTATTGTCTTTCACTGTCACGAAGCGCTAAACTTTTCCTCGCAAATGGTACTCAAAAAAACTCCAAACGAAAATTTCAAATGTGCAGGGTTTAAGACCGTCGACGGTTTGTGGGTAGCAACTTTTCATGACACAGTTCGCGGTAGGAGGGATTTGGTACGAATCAGCACTGCAAACAGAAGAGCTTGTGCTAATCCCGCTAAAGGCTTTGAATTCCAGGAGTTTTTGGTTGAGTTACTTTTATTTGAATTCGATAGGGATTCATTGAGTTTAAAAGTTCTTCATTTGTGTGTTACGTAACCCTCATCATCTCTATCGATTAAATCTTTGAAAACTTTTTTCAATTCCATTTTCTGCAAGTTTTATGTCGCTCCAAGTTCTATTTGTCGATGTACATATCACAATCGCCATAAAACTTGATATATTCGATTATATGGTAAAAATATGAAACTGCCGACCGGCACAACGTTAGTGGGACAAAACTATCCCTTCTGGCAAGGGGCCAGAAAGCTATCTCAGACAAAATTGTCATCAATAAAAAGTTATCATTCATCCGCGACCGAGTTTTCCTAAAAATCCACGCGAGAAATCTAGGCGCCCGCCTACAAAATATTTATATCATATCTTACCTAATATTCGGAGAATATTTTGTGTGGCTAAAAATATTCTCCGAACATTGTTTTTCGTGGGTTTTAGGGATAGTAATAATGTTTCTGAAAGATTGGTCAAGTCATCTTTCAAAGATTCACTTTGCTAGTTAATTTAGCTATATTTGAACATTGCTAACTTCAATAAAGTAAAGAAGCCTTACTCTTTTATATTTTAAAACTGTCTGAGTTTAATTCCTTATCCGAGTCCCCAGCCGACAAATTAAACCGTTACCTATTAATATTATAAAGATGAAAGTTTGTGAAGATGTTTGGCTGAATTTATGAGTCTACGAGTTACTGATTCGATCTGCTTAGAAGTAGGTAATGAAATCATGCTTAGAGGTAGACCTAGCACAGGCTAATTTTTATCCCTAAAAAAACGCGAGCGAAGCTATGGCCAGGAGATCGTAAAAAATAAATATTGTTTTCGTACAGAAATGAAACGACTTAATTTACTGGCAGCTCTTAGTTATTCGGGACGCGTTCTCAATGCGAAGCCTTCCCGTTCTCAGCGACTTGGAGATTGTTCAGCGATGCGTGCTGAACAAACTTTTGATCTTCAAGAGTTTTCTGTGCTCTGGTTGCCGGCTAATGTTTCACTCGGGAGTTTGTTAATGTAATGCATCTAGGAAACAATCTATATTGTTTTGTAAAAAAACCTTTACCTATCCCTTTTCATTTGTTAACTTTTTGAAATGGAGAACTTTCAAACCTTCCTTTTCTAAATACAAATAGGTAGGTTTGATTTATCGCTTTTCAAATAAATATTTATTTCCTCTAGCGGGCAGTATTTTGATTTTGCTTTTATTTTTATCTAGTTTATTGAATGCCAAACCTAAAATAAAAAGAAATCGCTTCGCTGACTAAAAGCAGAGAGATAATCCTCCAAAAAAGGATCAAAAAGAGCTTTGATAAAATCAGTTTAGCAATAGGTCTGGTCTTTTTTTTACTAACCTAATACCTAGGTAGTTATGACGTAGGCAGAGGGGAGAGAGGCCAACAATCTATCGTTGATACTGGAAGCTGAACTGCCTCTCAGATTACCAACTGGGTCAACTTGTGGCTAATCGCCTGCGTTTCCCCCATTACATTCAGCTTAAACTGTGTAGCCACTTACTGGAAAATATAAACATTAACTTGCAGTTTGGTACAGAAGTGTTATAATTATAAATATATTTTATAATAAAAACACTATCTCTGATAATTCAACTAGGTACCTACTTGAACAATGTAAAAAAATCAAATACTTAAGTAAGTTTTTGTGTGTTTGATTTCATTGTAGGTTCATATGAAACAAATGTTCACATTGTAAACGAAAAAAAAAGAGAAATGGTAATTACTAAAAATTTCGTGTTTATCTATTAGAAAAATGCATATCAGGTCAGGTCCTAATCTAAATTTGTTTTAAATGTGTGATATTTATGTAGGTATGTGGTGGGTTAATAAATAAATAACTATATTTCTTTAGGCTTACAAATAAGATAGATAGATATATAGATAATACTTTATTCATCACCATAAAAAATAGACAATTACCAAAACCGTAGACAATTAAAATTTTGAACATAAATTATTATCAAATACGACTGTACTTGTGTGTGTACATACCATCAATAAGTAGTTTAAAAATTGACAACATACAAAATTGGGGCATACCAAACATAGATATAAATAATAAAAGTAACTTGCTTGGGGCTAGATGATGCTGTGTGGATTGTCCAGCATATTTATTTATTATTTGCTTATTATTTATTTAACTACTACCTAGGCAATGCATAGGCATAATTAAGTAACTTAATTAACTACAGTTAGCTTAATTGTTTCAATTGTAAATACTAGTTCTAATTTGTTTTTATTATTGAATTGTAATTTTCTTTGTCAATAAAGAATTAATCCTTGCCTAATAGGCAGAATTACCAGCAAGCTGGTCAACCGAGAAAGCAATCAAACGTTACAACCCCTTTTAGCAACCTACCCATTTAGTTTTATTTGTAAGATATGCGCTTGCTACCAACTAGCAATCGAGTCTCTTACTAGAGGATAATAGACTACCTATTCGAACTAATCGGCGGGACTCTGGCGTTCATTCGAATAGGTTTTCGTTTGACCGTAAAATAATATTTAGGGAAAAGCTGATCGCAAATACGGTCAGAAAAATACGTTTGCAAAAGGCCTGATTGACGATACTGTTTGGTTACTTTCTTCTTTATGTTTATATTAATGAAGGTCGTGACCGAAATTAAAAGTCTTGGCTTCCCCTGTACGCCTGGCGGCGGGAAAGACGGTTCTTCAGTTATTCTAAGAGACCACAGAGAATCGCGTGATTTCCGTCGCTAAGTCAGACCAACGCAATGGCTAGATGATCAACCTTGAGCTCTTTTTCAGAACAACAAGTTTCTCTTACTTATCTGGGATTCTTTAAGCTTTGTGTTTGCGACCTTTTCATCTACCTACCTATTAAAAGATCATAAGAAACGAAACGAGAAATCCTTCCACAGTTTCACAATAATTAACTCTCGTTTATGAACGAATCCTTAAACTGACGTCAATTTCAAATTTTTGATTATTATTTGGTAGAGGCCATCAAGGGTGGTATAAAATTGGAACGTTCGTGAATACGCTAACAGTGTAATCCGTAATATCTGGTAATATTAATTGAGCGTCGAATGGCACAATCATGGCATTTAAATAATAATTGGATTTCAGTCGGATGAGGTTGATTGCTGTTAAATGTTTCCTCTCATATTGGAGACTCTTATTTCAGAGATTTCAGTTTGTAGGTGTACCTGCATGATATAATTCTGTTCAATGAGGGGTATATGCATACTATTTCTGTAATCTTAAACCTGTCTTAGGTTAGCGTCGCACCGTACTCAACGGTGCGTACCGTAGCGTGGCGTGGTACCTAAAGGTAACTTTAATAAGACATAACAATAACTTCAATAGTTTCTCAAGTTGAAACCTACCTACTTATGCCTCTCATAAGGGTTTTGCGTTCGAACAACTGGCTATGATAGTTTCTATCTTTACAAAACAAAACTAGTAGATTTAATACTGATTGGCTAAATTACTAAGAAGATTCGCATATAACGTTACTAAGGAAAAAAAACCCTAAAATAATAAATCTAAATAAATTTTGAATATCTTTAATATTGTGTGTAAGTAACACACATTCTTATAAACAGATTTTATTTTTTATATTTCTCAAAAAATATTTAGTTTAGGTTTATACTTTCTTTAAAATTCTTAAACAAACTAAATTAAGTCAAAACTTGAACTATGAATGACGAGGAGCGAGGAGGAGCACACTACCTGCTGAGATACAGTGCTCAACTAGTTCGGCAGGTAGGGCAACGCAATTCAAGCCACTGTCAGTCCATCGCACCTATTTGTATATTATTTTCAAAATTTATAATTTACATTATGTGCTAAATTCCTATTATAATTATAAGGTTTTAACTATAAGTTAAATTAATTTATTACAGAATTAAACTTTAAAAATTATTGCTGCTATATAATTGGTATAATTTAAGTACAAATGTTATACTTTCCTTTATAAGTGAATTATGTTCTTTGTTCTTTGAAATAAATATCTACAAATTGCCAAATATTGTTCGGGTTCCATTCACAAATGATTGTATGGATTTACATAGCTACATACCTCAATACATATGTATGTATGTATGTCATCTACCGTTACACAAGTAAGGTCTTTTAATTCCATCAATCAATCTGAATCTCCCTAATGCGTCTGGTATTGCCATTTTCACTAGAGCACTCACGTAGTGACTACATTGATTGATTTAAATCGTGCTTTATGAAGCCGGGTACATTTTTTTATAAGAAGGTAAGAATACAAGAATCTGCTTGCGTGATTTTCTAGTGTTTTCCCTGTATTACAATAGGTAACGGTATGACGGACTCCAGCAGGGTAGAATCTAGGCCCAATTCTGCTAACCAATTGCTTCACTATCACAATGGTTTGATTGTCGCAGAATCGTCACGTAGAATCCTTTCATGAAAGAAACTCCAGATAGAGCATGCGGTGCTATTTCCGCGGTGAGATTGATAGAATGGTTTCACACTTTTAACGTGCATCCCTCCATCTGTAGTTTCTTTCATCTGGGGTAGGATACCAAAAGGTGTTATTCTGTGATGATACATTGTCATAGTGAAACGATCAGTTAAGCAGAATAGGCCCCTGTCTCATTGCCAAATTTCATTAAGATTTGATCAGCCAGCAGAATTATATGTATATAAAGGTAGGACAGACATACAAATTTATCTATTTTCAACCAACTTGTAACAAGGAGAAGGGTCTCAATTAGACTGTAGTTTTATGAATGTTAGTAAATTGATATTTTTGTACAACACTATTTTGATGATTAGGTATATCGTTTTTGTATAGAGAACGATCTCTAGATGGTCCAATAAAAGTTATATTTCCGCGAATACTATCCATCTCATAAACAGCGTATAAATATCCAGAAATTTGAACACAGAAAAGCTCAATAACATCAAACGTGCACAATATTAGTACGGCGCTTTTGCTATATATTTTAAATCGTTCAGTGTGCCCGCCGTATATCCGCAAACAGTGATTGCAAATCAGTATTCAACTCGCTTAGCAATTTTAGTTCGCACGCGCTGTAGATTTCAGTGATTAAATCATTCGATTACACAGATAAAGCCCAGTAATATCGCATTCTGCAAACGAACAAGGCCCAATTATAAATGGTAGGGCAGTAATTCAATAGGGAGGCACGCGGGGATATACCTAAAAGACCTATTGAAAGAGTTTTAATACAACAGACTCGTAGGGACGTGCGTGGACGACCTAACGATACCATTTCTATTGAAGGTTCAGTATTGACATGGAAAAGAAAGGCCTGTTGTTTATCTTGCCTGGGTTAGAATTCATTTCTGCGTGAAGGAAAATATCAGGGTAGACGTTTTGTTTCGTCAGCTACTGTCATATTAAAAATATAAGGACGAAAGATATTTAGTAACAATTCCGCGAAAAAAAGACCTCCAATAATAATAATATAATAATAATAAGATCAAATATCTTTCGTCCTTATATTTACAATGGATTTCCGCCAAGTAACGCCAGAATCTATTATATATACTGTCATATTGATAATTATTCACTTTGGTAAACAATATTATTTTATAATACATGATACCTACTCAAAGCAGTAGGTAGTATTACACCCAGGACACTCGACCGATTCTCCATACAAAAGCCGCGTCTCGGCACATACATGCGCAAAGTTGCGCGACACGTGCATTATGTCCATGAAGTGACCCTGGACGTAGCACAACATCCAGGGTCACTTCATGAACATATTGTGCAAGTGAGAGCGTTGCAAAATAAATCATAGATATTTTATTTTTTATTTTCCTCTCACAAGAGGTGAAATCAAACCTCAAAACAAAAGATATTTCGTATGCCCATGATCAAACATAAACATCGAACATCATCGGCGTCGTCTGACAAAATCATTACAGGCCATCTGCGTCCGTGAGTGCGCCGTAGGTACATCCCGTGCATTTGGAACGCAAACCGAACTCGACTAGGGGCCGGCGGGGTGAGGAAGCTCGGTCAGGTGGAGGGCGAGGAGTGTACTTTAAAGATAGATACTATTTCCGTACATAAAAATGATAGCAAAATTTCAGTCGTACATCCGCAGGCTCAGATAACGGGCGAACTATCCAAGCAGAACTATTGTGAAAGTTTCAGTAATTGTTCGGCGTGCAATAATAGCCGGCCGCCAACCAGGGTGTACTCTGGCACAAATGAACGAGCTTTTGTTTTATATGGTTTTCAGGCAGAATAGAAGCTGGTGTTTTGGAGCTTTTCTGAGTGGAAATGGATGCCTGGTTGGTTCTGCGGTTGTTTTACGCCTTTGGTTCGCTGGAACAACTTTTATTTGGTCATCTTCAGAACTCTTCCGACTAGTATTGATATCGATCAGTTGAGCTACCTCTATATTGTTTGCAACAGTCAGCTGTTAGCTCAACTGTTTCAATTGTAAATAGGTACTAGTTCTAATTTGTTTCTATTCTTTAATTCTAATTTTTGCGTTTATAAATTTATACTAATCAAAAAAAAGTTAAGTGTTTGTAATGAACATCATAAAAAAAAACAGGTGAACAGCTCTACCAAATTCATTTGAAATTATCAACCGTACTCATAATAAAAAACCAATTTATAAATATTTGACGAAACAACTGAATCGATTTGGACGGGACTTTCAGCTGATGTAATAGCGGTGTTAATTTCAGACAAATATATTTTTACGACAAAGCAGCGGGCACAGTGAGTCCTAAATAAATACCTAATGCTCGACATTTTCACACAGCATCTAGTCCCAAAGTGAACAGAGCTTATGACCTGGGGCCCAATTCTGATACATCAATAGCATAATCGCCACCATAGACACATTATCTGAATTGGGTTCCAAAAGACTGGTATTGACTGATATCCATTCAAAATACACAAAACTATATGTTATGTGGCAAAACTTTAGCCGAAATGTGCCTTAACTTCGATTTTATATCAAAGCTTCGTTTTACTGCATAGCTGGCAAGATATGAGAAACTCGCTGCAGAATTGCAATTCCTAGATTAAAACAGATTATCTCGAGTTGTCTCGAACAGAAGTTAGTGCCTTTGAAATTTCAGACAGCTTCTATACTAGCTGACTGCTATCAGATAGGAAGCAATTAACTCTCTCAATCTACCCTCCTACATATTACGGTACAGAGAGTGGTATCGATAGGTGACACCCTTGTTATGTTTAGAGTCAATTCCGATTAATAAAGAAATAAATATTTAAAATACAATCTCGGTGAACTGAAGTTGTTGTGTATAGGAACGTTGACGACCTTCGTGAGGTAGCAGGGGGCAAAGGTCCGCCAGCGACGCAGGAGGTTGCTGATTCGATTCCCACCTCGGGATAAATGTTTGTATGATATCCAGGTATTTGTTCCGGGATGTTTTCTATATTAAGTAAAAAATATCTATCTATGTAATGTTATCACATCAGTTATCTGATCTAGTACCCATAACACAAGATATACTAAATTTAATTTTTAAAAATGATAAGAATTTTATGTTGTTTTAAGTTGAGTGAAGAATTTTTGTAAATAAGTAGGTATACTTTAAGTAATTTTCAGCAATAAATATAGCGATTCATATCTTATTTAACCTTTTTTTACTCAAAGCTATGAAGGTGTTCACGCTGGTACCTAATACACAGCATGTAAGCACAAAATAGAGCACAGTAAGCTGTGAAAAATACCGACCACATTCTTTTCATACCCTCCCTCCCAACACAACCGGATATTCGCAGCTAGATATTTTCGCTTCTACACAACACTTCTCTATTTTTAACCGACTTCAAAAAGGAGGAGGTTCTCAGTTGGTCTGTAAGTTATTTGATTTTTATGTATGTATGTTACTTGTTATCTCCGCCTATGCTTAACAGATTTTACTGATTCTTTTATTATTGTATAGAGATTGATCCCGAGGTGGTCCCGTAACAATTTTATTCACGAGGGAGGGTATCTAATTGTACTTATCTATTCGATTTTTTTCCTTTTAGGTTATCTACACATCTATCGAAGGAAACGCCTTCGTCACTTTAGCTACGTAATTATTTATTTATAGGTTGGTACGGAAAGCATCAGCCAAGCTCGTTTTTGTATGCATATGAGTCATAGCCATGCAGTGCCAGGCTTAGAGGTGTGGAGGTCCCAAGACGACCAAGTTGTGGACGCCCATTACTGCTGAATTTTTAACCGTAATGGGCCTCCACACCGTTACTGTATTTACGTATAATTGTGACGGTTGATAACGGCCTTCAGATTTATTTTGATCTTGTGGCTATAGTTTGACGCAGCCAACACAAAAAAGAACGGCTAAAAGCCGCTAAAAAATCAGGCTTGTGAGCGCCAATTGGCAAAAAATTTAGGAATCTGAGACCAAATAAAGAACTTTGAGCGGAGCGAACATTTCAATGGAGGCATTTGAGTGGTGGTTGGGGGAATGTCAAGCCAGATAAGACAAAATAAATAAAAAAGTTGTTACTCGATTTCTATTATGGAGACCCCTCTTTTGTGGAGGCCCTGGGCTACAGCTTTACTCACCCGGCCCTAATTCCGGCCCTGTAGGCATGGCCAACTTGTTAAATTACTTTAATCCCTAGATACCGCTGTACTTATAACAAAGTGATATTTATGTGATAGACACAATTTTCTTTATCGAGTTCCTGTTGTCAAATTCAGCAATTTTGTGAAACATCCCTCATGGGTACCAGAACATGTAGAAGCACAAAATTCAAAACAGCTAGAATGTTCGACACATTATGTGAACCAAATGAAGTCTGGTTTGGATTAAATTAAGTCAAGTAGGCTCGAATTTACGACAAACTGTTCCGTGAGTGAATTAATTACTTACCGAGTACTCGATTGCCTTGCCGGTAATTAGGCTCATGTGTTAACACTTTGACGATGCCTATTCCAAAATCAAGACTGAGAGCCGAGGCACTAAATAGAATGGCCGAGGAACTACTCTACAGCAGGTTCGGTTCTGACTAATGTACAGTGGCGTTCATAGATAGGTAATCCCCCGACGGATTCCAAGGCTCGTAGTTGCATTAGTTTGGTTGAGAATAGCTTGCTATCTACACTTTACCGAAAGATACTGTCTACAGTATCTTTCTTTCTTTCTTTTACAGTAACTTCTAAGTTGACTTCAAACTCAAACGGGGGGGATTACGATACCTATCGATGAATGTCACTGTATGACGTACGTACAAATACACATTTCCCCTCCACCACATCAGCACACAAGCACCCACAGCTGAACGTACCTCCTCCAGGTACGTACACCGTTAGTTTGTACTTTTGTTTCCGTATTCCGTACTCTTCATTTAGTCCATTATGTTATGCGCAGTGATGTAAAACTCAACTTTATTATGGAGAAGCGGAGAAATTGCCAAATTGTAAAATGAGTTAATAAATAAATAATGATAGATAATTTACACAGCATCATCTAGTCTAGCCCCAATCTAAGCAGAGCTCGTGTTATAGGTACCTATTAAATAACTGATGTAGGTATATCAGTTAACATAGGTACCTACCTAACACCTACATAACAGTAATAGTTTTTTTTATAGTTCTTAATACGTATCACACTAATATTATAAATTCGAAAGTTGGGATGTATGGATGTTTGTTATCTCTTCATGCCAAAACTACTGAACGGAGCGGAATGAAAGTTTGCATACTACATAGTTATTCTAATCCCGGAATTAAACAAAGACTAATTTTGATCCCATAAATCAGTTCCCATGGGATAGAAATCACCTTTCAACGTTTCCATAGAAACAACGCGTGCAAGCCGCGGGCAGATAACTAGTTAATAATAAAGACGTAAAACTCGCAAGTTTGTGTGTGGGTGTTCAAAGTGCTTTTCAATGCTTGCCAGCATTCCAGTTTGGAAATTCTAAATTGTAGAGTCGTTAAATTAATGGGTAATGTGATCAAAAACATAAATGCTAATTTTCACTAGCCAAGCCGTGAGCTTGCCGCATCCAGCATCTGCCTGCAGTCTTTTGCAGGTCGTCATCCCACCTGGCTGGAGGGCGTCCTACACTACGTTTGCCGAGTCGCGGTCTCCACTCAAGAACACGTTTACCCGAGCGGTTGTCGGTTCTTCGCGAGATATGGCCGGCCCACTGCCATTTGGGCTTGCTAATTCTTTGAGCTATGTCGATAACTTTGGTTGTCTGTCGGATGTATTCGTTACGAATCCTATGCTTCAGAAAAACTTCGAGCATAGCTCTTTCCATAGCTCGCTGAGCGACTAACCCTATCGTGAGTGTCCACGTCTCAGATCCATAGGTCATGACGGGTAGGACGCACTCATTGAAAACTTTCGTTTTCAAGCATTGCGGTATGGATAACGAGAAGACTCAACGTAGTTTCCCAAACGCTGCCCAGCCTAGCTGGATCCTCCTCTTGGCTTCCTTCTCGAAGTTGTTTTTACGCAACTGCAGAATCTGCCCAAGGTAAGATCTCGTAAATAGTTACGAGAAGGTGGCCATGTCGACCACCGAT
This sequence comes from Eupithecia inturbata, assembly GCA_963662085.1. NCBI lineage: Eukaryota > Metazoa > Arthropoda > Insecta > Lepidoptera > Geometridae > Eupithecia > Eupithecia inturbata. The sequence goes on along the minus strand of OY759177.1, from coordinate 12,848,156 downwards.
CTTGGAATCGGCCATATAAATCTTCTATCTCGGCGGAGATCTCCCACCGTGCGTTTTAAGCTTCGTCAGGTGGCTCCTGCCAAGCTGCTGTGTGAATACATTGGACCCTCGGTTGAGCTCTATTGTTTATTCAATGAGGCGCGTAGATTAAAGTTCCGAAGGTGTAGCCTTCGGAGATGGAGGTCGTTCAAAAATGTTCGTTCTCGTCAGCGCGATCTAGAGCTCGTAGACTTTTACTAGCGACATCTAGTTATACATTTTTAGAGCTAATGCAACGTTTGGTCTTTTTTTATTGAAACCCAACATTCGTTTGATCGTGTAAACGATCGTGTATACATTTTTAGCGATAATTCCGAAAGTCATAATTTTTAATCATATTAATTGAAATCATTTTGGCCGTTTTTATGCCAAAGATGTGTGCTTTCATTTGAAACTAAACTTGACTTTGTGGGCCGATTTTTTTTCCCGTTCCATTTTTTGTTGTATGAGATCTTATTTGGTAATTATTATGCGTCTTTGTGTGAAATTTTAAAACATTAAGTCTATAATCCAACGTGATATTACAACCTCATGAAAATCAATATCGGCACCGATATTGATACCTCAAAATATAAAATCTTCGGTTTACGGATATTTTCCTCCGATAAAGTTTGGTCGTCTACATTCATACCAAATTTTAACTTCCTAGGTTATCTAGAAGTGGCTTAGGTTTTTGATGAGTCAGTTGTATAAAATGCTATTTTTGGACCTCAACAGCTCAAGAACCTTATAATATTTATTTATAAAATGTTGTATTCCTACTCTTTTCGTGGATCTTACTAGACATGCAAAATTGCAAGCCTGTAGGTTTGATAATGTCTGAGATACAGGTGGGACCAAAACCGTGCCCAATGGTTCGTGTAAAGATACTCACCGCTATTGCGTCGCCCGTTTAATTCCGAACTGGACGCTCTAGCGCGCGCCTCAAAACTTACCCTTTTCTTGAGAAAGAATTACGACAGTCAACCGAATCGTCAATTTTTTTAGTTTTCTAAAATGTCTGAACACTACGGTGTCATTCGATTACCTTTTGTTTTGAGTGGTTTGTGAAGTAGGGGCTAACATAAACCTACCAAAAAGTTAAAAACATTGGTCAGATATTTTTGAAGGCTACCTGGGCGAGGCCGAAGCGGCAATTTGGAAGTTATGGCTCTTTGTTTTATCACATTATTTTAGTGCACAGTTGATGGGTAAAAACGGTCGATACATAGCTCATTTCAATTCTCAACCCTAAAAATTGATGTTCGGTATTTTTTATTCAATTTACTATGATATAATCCTCAACTAAAGTACATAGTAGTACGTACGGTACTACGTTACCAATGTAATGATAGCTGTTGTAATAATAATAATGCTTCACACAGCTTCATCTAGCCCCAAGCTAAGCAGAGCTTGTGTTATGGGTACTAAATAACTGATGTACTTAATACATCACATAATGTCAATGTATAAAAAAACCTCGAACCAGAAAAATTACAAATACGAGAAATTAGTTCCCTCAAATCTATATAGAAAACTAGTGCAAATTATTATGTACCTGCGTAACTTTCGGAAGAAGCAGATAGTGTATCTTTCATTTTCAAGCACTCGAAATCCCTAACATTCCAAAAGTCATGGACAACACGAACACCTTTACCTTCGTACAATATTTTATGTAGATGTAATATAAAGTGTACGTACGGCCTTGTTCTGAGCCGCAGTATGTTTGCCTTCCCATATACATACGTACATACATCCCTACGTTACCTATTGTATCTACATATTTACCGGCTGAATACATTACGAAGTTACGAGTAGCTGTCTGCCTGTCTTACATAAAACATTAACACTTTCTGCAACACGGAGGTTATTGTTTATGAATGATAAATATTTACCTAGTATTAAGTGCTGGATACATAATTAATCAGGTTTGTGGGGGCTTAATGTAAGTAGGTGTGTACCACTACCACACCTGTCAAAGTATACCTACCTACCTACCTATCGAAGTAAACCTACCCTACCTGCCTAGCCATAACATTTTTGCTACGGCAAGAAGGAGAGGTAACGCTATTTTTCTTTATTGTTTTACATATTTCAGAACGCGTAGATCACATGTAGGTACATATTACAGAACGCTGTAGATCACATATGTAGGTATCTGTGTTAGCCACCCCAGAGATAAGACCTACATACGATAAGAAACCACAAACATGATTATGGCAGCCATAAATCATACCTACATCTGGTGTGGAATAAGTATTGTCCTTGCTCTAGGTGTTTATAAATAGACACACTATGATCAACCAAGCCACAGGGCACGTGTAGCCGGTAATTCTGTTTCCATAATCTATTGGAATACCACCTAATCGATTTAGCCTGCAATATTAAATTTTCAGCCTGTTTAACCGAACCTTATTAAAATATTCCTAATTTTACCAAGTTTTAACTTAGGTGGCGAGTTTCAGCCTTGGCGCCTTTGCTACCTGGATTCTAATTAAATTTTGTTTTTGTTTTTCTTCGACGAATTGCTTCGAGCCTTTTCATTTTTAAAATACAAACGAGCGAATAAAACTGGTCTACCAGGGAAATTAACAATTGCTAGTACTTGTTTCGAATTTTCCATGTTTTGTTTAATTCTGCCACCAGTAGCAGAAACAACGCTTGCCTTTTGTGCAATTGTTTCAACGAACATGATTTATTTGTTTTTTTTTTTTCTTTTTTCAGGCGATACTGACGAGCATGGCCTCCCCGCGGAAAAGGACAAGGGCTGTGACACCAATTTTTACCTCTACGATGTAAGTTCTACGATAAGTTTTTAACATTTTAGCATAATCTTAGTGAGACACACAAAAGTCGGTGACACAGCCTGGCGGCGGGCTGTTGCTTTATTTCAATGTATGTATAATATAGAGAGCCAACCGTGCTTTGTCAAATTATCGGCGGCCGCCTTTGGTGTATAGTCTCCATTAGGAATACTTACATAAATATTCTTCCCGATTCAAAAACACAATAAAGTACATAGGTAAATAATATCTATAACACGCACGAAGGCAGTATTTTTTATTGCAAAGTGGATGCTCTACTAATCCGTTGGTTCATCTCTGAAACAGTCCAACTAGCACTCCCAAAAGGCCAGTAAACGTTAAAAAACGCTCATCAGACATGATTCTCTAGAAACGGGTGGCGCATATTACAAAGGGGACGTTGACGGGGATCTGTTAATTATTTAGCTTGTTGTTCCATCACTCTGTAATCCTGGGATTACGTGCGCCTCGCGGGTCCAGGCAAATTTACTTTAATACACTTCTGCTCTAGGGCTTAAGAAAAGTATAATCATGCTTAGTAAGATTCTTTTGTGATGTGAGAAAAGGTGAAAATACATGTTTTAGGGCAAAAAGTTTTAATGGTTTATCTAAAAAGCAAGTATCCGAATACTTGCATATTCTTCATTATTTTAAACACAGAAAATATACTCGTACGATAGTCATTTTAAAGCTCCTAGTAAAAAAAATACCGACTTTTTGTTTTGTGAGTGTATTTCTGATTCTACTTTTTATACCTTTGCGTAAAACTTTACGCAAAGCTAAAGGAAAATCTAGTTAGATTTGCAGTAAGTAAAGTAAATAATCAGTGGATAACTTATTCAAGTAAAGTAAGCCGTCCAATGTCTATAAAGTCGTCTAACATCCGCGATCCATTAAATTATTCAGTTCCGTCTTCGTCGTGACTTTGATAAAACTACGTCAACTTCTTGGGACTTTTATCTCTAATAACTTATTCATAGGGACGCTATTCCTGTAAACTGGATGTCATAACATAGTTAGTCCTTGATCCGCTGCTAAGGTCGCTCCTAAGCTAATTATTCTCGGCCTCGCTATTTACCGAAACGAATACCGTGGCCATTTTTATTTTCAGGTAAAAAGCCTATAATCGTATGTTTTTCCGTTAGGATAATCCGACCGGGTACTCGCATAAAAACTATAAATAAATAAAATAGAAACTAAAGGGACGTTGTTAATGCTTTTTATAGTTTTTATTTATTCGGGGTAACAAACAAATACACTCTTAGCCTAATTGAAATGAAATTATATTGCATAAAACATGGTATACAAGTGATTAAAATTAATTAATTATTATTTTAATTTTTGATGTCTGACGCTGATTTTGCAGTTTCGTTTAGAATAAGCCTATTCGGACCAGCCTAGGATTTTTGTCACATGCTTTATTTAATTAAATAGATACTTATTCTAAGTGTTGTTCTATAAGTGCAAACAATTCCGTTAAAGATATAAAATATAAACAGGGCAAAAGTGATTATAGGTAAGTAATAGGTAGGTAAGGTATACAGAGAAATAAATGTGTTCTTTCACCACAATCCCTGACCGCGGGATTGCCGCGCTTTGAATTTGAATTTTATTTTTAAGTTTATAAGAGAGCAAACTTAATCATTTTTATTTTTATTGTGCTGAAGTAAGAGCATTGAGAGCAAAACCACTAGCGTACCATTCATCTTCTATAATAAAACTTAAACAGTTTTAAGATCGTAAAGTAATTAATTTTGTCCCCTATATTACGATTGCTAGAGCCAATTCAGTTGGGAGTCTGTTCACATGGAGGCGTAACCTTTCACTGTACTTCTGCCCAAAGGTACCTAAAAGCCAAACTGTCTTTTTTATTTATTAATTTTAGGAGAAACATTACTTCAGTCTTAAAACGTATCTGCCCTATCCCGAATCTGTCCTAAACAGAATCAGACCTAAGCCGAACAAGGGAATCGACCGTACATGTATTGAAATCGAGTTAGGTGCTACGGCCCACGTAGACTCGTAGACTCGCGTAGCATCCTCGTAGCCGTTCGTAGCTCGTTACACGGCGGTGTAGCACTTCAATTTCTTACGCTATTTCTTCGAGTTTCCCGCTTCGCTGGTTATCGTTCCCTACGTAATCAAAGTAACGTATACATTGGTGTTTATGGCTTTTTTTACATGTTCTTACGCTTACTTCAACGCAATCCTTGAAAAATTTAAAAATATAATAACAACGTTTATTATTTAGCCTTCACTGTACCACAACAGGATGAAGGATTCCTTCCCTCTTCACTCTCTTCGAGGTTTAACACTGTAGCACACCCTACGAGCACGATCCCTACGCTCGTGTTTTCATGCATCCGTTGTAAAACTGCGGTAAACATCTACCGCAGTTGTACAGCAGAATTACATACGGGCGGTGGTACGATAATTATCACCAATCATTTATCTGCCTCTAGATAGAGATCCGTGAATAAAATCGACCAGTGTGAGTCAGACAAGCACTTAAGCCGAAAAGAACCACTCCTACGTCTAATGGCACTTACATAATATATAGGTACAGCAGATAAATACCTCCAGTTTTCATACTCTAGTGTAGGTAGGTGAACAGGTACCTCGTATATAATTCACGAGCCATTTGCGCGCCGTGTGACTTCAGCGCGGTTCTCTAAATTGGTATCAATATAGAGGATATGAATTTTTTGGTATTCGCTTCACGTATGTACTGCCAAGGGTTTTGTTATGGCGCTCCTGCAAAAGAGGAAAAGATTTTTGATAAAAAATCCCGGTATTTTTACCTTTCACCTCATCAATCCGAACTTTCACGGCAAACAACGAAAAAAAACTCTTTAACCGTCCGCAGCAAAAACGTTTTAACTAGTTCTAGTTTTTAGTTTCTGTTACTTACAAACATTTAAGTTTTTATGTAAAGGTCCAACAAAAAGCTTTTGTACAAATGAAATCATTTCTATCTATACTACGACTGTACTTTACTTACCTACACCTGAAGATGCTTTGTGTTGGGAAGTTTTGAATCAACATGTTAGTTATGAAGTAACTATTTAAGTACTTAATTAAGCATACAGACTTCAAGTTACACCGATGTACAATGCTCTCGGCAAGTTTTGATATCTGAATGGTAATGGTAAATTTTAATTTGACGCGATAATGAATTTTAGAACAAAACTGAGTGTTATAGTAATAGCACAGAATAATAATATATACCTGCGTTATTGTTAGTAGGTACCTACTCTACGCAAAACTTAAAATCTCTAAATATCTGCCGGAAACTAAACTATACAGGGTGGTGTTTTTAGATTTTATTCTTATAATTGGACCTATCGATCGGTCTCATACACAATTTTGTTTTGTGGGTTCGATTCCCAGCAAAATACTGATATTTTCCAAAATTATTTTTAAACATACATTTTTCTTTATTTTTTAGTTTAGTAGAATCTAGGAAATATACGTTTATTCTACGCCGTTATAATTATTCTGTCTTTATACGAGTATGTACCTACCTAATAACATTTATGAAAAGTTAAATCTTACGTAGATGGTTATTGCTATAGAAACAAGCAATTGTTAACTATATTCATCAAAACCCAAGTTATGTCATTAAATTCCATCAGTTATTTTACTTTGACGAAAAAGTTTAGACGTGATTGTGTCTGTCGAACTCGAACAAACAATGTCTCGAAACTTCGACAGTGAAACAAGGTACTTAAACGATAAGAAAAACATTTACTTCATACAACATACCAAACACGTTGTTAAATTTTATATACCATGCCAAATACCAATTTAGTTTCTAAATTGAGTTTTTTCCATCATAAGGCACATTATTATTAAGTTCCACGACGACGAACTATTCTATAGTTTTTATAATTATATTACAAACTGTAGCATATTGAATTACATCATTAGGCGGAAACATTCACGATATGTATTTGCGCTGCTTGTGAGTAAATAAAGATGTCTTTACACAGTAGCTCACGGTATAGCCTTCAAACTTATTTATGACACCAAAGTTATTCAAACTAAACTAATTTAGTAGGTAGCACAAATAATTATGCCTTGATAAAAAAGGTACGGCATCATTTTTAGTGCTGGCAAATCAGTTTAGTTTCACATTTATTAATAGGTCAAAGAACATTACTATTATGGAATGATCATAAAACAAATTGCAATTACTAGTATCTACACTTATATCAAATTCCTACATATCCAATCCGTCACCAGAAGGCAGAGTGCCCAGAAGGCTGACAGCATAGCCACGTTGAATGGCAATGCTAATTCGTTGACCGAAATAGAAGCCAGCATACCTGTGGACTCTATGAGAAGTTTTGTAAGATTTTTAAACATATATTTCTTATGCCGTTAGACCACAAAGACCTAGGGTTTCCACCTCAAACGGCTCAAATAGGTAACCTCAAAAATCGGTAACCAAACAGGTTTAGTTTTTGAGCCATCGGAACTGACACCACTCAATTGACCTCCATTCGGAACGTAGGCTGCTTGATCTTAGCCTCCATTATACGACGTGACTCCGCTGCATTGACATGTTTCGTAGCACCTCGTGGCACTGTAGAGTTTCTTAGCATCGTACGTGGTATTTGCTACGCGGAAAATAGGGTGTCATTTTGGTAACAAATTGACATTGGATGGTAACAACCTACGTCGTCGCAAGATACGATAACATTTGAATTTGGTTTTCTTTTTGTTCCAAATATATCACAGTAGTAGAGTAGTAGTGAAGCTTCGACCCACAGGGAAATCACTAGATTCAACCAATGTAATTTAATAGGTATCTTAGTACACAAAATACCAACCTGCCAACATTCTCAAATAAGATCAGCACACATCTTATGCACCATAAAACATTTTTTTAATAAAAAATTTAATATTAGTTAATGGTTTTTATTGGCTGGATACTAAATGGCCGAGTGTAGGTGGCAGGCACTTATGATCCCTACTAGTCACCTACTCGTACATTTAGGAACCTTCAGCATAAGCTGTACACAGGCATAGGTTGACACAGTAAAACGCTCATGGTGAGCACCACCAACTCAGTAGGTTAAACCGACCATTCAGTTTGACCACCGTACGTGTATAGTACCAGAATCAGTTGTTCCCTTGCACTTGTATCCGAACATAGATCCGGGCGGATATTGGTTCGGCGAAGGTGGCCTCGATCGAGGCGAAGCACCCTCCAGGGCGCCTCACTTCATCATGTCAAGGCCGGCGCCGAATGAAGGAGGAAGAGGAATGCGAGTTTGCTTTAAAACATCTTCATTGAGGTCAAGAGCTCTCCGTTCGCGCCTCGGCTTTGAAAATTGTTAATGATTTTTAACTTTATCATACGACACGCTGAATGGACTGGAATTTATTAAGGACACTTCAGTATGCTTGTTTGGACGGATTTAATCAGCGCGCGGTTCAAGGAGGCAGGTGGTTCGGAATACAACTGTCAAATGGGGAATATTTATGAAAGGGTACTGAAGGACCTGGTACTTAATATTGGAGTAAATATTTAGAGTTCACACTTTCCCATTTAGTACCTACCTATAGCTACTTATTTTTTTCATATTTACTAACTAGGTTACTTGAAGCAGTTAAATCGTTTATGGCTTTGTTTAAATAAAAGGCTTTCCTAATTAGATATAACTATAATTTTGACCATTATTAGACATGAAGGTAATTATGCTCGGTCATCAGTTGCAATTTCAGTACCTAACTAGATGTGATGCGGTTATGGCAAAACCTTGTTTGGCTTGTTTAACGGTGGACGATGTGTACTGATGAGGAGCAGGAGGGACGGTTATGACAAACCTACTTAGTACTATCACAGACCAGTAGTACTATGAGCCAACATAAAATGTTATGTCTTTCGACATAACGTTTTGACGGTACACAAGTACTATGTTTGTCTCAAATCGACCTCAATCCTCTGATTCGGAAAGTCTCATTCGGGAACAAAGAACATCATTACGTTAACGATTCCGCGTCGGTGGCGGATGCCAAATAAAGTGGCGAATGATGTCGACAGAACAAATGGAAACAAATAGAAAGAGCTCGCGATAAATTGTTTGTTGTCGGCCTCAGTTTTATGGACTACATTATTTATGACGGACAATGATTGCTGCTTTAAAATGAGTTTTTTGCTGGACAAGCGAAATAGGCATTTAAAATTTTGGGTAGAAAATATTTTCACGCATTTAACAGAGCAAAAAAGGCATTAGGTTTATACTCTTGGTACCTAGAATATTTCATTTTATTTAAATGGTTAAAAAACTTACAGACGCATTGCCTTAGTTTACCAACCTTTATGTAGTTATTTAGTATGCGTCATAGGTCAATGATTTTATCGCCCAACCGAACATAACTCAAGCTCTAAAGCGTAATGTCACTGTAACGTACACCACAATCAATAACAATGCTTTACAACTTAAATCAGGCAATGAATGAGTTCAATGTCACGCACTATGTTCACCTACAAATTCTTGAAGTAAGGGCATTATATTGCCAAAGTAAATAAAGTGAAATAATACAGAGTTTACTATCTTTCTTTCTATGTGACATCTTTTGTAGTACACAAAATGTATTTTACATGGGAGAAGCCACTGACTCCTGAAATACAGTTTATACTAATTCGGGAGACTTTGGATTAATTTTGGATGTTTACATTATATGTTTACATTGTGTCAAATAAATTATTTTTACTTTTATTTTTTCAAAGAGGTTAAGTAAATTTGAAAAATCTTTGTAGCCTGCAATTGTGATGGAAATATTGCAGCACGGACGAAAATGCACATTTTTCTCCGTGCTCTAGATAGATTTATTCGTTGCGCTGAATTAAATTCGGGTATAGATCTATATGAAAATCTATTTCGACACCCGACGTATCGCGAATAAACTTATCGCTGTGCTCACCAACATACAAAATACATATCATACTCATAACATTACATAAGTAGTTCTAGACACGAACGAAACAAAACTTTTATCACAATTATGCAAAATCTCACAGATTTGCACAGGACTCCTGCGAATTACATATATCTTCAACAAATGGCGACCATAATTCACCATGCTACGTGATCCAGATCCTAATTCATTTCGGTACCTTCGAGAACTTTTGACAGCAAGGTGAACTCTACTTAGGTGAAATCGAAAGTTATTGAAAATATTATGACGAATAACTGTCCACTTTCCGAAGAAAAATTGTGAACATTTTAACGGAGCGTTCATATTTCTAGCGAGTATAGAATTTTTTCGGCAATGTTCCAAGTTTTCGCTTTAGTAAACACTTGTGACGAGAAAACTTAAAATGAGATAAAATTCGAGTTGCTTTAGTGCTCTGAAAATTGTTAAAGTTGGAACAGGACTCGATGCTATATTTACCTACTTTATTGGCTATGTTTGATTATATTTATTTAGTGCTGTCCGTGTTTTTGCACCAAATAAGCCATTTATCTAGTTAATAATACCTCTTTTAGGTTCTTAATTATTTTTTTTATTTTCTCACTAGCTTTAACAAAGAAAATCATAAAACAAAGGATTTCCTTTTCTGTTTTAAAAAAGCACTTTGAAAACATTTGCATTTCATTTATTGCTTGAAATCAACGGTCATAAGAAAATTGAATAAAATTTAAAAAATGAGGATTGTTATATTTATTAATCTAGGAAGGTTTCATTATTTCTCAGTAACTTCAGTAACTTAACGAAGGTAAAACTAGCTGGTTTACTTAAGTCTGACTAAAATTTCTGGAATTTTATATACCTTCAGACAGCTTCATCAATCGATAGCCTTTCTGCACTTCATAAAATTAGTAGCACCGGTAGCAGCAATAAATAATTACAATTAGCATTATCGGGTATAATTTTTTATTTATATATGTGCATATAAATAAAAAATTATACCCGATAATGCTTTCGGGTCGGGCTGAATTTTGCATCATTACAGATCTAAACCTGGAATAACATAAGCTACTTTTTATTCCAAAAAATGCGTGCGATGCCACGGGCAGAATCTTGTACATAATATATTACATAGTAAATAAATAGATAAATAATACAATAAATAAATGATGCTGGACAATCCACACAGCATCATCTAGCCCCAAGCTAAGCAGAACTTGTGTTATGGGTACAGATGACTAATATACTTAATACAATACATACATAGATAGATATATTTTACTATACATAGAAAATACCCAGACACCCGGAACAAATATTTGCAGATCGTACAAACATTTTTCCCAAGGCTGGAATCGAATCCGCAACCTCCTGCGTCAGGCCAATATTTTTATTATTCCTAGAAAACACCCAGATCACCCGAAACGAATATCTGTAATCGTACAAATAGCTGTCCCGACCGCGGGAATCGAACTTGCAACCCCCTGTGTCGAAGGCGGACCTTCGCCCGCTGTGCCTTGGAAGACGTCCTTAACAGTAATGTTATTAGTCGGAATCTTCAACTTATTTGCTTCGAGTACGGCCCGCGCAGGCACGTTTTTGTATACAATTCATGAGTCACCCCGGCCGACCGCTATAATTTCATGATGATTTAATTCAAAACTAATTTTCACCTCCACAGGAAGAAATCGAAGACCGGCCGAGTGCGGCAACCTTCCTCAGCTCCCTGGCGGACTATTCCAACACCATCCCGACGGCGTCGGCGGCGGACCCCGACCTGCCCAAGGCGGCTCCAGCAGCCAAGATGGGCACCCTCATCGGGGTGTACCTTCCTTGCATCCAGAACATTTTCGGCGTGATCCTCTTCATCCGTCTCACCTGGGTGGTGGGGACTGCGGGCGCTATACAAGGCTTTTTCATTGTGCTTATCTGCTGCTGTACGGTAAGTTGGTGAATGACTGTGGTAGTTTGATATAGGTACCTCCCTGGATAAACATTTAATAGACAACAACGAAACCTTTACATGAGCAAAGACAATTCTACCATCTAAAATTTAAATCCAGTTAATTCGTTTAACTACGAACACAACAAAATAAATGTATCAAATAATGATATTCTTCAAGACTTCTTCGGAACTTCAATAAACAGAAAACAAAATAGAGACATTCCGAATCTCAGCGACCTTTCCATCTGGTAGCGTATACACTGTCCTGATTACATTTATTACGCTACATGGCTGGATTTCTCTAGAGGCCGTGCCAGTCTTCATTACTAACTTGTTATATTAGTTACATCATATTACGTTTGTACCTGTACCTAAGTCTCCAATTCAACTTGAGTCTTCAGAGATATTAGTTAGCTCAAAGTCAAAGTCAAAAAACTCTTTATTTCCATAAATACAATAAATGTATACTTAGAAAAGGTCAAATTCTTAATAATTAAACACTGACACGGAAATAAAGTGATATTTTTGATTTCAGTCGCTTCGGTACGTAGACTAAAGTAAAGAAGCGACGAAGAAACCTTTAGCCTGTTAGTTGTTATTTTTCGAGTTGGAGCAAATTCCGTCCCACGCTTTTTTATCCTCTAGATAATCTGATATCTTATAGTAGGCCTTTTTACACAGCAAGGTTTTGACAATTTGTTTGAATTTATTTACTGATAATTTTTGCAACTCACTAGGAGTTTTGTTGTAGAAGCGTATACATTGCCCTTTAAAAGATACATTAATTTTGTGTAGTCTAGTTGTGGGCACAGCGAGTTTATGTTTATTCCTTGTATTCAAATTATGTACATCGCTATTTTTAGGGAACCAATTGATATTTCTATGAGTGTACAATAGGTTTTCATAAACATATTGACATGGTACTGTCATTATGTTTATTTCTTTGAATTTATCACGCAGGGATTCTCTGGGACCCATACTATAGATAGCACGAACAGCCCTCTTCTGCAACACAAATACGGTGTTAATATCTGCAGCGTTCCCCCACAGTAGAATACCATAAGACATAATACTATGGAAGTAGCTGAAATAAACAAGTCTAGATGTATCCACGTCTGTAAGATGACGGATTTTTTTGACAGCATATGCTGCAGAACTAAGTCTCTTCGATAGCTTATCTATGTGTTCGCCCCATTGAAGTTTATTATCTAAGGTGATTCCTAAGAAAACGGTACTTTCTACAATTTTTAACGTTTCTCCTTTTACATTTACATCAGCCTGAACTTGTTTAACATTAGGTAGAATAAATCTAATACATTTCGTTTTGGTTTCGTTAAGCAAAAGATTATTGACATTAAACCAATGGACTACTTTTGAGATTGCATTATTCACATCATCGAAATTCGTGTCTTGTCGTTTCATTTTAAAAATTAATGAAGTGTCATCAGCAAACAATACAATCTCGTGATTATTCTTAACAAGATGAGGCAGGTCGTTAATATAAATTAAAAATAGGAAAGGGCCGAGGATAGATCCCTGCGGTACACCCATTGTAACTACAGACCCCGAAGACCGTTTCCCATCAACACTTTGTATCCTATTACTCAAATAAGATGTAAGAAGACCCAAAGAGCTGTTCCTTATTCCATAGTGATTTAGTTTCCTGATTAATGTTTCATGGTGTACGCAATCGAATGCTTTTGACAAGTCGCAAAAAATGCCTAATGCATCTTGCGACTTCTCCCAAGCATCAAAAATATGCGTTACTAACTCTACACCGGCGTCAGTAGTTGACCTGCCGCGAGTAAACCCGAATTGCTTACTATGTAGCAGGTCATTTCCATTGAAATGCCTAAGCAAGCTACGTATTGTAGACCAATATTTCACATTCAATTCATTTTGAATGTAAAATATTGGTCTACAATACGACCAATGTTTCACATCTACTGAGCTAATCCGTAGATAAAACATAGATTTTATAGGAGATATTTATATTGAGGAGAAAGGGGACAACCCATCAGAAAATCTGCCATCGGTTCCGCTTAAACCTGGAGAAACAACAAACCACTTATGTGTTCTAATTAGTGCTATGTTTACAGACTATGCTCACGGCCATATCCATGTCTGCCATCGCAACGAACGGGGTGGTCCCGGCGGGCGGGTCCTACTTCATGATCAGTCGCTCCCTCGGGCCGGAGTGTGGTGGCGCGGTCGGCATGTTGTTTTACACGGGGACCACGCTGGCGGCCGCCATGTATATCGTCGGCGCTGTTGAAATTGTGATGGTATGTAAAATACTGAGGATTAAGGTCCACCTAACTGTTTACGATTTAATACCTAATTGAAAAAGAGCTAATGTTAGATACCTATCCTTCTAAATAGCAGCTCTACACACAAATTGCAACATTGTGTAATGATCATTTGAAATGCAAACAACATTTGGAACGCTTAAATTTTAGATTCCTTTTGTGCCTTTGTAGTGAATTTGCACTACCGTGGACATAACGCAGTTTCCCAAAGTCACTCTCAGTTGAGCACGACCGAGTTTCTAATTTATTGCGCCCAGTTTTCAAGTGAAAGCCATATAATTTGTAGGCATAACAAACCCACTTTATCGGACGGCCTCCAGGCAGTTGCTTTGTTATACACTCGCGCCAGCTGTGTGCTAGTGTGGATTTGTTATCTAATACCTTAATATAAGTTAATTGTTAGAATAGACCGCAAAGCCCGCGGGGATCCTGGCTACCTGCTTCGCTGGCTGCGTCCCATGGGATACAATTCAGTATTTAATACGGACAATAAACCGTACCTTGGTAGAACGAATATTAGCGGAATCGCAAGTTAACCGTAAAAAAGGTTGGTTTAACCGGGTAATCCGATAAAGTAACCTATGGGCTATGGCAATCGGGTACCTTGGGTATACCTTTATTCAGATTTACGCTCAGTTCGACATAATGTACGAATAATAGTCAACCAATAAGATAACCAGCTATTCTATTTCACCATAGCTTTTTTACCCACTCACTTACAAAAGCTCTGACCACTTGAAACAATTGATTACGGTTCTGCAAGTTGCCAAACAAGTCAGCCTTGAGGGCTAGGGTTGGTAGCTCTGGATCGGTATCAGTTAGCGGGCAGGCACGTTCTTCCACCTAATTGGATTGTAAATTTCGGGCAGGCTGTCATAAATGTTGCTACATTTTGTTCATTGAATTACTGGGATTTTGCTCGGTGTGAAGCTCTCAAAACGATCAATCAATCAATCAATTTATCCCATTTTTTTCTTAATTTCTGTTGAATCTGTCCAGTTTTCGCAATAGGTACCTACTACTGATAAACATTATTTGCTAGACGTACATGGCGCCGTGGATATCCCTCTTCGGAGACTTCACCAAGGACCCTGACGCGATGTACAACAACTTCCGAGTGTACGGCACCGGGTTGCTTCTCATCATGGGCATGGTGGTGTTCGTCGGAGTCAAATTTGTCAACAAGTTCGCCACCATCGCCTTGGCTTGCGTCATCCTTTCCATCTCTGCGGTTTATGCCGGCATTTTCGTCAACTTCAACGGGAACAATAACCTACAGTAAGTTTGCGGAAAAGCAAAGTTGTAAAGTAAGTTGAAAATAATAATAATAATGAGTTCAGATCGCGTAAGTTCAAAAATATTTATTGTAAAGCATTGTTATGATTTAATGTACCTTAATGCCCAGGTACGACCATAGGTCAGTAGGTAATTGTCCGGATCATTAATTTAATTAGGCATTAATTTGGCCTATACCAATGGTATTCATTGGTATAGGCCAAAAATACATCAGTACTATTGCTCTACGATATACGAGGAATCGTACGGATATACGAGTAATTTAACTAAGTACCTACGACAGATTCATTAAATAAGTACCTACTTATTGTGTTTTAGGATGTGCGTCCTCGGAAATCGTCTACTGAAAGATATTAAAATAGAAAACTGCACAAAGGATATTCACGGCGAGCTACACCAGCAGTTTTGCCCAAACAACACTTGCGACCCCTACTACAAAGTTCATAACGTTTCCGTTGTCCCTGGTATCAAGGTAACAAATATGTCAAGGCAGGGTTAAAAATCCCTTTATTATGTTCAATCAATTTCATAATTTTCTTTTGTCTTTACTTGATGCAAAGCTACAGAGGTTGTATCTTTCAGGGTTTGGCAAGCAAAGTGTTTTTCGATAACTTACAAGATTCATTCCTACAAGAAGGACAGTACATAGCTTATGGCAAGGAGCCCGAAGACATCGAACAAATGGAGCGACCCACCTACAACCAAATCTATGCTGACTTGTCAACCACTTTTACGATTCTCATAGGAATATTCTTCCCTTCTGTAACGGGTAAGCCGAACATAAATCTCTGGCTCAGATATTTGAAATGTATACCTAATACGGAAACAACACGGAAATATTCAATTTCACAGATAAATTTTTGCGGTTTCTCAGAAGTTTAGGGTAACGTAGGTAGGTAATGTGCGGTAGGTAATGTTCATTCCAAAGAAGTTTGATTGAACCTATTGTAATGATATTTTTTTCTCAAAATACAGACCATTGAGAAATCTGTAATTTACGTTATATTTCCAGGTATAATGGCTGGCTCCAATCGATCCGGTGACTTGGCCGATGCCCAAAAGAGTATTCCCATTGGAACAATTTGCGCGATTCTTACAACTTCCACGGTTTACTTGTCGTGTGTGTTGCTGTTCGCTGGTACCGTCGATAATTTGCTGCTTCGTGACAAGTAAGATTTGTGTTTCAACTTCAACAAATAAATCTAAGCTAAGCACTTCACATATATAATCTTTCCATTCCAGATTCGGTCAATCTATCGGAGGGAAACTAGTGGTAGCCAACATGGCTTGGCCAAATCAATGGGTGATTCTTATTGGGTCTTTCCTGTCAACCCTGGGCGCTGGTCTCCAATCCCTCACTGGAGCCCCTCGCTTGCTGCAGGCTATTGCTAAGGATGAGATCATACCATTCCTCGCCCCATTTGCTGTGTCTTCTAAAAGGGGTGAACCTACCAGGTATGTTCTATTCTAGTTAGGACACTACACTTTAACATTACCGACCTATTATAAAAGCACTTGTACGAAACTTAGTGTATTTGTTCTTACAGAGCTCTGCTTCTAACGATGATGATCTGCCAGTGTGGTATTCTCCTCGGCAACGTTGATATTCTTGCTCCCCTTCTCTCCATGTTTTTCCTCATGTGTTACGGATTCGTCAACCTCGCGTGCGCTCTGCAGACCTTGCTCAAAACCCCTAACTGGAGACCCCGCTTCAAGTACTACCATTGGTAAGGGAAATTACGATTTCAGTAAAGTTAAGTGTTGGCCGTTGTAGATTTGTAAATGTATTTAAATACCTAATTCACCCAGGTCATTGTCACTGGCTGGTCTAGTGCTCTGCATCTCCATCATGTTCATGACATCGTGGTTCTACGCTCTCCTCGCTATGGGCATGGCTGGTCTCATCTACAAATACATTGAGTACCGCGGGTAAGAACCTTTTCTCTTCCACAATTTCCAGACCATTTTATAAAGCGCTTTTTATGGAAGATTGTTTACAGGGGTATTTGTTTTAACATCAAACTGGCTTTTCCAGAGCCGAGAAGGAATGGGGTGATGGTCTCCGTGGTCTGGCGCTTTCTGCCGCCCGCTACTCTCTGCTACGCCTCGAAGAAGGTCCTCCGCACACCAAGAACTGGCGTCCTCAAATCCTGGTGCTCGCTAAATTGAACAACGAACTGATGCCTACTTACAAGAAGATGCTCGCTTTCGCTAATCAACTGAAAGCTGGTATGTCTATTTTTGCGTAAATCCTATATATATTTTGACTATTTGCTGTTACAGAATTCTGTATATTTTTCAGGCAAGGGTCTGACTGTATGTGTGTCGGTGTTGGGTGGTGAGTTTCCTCGCCGATCGAGTGACGCATTAGTCGCAAAACAAAATCTGCGCAGGTGCATGAATGAGGAGAAAGTCAAGGGCTTCGTCGATGTTCTCGTCACGAACAATATTCCTGAAGGATTGAGTAATTTGTAAGTCATTACCTCCGCTTAAAATATCACGCGCTTCATATGTGCACACACTAAGGTCTCAATAATTACCTTTATGATTACCAGAGTCCAAACCTGCGGTCTCGGGGGGTTGAAGCCTAACACGGTAATCGTCGGCTGGCCGTACGGCTGGCGGCAGTCGGAGCAGCAGATGAGTGAAGGCGAGGAGCCACGCTGGAGAGGCTTCTTGCAGACTGTGCGCGCGGTCACTGCGGCGCGTATGGCCATGCTCGTACCAAAAGGCATCAACTTTTATCCTACCTCTACTGAAAAGGTAAAGCGTCTTTCCACTTTACGACCAAAAGGTCGATATTAAGATATTGGTTGAACTTGCAAATAATAAATAAATTAATAATGCTGGACAATCCACACAGCATCATCTAGCCCCAAAGTAAGCAGAGCTTGTGTTATGGGTACTAGATGACTGATAAACTTAATACAATACATAACATAGATAGATATTTTTTATTATATAAGTATAGAAAATACCCAGAACACCCGGAACAAATATGACTTCACTATAGCGCTTTAAGTCGGCTTAAAGTGACCTTGAGGCAATAAATACTCTCAAATCTGTCTTGTTCTCCAGGTTTCCGGCAATATCGATATCTGGTGGATCGTGCACGACGGCGGCATGCTGATGCTCCTCCCGTTCCTGCTGAAGCAGCACCGCACCTGGAAGAACTGCAAGATGCGCATCTTCACCGTCGCCCAGATGGAAGACAACTCCATTCAGATGAAGAAGGACTTGAAGATGTTCCTGTACCAACTGCGACTTGAGGCTGAGGTTGAAGTTGTAGAAATGGTGAGTCATCATAGTAATGTAGGTTTTATTTTCATGTTATTACTATATGCGATGGTAACGCAGACTCCATCGATGGCTACATTAAGTTGATTGGAAGCTTTTGTTTTTGAAATCGTACAGCATTTTCCACACTAAGCAATGCAGATGTTAAGTTTTTGTGTACATTTTAACTAACCTTACCTACCTTGATTAGTCTTGAGCAAAGTAAATTACCCACCTACCTTGATATAATTTTACAACATCTTTTTTGTGTATATTTTATAAAGTGAGAAGTGATCTATATTTTGTAATGTTTTACAGACTCACAGCGATATTTCTGCATACACCTACGAACGCACCCTCGTGATGGAACAACGTAACCAGATGCTGCGCGAGATGCGACTCAACAAGAGAGAGGCTTTGGGAATGGTATGTTTCAACGCGCTATCTTTACTAATATCTTATCTAAACTGTATTAAAAATTTCAATTCAATTCAGCCAAGTCCGAACTTACTCTTATATTTTGGCCATTACTGCAGCGCTACTGTTTTGGCTTTAATAATTATATATACCTATAACACCTGAATCTAATACTTATCAAAAACATTTTATACTTTTTTTTATAGGTTTATCTGTCTATAATACATGCTTTTATAAGAAATTGTTGTACATAGCTTACTGTGTGATTAACTAATTTGTCGGTTGCAACGCAGAATACGGATTGTGCTGAGGAAAAACAGCCTCTGGTAAACTGGACTCATTACCCCGATTTCAGTCCACCTATTAGCTATTATTTTGATTACCATTCAATCATTTTATTTAATCTCTGTGTAGGTAAATGTTTTGTTTTAGCTTATCTCCTTGATGTTATAGATAATATGTGTTTTTCTTGTGAACTCTATATTACTCTCTCACTACATTCATCTTGCAAGATACTACTTCACTAGTTCACCTAATCTTTAGTTTATCTTTTATCTTTGTAACGTATAAAATTCGCTTAGCAAAGTTATTGATTGTGCTTTTGATGTTGATATTTTAAACTATTACTTTTGCTAAGCATTACGTCGTACTCAGTTAAAAAATTGCTCCAAATCTATGCAGGCTTTAATCCTTTTATACACACTTTTGCCTTTATCAGAGCTATTAGTGCCATCGCCAGTATCCCTATGCTAAATATCTATCTAAATTATTAACTAGTTTCCTACTACACGGTATAAGGTTTTCAAAAAAACCTTCGATTCTGAAAGCACTATTAACAGGTAGGTGAAGATGGTCACAGACAAGACAAGCTTAAGAGATTGAGATAGGAATTTCTGCAATTTGGCTAGAACTCACCAAATCGCACGTTAAAGTTTTAATTCAACCCAACGTTTTACTATTAGACAATTTAAGGTCCCTGGACAAGATATCATAAAATAAAACATACTTACAAAAAACATTATTTTGTACCGAAAAACTTGTTGAGTACAAAACAAGAGTGAGTTCTTCAACCTACAAGAAAAGCGAACTCATAACCAAAACACAAAATCAAGAAACAAGAGTCAGTTCTTCAAGAAAAACTAACTTCTACCCCAAATACAGGTGCAAGCTATAGTGGACCACCACCACGCGGAAGTGAAGACAGCCAGCAAGGTTCGCTTCGCGGAGCCCGGCACCGAGGCAACTGAGGAAGAGGCACCTTCCCCACCGCTCTCCGACCTCGACGACAAAGATAAGGACGAAAAGGTGAACATATCTGCTTATTGTTGGAAATGGCATTATAGTAATAAACCCCCTAACTTATTAGATAGTCTGTTAACTTGAAATAGTATTTTGTCTTTTTCTACCTAACGTCAACAGACTCTTGGCATAATTTGATTAAAAGTTAAGAGAAAAGTCTCCTTGGAAAAGAACATTTTAAAATCTGAGCTATAGTGTCGTTTTCCAAATATAACTGCGTTTTTGAGTAGTGGCTGGTTTTGGGCTGCCCTCAAAATTAGTAATTATTATAGTAATCGTATGCAGAACTATTATTAAATACATAATTCAGATTTGAATGCGGGCCTAACCTTAAACTACATTTTACTAGATAATAAATATTAAGACAAGCTCATTATTAAGCTTGGTTGAATTTAATTGGATTTGATTTACCTATTGTAGGGATTAAAAGAGTTTTAAGCTGAAGGCTTAAAACTCTGCATTTAGTTTTACTGTAATTTGCTTATTTTAATTGCTATAAATTGCTTTTATATCTTCTGTGCTAGTAAGTACTAATTAATTAAAAATGAAAATGTTTTTATATAACCTACTCAAAAGCCAGATTTTATCACCATAAACTACAGCAACAAAAATGCATTCGGACTGCATCACAGTTTGCGTTTTATTTTAATTTTCTTATTGTTTTTGCATCCATTACGTAATCACTAACGAGTCCTAGCGAATACACACACGGCGGTGGTCATATGTTTGCCGAGTTCATTCACTTTGAGTTTGTTCACTTTAGTTTATTATGTTGATCACGAGCGCGGTACACGCGTTGAGGCCTCAGGGACGCCTACGGTAGGTGTAGCTGATGGCTGGACTTGCCTGTTCCCGGGAAATGCCAATCAGCCGTCTGGTACACCGAATGGGTCACTGCCTCAAACCGTGTACCGCGGATAGATACACCTGAATGTCCGTAGTGTTTTATGTTTAACAATTTAAATAATATATGACATCCCGTGTTTTATTCGCCTTGAATCCGTCATGTGCAACTCTCGGGAAACGCGCGCAATTGGACAAATACAAATGGAATGGGTCTCAAAATTGGGGATGAGTAGGAAGATTTTCGAAGTAGTTTGTTGCACATAATCGATTCAATGTGGGACTCGTCGGATGAACGGTCGCAGAGCGAGGACGCGCCGGCGGAGGACAAGCGAGACAAGGAACACCCCAACGGCGTGCTCAAGCCCAAACCCATCTCTGCGGACTTCACGCCGTAAGTTGCCGCCTTTTTATAATTGGTAATAATACATAAGGATCATTCTGAACAATTCACACAGAGTTATCTAGCCCCAAGCTAAGCACAGCTTGTGTTATGGGTACTAGATGACTGATATACTTACATATACCACATTCAAACTACGTGTAGAATGTTTGTAAACAAACCACGACACAAATAACTAAAAATTACTTGCTTGGCGTCGAGTTTCAGATCTGATCAGATCTCAAATCGACAAGTAATGTACATTGCGTATAAAAAGACGCGGCAACAGAGTGAATTTTCGGTTAAGTATGGGCGGTTTGTTTACAAACATTCTACATCGAGTTTGGCTAAGGTATAGATATCTATGTTTTATTATACATACATAGAAGTCTCTCTATTATAAAACTACTTCACTTTTACACGAGTTCAGAATGGAACAGCTATAAAGAGAGTACCTAAGAGATGCCTAAAAGTGGGATCCAGCAGCCAGAATAGTGACTAGCTTAGTCCATTGCCTTTACATCGTAGGTACCTACTTATCTTAATGTATCAATTCCATACTGATGATAACGTGCCGTTATATTCTTATTTCAAATGGGTTTAATTTATTCTAATTTTGTGTTATAGGGACGAAGGCACGGTGCGCCGAATGCACACAGCCGTGAAGCTGAACGAGGTGATCGTATCGCGGTCGCACGACGCACAACTTGTCATACTGAACCTGCCCGGCCCGCCGCGGGACACCAAGTACGAGAGGGAGTCCAACTGTAAGTCACTCTTTACACAAACACTATTAGAGTACAGGTACAATATTCGAGGGAGACTACGCAGTTATTTTGAACTTGATTTCGTACCATCAGCTACGACATTATAGTAGCGTTTGCTACGACATCTATGCATCTACGATGAACTTTTATTCGTAGCGTTTGCTACATGTCTACGTGCTAAACTAATCTTGATTTCGTAGCCTCTGCTACGAAATTGTAGCTTGCCTGGTTTCGTAGGGTTTGCTGCGATATCAACGTGCTACCGAACTTGATTTCGTAGTACATTTCCTGCTACAAAACCGTGGTACTATGCACTTGACTTCGTAGCATCTGCTACGACTACTACGTGTTTTGTAGCGTTTGCTACGATGTCTTGCTACACAGAACTTGATTTAGTAGTATCTGCTACGATGAACTTGATTTCGTAGCAGATCAAAACATGCTACGAAATTTGCTACAAAGTAAAATATGTTACATAGCACATACATAGCACTTGCTACGAATCTCTTTCAACGTACCTACGCAGCGTCGTAGTAGACCTATTAAATTGAGAGCAAAATCCTCTTAAAACCCACTTTAAAATAGAAAACAAAAGTAGGGCGAAAAAGGATAGAAACAAACAAAAACACAAACGTACGTAGTTAGCAGGTCCTAACATAAATTCTATCATTCCAGACATGGAGTTTCTGGAGGTGCTGACAGAGGGTCTGGAGAAGGTGCTGATGGTGCGCGGCGGTGGGCGTGAAGTCATCACCATTTACTCTTGAACGCGCAACGCACGCGCACGCCTCTACTCTGACGGCCCGCACACCGCCGCACGGGGGACTTACCACGACTTAACTCTATGGTCTATGTTCCATGGTCTGTGGTCCCCGTGCCTCGGTGTGTGGACCCCGCGCCCACGCGTTTCTCGAACTCTTTACTTCGAACTCTTTACAAAACTTGTTTGTGATTCTCCGAGTGCTACTTTGCGGTGGCTTCGCGGCTACTCGTCTCGAAGACCAAGGAAGGAACTGTCAACTCGATATCTTTCTCTTTTCGATGTTAATTCTACAGCGGTAGGTATTTTGTTGAAGCTGCTTAGGGGTTAAGGGTGTTGTTTTGGATTTTATTCACTGTTGTATAGATATTTATGGAGTATGTATGAGTAATGAGCCTTAAAATGTCGGTTAGCTATGTTTGTTGTGTTAATAGAATATTTAATTTTAAGGATTATTTTAGGATTTAGCGGTTATCGTTGTGCTGTCGTTTTAATTTAACGAGTTATTAGTACATGTAGATAGTGGTTGTTTTGTAGCATTTTTTATGATTTTTATTTCATTTAATCAATGAAGGAGCGTCGTAGATAATTTATAAACATTTACATTTGTGATTGTAGATTGTGAGGATTTATAAATGATATATTTTGTAAATATGATTGTTTCGTTGTAAGAATTATCATCTGCTCAACTTAAAACTTACCGTGGGACTGAAGCGTGAATGTCACTACCATCTGAGTAAAGGCACTCTTCCAATCTTGCTTTCAAAAACAATTTAGTCACTTTTGACGTAGTTATCGAAAAAAGTTATACCAAACATTCATATAATTACCTTGATGGTTTAAATTTACGAGCTGTGTGGGCACAGTACCTCCTCCAAAGGTTTTATGCTGAGTAGATCTATCTCAAAGTTCTGTAAGGACAATTATTACGGTATATAGTTAGTGAGAAGTGTTATCTATAGATGGAACATGTTTATTGGTCGCATTTGTAGCGATCTCGGAAAGTTATTGCGCACATTCGCGTAGGGGATTTATATCTTACTGTGATCATTTGTATGACATGTTTCCAAACATTTACATGTTCGAAGACACCAAGCTTTTTTCGTGTTCATTTATGATGTCCGAATACCCTTTACTTGTTCGTTTAAGCTAAAATCTATTTTTAATGTAACTCGACAAATTAAATTTAATAATCAGATAGTTTTATGAAAGTTACCCCTCATTCACATTTAATCGTATTTTCAGACGATCATTCCTTCCGAGTTATAAAATCTAATATTAAGATACTTATTCCATTTAAACTACATAAACTCTTGAGCTCATTATTAACGGAAATAATTCATCAATCACTTTAAAATTTAAAACAACTTGTCAATTTTCATTTCCATCACAAATAAGTAGTCCTCATACCTAATAACTAATTTAGATACTGCCAAATAGGTTTCGGTGTTGTAAAATATCTTAGAATATAAGTTAGTCGTCACTTAAAATATCTACTTACTACCTAATACATTTTGAAATAAATAGTTATGAACGAGTATCATAGGAAAGTCTAGCTAGAGTCTCGCGACATTTAATGATTATTAGCAAAAATAGCTAGAAGAATTAGGTAGAAAACATTAAAACCATGCTACGATCTAATTCAATTATTAGACAGTTCGTCTAGTTAGCGCAATGCAATACTAAGATATATGGATTAAGAATTTTACTTAATTATTTACGCCAAATATTGTCAACGTCTCATTTCTGGTTATTCATAAATAGCCCTACATCATTCGTTTTTGAATTGGTTATGCATAGATGCCATAATAAAATTATATTACCGAGGTACCTAGTTTAGTAGATTTAGTGTTTAAATTACCGTTAGAGGTCTGTTTTACCAGTGCTGTGCTGAGCAGGCGGGCCCCAGAGCCTGCCGGCCTGTCGCCTCCGCAAATTGCGTCTCTTTAAGTCAAATAACTTAATAAGATTAAGTATAAATCATTCTAAATTATTCTTATTAAAATATACATACGCAAAATTAATTTCCTTTGCTTTATCACGTAGTGATATAAAATTAAAATATTAAAAACAGTGATCATATCTTCCTTTGATCAAAACAATATTTAAACGATTTATCTACTTGAATTTAGTACATAGAAATATTTATGCCTTTTAATTATATTATTGGAATAAACATTTCAATGGAAAAAAGATATATAAAATTATTTAAAGGAATTAAATGAGGGTAGCAAGGTAACTAATTATGGCATTATTATATCTACCTTCTACAACTAAAATATATTTTAACGACAACTAATGTACCTAATACTGAAGTCTAGAAAAAATATTTATGACTTTAATATACCTACTCTTTAAAATTATACTTGTTCGTAAAATATTTTTGATGAAACTCGTAAACATTTAAACGTTTTATTAAAAATCCATTCGAAACTTTCAGTTACTGTCCTAGATTATTCCCGTTCATGCGTAGTTCGCTGATGTGCCAAAACCTCATCATGTTACCAAATTTCACGAAATTGTTGGCAATACATTATTTGTGTAGTTTATTGGAAATCTACCTAATAAGTAGTTTAAGTCAGCCTACCTAAAAGTAGGTATTTTCGTAATTTCAGTAACTTTCCTAAGTCCTTTCGAGTAACTAATATTAATAAATCTAGCTATCCGGGCAGCATACGTGTTAGAGTTCACATTAAATAGCTGTCATGAGAGATGCACATAATTTTGAGAATAGCTATAAACTCTATATTAGTAATTTCGATCATATTAGCGTTAACAAATCATTCGCTAGTCATAATTCAAAGAACGTAGTCAGCTTTAGAACAACTTCCGACTCTAGGGGTCATGGTAAATTAACACCAGAGTTCAAAAAGTCGACTAAGAATACACCTACGGTAGATAATAATCATCCCATTTGCGTCTACTTCGATATTAATATTTATGTAACTTAATAATTACCTACTTATATTAGGCTGTGAGTCAGCGATAACACTTTGTTTACGATTAATGTTCAAGCTAGAGTTGCTGTGATACACCATGTTATGTCTATAAAATTATAGAGGGTAGTCATTTCTGGCTAACAGCGAAAATGTCGACAAAACTCCTGCAATGCCATACTCTATCTGTGATTTCACTCAGTGTAGATGCACCCTTCCTCTCTGAATGGTGAGAAACCTTTAAACTGTAAATGACAGGTTCACATCCACCACACATTTTGTTTAGTAGCCACCTTTGTACTATTGATCTGTTCAATCAATTTAAATAATTACATGAATTTGTAAAGGCTGTCTGTATTTTCGAAACATTTTAAAATTATTTAAAAGGGATTGTTTGGGCCAACTGGCTAAATGATGGATCCATTGCAGTTTTGTCTATTTCTAATGGAATTAGATGGTATATCTTTGTGTAACCTCAAACTGAGCTGCAACATTAATAGTTTTGCTGAGTGGTGGAGCTAAAAACACTAATTCTGATCTGAAACGAGTTTTTTCATATTAATATTTCGAAATATAAAGTTGTATTAAGAAATTATTAAAATATTCATAATAATAATTCTAGTGAAATTAGTCTGTGAGTAAAGAATAAGGAAAATGTTAAGATATAATAAAATAAATAAACAAGTATTTGTTTTATTTTGTACATCATTTTTTATTTTATTAGCAAAAGATATTTTCATAAAAATATTTATATCAAGTACTTACCTATAAATGTGTAAATTTATTAGACAAGTATAAATAGGCACACGTGGGTATATCACATTTCTACTAGGTATAAAAACTATATAACCTCCTTAAATATGCTAAACTAATAGTACTAATAGATATTTCTAAGCGTATGAACTATCTACATTGTATTTTCTTTGTGTACAGCTATATCAAAATGGCCCACTTACATTTTTGTACTTTCTTCAGCATTATTAAGACTTTCTTTAAGGTACTCCTTCAAACCATTTTTGTTACAGGAAGTATAAAAGTGGCTGAGAGTTGAATAATTCAATGTCACCACCTTCAAGCCCAAAATCTTCAACTGCTTTTTTCTCATTTCTTGGTGCCCCAGCAATGTTTTATTGTCCGAGCAATAGTGTTCTGGCAGGTGGATCAACACCGCAGTGTTCTCATTCCTGGCTGATTTAGATTTCCAGTTCAAAGTATCATAAAGCAGGCCAGCTGGGTGGACCAGAACATCAATCAGGTAAGTTTCATCCGAATAAATATGAGGAACCAAGACAGCAGAAGAAATCATATCAGGCCCTCCTGCCACATCCTCAAAGAGATCATTTGTTTTTTTGAGTAAGTTTCTGATCCGAGGATCCTGAGGTACGTCAATAGTCCATTGGTCTTTTGGCAGTAATGGGCCAGTGTAATCAAGGCATTCTAAAGAAAGAGCAGTGTCAATTAGGTGAAGTTTCTTAATTACTTCTAGATTGCACATTTTCATCAAATTTTCTGAACTGAACAACCTGTTGATAAGATTCAAAGGGTACTTTTCAACATATATGAATGAGAGAAGAATAGAGCAAATATCATCTGTACTGAATTTGTTATATTCTTCATCCAAAATATTCTCAACTTGGTTCCAAAACTGTTCACTTTTAATGGGATCATAGTTCAAATACCCAAATGGGTAAATTATGGATTTCAAAAATGCATTTGGCACTTCTTGATAATTCTTTAAGAAATATTCACTGCAAACATTAAGGATGAGCTCATTGCGAATATGGAAATGTAAGCAATGGTTTAGTATTCCAACAATTAGTACAGGGCTGTCAATTTTAGTGCCTTTGAGCTTCATGTACTTTTCTATTGCTTTTTCCACTTGGCTGTCAGTGTAATTCAAGCGAGTGAGTTTTGAAATGACATCCAGTAAAGAATCCTGATCAACTGCATGTATGTTTCTATACAACCAAGACCCAACAACAGCAAGTGTTTGAGCAGAAATATACTTCTCATATACAAATGTCTCCAATATATCCAGCATCACTCCCACATTGATTTTAAACCACAAATCTGCTAATTTATGTTCCAGTAAAGCAAGAATTGTCTTTTTACTTATTTTGAAACCATGTAGAACTTGATATATTTTTCCAATGTTGTGTTCATTGATATTTTGTTCATTATCTATAAATCCAACCCATAATTTGTCGATGGTGTCTGAATATTTAGGGATTGCTTTATTCCTGATTAAGAATTCTATGTAAAAGCAGAGTTGCTCAATGGACACCTTTCCATCAATCACCCTCAACAGTATCTCATCAGAGAACTTAGGCTTGTAAAGTTCCATAAAAGAGGACACTGTGTTCAGTATGTTCAATATGGTCTGAGTATCTTCTGTTTTCATAACCACACGAAGTAATTTATCCAAAATAGCTCCTTTAGCTATATAAATATTTGCGCTCAAAGATTTGGTAGCAATGCTAATCAATGTTGGGTTCTTTTCCAAATCGTAAATCCGTTCCATAGCGCCTAATGCAATATTTGGAGTTATTTTTGTACATTTGTTGAGGAGAGTGAATACGTCTCTAAGGTCCTGGCACTGTTTGAATTCTTCTTGTATCAAGTGGTAGTTCGGTGATTCAGTCTGCCTCTTGGGAGACTCAGAAGTTTGCATTTCATCAACTTCTGATATATCTTTTAGCTTTCTTACCACAAGAGGCAGCTCATGCACGTTCAAGCCATTTTCTATGAATATGGTACTACAGCTGAGTTGCGTTTCATTGATAGATTTGTCGTCACTAAGGTTCCGATGGAGACATGTTTGTGAAACACTCGGAGAGGAGTTTCCAAGTAACAATAGGCCGCTGTTGGCTTTTAGGTATCGTCTAAAAACTACAGACATAATCTTCCAACTTTCCAACTAGATTTTATCCAAATCATGTACTACGTAGAAAGAAAATGTAAAAATAAACAAAAAGCAAAGCTTTTGAGTAGGCTTGACTTCTTTTTATTTGGCTTTTTACCTATACCTACCCACTTGTGACTTTGGCATATTTTGAGACTTATCAGCTGAGTAAATGTAAGGATGTCAAAGTCACATGTCGTGTCAATCGAAATGTCTGTCACAGTCATGTCGTAAGTATATTGCTAACTATATATATTATGTGTTATAACTAGCGTTTATTTTGCTAAAAAGGCGATGCGAAAGCATAGATCAGAGAGATTTAAGTGGTTTGTTTCAATGATACTATACACTAACAAAACTCGATGTAGAATGTTTGTAAACAAACCGCCCATGCTTAACCTAAAATTCACTCTATTGCCGCGCCTTTTTATACGCAATTTACATTACTTGTCGATTTGAGATCCTTCCTTCAATTAATATTGCTTACAATTATATCTGAAACTCGACGCCAAGCAAATGAGTTTTAGTTATTTGTATCGTGGTTTGTTTACAAACATTCAACATCGAGTTTGGCTAGTGTATATTATCATTGAAACAAACCACAACAATTAGTTATAAAACATATGACGAATCTGAGAAGGTACCTACTAAGACAAACATTATTAGGTTTAAAAATAAAATGAATCCATTCCGCTCCGCCTTACCAAAAAAAGTATTTAAGGTATACAATTTAATAAATCTGTACTGTGTTTGTAAAAAATAAAATAAAACATAGTAATAGTCGGTCTCTCGCCTATTTATGAACTCGAATTTAAAAAAAAGCACTGCGCATTTGCTTTTATACCGTGTCTGATTTAGTTTTTAGGGATTACGTTGTTTTTTATATTAATTTTATCAAAATTTTTGTTAAGTTATTAATCATTCATAAATGTCTTTATTGACATAAAATAATTATTTTTAAAGCGAAGTACTTATACCTACATTTTCTGAGCAAGGAGCGTGTAAGTAACTAAGAAAGAAAATTACGTACCTACGATGTTGATCATTAATTTAATCGGTGTATTTTTCTATTTCTACAATTATTAATGTTAATACCTACTTACTTGAAAGGAAATGTTGATCATTGATTTGTCTACATTTTTATAATTATTTGTATAAATACTTACTTACATGGAATAGAAAATATGAATCAGTGTCTTTCTTTTACGTACCTTATTAATTTCGATAGAAAATCCATTGTTCTGGTATTTTTCTCTGTAAAATTATTGATATAGGTACGTCGCGATAGTGCCGATTTTTCTGATTTTATGTTACAAACAGACAATATTTATTTTGATTCTCAAATAATGTTTTCGTAGGAAAACACAGGCAATTTTATATACCTATCATAGAGTAGAGATCACATCAAAAGTTTATCACTCTAATTGTGATAGGTTCCATATAATTTGCATGAAAACTCTATGTCAATAGTGATTGATCAAAGATTTTCTATGAAATCTAACTACAACCTTGGTAATACCAACCAATACCCGTTGGCCGGCAATAATTTCGGATCACTGAAAAGGAAAACTAATAAATAAATAAATAATATATAAATACTTAATTTCAGATAACCATGGGTCCATAATATCTATGAGTATCTACGAGTATATAACGATTTACACTTTAGAATAAAATAAAACAGAAAATATAACAAATAATAGACACTAAAACCGAAGCTCAAAAACGCCGAGGTTAATCAGTAAAGGAAATAGGTTCCTTCATTGATCACCCTCTGCACACAGCACTTCTAGAGTGGAGATGAAAGGCACTCTGCCACAGTACTCAGGGTGCTAATGACTGAAAGGAATTTGTCAGTTTGAAAAGAAACTGGATACATAGAGGAGAGTCGATAAAATTCGGACCACTTTTTGATCTCTAAGACCACTTTTGATCTCCAAAAGAAAAACATTTTTATCATCTTGAAAACCTTGAGCCTCCACAAATACTGCCTCAGTTTTTTTTACTAAATGTCCACTATTTGACTATCCTTCTTGGGTATCCGCAACGGAACACAACCTACTAACATCTAAAACTCCATCAGACGCAGCTGGCTGGAACAGGAGCTTCCTGACAGGCAGTTCCAGGCTTACAACGAAAGTAGCTGTTTTCCGGAACAAGAGGTATCCAACTACCCAACTCCAGCCGTTCCAGGTTCCGGAGTTTACAGTGCTACAAACTTCGATCCATTTCTAAGGTTAGGTACTAAAAGGACTCTTAATTCATTTTCATCAATAAACATTCGAAATTAAATTACCCTCATATGTTTAAATTTATTAGTATCTTAATAACTTGTGCGTGCGAGAACTGCGAGACCTTCAGTCTCTTACGTTACAACCTATCTAACTTATTGCTTATCTGTTGTTCCAGTGCTTGCATAAATGAAAATAGTTCTCGATGCAATCTAAGAAGAAGCTTGGAAATGACTTGGCGTAGGAAATAAAAAAATATTTGATTAGTGGCCTTTTTTTTAACAATTATCTGGCATACACAAAATCTTACAAGCCCAAGCTGGCAACCCAAAACAGAAATCGCATTTTCGCATCATCACATTCGCAAAAGTCACAAATCGCATTGTTTGCGTTTGCGGTGGACTTGTGCCTGTTGTGTTTTAGTTATGTTTTATTTTGTAAAAATGTTTGATGTAGAGTAGGTTCTGTCGTTTCATAGAAAAGTTACTAGAGCTGTCTTCTAAAGTTCGTACAGAAAACTAAATTACTTATTTTACTTTCCTGTATTACGGAAGCAGCAGGTCAATGAACGACCTGAAGTTATTTCTTACAAACCACTTGCAGGTTCCTGCTGAAACTTTACTGTTTATCGTGGTAGCCGCCAGCCGATACAGCCACCAACATCCATCCACTCTCCAAAATTACCAAAAGCAACTGTAAGTTCATACATTTTACCTGCACAATCTATTTTTGTCTGTTTCCATACATTTCCTAGGTACCTACCTTGAGTAACTTCTTGATTTCTGGTTGTTTGCCTTGAAAAAGTAAACTTTATACATGCCCATAATTGAAATTCTTATAGGTAAATTAACCTGGACCTTCTGCTGTCCTAAAATTGTTGGTCTGAAATTTATCTCTTGTTTGTTTCCATATTTCTATGAGTTCCTATTCTTAGTATTTTTAGACTAACAAACTAAAAATTGCTTTAAAGTTTTTACCTAAAAATTGTAGTTGAGTTGAGAAAATTCAATTTAATCAAATATTAGAATAGGAGGTAAGAATTCTCCAGGTATAATTCTCTAGATAACAAGAAAATGATGTGCAGTATTATGTTGATAAAGAAAATCTTCAAGATCAACTTAGGTATGTTGTTAAAAAAATATGGGACATACATAAGACCTACAGTACAGTACCTACCTCAGAGTAGGTAGAATGAAATAGCAGGCAAGTGTGTGCTTAATGTAGAAGTCAAGATCATGAGTGTTATGATCATAAACAAACTATTTTAATGATGCTAACAGTACTCTCATAACAGTGAATCTTAGCAATCAACTCTGTGACAGAAGTGTAAATTGAAACCATTTTCATAAGACAAAGAAAAATTAGAGATGGCATTTTAATCAAAAGAAAAATAACTTGTGGTTGCTTAAGCATACACCACTTTTCAAACCGGATGTACCCATTATAAAGGAAATATTCCGATCTGTCCCCCGATTCTGTCCCCATGAGGTGACAGATCGAACAATAAAGTTTGATCTGTCCCCCTGCTAGCGATAAGGGGACAGTTCGAACTTTACTCACCTCCTTGATGTTTTATCTGTCCCCCTATCGGCATTAGGGGGACAGATAAAGCATTTTAATAAAATATGGTATATATTCTTAAAAGTAATGCAATACCTTTAAATAAAAGACTTAATGGTTTTGGTTTATAATCGCCTTTATTTACATAAATTATAAATATTTCTTTTATTTCTCTTCTTCTTCCAGTCTCATAAATCACGAAAGGTACATATTACGCAATCAGTCTTATTACGATACAAATATCCATATTTAAACTTACTAACATCACGAATATTTATCTATCAATCAACAAAAAACCGTGCTATAAACTACAGTAGATATTGTACATATTACAATAATCAGTCTTCTGATTTGATTTACTAACCTAGTTACTACAAATGACAAAATAATAAAATTATTTGTGCACTGTATTTTATACCATATTTTATTTTACTACCACCCTTTAAAAACATCAAGAGTACATTATATAAAAAACGGAATGATGCAGTAGAAATGCAAAAAATATTTTTTAATGATCTCAATGAAGTGACAGTACCTCCCAAATTTATACCGTTTCTATTAGCGGACTACAGTCACGAAGGTTACAGAATAATATTTTTTTGTGCCGGAGACATGAGACACCTTATGAGTACTCTAGAAGATTTTTTAAGTGATGGAACGTTTTAAAGCTGTCCAAAACCATTTCTACAGATTTATACTATACATGCAGATTTCGGCAGTAAAAATGTGACTACTGATATTGTTCCCGTAGTTTACGCATTAATGAGTCATAAGGATCAAAAGAGCTATGAAATTTTATTTAACTTGATCAAGTCACAAATTCCTGTTTGGAAACCTAAAACCTATAAGTCAGATTATGAAATTGCAGCAATGAAGGCAATAAAAAAGGTTTTCCCAGAAGTTACAGTTAAAGGTTGTTTCTTTCACTACAACCAAGCTGTCTGGAAGAAGGGAGCCGCTCTTGGGCTAACTAAATAGAAACTTTTGAAAAGGCAAGTGGCATTGAGTGCCGTACTCCCACTGATACCATATAATGAAATTTTAAATGGAAGGGCTTATATCGCATCAGAAAGCCCGAATGATGAACAAAGTAAGAAATTTCGTCTGTATATGATCAAACAATGGATCAAACCTCGTGATGCAGACTTCAGAAAATCATGGTGTGTTTTTGATGAACGTCATCGCACTACAAATTTTCTAGAGGGCTGGCACCACGCATTAAATAACGCAGTCGGCAAAAAGAAGCCCAACATTAATATGCTGTTAGTTATTCTACAAAAGGATGCAGATTTTTATCGAGTCATATCACAACAGATCCAAAACCAATTGTCTCCGATGTCAAATAGTCGCACAAAAAAAAATATTCAGAATGACGAATATATAAATAGTTGTCAAATGCAGTTTGTAGCTGGAGAAATCACCGTTGGTCATTTATTGGAGAAATTGAGATAGATATTTTATATAACAGTTATTTTTTACAAATTTTGGAAATGTTATATAATTCGTTAGACTATTGATTATGTTTATTTAAGTTTTGAGATTATTTACAGCTTTTAGTTTAATAGTCAAGTTGTCATTTGTAGTAACTAGGTTAGCAAATCAAATCAGAAGACTGATTATAGGTAATATGTAGGTACAATATCTAAAAAATATTCAGAATGACGAATATATACTTAAATAGTTGTTAAATGCAGTTTGTAGCTTGTGCAATCTCTGTTGGTCATTTATTGGAGAAATTGAGATATATATTTTGTATAACAGTTATTTTTTACAAATTTTGGAAATGTTATATAATTCGTTAGACTATTGATTATGTTTATTTAAGTTTTGAGATTATTTACAACTTTAAGTTTAATAGTCAAGTTGTCATTTGTAGTAACTAGGTTAGTAAATCAAATCAGGAGACTGATTATTGTAATATGTACAATATCTATTGTAGTTTATAGCACGGTTTTTTGTTGATTGATAGATAAATATTCGTGATGTTAGTAAGTTTAAATATGGATATTTGTATCGTAATAAGACTGATTGCGTAATATGTACCTTTCGTGATTTATGAGACTGGAAGAAGAAGAGAAATAAAAGAAATATTTATAATTTATGTAAATAAAGACGATTATAAACCGAAACCATTAAGTCTTTTATTTAATACAAGGTATTGCATTGCTTTTAAGAATATATACCATATTTAATTATATTGCGGACAAATAGGAATTAAAATGCTTTATCTGTCCCCCTAATGCCGATAGGGGGACAGATAAAACATCAAGGAGGTGAATAAAGTTCGAACTGTCCCCTTATCGCTAGCAGGGGGACAGATCAAACTTTTTTGTTCGGTCTGTCACCTCATGGGGACAGAATCGGGGGACAGATCGGAATATTTCTTATAAAGTAAGGTAGGTAGTAGTTCCGGATCTGGGCATGTATGTAAATATAAAGGTTATGTGACAGTATTAGTCATCTAGTACCTATAACATAAGCTTACTTTGGGGACAGATGATGCAGTGTTAAAATCCAGCCCAGTCTTTGAAAAACATACCCAATAAAAATTTCGTGTAATAAGTACCTTAGCACATATTGTCAAATCTACCTTTATTCAACTTATTACGAAGGGTACAATCAGCAGACAACAATCTACAGACCTTAGATCATAACAGTATTTAATCCCTTACATAGCCTGCAGTGAACTTGGCCCTGATTTTACCTATTCAACTATAATTTTCGCTCATTCATTTCCCGCGCATGACAAGGCTAGCTAAACCAACTGTCGTCGTGCTAAATAGGAATATTCCCAATATTGAATATCTGCAATTGAGCGATATTATACGATCTACATTACGATCGCAAAACCAATTGCTGCCTAAATTAGATTACTAGCCTTAGTCACTCAACTACTATCACAGTATACTCCCGTGTTGCATATACGTATTTAATTGTTTGTAACAATTTTACCTATATCAGCAGATGTCCACAATTCACTCCAATTAACACATATAACGTCACTCCATGGAGCGAGGTCAAATCTCGGTAGACATAACACAGAAAAACTTGAGATATCAATGCTACGTACCTATATTTTTACATGATTATCTTTGATAAGAATAATATGTGTTTTCATTTTTCATATGGCTTTATCTAAACATACACACCTATAGGATATATTTGTTCTGTGCCTATATCTACGTTTTCGTAACATTCGTTATTCAGTGTTAAATTACGTCGGTTCTGCTGTGCGTGTGGTGTAGAATTTCACGGACTATTGAATTAGTTGGTTTGTCTCATCTAGTGACAGTTCTCGAAAAGTTTTTCCTGAAGCACGGTGAGTGAGCACAGTTGGTAATTTAGTTTGTTCAAACAATGAAAGGTTTTTCGTTGTTTGAACCCGATTTGTAGATTGTCCGAGTTAAGAAGTTAAGTACCTAGATGCAGGTTTCAATCTAATATTGTAACAGTTACTATTGAATAATCGTTGAAATCCTTAACTTTCTTTATCAAAAGGAGATTATTATTTTGACGTCGATAAATAAAGGATCATTATCTTAGCAATAGGGGAATAGGTAACTCCGATAGCGGAGTGGGTATACGGTTGCCAAAACGAATACTTATGATTATTTAAACTTCATTTTTATGTTATAAATTTGAAATAACATTATGCGTTTGCAACCTTCAGTCACGTTGTGTTATTATTACCGAGACAGCATTTCTGAAATAATTCTATATAATACGTGTGCGGTATATTTTGCCAACCAAAACCAGAGATTATTTAATAATATTAACGTACCAAAAAAAACTAAACCCAGTATTTTATCTATATCAGGTAGAACTCTCTCTGATTGTAGCATTTATATTTTATTTCGTATGAATGTTGTATACCACAAAGGCTTACACTTATCAACCATATTAATCTTATCTTAGGAAAATCTTTGAGTTAAATCACTGGCCTTATCCATCATTCAACGTCAAGGAACAGGTTTACCTACGTGAGAATCATTAGCCCGCTAGTTTTTAATGTGTTCTAATGGAGACCGGTGTCCAACTTAAAGATTTGACGTTCTTGAAGAGCGGGTTTCGGTCTTCCCGGAGCTCTTCTTTCATTCCGACCATGGAAAGTTGCTATACTCGTATTAATGTTACTTTACTAGTGCTATACCGTATCCGGGATTCGGAACGCTACCGATCTTCTATTGTTATATAGCCTTCTTGGAGAGTTTCAATATTAGCCCCCTATATGAGAATATTGACCTACAGGCGGTCCCTCGCCTGGAGCCGTCGTCCGTAATGTAACCCTTCAGATTCGAGCATTGCATCAGTGAGTAAGAGAACCGAGAATTACAGTGCACAACCTGGAATTTAGGTGTAATTTATGGGCTG
The DNA here is from genome assembly GCA_963662085.1 of Eupithecia inturbata. NCBI lineage: Eukaryota > Metazoa > Arthropoda > Insecta > Lepidoptera > Geometridae > Eupithecia > Eupithecia inturbata. The sequence continues at coordinate 12,811,116 of OY759177.1, read as the reverse complement.
AAATGCTCAAAGACTTTAATAAATAAATAATGCTGGACAATTCACACATCATTATCTAGCCCCAAGCTAAGCAGAGCTTGTGCTTTGGGTACTAGATAACTGTTATTCAATAATTTGCAGGCGACTGCTCCTCTGTGAGGCAATATTGTAAACGTAATGCTCGCATCGAATCTTGGATAGTTATATTGCAGACGAATGCTCCCGTTGAAGGACCGCCTAGCCTTGAGTGAAAAAATCAGTAGAAATAGGTACCGAATCTAACATTATGATATCCTGAATAAAACCTTCCGTTACAGATGGGTATCCTGCTAAAATGGGGCGTCGCCGGCGTCGGCATGATCACACACGACTTCCTCACAGCATTGGCGACGCTGACGGCAGACCAGCACAAGGTCGTGGCTATAGCTGGCAAAGATCTCGAGCGGGTACACAGATTGGCCACGCTACACAACATCGCCACGGCATACGAAGGCTATGAGTCATTGGCGCGTGATGAGTCTATAGGTAAACTGAACTAACTCTGTGCTCAATTTTTATAACCAGGTTTTCTGAGTAATGTTCTGGACGTTTAGTCCTTAGTGAGGAAATGGGCGCTGAGCGCGAAACCGCTTGGTTAACATTATTACTACATAGATGAGATATCAGTCATCTGGTGCCCTGCACAAGCTCTGCTTACTTTGGAAACTGATGAGGCTGTGTGAAAATGCCCAGTAATATAATATGTATTAATTTATTAGTTCCGAAACTAATACTAGTAGTAGACGGAACTAAAACGATGAAAACGCAGGGTTTCGGTTTGTTTGAAGGGGAATATCTAGACTATAATTTGCTCCGCTCAAATCTTCACTCTTGTAAACGCAGCTTAAGCATTTACATATTTTACATGAAAATGTGTGTTCGTTACGTCTTTTAAATCGATTAGTCTGACCTTGAATTTGACTGTGAGTAAATATGAACATTGCAAAGTCTCGCTATAGTTTAGCTAATCATAAAACTTCCGTAACGAGTAACCTATTAACATGGTAATTGCTTGGGGTACCTAGTCGCAGTGTCCTTACCGCCAATTAAATCTAATAACCTTGTTTCATAATAGTTATGAACATACTGACACCATTTACAACATATTTACGTTGCGTGTGATTTCACATACCATGAGTTTTCCTAAACATTTTATTCCGTAATATGATATACATTCCTATAAAAGACTGTGAGAAAATGCAGTTTTAAACAGCTTCGTCATCATCTTAACAGCCTGTTTTCACCCACCGCTGGAAATAGGCCTCCGTTCAGGCTTTCAAGCTTCTGCCAGTCTCCTCCGTCCTGTGCTTTTCGCGTCCAAGTGCGCCCTGCCACTTTGGCGATATCCTCAACCCATATTGTGAGCGACCCGCCCTTATTTCTTCGTATATTTCGAACTTACATATTGTTACTCCATCTTTACAGACATTGTCTTCGTCAGTGTCCTCAACCTGCAACATTATGAAATAACAAAACTGATGCTGGAGAGCGGGAAACATGTTTTATGCGAGAAACCAATGGGCATGTCTTACAAGGAAACAAAGTCCTTAGTGGACCTCGCGAGGGAAAGAAAGCTGTTCCTTCTAGAAGGAATGTGGTCGAGGTTCTTCCCAGCGTACGATGCTTTGGACCAGCACATAGCTTCGGGGGGACTGGGGGAGATCTATCATATCAGTATACAGTTTGGAGTTGAGATTAATGACATTGAAAGGAACTTGTAAGTTTTTATACTCTATTTACTTTTTTCTACTGATCTTACAGCATTGGTGTGATATTATAACACCACGGTTGTAAAAAAACTTACCAAATGTCAACATGAGATGACTGGTATGAAACTGTCCAGTTGTTGATTTCTTGCCTAATTATTACGTCATCATCATTCTCAATTCTCCAAATTATAAATTATAATACATGAACAAAGGAATAATCAGGAAGAAATAAATTCGGCCCTGGCGCAGGCCAGGGTATTAAGTTGTCACCTGATAAAACTAAGGGATATGACACAACTTTTCTTCTTTGTTTACTTTTTTCTAATGATCTTACAGCATTGCATATCACACAATGATTGTAAAAAAACATACCAAATGTCAACATGAGATGACTGGTATGAAATTGTCCCATTGTTGAAATCCTGACTAATTATTACAACATCATTCTAAATTCTCCAAGTTATAATCGATAATGAAACATACATAATAAACGATAATGACGACCGATGTGGCGCGGCGGGCGAAGGTCCACCTGCGACGCAAAAGGTTGTGGGTTCGATTCCCGCCTTGGGACAAATGTTTGTACGATCTGCAAATATTTGTTCCGGGTGTTCTGGGTATTTTCTATATAATAAAAATAATATATATAATAAAAAATATCTATCTATGTTATGTATTGTATTAAGTTTATCAGTCATCTAGTACCCATAATACAAGCTCTGCTTACTTTGCGGCTAGATGATGCTGTGTGGATTGTCCAGCATTATTTATTTATTTTATACATGGACAAAGGAATAATCAGGAATTAATAAATTCGGCCCTGGTCTGGTGGTGTTGCCACCTGATAAAACTACGGGATATGATAAAAGTATTATGGTTATTAACACTAAAATCATTCATTAATAATGGGAAATTTACCATGATTTTTGTTATTTTGAGTTTTCCAATGTTACCTACTCACCCACAGTGACTTCTGTTCTTCCGTGATAGATAGATAGATAATAATCCTTTAGGCTTGTAAAACACTAGCTGCCCGCGGCTTCGCACGCGCTTTTTAAGTAGCCTATGTCCGTCCCCGAGATACCTTTTACCTCCCTGCCAAATTTTATTGAGATCCGTTCAGCCGTTTAGACGTGAAAAGGTAACAGACAGACAGAGTTACTTTCAAATTATATAATATTAGTAAAAAATCCAAACTAACAACTGCCGTTTATAAATATTCAGTTTGTAAGGGATATGGTACTTCTGGCTGTTACGATGACTGATGGTGGGGTATCAAATAAAAGGTATCGGTTTGTACATCTCAAAACAGTTTATGAAATTTCTGTAGGTTTCATACTTTTTCAAATATTTTGGAAAAAGTCGATAAATTACCCATTCCCCCCTAACCGAAGTTTGCCGATCCATCTGAAATGTATGTAGCGTTTGTAGATATGGATCTATATTTTACAGGAAAGTATATAGAAGTCTGTAAGTAAAACACTTTTTGAAAAATGCCCAAAAAGGGGGGAATAATTTCCAAGAGGGAGGCCTACCTTACCGAGTGGGGTATCAAATGAAAGGTATTCGTTTGTACATCACAAAATAGTGTTTGAGATTTTTGTGGGTTTCAATCATACATTTTGAGATATACTGAAAAAAGTCGAAATTTTTTACTATTACCTACACTCTCCTTCTATCTTTAGGTATTCATTAAATAGCAGTCTCTAAGCGGTACCTATTAGCACATAATGGTATACTTGACAAACGTTCGAAACCCTCGGCGCGCGAGTCACACTCGCACTTGACGAATCTTGTTTATGTATGATCGTCGATTTAATAATAATAATAATAAATCATTTTATTGCCTATAACTTCTTAACATAAACTAGAATTATACACAAAAAAAAGTTTCTTATGATAGGCAAAGGGAGTAGATTCAGCATTCACCGTCATTATTTAGATTTTGATGATTGTTTTGCTTTAATTTAAATTTTATGGAGAATGATCCCGAGATGCTCACTACTCGTGAATAAAAATTTTATTCCCGAGGGTTTACTATGTATCCCGCAAAACTTAAAAAATAGTGTAAATATTAGGGATTTGAAGTCTGTTTTAAGTTTTTTTCAAAACAATCATAATATTAGGTCCTTACATATGAAATTGGCGTTTTGTATGGGAGGAACAAAAAGTCGAATATTTTTTAATATAATATATTTAATTAATCAAAGTATGAACCATTATTTTCTATGCACTTTTGCCATCTTATAGGTAGTTCATTGATCCCTTTACTAAAAAAACCAGTCGGACGGGAATCAATAAAATCTTTGAAGGCGATTTGGACTGCCCCATCGGAGTTGAATTTTTTCCCTTGCAAGAAGTTATCCAAATTTCGAAAAAAATGGTAATCTGTTGGAGCAAGGTCCGGGGAGTACGGAGGATGTCTTAGACTTTCCAATTGAAGCTCTTCTAATTTAGTAGCCGTCTGTTGCGCAGTGTGTGGTCTAGCGTTGTCGTGAAGCAGCAGTGGCGTGGAGCGATTGACCAGCCTAGGTTGTTTAGCCGCTAGCTTTTCCATCATGGTTTGCAATTGCTGACAATAGACATCAGCCGTAATAGTCTGGCCAGATTTGAGAAAACTGTAATGAACAATACCGGCACTAGTCCACCAAACGCTTACAAGTAACTTTTTTGGGGTTAATTTTCGCTTGGGGCAGGATTTGGCTGGCTGGCCAGGATCCAACCATTGCGCTGAGCGCTTCCGATTATCGTAAAGAACCCATTTTTCATCACAGGTAATGATTCGGTTTAAAATACCTTCATTATTGTGCCGGTTTAGTAATGTAACGCAGCAGTCGACGCGCGTTTGCCGGTTTGCTTCAGTCAATTCGTGAGGTACCCACCTTTCAAGCTTTTTAATCTTCCCAATTTGCTTTAAGTGAATTAAAACAGTTTTATCACTAACATCGCAGCCTGCAGCTAACTCGGACGTGGTTTGCGATGGATCCGCTTCCACAATAGCCTTCAACTCTTCATTATCAACTTGAGTCTCAGGCCGTCCACGGGGCTTGTTCTGCAGGTCAAAATTTCCAGAACGAAAACGTTGGAACCAAAAACGAACTGTGTTTTCTTTTGCAACACGACCGCCATACACATCATTCACCCTTCGAGTTGTTTCCGCAGCACTAGTGCCACGGCGGAACTCGTACTCGTAAATAATGCGATATTTTAAGTTTTCCATTTTGTAAAATGAGTGACGCAAACAGAAAAAAACAGAAGAAAAAAAACAAATGAATGACGATCATCGAAGCACAAATACATGAGTCTATAGCTGTACAAATTTGAATTTGGAATTCCTTACCAAAGAGGAGAAATTTGTGATTAAAGTGGCCAGTACGAAAAACGCCAATTTCATATGTAAGGACCTAATATTTCCTCCTCCCTTCCAGAATGAAGGACTTAGGCGGCGGCGCGGTCCTAGACCTAGGCTTATACATGCTACAACTAGTCCAATACCTCTACAAGGATCCGCCTACAGACATAGTCTGCACCGGGCACCTGAGCAAGGCGGGCGTGGACGAGTCCATATCCTGCGCTTTGAAGTACAAGGATGGACGGACGGCGACGCTCTCCGCTCATACGAGAACAAATATGACTAACAAGGCTGAGATTGTTGGAACGAAGGGTGCTGTTGCGGTAAGTTGAATGTAAACCTTTTGGTTTTTGTTATAAAATGAGTAAAAAACATGAGTTATTATAATTTTGAAAAATAGTTTTTTTTGAAAAAAATACTCTGATCTAAAATCCTAGATATTTTTTTGTAAATAAAGGGATTGCATAATAAAATAAATACTGTATCATTGGGGCAAACTGCATAAGTTAAAAAAAAATATTTCATTCGTCTGTCGGCCGTTCGAATTTGCTCGAATTTGAATCTTTTCCTGCGCTTGTACAAAACAAGCTCTGCTTGAGCTAGGGGCTAGATGATGTTGTGTGTATTGTCCAGCATTGTTTATTTATTTTATTTTATTATGCATTGTTGAAGTTTTTGTTTTTATTGATTACCTTGCTGCCTTGTTGTCACCAGTTTTTAGAAGTTTTTATTCTTAAGTACCTATGTTGACAAAAAATATCTTAGATTTTATCTCAAGAGTTTTCAATGTCATATCAACCTTTTGGTTTTCCTTCTGAAATGCAATATTATAATAAGAAAATATGATACCTTTACTTAATAAAAGGAGTTTTCAATCCAACCTTTTGGCATGAAGGATATATTTATATTATTTACCTACCCATAACACAAGCTCCGCTTACTTTGGGGCTAGCTAGATGTATTTTTTCTTCTTTTTATTTATTTGAGGGGGTTATCGCTTAGCGATAACATCGTCCGTAGCTAGATGATGCTTAGTGGATTGCCCAGCATTATTTATTATTATTTTTTCAGTTGGACTACTTCTGGTGTCCTACAGTGCTGCGCATATCAGCGGCGAACAGCACAGAATGGACGCTGCCGAAGGGAAAGTACAAGTTCAACTTCCACAACAGTGCGGGACTCGGGTACGAGATACAAGAGTGCTGGGATTGTATTAGTGAAGGTAGGTTCTAAACCTGACATGTTCTAACACTGTGGAAAAAGTTTATAAGAAAGACCCCATGCATACAATAAGTACTATACTATAGGGTGTTATTCAAACTATTGCACAATACTGAAGGTCATTCATCTACTACCACAGATTAATATTCAGTGAACTAACCAAGCAGCAAACGATTTTTATTTGCTGAATTTGTGCACTGAATATTATTTTATCCGTGGTAGCAGGTGAATGACCTTCAGTATTGTGCACTAGTTTGACTAACACCCTGTATTTGGGCATGGTGTACGGGGCATGGCATACCATATCTACAGATTTCACTTAGATCTATGGCCCATACTAATATTGTAAATGTGAAAGTAACTACCTGTCTGATCCCTTTTCTCAACTAAACGCTTGACCGGATATTAAGGCGCTATCCCGACTACACTATTTTATCTTATACGTTAAACAAAGGAATTTTCATAAATCTATTGGGCAGATTGTGATAACTATCATAAGGTTTTTTTAATGCCTCTGTAATAGTTTTATTTTGTAAAGTTTATGCCTCTGCATAAACTATACAAAATAAAACTATTATCCAACAACTATTAAACCAACTATTAACTATTACCAAGACACCCAACTCGCCACCAAACTATGTTTTCGTACACAAATTAGGGCATCTGGATCACTAGTTTTATTGATTTTCACACTGACTTGCATTGGTTAAAAATAACTTTAATTAATAGTATAAAACTTGAAATTGGGGCATCTGGATCAACCTTTTTTTTCAGTTTTCTTCAGTCTAGCTTTCGTTCTATAACAGGCTGCCTGAAGATTTTAAAGGTGCTGGAACGTTTGGCGTGTTTAAAACCAAATTGCAAAGATATACAGGGTGTTGTTCTAGCTAGTGCACAATACTGAAGGAGGTTATTCACCTGCTACCACAGATTAATATTCAGTATATATCCGAGGATGTACACTACTACAGTGAGTGAGATAAAAGCCAATAAGGCGCTTATCAGGGGGAGGCCTGGGTCCAGCTGTGGACCAATATAATCTGTGGAGGTGGAGGTACACTACTAGACTAAACTAAGAAATAAGAATCATAACATAATATTAAAACTTAGCTTAAATTTCTCATTTAAGTAACATGTTTGTTGTAAATGAGAAAATAAAGATCTTTGAACAGAAAACTAAAAAAACTGATGATACAGGTATCACCGGTAACTTTTTTCTAAGAAAAAAAGTGTGCAAAGCTGTCATCAGAAGCTAATCTGCACGTATTACAACACAAAAAATGTCTCGAAATAAAATAATAGAAGCCACAGACTTTTCTCTGTGCCTTTCTGTAAAACCGCTGCCCGTGCCAACTCTCCACTGCCTCGCACCCTCGCCGGACTTAACAGGCTTTTTAACCAGAACCCAGACTGTGATATCTTCGCAGATGAATGGAAGAGTCTAATATATGCCCAAGGTTTTGCGAGATTAATGAATGAATGAAAAATGCTTGTTTTGTTTATATTATTTTGTTTTTGTACTTTTATCTATTTAATGTGAAAATTTAATTTATTTATTCGAATCAATTTATTTTGCCTCAATTGCGGAAGGTTGATTTATTTTTAAGTATTTTTGCGCATGATATGTTTTAAATTGATTATTTTTTAATTATGTAATTGTTAAATGTTATGTTCTTATGTATCTAATGTAATTGGTTGTAAATAATCGTGTTAGTTACAAATAAATAAATTAATTAAATAAATAATAAAGCTATTAAAAGTCAATAATCAATTAATCAAGGATGAAAGCCTAACGTTCAATTTACCCGGACGTTGCTCTGTCCTACATTTACGATCGTACTAGCCATGCCGAGTAATAAATGGCACTCATTTCCTAAACGTTGTTTTCCTACTGTTCACTCTCGCGACCTCACAATTAGGTCAGCACTTTACCGCACGGCACTTCATGCACGCGATCGAAGTGGCCAGGAATAATAACTGCAGTTTGTATTGCACCGCTGTTTGCCAATCAGCACGCCATAACGTTTTCAAACGATGACGTTTATGAATTACGTATTACAATTATTTACGGTCTTATGAAAATACAACATGATTCATTTCACGGGTTCCTGTCTGAAATGGCTCGTTAGATGTCGTGGTTGGAGCTAAGGTTATGGAAAGATTTCAATAGACATGCCCCTTGCTGCATAAGTAGTTCTGTTTACGCGGTAAACAGCGCTGCCCAGAGCGATAACGAAAGCAGAGTGGATATGCGATAATCCTAGTAGCTTCTACACACTCGTGCGCGAATCACGGCGTGAAACCGCGCACGTAGGTCTGAACTGAACGTGAACAGACCTATAGTGCGTATCACACTAACATAATTAAATGTAGCTTGTGGTAAACGAAGGCGAAACACGATAAAAAAATGCAATAGTTACTCTGTCGGTCTGCCACTTTCTTTCCTTATCACGACTACACAGATTCGCCAAGACCGAATCCGTGTAGGGACTAGCTTGTGCCCGCGGCTTCGCACGCGTTTTTTCCGGATAAAGAGTAGGAGTAGCCTATGTCCGTCCCCGCTATACCATCTACCTCGCTGCCAAATTTCAATGAGAGCCGTTTAGACGTGAAAAGTTAACAGACAAACAGAGTTACTTTCGAATTTATAATAATCCAATTTCAGCCCGATCTGTTCAGTCGTTTTGGCGTGAAGAGGTAACGAACATGCATCCATACATCCAAACTTTCGCATTTATAATATTAGTAGGACTGACTGTACCTACCTAAGACCTAGACCTACCTACTGTGTGTCAAGTCAACGTACTTTTGGCTTCAAAATACTCTCGTATTGACCTACATTGTAAAATGTTGTAAAACAAACAGGAGATAAGCTGTTGGATGACAGGCTTTTACGTATTCATAATCCTATTTGCTCAAATATCATATATTTTGCTCAAATTGAAGGTTATAATATTATTAAATATCTGCTAATTCTCACGACTGACGTCACGGGCTTAAAATAAATCTGTGAAACAGATCAATCGGGTATGAGTATACGATTGTAGGTCGGCTCTCAGAATAAATCGAGATTTCATCCCTTGCATGTCTAGAAGAAAGAAAGAAAGGTCGCAGCGTAAGAGACGACCCCTCAAACCCAGCCGTGGAAGTCGTAAGAGCCGACTAAAGGACTGTACCAGAGGCAGGCAGCAGGTACCTTCTGTGGGTTTTGTAACACCTCCACCTAGATTACCAAATGCGGCAGCCAAGCGTGGTCATTATGGCTAAACTTCCTTATTTGGGGGAGGCATGTTCAGCTGTGGACGTACATATTTGTGCTAATGAGAAGGCGTGAGCGCAATGTATGGATTTATTTGACGAAACTCTGAAAGACCAGGAAGGCAATTCTCGTCAATATATCACTCGATAAATATGGCAAGAACTGTCAAATTTGACAGTTTTTATATAGAAGAAATTTGACAGTTCTTTTGATATTTATCGAGTGATATTGGCGAGACTTGCCTTCCAGGATGGCAATTCTCGCCAATATATCACTCGATAAATACCAAAAGAACTGTCAACTTTGACAAATCTTTCAAATAAAAACTGTCAAATTTGACAGTTCTTTTGATAATTATCGAGTAATAAATTGGCGAGTATTGGCTTTCTGGATGGAGGCCAATTCTGAGTATCACGTGATATTTATCGAATGATACGCAGTATTACAGGATAAAATATCATGTGATAAATATCACAAATACATATATCGAGTCCTGGCAAAAACTACATTCTGCTGCGACTTGCTGTGTGGTGCCGGCTTAGAATTTGCACCACCCCAACTCTTCCCGCGGTTGTCGTAAGAGGCTACTAAGGGATATCCACCGAGGGTGGGCAGCAGCGCCCCCTGCAGGACATCTACCACCGAACTGCGATCCCCAACCCGCATGCCCAGCGTGGGGATTATGGGCATTACCCCCTGTAAGATAAAAGCCAATACGGCGCTTATCATAAGGGAAGACCTGGGACCAATATAGGCTGTGGAGGAGGAGGTGGTGCCACTTATCGAGCAACTTATCGATAAAAGCCCTCGATAAATAATACGCTTGTTATTGCTTTTGCTACGAAGCAATTACGTTGTTGCAATTACCGCATGTCACAGCTGCTGCTGCTGCGCCCTCTAGGTGTCGCATAAAACCAGCGCAAAGTAGCGTCATCGTTACTGCGTATAATGCTGAGCGATGACCTTTTTTGATGTCATGTTGTAACTATATTTGTTTGTACCAACTTTGCTTATAATTTTGTGACACACAATATATCCTTTTTATTTTTACTTTACAATTACTATTATTATTTATTTTGACAGTTCTTGTCATATTTATAGAGTAGATATATTGCCACAATTGCCCTCCTGATCATAACCACGTCTTTTCAATCTGTTGATCACGTGTGTTGTGTAGTTTGTCCATCAATATTTATTTAGGTACTTTGTTTCAGGTCTGCTAGAAAGTCCAAAAATGCCATTAGACGAAACCATTCTCCTATCAAAACTGACTGACACAATGAGAACTCAAATCGGCGTCCTAGATGCAATATGAATGCTTTAATATGGAAGATAGGAGTGAAGTACAAATGCCAGTACGTATACTATGTCACTTGCCATAGTATAAACCAGTATATTTGTATTGTTAAGAGTGTAATCAGCTATGGTTATTTTTACATTGAATTTTATGTTATGTATTACTCAGGGAACGTACCCAAACTACATGACCCATTTTTTTTTAAATGAAACCTTTGTTCCAAACCGTGTTTCGTGTTTCTTGGAACCGTCACCAAAGGGGGGACCTTTGGTGACCATCCGTAGTAAGACAAGATTCTTTTCATGCAAACAGAAAGTAAAAATAAAAATCGTAATTTGTATTTATTAATACAGCGCTTGCCACGCGACGCCAAGAATGCGTGCATACTTATAGGTAGAAGTAGAAAAAATATGATCAAGATGAAAAAACTTATATTATAAAACCATATGGTAAATGGAACATAATTTAGTATGGGTACGCTCCCTTATAGTACATTTTTTGAGGCTACTGTGAAACTTAACACAGAACCGTTATAAAATAAGTAATAATTTTAATGTATCAGATTGGCGTTTTAAAACCTACATAAATAAACTCGATTTTTTATAACACCAGCAAATGTGTAACAAACCCAAGCAAAAACACAAATGATCATGCTTGGAGTCGGGTCGAGATTAAGGCCCGTATTATGAAAGCTTGCTCAGTCATCGATATATGCTTGAGTAACGCTTTTCTATGGCGTAAACGTCACCCAAGCAACGATCTATAACTGAGCAAGCTTGCATAATACGGGCCTATGTTATATATGTTAATATAATATTTATTGTAGGAATGATCAAAAATAGACAAGGAATGTAGATTATGTATATAAAAAATCAATAGCAAGAAATCAAATTTTAATGTTGTTGCAGATCAGGGTCGCACTGCTACCGCACAGCACAAAAATGTGCATTCAAATATGGGCTTTAACTCGTTATGTTTAGATGCATTTTATATAGGCGGTATCGGATGACAGACAACTCGTTTGAATCTTGTTGAGAACCATTCCGTCACTGTAAAATGTATCTAAACATAACGAGTTTAAGCTCACATTTGAATGCATATTTATGTGCTGTGCAGTAGCTGTGTTGAATTAATGTGCGCAGAGTTTAAAGTTTATGTTTGGATTTGTTTACCTTTTTGCTTGTGTTCAAAAAATCGAGTAAGTATAGTACCTATTGTGGTCAGCCAGCACAAACCAGAAAGTATTATTTTTAAAGATAATTCGCTAAGTGTTACAGAGATTAAGGGTCAGAGGAACAAAGCTTGTGATATTTATCCTTCGCCTTAATGTTGTCACCACCGTGACTTGTTTGTATGCCTTCATGTTTTTATATACCTACCCTAATGCAAATTGGACAGTATTTATCTCTACTGTGATTATAAGTGTGTTGTGAGATGATGGATTATATTTAAAATAAATTATACATATTACATTATATTTGTTTATTCATATAATAGGAACCAGTAGGCATGCAATAAATTATTCGATTTGCGGATAAAACAAATCGGTTACCATAAAGTTGAACCAACATGCATAGCCACGCCATCTATACACCAGCTTAACTCGATGTGAAACCACGACGCAAAAAAACTAAAACTCGCTTGGCGTCGAGTTTCAGATAAAATTGTTATCAATATTTATTGAAGGAAAAATCTCAAATCGTAAAGTAATGTAAATCGCGTATGAAAAGACACGGCAACAGAGTGGATTTTAGTTTAAATATGGGCGGTTTGTTGACAAACATATTACATCGAATTCGGTTGGAATATTATAGGTTCAAATTATGGCAAAACTAGGACAGTGTCACACTTGTATATGCAGGCGTATATGCATGTATAGTGATAGAAAGTATGCGTTGAAGTTTTTTGTAGTATAAATAAAGACAAGATCAAACCTAGGCGGTATTCGATACCCTGGACGGTAGAAAGTTGAGAGAGTAGGCGTAATCCTACTGTTATTTTTTTTATAGTCAATACACCTTCGTTTGACCACACCCTCACTGTTCACTAAATTAACCCGAAGGTATAACGCGCGAAACCGAGCGAAGTTTACCGCTACCGCTCTGGGTGGCGAATACCGCGTAAGTTTGAACAGGCCTTAATTTAAAGCTGTGAGTTAGTATCCAGCACCGCTTCTATGACGTCATAATTATTTTTAACGTAACGTTTGTTCATTGCTCACTAAGCTGCGTCATACTTAGTGAGCAATGAGTGAGCGCTCGCGGCGTCAGAATCGACCCCTCACCAATCCGCCTGCCAAGCGTGGTGCTTAAGGCAAAACCTTGTTTGGGGGAGGAAGTTCAGCAGTGGACGTATGGCTGATGAGGAGTAAGCGCCATCTATCGATTTATTTGTCGAAACTCTGGAATACTTTGCGGATGATGGTGGCGCCCTCGCGGATCTGTTGCTCGGTGATGACGAGAGGCGGCGCTAGGCGGATAGTCTGGCCGTGCGTTGTCTTGGCGAGGAGGCCGGCGTCGCGGAGGCGTAGGCATACTTGGTATGCGGGGATATCTGGAAAATAGCAACAGTTAAGGCTAGACTAATATTTCCTAACACTTCTGGCTTATAGATACTTGTACCAAACTCAAATCGATAAGCTAATGGTTGTTGCAGATCTGGACCTCACCACTGACGCACAACACAAAAATGTGCATTCAAATATGGGCTATTATAACACAATATTTAGATGCGTTTTATATTGACGGCATCAGATAACAGACAGCTCGCGGGCTGTCGCTTGGAGCTTTCGGTAAGCCATTTTGTCACAGTAAAATGTATCTAAAGATTAACCCTCTTATTCATAATGTTCCTCAAAATAAAACAGTTGCTAAGCAGCGTTATTTCGCTCTCTGACTTATGTCAATAGATGAAGACAGAGTGAGAGGTAGCAATGCTCTAAGTTAACAGATTATTATGAATAAGGCGGTAAGAGTTCAAGCCCATATTTGAACGCTTATTTTTTGGCTGTGCTGTAGCGCTGCTGGATGTGTCCTTTAGGGTTATTTTGAGGTTCAAAAAACAGTTAAACAACATGAGACTACTAGTAGAAACAGAGGGTGTGTGCGAAGCTATTGAAGTGAAAAATGTAAACTATTCAAGTTCCGACTGGAGCCGAGTATACCCGATTCAGCGTAACCAACCCGAGCGTGACGGGTTTGTCAAAACTCGAAGCTGTATTTACCATAATTCATCCAATTATTTACTTTCTTTTATAAGTTAATTTTGTATTCTCACTGTCATTCGCGACGATGGCATTCATCAGCCCTCGGCCACGTACTATGGTGATGTGAGACTTCGGCGCCTTTCTCAGCTCCTCGCGGAATATTTCGCCAAGTTTCTCTGCATTTTCGGGTAGTTTCTCCTCGATTAGAACCTGTAAATAAATGTTGGTTACGTTCAGTGTTTAAGCGGTTACTTAATAAATCGAATAAACCTCCCGAAATGTGTACCTTTCAACACGGTTCTGTCGACCAGCCGGACACGACGCCAAAGAAAACATTAAGTATCTAAACTAAATATAATTTAATAGTTTCTTAGATTGTTCCAGAAACAGGTCTTAAAGAAGTCGCTATCACTCTTACAACTAGATCATTGCAACAAGTACCTTCATAGCTTCAGTGGTACCCGCACTCGCCAACAGGTTGCCGCCATACAATCCGTGAGTGCCAGGCTTAATGATGTACATGACGCTATGGTCGGCCAATACAGCCTTTACTGACAACACTCTAGGAAGTCGCTATGACTAACTAGATCTATAACAATTACCTTCATAGCTTCAATGGCAACCGCACATGCCAACGGGTTGCCGCCATAAGTGGACCCGTGAGTGCCAGGCTTGATGACGTCCATGACGCTATGGTTGGCCAGCACAGCCGATACTGGCAACACTCCGCCACTGAGCGCTTTGCCCAAGATCAATATATCTGGTTTTACGCCCTCGTGGTCTACTGCCAATAGCTTGCCGGTACGACCTGTAAACAGATTTAAAACTTAAATCCGCGGAAATTCGTTACCTTGTGTTGTGTGGTAACCAGTGTATAGCTGTGCAAGTCTGACTGTTCAGGTGTTCAATTTCTTACTTTTTATGAAACCATCATTGAAATGTGAATGGTATAACATTATGCTTCGCCAGTTATGGCATTCCGAGACATCGCGATCACGTGGGTGACACAAGCCCGACGCCATCGGCGAATGAGAAGACGAATCTGTTTTCTGGTGTGGCGTAGCGCGTACCTATCGTAACTCCCCGAGGTCCATCAATTACTTTTAAAAATGTGATAAAACTTTTTAGATTTTTTATTTTCAATAGAAAAAACGTTTCCATATTGTTTCATGGTATTGTTTTTGCGCTCAATTATAAAACAATGGATTCAATTAGAAAACAAACATATTCCCATAATTATCAGTGCTCTGTGAACTAAATATTTAGAGAAAATTTATAAAGAATGCACCATAAGCAAACATGCACAATAAGCAAACATGTTTAAATTCAAACAATAAATGATGGTTATGAAATTAGCCGCAAAAACATGCCATGTCCCTTTCTAATACACTGAAATGAGCAGGACACGTTATTGCTCGATTTTCGAGAACCTTAACATTTGCTTATAATCATCGCTTGGACTTACCCAATCCAGTTTGCACCTCATCGGCGATCCATAGCACATTATACTTGGTGCAGAGTTCCCTTACTTTGCGCAAGTAGCCGTCATCAGGGATGATGACCCCCGCTTCGCCTTGGATTGGCTCCACCATGAACGCAGCCACTGTGGGGTCTTTCAGCTCGTTCTAAAACGAAGGAACTGTTTTTTGACCTAATATTTCAAACACACGCACGCACGCATAACACTTTGGCTGCCTACGAAGTACATGCCAATGTACAGCATCGTGTTTAAGCGCCGTGCCCCTTAGAGTCGCAACGCGACGCATAGGCTGGGCAGTGAACGCATTCACTGCCCAGCCTCAGCAGTGCTACCATTAAGCGTACACCGCTGCTTCGTGCTGTTTAACTTCGGAATGTGCAGTATAAACACTGAAAGTGTTTAACAGCATCTACCAATCGATAACCAACTTCATGCAGAATCCTCCCTTGCCTATCGGCAAGGAAGGACTGTGCCAAATGATAATTATTATTCGCCCGACCTTGGAATAGGAGTGTACTTTATGGAGAGTCTTTAATAAACATAGACACGTCCCTAAGCATCAGATAAAATATCAAGTAAATAAAGGACCATAAAACTCATTAGAAAAGGTTCTCGTTTATCTCTAAGATTCAGTTTTATAATCTGTAAATAGGATTAGTTAGAGGAGACATACAATGAAATTACGCCTAACCAAAATGTAGGTTCTAGATACCTACTAATGCGCTTATTCATTCTTTTCTAAGAAGTCCGCGTACGATAAACAGATAAACATTTTATTTATAAGTTGTCAAATTATACGTCATAATTTGTTTTCACATAACAGAATAAAATAATAATAACAAAATTATGAACATTTAAAATTTTAAAGTTCGTCGTAGGTATTAAACGTCTTCTATACTTACGAGCCAGATTTTAAGCCTATTCTTAAAATTTTCGAGACCTTAGATAAGGTTCAAGGCGTTCCTAACGCACCGAGCATTCCTAACCTTATCTGGGAGCTTGTTGTAGGTAGGTAGCATTACGTGCGTCAGGGTACATCTTATATATCATTACCGTGCGTGCGCCAACTAGTCAGAATGATAAGAATTTGAATTTCGTGCGTGTGGTAACATTTTTGCATTATTCGTCTTGATTAGTTTAGTAAATCATCACCATTTAAAACCGTTTTTAGTAGGTTTTTTATACATAACTTACCTACCAATACTGCATAATGATGAAAGAAATATACACTAGTCAAACTCGATGTACAATGTTTGTAAACAAACCGCCCATACTTATACAGGGTTTAATATTTATGAGTGATTTTAGAGCTCCAAAGCTTACCTCCAAAGCCGGGATATTGTTGTAAGGGATAAGCTTGAACCCTGGCATGAAGGGACCGAAGCCCTGGAAGCATGTCGGGTCCGATGACGACGAAACGGCGGACAGGGTCCGGCCCCAGAAGTTACCTTCTGCGAAGATTATCTGCAAGTTGAAAGTAACCATGAATTGATCCACTGTTGTCTGTCACTGTCTGCGTCATGGGCATTAAAAATGCTATTCATGAAACCTCCCTGTTGGATCTTACCTTAACCTGTCCATCAGGTATCTTCTTGACATCATAGCCCCACTTCCTGGCGATCTTGCAAGCGCTTTCGCCTCCCTCCACGCCTGTGTTCATCGGCAGAAGTCGGTCGAACCCGAAAATACTGGTCATGAACTTCTCGTAGACTCCCAGCTGATCAGAGTAGAATGCCCTAAAACAATCATCATTATCAGCCCACTAGCGTCCACTGTGTGTCCACCTGTGACGGTCGCGGCGTGTAAATCGACCCCTCCAACTTAAGAGGGCGCAATGCGCGCCATTTTGAGCAAAGGATGGGCATAGGATTTTGCGTACCTACATATGAGCGGGACAGAGCATACGTTTTGCGTAAGCGCAAAAATCAAGTTTTTGCTTATTTACATGAAAACTATACGTACAACTTACGAAGAAAGTGGTTCAAGGAACCAAATAATAACCTACGAATCAAAACATGATTCATTCCAATAGGCTGCAGGGTTCCTGAGATCTCGGCCAAATTATGTGCAAAACTAAAAGTGCACTTTCATGATTTTTTTTCTAATTCATGTTTTCACATACAAGGAACCCAAGAAAAAATGCGGGATTTTATGTAAATCTAGTTTTTTACCACATGGATCCCGTGAGTTCCGAGATCTAGGCCTAGTTTGACAACCAAACCTGTTAGGTTCGCCCCTTTACCCGTGAATCTCGTAAGAGTCGACTAGAACATACCAGAGGAAGGCCAGCTCTACTGTGTATTTGTAAGACTTCTGCGATCACCAATCCGCTCCGAAGCATGATGATTAAGGCCAAAAAAATCCCTTGTTTGTTGATGGCACGTTTTACGTAAGTGTGCGAAGAATGGGGCCTCCACAAGAGCCATAGGCCTCCTCCAGACGGCGCCACAAATACCATTCCTGATTGAATAAGGCCACACTGAAACTGTTCTTCATTTATCGCGCTAACTGTATTGTTATCTTGAGGCCATCAAATAAATTCGCGACGTAACGTCTCGCTATGTAACGGGAACAATTCATCCATCGACTCCTTGCGACCGCTACAATGTCGTGTTGGTCTATCGAGTGAGAAAAAAACAAACGGTAGGTACTGTTTGGTTTTTTGTGCCCGACTGTAAGTGAGGGTGATACCTACTTTTGTTGAGTATGTATGTTTTGCTGTGGCTGTAGCCCAAATGTCTGGACGGAGTTGTCTGTCATGTGAGTCACTGGCAAGTAAGTTAAATATCCCGATAAAAGTGATTTTAGTGTTATTAACCAGCTTTAAGATGGCGTGGTTAGCATCCGATCGGATACCGCGCTGCCTGATCTGGCCCTGTCTATTTTAAGTACCGTAGCTGATAACCCAGTGCTTCGATAAACCTTAGATAAGCTTTAACCTACCTACTTCTGAGTAATGTAGGTTGAGGAAATCAAAGAGGCGCAAATATGCAGGTCTCGACAGAGCCTACGCATTTGCTCCCCTTTGAGTCAAGATCCGTGGTGTACCAAGGTTCTCCGGGTTAGCAGAAAACAATCACCAGTCAGAGAGTGAGTATCTGGCGCAGCGCATCAGCATTGCCATACAGCAAAGAAATGCCAGCGTCTTGGGTCACCTTAAGTTTATGTAACATATATAAATAAATTACCTATATATCAAAGAGATCTAACCTAGAGGTGAGTGTCAGCCGATCAGCCTGCTTCTTCAGCGCAGCAATGATCCTGGGATTGCAGTGCCCCTGGTTCACAGCTGAGTATGCGCTCAAGAAGTCAAAGTATTTCTTTCCTTCCACGTCCCAGACGAATACTCCTGAAAGATGAGTTTAGAAGTTATTAAAATACTTACAAGGATAATAAATATTTAGTAACAATTCCGCGCAAAACCTTCTCTGATGAGATCCAACAAAATGCAAGTCGCGTTATTAAAAGTATGTCACATGCCCAAGTGATTGGAAATAGGGAGGTACCTACGTAAAGGCCTGTTCAAATCTACGCGGTATTTTATGCCCAGAGAGGTAGCACTAAATTTCGCTCGTTGCGTGCGGTATAGAGCCTGTAATTTTAGTACAGTAGGTTCATACCTACTGTACCGAGTGGGTATGCATGCAGTAATCATTTACTGCATACCCACTCGGCTTTCGCTACCGTTATGGGTAGCGACTATAACGTAGGTCTGAGTATACCTTAAGATTGAAACAGAACTACCTACGTAACTAAGATTAACAAGTTCATTAACCTACTTCACTGCAATCTTTATTGAGAAATGAGATCTGTTTATCAGATTTGCAAATTGGCCAATCTGGCACTAATGTAAGTAGGTAACTACCTATGTTTGCCCGAGAATCACTCCCGAATGGATTATCAGATTTGTTTGAAAAGAAAACTAAGATATTAAAACCAGTGGCGGATTAACATATTTACCGCCAGAAAGCTATTAAAATTTTGCCGCCCCTTCTGACCTATACAACTCTACACCGCAGTACAAAATAAAGGCGAGCGAAGCGAGCCGCGAAAATGTTCATGATTTTCGTTAGCATTATTGCGGTGGTTGTCAGAGTTGACCAGATTGGTTTGTCCGGGTTAGCAATAAAGGCAAGGTAACGGTAAGTGAGCGAACCGAGAAATTTTTGTGATTTTTTTCGGTAGCGGGCAACAAAACCAAAAGGAAAAGACAATGGTGCCGAGCGAAGCCGCGGAATATTTTTGAGAATTATAGTGGTGGTTGATAAAAGTGTACGACAAGCGAAGCAATAACGCCTAGCAAAGCGAGCCCGAGACAAAAAAGTTATAACTGTGAATTTTTTTATAGTATCTTGTAAACGAACGGCGAGCGGAGCGAGCCCCTTTTTTTCATAAGTCTGCGGCGATCGGTGGTTTATGCAACGTCCGTCGCATAACACGCCCAGTTGCGCAGTCAGGGCCTCTCTCAGACTGAAGTCACCGGGCCTCTCTCAGACAGAAGTCAGGGGCCCGTCAAATTGTCTCCCCGAACAGGTCTGAATTACTTAGCCATGATCGAGAGTCAAGTACCTACAAATGCTAAGTTTTCTTTTAGAGATTGTTTGAATCAGAAATTCGCGTTAACTCCTTGCCATCTGGCATCTTGCGCACCCGCTCCGCTCGCTTTACCCTAGGACCGGCGCTGATACAGTTTAGCGGCAAACACAAGATGCGGCATTCGTAGGTAATTTAATTACAAAGGGCGAAATTTTCAAAGGCACATGGCCTTTGAAAATTTCGCGCCAAGTGCAACAATAATTGAGTCTACGGTAGAAGCCCTAACCTTCCAAAAAACATTCCACAGAACAACCATTACCACCGTTTTCGAAATTTAAATGTATTCCCGCCGCCGCCGCCGCTTCGTTTCGCGTTACTATCTTTTCGGTACAATCCTTGATTGATTCCTATTACACGTTGATTGATTGTGTGAGTGGAGCTAATAACATTTAGTTAGGTAAATAATACTGTTTTTTTCTTTAAATAGGTACATTCATAATTAAGTAAGAGATATTCATCTTACCCTCGCCTCTCGTCAGAACGACCGGCACAGGAGCGTAGTTGCGACACCCATATCGGTCCTCGAGGGCGTAGATCTCTTCGGAAGATAGCGTCTTTTCAGGCATCCTAAATAAATTAAAACTTGAAAAATAACTCAAAAAGTACAAATGTTTAAATGGTATGAAATTAGGTATTGTCTTGTCCAATTCTTTTGATAAACTGGCACGCTCCCCGCGTTTAAAGCTCTTAAATAGGTATGCAATCTGGAAAGAGCTCTAGATTAGAAGACATTGATGATATCTCACAACCGGAGTGATGAATAGATTGAGCCTTATTAACTATGTCAACAAAGATCATCATAAAAAGATAAGTTGGTATGTTTCATAAACAATCACCTTACTAAACTCTGCAATTGTTATGGCGGCACGCCTCAACGACTGACAGTGTTTAATCTGCCTCTTAAAATATTGAATGAAGAAAGTAAATAGAATCTAATCAAAACCATAAATGTAAAAACCAGCCAAGTTCGTTTAGATAGTGGTATAGAAAGGCGCCAAGTTTCATAGCAAATCATAATCTTATTCTTCTTTCATTATTTATTTAGTGTCTTGGCAAGTGTATATCCAACGCATTTATTTTAATGGGACAAACGTTTGTACGATCTACAAATATTTGTTCTGGGTGTTCTGGGTATTTACTATTTATAATAAAAACATCTATCTATGTAATGTATTGTACTAAGTTTTATCAGTCATCTATAGATGACTGATAAAACTTATTAAGTATATTTATTTAGTTAGTTTAGTTATTTATGATGGGTACTATAGTACCCATCATAAATAACACAAGCTCTGCTTAGCTTTTTAATGTTGTGTGTATTGTCCAGCATTATTTATTTTAATATTTGACTTGCCAAGACACAAATTTTTAATTTGTTTATTGTTTGATAAATCTGGACCCCGGTGGGAGCAACTTGTGAATAACGATTTTTTTTTGACTTTGATATAAGAAATCAAATAATATCCCAAACATTTTTTGACTTCGACGGGACTTGAACCCGCATCTTTCCCTCAGTACGGGAACGGAAAAAAAACAAGAAAAAACATTTGTGAAATATTTTATAAGGTCCAGAATGACCCTTTCGGCTTAGTGCATATTACGTGGCACCCTGTTTAATATAGCGGATAACCTAGGATACTTTTATTTTAGAAAAATGATTAGGATTCCGCGTAAAAAATAACCCATAAAATTGTGCGGGCAAAAGGGTGGGCACAGCTAATTTATCATAAAGTAGAATAAATCCTATTTCTCGTGTTCCATGCACATTCACTAGAATCTAAAATAAATATAACTTGCAAAAAAAGATTGCGTATTATCTACTCTTAGAAAAAAAAATACCTACCTGAAACAAGTAATGGTACCGGCTACACTACTACTCTATCACAGATTAGATGTTACTACCAACTAAAGTTGATGAAACTGACCTTAATAAAACTTAAAGTTCAAGTTCAATAATAGTCAGCTGGTCTCCACAGAGGTGTGGCCGCTTCCAAATTTAGCTAGCAACTGAATGACTGATAATAAATAAGCACATAAATAAGATAGGTACTAGTTAGTAGCGCTGGAAAAATACCAAAAGTCGTTGATTATGATTACCTACATACTTCTCTGTTTTAATATTACGTCAGGGGCACCCTCACCGGTCAGTGAGGTACGATTTCCACTGTAGCGTTTGGTTACAAACATTTATTTATTTCATTTAAGTTTATACTCTTTAGTAAGGTGACGCTTGCTCGCGTTGTTACGCTGTATCTTAAAAAATGACTAACAAGCTAGAGGTTTAATTTTAGCTTGTTTGCTCTAACAAGATTAACGTGAACATGCTCAAACAGGGCACGGTAATACAGATTCTAGTTGTCGTAGGGGAGCCCATCCAACTTATGCGTGGATGTGAGTGGGAATAAATGTATGAACGAAATATTTTTAAAAATTATTATGAAATTGCTCGTTGGATGTGGTTGGGAACTAATGTATGAAAGTTTTCTTTTGCGAGAGCAATGGGTTTGGATGTAATGGGAATAAGCCTGCTAAATGTGGATTTACGTCGGGACCTATTTTGGAAATTAGATGGTAGAAATAAAATAATAATATTAATAATATAATGATGACACCCTTTCACCGGTTGGGGGAGCGTCTATATTTATAAAAATGTTAAAAAAAGTTGTCACATGGATTCAGTCTAAAAATCAGTCCAGAAAAATATCCATGGAGGTAAGACCCTGTGATCTGGGTGGCCATACGATGACACAAGTTTTTGGATGGACGGAGTTGGCTCTCACCGAAAAAGGTGTGGCGCTATCTTGCTAGAACCACGTGTGCGAAGTGTTCGATTAATCCTCTCTAAACCTCGGCATAAGTATTGGCTTATAATGCGACGTTAATAAATTAATAATCACTATCGATAGTTACGTTGCGTTTGCTGGTCTAAAAATGCTCAGGTCACATTATTTCAATATTCTTAGCGGGGGGGGTTTGGGAACGTTGAGTTTGGGTTCAATACTGGCAGCAACCTACAAAATCGTACAAAATTGAGGCGCATAAAGTATTGCTCGAACAAACGCTTGTGCTGTAGACGCACCATGCTCACTAGACCACTGCGAAATAGTCATCGTAAAATCCGCATTCAAGCCGCGTCGAATTATATCTCTTTTCACCTCATTCGGGAAATTGAAATATCCAAATTTCAAATCCTAATTTTACCACCGGACTCCCTGTACTTATTTTCACCACTCTCGCTTCAAAAACGGTGACTTTGCTGCTTGAAAACAGTGAGCAAAATCGGGTTTTGTTCACATGTGGAATAAAGGATATTATTCAACTGGTTGAAAAAAGTAATTTGAATTCAGAATGATGTACTAAATTTCGATGGTTCTCGCTAGTCGAGGTGAAATTTGTATGTTGAACTCGAGAGCAAATATTTTTTGTTTCGTGCTTTTTAAATCCCTCACTAGCTCAGCAGTCTACTTTAGAGCTACTCGCTACGCTCGTGACTCTCCTCTAGACTGCTTCGCTAGCTCGGGATTTGATATTTGTACGTGCAACAAAAAATCGTTTTGCTCACTTGTTAAACATATAACTAGGTATTGTTGAAAATATTTTGTAACTTGTACACAAGAGGTCGAATGTCAGTAACACATTTTGGTCAACCACCATGGAGGTTACGAAAGCTATAGGTAAACCTCTTTCAAACCATGAACGAACAAAATTATGCGTTTCTGTGAAGGTTGAACAGTCTTTAACCTCCTTCCTTACGATAAGCTAGAACGAGTGCAGCTCACAGAGGTGCAAGTCCCCCAAGTCCCCAAACCTGTTGTTTGATAGATTATTTATAGATGGCGCTGTCGGCCTAGAAGAATGGTCTTCACGAGCAAATAGGTACTTACTTAAAAAAATGCCGGTGCCTTCAGTCTGTGAGAAAGTTTACCTCCACTGGTGCAGGTTTGTTCTGGTTGTTTATAAACTTTAGCGGAAGTTTTAATAACTGCCTCATAAAGCAATCTGTGAATTGCGTCGTGGGCTGCATTATTATCTACCTATGATTATCATATTACTTAATAGGTATATTTTTTAGCCGTTAGCTTTTCCTGAATAAATTAAAGTTAAAATCGTGATTAGTATCAATAACATATACCTACACCATCGAAACTACGTACAGCATTCTGAATTCAAATCACTTTTTTCAAGTTGAATCATATCATTCAAATGCTGCTCAAAAACAGTGGAATAATATTATTCCACTGTTTTTGAGCAGCAAAGTTAGGTACCATTTTCGAACGAGTGGTGAAAGATAGTTTATGATAATTATAATGTTAGGTACATTATAATTACCTTAAAGTATTTTTCATCAAAATTAATTGAATTTATCTTCAATCGAATCATTAATTTAGTTGCCACAACACGCTTTACTGCAGCGCTTTACGCACTAAGCTTTATTGACGATTTTGCAAAACGCCAGATTATAATTATTATGCCCGTGATCCTTGATTTATTCATTTCATATTAAAATAAAATTCGACCGCGCTCGAGAATGCCCAAGTAAGTACCTATCGTATTTTTTTTTTTGCAATTTTGTAACCTATCTACTTACCTAGTAGCGTAATTTCCCTTAGGTTAGGTTACTAGCGTAACTTATGGGAAGTTACGCTCTAATGTCAGATTATTGAAATGCAGTGTGTTTTTCATATTTTCAGCATTCGCACAATCCTTACGTTAATCTGACGCGCTAGAGGAATTAATGATTGTACAATTCTGATAGATCGTCTCAGACGCATCCGCCAACAAAAAAGGTTACTATCTGGTGGAAGTACTCAACAGGGTGCAAGGTATCCCCCATAATATGTTAATCTGCCACGATCGAGTAAATCCCAAAATCCCCTATTGGGCTCCCAAAGGTATTATAGACACTTATCTACTTTTAAACATGTTAATGTTTAGAGTGCTGTTTCTTCTCATGGCTTCTTCTCACTGAAGTTAATTAAATGGTGTAGGTAATTACTTTCATAACTGTTAAATACGAAATGATGTAGGTACCTATAATGGCTGATTCACTAACTCGCTCCATAATTCTTGTCCCAACTGGTGCGAGTTGACGAATCGTAAAAATGCTATACTTTTGATTCTGCAACTCGCTCCACTTGTTATCTGGGTGAATTTTAGAACAGTCAGCCAAAACAACGTCAGTAAAATATTATGCATGACACATATTTTTAAGAATATTTATTTCAATCATAACTGCTAAACTGGTACGCATTAAAGTACTAACTAAATAATCCGCAGACCTTATTGTATATAATTATTTTAAGGTTAACCACAATAAGTAAGAATTTTTTAACAAAAATCAAAAGCTACACGTAAATAAACATTTTTTGCGTAAACTTAAGGTACCTAATTATAAACACAAACACTTATATTCTAACTTTGAGGTGCTCTGTAAAAGGACACAAG
Source organism: Eupithecia inturbata (assembly GCA_963662085.1). Lineage (NCBI taxonomy): Eukaryota > Metazoa > Arthropoda > Insecta > Lepidoptera > Geometridae > Eupithecia > Eupithecia inturbata. Next base: position 12,785,534 of record OY759177.1, on the reverse strand, counting down.
AGCGTGGAGTTTGCAAACAATAGCGGTAAAATAGCAATATTATTTCTTAAACGACCGGTGAAACTAACAAAGTTTCCTTTTTACGGTGACTGTACTTGACGCATAAATTCAATGGAAACAAAGGGTGGTGCGAGATGCAGAATCAAAATAACATTTTTTTTACGATTCGTCAACTCGCACCAGTTGGGACAAGAATCATGGAGCGAGTTAGTGAATCACTCCCTATAATAACCAGGATTATTTTGACGATAGTGATACATACTAGTTCGACGACCGATGTGGCGCGGCGGGCGAAGGTCCGCCTGCGACGCAGAAGGTTGCGGGTTCGATTCCCGCCTTGGGACAAATGTTTGTACGATCTGCAAATATTTGTTCCGGGTGTTCTGGGTATTTTCTATATATAATACAAAATATCTATCTATGTTATGTACTGTATTAAGTTTATCAGTCATCTAGTACCCATAACACAAGCTCTGCTTACTTTGGGACTAGTTGATGCTGTGTGGATTGTCCAGCATTATTTATTTATTATTTATTTATTATATAGAAAAGTAGTAACATGAATATCAACAATATATAAATCGTAAATTTATACAGCTTTATAATATAGATACGTACCTACATACATTAAATAATTGATCCGACGACCGATGGATGCTTCAATATACAGTGGGCTTAATAATATTATGCTATTTATTACACAAAGATATTTTTGTTTTGATAAAGATGTATTGAGCTTGGACTCGAAATAGCAATGTCTGATAGCAATGTCTGATAGATTAGTATAAATCTATCTTTATGAGAACAAAACAAATTATTTACGTAACTACATAGCATTTTATTGCATATTGTATTTTTATTAACTATTGTAGGCACAGGGCTTATTCTCGTATACTACTTACCTACTTACAGAGTATACCCACCTAGTTAGTAGTAAGTCTACGTTAGTTGGTATGGAAAAAATAAAATTGCGCGTAGACATTCCGCATCCCCCTTGTTGTAGAGTCAAAGCGGAACCCTATCACATCAGGCTTCAGAGCAGAAGTCTCTTCTTCGCAGCTTTACATCTCACGCGTCCACTATGCTGAGCAGACAAAGGCTGTGGAAGACTACCTGAAGATGAAGTCTGGGCTCTCGCTGCGCGTCGAGAAACTGGACTCTCGCCATAATATAAGCTTTAGTTCATTCATGGTGAGAGTTCCGACTCAACATCTCTCGACCTACTTCAGTGAAGAGTTTTGGCTGAAGGGTGTCAAGATCCGAAGGTTCACTGGCCGCCTGCAAGGGGACACCGCCGCGCACTGTCGTCGTCAGCCGACACCATGATTGCGTCATACACGTCGCCGCACAGTGGATCGAAAAAGCCCTTCCTATAGACATAGAACTTTTTTTTCTAAACATGCTTTTTCTTATTGGAAACCAAGACAGAATCTTAGTAGAAGCCCAAATTATATCATATTTTATGAACCTAGGTGATAATGACGCAGAAAAGATTTTTTGAACTTTAATTTGTATGGAGAAAAACATGAAAATCGATATTTTTCGGCTCTCGTGCGAGTGCCCGTTATTTCCTCCGGCATAAATAATGTTCCTATTTTTTACTAACTTTTGACATATAGCACATATGGGGCACTCGATGGACTTCAGGTGAAAAAAAATTAAAAATATTTTTAAATTTTCATTTTGCATTTTATTCATTATACAAGGTACATTACGACCTAAAAATAATATTTCAACTCACCTAATTATTGTTACAGTTTAAATGCAATATTTCACCAGCCATACTTTATAATTTTACCTGATAATTCCATATTATATGGTGGTTTTATGATATTTAGCCGTTAAAGACGATACCTATTGTATATTTTTTTGTTAAATGTACAAGGGGCCATTAAGTTAGGTACTCGACCTTATCATTGTTACAAAATTTACTGCAGAGGTTTACCTACTTATCTTGAACTACCTGCTAACCCGTCACTTATGATTGTATTATTATTCTAAGAATTCCTTAAGCCCCTTTGCTTTGTTATTAAAAATGGATGTTATTTAAGTAGGTACTTACCTAATTAACAATTTGTCATTGTCTAGTTTTTTCTAGTAGTCGTTAGCCGGTATGAAGTAAGTATAAATAAGAAGGGTTCTGAATATTTTTTTAGTTATATTAAAACTTACTACGTAAAACATCTGTGAAATTTCGAGTTAAAAATGGAAAAGCATAGTGTGGTGACCAATCTGGATCTATTTGAGATTCTAAAACAGTCTGGCAAGCTTGGAAACTATTTAAAACTGTTAGAAAGTGTTAAATTTCAGTTGAATTTGAGTTTATCTGAAGAAGATACAGACACTCTCCAAGAATTCTGTCGAAGGTTTAGTCAGTCTGTGATAAAAAGATGGAAATCTGCAAAATGTAACACAGAAACTTTCAAAAAACACTATACAGATTGGTTGGAGCAGAATATCGAGTGGCCAACTTGTGTACGTGAAAATATACGACCACAACAGCTAAATACTGCAATTCAAGAAACAAGTGAAGCTGGCGAATTGTTTTTACCCTCTCCGAGTACATCAACTGTTGGAACATCAACGAAAACGGCTCCAAGTCCGCGCAAACCTTTCACAGAACTTGGAACAAAACAAAAGGTACGAAGGATTGAAAATTATAATTATAAAGGACGAGAAAGTTCAGAATTGGCCTTTGCTTTAATTGCTAATATGAAAAATGAGGGTAAAGATATTTTGGCAGCAGCCATAGATTATATTCTAAAGAATCCAAAAGAGGCGGAAAAAATCGTGGAACAAGCAAATGAAAAAAATGTGTTTTCACCCCTACCAAAGCGCTCGGCTTATTACTGTCACTTAAACTATCAAAGTGGCAGTATATAACGTTGAGAGAATCTGCCATTCAAGAAGGCATTACAAATTTGTATCCATCATATTACAAAGTGCAGCAAGCCAAGATGGATTGCTTTCCTCCGAAAGACGCAATCACTGTTACAGATACAATGGCCAAAGTAGCTCTTCAAGCACTCCTTGACATAACTGTAAAAGAATAATAAAAAGTTTACCTGACGAGATTACAAACCAATCAATGATATTAATATCGAAATGGGGATTTGATGGTGCCTCAAGTCAGAGCACATACAAACAAGGTTTTGATGGAGCACTGGCACTTTGGTCCCGCTAAAACTCACCGCTGGAAATGAGGTCATATGGGAAAACAAAAAACCTTGTTCAGCGTTATATTGTCGTCCTGTGCAGTTTATCTTCATAAAAGAGTCGAAATTAGTCGTAAAAGAACAGCTGTCCGCAATGGAAGAAGAAATACGATCACTGAGTAGCACCGAATGCGATACAAACCGAATTACACACAATCTTATAATGACTATGATAGATGGGAAGGTATGCACCTATCTTTCAGAAGCAACCTCACCTGCAACGTACTATTTGTGCTTGGCAAAACCTTCTGAAATGAATAATTTGGAAGCAGTTACGAAAAAAGAAGTTTCAACCGATCTATATAAATTTGGAATATCTTCACTGCACGCTCGCATAAACTGCATGGAATGTCTATTGCACATAGCATACAGGCAAGATTTAAAGACTTGGTCCGTAAGAGGAGAAGAAAATAAACGAATATTGGAAGAAAAGAAAAAAGAAATTCAAACTAAGTTCAGAAAAGAAACAGGTTTATTAATTGATGTAGTTAACCAAGGATCGGGAACAACCAATGGTGGGAATACGGCGAGAAAGTTTATCGAGTTCCCTGAAAAAACGGCAGCTATAACTGGGCTTGATGAAGAGCTCATACGCAGATTTGCAGTAATACTGCAAGTCATTTCATCAGTTGAAACTATAAAAATAGAAAAATTTAAGGAATATATCCGAAAGACTGCAGAAAAGTACACAGAACTGTATAATTGGTACTATATGTCAGCAACCGTGCATAAAGTTCTTATACATGGTGCCGACATAGCCAATGTAGCGATTGTACCCATTGGTAAACTATCTGAAGAAGCCTCAGAGGCTAGAAATAAAGACTTTCGCAAGTACAGGGAGTCTCATGCTCGAAAGACTAGCAGGGTTAATACTAATCAGGATATTTTAAATATGCTGCTTCTTTCATCAGACCCTTACATTTCTTCCACAAGACCTGTACTCAATGCAGCACGGAGGAAAGAGTTAAGTTCCGAAGCTTTAGGTCTTATATCTATTAACACAGAACACCTTGAGACAGAATTTGTAGATGTAAGTAACATTGATCCAGAAGACACAGATTCTGACACAGATGCTGATATGGATATGGTCTTTTAATATGTTCTAATTGTTTTACAGAAACTTTGTAACTTATATGTAGGTACATAATACGTGTTTTTTAAATAATTATTGTGTATGATAACTTGTAATATAGAAAAATTTGCCTTGTGTCTAAAAAAATAGTAATATTTATTTCGTGTGAATTGTTTAATCGCCTTTGTAGTTTGTAATTATTATTCTTTTCTTTTTAAAAATAATGACTGTATTTGATAATTATGCTTTTACTTTAACTAAATATAAAAATTTTATTTATTTTCATTATTATGATAGGTGAAATATTACATTAAAATTGTAACAATAATTAGGTGAGTTGAAATATTATTTATAGGTCGTAATGTACCTTGTATAATGAATAAAATGCAAAAAGAAAATTTAAAAATATATTTTATTTTTTTTCACCTGAAGTCCATCGAGTGCCCCATATGTGCTATATGTCAAAAGATAGTAAAAAATAGGAACATTATTTATGCCGGAGGAAATAACGGGCACTCGCACGAGAGCCGAAAAATATCGATTTTCATGTTTTTCTCCATACAAATTAAAGTTCAAAAAATCTTTTCTGCGTCATTATCACCTAGGTTCATAAAATATGATATAGTTTGGGCTTCTAATAAGATTCTGTCTTGGTTTCCAATAAGAAAAAGCATGTTTAGAAAATAAAAGTTCTATGTCTATAGGAAGGGCTTTTTCGATCCACTGTGCGCCGCCGCAATTTAATTTACAACGTGTACAATTTCATAACTTTTAGTTGTCTTTATATTTCTATGTATGTTAGATTAAACGTATATATTGATATGGACCGTAGAATTAGTTAATAAGATCTATACTAGTTCTAATATTGTCTGAAATAAATGTATTATTAATATTACTAAGCCTCCGCTGTTCGTCCGTCCGTCTGTCACGTGGCTATATCTCATGAACCGTAAGAGGTACACTGTTGAAATTTTCAGATAATGTGTATATCTCTTGCCGCTATAACAACAATTAACAAAAATAAAATAAATATGATATGAAAGGGGGCTCCCAAACAACAAACGTGATTTTTTTGGTTATTTTTGCTCTTTATTTGTCAAGGCTGTATCTCTTAAACTACAATAGGAAACTTTCTATAATTAAGTAACCCTTATAATAACAAATACTAAAAATAAAATAAAACTGAAAATCTAAAGAGGTCTCCGAACAACTGAAAATTTAATGTTTTTTGAAAAAGTTGCCTAATTTTTACGGTACGGAACCCTACGTGTGCGAGTCGACTCGCACTTGGCGGTTTATTGTAAGAATCATCAGCCTGGACCCATAGATATAAGTAAATCTGCTTGGACCTCACGATACAGGCATCTATTATGTGCCTAATAAGCTGTAATATGATTGTTTTTGCTGCAAATAAATATGTTTATGTTCCATTCCATGGCTCAACGTAATGTTAATGCACCGTTTTATCCCATTATCTGTGTCGCGGACTCGCGAAGTCCGCGCTAATTAGCCGCAAAGCCACAGATGAGTTAATTATCGCGCTTGACGTGGAGCAGTGCACTATCGCTTCGCGCGACGTTTTTTAAACGCACGATCTTGAACACCATTTAGTTTTACAATAATGTTGCTATTTATGGATGAATACAATGCAAATACGTACATAATGTATTTGCAAAATACAATATTTAATTTTGTCAGTAGGTATGATTCGCGTTTTAAAACTTTTTTACAAGGTACAATGTGTTATTCAGTATCATTTCACGGTACCTCTAACAACTTGTATGCGTTTTTTATTATTTTCTGCATTTTACCAGTAATAAAACTAGCAGGGAAGTTGTTTACCGACAATCGTTTACCATTTTCTATGAGCCCATGCTTGCACAAACTTCGATTCAATGTAATAAGTATGTATATCAGTTATACGGGCTTAAACTCGTTATCAAAAATATCACTATATTTTCATGTCAGTGTCTAATTAATAAAAATTTGACCTTCTTTTTTCTAAGTGTACATTTATTATTTATACATTTATATTTATGGAAATCTAGATGGAAATAAAGCGTTTTGACGTTGACTTTATCTTGACATACGAGCTGTCTGTTATCTGATGCAATTCATCTAAATATTACGAGCCTTAGTTGAATGCACATTTTTTTGCTGTGCTGCAGAGGCTTTTTTCAGGTGTGTGACAAGCTTAATGCCTACCTACTATCTACATATTTCAAATAATAAGAGTATTAGACTCTTATTATTTGAAATATGTAGACTTCCTACTCAATTAATGTTTTAAATAATATTTAACTACTACACAATGCTTTTGTCACACCATTTATTCACATGAGGTTTTAATTCTGAGAACAAAATTCCTTAAGCTTAAGGCATGACTAGAACGCTAATATGCTACTAAGACGCTACCAATACTATAGCAATAAAATTATGACAAATCAACATGTTCATACTCCTTCATTTTCATAAGGCAAAATACCTGGGCATGTTCTTTCAATGTGTTAATCTTTTTTATAAGGGGCATTTCCAGCACTATATTCTTCATAGGTCGGGAAGGATTGAGGACCACGCTCCGAAACTGTTGGCAGGGATCCCCCGTCAGCTAGCCTTTTGGCTTCAATTTTATCTGCATTCAACTTCTTCAATTTTGCTAGAGCTATATTTTGAGCTATTTCTTCTGGTGTTGGAGGGTCATTCCTGAAATTTCCGAGATATTTAAAATCAAAGTACATCATTTGATTATAAGGTGTATATTATTATTAGAAATAATATACAGCATGGGTCCAGATGGTTCAGAATTGAGATGCATGGAGCAACCTTTCGGAGGCTTTTGCCCAGCAGTGGCACACTTTCAATTTGTATTAGTTGTTGTTTAGTAACGGTACCTACAAACAATTTTTAATCAAAACAGTGCAGAATTTAGTCTGATCGCCTGATTATATCTGAATTGATTAACAACATTTATTTACTTGTTTTTTTTCTTTTTTGCAGTTAGTGTAGTTCTATACCTGCGCATCCTAAGCCAAGCTTCCCATTCTGGAGGGATGGGATCTTCGAAGTCTAAACTTTTGGGTGGGTCATACCACCTGCTGGCCTTCCGCTTACCAACACTTGGGTCAGCTGGTATTTCAAAGTACTGGTTACCAATGTAGTCTTGACCTGAAAATTGTTAGCATTTTATGTAGAGGGTCCATATTATGTTTTAAACTAAGTTACAGGAGAGAAGAGAAAATAGCTTAAATTACACTGTAGGCAGATTGTTGTGAGCTGTACTATACAGGTGTTTGGTATTGCGACAGAAAACATTTTTTGGGGAGTCGGGGGGTCATTGCCTACATTTCTCAGGTAGAATCAATGCCCTAGATGGTTGCGAAGATACGATTTATCTATTTAGTTTTAAAAATCACCCAAAATATCGGCCCCAAACTCCCCAAAAAATTATGTTGGTCGCAATAACAAACACCCTGTATAGTTATTCTTCTGCTCCCTCGAATGGAAATCATTTTATTCGGTTTTTTTATCTACCTATAGGGTTTCCGCGGTACTGTCTAACCCTGAATGATTTTAAGAAATTGAAAAAGGCTATACGCCAGACGTATCGTTCACCAGTCATCTGAAAGCAGAATATTTTAAATTTATAAACGCACAAATACCGCAATAATAATCTAGCTAATTCGTTGAAGATCAATGAAAATGTACAACTTTTATAGTTTTAGTTCTACGGAAAATACCAGTTGTCTTTTTTGATGAGTTCTTGCGTCGATGAATAGAATAGTCTGAATGTCCGTACATTGATTAATTACTGCTATTCGAATTCTGTGTCGCCTATTAGGTTTGCTTGTTGTTTTCCGATAAATTTTAAAATACCTACGTCGCAACATGCAAAAGTAGTGAAAAAACAACCACCAACGACAACCAAACCATCTAGGGATACTACGGATTTGATAATCATTTGACAGTGGCAAATATTTGACATTGACGGTGACAATCAAAGTTAAATTTTACTTCCTTCTTTCGAAAGGAGGCGCATTTCGAAAACAACCATTATGGACGAACATCATCATCAATCAATCATCATCGGCCTTTATTTGTAGTTTATCGGAGGACAAAGGCCTACCCCATAAAGTTATTAGTTACAGTAAAGCCCCCCCTCTAAGAAACATAGCCAACCCTATGAAAGTAACCTGATACCTCTATGGCCTGCCCTCAGGGACGGACCACCACCGTGAGTTTGTTGGGCTCTAATAAATCACTCGATATTTTGACAGATAAAATATATTTTTATTGCCAGAATTAGCCTCCTGTTAACTGTCACACACTGAATGAAAAAATATATTTTTATTTCTGGCAACAAAGGTACCTATTTTTTTGTTAAAAATGGTTGCCACAGATCAGTACGTCTGTGATATAGCCTCTTGTTTCTCTACTCAGAGGATATAGCTAATGGTATGGTAGGTACCTGATAGCTGTTTAAACTTATAGTCATTGTCATATTACGTAAAGTTCCTTTGAGTAGGTACTTAGCTACGTAAGCGGTAGAAGCGCTCCATTCACACTCTGTTTGAAAAAGTTGTCTTGTCTGTCATTGTCATTTGTCACAAACAAATAAACGTCTTGTTTAGTTGTTCTTGTGTTGTCGCCTTTCTCTTCTCCCTCAATTCGCGAAGTTTTTTAAAAAGTATTTCTAATTATTCCTTTCCTTGCAGGGATAATTAGACTGTAATTTCATTTGATAACAATCTAAACATAACAACATTACACCATGGCGAAAATGGCATTTCAGCACCAAGCAGGCACGGCAATGGAGTGTCTTAGCGTAAGTTGGTTGAAGACCACTCCCATTCCATACCATCGCTGTGTGTTTAGGCTGTCCACTGATGTACAATGCACCTTTCAGATCCCAATTACACTTCAAAAAGAAGCTGGGGTTGATCCTGAAGGAAGGGAAGTTATGAAGTGTGGTTTTAAAATAGGAGGTGGCATAGACCAAGACTTTAGAAAAAGCCCTCAGGGCTATACTGATAACGTGAGTATTTTTATAATTCGGTATTCCTTTCATGTACAGTTAGTTAATAGTGCTGTTATTAAGTTAGCCATAATTATATTCCAGGGTATTTATGTAACCGAGGTGCACGAAGGTAGCCCAGCAGCCAGAGCAGGGTTGCGGATGCATGATAAGATACTACAATGCAATGGCTACGACTTCACAATGGTAACACACAAAAAAGCTGTAAGCTACATTAAAAAACATCCTGTGCTAAATCTACTTGTTGCTAGAAAAGGAGTTACTTCAACATAATAGATTATAACAAGTAGTAATTAGCTGAATAATTTATTATTCTTCTCTATTATGGGATAGTTCTTCGTGGTAAGTCCAGCACAAATATTTAAAAAGGCTTACCATAATTTGGGATAATTAATAGGTATTCAATGAAATTATTTTCTTTGTGTTTGGTGTTATTTTTAGGTGACAATGAATTTTTAAAGAGTATTATGATGACAAGTGTTTATACTGTTATTTATTTTTTATAAATTAGTTATAATTTGTAGTTATATTAAATAATTATGTAGGTATGATAGGGTAAATTAGATACTGTCCTTAGACATACATTTTAAGAAATATCCATAGCTGACAACAAGTTTTCAATTTATAACAGTTACCAGTTAAGTTTAGGGAAAACTTTTATAATTTTGCATTTTTATAAACAGATCTCTGTAGAACGGAATATCTATGGTAATTTAATTATATTTATAAACAAGCAACTTTTTGTCAAAAATTAAAATGATCATATTTTATTGAAGTTGGTTCAAGATTAGTTTATAAAATAGTTTACTGTGGAAATAGAAAAAGCAAGTTGGCAATTATTCCATTAAACTTAAAAGTGCCAAATCATTGATCATGTGTCTAATCTAAGTGTAGTATTTGTCCAGTCAATGAATTATTGTGGATGGAAAAATCAAAAGCAGAAACTTTAACATTGGAACTTTGTTTGGACTAGTTACGAGAAAACATACTAAAAGTCCCCACCCCTCTCAGGTAAGCCCTAGGGGGAGGGCAAAGTCTAAGATTGTATGGGTCCTAATTAGAGGATTCGATTATATCCGTTCCCGGTATCCCCAACGTTTTTTAATCCCGAAAATTTCGGAATTACATAATTTGGCCAAATACAGGGATGTTCAAGAATAAAAAATTAATTTATATTGTTAAAATGTTGCATCAAATAAACTAAAATTTCACATGACTTTTATCAAATATCTTGTCTTACAAGCTAAAAGTATGTGAAAACTCGCGCCTTTCATTGTTTCAATCAAAAATACGGGGCACAACCTATAGTTTTTGAACAAGCAGCAGCTTTTCTTTCCGATCGAAACAGCCCGGTACGATAGATAGAAGGGATTAATTCTTATACTGCACTAACTACTATTAATTCTTGTACCAGCAGAGTTTGTTTTATTTTGTAGGTACCTTTATACAAATATTAAATTTCCTTTATTTTTCATACATTATTTATTTTTAAACTCGAAAATAAACATGAATTTGAAAAAACTGATTGATTTGGCTACAATCTAAGTACCTACTTAGACTGTAGCCAAATCAAGTAGCCAAGTCTTAGTACCTACTAAGTGTAGTGTGCATAAGCACACGTGTTTTTATCATACCTACTTTTAATATTATAAAAACACTTTTTCAACACTATCCCACCATGGAAATAACGGGGTTCATATTATGTTAAATTGATCAATCAAGCTTAGAAGAAGGCAAAGCACATCTGTAAAGTACTACTACAGCTCAACTCAAATAGTGCCGTCTACGCGCTGTTTACATGGCGACAGCTAGCAGCAAGCTTGTTGTCCACACACGGTCGGCAAAGAGCCATATGATCGTACAGCTGGCTTCAAGCGAGCGCTAGAAGCTAGCTGTAAGCAAAGCGTAACGGCCAACAAGTGACTAGGTTGCGGTAAGCTCGCTTACTGCGCGCTGTCTGCTGTCACTGTAAAACATAAGGATCACGATTAAAGACCCATATTTGAATGCTTATTTTCGTGCTGTGCGTTTGCGGTACTATGGCCTTTATAAGATAAACGACCTTATCGAGTTTATTTTTGGTTTAGGAATCGTCAGTAGGGGAAAGTAAAGTAAGACCGGGACCTTAAGGAAAATCAGAAATAAAAAAGTCTTTAATACACGAATCAACTTTATTTAGTAATAGGAACTATTGTTTATCACATAATTGAAATAGTTTAATAGCCTTATTTATTATTATTACTAAACAGAAATATCTAGGAACGAATTAGAAAAAAGTTTAATTTTTACGGAATTGCATGGGTCGTACACAATCGGGTACTGTACCCGGTTTTACCTCAACAACGGTAGACGAAATTGATCAAGTTCGTCTATCTCCCGTCCGTGCAACATTCATGGGCCCATTTTTTACACTTCAGGCACTGTACCCAATCATCACTTGTTTTGGTATTGCCAAAAACTTCTGTGCTATAAACACACATGCCATCTGTCAGATCGTTTTTTTTTTACTTCTTATAACTCAATTTCGGATTCATAATTCATTTAGGAACCGTTTTAGTTTTTCCTTTTTTTGGTGTCATCATGACCCTCAAGTTCTTTTTTACCGCGACGATGTTATGATGGCAGTTTTTCCTCGACGTTTACTCATCACAATCTTCCTCACAACGTGCGGTTTCGGCAAAATATCAGCGGGAGAAAATAAGATGGTCGTCGATGTTGCGTTTTTCGAAGTGCTTGATTGTGGATTACTTCGTAGCATTTCTGTAGAAGCAGGTGGTGGAGATGGTGGTGCAGTAGTCAAAGATCCTGAGTTTTGATTACTCCTTTTTGTATTATTGCTTCGAGATCCATCAGTGACATTATCTGAAGAGCTCATATCAGCCGTAGTCTGCATGACTTCACTATCTGTCGTTGTTGCCGAAACAAAGTCGTAATCGGTAAAAATGTTTGGATCCAGCGGGCAAATTCCTGTCTTTGAGAAACCACTGATGGCATTTTGAAGTGTTGCTGCTTTAACATATACTATTCCAAACAGTTTTCCGATTTGAAATTGTGTCACAATTCGTCCTGGATTATTCCGCAACCATGTCGCCACTTCTTGACTATAAAATGTGTTGAGTAATGGGACCGCCATTACGCTGACGTCTAGAGGCTGGAGTGGGGACGGTGGTACAATCAGCAGGAAAACTTAATATGATCTCTCCGTTGTCTCGTGCTTTTTATTATTATTATTTATTATTTTAACACTTTATTGCACTTTTTCTATTAATGGAAGGTGGTTTGCGTTGTATGACCATCGAGTAAGAGCAGCACAGGGTCATTTTTACTGGGTTTCACGTTTGAAATAAAATGATCCAGCCTTTGAACAAAAATGTCACTTTGGATCCATCCACTAGGATGGCAGACAGCTACAGTTCCAGGGGGCGTGCCGTCGAGTAATTCTGCCTTCATACACACTCTTGGAAAAATTAATAGTTGCGGAACGTAGTTACCTGCTGCTGATAAGCACATAACTGCCGTTGTCAACTGTCCTCTCTCAGCTGACGATATAAGCCCAACTTGTTTATTTCCTCCTATGGAAATCACTTTGCTTCTCTTCTTATGCACAGTTTTGATGCCTGTTTCGTCGACATTGAATATTTTAGTGGGCACAAATTTGTGTCTTTCTTGCAGTTCGACTAACAGCTCAAAAAACTTGGAAGACGTTTTTATGAAATACCGTTATGTCCAAAACCGGGTCGGGAACTACCCGATATTACCCCGTACGATTTTGTAGACAATCAGACGAAGAAAATCAAATATTTGCAGTTACAAAACTTTTTTGATCTTAATATCGGCCTAATTATTTATGTAATCGTACAAATTGAAATTAATTTACTAACCTTGCAACGCCAAAACAAACACATGACACTGAAAATCGCAAAATATTAGATCAAAGCACCCAAAAAACAACAAATCCTATTTATTTCTCACAGAGCGCAGCGACCGATCTGGTTAGCCAACATTACCAAACAAAAGCGCGCGTAATTAAAAAAAGTGGTTTATGAATGCGGACGGTACCTTGTTTTACCCCAATACCCGGTTTTGGAATAATCTCCCCTAGCCTCTCAACAGTGCAGTGCAGAGGCCATAAAAATCAGGCAACTTTTTCAAAGAACATCAAATATTCACTTGTTCGGAGACCCCTTTAAATTTTGAACTTTATTTTATTTTTAGTATTCATTGTTGTTATTACAGTTGAAGTGTTACTTATTCATAGAATGTTTAATGTATATACCGGGTGCGGCGATTGAACTGTCCGTATGTGAAAATGAAATATTTCTTTTAATTTTCAATATTTATTTATACACTTTTGGCATGTGAAAATTGAAAGTTCAAAGTTTTATTATCACTTATTCCGAATATAAAACCGCCTTTAGCCTTTACTACAAGCTGAAGTCTCTTTCTGAAAGAAGCGCAGGCTGCTCGAATGACATCGTCACTCAAACAATTCCATTCTCGCGTAACTTTGAGCGCTTCCAGCGAAGTGTGTTTTTTAGCACAGGCCCTAGCCTGTAAAACACCCCAAATACAAAAGTCCAACGGATTCAAGTCGGGTGATGACGACGGCCACATATCTCGGTCGATCAGCACTGGAACGTTTGCTTTTAACCAATTTTGCGTTCCAATTGCTCTGTGCGATGGTGACGAGTCTTGCTGGAAAGTCCAACACTCAGAACCGAATGTGTTGCGTGCCCACGGTATCAGACCTGGTCGCAAGACTTTATCTTGATAGATTTGTTGATTTATTTTGACTTGGTTGCGACCCATTGGAAGAAAAACAAGCGGAGAACGGCCTTTTTCAGACACCGCCGCCCAGACCATGATTTGGTCGGCTCCTTGGCGTCGAGTGACTTGCAATTCGTCTGAATGGTCGCTGACACGCCCCTTCAACCAAACACGGTCATTCTGTTTGTGTAAAAACTGTTCAACGCAAAAAGTTTTCTCATCTGAAAACACCAAGTTGGGAAGCTCGCCAGAGTCGAGCAAGCGAATCAGCTCTTTCGATCGATCCAACCGTTTGCTACGCTGTAAAGCAGTGAGTTCCTGAGAAATGTTTTTTTAAAGGTTTGACTTTAAGCTTTTCCTTTAATATGCGACGAACGCTGCGATCGCTCACCTTGAGATCCTTCGCGAGCTGGTTTGCTGAGCGCGCTGGATTTATGTCTAATCGATGACGCACCTTTTCGACAACTGCTGGCCCTGTTGCAGTACAGCGTCGTCCGCCACCGTAGCGTTTCTTAACGCTACCAGTCTCATTATATCGTTGAATAGTGCGATGCACAAATTTCTCGTTCAATTGAAGATTTGGCAGCGCTCGACGTATTTCAATGTTCGATTTTCCCCCCAAATGAAGAGCAATCACTGAATTTCGTTTTAAATTCATTGTTCTAAATTCGAATGTGTGTTTCTCACAACAAAATCACTTCAAATGATGATAAAGAATATGTCAAAGACCAACATTTGAAATTTTGGCGGCGTTCGATTCAGTGGTTCAAATTTTAAAACAGTTAGATAGAGATGGACAGTTCAATCGCCGCACCCGGTAATGGCGTCCCCCTTTAATTTTGATATTTATTAAAAAGTTGTTGTTATAGCGGCAAGAGAAATACACATTCTCTGAAAATTTCAACTGTCTATCTCTTACGGTTCATGAGATAGAGCCCTGTGACAGACAGCGGAGGCTTAGTAATAGGGTTTCATTTTCACCCCTCGGGTACAGAACCTTCTTTCTGCCCTCCCCCTAGGGCTTACCTCAGAGGGGAACTAACTGTCCAACCAAGCGAAGTTCCAGTCTAAAAGTTTATTCTTTAAATTTTTCCATCCACCCCCCAATATTATGAAAAATTAGAAAACTTAAATTGATATCCGTTGTTTTCACAGAATGTTAGTGTGTGAGTAAGTTTGGAATTAAATAAGTGATGTATGAATTAAACATTTCTTGGCAGAAACAGTTTGGGTATTATTTATATATTATTTGGGTAATTCTACAAAGTCAAGATTCCACTGTAATACTGTAGGTATGGGTATTATATTATCTGTGGTAAATGGTAATACTAAGAATAAAGCCAAACAATGTTTGTTTTTGAGAATCAGGGCATCCAAGCAGGTCTATAGGGCTTTTATTATTATAATGTATGAGTGAATGTATTTGTAAGTTAAGTTTTTCAAATAATAGAAGTGTTAAAAACAAGTGTTTTTTTTTTATCAACATAACTTTTATTTATAAACAACATAACAGCTTCTACATAGTAATTTAAAATATTTTTCTATAGACACAGGATGTGCTTAGAAAGAGCTTTTATTTTACTGTTACAGGATTTTAATTTTTAGCTGGTGGCCAGTCCCATTGGCCCTTGGGAGGCTTAGCTATCAGAGGTTCCCATGGCTTCCAGACCAGCATCTTCCTGGCAAGATTTAGTTCATTCTCTGCTTGAACTATCAACTCTTCTGCTTGCCCGCAGTTGATTTTTTGCTCAATTTCAAATACATTTGTAGTCTGAAATAAAAAAACATGGACTTAAAGACTGACAAACTGCCTATTGCATTCTTTTTTACAAATACTTTTTTGGTGTAGTACCTGTTTAAGCACAGTGGTCCGTTCATTTATAAGTCTTTCCGTGTATTTTCTGTAAACAGCTGATTCAGGCATATTCTGGAGGACTCGCAGTATCTTTCCATAGAGTGCTCCTAGGGTGTGGTGAGCATTGGGTGCCACTGCCAAGCCCACAAGACCAGTAGTCTGCAACAATAAAAATACAAACAACAACTCCCCAAATTGCTTTCTACTTGTTAGCTAAATGATGGAAAAATCTTTCACATCTAATAGTGGAACAAATAATAGAGGTATGACACAGACAGAAAAGTTTGAACTGAAGCCATCCATGGATGAGGCTTTCGAAGCGAAAAGTGTGTGTGCATAACACCGAAACTCCCAGATTAAAAGCTGAAATTTTAGGTACCTAGTACGCGAAGTGCTTCAGAATGTCCTGGAATTCCGTTTGGACCGCTTTTAATCGGGTCCGAAGCCTCGTTCAGCTTGCTACCTAGTTATAATTTGTCACGGATGTAAACAGGCGCATGAGAGAAACAAAATTAAATAATCAGTGAGAAATATTTTGGCTGTAGCATGTTCCCCTAAAGTCAGCTTCCATACAAGCATAGGTTTTTAAAATGACTTTTACCTTCTTCGCGTACGCCATTTCTAGATTAATGTTACACAACACAACACAAAACCAACCAAACCAATCCACCAAAAAGAAATTATGAAGACAGAACAAAAAGTTGAAACTGACTGCTGACTGCCTATATGACATTTGACAGACAGTGTTGCCAAGTCAATGCAACAAGAAATTGCCCAATACTCGCCGCCTCCCCCGTAGTTTACAAGAACCATAAGGGCGCTCCACATTCTCGCGAGATATTCACGCGAGAATCTCAGGAGATTCTCTCGACAACTGTAGTGAGAACTTCTTTTGGGTACACACTCACAAAGTTCTCAAATAGTTCTCACTATAGTTCTCATGCTCGATGACGATGGACGCTGAAGTGACCGCTGCGGCAAGTTTATTGTTATGTGCTTTCGCATATTATAATTATGCGTATATTAAAGAGAAAAAAATAATTAAAAAGAACGCTCATATTGATGCCTTGCAGTACACAATACAACCGTTTCAATCGGCGACTCGCTCGTTACTGAGAAACATGCGAGTGCAGTATTGCCAACGACGCCGGGACTGATATCGCCATTTTTCACAGCTTAGGTAGCCTAATGTAGCCGAATTTCAAGTTCTGTAGCCTAAAAAGGAGCCGAAATATAAAATAAATGAATTTGTAGTTTAAATTTAATATAAACGAAAAGTAATAAAACATTTATTTCACTTACTTTTGAATGCTGGTATTTTGTCCCATTCATCGCGTTTAAAGCTTTACATATTTTCCGTGTTTTCCCATGTTTTATCGCAGAAATAATGTCTTTGAAATTACTTTGTACACGAACCGAACAATACAAACAGGTTAATTTGAAGAAGTTACAAAGCGAACGAAACAAGGGTGACTAAACATTTTCCCGAACTATTTAGTCAGTATGTAAATAATTGCGGTAATCATGAGCAGCAATACATGTACCTTTCACTTCATTGCCTTCATAATTTGTTTTCATAATTGCTAGGACAAATTCTGGGTATTCCCCGCCCCGAAACTTACCAACCAACCAAACATACACGAATAGTGCGGCCATTATTATTTAATATCATTTCTTTATTATTCTTTAATAATTGACATACCTACAGACCGTAGGGTAACTATGATTTTTATTAAAAGCAGTGTATTTGCGATTCGGCTAATTTAAATGGCTTGTCCCTGAAGTCGCCTTTCTGATTTTTTCATCGCCGATTCTAGTCCTGAGTAGCCTAAATGGCGATAAATCGCCTACGTTGACCACACTGTGCGAGTGTGGTGTCAATACACGTTCTCGCGCTCCTTTGTCTCGCGCAAAAAAACCGACAACAATCGGAGAACAAGACGAGAACACGTGAAGAATATGAGAATCAGCTCCACACTCATGCTTCTCAAGGTTTTCTCGCGTTCTCTCGAGATTCTCGCGAGAATGTGGAGCGCACATTACAAAAATTTTATCTTGACTACTGCGTAAGTTACGCGGTATTAAAACAAAATTTTGCTGACATAGTTTTTATTTATGACACAAAACATCCAAAACACTTCTTAAAAACAACATTTAAACTCGTAATCGTATTAGAAAAGAGAAACACTTAAAAATATTAGGAAATTGAAACACAAAAAATATTAGAACTAAGGTACAAAAATAATATTTATTTAAAGCACAGTTAACGGTCTCATAAAAATTTGGTGAAGATTTGTTGAGGACCTTCGGTAGGCGAGATTAATGTGATTATAGATGTAAAGTAGCAGGTAGATACCAGTTTCCAGCAATATCCAGCGGTATCCACCATTTAGCTACCAATAAAAAGCGGTAGTAACTCTACTGTGGAACGAAGAAAGGTGGGTTATGTATGATTTATGTATGACAATTAGGTATTGTTCTGGAATGGGTTTTTACGCATACTGGGTGATTATTTGTATTTAATTTTGATATTTTTATGTACCTAATTCAATTATGTCACAAAATAAAATTCAATAAATTATCCATGGCAATAAAATTAAAATTAAAATAAAATTCCTCATTTTACGTTTTTAGGGTTTCGTGATTGGTTACGGAACCCGGTTTGTCTATCTGTCTATTATTGAAACCAGCTACCTCTAGATTGTTTGCGATAGTCTGCTGATATCTGAGAATCAATTATTGAAACCGGCTACCTCTAGATTGTTTGCAACAGTCTGCTTGTATTTGAGGATCTGTTATTGAAACCAGCTACCTCTAGATTGTTTGCAACAGTCTGCTTATATCTGCCCTCAACAGATTAAAAAGAAAAAAACTAAAAGAATTAAAAATTAATATTTTCAGTACAAATTGTAATGTCGAATTTGTATACAGCATTATAAACAGCAGTATATACCTGGTATATAAAGGTGTCCACCGTTAACGGTAGGTGGATACCAATTGCTGGAAACCTTTGATAGCCAGCTTCGCATCTATAGGCGTGAGCAAAATATCTCAGAGTTGTGCTCGCGAGGTCGACCTACTACAAGTAGTTTTGCTGTTTGCAAAACTACTTGTAGTAGGTTCAAAAATATTTTTTTCAATACAAATATGTACGTTATATTCCCAACCACCCCATTAACCTCCCCATCAATGGAGTGGTTGGGAAAAAAATCCTATTCACCCCACTACTCAAGTCAGTGGGGTAGATGGGAATTTTCGCGCCATTGACTTCAGTAAACCACCTACCTAACATGAAATGATATGCACATGAGTTATAGCCACGTGACAGACGGACGGACAGCGGAGGCTTAGTTATTGGGTTCCGATTTGACTCTTCAGGTACATAAATAGGAATGAATCCATATGAATTCAAATATGATCAGTGCTAAGTTACGGGATATTCAGACTGTGCTGATAAAAAACATAAAATAAAGACGCTAAAGCGTCTTTATTTTTCAATTATTATAGCCCGGCTACACGCTCAGTCCTGCTTGCGCAGTGCAGTTATGACTGTGCAAAAAGACGGTACAGTGGTCACACGTGTAAATATTTAGGAAGCTTGTGCAAACTAGGTTGCGCAAACCTCAAGTCATGCCTCATACGTCTGGACTGAACTGTCAGTAGGTACGGACAGGTTATAATCTGTTTTTGTTTCTTTATTTTCGGTGTCCGTCATGTCACGATGTCACCTACAGATGATTTTTTTTAACTGAGCGACGTTTTGTATTATTCTATGAATTCGGTTAAAAATTCCTTCGAATATCACATCACTCATTTTTGTGATTTATACGATCGAAAACACTGACGGACTGAAGCACGGCTTGAATGACCGGCCACACGCACAAGAAAACATGTGCAAACTATATTTGCGCATTCCAATCTTCAACGTATCAACGATTGCACAAGCCACGGTTGGGGCTTACGCGACCTACCGTCTTGCCGTACACTGCAGCAAGCATGCTTGCAAGTTAGATGGAGTGAGTGGCCAGGCTATTATATGTACCTACTTATGTTTATTTTTTTTTGTGTCAATGCAAGATAGGTCACATCTTTAGCTTTGTAGTTTTTTTGAGCTGGCAACTCCTTTTGGAAGTAAAATGGATCCTATAATTCCCTTCCGCTGTGCTTGATTGATTGTAGACGACTTCTAAGGATGGATTGGATTGACGTTTAATCTTCGAACGTACCTACGAAGCGAAGCAAACAAGTCTGTCTAAACCAAACCAACCGAACCGAAGCAAAATTCTCTCTCCTCATGCACAAGTCCTCACTGCATTTTATTTTTCTGTGAATTTATTTGTGCCTGTCTGTTTTCTTGCTAATTTTGACACTTCAAGCTAAAGGGTTAGTGTTTTTAATCTGCTATAAAATGCAAAGGACACAAACTGAAATCTAATTTAACCAAAGATGGGTTCAAAATGTATTTTTTCCATTCTTTCGTACACTACTACTTGTGAATCGATAATATATTGCATTCGCATTTTTATTGTGTCGTAGGTATTCAGTGTTCCCGTCATTTTCACATCACAGTTTTAGGGCCTACCGCTTATACCAGATGATTAAAAATCCGACTCCAACCAGCTTATCATTCCAGTCAAAACCAATCGCGTTGAGACGATAATTTTATTACCTATCTCGTTCTTCGAATAAAAAGACACGAAATTACGTGCATACCTACCTATTTGTGTCACATGTACTTTTGGTTTACATTTCAATTCATCACCTATCACTATCAATAACTTTGGTAAAGCAGACTTCCAGATCATTGATCCTCTTGCACTCTAAGATTGGCCATTAGCCTTCTCTTTACAAGATAGCCGGCCCAACCAGGCTAGTTTTTCTGTTATTTTTATATTTTTGATGCCACATATCCCACTTGAAATACATTTTCTTAACTCTCCAAACCTAATAAAGTTCTGGCTAGGCAGCTACTGATAGACCAACTTGCCTAAGTTTTATCTTTTGGAAAAACAGATGGAGACTGTGCCAGAAGCACAAGATGATAGTTCTGGGGCTAACCCAAGTAGTGTGAAAAGTGAAAATGGCAGTCCACCTCCTGATGGCGAGCGGGCCTCGCCGCCTCCCAACTGTGCCATCTGCCTTGGAAAATGCAGGAACAAGTCATTTACTGACTCCTGCCTTCATCAATTCTGTTTCAAATGTCTGGTTACATGGAGTAAGGTAAGCTACCACATCATCTACTAGAAGAGAAAATCAATTACCACTTTACTTCTTATTTGATAATAATTTATAGTTCCAAATTGACTTGTTTATGAGCCTATATAGGGCTTATTTAAGCCTAAAGAAATAAATGTTATTGATTTTTGATTTCTACTGCCATGCCACTAATAAACAAAGGGGATTTTGCCATAATCACCATGGGTGGCAGGTGGATTGGTGGTTAGGAGACTCTGCACTGCTATAGCCATTGGAAAAAGGTGTGATGCAGAAAAAATTAATGCTCTTGTACTTGTGAATTTTCAGGTAAAAACTGTATGTCCTCTCTGCAAGCAGAACTTTAAATCAATAATCCACAATGTTCAGTCCAACCAGCAATATGAAGAGTATAGAGTTGAACAGGAGGAAGACAGGATTGACATTGACGATCTTGTCACAGCCACCAGACGGTTTAGATACAGGTATGAAGGGTTAACCTTGACTTTGTACTTAAAACAATGTTTATCATCCATAATAGGGCCTCTAAAATTAAGATAATGTTTGTAAATAGAGGCAATGGGACAGGTGACTTGCAATTTCACAGTTTCACAATATTATGAAAGCTTACATAAATCATGTGTCATGGTGACAGGCTGAGATACAGATTTTACCTAATTCAGGCACACATAATCTTTAGAATTTAAGTTACTATTATTATTATCTTAAACATTTGTCTTGCTTATTTTTTATTGTTACTACAAGCTATTAAGTAACTAGTTTCTGTCTTCATCTTTGCTTTGGTGTTATGGATGATACATCTCAAGATTTCTTAAATTGTCTAAAATCTAACTACATGATACATCTCTTATCCATTATACTTATCCACTATATACCATTATCTATGACGCAGCGGACAAAGATCCGCCTCCGACGCAGAAGGTAGCGGGTTTGATTCCTGCCTCAGTACAAATGTCTGCACCAGGGTTGTTGCTGATGCTGATTTATGATCTCGACGTCAGCAGATGCTAATGCTGATTTTGGTCAAGTGTGTATCTTACTCGCAAACCGAGTGCTCCTTACTAATTTGATGTTGATGGTTCTTCAATCATGGATTTCATTTAATTTATTCTCAAACAATTTACATTGTGTCAGAAATTACACATCGATACACAGATAATACAAAACGGAGAATTATGTACAGTTACAATAAAAAAGCAAAAAACTATAAAATACAAACAATAATAATGCTTAATCAAAATATTACTCAAACACGGACTCTCGAAAAATTATGCCCATTTAAGGGGACGGGTGAAAAAGCAGTCTGTCTAAATGCCATCTGTCAGTGGGCTGTATCTCATGGCCAAGCACGGGGATTGTTCTCTAGGGTAGAATAGACAATAATGACATCGCATCGTCATACATTGCGTACATTATTGAAGTTGAAGGAATTAATTTCAAATAATTTACGCATTCGATGACAAAGTGACGTAATTTTTCTCTATTCTACCCTAGACAACAATGCCCGTGCTAGGCCTACTGTAAGAGGTAGACAGTTGAAATTTTCTCAGTGTGTATTTACCGCTATAACTACAAATAATAAAAATAACATTAAAATTTTAAATAAAAATTTATAATAAAAAATTTTTTTTTTCTACGGCAAAGGCACATACAAGAAACGTGATTTTTTTGACTATTTTTCGTTTATTTTGTCGAGGGTCTTGAATCGTGTAGGTGTGTAATATGTGTAACACTTTAAATTTTCTAAAAGTTAGTACATAACACTTCAACTGTAATAACAACAAATAAAAAATATATGAAAATTTGATGAGAAAAGTTGATGTTTCAAATTTTGTTGACTAAATTTACAACTATATTCTAGCCAAATTCAATGTTTATTGTTTGTAAACAAACCGCTCTTATTTAACCAAAAATTCACTTTGTTGCCATTACTTTTCGATTTGAGATCATTATTTTAATAAATATTGCATACAATTATATTTGAAATGCGACGCCCGCTAGTGTGTTTTAGGTTATTCCGATTTTAGTGTCGTGGTTTGTTTACAAACATTTTACATCGAGTTGGGCTAGTGTGTAGATGTCGCTACTAAAAGTGGACGATCGCGCTGACGAGACCGCTTTGTAATGAATGAACTGACTTGTTTAAGAGTTACTTTTGCTAAATCGTTTTGTACGATGGTACGGTACCCTCAGTGTGCGAGTACAAACAGCAAACTAATAATTTTCGAATG
This sequence comes from Eupithecia inturbata, assembly GCA_963662085.1. NCBI lineage: Eukaryota > Metazoa > Arthropoda > Insecta > Lepidoptera > Geometridae > Eupithecia > Eupithecia inturbata. The sequence goes on along the minus strand of OY759177.1, from coordinate 12,762,148 downwards.
GTTTCCTTTACTTGTGCTGCGACTTTTTGATTACGTTGACTAAGAATGAGATCGCAGCAGATAAGATGACGATGAGCGGAGAGCGAGAAATTTTCGGCTTTTATTTAGTTTTTATTGAGGAGGCCTCTTTTTTCCGGTACTGGGCTGCAGCCCCGCTTGCCCCTGAATCTCTCCAAGAGGCTGTAGACATTTATTTTAATTTAAATTTCAGTCATGGTTCAAAACGAAACCCTAACGATTTCGATCTTCTGAATAGATGTCTCGGCAACTTTTGAAGCCATTGTTAGTAGGTACATCCCTACTAAGTGTGGACAACACTCATAGACGTTGTTGTAGTTTATGGTTGGATGAGATTGCATCATCCATCATGAAAAAAGAAAGAAGTTACTATGCTCTAAAAAAAATTAAAAAACCCTGAATTATTTTTTTTTCGAATTCAGTTGTGATAAAATTTGTATTGTTAAAGGGGGTAAATCTGATTAAGAAAATACTGAAAAAAAAATCCAAGATGTATGTATGTATGTGTATGATGTATGTGTAGTTTTCAGGAAATTTTAGTTTTTCATAATGTACACAGATCAGTACAACCGGCCTACACTGTTATAAAACTCGTGTATTACCTATTTCGTGTATAAGACTGGTATATATTTTATAATTTTTTTTACTAAAAATTAAAAAATCAATAACAAAATTGCCCTATTCGTTTGAACAAATTAAAATTATAAAAAAACCTTACACTCTAATAGGAACATGGTAATCAGTAGGCAGGTTTTAGGTATATTTTAATATTTTACTGCTGGTTTCGTACTAATACCTACGTTTACGTATGGAACGTTAGGAAGCAGTTCTTGTATTTGCTTAGGCATAAGGTGCACCTTACATTTTATACACTTGATGCGTGACCTTCCCTTGCATCCCACCAATTTACAGCGGGTACCAGTATGACCATCGTCATCATGTACAGGAAAATTACCAACTGCATCGCGAGCTATAGCTGTCTGTTCCTGGGCGAAGTTCTCCCACTATACTTGGAATAACTTCTGGCAAGGGACTGCTGCTCATTAGACGACCTCTTTCAGTGGCAGACATTTTTTTATATAAAACTAAGCTGAGAGGCTAGAGGTCGTCATCGAAAACACAGTAAAGTGAGTCTCTTGTTTTTCGGTACTCCAAGCAAATCATTATCGATACTCTCTGAAAACTTGAACAACCGCTAGGTCTGATGCATGAAATATCATACGCAGAGGCCACTTCTTGGACTTTATAAATGTTCTGCAGTAGCTCAGCAGCTGGTCCAGTAAAGTCAACTCCTCCCTCCAACTCTATTTCTCTGTCTCCATCTAATACTTGACTTCGGCGTGAGACATTCAAAATGAAGATAATTGTCCTAAATCATTCTAGAGCAGAGCAGCTTCAGAACCAGCAAGGTCTGGAGTCGGTATTGCTCCACCCTCTAAGCCAAGTTCAGCGCAATTGTTTGGTTCCTCATCATGAGATTCCGGTGGATAGAATTTTCGTTGATGCCGGTTTACTATATCTGCGCCCACACAGACAGATCGTGGTTGTTGACTAGGAGAATCAAACAGTGGAGTTAAAGGACAACGTGATAACGTACGTTACTAAAACGTTATCATAAGGCTACTACGTGTGTATGCGACGTAGTAGCCTTATGATAACGTTTTAGTAACGTACGTTATCACGTTGTCCTTCGAGAGACAGTGGTGAGCGCGACCTCGGATTTAGACTGTGAATCCGGCTCGAAGAATGTTAGAGGTACCGTGAAATGATAACTCCAACGATGATAGTTCGCAACTGGTTTATTTATTAGATTTAAGTTAATATGAAGACATTATGCGGAAGATAAGAAATCACGTTGATACATAACTGCACGTAGATATTGCTAAGCTATAATAACTAGGAAGTTAGGTAACCTTGATATCACACGCATAGACTGAATAACACATTGTACCTTGTATTGTACATCTTGGCCACTAGAAAAAGGGAAAACAATGTAATGTGTAAGAACTGTGTAACACAAGAATCCAGAAACAACTAGGATTCTTCCCTGATAATGTCACTATATTGTACTTCGTACATCCACATATTCGTCGTCCGAAGATAAATCCAGATCAACACAAGGCATCCAATGCATCGTGTGTGAACATTTTGCAATTAGTAATATATTGTTATCTGTAAAAATAAACAAAAACTTTTGTAAAACCAAATAATTGAATTTTGTAACAATAATTATCTTAGTAAAATCAAAAATCGCGCGTTTTATAAGACGGTTACAACTTTTGAAACAGGCGTAAAAACTTTTGTTTCGGCCTGATGTGTACAAATGTGTACATAAATATTTTTCAAGTTTTCCGAGTGAACTAAACACTACCACTGTGTACCACGTTACAAATGATTTTAATATTTCAATTCATCGATAAACATTTTTTGCTAAACGTTTTTCACCCTAATACTTATAATTTAGATTATTTAGAAATAAGCAAAACGGCTTACCTGCTTTCTTCAAAAGTTCACTGTCCGCTGACACGAACTTGATCAAAACTTTTCAACTACGATAAAAGATGGCGTTACTAGTACTGTTTTCGATAGCTTTTAATGTGCACAAACGATCACCACCAGTCTAAAATTAAAAATAATCTTTTAAAATTGTTTTGTTTGGGAAAAACCTTAATGTGCATAAATGTAACCACAGGGACTGAAAGGGTTAATAAACAGTTTCCTATATTAAAAGGTTTATTTCCTCCTCTGCGCATTCCCTGTACCCTTCAGCCATCAATTTGAAATCTATATAAATAAACCGGCCAAGTGCGACACGCACACGAAGGGTTCTGTTCCATACTTAATATACTTTCGCAAAAGAAACCCTAAAATCACAATTTTTTGATGGATCGCACAAAAGCAAATAGCCAAAATGACGCGGTCACCTATCCAAGTATGTACTGACCGCGCCCAACGTTGCTTATCTACGGTGATTGTTGTTCAACTTGGAATATACGTTGCCCCCTTAATTATAAAATTTATTTTATTTTTATTATTTATTGTTAAAGTGGCAACAATGAATGAATGAATGAAATACGTTTATCTGATACTTACACAGTATGAAAACAGGTAACTTAGATATAAAACAGATAACTAACAAATCAAAAACACGATGACAGCTTAAAAACTATCATGCTTTTCTTAAATATAAATAACTAGCTGCAGCCCGCGGCTTCGCACGCTTTATTCCGGAATTTTATTAAGGATTTTTATTAAGCGGCGGGGTTTTAACCCCGCCGCTTTATTCCGGCCTATGTCCGGCCCCGGGATACCATCTACCTCGCTGCCAAATTTCACCGAGATCCGTTCAGCCGTTAGAAAATGTGTTTTGATCAGTGCCAAGTGTACTGCGCCATCAAAAGAGATCCATGCTCAGCTGAATGTTGCGAGTAAATAACCCACAACGCTGATTTTCAGCATGCACCAAAGTGGTGATGACGTACGATGTGTTTAAAATAAAACAGAAACGAACACTATTTTTAAGTTGGCAAACATGCAAGTATACGCAAAATATACTGTTTCAATTATTGTAAATACTATTTCTAATTTGTTCCTCAATTATAATTGTTTTTGTTAATAAAGTAGCCTGCCAATGATTATTAAAAACTAGTGGCAACGCAAAAAACAAATAAATCAATAACGAACATATCCTATAAAAGCAGTTCCTATTAAAAGAAATAAAATAATCACTCCTACTATTCAAGTATATTTTAAAATATAAGATTCATAATAAATACCTCGCCCAATATGTAAATAAATACAAATAAAAAAAAAATGAACGAGAATGGAAAAAAAAAGAAAATAAAGACAAAAAATAAAAACTATACTAGAAACTAAAACTGATAAACTTTAAAGGGATAGAGTAGTAGAGTAGTAGATAATAATAAAAAAAAAAACTGTATGCATAGAACAACTCTTTACAACATAAATCACTAACAACTACTTAAAAAACTTAATGAAACCTAGAGATCCAAGCAGACGATAGTCAGCTCCATCCGCGGCAGCACATAATACCTAATTAATACTACGCAATTTTACTTATAATGCCTCCTCTCCTCTCTCGTCCGCAGTTCATGATCCGTGCACCACTAGGCGTGCAGAGTGTATATGTGTGCTATTATTTATTGAAGAGGTTCTCCTAAGGTCACAAGTTCCTGAAGAAACTTGGCAATAGTAGATACCATAAAGTGCGTGTATGCTCTACCTCACTGAGATGCACTTTGAAGTTCCATCAAAAAATAACTAAACTTCATTCTAAAGTTGCACTTATTTTTAAGCTCGCGTAAAGGGGGCGGTAGTGAGTTCCAGCACTTAGTAGCGCACAATCGAAAGCTACCGCGAAAAGCAGCTGTACCGTGTCGCGGAGTTCGCAGCACGAAGGTGCACGCGCGAGGCGGGTATCTGTTGTGATCTTAGCCCATTTGAATTTATCGTATAAATACTTTGGTTTACCAGTTTTAACCACTCCGAACATTAAAGTGGCAAGATGAAGATCTCTCCGACGTTTCATGTTTAGAATACGGTGCTGATTTAGAAAGGGTGTTATATGACTACGCGGAGAGACGTTGAAGCAAAAGCGCGCGCAAGCATTATGGACTCTCTGTACAAGGTTAGAGGTTCTGCAGATAAGACGAGGTCCGTAGACCGCATCGACATAATTGAACCTAGATAGCACAAGAGAGTCAACCAACCTTGTGCTTAGATAATTTCTGATTTTATATAAAATCTTTAATCTATAGAAACAGTTCCTTACTATTTCTGAAACATGGCGTTCAATGCACTGCACACTCTTTAAAAATATCAACTGTCTATCTTTTACGGTTTAAGATATACAGCCTTGACAAACGTAGAGCAAAAATAGCTATGAAAACACGTTTTTTGTATATCCCTTTAAATTTATTATTTATAAAATTGTTATTATTTGTTGTAAGAGAAATATACACTCTGTGAAAATTTCAATTGTCTACCTTTTACGGTCCATGAGATACAGCCCGCTGACGGACGAACAGACAGCAGATGCTTAGTAATAGGGTCCCGTTTTCACCTTTTGGGTACGGAACCCTAAAAACATCTATCTACATAGCTAATGTATTATATTAAATATCAGTTATCTAGAACCCATAACACAAGTTCTGCTTAGCTTGGAACTAGATGATACTGTGTGATTTGTCCAGCATTATTTATATTCTTGTAACTGCAGGTTGAAGCATCATGACATGTTATGAAGTTATGATGGTTGTTTCAGGACTACCTTGACTTTCCCCCGAGGTGGGGAGCAGCAAGCCTTCCACAGACTGCTGATGCGCTACCATCCCCTATCAGCCATGGTGGACATGTCCGGAGAGCAGCCGGGCATAACCCCCGCGGCGCTCCCGTCGTCGCGCCGTCGTCGATCGCCCAGCTCCTTTCGCAGAACCGTGTACAGACACAATCTATGGGCGCGCCCGCTGCCTGATTTCACGGGACGCCATAGAGACTGCACACCAGAGTTTTACAGGTATAGTTTTTAAGCCTGCTCTCCTGTCTTGTGTCCTGCGTTAAGGCTATAATAATGTCCATTGACCTGTGTCCTAAAACCTGAGGCCTACTACATCTCTAATATCCTCTCTTCCTGAAGGTACAACGACTCACAAATGCACCGCCTCGTGCCCTGGCTGAACCGAGAGCTCACCTATCTGCTGCTCGAAAACTCTGGACATATCGCGTATGTACTCCAACGTATCCTCGAGCTGCTTCCCCAGTACCACATTACCTCGCCGGAATTCAGGGAAGAAATGTACCGCTTCTTCGGAAGCCGAACGGACCACTTTCTACATGAGCTGCACTGTTTTGCATCCACGCCTTACGACTTAACGGGTTACGATCGTAGCGTACAGTACACTACGGACTCGCGTGTTTACGTTAACACAGTCAATGATATTTCAAGCTCGGATACGGATAGCGGAGATTCCGATGTGGTGGAAGTCTTAGACGCCGCGCTTAACAGGCAGCGCTCGGTGGAAGTTTTAGACGCTACTCTTGACAACCAGCGCTCGACCCCACTAGCCTTCAGACCCGTCACTCCCATTCTGACTTCCCCTTTCACTACGGGGCCTTCTACCACCGCTCGCTCGCAAGAACCCGTATACCCTCTTAACTTGATCACATCACCCACCGAAGGAAATCGCCTGCCCCAAAACAGTGTTATACCGATAGAGACAATATCGCACTCGGACACGGATGATGACGAAGTAATGGTCACGGGGTATATCAAACCACCGCATCAACGAACGCCCGAGATCGTCGACCTGCGAGATAGCGACAGCGACGTGGTGGTGACCGAGCCCTCGCCACCGCCGCCGCTGCCGGCGCCGCGCTTCCCTGTGATGCTGACGCTGTCTCGCCCGCGCCCTGCCAGCCCGTCCGATAGTGATGACGAGACCTACACGCCGCCTCAGCCGCCGCCGCCGCGCATCAGGCGCCGGCAAAGCTCGAGCGACACCGTGCCCTCATCGCGATCTTCAAGAAGTTCTCACTCTTATTCCTCCTCCACCTCCTCGTCAAGTGACGACGAAATCCCCCAACGCAATACTGTAATACAGAAAAAAGGTATGGACAGGGCCAGAAACCGTAAGTCGAAAGTTCAAAGCTGTAGGAGAAAACGCAAACATAGCAGTGAGGTACAAAGAAAGGAAGTTGCATCGGCGTCGACTTCCATAGCGTCCACATCGGCCACGGCCGGGTGCTCTGCCAATGATAGGTCGTCCCCGGACCGCGAGCACCATGACATGCGCTTGCAAAGGAAGTCTATCAACGGAAAGGGTGTGAAGTCATCCCGTAGGAATGAACCAACTATAGACTCGAGAAGATCTCAGCCTATGGAAGTCGATGAATCTCGTCCGGTACCAGAATCCCGAGTTAACGACAACTCGGTGAGGTCCCGTAAGGACAACGTGGATGTTGAGAGAGAATTGGTGAGTACGACGCCAAGTCAAGAAGAACCGCAACCGGGACCGTCGTCACCGCCCGCGGAAAGAGAAACGAAGCCCCGAAGGGACGTGGCTTTACAGTTGCCAAAGGAATCACTGAACAACCCAGGTTCATCTCGGTCCAGCAGCAAAGTAGGAAAGTCAACTCGACGGGATGAACTCTCACAATCTAAAAGAGCTGAATCTAGAACAGTCCAAGAACCTCAAACTGAGGCATCCCTTGCGCAAATCAGGAACGAAATTAAACAAAGGCGAAGGGATGACGGCGAGTCTATGAATGTTAATGACGAACCACAACCAGGACCTTCATCTCGGCCAGATGTGAAGATTAAATCATCTCGAAGGGATGCACCTTCCGAATCGAGGAGGGCTGAACCTAGAACAGACCCAGAAATTTCCTCCCGGCCCAGAAATAAAGGCAAAACTTCGCGAAGAGATGAATCTATAGAATCGCCTTCAGGGTCGTCAAGTCGATCAAGCGGACAATTAGCACAACGAGATTTACGTTCTGAAACGTTAGGAGCCAGGTCTAGTTCAGATCACGATGAATTGCGACTACAGTCGGCTATTCGTCATGGTAAAAAAAGAGTGAAGTCATCAAAGAGAGATCTATCGGAAACGCGTAAACACGAACCCTCTACAGACGAATCGCGTTCAGATGCGATGCGCTCCAGCGGAAAGGGATCTAAATCATCTCGACGGGACGAATCTAGAGACTCCCCAGCTGATTCTCAGCCGGGTCCGCCACCGGCTGGCTTTAGTAACTTAAAAAGAAAAAGTGCCGATGAGATCCCCACTCGCCGCGAGCATAAAAGACTAAAGAGTGTTGTGAAAAAGGCATGCGAGTCCAGTACCTCTGTTTCTGTCCCAAGCATGGTTATTCAGGTATCAAACGCATCTAAGAAACCGCCTCTTTCTCCAGATAACTTCTCGGATTCCGATGATGACATTCCCCTCAACCTTACCATACAGAGATCTGCGGGACATTCTCACTGTAAAGAGAGTGAACACACATTTCTTGATGAGATTTAAGAGCCGTGAATTAAAACTGTGAAGCATTTAATTGTAAATATACAGGTACACCACCAAACTTATTGATAGCTAGTTGTGACTGATTTGTTGATTGTAGATAGGGTTTGTTGTGTCCTAATAATGATTTAATGTAAAATTAAAAAAAAAATGTAATCTAATTTAATGTCATCGTATTTCTATAGACAATAATTTAATAATTTTGAACATCTAATCTCTTCCATATCTATTGGAACGAAATGATAGCCAGTGAGGCATACCTCTCTGGCTTACTTTACAAAGTCACAAAATATCATAACATGTTGTACTTTTTAAAGAAAAGTCCGTGTTTACAGACAAAATTATTATATTAGGCTTTTTTTGGGGGCTTATCAATTATCGTAACGTAAAGCATTGTAGGGTAGGTAGGTAGCTATCTATCTATATCTCTGTAACTGCTCTTTGGGTTACTTTGGTCTCTTGAATTAGATTCAATTTGACGAGTACTGCGATTATTGTGTAGAATAAGTTGATGTAAATGAATGCCTAATGGATAAATTATAAGAAAAAAGGGAGAAGGCAGATAAATTTACCACCACTCCACTAGCCAAATTCGATGTAGAAGGTTTGTAAACATCCACAACACAAAAAAAATTACGAAAACTCTTGCTTGACGTTGAGTTTCAGATATATGCAATATTTAAGCAATCAATAGTCGTACTAACAACTCAAAACACCAAACCTTATTTAAAATTCTTTAAAAAAAACGGTATTTTGAATAACGAAGCGAACTACTTAAACGAACATAACCGTCATGGACGACTACGTCAATGAGCGCGTGACAGCGGTAAGTTTTTCGCGGGCGCGCGTGGCGTACGAATGAGTGCTGCCTAGCGTCGCGTATGTCCCATGGTTCTGTCGGGCGTACATTGCCACCTGGTAAATAACCAAACATGGCAATGTAAGGATACCAAGGGCTTTGAAGTGGGGTCTCGCCGAGTGGTCGCTTGGAATCCTAACAATTGCTCGTACGGCCCTTTTTTGCATCCTGAACGCGTGTTCCCAGTCGGCCGCGCGCGCCCATAGCTCGGCTCCGTACTAGAGCAACTACTGGACTGTTGCAAAAAAACAAGCACGAACCACATAGGCGGAGACCACACACGCCATCCGACTGAGCGCATAACATGCACCCGCCAACCTTCCACACAGCTTGTGGATATGGCTTGCCCACTGCAGCCCTCGGTCTGTCTGGAAACCCAAGAATGTGGTGTTATCGATTTGCTCAATATTGTCTCCATTGAATAACACTGTTAAGTGGTCTAGGTGCACGGCCTGATAAGAAATGGATTAAATGGGTTTTGATCAGATTAAAAGCTAGTCCATTCAACCCAAACCATTCCGCCAGTAGTGTCGCCGTGGTATTGAGCTTGGCCTCCAGCAGATCTACAGTGGGCGTAGCGACGATAGCGGCCACATCGTCGGCGTACATGTACACCTCAGCACTTGTAATGAATTCGGGTAAGTCATTTAGCAGTAGGGAGAACAATATATTTGAACCGAGGATCCTTGGGCGACGCCCATCTTCGATTTCAGTGGGTCAGATATTGTCTCCCCACCGCTGCCCGTCACTACTTGCGATCGGTCCCGCATAAGATCACACAATAACTCGTGAGCCTTACCAGTGATGCCGTAGTGATGTAGTTTGAATCCCAGTATCTTGTGGTCGGCCACATCAAAAGCTTTTGACAGGTGCCAGCAGATTACCGCGACCTGTTATTTTGCCTCACGAACAGCAGCCAGTTCATCACTGGCGCGGCGGATGACCTCTCGCGCCAGTGATGTAATCGAGCGGCCTTCGCGATAGGCATATTGTCTATCAGAGAAGGCATCCGTAGCTGCGAGGAAGGCAACAAGACTGGAGCTAAGGCCGTTCTCAAATACCTTAGCTAGTACCGGTATTATTGAGACATGCAGATATCCGTCTATGTTGCTTTTACTCCCCTTACCCTTAAATAGAGGTGAAACTTTACTCACTTTCAATGGACAAGGATAGGATCCCTCTCTGATGCAGGTGTTATAAGCATATGCGCTAGCACTGGCGCCAGCGGAGTGATGGCATACCTTAGAACCATACACATCTTTTGAGACCTTAGGTGGTATTCGTGTCATTACGATACGCACAACTTCGTCAGACAGCTGTAATCGTAAGGCGCGGTCTGAAGTAGCACACACCGATCCTAAGGCTCGGCGCACACCAGCGACGTTTGCACTCGGCGCACCACAAGTCTCAGCCGCGCTTAGAAATCTCGCGTTCCAGTAACCAGATCTTTTTTGTTCAAGAACTCAGATCCGTCCAGTTTTAAAACTACGTCCGTGAAGTCTATTCGGGGGGAGTTATTCTTACCTAGAAGAGCACTGCATAGACTGAAATTTGACAAGTACATTAACTGTCAAAAAGCCATAGAGAAGATGGTTACAGATTACTTTGGTTAAGAGTCAGATAGAAATCGTAACCCGATCCATACACGACTAGGGTAGTCGTGTATGGATCGGGTTACGATTTCATGATTATGGGTACTTTCAAAGGACACAAAAAGTGGTGTTATAAAAGCTATCAAAAGAAGAACAAATCTGTCGCTGTACTGTACATTATTGGAGAAGCGTACACGACAAAGAATTGCAGTAAATGTTAAGAATCAAAAATAACAAACATGTCGTAAAGGTATACTTAGAGACAATAAAGTTCAATATCGTCACATTTTAATTGGTCGGCGGAGCGGTAAAAGGAAAGCGATATAATAAGCAATATTTATGGAAGGACCAAAAATCGACAAGTAATGTAAATTGCGTATTAAAAGACGCGGCAACAGAGCGAATTTTAGGTTAAGTATGGGCGGTTTGTGTACAAATATTCCACATCGAGTTTGGCTAGTGAAAGTTATATTATCTACTATAACTATAATAGACTTGATTTTTTTGCGCTTGAGTTGTTTTTATGATATCTGAAATATGTGTAATGATAATGAATAAAGTTCCTTCTGGCAAAGCGTGCTCCATCTTAGGCCACATCGTCACTTTCATAAACGAGATAGTGGTCAGAAGCCACCTTAACAATTAAAAAATAATAATAAGTTTTTTGAACATTTTGAAGGGGTTAAATTTGCAAACACGCAGTGCCAGTGCTCTAAAGGCTAGTTTAGCAGCAAAGTGACCCAATATAGGTTACCTGATTGTTCAATACCCTTATTATATTTTGTACGGGTAATTATTTACAAAAATTGATGTGATTATTCCAATGTAAATAGTTTATATTGTTTGTTTTGTAGCGCTAGTTAGTTGTTATGATTAATTAGCTTACCTACATTTTGTAATTTATTAAGGACCTACCATAATGAAAATATAATCTACTTACATAGAACTCATTGTATGTGTTTTATTGAATACTTTTTTGGTTAGGAGTTAAATACCTATAAATAAAACTATAAATATCGTAAAATAAAAGTATATTTTCTCAAATCTTAAAATAATTTACATTACATTATCTTTAAAAACTTCAAACAGTGATAATGAAAATATTATTTTACATTGATAAATGAAAGGATAATTTTATCGGTTTATTGACATACATTGGTCTGCGTAAATAATTTGTTAGATAACTTAGTGGAGAACTGAGATCGCTCTATGGTAACATCAATGCAGGACAACAATGTTTTTGTCCACATTCCTAGAAGATATAGTTTTTGATCTTTGCGCAGCATCCATACTAATATTATAAATTCGAAAGTAACTTTGTCTGTTACCTTTTCACGCCTAAACGGCTGAACGGATCTCAATGAAATTTAGATGGGAGGTTAATGGTATCCCGGGGACGGACATCCGCCCCGGGATAACATGACACGGGCAGCAGCTAGTGATCCTATAAAGAGCAAGACTTGCTATAAGTCAGTTTGCAATTGTATACCAATTGCCGGTATATCTGAAATATTTCAGAATCTCGAAAATTACATTTAAAAATCCAATACTTATTTTAATGAGCATTTAAGTATATTACAAAAGCCAATTTTACAACATACAACAAATTACCGATGTGGCGCGGCGGGCGAAGGTCCGCCTGCGATGCCTCCTGCAATGCGGGTTCGATTCCCGCCTTGGGACAAATGTATGGACGATCTGCAAATATTTGTTCTGGGTATTCTTATGTATAATAAAAATACATATCTATGTAGTGTATTGTATTTGTATCAGTCATCTGGTACACATAACAAGCTCTGCTTAGGTTGGGGCTAGATGATGCTGTGTAATCCACACAGCAGCATTATTTATTTATATACATTATAAAAATATAGTGCATTTTATGCGTTCGACTGGACACTACGACTAGTCACAGGCTATGAATTTATTAATTATTTCATTTACGTGACCAGTTTTGTTACGCTTTTGGTACTTACTATGAACCCTTATCCACACAGCTTAAAATTAGAAGTTTAAATTATAGATTAAAATTTTTAGAAGCAACACCTAAAACGAATCGTTGTTTGAAATAAGATCACACAAGCCATTTCTATATAATTACCGAGCAGAATTCACATTATAATACACAGGTTCTTGTGAACCTAAAACAGACACCAGTCTCTCACAATGTTAGCTATAATATTTGTATATAAACCACTTGCGCTAATACATTTTAGCAACTAAGCTTCTATTGTGAGAGAAAAATAAAAAATATTTTAAATTATTGTTGAAAACCTAACGGTTTCCTGCAGTAAGGTAGGCGCTTTTCTAAGACATTGACGATGCTTAGCTTACGTTTTCAGTTTGCATTCCCGTTTGACCGTATTATATTACATAACATCTTAACAATATGATAAGCAATTAACACAGCTGCGTAAGTATCTATCTATTATCCTCCTGACTGACTTCACAACCTACGAATATGCGAACAATACATACTAAATATGTACTTAGAAAGTTATTGAGTCATTGCTCTATCTCTAAAATACAGTGTCAACTCTATGTTACAACATTACTGAGCAACACTTTAAACCTATACTGAGGCATCCTATCCTACAGAAACAAGCCGAACGTTCATTCACTGTGTGTTGGACTGAAAGTTCAGCAAAACATTGAAAACCAAGCTAAAACCAGTGCAATAGAAAAGATTATGTGCCCATTGACAGTCACTATTTTCAACTCTATTTGCCTTCATTTAGAGGTGATAATAACATAGCGTAAAACGCTCGAGGGATTCTGCTTGGTCTGTAGAGAAGTTATGATTGATTGACTTCTACCACTGTGTTCATGTGCTGCGGATGGGGTTTGAATTCCACTGTCTCCTTCCATATTAACTCTGGAACAAAGAAAGGCACATGATAATCATTGTTAGATGGCACTTACATATGTTTTTGGCCTACTTACAAAAGCAAAATGAAGAAACCCTTTGGCTTGTAGCTTCGTAGAAAATACCTGTTAACAGTTTTTGCGACTTGATAAGTAATTTTCGAACTAAGTACTCTTTATTTGTACTAAGGCCACTTTTTAACACTTCCACTGCGATCACCAATCCGCCTGCCTGTTTATGGCAAACCCCCCTCAATGGGGGGAGGCATGTTCAGCAGTGGACTTATCTGTGCTGATATGGTAAAGTCTACTGCGTTTCCACAGACGCGTAGCACCCGAATCGACCAATCAGACACCAGAGGGATGACGAGATACTTGACAAATGTTTTATTAATTAAACAAATCAATGTGATTGGTCAATATTCTGCTTCGCGTCAGTGAGAACTCAAAGGTCAGGAAAGAAATGGAAGTAACTCCAGTTATTAGCGATCTTCCTAAGCAATTGGTTTTTCTGATCGTTTTGATATTAGATAGAAACAAGATCCGCCAAGTGCGAGTGTGACTCGCGCGCCGCGCCGTGTCTTTCAAACGTTTGTCCAGTAAACAATATGGTACTATAAGTACCGGTTAAAGACAGCTATATAATGAATGCCTAAAAATTAAAGGTACCTACATTTCAGATGTATCGGTTTGCAAACATCGGAGTATAGATTAGAGAATAATAGTAAAATGTTCCAATTTTTATTTTCGTTTTTTTTTTATTTAAGTTTTTCAAAACCGATCTCCGATCTTCGAACCCCAAAAAACGATCATTAGCAACCCTAAAAAATCTTTATTTGCGTCTTCAGAGACACATATGCTACTAATATTTTAAAGGCGAAAGTTTGTACCGAATGGATCGGGCTGAAAGTATGCACACAAAGATCTGGACCTGGAATCACACAGGCTACCTTTTATTCAAAAAAAGCGCGTGTGTCAGATATTGTAATTTGTTTAGTAATAAACATATAATATAACATGTGTATAAATCTATCACGTGCGTAACCGCGGCTGCCCGCTCGTGTTCTGTATTTAATGCTAGTACAAAATATTACCTTTCCACTTGTCAACTGGCAGTTCCATATCTTCAAAGCTCTGATCGTAGGGCGCCGATATGGGCTCGTCAGTCGGGTCCGCGTACTGCGACAGGTACTCGTGAGCCAACGCTTGTTCCGCTGTTATACGCCTGAAAGATGCAAATAGAAATTAACTAAAGATAATCAACAGATGGAGGGGAAGCCATTTGTGTTCTTCGTAAAGATTATCGGACTATTACATTTTAGTTGAGGTTCAGATTAACGCGTTCACCGGCTCTGCGGTATGCGCCGAAAGGACAAGCACGTCTCAGGTAGAGCTAGTTGAAGACGTCCGTGTGCGCCGTGCATGTGCAATGAAAGTGTACCTGGTGTAATGTGTGTGTAATGAAATATCTTGGGTTCTAAGACAGAGTATAGATGGATAGTCCAATAGACTCTGAAATTGCGCTAGTCTTACTTGTCAGAGTCCAGCTCAAGCATAAGCTGCAGTAAGTTGATGGCGAGCGGGTTGGCTCCTCGGAACACCTCCGTAAACTCACGCTTCTTCAGCTGCGGCAGGGATTGGATGTAGTTGCGAGCCTGGAAGTAGATGTAATAGGTCTTAATAAAAGCTACAATATTATAAATAAAGACGTAAAGCTGGAGTATGATGGACGAAAGCTCCGGACCGTACAGTCAGATGCATTTTTTGCAGCTGCGTACGCAAATGTGTGACATACCTATTTCATTCTCATTTTATTAATTTGTCTTGATATAATATTCTAATTTTAATTTATTTATATTGAATATTGTTTTTGCATTTGCTATGTATTTAAAATTTGAACCATTAAAATATTTGCATGCTAAACATAAGTAAAAGTATGAGAACTTAATTAATTTTAAGATCTACTTTGTACTAGCATACTTTCGCAAATAAACGATTTTGATTTGCATGTTTAATATATTATACGTTGTCACTTTAAAACGGATTTACTCGAGGATACGCGGGTACCACCCGTCATTGCACCTTTTGGTATGACAAGTTACATACTAAGTGTATAGTAAAATAAAATAACACGTGCATATCAATGCAATTACCTACGTATGTTCCGATAAAAAAACAATCAAGTGTAGGTATAAACGCGTTCACTGCCAAGCTTCGTTGATCTGCGTGTGCGAGCGTCTCGGTAGCAATAATAGTGTTATTTACTTTACGTAATATAGACAGCTTTCTTTATCTGTACAAAAGTTTATCTAGTTCATTCTCACAACATACTTATTCCTGATTTTACTATTCAACATTCATGGCATGTATAGGTAAGTTGTTGTGGTTTGGGATTTGGCATGATTCTATCATACCTTGTTGTAAGCATGTATGTATGTAGGTAGGTACTTTATGTATACATAAGAATACATATGTAATAAGATGGTGGACAAACACGATTGTATGAATCACGATTCACCTCGCACACGACTTTGGTCACGCTTGACCATGCTACAAATCACAACATTAATACGAAACACAAACACGTAGGTTGGTAAGAAGGTTACGTAACTACTGTACAGATGCGACTTTACAATACATATGCAGATGGGACAAACACACAGAGTAGCAACTCGATCACAGGTAGGTATACTATGCATGTAGCTACCCAATATTTTTTTTTTAAAGTAGATAAGAAATTCTACCTAGAGATGTTATATCCTGTCCTCATAGCAACTGGGGAAATACAAGTTACCCAATTGGTACGAAAGTATTTATTATCACTACGATCAGCAAATTATAATTATTGTTAAAAGAAGCTATTAAAATTAATAAGTTTAGTTGCAAAAGGAAAATACTAAATTGCTTGAGCAAGGCTGGGTTATTGTAAAGGAAATTAATAACCAAATTAAAAAACCAAATCAGAAAATATGTTAGTTCGTTTTTTACAGACCTATAGGACTTTTTATGGGAATCTTAATTTTTGACACAAAACGAAGATATTCTTTCCTTGAAAGTGACTTGACCACTAGATATTTACCTCCCTGATGCCACACCACGTGTATATTACATACATACCTCTTCGCTTATGATTTTGTCGACCGTCTCTTGATCAGGGGTCCCGCACAGAAACAGTATCCTTGTGAGATGGTCGATATCTGACGCACGCATGTTAAGGTTACAAGCATCAAACTTACACAAGCTATCAATACAAACGACATTTAAAAGCATGTTAATGCAAAGCATTGTTATATCCGCCATTACATTAACCCTGGCATCTTGAAGACGAAGAAAAGATAAATGTTTTCTTGATTCCACATCTGCCACCGCTCTGGAAGCCAATTCTCGCCAATTTATCACTCGATAATTATCGAAAGAACTGTCAAATTTGACAGTTTTTATATGAAAGATCTGTCAAATTGAACAGTTCTTTTGATATTTACCGGGTGATAAATTGGCGAGAATTGCCTTCCTGGGCAATTAAGGTTTAGGCACACTGAAAGCGAATCGTAGGGAATTTGTCGAAATATGTGGTTTACGTTGGGCTAGTATTCTATCAGATTCTTCAAAAACCCTCTTCGCTTCCCTTTCAATGTGCCTTGACCCTTACAATACTGTAGAGCCGTCTACTTACAGACTCCGAAGATATTTTCTGCATGAACTCCTGAGCTGGTGTACCGAGCACCTCCATGATCAAGTTCAGTTGATGGATATCTGTCTTGTAAATTAAGAAAAGCCACAGGTGACATCGACCGAAAGCTTAAACTAAAAGGAAAATTAAGCATCGGCTGTCCGGGGATACGTGTCTGGTATTATTTTATCCAAATAGGTTCGAGCAAAAGAAATCTAATACGTATGATTTTAGCTAGGTGCGCTATGAGATGCTAATATAATTGTATCCAATTGTGCTAATTCCGTATAAAATTGCCCTCAGATTAGATGTAAAATTACGGGATATGTACCTACGGCATTTACAAATTATATTGCAAGTTAGTATTGAGCTTATCCGAGCTTGGGTGGCATCGTTGCTTGAGAATTTAATTCTTTGCAATTGGCTAAATTGGACTTCAATGCCTCATTCAATTATAACGTAAGATTGTGTCGTAAACGTAATATATATATATATTTAAATATAAATAGCACTGATCAAGATACAAAGCTGAACTATATTTTGTTTTGTAATAGTAAGTTGGTACAATCTTTGTTAGAATTTCAGCATCGATAACTTATTGATTAACGTTTAAACATAGGGTTAGAGTCCATAATACGAATAGTGTTCGTTAATTCATTCACGTTAAACCGGAGCAAAAATAATTATATTTCGTTTATTAGGACACATTAGATCATCATTAGTTAGAGATTAGTTTACGTACTCCTAATAAACACGCACAAAACTATGTGCATAACGTAATCTTATCTTAGACAGATAACCACTGATATTGTTGCGTAGGAAAACATTGAACACAACAGATTTTAACGAAAATCGCCAAATTTTCTGATAGGGCAAGAGAATAATTATATTAAATCTAAGAGCATATTCATTACTTTTATAAGCTATTAAAATTATGTTATTATAATTAATTGCGCCGGCGCGCCGGCGCGGCGGCGGCGGCGGCAGTTTGCCCTCAGTACCGCGCAAGCGCGAATTATACGTGAATTATAGTCTTTTATTTAATTCATTAAAAAAAATTTGCAGAGATTTATAAAATAGACTTAATATTGTAGTTCAAGCAAATGTTGATAATTATTTTGGTTTAAATATTATGTCAAATATGATGTAGAACTTCGGAGATATTGGGGTTTGTTTCGAAGCCTTTTCGGTCGATAATCGAGTTCGGTTCAGTTTTTTCTTTCTTTACATAAAGATATTCGAAACAAGAAAAATATTTTTTTGGTGGTCGTTGTTCAATAGAATCTACAAATCAGAGCTCCAAAAACAGGCCTCCGAGAGTTTTTGCCTAAACATGCATCGGGAGAATGATTATAACTACATAAACAACAAACGAAAATCATACAATCTGGACGATGAAACCGTGTAATTTCTAGTTTTTTGTAATAGCCAACATAATAATGATTATGTTCTTTGAAAAACTAAAAAGTTGCAAACGTAGCTATTTCTTATCCGATTATGTATGCAGGTAATATCATTGAAATCGGGGATTGTAGTTTCAAAATGAATCGGAAAGTACGTTTGTATGGGGGGCTTAGGTGTTTGCAGCCACCTTAACAATCACAACATATTTTTAGGGTTCCGTACCCGAAGGGTGAAAACGGAACCCTATTAATAAGTCTCCGCTGTCCATACGTCCATCCGTCCGTCTGCTACGTGGCTATATCCCATGAACCGTAAGAGGTAGCAAGTTGAAATTTTCAAAAATAATGTGTATTTCTTGCCGCTATAACAAAAAATAATTAAAAAAATATATCAAGATTAAAGGGGGCTCCCATACAACTAATGTGATTTTTTTCGGGTATTTTTGATCTTAGTTTGTCAAAAAAAAAAGAGTTGGAAATTTAGAGGGGTCTCCGACCAAGTGAAAATTTGATGTTCTTTAAAAATTTTGACTGATTTTTACGATACCCTTCGTGTGCGAGTCGACTCGCACTTGGCAGTTTATTTTATGTTATTTATTCATATTTTTTCTGCTGCGCCTTCGCATCCGCTTTTCAAGTAGCCTATATCTGTACCCGGGATATTTTTTTACCTCTGCCAAACATTAAGATCCATTCAACCGTTTAGGCGTGATAAGGTAATAGACTGACGACATATTTACTTTCGCTTTTATAATATTAGTATGGATTTTGAAATTGAAGCAACTCGATACAAGTTTTAGTAGATACAAACAAATAAAGTACAGCTGAATGTTGACCATACAGTACAGACATCTGTGTAAACTGATTTAAATTACTGTATGTAATTGAGTTGAGTCATGATTTGAAATAGAAAGAAATATTAAACACAGATAATGCACAAAATAAAACAACAACAGGCGCGACTTTATCTAGAATAACCTGGTGTATTTATAATAAAGGCATTTGTAAAGCCTTAGTGACCCAGGCTATCTCAGTATATAATTCTAGCATTCCTTACCTTTATAAAAGCTATTGTTACTTACATTTCTGAACACATATCTGAGAGCTATTCTGGAATAAAAAATTAGAATCATCTGTTAATGTACTGTTGTAAAGGATACGGTCCGTGCCAGGGAATAAGGTCCTTCCTGTTAGAAGTTCCGCCATGATGCAGCCAACAGACCAAATATCCACTGTCTGGTTGTAATGCATCCAGTTTAGCATAATTTCCGGTGCTCGGTACCACCTATTAGAAGAATTATTTTATTTTTTACACACCAATAAAGTTTAGCTGCAGATGAAATAATTCATTATTAATTTTATAGAGGAATTTTTATAGGAGGGGTTTTGTATTTCTTACAGGATTGTGGTTGACGCTTTTCTCTTATTTATTTGTGGTTTTGAAATAAACTTGTTGGTTCATCATTGTTTCATAGAAGCACAGACAAGTTTATACTGGTCTGTGATAGAAGAGATTAAGTAAGAGATAAAGATGATATGTGAGAAAAAAAATCTTTATTAAAATAAACAATGTTAAATATGGATGAAAAGCTTACCTAGTGGCCACATAACCAGTCATTTCAACCTCAGTAGGTCTGGCTAATCCAAAGTCTAGGATCTTCAGTTCACAGTCCTCATTCACAGCAATGTTGGATGGCTTCAAGTCCTTAAATAGATGTTTATACAAACTGAATCATAAAATGATTTAAAGATGTGTGATGTAAAAACAGCTGTTTAAGTCAGGAATGTTGCAACTACTGTGTGATACAAAGTGGATCGCAAAACTTTGTAACATCTCTTGATAACTGCTTTCTATACAAGACTTTAATTTACGGCCTAGTTTCACAAATACTATGAGAGTATAAAATAACTCTTTGTATGTATGTATTAGACCTTATGTACAACTTACCCTATGAATAATACCAGCCGAGTGGATGTATTTGAGGCCACGGAGTATTTGATAGACCAAGAATTGGACATGGTCGTCTGATAGCTTCTGTGTGCGTATAATGTTGTTCAAGTCAGCGCCCATCAGGTGTGTTACAAGGTAAACTTGCTGGAACTCTTCCAGGGTCTTTTCAGGGCTGAACACATCAAGAAGACCTGTAGAGTGTTTAAGATTGTGTTATTCGCTTATTGGATCTAATAAGACAACAACACAAATTGAAGTCAATAAATCATAGACATTAACTACACATTATGAATGAACACACCTAGAATAAATTATTTAAGTTTTGTAAATATGTTTTTTTTCCCTTCTTTATTACCCCAACTCTGGATTTGTGACCAGTGGACTAGGCCTCCTAATGTATTCTTACCTTATCAAACTTTAATAAGTAAACTATGTTCAACGAACAAAAAAACAGTTGTTATTTTTTTATAAAGTGTAATGATAGGTACCTACCAATAACATTCTCGTGGTTCATGTGTTTCAGCATCCGTAGCTCACGGTAAGTTCTCTTAGCATGTACTGCAGACTGGAATGGCCTTGCAAGCTTTTTGATAGCCACTTTCATGCTATGCAAAGTATCGATCGTAGAGCTACAATGTAAAGTGCATGAATACTTATTAGTACTTATTTCAAACTCGTTCCGCCCACGTAGGACATTGCACCGAAATAACATCGACATTCTAAAATCCTAAGAACGAACAGTTCCAAATGTTTTATTATTTTCTGGAAAGTTTAAAAATAAAAGTAATTTTCCGTCTATAGGATAATATTAACACTGGCATAGTGCCTATTTTGCAAATAAATAAATTGGACATACCAGACTTGGCCGTACGCTCCTGAACCCACTGGCGTAAGAGCTTGATATCTCTCGGGGACGATCCATTCTGTTTTATTGATTTCCACTTTGTGGAACCTTGGCATAATGATTTATTTACTAGATTATTCTCACGACACGATTAAAAAGATTTACGAAAATATCACTTTCCAAAAATTACTAAACAGCCCAAGAATGAACAACCCCACCAGAAATGTTCTTCTTCTTTTGTTCACAGACTGACAAAGAAGAATGTCCAGAATTGACCTGTCATACATTTTGACAGAAGTTGTCGTGTATATTTTTGATATTCATTGGAAAAAATCGTATTTTTTTTTTTATTTACATATCACAAACTTTAACTGAAATCAGTAATCAGGGAAAAAAGAAAATCATTTTTAATTTCAATATGATGGACCCAGAAAACGTTCAGGATGAGTAGGAAAACGAAACGTCTGAGCTAATTGGCGCTGTCAAGTTAATGTCAACTCTAATCTATCTGTCAAAAAATTCCATCAGTGCGTCACTTTGGATTGTTTTCATCTGAGTAGTCTGTGATGCAGTCTAGTTTCGTTTGCGTTTCGATGTGTACTGTGCGATTTTGTTTCCCTCTTTCTGATAACTTTGGCTTTCACAACGGACTCCGATACCCGTCGCTTACGATAACTTTGGCTATTTCACACGGATTCTGTTTTGCGTTCTGTTATTTGGGACTTCAGTTGTGTTCGTTCGAAATGGGCGAAAACACCCTCGGTGCATTTTCGAGACCCCTGACATTGCAGCGGATCAATTGCATCAATTGCAATATATGTGTTAATTCCTCGAATACACAAATCCGCCATCTCGTTCTGGAGCAGAATATAAGAGTCGTCTCTATAATCAGCACCTGGATATCTCCAGTCATCGTAAGTTTGATTATTTGTTTTAGTATGTTTACAAGTGGACTAAGTGCCCTAACATTGGACAGTAGACCAATGTTAGGGCACTACATTCCAACAATGCTGTGATTGCAGATTCGAATACCTGGTTAAAGCTGGACTGTACTATTTATTATCATGAATTAAACATGCTTTACCTTCCTACTAACATAGTATTCATTCTAATTAAGATATGGAATTGTGTCTGAAATAAAAACATTTTATTTTTAATATTTTTTTGTAGGCTTGTTATAGGTATGTTATAGGTACATTGCAATTCTAAATGCATTAATATTTTATTTCAGATTAATGAAGATGATTACATTTGTGACGCATGCTTTCATTTAGCAATGCAGGCTGCAAATAACAACCTACATGGAGGTGAAAACCATAACACAGGAGCAGGGGCATCTCGCCGTGGTCACATGGAAGTTTGCTTAGTGTGTGGACGATCCTTGACCAACCGCCAAAATCACCTTATTCTAGGACAGACTACAGCTTGTCACATAGAGATGATTCAGATAGTTGAAAGCAGAGTAGCACCTCGTCAGGTAAAGCCCTAAAAGATTTAATCATAGTTAGTTTTAGAGATATGGGATATTATTTACACTCATCACTTTACTTATTTTCAGATATCAACATCTGATCGACTATGCCATGCATGTTTTATGCATGTCAAGAGACAAGCTATCCGAAATCTGGATAATGATGCAAGAAGACTCGTGAATAATGAGACAATTGAAGATAACATGCAAGCTGGAGTACATGAACCACAATCTGATGCAGAGCCTTCTGCAGAGCCAGATGAGGCTGCTGAATCGTCCAACAGTCCAGGAAGTCCACAAACCGAAACAGAGTCTTCCGAACAACCTGAACAGAGCCTTCCAGACACAACTCTTAGAAATTATAAAAGAGCACCGAACACTGCATCTCATTGCATTTTTTACGGATGTGATCAATTAAATCTTCACACAGTGTCTGATCCTTTACGGAGAACACTTCTGACCAATTACAAATATTACATACCTGTCCGTGCCCGAGTCTGCTCCGAACACTTGAGAAGGAATGATTGGGATTCCCTTTTTGACGCACCCCATAGTATGACTAATTTTACAGTTGAACACATTGAACACATGCTGTCCTTTATCAATGTTGCAAGACCATTTCTGGACTTTAGTAGCATGGAGTCCGTACATAAGATGGATGACCATTTGTTTGGGTACTGGATGGGTATGAATAAAACTAATTTTGTAGATTTGCTGAGAGAATCAGTACCCCGGGTTTTAGAAATGCATAGGGGTATATTGGGTCTGGCATGCGTTTTAATTAAAATGCGAACAGGGGATTCTGATGAAAGAATCTCGACACTTTTAGAAGTGCCCCGTACTACAATCGAACGACTTATGAGTAAAGTGAGAGATATTTTATTGCAAGACTTCGTGCCACGAAACTTAGGAATAAACCATATTACTAGAGAAGAATTACTTGAACGCAATTTGACGATTCCGAATGGGATATACAATGAAAATAACTTGCAAGCTATTGTGATATGCGATGGAACTTATATTTACTTGAACAAAAGTGGAAACTACAAGTTTCAAAAAGATTCCTACTCATTACATAAATACAGAAATCTACTTAAACCATTTATGATAGTAACCTGTGATGGTTATATATTAGACTGTTTGGGTCCCTACAAGGCTACCACATCAGATGCAGATATAATGAAATCTCTCTTCCTGGATGAAAATTCCCCACTAAACCAGTATTTTTAACAAAATGATATATTTATTTTAGACCGGGGTTTCAGAGACTCAATCAGCTTACTGGCAAGTCATAATTATAAGGTATATGTACCAGAGTCAGTCAGTGAAGGCGAATACCAATTGACCACACCCCAAGCAAATAGAAGTAGGTGTGTAACAATATGTAGATGGGTTGTAGAGGTGGTTAACGGGTATTTTAAAAGAGATTACAGACTGCTTCGATTTGACCATTTCAATAAAACGGTGCCAAATATGATGGCTTACTTCCAAATAGCAGCAAGTTTGATTAATAAGTTTGGTGTTCGCCTTCATGATAGACCTGATGCCCATCAAATCGTTAGTTTGATTAGAGAAAGAATGGATTTACAAAACAATTTATCAATCGCAGTACATGCATTGAACCTCAACAGACGCGCATCACGCTTTAGAAATATCACAGCTGATGAGAATAATATTCTGTTCCCCCGGCTAGAATATAGTGATCTTGTATTGTTTGCCCTGGGAACGTACCAAATACGTCAAGCACGTTCGTATTACGGTGAACATGTACGTTTCCATGGCAGATACAGCATAGAAGTATGCAGAGAAATGATAAATATGGATGAGTTTTATTTAAGAGGTAGTGGGGAAAATTCATTAATCCGAGGAAAAATAAAATCAAGGCATGTGGGAAAAAAGCAGTACTATGTGTATATTCTAATAGAAAATAATATAAATGGAAGGGAAGGCATAGCTGAATATTGTTGTAACTGCATAGTGGGACGTCGCACAGTAGGTTGTTGCTCACATGTAATGACTTTGGTGTGGTACCTTGGATGGGCTAGGTACCAAGATAATGTAGTACCTCCGGCCCCATTTTTAGATGATGTTGTTGTGAGGGTGGATTTGGAATAAAATAAAGATAATTAATTATTGAATGTGCTGTTTTATTTGTATCTCATGTCATAATTGCCTATGGTCGACATGGGCTTTTATTATTTATATAATAATAATAATAGGTAGGTAAACATTTATTTCAGAACAAGTCCATAATAGTCAAAATATAAGTACCTAGGCAGTAACAAGAACAGACTTATACTACATAGAGGTACCTACTACAAAAACATAATTAAAGGATAAATACCTATTTGTGGCTAGGGAAACCTGTTTTATTTCTACAAAATAATCGCATTTATAAAACGATGTATGTATCTGGAACTAAAAATAATTCACTCTTTGATAGAGTCCGTTTATTAGGAGCTCAGAGTATGTCGTTGTCCGCTCTGATGTTAATTTAACCTCAAAATTCGTTTTCATCGTAACTTTTTTTCCTGATTGGCGATTTTGAAAATATTTATGCAAAATAAATAGGAATTACTAATGTTTATTTTGATATACTTACCATGAAAATACATCACAAAAAAACAAATCTGAATGACAGGTCAACCTATGTATGGAGCGTGGACATCCTTCTTTCGTTCGTACGGTTGACGTTGATTGACATGTTATATTGTCAATTCCACAACACAACTCGTAAGCGACTGATTTTACGCGCGCCGCCCGCGCCGCCGCGCCGCGGTGGTGGTGGTGCGGATCGTACAGCACCCTTTTAGATGGATTGTGTTGTCCTATTAAAATTAGATAAATATATTTCATGCAAAATTTAAGTTTTTCTTTATTTTCACTATACCGATCACATTAATTTTGAACCGAACAAATTATTTTTGAAGTTTATGAAATTATTACACTGGCAGAGTCGTAGAGAAAAGCAAGCGGCGCCAAAAATAAAGAAGTTGAAGTTGGTGTCAATTGATTGATGAGCCAAAGTTAAAAAAAGAAGTTATCTTCGATTTGTCTCTCGCTCGCCATAAATTCGTACATTATTTTCTAAATCAATCAAAACTGGGCAAGACAAGTCGCCAACATGTCCCAATTAGCGGGAGTTCAGCCTATGACCATAGCTGGTCGTGTGGCTATTGAAAGGGAGCGTTGTCTTGGCATGACCGATGCTGAAAGATCTTGGCGCAAGCAATGGTTGAAAGATCAGATTCTCGATCCTAGCGAACCCGTTGATGTTCCGGAATATTGGAGTGAAAGAATAAATCCAATTCGCCGGTTGTATCGCGCGCCTCTCGATAACATATTTACCAAACTCATAGGTGTTTTGGTAAGGTTACATAACAATAACCTATCAGCTGTTTGTTATCAACAAATTTTACATTATTATTTTGTTTTAGGGTGAATCTCGCGCTATTGACTACCGCTACATCACTGGAAAACTGGGTCTCATTGCTTTTAGCATTCTCGGTATTCATTATTACTTCAAGTACAATGGCAATGTAAGTTTGAAAAAACTACTCACTGTAAACATGTTGGGAGAAATTACTTAATTTACTAATTAATTAATCTACAGGTTCCCAAAAAATGTTCTAGCCTCTGTTTTGTATAATCATAATTTTTACAATGTACTAATGTCATTTGTAGATGGTTCTAATAAATAAATATTTCAGGATTGGACCAAGAAAGGTGGCTGGAGAGTTCTAAAGACAAAACCCACTGTTCTTCCTGGCCAGCCAGGTTTTCCGTGGCAG
Organism: Eupithecia inturbata; assembly: GCA_963662085.1. Lineage (NCBI taxonomy): Eukaryota > Metazoa > Arthropoda > Insecta > Lepidoptera > Geometridae > Eupithecia > Eupithecia inturbata. The sequence continues at coordinate 12,735,648 of OY759177.1, read as the reverse complement.
TCTAATCGTTGCGCAGGAGCTGATTATGCTGATAGGGGATTTAAGACCTCAGTTTTGTATGGACAGAAGTGAGAACCAAATTGCCCAACATGTATGCAAAATGCTGTTTATTTATAAAGTTGAGAATTAGTTAAATAAAGTCTTTAAATATTTACAATTATTGTTAGTTACATTATTCTATGCAAAATGTATGCCTTCAGAATTGAAGGCATGCAGTAACTTCATGAAATCATCAATGTCCATGGTCCGGGCCCTCATCTGGTCAGCTTCACAGTGTAACAGAATATCTTGAACCTTTTGTTTTATGTCAAAATCTTCTGGGATGTCCTGAAAATAATTTCTTAGTTATAACTGTCTATTACATTATTATGTTATATTAGCTGACCCGACAGATGTTGTCCTGTCTTCACTATGAATATTGAATTTGAGTTATTGGTATTATGGATGTTAAGTGTTCTTATATTCCGCACAACTTTCTTAATATTTTCTTTCTTATTAATCTTCTCCTGACAATAACAAATACAACAATAAAGAATAAACGAAATTGGTCCAATTAATTGCACATAAGTGGCATAAGTACCTTATTGTGCAGAGAGCAGTGTATTCTGTAGTTCTTCTCAAGAACTGCCATTGTTGTTGAGTGTTTAAATGAAGCTGATAGAGTTTTGTTTTTCCTCACAAATGCTATTCTTGTCAGTCCATCCCATTCTACAAAGTTGATTGGTGGTGGTGGATTTCTAGGTTCTATTCTAACAACACTGGACTCAACTTTAGGTGGTGGTCTAAAGTTGTTTTTACCAACCTGAAATTAAAAATACCTTTACTACAAGTATACATTAACCTACACTTTATAAAAAGTAATTTAAAAAAACTTGAATTCAGAACATTTTTAGGTAAAGGATCATATATACCTATTGAAACAACAACACTACCGAAGCTTTACAAACTGTGGTAGTGTCAACGCCCAACTCATAGATTATTGAATAATTAAATTAAAATTAATTACTAAATAATATTTTATGCTACTAATGGTTTTTGTTACTGGCTATTACAATTCACTTAATATTTATTTCTGGTTTGTGAGTGTTTGTGTATGTGTGTTGTAAAGGTTTATGATAGGTATATAAAGGTAAAAGTTGTTTTACCTTCATAAGCATATCAACACGTGCCAGCAACTGTGTGTTTATTGACAGTCTACAGAACAGTTTATCCCCTGGTTTAGCAACAAGTCTCTGTGCAAATTCTTTTTGAAACATAAGTACTGCACATCTGAAGAAAGGCCTGTGAAGTAGCAGTTTGAAAACAAGAGGGGAACTGATTTGATATGGAATGTTAGCAACACAGATATCAAAAAAAGGTAGTTCTGTCTTTAACACATCTCCTACAAGGATTTGAAGCTTTGCCTGGTATGGTGTCCCTTGGACACGCTTTTGAAGTTCAGCTACCAGTCTGAAAGGGAAAGTGGCTTTATTTTAGGCTGAATCTGTTTTGGACAAACTGGTCAAAGTAAATTATCAGAGGTGGCAGCAGCTCACTGTTCTTACCGAGTATCAATTTCACAAGCAATTACTTTCTTGACTCTATCCATCATTTTGATTGTCATGTTACCAGTACCAGGACCAATTTCAAGAGCAACATCTGTAGGTCTCAGCCCACTTTTGTCCAGCATTGATGTGATGATGAGTGGATTTTTTAGAATGTGTTGACCAAAGTCCTTGTTAAATTGGATTCCTGAAAGTCAAGGAAAAATAACGAAATAAATATAGGGTATCTACATAAATCTTTTAACCTAGGTTTTGTATCTGAATTTCAGACGGAAGAAGTTAGGTTGTTACATCGAGAGAAAAAACTATGATCGAAGGGTTATTATGGTGAACATAACCTCAATACAAATGGATACTGCACCTTGTTTGGCAACATCATTGTGTATTCTAGTCTTCTTTTCTGCTTTGATTTTGGGCATTTTTAATGATTACGCAGGAGTCTTCGTTGTTTACAGTGCTCAAATCAAAACAATACTGTAAACATGCACTGCTGCACACTATTTTTGGTTCGGTTTTCGACCTAGTTGTGTTGGTGTACTTGTTTGTGTGTGTGTGTACCGCGGTGTAAGACGTAAGTTTCAAAAAACTCGGTGCTTTACTACCTACGAAGGGAATCTACGATTAGAAGCATAAGTACTGTACGAGAGTAGTATCAAATTATGCAATGCTCTAAAAAGTACCAAACAAATAGAACAAATATGACTGTGGAACGCAAAATTGATGACATTCTCGACGAGAGCAGTAAAGCGACAAGGGACTAATTTTTTTGTCTATGAGAACGACGACGTTTTGTCACGCACGCTCACCGACACGTCTCGGTATTTCTCGTCTACTTCTCGACGACGACAGTTCAATTATTTTTATCTCTGGCAATTTTTCATCGAATTTTGGCATGGTTGATCTTTACGGGACCGAGTGAATAAAAACCGTTTTGCGAAATTATTATGAAAATGGAGTGGAAACCAGAGCAAGAAGGGCTGAGACAGATTCTCACACTGTTAAAAGAATCTCAATCACCGGACACAGCTACTCAGCGAGCTGTACAACAAGTATCCTTTTCACAGACACATCGATGCATCTATCGGCGTGGATATTTTTTGCTTCTTTTACCGCTCTTTTCTCTATTTCTACACAATAATCAGCTTGTTTTGTATCAATAAAACGATTGCTAGCCACATGTTTTATCCTTATATTAGTCATTCACATGTGGATTTTCGTTTTGTCCCGACGCTTGCGATAAAATCGATTTTTCCGACATGACAGTCATTGACAGCATTTTATTATCCTTACATTGTAATCTCAGAAATTGGAAGAGCTGAACAAGTATCCTGACTTTAACAACTACCTGATATTTGTTCTGACCAAGCTTACATCTGAAGAAGAACCTACAAGGTCACTCAGTGGTTTGATATTGAAGAACAATGTGAAGGCCCACTACAACAGCTTTATGCCTGAAGTAGCAGAGTTTATAAAGCGGGAATGTCTCTCTGCTGTCGGGGATCCCTCCCCATTGATCCGGGCCACTGTGGGCATTATTATTACTACCATAGCGAGCAAGGGTGAGCTGACATCATGGCCAGAACTCCTACCTGCTCTTTGCAATATGTTGGACTCACAGGACTACAATGTTTGTGAGGTACTATGTCAAGCAAAAATAATCTTTGATACCAAAAAATTAATGATTCAATAACCTTCCAGCATAATCTATTTATTTTGTTATTAATAACAATCTGTTTTCAGGGAGCATTTGGAGCATTACAGAAGATCTGTGAAGACACAGCTGAGTTACTGGACAGTGATGCACTGAATAGGCCACTGAACATCTTGATACCAAAGTTTTTGCAGTTTTTCAGGCATTCCACACCTAAAATTAGATGTCATGCCATAGCTTGTGTGAACTACTTTATTATGGGTAGAACACAGGCACTTATGGTTCATATTGACTCCTTTATTGAAGTAAGTTATAATCCTCCACTTAAGATAAAACAATTACTATTGAAGTAATATACTCGTAAAACTATATTGTTTCATAAATATTAAATGATGTGATATGTTTTCAGAACTTATTCCACTTGGCAGCTGATGAAGACCCTGATGTTAGGAAAAATGTCTGTCATGCATTAGTCCTTCTATTGGAGGTCCGGTTAGACAGGCTCATACCACACTTACCTAACATTATCGATGTGAGTATAAATAAATATTGAACATTTGAAGTATTTTTAAGCATGTAGTACATTGTTATTACACAGTAAATAATCTTTCTTTATTTTAGCTTGTATATATTTTTTAAATTTAACTTATTATCTTTATTAATTAGTTTTAGCAATTTTGCCCTTTTTTGTGTTTTGCCAACTCCAGCTTTCTAAGGTTTTTATGTGTCCATGTTAAAAAGGGGATTATAGCTCATGTTTTTAGATTTAAAATAAGTTGCTAAGTATTTTTACCTACAAAAGCAAAAAATCCTACATAATTACAATTCAATAATAAAAACAAATTAGAACTAGTATTTACAATTGAAACAATTAAGCTAACTGCAGACTGTTGCAAACAATCTACAGGCAGCTGAATTTATTAACCAAATACAGTGCTAAATTCTATGAAATTTTTAAATTGAGCTTCTTCCAGATTGTTTTCAACAGTAAGGTTAATTTTTTTTTTAATTTTAGTCTACTGCCTATCTCTGCATTACCACACCCTGTTTGTGTACCATTGTGTCTTTTAACATTGCCTAAATATTAGCACCTACAAATGTACACAATGATTACAATAAATAAATATGATTGATTATGAATACCTTATATAATTAATAATAATAATAATGCTGGACAATCCACACAGATAAGTGTAATGTAAATTATATGTTCATAACATGTTCATCTATTCTATTGCCTTCTTCCAATAATAGTTTTATCTATGTACAGTACATTTACATGAGTAGTTCCTGAAATTTAAAATGTTAATAAGTATTCTTGACCTTACATGCTGATTGCAATTCAAGGTCTATTATATTCAAACATAACTGCCAGATTATCAACCCTCATCTGTACTATATTTCTTTATAGTTTTCTAGAGTTTTCTTTTGGACAGAGGTAGATCAGGATAGTGATGTCTGGATAAATGGGGGAGACCTTTGCCCAGCTGTGGGATAACCAGGGCTAATAATAATAAGTTCAGCAACATAATTTATTACTAAGCTAAAATATATTGCCATAAGTTGCTTATGGCAATATATTCATTAAATGCATTAAAAAGGCCTTTCTTTTAATAAAACTCCAAACTAATTTCGAATTTTATTGTAGTAGATTCATATAAAATTATGAAACAATTTGTTACAGTACATGTTAGTGCGAACCCAGGATTCAGAAGAGAAGGTTGCATTAGAAGCCTGTGAATTTTGGCTGTCTCTAGCTGAACAAAATGTCTGCAGAGAGGTAAAGTAGATACAACAGTATTTTCTATGCTAAAAATAAAAGCAGTCTGTCACTATTGTTGACTGCACTGGGCTAGTCTACCCTCTGTAGTCTCTTGGGTAAAAGACGCCTATCTCTAGTGGGTTCTGAAGAGATGGGTTCAAACCATCATAATATTTCTGCAGAAAAGAACATGACGGTGCGTTTCCAATCAGAAACAGTGTGTGTATATCTATGTGATTGGTTGCGCCATGGCGATCCCGGGCGCCTACGCTGTGGCGTTCGTGGCGTAGGAAACAACCCCCTCAGTTCAGCCCGTACATATCGTAAGGGTCGACTTAGGAATCTACCAGAAGAAGGGCAGTAGCTTCCTATGTATTATCCAACACCTTCACATTGATCACCAATCGGCCTGCCAGATATGGTGGTTATGGCAAAGCCCGCCCGTTTGGGAGGCTTATATCCAGCAGTGGACAATTATGTAGGCTGATGATGTGTGATTATTTGATTCCGCGTCAGTGCACAGTATATGTGAGAGATTACCTTACGTACTCTACACATTCTCGCAAATTCGCCTATGTGCTCACGTGGATTGCCTATTTGCGTCCCCGGGATATTGTTAACTTACTGCCGAATTTCATTAAGATCTGTTAAGGCGTGAAAAGGTAATAAACAGAATTACTTTCGAATTTATAATATTAGTATGGATTAATTCCCCACATAGAAACCTTTATACAACAGGGTCGATTCTAAAAACATTTCATAATATCCAGGTGCTAGGCCCGCGACTGGCAACACTGCTGCCAGTCCTAGTCCGCGGCATGCGCTACTCCGAAATGGACGTGATCTTACTGCGCGGCGACCGTGACGACGACGCGGACGAAGAGGAGCCGGACAGAGAGTCGGACATCCGACCGCGCTTCCACAAGCCGCGTTCCCATACCATCAAGCATAACGGTAAGTTACACCAACATTATCCCTGCATAGGTCTATGAATTAGAAGCTGAAGTGAAATTGCCGGCCATATTTCCCGTCATGTAGTAGTTATAATGGTGGTCAGTTACATAAACTACTTAGCTCAATGAAATCGACAATCATACATAAAAACAAGATCCGTCGAGTGCGAGTGTGACTCGCGCGCTGAGAGTTTCGAACGTTTGTCAAGTATACAAATATGTACTGTAGGTACCGGTTAGAGACTTTGCTATTTAATGAATACCTAAAAATTAAACCTACATTTCAGATGTAACGGTTTGCAAATTTTGGAGTATAGAGATAATTAGTAAATTTTCGAGCTTTTTCAAAATATTTCGCATACTTTGCGAAATATTTTGTAACCTACAGAAATTTTAAAAACTGATTTGAGTTGTACAAACCGATACCTTTCATTTGATACCCCACTCGATGAGGTAGCCACCATTTTGAAAAAAAAATTCCCCCATTTTTGACAGTTTTTCAAAAAGTGTTCTATTTACAGATTTCTCTATATTTTTCCTGTAAAATATAGATCCATAGCTACAAACGCTTTATACATTTTAGATGGATAGCTCTGCAAACTTCGGAGATAGGGGGGGGGGGGGGGTATTTTTCGAAATATTTCAAAAAGTATTATACTAATATTTTGGACTACCCCACGCCTTCATTCACATAGTACACTTACAACCTCGAAAGATAATGTCTTCTTACTCTTGTCAGAGTGGTTGTGGTCATCATGTTCAATCTTGTTGGGTGGCTGTTGTGATTCGTAGCACGATGTCTCGCCATCTTTCTCTATTTTTGCTCTTTCTACTACACAAATTTGCTAAATTGTAACTACACTTCCGGAGATAACATTCTACCGCCAACCTAACAACCTTTACCTTTTTGTAATAGCAGTCTAGAGAAATAAGAGTTGAGTAATATAAAAGCAAATTTGTTGTCCCACTACAGCCGGTGCAGGCGACAGCAACATGTCAGGCGGCGGCGAATCCGACGACGATGAGGATGGCGGCGGGGACGCAGACGACGGTCCTCTCTCCGACTGGAACCTGCGCAAGTGCAGCGCGGCCGCGCTCGACGTGCTAGCTAACGTCTTCGGGGCGGACTTACTGCCTGTGCTGTTCCCCATACTCAAGGAGACGCTGTTCCATGAAGATTGGGTCATCAAGGTAAGGTCAAAACCTTGATTTTAGGTATTGGTTCGCGTGCGAGACAGAGACAAGAGGCGGTCTCTTGTCTCGCCATCTAAAGCGTCCGTTTCTACAGACGACAGAGAGAAATCCACAAAGTGGTCTGTGGCTGGTTCCTGATTGGTCGATACGCTTCGCTCTGCGTCATTGAGAACGCACCCTAAGGCAGTTGAAGATGATGTTAAACTCGTCTTGTGTGTCACCAAGCTGTGTGTTTTAATTTGACTAAGTTGAACATTAGCTACATTCGCGTGAGCAATTGCTGCTTCAGCTTCCGTTTCTTTCAGCTACTTTCTGTCGCCTAAACTAACTTAAAGAAAGGGATTGATTACTACGTCATTTATCATACTTCCCGCTCAAATCGGATTCGAACTGCATGGCAGCACGAGTGATGACGTCATTCTCAATTTCGTTCTATAGTACGCTGCATACGATCGAGATTGAGAATCTCTGCGTAGCGCAGGGTGTACCAGCTGCTCAAGCAACAATAGCCAAGTCAGTCAGCCTTGTCCAAAATCTACAAAATTTATATACTTTTCCAGGAGAGCGGTATCCTCGCACTAGGCGCGGTAGCGGACGGCTGTATGAGCGGCATGGTGCCTCACCTGCCCGACCTCGTGCCGTATCTAGTGTGCTGCCTCGCCGAACGCAAGGCTCTCGTGCGCGCCATCACCTGCTGGACCCTCTCGAGATACTCGCACTGGATCGTCAGCCAGAGCCACGATCTGTATCTACGCCCGGTTATGACTGAGGTATGGGTAGCTAGACAAACTTATCTGAACTTGTTTACTTACCCTTTAAGTTGTGTTCTTTGAAAGATAATTGCTGTCGTCAATTAACTAGACACAAAATTACGAATTATGTATGTAAACTTAAAACCGTGAAACAGAAAACTTGCTGGCCGATTATCTTTCAAAAAACACTAGCATAAAAGATTCTCATATCAGGCTCTCAGTCCGCGGCGCTCACGTTCGTATTGAAAATAAGTACCGTTTATTGTAGTAAATAGGTTTTGTTTTATTTTCTCTAGTGTTAGTCGCTAACGCAGTACACCCCTTGCAGGCATAAACGTGGTGAACACCTTTATTGTCCATTTCTTGACAGATACACCCATATCAGTATGCATTTTGTTCCAGCTTCTAAAGCGGGTTCTCGACAACAATAAACGCGTCCAAGAAGCCGCGTGCTCCGCATTCGCTACACTCGAAGAGGAAGCGTGCACTGAACTAGTCCCATACTTAGGCTACATCCTGCAAACATTGGTCTACGCCTTTAGCAAGTACCAGCATAAGAACTTGCTTATTCTATATGACGCGATTGGTACACTGGCGGACTCGGTCGGCCATCATCTTAATAAGCCAGAGTATATCAGCCTGTTGATGCCGCCGCTGATCAATAAGTGGAATGTTTTGAAGGATGAGGATAAGGACCTGTTTCCTTTGCTAGAGGTTTGTAACTTTCATCTTTATTCTTAGCATAGTAAGATCTATTTTGTGTCAAGGGTGGAAGGTGATTTAAGATGTTATGTTTCAGTGTTTGTCATCAGTAGCCACGGCTTTGCAATCAGGATTCCTGCCCTACTGTGAGCCCGTGTTTAGACGATGCGTTTCCCTGATAGAACAAACTCTAAATCAGAACATTGTAAGTGTAATGTTATCTATTAAGGTTATTTGTTTCAAGTGTTAATATACGATAAGGAGAGTAATTGGAGTCAATTGATGTTGATAAAATGATACTGTTTTTAGGCAAACAATCAAAGTCCAGAGCAGTTTGATGCTCCTGACAAGGACTTTATGATTGTAGCGTTGGATTTACTGAGTGGACTAGCCGAGGGGTTGGACGGACACATTGATACCCTGGTCCTAAACTCCAATCTGATGCAGTTACTATACCAGTGCATGCAGGATCCCATGCCTGAGGTATATCTTGTATGTAACACTTGCTTTATTATTCTCGGGACACTGAGCGCATAGGGAACTTTTATTTGAAGGTAACGGTGTCCTGTAATAATAACTACTAATTTTGCTGCTTGGCTCGGTCAAAGTTCATTTGCAAGTTGAATATATATTTAATTTGGTTAATTTTATATGAGAGCATGTTGTTTAACTTTGTTGGTTCACTGTTCATTTTATTAAGATGTAACTGATATTTAGTAACTTTGATTATCATCATTTTTATTTTCATCAATCATTGTAAGTGTAATTTTGACCTAATCATTTTGGAAGGATATTAAATTTATTTAACCAGTTTAAATTTTATTTGTTTATTTATAATGGGTTATTTGGTTGTTCATCTAAAAGTTGTTTTCTGTATATAAAGTAGAAGTATGTTTTGGTATCTGTTTTTTTGGTAATGGTATTCTTTGTCAAGTTATGTAGTACGGTTTCATGCTAATAATTTCGTTCAATTTATTAAACTCGTGCTATGTATTTAAACTAATGTGCCCTGTGTAAACTTTTACTCACTAAAAAACAAAAATAAAACCACTGTAATATCTCTTAAAACGGCAATGGGTAAACTTAAACTATAACCACAAGTAAAAACCCCCTGTGTCGTGCATGTAATATCAGCAACATTAAATATGGTTCTATATGAGTAATCAAATAACCTGTAAATGGGTAAGGGACTAAACCAATAATAGCGTAAACTAATTTATTATCCTTCACGAGAGCAGCAGTAATTCACTAACAAATGGGTGATGGGTTACATTCATCACAATAAACTTCAATATTTAGTCTTATTTTTTATTCAGGTTCGCCAGTCATCTTTCGCCCTATTGGGGGACTTGACGAAAGCTTGTTTCCAACATGTACATCCATACATACCGGAGTTCCTGCCGATATTGGGCATGAACCTCAACCCAGAGCTAATTTCAGTGTGCAATAATGCTACTTGGGCTATCGGCGAGATCAGCATTAAGTTGGGTATGTACTTTGCAAGTAAAAAAGGCTATTGAAAATACAATTGAAACAATTTTATGTTGTGTAATACTGTGTAATGTTACAGGTTCTGAAACGTCAAAGTATATCCCCCTTTTCCTCAATCAGCTAGTCGAAATCATAAATAGACCCAACACTCCTAAAACACTACTTGAGAACACGGGTAAGTGTCCTATACACATGTCATCTTGAAATATTTATATTCTAGTATAACACAACAGAAACTACTATTCGAGATATAATAATTTATCTATTGTTTGCTAGTATATTTTCAGTAACAAATATTCTTGGTGGCAGTCATATTATGGATTATATTGTTTGAATATACTGTTATGACTCTTTCTATGCTTTATACATATTATTATCCTATGTGGTTCATATTTGATCATCATAGCCCCTATTTATGTTTAGTGTGTCACCTGCTAAACCTATGATTTTTATTGATTGAAAATGAATGTTTTTAATTTATAACCTATTGATGTATTATATTTTAATGGTTCACACAATATATCAGTTTGAAAATAATTACACAAGGTAGTCGCCATAGCTTACTTACAAGTGTTTTATGATTTTATGGGGTCAATGTAAATATCCTTTACCTGCAATGTAGTGCCAACACAAGTACTCCTTGAGAGATGGCTCGGGCGGTTGACAAACGTTGATTTAGTTACATAAGTAAGAATTCGAACATTCATCTTTGTCAATTGTATCGAAATTCAAAATAAAGCTATTAGAATGTGCCTATGACGTAAACGCGCTATGTAAGTTTTGGGAAAAAAATATACATACATTTCCGTTACATACAACTCTTTTAATTTAAAATTGACCCCTGGGCCATCTTTTGATGTTAATAAATTGCCATTTTTAAGTTTGATAGTGTTTAGCCTAAAAATTGTTTCACATTTTTGTCCATTTGTAACACTTGATTTGTTGCTGTTAAATTATGTACTTCTAGATAGTATAATATTTATGTTTGGATGGGTTGTTGATTTGTTTTCTTGGTTTTGTTCTCGGTATGTCGTGTCGTGGTCGTGGTCGTGGTTGGCTGTAGCGATTACTATCGGTCGGCTAGGTTATGTCTGTCCCCACGACGTCGCACCCGTATTACATCAATTTGTACGCCAGTGGTCTGTAGTCATTTTTTTTATTATTACTTTATATTATTACTATTACGTTAATATTAAATAAGTTATTAACCTATATTATTTCGATTGTGGATGGTGTTTGTTCGTGGCTTATTAATATTCTTTGGTATTTACAATATGTTTGTATTTTGAGTTGAACCAAGCATGTTTAATTGTTTTTTGGTGACACTGGGCCACATGGGGGACTCACTGATATGGGTGGCATTATTTTGATCATTCTGTTTTCAGTGCTGTGCTCTATTGTGTTGAACACCATCCGCTTTCTAAAGTATTTACCTACTGCTAATAACTATCCACCAAACTGTGAGACATACATTTGGAAAACATTTGCAGTATTTTATGATTTAGTGATTGATCCCCTTGATTATTTTTCTCTGTTCTATTAAAGGTATTCCTTTACTTAAAATAATATATTTTTCAGTTTGTTATCTTACAGTTTGGCCTTCCTATGAGTTTTCCACATAATATATTTTTTGTGTGCGTATTTCAAATTCTCTCACTGTTAACCTTAGTTATTTCATTCTACATTTTAAAGATATCATTAAGTTTGCTTCTGTAATCTATTCAATTTATTAATGACATTTAGAAGAACTTATTCTTAACTAAGTTTTAGTCTAGTAGAACTTATTCTTAACTAAGTTTATAGTAAGGCGCATTTTGATTCTCGAAGTAGAATCCAGCGCCTTTATCTAAAGCCCGTGCATTAGGCGTATAACCTGATAAATTTGTAGGTGCACCTCGCTACGGAATATTCGAGATAACGACGAGAAAGACTCCGCTTTCCGGGGCATCTGTCAGATGATACAAGTGAACCCCGGAGGCGTAGTCTCAGACTTCATGTTCTTCTGCGATGCTGTGGCGTCATGGTCACACCCTAAAGATGATCTGAAGGATATGTTCACGAAGATACTGCACGGGTTCAAGAACCAAGTGGGCGAGGAGAACTGGCGCCGGTTCACTGATCAGTTTCCCGTGCAGCTCAACGCGAGACTAACGGCCATGTGTGGGATATAGACATGACTACTTCGATATGGTGAGTATTTCATTGAGACATATTTTGTTTGAATGTATGCCCATCCTATTACTGCATTTGTTCTGCATCAGAGGGAACGCACCCAGTTCCCACTGATGCAGAGCGCAAAAGAATCAGCTTGAAACTAGTGTCTGTATTTCGAACCAATGTGATTCGTTGATTCCACTCCGCTTCAGAAAACAGCCTTAGACAATCTCTGTCAAATATGCTACATTTTGATATTCTAGCATCGCGTTTGCTTTGAGTGACCCTTTATCACACAGATCTCATAACCAGCCAATAATCGTCCACTGCTGGACACATGCCTCCTCTAATAAACGCCATAGCGCCCTGTCAAGCTCGCCGCGTCGCATACAGCATCTGCCTGTAGTCTTTCGCAGATCATCCCGCTTGGCCGGAGGGTGTCCCATACTACATATGCAGAGTCGCGAAAACCGATCTAAACATATAAATCAATAATAAATCTGTCAAGACTCTGAGAAGTGAGTGAAACTAAGTACAAAAATTGTGTTTGTTTCAGGGGAACCAATGTCAGCACGGGTCGGGAAGACATTGCGGGTGATAGCGGAGCTGTCGCCCGAGCGCGTAGGGATCACGTCACACCGCGGCCGTCGCCGAGCACCGGACTCCACTCACGTTCGTACCTGACTTCATACCGAGCGATCTTCACGAGATGCGCCAACAATCCAGACCACTCCGAGATCTAGTTAACTACCATTCGTACCTGACAGCATCCGGCGTTGTTTGGGGAAGGGCCGCGGCTTTAGGCAGAGTATACGCACAGTGCGGGAGCGCCGCGCGGTGCTAGCTTGCAGCATCGTATCGTGTCAAAACGACGCACGTGTGCTTGCGTTTATCGGCGGATAATTACTTATTGGACTGTAGCTATTCATATGGCGCCGAGCGGAATTGGCTCGGATATTATAATGCATGATTAGTGATAGTTCTTAGTTTAGAACTCGGTTGCTGAGACATCTAATGTAATTTGTACTAAATCAATGAGTAACTACACTTAATTCGGATTTTTGAATTGCTACTGGAATCCCATAACCATCAGGTTTTTCCTTGTTTGTGTTGTGAATTTGCTTGTGAACGAAAAGTAATAGTAAGATTTATTTGTATTTCGGTTATTTTTAATGTATATTAATTTGATTACAGTCCAAGCCACAGTCTGTTGTGCAATTTGATAGTCATTCATTATCTAGCATGTCGACAATGATATGCTAATTATACGTAGGTCTTAGTTAGTTTGTAGGTAGACTGCTGATGTTCATCGCTCAACAAACCTTTGTTTGTTAATTTTCTTACTAACTTTGTTTTTCGCGAATTCTTCAAACATTAACATTTCATATTCTCGTCAACATATTTTCAAAAAAGCATTTATTTAACTCCACTAGAGCCTGTCAAATATATTTTAGTAGATGTTTAAAATTTGTATGTTACTATTATTTTGTATAAATTACAAGACTTAGTGAAATCGAGAATTTATGTCAGCTGTGATTTGTGACTGGTTTTTTTTTTACTAATATATGTGTACAATTATGTCTGTGTAGATTTAATATACTGCTTTGATAGATTTTATGACGGCTAGATTATCTGCTATATTATATACCAAATAGTATTTTTACGTTGTATGTTGTTTTACCGTATTTGTATGTTTGTGTTGCCCGCGGCGATTTACACTCGTGGCATTGACTACTACAAAAATCTTTAATTGCTTAGAAAATTACATGACTATACCTTCAGACTTCATCCAAGTAGTGTCAATGTATCGACTGACGAGTCGAAGCGGGCAATTCTCATAAATATTTAATGTAATATATTCGTGCATATTATGAAATATTATGTATATGTGAATACATACTGCAATGTATTTTATTATTGTATTCAAGTAAATTGTTATATTTTTGTTTTATAAAAGCTAAAAGTCTGACTTTAAAAACACTTGTTAAATAAGTCATATATGTCTTTCAGATAACGGGGTCTGAAATCTAGTAGTTCATGTGAATGTTAGTTTATTATGATTGCAATTTTAAGCGTAAACGTGCAGTATAAATTTATTATATTTCGGGGACAAAGTTTAACATTCCGTCAGATCTAAATTTCTTTTGGCTAAAGCACTTTTTTGAAATATTTATATGGTAGGTGTAGGTATATTATTTTTGTGCAAAATTATAATTTATAGTATATTTTCGTGTAAGTCCCTTTATTCCTGAAGTCCCAATCAGTTCCTATCCCGAGTCCTGTCTAGTCCTATCCCTCATGTGCCAACGAATCCCGGGCATGTGTGGATGTATGCTCACCTCGTAAAGAAATCGCGACAATACATTTATACTTAGCTCACATGTCTTGCGTACTGCCCACGTTTTGTCAACGTTTATTTGAAACGCCTGATTGGTAGCGGAACAAGCTACTTTTGAACCTTTATGAAAACATTTAAGTTGTCAGTATTAGAGGCCTGTATTATGAAAGCTTGTTCAGTCATCCAACTATGCTTGAGTAACGCCTTCTATGGTATAAACGTCACTCAAGTATAAATGTATGACTGATCAAGCCAGCTTTCAAAATACGGGCTTAAAATTAATATTACCACCTGCCACCAATGTAGGCGCTCCATGAAACCGTCACGGAAGGCGTATGCACCACGTCAGCATCGGTACCCGTAGAGGAAATAAAATTACCGTTGTGCAACTTAACTTAGTATTTTTTGAAACAAATTTACGAAGCATTGTTTATTTTTAAGTAGAATCCATTTTATATGAATGTTACGGGTCACTCGTAATTTATTTTTAAGGTTAGTAGGTTTTATCTGTCTGATTTTTAATTGTAGTAGATTTCGTTTCCTAAATAAAAAAAGAAACCGTGATAATAGTTCAATAAGTCTTGCGCATGTGTGTGCGTGTGAATGAGGCGGCATTCGTATAGGCACTCCCTTCCTTGAGGCATAGTTTTTATTGCGAAAATATGTTGTATTATATGACAAACATTTGTGATTGTCGATATTTTGTAGGTTATTTGCGTTATATTATTATAGCGTTTTATATATAAAATTTTACGTAAATATATATTTATTATAAGTATTTTGTATCTAAAAATCTAATATGATTAGATAAATATCTGTTTGATGAATCGCATTGTCGGGTTGCACTCAGTTTGTGGTTATTATTATATTTTATGTTGAGTTAGTACCTACATAATTGTTATTTATTTGCTAATGTTGATTAGTTTTGTACTCTCAGCGTAGTGACATTTTGATTGTTTTTTTTTTTACATTGTTTCTTTACTTTCCGCTAACATTAATAATAAATAATTTAATGGAAAAGATTACGCATCGACAATGTGATTAGGTAGATTACTATAAAAAACATTATATTATTTATTATGTATCACCGTCATATTTTCATAATTCGATATTTCTTGTAAGTAATATGTTCATATTTTTGAGAAAATTAAAACAGTAGGTTTATAAAATAATATTTAATCCACTATAATGTATAAATTCATAATTATTTATTTATTTATTGCATCGTAAAATCATACAAATCACTACCTACATGGATTATTTATTTTTTGTTGGTTGTATTCTTGTGGATATTATTGCAATGTCATTATAAAAAAAAACGTACCTATTTACATTGTAAAGTATTAATTTTAAAACAGTAAACGAGTACTTAGTTAAAATTGTTAAAGTAAATCTTGCACACAAGATTGTAACAATATTGTGTGGAGTATAAAGTGAGTACAGGTCCCATGTCAAACATACTTAGGCTACCTCTAAAGGCCTAATGAATTAGGCACCGTTCGATTGTTTCTAAATAAATTAACCATAGTTTTTGTAAAAGTATTTGAAATTTTATAAATCTATTTTATGGAAAACTTTCTGTACTCATTTTATTTACACACTACACTAAATTAATAAGGTCATTTTCAAAATGTGTAGTTTAGTTTATTGACCATTTTCTAAAACATAAGTTCTGGTTGTAACATATGACCTCACAATAGACATTCTTTTACTGAACATTTCGTTAATATAAGCACTCATTGTTCAAAACTTCAGTGGTTTCATTTTTTACTAGTCGCCTGCGGATTCGTTCACGTGTTACAAAAGCACCGCAATCCTAGTAATCTGGAGAGAATCCATTTAAAAATTACAAATAGGTAGGGGTTCTTATTAATTAGGCCAGTACAGTATTATCATCACGCGCTTTTTAATTAGCCTATGTCTGTCCGCAGGATACCATTTACCTCCCTGCCAAATTTAATTGAAATCCGTTCAGCCGTTTAGGCGTGAAAAGGTAACAGACAGACAGAGCTGCTTTCGAATTATTATTACTATATTAGTATCGATGGTGTTATTTCCACGTGATAGACTAGGTGCGTCTCAGGGTCTGATATAATATACTATATTGTTAGTACCTAGTATTTATTCTGTTTTATAGCAAACTTTGCTTCGTTATATAAAACTTACGGGCTTCGCCAGCTCTTTCTGTTTTCAAAATGTTTCAAAAAGTGATTTGATAACCCAATCGGTGAGGTAACCCTAATTTCCCTTTAAAAAAGAATCCCCGCCTTTGTGACCATTTTTCAAAAGTTCAACTATAGATCTATATACACTACAAATGCTACATACATTTCAGATGGATCGCTCTACAAACTTCGGAGATAGGGGGGAATCGGCAATTATTCGACTTTTTCCAAAATTTTTCAAACAGTATGAAATCTACAGTAAATTGAAAAACAGTTTTGAGATTTACAAACCGATACCTTTCATTTGATACACACTTTGCTACCTTACTAGGTAGCCCCCCACCCCTCAATTATTCTCCCATTCTTGTAAATTTTTCAAAATGTACTTACTTTTCAAAAAGTGGTTTACTTCTCTATTTCATCTGACGACCGATGTGGCGCGGTGAAGGTCCGCCTGCGACGCAGAAGGTTGCGGGTTCGATTCCCGCCTTGGGACAAATGTTTGTACGATCTGCAAATATTTGTTCCGGGTGTTCTGGGTATTTTCTATATATAATAAGAAATATCAATCTATGTATGTAATGTAATGGATAATGCTTTGTGGATTGTCCAGCATTATTTATTTATTTAAAAGAAGTCGAAAAATTACCCATCCTCCCCCCGAAGTTATCTCCGAAGTTTGCAGAGCGATCCATCTGAAATGTATGTAGCTTTTGTAGATTGGATCTATATTTTACAGAAAAATTATAGAGAAGTCTAAGTAGAACATTTTTTGGAAAATGGCCAAAAAAGGGTCATAATTCTCAATAATTTCTGCACGTTTTATACTTTTTGAAATATTTTGAAAAAAGACGAAAATTTTACTATTACCCTCTATACCTACTCCGAAGTTTGCAAATCGTTACATCTGAAAACCTTTAATTTTTAGTATTCATCAAATAGCAAAGTCTCTAACCAGTACCTAGTACATATTGATATACTTGACAACCGTTCGAAACCTTCGGCGCGCGAGTCACACACGCACTTGACGGATCTTGTTTTCCTTTAGGCGAGTCAATTAGGTTCTTATTTACTGTCTACGGATGTGAAAGGGGTTTGAACAAAATGTTAATTATAAGGCCATTATAACATTCGGCTCTCCCTTTTTTTTCCTTAAATCGCCGCGCACAATGAAGATTTGTTTGGCTATAAGACACCCTTCGTGTGCGAGTCGATTACGGTACGGACCGTAAAATCAGGCAACTTTTTCAAAGTACATGAAGTTTTCACTTGATCGGAGACCCCTTTAAATTATCAACTTTATTTTATTTTTGTAGTTAATATTACAGTTGAAAAGTTACTTAATTATAGAAAGTTTCACGTGTCTACCTATTGTAGTTCAAGGGATACAGCCTTGACAAACTAAGAGCAAAAATAGCTAAAAAAATCACGTTTGTTGTATGGGAGCCCCCTTTAATTTTGTTATTTATTTAATTTTTATTATTTGTTGTTATAGCGGCAAGAGATATACACATTATCTGAAAATTTTAACAGTGTACCTCTTACGGTTCATGAGATATAGCCACGTGACAGACGGACGGACGGACAGCGGAGGCTTAGTAATAGGGTTCCGTTTTCACCCTTCGGGTACGGAACCCTAGGACATTATTATAAAATAATTTTTTATTTGTTTTAGTATCTTCTATCCAAATATATAACATTAATGCGCGGCGATTTAGAAAAATAAATATATTTTAGAGCCACCCTCAATAGAAAAATCTTCAAACCCCTTTCTTACCTTGAAACATACGCTAAAAGTTAAAAAGTATCTATTGTTAGAGACGTCATGATAATTATTGTGTCCTACCCTCAACAGATTTGTAGGTATCATAACTTACTTGAGTCATTATTTTGTTTTGCAATGTTTTTTAAAAAGTGTAACGCCTTCTAAACAGATACTTACATAATTTAAAACGTGGAAGAGCGAAATCACCTATCACTAGTATTTCCTTAATAATAAAAAGGTGTTTTCATCTAAGATTAAGAATATGATTTTATTACTGAATAAAACATAATCATTATTATCGACGACAAGGCGCGTTTGTGTGCCCTCCACTCGCGCAGAGCGGAGTGAAATCGGCCATACCTACAACTCGAAATAGCTGAGTATACACGCAATCTTTCCTCTGGTTTCTAATCGGACGATTCAACTTTCCATGAGCTAAGCTCGGCTGCTACTTACTGCACACCGATGATAGATTCAATCGAGAAGGACAGTTTCTGCCTTTGAGGCTGCGGCGGTATCGGTGCATACGTCGTTAACAGCGCTGCTAAAAGGTTCCTACAGAGCAAGCCTTGCAAGGCCGCGGGAGGAGCAGGCTCCGGAGGAGGCGGGGGGTTAAATGTGCGCTCGAGTTCCACATCCGCGAAGGCTCTGCGTCTGCGCACACGCTCGGTCCAGGATGGGTCGTTTGCGAATAGTCTGTCGCCTGGGAAGAAGAAATGTGGTTAGGTTTTGCAAAGGGTGAGGGTTTTCTGACGTACTATGGTTGACGACATCAGCAAAACCGTGGGCTACCTAGCGCTGACCTGCACCCGTGAGAGCCGAACGGCAACTACTAGACGACTGATATGCAGTACAGTCGTCTAGGTACTAGACGACTGTACTGCATATCAGTCGTCTAGTACCTACCCATAACACAAGCTCTGCTTAGCTTGGGGCTAGATGATGCTGGTGGATTATCCAGCATTATTTATTTATGCCCAGCTAGTGGCTGTCAACCGGCTGAATTGATACCTAATAATGAGAGTTTTGTGGAACATCCCTAGCAGAATTCCTTAGGCTTGGTGGCATGGCAAGTATAATGGTTCATACTTGCCACGCTACTGCTACAGACATGATGGAAAGTTTATTTCAAAATAGGATACAATTATAAAGAAAAATGTGTAATAGAACGTAACCGTTTTGGCACCCGCAGTGCCCACGGCAGCGATCACTCAACAAGCGGAAAGACATGTTTACAGTCAACAGTAACCTGATACGCCACAAAGAGCCGCCTCCACGTTCTCTTGTAAAACAATCTTCACACATTTTTTAGAGGCCATAAAAATAGTTAAAAGAAATTTTAGTTTTTTTGTTCTAAAAGTTTTAATAGACAGTGAAATGTTGCCGAGTGTTAGATGACAGCTTTTGTTCTGTAATGAACCGGGGACATTTTCAAACGACTTCACATTTTTTATTACAGCATTTCTATTTCGAGGTGAAGTGTGTAAATCAGAATTCAGAAACGTCTGTGGTTCATGAAAACAAAAACGCCGCAGTTGCAATATTTTCCGGGTGACAGCGATAGTTCGAAATTCGAACTGTTACCTACCTGGGTAGGTAGGTACTTATTTACAAACAACCGATAGTTAACTAGGAATTAAGTTATTAAATTATAACTTATCATAGGTTTCTAATTAAATTTAAGTACATTGCTTAAGTTCGCTAGTAAAGTTTTGCGTTTCCAATGTAGAACATCTTAGTTAAATAGATTAAAATAATGCAAGAATAAATATGAACATTGATTATTATTAGGTAATTGACGGGTTGAATTAATCTGCAACTCTCTGACTCGTTTATATATTGCTTGGTTAGACAGCACCACTTAACGACCATCAAAATTCTATCTTAGCCGTAACGTGCATTTACATTAACTCTCTCACCGTTCCAACGTAAATATTTACCCAGCTAATTCGCATTTAGCGTTTCGAGAAACGAAGCACACGACAGAGTGGACTCCGTTACAATAATAACAAGGTGCGGAACCCACCCTACTCTCTGTCAGTGTTGATTACATTCAAAATAACAGCGTATTATTGTCTTAACACATGCTCTGACAAATTAGAAGTGTTTTTCTGTGTGCTGGTTGAACCGGGTGCTTTTAAATTAACGAATGGCATTTGAAAGGGTTCATAGTAGAATTCTGAGATGTATAGTTTATTAAGAACAGCCGAAATACGTCCACAGCTGGCCATACTTAGGTAGGCCTTCCCCAAAAAATAACATAGTACCCGCATCCAGCGGTTTCTCGCCACTTTCACCAAGTAGGTCATCGGTCATGTCGGGGGGTCGCCACTCGAGAGCCTTGTGGCCCCAACAACCATCAGTTCTGCGAATGCTCTAAGAGACCCGCCCGCACAACCATCGGTTCTAAGAGCTAGGCCCTAGCTTAAAGCTATTACTTAATTAAATAATCTTTTAAGCTCTAAAGAGACTGTTTACCGTAAACAGTGACGGGATGGTGCGGATGGGCGCGCGTCATCTGAACGCTGCGCAGCCGAGCGCGGTAGGCCCGCTTCCTTGCAGCCAGCGCGGCTGCCTCTCCGTCTCGGCCTTCTGTGCCGGCTCCTTGCTGTCTGCGAAGCGCCACCTGCGACCAGCAGTGGTTAAATATGCAGTAATGCCGGTTAAAGACAAAAAGGGCTGAACACTTCGATCAATTATAACCGAAGGCTGAACATTTTGAATTGTTAAATAGGTACCTATACTCTAGCTAGTACCTACAAGCTTCGGACAGGCAAAGCTTTAGGAAAAATAACCCTATTAAGTGATTAATATCGTTGAACGTAGGTACTCACATGGTTTACTAAGAAATTAAAACGAGAAATTGACTTTTTAGGCTAAGCTAATCCGCGAGTTTTCGCGTCCTCTATAGCTGCGAAGACCAGAAATTCGAATGCAAACTTAACTTTATTCCGCGGCAAGAATGGAACCCGCAACCTCATGCGTTTCACAGTCTGTGCCTAGGTTCCTACCTAGGCTTTAAATTTTTACACACTGCGTGGTTATTTGTCCACTACCCTTAAGAAATGTTAACAGTTAAGTTCACTTACCTGAGCTGCCATAACCCGCTGTCGTTCAAGCACCAACAAGCACCCGGGGCAGCGACAATCCCTCCAGCAACATAGCCGCTTGTGTCCCTTCAAACACGAGATCACTCCATGGTTGCGGCATCGAGCACATTTCGGCGTTCTCAGCGCCCTACGGACCTCGGGAGCTTCTGATCGTTGCATCACTCTTTAGAAATGGTCAAGTACCGAACACTCTCCGTTTTTTGATAAAACTCACTCCATTGCAATGGAAAACACTTAGAAATTTAACTTTGATTACTTGGGAATTTTCGCGCTGAAATATCAATCTCTGAAACGCACAGTGACGCTTGTCGCGGCTTTCAAGTTTGAAATGTTCCGCGATAGTTTCAGCGAAGGCTCAAACCTACACCGCTCCGCCCTTCGTCATCTAATCCCCCGTTCCCATTGGCCGAGAAGCCAGTGGGCGGGTCAAAACAAAAGCTCACTGTTTTGCTTTTTATTCTTCATAGTAAAGTGATACATTTCATGTCAGAGATTTATAAGTTTCTATGATTTTATTGTTTGCGTTTGATATTTTTTCAAAGAATATGAATGTAAATCATAATTGCGATTAAAAAATACTTTCAGTTTTTATTGCCTTCGACGTGATTTTGTAAGCTTGCCAGCAGCTGCCATTCAACATTCCTCTGAATTTCGAAGAAATAACAATAGATTTATCTAATTTGTTGTGTAAGCTTACTCAGCTAGACATGCTTATGTAAGTAGATAATCAAACCAATCACAGGGCTGTTGCCGATATAATTAGGATGGTCCTTCCCAACTACACTACTACTACCTATCAAAACAAGTTCTAAAAAAATGGTTATTTTTTTTAGTTTTAATAACTTATTTTAATGGAGTAACAATAAATCTATAGATACTGGACATACTGAAAGAAAGTGTCCGATAATCCAATCTCGTGGGGCGATTGCCAATTAAGTCTCGGATTTCAGTCGCTCCTGTCCACCGCGCATTCTTCTGTTACTTTTATGTTATTAGGTTGACCTATCGTATCGTGTTCCTATCGTATATTGATTTCAAAGATAACAATCCCATACGGAATGAAATAACTTAAAATAAAAATCTTTAACATTTTTTCGTACAAACATTTGTCCCATCCCGAGGCGGGAATCATACCCGTCGTCGCAGGCGGACATTCGCCCGCTGTGCCACAGAGGTCGTAAAAAGTCGCGCGTGGGGTTCGCGAGCATTCTGACGAATGCGCGCAATTCGTTTTTGTGATAAAAATTTGTGCTTTTGCGTGTGGAGAATTGGATATAGGGTAAATATCCTATCAAAATCATCTAAAATTCGGTAACGGTATCAAAAGGATTTTTTAAAGATTTTATTAGGTTTTTTTACCTTGTCTTCACAACGAACGAAATATTGTTAACAATTATGTCTTTATTTCGCCAGGCTGTTTTTTTTTTGTTCGATTTTTTTGACAACTCTAGGTCAACCATTAATCAGGGGTAGGCTGATTAACCCTTAGCCCTACCTAAACCTCTGCTATGCCTCATACATGCTAATATTATAAATTCAAAAGTAACTCTGTCTGTATGTTACCTTTTCACGCCTAAACGGCTGAACGGATCTCAACGAAATTTGGCAGGGAGGTAAATGGTATCCCAGGGACGGACATAGGGTACTTAAAAAGCGCGTGCGAAGCCGCGGGCACCAGCTAATATACCAATACTATAAATTCGAAAATAACTCTTGTCTGCCGTGTATGTAACATTTTCGCAGGGAGGTAGACGGTATCCCAGGGACGGACATAGGCTACTTTTTATCCCAGTAAAGTGCGCGCGGAGCCGCGGGCAGCAGCTAGTATACCAATAAAAATAACACATGAACACAAACAATCGCTGTTTGTATTTGTATACCTACGTTAAACGTACCTACTTAGCTACCTTTTTGCAATAAACCGCCTCATTAGGCCCCACAAGGTGGCGGTTGTTCTCCAAAGCACATGTCTCAGTTATTGTGAGATCAATTTAGCGCATGACTGCCCTTTGTGCACTGTGCGCTGCCAACAAACCGGTGCACCTTATTCTCATTTAAATAAGTGTTGTTTTCCACGACGTTTATAGCTACAGATTTGATGTTATTTTAATTGAGTTTTTTTACGATAGCTGTGTTCTTGCAGTGACATAAAATTATTGTTAGTATAATATAAAAGTTTAGCTTAAGAAAACCTGGCATTCGATTAGACACAATTTAATACTAACAAAAAAATCAATTTTGAGATTTTAATAATAATTAGTTAATTAATTACCATCATCAACAACCTTTCTTAGTCCACTGCTGGACATAGGCCTCACCTAGTGAGCGCCATAGCTCCCTCTCTTCAGCTTGCCGCATCTGCCTGCAGTCTTTCGAAGCAATAGTCCACACAAAAAAACATTTTATACAAAATCATGATTTTCCAGCCTTGTCAATGAGGCAATCACAAAACTAAAAACTCAGTCTCATCAACCAGCCTCCGCTCTGAAATGCATTTCCTCAACCACTTTTCACTCACTACCAACGCATTAGAGTTCACACTCTCCACCGTACAATCTTTAACCACAACATGTGTCGGTGTATCACCGTATAAATTAAAACCACCCGGGTCCGTACTTTTCGCGTCCACCGTACTATCTCTATCCACAGAATGTGTCGGTGTATCACATAGCTTAGCTCCGTACATCTGAGCCTGGATCGCAAGCAAGCTCCTGTTGTCTGCAACGCGTATAGTGCAGCCGCGAAGGAACGAGTGTGGATTACCGTCGTCGGTGAAGAGCTCTTTGTCGAGTGAGAGCATTTCTTGGGTGGTGAGGTGTTTCGGTGGGTCCTGGGGACAAGGATTTATAGGGGATTATTCGTGATCTTATACATATTTAGTTTCTTTAACTATTCATATTAATAAACCTATTTACATTACATGCTTATAATATACTAGCTGCAGCCCGCGGCTTCGCACGGGATACCATCTACCTCGCTGCTAAATTTCACCGAGGTCCGTTCAGCCGTTCTTGAGTTATAAATAGTGTTACCAACACGACTTTCTTTTATACATATAGATAGATAATATGCTCATATACTGGTCGGCAGGTAGGAAATGCCTCGAGATTAAGCCCACCCTATGTATATTAGTGCAATAAAGTTTTGAAATAAATAAATGCGTCGCCGCATTTTTTTTTTCTTTTTAAGGGCTTTGTCACACATGCGAGCGTCGCCGCATTAAAGTAGTTTTATCAAAAGACAAAACCTAGTTAGGCCCCAGGAGGCATAGCAAGACTAGTACCTAGATATCACCTAGACAGCAAATTTTGTAGGAAAAGATAAGTGCCTTCTCACACGTCCGGGTTGCCGGATAGCCGGTGCCGACTGTCCGGTTACACAGTCAGCACTTTACACGACCCGATTTTGTATTTAGTAGCGTTTGGGCCGATTCAAATTCAAAATGCTTTATTTCCTTTAGAGGTCTCTAACTCTCTCTCACACTCCTGGACAACTAAATTCAAATTACAAAAGTAAAACTAGGAATTAAAATGATCACTGATTTTTTGTTCACTTCAATCTTTTTAAGGTAAAGGATAGAAGCGAACAAGAACCCTTAACCTGTGGGCGGCGCACAGCTTTAGTAAAAACCAAAAGTAACACTTCTTTAAATTGTTCCAGATTTTGTACATTCCGTCACATCAATGACCAGAAAACAACCACATGAGTTTGTTAGAGCAAGCCCACAACCCAATTGTAACCCCGCATTTTTTTTAGTGTCATTAAAAGTTTTGCAATTTTTTTTATGTTTCTCTTTATTTTACATCTCTATTTGTAATCAATAAGGTACGAAAAATATCATAACAGGTAATTTCCTGCCCTTCAGACACAAAAAAGGGGCAAAACACTTTTGGCCAGGTTTTAGGTGATTTTACCACTCTGTACGGCGACTGGACGCACAGTTCTGGATCCGGTGAAGTATTACTTACATGATCCATGATCTCCAAGATTCTCTTCCACTATTGTATTTCTCGTCATAAACATATAGCCTAGTTAAATATTATTTGTGCTATAGCTATTTGCATACAGAAAATACTTACATTATCCATCTTCTCCAAGATTATCTTCAACGTCCCCACATCAATCTCTTTTGTATAACTATCACCGTACACATCATACTCTCTCGCGAAGCCAACTCTCGTCTCTCTTCTCATAGACAGTAGATCGAGGGGGGTGATGGTACAGAGGGCGGTTGAGGGGGGGAGGGAACGGAGCCACGCGGTGGATATGACGTCAGCTTCCTGAGAGTCAAGGGCCATGCGAGCGCGGTAGGTTCGCTTCCCTACCACGCAGCACCAAGTATCTGGACCTGGGTGAGAGATGGAGTGAAAATATTATAGTATGTTATGCTTTTTGCGTTAGATGTATTCGTGAGTGTACCACTCGTACTATTTTGGCCACTCATTGGTTGACTTCCTTTTTGTTCGTAATCAAAATGCAGGCAAAAATATGAAAATATGAACGAATCGACCAGCTAGTCTAGACCAGGGTGATTTTACTCTTTTTAATTTTAGATAATTTTAGATTTCTGCATAAAATGAATGGGGACAGGTATCTATACACTAGCCAAACTTGATGTAGAATGTTTGTATACAAACCGCCCATACTTAGCCTAAAATTCACTGTCGAGACTTTTTATACGCAATTTACATTACTAGTCGATTTGAGTCATTTAGCCATTTATTTTATTATTAGTTAGAACGGCGATAGCCAATTACAGTAACTAATTAATTACCTATAATTTATATAAAAATAATTTAACTCATAAAAGTAACATAAAATTAAATTAAAAATGATAAATGTTTAAACATCGAGATAGAATCTGTTTAAATAATAATGTCAAAGTGATTATACATTGTTAAATAGTTAATAACTATTTTAATATAAGAAATCCGTCATTCATCCCTCTCACAACTCACACTTGAATTATCTGTGTCTGTTAGCTTTTTACGGTAAAACGGATCTTAATGCAATTGGGCATGGAGTTTAGATAGTAACCCGGGGAAGGACAATAGGCTTCTTTATATCCCGGGAAAGTGCTTGCAAAGCCACAGGCAGAAGCTCGTGGCTTGTTCAGTGCTAAATACGCCAATAAGTCCAAAAAAACGTTTTACTGCACTAACATAAAGGCAACTTAAACGTAGTATGTAACTTACCATAGTTAGCCACGTGCTTCCCTCCATGCGATTCAATAATCCTGATAAGTTCATCCCTCTTACAGTCTTCATCGTCGGACAAAACACAAAGTTTCCTGTTCGATAGCGCGTTCGACGTCACTTCTACATCGTTGTGCGAAACTGTCTTGAAATCTGCGGCGACCTTTAGTACGCTGGCGGTGCGTTTTTTTTGTGCTTTTGGTGCGTCGATTTGTTCAATGTTTATCCGTTTGTTGGCCAATTTTATGACGGATCCTTTGTTCTGAAAGGAATACCTGACGTGAAAATCTCAGTAGGTATATCAGATAATCCAGATTTGTTTGAGGTAGAACCGTTGTTGCAGATCTGGACCGTACCACTGCCGCACAGCACACAAATGTGCATTCAAATATGGGATAGAGACTTGCTCTAAGAGAAGGCGTAAGCGCCAAATCAAATTATTGTTTATTAAGAAAACTACACAACTTATGAAGAAACTGTGTTATGGAACTAAATAATTAGTATTAACCTACGAATCAAAACATAAATCATTTCAATAGACCGCTGGGTTCCAGAGATCACGATCAAATTCTGTGCGAAACAGTGCACTTTCATATTTTTTTTTTATCGTAATTTTTTATCGCAATCGTGGTTTCGCCATTAAAGGACCAAAGAAAAAATGTTGAATTTTATTTAATTTGAGTTTTTTACCGCGGGGATCCCGTGAGTACTGAGATCTCGGCCTAGTTTGACAACCAAACTTGCTAGGTTCACCTCTTAAACTCGTAAACTTCAGATACATTTACAGTGACATTATTGGATTACCGCAAGCTGCAAGCGAGTGGCCCGCGCGCTGTTTGTTATCTTCGCAATAAAATGCATCTAAATATTAGATACGAGTTAAAGCCCAAATTTGTGTGCTCATTGTTTAGATGTGCGGTAGCGGTGTTGGATCTTTGTCTACTGGCATTTTTACACATTCTATTGAAACTCGCAAATGGCAACGCTGACATTTTACGTGTCATAAACATTCTTTTAAACTACAGCTACGCCAATATTCTTAGCAATAAGAAGAATTTCACTTCTGTATCAGATAATGTCCAGTTTTATGATTTTAACGTGTTCGAAAGAACTAGTAGAGGAAGAATTAGTAGCTGAAAAGCTACTAATTTCCATGTTAACTCAAGTTTGTCCGATTTTGTGTCCAAGTCTATTGATTGGTGTTTTGACTATAGTCTGGTCAAAATGAAAATACAATGTTTGTAAACATTGCCCCAATAATTAACTTTAAAATATCTTTCTTTGCTGTCGATTTTGGGACAGAATTGTCAATACGCGTCAATTTGAACTCTTTCTTATAATGCATAGCACTAACAATAATTTTGCGAACACTACGCCAAAAGGAGAATTTTGTATTTTTGTGTTGAGAGTTGTTTACAAACAATATACATTGAGAATGGCTGGAGTAAAGTAAATAACTTACTCCAACAAGTTTGTCGAACTCGTCCAAAGTCATGATATCTCCCACGGGTTTGTCCTCGCGGATCTTGATGACACGCGGAAAGCGGAGCGTGTGAGACGTCGCGAAGTCGGTGCTCCGAATTAATTCTGTAGCACGTACCTTTTGAAAAAAATATTATGAAGTTATTTAGCAGGATTATTTGAATATTCCTTACAAATTGTACCACCACCTGTGCCTCGGTCATTTGGAAGGAATAATCTTATAAGGTACCTAGTGGATTTATTTCTTCGTATTACGTACCTACAACATGAATGCAATAAGAAATTTAATATCATAAATACAACTGCATGTGATCCACATAATTTTTAATCACCTCACCAGTCTATATTGGTCCACAGCTGGACGCAGGCCTCCCCCTGATAATCACCTTGATGGCTTGTATCTCAGAGGGTAATGCCTATAATCCCCACGCTGGGCATGCGGGTTGGGGGTCGCATTTCGGTGGTAGAATTGTTCTGCAGGGGCGCTGCTGCCCGCCCCCGGTGGATATCCCTTAGTCGCCTCTTACTACACCCGCGGGAAGAGAAATTCCAAGCCGGCACCACACAGCATTTTTAACATGGCTCCACAATTATTTTTAACAGGAGTGGTGTATGTCAAAAAACAACGCTGGCGGTCAAGCTGCGCATTACATTCCTTTAACTGTATTTAAGTGTTTTGGTAACAGACTGTCTCTTACTTATCAATTGTCTTGCACCTTACGCCTGTTTCTTTATGATATCCAATAACTATCTCGATAATCATCTAGATAACTAGATAATAATCACCCTTTGATTATTTATATCATCATCATCATCATCAACCCTTGTCGAACCCTGCTGGGCATAGGCCTCTCTATGTTCATGCCACTCGCCTCGATCCTGCGCTAGTCTGGGCCAGGTGAATCCTATATACTAGCTGCTGCCCGCGGCTTCGCACTCTTTTATTCGGGATAAAAAGTAGCCTATGGCCATCCCCGGAATACCATCTGCGTCCCTGCCAAATTTCACTGAGATACGTTCAGCAGTTCAGGCGTAAAAAGGTAACAGATAGACTGAGTTACTTTCGAATTTAGAATATTAGTAGGGATATGTCACATATTAATAATCAAAGGAATAACCTGTAAAACGATAGAATCCCGCGGCATTATCCAAAAGTCCGGTTTGATCTTGTTCAGTACCAACGCTGGCGGCGGCGCACGCGACCTTAAAGGCGTCCAATGCTGCTCGAGGTGAGCGCAGACTCTTTCTCTCTCATCGTGTGAGAGACCTGTTGCTACTCGGCCCACGCAAAGCCACCGATGTGGAGCACCTGTGGACGATTATTTTAAGAGCTAGGGCCGTTTCATCATCATCATCACCTATATTAGTCCACAGCTGGACATAGGCCTCCCCTAACGAGCGCCATAGCGCCCTGTCTTCAGCTTGCCGCGTCCAGCATCTGCCTGCAGTCTTACGCAGGTCGTCATCCCAACTGGATGGAGGGCGTTCTACACTACGTTTGCCGAGTCGCGGTCTTCACTCAAGAACACGATTACCCAGATTTTAAAAAATCTGAATTCTGTAAATTTGTAGATTAATAAAAAAAAAATTTTTTTTCTCGCCATGGACCAAAACTTATAGGGTACTTCCTGTTGACCAAGAATCATGAAATTTGGCAAGAAACAAGGTCTTATAACGTTATACTATATAACACAAGTACAGGGAAACAACCGAAAACCGAAACTTTGTAGTTTGAAAACAAAAAAGAAATGTTTGATTCTCGCAAGGGTCCAGAACCTAAAGGGTAGATACCTACTTCCCGTTGACTTAGAATCATGATATTTAGCAAGAAAAAAAGGTCTTATAATTATACGGAACCATAGGTGCGTGATTCCGACTCGCACTTGACATTTTATTTAATGTGTTTTCACATTCAAGGATCCGAAGAAAAATTTTTTAATCGAGATATTTTTTCTCTGTGACATTTTTAACGTGAGTACCTACGAGTACATCTCAGTACTAACTTATAAAATGTCCCAAACAAAAAAAAAACTTAATTAAAAATTTTTAGAAACCTAGTTTGCCAACTAAACCCGTTTGATTCGCCCCATATAACTAACCTTCGCTAACAGAATCAGAGCACGCTACAAGGAAGCTCCTCGCCTTCCCTTGCCGCTTGTTCTCTGCTGCATCAGCCCCGATTATGACTAGGTCGAGATCCACGGTTGCGCCTTCCGTGTACTACAATATAATAGTGTCAACATAAGCACAGATTTTATAATAATATACTACAGATAAGTAATGGCAGCTCAACATTATATTACTCATTTTAAGAATACATAAAAATCAAAATTTACGACCCAAGTGCCAGAAATTTACCATTGTTATTATTGCACAAAATAGCCGATTTCCTGATTTAAAAAAACTTATGAATCTTACTTGTTTTTGTGGGACTGAAAATGGAATGTTCCCACATGATAAGTGTTCGATTGTTCTTTTATTTATTGTTAGTACAATATTTCGTTTGAGCGATCATTTGTTGCGCTCGAAAAGTTTTGCTGTCGTTTCATCATTTGGCGTTAGATGTCGCCACAACTTCACGTAGATACACATGGTATAGTTAAATTACTGAAACCTGGCGCGATCCTCTTTTGCTCGTATACTGGAGACCTACTTCCATTACGAAATGTCGTGTTTTTGGATCGATCAGTACTCTAATCGAACGAAAACTCAAAACTCCATGCGAAGCTGAGAAAACAACTAGAATAGGGTCCAGTACCGACAGATTTGCGACGTCAGCTTAGTTAATTGTATGAAAAAACACAACACGACCGCGCCGGCTTTTAATAATTTACCTATATACATGGCTACCTACTGAATGTCATATATTGTTATATTTATGCTCAGAAGGTTGATGAGCATATAACACGTACCTCGGGTTTGATTTTGTACCACCCCGCGTTTCGTCGATTCACGATGTAGTAGGAGTCTGTATCTTTAATCACTATGCCTTCGTCTTGGCTGTCGATGGCTTTGTTGAGGGCGTTCAGGATGTCTGAACTAAACGATTAAAAAGTAAATCGATAGAAACAAAAATATATAGTACCTAACTAAAAAATATGCCTTGCCCAAACAAGTCAAATACACAGAAGGAAGCTGCTGCCTCCCTCTGATGTTTATATTTTATTTATTAATCACAACTTATTCCATTCATGACACTTATAGTTTAAGCCATAGAAGGTTTGTCTAGTGTCGACAGTTACAGCGTGCTGCCACACATTTGGCATGAAGTTCTACATAAATAATTATTATCATAAACATAAACATGGTAGATTCCCATAGTCGACTCTTGCATCCACAGGTTGAGTTGGAGGGGTCTATCCTTACGCCACAACCGCCACTGCCGCAACGAGACTTACCTACTACTTACTAGGAATAACAACTAACGTTTGCTGTACAAGGAATCTTTTACTCCGCTGTATAGCCCCAGGGAGCTCAGCAAAGATCTTATCTAATATCTTGAGCCTCTCTTTTAACGTCAGCCCTCCCATTTCCTGGGGGGCTAAGGAGACTAAGTCTGCTGTACAAGGAATATTTTACTCCGCTGTATAGCCCCAGGGACCTCAGTAAAGATCTTATCTAATATATCTTGAGCCTCTCTTTCAGCGTGAGCCCCCTATTTTCTGGGGGCTAAGGAGAATAACAAGAAATAACAACTTACGTCTGCTGTACAAGGAATCTTTTACTCCGCTGTATAGCCCCAGGGACCTCAGTAAAGATCTTATCTAATATATCTTGAGCCTCTCTTTCAGCGTGAGCCCCCTATTTTCTGGGGGCTAAGGAGAATAACAAGAAATAACAACTTACGTCTGCTGTACAAGGAATCTTTTACTCCGCTGTATAGCCCCAGGGACCTCAGTAAAGATCTTATCTAATATCTTAAGCCTCTCTTTCAGCGCGAGCCCCCCTTTTTCTGGGGGGCCCACGAGACTGCGTTCGTTGTAGTAAAGGATGTCGAATGCGCAGAAACATGGGCGGAAGCGAGATCGCTCGGTTATTTTCTTTACGTCGAACGCCATTCCTGGAATCCAAGTAGAATGGTTACAACAAAACAGACAGTAGACATGATTATTACTAGCTTCTGGCCGCGGCTTCGCTCGCGTTATTTCAATGGAAACTTTCAAAGGTTTTTTTCTATCCAATGGGAACTTATGTATGGGGTATAGCATATCTTATATATACCTACTGTATTTGTATTGTATGTATTTTGTTATATAGGTACTATATTGATATATATCTAGTAGCATATATATGTGTTATTCCAGGTCATAGCTACCTCTATATGCAATTTCAGCCCGATCTGTGTAGGTAGGTAGTAGTTTTGGCGTGAACAGGTACCAACATCCAAACTTTCGCATTTATAATATTAGTGCGATAGTGTGATTGCCTATTTAAAGCTGAAAATGGTTTTTTAGTCATCTTAAGAGGCGAACCTAGCAGGTTTGGTTGTCAAAATAGGACGAGACTCACGGGATCCCCGTGGTAAAAAATTCAAATTACATAAAATTCTAAATAACTTGGGTTCCTAAAATGTGAAAACACGATTGCGAAAAAAAATTACAATATAAAAATCATGAAATTGCACTGTTTTGCACATAATTTGGTCAAGATCTCAGGAACCCTGCGGTCTATTCAAATGCTTTGTTTTGATTCGTAGGTTAATATTATTACTAATTATTTGGTTCCTTGAACCAGATTCTTCATAAGTTGTGTAGTTTTCTTGTACATAAGCAAAAACTTCATTTTTGCGGTTACGTCACTCCAAAAACGTATGCTCTGTCCCGCTCCTATAAACGCGAAACCCTATGGCTATCCTTTTCACAAAATGGCGCGGATTGCGCCCTCTTAGCTCCTTCGCTCCAGTAAAATTACAATACATTTTAAACAGAAACAATGTCTTATAAAGAGCTTTTACTGTCTTACTCCAGA
Source organism: Eupithecia inturbata (assembly GCA_963662085.1). Taxonomy (NCBI): domain Eukaryota; kingdom Metazoa; phylum Arthropoda; class Insecta; order Lepidoptera; family Geometridae; genus Eupithecia; species Eupithecia inturbata. Next base: position 12,702,422 of record OY759177.1, on the reverse strand, counting down.
ACAATGGCGGGAGGCCATTCTCTCTTTCTACTCGTTTCTGTTTCGCGCCACTAAGATACAAATTTATACAAAATCTGATAATTAAGACTTTACTTTGCAAAACTCCATTGCAAAACATTAGGATAAAACAGGTTTAGTAACAGTTCCACGCCAAACCTTTTATGATGTGATTTAACAAAATGCAATTCGCGTTCACCGCCGCCGCCCTCCCACAAATTGGTATGCCATGCAATCAGAGAAGGTAAAACACAGACTAGCGCATTAAAAAATTGCCAATTCATTTGCGAAATTTGTAGGGACTTAGACTTAGGTATTATTGATTAAATCTAAGATACGAAATTGATTGAGCTGGTTTTGATAGATACGTTAATATCTACATATAATTTATTTGCAGTTAGAAGGTTTTTATTTTATTTTTTATTTTTATGTATCGTATGATGTAACTTCACTTATTGACGAGTGACACCAACGTGTAATAAGAACGAATAAGGGGAAATTTATTAGGGGAGTACAAAATAAGTAAAATAATCATTTAGAAATAGGTACATAATAATATTTATAACTCAGTTCATTATAGAAAGGAATCTAAAATGGCGGTGCTTATCGTGTTATCTTGCTTGCACACTAGTGCCGTCTATACTCACTCTCGCGCGTACCGCTGGCTGGTAGAAAAAAAATTAGTCTCGATTTGCTTTCACGCTGTCTTGACGGGCTCAGTAATCCTTTTTACGAATTCCTTGTTATAGTTTTCTGTTATTTTTCCGTTGTTACTTGTTTGTTATTGTTGTTGAGTTTTGATGTATTGTTAAGTTTTGTTTTTGGACTGCGCGGGGACAGTAACGTTATTTTTATGTTATTGTGTAATATTTAATGTTTGATAAAGATAGTTTTTAAATACTTCAATATGTAGTGCTGGCAAATCGTACGTTAGCAGTCGCGCGCAGCCTCTGACGGGTTAACCAGTGGCGCAGTCGAGTTGCCATTGTTCTCGTTTAAGACGCAGTGATGGGCAAGCGGTAACGCTTGTAAGTGTCGATATACGGAAGATTCGATGATCGAGATAATTATGCCTATTGAGAATATCAAGGCATTTTTATGGTTGCAGTTGCGCAACAAATAAATGGTTTTTGTAAGACTCCTTGATTTTCGGAAAGTTCTTGGTGCAGTTTCGTTAGGTTGGTGCGAAATTTGATATTGTATGATATTTTAAGGGCTGTGTTTTGCAATACGTACTTGCATTTTGCGGTAGTTAGTGAGACAGGTGCTGCTCCAGACAGGGGCAGCATAGGTCACACAGGGCCGAATTAAGGTCTGTAGATTTTTAGTTTCGTTTTAGGGCTTAAATTGCTACGTCTGTTCATGATAGGGCGCAGAGCCAGAGCTCCAAAGGCTTTATTAGCTTTACTACGCAGGTAATCTACGTGAGGGCTCCAATTTAGTTTACTGTCCATATAAACACCAAGGTATTTAACAGATTTTTTCCAGGGGATTTGATGATTACTAATGACTAGTTTTTTATCGAGTGGTTTTCATTTACGCGAAAAAAATATGAATTCAGTCATAGACTCATTCAGCTTGAGTTTCCATTGACGAAAGTAGCCAGCGAGTAAGTCTAGAGACAGTTGCAGTCTACCGATAATGAGGTCATCGTCATTGCTAGAAGAAAACGACGCTGTATCATCAGCAAAGCATGCCAAGTATGTGCGAGGCTGTTTAGGAATATCATTTAGGTAGACAAGAAATAATAATGATCCTATGACTGAGCCTTGAGGCACACCAGCTGGAACAGAGTGGAGATCAGACGATATGTTTCCGATACAGACTTTAAACTGGCGTTTTGAGAGATATGATTGTATGAGTTTGACTAAACCAGTTTCTACATTATTAATGAGCAGTTTATGTATAAGACCGTCATACCATACCGTGTCAAAAGGATTTTTCAAAGTCCAATAGAAACATACTAGTAGAAAATTTCCTGTTTAAGTGATGGAATGCATGCTCACTGATTCGAGCGAGCTGTTGGATAGTGGAGTGAGAACAACGGAATCTGAATTGTTCGTTGATGAACCTGGTATCTAGCGGATTGAGTAAACGGTCGTAGATAACGCTCGAACAATTTGCCAAGCGTGGATAACAAACTTATAGGACAATAGTTAATTACATTACTATGATTTTTACCAGGTTTCGGGAGAGCTATGATTTTAGGTACTTTACACGAAGGCGGAAAGTAGTGCAATTTTAAACATGAATTAATTATTTTTGTTAGGAGTATGAGGCACTACCTCATACTGCTACAAAATATGCCTCAAAGCATATTTTGTAGCACAATATCGTGGACTTTGTCTTCTCCTGGACTTTTACTGTTTTTTAGAGTCCGAATATGTTTTCTTATTTCGTATGGAGTTGCAAAGATTGGCAGATTATTATTTGCAGAAGTTTTAGGAGTAGGTTATAGGTCCAGTATTTCAGTTCTGCGTCTAGTTCGTTGGTCTCTCCATCAACGCTTTGTTGTGCCTCGCGCGAAGTTGTTTCCTATCTATGGAGACCGAGAGAATTGTAGGTTTTATTAATCACAAAAGCATATTTCACGATTGACGAATATTTAAACGAAAAATAATAAATATGCAAACGAGCAAAATATACCAATATGTCCTCCTCTCTCCGTACATATTGTGTGCCCAGCAGAGTCTATAGTGATGCTTAATTAGATTATACGCACCTCTTTACACCTATATTAAGGCAATAAATGTTTGAGTATTGAGTTTTATAATTTATGAAAGCTGACCTTTAGACCCAAAACACTGTTGGTTTTTATCCCAGCCCATCATCTCCCCATCGAGGATGCAGCTGGTAACACTGGCACCGAAGCAGTCTTTCAGAAGAGGAGTCAACAGGCCGCTCTCGAAAGTATTTCCGTAATTGGAAGCGTAGGAGTGGCCTTTACGGGAAAAATATTCAAACACGCCGTTTTTCATGTGCAACTGTGTAAAAAAAAATTATAATAATAAATTAGTTACCTCTTAATAAAAATTAAGACTAGGTAAACGTTACCCATCGTTGCGTTAGTTCGTAAACGCAATAATATGTAACATAAACTAAGTTTTAGTTTCTACAGACTCGCTTCGCCTAGTATGTAGGTACCTACCCACAGATATCAGAAACTCTGTGTACCTACCTAATGAGTTCCAAGTACAACCCCGCAAATTTTGGTGGTATTGGATGGGCCATCATTGTGTTCTCCTGAATCTTTAAAAGATAATGTGTCTTGAGAGAAAGTTTTCGGAAATTTTAAAAAAGGAAAAATCATGCAATCTTACCTGGAATCTCTCCCCATCAAACTTCTCCTCCACCTGGTACGTCCTCCCTGTCGGCAGATTGGCTATATCCGTGACGTCAAGCCGCTCAGACAACATGGGACTGATCGCAAAGAACATCTTAATGCCCATCTCTAGAGGAATGACGTTTCCATCTTCTAGGTCTTCGCATACCTGCAGTTTAGGAATTTCCCTTCAAAACATTTTGAATTAGGCATTTACGAACTAACTATTTATCTCGTTGGAAACTAAGTTTTATTTCCTTTGGTTTAAAGTGTGATTTGAATTTATAAAACAACATTATAGTGCAATTTTAATGGTAAGTTATTTTATTACGCTGCAGCGTTAACATCTGTTTTAAGTTAGCGGACCATCTGGAATGAGGGATGAGAGTTCAGCTTTTGTCACAGCCTTTACACCATTACCTAATCTGTGCTACAAGTTTAAGCCCATATTTGAATGCACATTGTTTTGCCGTGCGATAGCGGTGCTAGATGAATGTATGTGCTAAGTCCTATAACCCGCAGTCGCCTTGATTATCTAGGTACTTTGATTTGTTTATCTATTATCTATCATACCTTTGCCAAATTCCCACATGCGTGGTAAGCTTCCGGCGCGTCAGGATGGAAGCAGCTCAGGATCCTGTTGACTCCCATCCCCAGTTTGAGGTCCTTCAGCACCAGACGTAGGAACCATTTCATGTGTTCTGCTGTCAGGCTGCGTATTGCGTGGCTGAATAGGTCGTCTAGCATTTCTACAAGTTAATATAAAACAAGATATGTACTTACTCTTTATTAACAAAGAAAATTACGATCAAATAAAAACGAATTAGAAGTAGTATTTACAATTGAAACAATTAAGCTAACTGCAGACTGTTGCAAACAATCTACAGATAACTCAACTGATCCATATCAATACCAGTCGGAAGCGTTCCCAAGACGCTGGCTGCATTGCCCCGCTGATACTAATAAGAAAGAAACACTCTTCTATCCTATTATATACATACTTATTAATTTAATAGGTAGGTAATACAAAGTAGTACTTCTACCTCCATGTTACTATCACAAGCCTAAGGGTGCGTTCCGCGGAACAGACCAATCAGGAAGCAGCGAGATGACGAGATGTTTAAATTATGTGATTCGTCGATTCTAATGCACCTATCAGTAGTAGGTACCTACCTACCTACTACTTTTTCTCGTTGAATTTATAGGTGATGTTTGAAAAATAGGCCATGGCAACGGCTCCAATTTAGCCCGTGGCTGTCGTAATAAGATAATAGGAACCTACAAAAGGAAGAGCAGCAGCTGCCTTCTGTGTATTTTTAACAGCTCTACTGCGATCACCAATCCACCTGCCAAGTGGTGATTATGGCAAAACTCTAAAAGGAGGGCATTTGATTATGATAAGTTAGTAGGTATTGTTTATTAACTACTATAAGTACACAAACTATGTTTGTAAACAAACCGCCCAAACTTAGCCTAAACTTCACTCTGTTGCCGCGTCTTTTTATACGAAATTTACATTATTTGTAGATTTGAGATCCTTCCTATAAATACATAATGCTTACAATTAGGTATATCTGAAATTCGACGCCAAGCAAGTGAATTTTAGTTTTTTGTGTCGTGGTTTACAAACATACCATCACATCACATCGAGTTTGGCTAATGTATAGGTATAGTATCATACTCACGTCCTTTATTCCCAGCTTCCATAAACGCGATCTTATCAAAAACATCATTAACATCACCTACAGTCATCTTGCTTTCTGTCTGACTCATCCGACTTTTAAGCACAAAGTAGGCGACACTCGCAAAGTCTCCTTCTATAGAAGTGCCAGCAGATCTAAACATCCGCAGTTTTCTCCCATCGTTTGAATCATTTTTTATAGAAAGAACTTTCACGAGCAAAGCTCCCAGTTTAGATTCCTTTAGGTTATACGCCCCCCGTTCTCTGTCCAGGCTTGGTACTAATAGCCTGAGGATGGGAAAGAAACTGGAGTTCTGAAAAGTTTATACCAGATCAGATTTTGTACTAATTTCAATCCATACCTACCTAACTTCAACGACTGAATTTAAGAAGATACCTTTATAGATTGTGTCGTGGATCATAGGCTCCTTTTTAATAACCGACTTCAAAAAAAGGAGGAGATTCTTTGTTCGGCTGTACCTACGTATTTTTTTAATGTATTATATTCGTCGATTTCTCTGTCAATTAAGGACCGATTTTGAAAATTATTTCGCTATTGTTTAGATAATGATAAAGAGGTGGTCCCATAAAATTCCAGAGGGATTAGTATTTGTCCCGCAAAACTTAAAACCAGTGTAAAGTTAAAATTTATCAAATTTTAAAAGAAAGTGTGAAGTATCGAGAAGCTACAAGGCGTAGGTATATAATACATAATTTTGTATGTACTTAGTGTACTCATTGTTATTTAATTATATTACCTATGTGGCGCAGGGGGCGAATTACGCCTGCGACGCACGGGGTTGCGGGTTCGATTACCAGGTCGCGACAGATGTTTGTAGGTACGATCTGCAGATATTTGTTCCATATAATAATAATTATGTATCTATGTATATCAGTTATCTGGTACCCATGACACAATATCTGCTTCTTTTGGAGCTAGATGATGATGTGTGGACTGTCCAGCATTATGTATTTATTAGGTATTTATTAGTTACGGAATAAAACTGTACCTTATCTTCTTGAATATTTGCTGCAATCAATTTAAAATCAATTATGAACTTGTTCAAAACTTTTTGCTTTTCTGGTTTTTGTTTTTTCTTGACAATTTGATCTAGAACCAAGCAAAGATCTCCAAATGGAACTGAATTCGCGGGGACAACTTGGCTCGACATTATTATCTTCTGTAGGAACCAGCCTGATTATTGTAGGTCGTAATAGTAGTATTGTTGGTAGTCTAAAACAATGAAAATAAAAACAATCAGTATAGATAATTTAACAGTTAATTTATTTACAGAGTAAGAAAAAAATACTAATCTATAACAAGGTGTTTTAACAAATATTTTCTTGCTATTTGAGGAGAGTTGTCCTTAAACATAATGTACAAATTATAAGCAGTTTCTCTTGTTAGGTCAATTTTGCCATGTTTTTCACAATGGGTGATACCATTGCAGGCTAACGCTTTTTCGAAATATTCTACTGCCAGATTATTAATGCTTAGCATTTGATATGCTCTCCCCATATTGTAGTAGGACTCCTGGTCGCATTTTCTAAGGCTCTGGTATCTCAACAAGTAGGAAACTCCTTGGAGAACTAGATTGTGGTGTTTATCCACAGTCCTTTGGGATGCCATCACCAATATTGTGATTGCTACCAGCAGTGCCGTCATTGGTTCCTGGATCTCATTGTGATACTCCAAAAAATACTTCAGCGCAACAAGATATCTCCCAGAGTTTAGAAAGTTCTTTCCCAGAAACAAACATTTCATTTTGTTATAACCATCCTTTTGGAACAATCTTGATAAAAATTTACAATGTGTATTCTCATCTAAGTTGTTCATGGTTAGGTTTAGTAAATTCCATGCAACAGGAGTCTGTAGTTTTGTTGCAAAATCCTTTATGAATCTAAAGGCTTTTATGTGATCATTGTTGAGTATGGAAGCCTGGAGACAGTAGAATTCCAATTGGGTTCTATGTGCTGCCAAGTTTTTAGAGGCTATAGCACCAAATGTTAATCTCTGCAAAACCACATACTTCTTGAGCTCAAATGCTACTTGTAACAAGTCTTTGAAAAACTCCCATTCTTGCTCAGGTGTCAAAGCAAATCCTTCTTCATCATCAAACTGAATGTCATCCTCGTTGTTAGGATTCTCCCCTCGCAATGTGCGAAAAGACTGAATGTGGTCACTTGCCCCTCTCACTCTGAAGGCAAGCATTAGTTCTTCACTGTGCCTGAACCTTACAAATGTTTTGGACAATAAGGCTTCACCAACTTCTAGGTATTTTGCAAGTTTATTATACTTTTTGAGGGTGACACAATGTTCATAGAGAAGGCTGGCGCTCACAACAAAGTGATAATCCTGCTGAAGCATTTCTAGAGCTGCATCAATCTCGCCGTTTTTCTCAAGAATTTCAAAAAGTTTTCTTCTTGCATCTGCATGTTGTGGAGCATATTCCAGAACTTTGTAGAATGAGTTCACAGATTCTTCAATACTGCCCATGTTATTGAGACACTGGGCATGCTTCAGCCAGACAGCACCAAGGTTGTAGTTATCGTGTTTGACCAATGGGTCCAGTAGCTGGAAGGCCAGCTCATGGTGTCCCTGGGATGTGAGCACTTCCTCAATATCCATGTACAAATCCCCAGCTGCTGCCACATTGTATTTACCTATAAAATCCTGCATAAGAGAAGCAAAGAGATCCATCGCTCCTAAGTATATAAAACAAATCAACAGTTTACACCTAAGATCAATAGGTAAATTGTTTGGTATTGAGCAATTTAGATAGTTTGTTTGCTCTTCTATCTGATCATTGGTGTTTTTAACTGTCAATATCTCTGCCTCAATATCAACTCCTGCATTTGCCACAAATATCTGTAGGCATGTCTGATATTGCTTCTGTGCAATGAGGACTTCTAAGAAAATGTTTAAATCTTCTGGAGCAAAATGCCTAGAACATTTCTCATAAGCTATACTTAGGACCTCACATGCTCTTTCCATTTCATCATTATTGTGATACAAAGTCGCAGCCATCTTTGCATACTTTAATATAGTCTCTGATTCAATAGCAGGCATTGATGTTACAATTCTATGGTAACATTTTACCCTTGATATAGTCAGAGACGTTATGGGATATGATATTTCTTCCAGTTTGTCAATAAAGTTAATCCTAATCAAATGCAGTTCTAGATTATGTGGTTGTGCTCTAATGGCTCTTGTGTAACATATCATTTCTTGCCTGAAATCGGCCTGTTCCTTACACATGGCAGCAAGTCTAAGCCACTCACTGGCATCTGTGGCCTTCAAGTGAGCAGCTAATAAAGAAAATTGTAAATGTTTTTCTTTATCATATTCATATATTTGTGCTAATGTTTGATAAGGTTCAGACGCTGTTGGCAATTGTTTGATAATTTCATGGCACATTCTTTCAGCAGTTTTTGTGTCTCCTCTAGCAAAACGCAAGTTGGACTCGCCCATGAGTCCGATAAGAGCTGGGGAAAGTTTTGTTAGCCGGCGAGTACGTTTTATGATAGGTTTTTCAACAGATGGCAGTGGTTCCTCTTCATTTTGCCTTACGTTTTCTGTGTCTTCCTCGTCGTCATTTTCGTACCATTCACTGGAATACTCAGCGAAAGACATTTCCCCGCTCAAGTACTTATTTGTAAGCTCCTTATCAATATCCATCGCCCTAGTTTCAGCAGCTGAACTCGAAGACGGATAATCCATGATGGAACTATGAATTCAGATCTGATCCGGAAAATAAGGTAGGATGGAGTTTAAAATAATTTACAATACCTATACGACTGAGTGACTGAACTTGGATTTTGGACGTTTAAGTGCACTAAAAAACCAATCTAGCAATTTTGTGAAGTTTTCCACTTTCCACACACGAAAAACACCGCCCGATTGCACCGTGCTTGCACAAAATGAAATTGAAATGAAAACACTAAAAAATGTTACCATACTAGCTATCTGTGTAGGTACGGTTTTTTCGGTACTCGGGGACTCTAAAAACTCCTTATCTATAAACTACTAGCTGCAGCCCGCGGCTTCGCACGCTATTTTCCGGAATAAAAGGTAGGTAATAAAAGGTGTCCGGCCCCGGGATACTATCTACCTCGCTGCCAAATTTCACCGAGATCCGTTCAGCCGTTGTTGAGTTATAAATAGTGTAACTAACACGACTTTCTTTTATATAGGTATATAGATAGAAGATATAGATGGAAACAAAGGCCACCAGAAATTTTACGAATATTATTTTTTTATGGTAGGCACAGGGATGTTGACAATTTACTAACACTGCGTGAACGGCAGGTGCTGTCCTTGGAACTCAAGAGGCGCAAATTTTGTAATATACCTAATATAATATTGCAGGTCTCGCTCGACAGAGCCCATGCATTTGCTCCTCTTAGAGTCGAAACCCTATCCGTGGGGTACAATACCGAGGCTCTCCGGGTTTACAAAAATATAATTATATAAGTGTCTGGAGCGGGGCAATGCAGCCACCGTCTTGGGGTCGCTTCTGACTGGTATTGTTATGGACCTGTTGAGTTACCTGTAGATTGTTTGCAACCACTTAATTATCATTACTAGCGTAGGGAACCGACATCCTGAACCAAATGTTTGCGCCATGAGTTGTTGCCGATCGGCAACAACTCATTTAGTCACTCGCATACGCCTATCGCGACCGCATGCGACTTAACAAAAAATAAAATATGCCGTCTTGCCTGTTAAAATCCTGTAAAAATCAATCAAATGCAAAGAAAAAGATAGTGGGGTGACTTATCATCGGTAAGTAAACAGAACATCAACTAAAACCAACCAAAATTACTTTTTATAGGTACATTTTCTCTATGGAACCTGACGTTTAATTTGAAAATAGTTAATAGATTTTACAAAGTGAACCGTAAAGAGAGAACCGCAGGCATGTAGGCTACTTGTTGTATACAATACCAATTTATTTAAAAACTAATGATTTTTATCGCATAACAATTCATTTTAATTTATTATTCTGTTTACTATTTTTTACTAATCCGTTTTGAAATAGTAATACCTACTACTACTACTACTACTACTACAAAAACCTTGTGAAGTGTCTCTTCTGCGGTGTAAAATCTTCTAGTCAGTCTATCCACGAAGCATTCGCGAGAATTTCTTCGAAATTTACATTTGAGTTTTAGTTTTAGTAATTTTATGAATTCTACAGAACATTCTGTCGGCACCGGGAAGGTTATTGAATAGAGCTGGAAACCTTGTTGGCATGACACTGACATAAACAAACTTGATAGTTAGGGAGGTACCTAGGTACTTGTCAAATCAAAACGTTCCTTCCATCCTATTCTAACTCTATGGTTCCAAACTTTCATAGCCTCTATGGTCGAAAGCAAGGACTTTTCGGAGTGCTATTTACGGCTGAGCAGAGTTTTTCGGACAGGACATACAGTAGGCCAAGCACGGGGATTGTTCTTTAGTGTAGAATAAACACATGACATCGCATCGTCATACAATGCGTACATTATTGAAGTTGAAGGAATGCATTTCAAATAATTTACGCATATGATAACAAAGTGACGTAGTTTTTCTATAATCTACCCTAAATAACAATCTCCGTGCAGACAGAAGGCATCTCGCCACTAAACCACTCGATAAAATAAGGCAAGAACTGTCAAATGTGACACTTCTTCTATAGAAAAACTGACAAATTTGACAGTTCTTTTGATATGTAACGATTGCTTTTTATTGGCGAGAATTGAGGACTCAAACCCAACTTCAGGCATGTTAGGGTTGACAAATAGATTCAGTTAATATCGGATTGTATTCTCTTTGTTTATTTATTTTTCTTTCGTTTTCTGGTTGTGAACTTGAACTAATTTTGATTTTCTGAACTAAACTATTTAGTGCTGCATATTTCGTCAGACATATTAATTTAGGTCACTAATCACGAAGAATATGAAGATACGATTTACGTAAATTTGAGTTGAAAATGTAATTTCAGAGTCGTCGCCACAAAATCTGTATTTACACGGAACTAGTGTTTCAGAAGTCTTGTAAGTACACAAAATAATTCTCCTTACAAAATAAGCAATTCGCTGCGCATAAACTTATTATTTTCTCAACCATAAAAATGCAACCTTCCTTTTATGGTCACTGACTAAGCATAAATTGAACAACAGCTGTGGTGCACGGGGGACCAGGCCAGGTGTTACTAACAGCTGTGGAGCTGCTGTTGTTTTTCTATGTAGAATATGCTTTCTAATATTCATTGTCTCAAGACTGCTTTTGCTTCTTCACTTCTTTGCCACTCTAGTTGTAGAATGTAAAATAAGTAGCACTTTATTTCCAGCTTAGTGTTACTTAATTAGTTTTAGAAAGTTTTCTAAATACCCCATAAGTGATATCAAGATAAATGTAGTTGATTCTATTTATTTTGTACATAAATCATCTTGTTTTTTGTCGTGTAGGTAGTGAATTTATGTCTCTTTTACAGATAAATTGAAGAGTGTCCAGTATGAGTGATGAAAATATATGTGACTCAGTAGAACAGCTAGCTGTTACTGAAAATGAACAGAATCTTGAGAATGAAAATCAGTTAAATTTGTTGGATATGCCAGTGGAGGTAAGAGCATACCTCTATTAAATTTCTCAACATAAGGTGCAATGGTAATTAAGTATTTTTTAATTTTTGTGTGTCCTCTATTAGTAAGAAATAATAGCAAATGTAACACAGCATTTTAGCTTACAAAATCTACTAGCGGCCATACAAAAATGTAAGTGAGCAACTCATACATTGACAGTCTAGCTAAAGGCCTCATGATACAGGGGCACTTAGCAAGGGACATGTTCATAAACAAAAAGATTCTTTTCAAAATAATAGACTGCTTAATGTTTCATTTATTTTCAGATAATCCTCAAAATATTCTCGTACATAGATGCATACTTTCTAAAAAACACTATGAGTAAAGTATGCCAAAGATTAGAAGACATTTTAGCAGATGATAACATATGGAAATATTGGGTTCATAGTAGAATTAGAGGATGCTTCCCACCAATACAAAGCTTAAAGATTTGGGATGAGGAACCCCTTAACTGGGTAGATATATGTGCTGATATGGACTTTGAGAAAAATAAGTGGACTAATTCTGCACAGGATTTAAAACATATTGTTATCAAAGAGATGCATTATGCATCTGTGGATGCAGTGCTGCTCGTAAATGTGAGTCAAACTGAGGAGATTCTTATTATTAAGTTTCTTTTAATTATTGCTCTTAATTGATTTAATTTCTTACTTTTACAGAAAGGTGAACTATGTATATCAGGTGGCAGGGACCGAACTATGGCAATTTTAAATGTCTCTGATCTTGTGGCTTCTGAGAATGGCTCAGAGGCACTGTGCGCCAACACCAACATGCGTCAGATTAGAGAGGATGCTCACGCCGGATGGGTATGGGATTTGTCACCTGACTGTCCTGATTCAGCATCTATAATCTACTCTGCTTCCTGGGATAACAGTGTTAGAGCCTGGGATTTGGGTACATTTGAATGCATAAAGAAGTTCTGGTAAGCCTTGTATTTTAAAACCCATTACTGCACATTGCAGACTAAATTTATATCTTTGAAAATGTGTTTGAAATCTGTCCTCAGGTGCAAAACGTCAGTTCTTTCTGTTATTGGTTTTGGACAGGAAGTAATTGCTGGTCTGTACTCCAAAAAAGTATTACTCTTTGATCTCCGATCTGACACACACACCAGCTCCTACAAACCACACAGAGGCCCTATACTAAATTTACATAGATACAAAAATTATGTGGCCTCTGTAAGTGATGATAAGACCCTGGCTATATGGGACAGAGTTGCAGGAAAAATTATTAAGAGAGATATAAAAATGCCTATTGGTAAGGCTTACCCATCATGCATCAGTTGGAGCCCGACAGCATTATACGTGGGCGATTCTAGAGGATGTCTCCATTTGTTTCACCCAGAGAACTTCAAATATTTAAAGACACATGAAATCTGGGAGCAGCCGCCGATAATAAAACCTTCTAATAAAGTAGTTGGATGCCTTCAAAGTGAGGGGACACTGATTGCATGTACAAACCGATCTGAGATCAAATTTATGTACAATTGCTATCCACCTGAAGAATACTCTTCAGTAGCAAGCAATACTGTTGACATCACTAAGGTGAATATTTGATTTTTTTTATGGTTCTGCTCGCGGCTTCGTTCACGAACTAACTGGGTAAAATATAGCACTCAGGGATAATGTGGCTTTCTGTTTGTAAAGGAATCTTCAAAATCGGACCAGTAGTCAGAGATTGTTCCTACTGACTCACTCATACATAAATACAAACAATTTGACCTATAAAAAGATTTCACTCATAAACAGACTTACAAAAAGCCAGCCTAGTAAACTTTTTGTAAGCAAATCTCAGCAATTTGTTACATTTTCAAGGAACAGCAAAAAAATTATGAATGTTACTATATTATTTATTTTTTCCATTGTTACAGGCTTGCTATCAAAACGGAGTGTTGTGTGTTGGTACATGTGATTCTGCTATCGAGTTCTGGGTGCCCAACCCCACATCTTAGAACTGGTGTTAAGATTCCGAGAAACTCCCAGTGATTCTGCCGTTTCTTCATAATTTTATCCTAACTTTTCGTCGGAGAAACAAATATCTACTTTAACCTTAAGGTTTAGCTTGGCAAAAAATCATCTATAGGTATTCGTGTATAAAAAACTTGCATAAAACAAATTAATGATCATCAATTATCATGCATTACACTGTCGTTATTCTTTTAGAATGATAAAAAACTGTATTTGTTATTCTCACAAAATATTATTATCTCCAATTTTTAGTTCCTCGAGGTTCGATGGTGAGGTTTATGTTATTAATATTATATAGCTGTAGTCATAAGAGCGAGTAAACATTAGGCGTTTTCTAACACGCGCGCTTAAGTATGGCGCGTTTTAAAAACCATCTTGTCTGATACATCCGTACAATACGCTTCAAGCGCGTGTTTGAATAACCAGAAAGGTGCATCTGGATGTGTATGGATGTATCAGACTTTACGACGGTTTTTAAAACGCGCGTTACTGAAGTGCGCACTTCAAAACTCCTAATGTGTAAGTTCTCTCTCACTCTAGTAATGCACCTATTTGCCGACTAACATGTAAATAATCTGCATACACATGTTACTGTTTGTCGCTAATTTTCTGTGATATATCTAAGTGCCTAATACCAATGAAGTAACAATCTATGTATGTATTGGTTTTCACATAATATTTTGTATTAGATCAGTCAGCCAGCATGTTGTAGCATTTTTTTGAAAATAGAAAGAACCGTACGCTAACATCAAGGAGCACTCATAAACCCTGATATAGCAATACCCGTAGGTATGCATAAAATTACAATAAATTATATGATATTATGTAGAGATAAACCATTCTAAAAATGCACGCCCCTCCACCGCGGTTACACTTACATGCAAAAAAGGTTTATAGACACAATTTACATAAATTGGTCTTTGTCATTGGTTGTTCATTCACCGGCTCAAGCGGTACCACTAAGAAAGAACGGCTGGATCTGTCGGCCAACTAGTGCATAAATGAGCCTAACGCGCGACAGAGCGCACGTGTCGTCCAAACAAAGAGCGCGCTCCCCGCCATACAACGCCTACACTGGACTGATCGCACAATCAGTTGACCACAAGTATAGTGATATATGAATAAGTATTTCCTCTCACACGTTGAAATTATCACGTTTTGTGGAGGGGCGTGCATTTTTAGAATGGTTTATCTCTACCTAGGTATTTAATTTGACGTCCGCCGTGGTCGAAATTGTCCTCCTATTTCGACTACGGTGGCTGCTATTCTCAACTCAGACTTTTTTTATCTAAATAAGATAAGTAACAACCAGGTAACTAAATAGCTACTAGGGTGGCTGAGTTGAGTGAGTTGTTTTGCGGCAGAGCGTGTTTCACTTTGTGGACCACTACATACATATGTAGGTACCATATCTATTTATGTTGGTCTCAAAGTGTGAATAAAACTTTCGTTTTAATGTACCCTCTACAGCGGCTACTGACTAATAGTTTACTTAACGATCTAACGCCGACAGCTTTAAAATGTTATAAATGTTTTTACATTATGTATGAGTCAAGACATGTAATTTTAATATTTAAAGCAATAACGATGTCTCCTGTTTAAAACCTTATAATTTATATACAGTAAATACAAAACCTAATAAATGAATTTTATTTGTATTATGGAAAAGTTCATGGTTTGTCTGGTAGATAGGCAATAGTTACCATAATATGTGGCGAACTTAACAGGTTTAGGCCTAGGTACAAAACTCGAGTTACATAAAATTAAACATTACCTAATTATTTGGTTTCTCTAGTGTAAAAACACGATTGAGAACAAAACAAGATCCATCAAGTGCGAGTGAACTCGCGCGCAGAGGGTTTCGAACGTTTGTCAATTAAACAAAGTACCTTTATTGTACCATAGGTACCGGTTAGAAGCTATTTAATGAATACATAAAAATAGTAGGTACCTACCTACATTTCACTGGATTCATTTCAGATGGATCGCTCTGCAATCTTCGGAGATAGGGGGGAATAGTAAATTTTTGGACTATTTTAAAAAGTGTGAACCCTACAATAATTTCAAAAAATATTTGAAATGTACACATACCTTTCATTTGATAGATATCGCACTTAACCTTGTAGGTCAATTTCGACATCACAATTTGTACCTACCTACTGAAAACTTTCATTTTAATTTTTTTTTTCTTTATGTCTATACATGCGTACGAAATGTATAATTAATATAAATTTCAAGTGAATAGTTGCGGTAGTTGGACCGACAGAGCGAGACCAGAAGGTTTTCGAAACCCTAAAAATCATGAAAGTGCACCATTTCACACATAAATTTGGTCGAGATCGCAGGAACCCTGCGGACTTTTGAAAGCGCTTGCGCATTTTCAAAAAGGTATGCTCTGTCCCGCTCCTATGAACACGAAATCATATTCCAAAAATGGCGCGCAAGCTGCCCTTCCTACAAATTAGGTTTTCTGGTCTTTGATCTTTCTGGGCCTAAAAATGAATTTATTTTAGATTTTAACATTAACGTAATAAAGTTCAGTTCAGCTTGTACTTCTCCGTCAGAGCGCTAAATGGCTAACAGAGGTCTTTCTGCGTTGAATTAGAGGGCATCTCTTTCTACACACAATAAGCAAACACGATGCGTGAAGTGTAGAAAGAGATGCTTCCTATCTCGACGCAGAAAGACAGTTGTTTTGTTAGCGCTCTGGAGAGGTAATATAAGCTGATGTGAACTGTTTTACGTTGCAGCTAGAATCAACTGTATTTTTACCAGACCCAGAAAGACCAATGTAGACAGACCATAAGAGCTAGTTCTTAAGAGGAAGCAATGCGCGCCATTTTGTGAAAAGGATAGGACTAGGATTTCGCGTTCATAGGAGCAAACAAAGCATACGGTTTTGGAACGGCAGCGTAAGCGCAAAAATCAAATTATTGTTATTTACAATAAAACTACGCAACTCATGAAGAAACTGGTTCAAGGAACCAAATGATTAGTAATTAATAACCTACGAATCAAAATACGTCATTTCAATATCGTATTTTTTTCACATACCTAGGTACTTCTTTTAATTTTCAACTTTCAAGGAACCAAAGAAAACATTTTGAATTTTATTAAATTCGAATTTTTACCACGGGGATCCCGTGAGTACTGATATCTAGGCCTAGCTTGACAACCAAACCGTTAGGTTCGTTCGCCCCTTGGTAGACGTTTTGAAGAGCGCGCTTTCGTAACGCACGTTTTAAAACCATGATGGTAGTCTGATAAATTGATACACATCTAAAGCTTTGATCTCCTAATCACCAAGCAGTACGCTGCGTACTGCCCTATAAGGCTGATTTACATTTCAATAAGTACAGTAGCGAGTTGAGAAATCAGTCAGTTAATTAATAAATAGTAACTAGGAAGTAGCGTCCAAACGGGGTTGAGTCCTATTGGACTCAACCCCGTTTGGACGCTACTACGGCAACCTATGACAATAGTCATAGGTTGCCGTAGAAGAAATCACTAGTCTACGCGACTGCGTTAACGGTTGTTTTACTCAACTCCTCCGAAACAGTTCTTTTTGTTTTAATCCAGAAAATAGACGTTAAATTGCATAACACCAATTTATGTGCTATACCAATGTGCTATAATACGGAAGTTTCCGATATGCAGCGACAAGATGTTGGAATAACATCCCCCCGCCAATCAGAAGCAGTAATAGCATATATGGATTTAAAACTAAATTAAAGCGGTTTCTAATTCAGGAACAAAGAAAGTGGGACGGCATCAATAACAATGATGCTTCGATAATTGTCTTAGCTTATCTGTCGTATCTCTTTTTGATATAGAGAAAAAATACATTACGTTAATATGTTACGAAAGTTTCAGAAATGGCGTTTTTGTTCATTTTCTAGTTCTAATTTGATTTTATTATTTGATTGTAAGTTTTTATGTTAATAAAGGCCGTTCAGTTGGTAGGCAAATAGTTAAGTACCTATTCAAATGTATTTTATAATATATATTTTGTTGTAGTTGTCCATTACTTTAGATAAGCTACATGGTAGGCATGTGTGCATAGATCCAGATAATATTGCTAATATAAAAAGTTATATAAAACCCTTACTTCATTCACTTTATGCTAAACATACATAGAGCAGTGTACGTAGAGTTTTGTCGTTAGTGATGTAATTTACCTCACGAGGGTCAATTTAATACCAGGGCTGAGTAGGTAATTTTTTTTTGATTTATCTACTCAGCAACATGCTGAGTTGATTCCTTTTTGACTCGACACTCGGTGGTTTGCCAAGAAGGGTGCGGAACTTATTATGTAGGTACCTACTGATAATCTATGTAGGTACCTTAATGTCATACTGATTTTGTACCTAGTTTAGTTTTTTTTCCATACATATTTAATAACTGTAATGTGTCGTGTCGTGTCAAATAAATCTTTTTCATTTCATTTCATACGTATATTAAGAGAAATACTGTCTATACCTACTTGTACAAAATATTGAAAATATTTATATAATATTTTAGTGCATCTCTAGCTAGTTTATTGCGGTAACTATCGCATTTTGAATTAAACAAACACTCATGTTTGAGGTATTCTTGTACAAATGCAAAGGTGTTATTATCAGACTACTTAATTTTTACACTAAAAGCACGAATACGGGGCCGCTGCGCTGTGTGCAAACTTATGGATTATAGGCTCTAAACTCGCCCGTCTACATGCCGGCCAGTTCAGTTGGCGGGGTGTGGGAGACGCGAGAGAGAAGCTACTTCGCACTTGGACTAGCCGGAAAATAGGATCTCTATTATATTCAACTTAACTTTATCAGCAGCTTGATACTTAACTCGCTTTTGCCGTTCAAACGACATTATCAGCTTAACTCGCCGAAGACGCAAGTTAACTCGCTACTGCGCAGACTACGACGGAACAATCTCTGAAAAAAACATTGCTCATTCTACTTTATCTTCGGCACGACGACGCCACGACGACGCGACGACGACGACGTGACGTGACGGGCGGCGCGGCATGGCAGCGCCTTTCCACTCAACCTATAGCCGAGCCAACAATAACATGTTACGTGGCGTGTAGTATTAGGTTTTTTAGGGGTTTTCCTTTTTTATTGGATTAGTTAAAGGGCAACACTAGTCTAGCTGTCAGTCATCAGCCCGCGTTGCCAGAAGGTTACTTTTGTAACCTTTTATGTGATTTTCAGCTCAGCAAGGTTACTTCTAGGTTACACGACTCAAAAGGTTACTTTTAGGTGATTTTCCAGAATAAAAATTCATGAAACGGACCAGGTACCTAATGAAATATTTTCTACGCAACTGCAAAACTAAGACGAAATGGACCTTAAGCGAAATATTACTTTACAACTGGTGTTTCTCTTTTGCACTAATGAAGACCTCCGCCCCGGGTACCAAGCTCTTAGCGGTGACAATGATCACTCACACGCACTAACCAGACCATAAAATTGATCGCCATTGATTCTTTAGGGGCTAGTCTGTTGTCCTTTGTTGTTAATCGTTTAAAAAGCTTATAGCTTTTTTAACGATTACAATTATTATTCGTCTCAGCTCATTCTCTAAGGTTCCTTGCCTTGCTAAGCATGCCTTACCAATTTCAAAAAAGGCTGCGGCTCACTCCACTCCTTGATATTTATTTTGTATTAGTTTCTTAACAATTTTTTCAGCCGTCTTAAACTTTCAAAAATGTTTAGTGCTCACTGTTGTTATTCATACTCTTTCTAACTAGTTTGTGAACACCCAGAAAAATAACAAAAATTTAGGCGCCTCACTCCACTCGCCGTGATGTCTTTTACAATTTATTTTATTGTATTTCTAACTTTTTGTTATTTGCCGAAAAACATCCCAAAAATGCTGCGGCTATCGCCACTCGTCCTCGTTTTAGCTTCTTTGACTTTAAATCTTTTAAATTCATCAATCATGGTTATTAACACTATGTCATTTACAACGGGATATTTACCATGATTTGAGTTTTGAGTTTTCCAATATTGCAGCACAGTTTCATGCGCCATGATCATGGAACAACTGGAAGCACTGCGAGTGAGTTTTATTGGCAGACATACCGATCTAACTTCATTTTTGGTCTTTTACTACGAACATTACCACTACCACTGGTTTTTTATTATCGAACACAACTCGATGAGGGTAGATCGGTATGTCTGCCAATGAAACTGTGCCGAAATATTGGAAAACTCAATATTTAAATCATGGTTAAATATCCCGCTGTAAATAACTTTCTTTGACTTTGGTGCTAAACTGACTCGACCAATTTCCAAAATTACCGCGGCGCGCTCTGCACGCCATACATAGCCTTTTCTCTGCCACCACAGTCTTTAAAATCGGGGCTCGCTTTCGTTTTTATGACTTTGGAACTCCAGCTTACTTTCCCCAAAAATATAAAAATCTAAAATATCGAGGCTTGCTTTGCTCGCTGTTACTTACACTTGCAATTGTTAGGAATTGAGGGTCGGGATTGTCAACCCCCAAGACGTTTTTGTATGTATTGTTTCGGTTTTTGGGTTCTTGGCAGAAAACCGCCCCGGGTAGCAACCCACGATACGGAGCGGCCTAGCGTGGTTTGCTACCCGGGGTGGTTACCCGCGCCGCAACTGACTTCCATTTCGAAAAAGAAAATTAAGTAAGGTTACTTTTTACGCTAGGTTTCTTTTCATCATGGGTTGGTTACTTTTGACTCGACCGATTCGGCTGGCAGCACTGAAACAATGGCTGACTGAAATGAATTTTGTTGACGAGCTGTCAATTTCGTGAAATGAAATTATAATTTTGTCATGACCACTCAGTACCCTAATTTTGTGAAATTGCGTGCGTGATTTTGTAATGGATAGAGTTCAATAATATTTGGTGTTATTTCAAGAATCATCATGAACGGGCTAAGTTTCAGTGAACTGTGTTGCTTGTTTTGTTGTCCGCCATGCCCAGGCAAAATCGCAGCGAAGCTAGCCTTTCTACCTCCAGAACCAACGTATTCTTTCACACCAGATGAAACAGGAGCAAAATTTTCAATGACTCTGACTGAGCGTGCCGAGTGGCAGTATTCAGAACGAGAGAAAGAGAACATCGAAGGCTTCTACTCGAGAACGACAAGAGGCAACAGAATCGCTTGTCTCTTTGTTCGCTGCAGTCCAAATGCTCGCTTTACGATACTGTTCTCACATGGAAACGCAGTCGATCTCGGACAGATGAGTAGTTTTTACTTAGGGCTAGGAACTAGGATAAACTGTAATATATTCAGCTATGATTACTCTGGATATGGAGTGAGTGGCGGTAAGCCTTCCGAGAAGAACCTGTATGCTGACATAGATGCGGCGTGGCAGGCGCTCCGCACTCGCTATGGCATTAGTCCAGAGAACATTATACTGTACGGACAGAGCATTGGGACCGTGCCTACTGTGGACCTAGCAGCCCGATATGAAGTGGGAGCGGTAGTGCTTCATTCTCCACTAATGTCAGGGATGCGGGTTGCTTTCCCCAATACAAAAAGAACCTGGTTCTTTGATGCGTTCCCCAGGTAATTCATAAACTGCTTTATTGTTATGTGATTCAATCAAGAAGGCATTCAGTGACTCATGATCCTTATTCATTATTTTGATCACACAACACACAGGAATAAAACTGTTATCTATAAACCTTTGGCTTTATGTCTAAACATCAGTAAAGTCTGCTTTAGATGACATTCTAGAGGTGACTCATTAGTCAAAGTTGTTTTTATTCCTTATCATCTATTATTATTTATCATTATCACTTTGTTAAATCTAAGCCCACAAATGATCAATGTATAACATTTTTACTATTAAATATTAATTATTTATGATTCTAATACAAATATATGCATTAAAATGTATTAGTTGTTGACTATTGACAAAGTGGTTGTGGTTGTCATAATGTATTTACCCAAAATTTAAACTGACTTAACTTCACTGGTCATTATCTAACTCATTGTTTGAAGACCCAGATAGTAATTAGGCCTTGGCTTACCAGTATTTCATGTTCATTCGACAGATACATTCTTATGTCATTAACTGGAACACCTACCATATCAAGTATCACAATTTAATGGAAAGTTAGCTTACATTGAATATGCATTGAGTAAGTATGTAATCAAGTTTTGCTTATTCATGTTTTCGGTCTATAGGCTGACTGACTGATTAGGTCTATAGGTATGCCTACAGACTTTGAAATTGTAATTTTCTTTGGCTCATCAATATGTCAGTAAGTTTTTGTTACAAACAAGGCAGAAAAAGAATGATTATCTATTTGTAATATGTAATATTTTGAGATAATGAATTGTAAAAAAACCTGTACCTTAATTCCATTCAAGGCTCGACCCTGAGATTACTTAAATCCATACAACCACAGCATATTTATCTTATCAAGCCCCATCGAGATTGTGATGACCTTACTTATTAAAAAAAGTGATAATGGTGTTTCTGATTTAATTGTGGAAATCATTCAGAATATTCTGTCTGGCTACTAAGTAGTAAAATTTTATCTCAGCAAGCAATGTCTAGTTATAAAAAATAAACCGCCAAGTGCGAGTCCACACACACACATAGGGTTCCTAAAAAGCAATTTTTCATCACACTACTTATTATCAAAGTGAAAGTTTGCATGGATGTTTGCTACCTATTCACATACAACAACTACTACTACTTACTTTTACTTGAGGAGTGAAATTTTGCATAGTAGTATTCCAGGTCTAGAACCTCATTTCTAGATCTGGAATAACAACTATGCTACTTTTTTCCTGTAAAACGATTCCAAAGACGTTGGCAGAAGCTAGGTTTAAATCATATTTCATCTTTGTTATTTAATTCTTTTTATGGTTCTGTTCACGAAGTGTGAAAACGGAACTCTATTACTTAGCCTCCGCTGTCCATCCGTCCGTCTGTCACAGGGCTTTATCTCATGAACCGTAAGAGGTAAACAGTTGAAATTTTCAAAGAATGTGTATTATGTAAATAAAAATCAAATAAATATCAAATTAAAGGAGGCTACCATACAAAAAACGTGATTTTTTGGGCATTTTTGCTCTTCGTTTGTCAAGGCTGTATCTTATGAAAAAAAAAAGGTAGGTACATAAAACTTTCTTTAAATAAGTACCTAACACCTCTACTGTAAAACAACAAATACTAAAAATATAATAAAGTTGATAATTTATTGGGGTTTCGCAACAAGAGAAAATTTGATGTTCTTTGAAAAACCTGATTTTTACGGTATGGAACCCTTCGTGTGCGAGTCGACTCGCACTTGGCGGTTTATTTACTGTACCTTATTGTCAGTCAGATGTTTACAAATTTTCGTATTTGCTATTTTAGAGAGCCCTAGTGTCTAGTTAAAAACTATTATAATTTACGATTTAAGACATTTTTAACCAGATAACATGTAGGTAATCTTTAAACCAATAAAATTATCTATCTAGCCCTACGAATAAGTAAGATCTAGCCCCAGTCTAAATTTTGTGTTATCTATTCAAACTTAATTAATTTTTCACGTAAACTTCGCCTAATACATCCCAGAGGTCTTCATGACTTGTTTCAATTGACCCTTAACCAAATATTTATTAAGAACGCTATCAATGTTATTTAATTTCTTTTTGTGTTATCTCTAGTTAATAGTCCTAGTAAATAAATAAATATTAATCTATAATAATAATCATCAGATAGTCTTATTATCGCGTGCAAGAGGCCCGCCATACATAATACCAACACAAACTCATTTACAACAACAAATTTAATATTTTCTGCATAGTTAAAGGTATGTTTTATTTTATTTCAGTATCGACAAAATTCCAAAAGTCACCTCACCAGTTCTAGTAATTCATGGAACCGAAGATGAGGTTATAGACTTCTCTCATGGTCTAGCGATATACGAGCGCTGCCCACGAGCCGTTGAACCCTTGTGGGTGGAGGTAAGATAATAATGCAATGTTACTTTTATCAAAGGGAAGTGTTGTTTGTTTTGATCCTTGATAGGTAGCTATGTAATGAGTTTGCAAGTGATGCAAAGACTTCCTTTACTATACATACATATGTAGGACTGTTACCAATAACGGGGTAACAAATTATTAAATGCGCAGCTTAATTCCTTCGCCGCCGACCAGCAGCAGCATTAGCGGGGCGGTGCGTAAAACTGTTCTCTGCGATCCCAAACCCAGATGCCCAGTGTGGGGATTATGGCATTAGCCCCTAGGCCTAATCCCTGGTATGGGCTGGTGTTGTTGTAAATAATGAAATTATTGTTTTTAGAAGTCTGTCAGATCTAAAGAATTGAAACATGTTTCACATTTTCCAGGGTGCTGGCCACAATGACGTGGAACTGTTCAACCAGTACTTGGAGAGACTGAAACGGTTTGTTTCGGTCGAACTGCTCAACTGACAAAGACTGCCGGCCT
This sequence comes from Eupithecia inturbata, assembly GCA_963662085.1. Lineage (NCBI taxonomy): Eukaryota > Metazoa > Arthropoda > Insecta > Lepidoptera > Geometridae > Eupithecia > Eupithecia inturbata. The sequence continues at coordinate 12,678,396 of OY759177.1, read as the reverse complement.
CTGGCCAGATTATTCAAGGTGACTTAATTTTCCTGGTTTCTTGGTTGAGACAAATACTTATTTAAAACAAGGAAGGACATACCTAATATGTAAATACATAAGATAGTTAGTTTTATCTAAGCCAATGGCTTATATAGTCCAGTAATATTTGCCAAAAATAGGATCAACCTCGGAATTCCGAGGCAACCAAGAGGCGCCAAGAGGTTTCCAAGGCGAAGCGCCTTCATTTTGGCGTTTTAAACGTGGTCTCAGAAGTCAAATAAAATATCGTGTTAAATTCGTTTTTCAAGGTCGTGTCATAAATACGGTTTTTCGCCATTATCTAGGTTTCTTTAGCTACAATGATGTTGCCTTCTATTATAAACTTGTAGAACATAAAATTCGCTACAAATATTGTTCCTAACATTTTTTCATGCGCTCAACCGTTTTTGAGATAGACGGCGGAGACCGCGCTGCGATCAGCCATACATATTAATAGCTTATATACATAATCTTCAAAGGAAAAGAATTAAAGGTTTCTAAGAAAGTTTCCTTCCATGCATCTCCTCTGTATCTTTCGGTTTTCCCCATATCGTCATATTCATTTCTTTTTTTTCCTCTGTTCAGATTTTTATTATCAATAGAATGAAATTATCCTTACATGAAACTGAATTAAACACTGATGAACTAGATCAGCATCAATTTTGTTTTAGTAATTCTATTAATTTTAAGGCGCTACTCACGCTTGGCCATAATTTAACTTCCGTTTCCAGCTGGTTGTCTCAGAGTTCCGACGTGAACCCTAATATGACTGAACTATTATTTTATTTAGTTAGAGACTTTAGCTCATTGATCAACTCTGCATTAAACGCCCAGGCCCTATGGTGGGTGATCAGAACAGGCAGGCGTAGAACGTACAGCCTGGCTAAGACATGCCTCCATTTACTGGCTATTAGAGTAGAAATGTTAGTGCCTTGAAATTAAAAATATTGATCAAAAATTCATGGTGAATGAAAACCAACAGTGGGATAATTAGACAATCAGTGTGTAACAATCCTTTTTTGATTCTAGGAGACGACCAAAATCCTGCATCCACCGTGAGCTCCGGCACATCAAGCTCGGTCACGGAAAGACTCCTCTAGCAAGCGGGGGCCGCGCCTAGCCGGGCCGGCCCCTCAAAAAATTCTAAAAACGGCGTCCGGGGCCCCCTCAGGGACAGCGGTAAGGCAGAGCCAAAGAGGACGGTCGCGCACAACGTCAGCATTAGCGTGACGGCCAGCGAGTCTCCCGCGGCGTCGCCCGCCGCGCGCCGCCGTCTGCACCTGCGCTCGCTCAGCGACGTGACGCCGGCTAGCCGTGCAGCGCCCGCCCGCGCGCGCTCTCACTCTGACCGGCCGCGGCCAGAGCCCTCGCCGCCGCGCGCCCGCACCCCTGTGCCTCTGAGCCGCGCTACGCTCGTCTCGCCCGCCGCGCCGCGCCTTGCGCGCTCCGAGCGTTCCTCGCCTGACCCCTCGCCCCGCCGCGACCCGACGCTCGTCGGCGACCCTTGGCGCAAGATGAGCTCGCTGGACGCCGACCCGTGGGTGCGACGAGGAAGGCTGGAGCGACGCGCACGTGTGTGCGACGCGTGCGAGGCGTGCGGCAACGCGCCGTGTTCGTGCGCGCGGCCGGCGGCGCCACAATGCACGTGCTCACCGCGGCCGTCACCGGCGCGCCGCCAGCATTCCGCGGACGAGCCGGCGCCGCGCCGCGCCCCGCGCTCGCTGTGCCTGCCGGTCGTGGTGGTCGCGTCGCCGCCGCCGGTGCCCGCGCCACCGACGCCGCTCGCGGCCGACCCTCTCCTCGAAACCACGTGCTGAACACCCAAGCCGGTGCGTTTTCGATGTACGAGTATTATTAGTGTGATTTTGTATCCGTTTAGCGTGTTAGTTTCGAAATTGTAACTGTATCATATTTGATTGTTCGCGAGGTGTACGTTCCGGTTGCGATAAGAATGTTTATTGTAATTATATTAACCGTTGGCCGGTTGTGCGTAGGAATACCGTATTCGTTTTAGGTATTTTTTCATTGCTAGGATATGTAGGTACTATAATTGCATTAGGGTTGCGTTATCCGGCTGTCGAGCGTCGATAGTCCTATAATTTGTTACACTCTCATGCTCCGAAAGACGCACAAGCAAATGTGGGTAAAAGACTAAATTCTAGTTAAATGCATTTCAAAATCTACGTTGCTAAATTTTTCCTTTTATTGGACCAATGGAATTTACTTAATTTTTATAACAGACCCTAACAAAGTGGATGTTTTTTATCCTAATAAAAAATTACCGTTAAGGCATACTACGTTAATATTAAATTGTAAATGCATCTATGTAATACCAATAGACTCTAAAAAGCTTACATTAATAAAGGTCACATTTTTATATTTTACGTACCTACGTTTAAATATTGCGATAGGAAAACGGCATCCAAATCTGCGCTGAGGCGTTTCTATTTATTAAATTCTTAGTTAATGTTGATCTGATTACCAACATATTCGTTGTTAAAAACTTACATTTTATCGTTTCATTCGCGCGGATTCGGATTACTTTCTACCTCTGCGACAATATAAATTGTAACTGAATAATATTGAAGTATTTTTACAGTGTAAAATTATAATTATGAGGTCTTTAAACATACATTCCAGTGGGTAGCCAAGCCAGCCATGGACGTACAGATTGCCGTGCCGCGGTTACGTAGCAAACACAAGCGAATCTCATTCCTTCCCAATCTACATATTTCTTTTTCTTCTCACTCACTTATCTTTGTGAGAAATTGAGTGATTCGATTGACATTGGTAAAATCAAGTAAATTTGTAATTGTATTCTTTTAGCATGTTATTTGTTTAAAGGCCTTCAAACAAAAGTTATTTATAGATTTTAAGATACATACATAACAGTTTTTTTTTCTGAATGTGGGTTGATAATCAATTTACTACCGAAATGTGTATGTTCTACACCACATAAACATACTCTCATCAGTCTGAATTTTCATTCTAAACTTGTAAATACAGGCTATTATGGAAAATACAGGGTGTCGCAAAAATGTTGTTAAATTGGGGCTGACTTTTGTGCCAGGTTTTAAAGAAATCAGATAATGGCAAAACCGCAATGCAATATTTAAAAACTGGGACCTTCAATAATAGACCTTTTTATTTATTTTAACATGGATGTACTTAATTAAAATATATGTTTTTTAAACAAACAGAATGATTGAAAATGATGATTTTGTATGTTGTACCAAAAAAGCCTTCTAAAGTAATTATTTGTCTGGCACACAAGTATATTGTTTTAAGCGTGTTTACCAACATTCATACAATTTTTGTCCAATATTTATTTATGCATTTTGTCATTTAAGAAATTTGATCGGGGTTTTCGCATAATCAACTGAAATTTGCATGCCATCCATGTTTTTATTTCTGTATACAGAAACAGAATCTATAATTATTGTAAAATTTACTTAGTGCCATTAGCTTATCTTTTCTATTTGTAAACATTATACTCATTCTTTATCTTAATTTTTCGGTTTAAAATGTACTTATAATCTTCAAAGGCAAACAATGTTATGTATCTACCTACATGGGATTGATTCGTCTCGTTATTATAATAATACATGTATAGATAATGTTATTTCTATCTTGTATGAATAACTTTTAATAAATTAAAGTGCACATATCTCAGCAAGACATTTTCATTTTAAAATATTTAAGTTACCGAACATTAACTAACCATTTATTTAAATTGTATTCATTACAGCAGGTAATTTAAACTTTTATATAATTGATTATAATTTAAACTACAATAGTTCCAGTTAAGGGGCGAACCTAACGGGTTTGGTTGTCAAACTAGGCCTAGATCTCGGTACTCATGGGATCTCCCCTTGGTAAGAAACTCGACATCAAATTCATCATTTTTCTTTGGTTCCTTGAATGTGAGTGTTTTCACATTCAAGGCACCAAAGATAGAGAAAACAAATTACTTTAAAAAAATAACATGAAAGTGCACTGTTTTTGCACATAATTTGGTCGAGATCTCAATAACCCGGTCTATAGAAATGACACATGTTTTCATTCGTAGGTTATTATTATTATGTATTTCTTTATAAGTTGTGTAGTTTGTAAGCAAAAACTTGATTTTTGCGCTTACGCCGCAGTTCCAAAACCTATGAACGCGAAATACTATGCCTATCCTTTTCACAAAATGGCGCGCATAGCGCCCTCTTAATAACTTGACCCTAGATTTAGGAAGGCCCTTCACCTTCAGGGGCCTGCGCGCAACGGCGGCGATACGAAACTTGAATCGATGACCAACACTTAAAAATAAAATCGACGAAGTAGATACAGGCATAATGGTAAACTTAAATTATATATTATCTTTTATAAAAACTGAAACTATGTCTGCTATTTCACATGAGGATTTTAGAACAAACGCATGTTCTACATCCACCTGATTAATTTTCAGTTGTGGCCGAAATTGCTTTAGATCTTCCATGTAGGAAAGTGGCGCCCACCCATCTCTGGGACCATACAGAACATTCGTTCTACTCTTAATAATTTCTAAAATTTCAGTGTTTAACTCTCGAACTGTGTCCATTTCATCGTACGCTAATAATAATACCTTTTCTCCTACTCTAGGGCAACAGAACTTCAGCATCCGGTCAGAATAGCTAGAAGGCAGTAACTTAAATTTTAAATAAATTAGTATGATTACATTCTTAACTGAATCGGGTATGAGCTTTGCCAAATAAAATAAAAACATTAAAAAAACATGCAGTCTTCTGAGGACGTTGTTTAAAAATATGCCATTTTTGGACTTTGCCATGTTCTGAATCGTTGGAAAAAGGAGGTTGACGGAAGATATTCTTGGAATTAAGCTTTTGTTTTTCTCGATCATCTTTATAATCATCCATGATCCAATAGAGTGGCCAATTAGATGCAACTTGCTATCTTTATCGACGTAACCGTTTATGAAGTCAAGTTTATGCTCGATTTGACCTTCTAGATTAAATAGGTGCTCTTGTCCATTAAGAACATTCGACTGATGATCTGGAACCTCTTCGTGACCGGCGTGACCTGTTAAAAGATAAAATGTAAGTGAATTTATGTAGGAAAGCAACATAACTAGCTTAGAGAAAGATACCTACTGCTGTAAGTATAGATCTAAGTAAAACTACAAACATCTACATATGTCTGCAAGTTAAGTACTAGTACCTACCTTCTTATCTACAATGAAAAGTAGGTAGGTAATTTTCGTAGAAAAAGTCAATTTTTTTTCTAGCCCCCCGCATAATATACTCAGGTTCTATTCCCACCCTGGATTTTTTAAACACAAGCACAAACGAAATTAAAAAAATCCAAGCGTATTACTATCAATACTAAATGAAACCAGTATTTTAGACGGATTTCTCGCCGTGGGGAAGTCAACATACGTACCAATGGGCATAAAGCTAACGCTATACGCTGGTTGCGCTATATCTAAATAGCTACATAAGTAAGGTAAAACTTTCTAATCGACGACCTCTGTGGCGCAGTAGGTGAAGGTCCGCCTGCGACGCAGGAGGTTGCGGGTTCGATTGACCCCTCGGGACAAATGTTTGTCCGATCATCTGCTTATATTTGTTCCGAATGTTTTTTATGTCTGCTTAAAACATTAATAAATGTATTGTACTTAAAGTACCCATTAAGTAAGGTACCTAACTATACCTCTGCTTAGTTTGATGGGGCTAGATGAAGGTGTTTTTTTCTTTATTTTCTAGTTTTACTTGTAAGTAATTTGAATTTTGTGACGTGTCCAAGATTCCTGTAGTAAAGTCTAAAGCTGTCTAAAGGAAATAAAGCACATTGAATTTTGAGTTTTGTAGGTGATGGATTGTGTATGAATTGGTCCAGCCAGCATTATTTGTTTAATTTACTATTTTATTTTTACACCTAACCTACACGTCAATAAATCTTACATAAATATCTACTCACCGATAACACAAACAGGTAAGTTAGTATTTTTGTGGAGTTCCGTTCCGAATTCCGTGTAAAAATCTGTGATTCCCGGATTTCCAGAAACACATATAATTACATCTTTACTTTTACAGGGGGTTCCCCAAGTAATTACATGACTTTGTACTTTATTGATCATTAAGTATAAATTATTCATTATTATTTTTACACGAATGGAAGTATTAGTGGAAGATCACCTAGGTAGGTACTCGATTGAGTAGGTAGGTAATTAAAAATTACACTTCACACCTGATAATGGTTCAGGTGTTTGTTTTTATCTTAATCTGGTAGGTAGGTATGCTCCAACGAGGTTTCAAATTGTCTGTACCTACCTACCTACGCGAATTTTTTTGGTTAAGTGAGTGCGTGTAAGCATGATACTTTATGCTTACTTACTAGATGGATTAAACTATAACTACGTTGCAAGGGGTTATGTTAGCAATAGTCTGTTTGTCAATCAATGTAGGTACTTAAAGAATTCAAACCAACTCAACTCATTCCTCCAAATTAAAGGAAGTAATTTGTTAAAGTCCGGTCCGGTGAAATAGCTAGCAAACTGCAAAGAAAAACGTCGTCCGAGTCCCGTCCGTCTTCCTTTGAAAGAAAGTAAGGCTTGCTTGTCTTGACGAAAGTGTCATCGGACGAAGTTTTAGTTAGCAGTCCAGACAAACAAAGCGGTATCATGAGCGAAAATAAAAGAAAAGCACTCTTCATTTGTTTAGGTAAAGCAGCTAGAAGTTAGCTAACCGTGGTAGGTACAGTCCTGCTAAATTAATGACAAACAATTTTTTCAGGAAATATTTGCAGATCACCAATAGCCGAAGGCGTTTTTCAAAAAACAGTAAACGATTTGAATTTGGAAAAGCAATGGGAAATAGACAGTGCTGCTATTGGAGGCTGGCACGTTGGAAACTCACCTGATTGGAGGGCTTTGGATACTATGAAAAAGCACAATGTACCTTACAATAACCATGCAAGACAGGTATGCACTCAGAACAGGGATAATAATAAATAACACAGGAACAAATACAATTCTGGGCACTGAAGATAAATAAATATAACCAAAGCTACCTAAATAAAAAAAATATGAATAAACTCTATTGATAAATTTATTTCAGTTAACATCTGAAGATTTTAATCACTACAACTTTATTTTTGGAATGGATGAGGAAAATATGAGAGACTTAAAGAGAAAAGCTCCAAAAGGTAGTACAGCGAAGCTGCTTCTCTTTGGTGATTATGACCCAGAAGGTGATAGAATCATACGGGACCCATATTATGTATGTATCTTCTCCATTTTTATTAAAAAAATACTCAATGTTTTTTTTATTTATTTGGAAGACAGGCAGTACATAGTTATATAAAGAAATGTAATGTTATAATATAAAGCTTTATATACTATATAATATAATTAAATACATAGTTATACATATTTTATTTGCAGGATAGCGATGCAAATGGCTTCGAGAAATGTTATCAACAATCAGTAAGATGTTCTAAGGGATTTTTGGAATTCCTTAAAAAAGAAAAATAGAAAAAAATCAAACTTATAAAATAAAGTTTTGTTAATTATATTTATTTTATTTTCTACATGCTATTAATATCCTAATTTAGCAGGTATTCAAACGTTACATTATTTCCTTTATTATTAAATGACACACAAAACCATACAAATACCTATCTACCTATGACTAGTTTTTTTATTGTATTAAATCTCAATAAATGTCAAATTTATTAGAATCTCATACTTACTCGCATAACTGTTAGAATATAAAATAAAAACACGCTGCTGTCAAAGTGTTAGAACTTATTTCGAAACAACTAATTGAAAATAATAGTCAGCATCAAAAGGCTTTACCTCATTGGTTTCATTATCTTGGAAGATATTGCTAGCCAGGCAGCTTTTATGGAACCTGTCTGTTACAGATTTACTTTTCAAAGATTCGATGAACCATAGAAGTGTTGATTCAGAGCAATATTCTTCAATGCTTTTGACAAAAAATAAGTCACGAGTGGACATAATGCCTTTTGATATAAGGATTTTGGATTTGTCCATATCATTTATCATAGCTGGGGCTGCATCTTCCACAGCTCTTTTACTAGTTGTTGATTCTTTCGCTTTTGTAATAGGCTTATAATTTGCTAACCATGGTAATTCAATATGATCAAAACGAGAATCATTTAGGTATACAGGAATATTGGCCGTCTCTTCATAGAAATCTAAAATAAAAGAAGTACATAGATAAATAGATAGAGAAAACACTAATAAACTAGACAAAGAAAGAAGTATTTAAATTTTCCTGTATGATAAACCGGGGAATACCCTGGTTTAAAAAAATTACTCCACTCAGACTCAGAGGCAAAAATACTGCAACCGAATATTACCTGGGAGCTCATCATCACTATCGAGAATCTCAGCTATAGCTCTCGATGTCTGCCTATCCATGGGTTTGGATATTCTTTTCATGGTTTACATAAATAACGAAAACTGAGAACAACAGCCGTCCGTACTTTTGACGCTCTTTGTGAGTAATTTCAATTTGCTTTTGTGTTTTTTCACAGAACTACAAGAAAGACACGTCAGTCAACGTCATTCGTTCTCTGAGTACATTCGTTCGACAAACAACAAAATAAAGTTAGGCTTTTCTATTGGCTGGTAGAAAAAAGTTAGCGAAAATCATTGGTCAATTATTGGAGTTTTGTTTGTTTGGCTACATTGTCACCAATCAGACAGTCAGTGTGCTTCGGGCATTTTGTTGCCATGACACAATATATTTACGATCCTTAAAAAGGAATATCATTTTAATCTAAGTGTTTCGCTCCTTGTATTTCGAAAATTGGTCACTTTTATTACGTACAGCAGATTTTTTATTTTCAACGAACATTGACTTGATGTGTATAGTGTTTTATATAATACCTACAGTAGAGTTAAATGAAATGATGTTATTACTTTTGGAGCATTATTTAATAATTAAAGTTTATTTCATAAACCAACATTAACAAATACCCAAAAGTGGAGACTCGTTAGGTATATTATTTCGGGGCGGCAACAAAATTTACAAACACTTTTATTATCCATGATGATTGTTGACGCACATCTTCATGTTCCAGCTAGTAGAGCGACGCGGCGGCGTTGAAGTAAATACCGTCATCCTAGTTAAAGCAACTGCTTCTTCTCCTGACACTGAATCAGTTAAGTACTTATGCGGCAACGGCGGTGTAGCATAACTATACTAATATAATGAATTACATAACTACCACAATTACTCAGGCGAGGTTGTAAGCGATAGACATGCTTAAACAGGCATTGCAAAATTTTAATAAGTAACTAATAAATTTTAATTTTTATATTTTACTTTTATTCCTTATCAATTGTGTATCTACATATAGGTTCATCAGTTACTTAATCATCAATCATCATACATCACTTGTAGTTCATTAGTTACATCTACATCTCAATTGTATCTGTCTTTAAGTACTTTTTGTTCATCAGTTACATGCTCGACTCTTACAAGGTTTCCATTATCATCTAAAGTTAGTCTTTTCAATCGTTTATTGGTATTTTTAGTTGTTTTAATTTTTTGCAAACAGAACTCAGCTAATTCCTTTAAGGGCATTTTCAAGTATTTTTCTTTTTTCCGTACAATGGAACCACACATTTTATGCAAGAAAGGCCTGGTTAAACCATCAGGAAATTCTTTCAATATCTCATCCCATTTAATATCTGTCCAAACTCTGTAGGGAGAGTCACGCAACCTGCAAAAAAAACCAAATGACTTTACAGTTCATTGTATTTATTGATAACATTTCAAGTTACAGGAAGATTGTACATATATATATATATATATATATATATATATATGTATATTATAATAAAGATAATGATCGAAATGAATGAAAATATACGATTTTTATAAAGAAAAACTAAATTATCACACTAATAAAGTCAATTTAGATATTAAGTACGAAAGTTTGGATGGACGTTTGTTACCTCTTCACGCCATAACTAATGAACGAATCGGGCTGAAATTATGCACACAGATAATTCTAGGCCTGGAACACACAAATTAATATCCGAGAATTCACGGCAGTCATAAACCACTGTATTATCTTGTACTTGTATAGGATTACGTCGACGACGGCGCGCGGCGCTTCCACAATTTTAGATTTTAGTGGTTGTGCAATCTGTTACCGCGAATATTTTGTAAAGTAACCATTATTTTATTTAGGTTTAAGTAAGTACTTACATTTTAAATAACTTTCTTCGTAATTTATACGATTTAACATCACATTGGACAAACAATTGCGGATGAAGGTAAGCATACCAAAAATGATGCAAGTAGGCATAATGTATGTCCATAGCTGTTTCTAATTTACTCCAGAATGGTTTCTCCAATTTCATATTTTTAAATTCATTCAAGGGAATATTAGCATGCTCTAACATGAGCTTTACTAATTTGCCAGCTTCTTTCAAGGTCCACTTGTGTTTTTTCTTCTTCTTCATTACTTTTGCTCCTACACAGAAAAAGCATTCTTAAAAACTAACTGGAAGTTCTAGTGTATCAGTATTATATTATATTATCAGACAACCTCGGTAATTTTCCCAAAACTACGGAATGGATTGGGCTGAAATTTTACACACAAAGATCTGGACCTAGAATAACCTAGAGGCTACTTTATATCCCAAAAACATGTGTGAAGCCACGGGCAGAAGAACAAAATATATAAATCTTAGTAGGATTTACCTGTTTTTGCTATTGTACATCTTCTATAGATACCCCTACTATGCCTGCCAAGCAGAACAGGCAAAATGATAGGGGCAGTTCGTAGAGAATGCATAATACAAACTTCCATTATTTTTTCCTCATGTTTCGTATAACATTTGTTGAGCAACTCTCTCAGGTGGAAATACTTAACATAGTGATTCACTTGGTGTATTGTCCTCTCTAAGCCTCGTGATAGGTATGCTGCTACAAAGCGTCTCACATGCTCTTCTTTTGACTTGACTCCTTTTCTATTTCCTTGATTTTTCCAAGAAACAAAAAATTTCAGCTTGTCTGGCACCTTATATTTCTGGAATCAATAATTATTATTCATATTTATTTGTTTATGAAAGCAACAAACACTGTATTTAAGTATTAAAATGTGCAAATATTTGTTCTAGGTATTTTCTATGTATAATAAAAAATATCTATCTATGTAATGTATTGTATTATGTATGTATATCAGTCATCTAGTACCCGTAACACATGCTCTGCTTGCTTTGGGGCTAGATTGATGCTGTGTGTGTGATTATTTATTTATATTGCACTCCTGACATAACTTACAAACAACTATGTATTTTAAGTGCTGTTTATAAGTGTCTTCATAAAATAAATAAAATTGTCAAATAGTTACCTACATATAAAGGATATAATTTTTTTGTTTAAATTCAATGTGTTTATACATTCAAGCAACATTCCAATCACCTGTTGACTCTATAAGAAGTTTAGTAAGATCTAATAAACATATAAAATTATTTTATGGAAACTATGGTGAGCCTTGCCAATTATTAACACTTTAGTGTCCAGTACAGAGCATTTATTTCTTTATGAAGATTACAATAACAGAATAAAACAATTACAAGTAGTATATACACTTATATCTATTTCTTAAAAATCTAAGCCATCACCAGAAGGCAGAGTGCCCAGAATGCTGACAGCATTGCCACATTGAACGGCAATGCTAATACGTTGACCGAAATAGAAGCCAGCATTCCAATCACCTGTTGACTCTATAAGAAGTTTGGTAAGATCTAATAAATATATAACATTATTTTATGGAAACTATGGTGAGCCTTGCCAATTATTAACACTTTAGTGTCCAAGATGCAGATACTGCAGTTGAGGCTGGACAGTGAATGCTAGGAAATTGGAAAGCACTGAATATAGATAGATAAGAAGAAACCCAGACCCCTATTTATACCTACTCAAATGGATACATGAATTGTTATTATAGTACCTTTGTAAATCTCTTCCAGTTTTCATAGATCCGATCATGTTCTTCTTTAGTAATCTTATCATTGCGAAATTTTTCTTTCTCAGATTTATTTCTCTCAATCAATGGTTGATGTTCTGCTGTTATTCCACATGAGGTTGCCTGGTACCAAGGCTGTTCCCAAGTTATAAAACGGAATTCCAATTTGGTTATTAATAGCTGCAATATGTAGTCGCATCAATGATATTTAGAAACTTGATCGCAAGCACAAGATAAGAAAGCATTCAATGAGTCAGGTACCTATTGGAGTCAATTCAGATAGTAGCTCAAAAACTTAATTTGAAAGCTCTAAAAATAATCTCCTTCTTATTGATCAATAAAGGATCAAATGATATAACTTTAGTACATTGACTGTAGTTATTAGTTTATTAGTTGTTTTTGTGCGATTTGAATTGACACCTTGTTGTCCCAATCAATATTTTTCAGTGAAAGCAAGCCCCCATCAATATTTGACTGGCTAACCTCGATGAATTCTACTATAATCGCCGTTTATGAAGTTCAGTTACTTAGGTACCTACTTATCTATGAAAATATAGTACCTACCCATAACACAAGCTCTGCTTAGGACTCGGAAGGATAGGTAAATTTTCGAAGGGGCTCCGATTAGTCCAGCATTTTTATTTTTCAATTGATGAGGTTTTATAGGTTTATTATACAATAACGACGTGAGATGCACATACAATTAGATAATAATTGCAATTTCGACAATCGATATTTACGAATTTCAATGGATGGGGCTTTGATTGCTAAATTAACTTTATTGAATTTATATTAGTAACGTAAAATAGTAGCACCAAATTGGGTACTAAACGATAAACATTACCTGTATGTACTCCGTGGCTTCTTTTTGGAGTTCATCATAATAAATATTAACTTTTTCAAAACTGGAAGGGTCCGATACATCTTCAATTTCGTTAGCAAGTTTTTCAATTTCATGAAAATCCATATTTTTTGTTTACTTTACAACTCAACCTAACCTTCAAATTCAAACAGCAGAGCTGCGGCGGCGGCGGCGCGGCGGTGCTTATATCAAGGTGTAGCAGCTATTTCAACGAAGTATTTGGCAGATAAAGCTATGACAGACTGTCGGATTTTGTGCGACATGACATGCATGACCAATCAATGGTACGGGTGTACTGGTGGTATGGGTACGGATACGGATCGCGGAGTTGGCGTACCTATCTTGTTTTTCTTTGTGGATCCTTCAAGATTTTGTCATTGTCAAGTCATTTGTCTGTCAAAATTTTCAAGAAAATGGAGTGGTTTTTGTAAAATGTACCTACATATTATTTTGGTTGGTTTGATGATTGATGATGTGATTCGATTGGATTTTTGTTTGGTGTTTCTAATGGAATTATAAGTCAAATGCGTGTAATAGTAACATCAACATAATGGGATAAGTTCAATTAATCGAATAAAATAATTTCGAAGATCTTGAATTCATAGCTGGCGACAAACCAGCGAAATCTTCACAACTTTATCTGGTTTGCTGGTTCAAGTAACATGTTGTGATACTTATCTTTCGACAAAAACGATAATACCTTGCAAAGTGGGGGTGAAATTATCATTAGAATTAAAAAATGAAGTAGCTAGAACGAGATGTTTGCTTCGCAAGATATTGGTGCAAGGAAAGTTTTCCAAAAGCCTAACATTCTTCGGAGGAAGACTACGAGAAAACGCAAGGCTTTGTTATGTGAATCGCCGGAAGATAAACAGTTGTATAGGGTACAGATAACTGACAACCAGTCCATCAATCCAGTTAAGTTATTGGCCAAAGTTGCTGATTTTCCAGATTTGTTTCCTCAGAAAATTGACCCAGGAACACATGAAACTGTCCAGGAGGCTCACATTGCTCCAGTACCGAATTTCTTGAGTTTTACTATTCACAATGTGGCAGCCAGTAGTGAAATCCGTGAACCACAGGGAGAAATTAAAAAAAATATAACACCAAGTGTTTCAGAAAATCAACATGAAAACTCACTAATTAAACAAGAGTTTTATGTCACCAAATCGAGTCTTCTTAGGCAGCAAATTGACTGTAAAGTATTGTTTCTTGTGATATTATTCTGTTCTTTGGCTACTCCATTATGCTAATATTTTGTTCATAATTTACAGATAATGAAGGAAAGCAGAGCTGTTTGAACGTAGAATCATTTTTATTAAATAGCCAAAAGAAAGAGGTGAGAACTTAGTGTTTGACAACCAACATTAGGAATCATCCACTTGTTTATTGTGTCATAAAATTAATATTATTTCATCTTTTGTGTTAACATTATAAAGCAATAAATTATAAATAACATCTCTAGAATACCTAAATCCTTTACAAAATAACATATTTTGTTTCAGAATGCCATGCCAAATGATAACCAACTCACTGGAAAGAAAACAGAGACTGAAGTAGAAAATAAATGGTGCCTTAATTTTATGAGTGAAGATTCAAAAGACATGGTCATGCCAAATTTTTGTAAGATATTTTGTATTGATTTTCATGCACATACCTGTTTCTAGTAACTTCACAACATAGCCATTTTGTGCCATGGGCTTAACCTGTGCCTTATACATGGGATGCTGTTTTGTGATTATAAACATTAAATGGGGCTTTATTTCAATAAAAAAAAATCATTAAACCATCTTAAAAAAATATCACAAGCATAGTTACAGGATAAGGAATACTTTTTCTCATAGTACAAATAATTAATTACTACTCTTTTGTCTCTTTTCAGATGATATGGCACAAATAAAGATTTGTAAAGAAGATAAAAATATAAACAATATAGTGACATCATTTAGCAAAGAAATAAATTCTTTTCACCCAACTGAAAATGTTTCTGAGAAAGAAATGATCATTCAGAGCTGCTTGAATAGTAGAGTGGTCAAGTATAAGGTATGTGTTAGGACATGAAAATATGAACTTCATGACCAACAACCGAACATAATTATGTACATTATGTGTGGAAAAGGAATAAAAAGGCAGGTTTACCTTGCAGTGAGAAAACACAGCCTTAATATTATAAAGTCTAATTTAGTTTATTCATTATTTCAGTGTGACATACCAAATTGCAACAAAAGCTTCTGGAATGAAGCTAGGCTGCAAAAGCACAAACTAATTCATAGCAGACAGAAAACACCAAATGTATCAGCTATAATCGAGTGCCCCGTGAAAAAAGTGGACAGTGATGGTGTGGAGCATCAATGCGGGCACTTCTTCCTGTCCCGAGACATCCTTGTGAAGCATTTGAATGAAGACCATGTGCCTGAGGATGCTGCTTATAAGTAAGATAGTAAAAGAATAATAAAAAAATAATGAATAATAATAAAATAATAATAAATATAATTACTTCTATACACTAGCCAAACTCGATGTGGATTGTTTGTAAACAAATCGCCCATACTTAACCTTAAATTCACTCTGTTGCCGCGTCTTTTTCTACGCAATTTACATAAGTTGTCGATTTGAGACCCTATAAATAAATATTGCTTACAATTATAACTGAAACTCGACGCCGTGCAAGTGAGTTTTAGTTTTTTTGTGTCATGGTTTGTTTTAATTAGCATGGACTTATTAAAATTAGCAAACCACCACTAGGCCAAGCACGGGGATTGTTGGGTAGATGGAATAGACATCGCATCGCATACATTATTGAAGTTCATTTATTATGAAATTCATTACTTCAGAATGAATTTAACAAATTTACTAGATTGAGTCATCTCAATCTACACTAATTAATAAAATTAACTGAGTGAGAAGTGGTCGAACTTCGACGCGTCGCTACGACCGTCGAAGCGACGCGTGACCCGAGAGCTGGTGAGTTTCTGGCGCAGCGCATCAGCATTGCCATACCAGCGTGTCTTGGGGACGCTTCTGACTGGAACTGATATGCACAAAAAAGGGATATTATTTGACTTCTTAGAAATTACCCTGAGTGTGAGGGCTTACATACTATAATAATAAAAACCTTTGATATAGATCAGTTGTGCCACATGTAGATTATTTGCAACAGTCTGCAGTTAGCTTAATTGTTTCAATTGTAAATACTAGTTCTAATTTGTTTCTATTATTTGGTTGATCTTTGTTATTAAAGGTTCATGTATCTCCACTATAATAATATAAAATACAATAATAATAATAATATATATATATAAATAATAATATAAGTAGGTTTGTAAATTTGAATGTAGAAGGTCATCTCTTAAACTCATACTTGCTATATGCACACCAGGTTGCACACCGAAAGCTAATCATACTTAATTTAGCTTAGCTTGCACTGCTGACGCAGTTTTTCATACCACATATTTTAGTTTACATTTGTCTGCACACATACAGGGTGTCCCTCTGCTATGGGACGTGGAGGGCAAGTACCAGAAATATTAAAGATAGGAAGTTTTACTGAACGGAAACATTCCTTTATTTAAGCCTGTATATGAAAAACTAAGTTAGCTTAGCTTTCTCTCTGCAACCTGCTAATTAAATGCTGTTTATTCCCAGATGTGACAGCTGCGACCGTCGCTTCTGGTGGGCGACGGGCATGCGGACGCACGCGCAGTCTACGTGCACGCGCGCGCTCGTATGCACGTGGCCGGGCTGCGGCCGCGTGTTCCGGCAGCCGTGCCGCCTAAGAGAACACGCCAGGGCACACACCGGGGACAGACCTTATCCTTGTAAATACCCTGTAAGTTAACGCACAGGCAGTCGCTGCACATGGGGGCTGCGTCCGCGTGTTCCGGCAGCCGTGTCGCCTGAGGGAACACGCCAGGGCACACACCGGGGACAGACCTTATCCTTGTAAATACCCTGTAAGTTAACGCACAGGCAGTCGCTGCACATGGGGGCTGCGTCCGCGTGTTCCGGCAGCCGTGTCGCCTGAGGGAACACGCCAGGGCACACACCGGGGACAGACCTTATCCTTGTAAATACCCTGTAAGTTAGCGCACAGGCAGTCGCTGCACATGGGGGCTGCGTCCGCGTGTTCCGGCAGCCGTGCCGCCTAAGAGAACACGCCAGGGTACACACCGGGGACAGACCTTATCCTTGTAAATACCCTGTAAGTTAGCGCACAGGCAGTCGCTGCACATGGGGGCTGCGTCCGCGTGTTCCGGCAGCCGTGTCGCCTGAGGGAACACGCCAGGGCACATACCGGGGACAGACCTTATCCTTGTAAATACCCTGTAAGTTAACGCACAGGCAGTCGCTGCACATGGGGGCTGCGTCCGCGTGTTCCGGCAGCCGTGCCGCCTAAGAGAACACGCCAGGGCACACACCGGGTACAGACCTTATCCTTGTAAATACCCTGTAAGTTAACGCACAGGCAGTCGCTGCACATGGGGGCTGCGTCCGCGTGTTCCGGCAGCCGTGTCGCCTGAGGGAACACCCCAGGGCACATACCGGGGACAGACCTTATCCTTGTAAATACCCTGTAAGTTAACGCACAGGCAGTCGCTGCACATGGGGGCTGCGTCCGCGTGTTCCGGCAGCCGTGTCGCCTGAGGGAACACGCCAGGGCACATACCGGGGACAGACCTTATCCTTGTAAATACTCTGTAAGTTAACGCACAGGCAGTCGCTGCACATGGGGGCTGCGTCCGCGTGTTCCGGCAGCCGTGCCGCCTAAGAGAACACGCCAGGGCACACACCGGGGACAGACCTTATCCTTTTAAATACCCTGTAAGTTAACGCACAGGCAGTCGCTGCACATGGGGGCTGCGTCCGCGTGTTCCGGCAGCCGTGCCGCCTAAGAGAACACGCCAGGGCACACACCGGGGACAGACCTTATCCTTGTAAATACCCTGTAAGTTAACGCACAGGCAGTCGCTGCACATGGGGGCTGCGACCGCGTGTTCCGGCAGCCGTGTCGCCTGAGGGAACACGCCAGGGCACACACCGGGGATAAACCTGATCCTAGTAACTACCCTGTAAGTGAACGCACGGACAGTCTCTGCACGTGGGGAGCTGGTGTCCGTGCATCAACGATGCACGGACATCTTGACTATATTCGCGTGCTGTTGTTACAGCACGCGAATATAGTCAAGAAACAAAGAAAGACATTGAAGAAGGTCTGACCCTCATTGACGGCATGACTTCACAATTGTGTAATGCTCTGATTGGTGTTTAACGTGTCATCATGGATTTGCTGTATTTTGCAGTTTAATTTTATCAAACAATAATTAACCTCAATCAAAAAATACTTGTTTTGTTATGTATGTCTTAGTTATAATTAAGTAAAAACATAATTTTAGTGATTTTTACTTACTGTCATCATCCCTATTATTCTCTTTTCCTTACATTTTATTAGTGACGGACGGAGAATGCTCAATAAACTATTTTCAATCAACCACGTACAGTCTATGATACGAGTATAAAATGGCTTTTAATTTACTCCAACTTTTTCAGAACTGTGGCTGGGCATTCCGCTCAGCGAGCAAGCTGGTCCGGCACGCACGCCGGCACACGGGCGAGCGGAGGCACGAGTGCGCGGCGTGCGGGCGCGCCTTCCCGCGCCGCGAGCACCTGCGCGACCATGCCGCCAGGCACCACGCGCCGCGCACCATGCACGCCTGCACGCATGAAGGTAGGGCTCGATACGCCTTGCTGGCGTGTGTTATTAGATGGCGCTATGTGACTACGCCGCTACTAGATCATCACTTTGTATTAGGGCTTCCAATACCGGGATCCCGGTATCAGCCAATACCGGGATCCCGGAAATTTTTTCGAGTGTTTTAATACCGGTATTGAAGTGTTCATAACCGGGATCCCGGTATTAGTGATTTTATTTTAATTTTAGTACAAAACACAAAATAATAAACTATCACTACTACAGACATTTTTATCCATTTATTTATTTTGGAATATTTTAAATCGGACTTCCTGGAAGTCCCGCGTTGCTCTAAGTTTTAAGTACAGTGCGGAAGGCGGCGGCGCCCGCCAGGGGTGAGGGGAAATTCCATATACGCCCCGGCCGCTCCGCCTCCCCTCAGGTGCATGCAATGCGAAGCTGTTATAGACACTTATTATATCTTAGATGTTAAAACCTAAATATCGTTGAGATTCTTATTAGGTTCTTAAAAAAATGTTGTTAGACAAGTTTTGTGAAATTCTATAATAATAAATGTGATTAGTCATAACTTTTATAACGCAAATTATCGTAAAAAAAAGACTGATCTAAACGACACTTATTATTATTGTCATATAAAAAGATAATTGTACCTACATGTAAATAATATATGATTTGACAATAAAACTTTGTTGATTAATTTTACCTTCTAAATACGTATACTTCTAAAGAAGAATAAAAATAAAAGTCTGATAAAAATAAGGTTTTTTTTCAATACTGGTATCCCGGAATCCCGGTATTTAGAAAAAAACATTCGGTATTAATACCGGTTTTGAAAAAATCCGGTATTCGAAAGCCCTACTTTGTATAGTAAATACTATGTAACGCATATACGCACGTTTGAATACAAGGCTGAAAGGACACTCGCGAAGCTGCAACCCAGGCCATGTACTAAAAAACCAAGAGGGCACATATTGCGCAATCGCGTCGTGAAGACTTGGAACCGGTTACCGAAATCACTGATCAGTGGGGCACAGAGTGAGTAGTCAGTGAACTCCTTCAAAAATAGACTGGATAAATATTTAAAGTGTACTGACAAGAACTAATATATACACGCATCAGCTTATGAGCTGCCTACAAAAATACTATAGCTCTCGCTCCGTATAGTTAATAAGCCCTATTACTGCTGACTTGCAGGGTCCTATGTATCTTCTTGCGCAGAATGAACACTGGCCACGTACCAGAAAGGAGTCATCATCACATATTTGATGGAAGATGACTATATTTCACTCATCGTAGGTGGTGCTAGGAAAACTTACGCGTAACCAGTAGGTTCCGTCGCGGGGGAAGGGCGTAAAGATTCAATCGGAATCGGAAAGTTGAGGGAATGTTCAGTGGTCTTATGAGATTTGGTTAAGTATTATCTGAACCGACTCTGTGCAGCTTGTAACAACGTATTTACGCTTATAAGAATTAGCTTAGAGACTTTCCTGAACTCTACATTTCTTATAGCTTGACCCCTTTTTTTTGACAGGTTGTGAGCAGACATTTGCCCAAAGAAATTCATTATTCGTGCACATGAAGAAGGTCCACAAAATCGACACCAAGGAGACCGTTACTAAAAAGCCTGCGTCGCCCAAGAAACCCGCGGTACCTAATAATGCAGCTGCCCCTAAGAAAACGGCCGCTAAGACCCCAAAGAAAATTGCAAAGGCGCCGGAAAAACCGAAAGCTGAACCCGAAATGATAGAAGCGACTGAAATGTTGGAGCCGAAAGAGAATGATGGCAAAAAAATGCTTCTGGTATGAATTTATTATTTTTTTGCCTCTAATCAAAAGAGGGGTGTTATATGTATGACGAATGTATCTGTCTGGCATCGTAGCTCTTCAAAAGGGTGATTAATATGATGGTTCAGACTTTCGAAGTAAAATCGTCATCGAGAGCTTACGAATTTTGTGAAATTACCTTGTAAGATATGATTACGTCGTATCTTACAAGCCTACAATTTTACGTTGTATCTCAATATGCATTAATTTTCATATAGCTTCATCAATGGACATAACTTCATTAACATAGAAACATTTTTAAAAGCTGGCGCGATCCCCCCTTGTTTATGCTGGAGGCCTGGATTTGTGACGTCACCATGGATAATTGTATGAAACAAAAGACAATCGCGCCAGCATTTAAAAATTAACCTATACCTATCTACAAATTAGCAATGAATGAAATGAAACCTTTTTCAGATGACATTGGACGGTGGCGCGCTCCTATACGGTATCGGCGATTCAAACTTCTCCTTATCCGACGCCATAGAAACATCCATCACAAATATGATAAAATGCGACGCGGAATTAGTCGTCAATAACTTCAGCGGGTTAACTGAAGAAACCACTGAGAATCAAGTAGGTGACGTAAAGGAGGCTCCATATCGTTATGAGTATGATTTGGAAGGCAGGTGCGCCCGCACGCATTGTACGTGGCCTTTGGAACAAAAGGCGGAACAACAGCCGGTATTTACTGTGGAAGAAGATACTCAGGTATAAATCGTTGAAATACATAAATACCTCCTAGTTGTAATTTGTTCCTATTTGTTTTGTTTTCTTTTGTAATTTTCTTTGTTAGTAAAGATATAGGGAATGTTATCGTTCAGTTTGAGACTATATTTTGGGTTTTTTAGTTATATTACTTTACGTTTTCTTCAACTCTTCCCGCAAGAGTCATGCTGCGTCATTTTTGTCTAATATCTGTAGAACCTTTACCTCTATCTAGAATGTTTTAAGTAGCTCTGGTTCATTAAGAGCGTTTACGCCTAGCGCGCGATGTGTATGGGACTGACTTGAAATGATTTGCGCGCAGCGTTTTAAAGTAGTTTTAAAATATTTACAGAAAAATAATAACAACAAATTAATTACAATTTTAAATGTATGATTTTAAAGAAGATGCTCTTCTTTATTGGTAAGCTATTGTTATATTAAATTAAATAAGGTATATCGGTGAAAAAATCATTTAAAATACGTAATAATTCACATTTTTTGAATTTGAATTTCTCGTAGTTAGATACCAAAACCAAACATCTTTTTAACTAACTATTTTGCCAAGGATCTTATTGATTGGTTATTATTTTTTGTTCATTAGATATATCAGTATTTTCATAATATTTTCATCTTCGAAACTGAGGCTAAAAGGGAAATTTAGAAAACCTCTAACAAGTTATCTTGATAGAACGCGTACATACTATATTAATTGAAATATTTTCTTAACTAACTATTTGGACAACAAAATTTCCTAAAATTAATATTAATTAACATATAGATAGATAGATAGATAGATTATCACTTTATTGCACCATCAATACACTGTATAGTGTAAGATAAGTGGTTCATGTTATTAACGGGTTTAAAAAGTACTGTTTTTGAGCCAAACTGCGCATGGAAGGCGTAAACGCTCTTATGTAAGCTAAGTAGATATAACTATAATTTCTGTTTTGTATTTCTGTTGTGTATACACTTCAACTCTTTAATTATAAGATTCAGCAGTTTCTGTCCTCTTTCTCTTGCTTGACCTACATACTAATCAATTTCTTCTACTTGCTACCTACGAGTACATCTGTCATCTATCTAACCGTCTCCCCATGTGTAACTCTACCTACCAACTATTTTATTAGCTTGTCACTCACCTTAACCTACTAATATCATAAAGGTGGTGACCGTGTAAAGATGTTAGGCCGGAGATAACGCCAATACTCATTAAGGATGTAAGCGGGTTAAATGCGAATCTTATTTGTGTTGAAACACCAATGTTTCATCCTTTTACGAGGGACTTCTTAGTTTAGTTTATTTATTCAAAAACAATTTTCTTCAGGGTGAGTGCCTCATATAGGGATGAAATGTTGGTGTTCTTTCAACACATATATGGTTTGTAGTTAACCCGCTTACATCCGTAATGAGTTTTGGCGTTGTCTTCGGCCAACCATCTTCACCTTGAATTCGTCAAACTCCGATGATTTTTATTTATACTCAAGCTACTGAATGGATCGGGATTCAATTTTGCAAACAAAGATCTGAACCTGGAATAACATTTAAAGGCTACTTTAATAAAACGCGTGCTAAGCTGCGGGGAGAAGCTATTCTGATTATATGTACTGTTCTTGTAAAGTTAAATATTTTTAGGGTTTCGTACCCGAAGGGTGCAAACGGAACCCTATTACCAAGCCTCCGCTGTCCGTCCGTCCGTCTGTCACAGGGCTCTATCTCATGAACCGTAATAGGTAGACAGTTAAAATTTTCAGAGAATGTATATTTCTCTTGCCGCTATAACAACAAATAATAATAATAAAATAAATATTAAAATTAAAAGGGGCTTCCATACAAAAAACGTGATTTTTTTGCCTTTCTCTTGAACTACAGTAGGTAGGCACATGAAACTTCCTATAAATAAGTAACACTTCAACTGTAATAACAACAAATACTTAGAATAAAATAAAGTTAAAAATTTAAAGGGGTCTCCGAACAAGTGAAAATTTGATGTTCTTTGAAAAAGTGGTCTGATTTTTACGGTACGGAACCCTTCGTGTGCGAGTTGACTCGCACTTGGCGGTTTATTTTTTATGTTTATCTATTCTACCCTAGACAAGATTCACTGTGCTTGGCATACAGCAGAACAGATCCACCAATAAACACCAATCCTCAACCCGCATGCCCAGAGTTGGGATTATGGCATTACCCCCTAATTATAAGAGACATTAGTGCGCTTATCACTGACTATCATTGACTATCGCTATCACCTGGCGACCGATGTAGCGCGGCGGGCGAAGGTCTGCCTGCGACGCAGGAGGTTGCGGGTTCGATTCCCGCCTTGGGACAAATGTTTATACGATCAGCAAATATTGGTTCCGTGTGTTCTGGGTATTTTCTATGTATAATAAAAAATATCTATCTATGTAGTGTATTGTATTAAGTATATCAGTCATCTAGTACCCATAACACTTGCTTTGCTTTGCTTGGGGCTAGATGGTGATGTGTGGATTTTCCAGTATCTATTTATTTATCATGGGAGGCCTAAGTCCAGCAGTGGACTAGCATATGTTGTAAATGTAGATGTTGACTTTTCCCCCATTGAATTGCCAAATTTACGGTAAAAATTCGGTAGTTGGTTACCTTAACGTACAAAATGTCTAGGATCAACTAAATTGTATTTTTTTTAGGTGGAGCAATCAGAAAGCTCGGAGAGTAACATCTACACAGTGCGAAGCGATCTCTTCCTCCATGGAAATGTACTAATTAACGAAGATAGCGAGTAAGTATAGTAGTTTGGGGGATAAGGTGGTATTTCCCCCAAAAAGTTACAAAGGGAGATCTCCTCTGTACCGGGCCGACCCAGCTGGTCCATTTGCCCGGTGGTCTTTCGGCCAACAATTGAGTCGTATATGGTCGCTTGTAACTGAAACATGCATTTGCGCGATCTAGGATTTGTTCTCTTTTTGCACTCCACAATTTGTCTTCAACGACATCTAGCGGAGATTCATTGAAGCGCTTAGGTAGGTAGCTAGCTTCAGTTTTTCCGGTGGTGTTTCTTGAGCGCCTCTATTGACATTTGCTTTGTAGTTCAGCAAATTTTTGCCTAGAGGTCGCTACATATTCCTTGATACCAGTATGTCCGGCCATTGTTAGCTCATCAATTCATCATAGTCATGATTCAATGAACTCAGAGCAGGTTGAGGGACGAGAGAGCGCTTGTCGTCTGCAGTGGGTCGAGATACGCACGGGGTTTAGGTTGATTCTTAGGACTAACATAAGATGTAACTAACATAAGATGTATTTTTCCAGGTTTATAATTCGAGAGAGTAGCAATAGAGCGAGCGAGGCCGAGGAGGCGTCTGACGCGGTACAACTGGACGGGCAACTGGACGGACTTGATCTCATCGACGCACATCCCACGATAGATCTAATGCAGGTACATACAAGAACTTATTCTCTACACTTGGGGCCGAATTCTGCTAACAATCAGTTTACTATGACTATTGTATCGTCGCAGAAACTTCCAGAGATGAAAGAAACTCTAGATAGGGGGGCGGTGCTATTTGCGAGGAGAGATAGATATAATGATTTTAGCCTTAACACTTTAGACACGCGTCCCTCCATCTGTAGTTTCATTCATCAAAGGTAAAATACCAAAATGTATAATTTTGAGACGATACCATTGTTATGGTGAAGCTATTAGTTTAATGGAATAAGAGTCCGTGCGTGGCGTCGAATTTGCATCACCCCAACTCTTCCACCGGGTGTCGTAAGAGGCGACTAAGGGATATCCACCGGGGGGCGGGCAGCAGCACCCCTTGCAGAGTAGATCCACTACTGAACTGCGATTCCCAGTCCGCATGCCCAGCGTGGGGATTATGGCATTACCCCCTTATGATAATCCATACTAATCCATACTTTCATAATAATATTATAAATTCGAAAGTAACTCTGTCTATCTGTTACCTTTTCACGCCTAAACGGCTGAACGGATCTTAATTATATTTGGCAGGGAGGTAAATGGTATCCCATTTACCTCCCCCCCTCGCGGGCGTGCTGCCCGCGGCTTCGCACGCTGTTTTCCGAGATAAAAAGTAGCCTATGTCCATCCCCGTGATACCATCTATCTCCATGCCAAATCTCATTAAAATCTGTTTAGCCGTTTGGGCGTGAAATGGTAGGACAGACATACAGACAGATAGAGATACTTTCGAATTTATATTACTAGTATGTATTATGTATACAGGTCTCTTAACTATCGTACACAACCTGTGACGACCGGACAGACAGACATAGTATGACTTAAGTAATAGGGTTCCGTTGGCATTCTTTGGGTATGGAACCCTAATAAATAGTTTATTTTCACAGGAGGAGCTAATGTACGCCGACGCAGCAGTTGACGAGTCTACCTTCCGCGTGTTTATGATGAATGGCGAAGAACTTTCTTAGGGTGCGTACTCAGTTTTCTACATGATGCAATTCGACTGACCGACAAATAATTATACATTTATATACATAGATTTTTCGTGTAGCATGTTACTTAAGATCAATTTAAAACAGAATGCAGGTAGGATTCTTATGAAGGCTATAGACCTGCCAAGTTCAATGTAAAATGTTTGTATACAAGCTAAAACAAAAAAAACTCATGTTTGGCGTCGTGTTTGTAGATATAATTGTCAGCGATATTTATTTGATTTGATTTGCGTATCAAATACACGGCAACAAGTGTCTAGTGATTTTTAGGTAAGTGCGGGCGGTTTGCTTACAAACATTTCACATCGAATTTGGCTTGTATAGTTTCAGTGACGTCACGCCAAACAGCTGCGACGATCGGCGAACATTATAATGCAACAATATACAGTTAACTGTTTCTTGAAAATTGGCTAATTTCGAATATCCTGTATTTTGTCTACAGACGTAGTCACTCAGACTGCCTACTTGTATGTTGATAGCGTTGTCGAACGGACGTGTTGTTAAGAATAATAGCGCTATAAATAAATATTGGTACTAAGGGTCTCTTTCTAACAAAGTTGAACTTGAAAAGTAAGATCTGGCGCAAAGTAGTTAAGTAGTTAACTGGGTCAGTAGGGGATCAACCCCTGCAGGTGGATGCATCCCTTTAGGGGTGCCTGGCATGTATGAATGGAGAGGGTGTTAGGTATTATGCCATTTCGTGTGTAGTTTGAATCGTGATTATGTGACAATAGGTGTGTTCGCAAACTTAGAATTGATCGTATTTCATCACTATAACTGAATTTTACACTATTTTTATGAAGCTTCTTCTAAGGTGCAATAAGTCTTTTATAATGTTATATACTATTACAATTTTTTAAATATAAATTTAATTACTTATTTAGTCACTTTTATCATAGTTATTTCCTACTCTACAAATTTAGATATAAATAGTTTAAAGTTTTTGACCAAATTGTTAAGTGACATTCTACTTTTAAAGATTTCGGAATGTTACCATGCTTGTGTTACCATCACAAGTTGCTTCTGTCTACATATATTATTTAAAGTAATTTTAATAAATAATAAATGGATTCCATTATCAGAGCCCTGAGTTCGGTTTAACAATAGTATCGAGATTTCATCGTGACGTCTAATTTTTCTATGGGATTTGGTACAGCGCCTCGAGCATGTGGATTTGGAACTACACAAATTCCATACAAAAATGAGACGTTTTGATGCAGTCTCGATAGTCTCGTTAAACCGAATTCATGAGGCCTACTCTGAAACACGAAATACGAAGTTTCGGGTGACGGATCGCACGAAGTCAACAAACTTACCCCCAAGTTGTTACGGACGTGTCACTGTCTGACTCCGTTCGTTTCGGATCTCTAAGAAATAAATGTCAGTATTATTTTAATAGTAGGGTCATCAAAAGAACAAATCGATCGTCCGTCGTTTTGTGCGATCCGTCATCCGTCAACTGCGTAAATAGTTTTTCAAAGTAGCGCTCCTGGGCTCAGATCTTGACAATAATTTTATAGGGAGATAGAGGTAGAAGGTTAGGTAAAAGAATAAAGACAGATTATTTAAGGAGGTAGGTTACACACGCGTGAAAAAAAGGGGTTTTTACTATGTCTGTAAGTAATTTAGATAGCAGTTAAGACAGTTTTTGTAATTTACTTTGTAAGCTCTTTAGTAGACTCCAAAACGACAATTGGTTCGTAGTTTGTTTAGCGTGGGTTTATAGCAAATGGATACAATGTGCGCAAAAGTTCTTGTCTGCTATCTAAATTACTTAAATTACTTCTTATTAAGAACACAGGAAATTATTTTTTTCTTGTGTGACCAACCACCTTAAGTATTTATTGGGGCGGCTAATATTTATGATGACTTATTTCTTCGAATGATCCGATAATCATGATTATATTATTTTACATTTTTGTACGCCGTTTCTAAACTTTGCTCGTATCGTATCCAATTCGATTTTTGATCCGAATTTATTTTGCACAATGCTTCTGATTCGTGCTCTAGAACTTGACTATTAAGAATGACTCAGGCTACACCGTGTCGGGTCCGAGCCGAGTCTCAGCCGTAGCACGGTCAACTAATGTTACATATATTTTGTATGGATACACTCACGCTATACCGAGCGGCAACCGAGTGACGGCCGAGCCACGGACAACGGTCGGAAACAACACGGTCCCGGCTCGGCTCGGTGCATGAATACAGTGCCGCCGAGCTGCGCCCGAGCAGTCGTTGTGATGCTATACAAGTGCACTGACGTTTTGTACGATTTTTGCTCGGACCGGCTCGGTGACCGTTCTACGGCTACGGCCACCGAGCCGGTCGGAGCAAAAATCGAACAACACACACTCGGCTCGGACCCGACACGGTCTAACGTGAGTCATCCTTTACTTGACGCACTCTGTTCTACTAGAACATAATAATTAGTTTAGCTTAGTTTTGGCGACAACTGAATTGTCACCAATGTGTTTATGATGTATGCCAGTTAATAGTTATAAGAATTAGACAGATTAGACATCACTAAATGATAATTTTATAAATATCATCATTTGGCGTATAAATACGTACATTTACTTGTATATAATTTGTGTTATATTTTGTATATGTCAAGAATTGATCTCTAATGAAATGCCTTTTAGACGTAAGATTTACTAAAAGTAGCATAATTTCTGGATGTTTGTGATACATAAAATAGTTTGTTGTTAGCTTGTCATAATATTCCTACAAAAGTTATCTAATTAGGGTTATTTAAGGTTGCAATATTGTTTACGTTAAACGACTACAATATTACGAGCTGTATATTATTGGGATCTGGCAAAAATATTAAATATAATCTAGTTTATTAGAAATTTGACTGGTAGCCTAATTATTCTGGATCAGTTTAATTACAAATCTTATACCAAGTGATCGGGTAACCAACTAGCCAATACAGCTTACCAAATCTGTATTGGTTATATTGCAAAGGACCCAGCAAGAAGAGCGTCTAAAGGTACTGACTCACCGGACCGGACCGGACTCGCTGTGTAACGCGTTACACAGCGAGCGTTGGTGCAGTCAGTACGAGGAAAGAAGGCGCTCGCAGCGAGCAACAAGACGGATTTAAGCAGACGGCGCGGCGTAACGTATCATGCTCGCTGCGAATTACGCCCCGTAAAACCGGTCAGCACCTTTAGAATTTTCAGTTCTCGACTTTTTTATTGTTGTTACTTGTTGTCAAGACTGAAATAATGTCCATCAATTAATGTAATTTTCTCTGTTGTCCAATATGCAGCCGTTTTGCTTTTAAGAACCGCTAGGCGGTTTCTTATTTAGCCTATACATAGTTTGTTTTGCGAGTGCTTACCTTATATATATCCTGATGTGTATTGTTGTAAATATGTTTAATGTTTCTAAAATACTAGGGAATTAATGGTTATTTTTGAGACAGTTGTTGAAAATTATACAGTCGGGCCAACTGTTAAATTATTTATCATAAAATGTATTTCAAAATTATTTTTCTATACGAGTTTTTATTGGTTGTTTCTATGTTTTGTTAAAAGTGCTTCTTAAATGAATTTATCACAAATATCCAACTGACCTAGACGCGCTGAGTCATTTTATTATTCACATATCATTAATATTTTAGTTTTTATTATAACCCTTGTATATAATTATAAATTGTTTGCTTTGTGTTACAATGAGGATTTTGCTTATTTAGTACATAATAAATGTTTTATATTTAATAAAACTTGTTTTAATCACACATTTGTATATTTCAAAAACTTAATAATTAATTACACAAAAGTACTTACTCTATTATCTTATTGTATATAGCGAACAGTACAACATACCTTTATATAAGATTTAATTGTCACAAATAGAATGGACTTTTTCACATAAAAATCACAAGATTAATTTTAGCGACACATTTTTTTACTAAAACTAAGTTCATTTTCGCAAAAAAATCAATAAGCCTGTTAGCAAAGAATTAATATTTTCTGCCAAGTAAAAGACTGACCATCACAGAAAGGCATAATTATGTAACTACACGTGAACCGATTAGCGTGCAAGCTATTTTGTTCAGCTGACTGACACGGTGGGAATGCAATAAATGCTAATGTTCTGTGAAGTAAACAATGCAATACGATCACAATGTATAGTGTCTATAGGTACCTACGCGTGGACGCCTTCTGCAGTTCTGTCTATTGATTTCCAAATCCTCTTGCACAGTTTGAGGTTTGATATTTTGATAAGTGGTAGTTCAAAGTCGAACTGCAGGAAACCGCAAACCTCAAAATGTAACAAAAGGCTTTTTTGCATCGATCTAAGTAAAAAAGGGGAGATGAGGTAGGTAGCAGCTTCTCGAAAGTAAAGGGCTCAAAGCAATTAGGTCCACCCACCTCAGTCATAGTCGGACCGGCGGCGGCGCGGCGTTCATGTTACGCGTGCTTGCTACGACGTACTGTAGTGTGATTTATTGACTAAAAGACTACAGCAATGCCCTCGTGTTTGTTCATTATAATTATTGCACAAGATTGGAAATGTAACTGAGCGAGTGTTTGCGTGTGGTTGAAACAGTTGTTGAGTAAGCGCTGGGAGAACGTACATATCAGATATCTACAGATTTTACTTTGTTTTGATTTCTTTTAACACATTCAGGTGGTAGTGGTCCTACGTGGACTTACTTTTCCGCAGTTATTCCATTTTCGGAGTAAGTTAATGTACCTTTTTCTATACGTCAACATAGGCAAAGATAAAACCAAAACTCTACATCCAAGATACAATTTAAACATAAGGAGAAAGATAATACTCGTTCAAAGTAAGAATGGGTTTTGTTAGGCAATTTATAACTTTCGCCTATTTCGTTATTGACTGTGCTATGCAAATGCATGCATGCAATCATTAACATACCC
Organism: Eupithecia inturbata; assembly: GCA_963662085.1. Classification (NCBI taxonomy): domain Eukaryota; kingdom Metazoa; phylum Arthropoda; class Insecta; order Lepidoptera; family Geometridae; genus Eupithecia; species Eupithecia inturbata. The sequence goes on along the minus strand of OY759177.1, from coordinate 12,647,924 downwards.
AGATATACACGCAATGATTAGAAATCAACCACTCAGTGAAATAAAATTTTACCCTAGGTACTACAAATACAATAGGTAGGTAATAATAAAGTAGACTAAGGCCCGTATTATGAAAGCTTGCTCAGCCATCGATCTATGCTTGAGCAACGCTTTTCTATGGCATCAGCTTTCATAATACGGGTCTAAGTTCCCTATACCAACTGTTATATTAACTTACCGAAATAATTGTCCTATGAAGCCACTCGTTCCTAAATCACTTCTATTTTAAGAAAAAATTCACAGAACTTATGTATGTTAGTTTTTGTTTAGGTACTACAACATTATACATAAATTTTCTCGCATTTTATGACACGCAAGATAAACCAGCGCGTTAGATGATAAAATCTTAATTTTAATTTTGGTCCTATCCTAGCTTGCTCCAATTGGATTAGACAACAAGTCTACTTTGTTGATGTTTGTATCACGGCCACCTGTATTTTTTTTGACATGAGGCCCTATGTGACTTCCGCATTGTACCTAGCACAGTGCAATGCAAAACAGTAATTAATGTAATGTTATTCGGTCCTAAAAGGTCCTAGCGTAGACAGGCCGGCATCGGACACTGCACTGACAGCACAGCTCGGCGGCTATGATTATTACAAATTACAAGACAGATTCTTAACATTCCGTTATTAAGATAACGGAACGTAAGGACGTTCTATTTTTGTTTGAGATTTCGTACAGCGTCTCTATAATGCGAATATAGAATAACAAAATCTCATACAAATTAAGCGTTGTTACTACCATGAGTCCCTTAGTAACGAATAAATCATTATAATTAAAACGCAAACGCTCAATACAATCTAGTCATTCTGCACGATCCAAATCCTAGGTCATACAATATCTCCCGGCATGTGTTGATCAGGCGGCGTCAGCGGCAGGCTATGACTCGTGGTCCGGACCAGGGCCTCCGACACCTTGTCCCGGGCGAAGGCAAGGCCCCAGATCACAGTGTAGATGATGATGAGGCCCGCTACGGAGCCAGCCACGACGTAGCCCGAGCGACGCGATTGTCGCCAGTCTAGGATCTCGTAGATCCAGGGTTGGCCTCCTCTGTAAACGTAGTAATTGGTAAGGTACAATTTCACTACGTCTTATAATAATAATAAATATTGCTGGACAATTCACACATCATCTAGCCCCAAAGTAGCTTAAAAGCAGCTTGTGTTAGGGTCGGTCCACCAAAGCGGAGACGAGACGTGTTTTAACCAACCAATAGAACGTCGTTATTCACACAGCTCGTCTCCGCTCAGCTTCAGTGGATACCACCGAACGGAGCGGGATATTTTGATATAAGATTATAATTATAATAGATTATAAGAAAGATCGAAACGGAGATGTGAGCTGAGCCTCGCAAGCTGGCGAGGCCACGCAGCGGACAAGAAGTGATGCGAGCGGCGTGCAGTGAGCGGCGCACGCAGCTCAGTACCGCTCTAGCCAGCACACATCACCGCTCTAGTCTAGCCAATGCGCATCTCCGCACAGCTTCGGTGGAGACACCCTAGCTGAAAAACTTCTCTTCTCGTCTCCGCTTCGGATATCTCCGCACATCTCTGCTTTGGTGTAGTGTGGGCGTTGTAGGTGGAGAAATGTCTTCCTAGCCGCATTTTAACCATTGCGCGGCGCGGCGGCGGTCAGTCTCGATCTCAACGTAAGGAACTATCTTAGCAGTTAATTTTATATCAGCCATAAAAACATATTTGTTTACTTTTATGAATACCTAGGCCATGCATGATAGGATAAGATTCATAATTTGTTCAATGAATAATTGTTCGCATAGGAGCGTGCATTTCAGCGAGCCATAACGAGATAGGTAGGTACCTATACACCTCGTATGTTGGATTACTAAGATCAAGTGGGTTTTTGTAATGGGACAATTTGGTTATTAAAAATTCAATAAAAATAATCAGTAGTGAAGTAAACGACTCGGTTGGGGACGTATCAATCAAACCATAATCCAAAAAACATTTAATTTCCCTGCTGGACAGGCCTCAACTGATAAGTGCCTTAGTTTGCTCTTATCAATAGAGGGCCATTATCCACACGCTGGGCATGCGGGTTGGGAATCGCAGTGGGGGTATTAAATACACACAGAAAGGGGCTGTTACTCTTCCTCTGTTACATTCCCCTAGTAGGCTCCAACGATATCCACGGGCTGAGTTGGAGCGGTCGACTTTTACGCAGTGACTGCCACGACCAGTTTTAACACAATATGACATTATTTCCATCAACTGTAGGAAGCCAAAACTGTGGATAGATTGGATATTGGGAATATTAATGCAGGACTCGAGACCATGAGTAGCTTAGCTATGTTTAGCCAGAGAAGACGGTCAGTGCTTGGTCAATATTAGCAGAAGGAATGGTGGCTGTCCAGTCAGAGAAGACTGGCAGTATTTTATCAACACTAGCAGCAGAATATTGTGATACTCACCCGTTAGTTCCTCCAGCTGCGTAGTAGATAGCTGAGAAGCCCGCGTACCACAGTCCTAACCCGAGAGGCTGGTACACATGCAGCATATACACCGGCGTCCGAGATACGAGCAGCTCTGTCAGCGCGATGCAGGAGTTGAGGCCGTGTGTGGCTATGTCCAGCCAGAGCAAGCGGCCGGTGATTGGTTCGCCTTGTATGGGATCTGGGATTAATGAGAAAGTGGGAAGGGTAGAAAATTGAACAGAGTAAAAAAAATACACCATAAACCTAATAAATAATCAAAACGAAACGAAAAATTAAATTTATTAAGTTTTTAACATGCACGATTCGAACAAATTACTTCGAAACCAATCATGAGTATTTATCGCTTTTGATTTAGCTTTGATGTATAAGTCACGCGATAAATATCCGCGAATAGTTAATTATAATAGAATTTAAGTTCGGTAGAGCACAATACTAGATACTCTTTATCTACCTTCGATCACAACTTATCTACCTTCATAATGTGTTAGTATTACGCATGTCTTTGCCCCTTAATGGTGTACTAGGTACATAGTTTCGTGTTTACCTACTGTCGTCTATAACAAAATATCGCGTATCTAAGGATGGGCATGCAATGGAGTAGATAACCCTATTTCATTTCTACTAGGCTAACTAACGGCCTAGATTCGTTGATAGTATTCTGCATGTGGAAACAATTTGCGTGTTAACCCCAGTCATTTTCAGTCATCGAGTTAGAATTCAGTCCTAGAAAATTGTATGATTAGGTGGGCAGGCTAGTTTACTTAAACAGTTCAATTGTGAATAAATTTATTTGTAGAAATAACTACTGACACATTAATGTTTCACCGACTAATCCATTTAGGAACAGAGCTTTATCCATTGGCATTTAACGGATTGACTGCGCTTGACTCAGCGATGCGATTAGCAAGGGCGTGCTGCTGCTCTAAGCTCTAACAAAGTTCTGCTTGTGCGTCGGGGGCACTCAATATGTTAAGCAGCTATAGATCCACACGTCACATTCCCGACTTCACAATAGTGATTTGATAAGGCTTTTTGATGAGGGATGGTACAAACCTGGATCGTATAGCAGGATCCAATAGAGAGCTGTGATGAGGAACGCAGTGGGTATCGCTAAGTTGAACATCAACCAGTACAAGCTCACGTACCACGGGAGGTCATCGGAATCTGAAACATATTCGTGTATCTTTTGAAAATATTTAAAGTTCAGTCATTTTTATTCTTTACTGGCGCTAAGTACTTAATAAAAGGATTTTGTTGTTTATGAGTTAGATAAATTTAAAGTATCGAAGAAAGTGTATTCTTGAAAATTATCGATAAATTAATTATAAATTATTAATTGATTAATTATATATTCGTGAGATTTCGTGAAAAACGATATCGCAAGAAACGGTAGTGTGTCTTGAATTGTGATAAAGTAAACACAGAATTGAAGAAGATAATGAAAGGAGAAGTTGTGTCGACTCTATGCATATAGGTATAAAGCTTGTCGTATACCCGAAAAGCACCGTTGCAGCACAGCTCAAAAATGTTTTAGGTTATAGATTTTTTATTTTCTCTAAAGAATTTAAAAATTAGAGAAACTATAACTAAAGTAAAAAGTAGGCCTTTCATCTTTCTAAATATAGGTAAAAAGTAAAGGGTATTGCAATGCAAATATAAATTAATACCTACTTCGATTGATAGGTCGAAGGGGTACTTTATTGCTTTTTTGACAAATTTTTAAATATGTGGGTAGAGCTTAACTAACAGAGCATCGCGTCGCTCGGTACGCAATCGAACCGATTGAAACAATACAAGTTTTGTAAGGGCTATGTTCCAGTGAGTTAGTGGATAATTATTTTAGTTTAAGAGTTGATAAGTAAGAAGGTAACATTGGTTTTAATTATGAAAAATTCTTTAAAGTGTGTTTTAAATGAAATGTGTATTCACTTAAGGGCTTTAGCACGCAACATTGGATGTATTTTATTTATTTATATTGACGGCATCAGATGACACACAGCTCGCGGACTTATTTGAAGCTTGTTTGTGCGAAGCCATTATGTTACTGTAAAATGTATCTAAAGATAACGAGCTTAAGCCCATAATTGAATGCACATTTTTGTGCTCAGTGGTAGCGGTATTGGCGCTATATCCTCATCGATTTCCATGACGGCGACCCTAGCTATCACGGATTATTATTTTCATTTGTATTATGAGCCCTAATATGGCTCGCCCGACTGAGCTTGCGAACCCTACCTAGAGTGGGATACGTATGTATATGAAGGAAGATATCGATTTCAATGACCATTCAAGCCACCATACCTATAATTTGTTTTTTACTAAGTAACCGAACTATACATGTAACTCGCATGTAACTCGTAGTTGCATCGATAGTTCGGTGTAGGTAGATAGGTACCTACAGTCTCTCCTGTATTATCATTATCAAGTTTCCCGAGCTGTTAACCATCAAACCTACCAAGTTACACAGAGAACGTATATCGCCATGCCGACGGAAATGGTAAAATGACAGTGGTTTATGGTACGAAGCGTCTTGTTGCAAAACACGCGAAGGACGCGCGTTGAAGTCTTTTGTAGGTGACATGACGTAACGTAGGAACTCGTAGAGAACATTCGGTGTGTTATTTTATTACACTGGAAATTCAAATCGATGTTTGATAATAAAGAGAAATTTAAGCCAACAAGGCGCTTATCAGGGGGAGGCCTGGGTCCATCAGTGGACCTTTATAGGCTGTGGAGGTGGAGGTGGAGGTGGTTTGATAATAATTATGAGAGTTCCATTAGGTAATGCCCAATTCCAAGTATCCAAACTAATATTACAAATTCGAAAGTAAGTAGTCTGTCTGTTTTACCTTTTCAAGCCTAAACGGCTAAACGTATTTCAGTGAAATTTGGCAGGGAGGTAGATGGTTTCCCGGGGACGGACATAGGTTACTTTTTATCCCGGAAAAAAGCGTGCGAAGCCGCTGGCAGCAGCTAGTAACTAATATTTTTATTATGTTGGTCTGTAAAAAACTGCTATGTTAATAGGTAACTCGATATTTTTTTGTGGAATAGAAATCTAATGCGTAGGAAGGAAAAATTTGGTGGGATGTAAAAATCTCAACGCGCTCTCTTGACGTCGAACATTGTTCTAACTTCTAAAAGGAAGAAGGTTCTATGTTCGGCTGTATGTATGCCTACTTAACTAATAAGCTTCTTGGTACCTAGGTATTTCATATAGCCCAGGCTAACTTTGTTTAAATTATAACGAAATAAACACAAACGCATGGATCATAAAATGCTTCTAATTTATAAGAAACGGTTTAAATATCATGTAGGTACCGAATAATCATAATAATTCATATTCATAATTATCATTTATTGTAATTTAATGGCAGTAGGTAGGTAGTCTTAGTGGATACAATGCATAAAAACCCTGTCAGGGAGCTAAATTACTTTGGGTTCGCTCTTGTTAGATTCATAACTTTGATATTTCATATTTATAGAATTAATTAATTTAGGAATGTCATAATTAAAATAAGTATTCGTTATATAAGACAAGAACAAATAATAATTGAATCGAATAAGATTGAGTTTTCAATCTAATAAAACGCTCGTAAATTAATGTCAGATTAGGACTAGTCAAATTATATCAATTTAATCTGTCTAGGTACGTAATAAAAAGTGTCATAAAAAGTAGATAAGCTTAGTGTGTATAAATTGATATTGGCACCTATAAATTCAAATAAAATAAACAGGTCCAATATGTCGTGATTAGGTATGTACTTACTAATACTTTGTTTAGGTATATTAGACCACCAAGAAAATCTTAAAAGATAATTTCAGTGGTATTTTTCTGCATGCCATCCATCTTCAGGTTTCCATAACATAAGAAGGTTCGTGTTTTAAACAAACCTTCTAAAAAATCTCATATAGCTTTGTTCTTTGTTGTAACTTATTGTCATTCCGATTGAGCGTCTCAAATCATGTTTGTAAAAATTTCCAATACTTTTTACTCTATCATTAGGTTCTTACGTATATATTATGGCAGTTATCAAGTTATTGCATGCTTACAGAATCCAAGTTGCATGCTTGGATTCCTACGCAATAAACCGGTTCCTCGATCCAACGTGTCTTGTCTAGTCAGAGCTGCCAGATGTATCGGTTTTTCTTCACTAGTTATAATAATATTACCTATATTATTATAACTAGTGAAGAAACCCTTAGAACCAGAATCTCAATTTATATTTTTGTTGTCACTCATTATAAGAAAAACAAATAAGCCCAGTAGATCATCCTTTGCAATTTTTAGTTTACTGCTCGGCAACGAAATGTAATAAGCACCATTATCGATTATAGTGAAAATCAACTTTTCAAAGGCGTTTTTAAGTATAACGAGCTACGAGCCAGCTTTTGACTAATTATGTAGGCATACCTTACCATACGTTATCTACATACCTATTATTTTTACTATAAGTAAATCTGGCGTCTTAGTGTGGTTACGTATGGCAACACTGAGTTGCAAATCTTTGCCGGTTAGCTGAGGGCAGTAACATCTTCGTATTACCTATTTCAGAGGGGACTCTTCTCAAGCGGAACAACCGCATTGCAGTTTCCTTTGAGATTTTTTGTTCTTTTTATACATGCAGGTCTTATGTATATGTACGTACTTATTTCTTTGCACCTTATGACTAGAAGAACTTTATCTTCACGGTAGGTAGCCATAAAAAGTAGACAGTAACTTAAGTCAATAAACCGACGACATTGTAGTCGGTCGCAGCGAGTCGATTGATGGAGGCGGCTCAGGACCGCTATTTGTGGCCCGGAAGGCCTATGCTCAGCAGTGGAACTAAGGTAGCCACCTGACAACCAACTATCTATCCAACTATAGATTAGCAAGAGGTTTCTCTTAGTTATCATTTTAAAGTCAAACTATTCATAATAGTCTGATAACTTAGAGCATTGCACACGTCGGCGTCGCCGACACTACGTGGTAGTAAATAGGTTTATCTTATGTATGTTAGGCTAAAGTATATTTTTTGTATGGGCTAATGATTTATTATTATTATATATTACTGCTATCTCTCACTCTGTCTTCTTCTATTGACATAAGTCAGAGTGAGAAACACCTAATGCTACTTAGCAACTGCAACTGCTTACTGTTAAGTTATCAGACCATTATGAATAAGGGGGAAAGAGTATTTTGTCACGTGTTTGATGTCTTAGTAGGTAAATCACAGCTATTGTATTTACCTTTAGACATCAAACAAAACTTTTACATTCCTCTGGATTTTGCGGAGGCAATCGAACCCGTATCTTATTGATGCTAGCAAGGTTATGCAATTCGAAAAGATAGAGTCTAATATTCATTGTTAACTGAAGGACCGAACTGAGGCAAATACTAGACTATAAAAAGATAAAAACTACGTTTGCAACATTAAACTAACTAGGTCAGCATACTATTAGGTACCTACTTTAACAAAGCGATTGTCAGTCCTAACCATCGCAGTTAATTTGAATTAGTGTAAACTAGTTGAGCCTACCGTGAAATTCTAGGAAGTTAAAGTGTGTACTTACAGAATTGTGGATTTGACTTGATGTAGCTGTGAATTTTCCTACATCTATCGTTTTATTAACTTATATAAACATATTTTATCTGCTAATGGGTAATATACAGTTAGATCAAAGAAAATTGTAGGCTTTAATTTTCCTTTCACTTCAAATTACCAAATGTATTGCAAGATCTGATAGGGGTCAAGCCAATAAATGTTTTATTAATATTCCTCTTTTTTGATACGTAAACAAAGTGCCCATAGATTCTTTTGCCATCTCAGAAGTGATATTTGCATCTATTAGTCTACTAATGTTATCTATCATAGAAAATGTAAAAATTAAACTAACCCGTGTTCCTGCAAAGCGCCGTAATAGAGATGAAAGTCCCGGTCACCATCATCAAAGTGACCAGCAGCATGCCCCAATTGGTCAGGAATATCAGCCAGTAGGGGGTCGGAGCTTCAACCACGGACCAGGACATCACCACCACGGCAAGCAACGCCAGCACCACACGAACCACCAGCAGAGGAATCGGGGACTCTCCACTCTGCCATGACGAAGCGTAGAAGTCACTTAACTTCTCACTCTGACACACCCACAAATCCGATAAGCTCACTGCCTTCCTATAACATTTCACCATTTTGATTATTTCCAAATTCAGATGTAGCACTTTTCAAACAGATAGGCAGTGTAGGTAAACCGTCCGATATGATGAAACTGAGATAGTGCAGAGAGTTTACTATCGAGTAATCATATCAGGGCTAATACATTTTTATAGGAACCCGTTTATCAGTGAACAAAAATAATTGTCTAAGTCTGATAAGATTAATGAACCCGGAAAAGTGTATCCCGGAAGCAAAGGGTTAAAATATCCCTTTGCTCAAGGTTTCTCGAGAGGTGGTTGCGACGCCAGGCGCGGTGGAAGACTGGTTGCGAGTCAGATCGGCTTCAAGCCTGCTGTACACTGCGTGTGTTAAGCGCCTTGCGTAAACCTTAACCTTTATGTAATCTCTCGTCTAACTGACCTGGCTTTGACAATGTTTTGCAATTTTATACGCCGCGGCTATTTGTTGTGTTCTAGCGAAGCTTAAGTGGCGAAACTAACGAGTTTGGTTGTCTAACTAGGCCTAGATCTCAGTACTCACGGGATCCACGTGGTAAAGAACTCTAATTACATAAAATTCAACATTTTCTCTTTTGTTCCTTGTATGTTAAAACACGATTTAGAAGAAAAATACGATAAAAAAACATGAAAGTGCACTATTTCGCACATAATTTGGTGGAGATCTCAGAAACCCTGCGGTCTATTGAAATTACTTATGTTTTGATTCGTAGGTTATTACTAATTATTTGGTTCCTTGAACCAGTTACTTCATAAGTTGCGTAGTTTTCTTGTAAATAAACAATAACATGATTTTTGCGCTTACACGCCGTTCCAAAAACGTATGCTTCGTTTTGCTCCTATGATGCGAAAACCTATGCCTAACCTTTTCACAAAATGGCGCATATTGTGTCCTCTTAAGAAACAGCATGCATGTGTGACTGAAAAGAAAATTTATCGACTTTTAATTACTAGTTTTAGATATTAGTACGAAAAATTACAATCAAATAATAGAAACAAATTAGAACTAGTATATACAAATTAAACAATTGAGCTAACTGCAGACTGTTGCAAACAATCTACGGGTAGCTCAACTGATCCATATCATATCAATACGAGTCGGAAGCGTCCTCAAGACGCTGGCTGGCTGCATTGCCCCGCTGTATGGCAATGCTGATGCACTGCGCCCAATTTTAGTTGGTTTACGTGTAAGGTAATCCCCACCCCGACTTTTGTTTGCGCAAAACCTTGTTTGATTTTTATTTAAGACTATAATAGCAACCCGCTTCGCACAGGTAGCAAAGCAGTAGTAGAAGTCGTATATCTTTTTAAGAGGGATAATTCCATACGTAATATATTGTTTTCATATTACTTACTACTTACCTAACTCTATTGGTTTACGCGGCGTACGCCAGCAAAGCATGTTTTTTCCGACATCCTCAATAATCACCATCGTCCTATTTATACGCTTAAACTTCCTCATGGAAAACTTCGTCTGTTGTTGGTTAAAACCAATGATGTAGTTTTTGAGTTTATTGTTGTCAGACAGATTTTGTTACATCTTTACGCCAAAAGGACTTATAGGTATTTATTTATTTATTTGGCACACAAAACAGAACACAATCAAATAGTAAAAAAATAAAATAAAAAAGCCACTATATTAAGATCTAGATTGTATCCCTAAGTATGTGTACACATTATGAATATTTGAGAGCAGTTCCGTGTAAATATAATATGAAAAGTTTAAAGTTTAAAGCATGCATTAATTACAAAGTTCATAAATAAAACATTAAATTAATACATTTGTTTTGAGTATGAACCTACCTAGCTACTTTAATGAACTAATTAATAAATATATATATATATATATATATTTATATTATTAATAATTACAAAAAATTTAGACCACTCTTCTTAATGAGAGTGGTTTCAATGTCTTTTTTAAATTTGAATAATCTATTGTTAAAAATGTCAATATTGTCACTGTTATTTGTTATTAGTTATTGATATTGATAGTAGACTTATTTGGAACATGCACTCTGACACTCTTGCCAAGAGATTAAAATCAGCTGTATATGCAATAAAAACCATGAGAACTCTATAATAAAATGTATTATAAATTAATAATTGCATAAACCGTGTATCATGCATATTTCCTTTTTATAATGGCTTACGGGATTTCAACTTGGTGAAACTTTCCCTAAGCTGAAATCCCGTATCCCTTCCCGTGCGACGAGTTCTTCGCATGTCAAAAGAATTTTCATTCAGCAAAAGAGAGCCATATTTTCTATTTTGCAAATAAAACTCACTTCACTTCACTCACACTCACTCACTTCACTTTCACTCACAGTCACTTTTGAGACTTTGTAATGAACTTAAAATAATGACATTGACAGGAGAATATATCTTTCAGAATGTTTAATAATAAATTAAATATGAATGAATTTGAAATACATAAAACAAGTAACAAAAATAATATTTGTCTACAAACACATAGACTAGCCAAAAGAGGAAACAGCATTGTACGCTTCTGTAGAAATATATTCAATGGCCTAGGCTATAGAATTACGTAATATAGATACCTAATGCTGCTTTTAAAATTAAAGCACGAAACTTATTATTGGAAAAATCTTATAACAAACTTAACGATGCTCTTGCTGATGATATTAATGCTTACATTGAAAATGCTAACTTCTATTATACCTATTTATTTTTAATTCTGTACCTACTGTGACTTTTCCAGGTGTACTTTATGTATCTGAATCTTGACCTGCAATGACACATGTTACTTATTATCCCACAAATCAGTTCCCAAGGGATATAATTTGTTCTAAAAACGTTTCCATATAATTATAATTAGATCTTTGATTACTTAGAACAACGTAGGTTGGCTAATTTTATCCCAGGAAAACGCGTGCGAAGCTGCAAGCAGAAACTAGCCATGTATAAAAGTTTCCTTTGTAAATGGAGGTACCTTTACATAATCCGTATCATAGTTATTTGACACATCAAACAACTAAGAGAAACTTAGGGGCAGTTCAAACAGAGTTGGCTAAAGTACTTACTGCAGTTCCGGCAAATATTCAAACAACATTGAGATATTGTAAGTTTGCATTTTGAATGTTGTATGGACGGTACGTTCAAAACAGATCTAAGTACCTTTACTCAAAGAATCACGTGAGGTTACTACTAAAAATAATCACAAAATGTAAGAAAATGCGATGAACATGCGAGTAAATTGTTTCTAACCAAAAAGTACTCTTCACGATGTTTTCATCAATCATTTTTTAAAGTATACATTTCAACTTCTTGTTTTAATATAAGCATTTATAAGGCGTTCTCCAACAGATGGCTTTCAGATTTTTTACATTTGTGACATTGAAATTTCATTGTCAAATCTTTAGCAGTCAAAAAATTAATGGGGGTAATTTTTCGAGCTATCCAAAGTTCTCAAAAAGTATGAAATCTACAGAAATTTCAAAAACTGTTTTGAGATGAACAAACTAATAACTTTCATTTGATACACCACACGGTGAGGTAGGCCCCCTTTTTAAAAATTATTCCCCTCTTTTTGACCATTTTTCGTAGTGTTCTAGTTACTGACTGCTCTATAAAATATAAATCTATATCTACAAACATCAGATCTCCAAAGTTTGCAAAGTTTGCATTCAGATGGATTGCTCTGCAAACTTTGGAGAGAGGGGGAGGGGAATGGGTACTTTTTAAACTAATTTGTACTGGAAATTTTCATTTTTTTTTTAATCTGTACAGGCGCACAAAATGTATCATTATTTTAAATTTCAAGTTATTTGCTGCTGAGATATTAAAGACTCAAAAAAAAAACCCGAAACAGTGAGACCATAAAGGTTTCGAAACCCTAATAAAACAAGGAAAGTTCTATTACGGGAACTCTGTAAGTTCTTACACGATTTTTACGAAAGAAGTCACATGAGAATTATGAAGGTAGACATATTATAGAATTCGATTTCTAGACGGCAGAACTACCTACAAAAATAATGAGCAATGCTCGAATGATTTATTCATCTGCTAAAGGAATAAAAATAACAACCAAACACTTTTACTTCTCCCATGACCTACCATGAAATAACCTTTTTAATGAGCAAGACTTGTGCTATTTGTATAAAATTATGGTACCTTTTCCACGGAAAGTGACCAGCAAGTTTTAAAAACAATCCGTCAAGTGTATAACGATGACTGTTGAACGAACAATGATGTTTAATAAATAAATTGAAATTGAATTGAAATTGAAATTAACAAACGGCAAACTTGTTTCAAAAACAGCTCACTGCTTTACTTACTAACTAAACGAGCCTGAGACTTATTGGCACCTAGATATGTATATTATTCGATAAAACAGGTTACCTATTTAAAAGGTGTCGCTGGTTAGATTACTAATATAATAATTATAAATAAATAACACTGAGCATTAGACTTGTAAGTAACTACATAGGAATGCCTTAGGAGTCGTCTATTAATAACGTGTTTTTTTTGCAACTTTTTTAACCCCTCCTGTTATACGTGGTGAGATTTCAGACTACTTCTACAAAAAATTACGTGATTTCGGGTGTTGAGGGGACACCCGAAATCACGTGTATTTCTTTTGTAAATAATAACAAAGAATCAAAAATTTCAGAATATTGTTTCCAAATACATGTATAACCTAATGTATTTCTGTAAAATTAAACACCGCGACTAGTATATAGTATTATTAAATCTGCAATGTGTCCGTGATAAAAATGGCTGTGTGAACGGTTTAGAAATCGCGCATTCAACGAAATATTAAATACACGTTATATCTCCATACACCCGCCGTCCCCCTTCGTGTTTTTTCCGAACCTCCCCCCTTTCGAGGCTCACGTGATTAATTAACTATTATTTATTTATTAATGAACCGCTCCCATTGATCAAGGTATCCGCCGGACTCCATAGATTCACCCTGAAACCGTCTGTTTCAAAAGAGAACCCATTTGCCATTTTGGGTTTCCTTTTCAACTCGAACAGTGATAGTACATGCCTAGCAAAATTGCAAAAATCATTAGGGACGGCCGGCAGGAAGGACACACAAAAGGACGGGATTTCTTATTTTGTTGATTTGCCTTTGCTACGATATTGATTTTGTTCATGAATGGCGGCAAATGAAAGGAGTGGCTATTGTTTCAAAGTTTATTTTTATTTTTGTAGTTGTGTACTGTAATTATTAATTTTATATAAAATACTTACTTTATTATAAATAACTTTATAACATTGATCAACGATTTTATTAATTATTGCTAAAGTTTTTTTAGTCCAAAATATTTACTTTTTCTGCTATACTAGAAAATTAAAGATTATAAAAAAGTCGAGGTTGATTTGATAATCCTACAAAAAACAGTAATATATTCTTTTCAGTCAGGTAGTAGCTACCTTATTTCTTATTTGATAATAATTTATAGCATAAAATTTGACTTATCTAAGTGCTTAATTTGTAAGTCTAGAAAAATTAAGATATAGAAATCTGAAATCTTACAAAATAAAATAAATTACTTGTTCCGTATTCAAAGAACTTGTCACGGCAAACTGTCTGCGTCACAAGTTGTAAGCAATTTCGAGTGTAATTTTTGTTAGGTTCTAGGTATCTACGGAGGAGGTGGCAGATACCTGATCGAAGACCGCCCCTAATGAGTTAATCTACTGCAAGGGAAGCCAAAATAATCTTCCATCCTTGTCACTCCATGGCGTCTTAACATCATTGATCTCAGTGAGGTCTATACAGTTGTTCTTAACGGATATCCCTCTTCAACTCGCTTCGTCACTCCACCGTGCATTGCGTGATTCAGCAGTTTTCTGGCCACAGCGTCTCTGGCCAGTACTATGCCAACTGTGAGGAAGTGAAGGAACACCAGAAGCAGCCCAGTGATAGCACAGATGGCAAGGGTGGGACCAGGCTTCGCCCAGTTTATTACAGGGTACACCCATGGGTTGCCTTTGCTGGAACAACAATAAATATGTAAGCAGAGTAATACTAACTGGTGTAGGTAAGAGGAGGTAATGTAGAGAACAGATTTTACATTAAGAAATCAAATAATATCCCTTAAAATTTTCGACTTCGACGGTTCTTCAATTTATTTGATTTCTCATAAATTACCCCGAGTGTGAGGGCTTACGCACTGTAATAATAAAAACCTTAGATTTTACCTTAGTTTAAGATATGATTTAAGTAAAGATTATTTTCTAATCCAATAAAGTATAAGATTCCTACTGCAGCACTGCTGGCAAAATACCTCTCCGTGGTCCCTCCAGTCCAAACATCTCAATCAAGAACCAGATGGGGATCCATCTGGCTCCTACAGCGTCGTTACGCTGTAGCAAGCAAAGGTGTGTACGTCATAAGGCCGCCTATTGTACTGAGTAAGGTTTTATTATGTTATTTTTTTATGTACAATAAAGTGTTCATTCATTCATTCACGCGAATCGTCTCCTCAGAAGATAGGTAATAAATAAAAAAAATACCAAACGCACTATCTCTTCAGTGCTGATTGAATTTGGCAATAGATTGTATAGTAGGCAGGTAGCAGCCTGCGGCCGGACGAATACAGAAAGCATTATTGACCTATTGACATAGTTAAGGGCTTCAAGTGTGCGCTCGCTCACCTTGCTCTACCATTTACCTAGGTACCTTTCTTAAACAAGTTTTTATGATCCTGATATTTACTAGGAATTAGTTATTACATTTAATCGAAAATTTTCTCCTAGGTATTTTGGCGGATACTGTCCAGTATCCATAATCTATATATATAAAAGAAAGTCGTGTTAGTTACACTATTTATAACTCAAGAACGGCTGGACGGATCTCGGTGAAATTTGGCAGCGAGGTAGATGGTATCCCGGGGCCGGACATAGGCTACCTTTTATTCCGGAAAAAAGAGTGCGAAGTCGCGGGCAGCAGCTATTATGTTTATAAAAGCGAAAGTAACTCTGTCTGTTACCTTTTCAAGCGGATCTTAATGATTTTTGGCAGGGCGGTAAACAGTATCCCGGGGACGTACATAGGCTAATTGAAAAGCGCGTGCGAAGCCGCGGGCAGAAGGTAATATGGAATAAATAAAACTACAACATTATTGCGCTATTTTTGCCAATCCTGCGCCGATTGCACCCATTTAGTCACTGTCTCATTAATAATAAAAATATCTAGGTTATACACATAATAAGGAGAAATCTTATAATAACTAACACATAATAAGCTTATGGGTATAAAAATGGTGTTCATTTAATTGCTCTCTGAAGCACGTTGGTTCTGCACCTGATCACTCATCGGTAGTAGTGTCGGTCTGCCGTCTCATTGGATTATGAGAGTGAAGGAATGGAGAGTGCACCTGTGTTTGCGCACAAACTTGTGAACTATATTATGTCCTGCGCTCATGGCCAGTCTCCGTTGAGACTGGCTCATATAAAAGCAACTATGCTAAGTTAAAAAGCCTTACGTGTCGACGCCACCAGCCCAGTAATAGATGAGTCCAAACGCGACGTAGCAGAGAGCGAAACAGAGTGGCTGGTAGATGTGCAGAACACGTGCTGGATGTGAAGATGACACCAGTAGGAGCAGCATCACAACGGAGTTCAACGCGTGGACGGCCACGTCCAGACCGTGGCTCAGTTCCTCTTCTATCCCGGCTGGAAACATCATCGGTCTTATCTATTACGTAATGACCCCTAGCGTTCTACTATTGGGCAATGGGCAAGCAAGGGTGATTTAGTTCGTCCAGGGCCAAACATTACTTCCTGATCGATGATATATGCTTCACCATCACCACCATGTTACGACCCTGAGTTAGTTGTCGCGCCATCGTTTCCTCGGTCTACCGAGTGCGATTTATTTATTTTATTTATACAGCGTGCCCCGTAACATGTATTCTAAGCCGAAAGGGGGTGATTCAGGACCCCAAGGTGATCAACTTGTGCATACCGATTTTATGAATTTCGTTATTATTTATTTTTTAAATTATTTTATTATTCTTCATATACGTATTATTTTTCTTCATACACTCTTGCATTAAAATATTTCACGGGTGTTTTGTTCTTGTTTTTTCAGCTAAACCAGTGTTTAGTCAAGAAATTATTATAAAAAAAATGATACAATAATAATAATGTAAGAATACACGTAAAAGAACACGGATATGAAGAAGATAATTCTTTCTTTTTTAAACTTTTTCAAAAAATGTAAAAATAAATGAAATTAAAATTTGTGTTAAAATTGTAGAACAAAAGTTGATCCCCTCTGGATCCAGAATCACCCCCTTTCGGCTTAGTACACATGTTTCTTGGCACCTTGACCTATCTATGGGAACAAAATGATAGAGCGTGCGCCGTCTCTTAGCTCGTGTGCCTATTGCTTGTCACCAATCCGCATGCCAAGCTTAATGTGTGGCTTGGTTGGTTGGATTCATTACATAAAAACCTTTTTTTGGTGAGGCGTATTGACATGTTTTAACACTGTTGGACAATAATTAATGGTTTCATTACGTGCGATGTGTGAGACGCAGAGTTCGCAGGTTCGATTCAAACCGGCGCGCGGCGGCGCGATTTGTATGATTGGTTTTGGATCGTACACCTAATTGCCAATCAGTTCATCTCATTTGAAAAACCTAGGTCAGGTCCATGACTATGTCCATACTATGTTGACGACCGATGTGGCGCGGCGGGCGAAGATCCGCCTGCGACGCAGTAAGTTGCGGGTTCGATTCCCGCCTTGGGACAAATGTTTGTACGATCTGCAAATATTTGTTACGGGTGTTCTGGTTATTTTCTATGTATAATAAAAATATCTATCCATGTAATGTATTGTATTGAGTATATTTCAGTCATCTAGTACCCATAAGACAAGCTCTGCTTAGCTTGGGGCTAGATGATGCTGTGTGAAAGAAAGAAAGAAAGAGAGAAGAAAAAAAATATTTATTAGACACTACACACAAACAAACTTAGGTAGGTACAGAAATAAAAGAAATAAAAGACTACTTAGTACTAGATAACAAACAGACAGACAAAAACACAGGTGAACTAAGTAGTATACTAACTTTGGGTTAGTACTAAGTAGTCCACTCAGCAAGCAGACGAGCGCGTGTGTGCAGGTTCTACAGGTCCTGACTCAGCTTGTTGCTCTAACACAAAAACCCAGGGTAATTTGTGAAAGAGCGCTGGTTTTCAGTCAGAACCGTAGAGAAAGTGACAGACACGATACCAGATCCAGCGCACACAAGACACAAAGTAGGTACGAAAATAAAAAAAGGAGACAAGGTGGCAACACTGAGATAAAAAAAAAATACTTAATAATAATTCAAAGATAATAATAATAATACAATAATCTACAATAATCCCTCAAATATCTCTAAGAGGGTGAAACTTACAATTATCTTGGTATGCAAGAAGCGTTAGGAATAGTGGACGGGGACATAAAGCAGTCGGTGAAAGAGTGCTTCTTTTGTCGCTTAACAAAAGTGCTAATTAGCCTTTTGTCGGGTGGCAACAAGGTGCGTGTCTTCAACGGCTGGGTTATGCCACTGCTCATTTATACTTTTGGCATACTAAGACTCAGACTGAACTAGACGCCTTGGACTGTAAGGTTCGTCAACTTTAACCACTCATCGCATGCGACATCCCCGAGCTTCGGTAATGAGATTGTATATCCCGCGGAAATGTGGTGGTCGAGGCTTTTTAAACGCCAAGACCCTACACAACCGTGAGGTATTATGCAATCTCAGAAATCATTTCCATCAAGCCGAATACCAGATACATATCGAATATGATTAAATAAAAATAAGGAATATAATAATAAAATGGGTCCTCACCTTCAAAGAGAATAGCCCAGTAGAACACAGTGATGAGAAAGGCGACCGGCACAGCGATGTTCTGCAGAATCCAGTAGGTCCGCACGTACCACGGCAGGAGGAACTCGGCGCCTGCCACAATTAGCAATGCAAGAAGCAAATAACTGTATTATCACGTTACGGTAGGAGCATTTTTAAAGTTCTATAAATAATTTATTACGCATGACTGCTAGGTTAACCTTATTAGATGCACTTACAAACGCTCTAGGAGGCTTACATATTGGGTTTCAAAAAGGTGATTTAAGGGCTTTAAGATTTTCAAGAACTACTAGGTACTTTCCCAATCTTGGGCAAAATACATAACTTAGGTGACATAAAGAAAATATATTTTCTAGAACTATAAAACAATTTCGGTGCCTTAATTGCCAAACTAAGTTTTTAGAAAACTTGTATTTTAGCAAGTATTGCTCTTAAAAAATACAATGTAGAGTAGACACCCCATCAGTGTCTACTCTACTATTGTATTGTCAAGTACAGTGGTTACTTACTTATAGGTCCACAGAAATAGCACCGCGCGGAAACCGAAACCGCGAATCCGGTCGACAACACAATTACCGTCAACCCCCAATGCGTCAGGTAAATGAACCAGAAACCTAATATCCCATTCTGTCCGTAAATAACCATAGAGGCTAGCACTATCCCCACTGAAAATAAAAACAGAAACGTCCGCCAAATGAGAAGTGGCACGACCGACCGTGTCCTCTGCCAAGCACTAAGGTAAAACTCAGCCGGTTTCGGATGCTGAAGCACTAGCGTTTTCAAATCGAATTCCCCTTTACAATATTCTTTAATTTTACTCATTTTGAGGTGTTGTGTGACTCTACACACCTAGTATTGATTACTATGGTAGAACAGATATGGTATCGGCATATCTGGTTGACTCATATTGGTTATCTCTGCACATCTGCCAAATCGTGTGTATGGCGTTGTGTTGATAGATAGTGAATAATAGGTTGGAATGTATACTAGGTAACCTGTAAGTATTTAGGTGTAATATATTATGTAACAATATGAAACAAAAACTGAAATAGTCGCAGACATAGGAATGGTTGCATCTGGTCATATATTTGTGAATTTACTTAAGTTTTTAAGTAAGGACCCGCCTGATTAAATATAATTAGTCATAATGTTAATAACAATATGTTTTTATTTCGTAAAGTTTATTCTCACATAGTTTATTTATTATTATATTATATATTATTGAAAAAAACAGTTTATTGTATATATGTAGTAGATTTGTACAGGTCATTCATACAATTCTTTATTTAACTCTATTATTATTTTACTTACCTACTGTATGTCATCTCTCACAATTTGTACACCGTAATCGATAAAACATGTTATCAACATGTTTTTTTGTAAAATCATATATCTACACATGTTTATGCAAATAAATAATCTTTATCTCTATCTTTAAATATCGTGTTTAACTGTTAGTAACATGCATAACAGAACAGGACATAATATAAAGTTTGTTTTATGTGTGGTTGGAAAACCTTTTTAATAAATAAATTAGATAGTTATTCTTTTTTGGGTTTGCTCGCCTTTGCCATAATCTCTAGTTTTAATTTTGTATGTTTGTTATATTTCGTGCAATTAAGAATTAAGTTATTGTAATCAACTGGAGAATCTATCCATGTAATCTATCCAGTTATAAAGAAATTAAATACTTAGGGATACAGACAGATTCTCAAACAGTATTTTTTTATATCTGTTTATTTGTAAATAAATATAAAATTTCCCAATGTATTTCACACTCTTTCGGGTTTTTTATCTACTTTAATATGCCCAATTGCCCAAACAAAATTTTGGTAGGGAACATAGCAAAATAAATTACAAACCTAATAAATAATGAATTTGACTTTACAAATAACATCTTAGAATAGTAAATAATAGTACAATTACCATAATCGACTTATCGTAGCTCGACTAATTATCTGATTTTATCAGATTACATATTTAAAAATTCTTCAACCGTATAGGATAAAAAGATTTACAATAATTACTGGTCGATAATTTTGTCCAAGTTTTCAGCTTATTTGAATTAGATTTCGGACCTAGAAAGTGTTGAATGTGATAAATTAAATTGTGTCGCAGTTTAATTTTGAACAGTAGAATATTAAGTACCTACTATAATTATTTATAAATATTACTTAGAAGGCAATAAAACATTATTGTAGGCTGACAAAATATTGGTGGGTTTCTTCGTAAAGCTGGTTGTAAGTACCTCTTCCTGTAATAAGGAAGGAGTTATGATTTTACTATACATTTATTTTATACGTTTATGTTTAACTTGCTTATGTCCGCGGCTTCGCATGTGCTTTTCAAGTAGCCTATGTCCGTCCTCGGGATATTGTTTACTTCCCTACCAAATTTCATTAACATCCGTTTCGCCGTTCAGGTAATAGACAGACTGAGTTACTTTCGCTTTTATAATATTAGTATGGAATGGATGTCTCAACCAAGCTTAATTAAAATTGTGACCAATAAATACGCTTAACCCTGTTTGTAACTGTGTTTCTATAGTAACAGTACATTATCTAGTCGATACTATTTATAATAACAGACTTCGGTGTGTGTAATGAGTCTCTAGTTATATCCATCGTTGGATATAAAGATAGTCTGGGCTCGTTCTTTGGTGACTGCTCTCCTGACTGCTGACAGGGCAACCACGAGACAGTGCATCAGGAAGATCATGACTGCTGAGCCGACTGAGGTGATGGCTGCCACTGAAGGGTTGGACCAGTCCAGCATTGGGTAGATCCAGGATTCACCGGTCCTGTGTAATGAGAGGAATTACGTAAATGAGAGGAATTTCTCTCTAGGTACTTCTTATTTGTTTTAGAAGAGTGAGTTTCCTTAACAGAGGTATATTCTTTACTTAATTAAAAGGGAATATCAAACACAGAGTCATCTAAATATACGGTGACTACTATGTATGTGTGGAACCGGTTCCGAAAGCTGAAAACCCGGTTCCCCCGGTCCTTTTAAAAAATAAAAGTGGTTTAATTTCGCGTATTAATACGCATAGAAAAATTGATTTAGTTTTTATTAGGGTTTATGAAGCACTCAATGAAAACATTAGTTGATTTAAGTTTTCCAATAGCTCATGTCAGCCCACACACGACCACTGCTGGACATAGACCTCCCCCACACGATGCCACAGATAGCAATCCTGAGCCACCTCCATCCATCGACTCCCTGCGATCGCTACAATGTCGTCGGTCCATGGAAGGACCACCAACACTCACCACCCAGGACAATAGACGGTAAAAGAGAGGTGATATTTAATTCAGCTTTGACAAAAATTACGAAGGGGGTCCCACAGGGGTCGATATTGGGACCAACTTTATTTATAATATTCATTAATGATCTCATAAACCACATGAATAGTCATATGGCCGATCTCCGTTTGGTAGTTTTCGCGGATGACACAAATACGATTGTTTCAGCGGGTTCTGTTACAGAACTTACGGTGAAGCTGAACAATGCACTAGCTATGTTCAGAACTTGGTTTAATATGAATAATTTGATAATGAACATGAAATAGACTAATCTAATGTTGTTTAAGACCACTTATAAAAATAATGAAAAGCTTCTTGTAAATTTTAATGACATAATAATTGAATTAGTGGACTTAGTTAAATTCTTAGGTATTAATATTGACATGTTACTAAATTGGAAATCTGAATTGAAATCTATAGATAATTGCATAAGCTCTGCATGCTTCGCCATCAGAAGTCTAAGATATGAAGTGACGCTGAAACAGCTAAAGATAGTATAAAGATAGCGAGTTTTGCTCCAACTTGAAAACTGACAACCTAACAAGGTAAAGGTTTCTAGTTCGCTTCGTTACTTTATCTTAAAAAGATTGAAGTGACCAAAAAATCAAAGAGATCACTTTATGTCCTAGTTTTACATATGTAATTTGATATCTGTGACGTGTTCAAGAGTCCTATTAGGTCTAAAGGAAACAAAGCACTTTGATATTTGAACACACAGAAGGAAGCCATTCATACGACATCGACGGCCTGAGTTTTGGAGGGGTCAAATTCTTAGGCCGCCAGCTCCACGGCACCAATTAACATATATATGTGATTAAAAAATGTCACTTACGGTCCTAAACCTCCAGCACTGAAGTAAATAATACTGAAAATAAGGTAAAGAACGGCGGCCAGGACCGTATGGTGGAAATGCAGCAACCTTGACGGGTGGCTGCTGGTCATCACTAAGATCAGCATCAGCAGCGAGTTGATGGCGTGGATGAACACGTCAAGAGTGAAGTTGATCGCGAACTCCTGATCTGGAACATGTAAACAAGAATATAAAACTAGGTTCCGCCTGCGGATATGCACGTGTTTTTTCGGGATAAAAATTAGCATATATTTTATTGGTTTAAGATCAATGCAAAAACTTTCGCATTTATAATAATTAGTGTGATGACTAGAGATTACATGCAACTGCATATTTGCATTGCATTTGCATATTTAGCCCATTTTCATCGGTAGTTGCATATTTTATATAAAATATGCATATTTTCGCTATATTTGCAATATTTCTAGGTAGGACAGTTAATGATAATAAAATTAATAAATAGTAATACTAGTTCTAATTTGTTTTTATTATTTTAATGAATAAATGAAATCCTACGTTGTATAGCTCAGTTACTAAAAGTTGTCGCGATTGTCTTGTTTTTCGTATACTGGAGGCCTACTTCATTACGAAATTTCGAATCGTTTTGTTCGATCGGTACTCTACGAAGTGGACGAAGACTAAAATTTCGTACGAAGTTGAATGATGAAAGCAGGTATATTTTTCATTTTATTTGGTTTTGATACCGAACACACACACAACAGTACAGTTGAGCTACCTGTAGATTGTTTGCAACACTCTGCAGTTAGCTTAATTGTTTCAATTAAAAATGCTAGTTCTAATTTGTTTTTATTATTGAATTGTAATTTTCTTTGTCAATAAATTACATTTGCACTTTTATTTACACTGAAATTTCAATCCTTGGTTTATCCTTGGTTTATCAATGTTATCAATGTGAGACCTTGTGCTAATATTATTTAAGACTGAACACAATTTATTTTAGCCCGAGTTTCTCAGAGAACAAGCGATAAAAATCTTTAAATTCTTCGAAGCATGAGTGTCTTAGGATAGGAATGTTGCGTCTTTATTGTTTTTATTACTTTGAATTATTTTTTATTCATAAATGAATCGTCGTTCGTGGAAATACATCAGGAATAATTTTTTGGTTTGATTGATGTCCGTGTCTTAGTTATTTTAATTAGGTAAGTGGTGCCTTGTTGCCTGATAGGCTTTTGTTGCAGGTTGTTATTGTACTTGTGCAAGTAATATTTGTTACCTTTTTTGTTAATGTAGAGAAGATTAAATTTTACATGAGTTTAGGTAGGTACGTTAGTAATGTTTTATGGGATTTTTCTGATGACCTCTACAAAAGGAAGGAAGTCTGTGGACATCCAGCATTATTTATTTATGTATTTATGAGCCCTTCCTCTTGTTTTACAAGGTAAACTAGGTTACGATTAGGTGTTTTTATTCTATTTATTATTATATCAGTTTTACAGGATACTATTTAAATTTCCTTAAAGATACGCCGTTTCGTTACATTAGGTTAGTTTGTTAGCCGTTGCAAAAATAAAAATAAGGTGCTTTGGGAATTCCATGACTCGTTAATTGAGATGGGGCGAATCTTTCCTTGGCTCATTCCCAGAGCTCCACGGCTCCATTGTTGTTCCATATCCTTTTATGATAAATAGCTGAACCGCTCGCGATTTCATTCGCGTCGACTTTAGGGTAAAAAAGCTTTGCGATATCACCTGAAATCCTGTTTTAAATTTGTCTGAAATTCCGTAACCAGTATTCAATTAAATATTTTTTTTAGCACTTGTCCATGTTGAGTTTCAAGCAATATCTTATTCCACTGCTGGAAATAGGCCTCCCCTAATGAGCACCATAGCGCCCTGTCTTTAGCTTGTCGCATCCAGCATCTGCCCGCAGTAGTTCGCAGATCGTCATCCCACCTGGCCGGAGGGCGTCCCACACTACTTTTGCCGAGTCGCGGCCAAAGTAGTGTGGGAAAAACGAAAAGTAGTGTGGGTGCTGGTTGTCGGTTCTTCGCGAGACATGGCCGGCCCACTGCCACTTCAGCTTGCTAATTCTCTGAGCTAAGTCGATAGCTTTGGTTCTCTGTCATATGTTTTCGTTATGAATCCTATTCTTCAGAGAAATTCCAAGCATAGCTATTTCCATAGCTTGCTGAGCGACCAGCCTTACCGTGAGTGTCCAATCGCGTTACATGTTAAAACATATTAAACCAAAAATCACAACATTAACTCTCCCCACTAAAACCATTTTGTGTTGTTTTACAATTTCCTGATACATTTTAATTTTTCGTATATCCACCTCCTCCACAGCCTATATTGGTCCACTGCTGGACCCACCCTTCCCCTTATAAGCACCTTGTTGGCTTTTATCTCACGGAGGGAATGCTCTTAAGCCCCACGCTGGGCTTGCGGGTTGGGGATCGCAGTTCGGTGGTAGAATTGTTCTGCAGGGGGCGCTGCTGCCCACCCCCGGTGTATATCCCGTAGTCGCCTCTTACGACACCCGCGGGAAGAGATAGGGTGGTGCAAATTCTATGCCGGCACCACGCAGCAACTTGAATGTTCGTCTATACCTAACACTAATTTAAAGCAAATTGGAGTAACACGAACAATTTAACGTTTGCCTAACATTATGAGTATAAGTTTGTATGCAGATTCCTGAAACTCTTATCACTCACACCAAGTTTTGCATTACTTTAATATCCTTAGGGCGAAAGGCACATTGAAAGCGTTTTGAAGATTTTGGTATAGTTAATAGGAGAAATTAAGAACGCCTGTGACTTAAAAAAAATTGCCACTGTTAAATATCCCATCAAAAGCTTCAAAAATCCCCTACGTGCACTCTAATGTGCCCTTAGTTTCCACATTTAAGAAAGCTGTACTACCCGTTCAGAAGTTAGGAAAAACCAAAATTCAATTCAAATTCAAATTCAATGCGCTTTATTTCTTTATTACAGGACTCTTGGACACGTCACAAAATTCAAATTACATAAGTAAAACTAGGAAATAAAGTGATCACTTTGATTTTTTGTTCACTTCAATCATTTTTAAAGTAAAGAAGCAAACAAGAAACCTTTACCTTGTTAGGTTGTTAGTTTTCGAGTTGGAGCAAAACTGGTCCCAAGTTTTTTATCCTCTAGATAATCTGATATTTTAAAATAACCTCAACTCTCATTTTCATTCCTCTTGGGATATAATTTAGAACTAGTACATTATGGTACAAGTGTGTAATGTTGGTGATTACCGCTGAGGCGCCATTGAGACCCGAGCCGTTAGGTGAGGGTCTTAAGAGAGCCGAGGACGGTAATCATCAATACACACGTGTATCATACGACGTTTTTCAACTCACTTGTGAAGAAAATAATACCAAAAATCATTTTATTCAGTAGATAATAGATATTTTTCCTTGGGAGTTTTCAGGTAGTAAATCTTTCATAACGCTTCACATCTTATATCGGGCGGTGTACATCATAAATAATTTTCTTCATAACTAGTACTTATACACATTTTAATTAATAAATAACTATAATTTCAACAGTGAAAACGAGTTGTGAAAAATGTTTCGCTGTGGCGGGAAAAATTAATCAGTTTTCCTATGCGCGCGCATTGCGGTCAGCCACAGACTAAAGGGATGAGGTTTTTTTTTATTTTCCGCGCATAGGGTTTGCGCCTATTCTGCCACGTACTAAAATGTAAAATGGGGAATTTAGTTTTCTTTTATTACAGAGAAAACAAATGTTATATCTGAGTGAAAGTTTTATTTATTAAACACGTACGAGTTAAAATTATCTATTTCACAAACAAAACTTCAACCTTTTCAAAAACGTTGACAACAAAAGGGATGAAACGTTGGTGTTCTTCCAACACAAGCCAGGTTCGTAGTTAACCCACTTACATTCATAATAAATTCGTCGAACTAGAAAGTTTTAGTATATAGTAAAATATAAGTTTTAGTATATATAATATAGTAAAATAGTATTATCTAGATTTAAAATGCTAGACTTTCCTAAACGTAGCTGGGTCTTAAAGATATACATAAGTACTAACTGTTATTGATTCTCATTGCGGTTCTGGCGCTTTAGAAGACCCTAGCTAAACAGGGTGTAACGAAAAGCTACGTTGGTTGGTGTCAGTTGGTTGGTGTCTGTCAGTGGTAGTTCAGATTCGATCATAGACCACAGGTTTTTTTTTTGTTATACCCTGTGTCCCTGTATAATGATAGCTTCTAGAAGCTGCATGAAGATCCTCACCTATTTGTGTCAGCAGACTCCAGTAGAACAGGGTGATGAAGAAAGCGATAGGGATGCTCATGTTGTAGGTGACCCAGTATGCCTTCACGTACCAGGGCAGGCCGAAAGATGCATCTGAAAGTTTGGTATTGTTATCACAAAAATATTTCAAATAAACGAAAGCTATTATATGTTTCATAAATTAGACTGGCAGGTTTATAATTGGGATGACAGATATAAAGCAACTTAACTTAGTTGTAATTAGCGATAACCCTAATCTTTGCATTTTAGCTATGATTAGAAACGTCTACCCAATTTTAGAAGGCATCTAATTTGGTCTTAATTAAAATGTATAGGCAAAATGCTGACTGACTGATAAACCAAGGATAAACCAAGGATTTAAATTTCAGTGTAAATAAAAGTACAACTGTAATTTATTGTCAAAGAAAATTACAATTCAATAATAAAAACAAATTAGAACTAGTATTTACAATTGAAACTATTAAGCTAACTGCAGGCTGTTGCAAATAATCTACAGGTAGCTCAACTGATCCATATCAATACCAGTCGGAAGCGTTATAGTATATAATAATTTATTATATTAATCTTCATTTTAAAATTAATATATTATGTTTCGATAAGATAATTATTAGGTATGTCCCTAATGATGAATACTAATCCTATTATTCATTCTAAATAGTTATAGTAAGAGGTTAATATTCCTAAAACCTAAGTTACTCTAACATAATTTAATGTCTTAGAATTCTGTAGCTTCTTATCAAATTTAACCTTTCTTCATTCAAATTAACATTCAATCTCTATCATACTGAATTTATTACGGCAAAGGTACGAGCTCCAGCCAATACAGTAGCATTTGCCATAATTATTGGATAGCCCGTCCGTAGAAGATGTATGCTGGCTTACGTACCCACTTACACGTCCCAGCATCATTGCGATAGCTTTTTTAACCCTGAAAAGCCTCGGCTATTGTTATGACTATTCGATATTTTTTTGAAATTTGAACTATAAAGTGCTGTAACTTTTTTGTACGAAATAAAATGGCTTACAATTTTTTTTATAACATTTGTCAGTTTAGGCCATACTATTCAAGTTAATATTTACGTGAGATCTAGGTGAGTAAAGCAACTATAGGCATGCAAAGCGTTGAAAAGTGAAAATCAACAACGGAGAATTCAACATTAGATTGAATTAAAAAAAAAACTAAGGGTGTCTCTGATAACTCATTGAAATTTTTTCTAGTTCATGGCCATTCCAACGGTATGCCACATGTGATACATAACAATATAAGCGTTTATTCAAAAAAATTGCCATTTTGAATACCCTGAAAATTACTAACTTTTGCCTCTTAATGGTTACAACGCAATTGTTAGTTCGGTAGAACTTGTGCCAAAGAAGTGTAGTTGAGGGTTAAACAAATCCAGTAGCCGAGAGGCTTTCCCGCTCCCTAGTTACCATAATATGAAACACGGACTGTAAACACTCTGTACCTATAAATATTTATTGTTTTCGATTGGGTTTATCAAAGCATTAATACAAAATCGACTACCTATTTGCATGTCGGGTAAATTGTTCTTGTTGTTTGTTTTATTTGTTGTTTTAACTGCCTTGTCAACTCCTGGATTTTATTATTGTTCGTTCCATGTAATCGCCTGTAATTAGGTAGTTGAGCACAAGCGCTCTAAACCAATGTTTATATTCCACCATGTCATTTTTATGTGTATCACCTGTAGGTGGTTCAAATAAATAAATAAACTGGGTCCCAATTCTGCTAGCCAACCGCTTCACTAGATAAATATGTAGATAAAGAAATTCGTTACATAAATTGGTTAGCAAAGCCTTAAAGCCTATGTTAGGTTTCTCTAAGCACTGGGTTCTCTTCTTTTTTATGTAAAATTTATTATTATTACTGCAGTTTAACACTTTAGATTAAAAGAAACTCCAGATAGTGCTATTTGCACGGAGATAATGATATAATCGTATCTAACTTCACACTTTTGACGTGCGTCTCTCCATCTGTAGCTTTTTTCATCTCAGGTAGAATAATAAACGTGTCATTCTGAGACAATGAAAAATGTAAAAATATAAATATGTAATGTAATTCAGTAAAAGGAACCTAGCGGCGGGGTTAGCACGTGTAAAAGAGGTGCCTCTTATTTTTGTATTTACTAGCAATTTTTATATTTAAGTTGTGTTATATTTTACCAATCTGTAATGAATATACCAACTGTATGTGTGTGTTTTATGTGTGCAAATAAAGGATTTACTTACTTACTTACTTTACTTACAATACTAAGTATTGTCATACTAAGGCAAATTAGTTGAGCAGAATAGGGCCACTATAAACGACAACGATCACTGAACAGGGACAAAATGGGGACAAACTTCTAAATCGTTTTAAAAATCAAAATCAAATCAAATTTTGGAGGCAGCGAGATTGGGGATCCGTCCGGGATTTTTGACAGTTTTCAACGCATTCCGCTCCACTTACCTACAACCGAAAAACCAGTCTGAATTTTCGGTGGAAACTGGGAGCGGCAGTCACACGTTTCCTAGTCGAATTCACCGAGGGAGCCGAAGGGTCGAAATCGTAAGAAAACGCACAGGTTCGGACGCCTAGATGTGCCTTTAGAATTTCGGATCAAATGGTAAAAAACGGAACCGTCGTGATGAATGAACCGTACCCACCTATCAAATTAGTAGTAATGTATCTTTATTTTCTACAACAGTTTCCTGGAGTAGGTAGGGTAGGGTAGGCCTAGTAACTAAATAGGTAACTAAATACCATAATTCCGAAGCTAATAAATGTCACTGATAAATTCACTCACCGATAGTTCCCACCAGGTATGCCCTCACCGACACGATTAAGCCCAGCAAAGCAGTGACCGTGATGTAAACCAGACCCCAATGCGTCAAATAGACGAACCAATATTTAGAGTCAATGGCCAGCCCCGTGAGGATCCCCGAAGCCAGCATTATCCCCAAACATCCCAGAAACACTATCAGCCTGATCAGCAACAAGGGTAGCGCTGAGCGGTTCTGCTGGAAGCAGGTCACGTAAAACTGAGATGTATTGTCCTCCTCCAGCCCAAACATGGACCACTGGAACTCCCGTTTGAAGTACGATTTGACACCCATCTTGGTCTTCAACTGAATTGACACGTGTGATCGCGCTCGCGTGGACACTATCAATGATTCGTTTGATTGTATCGGCTATATTATCCAACAGCTTTGCAGATAAGGTTGACTCAAACGTTTCCTGATTTCGCGAAATTGTATTCACTATAATATCGTAGTAATTTTAATGGTAACTTGTTTTCTCGTAATATTGATTTGGTTTTAACAATTTCCGGTATTGATTATTTATGAAAATGTAAATTTTATATACAATGAAATAAATTAGAAAGAAAATGTGGTTTAGCATAACTGCCTATTGTATTTAATGTTTAACCCATAAACAATTTAAATTAGTTTTTATAACGGTTAGAAGACTTTAATTTCTTTGAGGAATAATTCAGTGAATTAGATGACAAAGGGCGTGTTAGACCTTATAAACAATCATTATAATTTTCCTTATTCGTTTCCTTTTCCTTACCTTCGGGCATTAATGATGATAAACTAATTAGCAGGGGTTACGTAATGTATAGAGATATAATTTAATATTACAAAATATAAAATAACTTTATTTTATTACACACTGTCAAGGTTTATTTTTAAAGCATTATAAATAAGACAATTGAATAAATTAAACTTATTGCAACTTCCATTACAAAAACACTTACTTAAGTTAAGTAAACCTGAATTTCTTTTCAATATGAACTTATTACTTAGGTGAGAATCACAGTTAGCTTATTTTAATAGGTACTTTACCACAATACCTACCCCACATTCCCGCACAAATAAAACTACTCACAACGTTGCAGTCTTCAATACCTATCAAGTTTTTGGAGATGGTACAATATTTGTTATAGCATTAAATTTATATTCCTACAAATAAGATTAAAGTTTAAGTACCTAGTATATATGCAAACCCTTTACCTTACTCAAGAAATCTAAATCATGAAACTTTGAGCTGGTCCTCCAAAACCATGTTCCCGCATTTACATAAGTTCGTCTATCATTTGCATTAATGATTTTAGGTATTTATAATTTGATTTGCATACTATACACTAGCCAAACTCGATGTACAATGTTTGTAAACCAACCACCCATACTTAACCTAAAATCCACTCTGTTGCCGCGTCTTTTTATACGCAATTTATTTATTGTCATCACTTGTCGATTCAAGATCTTTCCTTAAATAAATATTGCTTACAATTATGTATATCTGAAAGTCGACGCCAAGCAAGTGAGTTTTAGTTATCTCTATCGTGGTTTGTTAACAAACACTCTACATCGAGTTCGGCTAGTGTATAAACTCAGTTACCTTACTTGTAGGCTAACAAATCCACAACAATGCCTTTGTTCATTCGGTAATTTTCATTCAAAAACATATTCAATTATCATGTCATGATAATTAGGAATCTCTATTCCTCATACATTATTAATCTACAAACACTCCACACTATAAAATAATAAACATGGATAAGTTCTTTTAAACTGGAGCCACAAACTAAAAGCGACGCACTGCAGCATTTTTAAAAACTGACTGTTTTAAATTTGTGCTCGTGAGTTGCCTGAAAGCGGGTTCTAACACTCGGCAACTCTATAGCGCCCGCTCTAGATTTTGCGCCACTGCATCACCCACACATTCGTGCATGTCCGATGATTTCTGGCTCACGTGAAGCTTTTCGTGAGACGTGGAAATTGGCAACGTCTCACGTGAGAAGCTGGGCAAAGTCATGTGTGAGACGTTGGAAATATCCCCTTTAGTTGTATCGAAAAGATTCTCAACGATTGCATTTATCACAAATTGAAGCTTTTGCAAATCCCCGTGCATAGCTATCAGCTGCCAGTATTGAGTCCTCCTCAAGCACCGAATCCGTCGTTGTAGACACCCGTGGTGTCCCTTAACCGTCGCTTCGCGATGTTGTCCCGTAGCGTTGCTATGCCAACCGTGAGAAGGTGCATCAGAGCTAGGAAGAGAGCTGTTAAGGTGATTACCACCATCGTCTGGTCGGGCTTCGACCAGTCCACCACAGGGTAGATGAATGGATTGCCCCACCTGGAAAAAGTAATGGAAATTTTTGATTGAACATCTATAGATTCTCTTGTATATATATGTCTATATTGTATATACATATATGTGTATCTTTGTATCATTGTCAGGTTTTTGTGAGGAGACGGTAAGCTAAAACATAGAGAACTGTGGAACCTTATTGCCTAAAGAATATATCAAAATTACATTCATTGAAAATCATTAGGATTTTACCCAGGTACAATCTCGTAAACTTTTTTTCAGAGACGTTATAAGCGGGACCAATAGCTTACTAAGAATTAAATTACCAAACAATAAAAATATATATGTATAAGTAGGAAGGACTTACTAAATCTAAATTAAATAAAACGTCGCGTCGGTAATAATTTATATTAGACCTTGCTTCTTGCCAAATATCATGATTTTAGGCCAACTGGAAGTACCCTAAAGGTTTCGACCCCATGCGAGAATTAAAAATTATTTCTGTTAGTAGGATTTTTCCCTTTACTTGTACTATAAGACCTTGCTTCTTGACAAATTTCATGACCAAAAAAAAAAATGCTGGACAATCCACACAGCATCATCTAGACCCAAGCTAAGCTGAGCTTGTGTTGTAGTACCCATACTACACTAAGGTACTAGATGACTGATATACATACCTAATACAATACATTACATAGATAGATATTTTTATTATACATAGAAAATACACAGAAAACCCCGAACAAATATCTACAGATCGTACAAACATTTGTCCCGAGGCAGGAATCGAACCCGCTACCTCCGCGTCGCAGGCGGACCATCGCCCGCCGCACCACATCGGTCCTCAATTCTAGGTCATCGGTAAACTCTATAGGTTTTGTGTGATTTCCCTGGGAGTGTCCAAATAAGCGGACATAAACGGCTTGTATCCTTTGTTTACGTTGAAGTATGATTTTTCACACGTACAGAATTGAGTATTTTATGTTAATCTCAATGCAGGTCTCGACAGACCTACAAATTTGTTCCCTTTGCGGTCGAGACCCTAGGTCCGTGGGGTACCGAGGCTCTCCGCGTTTTTAAAAAGTTATCTGAGCGTCTGGTGAGTGCAGGATGCTAACGAACATTTGTAGGACAGTCCTCAAGTGCAAGAAAACCATGTTTAGACAACATTGTTTGCTTTATTTATGTGCTCAGGCGAGTAAAGGTGCACCTTGTGTATATTTGTAAGTACATATCTATATTAGGTAGGCAGACAACTTCAAGGATAAAATTTGCCTTGCAAATTGTAGGCTGATGATTTGTTGACTTTACAATTGGTCAGAGCAAGAGTGATAAACGTTTGCTGTGACATTCATAGCTGCGCGATAATTCTTGTCTTTGATCAGGCAAACCTTGCGAAACCTTTGCTCAAACTTCCATAACATTGAAGCAGGTATTAACTATAGTCACAGATTAAGTAATATTAATTGTATGGTTTCTTGGCCCTTCATTTGTTCGGATTAATAGACGTCCATTATTTTCTCAACGATTGATAGGTCACAACGTCATGCAACGGTAGGTTCCTTTGCAACATCCAATAGCTCAATAGATGGCGTAAGAGTCCTTGATTTCACTGACGATGGGAAATTATCTAGTGAATTTGGTAAACCGAAATATAATGTACGCTCATTAGAATATAATTATAGAGATGAGGTTGAAATGCGAGGCTAGATGAAGACCGTCATCTAAGGTCAACCGATAAACAACGATCTTCAGGATGATTTAGCTGCTTTCCCACCAAAGACGTGCGAGGTTGAGCTATGAAAGGCAGACGATTCTTTTTATGGAGATCTCCATAAAACAGTTTGCATAATTATAGTTCTACACCTCGAATAAAATATACTTAGGCTTTTTATCCCAGAAAAACACGTGCGAGGCCATGGGCGGAAGCTAGTGATAACATAATTCAGACTAAAAAAATAGTTTGATACAAAGATGTATGTTTCCAGCTAAAAACATTGAACGGGTCGGGCTGAAATACAGCATACAGATGTTTAGTCGAGGCCAAAGGGCCTCGATGAAATACAGCATATATAACTTTGTGAAAAGGCAGCTTTAGGTAAAACGAATAGAAACAGCAAGTAACAAGCCTAGATGATGGGAAACTGCCAAGGTTATAGATAAGGCAATTAGCAAGCGGAAACCATTATGACCGAATTGCCCCCAATATAGTGAGCAAATTACCTACTACATACAAAGTTTACATTGTTTTAGAAACATTGTGGAAATGCTATTTCCAGCACAGAAAATTCTCAGCTTAGACTGTATTTATTGGCAATTTATTAAGTCGTTGTTATTGTTGTGTTTGAGCAGAGCAAAGATAATGGAAGTGTACGGTAAAGAAATGGATTAGGTACATATAACTCAACAGAAAAATATATGAGAAGATTCACTATGAAATGGAAATTGATCACTTAACTATTGACTAAATAGAAAATTATCTATCGTTAACTTAGCAGCAGTTTAATAAAAACAGGTAATAAGTATATAGTATAGGTATTAACCTCGAGTGACATTTTTATATTTTGCTTTATTTAATGCCAGACAGCGATGCACGTGAAGAACTTCACCTCACTACTGTTACAAATCAGCTTCCTAGAAGTATATCCGATGGCAGCAACCCGTTGCTTCCTGAGGCCGTAGACCGCGACATTGAATCTATATGACCCACAGATATGACCTCTACAAAATAATAAATTCGAGGTAGGAGGTACCTACCGAACATGCCATCACGCTCTTGCGCAACACACGTGACAATCTCAAGCTTCACATGTTTATAATAAATACCACGATCTTGAGTTTTAACTTCTATTGATCGAAGTAGGTACATACATACATACATACACGTGTTTAAAAAGGATTAAATTGAAATTGCAAGTTCAATTGCTCTTATGACAAGTTTTTTCGTCCTTCATATTTTCTCATTGTGTCAGCCTAAATCCCAAATAGCTCTGATTGTAATTTGTTAGGTTCGATGGAAAAAAATTACTGAAGAAATCACTTACAACGTAACACCAGGGTAGACCTTAATAACAACTGTAATTATGGTCCACCCTGTCATTCCCTGTGCGAATACAGATGACGTTCTATCATACTCGTATTTTAGCGAGACTATATTTTTTCCAATAAGAAGTTCTTATCCTTTAGTTAAATTGGAATAAATTACGTATCTTCTTCGTACACAGCCCTAACAAAATTAAAAGCTTAGACCAGACATACCTTCTATTGCTTTCAGTGATGGTTTCTAGTTAAAAGTAAGATCGATTATTAACACATAGAGCACCAATGATGCACACGCAATGATGTGTCCCGCTTGTTACATCTGCAAAACGCCCCTTGCGCACCTTCTGGTAGCGCCGCGGAGACTGGGCAGTTAACCTCTAGGACAGTAGGATTAACAAACTAACGGGTCAGTGCCTCCAGCGAAGAAGTAGACCACAGTGAAGAGCATGTAGGCGCCGGCGAAGTACAGCGGCTGCATGATGTGCAGCAGTCTACTGGGATGCGCCGAGAAGACCAGCTCCAGGAACATCACGACTGAGTTCACGCCGTGCACCATGATGTCTAGGACCGGGTCAGGCGCGTAATTCCGGTTCGTGCTGGTAGCTGGAATGGAAATAGTTGAATGTGAATATGGAGACCAAGGAAAAAACCAGGAGACAAGCGAGCTAAGCTCTGCACAGTTTTAAAATGATATAAATGAGGTTTCAGTTCTAATTAATTTAAAATCTTTCTGAAGTTAACTTCAACAAATCCAACAGGTTGCATCGACGGTTTAAACCGTCGATGCAACCTGTTGGATTTAGGTACTTAAGTCTTTTTCACACTTGGGGTGAGTTGATGAACGTGAGAGATCATGAAATCTACTTTGGAGATGCTGCTAGGCAGTATCTACTGATCCTGACACTTTAGAATATCGTAACGCTAAGTAGAAAGGTCTTGGGAGAGCATCAAAGCCTCTTTGTACTCACAGGCTTTCAAGACGCCCCAGTAGAACACCGTGATGAGAAACGCGACAGGGATAGTTATGTTGTACAGCACCCAGTACGTCTTCACGTACCAAGGCAGTCCGAAGGTGGCGTCTGCAAATAACAGTAAGTCATTTAAACCACTTTATATGGAGACATAGTCGTTAGGAATCATGAACATTACTGAACAGCGTTTAAATCTTGCGCCATCAAATTCACATCCCATAAAACGCACATAAGCGTAAAGGATTTATAAGGTGTTTTGGTACTTTACGTGAATTGGCAAATTCACGAAAAGTACCAAAACCAGCTATTATGCTAGCATTTTAACGGCCATAACATGCTCAAGTAGATTCAATTTATAAGCAAATACGCTTGACTTAAGTTTGAACTAATACATGAGCAGCTGTTTGCAATAGAGTCATCAGTATAAACTTGTGTGCCATCGTTCTTATAGATAAAGAGGCAATGCCGTGAGTTGACTTATTTTGCGGCAAGTTTTGATGATAAAATTCATTATCAACATACGTGTAGAAATGTTTATAATGCCTGCTCTTCTGATAATTAAATTATTTAGATAAAATCGTAAACAGAAACGTTACAATAAACCTAACCTACGAGTAACTTAAACCTATAAAAAGGTTGAGTTGGCACTCAATAAACTTCTAGTTCAAATAGATGCTAAGGTCAGTTTTGTATCTTTATCGAGTTTGCTCTTATCCTGATTTTCAAAGACAAGCCATTTGGCGCGAGGTCGAGAGACGACCGCGATGGCAGATGCTTACGACACAGGTAAACAAAACGAATAACAAACCCAATCACTCAAACACTACTTGCATACTAAATTACACAAGCATTTTGAATGGCTATAACAAAGTAGAGTCTATTAACCTCTATTGAGCAATTCGTGTGTAGTGAGTGATCAATGCCAAGGCTGGGTGCGTAAACAGTGCTAACCATAAATTCTAATGTTAAAACTATTACGTCCGTTTGAGCCGGTCGTAAAACCATAGGCTTAAAATTTGTAATCGTAAGAGTCACGCTCAAGCCTTTGTTAACAAATATGAATTTAAGTTAGTCTTGAATTGACGTTAAATGATTTGCAAAGAAGCAGGTAAAATTAAAACGCGTACCAATCGGGCTTTTGAAGTACACATAGGCTGATACAGAAGTAGAGGAAGCCGTTGTGAAAACCATCAGCATCAGACCCCAGTTCGACAGGTATAAGAACCAATGCCCAAACCGAGCGTCCGGTGTCAAGGGCAGGGCCACAGACGCCAGCAACAGACATGTCGACAACAGGAAGAGGAAACCTCGGAGAAGCAACAACGGTAGCGATGACCGGTTGCTTTGCCAACAGCTCACGTAGAAGTTGGAAGGGTAAGGATGCTCTAATCGACACATACGCCACGTGCATTGCTTCTTCACATATTCTACGCACATTGTTTTTTAGTTCACTGTAATTCGATTACACTCACTGAGTTATAGCCAAATACTGATTATGCAAAGTTCATTCAGCAGGTCATTTTCTAGCGCAAGGAATGCTTCTATGTTTTTTCCGTTCACTGGCGATAACCTTTCCATTATCGATGTGTTTTAAGGTTTGTACTTTAAACATCGTCTGGTCCTTATTATTGTTGATTGAAGACTGAGATACGATAATGGTTTGAAATCAGTGAATCGTAAACGACTGATATCTTTGCTGCGAAGTTGGACAAATGCAATCTGCCGATTTCTTTTTTACGGCTCCCAACATTACTTCCATAGAGCTGCTATTGAGTTGGCAATAAAACTAATAAAATAAATAAATAAATAATGCTGGACAATCCACACAGCATCATCTAGCCCCAAAGTAAGCAGAGCTTGTGTTATGGGTACTAGATGACTGATAAACTTAATACAATACATAACATAGATAGATATTTTTTATTATATATAGAAAATACCCAGAACACCCGGAACAAATATTTGCAGATCGTACAAACATTTGTCCCAAGGCGGGAATCGAACCCGCAACCTTCTGCGTCGCAGGCGGACCTTCGCCCGCCGCGCCACATCGGTCGTAACTGTGGCTATACATATGTGCAAATAATATACGTCCTTCAGAGTTCTTAGTTTGAAACAGAGTTAACCTACATTTCCATAACTATGTTGAAACTTAAGAACAGTGTGTATGGTAAAAATTCTCAATGCTACTCCATATTGCACGTGTTGATGGCAATCTACAATTTTTCCCACATTGCACACCTGCGTAATTGAATTCTAATCTTGTGCCTTTGTCATTTTGTTTGTGGTGGGAAGTTCAGATTGTATTGTGATTGAGATTAATATTGTATTAATTTTTTTAACATCTGCAGGTCAAAATACTAGTGTTAAGTATCTACCTTAATATCCTATGCATTTCTACTCTCCTGGTAATTTGAGTGAGATAAACGCTGTTCAATATTAATCTTAATTAATCAAAATACTAGTGCCCTAAATTAACCTCCCTAAATTAATATGTATGCATTTCTACTTTCCTGGTACTTTGCATGAGATAAACGTAGTTAAAAAAAACCCTACAGAAACAATAATGGTAAATTTAGACCACTTGTACGAGAAGTGTGTGGCTGACAGTATACTTGGTCTACTCTTCTATAAGAAATCTTAAAATGAGACGAATCTAGAATGAAATCAGCATTGATTTTGATTTTCCGGATTCGGACTAGTTTGGGTCGAAGCCAACCACCAAGTTCAGTCTAAGTTGTGAGTCGACGTACCTACCACAAAAGTATTACCTATCTGGCTTCTTTGCATTATTTACATTATTTACCGCGGCCTATTTTAATGCCTGGTAAATATCACGTCATGATTCGTGTAGAGGCGTCTATTTGCGCACAAGAATGCATCCACGAGCCAAAGCAGCTGTACGTGAGTTCGGTCCACAAATGTACGTTGCATGAACCATGAATTGTATCCATCTCGAAAGGTAGTGTAGACACGGCTTGGCCTATGCTATTTCCCAAGGGGTAACAACCGCAGGATGCAAAGTGAAATATTAGATGAAGCAACGGGCAATTAGTGTCGCATCGGTTGATTGTCAAGTTGACCAGCAATTAGCTGTAACCTGCCGTTCAATTGGTGCTCTTCTATGTTTGCTGGGAATTTATGACTTTTTATACCTAAGTTCAACGAGTTCAATGTCCTTGCAGGTTGTAGCTACAGCCACCAGACCAAATAAGTGGACATTCGCCACATGCAGCTGTCAACCGCTCAACAACCTCATGTGACAGTAAAGAAGCAAGTGGCCCTCATCGTTGCAATTTGCATGGCCAGTGGCTGTAGCGCGTGGCTGAGCCTTAACCAGAACGGATGAACAAATCTAAAATAAAAATAAAAATAATGCTGGACAATCCACACAGCATCATCAATAAAGCTGACATCTTACCTGCATGTCTTCCGCAAGGTTTCCTCACGGCTACCGCAATGCCGAATACGGATTCCACCACGATGAATAACAGGCCCCAGTGCGTCATGTACAGGAAAAACTTCTCTGTGGGACCCCAGAAGAATGACATCGACCAGAAGAGAACCACCGAAGACCACAGGAGGATGGGGATCCTCCACCATAGGGGTGAGATTCCTTTGAAGGCGCATGTTACGAAGGGCTCGTGGGGCACGTCTGTATCTCCAAGAATCCCGGTGATGCAGTAGGCTCCTTGCTTGAGGGAGTAGCGAGTCATCTTGTTCAACAAATAACTTACATAGAACTATTCTTTGGTTTTGTCTACCGCATTATGAGATTTTGGCGTGGCTGAAACAATGAAAATACAATACAAGAATGCTTTAAATTTAAATTTTTAAAATTTATTTCATGTCACTATTTATTGGTGTTATGTAAATATAAGCAATTTAATAAAAAGATTTAACAAAAAGTCTTACTATAGGTACCTTATCTTAGTTTTTCTTGCGTTGTAACTTTCAGAAATTAAGTAACCTTGTCAAAATATTTGTTTATTGGTAGTTACCACTGTTAGGAAGTACAAGTTTAACAACACAAGGTGTAGATTGACCCTGGGTGTTGGCCTAGCACATCTTTGAGACCTTCATCGCATGATTTTGAGGTGTTACTTATGTTGGTTTAAGATTTGTTTGTGTATGACATAAGTATGACACTTGGAGATGTTGACCTATTCGTTATTATTTATTTGGAGGAAGTTATTGCTGAAGGAAGATTTGTAGGCAGATAAAATAGTTCTGTGGTTCGGTAATATTTCACAAATTGATAGAGTCGTGATCAAGTTATTAAATATTAATAATAAATATTTCTCACATCGTTAGGTTCACATCATCATCACTGGTCCTTTTTTATTTACGAAAGTTGATAACAGTGGGTCAATCCGGTGGTGGATAGAAACAATTATATTATTAAAGACCCTCAAAATGCGTAGGCTCTGTCGACAGAGCCTACGCATTTGCCCCCCTGGGAGACTAGACCGTAGGGCCGTGGGGTACTAAGGCTGTCCGGGTTATTAATACTTTAACGTCTGGTCGAAGCGACGCGTGACCCGAGAGCTGGTGAGTATCTGGCGCAGCGCATCAGCATTGCCATACAGCGGGGCAGTGCAGCCAGCGTCTTCGAGACGCTTTTGTCTGGTATTGATATGGATCGGTTGATCTACCTGTGGTTTGTTTGCAACAGTCTGCAGTTAGCTCAATTGTTTCAATTGTAAATATCAGTTCTGATTTGTTTATATAATATTATTTGATTGTTATTCTTTGTTCATAAAGTATACATGCATGCTATTACAAGAAGGTATATCACTACAAACGAAACCTTTACTCGTAATTTTAAATTAATTCTTAAAAAACTGTAGGTACCCTAGAATTAGCATAATTAATTAAAACCTTCAATCATAGGTTACACGCGTTATCGTATGTAGGTTGCAGCTATTTAATGGTCTCACATATAAATCTCGCTCTATAATACACTAAAAAGTAATAGGTAGGGTAGATCTAATATTATTTTTTTATTTTATTGGTATACAAAACAGAAGGCAATCGAATCATGGCAAGAAATGTTGTAACGATGGTTCTTATACTAGATATCCACAACATAATTTTACAATAGATCAGTGAAAGCATTCAATATCGAAATTATAAAAAATGCAGTTAAAGAGATGGGATACACAAAAAAAATACATCGGAATCTAAAAACAAACAAACATGGCGAACAATGGGCGAACTCTGTAGTCAGGGTAACCAGGGGAATTCTTTAAACTTAGTTAAGCTACTTACAAAAATGTCTACGTTTTCATCGATTAACAATAAATAATAATAATATTACTATGAATAGCGTGATTTCACGTAATAAAATATTTATAACACTACCAATGACAACGTTAATTAATATTTTTAAATACCATTGACCAAAGGGGTAATAGTTTTATTGAAGGTTTCTGTAATGTTTTATTACAAATGTTTTGTATTCGTTGGTAGGTAGGTACTACCTAAAGATTTTATTTTATTTTTTATGCTCATGATCTTATTCTCACTTGCCTAAAAAGCATAGGCCTTCAAAAACAGCATTTTCTTTCATCTTCTAAGAAAGGAACACCCTATATGTAGGTATAAATATCGTAACAAATCAAGAAAATTAATCTTAATTAGCATTACCCACATTTTCATCCGCAAATATTTCACGTAAAGATGTATGTCTAGCTAAATGTAAGCCCACTATCGATCGAAGATGACAATGATGATGTTAACCAATCCGAAGAGATTATCTCATCAGCACTGCTCGTCCATTGCTCAACGTGCCACCCCCAAA
Source organism: Eupithecia inturbata (assembly GCA_963662085.1). Taxonomy (NCBI): domain Eukaryota; kingdom Metazoa; phylum Arthropoda; class Insecta; order Lepidoptera; family Geometridae; genus Eupithecia; species Eupithecia inturbata. The sequence continues at coordinate 12,606,104 of OY759177.1, read as the reverse complement.
CAGGGAAGGGTTTGCCGTCATCACCACTATTGGCAGACGGATTGGTGATCGCAATAGAGGTGTAATACTAAGTAGAAAGCTGCTGCCGGTTCTCTGGTAGGTTATCTCGCCTTTTACTACATCCACTTTTCTCTGGTTTTTCTGTAAGTTTTGTTATCTAGCACTACCTACTAAATTGGTGTCCACACTACCCAAAGGTTAGCAGGTAGAGAATGCTATCGAGCATTATGCTCGCCCATGTACAACTTTAATACAATAAAGTATATATTCTATCTATTCTATCTATCTATCTACGGGCTGAGTTATAGAGGGCGATTCTAATGAGATAATTATTAAGAACGGCATTCAGTTCAATATTCTCAAGGGTATAGAAAACGAGGAAAATGTGTTTCTATTGTACTGACCTTAGGATGTAGTTATAATGATTCGTGTGAGCCAGAGGATGCATTGTGTACTGCGTTTCTCAACGCCACGCCGCCGCGCCAATCGGTTCGACATAGCTTTATCGGTATTAGGTATATCGAGTTCCATTCATTCAAATAATGGCAGAGCTATTTACTTGAATAGGTATGTGGTGAAATTTAAGGAGTATACAGCCTGGCTGAGAGTCGCTTGCGACGCAAGTGGTTGCGGGTTCGATTCCCGACTTGGGACCAATGTTTGTACTATCTGCGAATATTTATTCCGGGTGTTCTTGGTATTTTATATGTATAACAAAAAATATCTATATATTTAATGCATTGCATCCATAACACAAGCTCCGCTTAGCTTGGGGCTAGATGATGGTGTGTGGATTGTCCAGCATTATTTATTTATTATACTAAATGAGAAAGGCACAGGAAACAGGAGGCTGGCAAGAATTGAAGGAAGCCTAGTGGTGGCCAGGCTAAGTTGGATTTAGTGCTACTTTTGGAGATTATTAAATAAATATGCTGGACAATCCACAAAGCATCATCTAGCCCCAAGCTAAGCGAAGCTAAGAGCTTGTGTTAAGGGTACTTGATGACTGATATACTTTATACAATACATTACATAGATATTTTTATTACACATAGAAAATACCCAGAGCACCCGGAACAAATAGTTGCAGATCGTACAAACATTTGTCCCAAGGCGGGAACCGAACCTCCAACCTCTTGCGTCGCACCTTCGACCTTCGCCCGCCGCGCCACATCAGTCATATAATATAAGAGATTTTTTACTAAAAATCAACATATTACCAAAGCTCGATTACATCATACATTACTTTAACATGGGTTCATAGAAAATAGTCTGGGATTAGTGGAAAACTACTTTTCTTGTTGTTTTATTCATAGAAGAACGCAGAAAATATTAATGGCCGTTAAAATATTTGAATTTCGCACGAAGACTCAGAAACGGTATTTCTGAATACCCGTGCTGCAGTAGGCACAAATTGTCCTGTCTTCGGCTTCGAGATTTGAATTATGCTTGTAAGTAGCCTGTGCTACGCTGCATTCCACTCGCACATAGTATAGCTCCATAAGAAGGAAAGAGATAGCACTATATCCCTAGATCCGCATGCTTTTCAACGTATTTATTTCAGTTAGACATATTAGGTAGAGTGCCTACCTACCTAATATGACAATGCCGTGAAGGCGCGGGAAGAATAGATTATCATCGTCATCATCATCATCATCAACCTATATTAGTCCAAGAATAGATGATTCGTCATACGGGGCGAACCTAACGGATTTCGTCGTCAAACTAGGCTTATATCTCAATACTCACGGGGTTCCCGTAGTAAAAAATGCGATTTACATAAAATAATAAAGTTTTTCTTTGGTTCCTTGAACGTGAAAACACAACTGAGAAAAAAAATTAGATAAAAAAAATCATGAAAGTGCACTGTTTCGCACATAATTTGATCGAGATCTCAGGAACCCTGCGGTCTATTGAAATCAGGGTTGGCAATGTTTTAAACAATTGCTTAAAACAAGTGTTTAAATCATTGTTTAAAACTCTGAAAAAAAAACAAACCTATTTAAAACATGTTTTAAAACATTTTGTTTTGTTTTTTACATGTTTAAAACATACATAAAAAAAACCTATACATAAACGCCTTGGCACAGAGAAGGTAGCAAAATTAGTCACAATCATGAGAGCGCTCAATACGAAAGAACAATCAACTGTGGACGACTTAGATGTAGCTGACGAAGAATAAGTAGTAGGATAAGGAAGGTGAAATGAAACATGTTGATTTTCCTAAAGTCATTAAAGATTAGTACTTAGTTAAAAATTACTTTAATAAATACTTCAGATTTTTTAGATAAGATATTTACTCGTATTAGTGTTTCACTATAAAAATCTCTTTTATTGTTTTCTTTTGTAAGTAGTACTTAATAAACTATGTTTAAAACATGATTAAAACATGTCAATAAAAACATTCTCAAAAAAAAGATTAAAACATGTTTTTTTTTCGTGGAAAAAAACATGATGGTTCTTTTAAAAAAAAACACGTTTTTTTCCTACTCTGATTGAAATGACTTATGTTTTGATTCGTATTACTAAATATTTGGTTCCTTGAACCCGTAATAATTCATACTTATGTTGTGAAGATTTCTTGTAAATAAGCAAAAACATGATTTTTTGCACTGTTTTTTTTTAATTTAAAACAAAAACCCATAGTTGCACACACGGAGCGAAAAAGACGCACATTCAAATTCGAAAACGGACGAGAAACGAACAAAAGCTACCAACATAAAAAAATAATATATAATAATCATCGAATCGAACTTCTGCGATTAGTTCCTATGAGACAGTGCTAAAATATTTCATTGGTTTTGCAACCCCTTTGTTTACAAAACATATCTTGGATTCTATAACCCAGTAGGTAGGTACCTACAGTACAGATGTTTATAGATGAACACGGGTTTGCGTGCTGCGTTTAATTGCAATGATTGAAGCGTGCTACTTTCAGATGTTTTCCATTGCGCTGAAATAGGCCAATGGTATTTTAATGAAGATCGATCGAGCAGCTTTTTATTTCGACTACTTAACTTGCTTCTGCCCGCGGATTTTAACACGAGGAACTCTGATATACCTAGCCAGTGGTAGGTTCCTACTTTTAACACAAAAAAACGTAAATAAAACATACATACATATTTATATTTTACTAGCAGCTGCCCGCGGCTTCGCACCATCTTTTTAGATAGCTTATTTCCGTCTCCGGGATACCATTTACCTCACTGCCAAATTTCATTAATAGCCGTTCAGCCGTTCAGGCGTGAAAAGGTAACAGACAGAGTTACTTTCGAATTTATAATACCAGCTGCTGCCCGCGACTTTGCACGCTCTTTTCCGGGATAAAAAGTAGCCTATGTCCATCCCCGGGATACTATTTACCTTGCTGATAAATTTCATTAAGATGCGTTCAGCCGTTTAGACGTGAAAAGGTAACAGACAGAGTTACTTTCAAATTTATAATATTAGTATGGATGTTTTTTTTTTAAAGTATGCTTTTAGATGACGCTGTGTGGATACTGGATGTTGGACCGCATTATTATTTATTAAATATTTGTTTTTTAGTAAACTATAAAATAATCAATAAGCATCAAAAGCGTTGTATCAAGGACTCTACATTGGCCTAGAAGCTCTTATATTAGGCCTAATGTGTTTATTATTTACATGAATATTCATAGAAGGTTGATTTAGAAGTACAGTCATCATAAGCTACATGTATTCATGACATTCTTATTTCAATAATGAGTTAAAACAATTTAAAAGGCCACAGAAAAGCATGTAAGAGTTGTAATTTTTTCTTTCAATTGCCACAAGACAGGATATCATTTTCGTAGGCCCGTATTATAAAAGCTTGCTCAGTCATCGATCTATGTTTGAGTAACGGTTTTCTTTGACAGAAGCGTTACTCAAGCACAGATCGATGACCGAGCAAGCATTCATAATACGGACGGTAGTATCCTAGAGTAAGTAGATTTATTATCAGAGTTTCGTAAAACTCAAGTTCTGACTGAAGCACCTAGTGGCGAAATCTATGTGACGCTCTTTAAAACTTTTCGTGCCGGCATGCTGTTTGATGCTGTTTGATTTGAATCTTATTACAATAGAAATACCACATATTTGTCGAAAAGAATTCGCCATACATGTTGCAAGACGGTAAAACATTTTAGTAAAAGTACTCAAAATAGTTTTTCTTACCTTTTTCCGCCAAAACACAATATTTTCGCACAAATTTTCGCACAGACATAGCGATGCGGGAGGCCATCAAAATACGACTGAAGTTGGTGCGAATGGTGCATTAGTGCGCGATATTTTTAATGTGCGGACTCTTGCGCACTGCGCACACTTAGGGTACCTTACGCCACTATGTTTCGCTAATCAAGCTTGCCTGAAAGAGATCGCTCATAGCGATAAGGCGCAATTCATTCTGCCACGATTCTCGGTATTTTCTCTTCATCTTAGTAATTGTATTTTGTGTAGTTATCTATCTTAGGCCCGTATTACACACACACAGACAGCTTGCTCAGTCATCGATACATGTTTGAGTAACGCTTTTCTGCAAAAACGTTACTCAAACATAGATCTATGACTGAGCATGGTATTTTAATACTGGCCTTAGAGTTATCTATCTATCTATTAAAGCTGACTGTACCAATAGCAATTCACTAGTTTACCTACTAGTTTGGGATCAGGTCGAGGATATCCTCTCGTTAGAGTTGAATTTGATGAACTTTTGTTAAGCCGACGACCTAGCCCTACACTATCTAAAAGGTACCTTGCTTCCATTGCAATACCAAGTTCACCTAGGGCTAGGACTACGACTAGGAAACTTAGTAGGTAGAATTTTACTATTATAAATATAAATCGATAAATTTCGCTCTTAGCGATAAGGCCGAGGATTGTGCAACGTTATACGTATTTGTTTTTTTTATTTTTTTATATCTGTATTTATATTGGTGTGCAATAAAGATTATATTGTAGGTACGTCTGATCAAATATTTATGGACTTCTTGTTTGGTGGGTACACATTGTGGTAAGGTGTTAGCTAAATGATTAAAAATAACATTGTGAGTTATGGAGTTAATATTTTTTTTTAATATTTGGTAGGAACGTAATTTCCTTTTACAATAATAAAATTGGTCAGGACTTATTACGTAGTTTTATTTTAGACTTCGATTTCAAAAAAGGTTATTTTTTAAAGCGAATTTTTGTTTAAACTAAATTTGTAAATAAATAAAAAACAATATAATGGGTATTTAAGATTTTTTTGAGGCTGCGTAAAAGCGAAAAATAACTAGGTAGGTACCTATGTAAATTTTCACAAAAAAAAATCTAAATCTATGTAATGGCATATTACATACATAGACATATATTATGTATAATAATATTGAGCGTATATTAAAAATATGTTTGGCAAATGTAGCTCACAAAAACCAAGTTTCAAAATCACAATCAATATCAAATAATATATCAAATAATGTAATCCCCTCAGGGGCTGTGAATTTTGTTTAATTAATAAAATAAAAAATAACTAATTAAACATAGTAAAATGATAACTCACCTTTCACACAAACACTTATCACAATCCCCAAATAAAATCCAACTTCACCGTTTTTATTTATCGTTCGATTTTCGTGGTTGGTGGAAAAGCGCGCGAGTTTGCGCGCAACCGTGGCGCGACTGGTTTTCCGCCGCGGATGCTGCGCCTGCGCGCAACGTGCGCGACCGCGATCAAGGCAACGATCCAACTTCTTTTACTTACGTTAAAGCTATTTGCATACACTTTGCTTTTTTGTTGCATTTTTGTTGCTATTATAATTAGTTTTTCTTTTGTTGTTCTCTCATTTATTATATTATTTCTTTGTATGTACTAAGTTGATTGTAATTTTGTAGGTGATCTGTTTACTTTGCTTGTTCACACTTTTTTATGTATCTACTATTCTTCTTACTCGTGAAAACCTTTTAATAGCCCTCTGTTTTTATTTTCCTAATTCTAAACTTTTTTATGTGCTGCTGGTTTTCCTTTAAATAATAAATAAATAAATAAATACAAAGGATTTAGACATCTTAATTTAGGAAGTCAATAGTTTATGCTCTTTTATGAACGTACAGTTTTGATAATGGACTAACCACTCAGAAACATAATTAATTATCGATATCAATAGGTAACATAATCGTTTTCTCTTAAGTTGAGTAAATAATTCGGAAAATATATTTGAAAAATATGTAGCTAGGTTTGGTATGCATGTTATGTATAGATAAAAGTTGATAAACCCATGAGAGCCGTGGCGAGTCGTTTGTATGGAAATTGTTCTTAATTTCAATCAGAAAATAAATTTAACGTGAAAATTATCGATGACACTTTTAACACATAAACGCGCAGCAGGCGCAGTAGAGCGCAATATCACGGCACGGGCCAATTCCCACTTATTACAACGCACATTATAACTATTGCTTCGAAATAATAGTAGGTATGTAATTCATAATAGTACCAGTACTTGTTTTTCACGGTACACTCAATATTACACTCAAACCGCCAAGTGCGAGTCGACTCGCACACGAAGGGTTCCCCGTACCGTAAAAATCAAGCAACTTTTTCAAATAACATCAAATTTTCACTTGTTTGGAGAGCCCTTGAAATTTTCAACTTTATTTTATTTTTAGTATTTGTTGTTATCATAGTTGAAGTGTTTCTTATTTATAGGAAGTTTCATGTTTTCACCTATTGTAGTTCATGAGATACAGCCTTGACATATTAAGAGCTTAGGTTCGCCCCATAACGAGTCGTAATGAAATTTGACTGGGACCTCCCAGTCAAATAAAGGATAGGTACCTACCTAGATGGTACCTAGATGGAATGACATGGTACTTTTTACCCTGGAAAAGCGCACGTGAAGCTGCGAGCAAAAGCTAGTTAAAAATAGTTAGGAAATTAATTATTGGTTGATCTAGAATATTAAAACTAACCTAGGTAAATTTTAATGAAACAAAATATAATACATTTTATGTTTTCCTTTATTAAATACAATTACCACGATTGTGGCTAGGAACAACTTATTATTAATACAATATTATTATAAAATATTAACTAATATCACTATGCAATTTAGGCTATAATATTACGTGCATAAATTACATAAATAAATGCTGAAAAATACCTTACACATGAGATATGTTTTAAAACCATCATAAATAACACTAAGTCATTTACAACGGGAACGGAACGGTTTATTTATATTGGAAAGTTCAAAACATGGTAAATATCCCGTTGTAAATTACCTTACACATGGTTTAGGAATCGTGGGACATATTCCGTCAATGGATGTCCGTAGTATAAGATAGGTGGTCAAATAGTGACGCAAGTCAGAGAAGTTAATAATTCTCAATAAGCTTGTCATATAAGAAATAATCTTTAGTGTTGATTTATTTATTTATTGAACTAGTACTGAAAAACATTCATTTATATTTTTCCTTTGTGACTTCGTTAACGATAAATTATGATAACGAAGTTTATTAACTATTATAAACGATCTATTTTCACTTACATCACTTCGTTTATCGAACAACATTGTCACAATAATGAAATGTCAAGTGAATAATTATAATGCAAACAAAAGTATCTTGTACTTGTACTTGCGATATCCAGAATTCATGTTGTTTTATACTAGCGCCATCTAGGAGTTCAGTTAGTACTAAAATTTAACACAATGATTAACGAAAGCCTTGAAGGTCATGTTGATTTCATATTACATCTATACAATAATTATTCACTTATTATCACAAAACTTACAATAACATTTATTGCTTTTTATAAAAATGATTTATGTATTAACTCACATCTAACGTTTTATATACGAAATAATAATTTATTATTTTAAATAGTCTAGCTAGGCAGAAACATGCAATGTTATAAAGGTATGGCTTAATGAGATTCTAATAAACAGGTTCACATATAATTGCCCCAAAAAAATAACGAGGCATTCGATTTAAATGCATTTTTACTTGCTTATTTTTTATTTCGAAAATGTCAGAATTTCCTGGTACGTGCAGGACGTACTTCACGTTGTTATCACAAAAGGTGCTTGTAGCAAGTAAAATTATTACTTAACTCACATTTCCAAATCACATCAATCAGCTAACTCTTAGTTTACCAATCTCTATGCTAAAAATCTCTGTGCATAAATTGTCATTACCTATTGGGCAGGCGCGTTCGCCATAATATTTACGATGACTAAGTATTTTTGAACTCTTGGAAGTAGGTACTCGGCAACTTAATACTCTGTGATAAGTTATATGGCAATAACTCAAGATAACGTCGGGAAAAGAAAAAAACAGTCTGAACTGACCATTAGAAGTGACTATCGGGACATTTTACAGCGAGGAGTCAGGAGCCCTTAGTTTGGTGCCTCGATAGTATTGAGTCGTCATCGAGACTTTCCGTTTTCATATGACAATTGCGTAGTTCCATGTCTCTACGGTAGAGGCTCGAAAACCACACCATACCTGTAACATTATCTAATCTGTGTCCATACTATCGAGTAACCGAACTTACTTTGTCCAGCATTATTTATTTATGGGTCAGGTCCTATGACGTACCTCTCAAAGGGTAACGGTAATGATGGCTGTACCTAAACACACCACGATAGAGCGCTAAATAAATAGCTTTGACAATTGGCATGAAACGCACTGGGCTCGCAGTAGCTGCTTCATTTTGAGGGGTAAGTCTATTTGACGTTAGTAACGAGACGTGGTCGTGACGTCTCCCTTTTGTACGGGATTTGCGTAGTTCCTTGTCCGCACGATAGAGGCGCCATACCAAATTGTATGGAAAAAGGAGACGTCACGATCACGTCTCGTTACTAACGTCAAAAAGACTCACCCCTCTAGTCAGTAGTCTTTGGCAGAATTACATCAAGTTTGACTTACAAAAACTATCGCAGTTTAACGAATTAATTTTGAATGTGAGGAATTTAGCTACCAATAGATTGTTTGCAACAGTCTACAGTTAGCTCAAATGTTTCACTTGTAAATACTAGTTCTAATTTGTTTCTATTATTTAGCTGTAATTTTCTTTGTTAATAAGGTAGGTAGGTAGGTATACCTGTATTTGTGACTCAATGTGAGCGGGTTAACTACGAACCTTGTTTATTTTGGAAGTCAACCCGCTCACATTTAAAATAAAGTTTGACTTAGCTGTCTAAATATCTCAATAATATAATGATAATATAATGTCTAAATGTCTAAATATCCGCTTGGTCAGGCAGGGCTTTTTTTTTTATTTGCTTTAGGTGGCTTTCGTGTCACTACGGCCATGATAGGCCTATTGTGATCGCCACTCGAGTGTTCAGCCCTGAAGCAGGCAGGGCTTGGTAGAGGGGAGTAAAATTGCAGAGGTGCATAGCGCAAATGTCTTTGGCCTGAAGCTCATTATACATATCAGAGGTGCATCATGTTTGACTTAGGAGCTTTTAATATTAAGTTAGATTTATACTCGGCCAGTCAGTGTGTTGGTTAAGTAGAGAATACAAAGTGTGTACCATGAGTTTGCACATATCCAAACGGAAAAGTTTTCGTTTATTACCAATGATTTGTCAAAGTTGTCCAAATTTTATAGCTGAAATGCAACAAATCACTCAAAACCATTCGAAAACCACACTCAAGGTCGTATGAGACTATTGGATCACTGCCTTACTAAAGTAGTTCTTCACAGTACCCGATAGAGGCGCTGCCAGACGCTAGTTGTATGGTTGGAAACGAAAACTTCCGAAGGCCTCAGAGCGCAAAATATGTCCTTGGAATGAAAGACTTGGGTTTGACTTAGCTGTTTTGGTAGTTTACATATTTGGTGGTACAAATGTCTTTGGCAAGAATCTGACTGGATTTGACATAGCTTTTTATCGACTTATGATATTTGATACATGGCTAGTGTATTGGTAGAGCAGGGCATTGCGGTTGTTTAGAACTGTTTTGCATGGCGGGCGTTGATTTGACTTAACTGCAAATTTTTTCACGCTTTGACAGTGGTTTGGCAGAGTAGGCAAGGATCTCCAAATATGTCATTGGAATGTAGCATTTCGTTTTGACTTAGTTGCCTATGTATTATTAATACTTCATGGTTGGTCAGTTCTTCTTTAGAGGAAGAGAGTAAGTCGAATTGCCAGCTTTGGCTTGAAAGACGGGTGAAGCAGTCAGATTGCGGCCGCGTGCGAGGGTTGCCAGCACCATCACGACACCGAGGGTAATGTATGAAGCACTGGACTTAGCTGCTAATACATCTTCTTCTGATGCTTGATAGTCAGTGTGTAGGTAGGGTGAGGCAGTCGGATTGCGGCCGCGTGCGCAGGCGCCGCGCTAGTCGCGCCCGTAGTAGTGCCAGGAGGGTTGCCAGCGCGTGAGCAAGCACCATCACGATGGCACAGAGGGTCACGAAACCGAAAGCTGAACCTGGAAGTAAAGGTTGTTATTGAAAAGTTTGTTAGGAAAAATTCACAAAAATAATGAGTATAAAAGTGAAGACTAATAATAATAATAATCTTTAGGTTTCTTCATAGCAAGTCAGACCGAGACTTGATTTTTGCTTTCAAAATGTAACGAGCAAACGAAATGGTATTAGGCGCTATGCAACTTTAGTTGAAGAAACTGTCAACTTTTTAATATTTTCTGTATACTTCTCTTAAACCTTACCTGTACACGTGCAAAATTCAAATATTAGGTCCTTACATATGAAATTGGCGTTTTTCGTACTGGCCACTTTATTCACAAATTTCTCCTCTTTGGTAAGGAATTCCAAATTCAAATTTGTACAGCTATAGACTCATGTATTTGTGCTTCGATGATCGTCATTCATTTGTTTTTTTTCTTCTGTTTTTTTCTGTTTGCGTCACTCATTTTACAAAATGGAAAACTTAAAATATCGCATTATTTACGAGTACGAGTTCCGCCGTGGCACTAGTGCTGCGGAAACAACTCGAAGGGTGAATGATGTGTATGGCGGTCGTGTTGCAAAAGAAAACACAGTTCGTTTTTGGTTCCAACGTTTTCGTTCTGGAAATTTTGACCTGCAGAACAAGCCCCGTGGACGGCCTGAGACTCAAGTTGATAATGAAGAGTTGAAGGCTATTGTGGAAGCGGATCCATCGCAAACCACGTCCGAGTTAGCTGCAGGCTGCGATGTTAGTGATAAAACTGTTTTAATTCACTTGAAGCAAATTGGGAAGATTAAAAAGCTTGAAAGGTGGGTACCTCACGAATTGACTGAAGCAAACCGGCAAACGCGCGTCGACTGCTGCGTTACATTACTAAACCGGCACAATAATGAAGGTATTTTAAACCGAATCATTACCTGTGATGAAAAATGGGTTCTTTACGATAATCGGAAGCGCTCAGCGCAATGGTTGGATCCTGGCCAGCCAGCCAAATCCTGCCCCAAGCGAAAATTAACCCCAAAAAAGTTACTTGTAAGCGTTTGGTGGACTAGTGCCGGTATTGTTCATTACAGTTTTCTCAAATCTGGCCAGACTATTACGGCTGATGTCTATTGTCAGCAATTGCAAACCATGATGGAAAAGCTAGCGGCTAAACAACCTAGGCTGGTCAATCGCTCCACGCCACTGCTGCTTCACGACAACGCTAGACCACACACTGCGCAACAGACGGCTACTAAATTAGAAGAGCTTCAATTGGAAAGTCTAAGACATCCTCCGTACTCCCCGGACCTTGCTCCAACAGATTACCATTTTTTTCGAAATTTGGATAACTTCTTGCAAGGGAAAAAATTCAACTCCGATGGGGCAGTCCAAATCGCCTTCAAAGATTTTATTGATTCCCGTCCGACTGGTTTTTTTAGTAAAGGGATCAATGAACTACCTATAAGATGGCAAAAGTGCATAGAAAATAATGATTCATACTTTGATTAATTAAATATATTATATTAAAAAATATTCGACTTTTTGTTCCTCCCATACAAAACGCCAATTTCATATGTAAGGACCTAATATTTTTGCGGGTTTAATATTATATGCGTTCTACAGGGAATATAAATACCCGAAAAGTAAGTATTTTTCGATAAATCGTAGACCGTTTTCTATGAAGCCATAGTTTCTGAATACCCGTGCTGGTACTACATTAGATTCTCGAAATAACTAGCATTTGCAACGAGCTCTTACCAGGCTTATCCCAATTCAGCGCAGGATAGATCGACGGGAACCCAGTCCGGTCCGTGCCGCCAACCGCCCAATAGAACGCGCTGAAGAGGCCGTAAGCCATTCCTGCGCAGGCGCCGTACAGCGCGTGCGCGGCTCTGATTGGATGCGCGGTCACGGCTATCTCGAACAACATTACGAGAGAATTCGCGCCGTGGACTAGCAGGTTCAAGGTGTTTATGTCGTGGATTTCTGGAAGGAAGAAGAGGAAGACTATTTAGGCAAATTATGATGATGAAAACGGTGAACATTTTCAAAATACTGAAGGGGATAATTGAATTCAAGGAAATTTGATGGCTTGCTTGTTGATGTTGCCTGTAATCTTAGTTTGCTGTTGTTGGTTTTTGGGTAGGGACATCGGGTAGGGATGAGAAATTACTAATATTGTGGCTTTCGCGAATAAAATCTATGTGTAACGAAACTAAAATCGCATTTCCTGTGTCCGATCTGAGTGTTAACACTTTGGGTGCCCACGACGCATATGACCTAGTACAGTAGTGCCGCAACGGCGGTACGCCTCTCCGCTACGTAAATTAACCTAAATGATCTGAAGCAAAACAATACCAAAAAAAAATATTTACATGCGTAGTTTTAAATAAAATTGTTACCAATATTTATTGAAGGAAAGATCTCAAGATCGACAATAATTGCAGATTGTGCTAATAAATCAACGTCAAGAATGTGAGTTTTAGGTTAAGTATAGGCGGTTCGTTTACAAACATTTCACATCGAATTTGACTTGACAATAGGTACAAACTTCCTATCCAGAGGATAAAAAAGCTAGGCGCTAAATATGTGAACTCCAAACATCCCCAAAGGATCCAAAGGTTAGTGTGATGTGACTCATTAGGGTCATGGACCGTGCTCCAGTTCATCAGCGTGATGATAAAGGCCAGGTCGGTAGCTGTGTTGTGGGCCAACCAGTACGCTTGGCAAAGCAGGGGAGTTCGCAGCTTACAGGGCATGGGCAAGTCTCCAGGGGATATGTACTCGTAAAGCTGGGCGCTACAGATGTGAACACCTACTCACTAGGGTCATGGACCGCGATCCAGTACATTAGAGTGATGACGAAGGCCAGGTCGGTAGCTATGTTGTGGGCCAACCAGTACGCTCGGCAGAGCAGGGGAGTTCGCAGCTTACGGGGCATAGGCAAGTCTTCTTCCTCGCACGCTGGAATCAAAAGATTATTGCCTTACTTATTTTTCACGAGCTTCACTTCAACCCGTCGTCGCTTCGGACGCAATTAAAAAGTAGCCATGTTTTTTCCCGCGATACCAGTCTCTTCAGCACACGTACGCGCCTTGTGCATACTACATTAAGACGTTGCTTTATTTGGGAACTTTAGAGACCTGTTTATGCCTACGCGGTACTCGATACCCACTGCGGTAGGAAAATTCGAGTGAACCCCGAGCGAAATCCAAGCATAATTTCTCGTCGGTCTGAACAGGGCTTTATAAATTTAAACCTGTCAGTTATCAGTATCACTCATTAGTGTCAACAGTATAGTCTTGGCTGGAGCATTACAATACGTCAGTGTTGAAAAAGGAAGCTAGGAAGTAATTAATTCTTTTCAGCCATTCAACTTTCGTGTCTTCTTCGGTAGAGTAAAATATGCTTATAATTAGCATAAGTCCGAAACTTTTAAGAAAAACAAACATAAATTTAAACAGTGTATTTTTTCAAAAAAGAAACACGACTGCTTTTCGTTTGCAGCCAAAGTTGAAATGTTTGTTTTGAATGTACTGTACACCCTACCAATGTATAACTATGGCAATAAATTACAATGAGTCCAACGGCCAACGGAACGGCCAGGGTTTTCATTTTTCCAGTTTTTGGCAGATTTGTTGGTCTTCCTTAGACATATTTGATTCTCATAATAGAACCTATCGATTGGTGTCATAATAATACATGCTGTTATTTTTTTGTGTTTAGTGATCTCGATTACCTTTAGCGGATAAGGCAAGTAATTTTTAAAAATTCGTTGAATGCACTACTCGTATCTTCAATGTTTAAAGTAAGTACCTACTTGTCCTCCATGTAGATTGGCTTTGCCGTCTTGTCACACTGTATAGTTTTGAAAAGTGCCCCATCAAGGCTTTCAATTTGATACCCATATTGTAATATGGGTATTTATTCGACGAATTTCACATTTGAATGCGGGAGCCATATCTACGATTAAGATTTTATTCGAAAAATTTGGTTTCTAACGATACCTCATACATCCTTTAAAAGTTATGGTGGAAAAAACTCACATACATACATAGGTACATGGACCCTAAAAACATAACATTACTTTTTTGGGCAGTCTCTAATAAAATCGTAAATAATTGAAAAGAAAACTTCGACAGCTCTAGAGTTCTGTTTATGTAAAAGGAATAGCGGCTGATGCTTAGAAAATGGACACGGGTCTAAGTGGCCGGTACCTGAGAACGTTTCAAAGAATTGTTCTTTGAAACGTTCTCAGGTTCCGGCCACCTAGAGTTCTGAAAGGGGACACCTCCTCAAAAAGAGCGGGTAAGCAATAATGTAAGTGGGTGTTTTATAGCCTCAACGAAACGACAATAACGCAATCTATAGCCAAGTGTGAAAGGAAACAGCAATAACATGACACAAAGAGCCACTTAGCAACTAACGTCAGGAGCTGAGAACGTTGGCAAGAATGAGGAACCAATAGGGATAGTTTGAGGCACAACACAATGCACGACGACAGCGCGGCACGGCGCTTAATTGACGCGAAATTGTAACCAATCAACCGTTCGTGACCCGGGGTCCCTCGATAGATCCAATGCCGAATCGGACATATTATTCAAAAAGATTTGTTGACATTGTACAAAACTTTCCGTTAATAAGGCCAATGAGCAGAGTCTAGTCTAGACTGATAAAAAACAAATTGACGAAAGCACGTGTACGGATCCTGCGACATTCGCCGTTTTGATGGGCGAGACACGCGATGCTGATTCGATTTAATTGATTCGCTGGAGGCGGTGGATGCTCAAGGGAAGTCGTATCGTGTCGTGTCGCGCCCACGATAATGAACATTTGTGCGGTTAACAGGCAGACAGATTCGGAATATCTGAAGATATTTTCTGTGAGGAATTTTAAGGACAGTTTAGATAGTTAATAGTCTAGTCTCAAATAAAATTGGTTTGAAGACTTGATAAATGTAAAGCTAACCACTGTTGTTAATGAGTGTCCGCTGTCCGGGAAGCCTCCAAAAATAATTTTGACTGGAGGGCATGGTAGAATTTACAAAAAATTACATAATAAGAATGTTTTCTTGCAAGGCAAACAAAATTTTAGAAAAGAAAACATGGGACAAACAAGCATGCTTTCTCAGGCTACACGGCGCCTTGTGACTAGTACCATGCTCCGGTAAGCTGTCTTCAGCACAAATGCAGCCAGAAGTTCTTGACATTGGGTAAATTGGTTTAATCTACTAGGATTACTAAATACTCCAAGCCTCGGTTCAAGGGCACGCCTCATCCGTTCATGGAATCAAAGGTTGATTAGATAAACGCTGGATGGCAAGTGTGTGTGGGAAAGGTATTTTTTTGTTTGGATGACTTCTGACACGCTATTCGGTGATAGTGAAGACCAAGCGCCAGTTTCAACACATGTTCTAAGAGTAGGCGCAAGTGAAACAAATATTAGGTACCCAACAATATTCAGTGCAATAACAATATAGCCCTAGACTAGACATTTCACAAAGCATAAACTAGCCCAATCATCACAACATAATTACGTACGACGGACAATTTGGTTTCCGTTAACAGGTATCTACGGATATGGCAGTTTTCTCCCTGAAGCAGGTTGTCGGTTACTACAAACAGCGATTGCTGTGTACGCATATTTTTTAGACCTCAGCCGTGCCTTCGACACACTGAACCACGACCTCTTGTAGAAGAAGCTGCGTGACAGTAGCATGGACGTTCCGCCTGAGATCGTTGATTTCCTTGCATTTTAGTATCGCAAGCAGACCAACAGCGTCAGGTGGGCTCCGAGCTGTCTGGGAGATACCAGCTTATATGCAGTGTAAGGCTTATGTGAATGATTTAATCGTGGAGGTAAGCAGCACCCCGGCAGGACTCAGATTGACTCAGATAGATAGATAGATAGAACATTTATTTGCAACTGCAACACACAATACAAAGGTATACGAAACAGGTAGGATTAGATGACAGATATGTCAATAATCTGAGCTATGCCGAAAATTATGGTGCTGCTTAGCCCTTAGATTAAAGGCATGAGGAAACTAATTGAAATCTGTGAAAGATATGCGAGGGAACATGACTTGAGAGAGAGACAAATATACCGTTCCACATCATGATCGTCTCTAAAGTTAGATGTCATAATTTGGCTAAGATATGTACTTGAATTTCTCGACTGTTTTTACAGGCTGCCGGTTCAGATAGACCTCCGGTACGTTCACAATTTCACAGAAATTGTGATATTAAGGTCCGGGAAGGGACCGTTGAACGTACCGAAGGTCTATCTGAACCGGCAGCCTGTAAAACTAGTCGAGAAGTTCAAGTAGGTACCTTGGCCACATTGTGATCGTGGCATCTAACCTTAAAGATGATGATGATGAGGAACGGCAGCGTAGATCACTCTGAATCGTAGGGAACATGATCCCGAGGAAGTTCTATAGGTCGTCGCGACGTGAAACTGACAATGATTGTGCTGAAACGCTAACACAGGCCCGCGTACTCTTTCAACGCTATTCAGCGGAAAAGGATAGCGTCTTTTATGTCCCGAGTTGACTCGTGCGATAATTCTATTATCAGACCTCTGGCAGAAAGACTTATTCATACAATTACATTTAGACGGTGGGTGGATATTGCCATCTAAAAAACGATATTGTATTATATGACTATTTTATGTAGGTGCCAATCTTTGTACTTTTGTATTTAGATTAAGTAACTTTTTTTTTTGGTACGTTTGTCAGTTAAAATAGGGATGAACGTGTCTGCAATAAGGAGTAATTATTATTACAAAAAATAGGTGCCTTATCATTCATAATAACTGCTAAGTAAATAAATAGATAAACCTTCGATCAATGATATATTGATCGAAGAGATACACTTTAGAATCACAAAAAGCTTTCAAGGCGTTAGGCATCCTAAAATAATTTTCCTTATTACCTAGACCTAGTTCAAATTTAAAATTCAATGACACATTGCACAGCGGAACAAGTAGGAGAGTTATTTCAACGAGGAACATCAGTCAATGCCCGCCGAGCAATG
The DNA here is from genome assembly GCA_963662085.1 of Eupithecia inturbata. NCBI lineage: Eukaryota > Metazoa > Arthropoda > Insecta > Lepidoptera > Geometridae > Eupithecia > Eupithecia inturbata. The sequence goes on along the minus strand of OY759177.1, from coordinate 12,588,682 downwards.
TCCTACTAATAGCATAGCAACTTTGTTGTGGCCTACCTAGCAACCACGCTACGCTTAGATCTAGGGTAGCACTGTGCTATTCTGTGACCTAGGGCAATCAAGACTTTATGACTGCACTGGGAAATTAGAACTCACAATCAAAGTAGAGCAAAATAACCGAAGATTGGGAAATCGGATTTGCTTATTGTTTGCCACTTCAGACAAATTTGATAGATAGATAGTTCTTTATTGTACCACACAAAGAAAAAATACTATACAGAAATTATTGCTGAGTATCGAGGAACAAAAAAAGTACAAAGGGCGTCATTATCGCTATAAGCGATCTCTTCCAGGCAACCTTGATGTAATTTTTTTGTTAATATTTATTGCGCACTATCTTTATACGTTATCGTTGTTCATTGTGTTCTGGGGATTTTCTATGTATAATAAAAAAATATCTATCTATGTAATATATTGTATTAAGTATATCAGTCATCTATTAGTACCCACACAGTAACTACCTACATAAAGTACCTTGCAAATGACTACAGCTAATTTAGGGCTTAAAATTTTAGACAACAATGCCCCATTACAGCATCCCTAATTTATTTTACATTTACAATTTTTAATTTATTTCTCATTTAATTTAATTTTAATTATCAAAAAAATTGTACTAAACTGTCAATATTATATAATGCACGGACTTAATTTATTTTCTAGTATTTAAGTTTGTGTTTTTTATAATGGATAAAATATCTTATCTTATCATAGAGCGGCGCTTCCATCAACATCACCAAAGCTAACAAAACGCTTACTTAACCTAAACAGAATGGAACTGCATATCCTGGTTGGAACACTAACAGGACACTGCCCACTGAACAAACACTTATCCACCATCGGAGCGACGGACAGCCCTCTCTGCAGAGGGTGCCTAAGTGACGACGAGCACCCACGAGCTGCCAACGTAGTCCTGGAATGCGAGGGAGTAACAGCACAACGAACAGAAATCCTCAACTTGCCGAGGTCACTCCGCGAAGCCTGTGAAGAGCCTACCCAGGAAAATTCTGCGCTTCTGGATGGAGTTAGGCTGGCTATGCTAGCAAAAACAACGCATAATGGACCAAATCGAGTTCAAATGCGGACATAGGAGTACTTCGTACTTCGTACCTTAACCTTAGTACCCATAACACAAGCTCTGCTTAGCTTGGGGCTAGATGATGCTGTGTGTCCAGCATTATTAAGTATTATTATTTGTGGACAGATTCATGATCATGTGCTTAAAATAAACACAAAATTAAATTTTAATTTAATTTATCTATTCTAACCGACGAAGTTCGTTTATCTCAAATCCTAGCTGAAATGGAATAAAGAGTATAGGTACTTAAAAACTCACGACGACTCTTTCATACCTACTATTTTTCTCAGAACAGCTATTAGGATAAGGATAAATTATCACACACACACAAACCCATGAAATAACTTTTTATGTCTGAAATGGGCTAAAGTGTACCTAATAGGTACCTACCTAATAAACCCAACACCATCCTTTCGTTCTCTTTTTCTCACCACACACCTACACATGACAATTCCGCCAAATTAAACTCTAATTGGATTAAAATCTCTAGACTAGACGTTAGTCTTAGGCTCAGACCACAGGTATGACTGCATGTATATACCTGTCACCGTAGGATAATAAAACTCGTAAATTTACAAAAATCCTAGTCAGTTTATAATTTTACGAAAAATAATCAACAGGGCCTTAGCACTTACAATCTATCGCCTAATTACGTAAATTTACGATTTTATGAAACCTAACCGTAAATAATGAATTAGTGAGTGATGGAACGCTAGACGCCCGCTGATTGGCCCGTGCTTCGCGACGAAGTTTAATATTATACCATACGAACATGGTATACCAACTTGCTCTCCGTACACACCGGCGCCGGTTCTCGAAAACGGCCGTATCACGCTCTATTGGGACCGATCTATCATTCATTACAGACAGGACTATTCGAATAAGCCTGATATTATACTGATAGATCGGTTAGAACGAAGGGCGGTGCTCGCTAATGTCACCATACCACATGACGTTAACCTCGTTAAAGCTGAGAAAGATAAACTTAGCAAATATCTTGACTTGGCTGGCGAGGTTGGCAGCATGTGGGATGTTGATTCAGCGACCGACGTCGTCCCGTTAGTCGTTTCGATTAACAGCGTAATAGCGAAGAGCCTGGATCAACATCTCAAGAAACTCTCTCTAGGAAGTTGGATCTAGGGCCAGATCCAAAAGGCGGTACTCCTGGACTCGGCGCACATCGTCAGGAAGTTCCTCTCTCTGCAGCACTAGTCACCGGCCGCTTGAAGCTAGCTTCGCGGCCGATAATGCACCGTTTTAATATATTTTTTACTGTAGAATAGTTTTATATTATTTTATATTCTATAGTAAAAAAAATATTTTATAATGAGATTTTAAATAAATAAAGAGAATAATAATAAAAATATGTATTCACAGAGATGGCTTTACAAAGTAGGAACTTACAATCTATTTCATATTAAATGTAGTTAGTCTAGTTTCCTCTTTCATTAAGTACATACCTACTTATAATAAACCTTTTGGGGTCAAAGATTATGACACCTCGCTCTAACTAAGTTTGCTAACTTGTACCTATTTAGACACAAGGACTCAATCCTCTGGCTTCTTATAAGTTCACAAATAATTTTTATAAAAGAAATTCAGTTACAGCAGTGAAACATGAGAAAAAAGATATAGGTACCCATTTCTAGGCTCTATTTTAATTAAACACGAAGTGTTTGGGACAGACGAAAGAGGTGGTGTCTCAGCGAGGACCGTTCGACGACGTCTGGTAGAAGCAGGGTTGTTCGGAAAAGTGGCTCGCAAAGTACCGTTGTTGAAGAAAGAACATAGAAATGCTCGTTTGGCGTTTGCACGTAAATATGGACATTGGACCTACGCCCAATGGCAACATGTATTATTCTCTGACGAGACCAAGGTTAATTAGATTTCTTCAGATGGAAGGCAATACGTACGGCGTCCAGTAAAAGCGGAAATGAATCCAAGATTCACAAAAAAGCAGGTGAAACATGGCGGTGGAAACATTAAAATGTGGGGCTCATTTTCTGGACGTGGAGTGGGACCTGTGAGGAAAGTTCAGGGTAACTTAGACCAACATCAATACAAGGCAATATTGGAGGAAACGATGCTTCCCTATGCTGAGGAGCATCTCCCTATTATATGGACGTTTCAGCATGATAACGACCCGAAACATACCGCCCGTTCAGTCAAGTCGTTTCTTACCAGTCAGTCAGTATCGGTGCTAGATTGGCCAGCAAATAGCCCGGACCTTAACCCAATCGAGCAACTTTGGCACAAAATCAAGAAAAAAGTTGCCACTTATCGTACCACAACTTTAGATGAACTTAATGAAGCTTTTTGTGAGGCATGGGCAAACATTCCTGTCGAAACATGCCAGAAACTGATAATGTCTATGCCACATCGGTGTCAAGCGGTAATTACTAACAAAGGTTTTGCTACTGGGTACTGATTTAACACGTAATAAAATGGAGCTGTCAAAGATATTATAATACTGCAGATTATTAGTTTTGTTTAACTCTATTTTTCATTATAGTTTACTGTCCTTAATTAAATGTCCAGCTACAGAATTATACCTTAAAATTGAATACATGTTCAAACTTTGATATGAAATACTTTTTTCTATTTATTTATTCTTTTATTTACAGCATAATAATCGGACCAAATTATGCAAATAATAGTTACTGAGAAATCAATAGGGTTTTATATTTGTATGTACATAACCGGTTATTGTTGTTCACTATCTTGCATGTCCCTAATTAGTAGACCACGACTGTATATAGATATTTTTATTACACATAGAAAATACCCAGAATACATATTTGCAGATCGTACAAACATTTGCTTTCCCCATGGCAGGAATCGAACCCGCTACCTCCTGCGTCGCAGGCGGATGTTCGCGCGCCGCGCCACATACCTACCGGTCGTCTGATACTACTTTAAGTACTCCTTAAGGTTATGGTTTAGGTCCTTGAGTTGGTTTAGGGCATTGTTAGGCAGGGGGATACTGCAGTCAGTTGCGGCGTAGCGTGGGTTGGTACCCGGGACGGTTTTCATCCAAGAACAAAAAAAACCGAAACAAAACACTGAATCGCCTTGGGGGCTTAACAATCCTGACCCTCAACTCCTAACAATAGTATGCATAAGCAATAGTATGTTTTTTTTTGAGATGTTTTAGGATTTTTGGGCAAAAGAAAATTATAGTGAGCGAAGCGAGTCCCGAAAATTGTAAAGTCTTTGCGGTGGTAGATATAAGCTATTAGCTATGAATATAAATAACGATGAGCGAAGCGAGCCGCGGTAAATTTGGAGTTTGGTGATAATGGGTAAGCAACAAAGACAAGGCAGCTAAGACGACGGCGGCGAGCGGAACTAGCCGCAACATTTTAGCGTTTTTTTTTGGCAATAAACCAAAAGTTAGATTGCACGCATAGAGTTAAGAGTAGAAGTTGCATATCAATTAGGGTCAGGATACCCCACTTTGGATCCTCTAAGATTGGAACATGGATATTGTTAACTTGTCAACGTTACCTGCGGCATTGTGCAGTCAAGGTTATGTGGCGCCTGTGTAGTATACCGGCAGGTACAAAAACCAGCTAATGCTGAGGAGGGTCTTCTTCACTGACAGATGACATAATTGGAGTTTGACGCTAACATTACCAAACACAATACTATAAAGTTTTAGTTTTACCCATGTGCCCAAAGAAATATTATGTGCCACATAACTTTTTTATTTAAATTTAAGCTATGTTATGTGCAAATGATTTTTTTTAATAATTTAACTTACTTTGGACTTAAGATTACAATTACACAATTATAGATATTATACAATGTATCTATCTATACTTAACCTAAGAACCCTGTTCTCATGCAAGAGACATTGTTTATTTTGATCTTTTTGAGAATAAATGAATATTAAACGTATGTTTGACGTTTTGGAATCTGATGGAGTTCCGTAGGTCAACTTTAAATAAAAAAATGACAATAAGTTGTTCAGTTCACAAGTGTTCAGTTCATATGGATATGGATCAGTTGAGCTACCTGTAGATTGTTTGCAACAGTCTGCAGTTAGCTTAATTGTTTCAATTGTGAATACTAGTTCTAATTTGTTTTTATTTTTGAATCGTAATTTTCTTTGTTCATATAAAGACCTATTTTCAGTTCATATTAATTGACAGCTTTAAAAAAACCGACCCACCTGAAGTCAACCACATACTACTAAATATTCTAAGACCACATAACATGATAATTATACGCGAAATACATACATACATGACTCTCGCGGATAAAAAAACAATAGGACACCTAGTTACACAATATTGACGTGTGTTGAGACTAGGTTCTGCCCTCGCGGTACCTGGATAACACGAGCAAAAACAGCCTTAAACACTCCGATGTGGCGTGGCGGGCGAAAGTCCGCCTACGACGCAGGAGGTTGCGGGTTCGATTCCCGCCTTGGGACAAATGTTCGTACGATCTGCAAATATTTCTTCCTAGTGTTCTGGATATTTTATATGTACCTCTATAATATAAAATATCTATCTATGTCATTTATTGTACAAAGTATATCAGTTATTTTATTTATTAGGGAAACAAACAGTTATAATATTAACTAAAATTGAGACTTAAAATTAATACACAAACCAATAAGAGTTTCCACCGTTAAAAAAATAGTACATTATTTAGTACCCATGACACAAGCTCTGCTTAGCTTGGGGTTAGATGAAGCTGTGTGTATTGTCCAGCATATTTATTTATTATGAAAGCTTGCTCAGTCATAGATCGTTCCGTGCTTTAGTGAGTTTATGCCATAGAAAAGTGTTACACAAACATAGATCGATGAGTGAGCAAGTTTTCATAATACGGCCCTAAGATTACCCAGATTACTACTCACAAAGTCACTTTAATTCCATATAAACTTTAACTTCCCTTTATTAATAATATAGATAGGAATCATCACTCTAAGTAAAAAAGGGGAGATGAGGTACTAGCTCCTTCCACCCGCCTCAGTCATAGTCCGACTATGACGGCGCTGGCGGCAGCGGAGTTTGTTTTACGCGTGCTTGCTACGACGTACTTTTGTGTGATTGGTTGACTAAAAGACTACAGCGATGCCCTCGTGTTTGTTCATTTTATTTATTGTATAAGTTGGAAATGTAGCTAGTGTTTGCGTGTAGTTGTAACACAGGCTAGTTGTTGAGTAAGCGCTGGGAGAACATACCATGTCTACCGACATTACTTATATCTAGAGGTACGGTAGGTATACATATGGGTGAACTTACGTATATTATAAGTCTTTTCAGATCTGAACTTGTGTACCACGACAAGGGCGAGGGCAGACTGCACCATCAGCATGAGGAATCCCCAGTTGGTGAAGTAAATGAACCATTTGAAGTAGTTCACCTCCTTTATCGGCCCTTTGTACCAGTTCGGTAGTCGCTGACAGACAAAACTAGTGATTCCTACTGAAGTTATTGAGATGAATAGCAGCCATCTGAAACATTAAAAGTGATCTTAGGTATCTCTACTTCGTTATCATCACTTCTACCTAAAGTCAGCAGAAACACAATGACTATTTAGTGAAAGAAAGAAACCCTTATCAGCTTTGGATTAGGCGAACCCTGTCTAATAATCGTAGAAGTAGTTATGAAAGCTTGCTCAGTCATCGATCTATGCTTGAGTAACGCTTTCCTATGGCATTAACGTTGTGGAATTATCGTTTTCCCTAATTATGTTTTGGTCTTACGCCTTCACACACATGGCCGACGACGTCTGCAGCTCCGTGGAGCGCCGGAGGATCTCCACTGCCAAGGCTGGGCAGTGAATGTATTAACTAACGTTTCAGCGAAACGACGCTTATCTAATCTTCTTGGACATTTCAGGATAAGGGGGTTAGTAGAGTATTTCCTTAGTTCAGTTATGCCCTAACTGTCATACCAAGGAAAGAGCTAATTAGTACCAACCTACAAGTTAGGTACTAATTAGCAGCCAGCCTACAAAACGATGATGCAGAGTCCTTATGTCAAAGTATAATGTAGGTTCTTATTAGAAATTCTAGTACCTAAAATACCACGCGTACTAATATAGAGGTATAACTTTTATATCTAAGCGTTACATGGGAACACTCAAGTTATCTATATACTTAAAATAAAACTGTAACAGGTCAAATTCTGTACATTAGATATTTTGAAAATTAAAAAAAAAAAATTAAAATAAAATTATATATAGGTAGTATCGATACTGCAGCCAAAACTGTAATTTTTGTCATTTATGTCTGTCTGTCTGTATTTTGGCAGCGCATAACTCCGAAACTACTGAATGAATTCAAACGAAACTTGGCATGATTTGAGTTCATACTACGAGGAAGGATATGGGATACTTTTTATCCCAGAATTCATAACGGTTCCCCTGGGAGAGGGGATGAAAGTCAAAATGCGTACTTCGTTGTAATTCATCAACGCGTTGCCCGATTTCATTGATATTTTTTTTTAGAAACAATTTTGCAAGATTGTAAAAAATAGTCAACATCATCATCATCTCAGCCTATATTAGTCCACCCTTGGGAGAGGGGATGAAAATCGAAATGAGTTATAAATCATCAACGCGTTGTCCAATTTCAGTCATTCTTTTTGTTTTAGAAATAGTCTTGCAGGATCGTTAAAGAACAGTCAACATTATCATCATCATCAGCCTTTATTAGTCCATGCATAGCTCTTTCCATAGCTCGCTGTGCGATTTTGAAGTGGTGGACCAGCCCTACCTTGAGTGTCCACGTCTCAGCTCCGTGGGTCATGACGGGTAGGACGCACTGATTAAAAACTTTTCGAAACAGTGTTGCAAGGTACAAAGTGGAGTAAAATATAAGAAGATTTGAAAAAAGTTATTACTTTTAGCCATAGACGCGATAAGCGTGTGATTACGTTCTGCCTCATTGTAAGGAGTTACCACGATTCTGATTTATATAAGTAGTTTATTTTTAAGTTGAGCCAGTGTGAGTGTTTTTAATTTCTTCTAACCGTGCGCTTTATCTTGCGCGCGCCTAAATCATCAGATATATGACCTGATATGACCTGTTGATTGTTCTTACTTTACCGTGCCGCGCGCGCTGTACGACGCTAACATAAACAACGCTCGTAGGGTTTATATCACAAAGCAATGACTGTTTTGTAAAGCAGATTAACAAGGCACACAGCGCGATTTATTATTTAACTCCTAATGGTGTAAGTATTTAATAATAAACTATTTACCTACTAACTAACTACCTAGGTAGGAAGACCAACACACAACTTCACAATGTTGATAAAAAGTCGAAACAGATAGATAGATAGAACATTTATTTGCAACTGCAACACACAATACAAAGGTATATAAAACACAACAAAAAGGTAGGTACAACAGAACATAAAAAAGACTTTAAAAAAATAGTCGGTACATATACTTATACCTACATAAAAAAGTACAGATTCTCAGTGATGTGAGCATGTGTGTGTGTGTGCTGCAGCCTGACAAAAAGGTAATAACTCAGCGCATAGCTTTGCTCGAAGAGCAAACACTGATTTTGAGTATTACCCTCTGGGGTGACCAGAAAAACGAAACACCAACAAAACAAATGAAAATGGCATGTGTTTGCGTGTAATTTCTTAGTATTTAAATCACAACAATATTTGAGTAATGCAGTGTAAGAGCACATGAAAAAAGATATGGTTTTTGTGTCATTAGTCGTTATAATTTTGTCGTAGGTGTCGCGAATATTGTTTCGTACTTAAGCACGAATTAGGAACCCACAAATAGGTAGAAGTAGCAACTCCAGTGTTGCCTACTTCTGGCAAACGAAGTGTTTAGGAATTCCCTCTATCTGTTTGTGTAACAGTAAAGGTTTAAGACGAGTTTTGAAAGTGAATTTAGTGTTGAGATTACGTAAGGGTGGAGGTACATATATTGTTCCAACACTTCGTTGCCAGATATCGAAAACTACCTTTGAACGCTGCAGTTTTATGGTTATGATACAGGAGTGCCGCTTCTCTAATTGGGCGCAGGCTTCTAGTGGTATCTGCAAATTTCAGCTTAGATCGCAAATACTCTGGTTTATTGAATTTAATAACATCAAAAATCAAACCGCCAAGGTGCAACTCTCTGCGCGAATCCATATTGAGCATAGACATTTCGTGTAAGTAAGGAGTGATGTAAACAGTTTAGGTAAATAGGTCTAATCGATTATCGAAGTCACGCACATCGATCGAAAAATCAATCAAAATACTGAAATGACCCACGCAACGGAAGTTACAGAAGTAAGAAGGTATAAGTAGGTATAAAATGTATCACAAAACAGTAGTTGGTAAGTACCTACCTACTACGTAAAATTAATCACAAAACGGAAAACGCACGAAAGAGAATCTTATTGCTACGTAATTAGATCTAATAGATCACAATCTAGGTACCTAAATATGGGAAATACCTATATTTAGTTACCTTGATTGTGTAATAGGTCCAATTCTGCACATTGAAGTTTTTTTTGAACACCGTTTCTTAATATTAGAGAAACAGTGGTCAAAAATGTGAATACCTAATTTGTCGGCAGGTATGGCTAACGCGAACGAAGTCGCGGGTATAGCTAGTATGTATATAAAAATTTATTCCTGTTTCCCTTGGTCACGCTGCTCACGGCATCATGCGTGAAAGGCTGGACCGATATCGCTTATTATTTTTATTTGCTGTGTTTGTTATTGTCAAGAGATTGTCAGGGATTATCTTAGGACAGAAAAAATTTAGAAAGTTGCGCGGAAAATTAGAAAATTTAAGAGAACTTAACGACCATAATAACAATTCGAATTCAATATTCATAGTTAAGAACAAGACAACGTCTGTCGCGTCAGCTAGTGTAGAATAAATGACGATTGAGTCAACATTCCATAATGCGCATTTTAGTACTTAAATAGTTTGCGAAAGCCAACAGTTCACACAAATTAATCAGTTTAAAAACACTAAGCAAAGGCTTGTAATGCACTAGTGAAATAGTGTAGTACACCTAAGGATAATATTATCATCATCCTGCTGCTAGGTAGGTAGAATCAGAGTGCTTTAATCTTTTTTGACCTTTGACTGACCCCTGATCACTGGATTTGTATGGCAAAAATGTCATATCAAAATGTCGGCCCAGGACTGCTAGCTTGCATGGCTTCTGCAACACTCGTATGTATCTGTATCAAATTACCTGTACAATAGATATAAATTGGAGGGTCTATGTCCGGTCTGCCACTGGCTGACGGAAAAGTGGTGCGCCGGCGCGTGCTGTAGGTTCAGGGCACGACGGCTGGCTTGCCACATGCGACCCAGCATTGCTGGCTTGCATGATTTTTGCATTGCTGCGAAACAATAAGAATTCTACAATTATTAAAAGGAAACAAGGAAAAAACATGTTTAAAAATATATAAAACTAGCTGCTGCCCGAAGCTTCGCACGCGCTATTTAAAGTAGCCTATGTATGGACATAGTCTATCGGCATGGTATCCAAGCGACGGCCCTGGGATACCATTTACCTCCCTGCCAAATTTCATTGAGAGCCGTTCAGCTGTTTAGGCGTGGAAAGGTTACAGACATACAAACCGAATTACTTTCGAATTTATAATATTAGTAAGGAAGTATGAATATATTGGACCAACGTAAATGAGGGTCTTTATGCGATTTCTAATGAGACTTGTTTGAAATTGAACCTACCAGTTGCGGCACTGTCCACTGAGGTCGTCCAATAGTTTCTATGTATTTGCAGTTACAAATTTTTGTTTCGTCGAAAATAATATCCGGTCAGGCTAGCAGGCAAGTCCAAACAAAATCTTTATAATCTATCAGTTAAGTAAGAATACTTAATAGGAAGCACTGGTCGGTATTTCTATTCCGTAAGATTGATATAATGTCTAAAATGATGAAAAGAAATTACGAAATCTTTAATTAATCAAGCTGTTGATCTTTTTTTACGGGCATAGCAGTAGGTAACAGTCAACAACTTCCAGTTTCGTTATCAAATTCTAACATAGCTAGGTAATTAATCGTTTTGAAAGATCTTCTGTAAGTGAGGAGTATAGGTACCTAAGTAAGTACCGATTGTACCACTTGAACGCAAAATAAAATGAGAAGGTAATAAAAGCTATAACATTTCTTTGATATTCTTGCTATTGTTTTAAATGTAGGTAACCCTGTCATTTACGTTTTTACTACAAACGAACTTATGGGTGCAAGAAAAACAATACATATAAGGCAAGTACTAAGGTACTATTATTGTTAGAACTTGGTAAATATTGTTTTTAATAATAATAATAATATATTTTTTACTGTAGAATAGTTTTATACTATTTTATTTTCTATAGTAAAAAAAATATTTTATAACGAGATTTAAAATAAATGATGACATGTGTTTAATAATAATATAATATATATAATAATAATATCATACAATAAATTTACAATACTTGAGATTAATAAGCGCATAGAGCATTAGGTATTGAGGGTGTGTTTTTGTTGTTATAGGGATATACGAGCATGAAAGAAAATACGTCATGTCTCTGCAGAGCGATAGAGCTAAAATCACATGTTCCAACGGCTTGGTGCGTACGCAATCAATAAAGATTAATTGAATACGCAATATGATGTTTATTATGCCCAGTGCGATAACAAACAGAGGTCTCTGTGAATGTGCCCACGACGAAGTGTTCATCATTCAGTTTCTTTCAATCAGAAACAATTAAGATAACGAAGAAAGTTATTGAGGATAGTTTATGGTAACAAGCGAGTCTTCCACCGATTTCAGGTTTTGTTTATGGTTAAAACACTTTGATTCTAAGAAGGGAATATCGACATCGGCACGCGAGACGTAAAGAACATCAAATCACACTTGTGATTAGTCTCGCGAAGCTTCATTTCAAGCTATGCATCATGCATGATTAGGCAAATGACGGCATTAGTGATTGAAGATCAAATAAACAATAACAGTACGAGTCGTTGCGAGGGGTAAAAAATCATAAATGAATAAAGAAAATCCGATAAGGGGCTCTCGCATATTGACTAGTTGAGTTGATTCCAGATAAAGGTAAAACGGACGACAAGTCTACATAAAGCTGCTGAGACCTTGATTGCAATAACAGGTGAGTTATCTCACCGACCGATCACTGAAATACCCACTAAAGTAATCGATATGAGGATAGTGAAAACGTTAACACGCAATCTGCCCAAATCGCGACGAGCATTAAAATGCACTTCAATCGACATTCATTTACAAGGGAAAGGATTGATTGGTTTGTTAAAACGTCCCCGAGACGGTCAATATGACAGATTGCTAAAAAAACAAAACCGTGTGTCTAGTTGTGAATGGGGAGTCGGAGCAGACGGTTCAAGTGGCGATCAATGATTCATTAGTTTAATTGTCGTAGCCAACGAGCCTGTCAATTGGCCACCTGCGATTAGGGATTAACAGATGGTCAACAGTTCTAAGGCTGGTCATGTTTGCGTGAACGCAGACTGGAAAATTGATAAAACAAAATGTAGAAAGATTATGGATGGTCTAAAAGTGGTGATCTCAGAATAGGTATACTACGTTGAAATTACATTAGTTGATTAAAAGACTTTGTGTGCAAAAGCTTTCACTCTAAAGCGAGACACAACCACTTTATAAAAAATCAGGATTAACTGAAACTAGTGAAATGTTACATTTCTCTTAACAACTTGAAGGTCACACGTGTTTATGGTAAATCGCGATAAGAACCAATGACTAGCTGACGTCAATCACCTTCGAATTCATAGACTTTCAAGGCCTGTTGACCATCCATCTGATTACTGGTTCCAGATTCATATCAGCTGACGTTCTCAATCATTAGAGCGTGATGATAATGCACCGGTAAAGCCTAGGTTTTCATGCTGAACTAGTTGCTACATTTTTTTTCTATAAACCGTAGAAGAAATACTGGAAAGCCTATCATACCTACTGATAGGCTTTCCAGTATTTCTTCTTCGGTGCTTCTTACTATTAGGTAGTTGTTGGGGCGTAATTATAATTAACAAATGGTAATAATCAAAGTTAGTAGCTTCGATCGTAAGCAGGGACAAAATTCAAGCTGAATATACTGCAGTTATGTTATGGATATGTCATTTCGGATATGGATTCAGATAGAGATATTGGAATAATATTATATCGGTTTCGCATAAGGATATTAAATAATTATTAGGTAGTTTCGGATAATGTCGGTAACGGATATAAAATAATGATGAATAAAATTCTAAAAAACTTAGTATTTACTAGGTCTACGAGCTATGTTTGGTTCTCTGTCGGATGTATTCATTACGAATCCCATCCTTTAGAGAAACTCCGAGCACAGCTCGCTGAGTGACTTAGAACTGGTGGACCAGCCCTACCGTGATTGTCCACTTCTCAGCTCCGTAGGTCATAATGGGTAGGACGCACTGGTTAAAAACTTTCGTTTTCAAGCATTGCATTGAAATGTTTAGAATAGTTTTAGTATTTAAAACCTAGTATATTATGTTAAATAACTAACCCTATTTATAAGTGCTTGTAGGTATAAATTTATTAACAAATTATGGATCATTTGTGTTGTCCGAAATAAAAGATTTTTTATTTTTTTTATTTTTTGCGGTATGGATGACGAGAAGCCTCGACGAAGTTTACCAAACGCTGCCCAGCCTAGCTGAACCCTCCTCTTGGCCTCCTTCTCGATTGTTTTTACCTAACTGCAGAATCTGCCCGAGGGAAGTGTACTCGGAAACAATTTCGAGAAGGTGGCCATGTACGACGACCGGTCCTGGATCAATGTGGCCATCGATCATGGCTTTGGTTTTATCCAAATTCATGCCAAGACCGGTGCATCGCGAGGCTGTGGCTAAGTTATCCAGCATCTGGTTCAGCTCCTCAAGCGACTCCATTAAGACTATGTCATCAGCGAATTGCTGGTGCAAGATGTAATTGTCGTTTATGTTAATGCCTTTCCAGTCCAGCGTCTTAAAAATATCTTCCAACGCGCTTGTGAAGAGTTTCGGGAATGTGACGCCCCCCTGTCCTCCTCGTCTGCGCAATTGGATGGGTTTAGACTGCTGGCCCTGTACTTGGACACTCATGCTTTGAGGAGATATCTTTGCACCTCGAATCGATATAACGATAGTCTACTTGGCAACGCTGTAAGGATTCTAGAACAGCCCAGGTCGACGGATTTGAAGGATTTCTCATAGTCCACAAAAACGGCTGTTATACTCTTCAAACAGGGGCTAGTTGTACTCTACGGACAACAATAAGTATATATACTACCTAATAAGTATAATCTGCCTTACTGTGTGAATGTGGTCTACGGGATTATGTGGTCTCCTCGGAACCTGGCCTGTTCCGGTGGCTGTCGTCAAGTCTCCTTGCGAGACGCTTCGTGACCACTCGTGAGAACAGCTTATAGATGTGCCTCAGGAGTGAAATGGGTCTATAGTTTATAAGCCGGAATCAAAGGATTTCTCGCAGTCCACTAACGCCAGATATAACGGCCGATTTTACCCCTCTGTTTTCTGTATAATCAGCCGGAGTGGATGCAATTATGTGGTCTACGGTAGGGTGGAAGTCGTCCAAGCTAATAAGATGGGCCTATAGATATGAGCTTTGTCCTAATTGTAAACTTTCATAATTATGGAGAATTAGCAAGCTGAAGTGGCAGTGGGGGAATTCGCTTACTGAGAATTTAAAAATTAATCTTTGTCTAAATTTTGTGAATTATGGGGATTATGTTATGTATCTCTTAGTCTCCGATGGCTCGGGCATGTAATCCGAATGGGGGAGGATCGGTCAGCCAGCAAAGTGCACATGGGTCGCCCAAGTGGCGGAAGGCCTATTGGTCGTCCGAGGTACCGCTGGAGCGACGAAGTTCAGAAAGACCTGCATAAACTTCGTGCCGTCGACTGGACTGAAACGGCAAGGGACCGGGACAGCTGGCGATTTCTGGTGTCGGAAGCCATGATCCACTTCGGGTCACTGCGCCACGCCAGTAAGTAAGTATCTCTTAGTCAAATAAGGCTCTTGGGGTTACATGATACTTAGGTTACTAAAACTCCCCAAAACTTCTCATGCACGTAGAGAGAATATATATCTGGGAAGTTTTATTTAGGTCATGTAACGAGGTTTTAAAACTGGGTCGCTTATTGACCTCGACTTATAAATAAAGCCTTTGGAGACAGGGGTCAGGTACTGTACTACTTATTATTTGTAAAGCGTGGTAAAGCAAGGAAAATGTTCAGACTTGCCACTCATAAGTCTTGGCTTGTATTATGAGAGCTTGCTCAGTCATCGCTCTATGCTTGAGTAACGCTTTTTTATGACATGAACGTTACTCAATTATAGATCGATGACTAAGCAAAGTTTAGGGCCGTTATGGGCCTTAGAACGCCAACGCACTGGCGGCGGGGCCGCCAGAAAATTCTGGAATTTTACGAAACGTTAGTTAACACCGCAGCGACCATTCAGGGCGCGAACGTGGCCGCCGCCGTGGCCATGGTCGTCAGTGCGTAAGCTTGACCATTTTTGGTTAATTGGTAGGTAATTCCTAAGGACATAATAATTACCCACTAAAACCTCTCCGGTGACCCCTCTCTCGCCATTTAAAATAAAACAAAAGATACGCTAAATACCAGATATATTATATTATAATCTTTAATATGGTAATTCCTAAGCTATATATGTACATACTTATAATAAAACTTTAACAGGTCAAATTCTGTAACTTGAAGATATTTAGAAAATTTTTTTTGGGGCCAATACACCAAAGCCTAAACAGTATTTTTTTTCATTCATGTCTGTCTGTCTGTCTGTATCTTGACCGCGCACAACTCCGAAACTACTAAATGTATTCAAACGGAACTTAGCATGATTTAAGTTCATACTACGAGGAAGGATATAGGATACTTTTTATCCCGGAATTCATAACGGTTCCCTTGGGGGAGGGGATGAAAGTCAAAATGCGTACTTCGTTGTAATTCATCAACGCGTTGTCCGATTTCATTGATTCTTTTTTTGTATGAAACAATGTTGCAAGAATGTAAAAAATAGTAAACATCATCATCATCTCAGCCTATATTAGTCCAACCTTGGGAGATTTCTGCATTCATTTATATTAACCGCATGCTTGTTTGCTAACTAGGTATAGTATTAAAAAAAAAGCTTAGTAGTAGGTTGCAACATGGTTACCTACATACCTCCGTGTCCATCCTCGAAGGCAATTCTCACCAATATATCACTCGATATACAGGGTTACAGGTTAAGTCGACCTAGATCCTGGAGGGGGTTGTAGTTTCCACCATTTCTGACTGATTTCACTATGAAACACCCTACCCCAAACTTAACCGTTTTTAAGTTATTGGACTTTGAAGTTTTTTTAAAAAATTACCGACTTTTAGCCTATTGACCAATTTTTTTTTGGGTCTTTGTCTCTAATTTATTTGTGTTTACGATTTTTGTGTAGTAGATGAGTTGCTTTATTATTCTTAATACTAAAATTGCAGTTAACTAAACCAACTGGGTCGCAGCAGACGATTGATAGTAATAAATTGAAATGAACTCATAAAAATATTTTTTAATTTCAGAAATATTTTAATAAATATCTATGACAGCCATGCTGCAGATGTGCCTAAAAATATCTACGTTTCATCAGCTATTCAACAAGATAAAACAAGCTAGGGTGTTATCAGAATTCTTAGAAAAAACTTCTTCTTCGTCTTAGAACTTGGACTATCGCAGTGGAAAGTGTGGTTTACGGTGAATACTGCCGGCCTCTACCCCTATCATTACACGCCGGTACAAGTTATTGAAGAAGGAGATCCTGTGAGGAGATTGGATTTCTGCAGATTCATGCTCAATGCAGATTTAGAGGACCCATCATTTCTGAGAAATATCTTGTGGACTGATGAGTCGAAATTTGATAAAGACGGCATAACGAATTACCACAACGCTCATTATTGGGCCCCGAAAGTACAAAGAAATCCCAATAAGAAGCGGACTAAGGGATCACAAAGACGATTCAGTTTGAATGTTTGGATGGGAATCATATCGAACCATTTGATTGGGCCTTACTTTCTTCCTGACAATTTAAATGGAGAACGTTATGAAAACTTTTTAATAGAAGATTTACCCGAGCTACTAGAAGATTTACCACTTAATCTCATACGCGACATGAGGTTTCAGCATGACGGTTGCCCTGCACACTACAGGAGAAGCGTCAGAGAATGGCTAGACACTAATTATCCTAATAAGTGGATCGGGAGAGGTGGACCCATACCGTGGCCAGCTAGAAGTCCAGACCTGACCCCGATGGATTTTTATGTGTGGGGACACATGAAGAGTTTAGTTTACAATGAACCGAATCCAATCACATCTGTTGATGTTTTGAGACAAAGAATAATCGATGCGGCGATTGAAATAAGAAGGGGATTAACAACTGGTGTAGTAAAAAGTGGATTAAGACACAGAATGAGAGTTTGTGTACGAAACAGAGGCGGACACGTGGAACATGAATTGTAATTGTAGGCTTTTATGTAAAAATTGTAATAAAAGTCATTTTGTACCTATTTGGATTTTTTTATTTTGTTTTCTGAAGTGGGTACCATTATTTTTTACTACTACCTGAGACCCTTTCATCAAAGTTTTTTCTAAGAATTCTGATAACACCCTAGCTTGTTTTATCTTGTTAGATAGCTGATGAAACGTAGATATTTTTAGGCACATCTGCAGCATGGCTGTCATAGATATTTTTTAAAATATTTCTGAAATTAAAAAATATTTTTATGAGTTCATTTCAATTTATTACTATCAATCGTCTGCTGCGACCCAGTTGGTTTAGTTAACTGCAATTTTAGTATTAAGAATAATAAAGCAACTCATCTACTACACAAAAATCGTAAACACAAATAAATTAAGAGACAAAGACCCATAAAAAAAATTGGTCAATAGGCTAAAAGTCGGTAATTTTTAAAAAAAACTTCAAAGTCCAATAACTTAAAAACGGTTAAGTTTGGGGTAGGGTGTTTCATAGTGAAATCAGTCAGAAATGGTGGAAACTACAACCCCCTCCAGGATCTAGGTCGACTTAACCTGTAACCCTGTATATGGCAAGAACTGTCAAGTTTGACAGTTCTTTTGATATTTATCGAGTGATATATTGGCGAGAATTTGCCCCCTGTAGGTGTAATAAATATTAAACATAAATATCTTATACATATATGGTCACTATTTATTAATAGTGCTATTTTTTATATGGCTTTATTACGTTTGATGTTTTTAATTGTATACTAATCTACATATTTCATAGGAAGTAGGTATATTCATTTCCCATCGGTTGATGTCATCGTGGGTCCAGCAGTGGAGGTGTATGTGTTATGTATGATGATGATTGGTTTGGTTCATTCAATAAACATTACATACAATACAGGAGTCCTTAGGGAAAAGCAACTATATAACTAAGCAGGTACCAATATACATGCATAGACTTTACAGCTTCATGTTTTTATCTAAGTAGGTACCTACTATTGAGACAGTGGTACAATTTGAGCTGATAAAAAAAAAAACAGGTGAATTAAGAACCTCCTCCTTTTTTAAAGTCGGTTAAAAAAATATACATTCGAGAGCATAGAAATCGCACACCCCCTACATTTTCATTTTGACCCTTATTATTTTTTAAATTAAAGTTTGGTTGCAAATATAACTTGAATTAAATTGAAGTACACACTGTTAGCTTCCTAAAAATCCATAATGTCTAGCCTTGACCTTCAAAATCATAACAATGGCAACTTAACAATAGAGTGGCCTAAATTTGCTCGTTTCAGGTAGCTCGGTTTGTGGGACTTTGAGCAGGTTTAAATGGATAAGGGATGATTGAAATGACATCATTTGCATACCAACTCTCAGTCAGAAAGGTCCTTTAACGAATACGTCATCACTCTAAACAAGAAAATGGATACCACACCGGAAGCAGCGTCTCAAGTGGTTGCACTAATCGAAGCTGGACAGAACCAAAGTCAAGTGGCTCGGCAATTAAATTTGAGCAGATATGCTGTTCGACGTGATCGAGCGATATCAGCAAACTGGTGGCTATACCAGGAGACCAGGAACAGGCCGAAAACGTGCGACAACACAGTGCGATGACCGTTTTCTTGTGAATACATCACTACGAAATCGCCGGTTGAATGCAGTTCAACTCGGACAGCAGCTCCAGGAAGTTAGAGAAGTGGAAGTCAGTCGGTGGACGGTCAGAAGAAGACTAGCCGAAGGAGGCCTGACAGCGCACAGACTAGCAACTGGCCCCAAATTGACCCCAGCGCACAGACAAGCACGCCTTCAGTTTGCTCGAAATCACGTTAATTGGACTATGGATCAATGGCAGGCAGTCCTCTTCTCTGACGAGTGCAGGATGTGTCTCCATGGTAACGACGGACGTGGTAGAGTCTACCGAAGATCCGGTGAGCGTTTCGCTCAATGCTGCATCTCCGAACGGGTCGCATACGGCGGTAGTTCCTGTATGTTCTGGGGAGCCATGTCACTGGAAGCGAAAACTGAACTTGTCTTCATCACAGGGCCCGATACCGACCGTCGATCGGGTGGATTAACTTCTCAACGTTACGTCGAGGAGATCCTGGAAGAACATGTTGTGCATTTTTCGGGATTTATCGGCAAAAATTTCGTTTTTATGCAGGATAACGCTAGACCACATACCGCTGCTATAGTCCGCCAGTACTTGGAGGAGGTTGTAGTAACCGTTATGGCGTGGCCTGCTCGAAGCCCAGATCTCAATCCCATTGAGCACTTATGGGACGAACTAAAGAAACGAGTAAGAGCCAGAAACGCAGCGCCTACGAGTCTCAGAGAGCTCCAAACCGCGATCAAGGAAGAATGGGACAGCATACCGCAGGATTTCGTAAAAAAAATGATTTCTTCAATGAAACATCGAATGGAAGCTGTTATTAAGGCTAAGCGAGGCAATACCTTGTATTAATAAATCGTAAAATTCACAAATTTATTGTTTTTTTAACCTTTTATACCTGCTCAAAGTCCCACAAACCGAGCTACCTGAAACGAGCTAATTTAGGCCATTCTGTTGTTAAGTTGCCATTGTTATGATTTCGAAGGTCAAGGCTAGACATTATGGGTTTTTAGGAAGCTAACAGTGTGTACTTTAATTTAATTTAAGTTATAATTGCAAACAAACTTTAATTAAAAAAAAATAAGGGTCAAAAAGAAAATGTAGGAAAATGTATGGGATGTGCGATTTCTATGCTCTCGAGTGTAGGTGCATGCGGTGCATGATAAATTAATAGATAAGTATATGGTTTTTAAAGTAAGTTTTATAGAATCAATGGAGATTCAAAAGTTAATGTAGCAAAACCATATTTCTGAGTACCTAGGTAGTATTTTTGGTGATATTTCCAATTATGAGGGAACCGTAATAACTACCGAAAGTTCGCACGGCACGTAGAGTCTTTCGTTAGTTGAAGAGAGAAGACCTATTAACATGATAGTCAGCAATATTCTTGGAAGCCCATCAAAAAAAATCCTGGTCTAAGATTGATTCTTACCAAGTTCCAATTTAGGCAGCTTCATTTCTATCAAAATGCGATTATCACTGCGACGCAAGAGTAATTCAATTATCGATGTATCAAAACAAATGATGAAAGTTTACAATGTGTCACGTTACATTGCAATGTTTTCGATCAAGGAATGTGCGAGCGCGGAATGTAACTGGTAATGCATGAGCGGCTTTGCGCATGTACACGGACCGACTGCGGGAACGCGAGAGGAAGCGTCTCTGCGGCCGGTCCGTCAATACTGTCTCTGAGAAGTGAGAGCTCACCGCTCCCGGGACTCGCCTGGAGACCTCCAAACTATCGATTAACACTACAGTGACACTTCAAATCAAACGGACAAATGGGCACCTAATTTAAAACAATTGGCCGCACAGACAATTTGACCAGCTATAAATTTGAATTTATCGACATTTTAATGCATTAATGAATGTTGAGGACGAATCTGTTAGTGTTGATTTTTTAGCTATTGTAGTAGAATATGATTGGGAAGATTTATCTATTGGTTTAGGTGGTGGGGCTTACTTTTTAGTCGGAGCACCAGACAGACAACAGTGCAAGACAAAGAGTAGAAAATGA
This sequence comes from Eupithecia inturbata, assembly GCA_963662085.1. Taxonomy (NCBI): domain Eukaryota; kingdom Metazoa; phylum Arthropoda; class Insecta; order Lepidoptera; family Geometridae; genus Eupithecia; species Eupithecia inturbata. The sequence continues at coordinate 12,567,414 of OY759177.1, read as the reverse complement.
AACTTGGAATGATCGCCATGGCGCACGGGCAGCGAGGCGGGTGTCGCGAAACTACTCGTACGTAACATAAATGAACGTCTTCGTTTGCTGCAACACTCATAATATTGACAATCAGACAAGATAAATAAAGTATACTGTTACCAACGTGCAATGCGCGTTTACGGACCTTGGTCGATGGACATGGAATAACATGGAAATTGAGATCGCCGAGTTTAAACATTATACAATACAATTTCAATGAATTTTCATTAAAATCAATCCTTTAGTGACTTAAGTATAACGTTATGGATTATTATTAAGCAGTATTATTTATCGGTTATTGTTTATTATATATAATAAAGCGACAATTACTCGTTAAATAATGCTGATAATATTTGTCCGGGTGTTCTGGGTGTTTTCTATATATAATAAAAAATATCTAGGTATCTATGTTATGTATTGTATTAAGTTTATCAGTCATCTAGTACCCATAACACAAGCACTGCTTATTTTGGGGCTATATGATGCTGTGTGGATTGTCCAGCATTATTTATTTATTTTATTTATTTAATAATATCCTGTTCAGATCGCGTAAGATTAAAAATATTTAACGTTATGGATTATTTCACTATAAACGAAAATAATGTGAGGAACCTCTGAATGGGTTTAAAAACTAAGGAAACGTAAGAAGTTCACTCACCAAACCATAAAGCACATATACACAATAAATTAAAAAGGTACTTTACGTCGTTAGCAATAGTTTTTACTGACATTATATTTAGTGGTTATACAATCAATACGTTTTAACAAAGTAAGCGTGCATTTAGTACGGTAGAAAAACCAATAATGAAGAAATAGAATTCATTAAAAAACTGTAAAATGTTAATTAAAATTTGTAAATTAAAAGAACATGAATGTACTCACTAGAATCCACGGTCTGCTTCAAAGGAACTAACACCACATGCTTGCACATTATAACAACCTCTTATTATGCAATGATATATTTACAAATTGTCGTAAATTAAGCTAGTTGTCCTGATCGGGGACAGTTTTAATAATATTTCTATGATGCATTTTATTTCGCGCGTCGTGTGTATGCGAGTGCAGCGCGCGTGTTCGCGGCCGGCCGGCGTTTGAAGGCATAGCCACATTGGCCACCGGGTTACAGGCCCGCGACCGAGGCACACCGGGCGCAAACTACCGGAAATACGCGATACCTAAAGTTGCGTCAGTGGCTGCGCAGTACTCGTTTATATGACAAAGTGGACCACCACTTTGTCATATAAACGAGTACTGCGTATGAGTACTGCATATGCTCACCAGAGCATGTGAAAATTTTGCTTATAGCTATACTTATAGCTAACTTCACTCCGGCCAAGTTTTTTTAATCCTAGTTTAGGTAGGTACTTCTATTGTAAAGTCAAAGACACCCTAGAATAGGGTACATTCCGTACTGCCAACAAGCTCAAATTTATAAACTAAATGAAAATCTAAGAATATAAAATGTATGATGAACCCACAGACTTCTTATTAGTGAAAGCTCGTTATCAGCATAGGTACCTATGTATCTAAACATATAATTAATAAAAAATATGCTGTGCCGTTCTTAAAAAACGATCCGTATATCATCAAGTCACTTGTGTACAATTTGAAAAAGGTGTCATGCATATAAATAAAATCATGTGTACCTATATAATCAATATATTGAAAACTCACAAATTTGCATAACCAGGAGAAACAACAGATCAGGATGACTGAACTGTTTATTACTGATCTAAATAACAACTATAATAATGTGCCTATTTATCTACTGTGATTCATTAATTTAAGTAGGTAGGTACCTTATTTTTTATCAAAACCTACCGTAAAACAGTAGCGTCTTTCATTACGCACAATAGATTTTAATAAATTAAAAAAAATGGTAAGTACATACGTACTTACTTCCGGAATAAAGAGTACCACTTAATTGAATAAATTAGATTGTAATATTATGCAAACTATGATTTATTGATACTTCCCATGACTTGGTTGGTCAATGAGGGTAACATTTTTACCTATTTAGTTGCGAATTATGTACATAGTAGGTACTTGACATTCGACACGTGTATAATTGCTTCAAAATTAATAATATGTAGGTATTTTTATAAGTTATATCTCGCGTTGTTTGTTACTAATAGGAATGTGTCGATCATGAACGAACGGCTCTTATGATTGCAATCACCGGCCGCGCGTAATTGTTCCGAACAGTCTCGACGAAAAGACCCGATCATTTCAAAGATCGGGTCTTTGGTGAAATGAATGACTGAGACGTCTTGCTCTCGCGAGGCCGTGAGTGGTGCGTGCGAGTAGGATACATTCTGTGGACAGTTATTATTTACCAAACCATTTCATATTAGAACTAGTTAGCAACCGAATCGATTTTATACTGACTGACAAATAATAATCATAATCGATTTACCCGATTGCCCGAGAGAGAAGGCTATTGTTTTTCGAGCTACCTATATGGAAGTACCTACTTAGTTATATCTAATTAACTAGGTACCTACTATACGTACTACCTAGGTAGGTACCTATGTGTTATGTAAATTTATTTTCGAGCCAACAAGAAAAACTGCCCCGGCTTCGCATAGGTTCATAAAAATATCAAGCTTATTATTTCAATTAAAAAAGAAAAAAGAATGTACAAATACTTCTAACTTGAGACATAATAAGTAGGTAGGTACCTATCTCAATTCAGGTCAAATTTCTACCATAAATGATCATGAATGATATAAACCGAGAATTCGAAAAGTTTTGTGAGAATCAAATCAGTAAGTAACGAAACGACGCGACGACGCACAGAATCGATCTCGCACGGGTAATCAATCACAAAATGTATGATCGAAATTAAACGAAAAATCGAAGTGAGGCGATGATAGGCCGCCGGCAAAAACAATCATTCAAATGATCGGGTCATATGATCCGGGTCATTTTCATAACGGGTCATGATTGATATCGATCTTTGTGAATGATCGAACGACACATCGCTAGTTACTAATATTTCTTCACGTTGAAACTACTGAATGGATTGGATAAAAATTGGTGTTTATAGGTACTATAGTTCTAGAAGTGTTCCTAAGAAAGCGTGCTTTACCATAGGCATCGATCTAAGTAAAAAATGGGAGATGCAAGCTTCTCAAAAGTGGAAGGTGCAATTAAGTCCACCCACCTCAGTCATAGACGGACCGGCGCGGCGCGGCGGCGCGCGGCGTTCGTGTTACGCGTGCTTGCTACGCCGTACTTTAGAGTGATTTATTGACTAAAAGACTGCAGCAATGCCATAGTGTTTATTCATTATAATTATTGCACAAGATTGGAAATATAACTGTGAGCCAGTGTTTGCGTGTAGTTGTAACACAGGTCTGTTGTTGAGTAAGCGCTGGGAGAACGTACCATATCTATAAGTTTTACTTAGATCAATAATCATAGGCCACATCTTCACTTACCTAAGTGAGAAGGTAGCCAAACACGTTACCATCCACGTTACCTCGCGTCGCCCCGTTTCCCTCCTCGCTCCCGGTGTGTCCCGGCCGGGCAGTGAACAGCTGTTACCACGCGCCTGTAACAGGCCGTGTACTTGGGTATAACTCACCCTTCGCTAATCAGATTAAAAGAGAAATAAAAAAATATATCTTTATTGAAACAAAGTCCAAAGAAATATGACATTGCGTGAAAACGATAATAGGACACATAGAATATCTTAAATTCGTTCTAACTTGACTCAGGTCTTGAACCTTGTTAGGGTTCTATGATAGCTGGTTCACAAATTTACACCGGGGGGTTTACCAAGATTTTGGAAAGTCCCTTTTTTGTTACTCTATTCCTGACATACGTGCTTATCAGTTTACCCCGCACCCGTAACAGGTACCCCGCACCCGTAACAGGCCGCCGCGGCCGCGCGCCTACCTGGGAATAACCCTTCGCTAGTCAAATTCGTCTAACTTGCCTCGCGTCTTGAACCTTGTTCGGGTTCTGGATAGCTGGTTCACAAATTTACACCGAGGGTTTTACCAACCTAACCTTTTACAAAGCGGAACCCTAGTACCTGTTCCTGATATAGGTACGTGCTTTTAGTTAAGTACATCAGTTATCTAGTCGGCCATATACAAGCGCCGCTTACTCTGGGGCTAGATGATGCTGTGTGGATTGTCTAGTATTCTTTATTACTAGTTTCTGCCCGCGGCTTCACACGCGCCGTTTTTATGGACACGTTCAAAGAACTGATATGAGGGATTAAAAAGTAGCCTATAGTTTATTCCAGATCTTAGTAGATATACCTAAATGTATGCAAAATTTCAGCCCGATTAGGGTTCCGTTTTCATCCTTCGGACCTACGACACAACTACTATGCCCAGGTGGGCATAGTTGGTCGTGGGTCCGGGTTGAATCGTTGGCACCTCAGTTGTGTAGAAGGGAATCAAAAGTACCCGCAGCATAACCAGTTGAGTATAGTAGACAACTACTATGCTCAACTTGGGTCCGGAAGGCTATTAATGTATTACGTACGATCAATATTACCTGCGTGCGTGCTGAAACAGCCACGTACAAAATGGAAATATCGATTTTTAACGCCTGTAATTATGACAATGCCTTTTGAAGTTTCGACGTCACACCATGTGATTTTTATCGCTAGTTGAGTAGGTACTTTCAATGGTTCCGATTTTATTTGCAAACTGTTATTAAACAGGCACAATAAAACCCATTAATTATACCTAATACTAGGTACTTTCATTATAATTAGCGTACCTACTATCACATGAAATCATTCCATCCAAATTAGTTTTTTTTTATTCGAATTTGGATAGTACCTATTTCTTCTAAACGGTATTGATTGAGTTTGAGTATTTTTCTTTAACTCAAATATATGTCAAAGTATTTTACACAAATCGAACATCTCACGAATAAAACAAATTATATAAACCGCTACAGATAATTATTTTGTGTTCTCAAGGCCCAGCCGTCACGGGTTGGCGCGAGATTCAAATTGTTTCGCGGTTTTTAATTTATTTCTGCGCTCTACAAGGAATAAAACTAGGGAAAAGTAATTTGCCTCAAATCGTAAAACATTTTCTATGAACCCATGATAAAGGCAACTTCGATTCAATTGTATTTTGGGCGCATTTGGGAAAATGTTGTTTTAGCACAAAATCTATTTTCACAAATGCTCTAAAAATACCAGTGAACTGAAGTTAGTTTTTTCATAGGCTAATAGAAAATGGTTGACGATTTACGGAAAATTACTTTTCCATTAGTTTTATTCCTTATAGAACGAAGAAAAAATTAAAACCCACAAAAACATTTGAATCTCGCGCCAACCCGTGACGATCACCTTTAAGTTAGGATTGTAACTCAATGCATGAAATGAAACATCTTAGAGCCTAGATACACAGCCAGCTTGAAGCAGTCAAGATCGACTGCTTCAAGGTGCAACTGCATAGTGAACTATGCAACTGCTCGAGCGGTTCCGTGGTAAATAAAAACTCGTAGAAGACCGTAGTTCACGATGCAGTCGCCAGCTTGAAGCAGTCGATCCTGACTGCTTCAACTTGCCCGTGTATCTTTAGGTCCTTAGTCACGATAAATCATACTAATATTATTAATGCGAAACTTTGGATGTTTGTTTAGCCATCTAAACATCCAAACTTTCGCATTAATAATGCATTAATGCGCATGAATGAATGGATGGATGGATGGATGGATGGATGGATGCATGGATGTTTGTTACTTCTTTATGCCAAAACAACTGATCGGATCGGGCTAAAATTTTGCATACCTAGCTCTAGGCCTTGATAAAACACGAGCTACTTTTTAACCCATAAATCAGTTCCCTAGGTCGGATTAAATCATAGGCTACTTTTTATCATATAAATCAGTTCCCATGGGATAGAAATAACCTTTAAACGTTTCCATATAAACAACGCGTGCGAAGTCGCGGGCATAAAGTTATACCTAAATAATGCTGAGCATTCCTCGCACAGTTCCACAGCAGACCTTGTGTTTTATGTAGATCTACAATGCGCGCCATTTTGTAAAAAGGATAGCATAGGTTTTCGCGTTCATAGGAGCAGGCATACGTTTTTAGAACGGCGTAATCGCAAACTTAAATCAAGTTTTTGCTTATTTACAAGAAAACTCCACAACTTATGAAGAAAGTACTTGGTTCAAGGAATCAAATAATTGGTAATAACCTAAGAATTAAAACATAAGTAATTTCAATAGACCGCAGGTTTCCTGAGATCTCGGCCAAATTTTCCCAACTACCCCATTACTCAAGTCAATATAGGTATGTATGTGCGAAACAGTGCACTTTAATGTTTTTTTTTTTATCGTAATTTTTTTCTTAATCGTCTTCATCTTCAAGGAAATAAACAAAAATATTTAAATTTTATGTTATTCGAGTTTTTACAACGGGTATCCCGTGGGTACTGAGCTAGACTCAGTACCCAGTTTGACAACAAAACCCTCCTTAATTCGCTCCTTAAAAAATATTTTTTGTAACCACAGAACAGAGTGCCACCGAGGTAGTCAAAATAAATAGGTACCAAGTGTATAACCATGTAAGTATAACACGTGCAGCAATTTGATATGACTGTAAAGTGAACCACAATCCGTTCGATATTTTGGTTCAGCTCAGATTCACAGCGCATGAGAACAGATCTTGTGATCAAACATTCCTTTTGGTGTGGGTGGGTTTAACACTACATATTATAAAACAAAGGCCCCCGCCGCGTCTGTCTTTTTAGGGTTGCGTATCTTAACAGGAAAAAGGATCCCTTATAGTCTGTCCCTTATTCCCGTCTGTCTGTCGGTCAAGATCTTTTTCCCAGGAACGCGTGTTGCTATCAAGTTGAAATTACCAAGAAATAATTAAGTCTGTAACACCTTCGAGCTGTGAAAAAATCAAACTTAAGTTAACGCAATCAAAAGTAACAGCCGTCGCATATTTTGACATTTTCAAGGGAATTACTACATGCACAAAAAACCTAGGAACTTCCCGTCGACCTAGAATCATGAAATTTAGCAAGAAGCAAGGTCTTATAGCACAAGCAATGGGGAAAATCCGAGAACCGTAAATTTGTAGTATGTAAAATAAAAATAAAAAATTACACCGTACTTTTGCTCACAAGTATAATATGAAGATGTATTACGAAGGTCTAGAATACACCTATAGCACGCTCTTGTCTTGAAGAGACCGAGGTTGTAGCTGGCCGGAAGAAAAAGAAGTAGGAGTGAGTTCCAAATCTTAGCGGTATGAATGATAAAGGTAGAGAACGAAATAAACCGATAAGTGCGAGTCGACTTGCACACGAAGGGTTCCGTACTGTAAAAATTTGATGTTATTTGTTCATAAATTCAATTTAATATTAAATTATCAACTTTATAATATTTTTTTAATATTTGCTGTTATAACAGTTGAAGTGTTACTTAATCGTATAAAGTTTCATGTGTCTTGTATTGTGGTTCAAGAGATACAGCCAAAAATCACGTTTTTTGTATGGAAGCTCTCTTTAATTTGGATATTTATTTTATTTTCATTAGGCAGGAGAAATACACATACTCTAAAAATATCAACTGTCTATCTCTTACCGTTTATGAGATAGAGCCCTTTGACAGACGGACGGACAGCGGAAGCTTAGTAATAGGGTTCCGTTTTCACCCGTGTTCACGTGTACAGAACCGTAAAATCTACCAAACGTTCCAACGAGTTTCATACGGTTCTCCCAAAAGGTTCACCAATCACTCCATGTGCCCAATTTAGTGCACAATTCATAAAGGTTTTGTGTAAGTTTCCTGAAATACTAGGTTCCGGAAAAAAATATGTCGGCTAGGAGTTTTGCTGGCGTGCGCCGCGTAAACCAACAATTATTAGAAAACAATGTTATGAGACTGGTGTCCTCAGGTCCACCTAAGACCTCATGTTACACAAATCGCACATTTTACCTTTTTGTTATTAAATAAACTAGTCTAACTAAGAATAGATGTTAGATTTTACAAGAAAGAAAAGCATTTATTTCGACACATATGTAGGTAAGTAGGTACATAAAAAGCATCTAAATATAGAACATGGAGGTTTTTGCTAAATTAAACGAATAGTGGATCGAGTTACTACTTTATTTTACTACTTTAGATATAACTATGTAGATTCAAAATCAACTTTTTCTATGTTTCTTTGTTTAATTAATTACCTATGTGATCTGTAACGTTTGATATAGAGGAGTGAGATCTAACACAAGTTTTATATAGGTACTTAAATGAGGGTCTCAACACTCTCAATTATCGAATTACTTATTGTAAACTTGTTACAGAAATTAATATCATTATTATTAATGTATTACGGAATTATTTCTCTTAAAATATAACAGTATCATTCATTACACTAATTATACTAATGTTACAAATGCTAATGTATGGATGTTTGTTACCTCTTCACGCCAAAACTGCTGCACGGATCGGGCTGAAATTTTGCATAGGTAGTTCTAGGCATTGAATAAAACTAGCTAGAACTTGCTAGAACATCCGTGCGAGATCCCCCGCGGGTGGGTAGCTAGAATGAAAAAAAAATAAAAATATATAAATAGTATTCATTTAGTTTGACAACAAAACCTGTTGGGTTAGGTTAAGTATGCTTTACTATAAACAAACAATACTCTATCAAGTTTCAAAATGTAGTACTTTGATGTAAGAAGGAAAATTTCAACGACATAGTTGTAAGTTGTGTAAAACAGGTAAGGTAAGGGTAAAGTCGAGCAGCTACGGAACCCTACATTAGGCGTGGCTCAACCCAACACGCACTTGGCCGGTCTTATTATCTCATAAATCTGTTCTCATACCTAACTAAATTAATACGTCTTTATAAAAAACAACGCATGCGAAGCCGCGGACAGAAACTAGTAAACCATAAAGCAGCAGCGCACTAGCTTCGTAAGTTTATTTGATCTAAGATTCTACGTGAGACGATACCATTGCCAGTGAAGCGACTGGTTAGCAGAATTGAGCCCAAGGTCAGTTTCAGTACAATACACAAGCATAGGCAGTATAAGATAAGTCCTCGGCAGGCCGGCGCCGCCGCCCCGCCCGCCCAGAGGACGCCACCTTACCCTTGTGGAGAAAATCTTAACCTACTATGTGAAAAATCGTGTAGGCCACGACGGCCGCACTGAAGGATGGTAGGTTGGCTGGTTGCTTCGATGGTAGCTAAGCGATGTAGCTTAGAGTCCAAAATCCGTAAACCTGAATCCAGGTGATCAGCTAATCTAGACGCTTGCAGTGTGGCCGGTCCCGCACCATTTTTATACGTTTGTTTGCTTATTTGAACACGCTTACCTTCAAGTAAGCCTGGATGAGCTTTTGAAGCTTTTGTTTTTGTGTTAGTATTCTCAAATCCATCTGCATGACAACATGATTCAAGGGTTTTTTATCGCGTTTATTTGCTTATTTTCTCGACGGTTCAGCTGTTACACGCTGCTGTGGTCCCGGAATGACTTGATTGTTGGAGTTACTTTACCACCCATTTATACTATTATGCAGGCACTGCATAATAGTATACGTTAAGAGGGCGCGTGGCGCGCCATTTCGTGAAAAGGATAGGCATAGGATTTCGCGTTCATAGAAGCGGGACAGAGCATACGTTTTTCGAACGGCATAAGTGCAAATGTAAAGTTTTTGCTTAAGGCGTAACCCCGAGCCAATTTCGGTCCTAAGCTGTTTTTCTCCATCTATCTACTCGATAAATAAAGCAAGTGGAAAATAACTGAAAAATCAACAAAAATCTTTTACATTTTATCTTCAAATTCCCCATTAAAAAAGTTTATTTATCGTCGTATTTATGTGATATTAAAATTAACGAAAAACCAACTAAAATATAAATAAATCTACGTCTGCTCATAAAGTTGATGAAATTATTATTTTTGGTGTACACCAATGAATAGATATTTTATTGATTGAATTTTTCCCCAATTACTTTGATTAAAATTATGGATTTTGAATTTTTTTATAATTAAAATATCATAAACCCGTGCGTAATCTGCAGTGGGGCGGCAGGCGGGTGGCGAGGCCAGTCTGCCGCTGGCTTTCGTACGGGGAACCTGTGTCGATCGACGTCTCACCACAATGCATGACTACAAAAGCTAATGTTTGTTTTCGGTGTTGGTTGTTTATCTACTTTGCGAAAGGGAGCTGACATTATTTGTTATTTAGTGTCTGAGAGTAACTATCTTGCGAGAAGACGCTTTTTTATCTACTTAGGTAGGTAAGTACCTAGTAGGTAGGTATATTGTGAGAGAACACATTATTTTTATTGTACAAAACAAATAATACCTACCTACCTGTGACAGTGACTATCTTGCGAAAAGACGCTTTTTTATCTACTTAGGTATATTGTGAGAGGACACATTATTTTTATTGTACAAAATAATAACTACTTACCTGTGAAAATGCCAAAATATAAAAAGTTTGAGCGCCAAAGACGTCTCAACGCTCAGAGAATGCACAACTATTTGTAAGTATACTTATCTACCTACATAAATATCTCTATTTTTATAGTGAAACTTGTTGTAGGTACCTACCTACCAACTTGTTTACTTATCTAAGTATTACCTACATATCGACTATCGACCTTCCTGAATCCTACTTGATAGATTAGTACCTACTACCTAGATGATTTACCTACTCAGTGCCTAGGTATAAGTACCAACCTATCAAGAGTCTTAGGTGTAGGCAGTGTAGGCACCTACACTGCCTATAAGGGGTGATAATTTATTGTAATATTGTACCATAAACTATAATACTAACTCCTCTACTAAGGTGCCTAACTAACTACTAGGTATGTAGGTACCTAGTAACTACTTATGAGTACCTACTTAGATAACATTTTATTTTAGGTGGGCGCGAAAAGGATTAGAATGCGCAAAATCGGAAGAATCATCAAGCGCCGAACATTTTGAAGATAATATTGGGTAAGAAAGAACCTAAATACTACCTACTTACATTATAGGTACATAAGTAGGTAGGTAGGCATTTATAAAATCCTAGTGTAAGGGCAGGACTCTGCACCTATGTACCTACCTACCTATGTTTGTCACTGTTTTAAATTATTACTAGATAGGTATAATAATGACTTAGTAGATATTACATATTGATTTTTTATTTCATACCTATTTGATAATAATTTATACCTAAGTAGTATTACACAATTTGACTTGTCTATGTACTTATTTCGCAAGCCTAAAGAAATAAAGTTATTGACTTCTGTTTCTTTTATTTTAGAAGGGCACGAAAAGAATCAAAATGCGCAAGCGCAAAGGTTGAATCGGGAGAATCATCATCAATCTCGGAACAAATATTTGAAGAAAATACAGGGTAAGACAAAACATCCAGGGTCCATACTAATATGTATTATAAATTCGAAAGTAATTCTGTCTGTTTTTCTGACAGTCTGTCTGTAACTTAAATTTACTGAAAAACGGATAGTTTCTGTTATTTGTTATATTTTTACTGTTTCCGAAGGTTTTTCCGGTCATCAATTTTAGTCTATTTTTGTTAGGTATATTTTAGCCTACTTATTCATATCTTACAATGTGTTACACTTTTTTAGGGTAACTGCAGAACAGCAATGCACAGAAGTTGAACAGCTATTGGCAGATGAAACTGTCGACATGGAAGAGGTAGGTTTAAAATAGGTACCTATTAAATAATTCAGAGTGCCATTATCCACGGTCCACTACACTAAAACCATCATCATTCCCCTGCCCTTATCCCATGCTAAGTGAGGTCGGTACAAGTCTTCCTCTTCCACTCACTTCTATTGAAACCACTCCTCTCACATTCATATAATTATTTACACAATCCGGTGATAATGCAATAATAGAGTGACAGCGGCTGATCTGCTGATGGAATCAAACTTATTTTGTGATATGGTGCCACTACATAACCATTTTCGTAGAATGACTATCAATAAATAAATATAATTACTACTCAATGTTTTAGTTATATATTTTTTATGTTTTCGTCGTTGTTGCAGTTACCATTTCAAATTGAAACTGAAAAAAATTAAAACGTCACAGTAAAAAAGGTTGGAAGAAGAATAATCAACGTGAGTTTCTTCTTAGCGGAACTGAAACGTATCTCTCAACATGGCCCATTAGGATGCGGTTTTAATGAACTGGATATTATTGGAGAAAAACAAAATGGCCTACAGTCACAATTCACACTTAAATGTCTACTATGAAACGAAAAATTCTGTATCGAAGGTGATGACTGTAATGACAATTATTTACTTTTAAATAAGTGCGCAGTAGCAGGTACCATTGCGACAGGAAGTGGACGTTCACAGCTTACTGAACTATTATCAGCTATGAACTTACCGGTTCTATCTGAAAAGACATATTTGGAGAACCATGACTTTATTAGTAAGAAATGGGAAGAAGTTTCAGTTGAGTCAATGCAACAGGCCGCAGAAGAAGAAAGACAATATGCGATTTCTAGTGATAAGGTAAACAAGGATGGAATTCCAGTTATTGACGTCATTGCAGAGGGTTGCTGGTCCAAAAGAAGCTACAAAAAGAATTATAATGCTCTTTCCGGTGCAGCTGCCATATTAGGGAGAAATTCCGGAAAAATATTATTTTTAGGAATAAAAAATAAATATTGTTTCACTTGTGCCCGTGCAGATAAAAACAAAGTCGATCCAGAACTGCACAAATGTTTCAAAAATTATGTTGGTCCATCCACGAACATGGAGAGCGAAATAATTGTAGAAGGGTTCAAAGAATCTATAAACATGCATAATCTTATTTATGGAAAGCTAATTTCAGATGGGGACGCTAACACATACGCAAAAATATTACAGGCTCGCCCGTATTCAGACATAACAGTCGAAAAAGTTGAGTGCCGCAACCATGTGCTACGCAATTTCTGCAACAAATTGCAGGCACTTAGCACCGACTTGTCTTCTATAAAACATGGTAAAGATAACGAAAAAATCGCCATTTCTCAATTACAGAAGCAAGAAAATATGAAAATCGAAGCCTGCGGTCTATTTATAGACGAGTATTTGCCGTTTTTAGGAGCAACTCCTGATGGTCTTTTTGAAAGCGATACCATTATAGAAATAAAATGCCCGATAACGGCCTCCAAATTAGGATTAGACAAAACGATAAAGAAAAAAGAAATTAACTTCTGGAAAACTACAAAAAACAGTATTGAAATAAATCAAAACCACCAAATCCAGGGACAGTTACATATAACTAAAAAAATAAAATGTTTGTTTGCTGTTTGGACAAACGAACACACCCCATTAAAAATTGAAACCATAAAAAGAGATGACAAGTTTTGGCTAGAGAAAATGGAAAATAAATTAAAATCGTTTTACCTAGACTGCATTTTACCGGAACTTATAGACCCCCGCTACCCTAGAGGTATGAATATAAGAAATCCTCAGTATATTGAAGAAGCCATTGAGAAGAAAAAGAAATCTAAAGAAAATATCAAACCAGATAGCATGTCCAGAGGATAAAATGTGGCTTTGAATAAAGGAAGTTTGAAAAAAGACAGGGGAATGATGATGATGACATGTAGCAACACAAGAAATCGGGAGAGGCGTGTAACAATCCTTCCTAGCATATGTATAGAATTTGAAAATTTGTAGGCAGGTAGGTACGTGATGTATGGCTGCTGGGTTTTTATATTGAAAAATAAATATAAGTACATAATAATATGATTATTGTATATTTTATTCCCATCTATGTTAGAGAAGATGAAGCAAATTTTTATACCTACATAACATAATCCCACTAATATTATATATGCGAAAGTTTGTAAGTGAGTTTGTTTGTTAGCACACTTCTCCATTCATTCTCGCGCGAAGCCGCGGGCAGCAGCTAGTAACTATATATTTCATCGAAATAATTTTCAAATCCATACTAATATTATAAATTCGAAACTAGCTCTGTCTGTCTGTAACCTTTTCTCTTCTTTTAGGCTACTTGTTATCATAGAAAAGCGCGTGCAAAGCTGCCTATGTCCGTCTCTGGTATACCATCTACCTCCCTGCCAAATTTCATTGAGATCTGTTCAACCGTTTAGGCGTGAAAGGTAACAGACAGACAAACAGAGTTACTTTCGAATCCATCCATTCTAACATAATAAATTCGAAAGTAATTCTGTCTGTCTGTAGACATTTTTTTATTCTAGAAAAGCGCGTGCGTAGCCGCGGTTAGAAGCCTATGTCCGTCCCTTGAATACCATCTACGTCCCTGCAAAATTTCAGTGAGCTCCGTTCAGCCGTTTAGGCGTGAAAAGGTTACAGACAAACAATCAGACGGCCTTACCTTACCCACCTACCTCCCTATAGAACATTATATTGAACAACTCTATTGAAAATCTCATTACCTAATTGATTTCTATCAATTTAAATATTTCCCAAAATTATTTTATAATGACTGCCTTGTCAGCTCCTTCATAGAGCTATATAATAGGTCAGTCAGACCGAGACTGGTCTTGTCGCATCACCTTCGCTTGACATGTCGTGCTCAGTCAATCTCAACAAAATAAGAGCGTCGCGTACTAGGTAGGTATACGACATACCTACCTAGCGTCGCGTACTAGGTAGGTATACGACATACCTACCTAGCGTCGCGTACTAGGTAGGTATACGACATACCTACCTAGCGTCGCGTACTAGGTAGGTATACGACATACCTACCTAGTGCGCGACGCGGCGCCGCGGCGGCGCGGCGACGACGGGGCCGGCGCGGCGGCGCACAGTGGATCGAAAAAGCCCTTCCTATAGACATAGAACTTTTTTTTCTAAACATGATTTTTCTTATTGGAAACCAAGACAGAATCTTATTAGAAGCCCAAACTATATCATATTTTATGAACCTAGGTGATAATGACGCAGAAAAGATTTTTTGAACTTTAATTTGTATGGAGAAAAACATGAAAATCGATATTTTTCGGCACTCGTGCGAGTGCCCGTTATTTCCTCCGGCATAAATAATGTTCCTATTTTTTACTATCTTTTGACATATAGCACATATGGGGCACTCGATGGACTTCAGGTGAAAAAAAATTAAATCCATTTTTAAATTTTCATTTTGCATTTTATTCATTATACAAGGTACATTACGACCTAAAAATAATATTTCAACTCACCTAATTATTGTTACAGTTTTAATACAATATTTCACCAGCCATACTTTATAATTTTACGTGATAATTCCATGTTATATGGTGGTTTTATGATATTTAGCCGTTAAAGACGATACCTATTGTATATTTTTTTGTTAAATTTACAAGGGGCCATTAAGTTAGGTACTCGACCTTATCATTGTTACAAAATTTACTGCAGAGGTTTACCTACTTATCTTGAACTACCTGCTAACCCGTCACTTATGATTGTATTATTATTCTAAGAATTCCTTAAGCCCCTTTGCTTTGTTATTAAAAATGGATGTTATTTAAGTAGGTACTTACCTAATTAACAATTTGTCATTGTCTAGTTTTTTCTAGTAGTCGTTAGCCGGTATGAAGTAAGTATAAATATGGAGGGTTCTGAATATTTTTTTATTTATATTAAAACTTACTACGTAAAACATCTGTGAAATTTCGAGTTAAAAATGGAAAAGCATAGTGTGGTGACCAATCTGGATCTATTTGTGATTCTAAAACAGTCTGGCAAGCTTGGAAACTATTTAAAACTGTTAGAAAGTGTTAAATTTCAGTTGAATTTGAGTTTATCTGAAGAAGATACAGACACTCTCCAAGAATTCTGTCGAAGGTTTAGTCAGTCTGTGATAAAAAGATGGAAATCTGCAAAATGTAACACAGAAACTTTCAAAAAACACTATACAGATTGGTTGGAGCAGAATATCGAGTGGCCAACTTGTGTACGTGAAAATATACGACCACAACAGCTAACTACTGCAATTCAAGAAACAAGTGAAGCTGGCGAATCGTTTTTACCCTCTCCGAGTACATCAACTGTTGGAACATCAACGAAAACGGCTCCCAGTCCGCGCAAACCTTTCACAGAACTTGGAACAAAACAAAAGGTACGAAGGATTGAAAATTATAATTATAAAGGCCAAGAAAGTTCAGAATTGGCCTTTGCTTTAATTGCTAATATGAAAAATGAGGGTAAAGATATTTTGGCAGCAGCCATAGATCATATTCTAAAGAATCCAAAAGAGGCGGAAAAAGTCGTGGAACAAGCAAATGAAAAAAATAAATGTGTTTTCACCCCTACCAAAGCGCTCGGCTTATTACAGTCACTTAAACTATCAAAGTGGCAGTATATAACGTTGAGAGAATCTGCCATTCAAGAAGGCATTACAAATTTGTATCCATCATATTACAAAGTGCAGCAAGCCAAGATGGATTGCTTTCCTCCGAAAGACGCAATCACTGTTACAGATACAATGGCCAAAGTAGCTCTTCAAGCACAAGGAGTGCTTGACATAACTGTTAAAAGAATAATAAAAAGTTTACCTGACGAGATTACAAACCAATCAATGATATTAATATCGAAATGGGGATTTGATGGTGCCTCAAGTCAGAGCACATTAATTCATTGATCCAGAAGACACAGATTCTGACACAGATGCTGATATGGATGTGTCTTTTAATATGTTCTAATTGTTTTACAGAAACTTTGTAACTTATATGTAGGTACATAATACGTGTTTTTTAAATAATTATTGTGTATGATAACTTGTAATATAGAAAAATTTGCCTTTTCTTTTTAAAAATAATGACTGTATTTGATAATTATGCTTTTACTTTAACTAAATATAAAATTTTTATATATTTTCATTATTATGATAGGTGAAATATTACATTAAAATTGTAACAATAATTAGGTGAGTTGAAATATTATTTATAGGTCGTAATGTACCTTGTATAATGAATAAAATGCAAAAAGAAAATTTAAAAATATATTTTATTTTTTTTCACCTGAAGTCCATCGAGTGCCCCATATGTGCTATATGTCAAAAGATAGTAAAAAATAGGAACATTATTTATGCCGGAGGAAATAACGGGCACTCGCACGAGTGCCGAAAAATATCGATTTTCATGTTTTTCTCCATACAAATTAAAGTTCAAAAAATCTTTTCTGCGTCATTATCACCTAGGTTCATAAAATATGATATAGTTTGGGCTTCTAATAAGATTCTGTCTTGGTTTCCAATAAGAAAAAGCATGTTCAGAAAAAAAAAGTTCTATGTCTATAGGAAGGGCTTTTTCGATCCACTGTGCGGCGCTAGGTTCCTGTTTACTAAAATGAATAAATTGCGAAGTATCATAAAGGGGGGTGCGCCGGCGCGGCGTGGCGGTGGGGTACAGAGGAACGCAACGCTCAAGGCCATTGGCTCGGGGTAGCGCCTTAAGAGCGTTTACGCCTTACATGCGCAGTTTGGCTCAAAAACAGTACTTTAAAACCCGTTAATAACATGAACCACTTATCTTACACTATATGTTAATTAATAATAATTTTAGAAAATTTTGTTTTCCAAATAGTTAGTTAAGAAAATATTTCAATTAATATAGTATGTACGCGTTCTATCAAGATAACTTGTTAGAGGTTTTCTAAATTTCCCTTTTAGCCTCAGTTTCGAAGATCAAAATATTATGAAAATACTGAATGAACAAAAAATAATAATCAATCAATAAGATCCTTGGAAAAATAGTTTGTTAAAAAGATGTTTGGTTTTGGTATCTAACTACGAGAAATTCAAATTCAAAAAATGTGAATTATTACGAATTTTAAATGATTTTTTCACCGATATACCTTATTTAATTTAATATAACAATAGCTTACCAATAAAGAAGAGCATCTTCTTTAAAATCATACATTTAAAATTGTAATTAATTTGTTGTTATTATTTTTCTGTAAATATTTTAAAACTACTTTAAAACGCTGCGCGCAAATCATTTCAAGTCAGTCCCATACACATCGCGCGCTAGGCGTAAACGCTCTTAATTACAAAAAAAACTACACAACTTATGAAAAAACTGGTTCAAGGAACCAAATAATTAGTAGAAACCTACGAATCAAAACATAAATCATTTCAATAGACTGCAGGGTTCCTGAGATCTCGACCAAATCATTTGCGAGACAGTGCACTTTCATGATTTTTTTATCGTAATTTTTTTTCACAATCGTGTTTTCACATTCAAGGAACCAAAGAAATAATGTAGGATTATGATGTAATTCGGGTTTTTTACCACGAGGACCCCGTGAGTACTGAGATCTATAATTAGTATGACAACCAAACTCGTTAGGTTCCCACTTAAGACGCATTCGAGCGATGACAAGGTGGAGGTTGCGGGGAACAGATGGATCATGGATGCGGGCATTGCAGAATCTTTGGGGAGGCCAGTGGACTTCGCGTCATTCCGACAGTCTATCGGCTGTAATTTTGTTTAAATTGAATATTGTGTGTTTAGTCAAAGGGACTAATTGATGACAACGAGGGCGCAATAAAAGAACAAGAACAGGGTCTGCATGTCAAAGTCAAATAACAAGACATCACGGTCTATCATTTCGGAATTC
The DNA here is from genome assembly GCA_963662085.1 of Eupithecia inturbata. Lineage (NCBI taxonomy): Eukaryota > Metazoa > Arthropoda > Insecta > Lepidoptera > Geometridae > Eupithecia > Eupithecia inturbata. The sequence goes on along the minus strand of OY759177.1, from coordinate 12,548,843 downwards.
AGCAGGTGCAATACAGCATTTTATATTAACCTTCGCTGGGGCTCGAATCGTGTCTCGAGCCTGCAATATTAAATTCCATTACCAGCCCTTGTGTTAAAGAGTAAACTAGAAAATATTTGTTGGACGTTGGTTCTCTGTTGAGCAAACAACCTAAGATTTAACGTCGTATTATTTTCAACACAATCCATACTAATATTAATGTGAAAGTGTTAAATGTCTCCCAGTTATCCTTCTCAAAAAGAGCTGAAAATGTTTAATGGTTAGGCGAGCAAGGTCATATTTACTGTAAAATATGGGGAAATAGGAGATGTCTGCGAAGCCGTGGGCAGAAACTAGTAGGTATATAAATTCTAGAATTAAAGCAACCAGGAAAACAGAGTCTTAGATATACTTAATCTATTATGCATCAGTGACTATATACAAATTTATAAATAATAAAAAATAATAAAAATTATCCAGCATTATTATTATGCGCTATAGCGCTCATTGGGGGAGGCCTATGTCCAGGAGTGGACAAAGATGTTGATAATGATGATTATTATTATACACTTCATTTATTTAAAATCTCGTTATAAAATACTTTCTTTACTGTAAATAAAATATTATAAAACTATTCACAGTAAAAAATATATGAAAACGGTGAATCACCGGCCGCGAAGCTAGCCGCAAGCGGCCGGTGACTAGGGCTGCAGAGACGATGCGCATCAAGTCCAGGAGTACCCCTTTTGGATCTGGCCCTTGATCCAACTTTCTAGCGAGAGTCTCTTGAGATGTTGATCCAGGCTCTTTGCTATTACACAGTTAACCGAAACGACTATCGGGACGATGGCCGCTGAATCAACATCCCACATACTGACAACCTAGCTAGCCAAGTCAAGATATTTGCAAAGTTTATCTTTCTCAATTTTAACGAGGTTATTATTATTATTTCCCCCTGTTTCAGTTCGAGATTAAACTTGCATTATGCAGCCGCTTAAGTGCTGGAATCTAGAGGTAGATAGTGAGCATTAATATTAACTCTCACAGATCTTTAGAACAGAGTAATGTAATAGCACTCAGTCAGCCTGATGTGATTGTGTAGAAGTGCTTATGATAGGGTATCCAGGATGTTCCTCATACTTGGATGAGATAGCTGCAGATGCTGTGACATTTATGCAATCTGCGCTGACCTAAGTGTGTCAAATGAAGTGTTTTTTTTACAAGCAGGTAATTTTAGATTTTAAGATTTTGCAGTTATCGTGTCTCAAAAACTCTAAGTTGGTATGCACTGATTTCATTTTGAGAAGGGAACATTTCAAATCATAGGTAAGTAAAGTATGCATATTTTATTCGTAAAAGTGTCTTTACTAGTCATTTAATTTAATTAATTTATTGCTAATATGTACATAGCTTAAGATCTAATTATATAGCTAAAGTTAGTACGTGCACCCTGTTGGGCTGCAATTTTAATTGTAATTGTTATTCATTTATATTAGTTTAGGTACTTTTCATTCTAATTAATAATAATTTACATAAGTATCTTAAAAATCTGGCAAATAATCTGTTTAATTAAAAATATACAATTGGTTTGGTTATGTTAGGTACAATTTATTTAGTCTGATATTATTTAGTTATTTTAATTAGTTGTTTAGTCTGATAGCCTTAGCCACTTTTACTATTAAAACTGTCTGAAATAAGCATTCTAATAGTCACAGAGTCCGCTCTACGCTAGTCTCTCCAACATTCAACTCCCACGATGCGCGAGTTGAAGAAAGTTCACATCCATTTATTCATAATTTGCGAGTGGCAGTGCGAAGCGGGCAGCCGACCTAGATCGCGTTCGCTCGATGCCGCCCGCCCTTGCCGCCGCCGCCGCCGCCCAGAATAGACGCAGCACGTGCGTCCGTCACACGCGCCCGGCGGCGCAAGTACACAAAAACTTTACAAACACAAATACAAAACACAGTTTTGTCTATGCTCAAGAGTTGTGAACAGTGCCCTTAGTTTCCAATAGCAAATCGCGAGCAATACCGCAATCTATTTATATACCTGTGGTTATGGTTCTATCGTAGTGGCCTTGTCTGTTATCGCACGCTTTTCAACTTTCTCCGTAGTGATATAATGTGATGTGTGTAACCTAGCTTTATTATCTACAAGAGTTGCTACAATGTGCCTTATCCGAATAGTTATTTCGACGTGTGATGTGTGAGTTTTCGGCGTGAGGCGAATGAGTCATCGAGATGCAATGCCTTAAGTTTACGTTGCTGCTGGTGCTCTTTCTGACACCGGAGCCGGCTCTTGCTTGGAAAGCTGACGTGTGAGTTATCATATCAATGTTATTATCATGTCGAAACATTCGAAAATCATCTTGTAAAACTATTTTCGAGGTTTATTTTCTTCAAAAGTATCGTAAAATTAGTGCTTTTTAAACTGTCGCGTTTTGTTAACATTATTCAAGATTATTAAACGGGTAGTTTCGCATACGTCGTGTTTTGATTTCTTCCTACGTTAAATTGTATTTCAGACCGAAAGATAATCGGACAGTAGCTTCGTCGTAAAAGTGCATAAGGCGTATTTTTATCTCTTAAATAAAGTTTTGTTTATATGTAATAATTAGTACTTACCTAAGTTCTGTTTATAAATTATGATATTTTATTCTTCTTCTCTTATAATGTAAAATGTGCGAAAAATTATTTTTGAAAAACCTACGACCTGCCTTACACTAAACTTAGTTCTGTTGTGAGTTCAAAATAATTGTAGAAAGCATGTCTGAGATAATTAACGAAAGAGCATAAAACAAATTAAATTTCAATGTAATGAACTTACATTGAACTTTAATTTGTTATTGTTTGAATTAATTATAGTTTGTATTAATGGAATATTATACCAATCATAACAAAATAAGCTACATTGTATGCTGATATCGCTGTCATCTGGTTTACGTCTGTAATACAATGACAGTACAATTTTATTTTAAGCAAGATATTAACAATTGTCTTACACCATTATTTTATCGAATTAATAAAAATGTTTTTGTTTTCACCTTAAAAATTAAACTTAAATATAATATTAATTTTATGAAGTTAACTTTATACTTTATTTATTAGTGAACATTGTTAATAAATTAATAAACAAGATAACTTTCTTGCAGTGTCAAAAGCTGGGGGAGAAACTTGGGCGATGAGTTGTGGAAGCTTAGCGAGTCCCTCACCAAATCGGATCAGATAAGGATTGTAAGTAAAGCGGAAAATTGCGATACCCCGATGGGACTTTACGGACTTTTACACCAACGACTGAACTTTTTAAAAGGATTTTTAAGGAAAGTCTTTGAAAATTCAGGGCTTTTTAAATAATTTTAGGCAAGAAAAGGAGTATTACAATTTCTTAAATAATTATTTAGGCAAGCAAAGGAGTATTATAAATTTCTTAAATAATTATCAGACGAAGACTTTATGCGTATTAGTTATGGCTCAAATTATGCAGGATATAACTACAGAATACATAATAGTACTTACTTGTTTCCGCCAATAATAGGCCATATATTATTGTAATAGTTGTCAGCGACCGATTTGCATGTAGTACGTACCTACCCTAATGTATCTATAGATTAATTTCTTAAACGAATCGAAAGCAAAGACAAGGACGGTAAAATGTTCTAGAGTAAAAGAAAGAGATATAGCTAGAGAAAGAGGTATAGCTTCCAGACAAGCGCAGAAATGTAAGTTATGGACATACACATTCCACTCAGCATCATCTAGCCCCAACACAGAAATCTGAATAGTGCCTTATTATTTAGATTTCTGTGAGCCCCAAGCTAAGCAGAGCTTGTGCTACGGGTACTAGATGACTGATAAACTTTATACAATACATTACAAGGATCAATAATTTTTATTATACATAGAAAATACCCAGAACTCCCGGAACAAATATTTACAGATCGTACAAACATTTGTCCCAAACAAGGCCAAGAAGACGACGACGTGACGTCGACTTCTTGGCCTTTAGTTCTAAGCGATAAAATAGTGAACGAGCATAGATCAGATACAGTCTTACGAAAGTGAATTGTTAAGTGCAGTGCAGTAACTTTTTGTATTAAGTACGTAGTGTATACGGTTTAATAAACCGACTTTTAGTGACACATCACTCCCGACCAGCCCTATTCTCCCCTTTCTTTGACGAACCCCTACAACAGCATTTGTTATATTTTGATGGTTCAGTATTATTTATTTTATCTTTTCAAATAATCGCATGACGAGTTCGTTTAATATTTTAGTGTTAATTCAATATTCAGCTAGCTCCCATATAAGACATAACTTCGTTCTATGTAACTTTTTGATATGTTATACCTACATTTAAATAGCTGCTTTTCAATGATCAAAGCTTGTTTACACAGAAATACAAGCAGATGAACGCAAGCGTGAAGAGGAAAGACGGAAAGCAAATATTGGAGTCTTCCCTACGTTCAGTGAGTACGATGCTCACGAGGAAAATCAATGCTGTCAAGGTAAGGCGCTTCTCTTGTACCTAAACGGTTATGCAGATGTACGACGGATTCTGCTTCATTTATCTCGACTCGACTGTACCACGGAATACCGTAACTTGAAATATCGCTTTTCAGAAGTTTTAACTTACGCGATTTGTAAACATTTACTAGCCCCTGCCCGCGGCTTCGTCCACGTTGTTTCTATGATGATCTATGATATATTAATTTGTTTTATGGTTGATATTTATATCCCATGGGAACTGCTTATGGTAGAAAAAGTACCTTGCATGTTATTCCAGGTCTGATCAAAGTTTTTAAAATTTCAGCCCTATTCACATTTCACACAATCAATCAATTAAATTTATTGCATGAAATACATGTTATAAAAGTTGTTATAATATACTGGGATGTCACAATGTATTCTGCCCTATTGGGCGTCCAATGTCTTAAAATGTGCAATAATAACTATTACAATACTAAATAAAATAATACATAAAATTCACAGACACATAAAGAAATAATAATACTACAATCATTTAAAAAGTCAATGTTAAATACTTACAATTTATCGGTCATACATTCATAGGTCATTAAAAGAGTACTTAATAGCATTTTTTTGTCAATAAATCAATCACCTTCCTCCGAAACAACAAAAACACCGAAAACAATTATTAGTTTTTTTTATATTTACTAATTATTTATCGGGTATTTATCGCGTACCTTGTGATATTTTCTGCTACGATAATCGATAAATAATCAGTAGTAATTATGTTAACAAATCACGAAACTATAAAGAGTTTTGTTTACTTGCAGTGTATTCACGCGAAAGCTGAGCAGTTGGCAAAGTCGTTTGAGTATGTTGACCACGAACAAATTTCTCAAGAAAACTTTACATTCGACTATTGCTCGTCAAAATATTCAGATTTTGAATACGAAAACAAGAACGATACGCCGGTGATTACTGAAAAATGGACGGTCCCAGGATTTGCTATTAACAATTCCAACTACCAGAACATATTTCTAGAGAGAGACTCGCATTTTTACGATATTTATGTAAATACCAACTATAGTTGTGTCCATGTGCCTACGAATATTTATTATCGAGGTAAAGTAAATGAACTAAATTATATGTAAAGGCTTCGCAGAATAGAACGCGTACTTAGCGCACGTTAAAGCGCTAGCCTGACGCCGCGCTACAGCGCTGAATTATGCTGTATGATGTGATGAATGATTGATTACTGTCAAACAGAGCGCGCCGGGCGCTAGCAGTAGGTACGCAACGCAACGCTTCATTATGCTACGGCCACACTATCGCGATAACGCGAAGATTTGCGCTGTTGCGACAAGTCTGGCCAAGCAATTCGTCATATCGCGCATCATCATCTTGAACACGAATGCCCTTCGCGCCGCTGTCGGTAAATTGCCGCACATCAAAGGGTTTTATCGCGACAAAGTTCGTGCGGTTGTTTACACTTTGCGCGCTTTGTTGACAGTAAGACGCCAAGCGGCTTGCACGTATTTTTATGTATTGCATCGTTATTCTGATTAGTGATAATAATTACGGATTGGAGTAATATTGGAATTCTTACAAAATTATGAATCTGTGTGTAGATAACATCCACCATCGCTTTTTATTTCTCTTCTTTATTTATTTTGTTCAAATAATAAAGATTATTTGCCGACATGCAATAGTGCGCATTTTTTCCGTAAAAATGTACCTATTACCGCGATGTTCTAGCTAGATTATTGCGACATTGCGAAGTTTTTTCACTTCGTCGTAGATCGAACACGAGGTTTTATTGCGACAACGCGAACGCGAAACTTTGCCTCGTAGATGTAGTGGTCGTAGCGTTACTCGTACTACACAATTTGAGGCTACAGCACGGCGTCAGGTTAGCTAACGCTAACGTACCTACGCGTTCTATTTGGTAATGCCACATTTCTAAAAGTGTTTTTGTATCTAAAAATGTTCAATAATGTTGCAGAGGAAAACGCTTTGAACGTAATTTTATGGTCCAAAGGGCTAAACGAGGTGTTCACACAAAACTACAAGTCTGACCCTTCTCTATCGTGGCAGTACTTTGGCAGCTCACACGGTATCCTAAGGTTTTACCCTGGCATGCCGTGGAACAAGAAAATAGTGGATACATACGACTGCAGAGTCAAATCTTGGTACATTGAAGCGGCCACATGTTCTAAAGACGTAATTATTTTATTCGACGTGTCGGGATCAATGACCGGCTTCAAAAACTACGTCGCAAGAAGGACATTACGCTCTCTCCTCGACACTCTATCTAATAACGATTTTGTCAATGTCTACACATTCAAAAACACAGTAGCAGAGGTAATTTCTTGCTTCAAAGGTTTAGTTCAAGCGACCCGAGAGAACTTGAACACATTGAGGGACAGGCTTGAGCCTACAAACGAAGGAAAGAACCACAATGTTAAACTGGAGTTGAATGCTAATCTGACGCAAGCGTACATTGATGCTTTTAATACGTTGAAAGCGGTGAGTTTAGTACAAATGAGTTTCCTACTATAAGGCGATCCCGCGTGATGATTGCTAAACCTAACCAAAGTCGTTTTGAAGAAGGTTAATGCGTAGCTGGTTACGGATTTAATGAAATCGCATGTGGTGATGACTGATATAATTTACAACTAGTTTTTGCCCGCGGCTTCGCACACGTTGTATCTATGAACACGTTCAAAGGTTATTTCTATTCCATGGGATTCATGGAATAAAAGTGGACTATGTGTGTGTTATTCCAGGTCTAGACCTACATCTATGGAAAGTTTCAGCCCGATCTGTGAAATAGTTTTGGCGTTAAGAAGAAACAAACATATGTATAATATATCAATCAGAAACATTCATACTCATGGTGTTAGTGTGAAGTTTGATCTAAAAAAACAAACGGCCAGTAACCCCATTAACAATTCCAGAGAAGACATGACCAGAAGTGCAACATCACAAGCACCCAGGGCTGCAACCAGCTGGTGATGGTGATCACAGACTACGTGCCCGGCAACCTGACTGAAGTGTTCGATGAGTACAATAGGGAGGAAGTGGATGGAAAGTCTTATACACCGGTCCGGGTGTTCACTTACCTGATAGGGAAGGAGGTGACTAATGTCAATGAGATAACATCAATGGCGTGCACGAACAGAGGTAAATAATAGGCCTTTTCATCTGTGCTAGATGATGTTAGCAGCATCGTGACGGCATCTGCGTTCGTGACTGTAAAGACCGATACGAGAGAGGATCAGGATGACAAGCTACAAGTGTGCATACACTTGTAACCTCCAACCCTTAACCCCCTAGGGAGCATTCCCCCAAATGGAGCTATCGTCGTACTTTGACAGACTTTCGAGGATAAGGCTACGCCACTTGGCACGGTCCTCAGCTAGCCTGCCATTGGTTACTAGGGATGTTGAAAGCAACCATGTCCCGCTTGGCGTCCATAAAGCGGAGCATAGGTAGAACGCCCGTTAAATCTATGGGTTTAATTTAACGCTACCGAACGAATTGAGGTAGGGATCAATCGGTTCGGTGGATAAGGAAGTAGCTGTGTTTGTACGCCTATATCTGTGTTATGACAGATTTTGAAAAATGATTCCGAACTACGGGACGGTACGGTTATAGTACTAAATAGGTCATATCAAAGCCCTGAGTGTGTGGGCTTACGCACTCAGGGCTTTGATATGAAGGTTTTTGTTATTTTACTATAATAAAATAACAAAAACCTTGGTCAATTAAGTTTTTATTTGAACATATAAAAATCAAAGAATTTATACAATATCCCAAACAATTACGACCAAAATGGGACTTGAACCTACAATTATTTTTGGGGTAACGATTTTCCATAAGTGTGAGTAAGCACTGTAAAAACACAAAAATAAATAATAAAAAAACGTTGCACCAAGTGGTCGCGACAACTAATATTTAATGTGTTTTTGGCGTTACGTTAATAATATTAAATAATAACGTTAGAATAGGTATGAGACTACACCATAAAATAGTTATTTTTACAGCCTTAGGCGTGTGTTCTTCGAAATGTTAAGTAAAGTTAAGAGGAAGCTGCTAATTGTCTGATTATCTTTCGAAGAACACTACCTACCCTTAAAAGGGAAAGGTACATTTTTAACTTTAAAGATAAATAAGGGCCCTCATTCATACATGAATAAACAATGACGCTTTTGCGGGTTAAAGATATATTTTTGAGTTACGGTCATTGATTCCAGGCTACTTCGTGCACATCCACTCTGTGGAGGAGGTTCAGCAGCAGGTATTCAAGTACATCAACGTGATCGCGCGCCCCATGATCCTGGACGGGTCCATGCCGCCACCGACCTGGACACACGCGAACATTGATGAAACAGTGCGTTCTATAAAAAATAAATAATGCTGGACAATTTTACACAGCCCCAAGCTAAGCTGAAAGCTCTGCTTAACTTGGGGCTAGATGAACTTGTGTTATGGGTACTAGATAACTGATATACTTAATAAAATACATCTATGATCGTTCTTTAAAAACAGTGGCGGTTGTCATAAATATTGTTACATTGATTGAACACTACCTGATAACCGGTGGCCCGATGTGTGTCTTGGCCTCCAATAAGAGTAGGCCTTTTTCGAACCTAACATATTTCCAATAAATTATAGTTTTAGGTTTACTCTGATGGTTTCGTTTTATTCCCATTTATTTTTAACTTTGTTTGAAAGTAACGGAAATTATTTTGTTTGGTGCATTTTAATTGTTTGTACTTTGTACTAATATATTTAGATTTTCACAGAGAACAAAGAAATGGGGAGTGAGCTTTAGCGACATCGGAAAAGTAAGTTTCAAATACATGCATTATATTAATTACCAACAAAACAGCTGCCTAGATTAAATTTTATCTACCTATGCATTTTTGAAAAGATGAAATTGGAAGCCCATAAATTAGTGAAAGTATCATAGATCTAAGTAAAATCTGTAGATATGGTACGATCTCCCAGCGCTTACTCAACAACTGGCCTGCGTTACCTTCATGCAAACACTCGCTCACAGTGACATTTCCAATGTTGTGCAATACTTATAATAAACAAATACGAGGGCATTGCTGTAGTCTTTTAGTCAATAAATCACACTAAAGTGCGTCGTAGCAAGCACGCGTGACGCGAACGCTGCCGCCGCCGCCGCCGCGCCGCGCGGCCGGTCTGACTATAAAAGAAGTGGGTGGACCTATTTGCTCCTAATTCGAGCCTTCCACTTTTGAGAAGCTAGTACCTCATCTCCGCTTTTTTACTTAGATCGATGGTAAAATAATATGGACTCATTTAAAAATGCATTAAGGCTCAATTTTAATAATCACAGCAATATAAACTTTTAGCCCGATGAAGACAAACTGGTGACGTCAGTGGCCATCCCTGCGTTCGACTACAAGAGCAACGAAGGAAAGAACAAGGCAATGTTGCTCGGCGTCGCTGGTACTGACGTGCCCATCGACAGTATAGCTAAACTCGCGCAACCTCACCAGGTATGCGTATGCTACAATAATATCTCTTATCAGCTTTAAGCATGCGCCACGGCTACCAAGGTCAAGGTCGTTAGGCAGGTATCTTTTCCAGATGCTATCAAAAGATATTTTAAAATATCAAAGCTGAATCTAAATGCTTTGATGGGTCAAAGTAGTACCTAGCGTAAGCAAAAGTACCTACCCCAAGAATCCTCTAACTTATTTGTAATTAGCAGATCCATTCATACATACATAGGCAGTACTAAAAATGTTAATAAATTATTTTTCAGCTTGGTGTCAATGGTTATTCCTTTATCGTGAGTAACAACGGCTACATTCTGCTACATCCATTGCTGATTACTACTGTGAGTACCTACCTATATATATTTTTCTTCCTCTTTTTGATGTTACCTGGACACAACATAAACTGATAATAGCCAATAAGGTCAGAGATACATTATCTTTGATATTATTGGCTAGTATCGCTATTAGTAAATATTTTTTGAAATCGATATAGTAGTTTCGCAGATTGCCTCCTACAAAACAAGCATACCTACCTACTTACACATGGATTTGATTCGAGGTCTCGCCGATTTGTGGAACAGGAACCAGTCCTAAGTTGTTCTAAAACGATCGTATATTTCTAATTGTCTTTTCCAGATAAATGGTGAACTGCAAGAGAACTACAACAGCGTAGATTTCGTGGAGGTGGAGCAGGTGGATGACGGCAAAGGATCCCGCGAGCTCGGGGCAAAGATCAAGCAGCTGAGGAAGCACCTCGTCTACGGCGATGACGATTCCATGAAGGAGGTCGAAGTGCTGTACCATTACGATCAGATGCGGTAAGCAAACAGAGCATTACCTACTTATATTGCATAAACTTACATACAAGTAATTCTAAAACTATATAAAGCCTGTTCAATGTGTTTCAAAGTTTATTTAGATTTTTAGCTATAACAAGAGCAGAAAATATAGCCATGACACAGTCTGCATTCAGATGAGTCATTTGATACTTCGTTTATCAAAATCAATTTAGACATTTTGTTGTAATAAAAAGTTAATAAAAAGTCCCTGATATGAAATCTTCGAACTCCAAACCGTGAAAAGCATAATTCTCATGGGCAAAGGGGCGTGGCCTTTTTGCCCATTTATTCTCTTCTATTCTTATTGCAGTAGATTACAAACCTAATTCACGAAGAAAGACTTTAAACAATTTATATTACAGGAGGATAGCACGAGTGCAACACGACTATTTCTTCAACAAGTTAGTGGGCACTCCGTTTTCCATGGGAATATCCTTGCCAAAAGGATATGGTGACACGGAGCTGTTGCTTAAAAACAACCCATTGGAGGCAAAGCAAGGGAAGGACGTTACAGGCATCAACGTCACTGATTACTTCAGATTCAGCTACAGGGTTCACCCGGATTGGTAAGAATGTATCAAGTTTGTTGTTAGTAAAAAAACATAATACTGACTAAACAAAAAAAAACAGTAATTTGAGAAACACATTATTTCTAAAAATATGTTGTATATTTGTTATACGCAAATAAAACAAACCACCAAAGACGTTAATCATTCGCATGCTAATCGCAATCACAAGCAAAAGCCTGTAAACTTTTGGGATGTTTTGACTTAATTATTTATTGCAGGGTCTATTGCAAATACCATTATCTGGAAGGCCATGAGACGGAAAACCCAGAGTCGGAATTATGGAGTTTTTTGGTAAAACTTTCCAAGAACGAAATCGATATAACTCAAAAGCAATATAAAGAAGAGGCCCAAAGCAAGAATTTTAGTTTTGACGGTAAAATATCAAAATGGCGTATTATTTAATTTTGAATGAAAGTTTGTATGTAAGTATTTAATTTACAAAATTTTGATTCCCAGCAAATTGTGGCAATAACCAAGCCCGAGGAGCGGACGATTACTACTGCAACGAGGATTTGGTAAAGCAGCTGGTTTTCGACGCTAAATTGACCACGCCATACTTTGAGAAGTGGCACGCTTCAAACGCAGAAAGAATATTAGCTAATACCTACAACGTCAGCGTGCGTTTCATTGCGACCTCAAGTGGGTTGACTAGGTGGCATTACATTTTTGATGACGATAAGAACGAGAAGATATCCGATGATGGGGAAAGGGAGAAAAAATTTGACGGAAAGTAAGTATAAATGAACCCGAAGTAATGACGTGTTATAGAGGTAGAGAAGATTTATTCCCATCATTGGATGCAAATGTGCTGAAATTATGATGCTGTTGATGTTGTATTCATAAAAATAGAAGTAATTAATGAGGATAACTTTAGATTGTTCTTAACAATTGGTGTGGTTGTTTTTCGCAGGGTTTTCGGAGACACTGACATCACCGCTATAGAAGAAACCTGGTACAAAGCTGCTGTACTACAGCATATGATCAACAAAGAGTCTCTGGTGATCGCAACTCGCCTTCCAATCCTGGACGACATAATCGAAAACAAGACTAAAGTGGAAAACGAGGACGGTGACATTACAATCACGGCCACTTATGCTATCTTCTACAAAGACGGTGATTCTGAAACACCGGCTTCTGTGGTAGGGTTTGAATACTCGTTCTTGAGTTTCAAAGAGAGGTTTTTACACATGACTGAATCCACAAGGAGGAATAAAAATGAGGTGTGTTTGCATTAAATATTATTGTGTTTTCTTAGTTTATTTTATTAAAATATATCATATAGGGCTGATAGTGTCAGGCGAAACCTCATTAAGGCAATGTCCAACAGAGTATTATAATGTACATATATTTTCTTCGACAACTATCTTTACACGTTTATAAAAAATTATATATACCAAAAATTTAAGATAAACCGGATTTGAACCCCCAACCTTTTCACTCTGTAAGGGAATGTGTTTGCCAATTTCAGTATTATATCAACCACCAAACCAATTAAAATCTTTGCGACGTTCTATGACACAAGCGGCTTCATTCTTAGAATTATTCCTGAGTAAAACTGTGTTAAAACTATAAAAATAAATGATTGTGTTATTTTTTCCAGGATTTATCTTGCAATGGCACTAAATACGACTGCTACGTCATCGACAGTTCAGGCTATGTCGTCCTGTCGCAAGACAAGAGCGAAGTGGGTAATTTCTTCGGGCACGAGGATAGCAACAACAAATACGTAATGCAATCATTCGTCGATTTGAAGATATTTGATCACGTTGAAGTGTTTAACTACCAGGCGCTGTGTCCGTTGTCTTTGTTGCCCCCTCAAGATAGCGGTTCTTGGCCTTTAATGACGGTATGTTTCGGGCCGTATACAGGGTGTAACAAAAAGTAAGAACCAGACTTTAAGGGATGGTTCAGCTTCGAAAAATATTTTTGTAAAATACTGTCTTTGTTTTTCCAAAAAACAAATATAAACGAAATTAACAACTATACGTAATAACTGATGCATGTGCTTATGGCAATATTTTTCATCGGTTCTATGACCGAGTCTGAACCACCCCTGAATGTTTGTTCCTTACTTTTTGTTACACCCTGTATAAATAAGTACCCAGGTATCTGAGCCGTTTTGGTTTTTAGAAAGCTGAAATTGCAAATCATGTCTCCTCTACAGGTGTTAAGATTTGACATGTGATTTGGACGACATTGCTTGAGACTAAAAAAATTCGGTACAAGGTTTGATATTAATGCATGGCAACTTTTGTTTCAGCCTTTTACAATAATGAGAAACTTTATTTACTGGTTGTTGACGGAAGCTTTCTTCATGGTATCGACCGTATATAACGCAGACGAATATGCATACGCTGCGTCTGTTTTAGTAGACGATGATCACGGTAAGAACTAAAATGATTAGGCACTACATAAATAATACATTTTGACGTAGTTTAAAGTAGGTAGTATTATACAATCTGTGAAGTAGTTTATAAGAATGCTTGTGTAGTAATCGATGTACCGTTTCTTGCAAGTTGATGTAACGTTTGGCGGCTGATAAAGTAGTTTTACATGAGCAAGGTTTCTCTATACCAGCTTTGATTAAACCTTAATTTTGCGAGTATATCTATTATAGAACGGACAATGTAAATATAAATAAATAAATAAAATAAATAATGCTGGACAATCCACACAGCATCATCTAGCCCCAAAGTAAGCAGAGCTTGTGTTATGGGTACTAGATGACTGATAAACTTAATACAATACATAACATAGATATATATTTTTTATTATATGTATATAGAAAATACCCAGAACAAATATTTGCAGATCGTACAAACATTTGTCCCAAGGCGGGAATCGAACCCGCAACCTTCTGCGTCGCAGGCGAAGCTTCGCCCGTAATTTACAGTTTAGATCGAAAAGCTTTTCGTTGTTTAAAAACATAACGCTGACTGAAATAATAATGCAATAAGTAGGTATCTAATGTTTAAATATCGTTATTTACATAATAATTTTTAGCTAATAGAAATAAAATCTGTGATTAAGAGTTCCTTTTAAAATTTTAATTTGCATTTTCCATTGTAGCAAAACTACCTGTTAGTTATATAGGTATCGATGTTGTAGCAAGCTCTAATATTTCTGCTTATCATAACCGCATGATCGTCTCGCAGACTATATCGATGAAATAAAGAACCGACCAACAGCGGCGCCCCCCACACCGCCGCCCGTGCAAAAAGAACCAAAAGGCAAAGAGAACAAGGAAAAGCCGTTCTCATGTGACCACAGCATCAGCCTATACATCTTGAACCAGACGCATTTCCTGCACAATATGGGAGCTTCTCCTGTGGTGTCGAATGAGGAGCCGACAGATTGCAGCCCGGCGTACTGGGCGTCATATGTGCCGAATACGAACCTACTGCTGGTGGTGGTCGACAATGAGTGGGATTTCAGCGAGGAGAGCGACTGTAAGACCTCGCCTTCGACGAAGCCGGTGCCGACCCCCAACTCAACGGACATACGAGAGCCGTGCCATAAACTGGACCTGGGCAGCCTGAAACGACGTAGGCTAGACGGATGCTACACTTATCATGATGGGGTAAATATTCTTATGGTGTCAGGGTTTATGTCATCATAGTTATTAATTATTTATTTGCGCTGATAAAGTCCAATCTAGCAATATCTCCTATCAGCAGTCTAGCAATATCTCCTATCAGCAATAATCAGTTTAACGCACAACTTCGATCATAACAAACTTTATATCAAAATAATACTAGTCGGTACAAAAGAAATATAAATTAACATAATTATTTTTCAGGAAAAAGACATTGTGGATTGTGGCCTAGGGAACAGCATCCGAGGAAACTACCTGATCTGCGGCATCACTACACTATTAGCTATCATAGCATCCCGGTTTATCATGTGATATCTTACCCATCACGCTTGTATTTATTTAAAAGTTGAACTTCTTGTACGATAGTATACGGTAGTCTGCTATTGTTTAAATTCTATAAAGTTTGTACCTTTGTTACTTTGGAATAAAACTTGTTGCACCATTTTTACGTGTCCTATTTTAAGAATGTTAGGTAGGCAGTTCCCTATTAGGTATAGATATCAAGTCACTTAGGTAGGTGCTGAATTGAGTTATAAATAACGTACTGGCCTTAGACTAAAATACCAAGGGGTACTCAATAGATAAGTAGGTATTATGTAAAATACTTTCTACCCATTATGTAATTGAATAAATCGTAGCGAATAAGATTCACGTCTATAAGAAGTATAAGAATAAGTGTTTTGCCAAATTTAAAATACTGCAGTCATTCTAAGACTAGGGTCTTGAGAAAATAGTCCAACAAGGCCCTAAAAAATATGTCGCTCCCTGACACCCTGACCCAGTGAACGGGAAACAAATCGATGGGCGGCGCAGGTTGAGCCGAGCGCTTCAGTCAGACATGTAAACCCTCTCCAACACATGCAAACAGACTGTGTGGCTACGAGAGGTCACAGTGAACTCGCTGCTGAGAGCGCATGCCCGTCCCGCGCGAACCTACGCAAGCGCGCCACTACACCCTTATCAATCCAAGCGAACATAAAACCAGCTCCCGTTAAAATCCTTATTAAAATACCAGCAATATAATCATTGTAATCATGATGATAAACGTTCTGTGAACAATAACAAAGTGGGTTTGCAGTGAAGTGATTCTAATGTGCAAGTGCCACGGTTTTGCCGTATTTGTTCTGCTTATCTTGAGCCTTGACTCCAGGAACTGCTCGGCCAGCGCGCAAAATGATCCAGGTGGAAAGATCACGCTCAATACGTAAGTGAAATTTATTCAACTAGGATCCTCTTACTAGGTATAGGCCCCTTTAATGCGCCATTCTGTGCAGTATTGTGTTCGTCGGATTCGATGAATTAAGCAAGTGACAGTGGGTCTATTTACTCGTTTATTGATTGTAACGTAATTACTCTAGTTACTTACGAGTAAGACATCTTATGATTAAATTAAAAGGGGGGTTCTCGGAATAATTTGTAGATATTAAAACATACTGATATTGGTGATTATTTGTAGGGTGCAAGCATGGGCGGTCAAACTCGGCACAGAGTTATACCACTTTGGCGAATTCATTACGAGGAAGAAAGAAGTGCAGGACGTAAGTATGAATGAGGGAATCAAAATGACTTACGGAACGAATTATTAGGTTTCTAAAACAATTTTGTGTTTCAATAGAGTTTCAAATCAGCTCAAATAGAATCAAGAGATGGCGAGAAGCTAGTGCAAAGTATGTCCGACGATATTCGCGCGATGATGGAGCTCAAAGTGAGCGCAGTAAAAAGGATCGTAGAAGCAGCTGAAAACATGGCTTTTGACAAACAAAGCGATCCAGTACCGGAAGATTTCCAGTTCTTCAACAGTAAAGAGATGGAGGAACCCTGGGACGAGGACACTGTCTCTACTACAACAGAACAGGATTTCAACTTGGAAAATTGGATTGTCCGACCGCCAAGCAAAAACTTACATTTGTCGCCAAATCCGCACTTTTCTCATATCCCTGTCAACACGAATTCCAGTAGTGTTCACGTTCCAACTAACGTTTATGCTTGGGGTGAGTTAATCCTTCAAATAATCTAGTCATTGAACATTTTGTTACATAAACCGTATAACAAATGTTACTATTGTAGCGACTGAAGTAATAAAAGGGATCCATTGGTCAGAGGGCCTAGATGAGCACTTTATCGATAACTATATGAGTGACCCTACACTTTCCTGGCAGTTTTTTGGCAGTTCTACAGGTTTCATGAGACACTATCCTGGTAAGAATATTTACTATTATGGCGCTAAATTAAGTTGGCACTGATGTGTAGTTCAACCAAAAATAATAACAATTTAACTATGTATTACACACTACACACATTGTATTACACACTATTAACTATGTGCACACACTGTACTCAGTGTGTGGTGTGTTGTAATTATGGCAAAACTCCCCTTGTTTTGAGGAGGCAGTAGGCACGTTCAGCCGTCAGCAGTAGGACGTTTGTGTGCTGATGAGATATTATGTTTTAGCAATGAGATGGCGCGCCGATCCTGTAGACATTTATGATGCACGAACAAGGGCTTGGTATATGGAAGCAGCTGCAAGTCCAAAAGATGTAGTGATTTTGGTAGACCGCAGCGGGTCAATGACCGGTCAGCGCAGAGACATAGCCAAACATGTAGTAACGAATATTTTAGAGACTCTTGGCAATAATGACTTTGTGAACGTCATGACCTTTGCTGATACTGTAGAAGAAATTGTTCCTTGCTTTGAAGATTCTCTCGTACAGGTAAAGTTTTCGTTGTTACAAATCTAAAGTTTAGTGGAAACTAGTAATATTTTGATTTTTTTGTTAACCGAGTATTTCTGTATAACGTAGGCAACACTAGCTAACATAAGGGAGCTAAAACTAGGACTGGATAACTTTGAAACAATGGAGATAGCAAACTTTTCAGCCGCACTGACAAGAGCTTTTGACCTCTTGGAAATATACAGAAATAACAGCGGCGGAGCCAACTGTAACCAGGTAATTAGACTCTAAAATCTAGCCAAATCCAACTAATACCTACCTAACCAAAATAATTTAATCAGAACATATGAAAATATTAGTTTAATAAAAGTAAATAATACAAACAAGACAAACTTATGACAAAATAATTATTTTCCACAGGCAATAATGCTAGTTACAGACGGCGTCCCATACAATTACAAGGAACTATTCGAAAGATACAACTGGAAATACGATTCTCCCGTGCGAGTTTTCACTTACCTGATAGGGCGGGAGGTAAAGGTAGTACCACTTCAGGTCTTACTGTGTGTGTAGTCATTGTGCTACCTGCATAATGTCCCTTGTCTTGCAGTACACCCAGAACGTGGTACTCTTTTTTCCTATACTATTTCCCTACGTTTCAAGAGACGGGGATTACTGCTTACCTATTTGTTTCGAAGAATATTTTTTTATGTATTGGATATTTGGTCAAAATTACATTTGCGCCATTTTTTTCCAAATTGATGTTGATTGCGTTTCTTGAAACGTCTATGTAACCTTTCTAAATACAAAGGGACTGACGGCATAAAATATTACAAAATTATGATACCTACGGTGTAAACAAGACCGGTGCCTTCGGACTGGTTACAGTGCATGTCTATCTATCTATGTAATCTATTTGTTTTCTATTCCCTCACCTTCATTGCTTTGCTTTTAGTTTAGTGTTTGTGATGGTTTAGTGTTTTCTTCTAGAGTGAACGTGTGGTAGTTTGTTTGTCTTGATTACTTATGTATATAAGTTTGTTTGTGATGTTTGATTTCTACAATGATACAATTTTACTAACCAATTAATTTATTTTCAAATTTTTTGATGTTGATTATCTAGAAAGCATTGTATTAACCGTAAGTATTATAGACATATACTTGTTTATCGAAGGTAGGCGAGCCTGTAATCTAATTTTACTCCACTAATAGTACCTCACAGCGCTGCCGGGACATCATCATACCACGTAGGTAAAAATAATACTACACCTTAAATCTATCTATGAGTATGTCATTACCTGTGTTCGAATATAACAGCAAAGTCTTGTATAGGTGGCAGACGTCAGGGAAGTGAAGTGGATGGCTTGTGCCAATAAAGGGTTCTACGTGCATCTTAGTACGCTGGCTGAAGTTAGAGAAAGAGTGCTGGAACATGTCAATGTGCTGGCGAGACCCCTGGTCTTGCAGAGGGAGCTCCACCCAGTCGTATGGACTCCGGTTTACGCGAATGTTACTGTAAGTTTTCTAATCGCATTTGTATTTGTAAGGCTTCAGTTTTACTTTAATAAAATGTCTAGGTCAAAAATAACGTTAGTGTTCAAATTTTTCAGGACCCTAAAGTAGCGGATTATCTATGGGAGCAACGGGAAAGAGCCGAACAAAAAGAACGCTTTGTTAGCCAGCGACAGGACAAGAACCTGTTCAACTCTCAAGAGGAACAACATCGAAGATGGAAGATTACCCAGGTAAAATATTGTCTTCGGCAAAGCTAGTGGTTCATGTTTCATTTTGAAAGTAATATTCTGTTGTTTACAGATGAAACAAGGGCAATACAGCGAGATCGGAAACTCTGACTATCAATTGATGACTTCTGTGTCTATGCCAGTATATGACCTTCGCCATAACGAGGTATGTCTTCCACTTCTTTTCTTCTTTCCAATATAAATATACCATTATGAATCTTGGAACTACCCCAAATAGGCACTTGAAATATATTGAGGCGGAAAACGATTGATTAACTTGGTTGTTGTATGATTGTTCTTCTTTATTGTTATTTGATCCTTCTTGTATCGTTTCTCTTCTCGATTATTATGGATGCCTGTTATTGTTACGTCTTTTCCAAAATTCTAAATTCTCCATGCCTGCATGTCTGGATAAATCTATTTTAAGAATTTTTTTACAGATTGGTTTTCTATTTACTACTCATTGGACGTAAGCTCTATCACATACGATTACTCTTTAGTGTTCTTGTATCTTCTTGCTTTAAACCTATTAAGTGTCTATTAATAACTTCGTTTTGTTTGGTGGTTTCCCCTCAGAACATCACAGAAAATGTACTGATAAATGAAGCTTACTGGGTATCGGTTACGAAAGAGGTACTACACTACACTAGACAGTTTTGATGATTTAATGTAAAGTTTTTGCAAGATAAGAGAGAGTTTTTATGATTTAGTTTTTGGATTTCAGTAACGGTAAAGTGTTATTTGGCCCCGTTAGCGATGCATCTGTCCTCGATAGATGTTGACTGCGGCCAGCGAAGGTTGGCGGCGCGGTCGTCAGTCGCCGACTGACCCATGCCCATTGTTGTTCGACCCTTTTGGCTTAATGTAGAGTAGTAGTTCTACTAGTCCGTAGGCGTAGACCAATAGGGTGTTATGATCGACTTTTCTATCAATCATCAAATAATTTTTCTATGCAAGAGTTATGATATTATCACTACACACACTATCTAATAAACAACAAAGTAATTTTTGCCTGACATAGTGATGTCTTTGTAGAGACATTTTTTGAAGACTGACTTGTTTTAAAACATGTAAATGTAAATATTTTTAAACTAAAGTATGACGCTGCCCGACGTTTGACGCGTATGGGGCTTTTTTGACATGAGCATTGCGTTGCGTACAAGCTAAATTTGAAGAATGATGATACTTTTGTTTGATCCGCCTATACCGTCCCACTGCTAGGCAACTTTATTTATTACCTTTTACCAAAATTTTATTCAATTTAATAAACTCCTTGGAAAGTGAATATTTTATTTCTAGTGAAAGTTGTTCCAATGCATTTATCTGTATGTTATTTATTTTAATTGCATTCGTTCGACAACAACCAATCGCAGACCGTAGAGGAGAACGGCGTAGTAAAAGAGGTAGGACAACCACGCCTTTACAATCACTACACAGAGACATTGAATGGTGATGAATGGACGACGATGGATACCACTACTTATTTAACAATACAATTGGCTAATAAGATCCCGACAACTGGACGCTCAAATCAAAATCTATACAATGAGATAAAAGTGATATATGCCATCGCTTCCACCATCAAAAGTAATGGTGAATTGCTGATATGAATCAATATTTTAGCAATGTTATTAATTTAATAATGTCAACAGATTCTTTCATGGATTCCTTTGAAAGGGTATTTACATATCTACGCCAGAAACGGTAGTGGGTTTCTAGTATAAAGAGTAGCATTTTAATGTAATGATTTACGGTTTAACTTTTTGAGTAGATTTGCTAGAACCTGTAATGTGGTTTATATAAACTAGAATCCTTTAAATTATTGTTCTATATAAACATTATAGAACTCGCCTAACGGGGCTTAGATGCTAAACATAAAGTAAACATTGCTAGCTATTAAGCCAGATTGTCAATTTTATATTAGTAGAAAATGATGGCATATAAAAAGCCAAATACGAATTAGTAGTTAGATAATTTACTGTTTGATACATAACAGACATAATTTTTGTATTGTTATGATGTTTTCTAGTATTTTTGTAGATTTGGAAATGATGCGTAGAAATTAGTTAATTTTTGCGAAAGTATTTTTACAATAACACATGAAGGATATACATTTTATATTACACTGTGCTTTAACGACTTGTTCTTCAGTGCGTTATAACATTTAAAGTAAAACATTTCAGATGCGTATTGCTAGATTATTGGGAGTGGCTGGGACAGATGTAGCCCTCTCTGAAATACAAACGTTGATGACTCCATATAAGGTGTGTAAAATACAATAACACCAAAAGTTAAAATCATAATAATAATGCTGTTTATTTTAAAAAGCATCTTCTAGCTAGCACCAAAGTAAGCAAAGTTCAGGCTCATGTTTTGGAAAACTCTAAAAGTCTTACCTAATTTGCGTTTTATAGATTGGTGTAAATGGATACGCATTTATAGTGACAAATAACGGGTACATCTTGATACATCCTGACTTAAGGCCTGTGGTATGTAACATTTTAATTGTCTTCTAAGTTTAACAGTATCTTGGATCATCAATAACTGCTTCTCTGGTTTCAGTTTCAACAAATATTGAAGCCCAGCTATAATAGTGTTGATATGTTGGAAGTTGAATTGTTTGACGACGATAGAGGGCCGAGAAATTTTAGCAAGGAATTAAATACGGTAACTACTTATTTAAATAAAGATCATTCATTGTTAATTTATTGAATGATTCTGTAAGTCAAACAAGTTTATTTCAGCTTCGAAAAGACATAATCGATCAAAATACCGGAAACAAGATGATGAACGTCAAATATCATCTTGAAGACATGGTAAGCAAGAAACTGCTAACTTTTATGCAAGATAGTAAGCAAGGTATAAATAATAATCTTCTTGGTTCAGAAACGTGTATCTACAGCGAAAAGACATTTCTACTGGACGGGTATAGTAGACTCCCCATTCACGCTGGTGGTAGCGATACCAGACAATTACGGCAGACACAGGATCACGCCTCCGCCGACAGATGATATACATCGATTATCGCTCACTTCCAAGAATATATCAGCGAAGCAGTACCTTCTGGATAAATGGAGTGTTCATCCTGATTGGTGAGTTTTATGGGATAAAAGTTTATTTTTTAAAGATACAATTAAGACATAAAAAACTACGTTCTCGTATTTGATACAACGTCATCACAGATGTAAGTTTGTGCAGTAAGAAGAAAATACTGAAATTATTTCCGATGCAGTGAGTGTACATACTACTTTACTCATACTATTTTCGCCGTTCATTGGCTCATTTTATTTTTGTTTTTATTCGTCATCAAAATTCAGCGAATGAGCAGCGGCGCAAATATTATGAGTGATACCTACTCACGAATTGACCTTTAGGAAGTCTCACTCAAAATTCATGATACGAAGCAATAGGTTGTATGGTATACGACTATGTTTCAAATTTTATAGGTTGTATTGTCGTCGCTACGGCCACACTTTCTCAACTCCAGAGGAAGAGCTGCTGTATTTCCTGGAACGAGTGGCCAAGCCGGGGTGGCGATGGCCGGCAAAGCCCCGACCGCCAGAACATCATAAAAATAAAGCTGGACATGAAAAACATAATGGTACCAAGCACGAAATAGTTCAGGGCCATTTCATTTTCAAACTCATAATGCATGTTTGGCGAAAGAAAAAAACGATACAAAATGTTAACTTTTATAGGAACACCCGAAGGCAAAGAAAGGGGTAAGATACCTAACAGCGCACCTCGGAACGAATATTATTGTAAGTGTGAATTCAACTGATCATATTCATTAAAATGTTTTCCGTATTAACGAAATCAATTCTTCAGGCGACCATGGACTCATGCAGGCTTTAGTTTACGATGCAAGGAACACGGCTTGGTTCAACAAGAGCATATCCGATTCAGCTTCAGAAGAGAAGGCGTAAGTAATTAATTATTAACAATAGGTACCTACTATTTATACTCTCTCGAGTCTTATGTGACATATGGTAATTTTCCCATGGATTATTAACACAGAAAAAGACAATTATAGAATGGAAACAAATTATAACTTCAGACTAACTGCAGACTGTTTGGCTGCATTCGTGGTAGCTCAACTGATGTAGTATATCAATACCAATCGGAAGCGTCCCCAAGACGCAGGTTGCATGGCATGAATAAGGTTGAGATATTCATATACTTTCATATGACATAGCACCTATCTCTATAAATGCAATAAGCAAGACGCTACAAGATATAAAATACGTTTTTTTTAATGTTATTTTATTAGATGGGTACCTATGTTGAATTATTCATAATATTTATGTTATTGTTTGTTTTATTATATCACATTATTATAATTCTAAATGATTTTTAAAAACTGCTCCTGGATAGCCCATTGACAAAAGTGATCGGATTGTTGCCGAGGTAAAGTAACTGGATGAAAATTTATGTGCATGGGAGATGATCTCACATTTTATAAAATTTACTTATATTTTCTATACGCAGGTATCTAACTGTTCAGTTTAAAGAGTTCAATTATCTGTATCCAAAATTTAATCGAAATGAGATAGGATTCAACATTATTTCTTTATAAAATACTCAAGAAATTAAATGAAATTGTTGATGAATGATAACTTGATAATATACGCTTTAACATTTTAAAACTAACTGAAAACTATAAGTGGAATACTGATTTTAAATTCAATGCGCAATCCTTCATATGAATAGCACTTATACCAGGACTACCTACTCCAGGGCGTTACTTTTTGAGGTTTGGATGTGATACGTATCAGACGCAGTGTGCTCTTACAATTATTACTGAATTTCTTTAAAACAATCCGGTGCATTATGTGGGTAGTGGTGTCAATTCTGCTGAGTTATACCAAAATAATAATAAAAAGGTCAATAAATAAATGTTTTGCCAAATGATGTAACTTATCAATAAATTATTTGTAAAACCTAAGAGGAATTTAGCATCGTTAATTCGAAAGTTCCGAATGTTCGTTGAGTGTACCTAGTCTAAATAAAACAACAGAATTGGTACCATTACCTGTATGATTTTAAAGCTCACAGAGAGGTGTAAGTATGAAACTAGAGATAAACGAGGGATAGAAAATAGTTAGGTTTACTAGAAAATAATTGTAAGACAAGAATAATATAACATGAATACTTTAAACATAGCAAATCCATAAGTAATTTGGTTACAGGTCTGAATTTATTCAACGATTCGGATACATCGTTGCTTTCCTGTCGACCCACAGTGGTCTAACCAGATGGCAGACCCATCCTCTAAAGGAGCAAGACCATGAAAAGTAAGTAACATGATCTAATGAAGATGAGTATTCCAGATATGGACCGCCGCGCTGGAATAAGTAAATGCCAGATGAAAAGAACTATGGTCAAACTTACACCCTAAAATCCCCCTACAATATTAAACTTGAGAACCTAAAATATTAAAGACGTCTATCAATTTTCAGACCGGAATTCGGTAAGCTGTATCCACGAGCGATCGACGAGGTGTGGTACAAACGAGCGGTAGAACAACACGCCGTAGATCCTCTAAGCTACGTCTACAGCACCGAGTTGAATACCGAGAAGTTTCCACTCAACGTTACTTTGGCGACGGTCACCGCAGCGCACGCGGTGTTCCATGGAGATGGGCATAGGAAGGCGCCGGCGGCAGTTGTGGGTTTCCAGTTCAAACATGATAGACTTTCAGAGTGGTTCTCCAATATCACCTCATCGGTAAGTGATATTACACATTACACTTTCATTGCCGCTGATGCACATGCCACATGCCCATCTGCAGCTTAGTGTAGCGGCGGCAGCGCGTTCCCTCGGGGTCCCAACGCTGAGGCTAGGCAGTGAATGCGGTAAACAATTGAACACAAAGGGTTATTGATGCAGGATGATTGAGAGCTTCTAAAAATGCGTGCGTGTCTCGTTCGTTAAAAACTTTTATTCAACTAAACGTAAATGTAATATTTCCTCTTTTAGTGCGAGCACAACAAGGAGTGCACAACCTGCTTATCGGATAATTGGGATTGTTTCTTAATTGATAACAATGGCTGGATCATAGTTAGCAAAGATGAAACTTTGACAGGGCAGTTCTTTGGGAAGGTAAGCAGTTTTTTTAGAAAGGTAACCGCATCTGAGAAATTGAAGGTAAAAGAGAATAAACAACATTAATTTTGTCGGTTTAAGGCACGTCCAGATATCATGATGAAGATGGTTGCTGAAGAAATCTTTAGACCGATACAGGTCGTTGACTATCAGGCGGTTTGCTTCAGAGAGAAAAAGACCACGAACCCAGCATCTGCGCTTTTAGCGGTAAGATGACAAAACATAACAACAACAACAACGTGCTTTCAGCTGCAATTCCTGTGTTGAACTTACCAAAGTTCAACACAGGAATTGCAACTAAAAGCAACAAATTGTTCCAGCCCCTGGACAATTTGCGACTCGTAATGGCCTGGTTCCTCACAACATCGATGTGGCTTTTCAACTCTGTAACATCAGGTTTGGCACAGGCTTCCAGTTATTATTCCATCGGCGACGATGGTAAGAAAATTTTATTTATATTTTCTGGTGTAGGTATAGTTCAATGTTCAATGTTAGGCAATTATCAGTGTTCTGGGAATTTGATAGAAGAGGGAGAATGGTCCCATTAAAAACCTCTGTATGTTAAGTGTGGATCAATGTTGTCAGCATGTTCTCTTCGCATGACAACAAGCAATGATCATTCTATCCTATGCTTAGACCTATCTAGAACAAAACAGAAGAACTGTTGCTTTCTATGCATGACAACACAACTGATACATTAAATACGATCGAAGAACACGAAATAATATAAGTAGACCATAGGTTTATAACAAATCCCAATTTAGCATTACAAATAAAAGTGCATGCTAAAAAGTGACATTAACACGGAAGGATTTGAGTAGTAATCAAAATAAATAAATGGAGTCAGAAATTGGAAATAGTATTACGGAGAGTAGTAACGACTCCATCTTGGTTTCAGAGTATATAACACCAACCGGTGAGTGTTAGAAGGAGCACATTAGAAAATTTCGTAGACGTATCAAGGACATTAGAGAAACGTATAATTTAGAACAGGATTTGCTTATACCGTCATGTCTGCTTGTCTTAATCTACGCAATAAAAAGTCTAAATTAGTCTAGTATAGACTTTTTACGCGGAAATTATACGGCACCATGCAACAATTGAAAATCGTCTCGTGTTAGTTAGTTGATTTCATTACATGGGTAAAATATAGTACCTACTTGTCGAATGCGCATGTTGCTGTAGTATAGTGCTACGTTAAGTGATATGACTTTTCAGGTCTCGAAAACTAAGTACACAACGTGTCCCGAAACTCAACATCAAGCCGAAAGCGGAGGACAGGTGGGGTTCATGACGACCCAGAAAAATTACGGGTGTAGGTCTAATACATAGTTTCCGAATTAGGCTTTTTACTGAAAATCATAAATTATCTGCCCGGCGCCAAACTTTTCTCTGTAATTACTAATTAGAGATGTCATTATCTCTTGATTCTTATAATTGTATTACAAATTTAAATAACTCATTTATTTTAGTGCGAAATAATAACAAAGAAAAAAAAGAGATGCAATGGTTGGAGATAGTGTTAGCATAGCACTAACGTGGACTCAACACATGGCAACGACTCGGCACCCTCGGGCAGACGCCGTCCAACTCCGATAGGCCAATCGTAGATTATAAGAATTAATACTTACTATTCAAATTTGTTATTTTGTTTTTGTAAATCTTTTTATTTCCTCTGAAGGGAAGTGTTATAGCGGCTACACACTCACGCCGAGAACACCTAAGAACACCCGAGAACCGTGAATGTGATATGT
Source organism: Eupithecia inturbata (assembly GCA_963662085.1). NCBI lineage: Eukaryota > Metazoa > Arthropoda > Insecta > Lepidoptera > Geometridae > Eupithecia > Eupithecia inturbata. Next base: position 12,521,584 of record OY759177.1, on the reverse strand, counting down.
GTCTCGCCTTCTCGTTCTCGCGTTCGGATGTTCTCTGTTTTTTGTCGGTTTTCTAGTCCGCTTCAAAGGGATTTCACGGGCGAGAAAGAGAACGCCCTCACATTCTCGCATGGGCTCAGTGCATTGCGAGCCTTGAATGAGACAGGACGTTTGTTTGACGTGTACGTAGAGTAAGTAACTTTTTGAATTCTTCGCCGGATTCAGCAACTAGCTCTCCTAATTGATGTTGCATGCTAAAGCTGAAATTAATAAATAGGTATCATAATATTTATTGTATGTTATAAGGTAAAAACAATGGGTTAATTATATAAATATCCAGTTTTACTAACTTTGTTCTATTGCGATGAATTTGTAACATCCACCATCGTCTGGGCCTCTTTTTTCTTTTTTGTACTTGTCTAGTCACAATCTCGTTATAGTTTACTAGTGCACATAATAACTGAGCGTCTGAAACGGCAAAGTCGTCCATTCTGTAGAACGACGAGAACGTGACTAAGAACTCGCCGTGAATGTGAACACTGTCTCTATTTCTCGTTATAGCTCGCCGAGACTTCTCGCCGTGAGTCTGTACGGGCTATTATACATATATGCACGTATAACTATGCGCGTAGTTTTCGCGGTAGTTCAATAAAACAGTGTGCAAGTAAGCCGGCTTTCTTTACGCACGTCCTGCAGTCCGTTCCCCAATCGAATATCTCAGTAATCTAGTTCTGTTTTTGCATCAATAATTTTCAATAGGTTAACTATGGCTCTTCATACTGAAAAAAGTCCATCATGATGAGTGGCAAGTTCTGTTCAAAGTTGGCACAGTTATCGTAGATTTCAAAATGGTACTTATATACTCACTTTTCACCTTTATTATGATTTTCAGAAATAAGACCTAAAACAGAACAGTTTTACAACCGTACATTTCACCTGTTAAAAATTGTATTCAACAAGACAAGTGCAAATGAGACAAATGTTTATGAAATAAAGAGATAATGACGCTTTTTGATCAGAGTTAAGTGAGAAAGGCAGGTGGAACTGGAGATGTTTAGATGTTCGATTAGATTAAATGTCTATATGTATGTTAATTAATATTTATTTTTGAGCCGTGCTAACCAACAGTGAAAACATGAACCATATTTTTTTTCAATCAAAATTGTACAAACAGTTCACATTAAAAATATTCTGATTCTGAAAAAAAAAAAATTTAATTACACTATCGTATGATTTTCAGTTAAAAGCCTATATAACTCGGAAACTATTGGACCTAGACCCGTGATTCATTGGTTTCTCTAGGCCGTCATGATCCACCTGTCCTCAGCTTTCGGCTCGACGACGATGTTGGGTTTCGGGACAAGTTGTATAAAAAAAGCGTCTAGGTATCTACTCCTCATACCTACTCACAAAACATACTACGCCATTAGATGCATTTTTTTATTTCAGTCACAAACTTGAATGTACATAAATCTACATTAACTAAATTCTACTAACAATATGTATGTTTATGTCCAGCATTATTTAGTTATGTATGTTGTCTACATTATTTTATTTGGCTAAAATCATTCAAGGAAATTTAAGAGATCGGGTTTTTAATTCTTGTTGTAATCTATGTAATATTCGCTTTAAGTGTGATTTCTTTATTAACGGAATGAATATGCATTTATAAACTTTTCGGAACATCTCTATACTATTCCAGCATGTTTTAAATAAATTTTCTACTGTCTACTTTAATCCTAATTTTCCTAACTCAGTCGGCATCTTTATTTGATTTTGCGTTAAAAAAATCAAATAAATATTTGTAAGAGAGAAACCGATGACTCGTGGAAAATTTCTAAACTATCCTATCCTATACCTTGGTCTAAGAAATATTTTTTTCCACTACACAGTTGCGTACCAAACCGAAAACGACGAGGAATACGACCCACTGAATCCGAGGACAAAAGTGGTGATCGAAAGAGACTACGAAAAAATTGTTCTAATCAACAGAACACGACCATCGCCATGCGACCGCGAGATGTACCTTTACCAGCTAGATTACAACAACATAGAGCAGAAGATAAATAAACAAGTAAAAGACTGCGAAAGACCGTTCTATACGCAGATAGTTAACTACACTAATATGATGATGGTGATAGTAGACCTGCATTGTGCGAAGACTGAGGCACCTATCCTGCCCGTGGATGCGTCGGAAGTGAGCTACAATGAGACGCTTCCGTGCTTCAAGCACATGCATCCGCTGTATAGGAGGCAGCCGAACTCGTGTATTAGGAATCATACCGAGGTACCGAATTTTGGTTACAGTTTGAACACGAAGTTTCGTTGTAAACACGATATTAGACAAAATTTTCGAAGAGAAATGTGAGTGCATGCCCACGCCTGCCAAGTGTGGTGATCGTGACAAAATCACTCGTTTGAGGTGGGCATGTTCAGCTGTGGACGAACGTGTGCTGATGAAGAATAAGATGGCAAAGTATCACAGCCCCTTTAAAAAGCAGGCTATGTATTGACATAGCCGTAGCCATATGGGCCGTGATTGCACGGCCCATACGGATTTCCCTTTATATCTAAAACCCGTATTATGAAAGCTTGCTCAGTCGTAAATTACCTTTCATACCATTTTATTAAATTAGTAATATATAACGTATCTGACCGTCTCCCATTGCAACACCAATGGCCAATAAGTCCTGACAAATGTATGTACTATATAATATGATACTTACAATAAATAAATAAATAACAATAAAATAAAAAGATCTATGCTTGAGTGACGTTTAGCCCATAGAAAAGCGTTACTCAAGCTTATATCGATGACTGAGCAAGCTTTCATAATACGGGCCTTAAACAAACTAAACTATTTTGCAAGTATAGGAACTCACTACTTCGTTTTTTTTTGCAGGAGAGCAATATAGACATGTGTGGGCGTGGAAGTCTCTTGAGCCAAAACCAACTTTGGATACTTCTTAGTATATTATTAGGGCTTCGGCAAATCTAGAAACAATGTACTTAGTACCTACCTAGTTAAAAATCAAATCTATTTTCAAACCTCTTATAGAAACCTGTCTACCAAATTATCATAATATGTATATACTCCATTAATAATATAAAGTTTATTTACAGACAGCTATGAATTTATTCAGAAATTTTTTAATTGTTTGAAATTTTTTATTTGGTAAGTAGGTATAAGTTTGTAGATGTTAAGTAGATAAATCTATTACATGTCATTTAACATATCAAAAATAAATAATATAAAGCTCTTGTGGTGACACAACTAGCAAGCAATTGGAAATTAAAATCATTCATATCAATGAAAAATAATATTAGATATTATTTTGGTGCCACACTTAATATTCAGAAATTTTTCTCATCTCAAATATTCAAATCTTTAAAGTCCTATTACATTATTAGTGTGTGACAGAAGCGGTTGCGTAGAAAAACAATAAAAAACAACCGGAGGTGGTAGATAGGAAACTGAAATTGTATAGCTTTTTTATGGAATTCGCCTATTAATAGTTGTACCTATTATTTTTGTTTGTTGGCGATTTTTGTTAAAGTTTGGACTTAATGCTCCGTCCCTGGCAAACTTTGTGGAAGTTTGGGAATAATCTTTAGAGAAATTTGCTTTTTTCCTAGTCGAACATGAAAACCTTAGTAGTAAAGTATATCTGTCTAAATTTTAATGTAAGCAGCAGTAATTTTGAGCTACCTTAAGTTACGCGTGAACCGACACGCTCTTACTGCTTTAGGTATGCTCTTTTGTTTAGAATGTTATTAAATATTGATAGTTTAGACATTTTGAATCTCTCTCATTTATATCTAATGTTATCAAATATATATTTACCATTTTATTGAAATGTGATTGTTTATATGGAAAAAAATAAATACTTTTAAGATTTAATGAGTTTTTATTTTGAAATATTATCTAATAATTTAAACACTATTTAACTTTCAATAACTAGTATTATTTACAAATCAAAAATACAGACCACTGTATACAATATTTCGCATAATTTAGCGTTTTATTCCTATAGATTGCCATCAACATTTATACTTTTTTTGTACGCGATTTAGATTATGGCTTGGATACATGTGGTAAACATTTTTCACAAGGAGTACTATTTAATTATACACATTTTGTATTGTAATAATACATTTATAAACAATCTTAGGATAATCAACATTTAGTTTAAACAACACTTACATTTAGCTGGTGTTACCATCAGCCTGAAACAAAAGAAATGTAATTTAAAATAAAACACATTATCATTCACTTAGTCAGTCTTTACAGTGACCCGATCATAGATATGTGAGTTATGGCAATTTTTATTAAAGTAATAATTCAACCAGAAAAGGAGATACAGAGGTAAACCATCGGCCTGATGATAGTGAGAAGATATGGTGCTGACAGAATAGATAAATAATAATACTGGATGCACAGCATCATCTAGCCCCAAGCTAAGCAGAGCTTGTGTTATGGGTACTAGATAACTGATATACTTAATACGATAGGATAGTGCAAAAGAGAGAATGATACCCCGCAGTAAGTAAATTTATAAATGTGTAAAATTATAAATTTACTAAAAAATCTTCTAATCTTGTTAGTTATAATAGCTTATAACTCTATTCTTCATCATCATCGCAGTATACTAGTCCTCTGCTAAACATAGGCCTCCTCGAATGAGAGTCATAGCGTTGTCTTCAGCTTGACAAATCCAGCATTTGCCAACAGTCTGTTGCAGGTTGTCATTTCACCTGGCCAGGACGTCCTACACATGCCCTTACGCGGTCTCCACTCAAGAACACATTGACCACAGCACTCTTCGGTTCTGTGGGAGATATGGTCGACTCACTGCCACTTCAGCTAATCACTTAGCAATACCTTTACTGCATTATCAAAACTTTGCGCTTATAATATGCTGGATAGATAGTTGTATGTTCCATACCATATATTTCTTGGAGAAGTCATTAACCTCCTCCATAAGGGCCTGTTGTCTCTGCTGCCTGCACAGGGCCTCCTGTAGCTGCTCCAATTGCTCACCACCCTCCATAAAGCCCTTGAGATTGTGCAAGGTACGGCCACCCTCACGATGCTCTGTTACTCGGTCCTGAGGGTAGTTGTAGGTGCGAATCTTCTCATTTCTATTGCCGGAGCCAACCTGCAAAGATTTTTGTGGTGATTGTTTACGTTTTATTTACCAAGAATATCTTGGACACTAAAACTGAGTCGCACGCGCTTTTCAAGTAGCATATATCTGTCCCCAGGACACCATCTACCTCCCTGCCAAATTCATTTAAAAAGGTTTAGGCTTGAAACGGTAATAGACAGACAGAGTTACTTTCGAATTTATATTATTAGTATGGATAAAAGGTGGGTGAATATTCATGTTTCTTGTGTCCTTTTTTATAAAATGGATTAGTAAATATTTCACAAAGGTATGATGAAGGGATGTGACTAGATAATTTAAATAAATAAATCATGCTGGACAATTCACACTGCATCATCTAGCCAGAATTAGTTCAAGTTTAACCTGAAGTCTAAATAACAAGTATCTTAAAGTACACTTCTTATAAGATTTAGATTTTCTTACAACTTGCAGGCCTTACCTGGGACTTCCTTTCACTATTGATTTTAGTAGACTGCTCTAAAATTAGTCTCTCAAGCAACAGAGTCCTTAGCTTTTGGAATGCAATCTCTTTATTCTTTATCTGTGATCTTCCTTCCTGGCACTCCACCATAGTGCCAGTTGGAGTGTGGACCAGCCTTACTGCGCTGTCGGTAGTGTTCACATGTTGGCCCCCTGCACCGCTGGCTCTCTTAGTCTCAATAACTACATCCCGTTCAGATATTTTAACTTCTACTTCAGTTGGCTGGGGTAGCACAGCGACAGAGACAGTGCTGGTGTGAATGCGGCCAGCTTTCTCTGTTGTGGGGATTCTCTGAACTCTGTGAACTCCTGCCTCCAATCTCATTAGCTCAGGCACACCGTAACCCGATATAAGCATCGAAGCTTTTCTTACCCCACCAAGGTCAGATCGATCATAGGTGGCAATGTTTACTTCCCATTCCTTGTATTTCGCATAGTTTTCGTATAGATCTGCCAGTTCACTAGCAAATAACATGGCTTCCTGGCCACCGGCGCCAGCAGTCACTTCTAGCAAAACACCGCCTTCTGACAGTGCAGGTTCGAGGAGAATCGACAGTAGTTCTGAGTCCATCGTTTTCATTCGAGTCAGATAGATCTCGGCTTCTTCTTTGATCATTTTCTTGATATCTTCATCATTGTTATCTTTCTTGTTCAATTCTTTGAGATTCTCTATACTGTCGAACAGTGCAAGCCTCTGGTCCAGTACACTCACGATAGGCTTTATTTCGAAAAGACGCCTCGATTCCTCGATAGTTCTGCGTTGTTTTGTGTGTAGATCTTCATATTCCAGAACTAAACGCTTGAGATATGTCTGGATTGCAGGGTCGGTTAAGTTCAGACTTTGCTGAGAGTTGTATCTAAGGATCAAAGACAGTTTACTAGAATTTATCAGCGATTTCGTATGACGAATCCTTGCTAACGCCATGGTTTGGAAACAATTTTGAATTTCTAAAAAATGTAATTGGTAATTTCAAACGATCTTTGTTTGTATTTTTTATTTTGAGGTTATAAATTAAAATTTCTCTAAACAGCTGATGTCAAATTGAATTGACGTTTCTATTTTAATGTCACTTCGGCTTTGTTATGGCTACAGTTTACTGTTCTGAAGATTTTGTTAGTTTCGCTACTTGAAACTAGATGGCGCTAGCAGTGAAACGTTGCAACGTTTTCCTTAATTTATTTTATCCGATTTTTTTTTCGATATTGGAAAACAAAAAGTTTTCGAAATAAAACGTGCAATGTTGTAACCTCAATTTGATTTTCTGCTCTGTATTTTCTGCAAAATATGTGTACTCATACATATCATATGTATGAGTAGGTACTCAAATAAACGACTACAAAAAACAAATGCTAATAAACTGCTAAGAAAAACAATTGAATGAAACGGAATTAAAAATAAGCCGCGAAAGCGCAAATTATTGCCCCTTCGGCTTCCGTTGTCAATTTGCTGCAAGTAATGTCATAGCGGGGCATTCCTTGCATTTTCTAGACTTACCGCGTCGACCGCAAGGGGGCAGCTCCTATTGAGACCTATAGAAAGGCGCTTCCTCTGTAAGAAGCATAAACCGCAGGTCGTCACTTGGGTTTTTCTACATTCTATAGAGTTATTAATGTTAACGACGGACAGGCAGACAGCCTGTGTCGCCGCCTAACCGCACTTCCGTTCTTTACAAGTCAAATTACCTACTTGAATTGCGCAGTTTCATTTTTAATCCAGAAAATTGCTGGAATGCCAATTAAATTTATTAATTAGGGTCGGTAGTCAGCGAGTATATCGATTTGTGTTCAATCGATGTGATAATTTTTTAAGATTGATGCGAAGCTAAACTACCACTATGCTACGAGGTGCTACGTGGCTCTACGAAGTGCTACGAAATAACGCAAACTACATAGACTTATCATTATTAACGTTAAGCCGCTAGTCCTGCGCTTGACTTCTCACCGGTCGTCGTGTTGGTCTGCCGCCCCATCGGATTTTTTGTATTTTTTTGTATTTGTATTTATTTATTCCACCGTAGGTAGAATAAATAACACATGTTACACTTGATGTCGTTACACTCTACTATATAATTTATATTAAAACAATCACACACAAACTTTTAACATAGGGATTGTTCAAAGAAAATAAAAAAAACAGACAAACATTCTACAAATTAAATAAAAATAATTGGTCAGACTAAAATGAATAATAAATAAATTAAAAGGTATGTCAAAGTATGCTGATGTACAAAGGGCATTGTCACACTATACTAAAAATGCTAATAATAAAAATATTTAGATTATGAATATGTGTCTCATAATAATAGAACATGATTATGAGACACATGGCTAGTCTGTTAAGACTGGCCGCCGCGCCAGTCATCCTCCGCCAGATATCATCATGTCTTCCATCCAGCTTGCGTAGAACTACGTATAAGGTAATGTATTAGACTTAGTATACTTATGGTACTAACCCAAAAGCAGCTGGTTTTATGATAATTTGCCCAAGTTTATCATAAAATAACGCAATTAGAAATGTTTCGCACGCCATCGAACAAATGCGACCGCAAGGAAACGGTTATGATGCGGTTAAGAATTTTGAAACCAAATTAGGATGCTAAAATAGTAGCAATTTTTTTATTTCGAGTTTATGAGTGTACACATTTTCATGGTAAATGTATTCTAGTTTGGGTGATTGCTAAATATGATAGCAGAATAAAATAAAATAAAATATGTTATTCTACCTGCATATTAGTATCTACATGCCTACTAATTTCATGAACCTGTAGAATTTTGTAAGTTTGTTGAGCATTTTCGGAACTAGGTACTAGGTAAGGTAGGCTCTAGTCTGATTTTAATTCTTTCACTAATAGATTTCTTTATTATTCCTTAAATTACGCGTCCACTGGCTCGAAATCGGAACGTACGCAGCGTACGGGGCGTCGGTATTTACAATATGCCGCCGACAGGATAGGAATGTTCAAAGCAATCGTGTTCGCCTGTGTACTTGTATTCGCATTATGGAGGACAGTGACGAGGATATTCATTGCGGTCTCATCGTCAGAAATACCGGTCTCTGACATCGGTATCGACAGATATGCCGTTCCAGTATACGCTGAACCATATAAATCAATACAAAGCAACAAATCCTTTCTGTCAGTACTACGCTACGCTTCCAAGTGGACGCGTAACTTTAGGCGACGTTGTATTTTACAGTCATCGAAGTCATGTACAAAAGCTAGCGATTCATAGTGTCATTAACGCATTGTGAGCGTTGAGTCCGATTGACGATGATATCGAGACGTGAACGTGACGTCTGAGACGCGTATTATACAAGCATGCTCGGTCATCGATCTATGCTTGAGTAACGATTTGCTATGGCAAAAGCGTTGCTCAAGTATAGATTGATGACTGAGCATAGTTTTATAATACGGGCCTAATTGTTGTATGGGATTTGCGTAGTTCCCTGTCCGCACGATAGAGGCGCTGTACCAAATCCTATAGAACAAACAACATCACACCCTAAACGCATATGCCGTCTCCGTTCCGTCGCGGTTAATAATGATACCATCGTCAATCGGACTCAATTCATATGGTCATTAACGCAATTGGCAACATCGTATGTAGGTAGGTTATCCTTTCATCAGTCTACGTAGGTACAACCGTGAGTAGAACAAGTAATCAGCACGTCATTGCTTTGTCGCCTCGGGCTACAATGTAACGAGATCCTGTGGCTACTGAGTTACGTATCTAGTAGATAGGTGTGCCACTTGCATTGATCGGCAGTTGATGTGGCGTATTACGGTAGAATGGGAAATATTGATTGGTCCACTGCTGGAGCCAGGCCTCCCCCTGATAAGCGCCTTGTTGGCTTTAATCTCACGGGGGGACATAAACCTCTATAATACTTTATTGTACCGGGTGGCTTTTTGAGATGGAATTTGATGGCTAAATCTGAAGCCGTGAAATAAGTCATGGGCCCAATTTAAGAGAAAATATAAACTCTACTTTACTAATAAATCAACTGATTTATTTATTACTGACGTAATAAATCAAGTAAAAACTTATGTTTATCCAGGATAAACCCCATTAAAAGACAGGTTAAGTATGGTACTGGTGTGCTAGCGGCTAGCACACCAGTTTTTCGAAAAGATTATCTACAATTTTCACATTGATGCTTATTTATTAGGGAGAGTACTCAAAATAAAATTGTAAAAATTAGCCATTTTCTATAATTTTCAATAATGCATTTCTTTGCAATGATTGATCCTTATCAGCAACCGAATCTGTTGGAGCAAAAATATAGTGTCATATATTTTGGGAAATCTATCGGTTGGATTTCCTGCAAAAGTTAAATAATATTAAAAATCTAAATATATTGTTTTTGTTTTCTCATAAATCGAGGTCATGACTCCTTTCACTGCTTTTCTCTTACTCTCATTGTTTCGGATTTGGCCATCCACTCCTATCTCTAAGCCACCATGTATACCAAGAAGTATTATTGTTTGTTGCTGTGACGTTCGCGGCGTAAGAATCAACCCTTCCATCTCAGCCCGTGGGGAAAAAGGGCAGCAGTTTCCTCATTTGTATTTTTAACACCTCTACTGCGATCGCCAATCCGCCTGCCGAACGTTGTGATTCTAGAAAGACAAAACCCCCGTTTTTTGGGGAGGCTCATTCAGCAGTGGACGTTTGCGACTGCTGAGGTGCGCTTACTGTTGGTTCATTTCACATGTTGGCCGAGCCATCACGAACATCATCGTTTCTTTTGTACACCTAATCATAAGCGAGTCAAGGCTCGCTAGGACTTGCCCATAATTTCGATCTGGATGCGCTATTTTAATGAATGACTGGCTCGTTGAAGACCGCCCCTACCTACTAATCAGTTATTAGATACATGTACTTAAAATCAATATTTATATATGTATGTTTCACAAGATAAACCATAATATTATTAATTCATTAATTGTAATGTAGTTTAATTATTAAATTAACAATAGGCGTTTAATATTTTTATTAATAAATTCTTGTATTCTTGGTCTAGCGGTCTCAAATCCCGGGTCGGACCAAAATTATTATTTGGTTTATAGAAAAATTGCAGTACTATTCCTCCGTGCCTCGAAAAACACGTCAAGCCGTTGGTCCTGCGCCTGACTTCGCCCCGTCGTCGGTCTGCAGTCCCATCGGTTTATGAGAGTGAGGGAATAGAGAGTGCACTATGGTATTTAGGCTGGCCGCCGTGGCCGAAATTCGGCCACGAAAATATCATCATCATTTGAATATGTTTGAATGAATCAAAGCTGTGTTTCAGCAATATCCAAGACATATCCAATCGTATGTTATCCACAATTATTGCACAATCTGCATTGAGTTAAGTCGATATGAGCGAGCATACGATAATGATCGCTAATGAATGCTAATACGGCATAATTACCCAGATGAAGCCATCGGTCGCGTTTTTACAGAGGATAGTTCATTAAATTAATGAATAAACACATCAGAGCACACAATCGTGGAACAGATAATTATACAGGGTGCCACGAAATATGTGTACTAAGCAGAAAGGGGGTGATTGTGGGCCCCGAGGGAATCAACTTATGTTAAACGATTTTTCGAATTTTCAATAGTTTTTTACTTTTTCCGAAAAAAAAATAGAGTTATGAGATAGAGTTGCATTATTATTATTATTGTTTTTAAATTGCAAAAGATTTACATCAATTTTTGTAATAATTTCATGACAAAACACCGGCTTTGCTGAAAAAACAAGCAAAAAACATTTGTGAAATATTTTTACTGTTAATAATGCAAGTGCTTGTAAAGGAAAAGGGATGGAAGAAAAAACACTATTATTTATATCAAAAAATTTAAAATATTTGAAATTCTAAAAATCTATATTCACCTGTTGATCCCCTCGGGGTCCAGAATCACCCCAATTCGACTTAGTTCACATGTTACTTGGCACCTTGTACAGTGACTGTACCACTACCTATGAGGTACCTAGGTTAGCCCTCGCGCTAGCCTTCTGCGATACGTGAAAATGTAAGAGGTGTGGGGGTGGAAAATTAGGTACAGGGTAGTTTAAGAAAAACTTTCGTCTTAGACATAGACTTAGACAATCATTTATTGGTACTCAAACATCTCACACATTAAGTACAAAACAGATATAAAAATTAAATTTTGAAAGAAAAAGTGAACATTGTTAATTTATAATTATAATATAAGTTAACAATGTTCACTTTTTTGTCATATATCGTAATATTATTACGACAAAAACAATTACACAAAATATTTTTTTAATCGTCTTCCAGTCATATTTAATATTGTCATCCAGTCTGCTTGCTTTTATTATAGACTTACTGCACTCAATGTAAGCAATTGTCTTAGTACGAGTGAATGAAGTGTTCTAACTAGTCTGCTAGGGCAGTGATTTGGCGGAAACTTTTCAGTAATATAAACAGATGGCGCTGCTTTCGGAAGATAACTTCGATGAAAATATGTTCCTCAGACATAGTTTTCCTCACACATAGTTTTGTATATTATATTATTATAAAATCTGTGATATGGGTAGAGGTAAGAATAATTTGAATCTAATACTATCGGCTTACGTGCGAAAGAAAGAAAGCGCCTCGAAAAAAGAAAAAAGATGCTTGATGCGTGTGAATGTGAACATAATATAATAGGCAAGCCCAATGTAAATGTAAATTAACTAATTATAATTTTATTGCAACAAAACTTTACGAACTATAATTAAATCAACTATGAGGCTCAAAACTTCCCGCCCTAATAAAAAAATTATGTATGTTGTTACTTCCGGAATGTGAGGCGTTTTTGGTGAAATTGTTCAAAGCTGAAAGTAGAGTAGGTAAGTATATGTATATTAATGAAGGTAGTATAAGTAAATACGTACGTTATATAAATTCACATTAAACTTATCTTTATGGTAAAACATTTATAAATACTTAAATAAAAAAAATATAATCACATGCAGCCAGCGTCTTGGGGACGCTTCCGACTGGTATTGATATGGATCAGTTGAGCTACCCGTACATTGTTTGCAACAGTCTGCAGTTAGCTTAATTGTTTATACTACACTAATTGCAAATACTACACTGGCCTGCAAAACTAAGTATCACTTTTAAAATTGCAATACTTTTTTAAGTACATTTTATTTCGAAAGTATATCTTGTATACTTTCGAAATAAGAAGGACTCGAAAAAGAGTTTAATTTTGTATATAAAAATTATTTATTATTATTTTGTAACAGAGCCCGAGGAGGCAATACCAGTTATTAAAAATTGAATAACATGTAAAACATACTTATAAAATGTTAATTGAGTTTTTGGACACTAAGCTAAAAATGGCTTTTTAATTTTATTGTTTTATCTTTTTTTTAAGTTAAAAATATGACTAATGTATAGTTTACTATAGTTTCAAAGAAAGCTGATAAAATTTGCTATAAAACGTTTTTTATTTAAAATATCTTAATTCTACAGCTTAAAAAAATATTACATTTTTAAAGCGTGATACTTAATTTGCAGTTCATGTAGTTCTAATTTATTTTTATTATTTGATTGTAATTTTCTTTGTTAATAAAGGCCATTGCCCTTAAGTATCATTATTAACGCATTTATTTCAGATTTCAAATCCATATTACAAATAAAAACATATAAAAATGTCACAATACATACAGACAATAAAATTAAATTAAATTAAATCTTAGCTATGTAACATGATAATTAAAATTAGTATTACATAAAAAATACAATAAAATTATTACCGATTAGATAAGAGTGTCATAATAAAAATAATTAATTATTTACAAACCTAAGCTATAAAAATAAGTGAATAAGGATGTGTTCTTATCTGACACATCTCCAGTTTTACATTTCACAATAGGTACAACAATGGTTTTGGTCAATGTGTTAAGCCATGGCATAGGCATAAGTTAAAGAGCGTGGAGAGCACATTGGGAAGGTGAACACCCGCACACCTCAAATGTTCAATACTGAGGCCGTCATGTCCAGGAGACTTACCCCTTTGCATGATCTGAATGACTTTTCGTACTTCTCTCGCTGTACATCTTACCGATCTTCTTTGCATGACGACCTCAGCCTTGACCTGCTCACACCCAGACGAGTCCGGCTTGAGTACCTTAAAATGATTCCTGAAAAGATCGGCGATAGAGCTAGGATTAACCGCTTCATTTCATCACAGGGAGGCCAGGCTTAGCATTCATTTTATTTGTGTTCTTCCAGAAATTCTTGAAGTCTTTGGCGTTATGTTGACTAGCAAGAGCATCCATCTTTATTTGATCTTGTTGATTTTGGCACCATTTTATCTTTGTTTTAAATATCTTCCTGGTTTCGCACATATCAACATAGATTGGACCACATTTTGGTTTACCACACTCAACCCACTCCAAAAACTTAAGCTTGGTCTCTCTGTGTTGACATGCTACGTGTTTATTCCATCCAGCAATGTAACCCTTTCTCCTCCGCGGCTTCGCTCGTGTATAAGTAGTTTGTGCGGCTTCTGTCAGTATATCTACAATTTTGCCAAACATATTACTCAACAATACTTTACGTCCCTCGTCAACACATGTTCCGTCACAACAATGGGTTAATTTCTCTTAACTTAGAATGACAAAGGTGTTGATACTGCTCAATTTGGCTACTTGTACGCTCGCCCCAGACAGTCAAATTGTGCACTAAATGTAAGTTTACATCAATTCTAGAACTTACTCTACCTAGGTCAGATTCAAGAAACAACGAGTAATGGTCAGACCACTGCACACCATGCTCTACCCACACACGTTTTACTGTCGATAAAGCAGATCTAGTGATTCTAACCACCGTGCACATCCGTGCGCTTCACTCACGAAGGTAAAAGTACCACCATACATACAAACATTTTGTAAAGAAGGTAATTCTCTCTAAAGAATGGAGTTTGGCAACGACAGCATTGCAGTAGTCGGTAGGTTAGTATTATTTTAAATTCTCTATTTTATGCAAGTTTCTTAGTAGGTATGTATCTGCTTATCATGAACCATGGGCGATCGTGCAAGCAATTACATTCCTACTATTATTTAAAGGTAGGTAATTGTAACGTGCAATTGTCATATAATCATGAAACGAAGACAGGATATAAACGTTTTCCTAGCATTCATACTAAAGTAGTACAATCAATAAGAATGATTTTATTAGTTTGTAGGAAATCACAGTTAGCCGTTCCTTGTAGGTTAGGTAATAAAAATAAATTTCACATGATTAAACTAACTTTTGAAAAGGCTGTGTTAGATCATTGATTGTGCTTATTTGATAAGGTTTCCTTTGAAAATCTCACTAAGGATCAAATAATAAAAATATTGTGAATGGCGGCTGACTAATCAAACAAAACAGACATGAGACGTTTTCCAAAAAAAGGAAAAACCCCTATTTGCCTTTAAACTCAATAGATAGCGCGGAGCGTTTACGGACAGGATGTCATGTCAAAATATGCACGTAGGGTACATGCCATTTAATCAGAGGGGCGAATCTATTTGACGTTAGTAACGAGACGTTTGGGACTTGCGTAGCTCCCTGTCCGCACGGTAGAGGCGCTGTACCAAATAGTATGGAAAAAGGAGAGTACGCCAAGATCACGTCTCGTTCTAACGTCAAATAGACTCACCTCTCAGGTTGAACTTATTTTCAACTCTTTACTACTGAGTATAGAATGATTCTGACGCTGACTGTAGGTACCCAGTGATGACATGCTCAGTGACTTGCAGAGCTTCGTTCTTGGAATTTTCACCATGTCATCGTTCCATTCATGGTTACGGAAATGTCGTGAATGAACTGGGGGCATAATAACTAAGCACTACCTTCCATAATGTCTTCTATTTTAATTTCTTTCGTTGGAGATTGCCTTATTTGTAGGAATTTCTAAGACTGCATTAATATATATTGGTGTATTTTTCACACATAAAACTTATAATTGTGCTCTAGCGAATTTTCTTTATTACTTCTGCTACTAAGAGTAAGAAATAGGTGTACCTACTTCATTCATTGTTCAGTTTCCTCGTGACAATTTATTCATAGAAGTTCTTTCAAAAACATACATCTAGGCCAACTTGACGACCGATGTGGCGCGGTGGGCGAAGGTCCGCCTGCGACGCAGAAGGTTGCGGGTTCGATTCCCGCCTTGGGACAAATGTGTGTACGATCTGCAAATATTTGTTCCGGGTGTTCTGGGTATTTTCTATATATAATAAAAAAATATCTATCTATGTTATGTATTGTATTAAGTTTAGCAGTCATCTAGTACCCATAGCACAAGCTCTGCTTACTTTAGGGCTAGATGATGCTGTGTGGATTGTCCAGTATTATTTATACAAAAAAATATTTTATTTATAATAAACTTTTGAAGACTTTCATTGCCACCGACGACGCGCGTAAACGACTTCCACCGGTTGGAGCTGAGGCGTGCCACTGTGCGGGTCAGTGAATGTGATATACTAAACTGTAAACTCTACAGCAATATTATTAGCTCTGTCTCGCGACACCGATCTATACTACGCGAAATTTTTTGTGAAAAGGATAGGCCTAGGATCACGCATTCATAGGAGCGGGACAGAGCATACGTTTTTGGAACGGCGTAAGCGCAAAAATCAAGTTTTTGCTTATTTACTTTAAAACTACACAACTTATGAAGAAGCTGGTTAAAGGAACCAACTAATTAATAATAACCTACGAAGCAAAACATAATTAATTTCAATAGACCTTTATTTAATTTCACTTTCATGAGTTTCTTTTTTAGTATTTTTTTTTCTTAATCGTGTTTTGTCATTGAAACAAAACCTAATTAAAAAAATTTAAATCTTATGAAATTGGAGGTTTATACCACGGGGATGCCGTGAATACTGAGATCTAGGCCTAGTCTGATAACCAAACCCGTCAGGTTCGCCCCTTAAACGAAAACCCAGCCGGCCCTTTCCCCGACCACAAAGTGAACCCTATTGCTTACAAGTGTCAATACTTCACTGCTAGTAATCGTGCAAATTGCCTCCCAGTCCCTACATTTCCTCTTGGTGGTTCCGGACCATTTCCGAGATTGCTTTAGTTCCATTCCGACAAATATTGTTTCTCACAGTTAAAAGGTTTTCTTTTTCCTGTGGCAGTTTATCTCACTCGAAGATAATTTAGTTATACTAGGTGCCTACAACTAGTTTTTCAAGTTTAATTTTTCTAGTCGTTTTTGATCTTAAGGCGATATAATTGGCAGTATCTTTTCTTTTTGCATTAGGTAACTACATCCTGTAAGAATAGTGGTAGTACATGATTTGAATTGAATACAAAATACAAAAATAGATTCTTTCAGATTAGTGCATTTCTTTTTGCAAGTTATTTCGTTACCCAGGTGACATTGTTCATCGTAAATATTTTGAGTCAACCCAAAACGTACAATTTATCAAAATGGTGATAATGTCGGTAGATCTGGTGACCTGATGAGAGCTGGTGATGAACTGGAGCAGCGCGACAGCAATATCATTCGGCGGGGCAATGCAGAGTCTTGGGGATGGTTCCAACTAGTATCGATATGGATCAGTTGAGCTACCTTGTTGTTCGCAACAGTCTGCAGTTGGCTCAACTGTTCTAATTGTAAATACTAATTTATTTCTATTCTTTAATAGTAATTTTCATGGTTAATAAAGCTACTACCTTTTAGGTACGTTGATAAAAAAAAAAAACAATTAATTTAGACATATTACACCGTTCCAAATATTTCTCCGGCTTTTACAAATAGGTGCTATTTGAAAAGCCGGCGAAATATTTGCACTAAGTAAAACACATAAATCCGACAGATTTACGCCACTAATAAATGTCTGGCGGGAGTGTGAAGCGGTGTCGAGGTTATATCGCAAACGTGCGGCAAGTATTTATTTAACGTGTGCTAAGTAACTGCGCCCCTAGCAGGAATTATTTTAATTATCGTTTTGCTAGTATTCACTACTAGCTTCTGACCACGGCTTTGCACGCGTTTTCGCGTGATTTAAAGTTAAGGGAAGTTTGATAGAGCTACATTTATACTTGTTCGGTAGTTTTGGCACGAAGAGGTAACATGCAAACATCCAAATATTCGTTTTTTTGTTCACTTTATGTGATGTGATCAGTATGATATACTTAGAAGAAATTAAAAATTTATCTACAGGAGAATTCACTTTATGAAAACTATGGATAAAACATATATAAGACAGCTTCTAGATTTCTATATTAATATATGTAACTTCTTTTTAAATAGACAGTACTTGAGCTTGGACATGATAAAATATAAGAATGTAAAATATTTACAAATTTGGTGCACGCGAATTGCATTTTATTTGATCTTATCAGAAAGGTTTTGCGCGGAATTGTTGTAAACATTCTTTTAATTTGCAATGGATTTCCGCAAAGTAACACCTGATTCCATCTTGGACACTAAAATTATTTTAGTTCGTAATAGAGGCACTGCACTCTTACCGGAAATGGGCCAAAACGAATCCACGCCCAGCCGGGCCGCCCGCCCTTAGCCAATCCACTCAAACGTCTCCGGAGACACTTTCTATAAAAATTGTAGGGTTTCTTATAACATTGAAAGAATGAACAAAAGATTCTAACCAACTGGACCAGGCGGGACATTAAAGGTGCTGTAGTAATGATAAATAAAACGTTAAAAGTTATTGCAGTTGGTAAGTAAACATTTTTTGTGTGGATTTCTCCTCATCCCTTCACGTGCCTATGCCAGACTTAAAACTCGGTATTGCCCTTGAGTTGCGCGTTTCAATTGTAAATATTTTTTATTTTATTATTGAATTGTAGTTTTATCTGTACTGAAAAGTATTTAGTGACGTCACAGTGACTAAGTAACGTGACAGTGACATAAAATTAGTTAAATACTTCTAAATACGATCCTCGACTACCTTTGCCATATAGATGGAGCGGCAGTTCTGGGAAATGAAACATACATTATTATGGCCTGCTTGGCACGTGAAAGGTTAATAAATAAGATAATTTCCCGCCACTTTGCTACGTTCGGTGCTATCTTCTGAAAACCACACTGGGTACTGGTCCGACCAACGATACGTTGGTAGAGTCATAGTAGCGAGTCTTGACTCCCTTGAACTCACAGTACAGCCATGAGCTTAGTTTCTCGATGTCATCGAGACGTCATCGACACGTTTTACTTTTGTATGGGATTTGCGTAGTTCCATCAGAGCATGCTAGAGGCGCTGTACGAAAGGCAATAGAGAAATAAATCTTCTTTATACCATCGAGATAAAAATTATGGGCTCTAGATGTCAAATCACACGAAGCAAATCGACGATGATTATCAAATATCAAAGTGCTATATCCTATAGACCTTACAAGACACTTAGACTTAGACACCTCAGAAAATTCTATTTAAGTACTTAAGTAAAACTAGGAAATAATGTGATCACTTTGATTTATTTTTTTTACTTCAATCTTTTCGAAGTAAAGTAAAGTAGCGAACAAGAAACCTTTTCCTTGTTAGATTGTTAGTTTTCGAGTTGGAGCAAATCTGTATTATGCCAACATGAATACGATCAATTCTATTAAACTTAGCTCAAGTTCTTCAAAGTGATTATACAAAATAAACACCGTTTTAATCTGTCTGGCTGCAATTGCTCGCTGACCTCACGTCAGTCGCCGACTTGGCACGCCAGAAAACAATCCCACTGTTTGCGCCTCGCTTAATGGCATATTAGTCTAGCACGCGAGGATTAGCCGTAATGAGTTGGCTTTAGTAATTAGGTACTAGAGGTACTAATTACGTAATGTGTGCGTAGGTTTTGTAATACTTGTATGTTTAGGACCCTATTAGTGCCTATGACGTAACTAAAGCAGGTAATTTAGGATAGTTTCATAAGTTTTAAAGTAGGTATTGTACCTAGGTTAGATCTTTCTTAATTTTAGTATATAGAGCACATAGATTTAGAAATTTTTTCAGGGATCAATGACATATTAGCCGATGTCGGCCGAGTCTTGGCGGGCCTTGACTCGCCTGCATGTAACTGGCCCATTCCATAGCATTGGATGCCTATCTAATGCACTAAGGCCCGTATTATAAAAACTTGCTCAGTCATGGATCTATGCTTGAGTAACGCTTTTCTACGGCGTAAGTGTTGCTCAAGCATAGCAAGATACAATGCTCAAGCAAACGGTGCTTAGATTCTCAGTAGAAGTAGCATGAACGGGAGTAGGTGTCCTAGTGTTCCAAATATACCATTAGATATTGTGACGCCGGAGTCTATGTGTTTCTATCATCGTCTACAACTGGTGGAATAAGTTTGGACTTATTATAAAATACCGCATCACAAAATGCCTTCCGTCTGTGTCCTCAACCCATCACAAAAAGAGTTTATGCAGCTAAATAAAAACTATCCCCACGTTTTCTTTCCCCATAATCAAAATAAATGTACCAAAACATGCTCGCGGTACATTACTGTTCCTTTAGAAAGTTACAAATTGTTTATCTATTTCGTTTCATCAATTAAAAATCAATTTAGTCTCAAACCTCTCCTATTTTATCACAACAACAAAAACGCGTTACCGAATTTGTCCCAGCGGGACGCAATTCCGCATATTTATGGCTTACCAAAACATTTACCCTATTATTGTTATGTTATGGCTGTATTAAAGTGCTATAAAATTTATGATGCTTGCAAAAATGTTGCTCTACAAAACTGAGCTCTAGAGACTACTTACAGAGTACGTTTTTGAGTGGTAAGGTTGGATTTGTAGGGTAGGATGACAAACGCGTTCGTCCCCCTCGATTACAATGTCGCGAAAGGCGAGAAGTCACCGTGACGTCGACTCAGCATATTGTTCAAGTTACCCCTCTTTTACCCAACCTCCGCACCCCGTGGGGCATAAAGGGGTACAAGAATAGACGAAACGTGACAAATTGATTGTGATTTGGTGTTGTACAACATTGTAAACGGATTTTAATTTAATTTAACGGTAACGTTTGTGTAATGATTTTTCTTGTTGTACAATTAAGTGTATCCGTGACGGAATGGGAAAAGGATTCTGAATTTGAAAATAAAAATAGTTTGTTTGAAAGATCCGTAGGTGACTATTTTTATCACAACTACTCACCAATAGATAACGCTAGTGTAGCATCCGTAATAAAAACAATGAACAGTTTTTACATAGTGTGCGATTTACATTCATTTCCACCTTAAAAAAATCAAAACCTACCTAGAAAGACAAACAAAATTTATTTTTTGTGTTCCATATTAGTGCAGAAAAGATTTCAACGTGCACCTAGTGCTACGAAATTGCTACGAAACTTGGATGGTTTTAAAAAAAACTTACATATTTTATATGAAGATCTTCACGATTACCATAAGAGAGGAATGTACAAACATTAAAAATAACGGCTTTCTGGTAAGTTTGGTGCAGAACGCATCATCATCATCACTTATTAGTCCACTGATGGACATAGGCTTCCCAATGAGCGCCATAGCACTCTGTCTAGAACCCATAGTTAGGATATAATGTGTTCTGTGCCAATGGTCAAAATTAGTTAGTAAGTACCTTAACAAAAAAATCGCTATTTCCATAGTAAAGACTTGAACGCGCACCCATTGTTACGAAATTCCTGTACGATGAGTCGTGTAATGTGATATGGTAAACTTTATTTATAATGTACCTACCTTAAAAAGTTATCTGAGCTGGTCGAAGCGACGCGTGACCCGAGAGCTGGTGGGTATCTGGCGCAGCGCATCAGCATTGCCATACAGCGGGGCAATGCAGCCAGCGTCTTGGGGACGCTTCCGACTGGTATTGATATGGATCAGTTGAGCTACCTGTAGATTGTCTGTAGTTAGCTAAATCGTTTCAATTGTAAATACTACACTGGCCTGCAAACATAATGTTTATCATTTTTTAAGTTAAAAATGTTCCTAATGTATAGTTTACTATAGTTTCAAAGAAAGCTGATAAAATTTGCTATAAACGTTTTTTATTTTAAATCTCTAACTTCTACAGTTTAGAAATAAATGGAATTTTAAAAGTGTGATACTTAGTTTTGCAGGCCAGTGTAGTTCCAAGTTGTTCATATTATTTTAATGTAATTTTCTTTGTTAATAAAGGTCATTGCCACCTACCTTAAAGATACAAGTAGGTACCTAGTTTCGAAATACACAAAAAATTTTTGACAGATGAGCAGATGCAAAAAATCTAGAGAAAGCTCAACTGATGCAAATCAATCAATTCCAATCGGATGCGTCCCCAAGACGCTAGCTAGTAACATTACTACGCTCTACAAAGTTTCGTAAGAAAGAAAAAATGTAATCCTTATCATTAGAAGAATAATTAGAATTATAATTATTTATTCAGGTAAAAAAACAACATTTACATTTTGGTTAGAAGTGTTTTAAAGCCTATGTTAGGTTTAACTAGACTCAGAGCTCTCACCTGGTTCAATAAGAGGTCATAATAGGTATGTAGGTATAATAATCGGAATAGATAACAATATTTTAAGCTTATCTATCTACAATAAAGTACAAGACAATCCGATGACATAATTATTATGTTACATAAAAACTACATAGCTATATATATGTATATATGCATAAATTATAAATAAGTTGGTACCTAGCTATACCTTTCCTTGACTTCTCTCTACTAAACCAAAAATTAGGTACACTAAATAAATGTACTTACCTAACCTATAGGTACACTAGCCAAACTAGATTCATATTTTGGACTGTTGGTATTTGATTCGTATTGAACTCGTTGTGTGATTAGGATTTATAATGGTACCCACGTCTGGTTTTTTTTAGAGTAAATAGTCATATCGGCATAGGGCAGAAACAATCAAACTAAAAATGCTCAAACTCTAAGTTTGAGCAATTTTAGTTAAGAATGTTTCTGGGGTCTGCTCAAAGCTGGGAAGCATCACTAGACTCGTCTGGGGTATCTTGAAAGGTATTCTTTAATTGACAACTGCATCGGGTCGAGCCCCAGTCACGTCAAGGGAACGCTCCCAAACTTGATAGCAGACTCTGTATGTGTTATTTATAAACAGAGAGTAACGTATGATTAATTTTACTCTAAGTTTTAAGTCGGTAGTAGATAAATCCAGTATTAATAAATAAAGAGTAAGGAGGAAGTAAGCTAATCCGAATCTACTCCCGGACTAACATTTAATCCTACGTACTACCTAGTTTAGAGACAGACTATCATGAGAATTGATATATCCATAACCTAAAAAGCCTCTAAAAACCTGTAAATTTTTTCGATTTTTTGTATTTTCTACGAAAATAAAACTACTCCGTGTACAGTAAACGCAAATATTTATACCTTTGATTTTATGTGTTACTAGCAGCCCGCGGCTTCGCACGCTTTTTTCCGGAATAAAAGGTAGCCTATGTCCGGCCCCGGGATACCGTCTACCTCGCTGCCAAATTTCACCGAGATCCGTTCAGCCGTTTATGACTTATAAATAGTGTAACTAACACGACTTTCTTTTATATATACCTATAGATATAAATAGATATAGATGTACTTCTTTTGTTCTTAATACGATGGATATAGATTATTATGTTAACGATTTGAGGCAGATAGAGAAATTTATGAGTTTGTAAACCAAATTCCATTACCGAGACGAGTAAAAATGTATAAGATTCGTAAGAATCCTCTAAAATTAAAGTGTTGTAATGAATAATAATTAATGCACACGCCAGCCGCCACAAAAACAAATCAACTTCAACTCAAAGAGAATGTAATCTTCAACTTCAACTTCTTTTTTTTTTGGCGTTGCTTGCTTTTCGCTACGACTCTGCCAGTGTTTGTGTCAGAGTGTCATAATCTTCAACTTAGAAAGTAAAACTCATAATTAAATAAAACACTCACTAAAACAAGTTGTCAAACTCATAATTTTGTGTGTCACTGTCATCAATGACGTCATTATTCATTCATTTCCTCACTCTCTTTACTTTTAAATTATGCGGGTTGCCATAACGCATGGTTAATCCCGGAGTAACGAATGCATTGTAACTCCGAGGTTACTTCATGTTTATTATTAGCATTGTCATTATCAAAGTTGATACTCGGCTAGTCTTGGATTAACTAGTCTAAGAGTAGTTTCGTAGTAAGCTAGGAGTAGAGCTTTTTTATTAATATGGCTGTGTGAGTTTAAGTATACTCATAACAATAGTTCATAACGTAGATTAGTTAAGAAAGTATAAATGTCTTTTTTTATTGTATGTGTTAGAAAGTATGTAAAACAAACATGTACTAACAAACTTCTTTATTTAATTATATGAGATGTAAATTTACCTGCCTTCTTTTATTTATAGTGGTAGTTCCATTAGGAAGGATAGAGAACTTATCACAGATTCCCGCTCGAATTTATGCTTGCCTGGCAGCGTAGGAACCCGTGACAGCCTATACCTAATATTCACTTTGTTGCTGCATCTTTTTACACGCAATTTAAATTACTTGGCGATTTGAGATCCCTCCAATAAATATTGCTCACAATTATATCTGAAACTCGAACTCGCCAAGCAAGTGAGTTTTATTTATTTGTCGTGGTTTGTTTACAACCATTCTAAATCTAGTTTGGCTAGTGTATAGTCTAAAATTACTAAATTTACCTACCTATTGCTGTAAAGCAACAAGAATTCATAACCGTAATCACATAAAGAGCATTAACACAAGGTAAGAGTACCGACTAGCAACTAATCAAACAGAGCTTCAGATTCCATCCATCATGTCAAGCGGAGGGCGGGTTCCAGAGAAACTCATTAGACGATCCTCGGATCAACCAGTTTACGAGCTTGATATGGCAATTAGGGTACATACTGGCCTGAGGTACGTGAGGCATGATCCAAACGAGAGGCATATTGAGGCCAGTTGAAAAAGACATAATTTTTATCAGAAATAGATCTCGACTCTCACACTTGATGATAAGAGACAGTGTGGCTGAAGGTCTAAAATACACCTTGGTTTTTTTTCTTGCCTTGAAGAGACTAAAGTTTTTCAAGGAATACCTAATAGAATCAAGGTGCAAAAGTTGTAATGTCTGTTTGCATCTACGCCAGAATCTGTATTTAGTGCCAGAGCTTTTGGGTGGAAGGTTTATTCAGCACCCTTCGGTATTTTATCTTGTTCAATATTTTTATTTTTAAGAGGGCTATTACAAAAAAACGAGAAATTGCACGGTTTTATAGTCAAGTATTTCTCTACTACAATATAGATTAAACAAATTTTGGAAAACTTTTTGGTCGTCTTTATTCAATATAATATACAAACGAGAGTTTCCGAAACAGGTCTTCGAGAGTTTTTGCCTAAGCATGCATCGGGAGAATGATTATAACTACATAAACAAATAAGTTTTCTAAAATTTGTTGTATGATTATTGTAGTAGAGGAAACGAACTAATATTAACAAGTGATTATTATTTCAAGCAACAAACCAAAAATCATACAATTTGACGATGAAACCGTGCAATTTCTCGTTTTTTTTTGTAATAGCCCTCTTAAACACATGCTCTGCTCCAAACAACGCAGACTAGATGAGACTGTGTGAATCGCTCAGCATTATTTATTTTTATAAATGTATGAAAGGGTTTTGACCTTTGCCCAACAGTGGGATCCAGCAGGCTGATAAGATAAGAACATTTTGAATTGTTTGGCCAGCTACTAGACAAATAGGGGAAATTAAAAACTAAACTATAACCCTATTTACATTTTATCGTCTTGATTGTATCTAAAGTGATAGGGATTTAACTTACAACCTTTTCCATCTTTAGTAAAATCACATAATAACAAACATACATAGGGTCCCAATCTTATACACCTCTGTTTTTACTAATAATAATATTATAATATAAAGTATAAATATCTATAAATAATTTTTCTAAATCCAATGTTTTGCTTTTATGATTATTGTGTTGTTTTGTAATGTTTGTAATAAATAAATAAAATAAATAATGCTGGACAATCCACACAGCATCATCTAGCCCCAAAGTAAGCAGAGCTTGTGTTATGGGTACTAGATGACTGATAAACTTAATACAATATATAACATAGATAGATATTTTTTATTATATATAGAAAATACCCAGAACACCCGGAACAAATATTTGCAGATCGTACAAACATTTGTCCCAAGGCGGGAATCGAACCCGCAACCTTCTGCGTCGCAGGCGGACCTTCGCCCGCCGCGCCACATCGGTCGTCAAAATGTTTTGTCAAAATGTAATGTTTTGTAGATTATTGTGTTTTATAATTATTGTTTCAATGTTATGTATCTTAAGGACCTATGTAGTCTAAAATAAATGATTTATAAGATTGTAAGATAACCATTGTTCGAAGGTAGTCGGGTAAAAAGTAATCGCACTTCACACACAGTAGTGCACTTTATTCCATCTCATTCATATAGTATAGTCATCCCTTTCGTTGCGCCGACGCGTCTGCAAAGGGCAAGTGTGGAGAATCAAAATAAATTCTGCGAGTTAATCATTGTTTTTCATTCGACAGAACAGATCGAAGAAATATAATTGAATAATGAAAGTTCAGACATAAAAAGCGGTGATGATTAATTCCTTCGGCGGATTTTATTGAAGTTTTTGAATGTAAGGTGTGAGTTATTATTTAGAGATCAATTTTCAAAATTTGTTTCATAAAAGGTCCATACATCTTAGCGTAACAACACAACGATTTTTTTAATTCACAGGTTTCATTTCTGTTAATGCTAGCTTGAGATCACAAACCCAGTTTGTAGAATTTAGGTTTCCATACAATTTTCCTGTTAAAATGTACTGGTATGAAATATATAAATAGTACCTTTTTCCATTCATATTTTTTGAATTGACTATTCCAAATCAACATAAACCTTGACAGATAACTAATCACGAATAGAAGGCTAACTGAAATGCGTCTATCATTTCAACTTTTTGCAGTTTGCACGGCAGTAAGCCAGGCCTAACGGCCCGGCAGCCTCGTAGCATCCCAGGCACTGTTTACGAGGCTGTATAAGTGAAATAAATAAATCACTGTATAGCCTCGCCGGTGTAATTTGTGAGGGATGCCTGCTCAGCCTGATATACTGCCTGCCGCGAGCACGCTTTAAGCAGGATTTCACGACGCTTTCGACGCACCGTTGGCTGGCGTTCACACTGGTTGCTACTTTTTGGCACACTCTGGTAGGAACTCTGTCTAGAGTCCAATGAGGACCTTGGCCAGCATTATGCTGAGTTCGGGCCTTTTAAAAAAACTTTGCCTATAAATCTTTTAAATCCATCATGGTTATTAACTTAACCTCAAATCATAGTAAATATCCCGTTGTAAATGACTTTAACTTTGCCTATGTACGTTCATATGTATGTATCCTATAAGTGTGTCTTGTTTTTACCTGTTTGTATTGTTGTTGTATGCATATGTACTTAATTCACAACTAAAATTACTTAATTCACATACCTATATTTTTAATATATTATTTTACTATTTTTTGCAATCATCAATTCGCCTGCGTGGTGATTATGGCACAGCCCCCTTGTTTGGGAAAGGCAGGTTCAGCCGTGGACGTACATTATTTGTGCTGATAATGATGTGAGTATTTGGTAAGAATTTTATCAATTCAGCTCTGCTTTAATTATTAAATGTTCGCAAATCAAATCAATAACTTCATATTTCCTTAAATACAATAAATGTACACCTATAATTTATGTGGTATGGATGGTATTTTAGTTAGGTAACTCGTAGGTATGTGATTTTGTATGCTTAGGTACTAAAACTAATAATAATTCGCTAACTAATAAAATCTATTTTCTGTTACTCTTGAATACAGCTGTTCTTATTTGTTATAATTTTCTTCCAAAATTAAGACCAGATATTTAATTTTCTTTGGTGATATTTTAAGTCATTGAATAGCACAGTTCACATTTATTTTTATTGAATATAAAACCAGAGTAGGTAGAGTTAATCGGTAGTTTTTGAAAACTCTAATAGAAACACACCCTTAGTGAAAATAAGCATAGACAAAGAACGAGTAAAGTGACCAGTAAATTATAAATTACGGAACATTACAGCAGTAATGTGGGACATAAATTATAATTGGTTTAAATTATTTTCTTAGCAGTGTTTTATGCAACGTCTATTTGCTAATTAGTTTTGTATTGTACGTGTGACTTTTGTATTCATTGAGCTCAGTGAAATACGTTTCCTGTGTTGCCAGTCAGTTCATTCAGTTCCACGAGAAAAATAATTGAATATACGGGTACTTCAGGAGTGGATAGATTTTATTGGTTTTTGTAATTTACACAGCTACCAGTGCAGGCACCTCAACAGAGCTCATGTTTAACCATTTTCCATGGTCGATTTATGCAATATCACGATACTTACTCTTAACAA
The DNA here is from genome assembly GCA_963662085.1 of Eupithecia inturbata. Classification (NCBI taxonomy): domain Eukaryota; kingdom Metazoa; phylum Arthropoda; class Insecta; order Lepidoptera; family Geometridae; genus Eupithecia; species Eupithecia inturbata. Next base: position 12,493,576 of record OY759177.1, on the reverse strand, counting down.
TATTGATAGCAATTTCACGGCTGGATGTGTGATTTTTCACGTTTTCTTCAAGATGCTAACGTGACCCGAAGCGGGCTCCATTTATGATCGGTACACCGAAATGGTCGACAAATGGCGGCCAAATGAGAGGCTTCATCCGCCGATGCGGACCTCGGCTGTACTTTTTTGAAAATCAATCACGTAATTTCCTCTTACAGCTACATACATTAATGGGTTGGCCTGCCGCATTCTGAAAAGGAAAGTGAACAGCCAGCAATGTGTGGTAAAGTTTTGTGGTGCGTCGTGTGAATGTGTGTCGAGTCCGGCCCGAGGCGCATTTGATTATACGTTGAGAGAGGGCTAATCGCACTCGACGGGCGAACACCTCGAGATCAAACACGACGCGCGCCGCCAGATATTTTTGTTTCTATTAAACAACACCCGACGTAATAATGTTTAACAATCGTGCAGCAATAATTTGGACAGCAAATCTGTGGAGTTGGTATTAGATTATTTTATTTTGGATTCTAGAAAATTAGTTCCTAGCGGCTTTGGTAAGAAATGTTTGTATAGTATTGTTGATTTACGTTTAATCATCATTATTTTATATAAAATGTATTCATTCAAAACCATATAGAAAGTTTTTATACTTAAGAACTTGTTACAAAAAGAAAACAGCAAATTTACTTGACCAACCAGAAAATTAATGTTAAGAAATACAGCCTCTACATTTTAACATTTTTCCAGAATAATAAAATGGGCCTGGGAAGTGGCTTAGCAGTGCTAGGTTCTCCGCAGCTCAGCATTGCAAAATAGATTTTCAATTGGGCGCGATGAAAATGGTCATTGATTGAAGCTAAAAATAGCTTAGATACTTATCCAAAGTAACATTCCTTTATTCTAAAAGTGATAACCAAGACTTCATCTAACAGTCTTATAAAATCAGAGTAGGTAATGTAATTAACACCAACTCCACAGCATCCTCTCTTCTCTTTGAACAGATAAGTGGCCATCTCGGCGGATCTCGGATTGTTATTAAATATTTGTGTTGTGCCGCAATTAGCAGCAGCTCACCGGCTAATATATCAGATCTCTTAGTGCGAGCCGTAATTTGTACTAATACTACCTGTGGGATTTTATTTTAAATGCGGGTAGTTGATATTTCAGTGGATATCGTAGCTTACTTCAGCTCCGTCCATTTCACGTAGGGAACGTTCCAGAAAAGTTTGTTGCCTTGCTTCAATTTACGTAGGTAATATAAATTGACTTAGATGGATATTCATCTTGCATCTAATAGATGTTTATTTCTATTTAATTGTTCCATAATATAATCAGTCGTAAGTTAATTAATTGTCAAACAACGAAAAAGGTACTCTTCAGGATACAATTCTTAAGTGAATTGGACTCTATAGACTCAACTTTATTTCTTATAAACTTGCTACTTTTAAAGTTGCTATTTTAAGGAGGGTTCTCATCGGCATCTGATCTGGTCAGCGAAGGAATTAGCCCTATAAAAAATATATTATTGAATAGAATATCATTTATCCAATTAAGCTACAACAAAATTGTCCTTATTAAAAGAAATAGAGATTTATTATCACTTCTTAACAAACTCTTGCTTAAAAACTAGAGTGAATTAAGCACTTTATTGTTTAAAATGTAAATAAAGAGATGAAGATTCTAAGATTTAAAATATTTTCATATTTTGGCAGCGTCCATTTGAATAGGAACCAGTTGAGCAACTTCTAGTAGTAGGATGATTGAATGAGTGTTGGAAACGACAAGTCCAGGACAGGTTTATAACAGGAAAAAAAATAGAAAAACTTTCCGAGAAGTAGCGAAAACCCACTTTCATTGTCACTGGCTGTTGTGTCGAGTCAACTGATATTGCTGTCCCATCAGATTATGAGATTGAGGGAATAGAGAGTACACCTGTGTTTGCGCAAACAACTTGTGTACTAGAATATCTCCTGCACATGGGTATTCTCCGTTGAGACTGGCTGCCCTGGTCGAAATTCATCTAGGTTCGGCCAACTGAAACTCAGTTAATGATGTCTTATTATATTCTATTAACTGAGTTTCAGCTAGTTGAACGAAATCCCACGAAAGGTTCTAAAAACGGGTTCATTTACCAACTATGGATTCAAAACATAAATCCCATAATTCATTTCCCACTAACGATATATTAACGCGGCGTGAAAATAAAGAGCACAACATTTACACCGGCAAACGTATTGTAGGTTCACTAACAGCTGTCCGCGACTTTAATTCTCGTAGTTGATATCAGCGTAGGATGTATGTAGAGGTTTAATATCAAAAGCTCAGACAGCACAAAGGGTTTGCAAGTTGCAATATGAGAAAAAAAAACTTTCCAAAGAATTTTTGGTAGGTACCTATAACTTATAAACTTATATTTATTTATTTATTTATTTATTTGGCACACAAAACAGAACACAATCAAATAGTAAAAAAATAAAATAAAAAAGCCACTATATTAAGATCTAGATTGTATCCCTAAGTATGTGTACACATTATGAATATTTGAGAGCAGTTCCGTGTAAATATAATATGAAAAGTTTAAAGTTTAAAGCATGCATTAAAACTAGATTACAAAGTTCATAAATAAAACATTAAATTAATACATTTGTTTTGAGTATGAACCTACCTAGCTACTTTAATGAACTAATTAATAAATATATATATATATTTATATTATTAATAATTACAAAAAATTTAGACCACTCTTCTTAATGAGAGTGGTTTCAATGTCTTTTTTAAATTTGAATAATCTTTTGTTAAAAATGTCAATATTGTCACTGTTATTAGTTAAATGATCATTGTACTGACGACACATTCTGACTATAGGGTTGTAATAAGAGGTATTATTGGCATGGGCCTGTAGGGCGAAAGTATGCTGATAGGGATGTCTAGATCTGGGCCTGGTATTTATACTGATAGAAGATAGTAACACAGGGGAATCAATTGCTGAGTGAATAATTTTGAAAAAAGTGATCATGTCGAGGTATTGACGACGGGTTTCAAGAGACATGAATTTGAATTTATTTAGTTTCTCCTCATACGTTGGCAAAGTTCGATTTATACCGTATCTATATCCCAAAATTTTGAGGAATCTTTTCTGGATTTTCTCAAGGCGCTCAATGTGAACTTTATAGAAAGGAGACCAAACTACTGCGTTGTACTCCATAACACTACGAACAAGTGAGTGGTAGAGGCAGATGAGACTCCTAGGGTCCTTGAAGTCTCTTGTGGATCTTGTTATGAAGCCGAGTAGCTTGGAGCATCTGGCTGAAATATAGTCATAGTGGGCATAAAATCCAAGTTTCTCATCGAAAATAACTCCAAGATCTTTAACTGTAGATTTCCTTTTGAGTACATGGTTCCTCAGTTTGTAGCTTGCTAAAAATTTGCGTTTCTTGTTAGTAAAAGAAACTACAAAGCATTTATTAGCGTTTAGGAACATACGATTAATGCTACACCACTCATCAATGGCATCCAGGTCAGCCTGAAGGACAACAGAGTCATTAGTGTAAGAGATGGTAGAGTATACTTTTAAATCATCGGCGTACAACAAGCAGGGATTCCTTATTCTATCAATGAGATCATTAATAAAAACTATGAAAAACAATGGACCAAGGTGGGAACCTTGGGGAACCCCAGACGTTACCACGACAGGCGACGAAGTAAACCCTTTGATAGCCACAAGTTGGTTTCTTCGGTAGAGGTAAGACTCTACCCAGCGCAAAAGGCTACCATGGATTCCGTATGAGCAAAGTTTGAAGCTCAATGCCGAGTGATTCACCTTATCAAACGCCTTGGAGAAATCCGTGTAGACAGCATCGACCTGTTCAGTTTTGGCAAACGCGCCACATAGGTATTGTTTGTACTCCAAGATATTTGAGGTCGTTGATCTTTTTTTAATAAATCCATGCTGACGAGGCGACAGAAGTGGCTCCAAGTGATAGTAAAAGTTATAACAAACCAAATGCGTTATTAGCAAAAAAAATTACAATCTCATAATAGAAACAAATTAGAAATTGAAACAATTGAGCTAACTGCAGGTTGTTGCAAACAATCTACAGGAAACTCAACATATCAATACCAGTCGAAATCGTCCCGAAGACGCTGGCTGCATTGCCGCAGTATGGCAAGGCTAATGCACTGCGCCAGATACTCACCAGTTCTCGGGTGTTGTGACTTTTATAACCAAATGCTTGTTATAGTCTTATATCTATTCATCAAGTCAAGTCTTATATCAAGTCTTATAACTATTCACATTAGTGGTTTCTATCTGAGATATCTGAGTACTCTGACAAACAAACACACAAACCTACACCTCCCCGACATACGTAACATGAAATGTAGATAATAACAAACGGATCTAGTATTTCGTGGCAGGGCGGGGCCGTTCGTATTAATGTAGGCGATAAACATCGCTTTGTGCTCGCCGCCCATTGTGAGTGCCGCCGGACCGACTTCTTAATAGACAATAAGGCGTTTAGCGTTTTTATTTTATAACACAATGCTCAGCTCATGCACTGATATGGGCAGTGTTGCAGTGTTTCTAAGATATCCGTATATTGCGAGGCGTAAGTGAAGGAATGCTCGTTGCAAACGATAAACCCACCAGTACAGTCACACATTTTAACCATAACCTTCGTTGGCCCACAATCTCACCTGATGTAAGTGAAGATGTGGCCTACGCAAGGTCACAACTCTGGTGAGTTGTGAAGAGTAAACAGGTGTCTTCTAGACCTTGTGGTATAGAAGACACCTGTTTACTCTCGTCCTGAAAAGATCCAGGTTGTATTTGGCCGAAAAACAGAAGCATACGTAAGGGTTAGTATGCCAGGCCATTGAATGGTTTATCAAATAAATAAATGTATTCCCAGTTTTATTTTCGATAGAGCGTTACAAATATTTACAAGGTTTTACCTATTCTTAGGTTTTCAATACATGTACATGTAATAAATTTTATCTTATTGTACATTTTTGTCTGTGCATATAATTTGATGACCCATACTTAAATTATCTATAATGATAGATTCGACTGTAGCGCAGCAGTTGACCATCTCCATTATTTGCATCAACATAATCTGAAATTGACCGTGTAAGTTATACAAAACGAATTACAATGTGGACAAAATTACTGCAAAACATTACTTGGACAAAATTACGAAGGCAAATAATACAGCGGGCTATAATCTTGCGCAGTATTTTACAATCGTTTGTATTTGAGCTTTTGTAAGACAATGGCCAATTCGCCTCAAGTGCACTGTAAAAATATTTGCTTACGCTATTCAGTGAAAACAAATGAAAGTTGGTGGCGCTTATTTTTGATATTCTATTGTTTGCTCTGTTAGTTTATGAGGAATGCAAACGACTTTGCGTAAACAGTAGCTAACCACTAATGTGTCACAATCTCAATCGCGTTATGGTTTGTATACAGGGTGGTTTTTTGAGAAAGGCGGTGATGGCCAACTCTGAAACCACGAGAGTTAGGGAAAAGTCGTGAAAGGAGTCATGCCCTCGATTTATAAGAAAACAATAACTGCATATTTATTTTTTTCAAAAATCTTTTACTTTTGACGGAAATGGACCCGAGTGATTTTTAAAAAAAAAATACACCCTGTATTATTAAACTAATCGATTCTGTTGCTGATAAGGATTAATCTTTGCAAATAAATGTATTACTAAAAATTAATGGAAATAGCAAATTTTCACTTTTTTATTTTTACACGGAAGAAAACTCACCTCCTATTTAAACTTTTTGGTCGTTATGTGTGAAGATTTGATGGAGGCCTATTTTTTTAAATTAGATCTGTATTTCCAGCAAGACGGGGCTCCAGCTCACAACAGCCGTGTGGTTAGAGATATGCTGAATGAACATTTAGCAGCCACAGCCACCCGACCGACCGGCAACAATGGTATTGCAATATTATTTTATAATTTTTAAATTGTTTAATACTCTAATATTTAGGTGCTTTCATAGGTTTGTTTGTATTTGTTTTTCTTTTTTCTACAACACGCACCTGGCGATCGTAACGTGACCCGATCCCTCTGGTCTTCACTGGAAACCAGCGCTGGGTGGGCGCACCAGTGTGCCCAGCATAATGCTGAGTGAAGGCCATATTTCCTTAAACACTGCTACGCACAAAATAAATTTATTTTGTAACTTACTCGTAGGTCGTATAAATTGGCATAGAATTAAGGCTAATTGTGTATAGTAGTTTTAAGGTAAATAAAATATTTTTTCATTTCATTTCATTTCAATACTTTGTACTGTTTATTCTTTTATTATAATTTCTGTAAATAGCACTTCACTAAACAGAAGATCCGCTAGCTAACTAGAAACACGTCTAAACAACAACAGGTAGTGTGTCACTCAACTCTTAAAACAGCCCATACAAAGTTTCTAGCAAAATTTTATTGTATAATTAGCGAGTTTACAACTTTAACTCAATGAGCGCTCGAGCAATTGGTCACAGAATAAGATACTTTGACGAAGTTCCCAGAAAGCCTTATAAATTTGTACCTACGGTACCTCAAACTACTGTGCGCAAGAATCAACATTTGTCTGAAACTGTACTGGTTATCAAAATATTTCGCAGTAGAATGCCACCATCCTTCATAAAGAGTTTTCATACAGCTTTGAAAAACGAGCATTGGTTTTAGTTTTACTCAAATGTCGGCTCTTTGTTCCAACAAACGGTATGAGGTAGAACTAGACACCTGTGCATCTGCCGGATTTTTATTAGTTTACAACATTACACCTCCCGGTCCATAGACCCTGGCGATTGCATCATGAGAACACTTTATGGGTTTATTAGACAAAAAACACAAGCCAACTACAAATTAGATACATATAAATTGAATTAGTTCGTAGATATATTGCCTCTGAGAACTAATTACAATAGATTAATGCAGAGTAGGGTATTACTGTCAATGCTCGCCGCGCTGCTAGATGGAAAAAATACTTTTGTGGCATTCACAAACAAACTTGAAATGAATCCTTTTATTTGAATGAATCCCAAAGGTAAATAGAAAAAGTGTTTGAATGCGGCCACACCGGAGCTGACAACAACAATGAGCGTCGGTTTCGGCGCAGCGGTATAATCTCATCGCCATTAATAAAGGCTCTTCACACGTTCAGTGTTAACATGACAAATGCGCGGCGCGGGGCGCGGGCGCACCGCAGGACGCCCCACTCTGCTCCCGATTAACTTTCTCTAATGAGATACCACACAAATAGAACGTAGAAAACGGTTTCTTTATCGAAAATACAAAAATAAACATATTTACCATACAAATTTAGAGTCGCAAAAGTGACGTAAACTTCCGGATTTCCAGCTCAGGGATAAATCAGATTGATATTACAAATATGATAATTTTGATTTACGACTTCGCCGACACATATTTCAATTAAGTTTTAAATCATAAAATGGAAAATCAAAATATAAATTTGAATGTGTATTAGATTATTAAAGTTAAATTATTCAATCAAGTAATAGGTGGTCGCGGGTAGACGCACACAAAAGGTGGTACGTATACGTACGACATATACAAATAACTCGTTACTATGTCACGTTCCCCTCCCGTCTGCCGGCCCGGGGCTCCTGCAATTATTGCGAGTAGAAAATTAAATTAACACACACGCATATCGTGTTACTCGCCTGGGTAAACGACCAGGGAGAATTGACCCCCGCATTTTTTAATCCGCCACGTTTATTCGGCATGTCGGTGGTTTTTTTTATAATGGTCGAGTGCACCGGTCAGCCATTTTGCTTCGTGCACTAATTGTAGGCCTCAGTAGTCATTTCATCGCCGTACGAGGAACGTCTTTGTACTTATTTGCGGTTGTGCTTTTCGAATTAGCACTTCCATCGCTTCCGCTGATGTCCTTTTGTTATGTGATTAGTAGGTGCATCACTGGCCATATGACGTCTATCATGCAACTGTATTCTCTGAGCAAGTGCGCAAGCACTTACCTTTTCAAAGAAAATATACCGAAGTGGTCTATATTGTATTGCACATGTTCCCTTAGATCGATAGGTATTTGTTTTTTTATTAGTGCAATAAAGAATTATGGATGTCGTTGATGTACAAGTTAAACTGGGTTGGCCCCCGAATGCTTCCCTGCGGGACACCATAATGTATAGTCCGTGGTCCACTTATCGTGTCGGAGACTGTAACACACTGACTCCGTTTCGTCAAGTAAAAGTAACTGTAGAACCATTCCAAAGGAATACCTCTAACGCCAAGACTATCAAGGTTACTTAGCAGGATTGGGACGGAAACGGAGTCGACGGCCTTAGCGAGGTCAAGGAAAACCCCTAAGCAGCAATGACCCGTATCAAGATGACCCGATATAGTAGACGTCAGTAGAGATAACGCGTCTTATGTGTTCCTTCCCGAACGAAAACCTAATTGCCTGCTGGAGATTAAATTTCCAGACTCAAGAATAACAGTAATTCGCCGATTTACATCGAAAAGACTCCAAGAAGTGAAATAGTGAAATTTAGTTTGAAGAGTAGATTCAAATTCACATATTCAAACATAATTACTCCGGTAAAGTATCTGTGCATTGGAAGAAAGAAGACCCTGTTCTATTTTACACAGGCTGAAGGAAGACATCGTGATCAGAAGGATATAAAATGAGGCAAGTCGAATCAGACTCGACATAACTACTGTATCGAATTTAAAGGAATTCCGAAAACTTGTAAAGTGTTGCCAGATATTGAGCGTGGCCAACGATACTTCGACGCGGCTTAGCTAAGCGGGCTCGATTTGATTGGAACCAATCAAATAAATATTTATGATGGTAACCCTATAGGGAAGACTTCGTCCTTGACCTCGAAGGAACGGATTAAATCCTTCGTGTCGAATCCTTCTGTTACGCTGTTCTGATTGGGTTGGTAGGTACTTGGGAACCTAACGAAATCGACGAAACCAAATGGAATAGTAGTTAGAGGTTCTATGGATTTTATGGTGAAGTTATGGCTTACCGGTCTACAAAGTGAAATCTTTGTAGAAAAAAGAAAACATCAATACGAAAAATTTTTGCTGTTGCATGATTATTACCTGTCACTGTTAAAACTGACGCCCTGGGCAGGGATATATGGAGGGAGGGAATTGAGGCCTTTGCCCAACAGTGGGATCTAGCGGGCTGATAGGATAGAATTACCGTGGAATTACAGTCACTCCCGCGTGAAAAAAAAAGAAGATCTAATTCAGGGGAACACCTTTTTACTTATATCCTAACAATCTCGATTTCATTCACACTTAGGCCCGTATTATGAAAGCTTGCTCAGTCATAGATCTATGCTTGAGTGACATTTATGCCTTAGAAAAGCGTTACTCAAGCATAGATCGATGACTGAACAACCTTTCATAATACGGGCCATATTTTAATGGTGTCATAAATGTGTAACGCGAGATAGATAAATATGTCTAATTAACCTTAATTGACTGACTCTTAGGACTAGATGATGATGTGTATACAATTTTATTAACCCTGAAATGACGCAAGTCTAACACTGACTGCATTAAGAAACTTGTAAGTAGCACATTAAAGTATAAGTTTCTTATTGCACACATCCATTGGCTCTTAGACCATAAACTCATTTGATTTTGCACCTATTTAAGTGTTTATTACGGTGATTTGCATTAATTATGTTCCTTATTACACCAATTTGAGATAATCTATCAACCTTGGATGGGATTTATTAGATATCAGTAGCGGTTTGCTTGAGATTATTGTTCGTTGATTTATAACCTAATTGGATAAGATATGACTTTTATTTTGGAGGTTATATAGGTACAAACAGGGTGTGGCATAAAGAGTAGACAATCCTTTATCCAATCAAAAAGGATCATAACGTAGGAAGCATCTTAACTGTACAGAAAAAAAACAAATTGCACGTAGTAAAAGTCTCACGGTTTTCCAATTATTGGACATTTACGAAATGTTTTTTTTTTACCCTTGTCCATTATTTTCGATGCCAAGGTCACAAATTAAGGAAATTTCTCAATCTGTTTTCTATAGCATTCTTGGATAACGGTACTATCAAATGATAGAAGGTACTAGCATCTGATATACCCATTTGTGTGCCAAAAGAACACATAATTATATCACCTACACACCAGTTGCAAAGATTATAAGTAAGATAATAATAATTTTTGCATCTTATATCACATTATAAGATGCAACGATGTAAGTAGAGCTTAGTCAAAGCTAACGTCGCAGCCAAGTAATCAATTTGAACTTTATTACTTAAGTTTTTATTCAGCTCAGCATGGCCATTATTATGTAACAATACATAAGACATGAAATTAGGTTGCGTATAAGTTGCGTTGATGAAATTATTTATTGTGTCAATATTTTACAAAAATCATAAATCACAAATCATACAAAAACATGTTATATTAAGAGCTACCAACTTTATTAGGTAGTTTAGTGTTTATTTACATTTAAATTGCTTTAAAGGTTAATCTTAATCTAAAGGTGTCTCTGTGTGAGTTGACACGGAATTGTTTGTTACAAACGTGCTCCAGCTCAGCGGATCGTGCCCGTCTCCTGGCCGTTTCTAAATGGGAGTCAAGTTTGGTTGCAAGCATTTCCTTCATTTAACACTGGCACTTTATTGGAACCCGTAACTTTTTGTATCGCAACATGTCTTCGGTCAGGTGCAAGGTGTTGCGAGCCTCATCAATGCCAGTGCGGTACTACTTTCGAACAGGTTGGTCTTCACGGATTATCGTGTACTAGGGCCGCCGTTCGGATATCTCGTTATGCCAGCCTTAACGACTTCATCCTGCGGGCCTTTGTCACCGCTAATGTACCAGCTATTCTCGAACCGAAAGGTCTGTTGCTTGACGATGGTAAGAGGCCCGACGGCATGACACTTGGAATTGCACTCCAATGGGAATTGGGGAGGCCCATTGTGTGGGACGCTAAATGCGTCGACACACTTGCGCCTTCCCATCTTCCGAAGACATCCGTGAGGGCTGGTGCGGCGGCAGATTAGGCCGAGGAGACCTGCATATTTAAGTCTTTTGAGACGCAAATATGCAGGTCTCGATAGAGCCTACATATTTGCTCCCCTACTCTTTGATACTCTAGGTCCGTGGGGTACCGAAGCTCTCCGGGTTTCTAAAAAGTTATCTGAGCGTCTGGTCGACGCAACGCGTGACCCGAGAGCTGGTGGGTCTTTACGGGCACCTTAGTAAAAGCGTAACTCTACCGCACCAAATTACAATTTTACCCACGACTGTACTACAAAGTAAAATTTACATAAAATAATTAATGAGGTCCACCTGCTTCTTGAATTGTTGTAGAATTGGTCCATATTCGGTGAAGTTAGGTAGGTATGCCGACGTGCTAAGCTATCAATTAGAGGTTACCTCAAGATAATTGAAAAAGTTTAGAATATTATCCTAAACTTTTTCAATTATCTGGCCCATTTAGAAAGCAAAAAATGATTTTATTGTTGGAGGTACAACTTTTTTGTCGATATAAGTAATATTTTATCCTTTATGTAATCTTACTGAAAACATGATAAAAATCGCGTAGCAACACCACAAACAATAATAACGAATTCCATTTCAAATCCGATAAATTGATAGACAATAAGAACCTCAATTTAAATTTCAAATCAAAGTGTGAAATTCAGAAATGAACAGACGTACCGTGAATCAATAAACACATTCCTCCTGTAGATAGATTATAAAGATGGTCGCATGATACTTCCTCATAAGAACCGTACATAACTCGGCCCGGTATAACAACAGTTTTCAAATTTGGAATTAGTCGCGGATTTAAACAAAAACGTTCTATTTATGGTATGCTCATGGCACGGGTGTAATTGCTTGCGCATATTGAGCGGACAGCGGCTGGTTGCAGCGGACAGCCGCTGATTGCAGCGGACTGCGACTGATAGATAGATAGATAGATAGATTATCACTTTATTGCACCATCAATACACTTATAAAACAAGAACTTAATACTAATTATATATAATGTGGCACAATCGGCGGCCTTATCGCTAACAGCGATCTCTTCCAGGCAACCTTTGATTGCAAGAATACAAGAATTTATTAATAAACATTATTTTACAAGCTACTTTCTACTAAAAATCAGGTACAAAAACATTATTATAATTTATACCTAATAAATAAGTAAGTACATAAGTAACTATATAAATAAAATGTTTTATAATTTATATACAACATTAATTCCAGGAATTCACACGTACTGTAAAAATCCTTTTCTAATAACCACTTTTTCAAGCTATTCTTAAACGAGGGGTGTTAGTTGAGTGTGTAGAGTTGTGGCGTTGGCATTCCAGATTTTGTCAGGTAATCTGTTGTACACTGCAGTGCCCGAGATATACATGGTATTGCAGCAGACTTACATGCATTATAGATACAAATTAGTCCACTGCTGGACATAGGCCTCCCCTAATGAGCGCCATAGCCCTTTGTTCAGCTTGACGCATCCAGCATCTGCCTGCCGTCTTTCGCAGGTCGTCGTCCCACCTGGAGGGTGTCCAAAACTACGTCTGCCGAGTCACGGTCTCCACTCAAGAACACTTTTATCCCAGCGGTTGTCGGTTTTTGCGAGATAATTATGGCGAGATATATAGGAACATATATGTACATCCGCTTTATAAACATACTATAGTATAAGGGGATATCGGGGCATCCTTCGGACGCGTGCCGCGAGACCGTTGTACGGTGTCGATTTCGGTCCGTTCCGCTCGGTTTCGTCCAATCGTGTCGGTAATTTGGTTAGAAATTCAATTTCGTTGATACGTTCGCGTGCTGAGGACTAGAGCCTCTGCAATCAGCGATTCGATAAACACAATGGGTATTTTATTGGTACAGATGAAATATTTAAATTCCTTTACGCGTGCTACAATAATCCGAGTTATTCCGGATTCGTCCCACTGGCTTCGCGCCAAAGTAGTCCGAACGCGGAAAATCAAATTCAATGCTGATTTGCCTCATTTTAAGATTTCTAACAGAAAAGTTACTTAAAGTTACGTAAACTTTAGAGAGGAAAGTTTTCTTAGGCTCTAAAGCTTCATAGTATTTTTATATCCCTATCTAAATGAATGATAAATAAATAATCCATGATGCCACTCCCAAATAGGTCTTTTCATCCGGGCAAGAAAGTGCTCGGCTGTTTCGCAACCAAACATATACCATTTAGGTGGTATCATATACCATTTAGGTGGTCATCTCAACATGGTTGATTTTCAAACATATACCACCTAAATCATCTCAACATGGTTGATTTTCAAACATATACCACCTAAATCATCTCAACATGGTTGATTTTCTGGATAAATACATATATCATCCAAGAATTTAATTTCAGTAAAAGGTGATGATGTCCTTCCAGCCGAATTTCAGCCACAGCGGCCAGTCTCAACGGAGACTTACCTCTGCAATGTGGTCTGGCCATGCGTGGCACAGACGGGCATGTGTGCAGGACATATTATAGTACGCAACGAACTCTACATAGGTCTACACCTATGTAGAGTCTGCAAATATTTGATCCGGGTGTTCTGGGTATTTTCTATGTATAATAAAAAAATATTCTTTTTATTTTGTTTGTAAAGCAATAACAGAATAAAACAATTACAACTAGTATATACACTTATATATTTCTTAAAAATCTAAGCCGTCACCAGAAGGCAGAGTGCCCAGAATGCTGGCAGCATTGCCACGTTGAATGGCAAAAAATAAAAAATATATATCTATGTAATGTATTGTATTAAGTTTATCAGTCATCTAGTACCCATACCACAAGCTCTGCTTATCTGGTGGCTAGACGATGCTGTGTGGATTGTCCAGCATTAGGTATTAATAAGTACCTACAGTGCCGTCACTCCGTAAGGGCCCTAACTGAAAACCAGCGCAGTATTGGGCAAATGCCTAATACTGCAGTGCAAATTGCTGAGTTAGGGACCCTTTTTTACCATTCCTTTTAATGTACCTATACACTTTTTTTGTTATGTTATTGTGTTTTTTGGGTAAATAAAATGTATTTTAACTTTATCTTTTTTAAAGTATTTATTATTTATTCCCTCACTCGCATAATCCGATGGGACGGCAGCCCGACACGACCAAAAGATGATGAGCCCTCATTGCCGTATCAAACCTCATAACCCTCCCCTCAACCGGAAGTAGGGGTGGCAGAGAGGGGGGAGACGGGTGGGCGGGACGAGGCTACGGTAATGATATTAGAACTCGTATCTGTAACAAGGACTATTATAAATTTGTCGTGTTCTCATGGAACAAGCGCTATTGTAGCGCTTCAGAAATGTATACAAGCCCGTGTTGACTCTTTCGATGCCATCCATCCTGACTCTTGGACGTTTTGGTTTTAACTGTTAGTCCACTTTTAAATTAAAATAAATAAATAAATTCCAGAGAAATAACCTCGTTTATGTCCAGAGTTAACATGTGTAGAAACTCTATTATAAGGAGTATGGCAGATCGTTTGATCTAGTCAGACATGTACAAACGGTGGGTGGCTATTGCCACCTAGAATATTTTCATTTTATTTTTTTCTGATCTTTTTTTATTTTTTTGTGTCGTTTCTTAGTTTTAATTAGTTTAAGTAGAATTTTATTGTACCTATATTATGGATCTCGTGTTTGAAAATAAAGAATATATTATTATTATTTTTTTTATTACAGATTTGAAAATCATAAGAAAACAAGATCCTTCACGTGCGATTGTGACTCGCGCGCCGAGGGCAAATGTCTCTTTATGTATATCAAAAACTAAGAAACGCGGCAAAATTTTAAAACTATTTTGATATGTACAAACCGATACATTTTATGGACAAATGGTCAAAAGGGGATATTTTACCATTTTTGTGTTATATTTTAGGAACCTGAAAATATCACGGCACTCTGTCGAATATTTGTCAAGACTTCGAGAACAAAAAGTCATTGGAAATTAAAAAAAAACCCAGATCACCGGTTTAATGAGCGTGTCTAACAGCTGATATCTAAAAGCAAAGGAACCCTAAAAATCATGTATAATTTGTAAACATCTGATTTACTATGTTTATAAGCAGAAGAATCAATGTGAAAACAGTTTGCGTCGTGTGTGCGTGTGTGAGAGGATTTGGAGAAAAAAAGTAATTATTGAAGGCATTATCGGATCAATCCATGTTTTGTTTTAATGTTGTCTTTTGTCTCGAACTGAAGTCTACACACCAAAAACAGCGGGCCGCTGATAAGATAACAAATCAATGTCGGCTGCCAACAATCCATACACGCTGAAGGTACACCAACCCGCGCCGGGCTGTGTCGAAGACTTTGGAGCTCCAAACTAAAACGCACAAAATCCAATGCCGCAGCAGGTAGGAGGTAATCGCGGGAGTTCATCATTAACTTTATAAATACCCACCTAATTGATAAAGAACTGAGTCGAGTACTCGAGTAGGTACGACCAGAGCTATCAATCAAGGAAGGCCTTTGTCTCTGCGGTCACAACAGCCCTTCAGCAGCCGAATCTGTGGCACCATGGAACAAGTCAAAAGTGTTGGCGGTCATGAGTCTGATTTCAATTATAAATTATTTATTGTAATTTTTTTAGGTTACCTGCTAAAGAATCTATGATAGAGAAAATAAAAAACTGGATATCTTCTTATCTCTTGCCAAATTCTATTAAAATCAGTTCTATCATTTAGTCGTGTAAAGATAAAAGCAAAATATACTTTCGGTTTTTAATTTATTTTTTTCCATTTGCACAACGATCAATCCAGGGTGGAGTGATTCATTCGGTTTAATATTTTGGATTGACTTGATTGTTGTAAGTACGAAGTACTTACAACGCCAATCAAATTATTTACATGATTGATATTTGAAATGCTTTTTCCCTGTTTAATGTGACTCAATATTTAAGTTTAGTTGTTGTCAGAAATTGGCAGTGCTGCCAATCCAATTATTTACATGACGCAGTTTTGAAAACCTTGTTTCCGCTCCCAGCTTTCTTTTCAAAGCATGTTCGTGTACCGCTTTCATAATCCAATTAAGAATAATTGTCGGTAAACTGGCAGGCGGTATATCGATTTATGTGGTGATATTTCAGCATCGTTAATAAATTTATGCTTGTTCTTACCTCTAAATTGTGCCGCGGTCCATTACGTGTTCGATTCGCATTATTGCTATTGACACCTTATTTAAGGGGCTCAGTTAATCTTTTATCTATTGTTTTACCACCTTCTCGCTGACATAAATAACCGATATGTTACTATTCGTTCTTAATAATGTTAAAATTACAATTTAACAATAATTAGGAGTATTTTGGAAATCTTGATCAAATCTCAGATAATTATAAAGGATACTATAGAAAATGACTTATATATTCTAATTATTAATATATTCGTATATCTATTTCTTAAAAATCTAAGCCGTCACCACAAGGCAGTGTGCCCAGAATGCTGGTAGCATTGCCACGATGAATGGCAATGCTAATTCGTTGACCGAAATAGAAGCCAGCATTCCGATCACCAGTCGACTCTATGAGAAGTTTAGTAAGATCTTTATAAATGGCGTGTGCCCCAGGACCCCAAGGACCAAGGGTTTCAACCCCAAACGGCTCAAATAGGTAACCTCGGTCAAGATTAGCGTATTTTCGCCGTTTGAGGGATTCCGCTGATGTTGCTGCGGAGCCGGCCCTTACCGATGTCCCTGCAAGATGTGAAGGCGCTAGGGTATCAACACACGTGGCATCCCAAAATAAAAGCCGACCTATCTTCCAGGGATTCAGAGTCATACCGTCAGGTCTTTTACCATCATCTCGCATAAGGCCACGTGGTTCGTCTACCTTCCATCATCGTCCAAAGTCGTATGCTCACTTTCTTTGGGCATGTTTCTCGCCGAGGACGCTTCTGGGGAACGCCGTGTGGTTCAAGGAAATGTTGACGGCACAAGAGCACGCAGCAGATCACCAATGCGCTGGATGGACCAAATTAAAGCTGCACTGAACGCAACGCTATTCTCATAACAAGAGATATAAATATACATTATATTATTTTGTGCCATAAAAAACTTGTGAGGTTTGTCTCGGCTAACAATCTACCTACTGCCAAGACTCCGCCTTAGTACTCCCCTTAAATGTATTTAGAGATTTAGTAATTTTTTTTGTAATAGTTTGTAATCCAACTAAGATTTAGCACAATACTCTCTCAAAATAATGGATTGGAAATTTAACTACGCAGGTGTAGTAGAGTGCTTGGAGTTCTAACAAAGAGCGTTGTGGGAAATTGTAGATATTGTATGAACCGCTTTGTATTCGGTTGCAACCGAATACAAAGCGGTTCATACAATATCATAGTACAGAAAAGCATGCTTTTCTGTACTATTTTACTAATACACCTCGATAGATTAAATGAATTCGTCAAACTACGATTAATTTGTTCATGAATTCCAACCCGTAGCGTAGTTAACCGCTCACGACGATCCGTAATGTATTTATTTATGTGCTGTTGAAAAATTTCTTGATAGTACATAATCTTAAAAATCTACTTGTGAATAAAAATCTAATATCAATATAGCTTCCGACTGGTATTGATATGGATAGTTGAGCTACCTGTAGATTGTTTGCAACAGTCTGCAGTTAGCTTAATTGTTTCAATTGTAAATACTAGTTTTAATTTGTTTTTATTATTGAATTGTAATTTTCTTTGTCAATATCAATAAAAATCCGTAAACATTTAGGGATCAAAATTGTTTTCTTTGTGAAAAAAAATTACAAAGTGAAACACGTTGTGCTCACGCGTACCTATGTAGACTCCGGCATTACGAAATTGAAAAAATACTTTTTTTGTTTATGCCGGTCCTTTTGTTTCAATTTGTATCAACCTACTTTTATTTCTTCATAACTGTAATGCAGCTTTTATAATGTACATATGTTATATTACTGTGGTGTAACCTTATTTATTCCGTGCCGGCTACTGGTCACAGATTCTCATTTAATTGCAGGGTTCCGGTACATAAATTATGTTCATGTAGGTCGTATAACGTGGGTATCTACATCTACTTTGATCGCGGTAATAACGTTTTATCTATATACATTTTGTGGGTATCACATGGTTTTTTTCACTTACAATATTTATATGAATGGCTTTATTACGATCAGTTCAAATGTAAGCACCTTTTCCATTTTAAATTATCTAAAACGTAACTCATAATTGTTTTCGTTATACCTAGTGCAGTTACAATTATATGTTGGCTAAGTTATCCCAAATGTCGTTTATGAAATCTTAACACCCGTACCAGCCTAGGGAGTTTTGACTTGGCTTAGCATGACTCGACCAACCTCGGCCAACATGAACCATAAAAAGAAACAAATTCACACATGTACCATTGTTATAAATAACATATTAAAGATTACTTATCGGGTATTTATCGCGTACCTTTTGTTTTATTTTCCCTACGTTGCCAACGCGTTGCAGCGATCGTGGTCACAGGGCGACTGGTATAAAACAAAAGGTACACGATAAATACCCCATAAATAATCTCTAATATGTTAACAGATCGCGAAAGTTTAAAAAGTTTTAAATAAATAACGCCCGAATACTCAAACACAACTTACAAAGCTCATTTATCCAATTTTTTGACAGTTTTTAATTAAAACTGTCAAAAAATTGTCATCAATTATGTAATCAATTATCAATTCTCAATTGACATTTGAGTAACATTTGAGTAGGTATTTGAAAGTAAGACATTTATTTATGCACAATGCTGGGTTCAAAATCGTATCAGCATCCCACCGAATTCGAGAGGATCTCTATAAAATGTGTACTGTATCTCTACTCAAGCTGTTTTGTATTAATTTTACTAGAAAACACAATACAAATGTTACGTGTCCCAGTTTTATTGATTTCGCGGTACATTGGCCGTGAGTTACTATTTTATCTCCGCGACAAGCTCTGACGAATCTTGCACATGACGTGGTAGCGCTGGTATACCGCTGTGATATCGTCATTAAATAATTTCGACTCAATAGCACATGTCATTAGAGTTTATTGTGTATTCCAAGGCCTCCCCTGATCCCTTCACGGATTTAAATCTTAAGGTAACTAGACCCACCTTTTAAAGAAAATTTGGCTAAAATCAATATCAATAACATTTAATTTTTTCTTTAGGCTTGCAAAACAAGACAGATAAAAAAAAATTATCAAATAAATAGTAAAAATATAAACAAAATTTTCAAATAATTATTATTAAATAACAAACAAGGTGTTAAAATAATTTATATTTACTTAAATTATTCGTCCACTAGAGGAAGGGTTAGGTAAAATCATAATTCTATCATTTTCTTTAGCACTTGATTGAGGTTTTCCAATAATGTCAAGTGCGTACACATTTTTGTGCATTTTTTGTGTATTTTTTAATTTAGGGTAATTATAATCGAAAACATAAACGGACAATTAAATTTTGTCAAATTATTTTTGACTAAAGTTTTTAAACATTATACATCAAAGTTCACATTTTGTTTTAACATAATAATGCACAAAATGGCCACAACCAAGTCATGTGCAAGAGCCTTTCCCGCTGCCTCTAGCTAGATTTATTAGATCGTTATAGTGCCACTGCATCGCTCGTGGCGGTATAAACAGCTCTGTCCCGTATTTTGTACTATAATTATATAATCTGTATCCCTGCCGTGACAGGGCATTTTACTTTGAGCCCCTATTCGCTAGTAGACATCTGGGAACATTATGAGAACTTCTCGTTCTCTATCTCAAGCTTTGCTTGCTTTGGGACTAGATGCTGTAAGAAAAGGCTCGGCAATATTTAATTATTACATTTTTCCAGATTTATGTCTGGAAAAAAAGTAGTAAATTTTCTCTGGATTTTAATTTTGCAAGGTAGTAAGGAAATCTCTAATATAAATATTGATTTATTCAAAATAACAGAATAAAACAATAACAATTACTACTTACACTTATATCTATTTCCTAAAAATCTAAATCCAGATATCTCCCAGAGAGAGACCTGGAAGGCAGAGCGATTAGAATGCTGGTAGCATTGCCACATTGAATGGCATTAAATAGTTTAATAATTGATAAAATAAATTATTTTATGTTAAATTAAAAAGGCAAAAGAATTATAACCTTTTTTCTGTTATTTCAATCTTTAAAAAATACATAACTAGATCAGTATGTCTGATATGCTAAAAAGAAGGTAATGTAGCCGACAACAAAAATTTACGATAATTCCGGTTGTCCTTATGTTTGGTTACTGGGTGATGATAACAAAACCAATAATATTTAATTTTAAAACTGAGTGCTATTTACATTTTTATGTTTTATTTTGGCATTTAATCATCCGTTGAAGGTGACCAGTACGATAAATATTTATAGAGTTTATAATCCCTTTAGTCGTAAAACGTTAATCATAAACAAATCATAATAAATTGTTTTTTTAATACTAGGAAGTCATCTTTTTGATTTTATTTATTCAAAGATTAGACATTTGATTTAATTGGAATTATAAATGAGGAAATTGCCTCTTCATTTACGTCGTAGATCATTAGCTAATCTGGTTTCTAAAAATATTAAAGTTTAGGGTATTATTTTATATTTTCGGTCAGATATCCCATAAAATTTCTCATACTAGTTCTAATTAGTTTATATTATTTGATGGTAATTTTCTCATAAAATTACTGTATCGTGTGAGAGCTTTCGTTTGTAGATTCACTGTTGTTTATTGCAAAAAGTACTTATCTACTTATTGTACGTGCTTGGTGTAGTTACATGCTAATTGGCTAATTTTTACAAGAAATAACTCGGTGTATGAATATTTTATTTAGCAAGTATCTAATGACAATGGCAATTACTGTGAAAACCAATGGTAATAATAAGTTACCTGTTATAACTCTATACATGTCATTGTCGTGTGTCATTTGTCAACGGTGCGTGTGCGGTTTCTAATTTATAGATGCTTAGATTAATGGCTGATTATGTTTTTATTTTGGATTTTATTAAAATTATAATGTAAATTATTATTATTTAAGAAATATGTACCTACATTGGTACCTACTTGCCTTATAACTTGGCGTTGTCAATAAAGATATTGTATTGTAATGTAATGTTTACGTTCAATCCTGTTGATTGTATCCGATGATGGTTAAAAGCATTCGTTTACTTATACAACGAATAAATCTAAATGGTTAGATGATTAACTAGCAAGTCTCAATTTTAGAGCTCTCTATAGCTGCTGGCTTTACTTTAAACTACTGAGTTGCAGGTACACTACTGAATAATAGGTACAGTGATTTGTGATTTATCCTAAGTGACGATAAATAAAGCCCATTTCTCCAATATACATAGTAGGTACATACATACCTTATAAAAAAATTATGGTTATTCTGCCTATCTGTCTGTCTTGGTCTGTCTGTTTTTGGTTGCCTGGAAGAAATCGCTTTAAGCGATAAGGCCGCCAATTCTGTTACCTTTTACCATACTGTTTTACATATAAGTTCTCTGAATAAAGTACCTATTATCTATCTATCTATCTGTTACCTTTTCACGAGGTTAAACGGATCTCTATAAAATTTGGCAAGGAGAAAGGTAATATTCCGGAGAATATATAATGCTACTTTTTCTCCAGGAAAAGTGCGAGCGCACCCGTGGGCAGAAGGTAGTCTACAATATATATCACTAGGCGTCGTCTACTCATTTGGTACTTTCCTGAAAGAGTTTGATGAAATAGAGATATCTACGTAAACAATTCTCATATCGACACTTTAACTGAGTTTCCGAGCATTAAAAGGATACCTACCTAAGCCCCTTTTCACGTTCGTACATCAGACAACCGCGACAAAGTGACTTCGGCGTCATCATTAATTCCACCGAGAATTATATCTTCATCGACTACTGTACGGCTTCCCTGTAATTATATCGTATTAAGCCCTATTACCGTGCACGGCGTGCCATCAATATAATGCGACGCCATTCCTCTAATCGCCCTTAGACAATAGCTGGTGGATTGCGCACGTACACTCGTCGGATCAGTGTGTGGCGTAGATATTGCAACCCGGTAGGTTTCTCAACCCGGCTGGGCCCGGTTGCATTCGTCGCCAACCCGGCCCGGTCCGCCGGGCCGGGCCGGGTTGTGTGTTAGCGATGAAACCTTTAAAATATTTTATGAAAATTTTCTATATAGAATGGAAAAAGACAATGCTTCAAGGTTAATATTTATTTCAAACTGGCTTATGAACAATAATCAGTCTCACTCAAGCGTCAAAAACACACTTAATACAGAATGAATTACATTCACTTATGGACGGAAAAGTAACATTAGTATTAGGTGGCTTATAAAATTGTATTATAAGACTTTTTTTCCGGTTTTTAGTCAACTGGACCAGCTACTGTACCACGGGCAAGAAGTGAAGGAAGGAATAGTATGGCAGGAATCAGCAATGGAACTGGATCCAAATAACACAATCGTTGCTGGAAATTCATTCATACGTGTGTTTCGTTTGGACAGCTAGAAAGCGCTTTCGCTACTGGGTAAATGTTTACCGCTAAAATGTAGTCCAGCTACTATCTAAAAAAGCTTGCACCGCAGTTTGCACCGCTGACTATATTAATTCGATGCGATTTCGCAAATACCCGCATGCATGATGCATGAGCGTGTTAACTGCGCCTTATGACGGCTCCTTGTGTAATAAGTTGAAACCATGAATTTATCATGATCACTTTCCTTTGCCATAGTTAAGGCAAATAATTTACTTTGACTGTAGGTAGTAGGTGCCTATATACTTTGTGACACGCCAGCAGGGTTGGAACTGGTTGCTTTGGAATACTGCCCATGCTCAAACTAACTTAAGGTTAACTAGCTTTAGGTTTTAAAATTCAAGTGAAGTCTGTTATCTAGAATTAGTGATTAATGATGTGATAAAAGTATCCATCTTTATTTCGCATTTACTTATAATTTATTTTAAAATTTGGCTTTTTTTGTAAGCCTAAATAAAAAATCGGATTCCAAGATTGATTTCGGATTTCAAAGCAAACATGGTCTTATATCGATCCGAGAATATATTCAACAGGGAGATAAAAAAGTTAAAGCAGCATATGTATCTAGGTGTCTCAGCAATTAAGTATTGATCATTTATATTAATGGTACAGCTATTGCTGTACACAATGACAACGTTGATTAAATACCCAGTGTTTTGCAGGGCAAAGGGCCATCATTCGTTCAATTTATTTGCTATACTTCATGCCTTTCAATGCAGCAATGCAGGTAGAGCCCGCCCAGAGCTCGAAAGTTATTTGCGATTATTTCCGAATTTCGGTACTGCGTTATCATTTCGTTAATCACCATTATTTGCTGTTCAATTTTCCACTCTACGCTGTTTTGATTGAGTCGATATTTGATTGTGGTGTGGGAGATGAAAGATGCCGCCTCCATTTGTCACTAGTTTGGGAACGAGTGTAAAGTGCCGTCCGCCCTGTTTGCACCTCGGTTTCGCCCGAGGGCCTAGTTTTCTTTTTCTTGGTGGAATGCTAACCATTAAGGTTTCTTTGGGCACTATGGCCAATCACTCTGTCATCAAAGTTAGGGGATCTTTATATTACGATACTTAGCAATGTTACGTTAGGTTGCTTGCACCAATGAACCCTAAAAAGATAATATTCGAATGTCTTTTGTCATAAACTTTATTTTGTAAGAAGTTTTTGTTGTTAATTGGTCTCACTGTCGTGGGTCATTTTCATCACTATTATTTATAGAGCGGTGCCTACTTTCCTCACATAAATAGCCAATTACAACGTAGAAACAATTTGAGGGTAAATAGTCCTACCCAATCATTATCAAAAAGTTCCAAAGTTGCGTGTAAACGTGTTTGTAGCAATTAAATAATTGGTACTAATGTGGAGTGTTCGAACACATTAGAAGGAAAACGCCAAATCATTTACGAGAAAGCAAGAGCCTTTATTTACATAATTTATTCAGTTTAAAGCCGAGAGCAATCGGTCCGTGTGAAATAACAGTGAGTTCCGAACTTTATTAGACTTATTGAATTAGATTTGGTACATCATACTATTATATGTGTGAAGTGAAGATACTTTTGAATGTAGCTGAGAAGTTATCATAGGAGTATACAATAAGTAGGTTGTACGCTAGTTGGACGCTTCCGACTGGTATTGATATGGATCAGTTGAGCTACCTGTAGATTGTTTGCAACAGTCTGCAGTTAGCTTAATTGTAAATACTAGTTCTAATTTGTTTCTATTATTTGATTGTAATTTTTGTTGAGTGCTTAGATTAAATCAACCGACTATAACATTGCATTCATAATATCTGTAGATATGTCTATAGAATGTAGAGGTACAAATGTATAAAATTCGCACCTCCAACTGCCTGCTTCACAAATGTAGAGTTAGCATTGACTGTTCCAAATAACTTTAAGAAATACAACTTTAGGTACTGAACTTCTCGGAAAACCTAATAAATCTCAAACCCAAAACCATAATGACAAAGAACTTCATCAGCATTTTTCACCCGCAAATAAATTTACCGAAAATGAAGTGCCAGTTCAGTTGTTTTTATTATTGAATTATAATTTTCTTCGTCAATAAGTAGGTATAACAAAATTCTGTGTATGACTTTTCTCGGCGATCCTCTGATAAAACGTACCTATCTAGCCTGTAAACTTCCCATTCCAACTGTTCAATTTGTTGTTCATTCTAACTGTGGCTTTTAGGAAACGCCTGATAAAAATAAAGTTACCAAGAACATTCGCACTTTTACATAGCAAAAAAGTTTATTCTGTTTACTTTATTAATGTGCGACTTGTTAGTTTAGTCTAAACTACGCTTAAAAACGCTTTATGGCTGTGTTTTCGGACAGCGGATGATAGTCACGAGCAACCCTACTGAAAACACAGCCTTTTTGCTGGTCAGTTGCGCGTGAGAGGGCTATGATACAATCTTCGATTTAAACTAATATTTAGGCAACGCTTTGCCGTGAGCCGCCTCATTTGAATAAGGTGCGGTCTTTACACTGTAGATATTACAACTGCTTTGTCATTTCCTTTTTAGTTATTCGTGCAAGGTAGTGTTTTTATTTGTGATACATTAATGATCACCTACGCCTACAGTCTACATACATACACAATTTACCCTCGACAGAGCGTAGGTACGCATTTCTCCCCTTGGAGTCGAGTCGGGACCCTATGACCGTTGGGTACCGAGTCTCTCCGGGATTACAAAAAGTCGCAGCCACGCGTCATCCGAGAGCTGGTGAGTATCTGGCGCATCGCATCAGCCTTGCCATACCTACATCGGGGCAATGTAGTCAGCGTCTTAGGGGCGTTTTTGATCGGTATTTTTATGGATCAGTTCAGCTACCTCTAGTTCGCTTGCAACAGTTTGCACTTAGCTCAACTATTTCAATAAAAATTTGATAACATTGTTGATTAAATAAATAAACAAAATAAATAAACTTTATTCATTGAATTCTGAAGAAGAAACTTATAAAGATATCCTTTCCTTCTTCTCTCTTGGTGCGTTCGAAATGGATATTTCTATTAGCTTAAACCTCAAATGAACTTACAGAATAGCTCCAACTTTTATCAACAAGTCGAATATTTACATCGCCTCTAAGCCAATAATCCCAGAATAGCAATAAACACCGAGACCTCGGCTTAACCTCCGCATGCAGCAGTAAATATCATAATCATAACCCATTAGTCGATTAATATAGTGTCGCTGTCGGTGCTTTGAGCTATTTCATTATTGGCTATTAATTCAGAAAGATCAAAGATTTCTGTACTTATACTTATTGACCTTAATCAACAAAACATAAACCCTAAACTCTGCATTGTTTTTATTTGACACACTGGGTTATTCTTCCTCCAACTCGCGGTTATATCATGATATAAATCCAAACAAAATTAATTACATTTATTTATTAGCAAAGAAAATTACAATTCACGCAAATTACATCTAGTTTTAAGTTAAAATGTCATGCATTGTGTTCCGCGTCAAATACGCTATACTATCTATAACAGTCTTGTCAAACCACATTTGCTATATTTGATAGAGCTGTGGGGCAGTGCTGTAAAATCAAAATTAGCAAAACTTCAAACATCTCAAAATAAACTTATCAAACTTCTTTTCAATATTCCTTACTTAACTTCCACTGAAACAGTTTATAGAGAAACAAAAATAATGAACATTAAACAGATAAACAAATATACCTCAACATGCATCCTAGTCCGTAAAATATTAAATAATAAAATTCACACAAGTTTAACATACACTAAATTAGGAGAAATAAGCAAACGTAGTTCACGTTGTGCCAGCTTTATCGTTCTTCCGAAAACTCGGACTAACTATGGCAAAAAAACGATACTATGTGAAGGCGCACAGCTTTACAATACTTTACCCTCCCAAATTAAAAGTGTAACCTCATTTAATGTGTTCAAACTAAAATTAGCTCAACATATCATAAATGATAAGTCACTTCTTATTAAGTGAACACATTAAATGAGCCAGCTATTGAATGACCACAACCTATGTATATATATACGTAACCGAAGAACCCTGTTCTCATGTAAGTGACTTTGTATAAATTGGCTTTTTGAGAATAAATGAATATTAAACGTAAATATGTAGTTGAGCTAACTGCGGTATATTGAAAAAATCTGCCCCACTGCTCAACTGATCCAAATCAATACCAATAGAAAGCGTCCATAAGATACTGCTGCTTTGCCCTGCGCTGATGCGCTGCGCCAGATACTCACCAGTCAAAACATATGTAGAGGTAGATAAGGAGTGTTATAATAGTTTGACCATTTAGAACTTGCCCGGCCAACTTCACCTCCGTGGAGGGATGACCGGTAAACGTAAACAAAACCATTTTGAACCTAGTTCTGTGACGGTTCGAACGGAAAACTTATATATAACTCGAGCTCTGCTTAGCTTGAGGCTAAGTGGTGCTGTGTGAAAAATCCAGCATTATTTCTTTATTTAAATAACAGAGGAAACATGAAACTTTTGCACTCTTCACACTTCTTCAGACTAGAGTGCAATTTTTTATACCCTAGTTCTCCCTAACACACTGCCATCATATGCGTGGCCATATAGTCTGTGGGATAGATAGACAGTCAGGATCTTTCTAGCTAGATCTAGATCTTTCTATTAGTCTATCCTATCTTATACCAATAACAACCTTTAATTGAAACTGAAATAATATTTTCTTTCGCCTCTAGAACTTAGTACAAGGCCATTGTACCTACATAACGGCATGGTTATTGGTAACCGGCATTGTATTATTACATATTAAATGTAGATAACTTTCTAATCTGTAGTTATAGAAATCTATTAGAGAAACATAAATGTTGCAAGAAAATGTTTATATCAATTAATTGAAACAAGAATAATTAAAACGAATGTATTTGACACGAGTCATTAGTTAAACCGTTTTAAAATATTTATTAAAAGACGCTTTGTTAATAGCATGCTCACACCACACCGCACTTCGAATATGTATTTCGTTGAAGTATCAGAGACACAAAAGACAAAAGGTACTAACAAAGAACCTTTTGCAAAATGTGAACTAGGGAAGACTTGGTAGATAGTGACTTCACTACCATAAAATGTCTATGAACATTATGAACATTAACCAGATCAAGTACGAACGAACACCTCACCTACGGGTTCATACGCGATTACTTTATAGAGGTTTCAGATGTTTCGCTGTTTCTTCTTGACGTATGTACGTACTTCCACTTTCTCGAACCAAAACTGTTGATTGTGTAGAAACTGGCTGCGCAACAACGTATTTTTCCGACTCTAGTCGAAAAATAATGAACACACACGGACTTAAGCAAAGTTTGTTTTTTTAGAGTTAGTTGGATGTTAGCCACTGATAAATGATTTTCTTTGATGATAAAATATGTTTTCATTCATAAAGTCCAGCAAGTGATCGCCTTTTGTTATAATAGCATAGCCTTGTCTCTGTATAAAATATTGTCTCTACGCGCAAAAAGCAGTGTATCGAAATAACCACGAGCGGCAAATGCGACAAATTGTAGCGCGTGCGCACGCAGATAGCATCGCGCGCCGTTATCCGATCACACTTTCCGCCGATATATCAATGCTGCAGTAAACGGTTCAATATTGTCTCTAACCAATCGCCAGTAATTGGCAAGCAAAATGGTTCGTGTCACGATAAAGTCGTAGAGAAACTTTTGGCAATTTCACCTAATGAAATTGATTTAAGTTTTTATGGTTGTAGAACAAAGATTCATTTTGTAATTTTACAGCAGGTTTGTCCATTGCGATCAGTTTTAGATATAGCCTAGATAAGCATAGGCCCTTTAACAAGCTTAGTCGGTACATAGATATGATACGATTCTATATTGATACGCGTTTTCGCTAATTGCACAGTTTCTACCTATATAAACAAGTAGGTGAATGAACAAAAAAAATTGGATAACACAGGTCAGATGTAATTGAATAGGTCACAATCGTTACTGATCTGCAGATCAATGTCTACTACAGTGGAAATCAATAAACTTATGAATTGGGCATTGAACAACATGGAACATACCGAGCGTTGAAAAAAAATATAAAGCTTAAGTCTTTCAAACTACTATAATGTTTGTGTTTTAGAAAACTTAGCCGGAGTTTCAAGCATTCGTAGAGGTTCACCCCATCCCTCCGCGTTCTGTAATTTGTCAGAGAAGTCCGTTTATCGAGAGAGCGGACAAAGGCGCTCAAGCTCGTCTCAATTAATATGATTGATGACGCGGGCCCGGCTCGTTTGAACTCACGTTACTCTACTAATCGAGAAATAAATTAATTTTATTAGTACTTGTCTAATAGAATACGTATGTAGCTCTCAAATTCGACGTTCTCGCTTCGTTACGTTTCTCTAATTTAAAAATTGGGCGTTAAAACTCACCGATTATGATATAAATTTATGGCATTATGCATAGATAAAAACTTATATAGAGGAAATTGTGACCGTTTACGATACACCGTAACAAGCTGGATCTGGAAACATCTAATGCTTGCTACTATAATTCTCGTTTCATTAAAAATATTGTTAACCAAATTGCTTATCAGTAATCTGTGTTTTATGCATATTTTATTATGTGAAGGTGCGGACGAATAATTTTTATCACTTATTGAAAATTGGGTGCAGGCTATAAAACGTGGTTTGCGTCAGATATAACAAATTAAACGTGCAATTAGGAGTTCAGCGATAAAACAAATAGTATTCGCGCGGACTTGTTTTGAAACACGGCTATTTAATTTTATTTTCCCATGTTTCTAAACTAAACTAACGCTGGGAGATCGTTTGTCGTTGTAATTTGGAGCTTGTTGTGAGAGAACAAGGTGTAGTTTCGCCTCAAGGTGGCTGGGATCTCGCTCGCGCCTCGGGCAGAGATCGTGGTCGAGATAATTAGAGGCCGCGGCGCTGTGGGAGCCATAAAAACGGCAAATTGACCGTCGGGATAACCAGAAAGGCACAATGTGTTAGATAATAATTTCCAAATTATAGGTTATGTTGGTTCGCGAGAGGGCCGGAGAGCTCTTTTTTCTAACCAACTGAGGTGCTAAGGGCAGGCTAATTATTATTTGGGTATCGGAGCGGGATTTTAGTGCAGCTGCTACCTGTATAAATATTTATTATTCAAAAATGTTCAAACGCCAATTTTGATGGATACCAATTTATGCTGGCCAATTAAAATTTGTGTTATGCCCGATATTATATTATAAAGTGTTTTGATCATAATAAAAATGAACGTGTGAATACCGATGATGGTACGCAATTTGCCCTAAATGTAAACCAATCAAGGCTTGCAACTTGCCGATGAAGTTAAACAGGTATTATTAAAACTGCGAAAGATGTAGGTACCAAGTAAACACGACCCTATAAAAAGCTGTAGGAATCCAAAGTCATTCAGGCTGAAACAATTACAAATTAGGCACGGATTTGTTCCGATGTGTGCGGGTTCTCGCAGCCAGCTTGTCTCTGCTTTTTATTGGGGCTGTTTGCTGACGGACCGACGCGCGACGCGGCGAGACGGTGTGTCGGTAGGTACCTACCGTACTTATTGTTGTTGTCTGAGCACGGCCATTTGCTTATTCTTTTATTATCATCATCATCAGCGATCAATATACAAGAGGAATCTAACTCTCTCCCAATAAGGTTTACTGGAAGAGAACTCTTTTTAGAGTTAAGCTCGCCTTTGCCATTCCTTCTCTAGTTTTATGTTTTTATGTATGTTTTATTTAATGCATAAAGAATTAAGAATTAAGAAATTGTAGATAAATTTTTGCAGTAACATCCAACACTTATAGGATTTTAATAACACTAATATCGAAGTGCATAATATAAAAATGAAGGTGTTTGCTACTAGGACAGGACCACCTCAGGACAAAAATAAATAAAAATACTACCTAGACAAGACTATATAAGTATGTCTCAGAACGGAAATTGAAAGATAGGATTTTAATCAACCGTCAAAATAGTTAGAGGAACCAGTTAGTGTCATGGTTGGTAAAATCAATTTAGTTTATTTCAGTGTGTATAAGTCAACAACGTTATTTTTTAATAGATTACACTCAGAAGAGACTCAACATTAGGACTCCCTTCGATTCCAAAACAAGGGGGATTAAAACTACTTAACAACTAAAAATCGAAACGTCAAAACATTAGTTTTCGCTATTGCTCAGCTCAGCCACAGATATTTAATAATCCTTCAGTCTTCAGACGTTTATTTCATTCACTCAATCATCTAGCCAGAGCACGGAGGCGTAGACCCCGCCTCCTAGCGCAGCCAATAGACGGCGAGACGCGCCCCGTAGGACACTCTTTTGTCTCTGGCTGCGACATCGAGGGGACATGTCATTTACATAGACATATGGATAACAGGATGGGCGCTGCATGTGGAGCAGGGTTTGATTCGATGGGTTATAAATGAATCGGTAAGGGGGGAAAATAATAGTATGAATGAAACCGTTTTGAAAACTATCACTTTAAAAAAAAATTAGAGAAATATAAAACTCTAGATATTTTGTTTTAAATAGGACATCCACGAGACATGATAAACATACATATCTAATAGTGGCATTTGGCAACCATTTCATCTCGCAATCTTTAGGCCATATTACAGGATGGGTGATACGATGTAGTATTTATTTGGGTTTGGCATGATTCAATGGGATAAATATGCCTATTTTTTTTTTGACAAATAATAAACAATGTTGGATAACACTTAGCATTATCTAGATCTAAGCTAAGCAGAGCTTGCGCTATGTTGTTAATTGGGTAATATTAAGGTGTATGTATGACAGAATTGCAGTTTTGAAAATGAACTCATGTTTTGTTTGATGTGTTTTGTCCAAAGTAAGTACCTTAATAAAAAAAAATAGGGAATAGGACTTCTTAAAAAGAATAAAAATAGACATTACATGTTTGAAAGGCTTTTTTAGGCTTTTATACACATATTAATTATTATCAGTTTATCAGTCATCTAGTACCCATAACACAAGCTCTGCTTACTTTGAGGCTAGATGATGCTGTGTGGATTGTCCAGCATTATTCATTATTTATTATTTATTTATTAATAAAATACTAGGACCTCAAATCGCCAGTCCTCTGTAATTGAAGTTCGACAATTTAACCACACCAAATATAAATAGAAAAACACCTAACAAAATAGATAAGGTGGAGTTCAATTTTTTCACCCACCACCTAATACAGTCCCCCGCTGTGTCGGGCCCTCTAGCTCTGTTTGCTTACGATTGATTCGATTAAATCCTGAATCAACTCATTACAGTGAATACTGGCCGAAAGGTTCCTTTCAAACGATATTAACCACATCATACACAATTATTCCCGCCTTTGATTAGCACCGTATCATTTCATCCTTTGTAATTATACATGAACACCCTTAATTCGACCTTATCATGTAAAATTTAAGGTTTAAGTTTATGTTTTGTGTGTTGCCAGCGGCGCCTTTGAGAGGAGGAGATGAAAAACGCCGCTCGCGACCATTTATCATTGACAAATACAATTGTATGGGACACGGGTCCAGAAATTGCTGGACAAACAATGATGGTATTATGCGGGATTTGTTCTACCTGCTGGAATCTAATTTCGATATTATTTGATTTGAATGCGTTTGGGATCGATCAGTGTGGTAGGTTTTTTTACCCATTGATTTTACTGAACTGTGTGGAATCAGGTTTATTTTTGTTTGGCTTAATTTATCGCCATATTGTTCCAAATTCACACTCTTTTGGGCTTAAATAACGTTTCCCTGTAGGTAATAAAAATATAATTGGGGGATCTATTTATTATTGACGGAAGAACATATGTATTTAAATATATAAATAATGATGGATATTTACATAGTAAAAGACCTAATCCCGTACGTGACCTAAGAATTTTTGTTTTCTCTGAAATGCCTTTCAAGCAAAGAAATACTTCCAATGCTTTATTTTCAGAAAGCATAAAGACACAAAGCAAAACGACACAGTACATTACAAAACATAACGACACGGACCATAAAAATTAAATGATAAATCGTCAAATGAACACCTACGAACAAAATGCTAAATGATAATTTGATTTCGACAAAAGCTGCATTCACATTGAATTTTGACATAATGACAATAGACATTAAGCGGTGGATACAAAGGCTAATGCTTTGATCAGATCGTGAGGTATGGCACACAATGGTGTGAGGAGGTGTGGTCGTAGATCTGTCATGGTGAGCACATCCGTGACGGTTAACGGCGGATTAGGTTACAATGAGTAACCTAGCTAAGAAGAGGTTAAATGAGAGGTCCTTGAACTAGATTTAGTGCAGATAGACATTACTTTCGCTAGGTAAATGCAAATTATGTTTCATAATTTACTGGCATGGCCTAACTTTGAACTTAACTAGGTATCTATTTAATTGAAACGGAGCAAAAACATATTTAAAGGATAGGGACATACATTTTATAACACAATTATAACACAAATGGATCAGTTTCAAAGTGCCCTATAAAAAGCATTATGCTCATGTAACTAATTGGTATAAAAAAAATGGAAAAACTCCATTAAAATTATGAAAATCTTCAGTTACCTACTCTGTCTGTCACTCTAATTACTGCCGTGAGATTATATTGCGAAGACTAGCCATATTAACGTAGAAAATGTTAAAGCTCACCCATCGAGTGGCTATCAGTAACGAGAAGGCATTGTAAATCAGCTGTTTCTAATAATCACGAGTCGCACTGACATTCTTTTGTTTAATGACAGTGTGATTTGCGTCAGTACGAGATGCCACTCAAAGTGTTCGTCCAAAGAAAATAAATCAATAACACAAATGAGTGTTCAATTATCATACAATAAACCATTAGTGTGCTAGTGTTCACAAAGGTGGTTAATTTACATCAGTCTTCATAAATTACTTCTTTCATAACGCAACTGTCAGGATGGGCGATTTTGCAAAAAAGGTGCTTCTGAGTTGAGGCCACTATAAGATATTTTTTTTTAAAGCTGGCGCTGTTGTCATTTGTTTTTTCACACAATTATCCACGCTGGCATAAAAGGTTATCTCTCAGATCACAATTTTTGGAACGACATCGCATGAGTCAGCAGTACTTTATTGTTTTTTTCTCTTGATAATATGTACCTATACCTGTTAATTTAATTAATTTGTAAAACTTCCTTAAATGCAATTTATTGTGCCTATGAGAAATAAATGAATGAGACGTAAACTGCTGACGTCACAAGTCCACGCCTCCAGTCCAGTATATGAAAAATTAAAGGGAATCACGCCAGCTTTTAAAAATTGCATATAGATACGCCTTTTAATTCTATAGCTTATCTATGGCTGCGTAAGTACCAACTACATACAAGATATAGTAGTACCTACACTTACATGTCGTATGCGGAAGGCTTGTGTCCAGCAGTGGACGTGTGTGGGCTGATATAATTATGATGATACCTAAGAAAGCGCCACTTCATTGATAATATACAATTTTATTTAGCACATCACAAAAATATTTTAAAAACAATGATCATCCACTCGACCTATGGATCAAATAGATAAGTAAATAAATAAATCATTTTTATTTTTATTTTTTTTACCTTTGGATCTGCAACGTGTATTAGAGTGGAATGGAGCCTGACTCTGACTTCCCCTTAGATAAGCCCGACAAGCGTAGCGATTATGCCAACTCCCCCATTTACAAGAGGCCTATGTCCAGCTGTGAACGTCTTTCAGCTGGATGATGATGATCATAGCATCTTTGTTGGTGATATAATGTCTATTGGAATAATGCAGTCATGAATGACCATATTGACCATATTTATTGATTTCTTGCTTTATAGGCGACTGGTATTTTAATGATTTATCGTCGCATAAAGACACAGTGGTCTGGCCTAAGGACTGTGAGGAGTAGCACAAACGAGATACAATACCAACTATATACTCTGACAAAAGTGAACGCGTCTAGATTGGTTAGGTGGTACGATACCAGCTTTTTTTTTTATATATTAGGAAGACGTTTCGCTTGATATATAAAATACATACGAGCTGAGAACTATTTATACAGTTTCCAAGTAAGGTAATTATATTTTATATGGTCTTACTATTTGGACTTACTACTAGTAACGTACTTTTGATTTGCTAGACAATAAATAAATAATGCTGGACAATCCACACAGCATCTACAAGTCTTTTTCTAGCCCCAAAGTAAGCAGAGCTCGTGTTAGCTATTAAAGCTTACCATGATAATCCCCGATAATAACCGAATGATAATAAATAACCTTGCCATAACACTGTTGTATAACTAGTTCGGAAGGAACGAGACATGCAACTCATAGAAGACTTGAAGTACTTCTTCAAAGTCTTATAGCCCATGTACCTTTATAATGGGTTTGTACTATGTTACCTATCTTTAAAGTAAATTTATTTAGTGGTATAAATAGCTATAATTAACTTTAGGGCTACATTAAAAAAAATTTAAATAAGACATTCTAATTCTTATGATAGTAGTGCCAACAACAGAAAGTTTTACCACATTTAGTCGTAGTTTAAACATTTAAATTGGTCATCTACTAAGTGACTCCATTTGGTGGAAGCGGACCTGCGTGAGCTACAAGCGGAGGACTGGCGGGAATCTGCGCTGGACAGGAAAAAATTGCGACTTCTCTTATCGCAGGCCAAGACACACTTCGGGTCACTAAGCAAATCAAATCAAAATATTTTATTTCTTTAACTTAATCTATATACATCTTTAATTACTTTGGAAACCTCCTTTTAAGTATAGAGATACCTGTGTTAGGAGGTTTCGCTCCTGCCTTATGGAAAATCACTCCAACAGATTAAGTTAATTTAATGTAGGTATTATACATAACTTATGCTCTATAAAAACTAAAACTAAAATCCAATACCTAATGTTGCCGTTTATTTCATTGTCTTGTGTACGTGGGTGTAGTGTGTGGAGGTGGGTCAATTTGTGTGCACTATCACAAAACTATCTCCAGTAGGTTTTCCGTGTCCTGGTATGTAAGGGTCAGTAGCCAGTCTGTTAGTAGTTTTTTAGAAGAATGTGTTGTTAGTGGATAAATATTTATAATCTTATTAATTTTATTATACAAATGATTCGATTGTTTGACGTATTGACGCATTGCAAATTTTGAACGAACCACTTCTTTAGGCATTATCTCATCCTTTCTTCTTTTAGTTAGTTTTGTTGGGTCATATGTTAGTGTTTTATGAAGTTTTAGTACAGCATGTAAAATGTAAAGCTTCCTCACCGTCAAAATATTAGAATTTATATATAAATTTTCTGTCGGATATCGATAAGGCCTAAAGAACATTACCTTTAAGAGGGACCTTTGAGCTCTTTCTAATTGCAGGAATTTAGTTTAGCAAATAAGGAGTAAGTAAGCTTTCAAAGGAAATATTACGTGCAACGTGCCATAGAAAACTGACGCAATACGCTGTCGCCCTCGCTGCCCACTGTACGCACAACCTTACTGCGGTCACAGGGCACAGTAAGTGCTGAGGAACTTGACAAAAAGTTAAGACCTCTGGTCCAAATGCGGTCGGTGAATATGCGGGTGCCAGCAGCTTTACAAATTGACAACCAATCATTGTTTACCGTGTTTACTTCAAATATAGTACGTACCTGTTTAGTAACTATGTCTTTGTTATTAATGTGCAATTGGTTAGGAGCGTAAACAATAATTACTATGTTTAAAGTACTGGCTATGCTACTGTAGATCAAATATTACTTACTAGTTTTTGCCCCGATGCCACACGCGTTGTTTCTGGTATAAAAAGTAGCCAATAAATACGTTATTCCAAGACAACAAAGATCTTATATTCCTCATTATTAGTACTGGTTGTGTTTGCTCCAGACAATTGCAAAATATGGAATATTGCAATCATTATACTTTATTGGCAAAGAAAATTACAATTCAATAATAAAAACAAATTAGAAGTAGTATTTATAATTGAAACAATTAAGCTAACTGTAGGCTGTTGCAAACAATCTACAGGTAGCTCAACTGATCCATATCAATACCAGTCGGAAGCGTCCCCAAGACGCTGGCTGCATTGCCCCGCTGTAAGGCAATGCTGATGCGCTGCTCCAGATACCCGCCAGTTCTCGGGTCACGCGTCGCGTAGACCAGACGCTCAGATAAGTTTTTAAAAACCCGGAAAGCCTCGGTACCCCATGGACCTAGGGTCTCGACCCCAAAGGGAGCAAATGTATAGGCTCCGTCGAGACCTGCATACTTGCATCTCTTGAGATCCTCGGCCAAATCTGCCGCCGCACCAGCCCTATTACGCCCTGCAATCATTAATCTAGCAATATTCGGTACAAGGCGACAGAGTTGTCAATATAGCAGAAAAAGCATGGAATATTATACCTAGTCATTAGAAACGCCTTTGTTCAAATCTGTTTACGATCATAGCTGCTTTCGAATGTTGGTTTAATTCTTTATTTTTATACGATATCGTATTACAGAGAAAAAAGCAAATAAAATATAATTTACCGTTAACAAACTCAGGATTACTAAATATCAAAATAATACAGCAACCACTCTTTATTTTAAACAATACCTACTTGTTTATTATAATTAAACTCCACTGAAGATAGTTAAACATTTGTAATCAAACCAAAACATTAAACCCATTAGTTACAAAAATGATACACCGACCGATCCTATTATAACACAAATGAACCGTCAAAAATCAACATGATAAGTTGTAGTTAATTACAGTTGTCAAGCCGAAATCGTTGAAAACTGTCTTAGTAAATCGAAAATGATATGAAACTGAGTTAATCCCTGCAATTAGGCGTTCGTTCATTCTTTTACTTTTTGAGTCCCCGCCGCCGAACGGTCTGCCGGCAATCAATTAAAACAATATTTGAAATAGTGCTCCCAAAAAAGTTAAAAGGAAGTCGGGCTATAAACATTCCATATTATGTCCGTCGGGGTGTTTTCTCTCTGTCTGGCACGTAGGCGCGCCTCGCTCGCTCTGCGCCGGTTCGTCTACGCACGAGGATGCGTTGTTATGAGTTATGGAGGGCCACGTTACCGCCAAAGCCTTGTTTGAGAACTGTGAGAGAGCCCAAACTAATTAACTTCGACTTAGTTATGATTATACTCACGGAATTAACACAGATTTCTAAGTACAACGCACGTACATACGTGTGCTACGAGAGTGCTACGCCGTAGCACTTCGTAGCAGTTTGTCCAATTTTTCACAATCATAATCAGCACTTTAGCAATTTTGAATCTGTCTCTAAGGGCTATCTATGCTTGAGTAACGCTTTTCTATGGAATAAACGTCAATTTAGCATAGATCTATGACTGAGCAGGCTTTCATAATACGAGCTTAAAGTGTTTTTTACGTTATACTATTGATTTTTAAATGTAATTTTTTCAAAAGGGTCGGTAACCATTGTTATTTCAGTCAGCGTTCTTCAATGTCATACTGAACTTTTGTTTAGCCATTGCAAAAAAAATACTTGTTTTGTTACTTAAAAAATGAGCCGAATCACGGAGCTAAGAAAAGCTCTCAGCGTATCGCGTGCGCCCCTCGATGAACAATGAATAATAAGCAGCAACAACATCTATCCATTTTCTTTTCCCACCCCAAGAATAATACTATAAAAGAAAGGAAACAATTCAAATTTAAATATCTCAAGAAAAATACGTTTTGGCGAGAGGAAATATTGGAGGTGGATTGAGTTTTACGGATGGCTATTATTCTTTTGTGATGAAAATATATTTTAAGGAGAGCTGAATTGCTTTTATAATAAGTTATATGAATTCTCTAAAGAGTCACGTTTGTTATGTAGCATTTTTATCGTAGGACATAGATTTTTTATTATTATTTCATGAAAATATTGGACCTTTTGGGGCCACCATTGCTTAAATTCGTAAATTCAGTAAATACCATTCATACATTCAGGCTACTAGCGAACCATAGAAACATTGTTCTCCATTGTGCAACATTGTTTAATGATATCATGTTCGCCAACAATTAAGACTAAAAAAAAGTGCAACATTCTATGAAGTAGATTTGATTAATGCAGTCCACACACCAAAGTCACTGTCGGCTCATGGCAAAATATTGTATTCATTCATACACTGATATTTCATAACCTGCTAGGTAGTGTCGGTGATTTTCGTAGTAGAATCCACAATAAGTAGAAGTACACAGTAAGTACCTTAAGTATATTTTCAGTAAAAACCTTTGTAAATATTGAAATAAATAATCCAAAGCCGAAAACAAAATTCTTTATCGAAAAACAATACTTAATACGTGAACATTACAATATTTCTCTTAAAATGTTCCTTTTTTTTTTAATTCATTTATTTGGTGCATGAGCGTTTTGCCGAACATGGCATGTCACCCCCGTAATTCAGAATAACAATAGTGCTTAATCCAACAAAAATACATAATATGTAACAGAACAAAATAAACTTAACAGAAACTTAGTTTATGAGATTATCCTCGACGTCTATCTTATTTACCAAAACCAAACTATTCTTTAATAGTGGAATTCTTTTGGTTTATGTTAATTTTACGTTTCTAATTGTAGGTATTATGTACTGTATATTTCCCAAATAAAACAAAACAAAACAAAACAACCTATATAATACAACCAACGAAATTAATTTAACAAAAACTCTTCATACAAACCTATTACAATAGTATTTTTATACCATTATATACAAGCAATCTTTTTAAATAAACCAACTGAAAACTAATCTATGAGATATCTACCACCTAAACATTTCATTGCAATTTAGGTACCTACCTCTCTGAGTAGGGTACTCGTCTACATTTGCGCACTGATTGACTACGAGTACCTATGCAAAAGTTCAGTGTTACCTAAAATGTTCCTATCACATCAAAACCCCAGTAACAAATACACCGATTCATTTACAAATCTACGAACTTCACGGTAAATCAAAATATTATGCCAAGGAGCCCTATCATAGCCACGATAAATCAGGGTTCCTTCCCTCGATTATTTCGGTGTTTAGAACAATAGCTATTATGTTCAAAGCAAATGGTCGGTACCATTACTATAACGCATTGCTTCCGGCTATCGAGGCTTTGATGTTGTTCTGACATGAGTGCGATTGATAAATGTAACTATATTCATTGCATGGGCCTTAGAATCAAAAATGTTTTTGTAAACAATGGCATTAAGAATGAAAACTTGACAAAAACTGATAACAATAAATAAACCGCCAATTGCAAGACGACTCGCATACGAAAAGTTCCATACCGTAAAAGTCAGGCACCTTTTTCAAAGAAAATCAAATTTTCACTTGTTCGTAGAAAAAGATTTGACTTAAAATTATTACATCGTTGATCCCCAAACTAGGCTACACCTGTATCTTGGGGACCACCTTCCATGGGTTCTTTACAAAAACATATCAAGCTAACGTTAAACTATGTATTTAAAAACAATAATTTAAAAATAAACATTATGTGATGGGTCTCCTGAGGACACCAGTCTCGTAAGTCTGGGCAACAGGAAACCCCATGAGTGTGTGCGTGTGTGTTATGTGTAGTGTGTGTGTGTGTGTGTGTGTGTGTTTGTAATTGGGATTTTAAATTTTCAACTTTATTATATTTTTAGTATTTGTTGTTATTACAGTTGAAGTGTTACTTATTTATAGAAAGTTTCTTGTGTCTGCCTATTGTAAGTCAAGCCTTGACAAACGAAAACACGTTTTTTTTTTGTATGGGAGCCCCCTATAATTTTGATATTTATTTTATTTTTATTATTTGTTGTTATAGCGGCAAGAGAAATACACATTCTATGAAAATTTCAACTGACTACCTCTTACGGTTAATGAGATAGAGCCTTGTAACAAACGGACGGACGGCCAGATGGACAGCGAAGGCTTAGTAATAGGGTTCCGTTTTCACCCTTCGGGTACGGAACCCTAAAAAGGGAAAAGGTGAACGTTCGAGTTCGAAAACGGACTAAAAACAGATTAAAGTCTATACCAAAATTCATTAGAATTTCTGCGACGCAAATCATCGGAAGAAATTGCAGAAGGACGAAACAGGTTTTATCAGCTTTTGCTGTAAAACATCACTTGGTCGTAAACTATTTTCTACCAATTCACTGGTTTTGAAACTCCTTTGTTGACACAAAATATCTTGGATTCTAGAACCGAATATAGACTATGGGGTGTCTATCTACTTGGTTTATGATTGTTTAAATTAAACAGAAAATCTGAATAATGAAAACGAAAGGAAATATTTCTGATCCTTATCGAAAATTTATTCAGAAATTTTCTGAAATAGACACTGACCTAGAAATATGTTCTATCAGTAAATGTAATGTTCGGTAATAGCAGTCGTACACAACTTCAAAATAACAGTTTCGCATATTTTGTCAATTGAATAGGTAACAAATATCAATATCAAGATATTAAAAAGCGACCGTGCGAGTTGGACTAGCGCACTGAAGGCTTCGTTCATTAAATTCATTTTATTTATTCATGTAATTTAACACGGAACACTTAGTCAAGTCAAATAGATGACACATCATTCTATTTGACCGGTGTTACGGCGCGTAATGTACACGTAGCAGCGAGCATGAAACGTTACGCCGCCGTGTGCTAAAATCCGTCTTATAGCTAGCTTCTTTCCCCCTAGGTACTGACTACACGAACGCTCGATGTATGATTCGTAACTTTACGCCCGGCCCCGTAACACCGGTCAGTTTGGCTTTAGTGGTCAATTGCAGCACGTTACTGAAATGAAATAGTATTTATTTGCTTATATACCTATAGGTTAATTATGATGGTTTTAGAATAGAGTATAACTATATTTAACTTCTTAGTCGTATGAGATTTTAGTTAGAGTAGAAAAATTACATAGTCGTAATGTTGTACATAATTCAAAGTTTGCTATCACAACACTAAAATAGAATTTTTAGCGAACACATGCATAAAACGGTCAAATAATATTTGTTAGAGAATATTAGATAAAATAATATAAATTACATGTCAAAAATTTAAGTTATGTGAATTTAAATTTCAAATATTCATCTATACTATAAAAGCAACTTGGACAGAGCAAATTATATAATTTACGATTAAATTCATTATTTTTCAGTTTTCTCATGTCATTAGGAAGTTTATAATATACCTACTTTGTCTGTGAAAAATTACATAGGAACACTTAAAATTTGAGTCGTATACGAAATGTATGCGATCCTTAGTCCGATTGCAAAAGCTCCAACACCGAATTGCATCAAAAAAGTGGCATGATGAAAAATTACATATGAACTCTAAAAATATGAGTCCTACGTCAAAAAATATTCCACAATATGTTGGAAAAACCAAATTGCATCAAAACATAGCATCACCAATCGCTTATGCCTTATAGCCAGTCATCGGCGCACTCAAGCCTCTAATCGAGTTTGTCGGCCGATGCTATCTCCAAACTGTGCCTTAATAGTAGGTAGGTACCGCCGGCCGCTTTGAACTAAATGAAAATGTTTAATTTATAGCAAAACGTGTTGATCTGAGCTCTATAGGTATTTGTAATTTACCTAAATGACGATAATTGGATCTTGTTTTGAGAAATAACTATTTACAGCACCTGTTTTTAAATAACCATGCATTTAGATTAATTAAATAAAGCAATCAGATGTCGCCAAAACTAACCGAAATTAATCTGACAGCATTAAAAATGTTCCGTCCTTTTCTTAGCAATCAGAATAAAAAGGAAGCATATTGTGCTGTTAAATTATGTAGCTTAGTTTTGTCGAAATGCAAATTGCCACCAGAAAATCATGTCATTCATCGTAAAATTTGGTTATTTCCGGAAAGTTGACAGTAGAGCCAATTGAAAACAACTTGTTTTTAGACAAATTTTGAGTAAAGTATTGTATCGAGACCTGAGATGTAATATTAAAAAGAGCGATAATCTCCCGAAAGGTGTCCGTAGTGTTGTAGATAATTAATATTTAGGGTCGGAGGCCCCGCGGCGCTGCCCGCTTTGACCTGCGCCCGCGCCGCCGACATCGCATTTGTCATGTTAGCGCGCCAAAAAGGTGTGAAGTACTTTTTCTAAACATTAGTATACGGGGTGTATCAGGTGTATGGAGTTTTTGTGTTAAATGTGTACTCAAAGTACACATGTACGTACATAAGTCGCGACCAGGCCCTAACACAATAGCCCTGCTATTTGTTTTAGAGCACCACGCCGAGCCAAGACCCGTTAGACATACACGTACACACGCTCTGTCTACCTGCCCACAGATGAGCTGCTTAGTACCCAAAGTTTACCTGTATTTTGTGTTGTTTTATGTAGACTGTACTCAAGTAGTCTCTCTGTGTTATCTACATAATGTATGTGTTATTGTAAATTTAGTAATAGTTATTGTACGTGCCTAACTTTAAATCTAATGTGTGTGCCTTGTATTGTCTAATAAATTTTTTCATTTCATTTCAGTGTGAGCGTCTAATGTGCAATCGGTAAGTAAGCACCTACTAGTTAAGTACTGTCGGGGTCTCACCAT
The DNA here is from genome assembly GCA_963662085.1 of Eupithecia inturbata. Classification (NCBI taxonomy): domain Eukaryota; kingdom Metazoa; phylum Arthropoda; class Insecta; order Lepidoptera; family Geometridae; genus Eupithecia; species Eupithecia inturbata. The sequence goes on along the minus strand of OY759177.1, from coordinate 12,450,498 downwards.
ATTTATCGACGCGGAGTCGGCTTACACGAAACCAATCACCTGATCCATACGCATTTATTACTGAAACTGCAATGAAGGTAGGTACCGTTGCGGTTAATTTACACGATCTGAATCAAATTCCATTTTTAGGCCAATTGACGGAAATAGCGCAAAATACGAAATATGGCAGGTGCAAAATTTTGCATGCACTTACACTACTAATTTGCTTGCGGTGTAGTATTATTTCAAACGTTTGATTGACAGCTCAGCTATAAATATTTTGATCAAACTGGCAGGTACTTTGTGTTTCCACCCGGTAGATCTCAATACACGGACATCCTGTATAATGACAATGACAGAAAATATTATTTTTTGTTACCCAGTTGATTGTTGTCAATTACTTTTTGTATGAGCGGAGCCGATCGATTCAATTCCATTGTAATTGAATGTTTGGATTAAAATATGAGTTTCAATAAACCTTTTGTACCTTTCCTATTGATATCTTGTATACAATGCTTTGATTTGCTTCTATTAGCCTTCATATGATGATTGATATTCTTCCCGACCTATTCTTTAGTTCTAGTTTTTTTATTTTAAATATAATTTGTTTTATTTTGCTTGTGGTGAAAAATAATTTTTATTTTATCAACAAAGTATGGTGTTGTGTTGTGTGATAAGGTTTAGAGGTATACGTTGTATCTTTCGAATTTAACTAACTTAAGCGGTGAAGTAAAGATGTGCAATTTGCCTAAAATATGTAACTTTGCAAAATAAATGGTAAAATCGATCGAAGAGATCGATTCAAAAACGATTGTAATATTTGCGTTGAATCGCACTCACCTGTACTTTTGATGATCAATACGAGGTGCACCTGCACTTGCAAGTGAATATTACCCGTACGTTCACCGCTTAAAACCGTACAAACCCCCTATTTAACACAAAAAGCTGTTCAAATCGCCTACCAGTATCCGTTATTGCTTTATCCGAATGATAGAGAATTAAATTAATTTTGCGGTGTGTTTAAGAATCGCGTGGCCGCCGGCGACAGCGCCATCTGTTGCGGGGGCTTAGGTACTTACAATGATATTAAATAATAATGATTGTAGCCAAGGGGCTGATTGGCCGATTATCGAGTTGGTCCATTGTGGCATTCGGTAAACGAACCGCGACAATGCACTTATGACGGGCCTGTTAAAATATTGGCGGCGGAACAGAGGTCACAGTTTTTGTTCGCACAACCCGAAGCTATTGTGCCTTCGCGATTCGATTAATTTATGCTTTTGATTGCTTTTGTAATTTTACGGTTGTAGTTCTTCGATAACTTTATAATATATATTATATTATATATTATTACTAAGATTTTCTTTAAATTATATTAGTCGGTTGGAATTTTAACGCCTTGTATCGTATTACAGCACAGTCTACTAAAACAGGTTTCTTAAGACTCATAGTACAATAGAAGTGCTACAAAAGAAGACAAACACACGTCAAATTCTAATTTAATTCTGAAGATTATCCAAATGGGTAATTCAAATAAGATTTACAATTTCAATTTGGTCCGAGATCAATGCCACCGGCCTGCAACGACATAAGCTGACTACTCAAATAAAGAACATTTAACAACAAATATTATAACTGATCCCAGGACCGTACTGTAAATAGTACGAAACAAATCAAATAAAATTGTGTCCAACCGGCGTAGAATTTAAGGACGAATATCGTGCACTAAATACTGACCAGAATGAAGTTTTTTAAAGTTCCAACGATGTAATACACAATTTTTAATGCCACACTGTTTTCCAACCTATATCAAACACTTTAGAGTACATATTGGTTTGGGAGATGTTGAGACCTTAAATTTTATAGGCACATTAAAGTTAAGTGGGAAATCCGAAAAGGAGAGTTAAATCTCCGGAGAGCAGATGGCGGTGCGCGTTGATACAAACTCAATTATTTACACTCAATAAAAAGGACTTTATACGAGTATTAGAATTGAACTTTCGGACTAAAGAATCGAATGAGACATGCCGGCTATTTACGAGAATTACAAAGCACACCAACGCGACCATGGAAGAAGATAGCTTTACGAAGTTTCCTGCAGTCAGACGTACCTACTAAAAGTTGTTTTGTCAAGGGTAACGACTGCTTTTAGCTTTGATTTTACTCACTTTTATAAAATCGGAGTAAAGATTGTGAGAGCTATTGCTAGTGAGAGCTATTGGCTACTCATGTTACTATATGTTTAAAGATTAAACATATTTCTAGAGGAGTAGTCATGAGCATTTATGATAGAATAAAAATACAGCAATGGCCTCTATTGACAAAGAAATTTACAATCAAATAATAAAAACAAATTAAAACTAGGGTTTACAATTGAAACAATTAAGCCTACTGCAGACTGTTGTAAACAATCTACAGGTAGCTCAACTGATCCATATGAATACCAGTCGGAAGCGTCCCCAAGACGCTGGCTGCATTGCCCCGCTGTATGGCAATGCTAATGCGATGCGCCAGATACCCCAGCTCTCGGGTCACGCGTCGCTAAAAAATAAATAATGAAAATTGGAGTTAATAAGAAAGACAAAAACAATTAAGAATCTAAGAAAGTTGACGATCGCAATTCCTTGAATGTTGCATTTTTTCTGTTCCATATATAGCATGGTAAATCATAAACCTTGTAACCTGCCGTCACGGCAAATATCACGTAAAAACAGAAACACAGGTAGGCGCAAATATTTGTGAACAATTTGTAGAATTCACACTTAATAACTAGATAGAGTTTTTGTCTTGTTCTAGGAGAGCGGCGACTTCAAAGGACGATCATTAGGTGGTTGGTGTGATTGGCTCCACGGGATGCCGCAACAGGTGACAGAAACATCTCACAGGATGGTTTCTGTTATGGTGTGATTTGGTTGATGGGGTGGGGTTTTTTTGGGATAGAATTTTAAACTGAGCTGTAAATATGAAATAGTTACTGTAAAAAATCCGAAAACAGGTTTTTCTTGCTACAATCATTATGATAATAATATCTATCAATATACCCATCGAATTTATCAAGAAAAAAGGATAAACATCTACTACTTATTTATTTTTGTAATTTATGCATTTATTCATTTATGCTACCATTTTATCATACGTGATATTTAAAAGTTTAGGTAGATAGAGCATATTAAATGTCAAACCAGTACAGACTGCTTTATAAATAACAATAACATTATAAATAGTTTTATAGTATTCCTTACCGTGCATAAAACGAATTTAATCTTTGTTATAAATATTGAATTTTACAATTTATATTCGTAATAAGCGTGAAATTTTGTAAAATAGCATCAACCGTAACGAAACAACGACACAATATGACTTTAATTGTACTGTCCCCTCTTTATTTATAACTCAGTGAATTTATTTTATACATGCGTCCATTTTAAATATTTTACTTAATTTCAAAGGTTGACTTTGATAAGGGTTCTTCTATGTATTTTATATTCTTAAATTATTTTTACAAAGCTTACATTTATATACTTTTCTTTCGTTAAGCTGGTTATTTTTCTAGATTCCCGTTTCTGTCATAAAACAATATTATGTATGTACTAGTTGTTTCAAGAATCTATAAGAACAGACTTTAAACCCTTCTACACGTACACCTATAACTCTACGGGCCAACTCTACTGTCATACGTATCGTAGGTTATTCAAGACCAAGTCGGTCTAGCGAGCTATATAAGTGCTCATGATAGAAAGAGGAATCCGTAATCTCTAGGGTTGCCGTTATCGACATCGAAGAGGAGGCCTATACATACTATATGTCTGGAAAAACGTATATCTACAATTATTTATTGAAACCCCTACACATAGCACAGGACCGTGAATAGGGAGGCCTTGCCGCAGTGAGAAGAACCGGGAAAAATTATAATTCTTAATAACAGTTTCTCAGATCCCACACTATCAAACCTCTTGATCGCACCGCAGACACCAGCAGTGGAAGAGGTGAGCAATTTTGTGTAAGTTATTACCGTCCATGCCGACAATGGAACCCACAATGGATTCCATAGACGACACTCGGAATACAAAGTAAAATGCGCGGTGTATGCTTTAATATCTCTAAATTATATAGAGGGTAAGATGCTTCTGTGCCGGATGATTTAATTTAATGAACCTATTTGATATTAAACGACGGTTAACATGTTATGTGCACTGAGTGGACAAAATTATTGAATGGGTAGACGTGGGCTGGGTTCTAATGTAGCTTGAGAAAGTAAATTGCTTGGGAGATATAAAATATTGCTATAAAAGTAAGAAAATAATAGCAGTTTCTATTCGACCCTATTAATTAATAAAACTTTAAATAAAATCTATCAAAATAAATTGATTAACTAATCAACAGAATTTTGCATGATTTATTGCAAACTCTAGAATTTAATTTTATGTAATCCTCTCACCTAAACATGCATCCAATCATAAAATTCATTTGCAAATGCCACTGTATTAATAATCCTGCGCATTAATAATGACGAAAATCAATAAAGAAACCCAAACGATGTCAGCCATTACGGATAAGACCCGATGTAACCGCGCACCGAGTGCAGATTATCTATATTTATCCACTCCTCTCTCTCTCGCAGCATCAATAAGCACCAACTTCTTTAATCATTGCAATTTCGAAACAAGCTCAAGTGTTGTCGGTGTCGAATAAATTTTGTATAATGTAAACGTGATAACAATTTAAATTCCTCTGTAACGGGTCCGGAGCCGACAAAAACAACAAACAAAGTTGGGGGCGCGCCATTGGCTGCGAGGCCGCGAGGCGGGCCCGCGCGCGCCACACCCGCCTGCCGCGCAGTCTCGCTCGCTCCCCCAGTCCATATCTTCCACTCCGCCGTGAGAGACGTGTCTGAATCTGAATCTCCGCTGAAGTGACAACAAAACTCCTCCTGGAGAGCGAACACGCTAAACCATGCCTCGGCCGACACGTGAGTCCTACGGAGATCAGAAACCACCCTTCTCGTACATAGCGCTGACGGCAATGGCGATCTGGAGTTCGCCGGAGCGGATGCTGCCGCTGTCGGAGATCTACCGTTTCATCACGGACCGGTTCCCGTACTACCGGCGCAACACGCAGCGCTGGCAGAACTCGCTGCGGCACAACTTGTCCTTCAACGACTGCTTCGTCAAGGTGCCGCGCCGGCCTGACCGCCCCGGGAAGGGTGCCTACTGGACCCTCCATCCTCACGCGTTCGATATGTTCGAGAACGGATCCTTACTCCGCAGACGAAAGAGGTTCAAGCTCCATAAAGGGGAGAAGGACAGCTTGAACGCGGAGTTGACAGCTCTGGCCAGTTTCAACAGAGCGTATCTGGCGCGACAGGCGGGAGCCCCTCCGCCACCGGCTTCCATTCCCGGAGGTTTATATTCTGCTTCCTCATCGTTCATATCCAGACCTAGTCCTGAGCCCGAAGTTGTGGATACGACGGCGTTGCTGCCCGCTGGGACGCGACCGCGGAGAGCTTTTACAATCGACGCGTTGCTGGAGCCAGAGCCGCGTCGATCGTCGTCGTCGCCTCCGCCGCTGCTGCCGCCGCTGCAGCCACATTGTCCACTGCCGCTGCCGCCGCCGTACCTCCTCGCTGCACAGAGGTACCACGCGGAGCTGCTGGCTGGCTTGCAGCAGTCCTGTCTGCCTCCGCTGTGGACATGGCGGGACACCAGTCAACTGTCACACTATACGCTTAATTCGTGAATGGTAAGATATCTGTTTAATTAAGCGTTATAGAAAACTAGTTTCTGCCCACGGCTTCGCACGCGATAAAAAGTAGCCTATGTTTTATTCCCAGCTTAGAACTACCTGTATGCACAATTTCAACACGATCCGTTGAGTAGTTTTAGCGTAAAGAGGTAACAAACATCTATCCATACATCTAAACATCCAAACTTTCGCATTTATTCGCATTAGTGCGATAACTCTGAAGCGAATCATACTGGTTAATATTACCTTCAGACGATCCTAGAATGTGGTACCCTTTTATAATACTCAAAATATTGAAATCAGTGCATTTTTAACCCCACTACCTGGGAACGGGAAACCCGAGACCTACTCTACTTATATATATTTCCGTTAGATACCTTTTCTTAAACTAAAAGTCTACTCCTGTCTAATTTTATAAATTCAAAAGTAACTCGCCGTTTCACGCCTAAACGGCTGGACAGATCTTAACGAATTTTGGCAGGGAGGTAGGTGGTAGACCGGGGACAGACGTAAGCTACTTTTTATCCCGGAAAAGAGCGTGCGAAGCCGCGGGCAGCAGCTAATAGGATATAATAATATAATTCTGGACAGTTCACACAACATCTTCTAACCCCAAACTAAGCAGAGTTCGTGTTACGGGTACTACCTTGTTAGTAAAAAAATTACTACAAGGGCACCTCGATTTTCGTACCTAAACACAAGGCTCAAAATAATAAACTTTGGTCATTCGACCGATGTGGCGCGGCGGACGAAGGTCCGCCTGCGACGCAGGAGTTTGCGGGTTCGATTCCCGCCTTAGGACTAATGTTATAAACATATATTAGAAGGGATCCATCTGCAAATGCAAATGTTCCTGGTGTTCTGGGTATTTTGTATTTAGTGACGTGATAAAGATTAAGAGATTTATTAGGGATGTTTTTATCTCTGACTGTACCTTTCCACACTTTTAGTTCACTTAGGCTCTTTTATAAATTTGTGGGTTGAAACGAAAATCAATACAGCCGGTGAAAAACCAATCAATTATTATAACTTTCAGCTTGTGGTGCTAAAAATTTGGTGCGAAAAAGCGCAACACCATAAAAAAATATCTATATATGTAATGTATTGTTTAACAGTCATTTAGTACCCATAACACAAGCTCTGCTTAGCTTGGGGCTAGATGATGTTGTGTGTATTGTGCAGCATATTTATTTATTTATTATTCTTATATGAATGAAATGAACAAAACACAATTATCGTCCTGTGGTCCCTCTTATACCCTACATGCCGTCATAGCTAGGACAGAATTATAAATAACTGTGAGTTCATCATCAACCTATCTTAGTCCACTGCTGGGCATAGGCCTTCCTAATGAGCGCCATAGCGCCCTGCTATGCATACGCTATGCTATAGCTTGCCGCATCCAGCATCTGCCTCCAGTCTTTCGCAGATCGTCATCCCACCTGGCCGGAGGGCACCCTACACTACGTTTGCTGAGTCGAGGTCTCCACTCGAGAACACGTTTACCCCAGCGGTTGTCGATTCTTCACGTGATATGGCGCCGGCCCACTGCCACTTCAGCTTGCTAATTCTCTGAGCTACATATGTCGATAGCTTTGTTTCTCTGTCGGATGTATTCGTTACGAATCCTATCCTTCACAGAAACTCCGAGCATAGCTCTTTCCATAGCTGTGAGTTATAGTCTTTCTATAACTGTGAGTTGACAAGGCAAAATACATACAAAAAGGTAGGCAAAACAGTTCATAAGAGCCTTCTGCTCGCGTCTTCCCACTCCTTTTTCCTGGATTAAAAGTAGCATATATCCTTCGCTTGCATAAAATCTATCTCCTTGCTAATTTCATTAAGAAATGCTCAGTCGGTTAAGCATTAAAAGGTAACAAGCAGACAAAGTTATTATTAGTACTATTTAACGCGTATTATCGCGTTTATTTACCTATTTTAGACGACCGGTGAAGGTCCGCTTGCGACGCAGTAGGTTGCGGATTCAACTCCCGCGTCGGGACAAGTTTTTGCGATCTGCAGGTATTTGTTCCGGATGCTCGAGATGTTTTCTACGCACTATAATAAAAAATCTATCTATGTATAATCTACCCATAACACAAGCGCTGCTTAATTAATTAATTTATTATCAACAGTCATCCCGTGACCACACTGTGTTAACTTGTTGAAACGTCGGGAAAAATAGGTAAATAAACGCTATAAATACCCTTTAATAGTACTAATGATATGCAGACAGAATTACTTGGCATTTATGTATGAATGGAATAACCATCTCTGTCTGACTATGTACCGAAATTGCCGGTAAATATGAAATGTCATGTATCTATTCAATTAACTATGTCACGACATGAAGCACTTGCACGTTGGCATCATCTGGGTATCATTCGTTAATCACTCAATCATCATTAGATGGATTATATACCGCAACGACCAATTTGTTATTTTCTGCATACCTATCGCTTATTTGAGGAAGTTATGTAAAAACACTAACTAACCTAGAGACTAGGTAAATAATTTAGGTAGGTACTTCCTTCTATAAATTCTATCTATCTTTCTGTCTGTCTGTTTGTAACCTTCTCACGCCTAAACGGCTGAACGGATCTCAATGAAATTTGGTAGAGAGGTAAATAGATCCCACGGATTGAAATAGGCTACACGAATAGGCTACATAAAAAGCGCGTGCGAAGCCGTGGGCAGCAGGTAATAATAAATAAATAATGCTGGACAATTCAGACAGCATTATCAAGCCCCAAGCTAAGCAGGGCTTGGGTTGTGTAACTGATATACTACTTAATACAATGCACTACATACATAGATACTTTTTTATTATACATAGAAAATATCCAGAACACCCGGAACGAATATCTGCAGATCGTACAAATATTTATCCCGACGCGGGAATCGAACCCGCAACTTACTGCGTCGCAGGCGGACCTTTGCCCGGCGTGCCACAGAAGCCGTCATAACCTCTCCTTGTTTTGATTTATTAAAAGTTCTTGTACATGCGTAGATTAACATATTAGGTACCTACCTAATCTGTCTAAAGCGGTTCAAACAATTAAGTTAATATCTACAAAATTCCGCCATAAACTGTAATATAACTGTGTTGGTCAAACTTTGAATTTATTATTTCGTTGGCCTCGAAAGAAAACTAAGTTTTAGTTTTCTCAAGCATTAGTTATTTTTCCGCCAGTTTTCAATATCGTTCATCTATAAATATAAGGAGCTCCTAAAACGGGCTTACCTATAGGCCTTATGTATTTTAAATTTATGATTCAGCAAATAATTCTTAGTATTAATTCTGTTTTCGAATACAGTCATTTGTTGAAAATTATAATGTGATGAAAACAAAACACACAAATAAAAAAAACACTGTTCAAAACAAAATAAATAAATAAATAATGCTGGACAATCCACACAGCATCATCTAGGCCCAAAGTAAGCAGAGCTTGTGTTATGGGTACTAGATGACTGATAAACTTAATACAATACATACATAACATAGATAGATATTTTTTATTATATATAGAAAATACCCAGAACACCCGGAACAAATATTTGCAGATCGTACAAACATTTGTCCCAAGGCGGGAATCGAACCCGCAACCTTCTGCGTCGCAGGCGGACCTTCGCCCGCCGCGCCACATCGGTCGTCAAAACAAAACGTCAAAACAAAACCAACACTAAAAGAAACAGACACTAAAACACACACACTAAAACAAAACAATAATCAATAGTGTTTTGTATTGTGTATCACAGTTTTATCCATAATTAAGTTACTCGCCCATGATTATTTTTTGCATGCTGTCTTCACCTATAATTATGCTGACACTTGACATGACTTTTATTATGGTAACTCTAAGCTAGTTTTAGTGTACAATATGTTGGTGATCAATAAATAAATTAATAAAAGTAGGTTCCTTATAAAAGAGGCTTTATTCAGATGAACTTTTCAGCCTTGTTTAAACAATATTTCTATGTTTTCAGCACAGTGAAAACTTATATAACCTATTTGGCCAGTATAGTGTTTCTGCGTAATGAATGACTGCGTCTAACCGCGGTTTAATTGAATATTCAAGTTATTATTATTATACCTCTATAAGTTATTTTTATATAAGTTACTAGCTACTGCCCGCGGCTTTGCACGCTTTATTCCGGAATAAAAGGTAGCCTATGTCCGGCCTCGGGATATCATCTACTTCGCTGCCAAACTTCACCGAGATCCGTTCAGCCGTTCTTGAGTTATAAATAGTGTAACTAACACGACTTTCTTTTATATATATAGATAGATTAAAAATACATATTTTATAACATTATAATAGTTTAAAAAAACTGTTTCTATTGTTACATCTACATTTTCAGTTTTTAAACATTCTCATTAGAAGTTTTAGAGCCATGATTATTTAGTAAGAAGTTTAAACCTTTTTTTGTTTTGTTCACAGGTAGAGCACGAATACACGAGTGATCTCAATAATGCTTCGATACATAGTTGTGTAGATACAACAACTATGTAACAAATACATATACAATATAGTGACAAAGATGTGTGAAACATAGGCGAAGAATTAGATAGATATTAACCGCATAAAAAGTGTTTATTAACGAAGAGAATTACATCTATTGGGTACGAATAAATATTTACAAATGAACCAGTTGAGCTATCTGCAGACTGTTGCAAACAATCTAGTCTAAAGGTAGCCTCTCGTATTACCTAATATACATTTCCAACGTAGGCGACAGGAAAACATTAGTAAAATGAAGACTATATTCATAAAAGTGGTTATTTAATTACCTGAGTAGAATCATTTATCTAAAATAAAACAAGGCGCGTTCCTTTTAGGGTAGCATTTTTAATTAGTCATAAAATATATAAATTATTTATGAATAGTGTACCTACATATTTACCTATCTAGAGACATTTTACGATGTTCATAAACTAAAACTTAATATTCTTTTTGTATCAAGGGTTTAGCGAAATCACAAATTGCATGTATGTATGTAAGTCAAATAAGAGTCTAATTTGAAACAGGTACACTTCAAGACATGTTTTGAATGACCCAGTCAAACCAGTTTTCACCGAACTCTTTAAATATACTTAACAACTAACATTGAACTGCTGAGTTCTTCCAGACTTTGACTCTATATCGTCTTTTGTCAGAGCGGTCGTTCTTTCTTGCTATACAAACTATCGTAGTTTAACTAGAGAGAGTTAGTTTGGCTCGCCTATCGATAGAGAAGATGACTTCTCTATTTTCATCGACTTCAAAAAAAGAGGAGTTTTTCAAATTGGCTATTTGTTTGTTACTTCTCTTCTCTTTCTATTTTAATTATGTTTGTTACTTCTCTGCCACTTATTGTTATCCCCGAGGATTTCTATATTTCTAAGACATAAAAAACATTATAATATGAATATTTAGAATTGAAGTCGGTTTATAGTTTTTGTAGAAAACATCAAATTTTTGATCTTTCTCCTGCGATCACAATGTACTACCAAGGCTAGCCCATTGCGGATTAACTTTGACTGTCCATCTCTGGAGTCATACCTATTCTACATGGACTAGTGCCTTGACTTTACCCTACACGACAAGTCGCTCTATGCATAGTCACCTTTTCGTCGTGAGACGTATCTGAAGTCTAATAATATTGTATTTGTATATACGGGCGTATTGTATATGTACATTATTATACAATTCTTTACGGGACTTATTAATTTATTACAATATTGAAGATCGTATCAGCACGATAAGTAATCTATTTGAAATAATGAAACAAGAAATTAATACAATAATTTGATACTTTTGTCTTGATTTGAGGGACGCTTTGCACTGAATTGAATTATTTTTTCAATTTTAAATGAGATACTATCTTGCTGATGTCATCTTCACAAATGGGAGTAACCGTAAAATCAAAGCAAAAACATTTATTCAAAACTAGTAAGAGGATCAATAACTACATTAATTACATAATGAAACAATGACGCTACCAACGCCTTGCAAGTTTTGAACCTGTGTAGAAGTGGTGTGGTGTCAATTCAGATAGCATAAAAACTAAACTAATTTGACACAACTAATATAGATATTTCTTATAGATTGAAATAAAAATTTCAAGTGCGCAATTTTTAGTGCGTCAAATTAGTTTCTCTAATGGTTTTATTCAATATGTAATTTCGTTATTAAATACTTGGCGTCTACTCCGCAAAACGATATTGATTTATCAAGGAGATGTAATCAGAGCCTTGTCCAGCAAAAAAAAAGTGATTCCTACGAACGACTTGATAACTTGACAGATTTGTTGTTAGAATTCGAATAGATATGTTGCTATCGTTTTACGGAGTAGACGCCCTGACTATGTAAATAAAATTTCAAAACTGTGATATTTAGTTTAAGTATCGGCAACCTTGTAAATAGTTAATTTATGTACACAGTAGAAACTAGAATATAGTTATTAATTTATTGAATAGTCAATAGTAGAAATAAAATGGAAAATGTTTATTGTTAATTATTTCTTATTTCGATCCCCCAGATTTGTTAAAAATAGTACATTGTTCACCGAGGTGAGAAAGTGACACACCCGTCGAGTGTGTCATTTGAGCCTTAAAGAGGTAAAAATCGCACTTTCTCCTGATTTATACATAGTGCTTTATACTACACCTACGAGACAAATAAAACATTTCCGAAAAATACTTTAATGCAATAAGTCTTGTCGTATTTATTTCTGGATTTCTAGGTTAATAGGTTCTCAATCACTACTTGAGCAGTTTCTTTTGACGACCGATGTAGCGCGGTGGGCGAAGGTCCGCCTGCGACGCAGAAGGTTGCGGGTTCGATTCCCGCCTTGGGACAAATGTTTGTACGATCTGCAAATATTTGTTCCGGGTGTTCTAGGTATTTTCTATATATAATTAAAAATATCTATCTATGTTATGTATTGTATTAAGTTTATCAGTCATCTAGTACCCATAACACAAGCTCTGCTTACTTTGGGCCTAGATGATGCTGTGTGGACTGTCCAGCATTATTTATTTATTATTTATTTATATTTATTTATTATTTTATTACTGGCGGTGTCATAAAATCTTTACTATCATTCAACGACATTCTGTAGAATTAATGCAATTACCTAACCCTCAAATGCTCAAATGTAAATTTCGAATTTTCCGCGAATCCACGTGGTTCTTTTTTTGAATTAGTGTTCCGAAAACGGAAGAGGCCGATATCATAAGGCGGACTCGAAGTAAAAATGTTTTGTAGTTTAACCTATACTGAAAATAACCATAGCTAAGGGCTGAAATTTCATATCTGCGGCCAAGATACAGACAGACAGACATGAATGAAAAAAATTACAGTTTTGGATTCAGTATAGATAATAGATTGCCCTACAAAAAAAATTTTCAAAATATCTTTCAATGTACAGAATTTGAACTGTTACAGTTTTATTTATAAGTATAGATAGAGATTGTTGTAGATTTTATATTTTGCGTGTTCGAATCTGGCTCATTTTGAGGTAAATGTGACGGTGAATCTCGTTCGGATGTACCTAGTACCAGCCAGTCTTTATTCAAACAATATTTTTGTGTTCGATTTCTTTGGCACTGAACACTAAGATGTTCCAAATTCAAAAAGTGCGCGGCAAAAATAATTGCGGCGCACTTGTAAAGAGGATTAAAAACTCATTACTGCCCGCTAAAAGTTTCTTATAGAAAACGCCACCTTTGGGTGCACTTAAAGGCGAACCAAGTCGTCTTTTTCGAATAGATGGGATGAAAAAACGTTTTCTTAGCTGTACTGTAACCTACCTTCCCACGCTGACATAAGCTATTTTCTGGTAACAACGCCCAGCCCAAACCGCTGAAGCTAGATAGCTGAAATTTGGAGGGTTCCACCCAGCAGGGTTTCAGCTAATCTCGGGAAGATTTTTTACCATAAAGTCCATGCGAATGAAACGCAGGCGGGTCAAATAAAATACTTATTAAAAAAAATTATAATATATTACAATTTATTTTATTTATAATTATAATTTATTTTAATAGGTAATCTTTTTGTGAAAAATCATTTTCTATTGAGGCTGTTAGACTCCGGAACTCTCTTCCCTATGATATCAGGAAAGTCGAATTAAAGGATAGTTTTAAAAAGCTGACACGTGAGCATTTTATAAGGAATCTTTACCCGACTTCTAGTTAGGTAACTTAACCATCTTTTTAACTTTTTGTGATTTTCGTTGCTACCTTTCTTCATTAAAAGATTGTAAGTACCTATTATAATATGTATTATTTATTATACATATAGTGCAAGTTTATTATTACATTCCTGTAGGTTTTTTCTCTGTAATTAGACTTATTATCTAGCTTAGTTTAATTATAGCACGCCTTTTAGTTTTATTTGTACCATATAGAAAATGCCATCGGCATTAAAGTATATAAATAAAAAAATATATATATAATTTATATTATTTAAATAATTATAAAAAAATAATGAATGTACCCATATTTTAGGTTACACTCATTTTCACATTTAAGTATTAGTTCAACATACTCAGTCAATTTGACGTACAGCAACTATCAGTTCAACACTATAATGCAAGTGTATACATTAGAATCTAATTTAACTTCCACCACCATAGCGCTCGTTTCCATAAACTTTTAAACTTTTCATTTATTATTAACTCAAGCCGACGTAATAGTGTAGATTATCAAAATAAAATTAAAAACAATGGTAACTTTCTTTCATTAACTTCTATAACGTGATTAACGAAATGAGCCATTAACTAGTAATGCTGCTTTGTTAGTAAATTGTACTACAGAAATCTTTGAACTCGCCGGCTTTGATGTGGGTATAAGTAATTATATTTTGGTTAACATTTGGAAAGCTAAAGTTGGAAGTATCTTCGTCTAGTACGAGTTTTCAAAATATCAAAAAGGAAAAGTTTTCGTAAACGTGAACGCTTACTCGTCAAAGAAGGCCCTGGTGCATTTTGGCAGTACGCCAAAATGCAACAAATCACTCAAAATCATTTGAAAACCATAATCGACTTTTGGATCACCGTTATGCAACGAAAATGAGTTCCTGTCAGTATCCGGTAGGAGCGTAGCAAAAAGCTAAATTTATGGAAGAAACGTATCTTTTATAAATTTCGTATACCTACTATGTAAAACTCATACTAAAGCCTCTGGGTTGGTCAAGTGGTAAAGCTCTTAACTGGCGTGTTCACTACCAGATTTTCAGTGATTGTGATCTAGATGCGACAGCAACGTCGCTGTGCAACACGATGTAAGTAAAAGAACGACGTGTGCGCGGCACTCAATGTGTTAAAGCGACGGGCTCGAATCCATCGATTGCATCAGTAGTCTTAGCTTATACAGGGTTATTGGTAATTAACTGACACTGCGTGAACTGCAGGTTCTGCCCATCATCAGGAACACGTTATACGCCAGGTCTTATTTCTTAAACTTGGTATTGATAGTAGTTACCCCCTCCATTCAATAATCGTTCTTTAGAGAGGCTATATTTAAAACTAAACTCAAAAACGGCTTTGCCTTGAATTAGCAGTGAATGTGGGAGTGGGAGATTGGTCTTTTGTAACTCATTGGGTTCCGGACAAACATTTTTTAATTTTTTAGCACAGTTACTCGTAAATAACTCATCAAAATAAATAATTAGGACCGTCTTCACGAACGGGTTCGTGACTATGGGCAGAACCTGCAGTTTACGTAGTGGCAGTGAATTACCAATAACCCTGTATAAAATGAGATGGAACCTTGTCAAAGTCAAAAATTACACTTTTCGAACAAAGTAATATTAGCAAAGATGTTTCTTAAAAATTCTTAAAAAATTCAATTCTTAATTCTTCTTCGAATACTCAAACTCAACTCAGATTTAAGCAAAAGCCAAAATGAGGGTTATGTAACAGATAATACCCATCACACTTATGTTATAAACGTAAAAGTGTGTATGTACTTATGTATGTGGGGGTGTGCGTATGTTTGTAACTTCTTCACGCTCAAACGGTTAAATTGATTTGGATGAAATTTGGTACCAGCATAGCTTATGTCCCGGATTAACACATATGTAAGTACTTTTGATCCCAGAAAAGAGCAGTGTTCCTAAATAATTCAAATAAGTTCATCGCTTATTAACGCGGGTAACACCGCGTTGTGCAGCTAGTACAATTTGTTCTGTGGATATATCTGCGCCACATATTACGATGAGCAATTTTGCACAACTTATCTGAAATCAACCCAATCGCTTGCAAGAACACGCCCCGCGCTGTAAACTAAGCGTTAAACTAAAACAATACTTACCTAGAACCTAAAGGTACCCACACAATATCTATAATATAATTATGAGCTCTTTGCATTCGACATTGAAAGGGACAAAGCGCACGCCGGACGACGTCGGCTGCGTCAAACGATATGTCACGGCACGTAGTACGCTCAGCACATTGGATTAGATTGCTGGTGCCATAGAATCGCCCAGCCAATCCTCTGTGATGTCCTATCACGATGGTAGGTGTACCTACCATCTTTCTTATTATATATAATAATAAAGATGGGATCATTATGACGACCGATGTGGCGCGGCGGGCGAAGGTCCGCCTGCGACGCAGAAGGTTGCGGGTTCGATTCCCGCCTTGGGACAAATGTTTGTATGATCTGCAAATATTTTGTTCCGGGTGTTCTGGGTATTTTCTATATATAATAAAAAATATCTATCTATGTTATATATTGTATTAAGTTTATCAGTCATCTAGTACCCATAACACAAGCTCTGCTTACTTTGGGGCTAGATGATGCTGTGTGGATTGTCCAGCATTATTATTATTATCATACTTTAGTCTAGAACTATGCTACGTAATCGTGTCTGTTGAATGGCCTGAATGTATGATACTTTGTATGTAGTGTAGTGTGGATTGTACAATACAATACAATACAAAAATACTTTATTGTACATTAACAAAAATAAAATACAAAAGACAAAGAGGCAAGAACAATGGGCCGCTTTAGCGCTTAGAAGCGATCTCTTCCAAGCAAACTTTGAACGGAAAGAGTTATGTGTATTTAAGAAAGCCAGGGGGTGTACCAAAGGTAATCTTAAATAAATATTGACAGCATTATAAATACCTGAAAACAAGAACAATTAAATATAATAAATATCTAACTAGATATACATACATATATGTATATACATAAATATATAGTATCAACATTACTTTTCTAATATACATTTTATTATTTTCTAGATAGTGTAGGATAGCAGGACGTATTGTTCTGTATTTGATGGTATAATAAAAAATTGGTAAGTAGAGAGCTGCAGTAATGCAGGTGCTGAAAACAAAGTACTGTTAAGTATAAATGATAATAAATAAATAATGCTGGACAATCCACACAGCATCATCCAGCCCCAAGCTAAGCAGAGCTTGTGTTGGGTACTAGATGACTGATGTACTTAATACAACCATTACATAGATAAATATATTATATTATACATAGAAAATAGCCAGAACACCCGGAACACATATTTGTAGATCGTACAAACATTTGTCCCAAGGCGGGAATCAAACCCGCAACCTCCTGCGTACAGGCGGACCTTCGCCCGCCGCGCCACATCTGTCGTTAAAGTTACTAAAGGCTGTCAAGTACTAAGTGAACTGTCAAGTGTTATGTGAACTCCTTTGCCAATCAAGCTCTATTACATTTTTAGTACCTAATCTTTTAGAAGTGATGAAATGCACACCTCGGAAAGGAAACTAGAAATCTAGACGACCACGCGTTAGTGCGTTGAGCAAGATAATCCGATGACTTAAGAACCCGAAAAAGGAGTCTTGAAACTAGGACTAGAACGAAAATGAGCTGTAAATGATACATTGATGAAACTTCGAATACTGTTAACTAGAGAGGTTACCTATATATACATATATATGTCATAAATTCTAACTAAAGGGCTCTAGTTAACTGGATTCTAATCCAGACTTGACAAAAAACAACCTGTTTACAATTATACTAAAATGTTTCCTAATTAATAAATAAAATTACAAACAAATTATAAAACAAAATAGAACTAGTATTTACAATTGAATAAAGCTAACTGCAGACTGTTGCAAACAATCTACAGGTAGCTCAACTGATCCATATCAATACCAGTCGGAAGCGTCCCCAAGACGCTGCTGGCTGCATTGCCCTGCTGATGCGCTGCGCCAGATGGGTATCTGGCGCAGCCACCCGACCCGAGTGCTGGTGGGTACCAGCACTCGGGTCACGTGTCGCGTCGACCACACACGGGTTCAGATAACTTTTTAAAACCCCGGAGAGCCTCGGTAAATATTAAATAATAACCTAATCAATTAAATGTTGTTATAGTATAAACTAATTTTTGACAGACAAACTAAATTAGAATATTACTTATATTTAACAACTGAAACTGACATTACAATACAATACAATACACTTACAATACAATACAGCACACCAAAAAAATACAAAAAAATAATAATACAGGAAAAGAGATATAACAGAGTTGCACAATAGGCGGCCTTATCGCTAAGAGCGATCTCTTCCAGACAACCTTACACACACATACACATGACATGATGATGTACATGATTGGACATTTAGATTTTTATTTATCAATTGACCAATTATTATACCTACCATAACCAACCCAATAATTCTATATGTTTATTTATACAGATAATTTGCCTTAATTTTAAGATTTTAGTAAATTATTATTAATTAGATTTTCATTCTAATTATTTATGTAAATAAATTTAAAAAAAATATTACAGTGCCCAACAGGGTGTATGTACTAACTTTAGCTATAATTAAATCTTAAGCTACCAACTTATGTACTTAATGGCAATAAATAAATGTAAAGAAATAATCTCCATGAAAATTCCAGGAGCATTTCAAGAGCAAGGCAAGATGCCGAGTGTACAATCCAAACAGTCGGCACGGGCAGCGTCGGCGCCTGTGATGGCGGTGTCACAACAGTGCCGCATGCGCCTGCGCCGCGCGACTAATCGCCTACAATGCACACCGCTATGCAAAGCCTGATGAAAGCAAGCGGGGCTTTTGTGCGCGGGCGGTCCCCCTCCTTATATACGCATACTGCATACCTAGCTGGGAACCTTGGAAGATATCTGAAGATTCCCAAGTACCCTTAAACTAATATTATTAATTAGAAAGTAACTCTGTCAGTCGGTCTGTCTATCTGTCTGTCTGTAAATTTTTCACGCCTAAAAGGCTGAACGGATCTCAGTGAAATTTGGCAGGGAGATTAATCGTATCCCGGGGACGAACATAGGCTACTTCAAAAGCGCGTGCGAAACCACGGGCAACAGCTAGTAATAAATAAATATTGCTGGACAATCCACACATCAATCCATAAAGTAAGCAGAGCTTGTTATGGGTACTAAATAACTAATTATATACTTAAATATATTTTTTTAATACAAAGAAAACACCCAGAACACCCGCGACCATTATCTGCAGATCGTGCGGCTATTTGTCCCGAGGTGGGAATCGAACCCACAACCTCCTGCGTCACAGGCGGACCTTCGCCCCCTGCGCCACTGAGGTCTTTGAGGTCGTCACAAGTTGCCTCGCTGACATCGCAAATACCATGACCGGGAAAACCTTTAAAAGCTATCCCTACTTAAGTCTTGGTCTCTTCGTCACCACGATACGTTGCGATATGCGCTAAGCTAAGGTACTTTAGTCCGTCGAAGTCTACGTCAGCGGTAAGGGGTAGTACGCAGTACGCAGCGTACTGCGTACTGATCAAGAGACCAAAGCTTTAGAGGTATCGCCTTCACCACAGAATAACTAAATAGCCTTCACTTACGAGTCCTTCATCCTTTGTGGTCACAGGAAGGTGTCATTTGTTATATTGAAAAGGAAGGTAGCTATAACTTTGAGGCTTTTATAGAAAAGCTAACGCCCGTCGTGGATTTATAATTTGGTGTCAGATCAAACAGTAATTATACCAACGTTGCACACTGCTGTGTAAAACCTGATAAAAGCAAACAGGATTATCAAGATTTTCCCTGAGATTTCCAAGGTGGTGCTCATGTGCTTTCTATTAAATTAGATAGACGAGCTGTGTGGCGCAGCGGGCGAAGATCTGCCTGCGACGCAGGAAAATGCAAGACAGATTCCCGCCCCGTGACAAATATAACTCAATGTTTTAAGTATATCAGTTGTAGTACCTTATTTACAAAGAAAATTACAATCATATAATAAAAACAAATTAGAACTAGTATTTACAATTAGCTAACTGCAGACTGTTGCAAACAATCTACAGGTACCTAGCTCAACTGATCCATATCAATACCAGTCGGAAGCGTCCCCAAGATGCTGGCTGCATTGCCCCGCTGTATGGCAATGCTGAAAGTAATCATAATAATCAGATTCATAAAAAACAAGATCCGTCAAGTGTGAGTGTGACTCGCGCGCCGAAGGTTACGAACGTTTGTCAAGTATACCAATATGAACAATAAGTACTACCGGTTAGAGACTTGGCACTAACCGGAAGGTACCGGATATAGGGTTTATGGTAATAGTAAAATTTTCGATTTTTTTCAAAATATTTCAAAAAGTATGTAAACTACAGGAATTTCAAAAACTGTTTTTGAGATGAACAATCCTATACCTTTTATTTGAAACCCCCACTAGGTGAGGTACCTTTTAAAAATTATTCCCCAAGTTTTTGACCATTTTCAAAAAGGGTTCTACTTACAGACCTATTGAACTAGATATTAGAATTGGATAAAATCATTATCTTACCACACATTGACTGATCACACTCCACCCTATCTCGTTAACATCTTTTTGATTGCGAATTGCATTTACCTATAATGTAACCTTCTACTCTATCCTTCATTAGACACCGCCGTCTGATCCACCCGCTTTCAATTGAAACAATATTTAATACTTTGCCGGCAAGAATAAAATAAAACGGTGCAACCATAAACATTCCACATTCATATTCGACCTCTGAGCCGGTCGAATTATCCCTCTCATTTACTCTCATTTGCTGCATCCCCCTCTATCTGCGCCGGCCCGTCTACAAGCTCCTCTCGAAGATACACGGGAGAGATAAAAACATATGAGCCATAATGTTTTAACAATCTGGGATACAAGTCGAGTTTAGTGCCTTTGAATGGCGATCAATATCGGGATCCAAATCAATTATAATTTAAAATTGAAGCCTGGATAACGAAAACCATCGTCATCGGATACTTTTAAGATTGTAACAGGGTTAAATATTTATTGGTGCTTAGATGACATGAAATTTATTAAACGATATACTCAAAGCTACCTTAAGCTACCTGTAGATTGTTTGCAACAGTCTGCAGTTCGCTCAATTGTTTCAATAGTAAATACTAGTTGTAATTTGTTTCTATCATTTGATTGTAATTTTCGTTGAGTGCTTAGATTAAATCAACCGACTATAACATTGCAACCATAATATCTGTAGATATGTCTATAGAATGTAGAAAGGTATGAAATTTGCACCTCCAACTGCCTGCTTCACAAATGTAGAGTTAGCATTGACTGTTCCAAAAACTTTAAGAAATACAACTTTAGGTACTGAACTTCTCGGAAAACCTAATAAATCTCAAACCCAAAACCATAATGACAAAGAACTTCATCAGCATTTTTCATCCGCAAATAAATTTACTGAAAATGAAGTGCCAGTTCAAAGGATGGCTTGAATGCATCAAGACTGGCTCCAATTTAATTTTCCTCCTCGGTTTAGTTATAATCGAGTCAATTCGTTCTATGCCGGCAGAAGCCAGGCTGTAAATCGAATCCTTTAATTGATTCTTTGCCCTACGATTTATCGTCTACCGGACGATCGAGATCGAGGCTTTTGAGGAAAAAAGTGCTTTTTGCAGTGTTGGAAGGCTTGGCTAGGACATGCACTCTGGCAAATCGATTATTTGCTTAGAAATAATGAAAAAAGTGTCGATGCAGTAGTTAGATATTTATCGAAAGGCGAGTTTATAAAGAAAATAAAAGAAATGACAGTTGCAGATCCGAGAAATATGTTTTAGAAATCCTAAATTACCTCTGTTGTTCATGGTTAAATCCACGGAGAATCCGTGATCAAATCGTCAAATCTAAAATCAGACAAACGTCCATTGTTATAGATACACACCTCAGTTTCTTGGTTAACCCACAGAAACCCTTCATCATTATACACAGAAACAAATTATTCTTTTCATAAATTATATTTATTTGAACAAAAAATATTTTGTTCTGAATTTGAATAGCATGAATTTGCGATGTTATTATCTGACACAGAGAGATTGGACACAGTCGTTGTCAAAGGCGGCCGTGGCGTACGGTGAGCCACCTACAACGGCCAGCGGCGACCACAAAGCCTCTTAATATACAAATAAATAACGTCGGAACAACAAATATTTTAATAACCAACTCCGAAGAATTGTTCAGCGTTTAGCTACAAGTAATGCGTGACACTGGGTCGTCTGTCGCGGACGACACCTGCATAGTAAAACAAACTGACGCTATTTTGATCTTCAACTACATGAAAACAGATGTCAGTTTAGTTTGAGGTGCGCTTACGCAATATGCGGACGCCTCAGACTGCATGACCAATGCCAGCGAGGATAAAAGATAGTCTGAAATGTTGTTTTGGAAAACATAAAGTTTTATAGAGATATGAAAGAGCCGATTGAAAATTGGAAAGGTAGGCGTGAAACGGCAGATGTTGTAGACGTTGGCACGTTTCAAGATCAAACAAAGAGAACTATTCCATTTTACGGCGAAGGAATATAAATGCACACACATTTATTAGACATCAATAATACTAACATGTCGCGAAACGGATTCACTTGAATACATCGGTCCACGCTAGAGGAAAGAAAATTATTTGCTCATTGCATAAAGTTACGTTTACTTATGTATGCTACATGTACAAAAATGTTTTCGGTTTTTCTTGTAAAGTTAAATTCCTAGTAACATTTGTAATAAGAACTTTAAAATATCAGAATAATTTAGGGATTTACGGTTTACAGGTTTATAAAATTTACTGAAAAAAACTGCAAAACAACAACAATTATGAAGCTACAAACTTCGATAAATTGAGTGAGTTTTATTCCAAGGCTGTCGCTGAAGTCATTTAATAAGTTTATGCTCTCTATGTAGTCGAGGTGGTCGATAATAAACGAAACATGGGGTTGGCAGACATAATGGCAGAGTCGAAAGCCACAGAAGGAGTCGAAGTAGCATACAATTCCAGGATCACTAAAACAATCATCTTGGAAGAGTTTGCATTATATAAAGTCCTTAAAGCAGAGTGATGCCGAGAAAAAGTAATGTTTGAAATTGTGAGTCGCGTAAAATGAGTTGCTTCATTGTTTTATTCAATAAACAAAATCCAAAGCTCTTAGAAATTCATACAAAAGTCCTGTTCTTGCCACGCGTAGAGAGGTCATTTCTATTGAAAGTACGCATATAAAGCAAGACAAAACACAAAAAAATGTAGCAAGGAAAAACGTTAGTTTTTCATTGATTTTATAGGTTTTCATTCATTTATGTTTCACTTACACAAATAAATAAGTGACGACGCAAAATCAACGAAATATTCTAAAGAAAACAACCACGCCAATTTATGAGACCATAATAATACTGGGAAGGTAGAGACAGGTTGGTAAATCGAAGTGAAAATGCCTCAAAATCAACATTGAATTTAAAAATCGCCACAATAGAGCTCATTTTATATAATAAAAGAACCACAGTGAGTCAGGTATTATAATACTGGGCAGGAATGCCGGAGGACGAGCGGGCAGACCCACAGGCACCAAAATACATTAACTTTAAAACACAGATACACTGTACTTTACTGGCCAATAATGTAAAATAATGAATTAAAGAGTTCTGACTATTATTGCGGCAAGTGCAGACATGATTTAATAATTGAATTAAATACGCTGTCCTATTTATATTATTAAAAACACATGAAAAACAGATGTTTATTACCACCCATGCCGTCTAGTGACAAAACTACATATTCATTTGGATTAAACATGCCTCAGCTTATGAAGAGAGAAAAGAAAAAGAAAACATAAGGAATTAATTAATAAGGTAAGTATTTCATTTTATCCTTCTCTAACTCTACTCTTCTGGTTTTATGAGTACCTACTGGCTGTGGTGGGCTCTCAAAAATAACCCTTCCCTTTAATTTAAATCATACTAATCTCTTTTATAGTTCGACCTTACACCATTCATCTTAAGCTCATTCAGATTAGAAAAACAAAAGGCTGTCATAATAGCATCGCTTACGAATACCGCTCTCGAAATGGTTCGCTTTCATCTCGCAAGGTTTTTCGCATCTTTTTGGCCCCGAATCCATCAATTCTCGTGATGGATGGTGCTGCGGCAATCGAAATTCAAATTCGCTAAATCTTCCCACACGTGGAATGAGTGTTGCCAGCTGAGACAGTTTTTGGCTAAAATATGATAAATTTAAGAGTGCTTTGGAAACTAAATCTATTAAATTAAGTAGGAAACTGTACATCAACTGTCTAATCTGACTGTCCAATGTTTTAACACAAATATGGTAACTGCCTACCTCTACTATGTAATTAAACAATACCAAGAGAACACTATTTTTTAAGCAGAAGTATGTAAACTCCACTTACTACCACTCCATGGTACTTTACATAAATTCTTCGAGAATTACTTAACTAGTCTACCATTCTGCAGATATCTAAAATTAGCTACATCCAACACAGTTGGCAGCACCTGAGAACGAGAACAGGTCAGATCGTTACATACGCATACTTTTTTCCTGGCGTGAAGATATTCGGCCTGCAGCGTGCGGGGATGAGGAAAGATGCGAAGGGAGGGAAGAGGGGGGTGTGAAGGGAAAGGGGGGTTGTCGGCGCAGACGCACGGGCAGCAGGGCCGTGATTACAGGGCGCGGCTAATCACCGCTGCAACACGGTCCGGACGAGATGCTGGGTGTATGGCGGTTGTGGAATCTTGAGAAACTTTGCTGACAATGTTATGATGAATATGTTTTCTTGTTGGCAAAGGTACCTATATATTTTGGTCCTTCCAGACAGGAAATCAATTGCATTTGATATCAAAGAGCAAAAAGTAAAATAGGTATGATATTAAAAGGGAGTAGGTAGGTTCTTCTCGTATTTTGTAGGAATAGAGACTTTTGGTTTGTTTTTCGCAGTAGGTTCAAATACTTGGAGAAATTGGGAAGAGCTCATATACCATACCAACAATGTCGACTCGGAAACCTTACCTTATGAACTATTGTTTGGGATACATCCGCACAAGGTTTTGGGTCTGCATTCGTTGGTTCCATCCAATGGAAAAGCACAGGCTTTTCAGACTTTTCTGAGAAAACAATCTTACTTAAACGTACACTTTATATTTTCATTGCATCGGATTTTCAAATTGTTCTGAGTCAAATCATCGATTTTCATCTCACAACACTTTTTTACCCCCGTACCGCGTCAGACCGGCTTATTGTTGTTAATAACAAACAAGACAAAAGTCTCACCGCTAACTACACACGTTCTCTCTCGCTTTTTTACCGCGAGCTGGTAACACCGATATGAGCCTTGTCCATGGTAATGCCCGCTTTACGATTGACAACCAACAATTGACCGACGATTCATCCTATTATTACTAGTTTGACGTAATTAACCCTTATGGTATTTTTTTGGCGCAGAAAGACCTACATACTTATTTGAAGAACTTCAGAAGTCTGGAATTGACTATAATTCAAGGAAGAGACAGCTAAGTTAGGGTTAGATATTATGTCAAGGCTTGTTAGATAAAGTTCGCATCTTATATGGTGTAAGACAGGGGGGCTGACATCTCCGGATCTTTTAAATGTTTATGTCAATGATTTGATCGTGGAGCTAAGCAACACCCCGGTTGGACTTAAATTAGATGATAGATACTTCAATAATTTAAGTTATGCCGATGATATGGTGCTGTTTAGTCCCTCGGTTAACGGTTTGAAGAAGTTGATTAAGATCTGTGAGAGGTTCGCTAAAGACCATGGCTTGACCTGTAACGTTAAGAAAACGGAACTGGTAATATGTAAATCCGGAAAAGGTCCTGATCATGTAGGTACCTGATGTTCTGCTGCAGGGCCAACCTATCAAAAAGGTTGATCAGTTTAAGTATCTTGGCCATATTGTGACGTCAAGTGGCAGAGACGATGAGAATGGTGAACGACAGCGCAGAGCGTTTTGCGTTATTGGCAATATGATAATTAGAATGTTTCCAACATCCTCTCGAGACGTAAAATTAACTTTATTTCGCTCATTCTGCCAGACTTTTTATACCTGTCAGCTCTGGACGAATTACACTAAGAAAGCACATAATGGCATACGTGTTGCCTTTATCAATAACTTTAGACAACTTTTAGGACTTGAGCAATACTGCAGTGTCTCAGGCATGTGCTTCGATGCGCGGGTAGATTCCTTCAACGCCATTCAATGAAATCGGGTTGCCAAATTTATGTCTAGAATTGACAGGTGTAAAAACTCTGTTTTAGTTAGTCTGGCAGAAAGCATACTTTTGACAAATATGTTTAAACAATGGGTGCTTAAAGCATCTTAATTAGTATTAGAACATTCTGGATTTTATATTATGTACTAATATAAAATAAAATAAAAAATAAATATTATATATTATTATTATTATATAATATTTATTTTAATAGGTATTTTCTATATATAATAAAAAATATCTATCTATGTTATATATTGTATTAAGTTTATCAGTCATCTAGTACCCATAACACAAGCTCTGCTTACTTTGGGGCTAGATGATGCTGTGTGGATTGTCCAGCATTATTTATTTATTTATTTATTTATATAAAAATATAATATAAACATAAACACTAATATAAAAAACTAAATAACTTAAAAATTGTATGTATTTTAGCAAGTATAATGTGGAAATTGGTGTTCTTTTAATGTTTATGGATCTTGTGTCTCATTAAAGAAAATTATAATTAATATTTTATTATAAGTACCCTGTCTTTATTCAGTTCATCTTATGTTATGGAAGTTTGTATGAACTATACAGGGTGTCCCACTCTTAAAATATAAAATATCTAGGTACATATGTAACTATAAACTGAAAATTTCACGATTGTCAGCCTTTTTTTCTATATTGATATTGTTTCTATTGCGACGAAAGCAAGTTTCCTTTGAAAATTAACGGAATTTATAAACAAAATCACAAGCAAAAAATGCTAGGATTAAATGATCATCGACCGCATTTTAATATATTTTTTATAAAAATGTTTTTTATTGCAAGGATCATTTCAACAGTTAATAATATAAAGTATGAATTATACTTACATGCAGTATATTTTTTGTTGCATGCCTACGACGCGACGAAGTACAACGGTGCTCGGGGAATAAGCATGGTGATTCCCCGAGCACCCTTGTACTTCATTCGCTCATCATATATGCAGCACCCAGTTTATCAAAGCCGGTAGATAGATCTCAGTAAAAAACTCATGGTTTTTGTTCTCAGCTTAACTGTAAGCTCATGAGCCTACTATTATCCGCATTGTGTTGCACTTTGCCGTTCCACTCAGCGCCCCTGTCAGCAACCGTCAGCCGTCAGCAACGCTTGTCAAATGTCACTGTCACTTTAAAGCCACAATATTGGAGCAATTTTAATTCAATCGGGAGAGCCGAGAACCGCACTCATTAGGTACTACTACATTTTGTTGTAACAATGAACTTTGGGTTTTATTCAGAGTCTTGTGAATTGTACTGCTCGTAACGACATCATTCTTGCAGTTTTGAATGTGTTTTTTCTTTGGAGAGATGTAGAATAGAAACTCTACCATCTGTACAACATAAAATATTATACCTATGTTCACTAAGGGACTAAAGATTCTAGCTTTACGATGTGGTAACCCTACTTTATAATAGGCAGTAGTTCGTAAGCTGATCATCTCTATAATTAATTAAATAAATAATGCTGGATTCACACAGCATCATCTAGCCCAAAGCTAAGCAGAGCATGTGTTATGGGTACTAGATAATGGAAATACTTCATACAAATACACTACGTAGATAGTTTTTTTTATTATACTTAGAAAACAACCACCCGGAACAAATATCTGAAGATCGTACAAACATTTTGTCCTGAAGCGGCGGCGTCGCAAGCTTCGCCCGCTACGCCACTGAGGTCGTCAGAAACAGTAGAACAGTGGAATAGAATTCTACTTTTGAGAAGAGATTTGATCATTGATTAGTTAATTAGCGTACGAATAACGTTAATACCTACACTCTTTCTAGATATAAATAGAATAGAGCAAGAGTTGATAAGTTTTAAGGTATCCCTAAAAACATTAATATTTATCACTTCCTACTAGCACTAGTAACTCTGGTTAGTTGGGACCAGATTATATCGTATGGATTGTCCAGAATTGTTTATTTGTTAACATAATATGTCATTACAGAACATAGACCAAACCAAAAGTCATGAACATAGTAATGAAGTTCATGTCCAATGTCATGACCAACGAGTGTCGTTAAGTGCTGTTGCTTGTCTAAGTCGTGATTTTTTATTCTCCGGACGTTTGCCTTTTTATTTTGGAAGTGAATAAATGATTGCAAAATTACTCATTGTATATTTTTATAATGAAAATGAAAACGCGTTTACTAACTTTAAAAACGGTAAGGTGTTGCAAGCTTTAGAGAAATGTCGTCATAATACTCACATTTTAACTTCTTCGCACGTTGTATTCATTATTTATTGTTATTTATCCGATTCCTTTTATTATGACTTGATTAATTTGTATTTTAAAGTCAAAGGACAGCGGAGATTTATAGCCAAATATTTATAAAACATGACAGTGTATCCTACCAAATCGTTTTCGTAACCTCATTTTCAAAAGGTTATTTTTTTAACGATCATTTCACAATCTTTTGTCGCTAATCACCTTTGAAAAAACCGCCGTTTTTTACTTTTTTTTTATCACGGTAGTTAGGATAATGTAAGGACAAACAAAGGGACTACACGTAATGTGCAAAAAAACCGGGTTAAGCCTGTAATGTGTAAATAAAGACAGGTTAACACCAAGCGACGTATTCAGGTGGACTCTTAACCCTTTTTGAAAACAGAAGGACAGTTTTTTGTTCAATCCTTACGTCAACTAGCTCAAACGACAGGGTGATTACAATTTCCGGAATACAACAAATAAGCCAAAAAAAAGTAAAAGGTTTGCTGAAAGAGAACTCTTGTTTGGTAAGCTCGACTTTGCCATTATCTTTAGTATTAAGTTTTCTTAATACTTTAATTTTAATTTGAGATATAGGGAGATATAGGGGAGGGGATTATCTCCCTATATCTTTAGATATAGGGAGATATAGGCAGACTCAAATTTACTAGAGACTAAAATTTACTTAGAAATAATTGTACCTACAAAATTGTAAGAAACGCACACATGTTCGTCTATTCGGATTTATTGTTCGGACAGATGTGCGATGAGCTCAAACATGAAATTAAGGAAGTAGTAAAAACATAGGTAAGTAGATACTTAAATATAATTGCTGAATTAAGATTTAACAATTAGCAAACAATAAAACAGTAGTTGGAAGAATGCTTGCTCATAAAAACTTTGATAGGTATGTTTTATATGTAGGTAATTGTTTTAGAAACACTTTAATAAAACGTTTTAACACTTTGATATTAGCTAAAAGCGATAAACAATTAAATTTTGTTTTTAGAGATCCGTACCCATACCTTACGTATAAGATTCGATTTTTCACTGGAAACATTTTGAACGTAGTTTACAGCAACATTCTTTTTAATCTTTTTCTAGGAGATGTCTAGTAGTATTATAATTTAAGCGGAAATTACTATTAATTTAATCAAATCATATCAAAAACTCTTTATTTCCATAAATACAACAATAAATGTACACTTAGAAAAGGTCAAATTATAAAATCAAACACTGACACGGAAATAAAGTGATATTTTTTAGTTCTGTCGCTTCTACTGTATGTAGAGGTAGAATAAAGTAAAGAAGCGACGAAGAAACATTTAATCTGTTACTTGTTGTTTTTCGAGTTGGAGCAAAACCCGTCCCAAGCTTTTTATCCTAGCTTTTTATCCAATATGAGACAAACTGAGTCTCTTCGAAACAAGAGTGAATAGGTGGCTTTTAGACCTTCGATACATCGTCAGTTACTCAGGTGAGATTGTAGTCAAATGAAGGTAAAGAACCCTCTGTGTGGCTCTCACTTAACCATTTATATCCATATTGATTAAACAATCAACAAATGTTATTTCGATTATAATTAACGAAGCTTCGTTTGGCACTTTGCAATTATGAATCCCCATAAAATCAATTAACGAGTCATTTAAAGTGGATTCTATTTGATATATTTTTGCATCTTCCGATTTTGCGTAAAGTTCTGTTACTTTCGCTATTTATGTAATAACTACTCCTAATAATGCTGGGTATGTTTTAACTGTAGGTAAATGTTGTATAAAACGCGGTCTTGAAAACGTTTTCAGGCAAGTAATTATAACCCCGTTAACCGAAAAAGGTGAATATTTTGCCAAATTCAAACAAATCGAATGAGATCTCTTAGTCTCCTTGGCAACATTTCCATTAATATTTTGAGGTTCCAAATGCAAAACTAATTACTTATTCATTACTACATTACAATGAGATTGAATTTCGAACATGTGTAATTTTTTTTTACCATGTAGATCTCAATAGATCTCCTATTGAGATCTACCTCTATATGGTCACCAAATCACCAAATAGATCTCTTATTTGGTACAGTGAGAGATCTCATTGTACGTTGTGTGTGTGTGTGTGTGTGTGTGTGAGGGTGTGTGTGTGTAATTCGAACTAACGTCTGTTCAGAAGGTGGAATAAAAAAAATGCCACGAAACACGTAACCAAAATTTTACTATTTATTCGCAGAAAGTGTGAAAAGTATTCTCCTCGTGCATAAAGCTGTCTTCGTCTTGGGCGTGATTCTTGTAAATCCCTCGCTTCGCTCGTGAGTTATTCTAGAATCCTGAGTTGCGCTCGGGAGTCAATGACGCCCTTGACGTAAGACATGAAGGTACTTTACGCACTTGGAGCACAATCTACCTTTTTACACTTTGCTATTAATTTCAAGCGATAACAATTAAGATTAGGGTTGAAGTTTAGAGTTCTGTGCCTCCATACCTAGGTATATAAAGATTACATATTAATTGATGAAAACCATCGTGGCTTTTTGGGGGAGGCCAAAGTTTACCAGTGGATGTA
Organism: Eupithecia inturbata; assembly: GCA_963662085.1. NCBI lineage: Eukaryota > Metazoa > Arthropoda > Insecta > Lepidoptera > Geometridae > Eupithecia > Eupithecia inturbata. Next base: position 12,419,485 of record OY759177.1, on the reverse strand, counting down.
TGGCTAATTATGTTAGGTGTTTTTTGATCCAGTTTGGTCTGTGAGCTTTCAACTCATAAGGAAAACAGTGTTTACAGTACCTAGGTAAAAAGTGCAAGTGCAAACATGTTTTCCTCCGCTCTACTTTCCCAGTCAAAGACCATGCAAATATCATGTATTAATATTAATACACACAACTTATTTAGACTTTGCTGTAGGAAATAATAATAATAAACATTTATTTCAGGCTGCATAAGAGAAGTACAAAAGTAGTTTAACTAGGGCCAAAATGATTAAAAAAAATGGAAATGGCTGCTATGATAAGATGTGGGTTATTCCCGCTCATCCCCACGTTTCGTCCCCATATGGACCAGCGGTAAGTTTTTCAGTAGCGTTCATCCCCAAAAATAATATGAGGATACATTTGAATAAAATCATACTATGTTATCTTTTATGTAATATTTAAATAAAATTTTGTAAACTCTTCGTTCGACATTTGACTCAAATCACTCAATACGCGCGCTAAATCCTGTTACGGATAATACTATTCATACATCATACCTATCCCACATTATTATTTTTATGTACTTATAATTATAATGAATCAATTACACGCAAGCTATTGAAATTCAAGAAACGGGAAGTTAACTTCCCGTTGGTCCCCATTAGGGACGAAACGTGGAGCGAGCGGGAATAGCCTTAAGATGTCATTCAGCCCTTTCATACGACATGCTTTTTTAATTAATAGAATTTTAACCTTGCTAAAAAAAGTTACGGACCTGTATCACATTGTACATATTTTTTCATCAAACAAACACCCGTACCTACACACACACCCGTCCCAAACTAGGTCCACATCAACATCAACGCAACGATACAATAGTTACCTACGTGTCAAGTCCAACACACTCGGTATCATAATAACAAACAGTCAACAAAAAAGAGGACGAATCTTAAACGCAGGGCACAAAAACTCTTGTACAAAACGGTAACGGTCGCTTCAAAAGAACCGACGACCAATGATCGTTTTTATTTCACACCACACCCGAATAAGGCTATTGTAGGATTAATTTTGCCTATTTGTGAATGTTTTTTCTTAATAATGTGTATATAAGAGAGTTTGCTCGATTGCAGACCGATAAGACGAGATAAGCTCGTTTGAAGAGTCCTAGGTCATTCTTTAGTAGACCCGGACGGGACCACATTCTTTGTGAGATTTTTAATTTGAGCTTGTCGGTCTAAGATGTGTTGTTGTTGCAGTAGATTGAATTCAAACTACAAAGCTACCCAAACTAACATTTTACTATGTTAAATCTTTTAAATCCATCATTGCAATTAACAGTAAACTCAAATCATGGTAAATATCCCGTTGTGATTGACTTACATTTTACTATGTGTTGATAAATGTTCTGTGTTTGGCTGAAAGCCCTTTAAAACATAAGATATAAATAAATAAATTTGTTTTATTGAATAATTTGGCTTACATTTTAATTGGGTACAGGTATGTATTTTAATACATACCTGTACCCAATTAAAATGTAAGCCAAATTATTAAGAATTCTTTCTTTAGAAAGAATTCTTTATTGTACACAAGACAAAATTACAACCGTTATAATAATGAAGAAAATAGTAGGTAATCTAAGTTAATAGTAGGTAACACAGAATTGTAGCAGCTACGGCATTAGAATCAATATTATTCAATGAACTTCATTGCTACCAAAAGGCGAGTAGACATCCCATCCATATATCAAAGGCCCGCTGCATCTCTCAAAAGCCAGTTTGTCTATTATATCAAGGCTAGGGCTCCATAAGTGGGGGTGGAGCGCTAAACAATCACCGGAACTGCACCGCAGGACGCCAACTGCGCCCATTGGAACCATAGACCACAAGGACAATGCCACCATAGATAGAGGCATAGAGCATAGACTGCGTAACGACATTGTTCTTCCAATTTTAACGATAAATTGAATTTTAATTAGGAATGGTATATGAACAAGTAACTGACCATAACAATATTCAAACTGACAAACTGAGATTAAAACTAATTATATAATTTATCCTTGTTCTAATTTATCTTTTTTTTATCCTTGGTTTTTTCTCCAGTCTAGGGGACTTTTTCCGCTATTTTACGTTAATTTGCTATGTTATGTGTATGTTAACACTTTTCCGAGTAAGTTATCAACTCAAGGCTCAATTACTAGGTAGAGTTGTGCCTTATATTACTTATTAGTAAAGTATATTACTGCGTGAAATACACAAATCTTTTTATTAGTTATATTATTAATTTTCCTATATCTACATGAAAATCATGAAAATAAACCTGCAGGAGAACCTCTAGGTAATAATTTAAATAAAAGTGTTTTTAAAACTATTAGTACCTACTCTTTTTTTTTTGTATATAATTTACCGATATAAAGTTAATTTCGATATCAAATCAAATGTTTTTTGCCAAAATTAAATCCTCACTTATATGGCGTCGTAATAACCCACTTGCCATGACACATCAGAGGAAAAAACACGAAATCTCATAACAAACAATAAATATTTGTAGAGGCAGATGTTTGATCGTCATTACACGAACCTTTAATAATAATCGGTCTTAGCACTTCTGTTGATGTTTTTGCTTGCACACCTTTTGTAACCTCTAGCCTATAATTTTAATATTAATATCTAACACATTGTGCCTATTCGTTTGTCCGTAGATTTGCCGTTTTTATAGCTTTTCTGACACCGTAACTGCTAATTATTTCGACCGCGGCATCGCCTCAAGGCTATCCAACATCGCAATGTAGCCAAAATTCCATCTTCTTGCATGTTATTAGAGTTTACTTTGGCTTAAGGGTACAGATTTTAATCAAATTTGAGCTAAACGCTTGCAGTGCTTTCGGAACTTGGCCATTTTGACGATAAACGATACTTATAGAGCTTGCGTGTTGGTGGATATTGGTTTATTGTTTTTCTAAAACGTTGGAATTCTCTTTTTCACTTGCACGTGAAAAGCTTATTGCTAAGCCCAGTTCATTTATAAAGTATAATCTCTTACGTCTCACGAAACTAAACTAAAACCGTAAACATTTAGTCGGTCGTAATATTTAGTAGTCGTAGCTAGTCAGTTAAACTAAAATGAAACAGTTTTATTTCTGCTTTCTTATAATGAAATACATTTATCATGAATTTATCTTAGCAGTTTCATACCTACAGTTGAGGTAGGTCGCTGTCTGTAGGTACATATTTTAGTAAAATGTCTATTTCTTTCTAAATTCAGACCTTTACAAACTGAGATATTACTGGGGTTCTCATTACTCGGTTATAAATAATTTTTGTTATTCATTTATTTACACCCATGAACGAAAAACCACAATTATTTATAGAGTGTATACTTTATAATTGTGATTTTTCGTTGTTGTGATGCAATAGATATTTACTTAACTATTGTATCACAACTTTATGTAGATCGTCTACTCGGGGGATTTCCAAGTTAAAGTTTACCTTTAGTCATTATTAAATTATCTGCTATGACATTATCACCGCATCAGAGTATAGGTAAGTAAAGTATCAATCTTCATATTGAATATCATCGTCATCAACCTACCTTAGTCCACTGCTGGACATAGGCCTCCCCCAATGAGCGCTATAGCGAATATAATTTTTTTTTTAATATACAAAAGATCAAATAAAAGAGGTAATTAATCCTACTTCTACTTGCGGTCTGCAAGTAGAGGTAGAAGTATAGAAGTGGCAAAAATCATTTAATCATTAACGTTTTGACCTCGCCTGCAACAGTCTGGAGTTAGCTTAATTGTTTCAATTGTAAATTAGTTTTTGTTTTTAAAAACAAATTAGAACTAGTGTTCTAATTTGTTTTTATTATTTGATTGTAATTTTCTTTGTTAAAAAAGAATAAAAAAATTCATCACATTAATACATAATTAAACAGGCGAAAGTTTGTGCTTTTGTGCGTACGTTTGTTACTGTTTTAGGCTTTAAACGGCTGAACGGATTTAAATGAAATTTGGTAACAAATTTGGTTGGATTGCTTATATCCTGGATGAACAACACAGGCTGCTTTTGAACCCGGAAAAGTGCAGTGCTCCCGTGGGATGGTCAAATAATTCAAGTATGTTTATCAACGCGGGTAACGCCGCGGGGTGCAGCTAGTATTGAAGCTGTAAATCTATCACAGCAATAGTAAAACGATTATTTTTAGTTATTCCATAAATTATTTATGATGACAATTTATTAAAATTTAAAAAACTGATTATTATTATTCGTGCAACACTGCATAATAAAACCCAGTTTTTTTTAAACCAGGGTTAGTTTGGTTTTTGCATCAGCATTGCCATACATGCGATGGCAATGCGGGGCAATGCAGCCGGCTTCGATAAGGATGAGCTACCTCTAGATTGTTTCCAACTATCTGTAGTTTACTCAACCGTTAAAATTGTACCTACTGTACTGAATACCTACTAGTTGTAATTTGAGAAAATTAACATAATTTCAGAATGATTTTCAAGAGAATGTTCTTTATAAATCGCATTATCGGAGAGAATAAGAGAATTATATATAATATTAAATTATTATATATCTCTTTCATAATATATAATATACATACATATATTAATATTAAATTATTGGCACTAAGAGACTTGCTACTTGTACAAGTAACAGTACCTAATCTGTGCCTTTACTTATAGCAAGTTCAAAATCTTTTTAAAGAAATAGATTTGGCGTGACTTCAAAAATAGATGGCACAAAAATTCGAAGTGACAAGGCCTAATATATACAGCCATCGAGTTATTCCGGATTCGTCCCACTAGCTTCAGCCCAAACTAGTCCAAATCTGGAAAATTAAACTCAATGCTGATTTTATTGATCAGCTTAAGAGCTGCCTGCCTGTGTCTTACAAATAATAATAACACCAAATAATAATAATTGTATCTTCAGAATGTGTAGACCAATAAACGTCCATCTACAGTGAGATCCTTATTGGCCTAATCCGTGTAACAAGGAAAGTGGTGACTAAGCAGAATGTCTATCAGAACCAGTGCAGCCAATAACACGGACTTATTAGGGTACAAACGCGCTCGTCCCGGCAACTTACAGCGTGAAACCGACCACCGGCGTTTCCATTTTTTACCAGTTAGCCACCAGGGGATTTGGAGCCCTCCCACGAAGGGTACCTAAATCAGGGAAAGAGAGGAATTAGCCATAGGCCATTTTATCTGACAGCCGTCGGGGACAGCAGTTTCCCGTAGTTTTTAAAAAAAACCTTTTAATTTTCCATTAAATCATTCAAATTTCCATTCAATAAAGCCGCAAATCCATCCATCGTCAACTATCCATCATCAACTATATGTAGGTGAATCTCAAAAAACACTATCTTTTTTATACAATACAAAATCTTTTTTTTGTATTGTATTGAACTGTATCACCCCTAAACAATGAATCAAGCCACTATTTTACTGTTCGGCCTAAGGGCAATGCGCCATGCATTTAGGCCTACCTTTCGGTAGGTAAAATTCATGTTTGTTGTGACCATAAATCATATTTTGCAGATTTTTCTAGCTATGAAATAAATATAACTTTTACTCAAATATTATATTTAGAGTTGCTAAAACCGTTATAAGCTTCTTATTATTTTAAGTTAAAGGTCGTAATTTTTTTATGTCATTGGAAACGATGAAGTTTGTGTAGGTGGTACGGTACCTCATGTGAACCTAGTAATAGATATTTTACAAATAAGAAACTTGTATTTAGCACACTAGTATTATAATTTTAATAGTATCATTATTGATTTAAACAATATTTACAACAAGATGTTCCTACATTATCTGTTTATGTACAATTTTAACTGAAAGTCGGTACTTTATCGCTACAATAAATAACAGTTCATAAATTAAACTATAAAACAACATTAAAATTTCGTCATCATCATCATCATCAACCTATCTTAGTCCACTGCTGGACATAGGCCTCCCCCAAAGAGCGCCATACCGCCCTGTCTTCAGCTTGCATAGCATTAAAATTTACTACAACCTAAATGCAATTATTTTATTTATTTACAATAATAGAGACAAAATAATTTTTGATTGTTTGTTTTTCACATAATATCTTGTTATATTTTCATAATTGCGCAGTAAGGAAGTTGTAACAATTAACTTGGAGCTGTGTGAATTGTCCAACATTATTATATAAAACGTTATTATGAGCTAACTTAATTACACAATAAAGTGTTTTATTGAGATCATGTCTTAATATTTATTAGTAAGTATTTAATTTTCAGGGTCACAATATTTGGCCTATAAGTACCCATACGTAGGTTAACAACAAATAGGAAAGTCACGATAAATTATTTATAACAACTACGACTTCAATTACTTTTCACTAACGAGGGCTACATCATTTTAACAGGGTGGTTATGGTAAGTCTACGAAATCTAAACGTTTTAAAAATTACTGTAAATTTTAAAACATCTCCACTGCCAAAACTTCACTAAATCACTCCAATGAGGAAAGTACTTACAATCTAACATTGCACATATCACTGTAGGCGGGATGGGTTTGCTGTCATGCGACGGACAGCGGTGGCGGCGGCAGGTAGCATGGACGCAGGGCGTGCGCCGCCGCTTGCAGCAACTCTGCGTGGTATCTCTGAGCAGCCAGCGCGTACGGAGAAATGGACAGTTCTAGACGAGGCATCATGTGCATATTCATATTGACACTGGAATGATTCATCATGGGCTGCAGCGGAGGTGCCGGCGGCGACGGCGACAGCCGCGGCGAATCCGGCTCCAGTAATGCCTCTATCGTGAACGCTCTGCGGGGCCGTTCTCTCGGCAGCATTGTCATAGTTACTCCAGGCAGCTCTGCTGGCTCTGGACTCAACTGGGGGCACATGGTTGGTGTGTACAAGCCCGCGCCTGGCATCGGGGCCGGCGGCGGCGGAGCACCCGCCTGCCGCGCCAAGAACGCACGATTAAAACTTGCCAAAGCTGCTAATTCCGCGTTCAAATTGTCCTTCTCTCCTTTCTGGAGCTTAAATCTCTTTCTCCTACGCAGTAGAGATCCGTTTTCAAACATGTCGAAGGCTTGTGGATGTAGAGTCCAGTAGGCGCCCTTCCCAGGGCGGTCGGGGCGGCGCGGCACCTTGACGAAGCAGTCGTTGAAGGACAGGTTGTGCCGCAGCGAGTTCTGCCAGCGCTGCGTGTTGCGCCGGTAGTACGGGAACCGGTCCGTGATGAACCGGTAGATCTCCGACAGCGGCAGCATCCGCTCCGGCGAACTCCAGATCGCCATCGCCGTCAGGGAGATGTAAGAATACGGAGGCTTTTGATCACCGTAAGATTCACGCGAGGGACGCGGCATGGTCACTACCGCGTAGAACAAACAGACTCAAAAATATGTTATAAATTATAAAATATTATGTTAGTCACAATGGAACGCTCACGTCACTCCGGTGCAAGGTATGAAGAGGCACTGAGGTGCGAGTCTCGGCCCGCCCGCCTCTCTCGCTCCACTGCAGGGCGCCGCATACGACTTAAAAAGCCTCTGATTGGCCGCTCTTCCGACCAATCAGAAGTCCCCAATTTCAGGTATGATGTCGGCTTTCGCTCCACTAACAAGGAATTTAAATTGATATTATGTTTATATTGCCTCCAAATATCTTTTGTGATGACACCGCTTTTTATTTAGCGTATGTAAATTACAGTGATACAGAAAGAGATTTGAATTATACAAACCCGACGATGAATGAGTATTAAATATTTCGAGCATTATAATTTAATCGGCAAGATGAAACACTTTGTAGATAATCAAATGGATATGAAAGGTGCCAGCCCACATTCATTATAAGAAAATACCCGAGATGCGTAGGCAGGCCACCTTACTAAATACCTATTAAGTAGTCATGACAAGTTACAGCACTCAACAGAGTCACTTATTATATCTACCATCCGCTTATTATTAATAATGAGGGTAATTATGAATTATCACTAGAATCCATAGGTAAATAACGCATTTTAAAATAACTTACAAGTCAATTGTTCTTTTCATTATAATTATATCGTCAACGTTGGAATGTAGATAACAGCTTTCGTAATTACTTATTTAATTAAATACTTTCACAAAAGGTACATGTAATGTACCATACCTACCGTACGGTGAGTAGGTACATACATGGACAAGAAGTTTTGTTCGGGGACGGTGGGTGTACAAAAGCTTTCTTTCTGTTTTCAGTGTACGTTGCGCTTTTGCAAATATTTTATCAGCAATCTCCCTAATTACGTAAATATCAGAAAAAAAAACAAAATTAATTCCATGAAAAACTGAAATCAACTGTTAAATGAACGGCACGTTAAAATTGGAAACAACGAACCGATACCAATATCTCGGACATAATATTTATCACACCTTCAAAAAGGTTTTATATCTTTTAAAGTTTATCGGAAACTCGATCATACTTCGTGACTATGAAGGTTGATAATGCTACAGTTTGAAAAGGAGATGAAACTTTTTGGTCGTAAGTTATCGGCTGGTCGTATGAGAGGTAAAATGGTGCGAATTCGTCACGGATGGTTATCGAGAAGGCAGCCGATAAAGGCAGCCTGGCGATGTTTTATTATTACAGGGGGCATCGTCGTAAACCCATGCTCTGCTTTCGATGTTCCCAGGAACACCATTATGTAAGTTAGGCAGGTATGGCTTAATTGCATCTACATGTTATAGTAAAGATCGCTTTCGGAAAATACAAATTAGTACTCTTTATTGGCCTTATTTGGCAAACAACTTCGTGACTTGGACCTTCAAGCTACTTGCTAATCAAATATTTTTATCACGTCATAGAAAAGGCACAATATCCTCAAGAAAACAAAGAATATTCGGTTGAAGGAGTTGACAAGAATCAGCTCTTACAATAATTAATTCTAAGCAAGCCTGATACTCAAAAAAGCTCTTAGGGTGTGAACGCCGTTACTTGCATATTTTTTGTTCCAAAAAGATTGACTTTTTTTTCGCGGTCGCCGCGACTTGCCAGAGGGTGATTTATCATAAAAGTTAAAAGCGGCGTTTTTAATATCAACGAGCCTTTTAAGCCATCGCCTTTTGAGGATGCCGATGAAGATAACCTAATTAACAGGTATATCAAGGGTGCGAGCAAATAACTGATTTGTGTTTTTGTAATAGGACTCTAAGGGCAAATAAGATATGTAATAGTAATGGTAGAGTATACAAAGCATTACGATGCGAAAAATTACTTCACTAAAATCGAGCTATGCTATGTATTTAGATAAACTAGCAAACGTAGAGCACACGCCAGGATAGCGTAATTGTACATTTTCGCGTCGTACATGCAAAATAAATACAATGGGTTATGCCATCCCGATTAACTTTTTTATTTTATTTTTTCTATCTTACTCATACTCATAATGTTCTCCTAGCCGAATTTTCGGCCGGGTCGGCCAGCCTCAACGGTAACTAGCCGTATGTACAGGAGATAAAATTATATTATACTTAGTGCACAAAATAATTTGACAAATTATAAATAAAATGTTTATCTGTTTATCAATAGGTGCTTAAAATCAAGTGCGCTCTCCTCCCTCACCCTCATAATCCGATAGGTGGGTGTGCACGGGCATGATTGTAGTGTCTATTTTAGAAGGCAATATCAGGTACCTACCTAAAGGTTATATGGCTCATGATTGATATCCCGACGTTCCTTCTATATTATTTCAGACAAGGTCTTGAATTTTAAAGTAGATTTCCTCCACCTGTTCGTCATAACTATCTAATGACGGGTGAAATGAACACGCACTGAATAATTGAGGCTGACCTTTTGTTGAAAGACATGTTTTCAATCATTTACCTGACGATGTCCGTAAATAGAGCAATATTTTAGTGCTACCACGAGTAAGTAGACACAAACGTACAATTCAAAATGATACAAGTTTTAAGCCACGTTTACACTTTCACAACTATCGTACTTGTGTTGCAACTAATAATAAATTAAGTATAAAACTTTTCTCTATGGTGACGAAATATGTGCGTAACTAATTGAAAAAAGTCATGATCCAATTTATAAAATAAGAACAACAAATGCCGATTAACAACGTCAGCAAGAAAATAAAGGAACAAACCAAGAAAGGAAAAATATTTTCACGTTAACTTTAACGTTATAGGTAGGTAGTATTTGCACTAAAATCACAAATTTCAAAGCATCAGGTGTATTTAAATCAAGTTAATGTTAGTTTTCCTTTAAGCGATGCCTGAGCAAACGAACTCAGTCACGTCAGGGTTTACAATCACGAAACTATACCAAACTATCGCACGACAATCAGCAATCAGATACAATTCACATTCATTGCTTTTTCAACATCAAGAAATTATCGAATAGTAAAACAAAACCAGCAATGTATTTGGAATCGGGCAGTAGAGTTGATTATAATTAGTTGTTGTAGGGAGTTTGGACGGAAACGGAAGCGCCAGGTTTTGTTGGTAATGAATTTGCAGGGCGGGCGCCGCCCTGTGAATAAATTAGGTTTATTCCTAACCTTAACAGAAAATTTTCACTAAATGGAATATTTTTGCGTTTTCAAATAATATTGTACTTTAAATATTTTAAATTCATCATGGTTATTAACACTAAAGTCATTTACAGCTGGATATTTACTATGATTTGAGTTTTGTGTTTTCCAATATTCAATATTCTCGTATATTTGTTAATGACAAATTCTAAGCGAATAAATACCTAACTATAAGAAACTTGTGAATTGGCATGTTCACCACAGCAGGTATGAATATGGATCCCAAGAGTTAGAAGAAAACTATACGGTAGAAGACAGCGTCGATACAGGGGCGAGCTAGACGCAAGGTTGCAAGGGTTAGTGGTGGAAAACTGAGAGAAGTTGAAAGAAAAGAATAAATAATACCTACTGAAAATTTTCACACATCACTATGCCCCAAATTAAGCAGATCTTGTATTATGGGTGCCAGATGATTATCAATGGATATTAGAATCAGCCGGATAGTAGAATCAGCCCATTTACAGAATGGCTAGGCACTTTACACAACGGCGGCAGTGCCATTCATTTAAATTCTTTTGCCGATTACTGAACGATCAACGTTATCCACTAGGGGTGGGCAGCAGCGCCCCATGCAGAACAATTCTACCACCGAACTGCGATCCCCAACCCGCATGCACAGCGTGGGGATTATGGGCATTACCCCCCGTGAGATAAAAACCAACAAGTTGCTTATCAGGGGGAGGCCTGGATCCAGCAGTGGACCAATATAGGCTGTGGAGTTGAAGATGGAGAACCATCACCATCAGCGTTCGTTATGTGAACGGCCAAGCCATTCTACAGACGGGCTGATTCTACGTTCCAGTGACGACAAATACATAATACTTGTAGGTAGGTAGGTTTTTAATTTTTTATTTATATTCTAAAAGATTATTACAATATTAAACTAATAATAACACCCAAAAACCACAGAGGTTTGTACGGGAGTGCTATTAATGAGTCAATCTTACGATAGTAGGTACAGTGTGTGGTTAAGTGATTAAGATTACAGAAAAAATAAAATATATATATTACAATAACATGTACATAGGTAACTGGAATTGGGTAGGCAATTGATTAATTCAAATATAAACTCAAAGCATACAACGCACCCATCATCAAACCATCGAAACCATCGAACCTACATAGGCATCAATAACTTTTCAAAAAGTTAGTAGGTACACCCAGAGACACCCAGATGAATATCTGCATGCAGCGGGCAGTGGCTTCCGGCAGCGCTTAGTTATCTGTGGTTGGATATTGTTGGCGAGCTTAGGAACAACCCAATAAATCGCCTCGTAGTTTCCATGTTTTGTTTCCAAAGCTTCAGTTTGACTTGAATAAGCAATGGGCTCGCGTGCCGGCTGAGGGAAAACAACACTTGCAACGTTTCACCGATAAATTAAATTTTACTCAAGTATTTCGGTAGTAAAGTTGTTTTAGTGTGTTTTTTATTAAGTTTCGTGCGGGTGAAATATGCTGGGTTTTGTTCAAACAGTTTTGGAATGCTGGTTTATGTAAGGCTTTATTTGTCACGTGACCATGTTGTCGTGACTTCTGTTTTCTCTTCACGACGAAATGTAATAAATGTTAGGAAAATTGTGGAAATGATTTGATCCGATAGGGGCAAAGCCGTTTGCAACACAACCTAGATTTTATGATAAAGCCTTAAATATTCTAGCGGAAATAAAGACAGCCAACTTTTTACCAGGGCTAAAAATATGCTAAAGACTTCGTTCACTATCTTATGGCTGGCTGACATGATAGGCAAAACAAAGCAAAAGTTTATTTATTTATTTTATTTTGGTTTATTCAGAGAACAAACAGTTGTATACACTTTATAAATAAACTTACATAATAACTCATAACCTAACCTGTATCTTAAAATGTCAGCTTCTTGTTCTTGGAAATGGAATGCGTAGAACGGATTTTGCAAAATACGGCAGTAATGTCAACTATGTAACGGCAGTATCCATGCGATGCGATTACATAACCCATTATTTTTTCAATCTTTACCGAAAATAAGACATATACCTACTTATACAGGGTTGTTAGTAACTCACTGACACTGCTTGACATGCAGATTCTGCCCATCATGACGGACACGCTCGTAAAGACGCCATCGTCTTCATTCCTAAATTTGATATTGGTAGTAGGTACCTCCCTCCATTCAATAATATTTATTTTGAGAGGCTTTATTCGGCGTCTTCACACACGTGTTCGTGGTGATGGTAAAGATAATCAAACAGCTCTTTAATTCCTGCCTAGATAAGGTAGGTAGGTAGGCCGCAGTACATTCCCTTCGTACATTTTTAGACCAAAATTATGGGGAGGTAATTCTGAAGGTAGACGTCAAAAACGCCTTCAATTCCGTAGACAGGGGCGCCTTGCTAAAACAAATTAAAGACAAAATTCCAGAAATTTACCCTTTTCTCTGGCAATGTTACGGTTCGCCGTCAAAATTAATATACAAGAACAAAGTCATTTTGTCCGCTGTTGGATGTCAGCAGGGCGACCCTCTCGGTCCGGCCATATTTAGCCTTGCCATCCAACCGATAATTCAACGTCTCCAATCCAAGCTCAATGTTTGGTATTTAGATGACGGAACTTTAGGTGGAGAGGTAAACACAGTTTTTGATGATCTAAAAATCATCACAGATGAATTTCGAAAAATAGGTTTGGAATTAAATTTTTCAAAGTGCGAGCTTTTTATTTCGGACTCTTGTGTAGACAAAAACAATATCATTGGAAAATTCAATAGTTTAGCCCCCAACATAACAGTTGTTGATAAATGTTCACTTCGCCTCCTTGGTTCACCAATTCTTGATGAGTCTTTTCAGTCCTTTGTAGACGAGAAAATTCAAAATTTTAACAAAACTTCGGACAGACTGCTCAAAATTAATAGCCATATGGCTTTTACAATAATTCGGTTTTGTCTTTTTGTACCTAAATTTACGTATTCTTTGAGATGTAGTCAACTGTGGAAACACAGTGAGCTCTTGGAAGGCTTAGACAACATAATAAAGAATACTATATCATCGGTTTTGAATGTCGATTTAGATGACAAGGCATGGTCGCAGGCCTCCCTGCCTGTCAAATTGGGAGGCTTAGGTATACGCAAAATTTCAAGTGTAGCCCTTCCAGCATTCCTGTCTTCCGTCTACAGCACTAGTTCTTTAGTTGACAAAATTTTAAAGTCATTTTGTTTGGTCCCACCTGGAATTTCATTCAAAATTTCATTTTTAGACGAAGCTCGAACGGCTTGGCATAATGCTTCCCCTAATGCTGCTCCCCCAAAATCTCTTTTGTCTCAACGGCAATGGGACGGGCCTCTGTGTGAGTTGACACGGAATAGTTTGTTACAAACGTGCTCCAGCTCTGCGGATCGTGCCCGTCTCCTGGCCGTTTCTAAATGGGAGTCAGGACATTGGTTGCAAGCATTTCCTTCATTTAACACTGGCACTTTATTGGATCCCGTAACTTTCCGTATCGCAACATGTCTTCGGTTGGGTACAATGTGTTGCGCGCCTCATCAATGCCAGTGCGGTACTGCTGTCGAACAGCTTGGTCATCACGGATTATCGTGTACTAGGGCCGCCGGTCGGATATCTCGTCATGCCAGCCTTAACGACGTCATCCGGCGGGCCTTTGTCACCGCTAACGTACCAGCTATTCTCGAACCGAATGGTCTGTTGCGTGACGATGGTAAGAGGCCTGACGGCATGACACTAGTCCCATGGGAGTTGGGGAGGCCCATTGTGTGGGACGCTACATGCGTCGACACACTTGCGCCTTCCCATCTTCCGAGGACATCCGTAAGGGCTGGTGCGGCGGCAGATTTGGCCGAGGATCTCAAGAGACGCAAATATGCAGGTCTCGACAGAGCCTACATATTTGCTCCCTTTGGGGTCGAGACCCTAGGTCCGTGGGGTACCGAGGCTCTCCGGGTTTTTAAAAAGTTATCTGAGCGTCTGGTCGACGCGACGCGTGACCCGAGAGCTGGCGGATATCTGGCGCAGCGCATCAGCATTGCCATACAGCGGGGCAATGCAGCCAGCGTCTTGGGGACGCTTCCGACTGGTATTGATATGGATCAGTTGAGCTACCTGTAGATTGTTTGCAACAGTCTGCAGTTAGCTTAATTGTTTCAATTGTAAATACTAGTTCTAATTTGATTGTAATTTTCTTTGTTAATAAAGGCCATTGCCGTTTAATTAGGTAGGTAGATAGATAGATATAACCTTAGTTTAAAAATTATTATTAAGTAGTATTATTTAACGGGTACCTATTTATCGTTAGGTATTATGGTTAGGTATTTATTTGCTTAGAATTTGTCACTATCAAATATAGGAGAATATCGGAAAACACAAAACTCAAATCATAGTAAATATCCAGCTGTAAATGACTTTAGTGAGAATTAGCAAGCTGAAGTGGCAGTTGGCTGGCCATATCTTGCGAAGAACCGACAACCGCTGGGGTAAACGTGTTCTCGAGTAGAGATCGCGACTCGGCAAACGTAGTGCAGGACGCCCTCCGGCCAGGTGGGATGACGATCTGCGAAAGACTGCAGGCAGATGCTGGATGCGGCAAGCTGAAGACAGGGCGCTATGGCGATCACTGGGGGAGGCCTATGTCCAGCAGTGGACTAAGATAGGATGATGATGACCTACTATTTATCGCGTTTATTTACCTATTTTTCCCGACTATTTTTACGAGTTTCAAAATATAAGTTTAAAAATGTTTAATTTTGTCTAAATGTGGAAACATTATTGATTCTGATTAATAACCACCTTGCGTATAAAGATCCCTTAAGTACACACTCTATTTTATCTTCTTATAAGCTGATGTCATTGCTGACCACTGAATGCTCCTCGCCAGCTCCGAAGCCCGTCACTAATTTAGAAGAGTTGCTCACGTACTGTAATAGTAACAAAGCGACCGTTACACGGCTATTGTACAAAATTCAATTTGTAGAGCCGCTGACCACAACACACCACCATGTGGAACGCAGTAGCTACACTCGCACACAAAAAAACAAAAGTATTCATGATTTGTACGTTGATATGTCATTATAAGGTTGCCTGGAAGAGATCGCTGTTAGCAATAAGGCCGCCGATTGTGCCACATTAGATATAATATTAAGTTCTTGTTTTATAAGTGCATTGATGGTGCAATAAAGTTATAATCTATCTATCTATATTATGTGTTGTTTTGATTTTATGTTATCAATAAAGATAGATAAATAACTCTATAGTGTACCTACCACACAAAGACAACACAAGATAAAGAGAGTATGTGCTGAGAATCGATGAAGTACCTACAAAGGGCAGCTTTATTGCTATGAGCGATGCAAGATTGCAGTGTAGAGGTTGGTAGAAGAAATAAGAAATTAATTGAGTTCGGGACAGAGCTCTGTGTCTTCCCGATTTACGTAGGTTGAATGGATGGTCTACTTATGACTTGTTATCAAGAAATACGATTTGTGTGTGTGGTATTCAAGAGGGAATGACAAAGAAAATCTGTAAAAATCAATCAAGGAAATTAGCGGGCGATATAACTACCGATCAAATATTACCTACGTATACAACACATTGAACAAGGTAATCACACTTAGGTATAATTGAAGTTTTTTTTTCAAGGCAGTCCCGTGGCTGGACGAGTGCCTCATCCGAATTCATCCATGGTATAATAATTCATAATTCATAATTCATTTATTGTTTGTGAATCAGGTAATTTTACAGTCGGTACATAAGACTTATTTTAGATCACTGAATTCTGCCGCTTAGGCGTACAAACATTTCATTACACATGTGAAAACTTACTAACAATCCAATACGTTTTTATTTGACTTAAAAGCATGCAATTTTATAATTTATTTCCAATATTATCACTTCTAATCAATGCTAAATTATGAAATTTAATTTAAAATAAAATAGTTAATTAATTAATGTCAGCTGAAGATGAACATGTCAAAAAATAAAATAAAAATGTATGATAGTCAATTTAAATAAACAATGTCAAACAATAGTACAGTCACTAAATTTCATAATTTGGATAAAAATTTTTAGTTTAAAAATAAATAAAGTAATGATCATGTCATAACAAGTTCAAGTCATTTAAATATGAAAATTTCAAACAATACGGTCATTTAAAAAATCATTCACTGTGTAATAAGCTTTATTTTAACTTTTAAACTTTTTTTTTTAAACTTTTGGGATTTTGTTAAAGATTTTTGGTGCCATACAAAACACACTTGAACGCAACAACTTTGTTCTGCATGGCACATTGCGTAGTCTGCCCTCAGAACGGCTTCCAATTGCAAATTCTTGAAACTGGTCGGGGTTATTTTTAACAAAAACTGCAACTTCGTAGATGTATAGACACGGAAATGTTAGTAGTTTTTGTTCGATAAAGTGACTTTTACAGGAGTCGCGTCTCCGTAAACCACGAATAGCCCTTAAGCAACGCTTTTGGGCTTTGAATGCTCTAAGGCTGTCAGTCGAGTTACCCCAAAACATGATGCCATATCTTAAAATTGAAGACACGTTTCCGTGATAAGCAGTGAGTAGGGTGGATAGATTAGATACTTGACTTAGTTTAAAAAGAGCATAAGAGAATTGTTTTAACCTTTTACAGATAATGTCAATATGATGTTTCCAATTTAATTTACTGTCGATGTTAAGCCCTAGAAACTTGGTAGAGTCCACTTCAGCCACTTTGGTGCCGAAGTAGTCAATGCCAACGTCAAGACTGGAATTATTTCTTACTTTGAAATTCATTAGGTAAGTTTTTGTCAAATTTATCTTTAAATTGTTTGAGGATAGCCAATTTATAATTGATGTCAAAGTAGATTTAATGTCAAGTTCAAAATTATGCGTTTTATCATTAATAAATAATACAGTGCTATCATCCGCAAATAACGTTGTAGGATGCATAGTCACTTCGGGTAATTCATTAATATAGATCAGAAATAGGAGTGGTCCTAGAACACTCCCCTGGGGCACCCCGCGTGACACTACTCTGGCGCATGATTCGTAAGTGATGTCAGTTTGTGATTCCAGGCATATTTTATTAACTTGGGTCACCTGACTTCTATTACTAAGGTATGACCTTATGAGATAATTTGCTGTACCTCTGACACCGTAAACATCTAGCTTATGTAATAGTCTATCATGATTAACATGGTCGAACGCTTTGGTCATGTCCATGTATAGTGCTATTACATTTTTATTATTATCCCTATTAGTCATTACATTGTTAAGAAAGTCAAAAATGGCTTTGTTTATAGACCGACCTCGTCTAAAACCATACTGATCCTTACTTAAAATTATATTGTCCTCTAAGTAGCTATAGATTTTGTTATATATTACCTTTTCTATTATTTTTGAAAATACAGGGATAAGTGCTATGGGTCTAAAATTTTCAACGCTATCTCGTGGTCCTTTTTTGTGTAGAGGTTTTATTATGGTCATTTTAAGAGTATCCGGAAAAACACCTTGTTCTAAACAATTATTGATTATAATGCATAAAATTGGAGATATGAATAACGCAACTTCTTTAACGATTGTAGTTGAAATGCTATCAAAACCTACGCTTTTAGTATTTTTTAGAGCATTAATAATTTTTAAGATGTCAAGAGGTACTGTTGGCGTCAAAAATATAGAATTAGATTTATTGTATTTAATATTATAATGAATGTCGTTGCTGTGGTCAATTTTATTTGCAATGTCAATGAAAAAATTATTAAATGTATTTGCAATGTCAATTGGATCTGTAATTATATGTCCATTTACTTTTAAGTTGCTCATGTTTTCTTTAGGTAAGTTACTATTATATTTATTGATTATGTTCCATGTTGCCTTCGATTTATTTGCCGCTTTTTTAATATAATATTCGTTATGCGATTTCTGTGTTTCTGTGAAATTTTCCAAACATACCTGCAATTGGTCGGATTTAGCGATAAGACCATTAACATTTTGATGTAGTACATGTATAGAATTAAACACGAAATAAATTATTAGTCCTAGAATCGTTAGTTGTAAGGTCTATATTTATACAGTTACTATTATTAGTATTTTGTTCAAAAATTACAACTTGCTCTTTCATGAAGTGACGGAGGTGTTGGAAGATAGACCGTAATCCATTGTTGTTAACTTTTCTTGTTGGTTTGTGAAACATGCTGTAGTCATAGATAAGATGCCTGTTTGTGTCGAATATGAGCGCGTATTTATGCAGCAGTATATCTTGAAGCAATAATTCGTTAAAGCTGTAGATCCTGCGATTTATTGTATCTGTCCCAAATCCGTAGTAATATGTTGGTGTGCATACTATAATGTTTGTGTTTGAGATTTTATGTACAGTTTTCCTTATGTCAGCTACTAGTTCCCCATATTTTGTTGTATGTACAAAGTCTTGGTCACTGATGCATATGATGCAAAAGTCATTCATTGTAAAGTTCTTTAGTTTTTCTTGAAGTCCAAAAAGTTTTTTTATGTAGAATCACTAGCTGTGATCGTTCGAAGATTATACCACAATACATTATGTCTAGAGCTGTGAGTAGAGCTACTGCCCCTACGCACATACCGTGTTTAGCGCGTGAATAACAATTATTTTGTTGATTACCGCTGCAGCCGCGTCTAATAATTCACTTGTGGACCTCTGTAATTACGCGGATGGAAACGTCGGGGAACTGTTTGAGATCCAAATCTGACGGTAGGACGTAAGGTACAAACTTTGAAGAAAACACAACAAAATTATGACGTGATTGTGGCGCAAACGACGTTTGTGACGAGAGTTTTTACTATTAGAACCAAAGAAGTATCATAGATACTAACTAACTATACAGGGTGTTTGGTAAATGGACAAACAGGATTTTTCAGGGATTAAGGGCCATGTGCTAATTTTTCCGTGCAGACCAAATGTCCTAAATGTCACGGAATTTGAGATTATATTAATAAAGTTTTTTTTAAATTCACGTGATCTTAAATAGTCGTAAGTATTGTATGATTGTTGTCGTAAGTGTTTGTCTTTATTTTTCGTTGAATAGCTTTCGTCTTGAGTTATAATATTATTCGTTAGTTCTCATTATTTCTTACGTACAATGTTACTTATCGAATGGACTATCTGTACAAAAACCGCGCTCACATTACCCTATCTAATTATAGCTTTGCACTAACATAATATTTATTTATCAAATGATCACAAATCCAAGTGGAATGACATTTAATTTGTATACATTAAGAATAGTAAAAACCTACACAGTTATTACGATAATTGTTATGGCACCTAATGTTTGGTTTACACAGACATTATTTAAAACAGTCGGAAAACGTTATTTTGTTTTCGAAATATGTAGTTTTTATCGGTTTTATCTCATGATTAGTGTGTTTAGAAATAAGGCCCGATAATTACGAGTTTTTAATATTGTCAGAATTATTTTAATGGGTTTAATTCATATCGCTTGCTTGGTTTGCGAACCTGTTTTACATGCCCTCGATTATTCGAGTTATCTAAAGTCAGGTGCATTCTTTACATTCTACAGTGATCACTTACAACAAATTAATGGCAAATACAGTATACCACCACCAAATAAATTCACACTTAGTAAAAATTGTATTACTTTACATACCTGCGTTAAAACTTTTTATATTTCTAAATGCTGAATGTTTTTTATAATAATACAATAAAGTTCGATAGAAATTAAGCATTTTGTTTGATCTAACTATTGGGTACTACCACCAAAAGGTCTGAGTCAGTCAGGCCTCAAACAAAAATGATCAAAAATGCATTAAAAATAAATGCATCAAGCATCTATATTCTTAGAAAGTCTCGGTCAGCTAGCGGCGTTTACCAAATTACAGGGTTTGGAAGTATTTGCTGCGCCCAAATCTACTGCCTTGCCCAAACAATCGAATTAGACTGTAATGACTGCGATCTATTCTTGTATTATACTTTGTTTAGTGCCGGCCGAAATTATACGCACGTGAGTCTGTTTGTATTTTTTTGGAGGCTACGATTTACGAAAGGGTTGCTTTGATTGTCATCATAGTGTTTGGATGCATTTAGGAGTGAAAGAAACGTGGCCTCGTGTTACATGCCAATTCCTCGTTTAACCCACAGTAAAGCTCTAAACAGCGTAAGAATCGATCCCACCAACCCAGCCTAGGTTGTCGTAAGAGCCGACTTAGGGAATCTACCCGAGGAAGAGCATGAGCATCCTTCTATGTGTATTTTGACACCTCTACAGTGATCACTTACAATCCGCTTGTAAGCGTGGATATTACGGCACTACCCCACTGTTGGTGGTGTTCAGCAGTGGCTGATGTTGGCTTGCACTGAAAACCAGCGCTGGGTAGACACACCAGTGTCTACCTAGCAATGCTGAGTGCAGGCCATATTTGCCCCGAAACCCTGATACGCATAAAAATTTGCAGTTACGTCTAGGATTAATTTAGTGTCTTAACTTACTGTGTTGTTTAGTAGATTTATAATAAATAAACTGATATTCTTTCTTCTTCTTTCTTTACTTTCAGTGGACGTACATACATATAAGTGCAGATGAGAAAAACTCTCGTGCTTTTATGGCTTTATGGAGATAAAATTCAAACTTTTATGTAACTGAACATAGACAAACGCTGCCAATATTGAAACATACTGATTGGCAATGTAACAAAGTAATTGGTTGGACATAAATCGACACCCACATCACACAAAGTACTAAAACGGTTCAACGTACGTAAATAATAGCTTTAAATTGCGTATTCTGGGCCCCGTTTGCGGTTCATTTAACTCACACACGAGTTGAATCACAATTATTAATACCTACACGATCCGGCGTCAACTCCGGAGATGGATTGACGTCATATTAATACAGCTACTCCTATACGTAACGAGATGAGTGTATATAAAAAATCCTATTAGCCGGCCGAGCGAACCCAAACAGTGTACAAAAACCGACAGCACCTACACAAACACCTCTAGCGCTACCAATAATTACCGCACATTATAAAGGGTGAAATAAAGCGCATTCCACACGAGCGTACACGCTAACATTCGGTAGTGCGTGTCATAGGTCGTGTCTAAACTCATCAATCTTGGCTCCATTTAATTTAAAGAATAGAGCGCTCATGAAAGGCTGGGACGAAACAAAACGCGTTCAGGCGTACAATGGGCCGCGGCCCGCAAATGGAATACGACCCGCGACGCCTTTGTCGATCCACAAAAGAAAGGCAATCATTCGACATGAATAAATCTTTGAGTAATGGGCCTCCGCTGTGTATAATGAAATGTTTTATGTATCGGAATTATCGCGTATAAATCGCGTTTGTACATCCGCATCGCTCGCACTTCTATGCGAGGTTTTTTACGCTCGTTCAGCGATTTCCCCGCACTTGTTAAGGTTTAATCGAGCGTTGGTGGATAACATGTTTTCGCAGCATTAAATAGATTACTTAAATAAATAAAAACGTGCATTGTGGCTGAAATTACTTGATAAAGTTGTAGCTGAGTCACAGAGCGTGCGAAATTAACTGAGCCTAACGTTTACCTAGGTGCATTATCATCGGGTATCGACAATAATGGTTGGTATCGTGATAAACTTTATGACTAGTTCACAGTAGGTATTTTATAAAGCGCATAAATCCAGACGCGTATTGTCAGAAAAAAACATTACCGGAAGCTGGATAAAAACGTTATTTCGTTCGTAATGCCTTTCTCGTTGTTTTCTCGCTTAGGCCGTCATTTTCCGGTGTGTTTCCGAATCGAATGGCATTAATTAAGGCTTCGATGGAGCGAACGGAGCGGCACGGAGGACTCGCCACCAATAAATCAATTTAATGTAATTTAATTTGGCCCAAGTTCCTTTCAAGTCACGCAATGCTTCCTTTGTATTTTATGAGAATTTTAGGGCTAAATTGCACGATAAATTGGTAAAAAGCATACATTTGACGTAAAAGTCTAGCTGAGGTATTTGTGATCATTGTATTCTTTGTAGCACCGTAGCACATTCGTAGCCAAGTGCTACGAAATACAAAAATATTGTTACCCACAGATATTTCTGTAAGCTATGATTCTACATATTTTATGGCGTTGCCAATAACAGAGAAGTCAGCAAGTACCTGCATCTTTGAGTATCAATAGATTTTTATATTCAAATCTACCTTTATTTCGCGTTTATTACAGTGGTCACCATGATTGGTCACCAGTGATTCACGACATAGCCAGAGCTTCCATACATTTTCAAAGAAAATTCAATTGAATTACCATCCTCTGGTATTGAATTACATTTCATTAGGTTCAATTTGTCACACACAATGAGTACTTATACCAACAAGAAGGCCACACACCGAGAGCAGTCACGATTCTGATGATGGCCGAAATGCGATGACACCCTTGAAATGCTTCTACAATTTATCCTAGTAGGTTAAAGTAGCGCCCACCTTGAATAAGATTACTAAGGTTGGAGTTTTATAGCTTATTCTGATTTGAAGCAGATTTTGTGACCAATGTGGCGCGGCGAGCGTAGGTCCGCCTGCAACGCAGGAGGTTCGATTCCTGCCTTGGGACAAATGTTTGCACGATCTGCATTATGTACTATTATGTCCTACACGCAGGATGCTGGGCAGTACCAACAGTCTGATAGGAGTTCTGGCTGACAGACATTGCAGTAAACTGCAAAGGCACTGGATGTCAAGCCTGATCAACCCTTGTGCAAAACAAATTTAGTATATAAATTATTTTTTTTGTGTACATTTTTGTTTATATGAAACTGTGCGACTTAAACTACCTACTCTAAACTATGGATATTTGTGTTATATGAATCAATAAATAAATTTAATTTAATTTAATTATTCGTTCCGGTTGCTCTAGTTTGTTTTCTATGTATAATAAAAAATATCTATCTATGTAATGTATTGTATTAAGTATATCAGTCATCTAGTAGGTCCCATAAATAGCACAGCGGTAGATGATGCTGTGTGGAGTATTCAGCATTATTAGTTATTATTATTTTCTTTTAATAACTAATGTTGATAAAAACTAATGCCCAGGCAATCGTTTTCATGATTCTGGAAGAAGTTTACCTCTCGAACTGGCTTTTCCCTCAAACTCATTTAAGAAAACTATTAACTTGGACTGTGAGTCGCCATTTTAAAAATCAGTAGGTATTCGACTGGGTCCCAAGGAAACAACCTCGCGGCGGATCAAAGGGTGGATGGAGACTAGATAGACTTGAGCCTGGCCTGATCTGAAATATTAGACTGATGGTGGAAAGCAGAGTGGATTGGGCAGCATTTGCTCAGGAGTGGGGTACTACAGGCATATAAAAATAATTACAAACTGTTCAAAACAACTACTTTTTTCAACGTGGTCGCCACCACACAACACGATGACGCTTAATAGCATGATTTATAGAGCAAATTAAACATTTGACTTACCGTGAATTCGATGCTGAGTGGATCCGTCACGCACGGACTCGGCGGACTGCGCGGGAGTTGGACGCTGATGCACAAAGCTACTTGCTGGTAACTTAATGCGGGTATTGGTGTATGACCATCAGACATTAAATATGTAAGCAAGTATAGATTCATCTGCCCTTAGGTATTTGACGACGTTTTGGCGTGAAGTGGTAGCAAACATCCGTCCATACATCCAAACTAGTGTGATTAGTGTGACGTTAAATAATGCAAGAGTGCGTGTACAAGAACACGAATAGGAAGAAAAAAAAGAACGATATTCTAAAAACCATATTCACAAGTTGATCCCCTCGGGGTCCAGAATCCCCCCCTTTCAGCATAGTACACATGTTTTGTGGCATCCTGTATATCAAACCAACCGAAGATATTTTTCAAGTTATTTTTGAACGTTGTCCAAATATTTGAATGATGTTGACATGCCTGTGGGTCATACAGTATCTGTAAACTTTTTGTCCAAACGTTTTCTCAACAAGTGTACATATTTCTTGAGAGACGCTGTACAATACTAGCTGTCTCACTGTATAATACCCTTGCTACCGTCTTCCTAAGTACCTACCAGGTTTTTTTACAAAGATTCTAAGTTTTTGTAAAGACACGTCGCGCGTGTCCGTGAGAACTAATTTTTGGATTTCAGAACCTCTAACGGTTTGGATAACCTGAGTTTTTCTACGGTCGAGAAAGATGATGTCTACAATGGAAAAAACTAAAAAGTTCAGTGAAGAAAGATTTAGCGATCGATTCTACTAATATAAAGTTTGAAAAGATTGCGCGAAAAATGTCAACATTACGAACTGATACGGCTGAAATGCTTAGATGTAGATCTGAATGGAATAAACATCTAGTTCTACTTTAGTGATTGTAGGTAACATTAATATTATGTAGTTATACCTCTATAACATCAATGATGGATATTATTTTTTCATGCTACTTTCTTCAAAAACGGTCATAAAATCTGCACGTAGCAAAGGAAGTAGCATGGAAGAACAGTAAAAAAAACCCTGTACTATTTAAATTTTACGTTAAGTCTTATCAAATCTTTCTGTCAGTCATTCTACACGAGCAGCCTGTGGTTCAGCTGCACTCAGAAAGCCGTCAACACTCTTCGCGTCCAATATAACAATGCCTTTAGGATGCTGTTAGGGCTCAGGCGATTCTGCAGCGCATCCGGCATGTTAGCCGAGGCGCGCGTGGATGGCTTCGCTGCCTGCATGCGCAAAATAAAGGCCTCACAGTTAAGCAGGGTCCGCCGGTCCACTAACAGCATCCTGATGATGATCGCGGACAAGCTAGATGGGCCGCTACACAAACACAGCATTGCTGTGTTTGTAAAATGACATTCAGAGTGAATATGATAAGCTAACATAATTATTAAGACAATTGTTACTAACTATTATATGGATTTATTATTATCTGAAATAAATGACTATTATTATATTATATCCATTGATGCGATTAACTAACGTAATCGCATCGATGGATATGTCACGACTACCATTAATTGTTTGCTAAACCAAACTATAACACATGCTACAATTTATTTAAATACATTTTAGTAGGTGGAAATATAAATTGACTGTTTGGTACAAACATCATAAAATATCTAGGTCTACATACTGAAGATTTCGATCGACAATTCAATGCTTCCAATCTGAACCAAAACATCTGAATGAAAAAGCAAAAAGAGAATCAGTGGACCAAAAAGCTTATTCAGTTTTGCTAACATTTGCAATGCTTTGTTTATTTTCTGTAAATGCAATCGTGACCGTGAATTGAAAAATATATCCAACTTTCACAAACAAAAAATAACTGAATCGAATCTGAACGGTAGCCTCTCTGTCCAAAATGATGTTTTGCATTAAAAATAATCAACTTGCATAATATCTATTTTAAATACCTAGAGGTATATATCTACGTGTAATTCTCGCGATATTTACCTTAATCTTAGTTTTGTTGATTAGTTCTGTTATAGTGGTCAGCGAATGATAGAACTTAGGAACTCTGTTTTGAGTATCATTTCTCCCTCGACCGGACTAAATAGGAAAACCAATTGCCTGAACAATACGCGTCAACGCCGTCGCAGAAACCACAGAAACAAGCCTATTTATGTAAATCAGCCGAGATCCTGTGGTCTTCACATGTCTACGGCAGATCATCTAATATTTGCCGAGGAACGAGAACCCTAACGGCCTATTGTGCCGCTGGCTTACACTGCTTACACTTAGTTCGTTGCATGCTGATAGCTTCTACAGGGTGGTTTTCGTGAAAATGAAACTCTAGTTTCGTCTGGTGATATCATGGAGGTATTTTTTTTCGGGTGATCGCGCAGCCTCAAATTTCTGCGTTCTTATGTATGCAATGCAGTCAGAGCAAGTAAAAAGTGGCGCAAAAATTAAGAAAATACTTGCATAAGCTCCAATATAAATGAGATCGATGAATTTTCATACGAGTTCAAATAGTATCCCAAAAAAGTCGACTTGGACGGGACTTGAACCCGCAACCTTCCCTCAGTACGGGAATGCACTAACCAATTGCGCCACGAGGTCAAGTGACGTAGGAGTCGAAAAACAATGGAACTAAATGTAACTTTAGTCTGAATAGGATTGGATAAACTTCAATGTTTCCCCTGGAGCTAACGGCGCTAGGATAATATACAATAATAACAAAAACCTTCTACGAGTTCTTGTCAATTCATCATAAGTGTAGAGCAGTGCTATATTTTATGAACCTAAGCTCCTAGAGCTACCACCATACCTATTAATAAAACTATTACCTCAGGTTGGAAAGGTAGCTCCTTAATTTTTTATATGAATTTCAAGATTTCCGCGAAAACAGGCTCGCAGTAACAACCAACAATTTTAAAACCTCCTGTATTTAACCAAGGACAGGCAGTTGAGCCTGGACTCATCGCTTTCATAATACGCAATTGAACTGAGCAGTGCATTGTTAGCCTTCAAGTAAAATGGAAAACGATTCGTTACCCGTCGTCACTAATAATAGCGACCACTTTGACCTCGGTCGATGGTGTTACGAGATT
The DNA here is from genome assembly GCA_963662085.1 of Eupithecia inturbata. Classification (NCBI taxonomy): domain Eukaryota; kingdom Metazoa; phylum Arthropoda; class Insecta; order Lepidoptera; family Geometridae; genus Eupithecia; species Eupithecia inturbata. The sequence continues at coordinate 12,392,448 of OY759177.1, read as the reverse complement.
CTTGCGACGAAATGATTCCTGCTGGTGAGCAGGAAATAGTAATTTCAAATCTCTTATTGTGCATGCTGAGACGTATCTTAATTTAGAGGGACACATAGACATAAGACCCAAATATTTGTCATATAGGCTAGCTAGATAATTAATTAATTATAATTTATTTTGATAATTTGTAATCATTTATAAAATGTGTTTTTGAAAGTGAATCAAGTAAGAGCATAGAATTTTTTTATGATTGTGACATGGCTTTTTACTTTAGAGTATTATATGATATTGATTTTAATTTTACTGTAAATATTAATGATTTTATTCTTCATGATAATTTAATTATACAATAATTAGTTACTGCATTACTGCATGCTCTCAGTCAACTCCAAACACATGTACTATTTGTTCGAAAGAGTAGAGATCTAGTGCTAGGCTAAAACTAAATTTGAGATCAGTTGTATAATACCACAATCACAAATAAATAAATGTTTAAATTGTTTCATGTTAGATATCCTCTTTAAATAAATAAATCTCTGTATGAATTTTTAGCTTAAGTTGTAATTTTTTTTTTATTATTAATTTAATGCATTGAAATTCTAGTCAAGACTTATTTTGTGCACTATGCATTGAATAGGATAATGTTTCAGTAAGAAATCCTAATAAAATACAAATAAATAAGAAAAATAAATCAATAAATGCTACTACATAAGTGCATTCATGTCATGTGTGTCTTGTTTTTAACTGATTTGTTCACTACATAAATTATTTAAGCTTAGGTGGTAATTAGCTTAGGGGTAAGTACATGTACCTACCCTGTAAGGGCGCAGCAATTTATTTAAATATTATTAAAATAGGTCGGTACATAATCTATTTATAGCTAGAAACATAGAGTAGTCGGAAAATATATGCAATGTCAGCTAGAAGAATTAAAAGCAATTGTAATAATAACTTGGTAAGTACGTCAATATCTTACTCAGGCAGCCAAATAGTTATAGTTTAGAGTTATAATTTAAAAAACTGTTTTTACTGTTGTTATTAATAAATATGTAATTCTATTCCTACATCCGATTTACCTTTTTAAAACCGCATTGCCCATGCATTGCCATTGACGAGCTTTGATTAGGTAAAAAGATTTTATAAAGTAGCTAATAGGCAAAATATCAACATCAATTTTTACCATTATTGTTGGCGTAGCAAAAATATTTTCGAATAATTAATGTTTATAACAATATTTTGAGCCCCTCACAACTACCTCTAAATTTAATTTATTGTAACACCTTTCAAAGTTTAATTGCCACATACAGACAAATCTAAAACCAAATTGGTGACACCACAACAATTTATCATCTATATCTGCCCAAAAGGTGTTCAACAGAAGGGGAGTAGGCCTGCCCGAGGGTAAACGATGCTCAATTTTATCATTTCTCTATATTCATTACGGAAACTGCCCTCCCGGCAAGCATAAATAACAAAAATGAAGATGGGAGGGAACCTGAGTGCGAGTGGAGTTGTGTTAGGTGGATTCCGTATGTTGGTTGGTTTAAATAAATAAATAAAAAATCATTTATCCATACTAATATTATTCGGAAGTAACTCTGTCTGCCTACTTAAAAAGCGCGTGCGAAACCGCGGGCAGCAACTAGTTGCATATAAATTTCTTAACCTAAACTAGAATTATACACCAACATTAATAACTAATATTTAGTATTAATTAGTTATGATAATACGTAAGATTGTATGCACTCATTTAAGTGAACATTGTTCTTTTGAGTAAATAAATTCGTTAAACTGAAAACTGATATTAAAATCACTTACAATATAAATTGACCGAAAGGAATGTTGACCATGTAAATTCAAATTCAAAGTGCTTTATTTCCTTTAGACCTTACAGGACTCTTGGACACGTCACAAAATTCAAATTACATTAGTAAAACTTGGAAATAAAGTAATCACTTTGATTTTTGTTCACTTAAAATCTTTTAAGGTAAAGTAAAGAAGCGAACAAGAAACCCCCTTACCTTACTTTACCTTGTTAGATTGTTAGTTTTCGAGTTGGAGCAAAACTTTTCCCAAGCTTTTTTATCCTCTAGATAATCTGATATTTTGTAGCAAGCCTTTTTGCAAAGGATATGTTTGACTCATTGAACTCATTGAATTTATTTATTGATAATTTTTTTAACTCATTTGGTATTTTGTTGTAGAAGCATCATACATCGCCCTGTAAAAGATACATTAATCTTGTGTAGCCTAGTTGTGGGCACAGCGAGTTTATTCTTCATGATTTGTGATGTTTTCATTTTTTTCTAAATTTCGGCTCAGTTGCGTGCAACCAAGGTAAATTTCCCGTTTTAATAACTGTAATTTTAGTGCTAATAACTATGATAGATACTTTCAAAAGTATTGAATTAAAAAAGTATTTGTTATACTTACCTAAAAAACTACTCTTTCATTGTTGGTTCTGTAAAATTTAATAATTCTGTATATATGTGTAGTTCCTATAGTATTTTAAAATTAGATTTATTAACATAAGTTACCTAGATTTAGCATCGCCTTAGGGCTAAAACAACCTGTAATGATGGTGTTTCTTAATAAATAATAAATAAATAATAATAAATTCTTTTCATATTTTCCAAACTCTCCTTAGTAGGTTTGACAACATCTAATCATTGTCGAAAAAAACTACAACACAACCACTTCTGAAAAATCCTAAAATCTTTGTGTGTAGGACTCCATCTGACCATTGCATTAAGGAACCCTAAAACGCCGACTCCCTTCAGTTTCGTCACGGCCTTGCTTCTTGCATTAACATCCCCAAGCTTAAACGAGTTCACCGATTTATCTTTAAAACTTTAATAGTTGACGTAGTACGGTTAAAATTTAAACCGTGGTGTGAAATGAGCGTTAAACTCCTCTTCCTCACCTGCCTTATGTTGCGTTTATAAATAAGGGGTGTTTTTGTTTATAGCTTTTGACTGTGAACATCCGGTAAATATGTACCTACCTTTTTGACAATGGATGGCTGTATTTTTCGTGATGCCACTTAAGCTATAAAACACCTAGCCCTGTCTTCAACAGTTTTTGTTTACTAATATAATATAGGTACCTAAATAGGAATGCTTATTTTTCTCACTATTATTTAGAAAAAAAACAATAAAAAACACAGATTAATTGTCTTATTGCGTTTAATTAAATTTTAATTATCTAGATAAAGTAACCTTTTCTATTTACAAGAACAATAAGAAACTCAACAAATAAAGGAAAATCTGTTATAGGAGCCAAGAAAACAAAAGCCTACCCAACATTGACTAAAACTTACTTCGATTTTACCTAACAATTTAGGAAAATCATCACAAAGCTCCTGCAAAGGAATAATTTCTACAAAAGCTTAATATTAGCACGAAAAGCACGTAAATAAAATAATAAATTAAAAAACTTACACTAAATCCTTTATAAACTGTCCGGCATTCTTATACTAGAACTGTAACTCATATGATCTAAACTGTGGAAGTTCATGAACTGCAAAGGGTTGTACGAAGGCATCGGCATAAACATAGGCGACCAAATCGCCGCTGCTATTGCCAACAGCTCAGGATGGTACGGCACAGGCGGCCCCACATTCCTAGCTGTATCGGGCTTAGCCAACAAACTGTCTATCGTGAAAGATTTCTTCGGTTTAACTATAGTCTCCACAGGTTCACTTATTTCTTCGATTGGAATCCTCGAGTTATTCGCAAGAAAGATGCTGTTGAAGCTCGCTAGAGCTGCCATTTCGGAGTTGGTGTCCTTCTCTCCTTTTTGGAGCCGGAATCTCTTCCGTCTGCGGAGTAAGGATCCGTTCTCGAACATATCGAACGCGTGAGGATGGAGGGTCCAGTAGGCGCCTTTCCCGGGGCGGTCGGGGCGGCGCGGCACCTTGACGAAACAGTCGTTGAAAGACAAATTATGGCGTAAGGAATTCTGCCAGCGCTGCCTGTTAGTCCTGTAGAACGGGAACCGATCCGTGATGAAACGATATATCTCCGAAAGCGGTAGCATCCGCTCCGGCGAACTCCAAATCGCCATCGCGGTCAAAGAAATATACGAGTAAGGTGGCTTCTGCTCGCCGTATGAGTCGCGCGATGGTCGAGGCATGATCGAGAGTAAATCGCGGCGGCTGGTAGAACCAGGCGTGGCTTTCGTGGGCGGGTCGGTTTAAGCGCCACCTTCGCGCCCCGCCCCTTAAGGCTCGTTGTACACAGATACGATAACTAGAATGCCACTCAGCAAGCAAACCGCATCTCCCTCCGGTGCTATCATTACGAGCATGATTGACTGCGCAGTTACCTCCTGTTGGTTTTATACATAAGTACCTAGGGCCGCTAATCTTAGATCACGGCTAAGTGCTTTCTAGTCCAGTTTTGTATTTACGGGATGGATAATTAGAGAGGCTTATCTGTCTTCTGCTTTATTAATTTTTAAATTGGATGGTGCTGATGTACTGCAACTACCAGCGATTTTTTAATTATAAAGATTTTGTCTTGGATTGGCAAATATTCATTACGAGTCAACTAGATGGACAGAGCACGCTTTTATAATTAGGTATAACTATTTTGTAATAAACGTTAACTATCCATTTCTTATTGTAAGTAAGGAAAACACCTTATTTTTAGCCTATACCTACTGCATATGTAAATAACTTTTACATAATGCAGTATCTGGCAAAGCGTTTTGAGCCCCCCGTAATAACGCACGCGGCACAAATATTATGAATTTATGATGTAAAGATCTACCCAAATACTTTTTTACTATCAGATAATTAATTTTACATAAATTTAAACACGGATAACGTTACAAAAGCGCAGTTATTTCACTTGATAAATTATAGTACTGAAAGTATCATAGACAAAACTATGTACACCTAGCGCCATCTGTTATCGAGCAGCAGAACTAAAACAAATTATAAAAAGCTTTCCTTTCAAGATATTGCTAGGAAGGGATGCACTTATATGAAATATTGCAGAGATTAAATTCTAGACGGAATAACTTAAGGCAACTTTTATTCCAAGAAAAAACGCATGCGTAGGCACGGGCTTGTTACCCAAAGCTAGTGAAAAGTTCTAAATATTTTTATGTAAGTTCAGCTACTTTTGACTATTTACTCTCCTGGTGGAGAGTAGAGTAAGTAATCCTAGGTGGTCCTCTTTACTTACTTTACTCTGCATTATCATCATCTACAAACTAAATTAAAAACCAATTTAGTAACAAATTTGATTTACTTACGATACACCAATACATTGATTAAAACATTTCAAAACAGATAAAATCTTTCTAAAATCTCAGGAATGGGTTGTATAGATTGGTATACAAAATGAGACTGACTTTATTTACAACTTCTGGGTGAGCTCTGGCACTGCTTTGAACAAGTCTGCTACAAGGCCGAAGTCGCTGACCTAAAACAAAAGGAAATATCGATTTAGAAACGAATACCTTACGGGCTACTTACAAGTATATGCCTACCTGACTTAAATTATATATATTTATATATAAATATATATAATATACATGCGCTTTGATTCTGGTAAGAAAGTATGAGCTGCCTTAAAATTATATACGTACCTACCTACCTGTTTGCAAGTTTTTTTTTTTCGGTGAAGTTTTGTTCTGTTTTTTTGTAAATATTTTTTCTATCTAAACGCAATGTTATATATAAATATAAGTACAGAACGAGTGTGAGCACCAACGAACCAACGCGGTTTAATGGTGCAATATCAGCAAAAATATGTATACGTTTTATAAATAAATAAATAAATATTCTATTCTATTCTATTCTAAGTTTCATAATACAGTCAGTTAGACTTGCGCCATTTCAGGTTTAAAAGTGGATACAGGACATCGAGGATTTTCTACAAAATTAATTGCTGTGTAAACTGCTGAATTAATCTGAATCGGTTGAGATCAGGTTGAGACAGTCAGTGTTGTTTTTGAAGAGGATGCCAAAACTATCTTGATCATTTCCGAGTGGATTACACCAATCATAGTAAGTACCTACCTAACAACTGTAATCGTGCTGCCAAGCGTGTTGATTATGGTGACCCCCCCTTGTTTGGGGGGAGGGGGAGGGGGCACGTTCAGCTGTGGAGTGTGCTGAACGTGCCTCAAGGCAAGCTATTGCAATTGACATAATTGCTGACGAAGGGGTTCATTTACCTGGAAGATAGGTGCTTCAGGGTCCTTGTTGATAGCGACGATAGTCTTGGAGTCCTTCATTCCGGCGAGATGCTGGATCGCGCCGCTGATGCCCACGGCGATGTATAGGTCCTAGAACAGTTTTTTTTATTGATTGCTGTTGTGCGGTTTACATACCGTACAGCGCTGCATGTTCCCGCGGGTCGGCACTTTACGTTATGACGTGTTTTAACGGATAATTAGAGTCAGTCGCAAACAACTGTCTTTAAGGCAACACGTCACGGCGTACACTCGCGACTAATAACTTTACTTTTAATTTAAATACGCTTAAACCGTGAAAATGAACAACTCTTTTAACGCACACACACTACTAACAACATATAGGGTTGTAGGGCACAATACGCACCCTACTAGTAAAGCAGTAGTATATTCATTTCTTCCTACTACCTAAACATAATTTCGCTTTACACACAACCGTCTATACTTTTTCGATCACTTCTTGTCCATCCTAAGGTTGCGTGGAAGAGATCGCTTAGTGATAAGGCCGCCCATTGTAAATTACCTTTATTTGTTTTTGTGTTCTGTGATTATTTTGATTATTTGGTGTGCAATAAAGAATATTATTTTGTATTATACTTGTAGTGGGTTCGGAATATCATACCGACCAGCCCAGCACGCCGATCTCAATTAAGACTGGAAGAGCTGGCGTAACTGAGAGGAGCATCTACTAGAGCTCGAATTTAAACCTTCACTGACTAATTCAAGCTGCTTACGTCACAATCCTGCAGATCTGCAGGATCTTACGCTAGGCAATTTAATCAATCAATTATTATTTATTTCCTTATCAAGATCTTAAAAAGAAATTTGAATAACTCAACTTTATCACTTAATATTGCTAGAAAAAGAAAATGCCATTACTGTTTAAGGCACGTATTATGAAACTATGCTCAGTCATCGATTTATGCTTGAGTAACTGCCATAGAAAATCGTTACTCAAGCATAGATCTATGACCGAGCAAGCTTGTATAATACGGGCCTAAATGTATATAACAGAGTATAGTACTTACAGGAGCGACGATCTTGCCAGTCTGTCCGATCTGCAGATCATTGGCCACGAAGCCTGCGTCGACGGCCGCGCGGGACGCTCCTACAGCCGCGTTCAACTTGTCAGCTAGATCGTACAGGAGCTTGAAGTTGTCTCCGGACTTGAGGCCACGACCTGAACAAAGATTAGATATTGGTGAAGCATCTGCTGTTGCAAAAACTAGGGTAGCGTAAAATTGTCGCTGTCCTTTGATTGGGTTTCTGTTATATTCTTACGGGATCATAGAAGAAACTGCACTTCGTTTGATCTTGTAAGAATGCGGAGCAATTAAAATTAAATAAAAATTAACTTTATTGCAGGTAAGTTGTACAGGCTTCAGTGTTTTAGTATAAACACTTTCGTCGTACGTTTCAGTTTAGTGCAATAAGAAGTGATTAGAACCCACATTGCATCTAATAAATAAATAATGCTGGACAATCCACATAGTTTAGAAATACGATATTGGAGATTTTTCAAAGGTAACTTCAACTCCTAGAAAGGCATATCCAACGGAGTATCTGGGTAAGCGATGATTATATTGTGTAAACAAACCTCCAGAGATAATATTCTTTGCGCTGGTCAACTCCGGCCGGTCGGACTTAGTAAGTTCCTGTGACACAAACTCAACTAAGGCACTGTTGTAGTCGCCTTGCGGTGCCTTTTCAATGGCGGCTGAACCTCCTTCCAATGAATCCGGGGGGAACGCTGTGCTTCGGACGGTGATCACCTTGATAGGGTCTTTGGCTTCCAGTGTTAGGACTGCGTTACCTGCAGGGCAGAAGTAGATGCTTGATTAATTTTGCTTATAAAAACTAGTAGCGCCATCTAGAATACGTTTTGCCATTAAAAATTACAAAGCTAAAAAATTAAAACCAACTGATGACAAATGTTTTTCATTCAGCTACTCGATAACAGATGGCGCTAGCTGTACGAAGTTTTTGTGGTGTAGGTAATTATATCTACACCACAGATTTTAATCCTAATCTTCCAGAATTTATATAAATACTATAATACACTTATTTCAGACCACATTAAAACAAATATAGACCTTGAAAACATATTCTACTGTCCATATCAATATATACCTTAAATGTAAAATACATAGAAATATAAACACTTATTTTACTAAATAAAATTGTACACGCTATAAATTGCGGCGGCCACGTGTATGATGCAATCATGGTGTCAGCTAACGACGGTGCACGGCGGCCGCCTGCAGGGGTGCAGGCGGCCAATGAACCGTCGTAACTTGACACCCTCGAGCAAAACTCTTCACTCAAGTAGGTTGAGAGACCATGTATGTGTCACCAAGATAAATTTGTACCTCAATAATATATATACTTCACATACCTGCATAGATAGTCCTAATAAACGTGTTAGCATCCTTAATCCCAATAATATCAGTAATAGGCGAGACGTCAAGCTTGGCCGCCACCCTAGGCAGAATAGCCTTGCCGAACGCAGTCGCCGGGGCCAGGATATGAGTGAACTTGAACTGCTTCTGAGAAGCTACGATGAGAGGTGTCAGTGTTTCAGCTGTGAAGCCTTTGAACACGTCGCTTTCAGCCACCAGGACTTTGGAGATGCCAGACGCTTTGGCAATCTTTTCAGCAGCCTGGGAAAAGTAGAAATTTTTATATATGAATCAATTTAGCTTTGAGATGCTTATACACAGCATTGGGTAAAACCTGGCTATACATTATGATGCTAGAATAGGTAATATAGAATAGTCTGTATGTGAATTGTGGTAAGCTTATGCTATGGAGACTTCGGATGTACTTCTTGACTAATACTTTAATAGAAAGATCTTATGATCTTGTCAAAGAACAATTAGATAAATTGGCTTTACAATAACAGTAATACCATAAGGTCTGCAGATTAACACATCATATGCTCCTCCATCATATTGTGCTAGAATCTATAACTGTTTATCAAAGGTTCTTCTTCATTTTCAACACAAGGGTTCAATCAAATATTTTATGTATAACTCACAGGCCCACATTTGGTACCAGCCACAAGGACCGACACCTCACCGCCGATCTTCTTGGCAGCACTCAAGACATTTTGAGTGGCAGCAGACAGCGTCTCATTGTTGTGCTCGACTAAGACTAAGGTGCTCTGCAGTCTCCTCAACTGGAACAAAAATAAGCCATATTACTACAAATATAGGGATGGTGGCTGGGAATATATCAATTCAATTGGCAAAGCAATACTACAGGGTGCGTCTGCTGTCAATTTGATTGAGATAATATTTTCTCAGCAAGATGATATTTTAATAAATATGAGTAGAAGAAGTTCTTTGAATAGTGGTGTGGTATTTATCTGCAGATGAAATTGTTTGAACCTCAGCACAGTAACATTAGGTAGGTACAACGTGTGTCCAAAGGTGTGTTTGGATTGGACTTTCTGCAAAGTTGATTAGGTGAGGGAGAATACCTAATTGACTACAATAGCCAGCCACCTTTATTTGTGGAACTGAACCACATTGTGTATTAATAACCAAGAATTTCTATATAAGTAGGTAATGTTATTAAAAATGGGCCTCCAAAAGAAGAGCTTATCTAACCAAAATTGATAAGAAATTCAAATGTGGAATACCATGCCTGACTTACCTGAGTAGAGTAGAGCACATGCCTGCAGCTAGGCGAAAACATTTCGATTGTAATACAAAAGAAAAAGGCTTATTTCTTTACAAATATCTAATTATTTACAAGAGGAAGGGATTTTATGAAAGGTTTCAAAGTCCACAAAATTGTACTTGTTAGCTGGCTGGCTGATGAACAAAAACAACGTTTGTAGTGATGTGCCGAGCAGCAGACAATCGATCGAATCGAACATCGATGGACGTTTAAATCTGAAAAATATTAATATTCAAAATTATTCTTATTTTTGGATGGAGAATATAAATGGATTTAGTTGTTTATTTGGATCTATAAAATAGCTCTTGTTCCTTGTTACACTAGGATTAAAACAACTTGGCCGCAACCTGAAGTTGCGTCAGTAGCTGCGCAGAGTGGTAGAATACTCGTTTAGCGGGAAATACGGTGGTGCACATGTGAATACTTTGCTTATAGCTAACTTCACTCCGGCCAAGTTGTTTTAATATTACTGTAAATTACAATAGATCAATTGAATTAAACAGGTACCAAAAAGTTAAATTTTACATAGTAAATAATTTATAATTAATAATAACATTGTCAAGAATAAAAATCGACTAGCATTTCAGAGGATCATGGGCATCCCTGCAAACTTCAAGCTGACATCTAACGTCAAAACCAAGGTCGAATCAGGAGAATTTTGTCTCTTTCTCACTCATTATGACATAGCATCTCGCTCTTTCACTTCATTCAAGCAGAGATAATCAGCTGGCGGCTCGCGGTTCCAAACTCTTCATTCATTATTTTATTTTGTTTCGTAAAAGATAATCAAATCAAATCAACCAGTCGATCGGCAGAGTACTGGACAAAAATTATAAGAACTTGAAGAAAAAGTAAGATATTTATTTAACTGTATAGCAAAAAAAATAAGTTTTTTGGAACCTTTTTTTTACTGCCTCGAAGCGAAGCAGGAAATCCGTAAAAGCTAGAGGGTGGTCTTTCATTCAACATTATTATTTTTACAGAAACAAAAAACTAACGAATTTCTTCATTTGTTTTCACACCATGGCTTCATTACCTATTGTTTCAATCACTAGAAGGGAGACTCTTAGTTCAAGCCACAGGTTGCACAGGTATGTACTTAATGCAAGACTAAACTTTTATGTACCATAGTTAAGTAGGTACCTATAGCTAACTACCTAGATACTTACGTATTGATATTGTCAGCCTAAATACAGTTAGTTACCTAATGCACTTTTATATACCCAGCTTGTAGATAAATACATAATCGTATGTACTCATAATTATATTTTTATTTATTACCTACTCTGGGTTATAACCATATATGAAGGTACATATAAAGGTAGCAATGGCCTTTATTAAATAGGTAAGTTGATGTGTGTGTGTATTACAGTGGGAACAAATATCTACCTATTCAAATCATGAACCTTCTGGGTATTTATTTTTCAGCCCATTCTTATCCGATGAGGAAAACAAAAAGGTTTTTGGTAAATGCAACAACCCCAATGGACATGGACACAACTATGTTGGTAAGGCATACAAATCAGAAGTCAAGAATCTATAAATTTATTTCCTAAGGCTTAAAAAATTAGCTCTTAATTTGACAAATAAAAATTATCTTTCTGAAGGTACCTACCCTCTTTTGTAGCTACTACAAGCCTACTCTCTCCGTAAGAGTTGGACCTGTGCCCGACCTGTGTCAGTCTGACATCCCATCTCTTCATGAGAGCGAGGGAATAGAGAGTGCACCTGTATTTGCGCACATGTTGTGCACTATAATGTCCTGCACACATGCTAGTCTCCCTCGGGACTGGTCCCCGCCATGGCTGAAATTCCACTTGGAGGACTCCTCCCTTACTCCTCTCCTCTCTCCTTACTCCTAGTTTATAATAAAGATTTATCTTACTCAACTCTATTGTAATTGATTGCAGTATTGGTGACTGTAAAGGGACCAGTTGACCCTCACACTGGCATGGTCATGAATGTCCACGACTTGAAGGCATACATTAAAGAAGCAATTAGTGACCCATTGGACCACAAAAATTTGGACAGAGATGTTCCATACTTCAAAAATGTGGTAAGCAATTAAGTAATGATAAGAATTATTATTTAAAGTTGCACAATAATTGTGTAATAGTTGATTTTTAATCTATACCTATAAAATCTTACAGAAGGTACTTTACTTATTGAAGTAAGATACGAAGTAGATACCTACTTAGCTCAACCCAATATTCTCTTCATCCTTCTCATCTTTATTCTATAAAGATAAGAAACTAAATCGTTTTTTTTTTTCGCCTTTTGACAGTATTCATCAGAAGCAAGTAAGATAACTCTATAATTCCTACTAATCACACTTCACATCAGACTAATATTACCTCTATAATTGTAGAATAGTTTAAATGTTAGTTACTTACCGCCGTATTCAAGAACAATATTATGAGGTCTCACAGTGCTCATGAACGCATAGGGTCGGTAAATTGACAAATTTTGCATGGGAAAACTGTCAAAAATCTGTACTTGGCTTGCTACCGTACATAAGTATTGTTCTTGATACGGGTGTTAGTCTGCTGAAATGATAAGGCAGAAAATTTGCATAGATGTAGATATTCTTAGAATATCATTAGGATACTTCTTATCCCGGAAATAAAGCTAGCGAAGCCGCGGGCAGAACCTAGTGACAAATAAATTTTTGTTCTTGGTTATTTGGTAGGTAAAATTTATTTAGGTTTTTATTTTTTAGGTCAGCACAACAGAAAATCTGGCAATCTACATGTGGGAGCAACTACAAAAGGTGATGGAAAAACCGAATTTGCTTCATGAAGTGAAAATTCTGGAGACTGAAAAGAACCATGTGGTTTACCGCGGTGGTACCACTTTCCCTAGGAAGAAGTTTGATAAATGCTCTCTCCACCCTAACCCTAATCAACACAATGTTTCTTCAGATTCTGACTGAGATGGATTATATTCAAGAAAATCTTTTTTTATAGAAAACATCCAACAAACATATATACAAGTTGTTGGAGCATTGCTGTAGTTGAAATTAGATTTATAAGCTTTTTTTTGTACCTACTGTGAATATATAGGATCACAATGTTAATGCTTACCATTTATAACTATATTTTTATATATCTTTTTCAATAAAACATTCCATGTACTTATCTCATAATTTTGTTCATGCTTGGGGAAAATACTACAAATAAGATACCTTAATATTTATTGTCCCTTTTTATTTAAATATAGGTACCTAATACTTTTACATGTCAAACACATTAACATATATATTTTTAATTTAACTGATATAGGCATTGGCATGGAATTTGGTACTTTTCATAGAACTACACTCTTGATGAAATGATTTTAAACTTTCTTTACATAGACTTATAGGTTAACACCTACTTCCCCCGCTAATCCACCGTGGACATCAATATTGGTACTTTCTTATTACTAATTTCTTTTATCACAATTTTCACTTAGAAGTACAGATATATAGATAAACCCTTCAAGAATTTTAAACTATGTTAATACAGAAAGACTTAAAACATACACGATTGAAAAACCTTCAACATTATTAGTCTATTATGCAACTATCAATCCAAAAGGTTATCAAGTGACAACATTGGTGATTATTTTGTCAAAATGTTAATCATTTAATACAATGTTAGAACTTAATGATAATACTAGGTTACTATTATAGTAATATAAAATCTGTGACTAGGTCAAGAGTCAAGACCTTTGGATAAGTAAGTGAGACGGAAGACGCCATCTACCGGATAGATAGGGTAAACCATACTATTGTTGGCACCCCCCCAGTGATTGGCACTCTGATTTAAAAATTCAGATACTAAGAGACAATTCCTGTTTATTTACTGTTGCAATACTTTATTTGGTAGAATATCTAATTATCTCTAGTGGCAACACTGTTGTCAGTCATCTTTCTTTCACAGCTGTTTGTGAGCTTTTATGGAAATCAAGTCGTCGTGATAGTGTTGTTTTTTTATAAAAAAGTTTAGTACTGGAGGATAGAAGTGCACGTGAAAAGTTGATTTTTGGGTAAGTTTCTACACCAATTTATATTTGATTATTTTAAATTAGTGTATATCTTGCTATTTTTATCGTTTTCAGAGTTGAAAAATAAGCGTACCGGTAATTTCTTTGGTGCCAATCACTGTATTTTTTCTTGTATAGTGGTACAGTGATTGGCAGTGATGCCAATGATTGTACATTTAATTTTCTGGTGGCATGTGTTAAATTTCATAGTTAAATTACATTTCCATTAATATAGACCATATTGGGTTGCTAAATAAGGCTGTTTTTGCTTATATTCGAATTCCTGGCACTGCCAATCATTATACATTTTTGGTCATTTTGTGTATGCCAATGACTATACCCAGCTAAGGTTTCTTCTTCTGCATCTCTTTCAGGTATGGTACCTACCCGGATTTAAGATGCCGAAGGTTACGGATGGAAAAAAATATACAAAAGCATATACAGAAGAAGATGTAGAAAAAGCCTTGCAAGCCATAAAAAATGGAATGGGTAAGAAAACTGCTGCAAATAAATTTAATATCCCACGAGCAACTTTGCAGTTTCGCCTATCCAACCAATTTGTCAAAAGTCGACCTGGTCCAGATACAGTTCTGTCTAGTGCAGAAGAACAAGAGATAGTTAAATGGATAATTGCAGCTTGTAGAAAAGGATTTCCACGACGTAAAGAGGATGTCATAAAGAGCGTCAAACTGTATTTGGATGAACATCCCAGACCAAACAATTTTATAGATAATACACCAGGCGAGGGATGGTATAAACTATTCCTGAAGAGGCATCCTGAGCTTTCTATACGAACATCAGAGGCTGTAACTTCAGCAAGCTCAAAGTTGTCAGAGGAGCAAATTAGAAACTGGTTTACACAAGTAGAAGAGTATCTGAAAGAAAATGATCTCTTTCATATTTTGAGTGATCCATCTAGAGTTTACAATGGGGATGAAACGAATTTTATTTTATGCCCAAAGAACACCAAAGTTATCGCTTTAAAGGGAACAAAAAATGTGTACGAAGTAGATCAAGCTCAGGCTAAATCATGTGTTACTGTAATGTTCACATTCTCGGCGGATGGTGTAACAACACCACCTATGATTATTTACCCCTTAAAGAGAATGCGACCTGCGATTCAAAAGTCTGTGCCTAGCGAGTGGGGTATTGGCTTATCCGATAATGGATGGATGAAGGCCGAGCTTTTCATCCAGTACATACAGAATGTTCTGCATCCAGCACTAATGAAGATGAATATCACTTTTCCAGTAATTCTTTTTTTGGATGGACATAAAAGCCACACAACACTTCAGCTTTCTCAACTTTGTCAAAATCTGGGTATAATACTTATAGCTCTATACCCTAACGCGACGCGAATTTTGCAACCAGCAGACGTAGCGGCGTTTCGTCCAATAAAAGTAATGTGGCGTAAAGCAGTACTAGAATGGCGAACAGATAACTTAACAAAATCCTTACTAAAAACAGATGTTGCTCCTATATTGGAGAAGCTTTTACCCAAATTAAATAAGACGGCGTTGAAGAACGGATTTGAAGCTTGTGGTTTATGCCCATTTAATCCAGATCAAGTAGACTACACAAAATGTTTAATGCCCAATAAACCAGTCCAAGAAATCTTGGATGACAACTGTTCTACAAGTCTTAACTATCAGACATTTGAAGAAATCGTTGGACCACAGTTAATCAGAAAGATGAAAAATCAGGTGGTAGGTAAATCAATAGAAGCTAAAAAGCTTCACGACTTGTATAAATATCTCGTACCAAAAATTTCAACACACGACTCATCGTCGCAAATAATAGAAACAACTTCTAAGGAATTAAGGCAACACAAGGACAGGAGCAATTTAAATGAACAAAACAACGATGATTCAGTAGATTTGACCACAATGGCAGCCTTCAATGAATTAACGACAATGCCAACAGAAGTAGAACTTTTGCTAAATGAACCAGAACTGTCAACTCATGAACCTCAATCCAAAGACACTTCTAAAACAAACACGATGGTTGACGATTATTCAGGAACCTCAGGACACAAAAAACCTCTGAATGTTGAACTTCAGCATCAGGGGGTTGAGGAATTACCTTTGGCATCCTGTATAAATCTTACATCGATAAACGATTCAGTACCAGAAGCTGTACAAACGGTTGAGGTTATTTCTGAGTGTGAAAGAGAAAACCAAACATCAATATATGTAGTACCTATTCCATCCACCAGTCGTCAAAGTGTTGAGCTGATTGGAGAAAAATGGGTACTAGTGGATGACATGCCAACTGAAGTCCCTCCAAAGAGTCCAATAAAGAAACAAAATATAAAAGATTTTTTAAAGTTACCAAAGACTCCAATTAAAACACAAAAAGCTGGTATAGAACATCGCTCTTTTGTTTTAACGAGTAAAGATTGGGAAGCTGTAGAACTAGAAAAACAACAAAAAAAGATGAAAGAGATACAAGAAAAGGAGAACAAACGAATAGCAAGACTAGAAAAAGCCAAAGAGACACGCTTATTCAAGGAAAGAAAACAAGCTGAAACTATAAATAAAAAGAACAAAGCCAAAAATTTAAATTTAATTAAGAAAAGTAAACCAAATTTTGATAGTATCAAATCAAAAATTGTTATCCAATCAAACGTCTTAATTAAACCTGCAAATAGAATCTCTAGTGATATTGAAGAAGAAAGAGAATATACAAAGGAAATAAAAAAAGAACCTATGAACGAAGTTAAACCTGCAAATAGTACGGCCCTGAAGGAAATAAAAAACAGACCAATTTTAGATGCAGTTGAAGCTACAAATGAAAGAACCTGTAAAGAATCGGAACAAGTTCAGATGGTCAAAAAAGAATTAAAGAAAGGACTAATTTTAGATGAACTTGAACCTCCGAACATAACTTTCCAAGATTCAAAGGAAACCGGAAAAGATAAGAAGATAAAAGTTAAAGAAAATAGATTGAGACCAATGATGATGACAGATGAAGAATTGTTAAAAATGTTGGAACATGACTAGGTGATATTATTAATGGACCTAGGCACGTAGGAGTGCGCCTACATTGGTAGATATAACTGCCAATCATTATACCAAATTCACTGTGCCATTCATTATACTTCAGTGCCAATGATTGTGCAATAACATAGAATTAAGTTTTATGTTACTTTTGAAGCAATAAAGCAATTTTTTTAATGTACCGATGTGTATCATTGTAATCTATGCTTATATAACTTTTATCTGATAAACATTAGATATATAAAAAATATAATTATAACAAAGAATTTACTACTTATATGCGAAGATCATCTTAGAGTGCCAATCACTGTACTGTTTACCCTAGGTGGTACACAAAACTATTCTCACCCTTGCTTATGGTGGATCGTCACGGGTTGGCGCGAGATAAAAAATGTTTCGTGGTTTTAATTTATTTCTGCGTTCTACATGGAATAAAACTACGGAAAAGTAATTTGCCGCAAATCGTAAAACATTTTCTATGAACCCATGATAAAGCCAACTTCGATTCAATTGTATTTTGGGAGCATTTGGGGCTAATAATGTTGATTTTTAGCCCAAAATTTCCTATTTTCCCAAATACTCTAAAAATACCAGTGAACCGAAATTAGTTTTTTCATAGTTAATAGAAAATGGTTTACTTTTCCGTTAGATTTATTCCATAAAGAAAGCAGAAAAAATTTAAAACCACAGAAAAAAAATTAATCTCGCGCCAACCCGTGACGATCACCCATAGTGCATTACCCCGACTCACACTAGCGCCGCCATCTATTTTATCTTATTAATAAGTTAAACAAAGGAATATTAAAAAAGCCATTGGACAGTTTGTGTTATTTTCAAAAGCTTTTTTTTTAATGCCTCTTAATAGTTTTTGCTTAGGCAGCGATGAGAAAACAGAGTTTGGTGGTCACCAAGAAGAACATCGCATCTCTGCCTAAACTATACAAAATAAAACTATTACAGAGTCATTCAAAAAAGCTTATGATGCTTCACAAACTGCTCATGGGTTTTTGAATAAGTATTCTGTTCAACTTAATAATAAGATAAAATAGGTGGCGGCGGCGCTAGTGTGTCGGAGTAGCGCCTTAAAACGAAGGTATATAAGCTAAACAAGCACAGCCACTTATTTATTCTTTTTAGGGTTCCGTACCCGAAGGGTAAAAACGGAACCCTATTACTAAGCCTCCGCTGTCCGTTGGTCTGCCAACAGGCTCTGTCTCATAAACCGTAGGAGGTAGACTGTTGAAATTATCAGTGAACGTTTCTCTTGCCGCTATAACAACAAATAATAAAAATAAAATAAATATCCAAATTAAAGGGGGCTTCCATACAAAAACCGTGATTTTTATGGCTATTTTGGCTCTTCGTTTGTCAAGGCTGTATCTCTTGAACCGCAATAGGTAGGCACATTAAACTATCTATAAATATGTAACACTTCAATTGTAATAACAGCAAATACTAAAAATATGATAAAGATAAAATTTTAAAGGGGTCTCCGAACACGTGAAAATTTGATGTTATTTGTAAATTTGCCTGATTTTTACGGTACAGATCCCTTCGTGTGCTCGCACTTGGCTGTTTATTTGATTATAATGATATACAAAGGAATTATCAAAAAAAGACCGCCTTGTTCTGGGTACTATTCTCAGCTTTTTTTAAGGCCTCTATAATAGTGAACAGCGAATTATTTTTAGAAGTCACCGCATAATGGCGGCGCTAGTGTCGCTTGTACCTTCGCCTCGCCTCAACAACATGAAGAATTTCTAAGTGAAATGGTGATTAGTGATACTTAACTTATAGAATATTCTATCACGTTTGGGCATCGTACTTGAAATTTTTTTACACTTTACATTAAAGTTATACAAACAACTCATTGATATATTTTTTTTTTAATCATCGTAATCATCAGCCCGTATTCGTCCACTGCTGAACATAGGCCTTCCCCAAACGACACGGCACAATATATTTAAATAGGTATGTACGTACGAGTATATCTAAATAAATATATTTTTACCACCCATTTACAGTAAATAACCACTCGGAATAGGTTCTGAAGTTTCTATATCAGACCATAACAAAAACACAATTTTTGTAAATAATAGGTACATACTTGTTTCTCACTTAAACCTACAAAATGTCAAAATCAAAAATAAAATCTAAAAATACACATCACAGACTGTAGGTACAGAAAATTTTACAGCTCAAAGTGGAAGCCATCTTCAAATAATTTTATCACTATGTTCCAAATATCTTATACCTATCATACATATTATATTATTAAATGGAATGACCTACCATTGCATCCGCTTCGTAATACTCTTGATAAAAATACTCTATTTTACCTATAATTACACTTGTACTCGCAAATAACACATTTTAATAGATACTCTACATTACTAAAATCAAATGTCCATAATTATTCCGGTATAAACTTGTCTCTGTCCCATATTATAGTTAATATGATGTTGTTTTGTTTTATACTGTTATAAAATTAAGAAATACGAGTGGAGTTGATAAACGTTGCCTTTTCTTGAACATAAAACACAGAAAAATGGCAATTTCTTGAATACCATAATCATCTTGAAACATCAGTCTTTTTTATAGAAATCAGATCACTATATACCTAGTTAAAGTTTCAAACTCTCCTTCATTATCATTTATCGTGCTGTTTTTAAAGTATGCATTTTGCCAAATTATCTTCACTGTCAGGCTTCTTGATAGAAACATATGGAACACCCCATTCAAAATCATTTATCGGCCAATATCTCAACTGTGGTTTTTGGTCTGGCCTTTCCTCAATCGCATTGAAATAAGCACACAGAACCAAGCAGGTGTAACCAGTTATGAAGATCAATATGTGCCATAGTCCGTGCATGTATGGGAAGTCTATGGATAACCATGCTTCGCAGAATAGGCGGTCAAGGATCCAGCAGGCGAGAGCGAGATGGAATACTGCGATTGCGCGAAGTCCGAGGCGGTAGACACGAGGGCATTTCGCACTAGAGTGTAAAAATATTGATTTTAGCTTTCAAAACACTTAGGTATAGGATCTGGCCGTGGCGGTCAACCCGTGGAGGTCGTAAAAGCCGACTAAGGGAACCAACCACAGGACGGGCAGCTTCCTTCTGTGTATTTTAACATCTCTACTGCGGATTGGTGATCACACCAATCCGCCTGCAAAGCGCGTGGTGATTAGGTATGTCAAAACCCTCTTTGTTTGGGGGAGGCGCGTTCAGTAGTGGACATATTATGCGTGTTGACGATGATTTGTTTACTCAAATCTGGAGGCCTACTCGGAAAAGGAAAATCGAAGCTTCTTTTTCGTTTTCACGAGTCCCGTACTGGTCTTGCCTAAATAACGAAGAGACGAGGCGTTGCCGGCGCACTGTTTCAATAGTGATCAGTGTGGGTACGGAAGTCTTTACTCAGCTGTTCATTATTCGTATAAGTATACGAATAATTAACAGCTAGAGTAGATATAGTCTTATTTTAGACTAAGGCCCGTATTATGATAGCTTGCTCAGTCATAGATCTATGCTTAAATGAGGTTTATGTCATAGAAAAGCGTTACTCAAGCATAGATCGATGACTGAGCAAGCTTTAGTAATACGGTCCTTACTTACGAGTTAATTTCCATAAAAAGGAATGATAGGCTGGGTATAGCAAGAGTCATCAATGCGAATGCGTTCGCAAAAGGATGCAACACTAGAAGTCCAGTGGCGACCACCGAAAAGATGCTCAGATAAAACGCCAACACACGCCTGGAAAAGACATTCATTTGTTTAATAATTTACAAGTAGCGCCATCTTGGGACAAATGTTTGTACGATCTGCAAATATTTGTTCCGGGTGTTCTGGGTATTTTCTATATATAATAAAAAATATCTATCTATGTTATATATTGTATTAAGTTTATCAGTCATCTAGTACCCATAACACAAGCTCTGCTTACTTTGGGGCTAGATGATGCTGTGTGGATTGTCCAGCATTATTTATTTTTATTTTATCTAGTTTTTATCTAAACACTTCCAAACATAAATGCATACCTATATAGATTAGTTCGGTCAACCACAGTTCCTAAGTTTTAAAGTAGGCTATTGGATGGATAGTTAAATAGTTAACTATTAATTATTGTGAACTACTTTTCTAACACAATTAGTAGGTTTTAAGTTCATCAATGTATGATGCGAGCGATAATAATCATCCTAATTACCTGTTTCCATTGAAACTCCTTGGAAAATACCGCTTCGGAAGAAACATGCCAAAGGCAGCCAAAACAATCCATAGTATTGCCAGTTCATCTAGTAATTGACCTGAAAAAAAAATTATAATGCAAGTCAGTCATGACTTAAGCAAAACTTACATTTATTTATAATAGCATCTGGATCACGGTCGACGAATAAAAAGTAACGTATTAAAACGTTCGAACCAAACGTCATAGGCGAGCTCAAGAGCACTCGTCTCCGCTGGTTAGGACACGTCGAGAGAATGGAAGAGGATCGGGATGTCAAGAAGGCGTATGAGGGAAAACCATCGGGACCATCGGTAGACCAGTCGGCCGCCCGGTATAGTTAGATCGACGAAGTCAACCGCCCTACGTATCGCTGGATCGACGAAGTAGAAGCTGATCTCCGCGAACTCGACGCCCATAGCTGGCAAGAGACAGCTAAGAACCGAGATGCTTGGAGAAGTCTTGTGTTGGATGCCAAGATCCGCTTTGGGTCACTGAGCCGCATGAGTATGTAAGTAAGAAAATATTATTAAGTTGAAGTAAGTTCGATGTAGTTCAGCAGTTCTGGAGTAGAGGTAGTTTAGAAGATAAACAATTCAAATTACATTTTACCGGTTGACGGATAAAAAGCAGCGTATTATTAAGTTGGATGTAGTTCAGTAGTTTCGAAGTAGGAAGTTATGGAGATCAACAATCATATTATTTACATCTTCACAAACTTCGCCTTTATAATGCTGTAAGTAGGATATAAAAAAAATCAATCTTATTAACTTACCCACAAGACTCAAAGTGGCATGGAAGTAGGCAGAGCTTAAACCAACCACCATCAAAAGTACCCATAGTATGTTAATAGCAGGGTTGCAGAACTTGGAGTATTCTTGGAAAAGGTGCATCAGTACAGGCGGAAATAAGAAGAATATGACATTGCTGAACTGTAATTATAAAAATTATTATTATTAAAGAAATAAATTAAAAATATATAGGTACATACAAGCCCATTGTTTCCTTTTATTTAGGTAGGTCTGTTTACCTTACTTTTAACTTAACCTTATGTTAATTTTTGTTTTCTTATCTGCTAAATCAGTATTTCTATACGTATACAGTCCCATTCATAATTAGCTTACCCCCTGGCGACCATACCAGGTTCGAATTCTGCAAATACCTATTCTTTGCTTTTTTTTAACAAAACATAAGTTTGTTTGTCTTTTTGGGCAATTTCTTCATACAGATATTGCCCAAAAAGACATCCAAAATTATAAGTATCACAAAAGAAAATTAAAGCTAACAGTAACAAAATCCAATTGAAACAGTTGTGGTAACTGCAGTTTGTAATAATAATTATACCTATATATCTATATATATATATAAAAGAAAGTCGTGTTAGTTACACTATTTATAACTCAAGAACGGCTGAACGGATCTCGGTGAAATTTGGCAGCGAGGTAGATGGTATCCCGGGGCCTATGCTATCTTTTATTCCGGAAAAAAGCGTGCGTAGCCGCGGGCTGCAGCTAGTATACTATATATTATCATAAGTACGAAGTGTTTTATAGATTCTTCCAAGGACTTTCAATCAAGGTACTAGAGTTCAAATCCAGAAACCCATATAATATTTTTCGCCGTTGTCTTTCTTTCTTTACTCTAATCTTTTTTTTTGTTTTAAATATATTTTAATTTAAGAAAGGTATTGTAAAAACAAAAATTTTTCTAAAACAGTCAAGTTTGTTTATGAAAGGCAATATAAAACATCACAACTTAAAAAAAAAAAAAACTTTTTCTGTTAAATTTCAAACAACTATGATTTTTATTTGTC
The DNA here is from genome assembly GCA_963662085.1 of Eupithecia inturbata. Taxonomy (NCBI): domain Eukaryota; kingdom Metazoa; phylum Arthropoda; class Insecta; order Lepidoptera; family Geometridae; genus Eupithecia; species Eupithecia inturbata. Next base: position 12,369,510 of record OY759177.1, on the reverse strand, counting down.
TGATAAATAATAGTCAACACTTTAGAACAAGCATGTTATATTATCATTAGATTATAGTTTAACATACTATCGTTAAGAGTGCTATTAAAAAAAAAAACGAGAAATTGCATGGTTTCATCATGCAAATTTTATGATTTTCATTTGTTTTTTTTAAAATACAAATGTAGGTATTGACAAAGAAAATTACAATTCAATAATAGAAACAAATCAGAACTAGTATTTACAATTGAAACAATTAAGCTAACTGCAGACTGTTGCAAACAATCTACAGGTAGCTCAACTGATCCATCCATTTTCGTTTGTTGCTTGAAATAATAATCACTTGTTAATAATAGTTCGTTTTCTCTACTACATTAATAATAAAACAAATTATAGAAAACTTCCTTTTTAATGTAGTTATTATCATTCTCCCGATGCATGTTTAGGCAAAAATTCTCAGAGACCTGTTTTGGGAGCTCTAATTTGTAGATTCTATTGTATAGAGACCACCAAAACATTTTTTTCTTCTTATGAATATTCTATACTTGAATAGTAATAGAATCATTTTCGTTACATGCCTTTATGTAAAGAAAGAAAAAACTGAACCAAACTCGATTATCGACCGAAAAGGCTTTGAAACAAACTCCAATAACTCCGAAGTTCTACATCATTTTGACATAATATTTATACCAAAATAATTATCATTATTTGCTTGAACTACAATATTAAGTCTATTTTTTAAATCACTGCAAAATTTTTTTTAATGAATTAATTAAAAGACTATTTAATTCATATACATAACAAGTGATTATTATTTCTAGCAACAAACGAAAATCATACAATCTGGCGATGAAACTGTGCAATTTCTCGTTTTTTTGTGGCTCATATGACAGGATCTAATGAATAATTAACAATTTGGATCTCTTGTGTAACAATCTATTATTTTCCCTTTCTGATTTATGTGACTTAGGTCTAGGGGACAAAGGTTAGGCTAGGGTTTGACTTAAATATATTTACTGCCAGATTTCAATCTTCATCATCATTTTAGCCCCGTATGAATAGCCTACTACTGGTTACCTTTTGTTTATGCCAAATGCCAGCCTCCGCTGACCTGTTCTTCTTCCATCCTAGATAAACTACACTAAAATCATCAATATATACATATACCCACTTTTGAATAGAAAGCATATTAGGGTTTTATATGTAGTTATATTCAGTAGAAACACAAAAGTGAAGAAATAAAATACTTTCAATATAAAGCAGCTACATTCAAGGTTTTTGTGGTACCTTCCTACTTAATAATATTTTTATGTGCTGCTTGAAATTGCAGTGAAATAGGTATTTCATTTTAAAACCAGCAGTAAAAACCCGAATGCATTATAAACACTTCTAACCAATCTAACATATTAAACATATTATTACCTACATAAATTTGCAAAATAATAATACCTATAAAAATGATAAGTACTTACCTACCTTCTTATTATCTACCATTCCCATAGTTTGTTATGTTTATGGATGCAGAGATAGGTAGTTTTCTAGTGTCTGGCTCTAGTTTTTTTTACAGGTAAAGCAATCCAGTCTACGTAGACTGGATCATCAACATGTTAACATGCTAAAAATTGTTTCGTTCTTTTTAGAAAATTTTATAATTAAATATGAAAACGCAATGAATTAGGTACCGCAACGAAAAGGTACTACCTCAGTAGTTAAACTCATGAGGTGCAGGTATTATGACCCCTTACTTAACTTCATTATGAAACAAATAATACAAGAAGGAACAGAATCCTTTCACAATTACTATTTTGTTGAGGTTTTGTTTTAAACAATGGCAAGCAATTGCGTAGTAAAATTAGTACCAGAATAACTTACAGTATTGACGAACTCGGCTATCACTGGCGAAATCGAATAGTTAGATTCACACCAATCTACTGGGGAGCTTCCTCGTTCTAAATGAGACCACATCGCTTTTGTCTTTTTGGGAATAAATCTAGTCTTTGTTTACGACTACAAGACGACCACTTACAAAATTATTGTGTAAACTTTACGAGCAGTGCTAAAAATTTTATAACAGGAACCAAAAGTTTGATGGATGTATGAAATTTAATTTTGATTTACTGTCGATAAATAACAATATTTATCTACAAAGTAAACGAACCACAAAAAATATTTATTTAGAAATAAAATCCAAACCAAACTACGCGGTGTTTGTTGTGCTGTTATTTGCCGAATGAGATGGTTGAGTGAGCATACATGACATGGAATGAACTAAATGTCAAAGTCAAGAACTATTAACACTAACAACGCTTCGACTAACGAGACGTTATCCACTATGATTTCGGATATCCTTCTTCTCTTCTCTTCCGTTCCTTCTCCTAAGGTAATCATGGGAGATTTTAATGGGCATAACACTGTCTGGGGTTACAGTCACTCTGATTTGTTTGGCCTTTCCCTTCTAGAAATTATTGATGAAGCTAACCTCTGCATTCTTAATGATGGGTCACCTACCCGCAGGGTTCTTCCCAATCAAAATCCTAAAAGCGCTATTGATCTCTCCCTCTGTTCTTCATCACTTGTTCCTGATATTTTGTGGCAAGTCTTATCTCACACATTTGGTAGCGACCACTTTCCTATAGTTCTCTCCATTAATAACTCTAATAGCGTCACTCCACTTCGTAACCCCATTCCATGTTCAAAATATATCACTACTCATGCTGACTGGTCATCTTACTCATCTTCGCTGGATTCTAGTTTGGAATCTTTTTCTATATCTGAAGATTCCCCTGCTTCTTCCTATAGTGAATTTGTCGACTGTATCATTGCATGTGCAGACCGCCATGTCCCCATAAAAAAGACCTCCCGTGATTTTAAGGTTTCCACCCCATGGTGGGATTCAGAATGCACAGCGGCGATTGCTGAGCGTAAGTCGGCTGAGAACGCTTATTGTCGTTCTATGACCATGGAAAATTATTTGAGTTATCAAAAATCAGCGGCAAAATTTAGAAAGTTGTGTTTTAAAAAGAAAAAGCAAGGCTGGATAAGCTTTTGTGAAAGCCTATCTCCCAGATCTCCTTCATCACTTGTATGGAGGCAAATAAGGCGCTTTAGAGGGTCTTGTGCAATTGATAATCTGACAGCTAATGATCCCTCTTCTTGGTTGGAGGCCTTTTCAGATAAACTTGCTCCCCCTTCTGCCCCTTCTTTGAATTCTATTCCATCCCCCCCTTCTTTTCTTCCTTCCACTAACGGCTTAGACGCCGCTTTTTCTTTTAGTGAACTGACTCTTGCTCTTGACGGACTGACAGACTCTTCCCCTGGCATAGATAAAATCCCTTATTCTTTTCTTGTTAAAGCTTCCACCGAATCTAAACAGGTATACCTGTCTCTAGTTAACAAATTTTTTGATATTGGTGTTATACCAGATCAGTGGAAGTCCCAAATTATTGTACCTATCCTCAAACCTGGCAAAGATCCCTCGGATCCATCCAGTCGTAGGCCCATAGCGTTGTCGTCAGTTATGGCCAAAGTGGCGGAACAGATGGTCAATCGCCGCCTACAATGGTGGTCTGAAAATGGATCTATCCTCTCTAAAACTCAGTTTGGTTTTAGAAAAGGCATGGGAACTCTAGATAACCTTAGTTTATTAATTTCAGATATACATATAGCTTTCAAAGAAAAAAAATACCTCGTAGCTATATTCCTCGACATTGCTGCTGCGTATGATAGCGTCCAACTTCCGCTACTTATGAGGAAGCTTCATCAACTTGGTGTTCCCGAGAAGCTGGTCCGATTTATTGGTAACCTTCTATTGGAAAGATCAGTGGTCATTAAATCTTGCCATGGGCTCCTTCCACATAGGTTAGTCTGGAAGGGTTTACCCCAGGGCTCTGTCTTAAGTCCTCTACTATATAGCCTTTATACATATGATCTTGACCAGACTGTTGATTCTTTCTGTAGTGTATTACAATATGGTGATGACCTAACTCTCTACATATCATCTTCTTCCCTTGATGAGGCAAGTACCCGAATCAATTCAGCTCTATCATACCTCAATGACTGGCTTATAGATCATGGTCTGTCTCTGTCTGCGGCAAAAAGTTCTGCTGTCATCTTCACTAAAAAACGAATAGTCCCGCCTGTAAATATTTTTATTAATGGTGACACTGTCCCTATAGCCAGTCATGCAAAATTTTTAGGCATAACGTTGGACTCTAAAATGACGGGTTTTCAACATTTTATTTCAATTGCCCAAAAATGTGAAAAAAATACAAATATACTCCGGTCTCTATCCGGTGTGTGGTGGGGCTCTCACCCATACACCCAGAAATTGTTATATAATGCGATAGTAAGGAGTCATTTTGATTATGGCTCCTTCCTTCTTAGCATGTGCAACAAAGTAGGTTTTGACAAAATTGACAAAATCCAATATAAATGTTTACGTATAATAATTGGTGCCATGAAGTCTTCGCCTATAAATGCTATGCAGGTTGAGTGTGGCGAACCTCCATTATTTTTGCGCCGACAATTTCTTTCCGATAGATTTTTATTCAAACTAGCTCAAAACTCTAATCACCCTCTTCTCCCAAAACTAAACCATCTTCTTAGTTTATTCCGATATACTGAGAAAATTCCCTGTCTACTCCGTAGCTTCAAAAAATTTTCAGAATTTCCATATCCTGTTATGCAGTTTCCAACTAACCCTTTATATTCCACTCCTTATGATGCCCTGGTTTTCCGCCCACATGTTTTATTGCATTTTGGTATATTTAAGAATTCTGTTGATGCGAGAGGAATATTTAATTCGGAAGTTGATACAAAATTTTGTGGGTGGCACTCTATTTTTACTGACGCGTCTAAGTTATCAACAGATAGTGACATTGGTGCAGCGGTTTGGATGCCTTTTACAAATATTACGCTAAGTTTTAAATGCCCTTCCTACTCGTCGGTTTTTACTGGTGAGGCTGTTGCTATATTACAAACTATTCTGTTTGTTAAATCTCATAAATTAAACAAATCTATAATTTTCTCTGATTCTAGAAGTTGCCTCCAATCAATTATTTCTAATCCTTTTGGAGACATATCACGATTCCCTCTGGTTCTTCAAATTCGTCAGGCCCTTTATGAGTGCAATAATCTCTGCATTGATGTAGTTCTTGCCTGGGTCCCAGGTCATTCTGGAATTCCAGGTAATGAATCTGCTGATTCTTGTGCGAAAGCAGCGGTGCAGTTAGGTTCGCTTGAGCATTTCCATTCATTCTGCCACGACTTATGCCTCCTTCCTAAAACTTATCTCCAGAAATCTTGGACAGACCTCTGGAATGCCTCAAAACTTGTTAAAGGCAAGTATTATGCCGATGTCCAGCCGGACATCCCTCGATCTCCGTGGTTTTTTAAGTTTCGAAAATTTAATAAAACTACCACCTCGACAATTTGCAGGCTAAGGCTAGGTCATTCTTGCACTCCTGTCTTCCTGGCGAGACTTCGGATCAGGGACCATTCCTTATGTGAGTGTGGCTTAGATGAAGGTCACGTGGACCACATTTTTTTCAGTTGCCCTATTGTTTCTATTTCTTTATACGATTCCCTTCCCCCTGAAGTCCCCCTTCCAACTTCTATGAAATGTATTTTATCTCTATGCTTTTCCCCTAAAATTAACTATGCCATTTGTAAATTTGTATATAATAATGATATAAAGTTGTAATTAGTAGTAGTAGTAGCTCCTTTGTGTTTATTTATTGTAAATTTAATTATTTTGCAAGTTTGAGTTATTGTAGCACTGTTTCCTTTTGTTCTGTTTTGTAGTTATTAGGTGTTTTTTTTGTTTGGTGTGAATGTTTTTCTTTTATAAATACTAATAAGTTTTTAATGTACCTTATTAAAAAGTGCAATCCATAAAGCTTGTGATGCTGTCATGAGACGGACATTGGCGAAATTGCGACAACCCAGTCGCAGAAGCCATCTGACAAGAAGAAGAAGAAGAACGAGACGTTACCACTTCACTTCGTTAATCGGAAGGAAAAGGCATAGTTATCGTTACTTTAGTAAATTTAATCGTATTTTGTAGTGCAACCCGTTATTTTTGATACTTTACTTATGTTTGGTTGCAGGAAACACTGAAAGCACTGTTAGTAGGATTGTTGAAATAGGCACAAAAAATTGCGGATAATTTGATACTCCTGCGAAACACAGAAAAGGTTGACCTAAGAAAGTGCTGGATGATTGTGATTAATAGTGCTATCAGATAAAAAAAACATTGGTATTCAGCTATAGTAGTTCCTACATTGTCGCAATTGCTAGATGTTTTAAAAAAATATATTAACTATGACGTAGGTAGTTAAAGAACATCTAAGACAATTGTTCTAAATATATAAAAAAAATAGTAAACCATTCAAGTAGCTGGTTTTCGATGCAGCTGTTGTTCTGTACCTATGTTTAGTGCCTACATAGTAGAACGGGAAGCTTACATAGAGCTAGGCTCAGACTTATTATTGGTTTTACACTGCAAGCGCGTTAGCTATCTTTCTGGCCTTCCTGGGCTTAGATTATGAATCCATCTATGTTTCTGGGTCTGAAGTCTCAGTTTGCATAGTGTAGAAAGAAATGCCCTCTATTTCTATTCAACGCGAAAGACAGAAATAGTCATACAGCGCTTTGACGGATAAATGCAAGATGAAATTAACCTTATTGGGTTGCATTGAAATTTAAAGTATATTTTTTTATTCCAGGCCTAGAAAGATAGGCCAGAAAAACTAATGGCATCAGGCCGTATGCAAGATTTATCATGACAAAAATGTTATCGGATCATCTGACTAGGTAGGCTACTCGGTAGGTAGGCAAATACCTACCTACTTATCACATTACCTACCGTTATTTAATTATCCATCACATCAACAGCCTTGGGCGTAGGTATGCCTCCCCTGAAAAGAGCCTTATTTAAAGGGGGTACAGTACAGGTAATCCCCACGCTGGGCATGCGGGTTGGGGATGTAGGCGGGTTTAGTGGTGGATCTGTTCGCTAGGGGCGCTGCTGAGGGAAGAATTGGGGTAGTACAAATTTATAAGCCGGCACCACAACAAGGACTATCAATATTAGGTATGTAGGTACTCATAACAATCAGCGCCAGGGCTGGGCAATCTTTCCCCCCAATTCAATCAAATTTAAAATTCAAATAGAAATTAAAACAAAGGACTTAATCCTTTGTTTTAATTTCTATTTGAATTTTTTTTAGAAATAAATTAAAAAGATGGTTAGAATCAAATGCTTTCTATTCGCTCAAAGAATTATTTGATAAATGATGTATAAATGTATACCTACCTAGTTAAAAAGTAGGTAACTACCTATATTTTTTTCTATTTTTAACAAATATTAAGGGACTTTGTCGCTAAGCGACCACATCGCCCTAAGGTAATTAATTATTATTAATATTATTTAAAAACTGTTATTGTATGTCTACTATAGATAAGCTGTTGAAACTGTACAATATTTTATACGATCTTTTTTGTACAACAGATAACAATAAACATATTTCTGATTCTGAATCATGGGTCACGCCAACTTGATGATGTAGTAGGTATCTATAGTACCTACCTACACACAGTAGGTACCTACCCATAATACGAGCTTAGCTTACTTTGAGGATAGATAATGTTGTGTGGATTCTCTTGTCCAGCATAATATAATACAACTAAGCCCAGTTGGGGTCCCTCCATCCATGACCACATAGATTTATACAAAAAGCCTTCAAAAATTTCCTAGTAGCTAATGTAGACTTTCATTTGCGCGTTTGTGTTTTAAATTTTGTATGTGAAAACAATGGACCAGATTTATCCTCTTCCAGGTTTGTCTATTCTGAATTATTATTATAAAATAAAGAGCTTAGCTCTTGTCGGTGCAATGATGCAATTTCCTCCACTTTTCTCTTTCTAATGCGGTCTCTTTTACTTCTTAACATGACAGCAGCTTTCTCCTTGATCTGACTCATATAGTTAATTCTTGGTCTTCCCTTTCCTTGTTTTCCTTCTATGATGTTACTTATGAAGCTGTCATGTCGTACCTATACGATTTCCATTCCAATTATTCTCACTCTTCTGTTTTGAATGGTGTTCAGCAAAAACATTTTCTTCGTAACTCTTTTCAGCACCTCCTCATTAGTATATATCCTTCTCCATCCAGCTAATCCTTTCCATCCTCATTCAGCACCACATATCAAACGCCTCAATCCTCTCTCTATCTCGCTGTGTCATGTCCATGAATACCCATACTTAATAAAGGCCTCTTCCCCGTGCCATTCCTCTTGGTAGGTACCGGTATACCCAAAACCGTATGGCCTCACCTCCCTCATCCATTGTTGATGTGAAATATCTTCCATGTCACTGGGTATAATTTTACAACATATCTGAATGTTCTCACATGGTCAATATAGCATTTAGCACAATGCCTATTCTTGTCCTAAGTTATCATCATTTCACTCTTAGCACTCTTAGGTAGGTATAGCCTCCTCCTTAAGACGTCTCTCATTCCGGTCCTGTGCGCGTGGCATCCAATCCAATAATTCCCAGTAGATAAATAAGTATAACTACTTATCTACTAGGAATCATTGGATTGGACGATGGAGCACCTATTAACGTAAGCTTAGTATTTTTTTTAAACCCAGGCAGTCAGTCATGCAGCGACTACATAGATAACTGGGTGGACAAAACAATAGAAAAAGAAATACAACGAGGTAAACAACTTCAGGAGCTAAAGCACAAGCCTACTACCCGAAATAATAAGTATCACGTCGTCAGCATAGGAGGCACTAACGTTTATAGCGAAAAGAAACGATCTAAACGCAGGTTAGTAAGTTAAGGTCTTAGCAGAGTATCATTAAAACCTGTAAACCAATACATCAACCCAACCAAGCTCATGACTCCGTTCAACGGAGTAGAGCAGCAAAGCTAGAATAATAATTCATATCAATTTTAGAAGCAAATCCCCTACAAAATATACAAGAAAAGTAAGGAACCATTCCCCGCATGGTACAAACTCGCCGACAAGAAAAAATAAATCCAAAAAAAACTCGCATCGATGTCCATTAAGGACAGCTGAACTGGCTGTTCCATCAAAACGACATTGCATTGAGACTTGGCGAAATAACTACCATATTTTGCCTGGGATCATGGTAAGCAACCCTTAAAGAGAAAATAATTTCTAAATTAAAAGGGTCTATCTGACTATCGCTTGCTTTCAAATAGTCTCCTATCCCAGAAGAGCTAAAAGAAGAATAACACGCAAACAACAAAGCTGATCACCAAAGGTACTTTATTATATTAAATATGTTGTTACTGCACCTTAGAGAACCTAAGCTGCAACGTCATGTTCGCTAAACCATTAAGTATAAAAAAGGCGTTAGATAAGCTAGCAACTAAAGCTATTGGTAATCTAATAAATAAATAACATTTTACCCCATACAACAGATACATCGATTAAAACAACATGTGTTCGACATGACTCCGGTCATGAAGATTCCGGATGCAATAGAATGTTTTGAGCGATGTAAAAACTCTACAAGAAAGATAAAAAGGAAAAAAGTCAAGAGTAAAAACAGAACTACGAATACTAAAGATAAAAGGTTTCATGGTCTTATTGGACATACTTTGGTTTTATAAAATTAAAATATCTAAATATAAAAGTTTGTTTTCAGTAACAAATTATGTGTACGGTTTCAGCTATAGCTCAACATTTGAACATGACCCAAAAATAACACCCCGGATGCTACAACAAAGACAAAATCTTTGCATTATATTTGGACACAAAATAGTAAAAATGCTATACAGACCAACTATCATCACTTTAAACCCCGAGTAAGTTAAAACAAATAAGAAAACAAAATAGACTGAGAAGTTAAGTAACGAATATTATATTCTTGCAGACTAGAAAGAATATCCAAAGTTATAACAATGGAAATTGAGAATCTATTGAGAAACGAAAAAAATAATGCAAGTAGAAATTTTAAGAAACAGGGAATTGAAGCTGAAGTTATTGCAAAGATTACGGTTTGGATATCAGAGATATTGGACGATTCGGCAGATAAAATTATAGAAGATCAACTTTTAGGTTAGCTAAGATTTATCACCAATTACTAACCAATATAAACTTATAATAAATCATTAAAAGAAAGTATTTTATGAATTACATTATTACAGATCTTGACGAAGAAATTGGACCAGTTTTAGATTTCTTAGATGAATTGATTGATAAAGTCATAGTAAGTGAAAACTTAGACGTGATTATAAAAAATCATAGAAAATAATTATATTTGTTTCAAAAATTCCTACACGCTGTATTTATTGTTTGCGAATATATAAATGAAATAACATTATTTTGTCATTGTTAATATATACATACTGTTGGGTTACAGGATATCTGTGAACCTGAACCGGTTATTGTGGAAATATCATCATCATCTGAAACATACAATGTAGAGTCTTCTACAGAATACGTTGATGAAGGAGATGGAGACTTTGAACTTGGGCCAAAAGAATCACGGGAATCGCTCGACTTAGACATTTTTATTAAAAATGAACTGGATACTATAATTGATAGCTTTGACAAAGACTGGGAGTTCTTCGATGATGAAAATGTAGAAGGAAGGAACAATGATGTGAAAGCCCAAAGAGCATCTATTATGGTTCCAGACTCAAGAGAAAGACACATTTTAAAAGGAACAGAAAATGATACAACAACTGACACAAATCCACTAGAAGTCAATGAACAGAACGAATTTCAGGATGCGAATGACAATCTCGGATCTGCTAGGAATGAGTCCGAAAATGAGGAAAGCAACGCTGACCAAGGAACAGAAGTAAATGAAACTATAAACTTAGAAAGTAATGAAGTCGATGACGATGATTTAAACAAAAAAGTAAAATTTTCTGAAAAAGGCCTCGGTAATATTGTATCTATTTTAGATTTGTTTGACCTAACCTTTTATTCGTAGGTTTTTTTATTTACATGTTTTGGTAGGTACCTACAACAACTTAGGTAAGTAAAGTACTTATACTCAAAGTGATTATTAATTGGTATACTTATTGATTTTATTTTTTCCAGTAACTAACTACGACACAGCAGAAAACGAAAAAGCTGACACACAAAAAATAGATTTCATGAATCCTGATTTAGTATTTTCCGAACCGAATGACCATTTACTGTGTATGTATGCATATTCACCACTCATTACTAGAATTTGGTACTTAGGTGTAGAACACATCACATCGCACTTATATTATAAATAAATACGAAAGTTTGGATGTTTAGATGTATGGATGGATGTTGGTTACTTCTTCACGACAAGACTTCTGAACAGATCGGGCTGAAATTTTGCATAGATGTAGTTCAAGGCCTGGAATCAAACATAGGCTTTTTATCCTGTAAATCAGTTCCCATGGGATATAAATAACCTTAAACGTTTCCATATATAGAAACAACGCGTGCGAAGCTGCGGCAAAAACTAGTAGTAGGTATATAAAGTTTATAAAAGCTGCTGACCAAGTGTTAGTCGAGTCTAACGAGCTTAGCGAACCCAGGCGATTGAAATAGTATAATTATACTACAGGGTTATTGGTAATTCACTGGGACTACGTGCACTTCAGGTTCTGCCCATAATCACGGACACGTTCATGAAGATGCCAGATCTTAATTCTTTATTTTATATTTTGTAAATCACCTCGCCAAAAAAAATTAAAACTCCTTTGTCCGGAACCCAATAATTACTAAAGAATCTTCCACACCTACTGTTAATCAAGGCAGAGCCGTTTTTAAGTTTAGTTTCAAAAAAGCCTCTCTGAAGAACGAATATTGAATGGAGGGGGTACCCTACTATCAATACCAAGTTTAAGAAATAAGACCTGGCGTATAACGTGTTCGTGATGATGGAACCTGCAGTTCACGCAGTGTCAGTAAATTATCAATAACTCTGTTTAAAAACTCATAAACAAAGACATATATTTCTTTACCAAGCACAGTTGATGATGATTATGATGAGAGTATGTTACTCAGTCAGGTAGCTTAATTTTAAACATTCAGTCATCTAACTAGTATTTTTTTAGCTGATGCAGACGAGTCTTGGCCCGAAGATATCGTTTCACCTGTGGTCAGACCCAGTGTGAGCGTCAGCAAATCCATCTCATCTTTAGGGTTTGTAGTGGAGGCTGAAGAAAGAACGTCTATTATGCTTGTTGAAGACACGGGAGCTGCACACATATTAAAAAGAGCAGAAAATTATACAACAGACGACATAAAACCACTAGAAGTCATAGGTGCTATCAACAATACTACAACCAATGCCAAAAGAAATTCAAATGAAAAGTTAAATGACAATGTTAAAGCAATGCCTTACCAAACAGATGAAGATAATAATGAAATAGCTGCTGACACGTACTGTGAAACCAATGAAGGGATCAAAGAAGAGAGAACTGAACACAGTGTGAAATACGGTTCTAAAGATGCACAGAAGATCGAGGAAGATTTGGCGCAAAAAGTAGCAAAGGGAATCAGTCTGAGAGCATCCACAGATTCCACCTTCATTGGTGACGTCTCAACTAAACCTATTACTTTTGAAAAGGCATTGGAAAAAATAACCGAAGACGAGGCAGCTCAGGCAGCGTTACAAAATATATTGGTGGAAAAAGCAGCTCGAAAAGATAAAGCAGAAACAAGTGACAAAACTACATACACCTCATTCTCTTTGATTCAGCGAGAGGATAAGAGCACTTCAGTCGTCAGCCAAAGTCTTGCAGACATCGCTAAGCGCCTGTCGAGCGGGAAACCACAATTCTCTTCATTAAGGATAAAACCAAAAGTAGATTATAGTAAGTTAATGAAATTGCATTTGACGTCATGCACCTCCTACCTATTTCCCTGCAGCAACGAAAATACGAAACAACAAAACTTAAAATATATCAAATATGTCTTTTCAGAAGTGAACAAAGATTCTGCACCGGTTTGGGTGACGCAAAAGTTTGGTAAACCTAGTCCCAGTAAGTTATTTACGTGTTCATCCCATGAATTTTGGCGACAAAATGAATTGTTTTATTTTTTTTTAATTTGGGTTTAATTTTTACAGAGGAAGAATCTGATAAACATATTCGGCTTTGGTGCAAGGACTTGCAAACCGGCTTTGAAAATCTGGAGCTATGGAATGAGTGGCTAGAAAATACTTTAGGCAATGTTGAAATCATGGATAGAGATATAGGTATCTTATAATCTTATAAATAATTTTTATCTGACTTGATTAAAAGTAATTAAACATTAAATTTTAAAATATTATTACTACAGCCAGGATAGAGGTATACCAATCGCGAGAAGAATTCATAAGAGAATGGATACATCTAAAGAAAAACGTAGATGCCGATGTAGTGACTTGGATCAAATATAGCCATAGCACTCAAGAAAAAATCAAATGCTTTAGGAAAGTATACAAAAACTTTGAGGTTTGTTTCTATTTAAATTGTTTTAATGTGCAGAGTAAACTTATGTAAGCATTTAACAATAATCACCTTTTCTCTTTTCAGGAGCCATCATCGAATGCTAATACTTGTAATTGTAATAAAAAGTAATTTAAAAATGGTGGGTCAAGGTATGACGTTAATAGCGTAAATATGTAATATTTATTTAATAATTAGTTTAGAACGAGTTTGGCACATAGGACCTTCTTCAGACAGTTTCAGGTGATTAAAATATCGGGGTATTTTAAATCGCGTTAAATTAATACATGTTTATTTATTAAAAACACACTTATGTTATGATGACATAGGTACTTGATAGTATTCCCTTCATCAATCTTCACTTAAAATGCACATTCACTTGATTAAAGTCATATTTTCTCACTAGCGTATCACGGCATCCCGTAAAGAACCATTTCCCATTGAATGCAATATCTCTGATGCCGTCACAGTCAGATCCGGTCAAGTAGACTCTTATTGCATTGTGGGCTTCATGTAAAGATATAACCGTGCATACTCCGTCTTGGCGACCGATTGTGAACATATTGTTGGGGAGGGCGATCAGACTCATGATAGGGTTAGCTGATTCGTGCCATTGCCTTAGCACTGTTCCATCCTGGAGGTTGAGTTGAAAGACCTAAAAGAAAATCAGCATTAGCGATGATATGTGCAAGATGGCGACTGGCGATGGCGACAAGATGACACTATTTTTCTACATTATTGTTTGGGCGGCGCGTTCCCACTGTGCCGTGACACACTTAGAGGACTGTCATCCATCCACGATTTTTTTTTGTTGTGACGATATATATGATTGACTTTATAATGGAAACAGCTAGCACGACAGTCGTGAAACAATAATAAAACTTCACGATCTAATTGTCACTACCGTGAACCGGAAAATTTCGTCACGATCCAATGGGACCAACTAGATTCGATAATGTTCCACGATAAAAAACGCGTGAACAAACAGTCATTATAATGTGAACAAAAATTATAACTTACGGTTACGACACAGTGGGGCCGCGCCCTTATGAGGCCATGATTACATGAGATAGCATAACATAAGCTTATATGCCTGTAAAGTTTTGAATCGATAGCATAGCTTATAATTTGATTGTTTTGAAAAAAACTAAAAACCAACTTCCTTAATATTTAGACTGTTTTTTTTTTTGCGGGACACATAAGTACTCTCTCTTGAGAATATTCTTTTTATGGGATAATCTCAGGATCATTATGTTGTCGGTAAAAAAGATGGAACGAAACTTCTATTGTCCTTTTAGAGTCTATTGACATTATTACCGAAATCAACATAATGTCTACTCCAAAACGACAATTGACCAAAGTTAGTTTTAGTATGGACAGAGAATATATAATAATTGGTATAGGTTCATAGCAACTGGGTTACAAAGGTCTGGTCGCAAACACAAATTACAAAAAACCGGAACTTTTATAATTTTGCGACGCACACGAGCGGTAACCAATGGTCCGTCAATATTCTGTTCCGAATTGGAGATTCACGGCGAATCCGTGAATCTCCAAATCGGTGCGTAACCGCTGCAAGTGATTATTTCTCTGAAATTATTGAAAACCTGGAGCCAAAGAAGAGTCGATAGACAAAAAATAAAAGATTAGGTACCTTTCCATCCTGGCATCCAATGACCGCACTAGACTCTAAAGTTGCGCACGCATTGCAAGGTGATTCCAATAGCTTACTAAATATTTCTTCTCGTTTGGCTATGTGGACGCAGACTACCAAACCACTCTCACACCCGACGATTAGCAACTTGTCACCTGTTCCGATCTGAAATTAATTACATTTTTATCATTCTAATATTTTATCAATTAAATAGTTTGGTAGGAGAGATCCCTAACACAGCTTTAACCTTTAATGTGTCCCACCGCGCTGGAAACAGGAACTTGCCCATCCATCCACATCATTATTCCAAGGCAAAACGTTAATCCATACTAAAATTATAAATTCGAAAGTAACTCTGTCTGTCTGTTACCTTTTCACGCCTAAACGGCTGAACGGATCTCAGTGAAATTTGGCAGGGAGGTAGATAGTATCCCAGGGACGGATATAGGCTACTTTTTATCCCGAAAAAAAGCGTGCAAAGCCGCGGGCAGCAGCTAGTTTTCCAGTTGCCGATCGCCCACGACGCCATGGAGTAGCACGGCAGCGTGTCGCGGGGCGCGCCCTCCCGGGTCACACCGCTAACGCTGGGCAAAAACTAGGTAAAAATACTAATAGGTATGCGTGAAAGTAGAAAAACGTAAAAGTAGTTTGAACAAAAGGCTTTATTATTATTATATAGCAACTAGCTGCTGCTTGCGGCTTCGCACGCGCTTTTCAAGTAGCCTATGTCCGTCTCCGGGATATCGTTGACCTCCCTGCCGAATTTCGTTGAGATCCGTTCAGCCGTTTAGGCGTGAAAAGGTAACAGACAGACAGAGTTACTTTCGAATTTATAATATTAGTATGGATTAACGTTTTGTCTTGGAATAATGATTAGGGTGAACGGTTTATGATTTGCGGTAAATTACTTAACCACTTTTTTGCAAGATTTTATTCCATTTGGAACGATGAAAACATTTAATAAAAAAAACTCGTTTCGACACTAATTCATCAATCGATAGGTTTACCTCTCTTTCATTTACCACCTCAATTTGGTCATAAGTGTTTGCAATAGAACAGCAATTGATTGTCCCTTTCTCTGTAACAATATCTGCTAACACCCTTGATTCACCAACATCCCACAGCTTTGCTGAGCCATCTCTGTAAAGAATTAATAGGTGCTGAACTAATGCAAGAAGTTTTTGGTAAGGCGTTATTCATTAAGGCTGGTGTATGCCCCAACGGCCTAAAGAACACAAAATAATTATCTGTAGCTGTATAAATAATTTATTTTATTTATGAAATGTTCAATTTGTGTAAAATACTTTAACTAATATTTGAGTGAAAGAAAAGTACTGAAACTCAATAGCGTTATGAAGGAATATCCAAATTTAGAATAAAAAAATATTCCAAATTCGGATATTTCTTCTAAACGCTCTTGGTTTGCAAGTCAAACTAGGCCTAGATCTCAGTACCCACGGAGTAGGTACTCACGGGATCCCCGTGGTAAAAAAAGGAAAATAGACTTGATGTTTTCATTTGTAGGTTATTACTAATTATTTGGTTCTTTAAACCAGTTTCTTTTCTTGTGAATAACCACTAAACCACGTAGTGCGAGTCGACTCGCACACAAAGGGTTCCGTACCGTAAAAATCTAGGCAACTTTTTCAAAGAACATCAAATTTTCACTTGTTACGAGGCTCCTTTAAATTTTCAACTTTTATAGTATTTATTGTTATTACAGTTGAAGTTTTAGTAATTTATAGAAATATATATTAATTTACACATTCTCTGAAAATCTCAATTTTGTACCTCTTACGGTTCATGAGATAGTGCTTTGTGTCAGACACGGACGGACAGACAGCGGAGGCTTAGTGATAGGGTTCCGTTTTCACCCTTCGGGTACAGAACTCTGAAGACTCAATTTTTGCCGCCGCCGTCTTAAAAACGTATGCTCTATCCCACTCCTACGAACGCGAAATCCTATGTATGCTATCCTTTTCACAAAATGGCGCGCATTGCGCCCCCTTAACTTGAATAGAGTAGCGAAACTAGCGCCACCACTTATTTTTAATTACTACGTCGCCGCTTAAACTTGATCGTTTCGTGTTGGCGCGAGACCACGACCGAGATCGCGACAAATTTTTGTTGTTTTTTATTTTTACTGAGTTTTACAAGGAATAAAACTAGCGAAAAAGTAATTTGTTGCAAATAGTAAACCATTTTCATCGTAAACCTATGACAAAACCAACACCACAGAAAAAAAACAAAACTACAAAAGGATTTGAATCTCGCGCCAACAAGAAACGATCCACTTATTCTACATAAAAGCTTTTTAAATTTACTCTGTAATAGATTGTTTTGTTTAGCAGAAAATCGTAATGAGCTTGGTAGCCACCAAAAATAAAACATTTTCAAGTGGTAGCCTAGTTTTGCTACTCTATGAGTATGTGTCATAATAATACCTATCCTGATGAGCTTGTTTATTTTTTTCTATTCTTGGTAATCTTCAGTTTTAAATTTAAAATAATCCAATCTTCTGGTTTGAGCTTGTAACAAGGTCATATCAGGATCATATCGACAAAAAAAAAATCTAAGAACCTCACTTGCTAACAGTCACAAAATTTCTTCCTTTCTCAACAATTGTAACATCTGTAACAGCCATTGTATGACCAATCAATGTTACAGGGTTAAGGCCGTTCTCCGCAGACCAGATCCTGCAGGACCCATCAGCACCAGCAGACAATACTACTTGGCCTGATGGAAAGAATCTGCATTTGTATATGGGCCCTCCATGTCCTTTGAGATCCAATTTTATTTCACCTAAAATAAATTATTATGTAATGTGATCCTGAGTTACATGTTTTAGATCTGTTTTGTACTATTCAAATGTTTATCATGATTTTTTATTCTTGCAGATTGTGCTTGCTAGGTTCTGTACTTTTTTGCAATAAAAATTATCAGTCTAAGTTACCTATTGCGTTAACACTTTGCAGGATCATGTTATTTTTAAATTTCACACATTTTTAGGAAGAAATTAGGTACTTACTTGTTCTACTATCCCAGACTAAAAGCTTATTATCCTCACAGGAAGACACAGCTAGTGCATTATCAGCGGAATCAACTGACAAGACTCCCTTGGAATGTACTGTGTGGGCCTTTGTAGGTGCCACAAATGCTAGTTTAAGACCAGAGCTTATATACTTCAGTACAAGGTTCAAACTTCCATGGGATACGTACTCATAGCTTTCTGGACAGATAATCTTTATTTTTTTATCGGATTCATTTATTATCGTCTTGAAGTTATCGTGGTTACTGGATTCGTTTAGTTTTTTTGAGGTCAGCCAAAATTGCTGATTGGGAAGTCTGAAACAGCCAGTTTAATTTTGTTAATAAGCTTATTATGTACTTATGTTTATAAACTAGCTAGTATCGCATCTGAAAGCAGTTAAATTATGCTTACTTTACGACTTCGTTCCAGTCGCATTGAATAGCGAATCCAGGCATTTGATCGGGCATCATAAAAACACTACTCATAAAAGCACTAGAAATTAAAAACACGAACAAGCGACAGGTTTACAATCAATCTGCCTTCTCCGACTTCTTTGATTCACTTCACGGTGAAATTCACAGAAAATCTCTAGATGAGTTGCATTTTAACAAAAATATACAAAAGTTATCTGACTGGACTTCAACTTCAACTTCTTTATTTTGGCGCCGCTTGCTTTTCGCTACGACTTTGCCAGTGTGACTTCTTTCTTTGTATTTCTTCTTCTTCTTCACTCTGAGTACGTACTCAGAGATTTGGCACTAAGTGCTGGTTTGTCACTTTTCTGCCAGTGTAAAGTTAATTTTTGACATTGTCAATTAAAGATAAATAAACAGATAGGTAGAATGGTGATGGACAAATCCAACGTTATCTATCACACTACGTAGCGGAAGACGGAAGTTCACTTTTGAAACAGCGTGCTCTAGAGCGTGCATTGCGTGCGAAGTAGAACGAATGAATGACTGAAATAAACAGAATTGAAATTGACATTTGTTGAATGAATGTTTTCAAAATAAAAGAAACAAACTTGAAAAGTGGGCGACGATTCGTAAAGCTGCAATAATTTTGGTGTGCTAGCCTAGTAATTAATAAAACCTGTTTATATTAACAACAGAAGCTGTGCGGAGTTATGATATACAGAACCGATATATATAATGATGCATTTCTCAATTCCTGATCTGCAACAATTTCATGACGACAATGGGATCTCGTATACGGTATTATTTATTTTATTCATATTGTTTCCACAAGATTCTAAAAACATACTTTCGAACTATTAGGTTGTACTTTGTTACTTATTACTTATTCTGCTACGCTACTGTGTACCTCCTATTAATTTGCATTTTACTTGACCTTTTCTTACGGAATTCACAACATCAGCATTGTCTTTCAGGGCTACAATATCTACATCGATGGGTTCTTTCACTGCGCTGCGAGATATAAGCAGCTACTCAGTCTCCACGAGCAGTTACAGGCTCAAAACCCTTACTTTAAACTACCACAGTTCCCGCCGAAAAAATTGTTCCTCACAAGTTCCCAACTAGAAGACCGAAGAATCCTGTTAGAAAAGTATATTCAATTAAGTGAGTTCAGACAATTTTACAAACAGTCCTAAGTCTAGCCCCAGGCTTAACAATACAGTCAATAAATAGACTGTATTTTACCTGGATTGAGTTGAATGCCACCCGTCCACTCTACCTGACTTCAAACAGGTTGAAAGAACTTGACAACAGAGCTGTGAGTTGAAATATGTTTAAGTAATCAATCTCTTGCAATAAATCAGCTATGATAGTGTAATAAAGATTATTTCCATGACAAATAAAAAGTAACATGATGCTATTTTAATTGCCTTGAAATAACTGCAGGAAAATAAGCAATTTATTGAACTTGTAGAAAGTATTGTTTAGTAGAAACTGTCTACAATACCTACCATTGAGTGCCATCATGAGCCATTTAATAAATTACAATGCTGATAAACACAACAGAGAGCTATCAATTAGATAACTAGAGGTTTCTAGAAAGTCTCCACTCTTAATCTCTAAATACATTTTAGTAATTAAACTAACTGCTATTACAAATCTGACAAAATTCCATAATTGTAAGGTCATTGTGGTAGATAGATAGATCAGATAACTTGTTATTGTACCATACAAATACAAAATACTTGTGGTCTGTAACACATTAACTTCCTGTTTTGGTTCTAAATAGTTTATCTATATTATTTCCTTCCAGTTGGACAAAATCCTATCCTTGCCAAGTCGGACCTGCTTGTAACATTCCTGTTTTCCGCCCAACAAGAGACACACAGTGTCAAGATGCATGAAGTTGACATTGAGATATCACTAATGAACGGTTACAGAATACCACTCTCTGTATCTTCCACTGACTCATCCAGCGCCATTCTAGACATAGCTTGCAACTATGTGAACCTGCCTAAAGAGCTGACCAAATATTTCTCCTTGTATTTATTTAACTGGAGCTGTGCTAAGGATGGTCAGCCAGCACTGAAGAAACTCGAGGAATATGAATCTCCATACATATCGCAGAAGTATGTGAGGCCAGAAGATAAAATTGTGTTGAGAAAGAGGTAAATTTATAATCTTAGTCAATTTTATGAAATGTATCAATAATTTCAGCATGTTTATTAATAACTCATTAGGTTTTTTTTTGTAGGTACTTTCCGAGTTTTATATATCTTCTCTGGTTGAATTTTGGTCAAAGATACATACATACATAATTAGAGTATTGTCCTCATTTAGCATATATTCAAAATATTTCCTTTAGAAACACTTTTATGTAAAGGATTATTACTATTATTATCATAAATGCCATTTTTAGACTGCTTAAGACCTGATCTCTGCTTTTTAGTTACTGGGACCCATGTTACGATGTAGACCTGATGATTGACAGAGTTTCCTTGGACATGCTTTACTTGCAAATAATAGAGGAACTGGACTTAGGGTGGCTCAATGCCGACCCTCAGACAAGGCAAATACTGTCCGCTTATGAAGCTAAGAAGCAGAAACGAGAAGTAAGTCTTAAAACAAAAATAATATTTTTATGTGGCTTATCTAAAATGCTCATTCTCAGTATGAACAAGACTAAGTCATAAAAGATAAAATGGTTCAAACTAACTAATCCATTATTGTGCTTGGAAATGGATGTAATTAGTGAAGTTCAGCACAATTCATAATGTTGTCTGTATTTCACTTACAAAGTTAAAACCTTACCTACATAACTGTGATGTTATAATACTTAAACATAAACCTAAATATAAATATTAACTGTTAATTAAAGGATGTTTGAGAACTGTTTGCTTAAGTCAAATGTTTTGATAAGTAGTTTGGTGGCCATCCACGTTGCATTATAAATAGGTATCTAGTTTCTGCTTGCAGCTTTGCATGCATTGTTTATGTCCCATAGTAACTGATTTATGGGATAAAAAGAAAACCTATGTGCTATTCCAGGTCTAGATCTAAATCTATGCAAAACTTCAGCTCGATCTGTCCAGTAGTTTGGTTGTGAAGAAATAATAAACATACATCCATCCATCCAAACCTTCGCATTTATAATATTGGTGTGATTAAAGATAATTTGATTGTTTTCCGACTTTAAATTCTTTAATAGTTACACTGTTTTTTTTTAAGTTTAGTGTGTCAAATACCTCGGGAATACATTTTTAAGGGATCACGTCGGAATCATTTCCATACATTAGTAATGTAATTTTCAAAATTGGTCTATAATTTACGATAAACGTACATTAAAAAAGTACATACGGTCGAACATAGGCCCTCCTCCATTTTTTGAAGTTGGTTAACAAACAAAGAAAGGTTAATCAACCTACTAAAGTAATAACTTTAGGTAACTGATTAACACATTTTTGTGGCAAACATCATAATTAATAAATGGGTAGTTTGAGGTCAATATGATGTTTAAGTATGCTCAGTCACAGATTAGGTAATGTTACTTCGGCTCAGTCTTTAAATGCATGTTAAGATAGTGTGGTTATCATGCATAAGGTTTTTTCTAGAAACAATTTGATAAGGATACTATAAATAATAAGGTTAGGCTTAATACTCAATACTTAATACTCAATCATTTATTGCATTCTATAGGTGTACAGAGGTGTTTATAATCTAATCAAGTAGACTTAGGTTTAAAGAATATTTATTTCTCAAAAGAAATACATTTCACTTATTTGAGAAAACATCTTAAAGTTAAGTAGCCATACTAATATTATAAATTAGAAAGTAACTCTGTCTTTGTTACGTTTTCACGCCTAACCGGCTGAACGCTGAACGGATCCTAATGAAATTTGGCAAGGGTGATTAATGGTATTCCGGGGACGGACATAGGCTACTTGGAAAGCGAAAAACAATTAAGTCACAAAACTAACAGAAATAATAAATAGATGAAAAAATATTTTCATATCTTGCTAAGATATAAAAAAAAATTAACTCTACCCGCAACATCCTGCACATTTATTAACTCCCAATGAAATGGTCATAACTCATAAAACTTAATAATACACCAGACATCAGAACATCATAGATGAACCTGGGTATTTCGATAAATGGACGTGCTAATATTATGTCATCGATGAAATGATGACATATTGTTAGCACGATAATTATGCAGGTATCTAAAATGAGTAATTTTATGATGGATTGACATACAATAGATTCAGGCGTTATTTTGCGGAAATCCATTGTAAATATAAGTATGAAAGATACTTAGTAACTTAATACATAACTAAACCTAACACACATCTGTGAAGCTCCTATTACCCGGTGTTCTCAGGAGCACAACTCACAAACACACCCTCACACACACACACACGAATGGTGTCCCTTGTTGCCCAATACTCTTACGAGACTGGTGTCCTCAGGAGACCCATCACATAATGTTTAATTTCTAATTATTGTTTTTATTTAGACATAGTATAACGTTGCTTGATATATTTTATGTAAAGAACCCATGGAAGGTGGTCCCCAAGATACAGGTGTAACCTAGTTTGGGGATCAACGATGTAATAATTTTAAAACTCAAATATTTTTAATAAACGTTATTATTATTATAATTCCGCGAAAAAACCTTCTCCGATAAGATCTAACAAAAAGTTAGATTTTATTGGACTCCGTGCGCCACTTGGCGCACGGAGCTCGGAGTGACAACATCCACATCCATCTTCTCTGGTGGGACTCTTCCGGTGTTGGTTGGTGCTCTCAATGTCAAGGTCGAGTATTGTGGTGTCCTGATGATGTCTCGTGGAGGGACGAAACTAGTTGACGACTTGCTTTGATAGATGTTCTTTCATTTTGTGGTTGGTGTGGTCTACATGGACTACTTTTTGTTAGATCTTATTGGAGAAGGTTTTTTCGCGGAATTGTTACTAAATATCTTTCATCCTTATATTTATGATGTATTGCCTAAAATATACTGTAGCTGACAAAAACTGATAGATAAGACATATGCCCCCGCCTGTTTCTGGTCCATTTCCTGTAATAGTGGATTAATATTATATATTACTAGCTGCTGTGCGCGGTTACGCACGCGCTTCTCAAGTAGCTTATGTCCGTCCCCGGGATACCATTTCCCTCCCTGCTAAATTTCATTAAGATCCATTCAGCTGTTTAGGCGTGAAAAAGTAACAGACAGATAGATAGACAGAGTTGCTTTCGAATTTATAATATTAGTATGGATGTGTAGTGTAAGAGAACATAAACAACAGTATAGCTATTTAACTATTAAAAAAAAAAATATATGGTTTGCAACGAGGCGCAGCCTATCCTTTCCCATAGTGAAAGAGACAGCAAAATCGGTTAACCATTGGCGCAGATATCAAGGAACATACATACATTCAAAACAAACATACAGACGATTTGAGAACCTCCTCCTTATTGAAGTCGGTTAAAAAATAAGAAAAATGTGTTTATTTTGTTAACCAGTACGTACATAGCACATACAAAAGACAAAAATTAACAATTACGGTAATAAAAATGTCCAACACTCAGCAGATGCTATGGCAGGATGCCATAGCATACACATAGCATACATATCCTGCCATAGCGCTGGTCTTCCGTGGAGGCCAGAATGAAGCGCTTGAGTGCTTTTATATGGATTAGAGTTCATGCTCACACTTCATCTGTCACGACGTTATACAAATTTCCGGTCAGTCTGGCTTTATATGAGTTTACAAACAATGAAAATTAATACATTTTTCATCCCATCTATTCGGAAAGAGGCAGAAAGGGTTCCTCGATAAGTCCGAACAAAGTGGGTCATTCCAGCGCACTTAATAACAGTGACGGAATGACTTTTGAATTTGGAACACTATTTAATTGAAAAAATTGAACGCAATTCGCTTCAATAAAGTTCTGGCCGCTAATATTAAAAGGGCGCGTGCCGATACGGCTTGGCTATCGAAATTTAAAAAAAGAATACACGGGAACTTGTTTTGATATTACTTTTTTATCAAAATGTTACAGACAATTTTAATTTGATTCACACAAATTGAATAAGCCGCTCATTAGGGGAGGCAGTCCAGCAGTGAACTAAGATAGGTTGATGATGATGTAATTGAACAAAAGATGAGTTCTAGCAGTGAAAGAGAAAATATTAACACCAGAAATAAATTTATAATTTGGTTATGAACCTAAATAAAGCACAAATACAAACATTTTTATTACATAATTAGGAATATGCAAAAAGAAAATTACAATAACAGAATAAAGCAATTACAACTAGTATTTACACTTATATCTTAAAAATCTAAGCCGTCACCAGAAGGCAGTGTGCCCAGAACGCTGGCAGCATTGCCACGTTGAATGGCAATGCTAATTCGTTAGCATTCCGATTACCTGTCGACTCTATGAGAAGTTTGGTAAGATCTTTATAAATAGCGTGTGCCCCAGGACCCCAAGGACCAAGGGTTTCAACCCCAAACGGCTCAAATAGGTAACCTCGGTCAAGATTAGCGTATTTTCGTCGTTTGAGGGACTGCGCTAATGTTGCTGCGGCCCTTACCGATGTCTATGACTATGTACCTAAATATAAATATTCGTCACTACTAAAAGTATCTTATTTATTTTTTCATCCCATCTATTCGAAAAGGACGACTTGGTTCGCCTTTAGGTGCATCCAAAGGTGTTGTTTTCTCTAAGAAACTTTTAGCGGGCACGGGGCAGTAATGAGTTTTTAATTCTCTTTATAAGTGCGCCGCAATTATCTTTGCCGTCACTTTTTGAATTTGGAACATCTTAGTGTTCAGCGCCAAAGAAATCGAACGCAAATATTGTTTGATTATAGACTGGCTGGTACTACATCCAAACAACGAGATTCACCGTCACATTTTCCTCAAAATAAGCCAGATTCGGACTTTATTTCAAACACGCAGAATATAAAATCTACAACAATCTATATTCCTAATAAAACTGTAACAATACATTTTAATAATTGCGAAAATGTCTCAAATGTAAATATAAGTTTTTAGTAGTAGTTTTATTATTAGGTACTATTTAATTTCAATTTAGTTGTTACACTATGTTATATTAAATAATAATATTATAATAAAATATGAGGCGCCTTTTATTTTCTAATAGAGGGTGATGAAAAGTAGTGTATCACTCGGGCGCAAAATATATTTTTAGTTCGGGCGACGTACTTTGAATCCTCGCTTCGCTCTGGATATTTTTTTTTTTTTTTTGATAAAAAAAAATCGCTCTCGCCCTAAATACATTTTTTCCCTTGTGACACAATCTGCTATTGTAGTATTTACAAATGAAACAGTTGAGACTCGCAAAAAATCGAAAGGTAGATCAACTGATCCATATCATAGATTATTTATCGGGTATTTATCGCGTACCTTTTGTTTTATTTTCCCCAACGGGCTCACGGGGCGACTGAGTTAGTCCCCACTTTTAACAGATCGCGAAAGTTAAAAAAGTTTGATCCATACGAGTATCACTACCAGTCGGAAGCGTCCCCAAGATGCTGGCTGCGTTGCCCCGCTGTATGGCAATGCTGATGCCCTGCGCCAATTACTCTGGTCACGAGCTCTCGGTTCACGAGTTTACTGAGTTTACATTCAAAAAG
The DNA here is from genome assembly GCA_963662085.1 of Eupithecia inturbata. Classification (NCBI taxonomy): domain Eukaryota; kingdom Metazoa; phylum Arthropoda; class Insecta; order Lepidoptera; family Geometridae; genus Eupithecia; species Eupithecia inturbata. The sequence continues at coordinate 12,343,291 of OY759177.1, read as the reverse complement.
TTTCTAATATGCTGAACACTTATTAACTGTTTTCCCTTTTCCAGTACATAGAGCTAGCCCGAACACTTTGCTACTACGGGCGGATACCGGCCGGCGAAGCTACCACGGATGCCATCAATGTCGGAGGCAGTTCTCACGAGGCCCCTCACCGCGTTAGATGTTCCCTGGCTAGCAAGGAACTTACCCTGCAGAGTTTGACGCATCCGATGAAAGAACAGCGGTATAAAGTTACCAGGATGAGGTGTTGGAGGATTACTACTTTGCACACGGTGTGTAGAAATGTTTTAAAGCTTTCGGTCCTTATTTTCTATTGCCGTGTGGTGTGGCGTAAAAATTACACCACCCCAACTCGATGATGACGTCATTCTCAATCCCTTTCAATAAGTACGCAGTTTACACGACAAATTTATCCGCAAACTTGAAATCGCGCCGTGAGATTTCGCAGTGCGGCCTGTCCTTGCCTGAATGAATCATTTAATTGCATGTTGTAGCATCGCGTGACGCCTACTACGGCCATCTGGTAAATTAAACTCTGAGAAGTATTTTGTGAAAATTTCTATGAAATCGCCTCAATACAATGTGTAATACTCTGCAGCTTTACTTTTACCTATCCTAGGTATAAGTGCGCGGTCACATCTTCATCATCATCATCAGGCCGCAACTAGAGGTAGACGCGGCTTCAGATATAGCTAAAACTACATACGAATATTATAAAATCGAAAGTAACTTTGTCTGTCTGTCTATCTATCTGTCTGTTACCTTTTCACGCCTAAACGGCTGAACGGATCTTAATGAAATTTGGCAGGGAGGTTAATGGTATCCCGGGGTCGGACATACGCTACTTAAAAACGCGTGCGTAGCCACGGGCAGAAGCTTGTACCTACATAATTAAAAACAAGAGTAAAACCCTTATTTCGATCGAGTAAACCCTCGATTAAAATAAGGGTTTATAAGTTTGACGTGTGTGTCTGTATGTGGCACCATAGCTCCCAAAAGGATGAACCGATTTGGATAGTTTTTTTACTTCGAGTGTTCTAAGCAATGTTTGAATAAGATCTGTGCAGTTGTTCAAATTTTTATATGACTTGTGATTGTTCAAAGTGAAGTGTATCTAGAGGGGATTGACAATTGTCAGGCACAGCTCAATACTCTGGCCATCGACGGACAGCAGCGTCGACAGTGCGACAAAAGCTGTGCGCTGCGATCTCCAACGCGCATGCCCAGCATAGGCATTATGGAATTACCCTCTAACTACATAGTGTTTAGCCCCTAACTATATCGTCGTGAGGTTCGTCTAGTTTATCCTAAACTCGCTGACCCGACCCGACAGACGTTGTTCTGTCTTAACTATGAATATTGAATTCGAATTTGTATTGTAATCGTGAAGTTTTCTTAAATTTTCTAATCTTCCGCGTAAATTTCTTAATTATTTCTTTCTTATGAACCTTCTCTTGACAATAACAAGCAATAAAAAAACTATTAGCGAAATCGGTCCAGCTGTTCACGCGTAATGCCGTACCTAGGGAAATAGGGATTCATTTATATATATAGCAACTAACAACACTCAATGAGAGGCCCAGATAAATGGAGCAAAGAAACAACTGCATGGTTCCCCCGAGAAGGGAAAAGAAATCAGGGCAGACCTTTCACTCGATGGGCAGACGAGGTTGTCAATGAAGCAGACTGGACGTGGACAAGAAAAGCACAGGACAGAGAGGAATGGAGAAGGCTGAAGGAGGCCTGTGCCAAGCGGCAAACAAATTAATGTGTATGTGTGTTGTAAAAATTTGAATAATCTTTGTAAAAGTAGTTTGAACAAAAGGCTTTATTATTATTATATAGCAACTAGCTACTGCCCGCGGCTTCGCACGCGCTTTTTAAGTAGCCTATGCCCGTCCCCGGGATACCATTGACCTTCCTGCCAAATTTCATTGAGATCCGTTCAGCCGTATAGGCCTGAAAAGGTAACAGATAGACAGAGTTTCGAATTTTTATATATTAGTATATGTGTAGGGAAATGAATGACAATATTCAAGGTAAGGTAAACTAAAGGAAAAACTATTTGAAAAAAAATAATGAAAATATAGATTTTAGAAGAAATCTTACAATTTTTGACGAAAACCTTTTTGGTGCAAGGGGAACCTTTTGCATTTTATGAAACATAATGACGCAAAAATATCAAAGAACAATTTTTAGTTATTTAAAAAACTACATATATTTCGTATTCAGAACAAAACAAATACTACGCGGTACTAATGTTACTCAAAAAAAATACAGGACCCATTGAGAAATTAACTACGAAGTCATAACATCTACCAAATAAGAGCTCTTGTGACATGGTTAATACTCGTTAAAAAACTATACACGCTAGAAAAAATATGTAAACCATTTTGAATAGGTGCTAATTAAACTGAATTCTATTTAATAGCATTATTCTCCTCAAAAAATCTACATTGTCCTCTGAATTACTAAGTCAGCCACCATCAATGCGCGTCTAAAAATTACTATCTTAGCCACTATATATCTTCGATGTTAAGCTACTGTAAATACAACTTAGCTATGCATTTATTTTTTAGCATCTACATTTGTAACGTATATTCAAGAAGTAAAGTTCTAAAATATTTATACATACACTGCCGGCCAAAAGTTTGAGACCACTGTAAAAATCTTTGTCACCAACAAAATATTTCAAAGTACACATATGATAATGAGCTAATTTGAACACCTGCGTATTCTATTATTATTAAAGAATTTCTAAGAGTCATTATTTATGTTGTTGTTTAAGTTATCATCCTAAAAAGGTCTATTGTTTCAAAACATCAATGAGCGCCGCGCAAGGACCAGGTGGTAGAGTCATTGTAATATTTTTATGATCTGCTCATTACTTATTGTTTTGGGTTTGTTTCGCGTTAACCGATATCAGGGATTATGTTAGCTTCCTAAAACATATTTAGTACCTGAGTTTTTATGGAGTAAATTATTTTCTACCTTATTAGTCTGAGCTCGTCGTTGTTACAGTGAAGACATCTTAAAATGGGAAAAGTTCGCGAAATTAGCAGTGAAACTCGCTCTGCCATAGTTGTTTTATACGGCGAAGGCAAATCTGAACGTGCGATTGCCTCTCAACTTAAGTTGTCGAAGACTTGTGTTCATAACACAATAACCCGATACAAGGAGACTGGCAGTAATCAAGATCGTTCGCGTTCGGGAAGGCCGAGAACTACCACTTCTCGCGAGGATCACTTCATCGTCACTACCAGCAAGCGGAATAGACGCCTAACAGCACCAGAAATCCGCGTAGAAGTGAACAAATCCCGATCAGAACCTGTATCATTGACTACAGTAAAAAGACGTTTGAGAGATGCTAAGTTATTTGGTCGCGTCGCCGTTCGAAAACCACTACTAAGGCCACAAAACAAAAAGAAACGGATGCAGTGGGCCCTTACCCATCGAGACTGAACTGAAGAAGACTTTAAACAAGTTCTTTGGTCAGATGAATCCAAATTTGAAATATTTGGTTCAAAACGACGAATTTTTGTTCGACGTAACGTCGAGGAAAAGATGATGCCAGACTGTGTGGTGCCAACAGTCAAGCATGGTGGTGGTTCCATTATGGTCTGGGGATGCTTCTCGGGCCATGGAACCGGAGATTTGGTACGAGTCGAAGGAATCATGAAAAAGGAGCAATATAAACGAATACTACAGCAAAATGCCATTCCGTCTGGTTCAAGAATAATTGGAGATGGATTTTTTTTCCAACAAGATAATGACCCAAAACATAGTTCAAAATTATGCAGGGGTTATTTAGAACACAGAGAAACAGAAGGGGTTTTAAAAAACATGGTGTGGCCCTCAGAGTCCGGATCTCAACCCGATTGAGCTTTTGTGGGAAGAGCTTGATAGAAATGTGCGCAGTTGTTGTCCCACTTCGCAAGAAGACATGTGGAAGGCTTTACAAGAAAGCTGGAACAATATATCACAAGATACAATCGACAAATTGATTGCTCGTATGCCAAGAATAGTGAAAGTAGTAATAAAATGCAAGGGAGGGTTTTTCGACGAAAAATCTGTATAAAATATGAGCGACATTTTTAAAGTAAATGGTTGATTTTTCTTGATTTTTTTGTTTTCTTCATAATGTATGTGTATTAGGAAATAAGTATTTTAATTCATAATTAAACCTCTTGCTTTGTATTTTGAGTTTTATTTCATTTTCCTACTTTGATGTAGGTGGTCTCAAACTTTTGGCCGGCAGTGTATATGACACCAATGAAGTAATTGTATTGATATCTAGTTTTATAATTATAACTCAGTATGTTAAGGATGTAGTAAAACATGAATAATTTATAACTCGTCCTATATTCTTTGAACAACAAAATGTACCTAAAATTATCAACAAATATATTGAATGATCACATTGATCACCAAACGTACCTAAAATGATCATCTGATAGTAAATTATGGCCACTGAATGTTAGGAACCATTACGACCGATGTGGCGCAGCGGACCAAGGTCCGCCTGCGACGCTGGAGGTAGCGGGTTGGATTCCCGCCTTGGGACAAATATTTGTACGATCTGCAAATATTTCTTCCGGGTGTTCTGGGTATTTCTACGTATGATAAATATATGTATCAATGTAATGTATTGTATTAAGTATACCAGTCATCTAGTACCCATAACACAAGCTCTGCTTAGCTTGGGGCTAGATGATGCTGTGTGGATTGTCCAGCATTATCTATTATTATTTATTTATTGAAACAAGATAAAAGACAGGTGGAGGGCTGGTGGCGCCCGTCTCACTCTCGCCAAACAGATCGTGCACTCCTCTCAGTTCATGATAAAAGAATACGATGGTTCACATGCTAAATTAAAAGATACGTTGTCTTTCTAGTTGAACCTTGAACTTATATTTTTTTAAGGAACAGATAGTCAGATAGTCATTTTATTGGTAAAATCATGTTTACAAGTCAAATGTACCTAATAAAAATTGGTACCTTTTAACAAATTAAATAATAATTTTAAATACTAAAATAATAATTAATTGTTAATGTACCTAATATAAAAATAAAATAAAATTATGTCCAAAGTAAAATAATAATTAATACAATAAGTAACTTAATAATTTAAATAACAAATTTATGTCACATATCACAATTTTTGGTCAAGAAAATCCTCGACCTTATAGTACGCCCTCTCGATGAGCCATACCTTTAGTTTGTGTTTGAATGAATAGAAGCTGGGTGCGGTGATAACATGCTCCGGCAGTCGGTTGTAGACAGCAGGTCCCAGCACGTGAGTGAGCCTATCCGATTTCGCCAACCTGTGCTTCACTGCGGCGAGCTTGTAAGCTCCGCGGGTCTTGTAACGGTGGGCGTGTCCGTCTCCGCGTGTTGCGAACGCTTCATGGTTTGCTCGCACGTACATCGCAACCTGGAAGATGACGATACCGGGCAGCGTGAGTATTCCCTGGGACGTGAACAGCGTTGTTGCCGGTGTGTCCCAGGCCACGCCCGCAACCGCTCTCACAGCACGTTTCTGCATGCAAAACGCGCGCTCCCTGTCGGCAGCGCGCCCCCACAGTTCAGCTCCGTACTGTAAGAGCGAATGCACAGTTGCGAAGTAGCACGTGCGAACAACGTCATATGATACTACGCGGCCCAGTCTACGCAACGCATAGCAGGCGCTACCCAGTCTCGCACAAAGATGGTCGACATGTGAGCTCCAGGTCAGGCCTCTGTCAATTTGGAAACCCAAAAATGTGATAGTTTGCACTTGTTTTATAGTTGTAGAACCTATCGATACAGATAGGCTCCTCACTTGCCGCCCCGAGATGGAGAAATGCATGAAATGGGTTTTTTTTAGGTTCAGGACGAGTCCATTCCACTCAAACCACTGTGCAACCTGCCAGGCAGTTTCATTGAGCCGCTGCTCAAGTCGATTAAGAGACGGAGCACGCACAACCACGGCCACGTCATCCGCGTACATGAACACTTCGCCCGCTGTCACGTGCTCGGGCAGGTCGTTCAGCAGCAGAGAGAAGAGGATGTTCGAGACGGACGAGCCCTGCGCCACACCCATCACGGTTCCGAGAGCGTCGGACCTGGTCTCGCCACCGTCGCCCACCACTACCTGGCTGCGGTCTCGCAAGAGGTCCGTAAGCAACGAATGCGCCTGGCCACTGATGCCGTAGTGCTGGAGCTTGAAAGACAGAGCGCGGTGGTCTGCGACGTCAAATGCTTTTGATAGGTCGCAGCATAATACTGCTACCTGCTGCTTCTGCTCACAAGCCTCCAGCACGCGGCGGAGGACCTCGCGAGTGAGCGACGTTGTCGAGCGTCCGGCGCGGTATGCGTACTGGCGCTCTGACATCGCGCCCGTCAGCGTGAGGTGTTCGGTGAGGCGAGTACATAAACCGTTCTCGAGAACTTTCGCGATCGCGGGTATAATAGAAACTGGTCAGTACCCATCTATCTCTTCTCGCTTACCTTTCCCCTTAAACAAAGGTGAGATTTTGCTGAGTTTAAGAGTTTTCGGGTACGTTCCAGTCTCTATGCATCTATTAAATAGAATGGCAAGACACGGAGCCAATGGTGCCGCGGCGACGTTCAGCAGTTCCATAGAGTTGTCATAGATATCCCTAGTGGGCTTTCGAGGTATGCGCGATGTTATGACTCGAAAGACTTCAGCTGCGGTAAATCTGGCCAGTCTGAGTGATCGGTCGGCGGGCGGACGCGAGGCTACCAGGGCCGCGCTGACCAGCGCGAGCTGCGCCGTGGGCGCGCCGCACGCAGTCGCCGCACCGACGAACCTCTCGTTCATGGCATCTGCAGCCTCCTTACGAGATTGAAACCTTTTACCATTGACGTCTTTAGTGACATCCGTAAAGCTAGCTGGAGCACCGGTCTTCACTCCTCTTTCAGTATTCACAACGCACCATACGGCCTTATGGGAATTTGAGCTGTTAGAAATTAAATTATTGTAGTACATGTACTTTTGGTTTTTGATCGCGTTTTCGTACTGAATTGTTACAGTGTCAATATACGGATTCCATTGCTTATCCGGGTATTTTTCATGTAGTTCAATTATATCAAAAAGTATTTTTTTAAGTCCTATTAGATCATCTGTAACCCAGGAATGTTTTCTAATGTTTTTCCGTTTAACTGGGAAGCACACTCAGAACATCATCAGTCATCTAGCATCTATCATCTATCATCATCGAACATCAGAACATCATCAGTCATCTAGCACCCGTAACACAAGCTCTGCTTACTTTGGAGCTAGATGATGCCGTGTGGATTGTCCAGCATAAAAAAAAAAAAAATGTTGAAGCTGTAAAACGTAAAATGTTGGTTATTTGTAAAATTCGTGGCTGAGTTAGTAGATTTGGTGATGATGTATATAGCTAAGCTCTATGTTAAGACAAGTAAAAATAATTGTTTTTCATTATTTGACGCTTAGTTTGGAATATTCAGGTGGCATTTATAACAAGGCGAATTAGTTTATTAGAAGCCTTCTTATTTTCCCGTGGCTTAGATATAAAATCAGAGGATGGTTTCCGTGGCCAAAAGAAAAATCTGGCCTGACTTCCTCTTTTGAAATCTATATTCTCAACCATTCCCCCATCACTTAATTCAATTGATTGATTTTAACTCCCTTTGGACCCCCTTATCTCAAAAACCCCTCTACGGAGTTGGCCTCACAAGTTACCAGCTTAATTCACATGTCTTATTTGTACACCGATCAACTTTCACGCAAATCGGATCAACGGTTGGACATTTATGCTCGAAATAACTATTTCACCATACAGCCAAATCACCCAAGCTGCCAATAAGACAACAATAAGAGCCAGTAAGAAGCGCTTGTTAGGGGAGGCCTAGGTCCAGCTGTGGACTGCTATAAGCTAGTGTTGCCGTTGTTGTGTGTTTTGTTAAGCTATTCCATCTAAACAAATATTATAAATTAGAAAGTAACTCTGTCGGTCTGTCTGTCTGTTACCTTTTCACGCCTAAGCGGCTGAACGGATCTTAATGAAATTTGGCATGGAGATAGATAGTATCCAGGGGACGGACATAGGCTACTTTCTATCTCGGAAAAGAGCGTGCGAAGCCGCGGGCAGCAGCTAGTACCTACGTATATTTGAAAACGGGATTCTAAACTTTACATTTTCTTTATTTCCAGCTGGAAAATCCTCAAACAAACGGCCATGGACCACTTCTCGAAGAGCCCAATAAGAATTTCGAGCTATCCTTTGAATACCTCGTCAGTAAGGACAACCTGATTTGGATTACATTGAAATCGGAGCATGCGACGTTCATCAGTGTATGTTTGCAGGTAAATAAATATTGCATGCATGATAGTAAAAGACGGAATAGCGACTGCACTTTTTTACCCAACTACGGCAAACCAAATGTGTTATGTTTCTAGCAGTCTATTGAAATTTTGTTTAATGTGTTTCGACCGTAGCGCCTATAATCCTAAAATAATGCGTCATCCGATTTTAGTAAATAATCGATGTGAATCGATTCGATAAAGACACTCGAATGATAAACAAAACCATTTCTTTTATTGTTATAGTACGGAACATAAAGCATGGGTAAGCACATAAAAGTAAAAAACATGTACAAAGGCGAGCTTAGCCTAAAATACACCATGACATGACAACAACAGGTGTCATGGTTAGGGACTGCAATCTCGTATTAGTTTTTTTTTAATATTTGGGAAACTTAGTTGTTAATTTGGTATGTAATGAACCCTTAATAATAATTGCTTATTTTCAGTCAATAGTGGACGAGCTGATGCGTCAGAAGAGCGGCGTCGGCCCTGCCTCGCCGCGCGGCGGTAAGCGCGGCAGCCTTACCTACGTGCGACGCGACGGCTCGTCTCAACTCATCACTCCTTCGTCTTCCAGCGATACTCTCAGTTCTGTGGTACGTCTACCTTACCAGCACACATCAACGGCTAAACAAAAGGAAGTGAAGCATTTCGCAATTTTCTGTGCATGTATTTATCTATCTGACGCAATGTATTTTTTTTCCAGAATGGAGATTCCATGAATTCCGGCAGCTCCAGGGAGATTTTCTCTGTCCAAAAGTTGACTGAGAAGTTCGCTTCGGTCGCGTTCAAAAGCGGTAGAGACTGCGTCGAGAATAATGCCTTTGAGGCGATTGGTGACGACGAACTGTAGTAATATTAGTCTACGAAGATTGCCGATTATTTTAGGTGACTACTGCGAACTGGTTCTAGGTAACGATATTATTAGGGTGATCTGAAAGAATATCGGATGATCAGGAGCTTCAACGATTAACATTTCTGTATAAAAACTTCTGTAAAAACGTCAATTAAAATGTAATCGTCTATCCGATATCTTTTAGAAGAACATCTCTCATAATCATTGCAATATACTACAAAAAATCTTAACTTGCATATTGGCATGCAAGTTAAGATTTTTTGCTATTATAGTCATTCTTCAAGTCTTCGTCAGTCTTCAAGAGACATGACCTTGCCTTGTTACTGCTGTTTTGTATACTGTGTTGTCTAAAATAATCGGTAAATCTCTACTTATACCTACATAATCGAATTTAAATAGATCAGCATAAAGCTGACACTCGTGAGTTTATTGTAGTAACCTACAAACTCTTAATTGTTTATCAAAAATTATAATAATTATCATATTTACAGTAGATAAGTAAGTATAAAGTCAGTTTTATTATTATCTAAATGGAGGTTGTTTTGCAAGACGTAAAATAATAGTACTGCTAAAAAAATCTCACAGACATCATAATATAATGGTAGTAATTCACCCCTACTGTACATTTTTAACGCAAAAATCCGAATTATTGCATAGTTTACGATAGTAACTAAAAGTTTTTGTTTCCTTCCATACATTTAGCGCCAAACAGGGGGAATAAAAGCGAGGCGTTTACATTTTTTTAAAGTCGTAACAGTGGGAAGTCGACACGCAGGGAATCGATACCGACCGGGGTAACAAATCCTTGAAACGCCCCTACCGAATACCGAGAGTACCTCTACCCTCCATATCTGAGAGGAACTTCATGTCATAGTATGACAGCCATCCAATTGTATAATTACCAAAGATCGTAGCAGCCTACTTTCCTTTCGTACGAACACGATTGTAGTTTTCGAATGATTTTGAGTTGCATTTTAGCAGTACAACTTCATCATGTAAGTGGTAGTAAACGAGAACTTTTCCGTTTTGATATTGTGAAAACTCTTTGCATAGAACAAAGCTAAGAGTGATAATATTATCTTAGCTTTGTTCTTTTAAATAAAGATTTCACTTTCTATTTCTATTGTTACTCATTTTATGATCTAGCTGTAAGAATGGGAAACTTGATTAAAATCTCTAATTGAATCTTCCAAAGAAAAATGGAAAAAAGTTGCCAATATTGTATAGATGTAAAAAGAAATAAATGTTATGTACAGTCATTGATAAAATAAGTATCTAAAATAAGAATCTAAGTATCTGGCTATGAATTATGTACCAGACTAGAAATGTATAGTACTGTAAAATTAATTATTTCCTCTTCTCATAGCACATCCTCTGCTGAACATGTCTCCCCCAAACGAGCGGGGAGACAATTATTTACTCACCTTATATTTTTTGTGGTTTTACCTACTAGTAAAATAATTATGGTAGGCTCTTTTCATCTTTTGTGGTTATAACTTTACATTTGTAAAATATATATTTATAGTACCAATAATAATATCAATATGTGGAGTTTAGTACATACATGATTATATTAACTGCATTTTGAAAGTTACTTGCTATTTTTAGTAATTGTTTCATCAAAATCAAATCTTGAAAGTTAAGATGGATGGATGGGCTTAGACATAGTAAACTTGGAATAAAAAGGAGCATATGAGAAGCAACATTTTAGCCAAAACTCATGTGAAGCCGCGAGTGGAAGCTAGTCCTGCCTATTTTCATCTAACTTAACTTTATACCAATGTGGAATGGGACCATATTTGTTAAAATTTTATTTAATTTTATGTCTTTACTTATCTTCCCTTTTTCGGAGGCCATAATTGTATTATGTTATGTTGCCATATATTATACAGGGTGTTCCAATCTTATACACAGTATAAAACTTTTATGAATTCCTAGACATACACGAGTTCAAAACTTACATGATCCTCTCAAGTATATTTTCTGAAGAGGTTTTAGGAGAGCAAGTATCCTTTTAAATTATTAAAAATCAGCTACAGATTGAAAACAAAGCCAATATATTTGTTTGATCCTCTAAGAATGGAACATCTTGTATTCGAACTTCTATTTTATAAAAGATAAGTTTAATAAAAACTGTTTCTATTTACATGGATGATTTATTTTTCTACTATTGCTAAAAATAACTTTCCTGCAGAAAACAAGTTGAGTGCTATGATGTAGGATCACTTAAACCTTAAAGACATAAATTATTATATTACAGTAACCAGAAAAGCAAGATTAGTAATCCTTTTCCCAATTCTCTTTCTCCAAACGTTCTTTCTTTACTTGCTCCACTATAGGTGTAAGGTAAAGTGTGTCTTCTTCAAACTTTGTCCATTCTTCTTTAGGAAGGATTGTTTTTTGGATGGAAAGCTGAATAGCACGGATTTGACGGAAAGCGCGCTCATCAACAACATTAGTTGGAACACGGCGAAGAGCTTCAATGACATCGGGGTTGGTGGAATCCAAGCAATCATCACGGAGTAGCCCTAAAATGCAAAATCTTTATTGCCAACTGTTGTACAGAGTTAGTGATGGCTACATGTGAAGGAATAGAATAGGTTTTTCTTGATCAATTATTGATTATGAACATAACCACGTAGTTTACACTAGAAGGGTTATCCAATTTTTTTCTGATGTCATCCATACTGGCTGACAGCAACAGCACTGGTTTATTGTTATAAAAACATACCGTATTTGTTAAATCCGGCCATGTTGTAGGCCCATCTCTTCAAGCCACCTGTGAATACATACAAAATGTTGTTACATAATGGGAAACCTTTGTGTTGTCCTAAAACATTCATTACTTTATAATGCAGAAACTTACTTCGCGCAACGGCTGTGGTCCTAAAAGCCATTTTTTGCAAAATTTATTTCAATTTACGGAACAGTAATCACACGGACCGGACTACGTCGCGACGTCGTCGCTCGTTTCGATTTTATGTCTTTGATTTGGATTGGTAAATTACACCTCTTTTTTGGAATCCTCTTCTTCTTCTTTGTATTTGGCAATATGTGACTGGTTTGTCACTCCTCTGCCAGTGTCCAGTTCATGAAAATTTCATAGTCATGAAATGGAGGCGGGTTTAAAAATTATTATGAGCGGTAAATTTTGAAAAACATTAATGCGTGTTTTAAAAACTCAGTAACGTCAAACTTGTCCAATGTAATTCCCGTCGGTAGGTCCCATTTGTTCTATGGAACATGACGTAATAAAACAATTTGAGAAAATATTGTACTATAGAACTACTAGGTACATACTAGCTTTTGCTCCTGTTTTTATTTGTCTGTGAATGCACAGAACTAAATGGGAATCGCTTTTAATAAATTCTTCGATGATGAATTGATGAGATATATAAGACGTGAATTACATTAATCACTTACGTTAATATCTGGTACAGTTCACTATCAAAAAAATTAAACTGCTTGCTACATAATATTTTTATATATCAACTTCAAGAAGTTTATATGTACTTAGTTTGTTCTATGGAACAATTTGAGACAAAAAGTGCAAACTGTTCTTTAGTACAAATAGGGACAATATTTTCTCAAATTATTATATTACGTCATGTTCCATAGAACAAATGGGACCTACCGATTCCCGTCGGATGTTGATTTTCTTCGTCCACGGACTTCATACCTACTTTATAGAGTACAGCGAGAGTTGAGAGAGCAACTGAAAGCGGGTAGACACCATTTTGATATTTTTATGTAATCAAAATAACATTCAATAAATTTGCCGTTCTGGAATGGAATGGTTCTGGAATGCCGCCGTAATGGTCATTCTGAAATGGTATAAAATAAAGTGGAAATCGATGCAACCATTAAAGGTACCTACGTAAAATCAAAAAGGTACCGATGTTGTTTTGTTACATAGCTCTATAAGTTCCGAAATCTACCAATAATAATTAGGTAGGTACCTTTCACACTTAGATTGAAGAAAAATCTCCCTTTTTTATGTAGATCAATGCTTTCACAATATATTATTAGGTATAAGATTGGATGATAACGTATTGATGCTGTTACATATACAAAGTAGCATTGTTTATAAACCCCAGTATTTACTGGGGTAGGCTACCCTTTCTACGCCTTCCTCTACCGCCTAGGTATAGCTTGCCAAAAAAATCTAGAAATTAATGGAGGCGCCACTATCGAGTTATTATGGCCACCATAAATTTTACGATTTAATATTCTTGATACTTTTACTAAATACGATAGGTAATTATGCGTTTTCATAATGTCAAAAATTGTTCGACCAGACTGAAAATAAGGCGCTGTAGTTTGAAAATATATGGTATAGAATAATACATGACGGATTTTTTTCTTATTTGGAAAACCTGCATACACTGGTGGTGCTGTGTGAGGCCGGCTTAGAATTTGCACCACCCCAACCCTTCCCCTCGGGTATCGTAAGAGGCCACTAAGGGATATCCACCGTGGGTGGGCAGCAGCGCCCCCTGCAGAACAATTCTACCACCGAACTGCGATACCCAACCCGCATGCCCAGCGTAGAGATTATGGGCATTACCCCCCGTGAGATAAAAGCCAACAAAGCGCTTATCAGGGGGAGGCCTGGGTCCAACAGTGGACCAATATAGGCTGTTGAGGAGGCGCTGAAGGCATAAACTGGTTGGAAATCTTCACAGACCACCTTTTATAATTCTGATTAATTTTCTTCTAACAGATTTATTGCAGACTCTGCTTCTGTGGTAGCCAAATTAAGCCAGAAGATTTTTCGGCTTTCGGGCATCAAAGGAACCAGTTTTTCTATAATGGTTGTTTTTCTTTGTTGTGGTATGTTTATCAGGATTTTTTTCGGATTTTGCTATTTTGACCTGCAGAAAAACCAGGGTGTAAATTCCTCACTGTAAAAAAAATTATATTTCAGTTTGTACAAGCCTCGCTCCACCCTCACAGACATAATATTGCTTAAATAAACTCTAGGATCATATTTACAAAGCTTGTGCTGCGAAGACAAATCGTCATAAGAAATGAAGTCGGATATGTCCTTGATCTTCACAATGTTCTTTCTTTCTCTGTACCAATTCTACAAAATTATTAAAAGCCTTATTAAACCTTTCCTTTTCATTATTAAAACCTTTCCTTTTCTTTGCTATGATAGTTCCACCGGGTGGTGAAAGTTATCTGCCGACATGAACGTTTGCCGTGGTTCGATAAATTTAAGCGTAATACTCTTGGTTGTAATTTTGAAATATATGCGCTGTTAACTATTTTAACCAGAAAGCAAAGCAATGCCCAGTTTTTGTTCTGTGCCTAGCAGTTGTCGAGCCAAAGCACTACGTGTTTTTGATCTCTTTTATGCTCCAAAAACGCCCTAAATGTTGAAATTATATCTTCTTGGCTGCGGCCAGAAGTACACTCATTCCATAAAACTGCATAAGGCAAATTATCTCCATTTGCTGGGCCAAGAGGTACATAACTTTCATTGAAGGCGATTATCCGCGGGAAAAAAATTGCACTTTTGAGCTGGTCCATCCTGGGTAGCATAATAATCTTTTGTAGATCGACGGAATAATTATTGTCTTGGTCGGTCTTTGCCTTTATTCTATCTCCTTCGTACTCTATCCGTGTGTCTATATAACTGCGTTTGTGATTTTTTTTTTAAATGATTGCATATTTCGCAGGTATCGTCTGGGGATTGCATGTGTTTACTGTTGTGTTTACATCCGGCTATTACCATAAAGGTCATAAAATGTAGGTTATGTGACCTTATTTACCGCCGTAATTGGTAGTTACCACACTTAATGTTAGGAAAGTACTTCTTAATTAAAATGCGCACCCTAAGTGTAATGCCACTATAAGTCTAATGCGATCAATATAAGCACTCCATGAGTTATATCTATAGAACTTTAGGAGAGGATAGTATAATATGTTCCTTTACGGCTTTAATTAAAAAAATGACGATGGGGTTCGATGCAGATCTCGCGTACAGACTTATGATTATAAGCTTGCGGTAACTAAGGTGCCTAGGTACTTATTAAGGTTTTACTTAGGTACATAGTTTATGTGGTCAAGTCACTAGCCATCTTATAAGGTGCCGCTAATAAAAGGCATAAAGGATCTAAATGTGGCAAGAATATAGATTATAATCAAAATAACGTGTGAATAGGCGAGCAGAAGCTATAAGTTTTATCAGTAAAACTAAATTAATACTCCTTTTCCCAGTTCTCTCGCTCCTTACGTTCTTTAATGACTAGGTTCACCATCGGAGTAAGGTATAAGGTGTCTTCTTCGATCTTGGTCCACTCATTTTTAGGAAGTATCATTTTTTGAATATTCAGCTGAATGGCACGGATTTGGCGGAATGCACGCTCATCGACAACATGCTGCGGCAAACGGCGAAGAGCTTCGATGACGTCAGGGTCATTGTCATCCAGGCAATCATCACGCAGTAGTCCTAGAAAAGTTTTATGATTATTATAGTGAGTGGGTGTCATGTTAAAGTTGGGGGAACCTTTTTCCAGCTGTGAGACAACGATATATTATAAAAAAAAACACCATCGGTGGCAATGATTACATTGAAAATTTGAATTTGACACTTTGCGAAATCAAGTTATCACTATCACAAACACATTTAAATTGCGAAAGTTTAGATGTTTAATAAGCCGGGTTTTCACCGCGAAAGGGTAATAAGCAGGAAATGGTAGGCTAGGCGGACTCTTTTTTAATGAATTATGTTTACATTTCCAAAACAACCGAAAATCTAACCATTAGGTACCCCCTAATCTCCGAAGTTTGCAGAGTGATCCATATGAAATGTACCATCTACCTTCTATTTTTAGGTAGGTATTCATTATACAAGGTTTCACGTTATTGGTGTACTAAGCGGAAAGGGGGTACTCCGTCCCCATCCCACGAATTTTTTTTTTGTTCTAGCACTTTCCGGGTTTCAAGGTTTTTTACTTAAAAAAAGATCTCGAACTTTCATCCCAACTAACCCATTTTTATGTTAGTGACCAACCCTGTATCGAGTTCGCGAACATTTAAGTGTAGACATCCGGATCAAGCTATGTGACACACTTATTCTCTCTAAGCTGAACTTTGCGGACAACGTGTTCGGAGAATGTTTACTTACTCGGACGAAGAAGTTAACCCAGCGCATCCAGAACGCTTGTGTACGCTTCTGCTTTCCTATTCCACCTAGGAGTTACATCTCTCCATATATCAATGCTAATGGTCTTGTAAACATGTCATCTCGCCGTACGCTTCATTTAGCTACTTTAATTTTTGGTATTGTTAAATATAAGCAACCAGCCTATTTGTATGAAAAGCTTCACTTTTCCAATTGTCATGTCCGTTTTGCCATACGCTTTATTTACCCGAGACATAGAACGGCTGCTTTTCGTGGCAGTTTCAGATTTGCTGCCACGAAATGTTGGAACGACCTCCACCTCCCGTTAAAAATAGTAAATCCATTTGGGCTTTCAAAAAATCATTAAAAAAATATCTTATAGAATCGCAAAAAAATCACACCAACATGATAGTTCTGGGCCTCAGTACAATAAATAATTTCTAAAACTCAAAAAGTGAACTATAGTCTCGTAAGACATCATGTTTTAGACTTTATTTTATTCCAGCGTAAAACAGGTTTATTTTTATTATATTTTTATTATTATGTCATTTAGCTACTGTTACTATTATTATGTTTTTCTGATTTTTGTGCAACATGTTAAACATCGCGCGGCGACACACGCGCTTCGTTCTGGCTTGCACGGAAGACCAGCGCTACGGCAGGTTCTCCCTTCCATAGCATTCGCTGAGTGTTGGCCATTTTTGTTGTTATCGTAATTTATTGTTTCCTTTTTACTGTCTGAATTGTGCAAAAAAATAAACACATTTTTACTTTACTTTACTTTACTAAGTCAGCTATTCATCAGTAAGGTTCTTGACCTTTCAATTGTCACCGCCCATACTTGGCTGTCATTGGCCGTTACGCCCCAGTGGGTGGGCGACGTAAGATTCTTGACCTCAAATTGTCGCGTTTCTTTAGCCCAAGCCGACAATTTTACGGTGGATCCGTAAATTTTTCTTTTAAGCTATTATTTTAACTTACAATGTTTAATGTTTATCTGTAAGTAGGTATGTTTGTTTCGTGTTAGGTACGTCTACGTAGGTACCTAATAAATATTATTTATCGATATTTTAATAAATGTTACGCGATAAATACCCGACAAATAATCTTCATTAGGTAGGTACGCGTATGTTAGAAAATCGCGAAATTTTAAAAAGTGCTATGTTTGCGTTAGTGATAGGGTTGTAATTTTTCTAAGCGAATGGAGTAAAGGTTTTTTTACTACGAAAACTTAAAACAACATAATTCTGAAAATCAACCATGCGGATCAGTTGGGTATAGGGTGCACAACAACTCCTTTCAGCTTAGTACACTAATAACGTGGCATCTTGTATAGCGAAGACTCTAACCGGTACCTACCTATAGTACATTCATATCCAATACTTACTAATATTATAAATCCAAAAGTAATTCTGTCTGTCTGTTATTTTTTCACGCCTAAACGGCTAAACGGATCTTAATGGAGGAAGACGGTATCCCAGGGACAGACTTGAACTACTTTTTATCAAGAAGAGCTTAAGAGCGTGCGAAGCCGCGGACAGAAGTTAGTTTTTGTATACCTAATATTATTATTAAATGTATTTTTAAATTACGTTTTTATTTCTAAATGGTTATTCACCGCAATTGCAATACTCATTCATTTTAAATTATTGAAAGAGATAGCTCATGTATAGGAGAAAATAAAAAAAAATAGTAAATCAAATAAAAATATCATATTTAGAAAAAATAAATATGCTATATTTCTTGCATTTCACTTTATTAAAACCGTCTTCGTATTTTTCGAGTCACACAACCTCTTTTACCGTGTGTTGTCGGGACATCCAGAAAAAAATATTTACGTTTGTCACAACCGTACCCAGAAAATATGGCACAATCGTACCCATTGCCCTCATTTGTAAAAAAAAAACAATTACCATGACTGCATCCAATGGGCTACATTCAAAGTAATCACTTGCCACGTAACATGTGTACTTAGCCGAAAGGGGGTGATTCTGGATTACACAAGTTAATACCGATTAATAACGATTTTTTTTATTTCACTTTATATTTTTTTCTAAGTTTTTATTCTGCCCATTGTCTTCTTTTACACGCATTCTTTCGTTATTAAACATAATAGAATATTTCACAAATGTTTTTTGCTTGTTTTTTCAGCAAAATCAGTGTTTTGTCATGAAAATATTACAAAAAGAAATGCAGATATGAATAAAACGTCTCTAATTTAAAAATAAATACTTACATTTTCGAAATTTCAAAAATTCTTGTACAAAAGTTTACCCCTTGTCGTCCAGAATCACCCCCCCCCCCCTTTACCTTAGTAGGTACACATGTTTCGTGGCACCCTGTATAGCTACTAAAATTTAACTTTTTACGAGAAAAATCACTCATTAACTCATTACGCTATATGTAGGACACATATAACAACAATTAAGTTAAGAAATCGAAAAATAAAAACTTATGGTTTATTGATAAACAGGTGTACGTTGACGTTGACGCTTACAACTCTGTAAGCGTCAACGTCGCACGAAGACTGTCGACTGTCGCAATACCTACTATGACACACATTCGGACAGGCACGCTGATCCTTTCTCCCCTTGCACCGGCCCCGGTATTCCTTATAGTTTCGCTAATATCTCAACTATCACTACCGTACCCTGGCACAACTGTACCTATTTTACCCATACTACTTTTTACGCTACTTTTTTTCCCGGGTAGAAGCGAGGTAGTTAAATACCTATAAATAAATAAATGAAAATAGATGCTTTCTTGGGTTCCGCACCCGAAGAGTTAAATCGGAACCCTTTTATACTAAGCTTCCGGCTGTCCGGCCGCCGCCCGTCCGTCCGTCTGTCACAGGGCTCTATCTTATGAACCGTAAGAGGTAGAAATTTTCAGAGAATGTGTATTTCTCTTGCGGCTATAACAGCAATTAATAAAAATAAAATAAATATCCGGGGCTTCCATACAAAAAAACTAATCTTTTTTTGGCTATTTTTGCTCTTCGTTTATCAAGGCCTTGTATTGAACCACAATACACATGAAACTTTCTATACCTATACAAGTTACACTTCAACTGTAATCACAACAAATATTAAACTAAAATAGAGTTGACAATTTTTAGGGGTTCCACAAGTGAACATTTTATGTTCTTTGAAAAAGTTGCCTGATTTTTACGCTTCGGTTTATTTTAGCCAAGAACGAACATCACTGTTGGAACCAACCATATCTGTTGAATCCTGACACGTTGTAGGCCCATCTCTTCATGTTATCTGCAAATAATGGCAAAATATTAATACCTACCCACGGTAGTGCGCCTGCCATGTCGAAAAGACGGCCACCACCGAGAACCCTTTTCTCGAACCATCTAGAGGTAAAAATTAAAAAATAAATAAATATTTATTAATAAAAATTTATTTCGTTAGTAATAGGTACTAAAATCATTTACACCCAAATTTCAACAAAACTTCGGACAGACTGCTCAAAATTAATAGCCATTTATGGCTTTTACAATAATTCGGTTTTGTCTTTTTGTACCTAAATTTACGTATTCCTTGAGATGTAGTCAACTGTGGAAACACAGCGAGCTCTTGGAAGGCTTAGACAACATACTAAAGAATACTCTATCATCGGTTTTGAATGTCGATTTAGATGACAAGGCATGGTGCAGGCCTCCCTGCCTGTCAAAATGGGAGGCTTAGGTATACGCAAAATTTCAAGTGTAGCCCTTCCAGCGTTCCTGTCTTCCGTCTACAGCACTAGTTCTTTAGTTGAAAAAAATTTAAAGTCATCTTGTTTGGGCCCACCTGGAATTTCATTCAAAATTTCATTTTTAGACGAAGCTCGAACGGCTTGTCAGAGTGCTTGCCCCAATGCTGCTCCCCCAAAATCTCTTTTGTCCCAACGGCAATGGTACGGGCCTCTGTGTGAGTTGACACGGAATTGTTTGTTACAAACGTGCTCCAGCTCTGCGGATCGTGCCCGTCTCCTGGCCGTTTCTAAATGGGAGTCAGGACATTGGTTGCAAGCATTTCCTTCATTTAACACTGGCACTTTATTGGATCCCGTAACTTTCCGTATCGCAACATGTCTTCGGTTGGGTGCAATGTGTTGCGCGCCTCATCAATGCCAGTGCGGTACTGCTGTCGAACAGCTTGGTCATCACGGATTATCGTGTACTAGG
Source organism: Eupithecia inturbata (assembly GCA_963662085.1). Lineage (NCBI taxonomy): Eukaryota > Metazoa > Arthropoda > Insecta > Lepidoptera > Geometridae > Eupithecia > Eupithecia inturbata. Next base: position 12,322,794 of record OY759177.1, on the reverse strand, counting down.
GCCGCCGGTCGGATGTCTCATCGTGCCAGCCTTAACGACGTCATCCGGCGGGCCTTTGTCACCGCTAACGTACCAGCTATTCTCGAACCGAATGGTCTGTTGCGTGACGATGGTAAGAGGCCCGACGGCATGACACTAGTCCCATGGGAGTTGGGGAGGCCCATTGTGTGGGACGCTACATGCGTCGACACACTTGCGCCTTCCCATCTTCCGAGAACATCCGTGAGGGCTGGTGCGGCGGCAGATTTGGCCGAAGATCTCAAGAGACGCAAATATGCAGGTCTCGACAGAGCCTACATATTTGCTCCCTTTGGGGTCGAGACCCTGGGTCCGTGGGGTACCGAGGCTCTCCGGGTTTTCAAAAAGTTATCTGAGCTATCTGGTCGACGTGACGCGTGACCCGAGAGCGGGCGGGTATCTGGCACAACGCATCAGCATTGCCATACAGCGGGGCAATGCAGCCAGCGTCTTGGGGACGCTTCCGACTGGTATTGATATGGATCAGTTGAGCTACCTGTAGATTGTTTGCAACAGTCTGAAGTTAGCTTAGTTGTTTCAATTGTGAATACTAGTTCTAACTTGTTTTTAATTTGGAATTGTAATTTTCTTTACACCCATCGATATTGTAGGTACTACGCACTAGATTGCGCATTCCGAACACTCACTTTGTCAGACTGAACTGTACTGCTGACTGATTTGTACACCTCCTTACTTCAGTCAGTGTGGTTTCGACATTCATGCAGCGTGGGTGTGTATGGAGCCGCGCTAATAATACAAAAATCCAAGTCTAAATGTGAACCTGGACGTAAATAACGAGAAGTAATAATTCAGTAGTTAAGTAAGTAAAATGATGTGTTATTTATTTATTATATTATGTGAATAAATAGGTAATTATAGCGTAATACCACAAATATAAAATAATTTTGCATGAATATGACACACCATATAACACTAAACTAAACTATACACTAAACTAGACATGCAGATGTTCCATTTCAAAACCGGTAGGTAGGTAAAAATATATGACTGACGGAAGGCAGTGTTTTAGAAAGTGTTGTAATTAGTTTGATATTTCTAGCCGACTTCGAAACAAGGAGGTTCTAAGTTCGGCTGTATTGTATGTTTTTCTTAAGTGAGTTCGTAAATTTTTTTCGTCATTTATGGACAGATTTGGATATTTATTTTAGTTGTAAAGAGGATGCTTCCGAGGTGGTCCCATAATTTTTTTTATTCCCGAGGGATTTCTATTCATCCCGCTAAACTTAAAAAACAACTTAAAACTAAGGGCTTCGAAGTCGATTTTTAGTCTTTTCAAAACAATCAAGGTATTTATCGCATTTTTATTTTAGTTCTGTTTTTTAGTTTATGTTAGTTTGGTATGTACATAGGTTTGTAAAATATTATTCTCTATATAATTTTTTTTGTCCTTTCTTGTATGTACACATTATCTATCCACACTAGGTTCATAAATTAGCTGTATATCCATAGGTTTGCTGTAAGAAAACTCTTATAGGTTTAAGCTCGCCTTTGTACATGTCCATTATTTGTTAACTTTTATGTATGATTTAACTTGTGTGTGCAAAAAAGAATTAAAGAATCAAATTTTATTTCATGTTTTGCCCTTTCAGTACCTACATTAAATCAACAACAATGAACAAAGTTCAGAAAATATGACGACATGCGCATTTCGATACTGCCAAAAACATCAAGAAATGTCAGCAAATCAGATATCAGTTTTCATCGGTAGGTTTGATAATTTTACACTATTATGGGTTTATAATTTTTTATTATAATTAAGACTCGTCTCAAATTCAGTTATTTCAGGTTTGTTCACCCTGGTCATTCAAAAAGAGAAGAATGGATAAAAAAAATATTCAAAAGGATAGAAGCGAAGACACGTGGCTTCCTACAAATTATTCGTTTAATATGTTCTGTACATTTTCAGGCTGGTGATACGTAAAAGATCACACTTGAGAAAACTTTTTCTTAATTTCCTTTTTGAAGGAAATTAAGAAATTCAATAATTACTAGACATTTACTGAAGTGGCATTATGGACGCTAAAGCGCACTCTTAATCCTTGAAAAGTATGCAAAAGTATGTGTAGGTATATATGGACAATAATTTAATTGTTGTATACAAGATACAATAATTTAATTATTGTTTCAAAAATATCTTAGGACAAAAGGTACCAATTTATTTGATTTCTTATATAAGTTAATTTTGAACTATTGTAAATATGTTTAAGTTTAAATAAACGCATAACAATTCATTTTCTTTTACGTTTCTTTATTTTTTGGTAATATTTTTTTTAAATAGAGTATGAATTCTTACGAAGTTTTGTAGGTACAAAAACTGTGTCACCTCTACGCGGTGTAAAATCTATAGGGTTGAAAAAACCGTGTCAAGAGTCAAGTCAAAACTATACTTTAAAGACGATCTAGCGCTGAATGTTTTAATAGTTTTAGACGATTTAGCTAGTGTTTTAGCGCTGCAGCGCTTGCTGCGCGCAGGCCCCCGCTGTCATCCGTCATCATCCAGCAAGTTGCGATACGTTTTTTGTTTGGAATAGCTTCTCTAGTGTGTAGTACATAGTGTTTACAACGAGATATTTACCATGATTTGAGTTTTGAGTTTTCCAATATTTCGGCACAGTTTCATGCGCCATGATCACGGAACAACTGAAAGCACTGCGAGAGAGACCGACACCGAAAACTTTTTAGTTTTGTGTGGCATGATCGAGTTGCGTTAGATAATGAAACTGGTGGTAGTGGTAACGTTCGTAGCAAAAGACAAAAAATTAGGGTAGATCGGTAGGTAGGCTGTATGTCTCACTCGCAGTGCCTTCAGTTGTTCCGTGATCATGGTGCATGAAACTGTGCCGAAATATTGGAAAACTCAAAACACAAATCATAGTAAATATCCCTTTGTAAATGACTTTAGTGTTAATAACTATGATGGATTTAAATGATTTTTCATTAGTGATGTCTTGAAATACCTACTGTCCTACACTATAACTAACTGAGAACTTACTGAGAGCAACGGCTGTGGTCCTAAAAGCCATTTTCTATTGATTCAAACCGGCACAAAACAGTTACTAACTATACTCGCAGGCTCAATAGTACCTAAGTACTTATGGCATTATATTCTCTTGGGTACCTACTTAAAGTCGTAGAATTTTTTTATACGAATAATATTTTTGCCTTGTCTTCGTCTCGAATAATTCGAAAAACGTCAAATTACCGCGTTTTTATTTTTCTCCAAAGAGTACACATTATTTATTTCTGAAGACAAAGACAAATAGTATTTACTTGACTTCTTTGTTGATGGCAAAAATCGCAAAAATTATTCAAATCATATAGACTCCCCCCACAGTCGCGTATTTATCTATCGATAATATCGTTATTGCGATAATACATCGCGATTCCTTGCACACAGCTGTGTTTTTACCGTCCGATATGTCTAACGTGTGTACCTAGCTAGGGTATCTACCACTACAGGCCCTTCGCCCCCGCACTACACCGTCTCCGGCTACGTGAACAAAGTTCCAAAATTTCTAGACACTCGTATCGTACAGAAGACATGTAACCACTACTAATTAGAATACCAGACGGTAAAATGTATAAATATTGGTGTAGTTAGTGTTCTTTGTTGCATATTATTCCTCTTATACATAAATGATTTATTAAAAGCTTTTAAATCCCCATGTTCACTATTTGCAAACGACATTTCAGTACCTAGTTTTCCTGTAGTTCAGACTCCAACGTTAACATTCTTTATGGTAATACCTTGACAAAAATAGTTAACTGGCTAAATTATCATAATCTTTAGTTATTTTTTTTTATCTTGTTTATTGTTATGGCCTTTTACTAGGTATGTACCTATAAAGTATGTCAGTCCTAAGTTAAATTCAAACAAAAAAACAAATGCAGTTCACGACTTACCAAAAAAAAATTAGACATAAATTATACACACTAAACTACCCTTATAAAAAACGTTGAAACATATCCCCTTTTAGACATGCATATATGTAGATTCGTATCTAAACTGGAAAGAGCACATAAATAAAATATCAATTAAATATGTTCTAGATTCACTTATGCCCTATGCGAACTCAAAAATCTACCCACATAAAAACCACCGCATACTATACTTATGCGCATGCGTACCTAGTTTCAATATCATGTGATCTTCTGGGGAAATAGTACAAATGCTGATAAATTATTAATATTACGAAAAAAAATGCATACGAATTATTTATACACAATCTTGATTTAATGACAAGCTGTAAACCGTATTTCATAAAAGAAAACATCTCACATGGTTAAACCGGGAATCGAACCCGCAACGCGAGAAATAAAATTACCCTGTAGCTTTATCACACCGATCGAAAGGCTTTATCATAAGGATTATTTTTTGCTCAGTAACATAGTGTCAGAAATAAAGGGAAGACCATGAATTTTAAAATTTTAAAATAATAATTATTATTAATTTAATTATTTTGATACGCCATGGTTATGTATCAAATTCAAAATAGGTACAATGCAAAAATCCAAAATGAAAATCACAGAAACAAAAGAATAAAAGTATGAAAATGAAACACATTTTTGAATATTTTTTTTAAAATCCGCCAGCCGCATTGCAGGCTCACAGTAATTGTATATCGTTACGGCAATGTCAGCTTTTCATTTTTTCTGAACAAAATTTCACATCAAATGTTAAAATTCATGGTCTTCCTTTTATTTCTGACACTATGTTATTTAGCAAAAAATAATCCATAAGATGAAGCCTTTCGATCAATATGATAAAGCTACTGGGTAAGTTTTTTTCTCGTGTAGCGGGTTCGATTCTTGGTTCAACCATGTAATTATTTAAAAATCTATAAATGCAGTTTAAATTGTTTTTTAAATTAATATAATGTCTTCTTTCAGTAAAATGTTCCATCTACAATATTCAAGGTAGGTACTTTCCTTCCATGTGGCATAGCCGTGGGACGCCCTGTATATTGGAAATTAGTGTCTTTGTGAAAATAATTTCCATACTTTTAAGCAATAATCCTACCTGACCCCAAAATCTTAGACCCCGAATCTTAGACTAGAATCTTAGTTCACTTTTCAAAGCTCCAAATCTTCCATTTAGGTCCGTATGCTACGACTATAAGAATATCTAATAAAATCCCTCCATACAAAACGAAAAAATAAAAAATTAGATAGCAAATAGAAAAAATTTATAATTTTAAAATTTGTTAAGTTAGAAGTTTGTTAAAGAACCTTTAAGATTTTGTAGTTGGCTTACAAACCTTTTAAACCTTTATATTTTAATTAACTAGCGTTATTACTTAGTACCCCGTACTTATCTTGCTGTCAAATCAATTCAAAACAAAAACTCGCTAACTCCATAAATACAATAAATCTACACTTAGGTCAAATTCTTAATAATTAAACACTGACACAGAAATAAAGTGATATTTTTGATTTCTGTCGCTTCGGTATGCGGTACGTACCTACCTAGACTAAAGTAAAGAAGCGACGAAGAAACCTGTTAGTTGTTATTGTACTGTGTCCTAGCCGGGCCCATATTTGAGACTGATTAACTTTAATAACTTTATTATTATTATTATTAGTGTAATTATAGACGAGCAGCTGAGAGCTGATATGTCTATATCCCAGTGCTTTTAACGCTTTTCACTACATTAGTTTGTCCTATATAATGGTCAGATTGTGCGTTCGTAACCAGTGGTCGAGTCTGTTTTTGAAGCTGTTCACAGAGGGAGCAGTTACAACGTCTTCAGGAAGCCGGTTCCAATTGTGCACCACTCTGTTACTCAGGAAGTGATGAGCAATATTAGTGTTAGAAGATGTACGAATTACTCTGAGACTATGGCCTCTAGCTGATCTTAGTGGCTCCTTCAGGGTATACATTTTGTGTATGTCAGGCAGGTTGTAGGTGTGCGATAGAATTTTGAAGGTTTCAATTAGATCACCACGGAGGATAGACGCCTCCGTGGTGATCTAATTGAAACCTTCAAAATTCTATCGCACACCTACAACCTGCCTGACACAACTAAGATCCTAACTTAGGTACCTACCTACAATAACGTCGCAATAAAGAACTTAAGGTTGAACTAAACCAAATGAGGTAGGTACTACTAGTACTAAACTACTTACGCATTAGCGCATGTGTATGTAAGATCGTACGTTCCTTAATACAAAATGTACTAAAAACTATTATCGGAATATCGTAGGACATAGAAACACATGCGTCATACGGTACTTCTATTGCGTCGTTATTATCGCAGCAGTGTGTAACTTTGTTGCCGTCCCAAACCCAATACAAAATGTACTGAAAATAAATATCGCAATAACGCATGCGATAATAACGATCTATATATACCTTGCCTGTGGGGGAGAACCTTTATACCGGGGCTTTTAAATTGCCGTTGTGTTTTCATCCGTCATTCTACCTAAGTCAATTTGTTTTGCCATGCATGTATCATCGAAGTAAATTTTTCTTTAAATGTCACTATCAAACAAAACCCCGACAATGTCAAACCATGCAAAGCCATTTTCCAAGAAGTTGATTTCGCCACGTTTGTCAACTTGACTGACTTCTTTGGCAATTTTTAAATGAACAATACCTCCGACTCAACACTGGCAGAGTCATAGCAAAAAGCAAGCGGCGCCATAAGAAAAGAAGTTGAAGTTGAACATATTATGTGACTGGTTTGTCACTTTTCTACCAGTGCAAGTGTTTAGTTCATGGAAATTGTAGTCATGGAATGGAGGCATTAAAGGAGCGGTAAATTTTGAAAAACACCAATGATTTGCCAAGAACTCAAGTACAAAATGCTGCCAGTCTACAGAAATGACTAAATTATGGCCACAAACTATAAAGGGATAATAGGGCGAAATTAAATGATTTTGTTTAGCCAATTAAAGCTACAACAAAATAATAAAAAAATGGACATTGATCAAGTTCATAATTTTTTTGTAATTTACTCTGAAAACTGGTCCCTACACAATTCGCTTACATTGGTGTGCGTTTAACGAGATACATCCTAATCCATAAAAGAGGATTAGGTTAAAACTACTTAAACGCACAAGACTACCACTAGACACTAGGGTTCTATAGGTATAATAGCAGAGATAATTTGTGAACAAGCATTGGACAGTTTGTAAGGTACGGAATCGTGAAAACAGCATAACATTAACCGCATTATTCTATGATTTGGCGGGAAAGAGGTGTTTTAATCAGGACGGACGGGATAAAAAAAGCATTACCTTTATGGATGAGAGTGCCTCAAATTTTTGTTGTGGCGGTTGGCAAAATAGCGTTAAAATTAAAAAGAGCGTACCAAGCGAAAATCAAAAAATTATGATATTTTGAGGCACTTTTTTACGGTGATTGCCAAACAGTGTCAGGCCCTGAATGCGTCGTCGGCCCAGACCGTACCTAAGTTAAAACAGAGATTGGGTCCATTAGGTTTTTTAGATTTAAGGACACTAACATTTTCGAATCTTCTTGGTTTGGCATCTACCGCTTCCTACGCATCGTTGCACGCTACACAAAACCCAAGAGATGAAGAGACGCCAAAAGACGGCCCAACAAGAAATATTATCGGTGGGTGATTTGGATTTACATGTGCATGTGAATCCAAATCGTGCAAACGAGGCAAGTCAAGCAAGAGAAACAAAATTTTTAAGAATTTTACTAGTGTACATATTTACGTAAACGTAATTTATGTAATGTACTTAAATACAAAGAATATGGTAGTAAGTAATGTAGGTAGTAGTTCTACCTATAAATTTACGAATAGCTAGCAACACTGCACACGCCAGCTGATTGTTCTGTCTTTTTTCTTTGGTTATTTTTCTAGTTTTCAGTTTCACAGAATTCCTCAAATTCCGTCTTTCTTTAGTTATCTAAACTACCTACCCAGACATCGTTATCGCAGTGTCCTATTATTCTGGTTTTCATTCTCAAAGAACCGAAATGGTAGGTGTTACAGTGATTTACCCAAAGGCTCCGTAGTAACAAAAATGTAGTCCTTTCGGCACGATAACAAAGTAGGGTAGAGTATTTTGATAAGGCTGCGCGTGGTTACTTCGTGGTTCTTATCAGTCTGTTTGTTTTCTCGACTCCACTGAATCGTATGCCCTCGCCGACCTCTTAGCTCGTATGTTATCAGCCAATATAATGGGGCGGCGGAACGCAAGTCGTATAGTTCGTTTGCACTCGTGTCGCGCTCACGTCGTCTCTAATTATTTTTGAATCTAATTGTACTTACTTCTCTTTTGTTAGCTTCGCAACCCTAGCGAACGGTCCCAAGTGTTTTGCAAGTGCGGTGATTTTTATCTTCAACCTGTATCCAAGAGGAGGAATGCGAAGTGACTGTCGAGACTGTATGGGGATTCGTTATCGAACCAGACCCCTGCACCAGACCTGGAAGTGGCTGCATCAGACTATTGAACTCCACGAGTACCTGATCTCCCTCTCTGCGGGCGAAACAGAAGTTTGCTGTAAGCGTATTGCTAAGCTGTAAGCTCTCCAACCAGTAAGAACTTAAGGACTATTTGAACTGATTAGCTTAGGAAAAATAATATAGTGTGTAATTAACTTTTAAAACTTAAAATTCATACAAAAAAGTGCCCGTTTCTTTCATCTGAAGTATCATACAAACATTGAAGATGGCCCAGACTTTCATGAAGAAGATGGCTGCAACAAGCGCCTGCATCATGGTTGGACTCACACGAAGAACCAGTTCGAGAAGCCTGGTCACCAGCTCCAAGGCCATGGCTGCCAAGGACCGAGAGCTGCCACCAGAGAGGGAGGTCACCAAATCAGTGTTCATGTCCCAATCCACAGATATCTTCACCAATTTAGCACTTGAAGACTGGATGTACCGCAACATGGATTTCACCAACCACCATGTTATGATGGTGTGGCGTAATGAACCATGTGTTGTGATTGGTCGCCACCAGAACCCATGGTTAGAAGCCAATGTTCCTCTGCTGAATGAAAAGGAGATTGCCCTAGCTCGTCGCAACAGTGGTGGTGGCACTGTGTACCATGACAGGGGAAACCTCAACGTTAGTTTCTTCACTCCCCGTGAAAGATATGACAGAAAATACAACTTGGAACTGATCAAGAGAGCTTTGTTTAGGGAGTTTGGAATTAAAGCCATCATAAATAAGCGTCAAGACATCTGTGTACGTGATAAATACAAAGTATCCTTTTCAAACAACTAATGAATATAGATTTAAAATAATTTATTCCCTTGATTAGAGAATCTATTCATAGATTCCATACATCAAAGGTTATCATGAAGTTATTTATAAAATTACTGGAGATTGAATGGTAATGTTAATACTTAGACTATTTCTTGTTCTTCATTACAAGGTGAGAATCATCATACTTTACCATTTTTATAAACTTGTTTGCAGAGTTTACAAGACAACCTCAATAGGATTGTGTGTTGCGGAAAGTATCAAGACCAATTCACGTAGGTACTGGTTTACGTCGTGGCAATTCTGCGACAAAACCATTGTCATAGTAAAGCGATTGGGTTAACAGAAGTGGGCCCTTGCTTAGATGTTCACTTATTGTGCTGTAGGTACCTATTTCTTAGAATAATATCCTGAACAGTTATGTTAGATATCTGGCACGGCTGCCAAGCTCGGAAGGCTGACTGGCTACCACCACTGCACGCTTCTAGTCAACGCCAACAAGGCGGATCTCAAAAAGGCACTTGCTAAGCGTGAGGTGAGTTTTTCTTTACGGTATATAATGTTGATAATGTAAAAGCACCTTTTTCATTATCAACATCAACACTACATAACCTAATGTTTTTTTTTAATGTAGGTGAGTCTACATTAAAAAAACATTAGGTTTATCCATTTGCTAATATTTGGAAAGTTGAGATTGATTAAATGTGGAAGCACTTTTATGTACATAATGTAGATTCATTAAAGCCAATTAATAAGTACAAAAGTATAGTTTTTGTCAGAAACAATATTAAACGCTAAACTAAATACAGCTCTAAAATTAAAATTCTGCAAAATAATAAATAGACATTGATGGTAAATAATTGAAATATGGGTGTCTGACAATAACATACTTACCTACCTGCTTATTAAAAATTTTGAATATAACTTACAAATGCAATTTAAGTTATGAATTCCTAGTTTTTTTCCACTGTTTTTATGTTGCTTTTGCCATCAGCTAAATAAGATATAACAATATTGTTGTCGACTAATTAAACGGTTATCACGGCTGTGATTGAACTTTGATCTCGCGTTCTTATAATTATGATAATGAATACGAACGCAATATGTACATATATTTATAGATAGACAAGTAAGCCAAGTTGGGCGAAAATAGTTTTTGTGTCGCGTCAACAACGGATGTATCGCGTGAAAACTTGCTCACTCAACAACCAATGCTTGAGTAACTCTTTTATATGGCATAAGCGTTACTCAAGCATAGATCGATGACTGAGCAAGCTTTCATAATACAGGCCATAATGGTGATCGTTTCGTGTTGGCGTGAGTTGTTTTTTTGTGGTTTTTAATATGTTACGTTCTTAAAGAAATAAAACTAACGCAAAAGTAATTTGCCGCACTTAGTAAACAAATTTTTATGAGCCCTTATAAAAACCAACTTCGATTCAATTGTATTTTGGGAGAATTTGGGAATATGTTAATTTTTAGTCCAAAATATCTTATACATATTCCCAAATGCTCCACAAATACGAACATAAAGTGAATCGAAGTTAGTTTTTTATAAGATAATAGAAAATGGTTTACCTACAATTTACGGCAAAATGTGTCCCGCTAGTTTTATTCCTAATAGAAAGCAGAAAAAATTAAAAGCACAAAAAATGTATCTTGCGCCAATACGAAACGATCAACCTTAAGGTATCGAGACCATTAAAGACAGGGGAATCCTTTAAAGGTGAAAAACAGTTGAATTGTGAAAAAAGTACTTATAATTGATATCCTTTTTGAAATTACTAAGTAGCACCCTCTGTACATATAAAGGGCGCTACTTAGTTATTGTGTGTGTGTGGAATCGGGAAGCGATCCAAGAAGCCTTTAAATTCCCGCGTAAAACGTAAGGTTCAATTACTCACCTTTTTACCTTCATTATAATGTTAAAACACCAAAATTAATATTAACAACGTTACAAAACAATAAAATTATTATGCAACTGTCTATTTATAAATAGTAACTATCCAAGTAGCAGTGATCATCAAAATAGAGGCCCTTGTATTTTAACATATTCAAGTAAATGTTATAGGTCGTTCGCGTTACATTATCATTGTTTTTGTATGATTCATTGTTTGCGCGAACAAAGCATTAAACCTGAATTATAAATGTGATGCAAGTTTTAATGCAATAGGAACATTGCTGCTTGGCACTTTCAAGAAATTTTCCATGACATAGTACCAGTGGTATTTTCAATCAATACCTTAATGTTGTCAATAATATTTCGAAAATAATTTATAAATAACACTTTAATATAGACAAAGTATTTGTTGAACCATGGAAGTATATTACATTACAGGTTAGCCAACCTGAAGCCTTTTCTTTAGAGGTCTGGTTCTATGTCTTTGATGCACTTTACATATGCTATACTGCAAACATTGTCGGTTGATTTCAAATTTTTCCCGTTAAGGTGGATCGTTTCGTGTTGGCGCGAGATTTAATTTATTATTGTCGTTTACGATTTGCGGCAAATTACTATTCCGCTAGTTTTATTCTTTGTAGAACGCAGAAAAAAATTTAAAACAAAATAATTTGAATCTTGCGCCAACACGAAACGATTAACCTTAAAGCTTCTTACTGTTAATATTACAGCTTCATTTTAGATAAGAATAAGTTCCTCAATTAACATAATACTGAATTCTTCAGCTTTAGCAATGCTTTTGTTTGTTTTCTCTACTCACCTCAACCTAAATACCTATTGCACGCACAACTCGCTGTCGCTTTCATTTTCCTTCCTGCATCTAACCTGTCCTGTGTTTTTCACTATCCAGTGTTTCTCCCTCCCATCCATAAAATAAGGGGTATTATTTAATTATCTAGCATGGCATACAGACGAACGCGACTGCGTCCACGCCATCCCCCGTGGCTAACCTGGCTGACGTTGACAACCGTGTCACCGTGGACAGTCTTCAAACAGCTGTTGGGTACGAGTACCTGAGAACACCGGCCCTGACTTTGGAAGACGGCGGGCAGAACCTGATCTCAAAACAACGCGGCTTCCAGTTCGTCAACCCTACTGATGACTGGTTCCCTGGTAATTATCTTGCGCTAGTGATTTACGCGTTGTGCATAATATAATTATTAAGGCTACATCTACTCACTGGCTAAGTTAAAAGGTCTTATATCGCTTTGCAGTGAATATCGTGGGCGTATAAAATAAAAGCCTAGCTTCTGTCTGCGGCTTCGCTTACGTGGTACCGATAAAACGTAGCCTATTGCACCTAGGAATAATGTAGCTACCTGTTAGTGAAAACTTTGTAAAATTTGTATAATTAAAACTGGACCTAGTTTGAATTATACAAATTTTAAAGAGGATAATATAATCTCAATCAGGTTCATCATTTACAAAAACAACCTTAAACAACCAAATTAAAAATGTAAAGATAAAAAAGTATTAAAATGTTTCAACTTCTGTATTTTTGGCGCCGCTTGCTTTTCGCTACGACTCTGCCAGTGTCAGTAAGGAGTGTCATAAACTTCAAAAATAATATGATCGGTCAAAAATAATATGATCGGCAGTATTGTGATCGTTATAGTGAAAGCAGAGAAAAATTTAAATTTTGCATCAAATTGATTTATCTAATTTTAATAAGTTAACACTGATAACAACTTGACACGACTTTTATGGATGATAACTACATCCATAAAAGTCGTGGGCAGTGATTTGGCAGAATTGTGTCAAATCATGATGCAGAGCCAAAGATAAAAGAAGAAGATCATCGATGACCTGAATGAGTCTGCTATGCGTTGTTTCCAGTGCCCCCAGGGCTCAATCTCGTAGCTTAAACCAAGGGATAACCATCTTGTTCACAAAATTACGATAAAACTATTTTGTAGTTTACCTTTCAATCTTGATCGTTTTATGTCTAGTTTTTCGAGTTTAACTGTCCAAGAATTTAAATGACAGGGCAAAGGGCATTTCGCTTTATGGGGTTCGTTTAAAAACGTCTCTTACTAATAGCAAACGAGCTTCTGAGCTTAAAAGAAAGATTCTGTAATTTCTGAGTGCAAAAAGGCCACTTGAAATCTTTAGCTAAATTGTTTTGGTTTATTAAATTTATGAGACCGCATTACTTAACAAAAATGAGCAATCATAGAATTTAATGTTAGCTGAGCTTATTGATTCTGGTTAAATTTACCTCTTCAAGTATGTGATTGTCAAAAGCTGAAAACTCTCTCTTGATCATTATTATTCCCATCTGAGTGTACATTCAAAAAGCAGCCCGTTTTACAGGCTCGTTATATTGTATACCTACGTTTTTATTCGGCGATGGTGGATATAGTTGTATCAGCGAGTTCACACACATTACTGGATCGGAAATACTGTCATGTGTGTGAACTCGCTTATATAACAACATCCGATCCGCCATCGCTGAATAAAAACGTATAAAATAAAACGGAACTGTATAACGGACTGCTTTGTGAACGCACCCTGATGGTTGTGGTTTGCTTTACTTGTTTTGTCTCTCCACATCGGTCAATCTAACGCTAAGCCTTTAAAAGCTGAAAACGCACTAGACTAGACCATTCTTGTGGGTAAAGATATAAAAAAATAATGCTGGAAAATTCACACAAGATCATCAAGTCACTGTAAAGATCATAGGACGCATTGAAAAAAAGACTTCAAGCCCCAAGCTAAGCGGAGCTTGCGTTATGGGTAACTGGGTACCATTCCATACCAGTTATCATAGTATGATAACTGGTATGGAATGGTCATCATCATCCATGCCCACCCATGTCTAGATGTATGTTGGAGGTATAGACAGTCGGACTTCATAATAAAACTTTGTTGCCTTGCCCCCAGGTCTCGAGGAGATTAAGAACGAGTTGATCGACTGGGAATGGAACTACGGACGCACGCCTATCTTCACAGTGAGCCGCTCCTTCCCCGTGCCTGCGGAGCTCCTCGCTCCTTCTCAACTGTACTCATCGACCGAGGAGCTCGCTATCAACATGACTGTTGAGAAAGGTAGGTTTCGATAGTCCCAAGCTAGACTAGTTTCAAACAGTCATTTAGATCAAGACAGGATGGGATGCAACAGTAACGCGAGATGATAAGAAAAAACTTTGAATTTGAGGCTTAAGGTTTCTCACGTGTTTCTATGAACAATTTGCGACAGAAATTGTCTATAAACGTCTTCACCAGCACAATTTCTTTGTTCGACTAATAGGATAACAAAGAAATAAATACATAGGTCGTTGAAGAAAATTATCAAGAACACTTTTAAAGAAAAATAGAGGACATGCTCTCATTATTATTATTATTATCAATGCGGCTTTACAATTTTAACTTATATAATTTTTCCTGCAGGTCTCATCAGCGACGTTACCCTAAACATCCCCAAAGGTCTAGTGGAATCTGGTTTCCACGGCGAGGCATCCGTCATAACCAGTCTCAAAGGCATGAGATTCACATCCGAAGCCCTAAGCGCTCTCCAAGACGCAATGCTAACTCGCCATCATGGCTCGGACGCCAGGAAACTGGACGAGAAAGAACAGTTTGTAGCGAAGTGCTTCGATCAAGTTGTAAATACTAATTAGTTTGCTCTGAAATTGTTTATAAGTTGTATATAATTATGTCAGTTAACTTATGATATTATTGGTGACATTTGCTTAGAAAGCTGGCGGACATGACGACTCCTAATAAAACTAAACGAAAAACGCAAAGTAATATTAAAAATATTGCGTACGGGCGAGCGAATGGTATTCTAAGTATTTTCGAATAATGTCGTAATTTCTATTCGATAAGCTAGTAACGGCTTTCTGAACAAATGAGGCCTTCGCCTGATAACGTGTAAATAAGAATCTGTATATAATCTTTTTTAAATTTTATCTCTACGCCTGATTCTGGCTTTTCTTTCATTATTTTATGCTAATCTGATTATTTTCCTTGAATTTTTTTAGTTACGTGTTATTTGTTAAAGTTGTAATATAGCTCAGCATTGAAAATATGACACTGACCTTCGAATAATCAGTTTAATACTGTTTCATACTAATTTTGTTTAAATTATTAACTGGAATTCATGTTCAAAGCGTCAAAATAAGGCAATCAGAGTTAAATGTATTGTTTAATATTTTTAGTTAATTCTGAGGCCTTTGTTTTTTTTCAATACTTTGTTATGTCTACATTTGAAACTGCGTACACTTTAGTGCCTCGCCACAAGAATGCATCATATCATTTGTTTATAAAATTATGTTATAGCAGACTTTAGTTTACCCATAATATTACTTAGCGAACATTTTTATAGCTTATATTAATTTTGTATAACCATAAACCCATTTCATGATTCTTTTGCAAAACCATCGCTTATTACCCATGTACGGGACTTTTTTGTATGGAATGGATAGATATATTTTGCAGTAGAGTTATTGTGATCTGATAACAGACGAATTATGAAGGTATTGTGTATGGCATAAGGATTATATTCAGTTTTACGATGTTTCTGAATGTTTATAATGTTTATTACTAATAAAGATTTGTAAAATTGTAACTATGACTTTGTTCTTTGGACCACACGCACACAAGACCTAAACTGATAAGATAAAAATAATGTACCTATGTCTGTTCTTACCTAATATTATGTTTGTTGGTAAGTACCTACTTACCTACTAAAAGAAATAGGTTAGTTATTTTATTAGAAAGATTACGTTACGTGATTCCGAAAAGCATCATAGCTTTTTTGTAAAATAACATATTTTCTTCAATCGAAAAATCTTAGGTTACGTAACGTTTGACGACCGATGTGGCGCGGCGGGCGAAGGTCCGCCTGCGACGTAGAAGGTTGCGGGTTCGATTCCCGCCTTGGTACAAATGATTGTACGATCTGCAAATATTTGTTCCGGGTGTTCTGTGTATTTCTATATATAATAAAAAATATATATCTATGTAATGTATAGTATTAAGTATGTATATCAGTCATCTAGTACCCATAACACAAGCTCTGCTTACTTTGGGGCTAGATGATGCTGTGTGGATTGTCCAGCATTATATATTATTTAGTATTCTCTTGGAAATCCCTAGGACTCATCTAACTTAGATGAGTTGAATAACTAAATTGTAGAGACGGTCCAGGCTTCCATTCAAGAGCCCATAATTTTGTAAGGATAGAACATTCTTTATTGCACACATTACGAAACAATTAACAAACAAAATAAAAATTACAATAAATGTGACAATTGGCGGTCTTATCGCTCAAGAGCGATCTCTACCAGATAACCATGCAAGGTATATCACGCCAAATCTAATAAAGAAAATAGATACAGAAATAGCAATACCAAATATGAGCATAATTAACGACTCCATCTTAAAGGGAGTGTTTCCGGATGAAATGAAGGTGGCTAAAGTAGTACCAATACATAAAGAAGGGGATACATCTAACTGTAACAATTAAAGGCCAGTCTCTGTATTGCCCAGTCTTAGCAAAATATTCGAGAAATATTTGGCAGAAGAACTGTTGGAGTTTCTTAATACTAAAGAAATATTATTTATACGGCAATATGGCTTTCAGAAATGTAAGTCAACAAATGATGCAATTATAAGACTTGTAGAGGACGTATATTCTGGCCTGGAAAAGTCACAGAAAACATTTGGCGTTTTCTGTGACCTTTCCAAAGCATTTGACTGTGTGTCGCATGATATTCTTATTGGGAAACTAGAATACTACGGAGTTTCCGGAGTAGAAATAGATATATTCAAGTCATACCTGATGAACAGAGTTCAAATAACTGAAATGAATGGCCATCGCTCTATGGAGTGCAAGGTAAAGATAGGTGTTCCCCAGGGTTCTATTTTGGGCCCTTGCTATTTTTGCTATACATAAATGACGTATCGACTGTACTCGACAAAGTAGATGTTATCTTATTCGCTGATGATACCAGCTTAGTTATAAAGGACTCCTCTTACGAAAAGGCAAATAAGAATATACTAGAGTCAATAGATAAATTAAAAATATGGTTCTCAGTGAATAATATGCTCCTTAACATAGGCAAGACCAATATAACTCCGTTCTCACTAAGCACTATACCTAATGACTTATCCGGATGTCTTAAAAAGGAAACATTAGAAACCCTAAATATAAGTCACAGTAATAAAGTAAAATTTCTAGGTGTTTGGCTTGACACAAAAATGACATGAGGTGTTCACATTGATGCTTTAACAAAAAGACTGTGCTCGGCAACTTACGCCATAAGAAAAATTAGAGAAATAGGGAAAGCAGCACGAATGGTTTACTTTGCCTTCTTCCATTAGATTATGACTTACGGGATATTATTATGGGGGAGAGCAGCTGATGCAAACCGAATATTCTTGTTACAGAAACGAGCAATACGTTACGTATTAGGCTTAAGGTTTTTGGATTCGTGTAGAGACAAATTTAGGGAAGTAGGTGTGATGACAATGGTTGGAGTATACATCTATCAGAATTTACTTTATGCTAGAAATAATTTACATAATCTTAAGTATGTTAGGGGTGGACATGTTTACAATACAAGACATAAAAATAACTTAGTTGTCCCAAAAACAAGATTAGCTAAAATTTCAAAAAGTTTTGTTTGCAATTCAATCAAATTATACAATATGTTACCAATTAATGTAAGATCTAGTATGTCTAATATAAAATTTAAATTGTTTATCAAGAACAGATTAATAGATAAAAGCTATTATCGATTGGATGAAGCTTTTGCTGATAAAAATATTTTTACATTAAATTTGATTGAATAATGTACCTACATTTGACATTTGAAATGGGACATTTTATTTTTATTTTATTTTAATGTTATTTTATTTTTATTTTATTTTACACTATGACAATGCTATTGCAGCTTGTGTTATGAATTTTATTTTGTTTTTTGAAATGTATTGAATCTGTTTGACTTGACTAAGTGTTCCCTGTGAATCTATAGTATGAATTAAATAAATAAATAAAGGTAGGTACCTAGCATTCATATTTGTAGGTATTCAAGCTGGATGGAATAACATTGCCAACAAATCGTTAACCACTTTCTATGATACCATGTTACAAACTTCGATTCAGAGTGGTTCGATTCACTTCTGGAGATTTTGGGAATATGTTGATTTTTGGTCAAAATCTTTAATCAATGTTTAAAAGTAAGTACCGTTGAACCGAAGTTATTTTTATCATGGATTCATTCATAGATAATGGTTTATAATTTGCTTCAAACTATTTTTCCGTTGTTTTTTTATTCGCAGAAAATACTCTTATGTAAAAATCGCATAGAAAAAAGAACTCGCGGGCAATGTTATTCGAACGCCCTTATATCAAACCAAAGCGTTCTTACATTGAAGAATTGATTATCAACACAGTTATTTAGCATGGTAAAACAATGCCGGTAAAAGCATAGCTGATACTAAATTGACGGCGCGTAGGCGCAGCACGCAAATCAGTTGTATTAAAGATATTAGTAGTTTAGGCTATTTTCCCACAAACGCATTTCAGTCTGGACGAATATGGTTTTGTTTGAGTTTATTTTATACTTCTAGATAAGTCCTCATCTTAAGTACCTGCCTACCTATGCCATGACAAATATTACAGTCAATCATTTATTTACATGTTTGCCTATATTTGTGCTATAGGTACCAATTTTTGCAAATTGACAGTGTTTAGCAAATTAAGTGGTCGACTTTAAGTGCGAGCTTTGAAAAGCTCTCACACGTTCCTCGTATTGTTTTGTTACTTTTTAGGGTTTCGTACCCGAAGTGTGAAAACGGAACCCTATTACTAAGCCTCCGCTGTCCGTCCGTCCGTCTGTCACAGGGATTTCATGAACCGTAAGAGGTAGACAGTTGAAATTTTCACAGAATGTGTATTTCTCTTACCGCTAGAACAACAAATAATAAAAATAAAATAAATATCATCATTAAAGGAGCTCCCAAACAAAAAAGGCGGTTTTTTAGCCTTTTTTCTCTTAATTTGTCAAGGCTCAAGCACATGAAACTTTCTTTAAATAAGTAACACTTCAACTGTAAGAATAACAAATACTAAAAATAAATACAGTTGAAAATTTAAAGGGGTCTCCGAACAAGTCAAAATATGATGTTCTTTGGAAAAGTTGTCTGATTTTTACGGTTCGGAACCCTTCGTGTGCGAGTCGACTCGCACTTTGCGGTTAATTTATAATTCACTTGTTCATAAAATCATACAATCCATCCATAAACATCAACATGAAAAATCAAACCCGAAAGAAAGCCCATCATGTTGCACCTGTTTGAATTAGAATTTGGGTTCACATCAATTGAAACATGTAGAATGTATGAAAAATGCACGAACAAGGTACCTATGCCTTTGCTACATGCCTTATGTCCTCGTGTGCAAAACAGGCTCGTCCTCTCGCCAGCGGAGGTGGTACCTAGCCTCCAGCCTGCGCCGAAGCCAGTCCGCCACAGAGCACTGCGCGAGCGCACGCCGCCATCTTGAATGTGCGTTTCCATGGCAACCGCGTAAACAGACTCGCGGAATAGCTGAAACTTTGCCGGTTTCACTGAAAACTACTGTGACTGTGAAAGTTTAGATTTGTAGCGAAGTAATTGATTGTTTTTCATTCATAAGTAAGTTATTTGACTATTTGCGTATATTTTCATCGTTTCTTTAGGTAGGCACATTTTTTCAGAACCATAATCAGAATACTTCAGCAGCTAGGTTTTAGATCTTAGAAATAAAAATTATAATATAAACAAAATAAAAGTAATGATGGTTAATAATTAAAACTAGCTAACAGAGTCCTATTATGGAAGATTATTTACTATGTATGTACTTGTTTAATTTTTATCTATGTAGGTATGCACTCAGATATACACATATTTAAATAACATTTGGTTCCTTTAAGGAAACCTACATACGTACTTGCGTATCTATCTACCAACTTTAGTTGTGACTAGAAAGTCACCCCTGCCTGTTGGTCCTGTATTTGAAGATCAAGATTAGCTTGATTCTTGTTCAATGTAGCATAACTTTTACTATGACTAGGTAGGTTGGTTTGTAACTTACAAACCAAACCCCTATATATAGCGATTCTAAGAATTTTTGCTAATAAAAAAATAAATAAAATAATAAACAAACCCACCATTATAATCGAGGAAGCCAAGTCAAGCTATTTAGACATATTTTTCTCCAACCTAAAAAGAGGGATAGGTAATGTCTTAAAAGTTTGACGTGCGTTTCTGTGTGTCTGTCTGTGGAATCGTACCTCTAGGTCAGAGCATGTTTTTTTCTACGTATTCGTGTTCTTTTACACGCACTTTTGCTTTATTTAACATTATAAACTATTTCACAAATATTTTTAATTATTCGTTTTTTCAGCAAAACCAGTTTTTGTCACGTCACGTATTTCTGACGTCATGTCAGTTTTTTTATTACAAAAAAGTTGTGTAATTCCTTAGAAATATCAAAACAATAATATTTATGTAAGAATACACGTAAAAGAACAAGAATATGAAGAAAAATAGGTAGTCTATAAATATTTTTCAAAAAAAAAATTAAGGAGTTAAAAAATTTTAGAACAAAAGTTGATCCAGATACTCCCCTTTGCGGCCTAGTACACACGTCCCTGTATAAAAATACTAAGGTGTATCCCAAACTGATGAATCAATTTGAGTTTAGTTTTTTCTCTATTTGAAGAAAATAGATGATGCTGTTCTAATGTGATCAATAGTTTTTATAATATTATCAAGATTTCTCTGAAGGATAGGATTCGTAACGATTACATCCGACAGAGAACCAAAGTTATCGACATAGCTCAAAGAATTAGCAAGTTGAAGTGGCAGTGGGCCGGCCATATCTCGCGAAGAACCGACAACCGCTGGGGTAAACGTGTTCTTGAGTGGAGACCGCGACTCGGCAAACGTAGTGTAGGACACCCTCCAGCCAGGTGGGACGACGACCTGCGAAAGACTGCAGGCAGATGCTGGATGCGGCAAGCTGAAGACAGGGCGCTATGGCGCTTATTAGGGGAGGCCTATGTCCAGCAGTGGACTAATATAGGTTGATGATGACGATGATCAAGGTTTAAAGTAAAACTGTCGATAGGGGTTTTACATTATTGAAAAAATTGCTTTTTAATATTAAATGAGGCCTAATAATAAGTTATAAAGGTGCCTTCTAATCGTTACCTTCTTAGTACCATTTTGATAATGCGTGGTATCTGATTATCTCCTTGTACGGGTACAGAATAGTTTCAGGATCCGTTGTTTCTTTTATACTTATATGGCAGGACCGTGAGAACTAATTTATTTCTTATCAAAGGCCAGATCAATCAGACTTAGTGCGGTAGGTACGATTGATTTTCCGCTTAGAAATCCGACGTAATCGGTCAGATCCGATAAATGGCTGTAACCATACGTTCAACGAAACAATAAATTACTAGGTACAATATCGAATACCGAATACAAGTTAACTAGTACTAACCTTATAGGCAAAGCCAAAGGGGTTTTAATTTACCTTCAATCTTCATTGTAATGATTATGACGCTAACTCCCATACAAAAGATTTCAACGCGCGCTTGCTTTTAAAATAACGTATAGTAAAAAATATTTTGTATAAATATTTTAGGATGACTGCTCAAACCACTTACAATTCGCATACCTATCTCAGTGCAGAAATAAATAAAATACCTTACAAAAACAGTATCATATTGTGAATGTGAGTGATATATCCTATCTTTAGTTTCATTTATTGTTTTTTGTTCTTGTTGTATTGAATGCGATGTAACATCCTAAGTACGTATTGTAAAGTGTGTTAGGGGTAAAAACTAGTTTCATGACATTTGTACCTCCAAGTAACATTATCATGTATCTATCAGTGGATTCCTGTTAATAGTCCATCAATTTCTATTGTATCACCCATTTACATATGTATAATAATGTGCTGATGGTTTCCCTAAAATAAATAAATAAATAAAAAGAATTTTGTGTAAGCAGGCCATGTTAGTAAAGTTTTTGCATACAATCACAGAACAAATTTATCAAATAACAAATAGATCGTGACGTCTCAATAGACATAAACGCGTTATTTTTACCTAAAGCGTTAGTAAACACGAATAGGAATTTGTTACATGATTGTTTTAATATATCAATGAATCAAGCATTTTTTACAACAGGTATATGAGTAAGGCTGGTGTGCACCAAAATATAATCGGACATTTAGCAGCTTCGTCGCTTAACTTTCGGCTAACGTTCGGTGGTAGAATTGTTTTGCAGGGGACGCTGCCGCCTCTTACGACACCCGCGGGAAGAGTTGGGGTGGCAAATTCTAAGCCAGCACCACACGACAACTTGAATGTAATATAATCTTAACATAACAGCATCCATTTTGCATAATTATTCCGATAGTTTCATGATTACAGTAATTGCCCGCGATATGATCGCGATCGAGGAAGGCACGTCGCCATCATTAATTCATGTTATGTAGGAAGAGCACATCTTGCATCTATTGCACAATGGTTCACGGAGTAGCGAGTAGCCCTAAGTTTATGCAGAAACCAGGTTCCCGGTCACTTTTTATTATAAGAAAAACAATCTGACCCCTGTGTTCAGTTTGACGATAGTATCGACACGTGATCGTGACGTCTCATTTATGGAGTTTGTGTTATTATAGTACGTAAGCACTCACACTCAGGGTAATTTCAAAGATATACATTTTTGAAATATTATTTGGTTTAATTTTTGTTTGGGATTTGCGTAGTTATGCCTGCACGCTAGAATCCCTGTACCAAATCCCAAAGAAAAATGAGACGTCACGATCACGTCTTGATACTATCGTCAAACCGAACTCAGGCCTCTGGTAGCCTTTCTTATAATAAAAAGCGATGTACCTAGTATTCGCGTTGTAAGGTCTTCAAAATAAATTGATTGTCTTATGAAGGTACAGTACACACTCACGACTCCTGTTGCCCGGACTCTAAGTTAAGAGACCGGTGTCCACAGCAGTACCTATCTCGATACAAACCCACGCACTTCATCTATTTATTTATTTGTAATTAATTATCATATTTTACAAACTGTTTAATACATTTTGGATCACCGTTCGGCCAGGATGACACATACAAAAATGTCCCCGTAGGTGTCCTACGTGAATGAGGGAGTTAATAGGTTTTGTGAGTTTAATTAATAAAATATACCCTCAATTTGTAAAATGATTAAATCTAGTACCACTGTTTGTTCCACAAATTAAACGATTATTATTATTAATTAAATCTAATCACCAGCAACTTTCCCCGTTTGTAAGCGCCGATTACCTGTTTTATATGTAAGCTTAGTCTATTATGTAACTCACTGGACTCTCAAGAGTACTTAGTCTCTAAATAAACTCCTAGCTGTAATTCAGAAGTGGTGAAGCATTATTATTGGCAAGAGTATTGTCGCCATTCGTTTTGGTTTATGCTTATAACTTCGTAGGTACCTATAGTACCTACTTAGGTATTTTACTTACCTCCACACATTGTTAACTTAGGTTTTACGCTTATGCACCTAGGTGAACTTAGGGCTTAAGATTTAATGAGGACTCACATATAATGATTAGGTACAGCCAGTAACAAAAGTCGCTTAACGTTTTATATTTTTTTAAACTCAAATAACTGTGAACTTATAGGGTTTTTTTTATTATAAGCTAAGATTAATCTAAAATAGTAATTTGATTAAGAAAGCTATGAAAAATTACAACTTTTAATAGAATTTTCTAGACCTTCGTGATACATCTACGGCCACATCGTCATTTACCATCAGGTGAGATTGTGGTCAATCGAAGGTCTATTCACAATAAAAAATAAAAAACAGACTTTCATTGCTGACTGTACTAACCAAATTTGATTTGTTTTTACAGGAATACAAAACCAGAAGAAAATGGAGGAGGACAAAATTGTTTTTAAGGTAAGTGACGTAATTTTAAACATACAAATAATAGATGGTATTCGGCTCAAGATTTGTCATATGGAAACTGGGGGTAGGTGGAATCAAGAGCTTTCAAAAAAAATCAAAGAGCTAGCTTGGCGGCTTTTTTAACCCTGAAAAGCCTATTGGTTATTTAGAGGTTTTTTTTAAAGATTTTTTGATTTTTTTCTTAAATTTGAAATATTAAGTTCTGTAACTTTATTTGTACGAGATAACATGGCTTACAATTTTTTTATTACATCCGACATGTTAGCCCTTACTAATAAAATCAATATTTACGTCAAATCTAGGTAAATAAAAATCTTCTATGGGCGTGCAAAGTGTCTTGAAACGTGAAAATTTAAAACTAATAAGTAATAAAGTGTTCACTTTTGATTAATTAATAATATTTTGAATGATTAAATTAATAAAAAAATCTAAGCATTTCTCTGATCTTCCAATTTGTTGAAAAGTTTTCTAGTTCATGGCTCTTTCAACGGTATGCCACATGTGACTAAAGCACATAAAAAAATAACAAAATAAGTGTTTATTCTAAAAACCTGCCATTTCGAATATCCTGAAATGAATTACTTTATTCTCGTAATCGTGATGTAAGCATGTTTACTTCTGTAGCGCTTATGCCAAAGGGTATGTAGGGGTAGGTAGAACCATTTGCAATTATTATATTTTTTTACTAAAAAAATCATAAAAAAGCCACCAAGCTATTGCACATGGTTCCACCTACCCTCAGTTTCCATATGATAAACCATGTGTGTACACCCTGTATAGTTTGTATGTCTTCTATATACGTAATATCTAGTTATAAAAATACCAAACTACCTAGTCCCTAACTACTTAGAGTAATTAAGTTTGTTTCTATCAGCTTATGCAATACTAGTCGTAACATCTATGCATATGATAGGGTTGGACTATATAAAATTATAGCATCAGCACTGTTTAAATTCCAGAAATGCGAATCCAGATCCATCCAATCCAGAATTCCAGAATGCGAAGTTATAAAAATACCAACCTACCTAGTCCCTAACTACTTAGAGTAATTAAGTTTGTTTCTATCAGCTTATGCAATACTAGTCGTAACATCTATGCATATGATAGGGTTGGACTATATAAAATTATAGCATCAGCACTGTTTAAATTCCAGAAATGCGAATCTTTAACCAAAGTTTACTGAAAGGATTATTTTCGTAGATGCGCGAGAGCTAGCCTGCAGGACTATTCAGGCGTATACGTGAGTGGTTCTGATACGATTACATAGGTACTGATTTCGTGGCTCATTATAATAGTAAAACTTAAAAAAAAAACATGAAGGAAAGTTTTTACGAAAACTTTACGTTTTCGCAAAAACTTCAAATTATTATGTTTTACTAGCTACCTTCCTCATCTCACTGCTCGTGTGAGGAATATAGGTATAAGTACACTCCTCTAAAATAAATACCAAGGTTAAATAAAAAAATGAAATGAAGGTATCATTTGGATCAAAGTACAAGGGAAACAAACAACTGGCGTAAATCAATAATACGCGCAATGTAGTTGGTAAAATTGTGTCGCGAGCACATTGTGTGACAGAGTTCCCTAATTAAACTAATTGGAGATGCGGAAATAGCAAAAAAATACAAAAAAGACAAAAGACAAGGCTAGACAAGGCTAGGTGGTGTTTTTGTCTAAATCGGAAAGCCTCTATAACTTAAATCTACTTTTAGTACTGATGCGCGTGTATGAGTTTGTCCACCTGAATCTGCCATGTTATCTCGGTTACTGTCGGTTAACTTGCTCTCATAATCTCAAAACATATGAATATTCATGTTTTCACTTACTAAAAGTGTAACTACAATAGACCACAACTTTTACATTTTGTATGCATCTTGTGTTGTTTTAATTATTATTTTAGCCCTCATCGTTCTAAACTTAAAATAATTTGTTCATTATATATTTTTTTCGTTATATTTAATTTAATTTTAATGTTGTTCGTTATACAATTATTTGGTTGCCTGGAAGAAATCGCTTTAAGCGATAATGCCGCCAGTTCCATTGCTGTTCCCTACATTATGTTTAATGAGTACTATCTGTTTTATAAGGTGATGAATAAAGCATTATCTATCTATCTACTCGTATCTATCTACAAAAGATCTCAACGCGTTTCTTTTAATGCTAAAGAATATATTTATAGCGTTTTATGGCTAGAATGATAACGTAAGGTAGATTATTCAATTACCTTAGTACTACCTGTTATACTCATAACAGGTAAAGGTAAAATCAATTAAATTTTTAAGCGGGTTAGTACTCACTAACCCGCATAAAAAATTAATTGATTTTAAGATGGGGTCTGTTATTAAATAATTTATTCAAACAACGGTATTGCTTCATGCACTGCACTATCGTCGTTTATTACCCATATAGATAGAATAATAAAATTTAATACCACAGGGTGTTGGAACTAGCAAAGCGCACCTGGTCACTGCTTAACATCGATGGAGCATTCAAAATAAAATTAATATATTTATCTATGAGAGAAAGCCGTAAAAACAAAAGGTTTTTTGTGAGTCAAAATTCATAAGATGAAAAAACCAGAGTGTCGAATGAAATGTTTCATCATCAACATTATCAATGTATGCTAGTAAGGCTACTGCTGGACACACGCCGCCTATAATGAGCGTCATAGCGCCACCTAGCCTCTACAAGCAGTCTTACGCCGATCGTCATCCCACTAGGCCACAGGGCTGACTGCCACTGACACTTACAGAATATTTCATCATCAACATCATCAGCGTATGCTAGTAAGGCCAAATGCTCGAAGCTGGACACACACTGCCAATAATGAGCGTCATAGCGCCATCTAGCCTCTCAAGACAAGCAGTATTTCGCAGATCGTCATCTCCCCAGGCCACAGGGCTGGGGGCCTATTTGAATTCTACGAAAACGAAACAAACGATTGCTTATTTACGCAATCGATAATTTCGTTACGTTTTTTTGTGGAAGTTGGTACTCTAATTTGGTGTGTTAGAGTAGATCAATTGGCAGAAAAGAAACACGCAATTTTGTGTTAGAGAATTAAAATAGGCCACTGAAATAAAATATTAAAAACAACTCGAAAGTTCAATATAATGTACCTACCTACTACCTATTTTCCTCAGCATATTTATCGAAGCTAAAAAAACATGCATTGACCTCCGGAAAAGACTTTTCACGAAAGCTTATTGATCGAATACGCATCAACTCAAGAGTATTGGCATGATTAGTGGCATGTCGACTGACACCTTAGACAAATGACCATAAAAAGCTTTACAAGCACGATTGAATTCCTGATTCCACAATCATGTGTCATATACCATAATGGAGTACGTCGTGAGATCCGTACATTCTTATCATGCCTGTGTATTACAAGGTACCTTGTGCCTATCCTAGCTCGGCATTTCTAGACCTGTTTGTTACATATACAGGGTGGAATTTTGTAATGCCACCTGGAGGGAAAGTACTCTTAATACTGTAGATAGAAAAGTGTACTCAAAGAAAACATTCCTTTAATTTTGAAAATAAAGAAAACTGCATTCAAAGATTTTCGAAAATTCGCTTGCCACACCCGGGAATCGAACCGACTAAAATCTGTAAAAATTACACCCTGTACTTTTATTGCATAGATCGTTAGGGTCAATAATAAGGATGAAATCTCTCTAACAAACTTAATAAATGAAATGAAAGGAAAACCATGAAATCTTAAATTATTTTAATTATTTACAATAAAAAGTCAACTAACTAATTAGTTGCTCGAAATGGGCTCCATTTTCTTGGATACACAAATTTATTTTTCTAACGAATTCATTTCTAGTAACTTTTAATAACGTGTTGTGGTGAATATTATAATCGTATTCTGAACTTCAACTCTCAACTCGTTTACATTCGCATAAGATTTCATGTAAATTAGATTTTTTACATATCTCCACAAAAAAAAATCTAAAGGGGTGAGATCTGGTCTTCTGGGTTCTTTTCAAAATTAAAGGAATGTTTTCTTTAAGTACAATTTTCTAACTACAGTATTAAGAGTACTTTCCCTCCAGGTGGCATTACAAAATTCCACCCTGTATATATAGGTTTATATATCTATGAGGTCGTGTAAGTAACGATGGCGCTGTACATATAAACATAATCATATTGGTTCTTCATTGTCGTTTGTCTTGTTAACGATAATAATTATGATGATAAAAATGATTATGTATAATGTACATTATACATAATAATTAGTATTGTTGTCTGTAAAAATCAAAACAAACCTTTTTCCTTTGATTTTCAGATGTTTACCTGCTCGCTTATTCCCAAAAGTTCTGTACAGAATTACTGGGACTTCTTGTGTCTCAGTAGTTCTGTACAGAACTACAGCAAAGAACTTCTGGGAATAACCGTACCTGATTTGCTTATACAAAACCAAAATTACTCTACATTATGATGCTTTTGAACCAATAAATCGGTTTCTCTTGCGTTTTGTTTATATCAAATGAAGCAGTAAGACTCATAAAAAAAAAATATTTTACGCAGATTTCAGATTTCAGTAACTTTATTTCTTTAGTCTTACAAAATAAGCACTCGGACAAGTAGTTTTTTTCCTGACTAAACTTGTGACAAAACGAACGTATAAATAAGGTAAGTTTAGTTATCTCTTAATGGCACAGCAAAGTCTAACACCATGGCTGTAGTCTCATTATGTTCCGATAAGTAGGTAGGTATAATACATACCAAGTACCTACTTGGATTGACAATCGAACAGATTAGATTCTCACGTTTTTGGTCGAACGGCTAATGCGGTGCTGGGAAAACTAACTGTCCCAGTTATTTTAGCTAAAGCGCTTTATCTAGTCATACCTATTTGTTATCTATAGAGGTCCCAGCACTAGGGGTTTTCTTTTAGTTAGTTATAAATCAATAACTTTTGAAATATGAAATTACCGATGAAAAAGAAAATGGCACTTTTTCCTTTCAGACATATTGCGCTGATCAGATTGAAAGTTCTATTATAATAAGCATTTTTTGCCATCATCGGGGTGAAAAAATAGATACTGTTCGAAAAATCCTTCAACTAATCCCGCAGTTTGATAAAATGAATAACAAATCAATAAAATAAACATTTTGCAGCATGTTACGTATCTATATAAGATGATCGCATCGTGGTCACAGATTAAAAGTTACTTACCTCATGCTTACTTCTCATTCAAAACGGGTCCGACCCGCCTCAGGTCAAGGCTTCATAAAAAGCTTTCGATTTCTTTGTAAACACCGCATAAACAACCTTTTAACGGATATGAGTCAAGGAACTATTGGAAGTGCGTCTTAAAAATATTTTTTCCGAAATTTATTCAATGGTACCCACAGACTGGAGATTCCTGTTATGTAGTGTTATTTATGAAAGATAATACTTTATTTACAAAGAAAATTAGAATTAAAGAATATAAACACTACTTACAATTCAAACAGTTGAGCTAACTACAGACGGTTGCAGATAATATAGAGGTAGCTCAACTGATCTACATATATCAATACCAATCGAAAGCGCTCCAAGATGCTGGCTAGAGTTACTGAAGTAGGAAGTACATTCGCAGTATGTACCTACCTACATAATGTTTGGTATAACAAATATTTGAAAATGTAATAGGGCAATCACTTCCCAGGGCAAAAATTCCTAAACAAAGTGTCATGGACGCAAACTTCAAAGTCAATACGGATTCCCCATTATTAAAAATGATCCAAAGTGAATCTGACATTGAAAAATATAATAGCTTAGACGTGACTCTTGACTTTTCCTAAGACTTGACAGGTTGTCAGGTATTGATTAGCAAAATACTTGTGGCAAGTTTGTTGAAGCAAGCTTATTATAATGATGTACCTACTTACCTATCGGTATTAATAAAAAACCCGTTGTATATTATTTCTCATTATCTGCCAACAATTTTAGCACACACAGTCTAGAAAAAATCATGCTCACAAGCGACAAAAAATCTGATATTTGAAAAAAGCAATGAGTCATTAGTTCTAATGAACCAAATTTGATAAACAGAAGAAACTTAGAATAATTAATTAACGATGTACCTCGCTAAGGGATGAAATGTTGGTGTTCTTCTACCACAAACGGATAATATGTTGTTAACCCGCTTACAATCAGAATGAACTAATGAACAATCCGCCCGCCCAACTTTTTATCGTGAACTCTGTTCTGAGTCGTGGCTTTACTAATGTTATCATGTACGAGGTTAACCTAAGGCGTGAAGTTATTTATGGACTGCGGAAAAATATTTACATCTATATCATACCCTAATAACCTTTTCAATTTGATAAGTGAGTACTTAGGTACCAACCTCCGCTCCCGCAGTGTACAACAGACTATTTGACAAAATCCGGAATGCCGCCTCCACCGCGGCGCGCGACCTTTAAGAATAGCTTGAAAAAGTGGTTATTAAAAACGGGTTTTTCAGTATGTGTGGTTTCACGGAATTCCTCGAATATTAAAATGTTGAATTATAATAACTTTATTAAAAAAATTTAGGTACCTACCTATTATAAATAGTTATAATGTTTTTGTACCCTATTTATAGTAAAAAGTGACTTGTGAAATAATTTTTATTAATAAATTCTTGTATTATTGTCCTTGTCAATTCGATAAGTAAGTACCTACCTCATACAAATTGATGATAAACTTTGTCCCCACAGATCGTGACGATATCAGCCTTCGTTCTGAAACAGGCGAATAAATTAGAATACAATAGAGTTAGTTACACCCGACTGGTAATTAATAGGTTTGCAAAATATGTCAAGTATCGACTGAGGTATGGGTGCAAATTTAGTTTCGTGACTTGCTAGTCCTTTATGACGAATGGAATGACAAAATCATGTTTTCAAAAGTTGATTTTGGAAAGATTTAAAAAAATATATCGATCCTACTAAAAGCTATAGGCAAAATTTCTATTCTTTATTATATTTTTACGCTCTAGGGCAAGAGTTACAACGATTTAAAGGTTAACAAGCGGTTTATTTAGAAAACAACCAAAAATACAACCCGAAGAAGAGAAGAAGAGCCGTTATTTTATATGAACGAAAGAAAGAGCACGGAAAAGGAAATAAACTAAATAGCTTACAGTCTCTGCGTCTCCACAAACCACACCAGCACCAGTCCAAGTGACCCGCAAAAGTAAGTGAAGAACGTGAAAGACGCCACCTATCAACCCGTTTCTTTTTCTAATTGGAACCTCAGCCAAGGAGTTTGGCTTATAATATATATTACGATTTTACTTTGATACTCGGGTAGCCACAGTACAGACTAGTTAATTAGATAAGATTGGCTGCACGGATTTTCATCAAACATTAAAATTACCCTCCCAGAAAATAAAAGTTTTCTTACAATATTTTATTAAAATCGGTCCAACCATTTGGGACCTACTGACTGACATAATATAAATAAACTTAAAAATACTCTCTGTTTGCGCCGGAGGTTAAAATCAGGCCGTAGCGTAGGGTGGTCCAGTCCTCGGACCAATGATCATTGGTCCGAGGTCCAGTCCGTTTTAAGTTGCATACATCACTACTAAACCGCGTGGGAACGGTTCAATTAAGCCATCAATAAACGAAAAATGATTTGATTTATAAGATGCATCAGACCTTGATGCAACCAATTACCAAGATGGGCACGGCTTGACACGACACGATGGTTCCTAGCCAGATTGTTGTTAATGGTGTGAACTAATTTATATTCTTTTTAACGTAAAGGTCACGGTCAGCAAATGTCTCTCTTCGTTCCTTGCCTCGGGGTAAAATAGCAATAGTCTTTGGCCCATAATAAGATGTCGCTCGCCCTAAACGTGCGCGTTTACATGCCGGCATCGAACGATCCGCACTGACCCCATCAAACGGATTTCAGTATTCTTTGTATAGCAAACCGTACAATAATACTAAAATATCCGGTGCGGTGCGGATCAGTGGATGCACTTGTATGGCGAACCATACAATTGCGTTGCGGACGGAGCGCACGCATCGTACTGTCGGCAATGCCGGCGCGGGGCAACTATTTCGTTTAGAGACACGCACTAAAAACGGAAAAGTTGGTCTTCCGCCGTCATTCGGATTGCCGATCAGTGGACGCACTCACACGCCCGCTCCACCCGCCTTTCCTCTCCTACCGCGCTACCATTTTAGCTCGCGCTGAAACTTCGCCCGCTTCTACGAAAATCCGGATGTCAATGTTGAAAATTCGTTTGCCAACGGCGGCCGTGTCGGCAATTCAGTTACAGTGGACGCTTCACTCGGCGACACACTTGCGCCTTCCCATCTTCCGAGGACATCCGTGAGGGCTGGTGTGGCGGCAGATTTGGCCGAGGATCTCAAAAGACGCAAATATGCAGGTCTCGACAGAGCCTACACATTTGCTCCCTTTGGGGTCGAGACCCTAGGTCTGTGGGGTACCGAGGCTCTCCGGGTTTTTAAAAAC
This sequence comes from Eupithecia inturbata, assembly GCA_963662085.1. Classification (NCBI taxonomy): domain Eukaryota; kingdom Metazoa; phylum Arthropoda; class Insecta; order Lepidoptera; family Geometridae; genus Eupithecia; species Eupithecia inturbata. The sequence goes on along the minus strand of OY759177.1, from coordinate 12,290,170 downwards.
TTATCTGAGCGTCTGGTCGCTGCGACGCGTGATCCGAGAGCTGGTGGGTATCTGGCGCAGCGCATCAGCATTGCCATACAGCGGGGCAATGCAGCCAGCGTCTTGGGGACGCTTCTGACTGATATTGATATGGATCAGTGAGCTACCTGTAGATTGTTTGCAACAGTCTGCAGTTAGCTTAATTGTTTTAATTGTAAATACTAGTTCTTATTTGTTTTATTATTAAAATGTATTTTTTTTTGTTTATGCAAGTAACCTGCACAAACTATGTTTTCTTTTAGTAATGAAATGCCTTTTGTATTTGTATTTTGTATTTGAAGTCAACATAAGAACAAAAAAAATATTTAAATAAGTTTTTTTTAAATAAAAATGGGCTCATTCAGGTGTTTTCTACACACTAATACTTAATCAGGACTAGAAAACACGTAACCCTGAGTTCAAAACTCCCTAATACATATCCAATAAAACACGTGAACAAGTCACGTGTCTCATTTATCTGCACAAGTTCGGTGGTACCAGCCTCCTTGGATAAGAGCTTATCAACAAGTATAGACATCAAGCTGTTTTTGTGTTACTTGTGTTACTGGTTCACTTGTTTAGATTTACTTCCTTATTAATGCTTTGATTTGTTTATTTTAATAAAAACTAAATAATGTATTCGGTGTCAATAAATTTAACTAATTGGACAGTACTTACTAAAGTACCACTATCCTTTTTATTTCAATCAGACATCAACTGAGAGGTCGGTATGCCTCATTCACTTTTACCAGTTTGCGGAATTTCTTGATATCTCAATTACGTTACTCCTTTCTACGATGTTCAAGAATTTATTGGACGCGACTTTTTTAAGCGACCTACGACTGAAGCTGCGCCTTTCCAAACGTTAGTTACAAAAGTTTTATTAGTAGTCAACCTGTTTTGTTCTTCCCTTACTCTGTGAGTCGACCTTTTGTTATTACTTGCATAGAGCGCCATGATCATTTGTAATAGCCAATGTAAAAGAGGTATCGCGCATCGAGTCGTAGCAAGAACGTATCGAATAGCTGAGCGACCACGCTGAAAGCTGTGCTTTTATAAGCCGCGTCTGACATTTTCCCTGACTAATCGTTACAATCAATCAAAGAATATAACATCAGAATACGGAAATTTTGTTTATTTAAAAGAAATCGATTTATTCAGAATAATATTGTGAAATATTGGGTCAGTTTGATTGAATGCCCGAAACTCAAGATATATGAGTTTAATATTATTAATTAGTCGGGTTTCGATTTGATGAAACTTTAAGCTTTTGATTACAAACAGAACATAAAGATATTATATTTTATGTTGTTTATTATATCGAATAGATTGGTCTATGTAAGTTAATATTTTCGCAAATGAAATAGACTTTGATCGTTTTTTATCAAAAGTTTGTACACGTCAATTGAATAATTGATTCGAATGAATAACAACAAAAACAAAAGTGATTGATGAGTATTATTTGTTTATTTTTCATTATTTGTTTACCATTGGGTAGATTTAAGATAGATATTCGGCACTTAAAATTCAAGGAATCGTAAGAAGTAAAATAGCCATAACAATCGTTTAAAGATGGCCAGCGAATATTAAAATAGAGTATACTAATAAATAGATAATCTTCGAATGATATGATGAAGATTAAGTTCAAATATTTTACTATAGTTTAGATTTTTTTAATAAATACCTAGCTATATTTCTGAATGCTATAGGTACACACCTGTCACTATAGACTACAAAGGTTTTATCCTGTTAAGTACGTACTTAGTAGTAACCGCGGCAGAAGTTAGTCTAAGGCCCGTATTATTAAAGCTTGCTCGGTCATCGATCTATGCTTGAGTAACGCTTTTCTATGGCTGAAGCGTTACTCAAGCATAGATCGATGACTGAATAAACTTAACTCTTAAAGATTAAGTATTTGTTTCCTTTTTTATATTTTAAAGGGATAAAGGGAAAAGACCATCGCTTCACCAGAATCTCACCTGCTGGTATGTGACGATGTGTTTGAATGTAACGAAGGCAAAAGACAGATCACAATTGTCTTGAAGAACTCGATACAGAATTGCGTCGTATATTTTCCACTGATGATACACTATCATACGTATGCCCCTCCTTGTGGGTTATCTGTCCGATATCCTCTTGTCCCCAGCGACACGGACGTAATATTCTATTCTACTTTGTGTGTCTCTATCTGTTTGTCTTTAGTGTAGACTTTATCTAATTTTTAGGCACTAGTTATTACTGTTATTAGACAGTATATTACGCTTTATAGGAAACTATTCCAGTTCCGCCACTAAAGCAGTTTTTTTATACCTTTGTAAAGAAAGAAAGAAAATTAATTTATTCGTACATATCCCAGAATACATAAAAAAGTACAGAATACTTAAATATAATTAACTCTTACACAGTAAAGGTATCTCCACCATGTGAACATAGAGGTCCTGGTATAATTATACGGAATTATATGTTTCGTTTCGGCCAATTGGTGTACTCATATACACGGAGTTAGAGTACCAATTTGCACAAAAAAAACAAACGATTGCGTATTTTGGAGAATTAAAATAGGCCTGCTGTTGTTTTTGTTTCGCATTAGTTGTTAATTAAAATAATTTTGCAAACGTCTTTTGTACCGACTAGGTCCATCGTTCTCAAATTTTACTTCATGGTTGGATTTTGATGAACTTAGGCAATATAGTAAACTTCGGTCAAGGACCACTAATTATAATTACAGTAAAAAGTTCTAACATATAAGAAAAATACAAACTATCTATTATGTTGTCATCTTCGTAATTTTGATAATAAAACGTAGCAGTAAAACACCACAAGACAGCCGCAACAAGCAATTTGTGCTTGTATAAAAACTGGGACGGTCAAACTCTATGATTGCTTTACCGAGTGCTCTTTCACATGTGGATAGTGATGACATGACCTGCATTTAGGATTTGTGAAGTAGATCAGTTCATCAGTCATCGACCGTCGTTTATAATAGAAGCGATCTTGATTTTTTGTGGTGGTCTACTGTAGGGGTTCCTACAGTTATATAAGTTAAGTTAATAGTTAATAGTTAGAGGGAAGGATAAAGTACGAATCAAACCCCCGAGTGCTAGTTTGACACTGATTTAATATTCACAAGTAATTGCACAATAATACGTAGGTAAGCAAATTGGTGCAAGAACATGTGTTTGAGTTGGTATATCTGCTTAGCTACACATGACCTAGTTCATTAACTCTACCTATCGTGCGGTACTCCGTACATTCTGCCGGCCAAAACGGTAACAGTCAAATTACTAAGTTATCTTAATGCTATAGTTCAAAAGTGTATAAAACGTAAGTAAGTAAAGCAAAAAGAACATGTATGCGAGTAAAGTTATGTAAACAATGTAAGTATAAAATATGTAAATTAAATAGAAGATAGGAATATGAATGAACTCTTAAATATTTCATCCCTGCACTACACTACACTGCACTACACTATACTGTTAAATTGTCAATGGAATATCCAATCGTACAGATGAAAGTCGTGGTCGGCCCCTCGGAGCCAAGTCGTCCAGCTCGAGGTCCGTGACCGCCAGCGCCGCCGCAGCTGTCGGCGCCATCGGCGCCGTCCGCGCCGCTGCAGCCCTTGTGGTTGAAGTCATCGGTGCGCTAGAGGTTGGCGTATTGAGAGCCTTGTTCCGGCGCCAGCGTCTCCATAGATACATACATAATACAACAACGCTTAGTCCGAGTATTGTGTAGAGTACTGCGAACTGCATGTCGTGTACTGTGAGTAGCACGTTTTCTTGTTCTTTGATTGCTTTGATTTGTGTATCTATACGGCGCCATTCATCATCATGAGTTTCAGGTGAAAAGTCGATGCCAGAAGAGTTTATGAGGGTGTTAAGTATTGATATCTCCGGTCTTAAGTACTTGCTGTCATCTTGGACTGTGATATGGCTCAGGTAGTTGTTATGTCCGAGTATTGTGATTGTATCACTCTTGATTGTGCAGCCTTGACCTATATCCAGTATTCCATTTCCTTTCAGGGACTTAATAGTCATGCCACTACCAGTGCAGAATATGCGGACTGTGCACTTTCCACAGCACGAGAACAGCCAGCTGTTGATGTTGTGTAACTTGATCCATCGCTCGCAGCACTCCGCCTTCTTCGCGTGACACATTGTTATGTTTTGTATTTTATAGTTACAAAGTGATTGTTTTATTTGTGTCATATAAATGGGTGTATCTATATGGCAGAGTAGTTGGTTTGTCCGTACAGTGATACAATTTTGGATATCTGCTTCAGTAAAGGTGATGAGCAGGTCCTTTTGTAGGTTGTACGCGATGTAAGGTGCTATAAATTCCATAGTATAAGACTGTTGAGGTAGGCTTATTATCCTGTCTAGCTCAAATGATTCCTTGTTTACCAGAGGTATTCTAGCTTCGATAATGATGTAAAAGCCGTAGACTCGTCCCTTTACCTTCATAAGTTTGTAAAACTCCTTTACGTCTTGCTTGTCGGCAGGTAAAGTCAGGTCGGAAGGTAAGTGACTGTTTATTGTATTAATTTGTTCCTGTAATTGTTCTGGTGGCAACAGGTGTGTGTCCATATGCCCTTGCGTTAGGTCAGTTATGGTATTTATTATGTTTTCTTGCATGGTTCGTAGGTGAGAGAGAATGATCACTGCCGAAATTGAAGCTGATAAGATATGAAGTTCCTTGTTGTTCATAGTCCTCTAGTTCCCAATGCTGTGATAGTTCAGCCTTGTTCTTTACCAAAACGTGACAATTGAATGTCTTGACGCTTCCTGACAGTATCCAGCCCAGCCTTGTTTGTTGAGCGATGGGAGCCATGTGCGGGCCCTTGAGCAGGCCGCTCATGAGTATCTCTGAGTAAACGCTCGCATCCAGGAGTAAATCGATAGGTTTGGAGACATTATACTCAGGGTTGGCGAGTTGAATGTGTTGTAGGTGTGGCCATGACTGTCTGTTGAAGGACACATTGGGTAGCTTGTTTATGACGTGTCTAATAACCAAAGCTTGTGTTGTAAAATCATAGTCCTTGTAAATCGATTGGCATTCAAGTGTGATGACTGCCTTGCCTTGTTTGGACCCATTTCCGATGCCAGAGATAGATGCGTAGTACCGCTGTCGGGGCAAGCCTAACATCTGTGCTGCGTTTTCGGATATTAAGGAAATCTGGGAACCTTGGTCCAAGAGAGCTGTTAAGGTGACGTATTCACCGTCCGCGGCCTTGACCTTGATAGATACGGTCGTAAGTAAAATCTCCTCATCATCTGTAGCGACGTGATTAACGCTGTGTTGTATTGGTTGTAGTGGTGGCGTTTGAGATTTCGCAATACGAGCCGTAGGTAAGGAAGATGACCCGGCCTCGATTGTTATATTCGATAAATTGTCACTAACGTCGATATTTGCGTATGCGTCATGTAAAATCGTATGATGGTGCTTATAACAAACTCTGCATGTTTTCTTCGATAAACACGTGTCATCGTTGTGTGAGTATAAGCAATTTTGGCAAATATGCAATTTTATTACGGTCATTAGCTTCCGGTCCGGTGTTAATTTAATAAAATTGGTACATTTATATAAATAGTGGTTCTTGTTACACATAGGACAACTGATTGCGCATACCGCACTAGCTTGATGTTCCTTGTATGGATATTTACCATTCCGATATGGTAAATAATGTTGCTGACAATTAGGCTTGTTGGCCCTCTGTTGATTGGTCTTACCTGGTGACAAATCTCTCTCCTTTTTTGTAATTATAGGCTCCAAAGCTGTGAATTTTCCCTCCAAGAAGTCCATTAGTTCCGATAGTGTCGGTAGATCACGTGGCGACTTACGTGCTTCCTTGTAATCTCCGTATGTTTCAGGGTCTAGCTTCTTTGAGATGAGGTGAACTAACAGCGGATCCCAGGTACTTGTATCGATACCTAGATTTTGTATAGCGTAGAGGCACTCCCTTGATGTATCGTAAAGACGTCTGATTTCGTGTGCTGTCTGCTTGTGAGCTATAGGTTGATTTAGGAATATCTCTATCTGCTTAGTAAAGAGCAACTGCGGGTTGTTGTATCTGTGTGTGAGAAGTTCCCACGCAGTGTCGTAGTTGTCTGCAGAAATATGTAGATGCTGGATAAGTCGCTCAGCATCACCCCGAACTCTTCCCTTTAGATGCTGCATCTTCTGGGACTTCGTAAGTAAGCTGTTATTATGGATGCTTTCCACGTAGAGATCGTAGAAAGAAGGCCATTGGGTGTACTTGCCAGTAAATGTTGGGATCTCGATATGAGGCGTCGATTGTTGAAGATGCGATGTTGAAGCCAGCTTGTAGTTTAAAGTTCGCTTGATCTTCGTGTATGTGTCCTCGTAAGTATCAAACTCACCGTCATATCGAGGATCTGATCCTTGTAGAATGTTGTCAATTCGTAAGTGCAGAGAGTCGATTGCATTCCATCGGTGTTGTAATGTACGCAGCTCATCTTCGATCTCCCATCTGTCTCGTATCTCTTCAACTTGAAGTTTGTTTACCTGACGGTTAAACGCGCGGAAGTTGGTCCTCTGCAGAGATAGCAACTCACCTACCTGCCCCAGCGAAGAGGTAGTTTGCTCAAAGGGCTGTGGCGGGGCCTTCGAGAGGGGCCTAGGTGATCGAGTAGGAACTTCCTCGGCTGATGTCCCCGGCCTCGGTAAGGGAGATAGAGGTGCTAGAGTAACATCCGCATCCGCAGCCGCAGGGGGGCAGGACGATATCTTAACACGGACAGATTCGTAGTATGCTCTCATTTGCTCGAATTGATTTTCGACGAAGTATGGATCGCTGTCATTTGTAAAAGAAGACAGTTTCTGGTTGTTGGATTGAAACTCTCCCCACAGCTTGTCGAGGTTATCCAGACGTTCATCCAGGTATCTGCGGGTCTTCCGACCCGCAGAATCCTTGCTAAAATTGCGTTCTAACTTCTTGATGGCGTCAACAATGCCGTGTTGGCGCTGAAGTAGATTCTCCATTTTGTAGCTTTGTAGTAAGTAGTAGTAGGAGATGTAGGTAGGTACCTAGGTAAGATGTTCAGTACTTACCTGTTTCTAAGTACCTGTAGGTACTCAGTGTCCTCGTGAAATTAGCACAACCTTATGCGCCTTCTCAATGACTGGTGGAACCCGCTGGTGGGAAGCCAGTCAACCGATTCGCAGTCGCACGTAATTCACTAAAGCACTAGAGCACTGTTTCCCTGTTTGGTATCAAACGTCGATGATACTTCACAGAATAGCTAGTAGACCACTTTCGGTTGTAATTTGTAAACCGTGTCTCCCGAACGTCGACAGGAGGCGGCCACGGTACTGGTAAAAAGTTAGGCTGAAGGAGCAAAAACTTTTAGGCTGAAGGACCAAAAACTGTAGGGGTTCCTACAGTTATATAAGTTAAGTTAATAGTTAATAGTTAGAGGGAAGGATAAAGTACGAATCAAACCCCCGAGTGCTAGTTTGACACTGATTTAATATTCACAAGTAATTGCACAATAATACGTAGGTAAGCAAATTGGTGCAAGAACATGTGTTTGAGTTGGTATATCTGCTTAGCTACACATGACCTAGTTCATTAACTCTACCTATCGTGCGGTACTCCGTACAAATATCGATCTATCAGCTGTACCTTATGTAGTTAATTGATAATTTCATAAGAAATGAAGTCGACCAGATAATTTCCTGTATCGATTATTTATAAGCCGGTTGTTACTTGTTTTCTTTGAACACTTATTGTGTGAAAGCCTGAAATAACTTATTATTAATTTCGAATTTCGAAACATTGAAGCTAATTGTCCTTGTGAACACCATCTCAGAACGGAGGAGCCGACGTGATTGTCAGATTCTTCTTTGGTTCGTCTTTTGTTTTTTGGAGCAGAAGTGTTTTATGTGCAGTACGTTGCGTAGGACAATTTGAGACTCTAGTAAGTACCAATTTTGTATAGCTTACAAAAACTATAAAAGTTTTTACATTTAGCGCCTTGCAGCGCCTACCTACCGCCTACTAGATAGAGAGGAACTCTTTTTCATAAACCGTTTTGGTATTATGTAAACCCATACATCTAGCCAATCTGTCAATAACTAAAAAAATCGACCGTGTGATCTTTGTTCTGTTCGTAAAGGTAAAGATTGATGGGCACACAACACATGTCATGTTCCAAATCACGTAACTCGGCTACTTCCTAACCTTTCGTTACACAATGCTAACTATTCAGTTGAAAGTCAGTGGGCTGGCCACTGGCTATTCTTCGGGCGATTAAGTTTGCCAACTGGCAATTTCTAGCGTGATCACTACTTTTGTGTTTTGTTTTCATTTGGCTGTCTTCACGTCCACCTAGATACCTATCACTTTACGACTTTACTTCACGATATCACTATGAGTATCTAGTACCTACCCATTTCATTGCAACAGAATAATATTTATATTGCTTTATGTTAAAACTACTTATTACAAATACAGTTTACCTATACGGGACCTTACAAAAAAAAATTACAGATAGATAATTATCCACCTAGTTATTTTAGTTTATGTTAGGTAGGTAGCTAGTACAGATAGCATCATCTGCTGGTAGCCCTCTAGCGGTAGAAGTGGAAACGTTAAAGGGGTTACCAAATGAGGCGGTCTCCTACCTATGTAGGTACTTTAGGAAGAAGATAAATAATAAGCAACTAAGCAAGTAGAAGCAAAAGAAAAAGTGTGCCCAAGAAAGGTCCAAGAACTACCTATAGGTATCTAAAAATAGTCCGAGGTCCGTTTATCTCGTCTGCCTATTAATAAGTAGGTATGTCTACATGAATACAATGCTCTTCAAACAATAGCTAGTGACAACGAACGAATTGATTACAAATACCTACCTAATTTATATCAACTTCGTCTGGTGATATGAAATGCCAATAACCTATCTACATAATTATTATGAACCAATAAGATTCCACCTTGCGATACAATTTCACTTTTATCGCACTTGCATGTTGATGTTTTTCTAGAATATTCGATCATGACTAGGTATAGGTACAAGGTAATTTTGTACGGATCGCAATCAGATGATAAAATACAACATAAATAAGGGTTAAAGATGGGTACTGGCCGGTGTTACGGAGCGTAACACCGGTCGGTACCATTCGCAGCGAGCATTACGCCGCGCGCCGCGCGCCGGCGGAGTGACCATGTGCTAAAATCCGTCTTGTTGCTCGCTGCGAGCGCCTTCTTTCCCCGTACTGACTGCACGAACGCTCGCTGTGTAACACGTTACGTAACGCCCTGTAACGCTGGTCAGTACCCACCTCTATACGAATCTTCTGGGATAAAGACAAAGATAAGTAAACGCCTGCGAAATTAAGGTCTATTTTTGGCGCTATTTGAAACGAACTTTGAACATCACTAAATTGTAGATATCTAGGTTAGGCTATCTAATACATTGAAACAACTAAGTATTTATCTTTATTCTACTGCAATAGCAAACGTTGTATATTTTTATCGTAGGTAGTAAATTTTGGCGCTTTCAGTAGTTCCCATGAATTGCGGCAACTACAAACAAAGCCTGTAGTAATCTCATCATTTATCTAGAGTTACTCAACAGACAGTGCATATTTAATTTTAATGAATTTTCACAATAACTAAAAACACAAATAAAAGTAATGCAAATTTGTGTAGAAGTGAAATTAACTTAGGTAGTCTGTCTGTACCAATTTATGAATGTACAAATAGAAGCTTTGGTTTGAGATTATTTGTTTCTCAAGAACATAAATATCTACATTTCAATGAATCGTTCTTCGTTTGTCTGGAAAATGTTTAAATATGAAAGACTATCTTTGTGTTATTCATTAACATCATTATCCGCAGCTGGATTTTACCCACTGCTGGGTCTATACCCAGTAGGTATGCGGGAACTATAAAGATACACTAAAACATATTTATAGAGCAAATAGAATATTCGAGTATATTTCTGTACTTAAGTGCAGCGTGATTTTTCGCGCACCGCCCACCAGATCGAGTCGCTAGCTTCACATCTAAGCTCTATTTTGAATAGTTTCTGCTCAAGGCGCGCCACATCGCATCGCAATGAGATCCAGCCGGGCGATGTCTAAAATACCTGTGAGGCTGTGACCTTTGCCTGACCTCTCTTGAAGCGCACTCCTCTAAATTGTGCTTTAGAATAAATTACTTTATTCGCTAGATATAGGTTTTTAGAACCTCGATGTTAATTTGTTTGTAGTTTTCTTTCATGATCATTTCAGCCCTTATTCTGGGTAGGTAAGGTATGTCACCCACTGCTGGGTATAGATCTCCTTCAATTTTCTGTGGATTTCTTAAGTTAAGAAGACAAAAAAAAAGTTTCAATAATAATAATTAATTTTATTCAGACTACAACAGAACAGCTGCGCATCTTAGTTAACTTGTTCTCCTGTCCATAGTAATATCACAGGTAATATACCTACCAGGCGTTTTAGCAAGGAAACATAAAATATAAAAACTTATATAATAATAATAATAACGTTTATTGAAAAATATTTGAGACTTAAAATTATTACATCGTTGATCCCCAAACTAGGATAAACCTGTATCTTGGGGACCACCTTCCATGGGTTCTTTGCATAAAATATATCAAGCAACGTTATGTCTAAATAAAATCAATAATTACAAAATAAACATTAAGTGATGGGTCTCCTGAGTACACCAGTCTAACGTTATAATTGCAACGACAATGCAATGTGAGTATTTTTGTAACGAGTAATTTCCGAATTACTAGACCCTTAAAAATTAGGTTCTCTAGATAGTAGAGTTATTGAATATTCTTGTACCTACTTTGTTTAAGCTACGTGAGTGAAGCCGCGGGTAAAAGCTAGTATTGAATATTTTGCATTCGTTGCGCTTGACATTCTTCTTTAGTGCTTGTTCTTTGATGAAACAAGCAAGGGTGATTCATTCAAGAGATTCGCATCAACGTTGATCAATTGATGGATTTGCCGGTGGTAATTTTTATTTATTTATTTATTTTAACACATTATTTCACTTTAAGGTACAAAGGGTGGGCTTAATGCCGAGGCATTTTCTACCTGCCCTGCCTGCTGTAATTTGTATAGTTGGTTTTATATCTTTTTTTTTTTTTATTTATTTGAGGGCTTTATCGCTTCTATGATTTCTTGGAATTGTTATAGTTTGAACCTTACAGGTTCCTTGAGTCTCCTTGATTTCTTCAGGCTTATTCACAAAAAGAGCTTCCCCGGACTTTTATACCTTTAAAAAGTAAATGTGCAATACCTTTCAAAATGTTAACATTTTTATGAATGTTTAAATAAGGCCGATTGCACCATGTTATGCACTATCAACGTGCGTGACTCGCTCCTGGCACCCTTTGTATAACTTGGAGTATTTAAGTTACCTACTTTGTCTTTGTATTCACAACTGTCATTTATTCTGTGCCCTTCAGCTTTTGCGATTCGCCATGCGGATTATGAACCGCAAAGTCACGAGGTGACCCTCGGCATGTCTTTTACGAAACTTAATGTAGTCCACTGAAGATGTAGAATGCTTGACCGGCCTTTTATTTATTTGTTGGCGCAGGAAGGAGTGAATGTGCTTCGATTGTTGGTTATTGTTATTCGACGAAGGTTCGATTGAGAATTAAGTCATCATTATCTTCATCAACGCCACCAGAATCACTGGTGGATATAGGCGGTGAGGCCCGCCCAATATTTGACTAAAAAATAGTTATAAAAAAAATAAGGAAAAGAAAAAGTAAAAAGTAAAGTAAAAAAAGTATTTATACTGTGTCACAAAATTACAAGAGGCGAATGGCTCAATTACTATTTAGCCGTTCTCCTCGGCTTTGTTGCAGTTTAATTAGAATTAGGTACAAGTAGGGGCTTTCCTATAATTATAATTTCTAATTTTCATGAAATACTGTGGGTGTTTTAAATTAGTCTAGGCTTCTGGTAGGTTATATATTTCCACAATAGCATTTAAATATATACATTATTCGCGTTATAATTATGAGATTTCCCTCGGTGAAACTGCTTCCTGTCCTGATGCTGCGGGAAACAGGAAGCCTATTCCAGTTATTAACCTCGCTCATGGCGCCAACATTGCAAGATAGAATTATTCTATTCATTACTAGCTGGACCCACGACTTCGTACGCGATTGCCATACCTGCAGACTAATTAGGAATTCACATTTGACCACAGTTTCTCTCTTATAAAGAAACGCTGTGCAAAAAAAAACATCAATTTGCAGAATTGGACTCGTTACACTTTTAATATACAGGTATACACATATTCCGGAAACAATCTGAATAAGAATAAGAATAATTTTATTGTAAAATTGTGTTAATCATAGTTACATGAAGGTCTTAAATTATAGTAAGTATCAACAATTTTATCCTATTCGGACATAGTCTTATCAATCTTAGTCTAGGCAGATAATCATCTAATGTCAAAAAATTCCTTCAAATTGTAATGAACGTTATTAACAAGCCACTTCCTTATCTTAAGTTTAAACATGTTTCCATCAAGTTGTTTTAGAGAGAATTTATTTCCAAAATGAACAAACCGAATTAAAACAAGGCAGTTCTGAGGATACGTCCCGTTTGGCGTGAAGTGGTGCCAGACATCAATACGAATATTTTTTTAATCCTTTTGTTGAATAAGTTGTGTTGAGCTTATCGTATTGGAGTATTGGGCTAGGCTTAGAAACTGCAGCCAGAAAATAGACCAACAAAATAGTTCTGTCTACAAGTATAGCCACTTTATCTCGATGATACCTACGTACCTATAGGCAACCTTATGGGGGGGTTAGAAATGGGTTATGGCTGAAAATCAGTATTTTTTCTTTTGGAGCAAAATACTACGCTGAGCCATGGCCTTTTTGACGTACCTAAGTACCTATTGCAGCACACACAGATATTTTACTTAGACTTTAATCATGTTATTGTTTTTTTTTACTAGTGTACTGTATTATTGCTGTAGTCTGTATGTGAGTGGCTGAAGTTGCAAATAAAGGCTTTTATCTATCTATCTTAGCTTGTACATACATATGTACCTAAGCCCAAAAGCTTCAATGTTGTCAACAGCATACCTCTATAATATGTGAAAGCAATCCGAGATTAAATTATCTGACATATCTTAAGATAAATCATCAGAGAGTGTCCATTGAGTGCATAAGCCAATGGTAATCGCACTGAGAAATCGATCCTTTAAGATAGCATCTCATATAATAGAAAGAAATCGTCATGCTTGTCCGAGCGACTGTTTTGATTGATAAGCATCAGTTTTATTAATGTCATCATCATCATTGGGCTACATGAAAGGAAAGCCGCTCTGATTTTCCACTTTAACGCATTCACTGCCCAGCCTCAGCGGTGCGACCCGCAGCAGGTGCGCCGCCACCACCGCCGCGCCCAGCGCCGCGCCGGCCGCCGCCGCTGGAAGGACTGCAAATATACGTCGTGGGCCATGGAATAAAAATACGAAAAATACACTAAATAACGAATAGGTAAATAGTGAGTAAAAACCAATTAACAATGTATTTTTGTCGCGTTAGTCGTTTGTAGTAAGTACCTACTTATAAGTATTTTCTTTGCAAAGCAAAAAACGCATAAAAACCTACTTAGACTTGAAGTTTAATAAATCATAATCGTGACAAGAATTGATAAGCAGTTGAACCGGTCTTCAATGAGCCGAAAATCTTTTCAAGAAGGATTACATACAGAAAGCGTATTTAGAAAGAAACCAGATTTGAAAAAAATCGTTTTGCTCCCTTGTTGAACTAATAACTATTATTCCACATGTACACAAAACCCGATTTTGCTCACTATTTTTAAGCAGCAAAGTCACCGTATTCGAGCGTGAGTGGTGAAAACTTAATTTCCCAAATGATTGAATTCGTGTGATTTTCTTCAGGAAAGTTCAAAGCTTGAAACTTAAAGTAAGCTCGAAACAAAATTAGAGTTTGAACATACGAACCTCCCATATAGGTACACAAAAGTAATGTTTTTCTTTTAATAAACTGCATAGTTTTAAACAACTTCTTACTACATAATAATTCCTTTAGAAAGCTCTGCCAATAATTTTATCTGCTTCACGTGTAAACGCGTCTTCAAAAATGACACGGGCATGACGGATGCAATAAATCGAACTTACAACATTTGGCAGCATGCTGTTTGATTTACATGCCGCATGCTGCTTGTTTCAAAATATTTAACGTCAACATGAAATATTACTTTGAAATCTTCTCAATTAATCTTCTTTTAAGATGACGATGATGATGTAGCCAACATGGAGATGGGCCAAGTCGACCTCTCATGTCCCAAGCTTGTAACAAGTAATTAATTGAAACTAATGAAAAACCTGTCTTGGCCTCAGTTTTTTAACTTTTTTCGCAAAATATCTTTAAAATGCAGTATAGAACACACCCGGACTTCAGATGAGAATTATTTATTATTCCTCATTTACCAAAATCGGTTAAGTAAATGCCGGTTTAAAGTAAGTAAATGCCATAGATACTGCGCACGATAAACATAATACTTAAATACAATATAACAAGTAAATAATAGCCTGACTGACACGTCTTGGTCCGTCTAACCATGGTAATATTATAAAAACTGTAGAAATTCTGTATGTCTGTCTGTCTGTTACCTTTTCACGCATAAAAGGCTAAACGGATTTTAATGAAATTTTGCAGAGCCCAGGGACGGACATAATGCTACTCGAAAAGCGCGTGCGAAGGCACGAGCCGAAGCTTAGCCATATATGAGCCGAGACATCACAAACGTCATTTGCTTTGTTTGTTAGGATAGGCTTTACTAGTCCAATATGTTGACGAGCTATCTAGTTCAATTTCTTGGACTTATGTACTTAGAGAAAATAACGTGACTGTAAAGGTCATCCTTTACGTCAATAGATGAAATTATGATCTTGTATGACGCACTCACACACCCCATCAGAACCACGTTTTCAACACATTATCTCCCCACCAACGACCACAGATAAACTCCTGATATGTTTGTCATGGATCATTTATGCGCTATCGAGGAATCTGCTCACATTTGACATTGTGATAGAATTTTCCGCGACGCGAACAGAAGACAAACTTTAATACTAGCCTCTGCCAGTGGCTTTGCACGCGTTTTTTGGAATAAAAAGTAGCCTATATGTTACTCCAAGTCCAAATCTTTATGTGTGTAAAATTTCAGCCCATTCAGTAGTTTTGGCGTTACCATCGGCCAAATATCTTCACAAATGCACAAACTTTCGCCTTTATAATAAAAGAAGGACCAAACGTTACATACATAAGTAAGAAGTGCCTTAAAGCCTATGTTTGGTTTATCTAAGCACTAAGTTCTCACCTAATTTACTTTTTGGTTCTTTTTTTGAATTACTGTTCCGAGAACGGAAGAGGCCGACATCATATTGCGGACTCGAGTAAAAACTTTTTGTAGTTTAAACCTATAGTGAAAACCGTAGCTAACCGTAGCTAAAGGAATAAAATAACACGTTAGAAATGGATTTCCATACATTATTCTCTCCCGGTAAACGCGTGAGAAATTAAATTCCATAGAGTTTTTCGACCCGCATTCTAGTACGCCTGCACACGTACTTTCTAGCTCAAGTTTGGATAAGGAATATATAATACATATAATAAGGAAAAAAGGAATATATAATACACTTGCCGAGCAGGTGTAGTATAAAAGTTTACATCTGCGTTTAAGAGAAAAGAAAAGGAAGCTAATTTTATTCTAGGTTGCCGCGATAAAGTTACGACAATCGATAGTTAGAAGTGCTGAGATAATATTTGATGGATCGATTCAGTATTTGATACCTTAGTTATGTAATACAAGCACCTCTAACCAGCCAGTGGTCACAACTGTGATTTATTTACTTCTGTTGAATGAATCATTGAATGCTGGTAGTTTTACAATGGACATGTCATTGCTGACATCTAGTGAAAGTTGATTTTTGTTAGTGATGAACGGATCAATAACTATACCAATTCAATAGTTCATTATTCATTACTGTTATTATGTAGGTAGATATGTAAAAACTATAAATTTCTAAATAATTAATTGTATACGAGTTCGCAATATGAATGGAATCTAGTTTTGGTGGCATCTGGGGGGAATTTAATAGGAAATCAAACGCGCCCTTGTTGAATGTCGCGACATTTGGACGAACTGCTGAGCGAATAAGTTGTATTTACCTTTGCCAAACTGGCACACGTTGGCGATTAAGTTTAATGTTAGTAACTGGGAGGAAGGAGAATCCTTATCAAAGGGAGAATCCATAAGGACTTGTGAATTAGAAATGGATGATTCCCATGATCTCGAAAAATATTTTTGCGTCCAGTTATGTTCCAAAGAACCCGAAAACTCGTTATTCTTTGGAGAAACAACGACCGTGACACCACCATACTTTTCATAAGAAAAAATAAGCAGCGCTTTCTTTAACTTAGTTCCAAAATATCTGAAGCCTTTAAATAAAGCTTCAGTTGACGTGCCGTCATGTGGTGCCGACTAAAAATTCGCACCACTCCAACTCATCCCGCGGGTGTCGTCAGAGGCAACTAAGGGATATTCACCGGGGGGCTGTGCAGTTGGCGTCGACCCTTGCAAAACAGATCCACCTCCGAACTCCGATTCCCAACCGGCATGCCCCGTTTGGGGATTATGGTATACCTCTAATGATAAGTGCCATTCAGGGGTTTATCAGGGGACGCCTAGGTCCAGCAGTGGACAAATATAGGCTGTAAATTTGAATGCTTTAGTTGAAAGCTATAAACGAGTGTCTTGTGTTTGTTGCCACTAAATAGTCGATTGTCTTTCTGACCTCAATGAGCTCGTGAAATGTCTGAAAACTGACTGAGATTGTTATCGGATTATTCAGTCGAATTCGGTAGGTCAAGAACACTCCCTTCGGTTTTGTAAGAAAGGTCGCTACCTTGTTTAATTGAATGGATCCATCAATTGATTGTTTTCGAATACCTACCTTCTGCCTATTCATCAATATCATTACTTTGTTACAATTTACTTTTACGACGTAAGAAATAAATATAAATAATAATAATTATAGCTTTAATTTTGTGGTATTACCTCGGGACTATTTTCTATACAATAGTGAAAGAATCAGCAAAATCGGTTAGCCATTGGCGGAGATATCAAGTAACATACTCACATAAAAAAACATACAGACGAATTGAGAACCTCCTCCTTTTTTTGGAGTCGGTTGAAAAAGCTATTTATTCTTCTACTAAATATTACAAATAATATGTCAATAAACATGTATTTATTTTTGGGTACCTAATTTTCAAATTGCATGAAAATATTTAGGCATCAAATATGTCACAGTTTGGCGTAGGCCTACCTATTTATCTCCTTGCTCTATAGATGGCGTAGAGGGCGAACAAAGATCCAATAATGTTGTGGGTTCTATTCTACAACCATTCAAAGAAATTATATCCATTAGATAGATACCACTAATTTCAACTAAGTAGTATAATTTACAACTAAAACAACAGAGCTAACTGCAAACTGTTGCAAACAGTAATTCAAAGAATTTCTTTCATCGGTCATTTGATTATGATATATTAGAAATGTTCGTTTCATTAAATCTTATAATTTGTCGTACGATGGAAAAGTACAAATCTAGATAAAGATAATAACTTAGTTGTTATCTGGTGCTAATTATCATTTTGATGTCACGTGGCGAGCACGCGGCTTTCATGCACGACTAGTGTCATTGCAGAAAAGGATATCAGATTGCAGTAATGTTTTCCTGGGACTTTCCTCAAAATTAGCTTAGAGATATTATGAAGATTTTTTGGTGATCCTATCTAAACCTATTGAATGGATTATATGCACTTTCATCAAATTTGATATGCCTAATTATTTTGGAGATAAACACTCACTATTCTGGCGCATAAACCCCGAAGTGGGTCTTGGCCTCCGACACAATAGATCGCCACTGACTTCTGTCTTGCGCCTCCTCCATCTTACTCACACATGAAATTATATTATCTTACTTAGACTTGAATTATTTCCGAGATCTATGTAAAAATAGGTAACCAGTAATTTAAATAAAAACCGCCAGATGCGAGTCGACTCGCACATGAAGTGTTCCGTACCGTGAACATCAGGCAACATTTTTAAGAAACTCTAATTTTTACTTGTGTGGACCCTTTTAAATTTTCGACTTTATTATATTTGTAGTATACTTTGTTATTACAGTTGAAATGTTATCTGTATGGAAGCCCCCTTTAATTTGGATATTTATTTTATTTTTATTATTTGTTGTTACAGCGGCAAGAGATATACACTTTCTCTGAAAATTTCAACTGTGTATTTTTTACGGTACATGAGATAGAGCCCTGTGACAGACAGACGGACGGACGGACGGACGGAAAGCGGACGCTTAGTGACCGGATTCCGTTTTCACCCTCCAAGTACGGAACCCTAAAATCGCCACTGATTGCTCATTTACTCAAAAATGGTTTTACAAATTTACAAACTTTTAAAAATATTGTAGAACTATTGGACTAATATTATTTAAGTAGGTACATGCAAAGCGTTATCATAATTACCACAGAGCAATGCTTATCAGTAATAAAAATAACCTACATACAATGTTTAGAGATATGTAGGTAGGTATGTAATGTTACAGGGCTGTCTTGGGGGTCACCGATTCTTATACAAAAACGCACAAAACTATATAAAACATAGCTTGGTTTACAATAAAAATCTGCCTATTAGTCATAGTCATTATATTATTTGCCAGAAACATTATGTGCATACAAAATATGGTCTAAATCGAATTATAGGTTCACTATATTTTACCATACCATTTATGATTGCTACCATTCGGCAATAATTAATATTAAAACATGCTAATTGGATTGAGCAATAACTGCTCTATTAAAAATATGCCTAAATAAATATGCATCAATTATGTTTTATCAACGTTTTTGGTGCAAAGTGAAACAACGAAACTAAAAAAAATATCACCAGGCAGTTTTTAGCTGTAAGTTCTCTGATAAACCTTGTCACCTACATGTCGGCCGTGTCATAGCAAACGTCCTATGTGAAAGAATTACCCTTTTTAATGCCAGGTGCTGTTTTGGTTTGTAATAGATTTCTGATGATTATTGAATAATAAGATGAATGAACAACGGATGTATAAGGATCCCTCGATGCAGAAGAGGTTGCCCGTGACCGGCGCTTGCGCAACCTACCCCATGGTCGGCGAGTAGGCGATAACATGTGGATGGCACTGATGTCGATCCCTCATTCTGATGTCCAAAGAAACGAACATTGTGTGTTGAAACGACCAAATAGGATTATTAAACTTAAACTTTCGCGATCTGTTAACGTATTAAAGATTATTTATCGGGCAAAAGGTACGCGACAAATACCCGATAAATAATATTTAATAGCATTATAAAATAGCAACTGTTGATTAGTTCTGTGACCAAAGTTTACTTTACTTTGGTCTAAGGTTTTTTTTACAATTAACTTTTAGTTATTATTTGTAGCTACAAATTCATGCAAAAGTTTCTCCAAAAAAAATAACGAGGCGGGAATAGATATAAATGTTTAATCAAATTATCTACATACATATTTGGGAACTAAGACTGTGTATTTCTTTATGCTATAAATTGTCTAACTTTTCGTAATTATTCTGCCTGCATCACATAATGAATTAAATGAAAATATTTTTTTGAAAAAGAAGTACCTACTGAATTATAATGATTATAATAACCTTTAAGTTAAGGTGTTGTCAGTTTCTCGTCTTAATCACCTTCTAGTCTTAATGCCTGGTTAATATTATTTAAATGGCGTCGTGCATGCGGCCTGCAACCTTCAAAATGTCCAAGATGACCGCGTAAAAACAGCTTTTCTAGAGCCCATCAGCATAACCACTACGTTTGACCTTGCATGCATTCATAACATTTTAGTATTACATGATGATAACACTTAGGAAGTGCTATTGATGTGATAAAACAGTCTATACACAAAAACATGCGTTTTTACTGAAATGTTTTCCAGAAATATTCTTGATCGTTGATGATTGAAATTGTGCCGTGGCTGGAACAAAGCTTTGATTTCATAGTCCAACAGAAGATTAAAATAACTGTATATTCTATCTCTACCCAAAATTTGCCAAAAGTTAAAATAAAAAGTTGTTCTTTTATTTTATTTTTACTTTTTGGCACATTTTGCATATATTTTAATCGAAAACGAAGATACCAAGATTCTAAGTAACATACGAACTATGCAACAAAACTCAGCTTGTATTCAAAATTGTGATCTTGACATAGAAAACTCGTCTTCAGTTAGTTCTAAAATAATTCTAAATTATTACTGCTGTTATCTATCACATAAACGAAGTTCCACCGAATCGGTCAGACAGATTATACGATAGTCTAATGAAGTTTACACACCAAAGTCGGCTACAGAGCCCGCCGACACAGGCATCATGTCGGCCACAGTACCCACCGACTTCTTGCGACATGCCCATGACAAATGTCAGCGGCAAAGCTTGTCAAAAGATGCTGATTCGTAGCCGCCGCGGCGCCGCGCCGCGCGCCGCTCCGCTGGCAATGTAACAACCCGGCGGCGACACCACCCGGCGGCGGCGGCTTTGGTGTATCGGCTCGTAGGTGAGATGACTGTGAAGTCGCCGGAGTTCAATGTATTCTCGGTATTGGTATGAAAGAATAAGCAAAAAATTCTGAATAAAATTTATTTTTCAATGTAGTCCCTAGAATCTCAATACACTTATTTGTTCGGGAAAGTAACTTTTCAATTCCCTCTAAAAAATATTTTTGTTCCTGGCCTGAAAAATGTTCATTTATTGCTGCCTTCAACTCTTCATCGTCGGAAAAATGCTTTCCACGAAGGACTTTTTTAAGATTAGGGAATAGAAAGTAATCACTAGGGGCTATGTCCGGGCTGTAGGGTGGATGATTGATTTCTTCAAATCCGCACTCCCGCACAGCAGCCTTGGCAATACGCGCCTTGTGCACCGGCGCGTTGTCGTGAAGCAGCAAGACACCTGCAGTCAATTTTCCACGTCTTTTTTTTTTATTGCCTCCTTTAAATTACGCAGGGTGTTTGCGTAAGATGCACCAGTAATACTTTGACCTTTTTTTGTGTACGAATTTGACGTTTTCTTCAGTAGAGGCAGTAACCGGCCCACCGGCACGGGGATCGTCTTCAATGCTCTCTCTACCCCGTTTGAATTCACTTGACCACTTCTGAATTGTAGATAATGAAGGCGCAGAATCTTGGTAAACAGCCACCATTTCTTCGTGAATTAATTTTTGAGTTTTTCCTTGTTTTGTGAGGAATTTTATCACAGCGCGATGCTCGATTTTTTTCATCATTGTCGAATCAGTCATCGTAGTTGTCTTTTCGCAATGATATCTTGAATACTAATGGTGACAATTAAATGAAATTATGTATTTATACCCTCAAAGAGTGTCATTAACTAATGAGATAATTTACCTACCCTCATCATTAGTATATCACTTCGATACCGAGAATACATTGAACGCCCTGGTACATGTCGCACACCAAGCCGCTAATATCAAACCCTGGCTGTGTGGCTACTGTGGTGTGAAGACTCGAAACTGCTTTATCAAGGAGTTGTCTATGAGGTCTGGACTTAATCAAGCTTAAGCGGCGTTTTGTGAAAAGGATAGACATAGAATTCGCGTTCACAGGAGGACAAAGGCATACGTTTTTGGAACGGCGCCCGCGGCGTAAGCGCAAAAATCAAGTTTTTGTTTATTTACAAAAAAACTACGCAACCTAGAAAGAAACTGGTAAGTTATTTCAATAGATCGCAGGGTTTCTGAGATCTCGACCAAATTAGGCACGCGCAAAACTGTGCGTTTTCGTAATTTATTTTATCGCAATTTTTTTCTCAATCGTGTTTAACATTCAAGGAACCAAAGAAAATACGTTGAATTTTATGTACTTAATGCGAGTTTTTACCACGTGAGTACAGAGTATCGTGAGTACAACAAAACTCGTCAGGCTTTACGATTAAATTGCAATTTGCTTATGCATGCCTAGTACCCACTTATACGAGTATTTGGTTGGAATCCAAGTAGATAATCATGAATTTCGTTAAAAATTTTATCACAACTACCAATTTCAGACAGAAATACCAAGTGAGTGTTAAAAAATTCTTCAAAAAGTTGGCCGTAAAGATGCAAATATCTTGACATTTTGAATTCTGTACAGACGATCACTGTGTTGTGTTATTATCAAACTTCGCAAATGAATTTAAAAAGTGTGTCAACACCTCATCAACCATTTTATAGCTTTATCTTACAAGTATTTTGGGATTTTTATCATCTTGTTGAGTTGCTACCAGACTACCAAGTAGGTACTAAATTTATCATACCTATTTGGTGAATTTCCGTTGAAGATAATTAATTTTATTGGGTGACTACGGTCAGGTGATAACTTTTAGAAGAACTTTTGGTAAAATTTTCAGAGATAGTGTCGTCTGGTGGTTATGAAGTCAGGTCCATGTTTATTTCTTGCTAAACAGTGTAGTTATGCATGTTACTATTTATTTAAAGTAACGTTAAAGTAGTACAGTCGGAAACGAAAGTCGCTGAACAGTAATTCATTTTAATAATGCCTTAGCAGTATTTATTTATCTTCTCCTATTTTTACTATAGCCCGCATCCACCGTCTACAAAAATTGGTGAACGTTTTGTGAATCAATGTTTTCTGTGGTTCAGGGTCGGAGTTACATTGTGAGTGACTAAACTGCAGTTTCCTTTCCCTGCCAAAGGTTTATGGCACCATGCTTAAGCTTGCGAAGTTGATAGTATTCTCTATGTGTCATGTGGCTCCCGGGGCGGTACTGTAGCTACTAACTGATAACTATTCTGTGACTAAGACGTTTGTACACCAGACTTTCCATACTAACTATAGAGGTACAGTATCTGTGGCTGGCGACAGATCTCCGCCCCAATCGTGTGAGGTGTACCTTGGGCTGTCAGGGTCCACCTCACACGTAGGCTTCAATGACATTATGAATGTTACGATTCAAGTTCAATGTATGCGCATTTTTTGCGTGCTTCGCGACACGAGGATTGTCATTGTATGTATTAGATTTCTGCCACCCCTTGGTTTCATGTCATGACATTCTATTGTCCTGGTAAGATCAGTTTTACTTACCACCAAGACTAGATTCTAGTGGCATTCTACAAATCCCCTCATGAAGAGGATTTTATTCAAGTGAGCTGGCAACTCCCCCAGTCATATGTTCAAATTATAATTTCGAAAACAAATGTCATACAAAACTGCAAATTGCAATAATACCTCCTTTTCTCTACCTCATGTTTAGCAGGACGGAAAAAAATAAATGTTGATTTGGATTTCTATGGATTTGAGATTAGAACGAGTGTTATGTAGGTACCTACCTCCATCAAACAGTTGCTTTGCTGTACGATGTAACATTAGGTTACATTTAATCCAAAATTGAACTCTTCGTTATTCATTTTTTCTTTTCAATACTTTGCATCGCCCTAGTTGCTTTATTGACCTAGATCTCACGTAAATATTTTAATAAAACGGGCTATCATGTTATATAAAAAATTGTGTGCCAAGTTATTTTTCGTACAAAAAAGTTATAGTTAAAATACGGAAAAAAATAAAAATCTTAAGGGTTCCTTTCAGGGTTAAAAAAGCTGCCAAGCCTTTGCTCTTAGTTCCACCTACTCCTAGTTACCATATGGCACACGTTCTGCCCACCCTGTATACTTCATCGTACCACCTATTATTTATTAGTTCTAACAAAGAGATAACTACCAATTCGTAGAAGATCATAAATTGCAAATATTCCTACGGTATTATCTTCATGATAAAGAAGTAGGTACCTAAATAAATAAGCGTTAATATTAAGCAACCAATTAGTTTTATAGGTATTCGTATACTTGATTGCCCCACATAAAGTATTAAAACAAACAAAACAACCAAATGTGATGATAGTTGCCAAGCGGGTCTTTAATGTACAAAATAACAAAAATGTTTATATTTGGATCCTATTGATAACTAAGTTCATAATAAATTGTTTATACGAAGTCCCTACCTACAAGTGTTAGTCAATTTCAGAGGTAATAAATAATAGGGAGAGACTCAGTGATATTTGTTTAGTGCAACTGCTATATCATCATCATCATCATCATTAACCCATCTTAGTCCACTGCTGGTCATAGGCCTCCCCCAATGAGCGCCATAGCGCCCTGTCTTCAGCTTGCCGCATCAGCATCTGCCTGCAGTCTTTCGCAGATCGTCATCCCACCTCCTCCTACACTACGTTTGCCAAGTCGAACTGCTATATAGGAGACCAAAATATCTGATTAGCAAGTTAGCAAAGATACCTACAAATAACGACGACAATTATACAGAATAATAATGAATGATCAATATTCGGTCCGCTTCCTACTCCAAATATTGCCAAATCCAATTAGGATCAATTAATTTTAAGACAGCTAAGTACGTATCTTATGTTAGTAATTCCTAATGACTACAGTTAACGATATTATAATTACGCATTTATAATTCTAACGGACCAATGAACATTATTATGTGGGAGACGTCATAATACAGCTACTTACCTAAGTATTGTATTGCATTCTTCCGCTTCCTTACCCGAAAATTATCCTAATTAGCGGGTAGGCGTAAGATCCCACTTCACAATGGATCATCCCACATTTGATGCGTCGCCGCCGTGTGTGACTGATGTGATGACTCATGTTAAGTAACCTTGACACGCGCTTTGCTTGGGTTGTGAAGTTTGTTTATTAAATAGGCATTCGTTTATTACTGGCTTGTGTACAACACTTCTTAGTATACACCTAATCTATGTGGGTAATCTGAGTCTGATTTGTCTGACCTAGGTGCATCTAGATAAAGTAAAGTTATATAATTCTAATAAAATTATGTAGAAGCTTTTGTGCTCGACGTTTTTCTTAAAGACTGTCACCTTCATCCAGTAGTTATAAAGAAATCGACAGTACGGGATCTTTGTCATGACAAAGGACACTGCATGCAGTTGGACAATTATTTAGGAGTAAAACAAAAATTCTCCTAGGTTTAGTAAAATTATATTACTATGGTATTATCTTCATGATAAAAAAGTAGGTTACCAAAATAAGCATTAAGTATAAATTAGCATCCAAGTTGTAAAGGCATATTTTATTATCCCACATAAGGTACCTACGCATTTTCTGAATACCTACCTAAATGGATGGAAGTTACATCGCACGTCTGATATCAATGAAACTTATTAATAAACATCAGTATTGCCATACAGCGGAGCAATGTAGCCAGCGTCTTGGGGACGCTGGTATTGATATGGATCAGTTGAGTAGATTGTTTGCAACAGTCTGCAGTTAGCTTAATTGTTTCAATTGTAAGTACTACTTCTAATATGTTTTTATTATTTGCTTGTAATTTTGTTTGGTAATAAAGGCCATTGCTATCATAAACTTAAATAAAAATGAAACTTTAAAATATATGAAGTGGCCTTTGCTTTAGCGGTGCTAATTATTAATGAGACTCCAATTGACATTGATAGGAGCTCCTAGAATTGTCAGTGGCCCTATAACTACTCGTCATTAACCAACAAATCATGTTTTGATGTCATCGCTGCAATTTCTCGATATGGAAGCAGCAATCGTCAGAGGTTCTCATTATAGGAAATTATGCTCAATCAATAAAATTGATAAGACTAATTAAACGAATGTGTTGACATCCACTGTTACACAAACAACGTTCTGATGACCTTTTCGATTGTGCTAGTTGCTGAGAAAAATTGGAAGTTGGCATGACGGCGCTTCATTTCAGTGATGAAGGACATGACGCCAACAGTCTTGAAGAAAACAACCAACCGGTTTGCTTTTTTATTTTGTAAAAGAAGGAGATGAAAGAAAAGAAAATTATTTATTTGTTGTGTGTGTTGTTGAAAGATCCGACACAGCCCGGCGGGTTGGTGTGACATTTCAGTATATGAATACGAGCTGCTGCCCGCGGTTTCGCGCGCGTTTTTTAAGTAAACTATAGCCGTCTCCGGGATACCATTTCCTGCCAAATTTAATTAAGACCCGTTCAGCCGTTTAGGCGTAAAAAGGTAAGACAGACAGATAGACACAGTTACTTTCGAATTTATAATTTTATATGGATTGTGGGCTGCCGACAGTGTTTTGTCAGAGTTATTCCGGATTCGTCCCACTGGCTTCGGCCCAAAGTAGTCCGAACGCGGAAAATCAAACTCAATGCTGATCTAATTCCAGATTCGTCCTACTTTTTAAAGGCAGGCTTTAGTACTATCAACCACACACGAAGCGGCCCCACGCAAAGATGATCTGTATTGAGTGCGGTTTGGTCAAGTTGGTAGTTGTCAGTGCATTTGTCCGGCACGACCATCCAGGTCACGTGCGATATTTACTTTGAAAGCTGTCAAAGAGTTCACTAGAACTCTTCACCGAAAATGCAGTAATCTTATTTCAGCCAGTCAGATCGGGAACGCAGTTACTATTAAACGTAGAAACTAACTTGGCTCAAATAAATTTGGCCAACTAATCCCGAGGTTAGCATTCGATTCGACAACTTTATTATACAGCCTAGATTTTAATTGTCACATTAAGATATAGCCCATACCACGCGTGTAATAAATTTAGCTGCGTGTGAACACGCCTTTATTCTAATTTCTAACTCATGAAGAAAACAGGTTCAGGCACCCCAAAATATGAAATAGGTAAAATTCGGAACAATCAAATAAAAAAAAATGCTTATCAATCGAAACACCATCATCTAGCCCCAAGCTAAGCAGAGCTCGTGTTATGGTACTAGATGACTGATATACTTAATGCTATACTACATACATTACATAGATAGATATTTTTTATTATACATAGCTTATACCCAAAACACCCGGGACGAATATTTGCAGATCGTACAAACATTTGTCCCAAGGCGGAAATAAAGCCCGCAACCTCCTGCGTCGCAGGCGGACCTTCGCCAGCCACGCACATATTATACATTAGGGACATTAGGGACTCTCCCTATTACTCATTTAAAGAGATATAATTTTTGGCAATCATTCCACCTAAAACACATGCAATCAATGCTTGCAGTGTTTTATGAATAAACTCAAACATGAAAATCTGAATCCTATGTATAAATAATTATCATCGGTGTTCCTATAAGAATGGGTCTTTCTTCATTTGTTTTTGGAAGCATCAGCGTTTATGTTTAGTTCAGAGCCTGGTTTCTCCAAAAATTCAGCCCTATGGGAACTTTATCTAAATGAGCGAAATAATATCGTAAACTATGGTTATTAATGGTTCAGCATAAGTAAGAACCTGCCAGTGTTTCGTAGGTGTCGCGTACACTCACGATTTGTAATTTGCATGCAATACACATTGTATTGGGTTTCGAAACGCTTACAGAAACTCAATGTGTCTATCAATAAATGCATGCAATTGGTAGGCGATGTGAATATTTGTTTTTTCAATATAACTAACATTTCTTTTCATTCAGTTAATAGAACTGCCGTTTCAACATCTGTATGGCAAGTTTCTAGCAGTCCTTACATTTTCTTGATGTAGAGTTAGTTTTGCTCTACATTTGAAGGAAAATTTCAGGTAATAGGTTTGGTCCCAGATACCTCTTCATCAGTACGCAGACGTCGACTGAACTTACCTCCCCAAACAACGCGATTTCGCCAACCACCACGTTTGGCAGACATAATATTTAATTTTATAATTAAGCCAAAAAAGATTCACACCTATTAGGTAAATATTAGGTTTAGGCTAGATAAAGTGCTATATTTAACTAAAATTAATAAAAATTCAACAGGGCTTTGTTAAATAGGTAGATAGGTACAAAGATACTCACTGCAATGTATGTTATATAATATATATACATTTATAATACCTCAATTATAATAAAACATTTGATGGGCTAGGCTTATTAAATACCTAAGACGTAAATTACAGATACACAGCTTTGCCTTGGCTTCGTTATACTATGAACGCCGCTTCGCATAAAGCCCAACATAATTGACTAGGTATTTGAAAACACTGCGCGTACGCATTCCGCAAGAGAACTAAGTATATATGTATGTAGATATACAATATACACAAAGTAGTTGAAGATAACTAGCAATTTGGCTACTGGTTTTGTTGAGTGCGTTTAAATTCCCTCGTGTTTGCTCCTCGGGCGTTCAGCCAACATAGTAATGAGATTAGATTATACAAGATGAATGCTTATCTAAAGGTACACAAAGCTAAATAAATAAATAAATAACGCTTAACATCCCACTCAGCATCATCTAGCCCCAAGCTAAGCAGAGCTTGTGTTATGAGTACTACATACATGAGTGAACTAAATACAATACATTACATAGATAGACATTTTTATTATACATAGAAGATACCTAGAACACTCAGAACAAATGTTTGCAGATCGTACAACTATTTATTTTTTTCAAGGCGGGCATCAAAACCGTAACCTCCTGCGTCGCAGGTGGATGTCTGCCCGCCGCGCCACATCGGTCGTCAAACGAAGGAATAACATTTAAAGTCTAGACTATAAAATAAGCACTTTTTAAACTATAAATTATTATCAAACAAGAATTCAAGTGTTGATTGATTTTATCTTCATTTTAATTTGTCCACTAGTGGAAGAGGACTTCTTAGAATGCTCTGCAATCTCTTTTGGTACACATAAGCAGGGATCAATTTATCTGTGGCACAAAAGGCCATACTAGTTAAGTGTATACTAAGTAGTAGGAACCTCATAAATATTGACTATTATAAGTCCGATGGACTATCCTACTTGGACTTATGAATAGTTAGCTATATTGTCCAAGTGTCAAAGTTCGTGTTAGGTTTTCAGTCAGTATCAGCTGCAATGGGGTTCATTAGAAAACGTCAAGTAATATTAATGAAGCCATTTTTCATTTGAACTATCATAGATTAGATACGGTACTGAACATGTATTGAGATTTATGCTGATTGACGCATTTGTTGAGTTAGAGACCAGTCGGCTGATCGCTTTTTAAACATAGAAAACAAGTGAGCGTAGGTACCTAACTCTTTTGTTTTCATTGGTAGAGCTTAGTTTAGCTAGTATTATTCCGTGGACCAATCTTTAGTATTATTTCGCGACCTGTTTAATCTAGCTAGTTTTTTTTATAAAAAAAAGCTTAATAAAAAATAAAAAATACGTAAAGCATTTAATTGTCTCTCACAATACAGATAGATTAGATTATTACTTTGTTGCCCCATTAAAACATAAAATAATAAAACAAGAGATGTATAACTAAAAGAAACACTGAATCACCTAAGTATGAATAGGACATACATATAACGTAAGCTTCTATTTCTTGTTCATCGAGTATGACCTGATTTGTGAGAGAACTGGTGCCTGTGATAGGTTTTAGAAAAACCTGTGGTACAGGCCACCAAAATAAGTAATTTCAATGTTCTTATAGCTGTAATGAATTGGAGAAAAAGCCTTGACTTTTTAACAATTTGTGACAAATTAAGGATTTGGTAAAACCATGTAGGTAGGGTAGGTAGATAAAACCAAAGGTTTTACGTTTTTGTGTAGCTTTGAACTTTTGCATTTGATTGTATCTACAATCTGTTGATTATTATTAACAAGTTATTTCGATGTAATATTAAATAACACTTACGTTGGTATGTGAAGGCCATTCTGCTAATTGAAGAAGCTTTGTGGGTTTGAAGAACTTTTGTGTTTGTGATGGATATGTCATTGAGAATTCAGCTTTTGTTCAAAATTACTGAGCATTATTCGTTTCTTGGATTCATGGTCAGAAGTCGAATGATATTACATGACATGTATTCAAGTTAATATTTATTTTAAAATAAATTAAAACAAATTGTGTCGAAACAAGAAGTCCTGCGGCCAGGAGGTCTATGTTAATTCTCCAAAATACGCAGTTGCGAATTGCGTAATCTCTTACGCAATTCGCAACTGCGTATTTTGGAGACACTGTATCAATTTCTCAATTGATACAGTGATTCGATGTTTTAGAGTACCAACATTGGCCGAAACGAAACATGAAAATGCGTATTGGAGAATTAAAATAAATCTCCAGGTGAGATGACGACCAGCGGAAGTCAGCTGGCAGATGCAGAATACGGCAAGTTGAAGACAGAGTACTATAGCACTCATTAGGTAGATGCCTAGGTCCAGCAGTGAACTAGTAGGAAATTTTATTAGGTAATTATAATGCTATAAAAATATATTGCTCTACCAACTCTACTACAGCCGAAACATTACTAGTAACGACATCTCTTGAGCTGTTTAAAAAGCTAAAACTAGATTCTCACATTAATCACTCTACGACAGGTACCTAGACACACACATAGAAAAATATACATAATTATACATACATATTCACATAGAAAATATACTCGATTTTTTCTACTGCTTCTGTTTGGTTTCACATTGTAAGGCGATCAAAGCAGTTTTCCTCAACAACTGTCATTAAGTTTTATGGCGATTAATATGCAGACAATAAGATAAATAAACTCGAAGCCGGATGAACAACTGGCTGACCTCACAACCCATCAGAATATCGTTTACTTAACATCACGATCTGAAAGGCACTCGTGACCTGCTGAGTGTAGGCGGGAATAATAAAATCAGACCATCAGACATCAGTCAAATAACAAAAAAATATTGTTAGTTTTTACTTACCTAATAAGGAACCGCATCAGCATTAGCACAGTGATGCAATGCAGCCAGCGTCTTGGCGACGCTTCCGACAGGTATTGATTAGTTGAGCTACCTGTAGATTGTTTGCAACAGTCTGCAGTTAGCAAAATTTTTTCATTACTAGTTCTAATTTGTTTCTATTATTTGATTGTAATTTTCTTTGTTCATAATAAGGTCGCATTCTAACTGAAAGTATGTTATGTACCTAATTTGAGTGTCTATTATTTAGATGAAATGTTTTTAGGGTTCAGTACACGAAGGGTGAAAACGGCCATTAATAACCCTCCGCTGTCCGTCCGTCCGTCTGTCACGTGGCTCTCATGAACCGTAAGAGGTAGACAGTTGAAATTTTTAGATAATGTGTATTTCTCTTGCCCCTATAACATCAACTAATAAAAATACAATAAATATCAAAATTAAAGGGGGCTCCCATACAAAAAACGTGATTTTTTTAGCTATTTTTGCTCTTAATTTGTCAAGGCTGTATCTCTTTAACTACAATAGGTAGACACATGAAACTTTCTATAATTAAGTAACACTTCAACTGTAATAATAACAAATACTACACATGGGTGCAAAAAATTCGCACTTTTGCAACGTTTTGACTATGAGCTCAATTTTTTTAGATTTTATCGTTGCTACAAAAATCTAACTACCACGAATGCACACCTGGGCTTTTGAGTAACACTTATGAAGTGGATATTAACCTCTAAAAACAATACAATAACAATATACAACAGCATACCCCGAAATCGCTCGTTCCAGGTAGACCGATGCCACTTCATGTCGCAGGCATAAAAGGGTGTATTTTGAGGGTGATGGCCTCATACGCATATCAACTTTTAACTTGAACAGTCCTCTACCGATTACATCTTAAACCATATCAAAAAAATGAGTACCACGCCAGAAGTAGCCGCTCAAGTGGTTGCACTACTTGAAGCAGGGAAGAACCAAACTGAAGCGGCAAAACTACTGAACCGAAGCCGGTTCTCTCTCCGTCGAGTATGGCAAAGGTATCAAGAGACTGGGGGCTTCAAACGGCGCCAAGGATCTGGCCGACCCCGTGCCACAACACGGCGTGACGACTGCATTGCGCAATCGTCGTTTGAATGCAGTTCAATTGGGACAGCACCTCCACGAAGCGCGAGAAGTCGAAGTCAGCCGGTGGATAGTTAGAAGAAGACTTCAAGAAGGGAATCTGACTGCGCACAGATCAGCAAATGGATCAAAACTGACCCCAGCCCACTGACAAGCCCGTCTTCAATTCGCTCGAGAGCATTTGGAATGGACTGACGATCAATGGAGCGCAGTCCTGTTCTCTGACGAGTGCAGGATGTGCCTACATGGCAACGATGGAAGAGGAAGAGTCTACCGATGGCCAGGAGAGCGATTCCAACAAAGCTGCATTGAAGAACGAGTCTCCTATGGCGGTGGATCATGCATGTTCTGGGGAGGCATAGACTGATCATGTCTTCATCACCGGAACGAGTCCTGGCCACAAATCAAGAGGACTCTCACATCTGGAACACACCTTATTAATAAAAATGTTTTATGCTGATTTTCATGTTTTAATTAAATTTTAACACCTAATTTTCATACGCATAAATACACAAAAAATAGTTACTTCAGACTTTTAGACCAAAACTCACTAAATAGACAGTGTATAGGAGCAAAAAAGGTACCGTTGGATAGGTTTTGAAATAAATTTTATTATTAGATTCCAAAAAAAAATCAATAAATAATCGATTTTTTTTTATTGAATATTTTATGAAAATATCATCCATGTGTGAATTTTTGCACCTAAGTGTATAAAAAAAGTTGAAAATTTAAAGGGGTCTCCGAACAAGTGAAAATTTGATGTTCGTACATCATAAAAAGTTGCCTTATGTTTACGGTACGGAACCCTTCGTGTGCGAGTCGACTCGCACTTGGCGGTTTATTTTGGGTAAAAACATATTTAGAAATATATATTTATCCATCCATACTAATATTGTTAATTCGAAAGTAACTCTGTCTGTCTGTCTATCTGTCTGACGGTTACCTTTCCACACCTAAACTGCTGAACGGATTTCAATGAAATTTGGAAGGGAGGTAAAACAAAATTTTAGGGTTCCTTGTTAATGTGCAAATAAAAAACACATTCATACAACTAGGCACGTAAGTAGCACTTTTTTAAAATTTCGCGAGTTTTTAACATACCTACCTAATGAAAATTATTTATCGGGTATTTATCGCGTAACTTTTATTAAAATATGTATAAATAGTCTTTATTAGGTACCACGAAACAAACGTACCTACCTACAGATAAACATTAAACATTGTAGGCTGAAATAATAGCTTAGAAGAAAAATGTACGGAACCACCCAAATTGACGGCATAGGCTAAGCAAAAGCGATTGAATGGTCAA
Source organism: Eupithecia inturbata (assembly GCA_963662085.1). Lineage (NCBI taxonomy): Eukaryota > Metazoa > Arthropoda > Insecta > Lepidoptera > Geometridae > Eupithecia > Eupithecia inturbata. The sequence continues at coordinate 12,256,962 of OY759177.1, read as the reverse complement.
GCACCTTACTGATGAACAGCTGATGTTAGGGATGTTACATGGGCTGGTTGCGATGAAAGTTTCGAGGTCTTTTTTTCAGTAAAAACCTTAAAACCCGGAATGTGCTAGAACTAAAAATGTTCGTGGGAGAGGGGTAGACCCCCTCCCTCTCAGCTTAGTACACCAATTACGTGGCACCTTGTAAATATCTAAAACCTATTTTCTTGAAAACCTGACCAATTAACGCATACAACTAACAGCTATATACAACTAAAATATGTAGATAACTGCAAGATTGCTGTAATGACCACCAACGAGTGTTTTTAGCAGTAAAAATTCCAAAGTAAACATTCTATAAATTAAAAATGTAATTAACCACAAATATTTAAAAAAAGATAAAGCTTGCCTTGTAAACATGTTTTCATTTAGTTTATTCTATAAATAAATGATGATTATATTGGCGGAGATACGGAACTTCGACCACGGCAAAAATGGAAACAAAAAAAAAAGTGGGGAAATGGTTACGTTTTTAACTGTGTCTGTATATATGTATCAACTAATTACTCTAATACTGTAAATGTAAATGTATGAGATTTAGATGTTTGTTCCCTCTTCACGCAAAACTACTGAACGAATCGGACTTAAATTTTCCTTAAATTTGGTGTTAGACCTAGAAATTACTTAATAACTCGACCGTTTACCACATATTAATAATAGCTTGTATACCTATACAAGCTTGCAAATCTTTTGAACTAGCTGCTGCCCGCGACTTCGCACTACTGTCCATCCACGGATTCAATGTATCTTTTAAAGGGCAATTATACGCTTCTACAACAAAACTCCTAGTGAGTTGCAAAAATTATCAGTAAATAAATTCAAACAAATTGTCAAAACCTTCTTGTGTAAAAAGGCCTACTAGAGGTATAAAATATCAGATTATCTAGAGGATAAAAAAGCTTGGGACGGGATTTGCTCCAACTCGAAAAATAACAACAAACAGGCTAAAGGTTTCTTCGTCGCTTCTTTACTTTAGTCTACATACCGAAGCGACTGAAATCAAAACAATCACTTTATTTCCGTGTCAGTGTTTAATTATTAAGAATTTGACCTTTTCTAAGTGTACATTTATTGTATTTATGGAAATAAAGAGTTTTGACTTTGACTTTGATTACCATTTACCTCCGTACCAAAAGGCGTGAAAAGGTAACAGACAGACAGAGTTACTTTCGAATTTATAATATTAGTAGTATTTAGTAGATATGGATTATTGAAAAAGTTCGTCATAACAGCAAATGGAATAATAACGTTTGCTTGGAATTGACTTGGGGCAACAAACAAAGGCATCAATGCAAATTTCTGTATACCAACGCAAAATTCAAAGCGTTTAAATAAATAAAATAATAAAATATGTTCAACAGCATCCAGCATCTCTCTAACCCCAAAGTAAGAAGAGATGATTGGGTTGGGTACCTTACCATAAACATTTTGGATGTTTAGAAAAGAGAGTCAATACGTAACATGTGTAACAATGCATTATTTTGAACAGATTCAATCCAATTATGCAAACCTACTCAATTTTGAAATAACGAAACCCTAAAAAGATGGTAGATGAAGATATTCGATGCGTAAAGTGCGCGCCTTATATCTATGATGTTAGTTATACAATTTTTTCCGTTGCTAAATTTGGGCGTAGTTTCACTCAATTTCATTTGAGCACTTTATATAATTCACACTGTATATATATATATATATATATATATACAAGGTACCACGTTATTGGTATACTATGCGGAAAGGAGGTGATCCAACCCCCTCCCACGAACATTTTTTGTTCTAGCACTTTCCGGGTTTCAAGGTTTTTTACTGAAAAAAAGACCTCGAAACTTTCATCCCAACTTGCCCATTTTTATGTTAGTGACTACCCTACATCAGCCGTTCATCAGTAAGGTTCTAGACCTTTCAATTGTCATTGTTATTGGGTGTAACGCCCCGGCAGGCAAGCGGCGTAAGATTCTTGACCATTCTCATTGGTTGTCGCTTTTCTTTAGCTGAAGCCGACAATTTTACGGTGGTTCCGTACATTTTTCTTCTAAGCTATTATTTTAACTTACAATGTTTAATGTTTATCTGTAAGTAGGTATGTTTGAAGGTTAATTTTTTTTTTTAATAAAAGTGCAATGGCCTTTATTAACAAAGAAAATTACAATCAAATTATAACTAGTATTTACAATTGAAACAATTAAGCTAACTGCAGACTGTTGCAAACAATCTACAGGTAGCTCAAGTGATCCATATCAATACCAGTCGGAAGCGTCCTCAAGACGCTGGCTGCATTGCCCCGCTGTATGGCAATGCTGATGCGCTGCGCCAGATATCCGCCAGCTCTCGGGTCACGCGTCGCGTCGACCAGACGCTCAGATAACTTTTTAAAAACCCGGAGAGCCTCGGTACCCCACGGACCTAGGGTCTCGACCCCAATGGGAGCAAATATGTAGGCTCTGTCGAGACCTGCATATTTGCGTCTCTTGAGATCCTCGGCCAAATCTGCCGCCGCACCAGCCGATGAAGATGGGAAGGCGCAAGTGTGTCGACGCATGTAGCGTCCCACACAATGGGCCTCCCCAACTCCCATGGGACTAGTGTCATGCCGTCAGGCCTCTGACCATCGTCACGCAACAGACCATTCGGTTCGAGAATGGCTGGTACGTTAGCGGTGACAAAGGCCCGCCGAATGACGTCGTTAAGGCTGGCATGACGAGATATCCGACCGGCGGCTAAAACTAAGGTAAATCTAGTACAAAAAAGCGGCCTAGTTAATGGAACCCTAAAATTTTGTCGGCGAAATGGCCGGCCTTACTTGTGTTTGCGTTAGTGACAGGGTTCTCATTTTGCTAAGCGTATGAGTAAAGTTATTTTTTACTATGAAAACTTACAAAAACATATTTCTGAAAATCAACCATGTCATTCATAATTTGGGTATAGGGTGCACAATAACCCCCTTTCGGCTGAGTACACCAATAATGTGGTACCTTGTATAACCCGATTCGTACACTAAGGTACCTTCCAACTACCGTAATTATTACTGAACTACTTATACGATCTTTACACTTCGGTACTGGGTGATAACCTGAGGCTAAACTGAAGAATAAATACAAAATGTCAGACAAAGGTTGCTGATTGCGCCTGCGCACAGATCTGTGGCATCTAATCACGCCTCTATGCTAATAAAACAGTTGTATGTAAACCATTGTGGATGTGAGCTTGAAACTGGGTGAATTGCTCTACGAAATGTCACTGATAAGATCTGATTTATTTCTAAACATATAGGAAAACCTGCTGTGGGCTCGCGAAATAACGACTCACATTGGCATTATAAATATAATAATAATGCTGGATAATTCACACAGCATCATCTAGCTCCAAGCTAAGCAGACAATTTTGTATAAAATATAACAATTTCAGTTCACAGGTCTATATGGTTGAAGCAGAAAATGATACTCAAAGAAAACACAATCGAATAAGTAGAGGTAGATAGATTTCAAATGATTTTATTAGGCACTTAATCCAGTAAATAGAACGATACAAATCGTATGAATTTACCGACTCCATTCGGCTAAACAATCATTTAAACCAGTTTAACTTCCAACAGAATGTCGCTCGTGACTTGTCGCTCAACAATCGAGATCTAGAGATTATTTCAACTGAATATATTCAAAACTGGGATAGAACAATACACGCATGCCTTAAGCAGGTGTCAGAGAGCTAAATAAATCTTGCAAAGGCAGATAATGTCAGGTGCGGGTCATAGTTCAGGTTTATGTTCACGCATAGCGTACAAGTGATGAATGGCCGTAATCGGATTAGATCTTTATGGATAATTTGCTAGAACAGAACTGGAATTTGCGAAAGGTCAGTTTAGATTTAGTACCTATCTATGTTTCGTAAGAGCATTAAAAACTTGTACAGAAAAAGTACAGTAAAATATCTGTGATTCGCGTTAGGCAAGTTTCCTACAGGGATTCATAAGTACCTACCTACCTATGTTGAGAATGAGGATTATGGAATTTATTTTACATGGGATTGTAGCAAATCGTTTACGGTATTCGCTGTTTGCCCCCTTTCGCACGGGAAACACTAATTGGCATCAAACAAGTCAAACAGCGTTCTCTTCTGCAGTTGAAGTTTATTATTATGATAATGTCATTAATATTTTCAATGGTATCAACGGTGCTACAAAGAGATCATTATTTCAAATGATGTGAACGTGATTCGAAAAAACAACGCGTAAACTTTAAATGTCAGCGCCGCCGTTATAGATCACCAACAATAGAATACATGCGTATTTAACAGCAACCTACATAACAACGGAAAAATTACGAAATAATGACCTTATTGCAACGATAGTCATAATTAAACTTTTTGTAGAAACTGATGATGTATTTAATAGTTCCTGGCGTTTTGCAAAAGTTACATCACGCACGATTTTATGCTTGTTTGATATTGTTTGACATATCATGCACGATATTTAAACCCAAAGATGTATGCCGTATCATATTGTTGATAGAGCATGTGCATTGCGTGCGTTTCGAATTTCCGATCGAATTAAGCATTGTTGGTGTTGACATGTTAAAATGTTTATTATGTAACTTTGATGAGTAAAACAGTGTTGCGTGCGAAGCGATCTCGGACCGTGGTGGATCGGTCTCGCTTAAAGATGCTTACATAATGATACTTAGGTAGATTCTAGTCCGCAGTAATAAATGGGTGACTTTTGACTTTGTCGTCTATATTATTGACTCTATTCCACAATCCGAGCGCTTAAAATGTTGCAAAATGAACATACTTAACCAATTTCTTTTTGTTGGATGTTGTGTAATTTTATACATAATTATTAGAAAATTATTTAAACTTGTAATTGGGCAGTTCAGTGAAGCATTAGGAAACTGCATAGTGCATGCAAAGATTTGTTTAACAAAAATGGCAAAATCTGTAAATTTATAGTATTATGTTAATCAATTATGTAAAAGTGGTCATCGTTTGATAATTTCATTAGGTTGATATTTGCATGATCCGCGTTCGAAATAAAATATAATCTAGACTAAGATGTTAAATAGAGATTTAATAATTACTAAAGTGGGTTATTGAAAATTTACTGACTCCCTCAAGAAACCTTTACCTATTTTCTGAAATACCTAACCACCACGAACGTACATGAACTAACTTAACTAAAAAGGGCTTAGATTAGAAGTGAAGTCAAAACAAGTCACAGTAGTAAAGCTAGAGTAAGTCGTAAATTATAATCCTACGTGTATTTAAAGTACCTTCTTACCAACCGGAGAATAACTTCAACCTGGTTGCAATTACACGACTATTAAACCGAAATACCGGCTTAATCATATAATCACCATAATTATGATGATTACACCCTATGTGCTCAATAATTGAAGACTAGCACATACCAAAATAATGGGTGTAGTCAGGTCAAGTCTAGTATACTTAACATTGTTGACCCTTGTGGCATATGGCTTGTCTTCTCAGAGGGATATTTCTTCCAGGGTCTCCGTTGAGACCGGCCGCCGCGCCGTAGTCAGAAATTCGGATAAGAGGACGTATTTACTTTAGATAACGTCCACTTCGTCCTCATTTTCGGCTTGACTAGTATTTTTTGGATACAAGCTCAATTTGAAACTAGGCCGATGAAATCGCGTAGGAAAAAGAAGGTAGTTATGTTTCGGGTGGTTTTGGAATAAGTTTCTTCGGTGAACTTATTATTTGCTGAGCACGTTATGTGAGATTCTCTTCCGTAATTAGTGCTGGTTACCACTAGAACAGAGCGGCGATGAATCAAAGTATATCAACTGAATGTGACGCTATTTTGACGCTATGATATTATCATTAGACATCTCTGCTTCACATTGCTTTAAAAGTAAAAGCCTCTAACACACCAACATGTCAAAAGGAATATGCCTAAGCAAAGGCAATGTGCACATTATACTCGTAGATTAAGCCTAAGAACCGGTATAATTATAAACTATTGATATCGTATGTGATACCGATCTTAGCGCAAGCATTTACATCGATGATAAACTGCCAATAGCCATGATTAACACCAATTCACACCGTTCTAACATTATTGACTACTAATTATTGTTTTATTTACGCAACGCGCTGATAAACTGCTACAATATGTTAGTTTTTATGGTAATAGTCGTATTAATTGGTCTGGACAGAAAATCGATAGTTAATTGTGGTATCAATTTCATGCTCATAAATACTTTCAAACGATAGCTCACAATAAACGTCATGGCGCCGCCGCGCGCCGCCGCCGAGCCGGTCGGACATACGACCTTGTATTTCTGTGACTTTATATGTCAGAACATGCATCGTACTATCAAACTATCTTTATTTATCTTTTGTGTGTATTTTTGGAATAAGATAATACAATTTTGCAGCTGCTCATAAATAGCTACCTATTTTTGATGTGTGTAATTTTCAATTAGTCGCACATTGAAGTCTTTTGTATGAAATACTTATCAGAGTGCCGCTACGCGTCTGAAATCATCAGTGCGCTTTGTACCGGTGGACTTAATAAGATTACGATAAAAGTTTTCGAGAACTCACACATAGATTTGTAGAGTGACACTATAGTCCAGTCATTTGGTAGTTCTACCTGGAAAGTTGAAGTTTAGAAAGAGCACATCGAAATTTATAAAATTTCCCAGTAACAAAACTTCCGGAAAACTTTCCAAGTGACATCGTATTTTCGAACCAAATTACTGGATTACATCTGCTTTGACAGCAGCGTGTTTTACCTCTATAATTGACATGTTTGGAGTAGACTTGTATTCCCGGATAGTTTAAAAATTGCAAAAGTCATCCCTATTTACAAATCTGGAATCAAATCCGACCCGGGGAATTACAGACCCGTATCAGTTTAACCCGATATCTCTAAGATCTTTGAGAAATTTACTTGTATGTACAATCGGCTCGCATCACCTTACTAAAATAAACTTCTTTAGACCGAAGTCGAACACATTGTCGGCTACTATCGATTTAATACCTAAAATTATGATAAATATAGACGAAAATTCATATTGCTTGAGAATATTTATAGATTTCGAAAAAGCTTTCGACTCAATTAGCCACGATATACTTCTAAAAAACTTTGCGACCTAGGAATTTTAGGAACTTTAACTTTTTTGATACATACTAATAATATTAGCCAAATGGGATTAAAAGGACACATTACTTTATACGCCGATGATACCTGCCTATTTTATTTTGGTCCAAACCTCGGTCAACTGTTTTAGGATGCACAAGCTGACTTATTCAAATTTAACATTTGGTGCCAGAGCAATTTAATGACAGTAAACGCAAAGAAAACCCCTTTTATGATATTTGCAGCAAAAAAAATATATATATATTTATGATAAGATATTTTAAGTTACCGTAACGGTTATTGTACAACTGGCTACTACAATTATTAGCAAACTGTTGTAATTTAGTATTAATTAATTAAGATAGTACGTAAGATTATTGTATGTACTCATATAAGTGAACATTGTTCTTTTGAGTAAATAAATTCGTTAAACTGAACTGAGACTTGGTACACTCATAGATCGCAAAGTAAAAACTTAGACTCGGTGTACGTACCATACCATACAACTAACGGCTAACTGTACAACTGTACTAACAAGATAAATATTTCCGCGTATGTTCTTATTTTTCTTAAGCACCAATTGAAGGCATTTCTATGAAGTTTCAGTATGTTTTATTTTTGTTATGATTGGTGACGACGACGTTCCGTGCTGTACGTGAGTAAGTGAGTCCCTGTACTTAGTTCAGTCAGATCAAGCGCTGCACATACAGGTATTTGCATGATCTGGGCGGCCAAAAGTCCCAAAGTCAAAGTTTGAATAATCTGGTTAAAAACTGTTATATGTGTTAGAGGGAAATTCCCGGAACCTTAGTCAACCACTTACAATTTTTTTCCGCGCACCCCGCGCTCGTACGATCACTCGGAATTTGAATCTCTCACCGAGTGCTCGTATCAATTCTCGGCGCGCTTACTAAACGACCGGTTTTCGTAGTGAATATTGGCAAAACCAGTTAATCTAACAAGGTACAAGTGATGGATCCTGATATATCAGGTAGTTGAATTACAAGACAATAATAAATAACATATAATTATTCATATCAATATTGCTTGGTTACAGATTGAAAGTTATCTTCTTTTTGTAATAAATTTTTGTTGATTTTTATTTTTAAAAAGGTTTTTCTTACTCTATCAAGGTAGATCAAGTTATTATTTTTGTTTTTTATTATTATTCAATCTTTCTTTTAATGAATTACTTAAAAAGTTGCCGCAGAAAGTCGCAGATGAAAATTTTTTAGATACTTTAAAAATTTGGAATAATGTATTTTTCTTGAAATTTTAAATTTGCTATTTTTATAGTGTATGTTTATTTTAGGTACACCAACTGTTTCGGGAGTCAAGAGGGTGACTCAATACCAGCCGAAGATTTTTTGACAATCCATCTCTAGCAGCCGAAATAACGGGCATAAGTTACGACTTAATATGTAGACTAAAAGTAATTCTTGAAGTCATTTCAAGTGGTTACAAAATAAACATAGAAATATTTGACAAATATGCCACAGAAACGGCTCGACTATATGTTGACCTTTACACCATATGCACCCTATGCATAAGACTCCAACATTGCATAAGATTTTGGTTCATGAGGCAGTAATAATTGAAAAAGCATTGTTGCCAATAGGACAACTTTCGGAGAAAACGGCAGAAGCTCGTAACAAGCATTTCCGAAATTATCAGCAAGACTTCGCGAGAAAATTTTCTAGAGAAAACTGCAATGAAGACATATTTAATCGCCTACTACTTAGTTCGGATCCTTTGTTATGCTCTATGAGAGCAATAAAGAAAAGAAAAACACACTCGTTCTTGCCAGAAGCATTATCAATCTGACGAGCCATATACACGAGATAGTTAACAAACGACAATTAAATGAATGAACTGAGTGACAAAAATGCTGGAAGTTTGAAACGTTATGTTAATTGTAATACCTATATGTTTTTTAGGGGGCAATGGCCTTTATTAACAAAGAAAATTACAATCAAATTATAACAAGTATTTACAATTGAAACAATTAAGCTAACTGCAGACTGTTGCAAACAATCTACAGGTAGCTCAACTGATCCATATCAATACCTAACTATATTGTTATTGTAAATAATTTGTGTACGTGTAATTGCAATAAAACTGGCTTTTACTGGCTTGGCATCTTCGTCCATAAAATATAAAAATTATTGAAAATTTGTAATAATTTCAATTCAATTTCAATCAATATATTTTTTTATTCAAAAAAACAAGTTCATTTATATATTTACATCATTGAGATACCATTTAAGCACGAAAATAATTTTGGCCGCCCAGATCATGCAAATACCTCTAGGTATGTGCGCTGTTGTTAGTGCTCTATTTACTTACTTTTATAATATCAATGCCGCGAACGTGACTGCCGCTTTCATGTGAAAGTGCAACAAATCACTCAAAATCATTCGAAAACAATCATCGAGTTCGTTAGTAACTATTGGATCGTTTGTACGAAATGAACGAAAAGTAGTTCCTCTCGATCCGGTAGGGGCGCTGCAAGGCGCTATATCTCTAGGAAGGATTCGAAAACGAAGAAAGTATTCGTATGATAAGACGCACAAGCCATACTAAGCACTCAGAACTTAAAAGGTTTGTTATTTAGTTTTTCATTTGTATTATTATTTCAATTCCCGATTATTTAACATAATTTTATTTCGAGGGCTTTTTGGTCATCATTTGGTATTTCGATTTCTTGCTAAATAATACAAAATAATAGAGCCGAACTTTTTCCGTCTTTTGTCAACTTTTTGACCTTGATCGCAATTCTCCTAAGACTGTTCTAATAAGTAAACCACAAAGTTTCCTCACCACCAAGCGTGGGATATTTAGCTATATAAACAGTTGAAGATGTAATTATACCTACTATAGCCACAGATTAATCTAAGTTGTTGCTTTGAACAATATAGAGTAGTTGCTCAACGAACTTGTCTTATTCATACACTAATGGTAAATAGTGGGAACATCTCATGCAAGTACGATTAATGCTTGGTTTGTTTACATTACACCACGATTTATGTCTGTTACTAGGATATTTGTTTATTTCTTAGGGGTAAGGCCAACGACTTAATGTGCTGAAAATTGTATAGCATCTACGAGTCCTACTTCGGACTTCAGACCGTAGGATCTTAGATCGCGCGATTTTGGAGCTATTCTATTCACTATAATATAAATCATTTACAGACGCTTATGGCGGATTTATTTTTTCAGCAGTTTTTGTTACCTGTACTGTAGTTACTGTATGCATGAATAGGATTAATTTTTCTGTTGTTTTCCTCTCAAATTAGTGTAAACCCCTTTATCATCACTCCATTTGCACAATCTATAATTTTTATTAATTCCCCTAATTTCTTGTACATATCTTATGTAATTCATTCGAAATTATTGTTACAAGACGGTGTAATGGAAACAGTTTGTGCTACCGATATGAGAATCAGCACAAACATTTTATGAGCATTTAGGTACTTATGTCTGATTGTCAAAAAACAGCGAATTGTACAATTATTTATGATATTTACAGATTAATTATAGGTAGATTCTGATATTACCTACGATATTAAGTGCGTACAAAATTGAGGTCGTCTGGAAAGTGTGAACTTTGTTTAGAGGTATTTGGTATAAATATTTTACTTAGAATTGACATATCTCTCCGTGTTAAAAGAAGTTTGCTACGGTTCATGTATTGGTGCTCCTGAAATTAAACTTAAAAATCCCACGAAGGAACCAATACTCGAAAATGGGCATTGAAGTGCCGATTACGTAACCATTGTGCCCGCGGGCAGCGCGGATTGTCTAAAACAAAATTATCTAGTTTCTTCTGGATAATAGATTGCGTAAAGTTTTTCCACGGTATTTCTTATGTGTGGTGCAACGGCGGTAGAGACGGTGCAGGCTTCAGTTGCCCGCGCCACTTTGCACTGTCGACTACTCAATCAATTGATTACGCGAAACGATAACATGTGAATAATTTAGTGTTGTGAAAAATTGGTATTGGATGCTGTTTGTTTGTTTGTAAACTGGATTGTTTGTGGTTATATTATTTGTTGAAACGCATTATCGCATATGCACGCATATCATCATACATTTTACGCTTGTTCATGATTCATACATAAATATTGTGGCCGCAATTTTGACACCGGACGGGTAAACAAAAAATTAAACATAACGTTTGGCAAAAATAATATTTTCTATTTCTATATTCACTTGATGAAAGGGCGAGGAAAGCAAGGGCGGGCGGAGTATCTGCCTCGGCCTGATAAAAAAAATCTTAAATCTTGAAACGTTCTGAGCAAATTTGTTCAGATTGAATAACGATAGAGATTTTCTATATATTTTGCAAGCTGCTTTAGGAGTTCTGAATATAGTGGCAAAACTTGCGTAACGAAGACTCTTCGATCTTATTTCCCGGTTCCTCGGCCCACTGAGACCTACCAACAATTTTCTAAGTTGCTTGTGTGTTAATGTACTCAATACTCAATTATTTATTGCATTATATTATAGGTGTAGGTACAGAAGTATTTATAATCTAATTAAGTATCTCTATAGACCCTGCTGGACACAATATGTATGGAGAGAGGAGGACGTCATCTTTAAAATGTTACGAATATTTTACTCGTTTGCATATTTCTTATTTTTTGTTTAAATATTCGTCAATCAAGTAATATGCTTTTGTGATTAATAAAAGCATTAAAAAAATTGTCGTTTTTCTCCTTTTTCAACGCGTCAGGTTGTTTATGTAAGCTAATTCCTGTTATTTTTATTCTTGCCACTCTGAGGGTTGTGCATTATTGACCTACCCCTCTTTACCATATATAGACTAAGCTATCATACAACGTAATTAATACTTAGTGGTCCTACGTATGAAAAAACGTATAAAAAATTAAATGATTAAAATTCTCTATTCAGTGATCAAAATACAGTTCTGTTTTTTAAACTTTAGATTAGTTGCAATTTTTACTTTAGTATAGTAAAAGAAAATAACTAAGTATTTAACTAAACTACTACTAAACCAGTTTGCTGGTCAGGCTGTCCTTCGACATAAGCCTCTCCCAATTTCTTCCACTCACCTCTGTCAGGAGCTAATCTTCTCCATACTTTTAGTAAGTCGTCTGTCCATCTCATGATTTGACGTTCCTTTCGTCTTATTCCTAGGAATGGAATAAGACGAAAGGAACGTCAAATCGATTGGTCAATAGATTGATATCCTCCATTACGTCTTTCGTTAATTTTTCTCTGTTAATATTGGTTGATACCGTCACAAAAAATAATATGCTGGTACATTGGCGTCCATTGATAGATGTTGATAGGTGACAGATTCCAAGTCTCATAATTACATTAAATTTGTTTTTTTAAGGTTCCGTACCCGAAGGGTGAAAACGAAACACTATGACTAAGCCTCCGCTGTCCGTCCGTCCATACGTCTGTCACGTGGTTATATCCCATGAACCGTAAGAGGTAGACAGTTGAAATTTTCAGATAATGTGTATATCTCTTGCCGCTATAACAATAAAAATAAAATAAATATTAAAACTAAAGGGGGCTCCTATATAACATACGTGTTTTTTTTAAGCTATTTTTGCTCTTTATTTGTCAAGGCTGTATCTCTTGAACTACATTAGGTAGACACATGAAACTTTCTATAATTAAGTAAAATTTCAACTGTAATAATAACAAATACTAAAAATAAAATAAAGTTGATAATTTAAACGGGTCTCCGAACAGGTGAAAAATTGATGTACTGTGAAAAAGTTGCCTGACTTTTACGGTACGGAACCCTCGACTCACACTTGGCGGTTTATTTATTAATAGTAAATTTAGTGTTTTTTTAAGGAACAGCTGATTTAGTTTTAAAATATGTTTTATAATAAGCTCGCCTTTGCCATTCTCTTTCTATAATTGTTTAATGTTTTATTTGTATGTTTATTGTGCAATAAAGAAATTAAAATTATAAATTCACTTCAAACTTACCAGGGCAGTTACCAATCAATGAACGTCACTGTACTTACGAGGACCTACATATAAGTTAAACAATGTAAACAAGAAGTTCATTGACCTTAGCGATTTCTCCTGAAATTACCTCTAGCGGTCAGCCTATGCTAATCGCATGTCACAGTTCAATGCTCCAATAACTCGATGGACAGCAATCACCTGCAAATTACAGAGCACCTCCATATGGTGGTACCAATTTGCGAGCCGTTAGTGTGGTGATGCCAAAAACTTACATAGATACTGTGTTAGCACAATGACTAGTTACCTCTTTATGCGTATTAGGTCGTACAGAAGTAGCGATTATGGCCTCTTCTTATCGCCAAGTGAAAAATATCTGGCTGCTTTTACGGTTTATGAAAAATAAATGCACCTCGAAGATGTAAAATTTTATTTATCCTAAACCTTAAATCTACTACACAGCAAACTAACATAGGAACTACAAGTAATGACTACTACTATAACTAATAAAGTACCCACCTACTAGAGGTACTTATTATTTTCGTGCGCAGCAGGATAAATATGGCCTCCACTCAGCATTGTGCTGGATGAAAACTGGTGAGTCCACCCAGCGCTGGTTTTCTGTGAAGGACATATCCGTGTTACGTCACGACCGTCTGGGGTAGTGCGTTTATAAAAAAAATATAAAATAAATGCTTAAAGGAAAAAACAATACAAAAGCAAAATTACATATTTTAACATAAGACACTAATAATCAATACTGAACAAATCATAATAAAAGTAACACATTATATAAAATTATTTACCTAATAAACAACAGAGCCAAAATACAGGTCAGGCTGCCACATCGTCGTCCGGTCGTATATGGGGTGCATAACATGAATTACATAGTTTAAGGAAATTATGGGGTATATATGAACTCAAACTGTGAAAGATGGTGTCTTAACCTCTCTGCCGCGGTGACGGGCCTTACGCGATTTATGCGCTGTCAAATTATTGACGTACAAAATCAAGATGAGACATAAAGACCTAAGTTTATCCTAGAAACCTTCACATTCCATTCTATTTCACAGTCTTTCAGTTGTGAAATCACATTAGAGCATTCAAAACTACACGCTATTTTCGACAATCTTGAACATTCAAGGCACAAAATGTCATAAAAGATCAATGAAACCTTTGATAATATCTTGGAGATTATTGTTCGAATACACAGGGTGAGGCTAAACATAGCTTCGTGCTTTGAACCATCACGATTATCTTTGGTTCTAAAGTTTGCAGGCATGAGACCTCAGAATGTATTAACGAAACTGATGTCAGTTTAATTAACATGCTAGTTAGAGCAAGGATAGGACTTTAACTTATAGGCAATTTAAAAAGTCTCTTCAAACAGATAAATTTTGTATTAATCGACATACAAAATTATCAAATTGATCCTTTTCAACTTTAGTAAATTCACTTTCGTTTTATTAATTCACCAGCTGAGCGGATTAACTGAAACTCTTGCGTGTTTTATCGGTGAATGACCTCCGTTTTGATAATTAGGAATAATGAGGTTGTTTAATTAAAAGCACAAAACTTATTCTAGCTATCAAAGCAATTGAATAGTTAGTAGAGCGACCGTAGTAATCGCTCATTTGTGACGACGTTACTGTATGAAAACCGCTATGCATATGGACTATTTGACGCCACTTGTTCATTATTCCCTCTGTGTTATTAAAGGGCAAATTACTCTGTGCTTGTTCAATGGATGACGGATAACTGATTGCTTGATATCCACCGTCATACGGTGTTTTTAATCGCTTTGTCGATTTGTCATAATCATAAAGCTCAATATTATATCTCTCCTGTGAGCTTATAACTGCGGGGCCTCTCTTATATATTTCTTTATTTATCTCGTTCTGAATTGCTGATCCACCTTTTGGATCCGAAGGGCTCGGTAGTAAATAAGAGGCTCGTAAGTAAAAACTGATTTTTTAGAGTACTTAGGTGATAAAGTTGAACTTTACAAGTAGGTATTTAGTTCACATTTTACAATGTAATTTTACTCTATTCTTGCCTAGAATACCTTTACAGTATTCAAACTGCGTCTACCCATAGAAGAAGTTGAATCACACTAAAATCATACAAGCAACATGCCCATTACCTACCCATTTGCCCATTATCTACCCATTTGGAGGAACGTCCTTGTAAAGAATTCTCCCACAAAGATAGCCATCTCAGATTGCTTTGCGAAATATTCAGCCTGTGATTTTACAAGTAGCTGGGTAAGTATATTAATTTTATGCAATTTGCGGTCCAATATTTTAAAAGTAGTTCAACCAAACATTTGACTAATATTAAGCAAGTTTATTCGATATTACGACTTAAGGTATGCCAATAAATGAGATTATTTGCGTGCAGTCAAATAAATCACGGTATTTTATGTGCTATCGAGGAATTAATTTTAGAACTATGATTAACATTAACTAGCAAAACCAAACCTTTAACTCTAACATACCTGACTACATAGCTCCCAAAAACATCGAATAACTTTGTAACCACTCAGACCTTTGCAGTAATATTTCAGTTACTTAATTGTACCAAGTATGTAAAGTTAACCGCTCGTTTTTTTAGATTGGCTCTTATTCTTTAAAGTTTAAAGTAAAGTAAACTAAAAGTTTATTTAAAAATAAAATGGCACTATTTTAAGTTAAGGGTTACTATTATAGTAAGTTATGTAAGTTTATTGTATTTATAACATGATTAGCTCTAGGTGTTGTTACCCGTGGTCGAGTGACTGTCCTCCGTACTAGTTAATTACTAGTTAGTTAAAATTAGTGGACAGGAACTGCGATATTCAATGAAATTATATATATAATATTATATGACATTATATTACATTATAGCATGGGAGGGTATTGAGTATTATCCCACTGCAAAACGGCCATAACTGCCCAAATAGGAGTAGGCATAACGCACCTAGCGGAGTAAGAAGTATCGCATTCTATTCTTACTTATTTATTATGCATTGAAGGATCAAGTCGTGTTTCGTTTCCGCTTATAGAATGCGAGCCCTTATTTATTTATTTAAACCTTATATTTTAAAAGGCTTTAAGCCAAGTACTGATACGTCAGCCCTGTTAGTAAGTACATTAAATTAGTTGCATATCTTATAAAATTCATAAACCATTTTATACAGAATCCTGGTCGCCATGCAAAGCGGGGCAACTAAGAATCACGAAACGAATTCCAAATAATTAAAACAATGGAATAAATATACTAGGTACTTATAAAGAATTTGAGCGCAATAGTTCGGCATTCGATTGAATGATAATTTGACGTCTAGGGATGAACTGAACTTTAAGCTAGAGGCACTACACAAAGCACATTGTACTATTACAATAATAATGGAGGCAGGTTGCGAAATACTTGAGAATAGATCAAGGACTGGGGTCGGCGTTGATGTTACAATACCATGTGAGCGATTAGATGAATCGCGCCGGAATATTACTACGCAGGTGGAATTATAATGAAGTTCTATGCGTTTATAGTAAACTAGCTGTCCTGTTCGCGGCTTCGCACGCAGTTTACCGGATAAAAAGTAGCCTACGTCCGTCCCCGGGATACCATTTACCTGCCTGCCATATTTCATTAAGATCCGTACAGCCGTTTAAGCGTGAAAAGGTAACAGACAGACTGATAGAATTACTTTTGAATTTATAATAAGTACTAATGGACTAACTTCTACTCAAACGAACAAGACATGGTACATACATGGCCTATAATTTATCTTTTTGCAACGAAATAAGGTCCGTTCAGACGCTTATTCGTGAAAAGATTACAGACAGGCATGTCTTTCTAGAGATAATCTTTCATTTTAGTTTTATTTTATTGCACGTCGTTTTTGCAGAAACCGCAAAAATTCTAAATGTCAATCAATTACAGGGATTGGTATAGTTGTTGCAAAAACAGACAGTAATTTTTCAAACACTCCCGTGTATCTCTCTAGCCCATCGCTTCTTTTTTTACGCCTGGGAAGTGACTAGCTCTCTTGCGAGGACTACCTATGGCCATCGGTTTGTTACGTTTCAGTCCGATAGCCAACACCAATAATAATTAAATTCTGTAATCATTCTATAATCAGATGGATTGCATGTTGCTTATGCTTATTCATAATCCGTCCATCCCGCATTAAGTAACGCTCAGACTTTAATCCGATAATGGACACTGATATCTATCTGAGTCTCATTTTAAAACAATTAAGACTCGTGTGGCAATAAAGTTTAGCTTAGCCATAATACTAAGTCATTATAGGTTAATCGTTGGCTAGAGTTGCCTTTGACATTAATGGGTCGTGAGAAAGATGTCCAGTGGAAGATTGGACAATGCACAAATGGTTTGTTACGCAATCACGTGGCAAGTTTTTGTTGCAAGTGCGTAAAGAAGTTCGTAAAGATTGTACAATGTGGATGCGCCTACGACAATTTTAATTTCATAAAACATAAGTAGGTTTTGCGTAGGTACTGCTTTTGCGTTATTGTGTCTACTTTTGGCGTAACTAGGTAACTATAATAAAAAAGCTGAAACTACCTAATATAAAACAAGTAAGTACTTAAGTGTAAGTAGGTCCTAATATATAATATAAATATAATAAGTAGGACCTATGCAATATTACTAAATAGTATAAAAATTCAATACCTTATTGTAAACTATAGATTGATTAAGTTAAAAGTTAGATAACTATAATATACTGCATTGTATTGAGTACCTAGGTATATCAGTCATTTAGTAGGTACACAAGCTCTGCTTAGCTTGGGGCTAGCTAGATCGTCACAACAACGGCACAAACTTTCGCCTTATTTTGTAGGATATATAGTATCTACCTAATAAATAATACTAGTAAGATAAATAGGATATTTTTAGGATAAATAGTAGGTACCTTATAATACTAGTAGAGTCAAAGATTTTTTGTTAGCCGACCACGTGATATTTTTCGGATTCTTTGGTAGAGTTCTTCCACTCTGAACTTGCACGTTTTTTGGCCAGATTGTCAACGAGAAACTACGTATAAAATGAATTCAAAAAAGTAACTTGTAGGTACCTAAAGTAAAATACCAAAATTATAACTGCGCTATGCGCATCCCTCAGTTTTCACCTTGAAACCACGTGTCTAAAACGGTAGCGTTCTTCGACATTAAATTTATAAATAAAAAGTTTGTTTATTCAGACGTTGTCCATGAACTGCACATTGAGTAGGTACTAAACATTATCAATGATAAAATTGATAATATAAAATATAAATTTGTGTCACAGTTTATAAACTGTGACACTATAGTTCCGCAGCCATTCAACGGAATCCCAACTTTAGAGTTAGACTAGCCGCCGCTTGAGTAGGTACGTACTTCTAAACTTCTGATAACCAGGAAACACCTAATCCGCACTCCATCTGTTCTACTAACGGAACATTTGCACACGGGCTCCGTTGCACAACATACGCAATTCACTCTCGTTGTCTCACCCGCCGCCGCCGCCGCCATTGTCGCGCACGCGCTTTACTGGGAACTTTCCCGCGCAAGCGCCGCAAAAAGCGCGGGAACCAGCCCCGACAATATGGCCGACATAACGCGAATGTTATCTGTGCTCTGTACTTTGGAATGTTCTCGCACATTTTCAGTGAAGTTATTTTGATGGAATTTCTTACCTATTTGTTAGTTTTTTAACACGGGGAGTGTTAAAAAACTAGAATTAAATACACAAAATTAACATTATTTCATTATTGCTTCAAATAATGAGAAAAAACGATTAAGGAAAAAAAATAAGACAAATAAATCATGAAAGTGCACTGTTTCACAGTTAATTTGGTTGAGATCTCAGGAACCGCGGTCTATTGAAATTACATAATTTATGTTTCCCTCTTAAATTTATCATGGGTCCCTCCTAAATTTATCTGTATTCAAAAGCTCAGAGCATTAACAAGTAATAAATAGTGGCGTAGCTAGTAGCTAACTAACAATGACGATTAGTAAGTATATAACATACCTACTAACAGATTTTTCTACTATTTATAATTCATTGCCAAAAACGGTAGCAAAACACATGATTAAATACAAGTTTGTATTATATGTTCGTCTATAAAAACACGTCTATCAAGCCGCATGCAAATTATTGATTAGGTAGTTTCTATACATGAGTGTGTGCATTTACTAGCAAAAATGCGTAAACAACGGGAAATTCTTCACGGATTCCACCCATCCGTTCTGAATAATAACTGCACATTTAACAGCTAAAGAATTCACTGTTTCATTAGTGTCATCTGAACTGCAAACAAACGTTTACAACAACAACAAACAAACAATCTGCATTCTGAATGCCTTCATTCATACTCACGATGAGATCAATTGTAGTTGACAACTTGCACTCATAAAAGACAGTTAACAGTCCATCAACTTAGAATTCAAAGCTTAACGCATGGTGAATTGAAAGTTGCACAATGAACGCGGTGATAGCACGCTAACACGAGGGCACTCACAACACGACGAAAATGGTGAACGGGAACTATGTGCTTTACGGAGACCGACCATCCTCCGAATCAGAGATCATCGACGACCATGTTCAGACGCGAACGGCTGAACGCAAGAACCGACGTAAAACAAACAGAACGGCAAACGATCTACAAAGAACCCTTAACATGGCTCAACTGGACAACGAGACCGATTCTGTGAAGTTCGAGAAGAAGATAAAAGAACCAAGACTGTTGCGATACGTCTCCACCTTAGACGTCGAAGAAAACTACGTGAATGAAAAATACGAGACGTACGACTTGAAACCTGCGGAAGAACCTCCAAGAAGATACGCATTTCAGAAGAAGCCGAAGAATCCTGCGGATGGGTCGGTGAACTACGCATATTCTCGATCAAGCAGCAGTTGCAGCTCTCCGAATGGCAACCTGCCGACCATATCGGAGCATGGAGAACAGTACGGGACTTATAGAGTGCGGTCTGCACCAAGTCCAAGTGTAGAAGATATCATCAATGGATACGAGACAAAGATGCATCCAGTAAGAGATGCGTACTTTAAAACTAAAGAAGGCAAGGGCTTCTGTGGCAAGGTAAGCTACAAAGTGAGTAAATTACATTTTTCATTTTATAAATGTCAATGTAAATAACCATGAGACTTTAAACAATGAGCTTTTGTTACGGAAGGTGATTACAGACATGCTTACGCAACTTTGTACATACAAAGACTTATTGAATTTTCATGGATACAGGTACTAAACTACATTTTAAATTGAACCACAATAAATTACAATTGGTTTAAACATTCATAATGGTGTGATTATTCAATAAATTAGGTTATATAACAACATAAATACCGATAGCATCTCACTTTTGGATCGCGAAGCGAAAATAAAAGTTTTTTCGGCCCATCAGCATAATTTATAGCCGTGTACTACGACATTCTGGTTAACTTTACGACCAATAAAATAATAAATAACGGTGATGTTATAATAATGATGAAGTGAATAACATTCATAATACAGAAGGTTTTATATTGTTAGATCATGCCTCTTTATAGGTTTTTTATGACTCATTTCAGATTCGAAATTTTGAATCAAAGCTATCATTTATGAAGTGTAAGTGTAAGTGTAAGTGTTGTGTTTGCAAGGCACAAAGTGATATACTTTGTGCCTTGCAAAATTTTCATAAATGCTTATTTAGAATCAATACAATTTCGATGAATTGTCTTGAAATAAGGTTGGTTACCCAGTGTGTACTGTGTAGTGTAGTGTAGAAGCTGAAGACAGGGCGCTAGGTCGCTCATTAGGGGAGGCCTAATGTGCCTCCATGTCCAGTAGTGGACTAATAGGTTGATGATGATGATGATGACCCAGTGTAGGTAAAAGAAATCCTCTGGATTATCAATGTCCCAATATCGCAATCATAATTTCTCAAATCGTCCATTGATCAAAGAAACAGAAGAGCAGCTCGTAGGTACCTACTGTGTATACTTATTATTAGTCTATGTTGTTTTTTGTTCTGTTTTTGTTTATTTAATGATCTTATCACTATTGTTCTGATCATGAGTTCTGATACAACAATTATACCTGTTTAGTTTATGTGAGAGAACATTACTAATTGTTTATTTTCGTGTTATAAATTAAGTTTTTATATTTTATGTATACTATGGACCGTAGATTAAGTGAATTGAGATGTAAACCTGTTCTTAGTTGTCTGAAATAAATGATTTATTATTATTATTTATCTGAAATTCATAGGAACCTTACCATTTGTTTTCGTACACTCGATACTTATCTATCGTTTTACGTACCTGTTTATTCAGCCTGTACGCATCCACTGCTGGGTATACTTAAATCTCTACATTTTGATATAACAAATCAGACAAGATATCTAACAATAATTTTACAAATATATGATATAATAAATTACTCAGGAAGCTCTCAGCTCCCACACTTTTTAACGGATATGATATATAGAGTTACTAATGAGTGTCCCGCTGGGCTCTAATAAGAGATTAAATATGTGATTTGTCGTCTATAACATTTACATACATAATTGCAGACGCCATTTTATGTACCATCATTTGTTGAGCTGTTTCGAAAAGATTATACCTACTTACATAGTTTTTGGTCAGAGCTGAGCTTTTGGTGAAAACATAGCTTTCGGTTACAGAATAGAACAAACAAAAATGTTTTTAAAAAATAATTTCTAGCGCCATTTTGTTTGGCTTACAAAGAACTTGATATGTCAGCTAATTCGTATTGTCTGGACCAATTAACTCTTAAAAGAATTTTGTATAATGTAAAAACCAAGCATCTTGGTCCATTCTTTGATTTCAAATCAGCTTAAATAAAAACATGATCTAATTTCATGAATATAAGATTTATATATCAATGTTTACTAAGTTTAGCAATATTAAAGACACACCTCTGACCCTCCCTTGCGTCACAGAATATTGCAATATTATGTCCACTGTGTCCATGTTTTGACCACCGGTCTGCTTGCACCACGTCGTAAGCTCCCGATACTTAAACATAGGGTGTGTTCTTAGAACAGACGTATTTATTTGTGGTCTTTTCGCTGCTTGCACTCTAGTCTAGACTATATTTATAAAGTTTATTTTTTATATCTAATATTTGACAAGTCAGACAACTATGACTTTTTAACAGACTCCAAAAAAAGAAGGAGTTTCTCAATTTGGCTGTAAGTAGGTATTTGTTTAGTTTTTTAGGTATTTGCTATCCGTTTCCGTCCATAATGTGACTGTTATAGGGACTTGATGAAATTTCGAATGTAGATCATACTTAGTTTTATGTTTATTTCATAACATACTAAATTTTTATGAAATGTCCTGGTACCTTATATTCTAGCATAAGATACCAATCAACTAGGTAATAGATTTTAATTTCAAACATTACAGTACTTAATATAACATGTAAAGTACTAAACGACATGCTATTTCTACACGCGGAAAACACTTTGATTATAACTAGGTACACTCGTTTAAGCAACTCAACGTATGGTCTACTTAGACACTAAATAGGTATTTAGTAGTACCTTGGGTTACCTAAATACTCAGTTGCTACACACATTGCCAATGTGCATTTCGTTTCTGGATTGGAGTTGGACGTCTCTGTTTTGTATAGCTATACTGACATGCGGCAGAGTATTTGCTTAGTCCGGAATAATTACCTACCTAAGAAATTGAATAAAATCCCAATTTTTATTTGTCAAGTAACCGACGAGTCGGAAATGTTTGGGACTTCCTACCGACTCTAGCTCCACCTACAGGGAAAACATTTGAGTTTATCCATTGCTGTACAAAGGCTAAAGTTACATTTAGTTAGTTTGACGAGAGGTATTGCGTCGTTCAATTCTAAAGTTTTTGTTATTAAAGTGCGTACGCCCTCCCACTCAGGGTAATTTCTAAGAAATTAAATTACATTATGTACCTTTATAAATGCCAAAAAAAATTCGACTTCGACGGGACTTGCCCTCGTATTATTAAACACAATAAACACAAAAATAAAAACTTCACAACAAAAAAAAAAAACTCCCGTTTAACGTCTCTAATTTATAATATAAGACATCATCTTATATTATAAATTAGAGACGTTAATCGGGTATTCATATATGTACCTTTATTAATCCCGTGACCACGGTCACTGCAGGCAACACAATCAGCCTGCATCGTTCCACTGTAAGGCAAAGGCCATTAAATGTGTAAAATATGCCAATACATATTCTCATAGAATTTATATTAGGTATCCCTTTATCCACAGGGCTCCCACATAGACAGCTTGCACCGCGTCCCCAACAGCTCCATCGGAGAGGACCGAATGGCCCGGGTGCTGCGCGTGCTACGATGGCCGGTGGCACTGGTGGCCATCTGCATCGCACTTGCAGTCTTCGTCTACTTCCTGATGCCAGGTAAGACAACTACTTGTAACCACCGCGTCCCCAACAGCTCCATCGGAGAGGTCTGAATGGCCCGGTAGCTCCGCGTGCTGCGATGGCCGGTGGCACTGGTGCCTGGTGGCCGTCTGCATCGCATTTTCAGCCTTTGTCTACTTCCTGGTGCCAGATAAGAAACAAAACTTTTAAAAAATCGTGTTCTCAAGGTAGGTTCCCTTTTGCGGTAACTGAGATGACCTAGAGACGAAATACGAATCATAAAACGAAATATAAAATAACGTGAGGCCGTGAATGCGTTGTGATTGAGAGGTAGGTAAATCCCTGCTGTACTTGGTTCAAATTTATGCAAATTCTTACACGAAGAAGTAATATATTACATATTACTTCTTAATAATACGATTACTAAAATATGTTTTTGAATCATGGATAGATATTCGAGATTTCGGGTTTCAAGCAGAATTCCGCGTTTATTTCTCAGCGGATCAACTAGTTACGTGCAGGAGTGCCCATCTAGTGTTTGAATAAAGATTTCGATTTCGATAAAGTTTTATTTTCATAATATCTTTCGAGAGGATCTGGGAAGTTCTGTTCACACCATCACGCGGAAGTAACGAAGAGAAAGGTGAGAAAGATGTATCGATAAATAAAACCTCATATTTTAACAAGAAACTTCGATAATCATAATTCTTTAACAATAGAAAGAACAAACAATCCATAAAAAAATAACAGTAACGTAAATAATGACATTATTAGACATCCCCGAGTCGAGTGGTTAAGACTAAACAAAACCTAGTAAAGACTAACCCCCTTATTCATAATATAACGCTGCTTAGCAACGTTTTTAAGTTAGCGGACCATGATGAATAAGGGGGTAAATTAATATGTAGATACTATTATAAAACGGTACATAATTTATAATGTACACTTTCATCTTAGATTCAAGGCCACCGTTTATTATTAGCAGATCAAGTGAGACCACACGTGTGGTGAAATTGAAACCAAATTCGGAATAAGTTGACCCGAGAGAGGTCGAAGGTTAAGTCTAACTTATCACACGTAACAGAGAAATGTTACAAAACATTATCTTTATTGCTATACTATATCGAAACAGTGAATTTTATATTCGGCTGTCTCAGTGGTCATTTGGTACACTTGGCACTTGGTGTCTCATAAAGAAATAACATCAAAATTACATCAAAAATATTGTAGTTAATCAAATTTAAAACAAACAAAAATCACTTTAGCGAGGTTTTCATATACTATCAAGGGAAAAGAAGTGGTCAGTACGTCTAGACTCTAGACTTTAGTGGTTCTTAACCAGTGGTCCGCGGACCAAGTGGTCCCTGCAAGCATTCGAGGTGGCCCGTAAAGCACCCGAAGTAGTCCGCGGCACCAAACTTAACCCCCCGAAATGTATCATCCAACACAACGCTCAACGCTTTTTTTGGAAGTTATTTATTTGTAGGCCTACTGCTAACTTCTATCACATTGATTATCTGCTAGGTTGGCTCTAGACCTAGAGTCAAGCCACTGTTTAATTCACCATGGTAGAATCAATGAAATATTATAATATTAACTAACTCATCTTATTGGGTGGAACCATTGGTGGGACCCCTTAAAATACCTTAATACAATATCCCCAGATTTTTTGGCAGTACATTGAACAAAGCGTATTTCGTTTCATATTTCATGTCTTTTATGGAAATAAACGAAAATTTACGCCCCATAAATAAGCAATAAAAGGACAAGATCGTTACCCAAAAAGATATCAATTAAGCAAGTTTTGCATATCGAAAGCCTGTAATGTTAATTTCATTAAATGCTCACAGACGGAAGCTGTGCTACCATAAAAAAACTTTCAATGCAATTATAGTCCTTTACATGTGCAAATTATGCTTTGATAAGCGTGAACTTTTCGACAAACACTTTGATGTCTTCATAAATAATCCGTAGCTTTCACATGTGAAGGGTTTTTATAATAATATTTTAAAGCTCGGGGCAAACGGGCCACTTAGCTTATCCAGCAAGTCACAAGTCAGTCGTATATCAAAATGTAGACATACCTATATAAGTATAGATCAGGCAGCATATCGTCGCCTCCATAGTTGGCACGGCCCTATTTCTCAAATTTTTAAAAAGTGCTGGCACAGGTTGTCGTTTTGCGTGTAGGACATTTTGAATCTAGGACTTTTTGTGTTCATATTGGTCGATAGGCCACACGGGCGTTGTGTTGTGTGTGGCGCGTTTGACCCGACCCAAAATGGGCAGGTAAAATCGGGTACAATATGATTTTATTGCGTGGGGTTCCGCTGTGACCGGATGCGGTTTCAATCTCCTTTTATCGCTCTCAATTGTCTTTTTATATTCGAGGGTTCGTAAAATGGAAAGTTGACCTCCAAAAGCGCCTTTTATAAATGCATCTGCACTTTTACAGAACGTTCTACTTTTACGTTTGGTATTTTTTTAGAAAACGAAACCATTAGCCCACTATGACATCATATATTTCATGGATTGAATGTATAAAATCTATACGATCTACCGATCACAGATAAATTATATTTGTTTTAGCACAAATAAATCTTGATACTTTCAAAATTAGTTGTAACTACGTGGTAAAAACATTCAAATTAATATTACCGTCAATGTGTGACGAGCGTAGTAGCGAGGTAGGTAGGCTAAGTAGTTTCTGTCTACTAGTTGGTGGTAGGTATTGTATGGAAACATTTTTGATAGTAAATCATCTTTACATTGTTGAAGAAACGTATGAACTTTATTGACCTTACTTTCCTTTTCTTATCAAAATTCTTAAATAGAAATTCTGTCGTCGTTTTTAAAACTTTTACTTGTTTATAAGTATAATAAATTGATGTTAAAGTAGATAACGTGGCACCATAAAGTAGAAAAATAAATGCCCATCCAAAATGTTCAGTGACACTTTGAAATTTCTGGCAAAAAAATTGAGATAAAAAAAATTATACCGTAATCAGCAAACCTGCCCGTAAAAAAAGTGTAAAAATATTTGTTCCTCGTTATGTAAACTTCATAGGTATGAAACCCATGAAGCATAAAAATAATATTTATTTGACGTCATCATTTTCACCCCAGAGCTGAGTCAAGAGGTTAACACTTTCATTTCAGATTACGGTTTTTGGTATAAAAACTATTGTACACAGTTTGACGAATTCATTCCTTAATGAATTCGTCAAACTACCTACCTGTTTATATACTTAAACCTACCTACTTTGTTGCAGTTAAGATAAATTATAAAATACCTAGCTACTGTTTAAGTCTTGTCAGGTGTGCCTCCCCAGGCTGATAAGACTTATCTGTAAGTGCCGGTGGGTAAAGTGAACCTACTTCAATCGAAAACTCGCTACGCTGTGGTACTTATGACTGAATTACCCAATGACTCCATTTTGCCCCAGTGTGTTGGGATGAAGCTGGGTTTCTATATCTGTGTTCTTTAGAGTTTAATTACGTTCTCATTATTATTTTTCAGAATTTTAACAATAAAGAATCTATATTTCCAACTATTTTTGAGACAAATAAGATTTTTGCAGGAGTTTTTAACAAAATGTACCTACTCGATCGAATATTGGTGGTATTTAAGAAAGTCAAGAAAATCATTTTTAGAACTACCGACTGGAGATAGAAACGGTTTTGAAGAAAACACTCGCAGGGCTATTCAGAAACTCCGTTTCCGAGTCTTCGGCACGGAATCTGACACAACCTCCACCTCCACTCCACAGTCTATATTGACCCACTGCTGGACCCAGGCCTCCCCCTGATAAGCGCCTTATTGGCTTTTATCTCACAGGGGGCAATGCCCTTAATCCCCATGCTGGGCATACGAGTTGGGGATCGCAGTTCGGTGGTAGAATTGTTCTGCAGCTGACGGACGGCAGCTGAATCTGACACAGATTCGCGCAAAATTCAAATATTTTAGCGGTTCTTAATTTTTCTGCGTTTTACAACGAATATAAATAGCGTAAAAGTAGTTTCTTGTAAATCCTAAAACATTTTCTATGAACCCATGTTTAAACAAATTTCGATTTAGTGCTACTTTCGGATTAATA
Organism: Eupithecia inturbata; assembly: GCA_963662085.1. Taxonomy (NCBI): domain Eukaryota; kingdom Metazoa; phylum Arthropoda; class Insecta; order Lepidoptera; family Geometridae; genus Eupithecia; species Eupithecia inturbata. The sequence continues at coordinate 12,229,381 of OY759177.1, read as the reverse complement.
ATTTAAGAAATTTATTACTAAAAATCAACAATATTACCAAAAATTCCATTATATTAGGTATACTTTATTGTAATATTATGCTTTATTGTAATAGTGTGATATGTGTTAATAGAAAACGTTTTACGATTCACTACTACTTTTCCGCTATTTATATTTCTTTTAAAACGCAGAAAATATTAAAAACTGCTTAAATATTTGAATTTCGCGCGAATCTGTGTAAGATTCGGTGTCGAAGACTCGGAAACGGAGTTTCTGAATAGCCCTGCAGGTGTTTAACATAATTGTCAGCACCTATACGTCCGCAGATAGCATGCCTTCCCAAACAAGGGGGTTATTGCCATAATAACCACGCTTAGCAGGTGGATTGGTAATCGCAGTGGAGGTGCTAAATATACACACGAAAACCCCGTAAACACCCTGTTCACCGTCTACAATTAGGCAGAAATAAACCTACAAAAAAAAAATACTACTGCTAATTCCAAGTAAATTATTAAGGTAAAGATACCCAGCCGAAACTACTAATCTGTGGTAGATATCGGTATCGCCATCGGCATTAGCACGGACTTGTAAATTGCTTAGACTATGATACCGTATGCTACACACGCTTATGTAAGGTATAATCATTTTAATTGCTCCTAGGGTACGTATGAATAAAGAGCGAGCGTGAAATCACATCCCGTCTAATCACGATTTTGTTCCATGTAACCTGCAAACTACACGTAACTGTTCTTTCCAAATTAAACGTTAATTGGTAGAGAGGTACTAGGAGTCTTCAATGTTTTCCATGATCATCGTCATTACCATCAGCTTATGTCAGTCCACTGCTGGGCATAGGCCTCCCTTAATGTGAGTCATGAGTTTTACTTAGTTTACGAAAGTTGTAAAAGTATTATATCTAATAGTATATCTAATAGTTTCTCAATAATAACAGTAACTCTTTGACAAGTAAGCTGTAAACTTTCACGTACTCGAATTTATTTCGATCTGTATTTTGCAAACCCATACTAGAGGCTCTGTAGTTGATTTTAACAAAAGTAACTTTTAGTAAGACAGTACAGTTCATAGGGTTTCGGTCAAAAATAAATTTATATGGAAATTAACGCCTTTTCTTACTAAGCCTTGTTTGTATATCGACGCTCTAACCTACTGAGCTAACGAGTCTCGTTACTAAGCCTTGAAAATTGTTCTTACAAAAGACTTCAACGCGCTTGTCTTACCAGATTCATACAAAATAATTTGAATATCTTTTTATTAGGTACCTGTAGTTAATATTTCATACAAGACTTGAACGCGTTTCCTTTGGTTGCGCATATGAAGTGTGAAAAGATGTTCATACAAAGATTTCAACGCACTTCCTTTAATTTCGTTCTTGGAAAGCGTTGTGATATTCATACAATAAGGTTCATACGTAAAAGTTCAATGCGTCCTTATATTATTATAAATGCGTAATTTTGGATGTTATAGATGTTTGGATGTTTAGATGTTTCATAGGTACCTCTTCACGCCAAAACTACTGGACGGATCAAGATGAAATTTTTCAAATATGTAGGTCTACACCTGGAACTAAAAGGCTAGTTTTTATTCCATAAATCAATTCCCATCGGAGTGAAATAACTTTAAAACGTTCCCATAGAAAAATTTTTCGAAGCCGCGGTTAGTAATGTATTAAAAGTATTTAAATAAATAGCTGTCTTCTAAAGTATTTATGCATAAGCATTTTTAATTTCAATTCAATTTATTATAATTTGATTTATTGTAATTTGTTTCTGCGTAGGTACTTATGTGATGTAAAATGATTCTCGCTTATAGGACTGTAAACTGTGCCAACTGTGCTATGTCTGAAATAAATAATTTGAATTAATTAGGTATAGCGTTGTAACAATATTTCCACAAAAGACTTCAACATCATTTCAAATGTGCTCGATGATGTCAACACACTTCCTTTATTTTTGTTCTTATGAAGCGTTGTAAGATCTTCGTACTTGTTGAACAGATTTGGATGTATGGGGATTCGATATAATCCCGCGTTACACTGGCTATATATTTATTTTTTATTAAAATAAGGTATAGGCTTTTTTTTTTGTAACACAAGATTATTTTTATGATACGTTATTGCGAGATTTTCTAAACGAGAATCCAACGCGCTTTTAATATTTTTGCTATCATGAAACTTTACAGAGCTGTCGGAGTAAAATCGTCAAGGATTTTAAAATGTTTTATAACTAATTAATTAAAAAATGAAGGTATCTCATTAAACTTTTTTATTTAATAAAAACCTTGACGATTTTACTTCGAAAGCTCTTCCTTACCTTCTTCGTAGGTATGGGCGCAGGCACACAAGTTGTTCGTGACATCTTGAACTTTACTTTCACTTGTTCCATCTCGATAGAAAAGCGCCACCTACTTTTCCCTTTCTTCAATAAATGATGAATGGTACTTGAGAAAATAATAGGTTCTAATGAATCTGTCAATCAGTTAATCTACGAGGATAGACGCAAACGAGAAATGAAGAAATAGAGTCAGCAAGTAGGTATCTAAATAGCGAGTTATTTCGGATTCGTCCCACTGGCTTCGGTCCAAAGTAGTTCGAACGCGGAAAATCAAATTCAATGCTAATTTCATTCCAGATTCGTCCCATTTTAAGATTTCTAACAGAAAAGTATCCAAAGTACTGTCATTCACACACTTCTCATGCAAGTCTTAATTTACCATTATTGAAAGCATTTCAGACAGCATCAGCAATTTATTGTCAAAGTAAACAGAACTAAATACAACAGTAATTTGTAATAAATCTTTTAAATCCATCATGATTATTAACACTAAAGTCATATACAACGGGATATTTACCATGATTTTAAGACTTTTCAAGTTTTTTTTTCTTGAAGGCAAAAGATGAGGATAGATCGGTATGTCTGCCAATAAAAACTTACTTGCAGTGCCATTAGATATTCCGTGATCATGGCGCATGAAACTGTGCCGAAATATTGGAAAGCTCAAAACTCAAATCATGGTAAATATTCCGTTGTGCCTAAATTACTTTAATTTGTAATAAGTAGGAAGCCATGTAGATGTCGCCGCCGGATCGTAGAATCAGCCGGTTTTTAGTATGGCTAGGCCTATAGTAAAACGAACGCTGAGCTATTGGGAATACTGATGGCTGATGGCATGTAAGTGACGCTTAAACATATTGTTTTACAATCGGCCTAGCCATATTAAAAACCAGCTGATTCTATGATTCGGCGGCGACATATGTAGATGTCGCCGCCGGATCACATGACACGGTCACGGACATTCTGTGACTAATGCGAATATTCGCAGACGTACCTAAGAAAATACAAAAAATATTAAAACGATGAAAATTTTATGTGACTTTATTACTATTCACGAGACTAAACTAATATCCATTATCATAATTACGTTTAGGACATACGACATTGAGAAATTCACTTATTGTTGCTTTAAAATAAATTATATTTTAAGTAGATGGTCGTCGTAAAGTGATTGATCCTAATCATTTTGTGTACAGTCGTCAGTAATCCAATTTTGCTAGAACATTTGCCCCAATAGCACATTATTATGTCCAGAGCCCTGAGTTCGGTTTGACGTTAGTATCGAGACGTCATCGTGACGTCTCGTTCGTATGGGATTTGCGTTGTTCCTAACGCACGATACAGGCGCTGTACCAATTTCCATAGGAAAATAAGACGTCGCGAAGACGTCACGATCCTATCGTCAAACTGAACTTTTATCATCTGATCTGATTTTGCCTAGTTTTTGATCAACTAGTTTGAAATATAACAATACATAAAATTCCAGATAGTTTGGATCGGGGCGTGGCTGCCAATGGGACCTACTGGGAAACCGTGGCTGCCAGCGTGATGCATGGCGGCAAAGCAAAGAAGACGCCAACCAAGGCTAAGGCACAGAAAACTGAATCAACTAACAGAGATCTACTCCTTTCTCGTCATTTGGGTAACATATTTTGTATTTAGTGTTTTATAGAACCTCAATTTTCCTAATTTGTTGGTTTTTTGTTGGTTTTTCGTGCTTTGTAGAACTATATGGATTGTTTCCTAAAAACGGAGCAGAGATGTGTCAAAAAACTAACAGAATGGTGTTAGAATAGCTAAAGTTTAGCTTGGTTAGCGTATGCCTAGATGATTCACAAGTTTATACGACATGAGACATACGAGATTTTTTTGGTAGCTTTTTCATATTTATGTCTGCAGATGGGTGTGTTTTAAATTACTGTCACTGGGTCAAAGAGAAGTGTGTAGTTTTTTGATTTTCACCTATTGATGTGATAAGTTCGCTTGGGTATTATTCCACTTAAGTGCACATTAGTGTTCGCACCTTTTCTACGTTTATTTAGACACGTTTAATTAGAACACAATAAGTTTAATCACGGTTTGCTGTGAACGGAATGATTACAGGTACAAAAACGCCGGAAATCGATTTCTACGATGCTGATAACGAAAAAATCGACTTCAGTTCCATTATCGAACCACGGAACGACGTAGAAAAAATAAGAATCGTAGAGCCAGTATTCCCCAATCACGTAGATCTTGAAGTACAGTACGGAAACGAAAAGGCTGATTCGGACACATTTAGAACAGGAAAAGTGTTAGAGCAAGCTAATACACTACAAGACTCTACCTCCAAGCCACACATCACACAGAAACCAGAGAAGCCTCTAGAAGTTTTCTTCAGAGAAATCGACGAAGAATCAACGACCAACATAGATAACATCAACAGAGCCGAAACGATCAATGAGTACACCAACTACGGCGACAAACAACCTGCCAGAGTAGCATCAAAGAACTACGGATATTACAGCGATGTTACGTTTAAAGTGAAGCCAATGAACACCAAGCAATATTTAATTCCTGAGCCGGTGGCTAATTCAGAAGTTATCTACAGTCCACCAGGGAAGGTCAACTTTACATCGGGACATTCGAACCTTTTCGGTATTTCTATAGAAGATGCTGAGAAGATGCGGGCGACCACGCAAAGCTCTCTGTATAACACGAGGGTGTCGCCCACGCTGCCAACATGGCGTGATAAGGATGACACCACCACCAAAAAGTACCCAGTCAATGTGAACAATGACGGTAAGCTGCAATGTAGTACAATAAGATGCATGCGATCATTGTGTAAGTTCATGCGCTTTCATCTTAAGTAGAAGTAGAACTCACTGTAGATGTTCATTTACTAACGCATTCTAGATTGGTTATTTTGATCACTTGTAACAATATCCCTGGATATGGTTGCAGCTTTCAGCAAAAGTTTGGTATAACCTGCGTAGGTACTTCTAGAATAAGGGATTGAGTCTGTCGTTATCTCTCTGTCCTGCTCCTGTTCTAATCCGATCTGAGGGGGACAGCTTGAGTGATGGCGATTGGCGACGCAGGTTAAACTCTATTTCTAACGCAGAGCAATTAACATTTAAAGTTTTGAAGCTTGAGGCAACATATTGAGGATTTTCCTTTAAAAGTAACGCGTGATCTAGCTTTCAATATGAGAAGCCAGTTATCTGTCCTGTACAGTTTCAAGACAGTTTTTCTCTTAAACTCTCGCAGGTCCGCAGCGGTCTGCTTCATCATTCCGACGACCTTACTCTGGTCCATAATGTCTTATAAATAAGAATAGTGTTTTTGGTTACTAAAGAAATACAAATACCCGTAGATGCCCTCGGTGATTTAAAATCTTATATCATTCTAGTGTCGCAATGCCGGTCAACCCGCATCAGCATGTGTCGCGGCGTCCTCCCATACGACCTAGCCGGGCCCACTGTTATGTTGAACCTAGTGGACATGACCAAGTACCTGCCACAGATAGAGTACTTGATATCTACTAACTGCAGCGACAGAGTCAGGCTGTTCTTCTGTACCATGCTCGAGCCTGAGTGCAGCCCTCCGCCGTACGAGACGATGATGCCGTGCGAGAAGTTTTGTAGAAGTAAGCATGTTTGCTATAACATTTTTCAAAGGTAGATTTATGTAGTTCAATAGTTGTTGTAGTTTTGCTATATTAAAATTTTGTAGTTATCAAAAACGAGGAATCGTAAGGTACAATCTAATTTCGAACCATCATAACATTTGAACGGGTTCATCATTCTCCCACTATCGATCAAAGTCATCACATTTTAAACATAAAAAAACGTAATCCAAATCGGTTTGCCCGTATGGCCAAATTGAAAATGATAATAATGTGAATAAGTGTTTATTTATAGAATGAAAGAATATCAATTTATTGGCTCACACATTAATAGGTACACAATAATATTTATTTATTTATTCAAAATATTGTAAGTACACTATCCTTACAGGTACACCTAATGCGATAGTGTACTATCTATCTACACAATAATCCCTATAATATAAATTGTCACCTTTGGTCATAAATATTTTAACACAATTAAAAATATAAATAAAAAATAAAGCTATGTGAACCAAAAAGGCCCTGCCTCAGCTTAATGTTGCTCAATAGAAAGTTGAGCAACGCTGGATTTCTGGCATAATAGTTTAGTTTAGAATTTGACTTGTCTATGAGCTTATTAAGTACCTACCTAAGCTTAAAGAAATAATAAAGAAAACGTTATTGATGGTCACAAACAAACACAAATACACACGTCAACCTTGTAACACCCCTCTTTTATGTCGGAGGTTAGAAAGCCATAAATACTACCTACGTGTTTAAATAAGTACCTTCTGAAAATGCAACTGTTATACCTAAATTATGTTTCCAAAAACGTCACCGTATTATTTATTGTCCATGTTGATTAAATTCAATCAATTGTAGTTTTAAAAGTTTTCTTTAAATTTCCAGTTATCGAAGACAGCTGCGAAAACTATATGCCCCAGGAGTTGACCGCTGTGATGAAATGCAACAGATTCAGGAAGGACAAGTGCATAGAGCCCAGGACGCCGTGCCATCCGATAGAGTTCACCTGCAGTGACCAGACGTGCATCCCGAGAGACTGGATCTGCGACGGGAACAAGGACTGTCCTGATGGAGAGGATGAGCAAACTTGTTCTCAGTGCGAGAAGTCAGAATTCCGGTAAGGCCTTTTATAATCTCTGAGCAATAGGTCTTGTCACTATGTTTTTGACTGCGTCAAGTTTGAATCTCAGCTTACCAAATTTCGACACAAGATTTCGTCACACTCCTAACGGCTATTCTTTCAGTTTTTTGAAAATAGCCACCCATAATAAGTTTAGCCTACTATTTTAAAACTCCGCTGACAGGTTCAAAGAAGTACTGAGGTATCTAAACGTTACCGTGGTTTAATCCACCCGCGATCAGATTGGGATAGAATAGAACCATTCCGAACTGATACAAAAGTGGAAGTTCCCATCCCGTTTGTGCGAATGGTCGAGCATTATTATTTAATAATTATTATAATATTATATTTTGTATAACCACGGGCAATGGACGGTTCCATTATGATCGCGCGCGGATTTATTCCATGATTATTTGAAAATACTCTAACAAAATATTCAAATATTTACTCTTATTCGTTTCAGCTGCAAATCAGGCATCTGCATCCACAAGCGATGGATGTGCGACGGCTACTCCGACTGTCCCTCTGGCGAAGATGAGGAAGGCTGCGCGCGCCAGTCTGACGTAGACAGACTGGATCCGGGAGAAGAACCTGCGGGCTCGGCCCCTGCGCCGGCCATCAGGCGGCCAGGGAAGGTGGCCAGTTTAGCAAGAGTGGGAGCATTGCAGAGATCTGGTGAGCATACTTAAGCATTGACCCTGACTCAGCAGCCCCTTCTGGTGAGGACGAGGAAGGCTGCACGTGCCACCCAGACGAGGACCGGCTGGGCCCGGTTGAAGAACCTGCTGATTCAGCCGGGCCCGCGGGGTCCGGCGGGTCGGCGACCTGACCTGAGAGAGGAGCCTATAGGCTCGGCCCTCGCACCAGTCATCGGCGTTAAGTATGCCACCAGAGGTCTGGTGAGCAAATTTATCTTAGACAGTCGATGACCAGCATTGTGGCGAGGCACGTCCCCTTGTGGCGAGGCACATCTCCTTGTGGCGAGAACGAGGAAGGCTGCACACGACCAGCTTGAAAACCAACTGGTTCCATACAGCCGAATGAATAAATAAAACACACGTATTTATTTAATTAAAATATTTTACAGTGGTGTGTGTTTACTAATTTAATGTATATTTATGTCAATCTATCTACCACCTCCATTGTTTTTGTAGATTTAAATAAAATTTATTTGTTTTCATATCCATTACAGGAGACATCGACAGCAGTAAGGAACTTCTCATCGCCAGCGATTCTAGCAACGCCTTAAAACGCAACTTCACCCGCCGCCCCTCACCATCTCGCCTTACCCCCTACTCTCGCGGCTCGGTCAAACAAACGGTATCCCAGAAGAAACCATTCGTTCCCGAAAACCCACAAAGAAAAACCGAGTCTAAACCAAAACCCGACAGTACAACAATGACGACGGCCCAAAAACCAGAACACAACGATTCTCAGGAAGACGTCAATATTGGTGACTTGGGATTCTTAGAAGATTCGAAGAAGGATGGTATCATAAACAGCGAAGAGGTCAAAGTGAAGGAGGATCCTAAGCCGAAGCAGCGACAGTGGGCAGCGCCTACCACGGTCATGCCGACTAAACTTGACAAGACGCTGAATAAAATGGAAAGGGTGATCAATGGAGCAGCTCTCTTGAAGGTTAGTAATGGTATCAGGTATTGGTAAGGAATTAAATTTAACTGGGTTAAAAGATAAAACTTAAGACGAGCTAATTTCAATTTAACATAGACTCGAAAATCCGCGACGATTTTAATTTGAACCGTCAATTCATTAGAACGGCTGCACTGATTTTAATAAAACATAGATTAAGAACACTGTCGATCAAGTCACCATTCAAACAAAAATAATACTAAACCAAAATCGGTTTATGTAGCCACAGATAGGAAATAACACAATTACACGAATGAAAATCATAACACCCCTCCCTAAGTGTCGGGAGTTTATAAAACAATTGAATGGGACCTATCTCTAACTAAACTAATCTCATTTCGACAATTTCAGGCAGCCGAAGAAGAATCCTACTCCCCAGAGACCAACTCCACGAACGCTTTTGAAGACGAACAGCCAATAATGTCTCAGCAAGAGCCACACGAGGCCCGAGGGAGCAAACAGGCCAGCGCTCACACTTCCCCCTGTCCCAGCGGTGAACTCAGATGCGTGGACGGCAGATGCATCACGTTGTCCCAACTCTGCGATGGGAATATCGACTGCACAGACCACGCCGATGAAGATAACTGCTACACATGACCGATTAATGAACTTCGTGAATTGGTAGTTAGACTTTGTGTAGAATACTTTGAGGTGATTGTCGGAGGGTGTGTAGCAATTATAAGATTTCAGCGATTGATTTTGTGTTTTTTTAGGTATTGTAGCAATTATTTTGAGAAGATAATAAAACAGCAAAACAAACTTAAAATTCTAGAAAAGTAATTAAGAATTGTCGGTAATGTTCTGAAATCCATATAAAAGCGAGTCCCCTCTCCGTCAATTAGTATGGTTTACACCGCACATTTTAAACTAAGTCTTCTATTATGTAGAGTTAGATTTTGACCGTGGCTCTTTGTTTATGCTGCGCACGATTTCAAAGAATTTTATATAAGTTTTAAAATAATATTCTATTATTTATAACACTGCTTAGAAAAGTTTTGATTCTGGTTAATTTTAATTACGGACATGACTTAAATCATCGGAGAAGCCTTTTTACAAATAAGATTAGATTTAAAGTAACGCATTTTGTAAATATACTTGTATAGGTACTAATAAATTGTTACTTAGGTATTTATAATAGTTTAGGTAATTTTTTTATAGCCTAGGTTTAACTTATTTTCATTTTACCTAATAAGAAAAGATGAATCTAGGTTTTACTATCGATAAGGACCTTACACAATACACATGCTTGTACCATTCATCATCTTGAGGCAGTTGGTATAAGTATAAATATAAGAATAGCCCCATAAGCCTAATTTCAGCAGCATTCGAGGTTTATGAAAATCACCTGTTTGTTTTTGGAGATTAGTATTATCTGTGTTCGAAACCTAATTAGTAACAAAGTTCATTTAATTTTTTAATTTCTTTAGAAAGTAGTTTTTAGGGTTAGGTCGGAATTAAACGAATCTCATGTTATGTACTATGTTATTATGTGATTGTGTGAATCGATATTGTGCAAATCCAAAGTAATGTCATAATAATTGTGCTTTGTTTATATTGTTGGTCTTCTACGTAGGTAGGGTGTTACAAACAAACGTTACATGGAAGGCAGCTACCTGAAATATTTAAAATAGCAAATTTTACTAAAAGGCAACATCCCTTTTTTTTCAAAACGAGACGGACTGCATTCACAGAAATTTCAGAAACCACTTGCTTCAACCGGAAATCGAACCCACTCAAAACAAAAAAATTACACCTTGTATTTTAATGGCGCCGATCTATGAACTGACGCAGTCAATCATAAGGATCAAATCTGTCTAATAAACATTTAAGGAAGGCCATAAAATCATTCAATGAGAGGAGGCGGTGCGCATTTAATTTTTTTTTCCCGTAACGAGTTTCGAATACCAAATGTGAAGCGTTATTTAAATTTAGCCCAATGTTTGAAAATGATTTTAGAAAAAAAATAAGCCAAACAGCTGCAGCAGCAATGTTACTTTATCACTTCGGTGAAAAATATCGAAACAGACAAGTATCAACTCGAGCTGTTCTACAACGTATGGTAAATAATTTGATAAACACTGGTAGTTACAAAACGAGACAGCAACACCTACAACCAGAAATTTTGGCCTATTCCAATTTTGACATATTTTTTTTAACATACTTTGAAGCATAAAGAAGCTGCTGAAGAAATGTGCACCAACAATATTCGAATCATACCTCTAGAGAACTAAAAAAGTACAAATACAAATGTTACCGTGATGAACTGTTGTTCCAAAAACTGCATCCTGGGGATTGTGAGAGCCGAAAAAAATGGAGGTCATTTTGAGCTATTTATTAGTTGGAGTAGGTATGTAGTCTACATTTAGTATTTATTATTTATTTGTTTAGATCTCATATTAAATTAATCTTTTATTTATGTATTGTATTAAGTCTATCACTCATCTAGTACCCATTACACAAGCTCTGCTTAGCTTGGGGCTAGATGATGCTGTGTGGATTGTCCAGCATTATTTATTTATTTATTTTTTGGCTTTATTCTACACGTAATCTTAGTACCACGAAATTTTACTTAGGTACGAATTTAATGTCCATTGTGTTGGTTAGATATTGCGTCGCTCTTTTCTTTTGGAACTTGGCTGACGTTCTATCGCGTGGCTCAATATTTTGGCTCCCGTGAACAGAATTTTGAAAGATCTTCTTCCGGTAATAGAACCAACTAAAATAAAAATAAAAACATGTATTTTATGATACTGATTGGTAGAGTAAATCATAAGAATCAAATCTTTCGAATAAACATTGCATATTAACTTAAAGGAAGACCATGAAGTCTGCCAAAATCGAGAACAGACGAAGCACTTTGTATGGCTGGAAGTAGACTGGTGAAGACCATTAATATTTAATCTATCACTGGTTGACAATCAGACAATAATTGACAAAGTTTTCTCCACCGTGGACTCCACACGGGGTACGCGGCGTGTGGTGCGGCGAAGGCGCTTGAATTCATGAGGAGGCAGTCTCTGGTGTAAGCGAGCTCTAAAAGTGATTCGTCTCTCCTGTTTTTAGCACATTTCATGGTCTGCCTTTAATTTAATATGCATGGTTTATATGACAGATTTAATTCTTACGACCGACTTTACCGATCGGTGTCATAAAAATACAGAAAGTATTTTTTTTATTTGGCTGGTTCGAGTACCGGACAAGACAAGACTTTTTCGAAAATTCTTTGAATGCCGTTCGTCTTGTTTAGATAAATAAAGGAATGTTTCCATCGAATAAAACTTGATATTTTGAATATTTTGGGTAGTTTCCCTCTAGGTAACGTTCGTTTGTAACACCCTGTATATGTAAATCTTTACAGTACCTACATAGGTAGAGTGCAAAATAAAAATGTGTAGTGTAAGTTCTAAAATAAAGAGTTAGAGAGGTTAAACTTAGGATGTGTGTAGCCTTGCGTATTATTAAGTTTTTTATAATCAAATATTTCGTATTATGTACGTACTTAAGTTTTATACTCACAATAAATGTTATGCCATGTTATTATTAAAGAGTGTACCTATTACAAAATGAGTCTTATTCAAATGAGAGAGATGATCTTCCTTCCTAAGCGCAAGTTAAATAAATGTTTGAAAAGCGTAAATACCGAAAGAATACTGTCTCTACCTACGGAGTAACAATGCCTAATAATATGCACCTCTGAATTTACAAATTCACTATAAAGGACTTGTAAAAATTATCAATAGTTTGATGTTTTAATAAAACTAAAAATCGACTTCAAATTCCAAGTTGCATAAGTTGCACACTGTTGCATAAGTTTTGCTGGATAAATACTAATCATTCGAGAATAAAATTTTAATGAAACCATCTCGAAATCATTTTCTATACAATAGCGAAAAAATCAATAAAATCGGGCTATAATTGTCGGAGAAATCGACGAATATTTATAAAAACTGCCAAGTGCGAGTCGACTCGCACAAGAGTTCCGTACCGTAAAAATAAGGCAACTTTTTCAATAAACATATCATATAACACAATTTCTCACTTGCTCGGAGACCCCTTTAAATTTTAACTTTATTATATTTTTAGTATTTGTTGTTATTACAGACGTATTTATAGAAAGTTTCATGTTTAATGTCCACGAAGAGCAACAACAGCAAAAAATCTCAGATTTTTTGTATGGAACCCCCCTTTAATTTGGATATTTTTTTTTTTATTATTATTTGTTGATTAAGCGGCAAGAGAAATACACATTCTCTGAAAATGTCAACTGTCTACCTCTTACGGTTAATGAGATAGAGTCCTGTGACAGACAGACGGACAGACGGACAGCGGAGGCTTAGTAATAGGGTTCCGTTTTCACCCTTCGGGAACGGAACCCTAAAAAAGTAAAAAAGAACATACATAATAAGTACATACGAGTACATACAGCCGAACATAGAACCTCCTCCTTTTTTGAAGTCGGTTATAAATAGACATCTCGCTAGTTTTCCAGTGAGGTGAGTTCCAGAAACGAACAATCAGAATTTCAATTGACATTTCGAACGCTATAGAAACGGCCTAAAAGTTGCAGAATTCTCTACTCATCTAATAAACACCCAAGTAAGTACCTACCAGTGTTGCTGTTTACGCTTCGTGATCTGATCATGAAATGTGACTCATAAACCTATTGAATGGCGTCGCTCGAAGTAAAAGATCTACAAAAAATTTAACAAAAAAAACTTTAGCGCAACAAGTTAGAGTTTAGAATCGGTACTTCTAGTTTTTGTAGCGAATATGGCGCTTTGGCGAGTATGTTTTTATTTTCATTCATAGAATCGTGATCTCATCGGTAGGGATTTTCCTACTGGTTTATTTGGTCGATCCAAACGAGGAATTAAAGTGGCGATCACTCTTTAACCGAAGCTCTTTACAAGGGTCGGTCGTACTCTAAATACATGGTGGTACCCTTTTACCCTTATCACAAGCTTAGCTTAGCTTGTGGCTAGATGATGCTGTGTGAATAGTCCAGCATTATATTTTATTAATAGAAGAGGTAGGTACTTCTACAGAAGTCGTCAAGCAAGGGCGGGGTTTCCTCTAACTCGATCACTTACTTACACTTTGTTGGAAAAATAACATAAGCTCATAAGCGTTTTATTTTGGCCAATTCAGAATCTGAAGAATGAGACTAGATACATATTATCAGCTAGATGCTCTACTTTCTTTAGACTTTTGGGTTTTGCTCATAAATGTCAAGGTATTTAACGTAAGTCCTGGTACATGTACGGAGAGCAACATCATTTGGTAACTCCGTTAACGTTTACGCTTCTACTGCTAGTGTTACTAGTTGATGATGCTGTCTGTACCTAAAGACGTCTTTAGGTACAGACGACCAGAAACCTACAATCAAATAATAGAAACAAATTAGAACTTGTATTAACAATTGAGCTAACTGCAGACTGTTGCAATCAATCTATATCGTATGTTTTATCTAAATATTATTCTTTATAACACGCCACCGTCTACACTTGTTCTATCACTTCCTGTCCATCTAAAGGTTGCCTGGAAGAGAACGCTCATAGCGATAAGGCCGCCCATTGTGCAACGTAATCTGTATTTTTGTTTTCCTGTCCTTTGTTTTTGTTTTATTTGGTGTGCAATAAAGAGTATTTGTATTGTATTGTATCAATGTACAGATAGCTCAACTAGTCCAAACGGAGGCGTCCCAAAGACGCTGCGCTGGCTGCATTGCCCCGCTAATAAGACTAATTGATTGATGACGACATTAGATAGGTACGACTGACTCATATAATATGTCAAAACAAAGTAATTAAGTAGAGCCTATTATTAGTACTAACTAGGTAGGTACTGTGTGGAGCCGGCTTAGAATTTGCACCACCCCAACTCTTCCCGCGGGTGTTGTAAGAGCCGACTAAGGGATATCCACCGAGGGTGGGCAGCAGCGCCTCGAACAATTCTACCACCGAACTGCGATCCCTAACCCGCATGTCCAGCGTGAGGATTATGGGCATTACCCCCCGAGAAAAAACTAATAAGGGCTTTAACAGGGGGAGGCCTGAGTCCAGCAGTGGACCAATATAGGCTGTTCAGGATTGAGGAGGTAGGTACTACCCGGTATAAGCGAAGTACAGTAAGTATTTCGTAACATAATCTTTCACAGATAATGTTTGCTATTAGTGGCTTATGTTACCCACTGGACGACAACGTAACTGGCTCGTTTATATCGAACTTAGGTTATTTTGGAGTTGAGTCAAAGCGTCATTTGTTTTCGTCGTTTCTTATTAGCTAAGGTCGTTCGGCGCAAGAGGTTTCCTTGAAGCTAGTTTGCAGGGAAGTGAGTGAAGCTTAACCAGTTTGAACCGGATAATTTTTGAGAAATAAGAACCTCAACTGATTAGAGCTTTTTACCAAAATTTATAAATAGGTTATATAGAATTCGAATTAGAGCTCTTACGTAAAGCGATCTACATAAATTAATGTTCTACCCATTAATCATAAAATCACCAAAAAAACATTTATTATGAAATCGTTGTCTGTTGTAGGTAAATTCACCAAATACAAATAAGGAGCCCATCTGTTTTCACTACTAGGCAGGTGGGAGAGAGGCCGTCATCCCTTCATTGACAAAATACTGAATACTCTTCCTCCCAAAACAAATGAAAACGCCAACATTCTTCTCATACCTAAACACTTATGTATACAGCTACACTATATCATAGTTATTGTTTCAGTTTCCAACACAAACCATAATGTTTATAAATGTTTTAAATAGACTTCTAATACAGTGGCATGAATAGGGCGCGTGTCATCGACCGAGCTAGAAAGCGGTGACTCATACATACGGTCTACGTTGCTCAGTGGTCGTCTAGCCAGCTTGGAATCTTTCGCAAAAACTCGCACTCGTAACCCACCTCCCTTCACAGTCCTTGAGGTAAATAAGGACTTTGCAAGGCTAGACTGGTATGGGAACAGGTATGGTCACAATCCTCCATGGGTATGGCATTAACCTATTTTCAAGATGTTCGAGTCTATTTTCAAGTTAATCTATCACAAAAACCAGCTATAGGCCTGTATTAGGGTCTTGGTGGAATAAATAGCTAGCTATAACAGGATGGAAACAAGCTTCAACTCTTTGACAGCAATGTCATAATTGAGGTTTTAAATGAGATATTCAAGTCTGAGTTGAAGTCCTGACATAAATTTTTGCTAGAGTTAAGTCAGTTCAGTCTTAACAATTTTTCTATGCAGTGATGACAGAAATTTAAATTATGATAGCTTTGGTTATGTTTAAGTTCACGTTGAAATAGTCTTCAAAACTTCTCAAAACCCCTCCAAACTGTATGCAAAGCCAATTTGTAACGAAGAAGACTCGTATCAGGCTAGATGCTAACCAACCTCGAATCGTCGGAAATGTTTCAAAACAAACCATTAAAAATAGACATAGAATAACCTTTTACAATACAATGGGATGGCCGTTTTATGTAGCAGGTTGAAGCCAATGAAAGTAAATAAACATTGCATTCGTGAGGTAAACAAACTTTGGACTGGTTCTGGCTTGTCCACTCCAGGCTTTCTAACTAAAGAGTTAGTTCAGACCGCGTAAAGATTCTGGGATTTAAAGCACACAGTTCTAGTTGCGTTGAAATTTGCCTTAAAATAAGGACATATTTATTGTGCGAGTTACATTATAGCAAAGATCCTATGACTGATATCTTTACATAATAGTTATTACTTATTAGTACCTAGGTACAAACATAAGACTACTATATAATACCCACTGGTATTAAACACGAATTTTAATATCAATCATTGACACGAAGATTATATTTGTTGCATGCAGTGCAGAATAATACTTGAGGTGCTCTACCTAATTTATTCAAGGCTCCTAGCCTCTTTTAACTTTTTTTTTTAAATAGCCTAAATCTATAGTACCTACATGTATATTTAGATAGCAATAAACTCTACCTACTTGCATAAAATGTCACATATACCTCTAGATCGCTAGGCCTAAAACCATCTTACCTATACAACCAGCTAATAAATATTTAGTGGCTAGACTTCGTCAAAGGTATGTAAGCTTTGCACTTGCATTGGTCGAAGCCTAAGCACCTATTTAAAGTCAAAGCGAGGAAGGTACTCAATAGAAAGCAGGAAGCAAAAGAAGTGTGGTTTAGCTCTATTGGAGCGCGAGCAAGCGGACTTCGGTAGGGTTTGGCACCGAAGCACCGATTTTGTCTCTAGTGTCTATATAATTCGACAAAAACAGACCGATCTTTGCGAATTTTATCTACACCAAAACCTACGCTAAAGCGTTAACAACTGTAGAAAGAGAATAGAAATGATTCGTTTGAGATTTGGCTAGACCTGCAGAGACATATTCAATGCTTAGGTACCGATCCTTATCAAAGTCCGTCCTGGGGCGCACCTGAATCAACAAGACTCACCATGCTCTATGACTAGAAAAGTCCAACAAAAAAAAAATCCAGCATCATTTTCCTATGTCGCAACTAAGGACTAATGTTGCAGTTTATCGAAAAAAAAAGCGCAAGCATTCAAATAAAATTCATTATAAAAATTTATAGCACGATGGAGGACAGTCGGGGTGGGTAGATATCGTTGATTCATTATACAGATGTACCTACCTAAGTAAAATAATATTTGCAGACCACATGCATGACTCACCCAGCATCTTATTGCGAAGCCAAAGTACTAACCACAAGTAGGGTTGACAAAAATGCGCGTGGAAGTTATGTCCGCCTTTGGTAGAGTCGGCAAAACACTGTTTCTCGTTTTTTGTCAGAATAGTATTATAGGCATAATTATTGGTAGTTTTCTAGTTATTTCTTAGATTGAATTGAAAAAATCATTTAGTAATTAAATAGACTACCAATGTACTTTTAGTCATAGTAAAGTAGGTACCTATGTAAATATGATACATAATGCACCTATACTCTAATCACGCAACAGGTTGCAATAATTAAACTCAGGTAATATCAGATATTCCGTTCCTTGGTATCTTCTATAAAATTACCTACCTACCTACTAAACATGCGACTAAGTAGGTACCTGCCTAGGTATAGTGTAGATACTGTAGGTAGGTGAGAGTACGGTAGGTAGTAATTTATTATCGTGTATGTATTTACAAATAACAATAATGAAGTGGTTGTGATTGTGAGAGAATGCGTACTACATAAAGCATTATGGAACTGAGTAAGTTGGTGATTCATTTCTCGGAATTGACCTTGCTATGAGTCATTCGCTGGAAGGCAGAGTCGGGGATACCGCGCCTGTCTGCCGGGCTGCTCGGTACACGCACGCCGCCGTTCACTGCAACGCATTTTACTAAATCCCCTCATAATAAGATAAATACAATAAAATGATTTCCTTCTGGAAACTCGTGAAAATGTGAAGTTTATCCGCTTCAAATTAAAGTAATTCGTGTTTCTGGAGTTGGATATATTATGATAACAACCATGACGTCATTCATATGGTTGAAGGTGAGTTTTAGAAATTATAAATCATAGAATTATTTTAGAAAATTGCTCTTGATAAAATTACGCTTTTATTTGGGTTGGTGAATCATTTAGAAGTTCTTGTTAGTTTCGTATTTGACTAATGTACTTGTGTGACGTTACACTATAATCTGCACAATTTAAGAAGTCTGTGTTCTAATTGGGTTTCTCTTTTTAACGCTAGTAAAAGGCATACCGTATTTATGAGACAGCGTTTCAACATAATTCCTTCTCACTGTGGTACCGTTATCAAACACATGTTTCAATGAGCTAGAATGAAATAGAAATAAAAATGGCGAAATTACAAGACTTGTAAACTTTATAAACTTTTGTTAGGATTATTTTTCAATAACTTTTTTGTAAAAGTGTTCAATTATAACACTCGTATTGTTTTTTTATATGTAACAAACAAATGTCATTAATAGTCGTATAAAAAAAGTCTCTGAGAGTCGTACAGTGTTGTCATTTTGTACAGTGAAATGTTCAAGAAAAGTTTTGTTTATCCACTTGTTGAACAAGTTTTCAAATAACTTTCCAGACCAACTCTTTTTTTTTGAGGATGAACATGGAAGATAACGTGAACTGGTTCCATGGGAAAATATCCAGGGACACTGCTGAGAAACTTTTGAAAGAAGGTTTGTTTCAAACTTCGCCATTACTCTGTTGTTTTCATCAGGTTTCAGATTTCAGTACATATCATGTTTTGGATGTTTTCAGAGGATGAAGATGGTGTTTTCTTGGTTCGAGAAAGTAATACTTCCCCAGGGGATTATGTCCTATCAGTCCTACATCAGGTAATAACAAAAAAATTACTCTTTGTGCAATAGCAATGATTTTCTTACTGACTTAGGTTTAAGTGAGATTTACTTTGTTTGTCATAAAATAAGGAAAATGTAAATTAATTCGCAATTATGGCTACCTATATGTTATAATTTATTAGCATAGAGTTTATAATTTATTCCAGGGTGACGTAGTACATTACCAGATCCGAAGGCATGGGGAAGATGCATTCTTTTCTATCGAAGAGCACACCACGGTGCATGGACTGGATACACTGATCCAGCATTACCGAGGGGACTCCAATGGACTTGTCACGAGACTGTCTGTGGTTTGCAAAGGACAGCCACCTCCGCATGAATCCAGGACTCAGGGCACAACAAATCTGTTGCATAGGTGAGCTAACTTTTTTTTACATCTGAACTGACCAACCCCATCATATTTTATTTTAATGATCGTCAGGGTGGTATAAAGACAGTGGATGATATTTCACAGGACCATTTATGCTGCTGGTAATGAAGGGCATACCCAGCAATTGGTGTCAACAGTAAGACCATGATGATGGTGATTTAATTGTTTGCAATTGAGGCCCCACTGCTGGGCAAAAGGAGCTGGTTGGTGTTGATGGCTACTGCCTCACAATATTTATAATATTGCTTGGTCTGATTTTTTTTCAACTTGCTTTGGACTGAGATAATTCTCCTTTCATTGAGAAATTCAAAATAATTTCCTCTTTCTAACTTAAGTCTTAACTACCAAATTGGTCAGTTCCATTAAAAAACGGAATGAAGCAATTGTGGAGCTATCTCTAGCACTAGAGGAAGTTCTATTAAGATGAGTGCCCTGGCAATTGCCCTTAATTTTTCTTTCTGTTTATTGATGGAAGCAAATTGAGGAGTACATTCCATACAACAGTATTTACAAACATATTTGTTTGTCTGTTTCTTTTCTGTGCTAATTGGATAAAAATTGAAATGCAAAGGATTCCTGATTGTAAGAACAAATAATTTCTGACATTTCTATGTAATTTTATCAACTTACTCAATAAATAAATGTAAATAATACTGCTAATAGCTCTAAATAAATAAATAATAAATAAATCGTATAATAAGGAACATAAACAATGGATACCTATATGGAAACAATGCCATCTGCAGAAGTTTTAAAAAACTGTGTTGATGACAGATGACAACGCCTTCCTCCGAAATGAAAGTGGAAAAAGTAATGAAAGCATAGCTTGTGTTTTGGGAAACAGAGTTTGATATCGTGAAGAAGTCGGAAGTCAAATACTTTATTTCTTTAACTTACAAAATAAGCACTTAGAAAAGTTCAAATTTAAAGTTTCATTTGAATTAATTTAGTAGTTTCGGCGTGATGCGCAGTCAAGAAACAGACAGAAAAAAATGACAAAAGTTCAATGTACAGAATTGGACCTACAGTGTTATTATAAGTAGGTATAGATAAAAACACCCAGACAAATGTTTGTCCCGCGGCTGTAATCAAACCTGCTGCCCTCGTGCATCTCAGGCGACTAAAACACATAGAATAGAATAGAATATTTATTTTATTTGTAACTCAAATAAACAAAAATAAATATGATTAAAAAATAAAATGAAAACAAAGCTTAGGTACTAGTTTTTGCATCAGGGTTTTTACATCAGGTCGTTGCACTGAATTATTTTACTGATGCTGCACAAAGTAATTGTACTTTATGTAGCAATACCGCTGACAAGCATCATTGGCGATTTCCTGTTGGACGTTGTTCAATAAGGTTGATTCAATAAATATGAGAACAAGTGCCATAATCATACCTACTGCATACCGATCTGCATTATGTGCGTAGATGCGAAACTTCTCTCCACTCAAGAACACGTTAAACCCCAGCGGTTATCGGTTCTCGCGAAGACTACATGAATACATGATAATACTCATCGCGAATTATTAGTTTGAATCTTGGCTTTGCTATCGATAGATGGCACAAACTTCGTGAGGCCTATACCTAAATCCGGCTGCGTAAGGTATTGATAGGTACTGCCCGCGGCTTCGCACGCACTTTGCCGAGATAAAAAGTAGCCTATGTCCGCCCCTTGGATACCGTCTACCTCCCTGCCAAATTTGCTTAAGATCCGTCCAGCCGTTAGGCTTGAGAAGGTAAAAAACAGATAGACAGTTACTTAAGAATTTTTAATATTAGTTTGGATGCTTACGAATCGCCCTATGTGCGAACAAGATGACTGGCAATCAACAATATATGATATATATTGTTTCGAATCTTAAGTTAAAATTGTTTCCATAGGTTGGGACAGCTTAACTTAGGAGCAATATATATAATTATATAAGTGTATTCTTTGTTTTATATTGTTCATGTAAATTTTAAGCTTTATAATTTGGCTTAAATATTCAGTAAATTTTATTTATAGTGATAGTCTATATGTATTAAATTATTAAAAAGTAAATCC
The DNA here is from genome assembly GCA_963662085.1 of Eupithecia inturbata. Classification (NCBI taxonomy): domain Eukaryota; kingdom Metazoa; phylum Arthropoda; class Insecta; order Lepidoptera; family Geometridae; genus Eupithecia; species Eupithecia inturbata. Next base: position 12,207,923 of record OY759177.1, on the reverse strand, counting down.
GTTATTGGCCGTATGTTTGTGGATTTTGTTTCTTCAATAAATAAATAAACAAAGATGTGAATACCAAATGTTTCTCACTGATTCTGATTGAGCAACCAAACTTCTCTGTGTTTGTGCATTCCACATTTCCACGAGAGATTGTCGTAAGTTCGTGAGAAATAGAGCTTGAAATAAATTGCGACAGCAATATAATAAGCTTTTGTGATCGAAAAACTTTGAATGATTTTTGCGAAATGTTTACTTCACATTAATATTTTAAATACGAGTGTTTGGGTATGTATAATTGATACATAAATAAAGCATGCTGGACAATCCACACAGCTCATCTAGCCCCAAGCTAAGCAGAGCTTGCGGCTACTAGATGACTGATATACGTAATACAATATATTACATAGATAGATTTTGATGTATATTTTTTACATAGATCGATACTTTTTTACGCTAAAACTATTGAACAGATCGGGCTGAAATTTTGCATAGGTGTAGTTCTAGGCCTGGATCAACCAACATATAGGTACCTTTTATCCCAGAAAAAAGGATGCGAAGCCGCGGGCAGAAACTAGTTAAGTATAGATAAATAATCTGCTGATAGTGGTATTCGTAAGGTTTAAAGATCAAAGAGTAAAACCAAACGGATTAAAGAACAAAACCTGCCATCATTATTAAATCATCTGATTTTACCCTTAACGTTCCCGTACGTTTGGTGCAGTGTTTTTCTAATTCCACACAATAATTATGGTGCGGTAATTTTACCTACCCATACCAGTTTCATATCTCTTAACATTATCTATTAACTTACCTACTCAGATTCGCCCTGAAAACTTGTTTATTTTGCTGAGAAGACAATTCGTAGTTTCTGTTTTTAACCGACTTCGAAAAAGGAGGAGGTTCTATGTTCGGCTGTATATATGCTCGTTGATTTCTCCGTCAATTATGGACCGATTTTGAAAATGATATCGCTATTGTGTAGGTATTACATGAGACAGAATGGTTCCGAGGTGGTCCCATCAAAATTTTATTTCCTAGGGAATTGTATTTATCCCGCAAAACTTAAAAAAACAGTGTACAATTTTTATTTATTTTTTATTTATTTATTTTAGTTACATATTTACATTTTCATTACAGAGCAGCACCAAAGCGATAAGGAAATATAAAATTAGATACAACATACATTAATAAAATTACATCAACTACAACTTAATACTACAGCTTAAACTAAACAAATTTACTTATTAATTACTATGCGTCCTATCCAAAAACTTTAAAACCGCATCCCTGAATTTTGGCAAGGACATACAAAACAAATCAACATCCTCATCTGCACATAAACTATTAATAGCGCGAAGGGCCCGTGTGAACGGGGACTTGCTCAGGAGATTAGTTCTTGCCCTCGGAATTGCAAGTAGCCTAGGTCTTCGGCGCGCGTACACATACTTGTTAGGTACGTACAGTCCTACGTTCATTAAGACCAGAGGGTTGTGTATCATGCCTCTAATCAAACTAAAAATGTACGTAATCAACATCATTTCCCTTCTAATTTCGAGCTTAAAATACCCCACCATACCTAAAACAAATAAACTGGGATACATTAGTGGGAAAAATGGGTAAACTCCGTATAACTTTAAATATTTATTCTGCATTTTTTCCACCATACTACTATATTTTTTTTCATGAGGGCTCCATATCATGGCTCCACACTCCAACCTACTTCTAACTAGCGCATTATAGAGTACCCTAATGGTGACGATATTGCGAAAGTCGCCAGATTGTCGCAATATGAATCCCAGATTTCTGAAAGCCTTTTTACAGATATCAACTACATGGCTTCGGAAATTTAATTCCGTGTCCACTTGAATGCCGAGGTCACGAACAGAATGTACTCGCCCTATATGATCCGAACCCAGCGAATAGTCATGTACAACAGGATTTTTTGTACGGCCGTAGGTAATAGCACTTGGATGCATTAAAAAAGAGCCTGTTATCATGACTCCACTGGGAAACACGGTCTATGTCACGTTGCAATCGCTCGCAGTCCGAGACCTGCTCCACCCGCATTAGCAGCTTCAGATCATCGGCGAACAAAAGACAAACGGAATCTTCTACAACATCAGGCAGGTCGTTTATCATTATTAAAAACTGTAGGGGCCTAGGTTACTTCCTTGACTTACGCCTGAATTTGTGTAAAAAGGTTCCGAATGGTACCCACAGTAGTCCACGTATTGCATTCTACCTTTCATGTAGCTAGCAAAAAGTTTAAGTAGATCTATAGTAAATCCCATCGATGCTAGTTTGGCCAGTAAGACGTCATTATCAACCGTATCGAATGCTTTACGAAAGTCGAAGTACGCCGTGTCCACCTGTTCCCCCGAATTACGAATTACTACGAATATTATTACTTACGAATTAATGGATTCAAAGTTTTCACTTTTTTAAAACAATAAAATTTTGGCCAAATAGCTAAAATTTCCACAGTTAGTACTTTACCAACGCAATAAATGACTATTTCAAAACATCTTTGTAAAAGTAACAAATCGCACAAATATTGGTACAAGTGATATTCATTAAAGTCATGATTAGTCATTGCTTGAGAATTTCTTGATGGGATGATGATGATGGCAATCACCAGACAAGACATCTGTGTTTACTGATCAATAATGATTTAATAGTCATGGTAATTAATGATTCATTTAAACGCTTTACTATTTAGGTATACTAAAGTATCCTACTGTACATTGTGTAAGAATAACAAAGTTGGGATAGAAAAGCACCGCTATCACACGGAATAACAATAATTTGCCAGAGAGAAATAGTATGTCTGTTATTATCAAAAAAATTAACGTTGATATGGGAAGCGGGTATTGGATTGACGGATCAATCCAGATTTTCTAAACCAGAATCCTGAGCTAGATCATAATAGTTTTAAGGTACGTCTCCACCGTCGTTTAAAACATTCAATGCCCAGCCTCAGCAGCGCAGCGGTGCGATCTGCAAGGGCGCGTTGCATCCGCAATGCGCGCCATTTATTGAAAGGGATAGGCATAGGATTTCGCGTTCATAGGAGCGGGACAGAGCTTACGTTTTTGAAACGTCGTAAGCGCAAAAATCAAGTTTATGCTTAAGGTGATGTAGGTTCTATGTAGGTATGTTGTATCTAAAACCCTCAAAAAGTAAGGAAATAGAGATTGCACCTGTGTTCCGCGCACACTCCTGCGCACATGGCCAGTGCTGTTGACTGACCGCCGTGCCCGAAATTCGGCTAGGAGGACATCCTATCTTACTCTACATTTTCTCCCCCAGAGCAACCGAAGCTGGCGACTACAACATAGTATCACAGCTGCTCGCTTGCGGCTACCGGAGTCGCGACGCCAAGAACCAAGATGGACAGACCGCGGTGCATTTAGCTGCCCGCGCCGGCAGAGATAATATACTGGCGAAGCTGATCGAGAGCGGAGCCACGGTTAATGTGAGGGATTCGTTCGGATATACGCCTTTACATGTAAGTTTATTTTGGTAAAACTAGAGATAAGTTCTGGAATTCGCTTACACTCTCTCAACTAGAGAAAAGGACTGCGCTTATCTCGTATGTAGGCACAAATGTGGACAATCCACACAGCAGCATCTAACTCCAAAGTAAGCGGAGCTTGTGTTATGGTACTAGATGACTGATTGATATGATGATTGATGAAAACACCCAGAACACCCGTAAGAAATATCTGTAAATCGTAAAAATATTTGTTTCGAGGCTGGAATCCAAGCCGCAACCTCCTGCGTTACAGGCGGGCCTTCGCCCGCTGCGCCACTGAGGTACTAACGGTTTTTTTGTACGTATTTCACTAGGTCCAAGTATGTATGATACATGATTATGAACACGATGTTGAACACGAACTGTTTTTTAGTACACGTGCCAAAACAACTTGCCCAGTACAACGGAACTGCTGATAACGAAGGGAAACGCCAACTATCAGATGCGACATGCGCCCACTGGAAAAGTGCCTTTACATGACGCGGCGCAAAAAGGACATATTGAATGTATAAAGGTACATAATATGTTTGTTATTTATTTCATAATAGTTTCCGCCTGGAGCTTTTAACGCGTACATATTTCCAGGATAAACTGGAATCATGTAATTAGCCTTTAGCGACATAATCATATTCATGCGTAGATACTTCATGTAATGCTAAACAAATTCCTGTTTATAAAAGAATAGATGTAAGTTTTCTTAAAAGTAAAATAATATGTACTTTGTATCCCTTGGTATCCTGGGGAAAGCCCCAGGATCTACCTCCCAACTGAATTTAATTAAAATCTGTTTAGGCGTGAAAACGTAACAGACAGAGTTACATTCGCGTTGATACTATTAGTAGAGATTTGGTTATGTTGTATTGTCACTTAGATTGTTTACTACATTATTCTAACCCCCGGCCGGGCTGGTTATGTATAAAAATAAAGTTTGTATTATTGTTACGAAAAAATAATAGCCAAATTTTATGAGACGTTTGTGGATAAATTAAGTTGAATAGAAAGTTATTCACAAAATATTATATTGTACATTCACAGGTGCTTCTAAAATTAAGAGCGCCCGCACATCCAAGAACATTAGAAAAAGACACACCAGCGGACTTAGCTAAACATTATGGACATGACGAATGTTACGAAATACTGAGTAAGTTTAACTACCAGGTTTCGGTTTTTCTTATCTTAGATTTAATTTCTTAGAACCTATTACACTATCATAAACTACCTTTGGCTAGATATTTTCCTCGTATCATGAACTAGTTTTGGCTCGCGTCTTCGCACGCGTTTTCTCGGGATAAAAAGTTCCCTCTGTCTATACGTTATTTCCAAGTCAACAAAGATCAAATTATTTTTCTATGGAAACGTTTTTCGGTTTTTTATACCATGGGAACTGATAGATATATGAAAGAAAAACAATTATTTATTACACACTACACACAAACAAACTTAGGTACAGAAAAATAAAAGACTACTTAGTACTAGATAACAAACAGACAGACAAAAACACATGTGAACTAAGTAGTACACTAACACAAACATTGGTTGGTACTAAGTAGTCCACTCAGCAAGCAGACGAGCGCGTGTGTGCAGGTCTAACAGGTCCTGACTCAGCTTGTTGCTCTAACACTAAAACCCAGGGTAATTTGTGTTCTAGGTTGCCTGGGAGAAATCGCTCGCAGCGATAAGGCCGCCTATTGTACTGAGTATTTGTTAAATGTAGATATAAGGTTTATATTATGTTATTTTTTAAGTACAATAAAGTGTTAATTCATTCAATTCATTTTGTGAAATAGCGCTGGTTTTCAGTCAGGACCGTATGTTACCGTATGTAATCATGGACCTGTAGGTGCATGTTACGTACCTACTCAATCAATTTGGATTAGAATACAAATAGATTTGTTGATACAATCTACATCTTGCAAAATTTCAGCGCAATCCGTTTAGTAGTTTTGGCGCAAAGAAGTAACAAACATGCATCCATCCAAACTATTGCATTTATAATATTAGTGTGACCTTTGAAAAGACATTTAATACTTACCTTCGACATAGATTTTATAATACATACTATACTCCTTCGATAAAATTACAGAAAACCACCAACCAGACACCCCAAGGACATCCAAAGCTCTCTGGTACCACGGCACTCTGAACAGGGACGAAGCGGTGAAGATTCTAGAAGAGTATTGCAAACAACATAGTATAAAGGACAAAGCTGCTGATGGGGTCTTCTTAGTTCGTTACAGTGATCGAAATACCGGGGCCTATGTGCTTACAATGTTAAGCGAAAATACACCTTATAACTTCATCATTAGAAATAAGGTAAGTGTTTTCTGTTTGTAAAATATGTTTTTATGAATAGGGAGAAACCTCCGGAACTACTGGTATAATTTTGAAAATTCTTTCATTAACAGGAAGCTACATTGTTCCTGTGTGACATAGGCTATGTATTATCATATCAAGGTAATGCGTGACTGCGTGTGCGAAGGCGCTAGTAATGTTATAAAGTGGTAAAATTTGTTAGTATAAGTCGCGTAGATAAAGATTGGGATGTATTGAGTTTGTGAGTATTTTCGCATAGAGAATGCTTTATAATCCCTGAGTGACATAAGCTATGTTTAATAAGAGTATCACGTGAGCAAAGCCGTGATCAAATTTCATTGTCTGATGATGTGAACATGAAATGTGTTTTCAGAGTAACTGGCTGTTTATCGATGATGGACCTTATCTCGAGTCGTTAGAGCGGCTAATAGAACACTACAGTTCGGTGCCTGATGGCTTGCCCACGCGGCTCACGGAAGCAGTGCCGCCGAAACCTAAACCACCTTTGCCTGAAGTAAGTAAAAACTCTTATAAACCATATTTTTAAGTCCTTAGAAATTCTTCGACGATTATACGTCACGAATAATCCTAAGACAGATTTGACTCCGCTCTAGAATGTTCAGTAAAGTCTAGAATGTCAAGGAAATTCATAAAACTTAAGATGACACACAAAACGCAAATTTTACGAAGCAAATTTTTTTCTTGCATGTTGGCGTTGAACGTGCACATCCATGGTCGCACTAAAAAGAACAGCGACGTTCTTTTTATTTTAATCAGATAGAAAGGGACGTTCACATTTTTATTGCTATCAATTTCGTTTTTATATCAATAGAATCTACCTACACCAATATCAACTTTTCATCCACTACACCACGAAATCTTTAATTTACTTGACAACATTTTCATCTCTAATAATCATACTTCCTTCCAGTTCTCAACAATGCCGCGAACGAAAAAAACCTCTCCATCAAGAGCAACCATGAACCAATCCCTGTCTCTAGTCAAAAACGACATACTCAACAACCAACTCTCCCCTACCGCCCCACCAAACAACATGTTCGATCTCCTCACTAGAAACCTATCCTTCTCATCGGACTTCAACAACGACAGCTTGAATAACAATGATATGGATGACAACGAATTGTATAAGGTGCCGGCGAACAATTCCGCGGTGGTGTCCCTGGCGGAGAATTATAATGAGATATCAATCAATGCTGAAGGACAGCTGTCTACTTTGCAAGGTGAGACCTAACTCTAAAGGCCCGTATTACAGAAGCTTGCTTAGTCGTCAATGTATGCTTGAGTAACGATTTTCTATGGCAAAAGCGTTACTCAAGCATAGATCGTTGACTGAGCATAGTTTAATAATACGGTCCTTAGACTTGTCACGTCACATTTATCTGCAGGAATAAATCTACAACATTAGACCGCTTGGTCTACAGTTGTAGATTTGTTCTTACAGCGATTGTCGTCTAGGATACAATTAAATAAATTGTCAAAAAATACATCGCATCATCACACACTGCATAAATTATTGAAGTTATAGGAATACATCCATACTAATATTATAAATTCGAAAGTAACTCTGTCTGTCTGTTACCATTTCACGCCTAAACGCCTGAACGGATCTCAATGAAATTTGGCAGGCAGGTAAATGGTATCTCGGGGACGGACATAGGCTACTTAAAAAGCGCGTGCGAAGCCGCGGGCAGCAGCTCGTATCAAATATTTTACGTAATATTTTAATATAATATTTTAATTTATTTATTTATACATAATATTTATTTTTAATATTTATATATAATATTTTATTTTATTCAAGTGACGTATTTTTTATCTAATCTACTATAGACAACAATCGCTGTGCTTAGCATACTGCTGCTCGCACTGTGAACAAAAATGGTTCTGTCCGTCCTAGACATACCAAATCTGTACGCCTTCTCTGCAGAATCACATCTCTAACTGCAGTGTGTGACTCACTCAGACCAATAACGGCCAAATTATACCCAGTCACGCTACATAGTCTGAAACAGTCCTCAGGCAGGGTCCAACAAAGCTGAGTGAAAGAGCAAAATAGACAAACATAATCTTTAATACATGTCTACATGTTAAGCTTCACCGCCTAAACTTAGTGGGAATAAACCCGAAACTCCTTTCAGTCAGTTTCATTTGTGGTATTACCCCTAATGATAATACTTTGTTCAGGACCCTGATCCGAGGCAGCTAGCTAAACATCTAAAACTTCCGCCGATACTCAGTCCAACATGCTTAGCTTTCTACCAAGATTTTTAGCGGTTTTTGACATTATACCTATTTACAGAATTCATACCAATGAACGAGCTAACGCTCGGCGCAGTGCTAGGCGAGGGCGAATTCGGCTCAGTCCTACGAGCGACCTACGCACCGAACGAACAAACGCCTCAGCAAGTCGCCGTAAAGACCTTACACATGCAACATACTGAGACGAACAAGAAGGAGTTTCTATCTGAAGCTAAAGTCATGATGTCGCTGCGGCATCGGTGTATAGTGCGGCTGATTGGTGTGTCTCTGGTAAAGAACTTACAATAGTGGTTGAGATTTGTAATGCAAAGCCCCCAAGGCAGTCTAGAAATATCAATTTCGTGAGACTTGAGCCAAACTGTCAAAATTCCTTCACAGTCTGATATACCATACCACAAATGTTGTTGATCTACTAAATGATAAGCCACGTTGTCCAAAACCTATTAACATGGTTCAGACGAATTTGACATATTGCATCAATACGTTACTCGATTTTCAGACCATCAATTTCATGCATTCCAACTACAGCATATAAACAAAGGTTTATTCTTTCAGGGGCCACCGCTCCTAATGGTCCAAGAGCTAGTTCCTCTGGGCTCCATCCTGGAGTACCTACTCCGGCACCCTGAGAAGGCGTCGCCAGGCTACGAGCTGAGACTGTGGGCGTGCCAGGTGGCGGCCGGCATGAGGTACTTCGAGCGGAGGAGATTTGTGCACAGGGATCTCGCTGCGAGGAACATACTGTTGGCTAGCAGGTAAATACATCAAACACTGTCTGAACTTTACATTCACATCACGAGTATTTGGGTCCACCAAAGAGCCCAAACGCGCGATGAGTCGATGAGAGTTGCATTTGATTGATATATAAAACACTGGACAGAGAAAATTGGCGCAAGTCGTGAACGACAACTGTGGGATACTATTTGGAGAGTATCTTAGGGGAACAAACCATTTATTGATTATGGCTTGACACAATTCGCAATAATCTTTAGTACCTAACTTCAGTGTCATTTTGTAACACAATCGGTGTATACTTTACACGCCCTCAAATAGAATCAAATCTCACCTATTATTGCAGACTTAATTATTTTCTACACAGGATGCAACCATAGTCTTTTAACAATGAGATTTGAGAGGGCGCAATGCGCGCCATTTTGTGTAAAGAATAGGTATAGGATTTCGCGTTCTTAGGAGCGGGATAAAGCATACCTTTTTGGAACTGCGTACAAGAAAACTACGCAACTTATGAAGAAACTGGTCCAAGGAACCAAATAATTACCTACGAATCAAAACAAGAGTCATTTCTATCGACGCGGGGATCCTGAGATCTCGACCAAATTATGTGCTTTGGTGTTTTTTTTTTTATTATAATTATTTTACTTAATCGTTTTTTCACGGTCAAGGAAACAAAAACTTTTTTAAAATTTTATATAATTCGAGTTTTTTACCACAGGGATCCCGTGAGTCTGAGATCTAGGCCTATAGTTTGACTACCAAACCCGTTAGGTTCGGCCCTTAATCTTTACAATTTTACTACAGAACGCAAGCTAAAATCAGCGACTTCGGCCTATCCCGAGCGTTATCTACCGACAGTTCCTACTACAAAGCGACAAAGGGCGGCAAATGGCCGATCAAGTGGTACGCGCCTGAGTCGTACAACTACGGAACGTTCAGCCACGCCAGTGACGTCTGGAGCTACGGGGTCACGCTGTGGGAGATGTTCTCGTTTGGCAAGCAGCCTTATGGCGATATGAGGGGCATTGAGGTGAGGTTTTGAACTTTACTTTTTATGTAGATGTCATTAGGTTTGAATTTAGATGATAAACTGCACCAATGCCCATAAAGATCTGAAGGTCAATCTCCCAAAAGCTATTTTAGTAGTTTACGAAGCGTAACACACGCTAAAAAATACTTTTAGCGGATTTTGGCGTTGACTGTATACGTTTTTAATATAAAAATAATTTTACTTTATTAATTATGAACCATTCATTTTTGAAATTCAATTTATGGCCTTGTTAGGACGCGAGAAAATTTTGCTTGAACTTTCCTGTATCCGTGCCCTAATTCACTTGTTGTTTCTTAGATAAATGATCAATTACTTATAAATCTTCCATTTCCAGGCAATACAAATAGTAGAAAGCGGCCAGCGTCTAGAAAGGCCCGAAAATTGTCCCGACGAGATTTACCAAGTGATGCTAGACTGCTGGGCATACAACCCTGATCTTAGACCTACGTTCAACCAACTTGTCGACGTGTTCTCACAGCATCCAGACTACGTGAACATCAGCCAAATTGCCCTTGAGAACGACGAAATGCAATAGAGGTGACGTTATCAATAAATAAATAAATAATATCTGCCTAGCCTGCCTAGCAACAAAGATAAGCCATGTGCAGACATTATTATATCGCACAAGTGTGAGAGAGAGATCAGTCAGAGGACCAGCGGTTTAACGTGCTTTCCGAGGCACACCGCACCGGTGTAACACCGCCAACTTCCCGACTTCGGGCTGTTACTATGAATTTTTCTTGATAGAAAACTTCCAATAACAATATATGACCGACGACACAAGTTATTAATAGAGTACAGGTCAACCAGACCTATGAATATAGCTGTATAAGATTGTAATGATAGTAGAGCGTCGCTAGGCTAATATTTCAAGCCTTTTTGCCAATCGTAGTTTTTATACTGTGAATAAGTATTAGTGTTTCTTGGAATAGGTGTGTATGATACGTTTGCTAGCTGATTTCAGGCTTTACAAGAAGTATTATCGAGTATACTGCGTTGATGTGCCGAAAGTGGCTCAAAGTCTAAGAAAGTCAAATCATCGAAATAAAGCATTTTCTGGTTTGTAATTTTATACATTTTTATTATACTCGGGTATAATAGTTTTATTGCTTAGTAATGTAAGTTTAAGCGAAATATGGTTATGAAAAGATACGCCGTGATGTGCCTGACGTATTTGTAACTTACCAGATATGTAGTATTAAGATTTAGTTTGTAAACGCAACAATTAATATACCTACGATGTGTTAATGTTGATTATCAGTTTGTTATGAATTGGGTAGCATTTTAAGAGCATTTTGTCATGTGTTAGCTTAAAGTTACTATAGTCGTGCATTATGCAATCATTGTTCCTTTTCGTAACCAGAATATAGAAATAACAATAATTTTATCTGAACATTCCATTTTTGTAAAATATTTTATACTTACAGAGGTTCTGGGGGCCATCTCTGCTAAACTAATCGCTTCACTATGACAATGGTATCGTCGCCAGAATCACCACCATAGACACGTTCTGAAATGCATTCTACCTTAGATGAAAGAAACTACAGATGGAGGAACGTACGTCAAAAGTGTCGAGGTTGAAACGAGTTTCTTTCATCTATGGATTCTGGGTGGCGGGTCTGCGGCGATACTATTGTCATAGTGAAGCGATTGGTTAGCAGAATTGGGCCCTTGTTTTTGTACCTTATGCGACATATCAGTTTAATATTTAACAGTTGCTTTTTGCTTGTTCGATTTCATTATTAATTTTATTCATTAGAAATGCCATGTGTTGAGATCAGATCAATTGCCATATGGTTGTGTTTTAGTAATGTACAAAAATTATAATCAAGTTACCCAAATTTAATATTTTATTATAGAGAATTTATATTAAATTCTATGAGTCTGACTTAGTTTGTAATAAATATAAACTTCTTTAACGTAATTAATGTAATGACAGATCATTGTATAGTTTAATCAAGATGTGATAAAGGTATTTATAAAATAAATGACTATTCAATATAAAACTTGTATTTTCAATCTTAACTTACCTATACCTACAGTAACAAACCAGATAACGGTTTCCTTTCGTTTCTTTACTTTATATTAAAAAAATTTAAGTGGACAAAAAACTAAGTGATCACTCTATTAAGTCATATACTTCCAATATCCGCTAACTCCACGCGAAACTTGTTTTCAGTACGAGTAAAAACCAGTTCCGTGGTCAATTGAACACTTTTCTAATGCAATGTTAGTGCTTTTATTAGACAATATTATTTTTATTTACAATTAACTCTCTTTTACGTTATTTTAATTGGCTAAAAGCATTTTTTTTTGTTGTTTCTGATGGAGTTGGCGGGTTTTGTAATTAATGGTTGGAGTTGTCGGATTTTGGTTCAAACTACATGTGGATTTGGCGGGAATTGTAACTAACTAGGAAATTTTCCTAGTTTTACTTAATAAATTTTAATTTTCTGACCTATCAAAGAGTTCTGTCAGGTCTAAAGGAAACAAAGCACTTTGATATTTTAGTAACTACACAAAACACTATTAATACCCTGTTTAAATGCATTTATCTATCACACACCCAAGCCGCTTAACACTTTCATGGCCCATGACGCAATGTCCTCTTCCAGCCCCGTGTAGAGGCTGAACAGTGAATGCGATATACTAAACAATATTTTCGCCGTATCACATAATCTTACACATTCAAACTGTATTCATGGTAAGGTGGTGGCGGCGTTTCTGACCTATCAGGCACCCGAATAGCGTCAACTTGCAGCCTCGCTTCCGTAACTCCTGGAATCCCGTACGGTGGACTTCTATCCGGCAAAGACAGTTGTCTCCTAAACGGCGGTGGAGTCTCCATATCAGGGTTTACAAGAGTACTCCAGAGGAGACTTGCTCTCATATCACTATCCATTCTAGCTCTTAGTATTTCACGTCTCGTCCGGGGCCGCGTGCATTTAATCGGGATCCGACACACTCTCCGTAACCAAACGTAAGTCCCCACTATGCCTAGCGCCAACCCGATCTCTAAACCAATCACAAACGCTTGCAGCGCTGAGAAATCTTTATCGAACTTCTCGAACGGCGTCAATGGCCTAACTGCATCCTGCAAAATTTTCGAATCGTTCTTTGGAATAGTAATATTCCAAACTTTTTCAATTTCTATGTCTTCCCGTTCTGTAGGCACTTGAGACATTATTTTCTCGAACATCTTTGGCCTTGTTTTCTGGCACTGTTTCTGGTATGTGATACCTTGTGTTACTAGCCAGTTCTCGACGTTCAACAACTCTGTGTTGCATTGGAAATAATCGTTTCGTAGCTCGATTCTTTCGAGTTTGCGCATCGGTCTAAGAATTTCTATGTTAATGGAGACCATGTAATTTTCACTGAGATCCAGTTTTCGCAGGTTCGGTAATCGAGTGAAGAATCGGTCTGGTAGTGCTTTTATTCTGCAGTTGTTTAGGTTCAGCACCTGAAAGATGAAGTAAGTAAAAATTTATCGCACTGATTGAAAACTTTCGTTTTCAAGCATTGCGATATGGATGACGAGAAAACTCGACGTTGTTTTCCAAACGCTGCCCAGCCTAGCTGGATCCTCCTTTGGCTTCCTTCACGAAGTTGTTTTTACCCAACTGCAGAATCTGCCCAAGGTAAGTATAATCGGAAATAGTTTCGAAAACGTGGCCATGTACGACCACCGGTCTTGGATCAATATGGCCATTGATCATGACTTTGGTTTTATCAAAATTCATGCCAAGACCATCGGGACCCGATGAAGTAAACATTATTGTTGACTAATATTAAAGATGGCAACATTTTGATGTAGTTTCGATATTTGTTAGGTACCTCCTTCACGTTAAAATTACTACGAGTCAAGCTGAAATTTTGCATAAATGTACCTAGATCAAGACCTGGAATAACATCTTTGCTACTTTTTAACACAGAAAACGCGTACGAGGCCGCGGGCAGAAATTAGCCAATAATCTCTTACGTTTATTATGTTTATTTTCTATTTTTATTGTATTTATAAATAAATAATGCTGGACCACCCACACAGCATCATCTAGCCCCAAGCTAAGCAGAGCTTGATGGGTACTAGATGACTGATATACTTAATACAATACATTGCATAAATAGATATTTTTAGTATACATAGAAAATACCCGGAACAAATATTTATAGATCATAGAAACATTTGTCACCATGCGGGAATCGATATTATTGATTCTGTGCTGATATATTTTTATTTAGTTATAGGTACCCTGCGATTGCCAACCCGCATGTCAGGTTTTTTGTTATTATAGTGCGTAGGGAAATTTATATGAAATTAAATTAATATCCCAAAAATTTTGACGGCGCTAGAGTCCGTAGAAAGTCCTAAAGATTTTCGACTCGTCGCGTCGGTTACTAGACCTCGTTGCGAAATGGGTAGCGCATTCCCGTACTTAGGGAAAGTTGCCGGTTCAAGTCCCGTCGAGGTCGAAAATTTTGTTGATCTTACCTGTATCTTTGTGTGCATAACAATAGGCTCATTCTTCAGGGACTCGAAGATATTCGACGATAGGTCCAGCGTCTGCAGCACTGGTGTGTCCCAGAAGAGGTCTGATGGAATATACCTCAATCTGTTGTTACTTAAATCCAAGTGAGTAAGCATATCGAGGCCAGAAAAGGCGTGCAATCCGATCCAGAATATAAAATTGTAGGATAGGTCGAGGACTTCTATTGATGTGTACCCTGATTCCTAAAATTATAATAAATCATTATCACATTTGGCGCACCGCATCAGTATTGCCACATTTTGCCACACAGCTGGGCAATGACAGACTCTTGGGGACGCTTTCAATTGGTATTGTTATGGATCAGTTGAGCTACATCTAGATTGTTTGCAACAGTCAGCAGTTAGCTCAACTGTTTCACTTGTAAATACTTAATAGTTCTAATTTGTTTCTATTCAATAATTGTTGTTTCTTTGTTAATAAAGTAGGTAATAAATTAACGTCTGCTTTTGAAATGAAAGTGAAAAAATATTGACCTAAATCTCTTCTGTCAATGTATGAACATTCTAATCAGTCTTTTCCTCAATCAGATTACGATAAAATAGGCTATCAAACAAGCCAGACAGAGAGAGAAGATGACTCATCATAAATAAGGTTATAAGATTAAACAAACCTTAAAACAGAAGTTATCCAACTCACTAATAGCATTACGCGTAAGATGGTACACTTGCACCGCACTGGGAACACCCACATTTACACTAACAATGTTTTGATTAACGCAAATCGCCCGATTAAGACCATTGTTCAAATCACAATCACATTGCTTCGGGCACAGTTCACTCAAAACGGCACAAATCACACAGAAAAACGGTACGACGTATTTTAACGCCATTGAGGTGTTTTAGACTCGTTTTGCGGGAGACTAAGTGCATTGTGCAGTTATTCGTCTATGGTTGTTGCTGTGACGCGGTTCGATTTCACGGTAAAGTGGAGCAATGATACACCCCTGATAAAACAAAGCTTATCAGTTCACTTTAAGCGCGATAAGATAACTGAAATACAATCTAAGAATAGGTACCTGTTTCATTGATATCGATAGAAAATAAAAGTAGTTTCTTTCGAAATCTTTTTAAATAATAGCATAAAATGTTTCGCAATTCACTTTATCAAATAATAATAAATAAATTAATGGCGTTGTATTATCTCTAGGTATTCTACAAATTTAGTGCTGGGTAATAATGTTTTTTAAATAAAACATAATATGTAAGTTTGTTTTATTTTAAAAAGTAAGTTTTTTAATGAAGTCTTATTAAAACACGAAAACAACAATGTATTAGTTTTCATTGTGCTCTACTAAATCTAGATATTTTACGCTAATACTTACACTTTACTATAATTAAATAAATAAAAATAAATAATGCTGAACAATCCACACAGCATCATCTAGCCCCAAGCTAAGCAGAGCTAGTGTTGTGGATACTAGATAACTGATATACTTAACACATTAATCTACTTTATAGATATTTTTTTAATAAAAGCAATACATGGCACCTTACAATTAGCATTCCATACTCTATCACTAGCTAAATAAAGCGGAATTTTGTCGCGTTACATTGTTAGGGTAACACCGTTTTAAGGTGTAGTCGATACCGAGTATGGCATTCCTTATGTCGTGGGTCGTAGAGCTGATGTTTTCAAAGGAACCGACCATCCTGTCAACTGCCAAGGCCTGGAAAAATACCCCGTATTAAGAATCCGCCCATTTTACTCTGCAAGACAAATAGAAAATATAAACGCGCGCTGTTTGCATTCGGAATGAAATATTTCGGTAATTCGGATGAATACTAAGTCTTCATCAACACTACGCTACTGAGTCTTTATAAAAATATCAAGCCTTTCTAAAAACTGGACTCAGGACATCTGCATTCAACCTTGGAAGCAGCTTTTTCGTGACAGAGGGGAAAAGCCACAAGCAAACATTTAAAAGTAAACATTTTTTCATCTACTATCAGAACGTGCGTGGCTTGCGATCCAAAACATCAACTCTGTATAGAAACTTAAGCTCATTTCAGTTCGATTTGTTTGCTTTTACTGAAACTTTCCTAACGAGCTCTGTATATGACGCTGAACTTTTCCCTTCCGATTTCAACGTATTACGCAAAGATAGAGCAGGAGACACCGGCTGGGGAGGGGTGCTCCTTGCAGCCCGTAATGATATTGTACTCAGGCCAGTCACTAATATAGACGTCATAACTGATGAATTGTTAGTAGCTAGTGTTTGCTGAAAAATGTTAAGTTCATATGTTGTGTCGTATATTTACCTCCAAATTATAATGACATTCAATATATTAATGTATTAAATTGCATAGAAAATGTTATTTGTAAGTATTCTGACATTGATATCATAATTGTAGGCGATTTCAATTTGAACTCTTGCACTTCTAGTACTAAAGCTGATTTGGATTTATTTTGTAGTACATGTAATCCTAAGGCAGCATAGCAACATACTGAACGAATACGGTGGCTTGTTGGACCTGGTGTTATGTACCGCAGAAATGCAATCCATCAGGGTTGATCCCGCTTTGGATTCTGTAGTACCAAATGACCTGCACCATCCATCGCTCGTTGCCAGTTTGGCCATACCTCGTAGCTTCATTAAATCTCCATTAGCTCCGTCCAAAGGTGCCTCAGACGCTCGCTCTCACCTGACACCAGAATGGAAGTTCCGAAAGGCTGATTTCTTTAAACTTTATTCAGCCATAGCCTGTGCCGATTGGTCTGTAATTCTTTGCGAAGAAGGCGTAAACAAGGCAGTTGATACTTTCTATATGACAATAACTAGAATATTGAATGATTGTGGACTTCTCGAAGTTCATCAAAATTCTAAAATACGACATTTTATCCAATTTGGTACACACAAGAAATAATATGGAGTATTCGAGCCAAGTACCTCAACCTACAGAAGTAGGTACAAGGCAACTGGGAATGAATTTATCGTAGAATTATTTAAATATTATAGAGGAAATGTTAAAAAACCTATTAAAACTGCACACAATGACCACTTGTCTAAGGTTCAGAATAACATATTAAGAGACCCGGCAAAGTTCTGGCATTATATAAGTAGCAGCTACTTCCATAGTATTATGTCTTATGGTATTCTACTGTGGGGGAACGCTGCAGATATTAACACCATATTTGTGTTGCAGAAGAGGGCTGTTCGTGCTATCTATAGTATGGGTCCCAGAGAATCCCTGCGTGATAAATTCAAAGAAATAAACATAATGACAGTACCATGTCAATATATTTATGAAAACCTATTGTACACTCATAGAAATATCAATCGGTTCCCTAAAAATAGCGATGTACATAATTTGAATACAAGGAATAAACATAAACTCGCTGTGCCCACAACTAGACTACACAAAATTAAAGTATAAAAACGTAAATAAAAAAAGTATAAGAGTAAAACTCCTAGTGAGTTGCAAAAATTATCAGTAAATAAATTCAAACAAATTGTCAAAACATTCCTGTGTAAAAAGGCCTACTATAAAATATCAGATTATCTAGAGGATAAAAAAGCGTGGGACGGAATTTGCTCCAACTCGAAAAATAACAACTAACAGGCTAAAGGTTTCTTCGTCGCTTCTTTACTTTAGTCTACGTACCGAAGCGACTGAAATCAAAAATATCACTTTATTTCCGTGTCAGTGTTTAATTATTAAGAATTTGACCTTTTCTAAGTATACATTTATTGTATTTATGGAAATAAAGAGTTTTTTGACTTTTGACTTTGCAAGCGTAGAGACAGACAATTCCTTCGAGAATTCCATTACGGTGTTAATACTTATTCCTTTATTGCACTAAATAAAACATACATTAAAAAACATAAAACTAGAGAAGGAATGGCAAAGGCCATTCCATGCCATTCCTGCCATTTCATTTGGTGTTAGTCTTGTTTCTTGTGAATTGTTGCTTGATTTAGTAACTTATGTCAACCTAATGGGTTACTGATATTGTGACTTTGACTATCTCTCACCTGAACATGTGAAGCTTCTGCTATTCTCTCTAGTGCCTTAGAGTTATTGAGTGACGCTTGCGCTATTTGTGTCATGGCTGAAGCTTGTTGGTCCATTACAGTGATCTAAAAATGTATAAAAAAATTACAAGTTGCATTTAGCTTTGCTTAGTTTACGATCTTGATCTTGATTAAGTGCTAAAGCCAGCCCAAAGCTTTTGTTACCTCCACCCTAGTTTCATAAGTTCATCATTAGTTAGATGGTTAGTATTTTAGTTCTAGTTTTGTTTTGCCACCCCGTCGGGCATTCCGGGTTTTTCAGCGGCGGGCAACTTTCCCAGTAACCGCCCGCGTTACAATATGTTTCATTTGCTTAGTTTAATTTTAAGAATGGTCATCCCAGCCAGTGAATGCAGTTCCTTAGACGAAGTTCAAAACTTTCATAAACTGCACACGCTATGCTGCTGGCAGCATAGTGAGTAGGGCTTGCCAGCATTGCTGTCGAGTTATATTAAACTTAACCATTTTTCTTTACTAAACCGGTGGTGATTTGTGTCCGTATGGAAAAAGTCTGTGGTGACTTTTAGGGTAATTACCATTTTCTCCAGCAAACTCAGCTGCTGCTCCTCAGCGTCTGTAGGCGCCACTCGACTGTCCAGCTCGCTATCTTCTCCTTTGATTGGAACCTCATCGTCAAGGTCAAAATCATCACCATTGCATGGCTCCTCTTTTACTGCTTTCTTTTTTCCTGCAATCACATAACTGTTTTTTTTAAAGATGCATGTAAAGATGGCCGTTTGAAAGTACCTAACACCAACCCCCTTGGTAATATTTTGTCTTTGCTGAACCAAAACAAGAAAATAAGTTGATAGGAAAACATTTCTATGAAGAAATATTTTCCTTACCTTGTGGAGATAGTGCTCAATTTACTATAAATAAATACACAAAAACATTTTTGATTTGCTTCCTGTGTGCCTTGAACCTTAGCAATTCCTCAAGTTAAGGAAGGACATATAAGGGGTTAAGCTGAATTTCACCAAGGTCCAACTCCAATACTTCAAGAAGTTGGCCTGGATAGGCAAGGGTAGGGGTAAGTAGGGGGTAATGAACAATACATTTTATAAAGGAGGTACAGATTGCAGTTACCCACATAGAATTAGATCTAGGGGATAATTAAAATTACAAAGAAGCTTAAATATACATTTGGAAAATAACCAGGAATCCAACTAGACCTTGAACTGGTTACAATATATAATATACTATATATATATAAATACTCGTATTATAAACGATATAATATATCGTTTATAATACGAGTATATCGTTTATTTCAAAAGGTCTTAACAGTAACAGTACAGTGTTTAGTTTAGACCTAGTTTCTTATTCTTAGTTTCTATATCTGCAAAGTCAGAAGGAGAAAAACAGACTTCATAAATAGGGAATCCAGTTATTAGTAGAATTTACTTGGTGTATAGGGTTTGTCTTCACACAATGAGTAGATCTTATGCTCCAGTATTGTTAAACATGATTTTAGCTTGCCCTCTTCTATTTGCTTCTGTTTTGTCATGATGAATCTCTTCTTGTCAGCCCAAAACTGGAAATAAAACACATTGAAGAATTACCTTTATTAATTCATATAATCTTGAAATACAAACCCTACCACAAATACACCTTTATACATTATAGTATCACACAGTTGTGTAGGTATAAGCAAGGACATAACTAACAGGAAGACGGGCAGACAGATGAAATTGGTGAAACAAGGGTTACTTGTTGACTACCCTTAAAATTATAAGCCGGGATGGGTCACTAGTTTACAATAAATCCCTTACTTTGATCCATCCTTTTGTAGATTTCACAGAACCCTCAATTGCATTAACAGAATTAGCAAGTTCAACCCAAAACTTTTTGAATTTTGATTGTCCCTGTCCGAGCCTTTGCTTCTTGTTAGCAAATTCTGGATGCTTCTCCATAAATGTCACCACAGCTTTGACTTGGGCAAGCGATGGCCTGGAATACTAAAAAAAAACATACTTTAAAAAAAAAAAAAAAAAAAAACTTTGTTAGCTAGCAGTAGAAGACAAATAATGATTTGTTATGGTGCATATCTGACATAAAAAATAGTAATGTTTATTTATAAGTAACTCAAATGTGCACTTATTAAAATATTACCTAATAAAATAACTAGAACAAATAAACATAATATTATATAGTTTGCTTGAGTCACAAATGGGTCTCTGTTATAGCCCATAGTTGGTTATATTTACATACAAATGTACAACCAATGCTGGTTTTCTGACAGTTGTTGAGCTTGTTTGTCAATCCTTGTCAGCACACATACATCAACTGCTGAACTTGTCTCCACCTAATAAGGGGGGTTTTGCAATATTAACCACACTTGGCAAGCATATTGGTGATCAGTGTACCTAGGTGTTGAAAGTACACAGAAGGAAGATGTTACCCTTCCTCAGGACGACTCGTACGACATCCACAGGTTGAGTAGGAGGAGTCGTTTCTCACGCCGAGACCGCCACGGCCAGCAATTTTAACCAAAGCATCAAGGATTTAAAAAGGTAGGTAACCCAGAACTGTGCTAGCAGTAGATAAGGTGGCATTTGATCAGGAGACTTACTTACATTGACCCGAGTAGGATTATCCATCATATCTTCATCTTCAGACATTTTACCAACTGGTATAAGTGGTGCAGATTCGGGACGTATATTATTAAAGTAAGTAGATTTCGCAATCTACACTTATTTTATTGTACACAAACAACAACAACTTAGCTTTAGTTTTGTAATACAGCTGCACTTATGCCAGTGTTGCAAGATACTATTTTCAAAAAACACAGGAACCGCTGCACTGATGCCAGTGCTGCCAGATACGATTTTCAAAAAAAAAGGAAGCGTTGCAGAAAAAACCAGTAGATATATTTTTAAATAAAATTACTAAATATGAATTATTTATATACATTATTTACCACTTCTTTTTTTATTTGAACCTTGCATGAATTTTTTTGGTATAAAAGGTTTTTGGTATGCATTATAGGTACCTGAAATGACATCAGTGGAGGAGAGCATAATTCATAATTTAGTTTTGGACAAATGAATTTGAGAAAACAGTCTCCACGGATGCGAGTGCATCAGTCTGATGCACTCTGCCTGCACTTTGCAAAATTTAAAAACATGAAACAGTGCTGCCGGCAGTCAAACTGAAAAAGCTCCGAATCGAACGCAATTATGGTCCGAAATATTATGACAAAAAGTATCTTTTTATTTTGTAAAATAAATATTAACAGATAAACTCGAAAATAGAAAAAGAAAGCAAAAGCACCTTTGAGACTAATAAATAATATAAAGTAATAGGCAGGCAAAAGTTTATAATTTACGTGTGTGCCTTCACACTCAAAACGCGAAACGGATTTGGATGATATTTGGTATCAGGATAACATAAAACCTGGGTTATCCTTATCACTTATGCTAAAAGTCATTTATATGACAATAAATGACTTTTTTATGAAAATTTTGTTATTGATGATTTTTTATCATATTTCGGACCGCGTTCGGTTCGGAGCTTTATCATTTTGACATTTGATAGGTAAATAACAAATATATTAAAATAAAATTACATAGTATGTAAAACTGTATATACTATACAGGGTGTGTCAAGATGGCTACCAAAAACAAAAGGGGGTGATGCGCCATCCCAAAATAAACTCAAAAAAAAACCGCAATCTGAAAAAAAAATTGTAGCCGGAGATATTTTTTTTTTTTTATTATTTGTTTGTTTTGCTAGCCAGCAATGTACACGAGAACCAAAGTTATCGACATAGTTCAGAGAATTGGCAAGTTGAAGTGGCAGTGGGCTGGCCATATCTCGCGAAGAATCGACAACCGCTGGGGTAAACGAGTCGAGTGGAGACCGCGGCGCGGCAAACATTGTGTAGGACGCCCTCGGGCCAGGTGGGATGACGATCTGCGAAAGACTGCAGGCAGATGCTGGATGCGCAAGCTGTTCACAAGTGCATTCGAACTATTGGAATATATGTTTATGATGCTGGACTGGAAAGGCAGGGGCATTAACATAAACGGCAACTACATCTCACACCTACGATTCGCTGATGACATAGTCTTAATGGCGGAGTAGCTAGAGGAGCTAAACTAGATACCGGAGGTCCTAACTTCAGCCTCCCGATGTATCGGTCTTGGCATGAATTTGGATAAAACCAGAGTCATGATCAATGGCCTCATTGATCGAAGACCGGTGGTCATACATGGCCACCTTCTCGAAACTGTTTCCGAGTTTACTTACCTTACCTTGGTTGGATAGATTCTGCAGTTGGGTAAAAACAACTTCGAGAAGGAAGCCAAAGGAGGATCCTGCTAGGCTAGGCAGCGCGTTTGGAAAACTACGTCGAGTCTTCTCGTCATCCATACCTCAATGCTTGAAAACTAAAGTTTTCAATAATTGCGTCCTACCCGTCATGACCTTCGGATCTGAGACGTGGACACTCACGGTAGGGTTGGTCCACCAGTTCAAGGTCACTTAGCGAGCTATGGAAAGAGCTATGCTCGAAGTTTCTTTAAGTATAAAATAGGATTAGTAACGTGTATTCGTTCTGACAGAGAACCAAAGTTATCGAGAAGTGGCAGTGGGCTAGCCATATACTGACTACCGCTGACAACCGCTGGGATAAACATGTTCTTGAGCAGAGACTGCGACTCGGCAAACGTAGTGTAGGACGCCCTCCAGCCAGGTGGCACGATGACCTGCGAAAGACTGCAGGCAGATGCTGGATGCGGCAAGTTGAAGACAGGGCGCTATGGCGCTCAATAGGGGGAGGCCTATGTCCGGCAGTGGTAAAGGTTTATGATGATGATGGATGAATTGTCATTGTCAATAAAACATTAGTTTCATTGGTTTTTCAGACAACTAAATTAACCTTGGACGAACGGAACCTAGACAATTATGTTGAATTTAGATTAAATTTTTGATTCATAAATTTCATCGACGTCGTCGTCGTCGTGCGTCGCGTCGATGAAAAATGCGAGTCAAACACTATCTACTTATGAATGGACAGCTGTCTGTTTATAAAGTTATGCAAAATCAACCCATAAAGCTTATCTATATTATATCCCTGATTGAAGAAATTAACTGACAACTTGAATGACATACGGAAATTGTTTGCTTCTTCTTTCCCAGAAAAGTTGCTCATTTTGCATTTTATTGCTGGATATGTGTAAGGGTTTTTGGAGAATAAATTCTAAAATAACATTTGTTTACTGTTTAGCATTATTCAGCCAATGCTACAATACAAGCTGAATGCAGTGTTTTACGTGAATACAAAAGAAAAGTGCCCTTATACGAAATCGGACAACTTTCAGTAAGAAAACCAAGACGATACATCCATAGATTCAGCTGATTATTGTGTACAATACGTCCAAAATACATATTATCACACTTATTTCAGGAATGTACTCTTTCGAGGGAGATTTTAGACGAAAGCCAACGCAGAACCTTGGTGGTGCTAGTTCTCAAAGGACAGAAAGAGATGCCTTGATTCTCCAAGTACAACAACAAAGACAGAAGAGGGAGGTAAGTTACATACCTGGGTACACTATGTTACTACTCCAGGACCTGATTACTAAACAGTTTAAATAATCATAGTTGCTTTAGGCACTTGCCCTCAAAGTCTGCCTATCTCACTTGTTGTCGTTCTTGATTGCTAGAATGATGACCTTCTGGAGCATTCCCGCTATAGAGATAATACTGTACCAATTACAAGCAAGCCTACCAATTTTATCATCAAAGATTGTATTCTAAGTGATAGTCTATAAGTATTTGATGTTACTCCATGTTATGAAATTTGAGTATTCATTACCTTAACATGACTCAGCAACTTTAATATCTACAGGCAATGTTTTGAATCCCCTGGTATTTGTTGATTGGTGGATTCACCTCTGGCCTCACCATCAAAGGTACTTGAATGTAAGGTTCCAAATAATAATTGGTTTCAGGAACACAGAAAGCGACTGAATAGCACTATAAAAATACAAGCCTTTACTCGCAGTTACTTGACTCGGAAACACTGCAAGCAATATGAAAGGGAAGACTTTGACCACAACTTTCCTAGAGTGAGCTCTGAAGACTTAGAACCATTATCAAAGCTTGTGGCCAAATTGTTGTTTTTTTATGATGACCAAAATGATTTACCTAGACTGGTATGTACAAACATAACTTCCACACTTAACCCCAACTCCTCAAAGGTGTACAGTCCAACAAAGAATTTCTTCAAAAGTCCAAAAGTCCAACAAAGAGTTTCTTCAAAAGAAAGTATTTTTATAAAATCTAAACTATAGTGCTTTTTTTTAACTGGGAAGAAACTGCACCTGTATCTCCTCTGGTTAGAGGAGATACAAGTGTAGTTTCTTTTGAAACATTAGCTCATATTAAGAAAAAAAAATTTTGGCATAAATATAATTTTGGTCAAGCATGAGTAGCGCCTTAAAATGAATCAAATTGGTAGAAAAAAAGTTGATGCCATACGGCTCTGTCCCTTGTAAGGATCATTTTATTGTATGGGATGAAAAAAATCTGAGCAGCGCAGCGGAAGTAATGGGTGCCCTGCACTGTCCCAGTTAAAAAAAACACTGTATTGTAGATTGCTTCTGTGCTGATATTAATTGTGTTTATAATATTTATCTAATTTATAAATGAATATTTTGTTCTTTTTAATCTTATACTCCTGAAAACTCACGTAGCTCACATAATTATATAACTATGGATGGATTTTCTTTCTAGGTTGCCATCTCACAGCTTCTCCTAAAACAGCAACACCACAGCTGGCAGAAGCTGTTCCAAAATGCTGGATCCTGTTTCCAAATTAGAAGACTACTTTCTCTACATCTTGGGCTATTGCATTCTAATACAGAAGTAAGAATGAGGAATAATTCAAATTCAAATTGTTTTATTTCCTTTAGACCTTACAGGACTCTTGGACACATCACAAAATTCAAATTACTTATGTAAAACTAGGAAATAAAGTGATCACTTTGATTGTTGTTCACTTCAATCTTTTTAAGTTAAAGCAAAGAAGCAAACAAGAAACCTTTACATTCTTAGGTTGTTTGTTTTCGAGTGGGTGATATCTATCTCTCTAGATAATCTGATTTGAATTTATTTATTGATAATCTTGGTATTTTGTTGTAGAAGCGTATACATTGCCTTTTAAAAGATACATTATAATATTTAATTATAATGTTTGATTTATCTTGCAAATAAAATGTAAATATAATATTTATTTGTTCCCCTTTTAAGTACCAGCTTAACACTTTCTCAGGGTTCATAATCAATATCCACTTCCTGTTAATCTCTCACTTGCACTTGCACAAGCTATCTGTCATCTGATGCCGTCAAAATGTTACCAGTTAAAGCCCATAATTTGTGCTGTGTGGTAGCTGCGCGCCCCTGAACTATGACAACCTTTCGTGCTTGGCATATCAGAATTAGAAAAAAGCCTTATTATGTACAAACTCATCAGTTCATCACATTATATATTTTTCCCAGCTATCCTTAGCAGTACCTCTCAGAATGCTTGAGGTATTCACATCAATCAACCCTATGGACATGTCAGAGGAAGGACTGTGCATTGTTGGAAACACTCTTCTGTATCTTGTCAGACGAGGTAAGTAGTTTTAATAAGAATAACTTAAATTCAACGGTGACTGCACTGACAGCAACCCTGCCTTGCATATAAATAATTATTATCGTGAATTTATTACGTATGTCACGACCCGTGTAATCGAAGAAGCTTATATAACATCTTGCGAAACAGTTGGAACAATTATTTGCCATGAATATATTTTTTTCATCAAATAAATGTGCTTGTACCCAATTCTCTTTACAGACTACTTCCAAGACCTATGTATGTTGATAAGTCAGAAGACCCCGCCACTGTATGGGCCGTCGCCGAACCCACCTACACCGCTTTGCAGCGCGCTGTTAGACCTAATACAAAGGCCGCTAGCTTTGGTCACGCGAGTCAATATTATGGAATATGAGTAAGTAATTTTGTCATATCACATCCACAGTCTTTACTAGTCCATTGCTAGACATAGGCCTGCCCTGATAAGCGCCTTATTGGCTCTTAGTTTCGTCTCAGATCAGCTGTAATAAAAGCTTTCTTAAACTTACGCGATTCAACCGAACTCTTGACGGGTACTTTTCACGTTGACGTTTTAGCAAGTTCACATATAGCTGTAAAACGAGTTGTTGTACACTTGTTTTTAATTTCCGCAAAGTAAAGGTTTGATGGTGCAAAGTTTAAAAAAAGAGCGGTGTACGAGTTGAATCCGATGCAGGTTGTAATTTATCTTAAAGAAATTACGAGGAATTAGGAACTGTTAGTCGGACAGTTTGCTTAAACGCAAAAAAAGTTTTAAATGCGGAGGAGGGTCGTTAGATTCCCAGAACTGGGAGGCAAAACATTTTTTGCAATTTGTAATGAAGCTTAGAGAAATTTCCATGATTATAATATAAACTATAGAAAGATAGAAGAAAGAAAAAAAAATATTTGAACTCAGAAACACAATAAGTTATATTACAAAAATAGATAGGTACAAAAAAACATATAAAAATACATAAAAAATACCTACTTACTATATACAAAAACAGAAACCAACAAGCATAGTGTTATAGGGGTGCTTATAGGTCCCTGTCTCACCATTATGCTGCTTCAAACCGTAGATAGTAGCAGCGCTGGTTTTCAGATAAGACCTACCTCGGTAGAGTGTGGTGGCACGGGGTGGCGTAAAGGTTGTATTAGGTACAATATTATCTAACTACATAACAAGACAAGCAACAAGAGTACCCTGGTAAAGAAACCATTCTAAAAATGCACGCGCCTCCACCGCGGTTACACTACATGCAAAAAAGGTTTATAGACACAATAGACATAAATTGGTCTTTGTCATTGGTTGTTCAGTCACCGGCTAGACCCGAAAGTGGGAGCACGCGTCGATTACGCCGCAAAAATACGGTTGGCATGTCAACGAAAAAGCATCTTCGCAGTCAAGTATTTTTTTTTTGTTTAAAGATACTACGGTCTATTATACTTAAGTCTGTGCCTGTGAAGCCAAATAAATGTATCTTAATATATAAATTAGGTATATCACCGAATGAAATATGAAGCAGAAAATGGGATCGAAAATGCAACTGATGCCAGATGGCGTCTCAATGAAAGACTGATTAATAATAAATTTTATAAATGTTGTTGATTTACTTTGTAATATTCTTATTATTTCTAGAATTCCTATCATTAGGCTACTTACCTACCATTTTTTGTTTATCTTATTTTGAAACATTAATTTATTATTCATTATTCACATAGGTACATCCAGCACTGTTACTACACAACACAAAAATAAGCATTCAAATATGGGCTTAAACTCGTAATCATTACGTACATTTGATAGTGACAAAAAGACTTTCCGCAAGCTTAAAGCGAGTAGTGTCTGTTATCTGATGCCGTCTATATAAAACGCATCTAAATATTAAGAGTCAAAAAAGCCCATATTTGAATGTAAGTACAGATTTGTTCTGCGCGACAATGGTGCGGTCCAGAATTACGACAACCTTTATTCCTACTTTTCAGTGACACAATAATGACGGAATTCGCGTCAGCCTTCCTCTGCAACCCGTACCCAGAACCAGTGGAAATGTTCGTGATACCAGCGCTAGCGAGCAACGCGGGGCGCGTGCCTTTCCTATCCCTCCTCAGGTGTTTGAGAGACGAGAACAAGTTCCACTGTCGGAGACTGCTCAACGACTCTTGGTTGTTGCATTCTGTGCTGTCTTTAGAACCGGCTGGATTTGGTAAGGAATCATTCTTAAAGTTAAAGAAAACATAGAACGTTATTAACAAAGAAAATTACAATCAAAGAATAGAAACAAATTAGAACTAGTATTTACAATTGAAACAGTTGCGCTAACTGCAGACTGTTGTTAACAATCTACATGTGTAAACTGATCCACATCAATACCAGTCGGAAGCATCCCCAAGACGTTGGCTGCATTGCCGCGCTGTATGGCAATGCTGATGCAATAATTATCTAATTTTTTACAATTCTCTAAATACTCTGTGTGAATGCCCATATCTAGATGGCGCAATGTAAGTTTAAGTTTGTGCTTTAAATTAATCTTACTAGTGTTAATTCTGTTTCAGTCAACGAAATACTAAGCATAGACAACACAAGACTGCCCAATAACCCAATAATCATAGAATACCTCAAAGTCATAGCTACGCTTACAGTAAACGTTTGCAATAAGAAAATAACCTATGAATACGAAGACTCCCTCTACAGTCAAGAAACAGCGGCCGATAAGAATGAAGAAAGCGACGATGAGGTTGAACCAAACCCTACTACCGTCAGAGAACAAACACTACTTACCAAATGTATAGAACTACTGAATGAGCCGGATAGGATAGTAATGACAACTTGCTCTATGATCACGGAAAACGCTCTGAGTGAAGACTTTCTGGATTGCGTTTCGGAGATCTGCCATAATATGTTATTAAGTCATCGGATGGCGTTGCATAAATATAGGTATGATCCAACACACCCCTATCTACATATGTATATGTACTAATTATAAGTAGTAATTTGTTAGTTAGCTTGTAATGGGTAGGTACCGGAACTATGGGTCTGATATTTTTCTATTACGCTACGCGTGCACAAGCTTGCTAAGTTATGTCTTACGGCACAATCTTAAAAAAAAACAAAATTAATAAAAGCTATAAATCGAATAGAAAGGCAATTTGATCTTTAACCTGTGAGTTTGGCGCAAGCAGGACCAATGCGTGGAACATCGACCTAGGCTACAAGGCCATTAAAGTTATGTACCTACCTTTGAATACCTATCAGAACTTTACAGTTAGATCCATTAAGCTCAATCTAAGGTAAGGTAAGTGTGTACCAGGCTCGGTGTGAACCTGGCCGTGTTTAGATGCACGGAAGCAAAACGGAAAGGCCCTTTCGAGGAAGATGTCAGTTCGAGTTTATTCCCTTAGAAATTGTCTTGTAATTGCTATTCTTACAGAGACTGATAATATCTTTATTCGTCATTTAAAGGCATTAATTATTTATTTTCCAGGTTACTGTACACACTAGCGTTTAAACCCGTCTTCCTCCGTGGCCTGTGGCGTTGGCTCACCGGCATGAGCCACGAATCTTCTTTCGGGGGTTCAGTGACCCCTCTCCTATCCGCCTTAAGTAGAGGCATGGGCGCCGACACCACCGTCATACCTGTAAACAAGATCCTAGCGCCTTTGGCCGTATTCAGTTCGCTGTTCGATCTGTTGATTGGAACGTTGCACGATACAGAGTTCTGTAGGGATGTGGAGGATGATGAGAACTTGGGCTGTGAGTATTATAAGCCTTAAGATGATATTATTAAGGCAATCTGCATCATCTACGAGGTGCTGACTGCCGATATTGCAGTAATACCCATGGACATGAAACTAACGCCTTTAGATAGATAGATAATGCTTTATTCATTACCTTATAAAACCGATAGTACTCATTAAACATAATGTAGGGAACAGCAATGGAACGGGCGGCATTATCGCTTAAAGCGATTTCTTCCAGGCAACCAAAACGATGGTGAGAAAAATAGAGGATGGCGGTGCTTTACAACATTAATACCCCCTTAGCCTTTTGCCGTGTTCTGTTCGCTATTCGACCTGATGATTGGAATGTTGCACTATACAGAGTTCTGTAGGGATGTGGAGGATAATGAGAACGTGGGCTGTGATTATAATTTCTCTCCTCCCTATTGTCTACTGCATTCCTTCAACAAAACAATGACATTCTCTTTCAGTGCCAACTGCCGAGTCGTCAACGAGTACAGTCAGCGGCAATCGCGTACACGCATTTGAGTTCTCGGAGCTCGGCGCGCTGTGCCGCACTTTACGCGGAGTGTGCCTTGGATTGGTCGAGCTTGCTTATCCTGAGACGAGGTATTATAAATCCCACCAAAATTAAATAAATAATGCTGGACAATCCACACAGCACATCTAGCCTCAAGCTAAGCAAAGCTTGTGTTATGGGTACTAGATGACTGATATACAGAGTGATTTTTTTAAATGGGACAGTATGGGGAAATCCGAATCTAAAGGAGATAGAGGAAAAGTGTCTAAGAGACATTAGGTGTTTTTTTATGTAAACAAATTTGGCTCGTTCAAATTTGTGGTCAAGCGTGAGTTGTTCTTAAAAAATTATAAAGTTGGTCAATTTTTTTTTTGACGCGGATCGACTCTGTTTCATGTAAGGATTATTTCATTGTTTGGAAAGAAAAAAATCTGAACAGCAGAAGTTGGTCAAATTTACTGAAAACTAATCTTCATACAGTTGCAGTATTCGCCTTTTAATATTGTTACAAGTGCCTAGGCGTGTAAAAAAATATTTAAAATTATTCCATTTTTAAATTTTGATAATCGATAAGAGCTCCAGATGATTCAAGAGAAGAACATTTTTTTTAATCTTCGTAAACATCATGGCAACCGATAGTCTTGAAATTATAAAAAAAAGAATTCAAATTTGGAACGTAAGTTATTTCTGCAGCTGTGATTTTGTTTCCAATCAGTTCATGCTTTAATTTTATTCATCATGGCGTTAACTAATTCACATAAAGTTGATTTGATTGAGGCGTATTTTCTTAATTATCGCAGTAGAGATAATGCACTTAAGTGGTATCAAGAACGCTATCCTGACCGTGTAGTACCGAATCGCAAGATATTTGATAGTTTAATAAAGAACCTAAGACAGGAAGGCTGTTTCAAGCCTAAGCGTAAAAGGCCGACAATAGTCAATAGTGAGTTTATAACTATTGCCGTATTGGGATACTTTGAAGCATACCCAAAAGCTTCGTTACGGGAAGCAGCTGAAACTATCGGTATTCATAAATCAACTGTAAGGAAGATATTGAAGGCTCATAAATACAAGTGTTACATAGAAGGTCGACTTGTACAAGCGTTACTACCTGGAGATAAAGACCGCAGGTTACATTTCTGTAATTGGTATGTGGCTCAGACTATTAGAAATAGATGTTTTCCTAATTTTATTATTTGGACTGATGAATGCAACTTTTCGAACAATGGCATGTACAACAGGAGAAATAACCATTACTGGTCAAAAATAAATCCGCTAAGAACTACAGAAACCCAAAACCAAATCCGATTTTCTTTTAATTGTTGGTGTGCGATATTACATAACAGAATTTTTGCTATCAAAATTTACCAAGGAACGCTAAATAGTGAAAAATATCAGGAAATATTGAACATGGCTGCAGATTTAGTGGATGAGACTATTAGCTTAAGGAACTTTGGTAAGATAATCTACCAACAAGATGGTGCACCAGCCCACAACAGTAGGGCAAGTAAACTATGTTTGGACGAGCAGTTTCCAAACCGTTGGATGGGTACATATGGGCCGATAAAGTGGCCCCCACGATCGCCCGACTTAACGCCATTAGATTTTTTCTTATGGGGTTACCTTAAGGGTCGAATTTATGTATCCCGATACAACTCCGTACAAGAATTAAAAGATGCTGTTTACAACACTTTAAACACAATTCACCATAAGTCTCTGTTAAATGCAACTAGAAGTGTCTTGAAGCGTGCTCGTACCTGCATAAGACAAGACGGCGGCCACATCGAACATTTACTCAAGTAATAAACCAACTGTATGAAGATTAGTTTTCATTAAATTTGACCAACTTCTGCTGTTCAGATTTTTTTCTTTCCAAACAATGAAATAATCCTTGCATGAAACAGAGTCGATCCGCGTCAAAAAAAAAATTGACCAACTTTATAATTTTTTAAGAACAACTCACGCTTGACCACAAATTTGAACGAGCCAAATTTGTTTACATAAAAAAACACCTAATGTCTCCTTAGACACTTTTCCTCTATCTCCTTTAGATTCGGATTTCCCCATACTGTCCCATTTAAAAAAATTACTCCATTTGTCCCTAGGCGGGAATCGAACCTCCTGCGTCGCAGGCGGACCTTAGCCCGCCACGCCACATCGGTCGTCATTAATATCAATGAAAAATCTTAATTAGGTTTTTCAAATTGCCCCTAAAATTTAGATCTTATGTTGTGTTTTAGGCTAGCGGCTATCGGTCAATACGCGGATGCGGTAGGCCACACTATGGATGACTCGGCTAAGAAACTGACGCCAGCCTGGTCACATTTATTCAAGGTATGTCAAGGTTTCATAATAGTTATCTTTGTGTGGTTTGTTATACAGGATGTTCGGCAGAACGTGTGCCAAAAATTAACAGGGGGTGGGTGGAACCAAGTAGAATAGCTTGGCGGCTTTTTAACCATCGAAATCCTTTGGCTATGCTTTCCGAAAACTTTAATCATTGGTTTGAACGAGAGAAGGCAGTGACGTTTGTCTCAAAAAGTACAAAGCTAGACACAAATTGACATTCTTTTTTTTGTTTGCAGGTGGTAACCCACCTTATGCGAGCGCTGTACGTCCGCGACGCGCGGCTCCGGTTCTGCGGCGCCGCGGCCTGGCCTGTTGAGGGCGTCGTGAGCGAGGGCGCGGGCGGCGTGCTAGCCGTGTCGCGCGCGCACCGCGCCTCGCGGCACGGGTACGCGCACCCGCACTCGCTGCCTACCATCTCCACAATACGCTCGGAGCCGAGACAAGGTACGAGTGTGTTAAAGAAAGTCAAGATTCGATGCTCGCGGAAGTTTACAAAAGTTTACAAAAGTCTGGTATTCTTATATTTACTATAGTCTATTCAACCAAGCAAAAGAAATAACGCAAATAAAGAATCAATGGTTCTCAAATTTTTTTCGTAATATAGTATGCATTTTTGGATTTGCCTATATCTTTTTATTAGCAAGTATGCATTAAATATATCTTTACCTCTTTAAAAATGTCTTCATTCACTGCATTTAAAACTATGTCAATTGTTGCCAACTCATTTTTAAAATAAAATCCACTTTTCATCTTATTGCACTCAAATTGAACTCACCCGACTGCTTATAAATGGAACGCTTTGGTGTTGTGAGGGTGGTGGCGATGCCAGGCCGCCTCTACGTTTATCTTCCTATATTATTTTGTACATACAGCTACGTGGAAGAAAAAAATCAAAGCAAAATTGAAAGCATGCCACACGCATGTAAATTGAAAGCATGCCACACGCATGTAAATTGAAAGCATGCCACACGCATGTAAATTGAAAGCATGCCACACGCATGTAAATTGAAAGCATGCCACACGCATGTAAATTGAAAGCATGCCACACGCATGTAAATTGAAAGCATGCCACACGCATGTAAATTGAAAGCATGCCACACGCATGTAAATTGAAAGCATGCCACACGCATGTAAATTGGCTACTTTTAATGTTCATTACAGTAAAAGCTCCTTATTCGCGATTTCGCTATTCGCGGGTAAAAAAATTGCGACTCGTTTCCTGTATTCGCGGATAAATATTTCGCGAAGAGAAAATTACAAAATTTTTTAAACCTTTGTCTAACCCAGATACTAATTAGAAGGTATTGTTAAAAAAAACGAGTTACGTTATGTGATTAAATTGATTTTTAGTATGATTTTTTCTTTTATTTTAAGTTCTACCTGTATAGGAATAGTGTTCCCCTACATTCCTTGTAGGGGAACAAATCCCCTACGTTCCTATACAAATTACCGTTCCGTATCCACGGTTTCTGTATTTTCGTCACATTTACGGAGCGTTTACCCCGCGAATAAGCAGCTTTTACTGTATTATTTAGTAGGGTTATAAATTCAACGAAAGTTTGATTATCCTTGTATTTTTAGGTTCTTTTTAGTGTAATCATTGCATAGAGGCGGTGTCAATATAGAACATTCTATAGAGTACTTCGGTCCAGTCTAGGTTTCGTTCGTCCAAGGTGACTTGAAAGTTTGTTCTAACCTTTTTTATGGTTTGTTTACGTTATTTCTTTTGCTCGGGTGAACAGACTATAGGATACGAATGCACTTTTTCTGACTGATGAACAGGTTTTGTGCGTCTACGCTGGCCCCCCAAAGTATAATCCCGTACCGGAGCCATGCAGAGGCATATGCGTAGTACGCAGATATACTTGTTTTGAGGTCTGTGGCCTTGCGTAATTCCGTCAGAGCAAACGAGAAACTAGATAGTCTTGATTTTATCTTTTTTATGTAGTTTTTCCAATTAATATTAATATGTCAATATCTAAACCTAACAATGTAAATGTGTCAACGCATTCTAATTGGTACGACTGAGTAATCATTAAATAAACACAGCGAGCGAGATGGTTGATGTAGTTCCGAATACGCCGTAAACGAGATTATAGCGGCGGGCGAAGATCCGCCGGGAATCGAACTCGCAACCTCCTGCGTGCGACGCAGGAGGTTGCGAGTTCGATTCCCGCCTGGACAAATGATTGTACGATCAGCAATTATTTGTTCCGGGTGTTCTGGGTATTTTCTATGTATAATAAAAAATATATATATCTATGTAATGTATTGTATTAAGAATCAGTCATCTATTACCCATAACACAAGCTCTGCTTAGCTTGGGGCTAAATAATGATGTGTGGATTGTCCAGTATTATTTATTTATTATTGGATTTTTGTTAAGTTTTGTTCGAACCAGGTGCCTGTTAATTCGCCCGGGTTAAACGTGTTCGTTTTGTTACAGAGGATGGACCACCGCTTACTGTAAAGGAATTGAGAGCAGAAATAATTTTAAAAGAAATACCATTCATCGTGCCTTTTTCTACTAGAGTTCTGATGTTTCAAAGTTTATTAGCCAAGTAAGTACTTTAATTTACCTTTAAAATTTCCCGTTGCTTGGCAAAGTTCTCCCGCATTTTAGTGTGCGCTTTCTTATCTTGTGGTTTATCACCAGCGGGATTTAGTTTGTAATTTACAATTATTTTTATAATTTTAGAGAGAAGATTGACCACTGGTACGAATTGACGAATTTCAATGAAGGCCCCTCAATAAATATCAGTGTAAGAAGAACGCATTTATACGAAGACGCCTTTGATAAGCTTCGACCTGATAATGGTTTGTATGTCTTATTATAACTTACGACAATTATCACTAAAAGTGGACAAGGTTAAATATTCCTTTCGAATTCATTGTGTTTTATTAATTTGACGATTTAATGAGGATTTTCACCCTATAATTGGATTTTCTATCAAACATCTCTTTCACAGAGCCAGACATGAAGCTAAAGTTGCGCGTGCAACTGATTAACCAAGTGGGCGCAGAAGAGGCGGGCGTTGATGGCGGCGGATTGTTCAGGGAGTTTCTGTCAGAACTATTGAAGTAAGTCACAGTCATTTCTTTCACCTGGCTGTATTGTCAAAACTACGGCAAATTTGGAGACTTTATTTCAACTTCATTACAGATCTAATAACTCTACAAAACTTTTAAAAAAATGGTTTAAAGAATGTGAGGTATAAAAGTAAACTTTGCAGGGAATTCCACTGCTAAGGCTATAATATTCTAAAGCATTTGATCAGTTATGAATCAGATGTGGTACTAAAAAGGTTGTGTTAACAAAACTAGCAGAAGAAATGGAATGATAGATAATTCTTAATTGCGTCTTCAGACAACATAAAGGCATAAAGTACAATAAATGATACAGGAATGACTAATCAAATTAATCAACAAATACAGTACGTCAAAAAGGCCGTGGGTCAGCGTAATGTATTACGCAATGAGAAAAAAAAAAAAAAACTTTGTTTCATAACGGCAGCGTTTGATGGAATGGAAGAACGATGAAATGGGAATAAGAAGTAGGTTTAGTTTAGAATTACTATCGTATCATTAAATGGCATACTAATGGAATGGCATTCTAATTCATTTGATCAGTTATGAAACTTATGAATCATATGCGGTACTTACTAAAAAGTATGTGTCAACAAAACTAGCTTTAAGCGATAAGGCCGCTAGTTCCATTGCTGTTCCCTACATTATGTTTAATGAGTACTATCTGTTTTATAAGGTGATGAATAAAAGTTTTATCTATCCATCTTACTCGCAGGTGAAATGGAAAAATAATTCTTAAATTATCTTTCCATTTCACCTGATAAATTCAATAAATTCTTATTTGCGTCTTCGGACAACGATGAAATAGGAATAAGAAGTTGGTTTAGTATTACCATTGTATCATTAAACGGAATAATAATGGAATGGTACCTGTTGATTAGTGAGGAAGGCTGCTGGTACCATGGATCTATATTTTCATATACAATATTTTCTTATTTTCAGATCAGCATTCGACCCGAACCGAGGCTTGTTCAGACTGACCAAAGACAACATGCTCTACCCCAATCCGGCTGTGCATTTGCTCTACGATGACTTTCCCATGCACTATTTCTTCATTGGCCGGATGTTAGGAAAGGTAAGAAGTCCGTTATAGAGACACGCGCATTTTATTATTTCTATGCACATTAAACAAAGCATCATGGTTTTGTGAAATTGCCTAAATTTCGAGTCGTGGCGATGAGTGATTAACGTTAAGAGTTTGGGCAGGTTTTGTTAATATGTCCACGGATGTTGTCCACTATGTGCACGTGCAGGTCATATAATGCTATTTTGACTCTTTCACACACTTTAATATCTATATTATTATTATGCACACAGATATTAATCTGTGTGCATAATAATAATAATGCACATAATAATGTGCAATCCAACGATCCTATCCATTCAAGGTTGTCTGGGAGAGATCGCTCTTGAGCGATAAGACCGCCAATTGTCGCTTATATTTAATTATTATTTTGTAAATTATTTCTAACTTAAGTGTGCAATAAAATATTATCTATCTATCTAATAGAAACCGTTCCTTAGAGCGAAATCTTTCTACCTTTCCGTTCACAAACACTTTAACTCAACAGGCGTTATACGAGAATCTCCTAGTGGAGCTTCCCTTAGCAGAATTCTTCCTCGGCAAGTTATGCTCAAGCCGCGAAGCGGGCGTACACGCGCTTGCCTCTCTAGACCCTGCGCTGTACAGAGGATTATTGCTTCTGAAGGCACATCGGAGGCAGGACGTGCCAGAGCTCAACCTGGACTTCACTGTGCTTAGTGACGAGTTGGGGGAGCAAAGGGTGAGTGATATTTACATAAATAGGGTGTGAAACAGCCAGGGTGCATTATCTTGCAATCCTCAACCTCAACAGCCTATATTGGTCTGCTGGTGGACGCAGGTCTTCCCCTGATAAACGCCGTAGTGGCTTTTATCTCACGGGGGGTAATGCCCAAATCCCCACGCTGGGCATGCGGTTTAGGGATCGCAATTCGGTGGTATAATTGTTCTGCAGAAGGCGCTGCTGCCCACCCTCGGTGGATATCCCTTAGTCGTCTCTTACGACACCCGCGGAAAGAGTTGGGGTGATGCAAATTCTAAGCCGGCACCACACGAAAAATCTATCTTGCAAAAAAGCTAGCCAGAATTCCTTTAGGTTTGGTGCTTGTAAGCTGGAAGAATGTATGAGGCTCGCACAGCACCGAACAAAGAGCTGACGTGTAAAAGAGATGGCTTTATCCATCCAACATTGGAAACCAAGGGCTAAGAAAAGGCCTCGCCTTCGCTGTTAACGAAAACCAATTGACGAGCGACTTTCGGTTAATTTTAAAAACAGAAGAAAAACTATTCTTTGGTCTCTGGTTTGTTCAATGAAATCTCCATTCCTGAAATTTATTTTCTAAAGTCTTGGTATTGACAGGCGATGTGTCTCTTACCAGTAGGCCAAGCACAGGGATTGTTGTCCAGGGTAGAATAGAGAAAAATTACGTCACATCGTCATCGAATGCGTAAAATAATAATATAATAATAATAATAATTTCTAATGAATTACTTCAACTTCAATAATTTACGCAAGAAATGACGATACTAAGTCATCTTTGTCTATTCTACCCTACACAGCAATCCTTGTGCTAGGCCTGCAGTTGTTCTTAAAATGTATCAAATCTTTCTCAACAAACTGATATATTTTTTTTTTATTAGTTTAGATTTAGTTAGATTTATTACAACTTTTATTTTCTAGGTAGAGGAATTGAAGCCTGGCGGTACAAACATTCCAGTCACAGCGGAAAATAGAATAGAATATATACATCTAGTCGCTGATTATAAATTAAATAGGTATGTTTTTTTTTCTATTGAAACACTTGACGGCACCTACATTAATAGCTCCAATATCAGTTTTAATTCTAAACCCGATTTTGTAAAATTACTTACTGTTGAATGAATGAATGAATGAACACTTTATTGCACTTAAAAAAATAACATGTTGAATGATCGTTATAGCATCCGATTGAATAGATTTGGGTGGAATTTTATGAAACGAATTGAATCGACTTGAATTTCTTTTAAAATTTACGGTTTTGGTCATAATTACATTCAATAAAAACATTTATTTCTCATCTGAAATATTCGAAAGAATATTTCATTCACTTGCATGAGAACCAATCTTATATTCTAGAATATTGTCTAAAGGCGTAATTACTAACAAATAAAAATATCTTGAATATGGTATCGAGTTTTAAGTTGTTTTCAAGACTAGGCATTGGCCAGACTTTTGGCTTTTTTCATAAATAAAAGCTAGTAACAAATGTAAATTTTTCAGGCAAATAAGATCACAGTGCGCTGCGTTCAAACGGGGCCTAACCTCCGTGGTAAACTTGGACTGGCTGCGAATGTTCTCGTGTCGAGAGCTGCAACTCCTTATATCAGGGGCCGAGGTGCCTATCGACTTGGTCGATCTCAAGGTGCACACGCAGTATGGAGGTTGGTAAACATTTTTATGATGCCTAAGAGCGGATCCGAATCCGTGAAAATACGTTCCGAAGTAGTCGTAGAACTATTGTATGGTAGTTTACACACTAAACCCGATTTCCGTCATCCGTCTCCAATTCATATGCCAAAGATGAATCTCTCTGATCTCTCTGTGGATTTGGATCAGAGATTAGATTAGTGCATATCCGAATTCGGTCCGAGTTTTTTTAGACGTGCGTAACCACTCTTATTTATTTATTTATTGGGACTACCATCTAGAGATAACACAAAAAGAAATTAAATAACATTGATAGGGTTCTTAGGTCTAGTGCTCTCTAATTTATAGGCCGCAGCATGCGAAATAAGAATTAGGATAGGCTGGTGAGAATATATAGGCTGATGAGTGGCGATGTCCTGAAGTAGACGTATTTTGACTGAGATGAAAAAAATAGTTGAACTCAACCGTGGATGTAGTAAAAGAGCCGGAGGCAGCCTTTATTTTCAAAAACATTGCGTAAATCCTATCCTGCAGTTTTGGCTATAAGCCGTTGACCAACACTAGACGGCTATACGGCTACGGAATGTGTATTATGAATTACACTATAATGTTAAAAAGGCGACAGTTTGGATGGGCGAATGTTTGTTAATCCGTCATCATGCCAAATCTGCTAAACTGGATCGCCCTGTATTTTGACATACATATAAGTAGGCTACTTGAAATCAAGGAATTTATTAGAAACTTAATAATTAAGGCACCGTCCATGCTTTCCTTTTAAATATTTTCTTTTCATCGTATCGGGTTAACATTCCATCTTTTCTACCAAAATCTACTTTTAATATTATTTGGAAAATATAACAAAACACTGTTATATACAGGAGGTTTCTCAGCGACGCATCCCACGGTGCAGTTATTCTGGAGCGTGGTGGAAACCTTCGACGACGCACAGAGACGGCAACTCCTGAAGTTTGTAACGAGTTGCAGCAGGCCACCGCTGCTAGGATTCAAGGTAATTGATCTATACTGATATCTATTATATATTATTATATATTGCTTAAAAAATCTAAACTACCGTAAAATTAAAGGTACAACAAATTGTTAAACCTTTTTGTAAAAGTTTTGTTTTTCTAATGTATGTAACCTTAGTATATTATAGTATTATATATTGTAGTTTATTATTATAGTTTTTTAAGTATGCATGGTTTTTTTATAAGTATGGCTTAAATAAAGAATTTATATTTCTATTTCTATCTATATCTATACTTGTTCATTTACTAATAAACAAAATATAAAATAAAATACTGGCATTGCCCACCTATTTCGTTTTAATGCAGGAGCCGAATGCTGCTAACCAATCAGTTTACTATGACAATGCTATCGTTGCAGAATCGACCATAGATGAAAGAAACTAGATGGTGCGTGCGGTGCTATTTGCACGGAGGTATTGATAGAATGGTTTTAGTCTTGACACTTTTGACACGCGTCTCTTCATCTGTAGTTTATTTCATCAAAGATAAAATGCTAAAACGTGTCATTCTGAGACGATACCATTTATTGCATTGTATTCATTTAATTCAGATAATAAAATCCACAGCTTCACGTGAGAATTAAAATAAACTTTAAAGTTAAATTAAAATCAAAATTAAAATACAAATGTGACTCAAATTAAAATTAAACCTAAATTACTAGCTAAAATTACAATATTACAATAGATTATATTAGAATAAATTAGATTACAGTAAACTAAAATAATAATTAGAATATAATCATTTGTTGTATCCACACACTGGAGCAACGCATTGGACAAAGTGTGTCCATATCGGGGACATACGCCCTGCCACAGTTTGTAGCATGCTGTTGTGACTCGTCCTCGTCCTGCTCATCAGAGATGCTGTTTTCTTCCGAATGACGGTATGAAAGCCGTCAGTTCGATGCTGAGCAAACATCTCTGAGGCACTACAAAAACGTTGTTATGGTGAACTGATTAATTTAGTGGAATTAGGGCCCTAGCCAATGTAGTCCTGTGTCAGACAACAGACCTTCGCGAATAGTTGCGTTCTAATTTGTCAACCCCCCGACGCAAACGGAAGGATGTTTTTAGTTTAACATGTCTGGTGCTGCCTTTCCCACCCATCTTAGCGCCCAATTGGATAGACAAATCGATTTTGATAAAAACAAAATTGTTTTTTTTAAAGGTGTCTTGACCGAGTTGTTCTTGGTGAAAATTAAGATTTCTTATGTTGCTATGGTATCCATCTCTGTTTGCTTTAAAGTAAAGTGCTTGTAATTAAAGAGCTAAAAGCTTTCTAATTAAAGTGAAAATAAAGTGTATATAGCTTTCTAATTAAATTATAAAGCTAAAAATATTATTTCCGACGCCATGTAATAATTATGAAATTGAAAAACCAAGTAAATATCACGCTTTAAAAGTAGAAGTCACCCGACTCTGGAAAACCTCACCGAAGTCGGACTATTATAGTTGGAGCAACAAGGATAATAGCTAAAAGCCTACACAGATACTCCGACAAACTAGACTCACACAATACAGAAACAAGCAGCAAGCAACGCAGTAAATTAAATCAAACCTCATTATTTCTATATACAATAAATGTACACTTAGAAAAGGTCAAATTCTTAAAAATTAAACACTGACACGGAAATAAAGTGATATTTTGGATTTCTGCCGCTTCGGTATGTGTTGACCAAAGTAAAGAAGCGATGAAGAAACCTTTAGACTGTTAGTTGTTATTTTTCGAGTTGGAGCAAATCCCGTCCCAAGCATTTTTACCTTCTAGATAATCTGATATTTTATAGTGAGCCTTTTTGCACAGGAAGGTTTTGACAATATTAAGTAGTTCTTGGGGATACCGTTTTTGTCAATCGAGAGGGGAGCAAGCCCACAACAAGGGGAATCTGAGCAACCTCTTCCTTCAACTTCTTTCCTCAACCTTCTTCCTTGAGGGGTCTCAAAGCAGGTGCTCAGAAAGTCCCTGTTCACAGCTCGAGTTGAAATAATTTTGAAAGACAAATTTTATTTGTGAAATAAATAAATGAAATTTCCGCAGGACCTCCAGCCCCCATTCTGCATACAATCAGCCGGGCCGGTAGAGCGACTGCCTTCATCCTCGACCTGCATGAATCTGCTGAAGCTACCCGAGTTCCCCTCAAAAGAGTTGCTGTCCGAGAAGCTGCTATACGCCATACAGTCGGGCGCTGGCTTCGAGCTCAGCTAACTTGTGAGTAGAATACTATTCATTATAAATGTAAGCGGGTTAACTACGAACTTAGTTCGTGTTGGAAGAACTCCACCGTTTCATCCCTTTACAAGGGACATCATCAGGGTCAGTGCGGGTAGAATACTATTACTTAGGATCACTTAGTACAACAAAGATTTTGATGATTACTAGTGTATTGTGCTGACTGTATGAAAAGCAGCCAGACTTCCAATAAATAAAATAATAGAAATAAATATGCTGGATAATCCACACAGCATGTTATGGGCACTAACTAGATGACTGATATACTTAGTACAATACATTACATAGATAGATATTTTTACTGTACATAGAAAATACCCAGAACACCCGGACCAAATATTTGCAGATCGTACAAACATTTGTCCGATAATAACTAATATAATAATAATAACTAATTAGTCGAAATATACAAATATACTGAAGTACTACAAGTATTCAGTCCACAGAATAAATATATCTTAAGTCGCATTTAGTTCATCGAAGGGCTAGAATGGCTTGTTACAGCGGTATATGATATTATTATTTTTGAGCCTAAGTCACTTTCCTGAATCTCGACAAAAAGTCACTGAGTGGAAGTGAGTTCATTAACAACTGCGGTGTCGTTGGATTCGTCTAACTAGACACCGCATTTGTTAATGCCATTCCCATACATTAACAGAGAACGGAGTTCACATACAACGATCAAGGTATTAAAATTGTTGTCAATTATGCTAAAATGTAGAAAAATGGCACAGTATTATTCAGGTACTTATTCAGATAGTACTTTAATATAAACTGTCAAAAACTCATTTAAAAATATATAACTTTCAAGGTAGATGTCCAAACGGACAGTGAATCGGGACTAGAGCCATGGTAAGTCGTATTCTACAGAAAAATACCTTTATAAGTTGGAAAGCTGTTTTTCTGTATCACACATTTCGATTGGCGCAGGTACCAGGTTCCATATATTTGTGCCCATCATCCTTGAAGGCTGGATAAATAACGTTAAATATCTAATTATTTAACTAAGAACTCAGAATGTTGCATCGCCCTTACGGGGTTCACGTAATTGTATCTCTAACACCTTTGTAAGGGACATGAATGCATTATATACACAAACAATAAATAAACAATCAGAGAAAAGAAGAGGAATTTGTGTCAAACCAGACGTACAACCATTAAAGCCGCCTATTGTCACACGTTTGGTAATTTTTATTTTATTTGTTAATTGTTTCGTAAAGTGTGCAATAAATAATTTTCTATCTATCTATATATTTCTATTTAAATATGGATAAGTTTATAGTAGTATTTTAAGTTTAGTACAGTTTTCTTAAAGTTTTTATATACATTATGCAAGTCCTTTGATAATGTTACCGAGGTAGAGAACCCTCGCGTTTATATCACAAGTCTTGAACTTAGTTAGAGCGAGGTGTCGAAACTAAGAAGTTAAATAGGTCTATAATACACATAATATAATAATTGTAATAATTGTTTTGTTTATAAGACCTTAATCTGAATAAACTTTTATTATTATTATTATCTATCTAAGGCCTATTGTAGTAGGTCTACGCGATATTGGCTACCCAGAGCACTGTGGCAGTTATAATTTCGCTCAGTTTCGCGCTTCATTCCGTCTGACATTTTTTATGTACCGCATACCCACTTGGCTTTCGCTGCCGTTCTGCGTAGCGAATACCGCGTTGTTCTGGACGGGCCTTTCATCCTTCCATGACGAAGTTAAAGTTGAACTAAAGTGCCTTTTCTTCTTTCAGGTACTTACTACTTACTTGTATTTAATATATTTTCAAATTGTAACTGTACATAGAT
The DNA here is from genome assembly GCA_963662085.1 of Eupithecia inturbata. Classification (NCBI taxonomy): domain Eukaryota; kingdom Metazoa; phylum Arthropoda; class Insecta; order Lepidoptera; family Geometridae; genus Eupithecia; species Eupithecia inturbata. Next base: position 12,163,647 of record OY759177.1, on the reverse strand, counting down.
TTTCCAACGTACGATGATCGTAGTAATATTGTATATATCTCATTGTGATAGTAGAATATTACGAGAAACTTTGTATTTTAGTTGACATGGGTTATGTTATGTCGTATCTGAATAGGTATTTATTTAGTTTTTAAACGTAAATAAAAGTGGAATAAGCAATATATATATACTTTATGCTTATTCGAGTTTGGTCCAACCTAATTCTGGTGATGATTTTTAGAACACTTCAAAGTTCCACCCCTTAAATTCTTACTTTTCCCACCGTACAATGAAAACTTTATTTAATTGTCTAGAATTTATTTTCAATACAAGTGTAAACTTTCCAATGTGTCTTTATGGAAAAATTGAAGACGAATCAAAGTACAAGATAATGTTTTACGAAAAATGTGACCGAAACGAATTAACAAATTTGTTTTACTATATTTTGGATCTGGTTTATGATCACTCACTCGAAGTTTTGTGGACTATAATAAAATTATGAACTTATCACAATTTAATCTTCCTTAATGTAAAATTGTTAATATTGTTCCCTCATAATTTCGATACCTACCGATGGCTGACTGTTCGTAGTTTAAAATATATGTAAATGTTTATAAAATGTGTAGGCATGCAACGAACATGCCATTAAAAGTTTTAATGAATTTGTGGCATTTTATTCTAATGTTTTGGCATGTAGGTTCTGGTATATTTTGGTAATGTAAATAAATATTATTATCTATTTATTTGGGTCAATGTTATAAATAGATGTATTATACGAAATATATTTTTGTTTAAACCCTTTAAACTGACTGTAAATATCTAATTTAAAATTCAAAAAAATAATCAAGGTGTCAAATTTTTAGTTTTGTATACAATATAGCAGTACCGATGATCTACTTAATAAATGTGACAAATTTATTAAATTTATTTTATTTGACCCTTTCAGACCCGCCAAATACAATCATGCACCTTTCTTTTTGTAAGACATCCCATATTCAAGAAATTCAAAACACGTATGTAGTGCTGCGATTTTATCATGTATTGTACGATATCCCTTTAGAAATATCAAGTGTCACTTATAAAAGTGCCTGGTTATTATGATCAATATCTCCGTTTCGGGTTATGGCGTGAAGATGATTGTGATAGCTTCAGTGACGTGATATCACGTAGTTTGGGTCTTTACAACGCGCCGTGACTTATCCGGACCGTGTTCAAACATTCGGAACTAGGCAGCTAGAAACTTGAGAGAATTACTTTTTGTTATGTATAAACGTATGGTCATTAAGACCATGGTACTTTGGCAGAGGGGTTGGTATCACAGAGCGAGGAGGTGTTGTAATTAGATTTCCATAAGAAACAACGCGTGACAATTTGCGGGGGGAGAGGGTGTTAGATCCCGCCCATTTTTTTATTTTCCATCTACCGGTCAATAGCAAAACTGCTCGATTCATTCTGTGTCGATGGTACTACGTAGCTTAACTACTTTACACTAGATGTCACTAAGTGTAGGGTGTAACAGGGACGTACTCAGAATTTTCGTACCAGTGAGTACCTAAACAAGTAATACCCGCCTAAATCAATAGTCGCATGTCGCCTTTTTTTTGTCACTATGAAGCCTTCGTCATTAAAATGGCAAGAACAAATATTTTTATATTTTGTCGGAGTCCAGTCTTGTCTATTAATTTTTGTGATCCATTGCTGTTTAAGATTCTCTTCGGATGGAAATCTAGAACATACATAATTTAAAATTTAATTAATGGGTGTTCTTCACGTACTTTAAATTAACTAAACAACAGCTGTTATAAATGTTATAATAGTTGTCTTACGGAAGGAAGGTATATAGAATATTTAGGAGGTTTTATTTTATTTCCTGCGTATTTCAAATTTTTTAAGGTACTTTCCTTTGATGAAGCAAAGCCGTGGGACAATCGGTATAATAATTGGATTCTAATTACGGCTTTGTCTTTTTGTTATATTCATTTTGCCCCGTTGACAAAGCTGCGCACAGGACGAACGCCGACAGTACACTGACGAAGGCCACGCCTACTGTGATGACATCAGGACCTAGTTGAGAATCACAGTGCACAGTTGCTTAGGCCGCCTCCTCTCTATATCTGCTCCGTGGTTGGTATGAATAGCCCCTGGCAATATTCTATAGAAGAATCGGACCAATTCTTCAATTGAAGAATATAATTGGACGTGTGTTGCAAATAAACATAATGACGAACTTTTGTATTTACAATAATCACTGATACAGCATCTAACATAGGTAGAGTTAATGACAATGTTTTTGGCCACTTTATGGAACTCATCTTAAGAAACATTTTGTTTAGTTTATTGTTCGTAACACTAGTATTTATACACATACATACTAATATTACAAATTCGAACGTTATTCTATCTCTCAGTCGCAACCTTTTCACGATGAAACGGCTAAACGGATCTCAATGAAATTTGGCAGGAGATAGATAATATCCCGGCTGTAGAAAGACATAGGGGCTACTTTTGTCCCTTTCTGTGGCTGAAGCTAGTACATACATAAATCAATAGTCACAATCACAACAAAATTGTTAAGACAATTCGGCGCAATTTCCGATCCCTGACGAATCACGGTCCGGTCACGTCACGGCGTATTATAAACAACCTAACACGACCACCGGAGTTGACGCAACTATTATACAGGGTGAATGTTAATTTGGACAAAAATACGCGATAAAGAGAAGACAGTTACAGCGTGAAGATCGAGATAGCTAGGCTAGTGATGTGAAGCGGAACGAGCGAGGCAGCGATGCTATCGGATTTGACGACCACCGGAGTTGACGTACCTACTCTTCTGTGCAGGGTAAGTAGGTTATTATTTATTTATTTTTAGCCGTTACTGTTGCACTGCTGGGCAAATGCCTCTCTTTTCGCTTAGTTAGTTATGTATCAGACCAAATAGATTGGAAGAAAAAGAAAAAACAAGGTATCTACGCATAGCAACACCAATTTTAGATTGTGCAGACCCGTTCATAATAAGCTTACTCCCCTGGCGAGCATATTAGGTTCGAATCCTGCAAATAGGCATTTTTTGATTTTTTCAACAAAACGAGTTCTTTTGTCTTTTTGGCCGATAACTTTTGCCTTATACAGAGGATTCTAAACTATAAGTACCTATCACCAAAGAAAATTATAGAAAAAAAAAATGGAAACAGTTCAGCTAATTGCAAACTAATAATTAGTTAGTATTATAATTTCGCAACCATCACTTAGATGTGTGCTTGACCAGTGGTATTAGCGATGCGATGGACATTCATTCGAGGGACTAGTCCAGAAATGAATAATAATGTTAAGCCTTTATGTGTGTTAGCAACTATAATCTTTATTTTGTTAAATAGACAATAATGACATCGCATCGTCGTCATACATTGCGTTTATTATTCAAGTTGAAGGAAAGCATTTCAAATAATTTACGCATTCGATGACAAAGTGACGTCATTTTTCTCTATTCTACCTTAGACAACAATGCCCGTGCTAGGCCTACTGATTTATGTGGGGGAACACATAATACAAAAAGCATGCTAGAAATAATAAATATTATTTGATTCCTATCCTAAAAACAATAACATACTGGATAACTTTGGTAAAGTATAATTAAAGTTCTGTAAATTATATTTCGATCTACCTAATGTCATTTGAATTCCAATTTAGAACTATCAAACCTTACATAATTATCTATCTAATAAGATTTTTTTCCAGGCTTAAATACGCTTGCTATTACTACTATACTAATATAAACTACTTATATTATTTGTCTGAGAACTTCTTGAACGTTGACCTGCAACATTATCGTAATTTCTACAAGCTTTCCAGGACCCATGGATGACATCCATCCCCAATAACCTAAAAATAACATTTGACTAATGTCATTGGAACTCCAATTTAGAACTACTACATATTATCTATCTAATAAGATTCATAAGCCTGGAGATTAAATACGCTTGTTTTAACCACTATACTGATTTATACTACGTTTGGTTTCCTCCAGTAATTTACAGACCAGCCCGTGTCTGATTTAAATGTTATTTCACAAGAATGAAAATTATTAAACTTTTCTGCCAGTCAAAACGTAGAAATTCACATCTTCACTTCTCAGACTTCACATCGCCTATCATTGCATATTCCTGCAAGACTCATAATAATCAAACGAGCTTTCCTAAAAACAATGAAAACATTGAATAGTCTATCCATGCATCTGATTTAATAACACTACATTAGAAAAAAGAAAAATAAAGTTAACAAAGTTTTATTAAGTTAAGTTAGTTGGTTTAGTGTTGTTATCGCTATCCCCAGATGTTGTGCAAATTCCTTATAGTTATAGGTTAAATTGTGCCTACCAATTTTTTTCTCTCTAAATAACGTAAGGGGTTATCCAGTTCACTGAAATCCAAATACTTTGTTAGTCAAAGTATAACGCACAACAATAAGTCTCAGGCAATGGTAACATGGCATATTAATATGATGTGCCTACCCACATCATATTAATATGAAAAATAGTTTGCATTTAACTACAGAAACGCTACTACTGGCTTAAAAATTCGATGCATGACTCAACTGACTGTGCTAACTAGCTGATTCGAATGCACAGTCGACTGGGATGGGCAATACCGTGGTTCGAATCCCAGCTTAGAATCATATTTTGTGCATTTAGTTTATGATTGCTTGAAGTTACTTTAAAAAGTCATAAAATAAAAGCTGTCGTAAATTTTAAATTTTAGGGGCCATGAACGCCAGTGTACCAAATTAATGGGTTTACGCAGATGTAATCGGTGATAGACGAGGGAGTAGTTGATATAAACATAAAAATAATTCGACACATAATACGTTCCTGACACCCAACTTCCGTAATCGCAATTGTTTATTTTACGAAAACCGGTGAGACTCTTCAGCTTACCATCTAATAAGCAAGTATAGGTACCTATCGTACTTGCTGTGAATGCTCTGAATAATTTTCTGGAAACCAGTCTCAGCGCGTAGAGCCTACTTAACAATGACAGGCATAGTGTGAACATATCCACGATAACTAGTTCTGATTTGATACAAGCACAAGCGACGAATCGTGAAAGGACCACACCGGCGAAAACTCGTATTTTGCAAGTAGATACTTATGGGTACCGATAAGGTACAGAAGAAATCACGAACGAAGACCTATTTTAGAATCTCCTATTTTGATGAATACGTTTTGCACATCTTATTATGTAATTTTATGTTGTTGTTGGCAAGTACTTGCAGTTAATTACGAAACTTTTTAAAAGTAAACCATCATTAAATTTTTATTATACAGGGTGGTTTTTTGAGAAGGGCGGTGATGGCCAACTCTGAAACCACGAGAGTTAGGGAAAAGTCGTGAAAGGAGTCATGCCCTCGATTTATAAGAAAACAATAACTGCATATTTATTTTTTTCAATAATCTTTTACTTCTGACGGAAATGGACCCGAGTGATTTTTGAAAAAAAATTACACCCTGTATTATTAAACTATGCGATTCTGTTGCTGATAAGGATTAATCTTTGCAAATAAATGTTTTACTAAAAATGAAAGGAAATAGCAAATTTTTACATTTTACTTTTAGTATCTCAATTTTACCTAACTTAAGTTGCTCAAAATGGTTTCCATTAACTCCAATGCATAAGTTTATACGTCTCTCTAGAGACTTAACTGCATTTGATATCATGACAGGATTTATCCTCGATAAAATATCAAGCAATGAGCTTTGTAAGCTCTCAACTGTATCGTAACGAGCTTTGTAAAGTTCGTTCTTGACGTAACCCCATAGGAAATAATCAAGCGGTGTGAGATCGGGTGATCTTGCCGGCCATCTCACCGGACCATGAGTGCCAATCCATCTATCCCCAAAATGTTCAATCAGCATATCTGTAACCACACGGCTGTTGTTTTTTAGTCTATGAACACAGTATCCCGCTATTATGACAAATGAGTTTCACACATAACGACCAAAAAGTTTAAATAGGAGGTGAGTTTTATTCCGTGTAAAAATAAAAAAGTGAAAATTTGCTATTTCCATTCATTTTTAGTACAACATTTATTTGCAAAGATTGATCCTTATCAGCAACAGAATCGATTAGTTTTATAATACAGGGTGTAATTTTTTTCAAAAATCACTCGGGTCCATTTCCGTCAAAAGTAAAAGATTTTTGAAAAAAATAAATATGCAGTTATTGTTTTCTTATAAATCGAGGGCATGACTCCTTTCACGACTTTTCCCTAAGTCTCGTGGTTTCAGAGTTGGCCATCACCGCCCTTCTCAAAAAACCACCCTGTATACCTACCATATAATAAAGTTGTTGTTTACTTAGAATAATAATGTTTATGTAATTATAATTTATTTAATGTTTCCTATTTTACTTACTCATAGCCTTTTGTAAGATTCATTAAAATGTAAGCAACCCGCTAACTACGAACCCAGTTTTTGTCTAAAACCTTACTCACCCTGATGATGTCCTTTGTTAAGGGATGAAACGTTGGTGTTTTTCCAACACGAACTAGGTCCGTAGTTAACCCACTTACATTCATAATGATATTTTCAAGCTACGATATATTTCGTTGTTTCATAAGAGAATTATCGCTGTTAGGCACTTATCGTAAATTAAACCTTAGGTTTAGCTTTACTTGTTATTGCCGTAGAAACTTCAACCACCATCGACGTCGTCTGTCTCAATCATTACATGCCATATGCGTCCCGTGCGCCGTAGGAAAATCCCGTGCATTTGGAACGCAAACCGAACTCAACTAGAGGCTGGCGGAGTGAGGAAGCTCGGTCAGGTGGAGGGTTCGCAAGTGCTGCTTCCAGATAAACATCGCCCATTACATCCCCTTAAAGATTATTTTCAGACAAAATATCCTTCCATAGGAATCAATCTACGTCCTTCAAAAAATGCATTTAGTTCCGTTCAGCGGTTTATACTCGTATTTGCATTTAACACAGTATGCAACACAGATAATTTAATACTTTAAGTACTTTATGAATGAATTGTGTTGTTTGTCAAAATATCCCGATTTTGAGAATCAGCCATGTAAATCAAACTTCCAAATCCATAACTAAGAATAATTACAGCAATAACTCATCATCAGAAGCATTTCATCAGTTTAAATCCCTTTGAAAATACAGATTTGTTGCTTCTTTACATTCATTGTGGTACAGTACACTGACGAGTGGGTTATTGATGCCCCTCATTTAACACTGCCAAAACACTGACACTGAAGATTGATACTTGCGCTCTTAAGGAATTCTCTATGTATATAGGTACGCTGACCACTAGAGCACCAACAAATTCCTACGTCCATTAAGTCTTAAATAAGCGAAATGTTTCGTCTGTTTTTTTATCCATACTAATATTATAAATTCGAAAGTAACTCTGTCTGTTACCTTTTCACGCCAAAACGGCTCAAAGGATCTTAATGAAATTTGGCTGGGAGGTAAATGGTATTCCGGGGACGGACATAGGCTACTTAAAAAGCGCGTGCGAAGCCGGGGGCAGCAGCTTAATATTTTTTTTAATAGAGATTTAATTAACAGATTTAATATTTTTTTGCCGTGGTGAATTTGCTTAGACTCTCTTAGTGATCAAATGTTTTCATTACAGAAAATCTGCAAATATTTGCTCCATATCATCATCAGCACACAAAGGTACGTCCACTGCTGAACATAATTCCCCCAAGGGAATTATGTTATGCCAACAAGGGGGTTTGCCGTTCCCCCCCATCACTGTTTAGCGGGTGCATCGGTGATCGCAGTGAAGGCGTTAAAATACACACAAATCTGCCCTTCCTCTGGAAGATATCCTTAGTAGAGTGTTATAATATCCACGAGCTGAGTGAGGTGCAATGGACGGGTCAACTCTTACGACGCGGACACTGTTATTTCGAATTTTATTTGATTTTGTGTGTATGTGTAATATGGATTATTTAATTGTCTGAAATAAATGAATACAATGCAATACTAAGGCTCATTGCTAATTTGTTCAATATAGTTACACGAGTACGTACTCTTTTATAGTCTTCTTTGGTGGACACTGGCCCCTGAACTGTTAATCCTCTCATTTTATTACACAGGCAGACAGGCACTGAATAGCCAGCAATTCAATTAAAGATTTATTACATTCATCACCTTACTACATAATAGCTATTTGCTATTTACGTCCTGACTTCGACCTACAGCCGTCTCATCGAGTCGACTACAATTTTTGAACGTTAAGTAGTTGGTTTTGGGGCGAACCTAACGGGTTTGGTTGTCGAGCTAGGCCTAGATATCAGTACTCACGGGATCCCCGTGGTAAAAAACTCGAGTTACATAAAATTCAACATTTTTTCTTTGGTTCATTGAACGCGAAGGCGAAACCAAAATTACGATAAAAAGGGTGCTATCTAAACTGGCTTTTATTTAATAGCATTATTCTCCTCTAGAAATCTACATTGTCCTCTGAATTACTAAGTCAGCCACCATCAATGCGCGTCTAATAAATACTCTTATCTATCTTGGATGTAAGCTACTGTAAATACAACTTAGCTTGGCAGTTATTTTTAAGCATCTACATTTGTAACATATATTCAAGCAGTAAAATTCTAAAATATTTATATATGAAACCAATAAAGTAATTGTATCGACATCTAGTTTTATAACTCAGTATGTTTAGAATTTTGTGAAACAATAATAATTAATAACTCGTCCTATATTCCTTGAACATCAAAATGTAGCTAAAATTATCATTAATTATCAAATATATTGAATGATCATCAAAACGTTACCTTAAATTATCAGCTAATAGTAAATTATAGCAACTGAATGTTAGGAACCATTACGACTGATGTGGCGCAGCGGGCGAAGGTCCGCCTGCGACGCTGGAGGTTGCTGGTTCGATTCCCGCCTTAGGACATATGTTTGTACGATCTGCAAATATTTGTTCCGGGTGTTCTGGGTATTTCTATGTATAATAAATATAAATATCTATGTAATGTATTGTATTAAGTATATCAGTCATCTAGTACCATAACACAAGCTCTGCTTAGCTTGGGACTAGATGATGCTGTGTGGATTGTCCAGCATTATCTATTATTATTTATTTATTAAAACTAAATAAAAGACTGGTGGAAGGCCGGTGGCCGGTGTCACTCGCGCCAAACAGATCGCCTCTCAGTTCATGATAAAATAATACGATGTTTCACATGCTAAATTATAAGATATGATGCTTTCTAGTTGAAGCTTGAACTTATATTTTTTGAGGAACATAATGTTGAAGTTGTAAAACGTAAAATGTTGGTTAGTTGTAGAATCCGTGGCTGAGTTAGTAAATTAGGTGATGATGATTGTATAAAGCAGTGAGACAAGTAAAAATAATTGTTGTTCTTTATTTGACGCTTACTTTGGAATATTCAGGTGGCATTTAAAACAAGGCGAATTAGTTTATTAGAAGCCTTCTTATTTTCCCGTGGCTTAGATATAAAATCAGAAGTTGGTTTCCGTGACCAAAAAATAAAATCTGCGGCCTGACTTATAATTCCCCAAAACAAAACATACCAGACCTTAGGAACCCAGCGGTCTATTGAAATGATTTATGGTTTGATTTGTAGGTATTATATACAATATTACTAATTATTTGGTTCCTTGAACCAGTTTCTTCATAAGTTGTGTAGTTTTCTTGTAAATAAGCAAAAACTTGATTTCTGCGCTTACGCCGTTCCAAAAACGTATGCTCTGTCCCGCTCCTATGAACGCGAAATCCTATGCCTATCCTTTTCACAAAATGGTGCATCTTAATGTAGCTCAGTAATGTTCGAACGTGGTTGCAGAATAGAGTTGTAGACTACGTTTATTTATGTAGGGTACCTATGGCTTTAATTCTGACCGTGATAGTTTTAAGCAAATAATTATCTTTGAAATTATTAAAAAAACTTTGTCCAATCCTCAGCGTGCTCACGCTGAGTGGCACCATGGTTTCATTGTTGACAAAAAATTAAGTGAAGAGAATCAATTACCTACTATTGTGTATCTAGTTTATAATTTGACTTGTCTATGTGATGATTTTGTAAGCCGGAAGAAATAAACATTATTCTGATCCTCCCTATTTTCTAGGTATTCTAAAATAAAACTAAGTTTTATTTGAGGTTATTTTTTAAGTTTTATAAATATGAGAATAATTTGTATTTGCCAAACTTTATTAAGTTTAAATCTTTATCCTCATCAGAACAGTGACATCGATGTATGGAAATAGGTTCCTATGTTCTACGATCTTTACCCACATTTGTTCAAACTGTTCAAAGCCTGTCGTGCTATTAGACGTAGGTGTTGCATTGCTTGATTTGCAATGCATATTTCTCTCACATAATTTTAGACGTCGCGTCGTAGGTGGTCTAGGGACAAATGTAGCTAAATACCTACGACGAGTGCCTACAAAGTAAGCCGCCACTTTACAAGCGTTAAACGTTTAAATTCCTACTTATCGTTATTACAGTTAATTCAAAGCAAATGGTGCTCCTCACTCATTTGCCGCAGTAAACCAAGCGGTTTTATAAACTCATCAAGACACCGTGAATAGATTAAACTCAATATCTAGACATCCATACTATTATAAATTCAGAAGTAACTCTGTCTGTCTGTCTGTCACTTTTTCTCGCCTAAACGGCTGAATGGATCTTAATGAAATTTGGCATGGAGGTATATGGTATCCCGGAGACGGACATAGGCTACTTAAAAAGCATGTGCAAAGCCGCGGGCAGCAGCTAGTTATATATATATATATATATATATATATATATCTAGACTATACATTATTTTCATTTAGAAGAACAGATTGATATGTGGACGTCCAGTGTTCTTCATTTAAGCTACGGGGCCATTGCCAATGTCTGCTGTAAAATAATCACATACTATTATAGATCCTAAAGTTTGGATGTTTACATATTTGTTATCTTGAAGGCTGAAATTTTGCTTACAGTAAGTTCTAGGCCTGTAATAAAGATAAAGACACATTTATTTGGCTTCACAGGAACAGCACAGACATAAGTATAAACAAATAAACTTAAGTAAGTACAAGTATAATTGAATAGGTAGGTGAAAGGTAGGACACATGAGGATTAATTAAATAGATGGCAGATGCTGCAAGTGTAAGAAATGATGTAGGTAGGTAAAGCAAGAGAAGAAGACAGAAACTTATAAAACATAGGCTACTTTTTATTCATAAATCAAAATCAGTTCCCATACATCAGTTTCCATGTGCGAAACCGCGCGCACAAACTAGCCATAAAAGAATGCTCAACACATTAATAGGAACCCGTGCCTGTTTAGGTGTGTCACTCACTTTGCTACTTCCTGATCCAGCAGAGCTGTTTAAGAGACTCAAATGTTTCACGTGTGGATAAGAATTCGTGAGGGGGTTCCTCATGGAAATGGGTAACCATGCTCGACAAATAAGTATAGGAGATTTCCACGAGTCGCTCTCGGAGAAATTACCTACAATAGCTCTGCTAGTTAATCATCAGGCCACCTTTTTTTGTACCCTGACAATCAAGCTATCCAAAGCGTCAGGTCAGCTAAACTTATCGGGTTACTGCCTTTGTACGGCTTAGGTGAGCTCCCAATAAGGCGGGCCACTCGGCGCCATTAGACTTTGACAGTTGCAATCAATCAGTCCTGATGAACGAAGTTCGCAGCCTATGCGGTAGCGGCGTATTCAGGCTTCGTTTAACAATATACAGGATGGATTTTTTGGACGAGATAGCAAAGGGAAGCTTAGCTTAGGGGGGCTTAACAGGTGTAGCTACAGGAAAATGGTCTTAGGAGACTTTAATATTATCCATATTTTTAGAATAATTTTCCATTATGTACCTATGGGATTTTTATTGTTTTCGGTTTCTCATTTTTTAGATCAGTTTAAAAAAGAGGATTATTTGATCAGGTAAAACGTCTATTTTGTTGCTAATTTTTTTCGAAAATCTGGAATGCTAATTTCTCCAGAAATGGTCTTAGGAGACTAACGCTAGATGTCTGCTAAGACCATTTTTCCTGTAGCTATACCGGTTAAGATACCTCTCCTTACTGCCCAGTCCAAAAAATCCGTCATGTGTTTATCCCACCCACGCCCAAGTGCCCTTTCACCTGTTTGTACTAACTCTTGCTCTACCACGTTACAGGTCATCACATCCATCCTTTGAGAGAATTCAATGGGCCGACGAGATTTTTTTTACGTTCGTTCAGTGTAAATCAAAAGTGAATAAAAAAAGTTATACTGTCTACTACTTATTTTACTGACAGTCGAGTTTCTGATGAGATGAGAGAAACGAGGTTTTAGACAATCTTGTTATAAACTAGAATTTAAATTAAATAAATATCTACTCTCTTATTCAGCGTAAAGCGAATTTAACAATGTGTTCTCATATTTACACCTTTTAACATCTGCGTGGCTCATATAGGGATGTGGGTACCTACCTGAAACCAGTATAATAAGCACTATTTAAAGAGCTGGAGGTAAAAGGCATTTCTCGACAGCTGTCGATTTGCTCAAATGCATTTATAAAAGCATAGGTATTTCAAAAAGCATGTATAAAAGATGACGATGCGTAAAGATCATGTAAAAAAAGTTGCAGCCCTAACATTGAAATACGAAAGTCTACATCAGTCTTTGTCAAAGTGCTCGTACACGGCACGAACTGACAGAGCATGAGTCATCTCGACCTACCGGGTTGCGGCCATGTGGACAGAGGCAACATTTACATACAAACCAGGCCAAATAGTCCTGTAACGTCAGTCCCAAGCTTCCTTCTTTTGAGTTTCTGTGATGTCTGAAGTTGTCTAGTCAGGCTATTGGCTCTACAACCTTTTCATTAGGTAAATACTTTAATACTTACCTAGTCCTAGAGAAGTACCTATTATAGTTACTAAAGTAACCCTACTCCAGTAAAAATTACAATGTGTATAATTTGGTGATAAATTAAGTCCATAGCGCAAATCGCAGTTTATTTTCTGGGGGACGTAACACCGTAGACATCGTTTTGTCGAGAAAGAATGGAATCAAATGTCTTCGAATGCGGTATCAAAAATAGCATGAACATAAAATCACCTCAATAAAATTAACACATGTGCCATTTTTCTCTAAGATCTAGCTAGACCATGCCTAGGCAAGCCCTCTGTCTGGCTAGAGCGCTCATGCTAGGACGAGTTAGTCCTCTTACCTTGCAAACGCAGCCATTATTATTCAATACCTACTATTGAAAAGATTTTACGTCTGTCTGTCACGTCCTCGTCGCTCCAATCGTGCCTAATGCGAATTAAATGACCGCTCCTTATACTAAGGAGCTCTATAATCATGCTGCCATTATTTGGGTATCATTATTTGCAGATCAGCTACCTGTGGTCATCGTCAATTGGCATCAATGTAGAGCTGCTAATGTGCGATCATTTTATAAAGGTTGTTACATCAGGTCAAGAAATTATTGATTAGAGACTCTTACTTAACTATCACCATATGTTCCTATTTCAGTATATACCACAGTCTTGTCCCAGCATATACCTAGAACATACAATTTTTCACATTTGGTCTAGTGTTCGTTATGTTATGAGTAGTTTTGGGTTTTTGGAAAGGTTCAGAGCCCTATCGCTCTGGCGATTTGCTAGCGATTTCAAGGCGAGTGCACAGTGAGCTCGGTGCGATTGCTAATCGCAGCAAGCTCGCTGCGTGCCCGCGGGTCCGCGTCTTCGTTGCGGCGTGCTCGCTGCGCAATCGCCTCGCTTTGAAATCGCTCGGAAATCGCCAGTGTGATATGGCTCTTAGATAGAGCACGCTTTCCCAGAAGCAACTTATTATTTTCTATGCCTATTCTAAGATATACTCTTTTATTTCTAAGAATAATATGAATATTAAGTTATCCTACCTTGTTTCTATATTTCATGATCCGTTCGCGACGTTTTGCCTCTATACTAAACATATAAAATAATAATTTGCAACAACAAAATTGCAGTGGGTACGTGAGGATGTACCCCACAAGACGGATGACCGGCATGCCCGTTGCAAGCAGTTGTTTGTTAGCAAGCAACTCACGCGCATGAGTCCTGCGCGAATTCGGCAAGTGCGCAATGCCACAGAAGAAATTGTAGCCGCTTGTTAATGTTTCACACCAAAGAAAATTTTACTCAATACTGATTGACGTTTCTTATTTTAGCGAGTGTCTGCCCTTCCTTGCTTTCTGACAAAGAAATTGCAACTAAGTATTGGAACTAAGTATTTCTGTTTGTAGAATTATTGGATCTCCCCTCATCAGTCGTCTTTTGTGTCTGAGTTGTACCGGTCGATCACATGTCTGCTTACCAGCCAGATGATGTCGTGTGAAAGTATCCAATATAAAATGTACAAGTATGTTCCACTTTCAGTCTAATCAGACCACCGTTGAGGATTGTGAAAGCTTCAGGTTGGGCAGGCGATGGTTCAAACTGGTTTACGTTGTTTTAGGTACACAGATGTCTGTTGATTAAAGTGATATAGGAGCTTAACAACATTGTTGAGGCACACTAAATCGTGGAAAGTAGGTGCCAGACAGAATGAGAATGGCACGATGTGACGAACATTTTAATTGGTGCCTTTGTTTCGGTCACCTTTAAATCACATCGGACTTTTAGAAACTGTAACTTATGTACATAGATGATTGTTGAAACAATGTATAAAGACGATATATGTATTTTATTTTATTTACGCGGGTAACTAGAAAAAAACGTAAGAGTTCTTACAGGTTTTAAGTAAAAAGATGGTGGCGGTATGTGCGATCTTTTAAAATACCAATTTAATTTTTCAATGTCTGCAACAAAATAGCAAATCTTATAAGGACTATATTCTACTCCAATGATTTTCTCTTCAAATTTGATTAAGAGAGGACCAGTGATAGGTATTATTCATTAAAATCTACATGATTTATAATTCTCGCTAAGCTTTAAAACATTTCCAAAGTCCATAATTGCTAACTGAACAAATCGATGCGTTCCCGGAACGAAGCCCCTTCATTACTCGTCTACGAAACTTCCTCGTACGTTCCTATAGTTACAGGATAGACAGGCCACAGTTTACGAGTTCTAGTCAAAGTCGCAGTTAAATAGTGTGGCAAATAAATAAATATTGCTGGACCATTCACACAGCATCATCTCGCCCCAAACTAAGCACAACTGTGTTATGGGTAGGTATTAGATAATTGATATACTTAATATATCACATAGAAATATATTTTATTATAAACAATCGGAACACCCGGAACAAATAACTACAGATCGTAAAAACATTTGTCCCGAGGCGGGAATCGAGCCCGCCACCTCCTGCGTCGCAGGCGCTTCGCCCGCTGCACCACAGAGGTCGTCAAAGCCCTATGAAACCGCTGTAACCTTCCAAGAATCCTACTTTTAGAGGTGTGTAATTTTGTTAGTTTACGGGGTGATTATATTTACGTTGTCACTAAACCTCCACTATTTCAAGAATCCCATTTTATACGCTGTTCTTTTCATGTTTTTTTTTCAGTGTCAAATTCACCGTTGTCAACATTTGCCTAATCTGGAACTAAGCTAACCCTGACTCTATTAACATCGTGCGGTGGGTAGCACAGTTTTGTTTTGTTTTATTTGGGAAATATACCCCCATGTACAATCAAACGATCCTATCCATTCAAGGTTGTCTGAGAGAGATCGCTCTTGAGCGATAAGACCGCCAATTGTCGCTTATTCCATAATTATTCTTTAGTAAATTATTTCTAAGTTAAGTGTGTAATAAAGTATTATCTATCTATCTATCTATCTATACAGTACATATTACTTAAAATTAGAAACTTAAGATTAACATAAACCAAAGGAATTTCCGCCAGTTTCCTATATGGTGCTGGAGTAAGCTCAGATTTACCTAAATGGTCGTGTGATGCACGCATCTAGTTGTCTTAATTCCCAGTTCTTGTACAGCTTCAAGATAGACAGCAGTTTATTTTAGGACATCCTGTAGATTGCGAGACCCGGGACCACCCAGAACCCAGGCATTGTCATCATGTCAGACGGATTGGTTACAACACTAGCCTCTATTATTTCAAAGCACGTCACATTTACAATACAATTAAGATATCGCTAAGGCTCAAGAACGTTTTGTTACACTACAGTAGTTTTTTTTCTTAAAGTTGCTTTTAAAATGTTAGATTTCTTTTTGTCGAAGGCTTTTTGGGGTTTTTATTTGTTGAATTATGTTCTGTGCATTCTTGAAATTATCGTATCACATTCACAACTGTTGTGTTTGACTTATAATTTTATAGCATTATAAATTATAATGAACACTTTATAAGCCGACATTGTTTAACTGATCATTATGTTGGCATGAGTTCAGAAAGCGGACACGGCCCGGTTACGTCTTGCCCTGACGCCTAGACGCCGGCCGTACTGGCGTACTACGCTACGATGCATCAGATTTTATCTGACACGTGATTGCGCCGACCAGCTATCTATTTCAATTTCATTAGAGCGCGATATCGTTCAAATCTCGGCCTTATTCTGTCCACCGGCCGACGGACCACCCAAGACGGCTCCAGCCACTCCTAAACATAGCACTGTCTATCTACCATACTAAACGATACAAACGAAATCGGACTCGAGTACCTGCCCCACTGATTCATTATATTCGTTTTCCTTTTGTGTTTTATTTCGCATTCAAGCGCTGACATTTCAAATGATTATAAAACTTATAATCACGTCATAATCCCCCAGAATCAGGGGATAATAAAATATATCTTTCTGTCGTAAATGAGCACGTAAATCGAGAAACGCTCGTTATGCTGAGGTCGTTACGAAGAACTTAATTTACCAGAATAATAAAATAAGGTAGTTGCGTGTTCGGTCTTTGCCTGGACCCTTGCACCTACTTACCACTTGGCGGCAATGTCAGGCATGTAAAACCGTTTGTTATTAACCTGCGGTTGCCATTATCGACCGTCATATTTCTCAAAAGTTGACAAAGGAAGGCTGTCACGGGCACATACATACCTACCTGACCACCGGAACGCTGGAATCTTTGATTGAGAGGATTGTCAAGATAAATGACTTGATGAATATGGTATTTAGAATATTTTGTGTGCCGATTCGCGAACCATTTGGTGCAAAATATGTTGCCAGTTCATTCCCATACAAACTAAGTTGAAGCCTAAGAAATTCTAAATATTTTACATGCATTTCTAAGATGTTAAAGCGTGTTCCTGGGACAGTCATGTAGAATTGTAGAGAATATACAACGTCCCACGAGCTTTTATTTAGCGTCTTTGCATGCAAAGCTTGCTAATATTTTAGACGCAATTTACTTATCTTATCCGAAGTTGCGAATTAGTGGCACACGACACGATATGTGGTGTACTGTCGTGCGCAAACTCAATAGGTTCCACCCACAACTTCACGTGAAGTGGGTTCTTAAAGTAAATAACGTATGTACCTACTCACATAATGCACGACATGTGCCGTTGGCAGTCGCAGCGAAAGAATCGACCCCTCCAAATCAGCCCGTCGTGAATGTCGTAAGAGTCTACTAAGGGAACCTACGAGAGGAAGGGCAGCAGCTTCCTTCTGTGTGTTTTTAACGCCTCTACTGCGATCACCAATCCGCCTGCCAAGCGTGGTAATTATGGCAAAACCACCATGTTCAGCAGTGGACGAATGTGTGCTGATGAGGCAATGCATCATATTCAGTTTAAGTAGATACTCTTAACGCCTCTTAATAATTTAAATCAGAAGGGCCCAGTCCTTCTGATTTAAATTATTAAATAAATTGTTTAAACGAATGGGAAAATCATTCCAGTGCGGATGTCCTATTTCAGGTCAACTTCAACTTCTTGTTGTTTAGCATCTGCTCTGGATTGACGCAATTCTGCCAATGTCCGTCTTATCGCAAGCTTTATGGAATGCGCATTTGAAAACATAATTATTTAAATCAGTATTTATTTCAGGTCACCTATCCTATATTTATATCTTTGTAGTGTAGACATATAAAAGCGTCTATCTTGAATGATATTATCAGTCATCAAAATCCATTGAAATGCAAAAAATAAAAATAAAATTCATAAAATGCGCAAGTTATCCAGCGCTCGGTTGTACCGAAAGTTTTTGCTTTGCGGCAACATCTTTCTAGTGGTGTTGCTTGAAATGGCGTTGCCACTAATGCTTTTGGCTTTTTGTTCCATTGCACCTATCATTCTCTCGCAATCGTCGTGGGTGGCACAAGCGTCGCACTCCTCACAAAAAAAATAACCCAAAGAAAATTAGTCCCTCTAAAACGTGGCTCGGACATGTGTTACTTTTTTCGCTTTAAAACATGTCTCACAAAGATTTATGGTCCGGTTCCTTTTCGATATAAAATTGTGGTCAAGTAAACGTAAAAGTCGAGGCTTAATTAAAGTGCTCTATCTTTTTAAGATTGCTGTTTAAATTTTTTATCGCTCTCATCGTCTTGTTTGATTTTGAAATCCTTTTTTGGGTATTTATTTGGGGATTTTGTAGTATTTTATAGAATGATAAGGATTGTGTGCGCTGCAGCCTGCAGGTAGAGCGTAGGACAGGTAGCGGTAGCGCAAACAGCTACCGGCTACTGTGCCTTGTCCTGAGTACATAAACCAATACAAGCATGTAGAGTAACAACACTTTCAGAAACACCAGTTAAACGAGCATTCCGATGTTTTTACTTCATATGAAACATAAATAAAGCTTTGTTTAAATGACCTTCGGTTATTTATTACTCGCACTTACCCCAGTTTTAATGTTTTGTTGGCAGCGTTACTTTATTTAAGTACCAACATAAGTATTTTGAATACAATGAATGCACGAGTTTAAATTTTAAATGAAGGCGTGAACAACAGCTCGTTAAAAACACGGAGCTATTAGTTTTGTTTCTATTTTACTTGATATCAAGCTAACATAAGAAACACGAACTTGAACCAAATTAAAGACGAAATCAAAAAAGGTTAGAAATGGCTAAAGCTTTGGCTAATAAAACATATTTTTAAAATCTATCATGGTCACAGGAGCAGGTAACAATGCAAAACGTCTCTGTGACTCCAGCAATTCGGCTGACAGGAGTTATCCGTTGTTTATCCTTCGCCACTCAAGTTGACAAGGGCCTGCTAAACGTCAGCGCAAACAAGCTAACATGCGTATGCGTCGAAATCGGGAGCGTGGAATAATAGAGGTATAGCATGAGCACCGCTAAAAAACACACATGAAGAATTTCGTTCGAATTCTACGTAAAAAGTTTGAAATTAAATTAACTGTTGTATAAACCGTTGCTTGGGTACCTACCTACCTATTGATTTATATATTAGCTACCTAGGATTTTTAATTTATTTTGACAATTTCTTTTTTGTACCTAGCAGTTATCAACAGAATGCTACAGATGTTCCTAAAGAAGTCTTGGCGGCGTTAAGTATTTGTCCAAGCGCGGATCTCATCAAAATAGCCCCTATCCTTAGACCAACCCACATCTTTCAAATGGTTAAATTATATCTGAGGGAATCTTGCTCAAGATTCCAGGGGAGAGTCCGCACCGAATTATTGTCAATAATCAGAGTGCGGTCGTCACAGTCGGTCAAGAACTCTACAAAGTATTCTGTACGCTCAGGACAGGAAGCATGCTTATCGGCGTGACTATCCGCAACCTAAAAAGTTTGTGCCCACTGTTTAAAAGGTCGTCATCGACTTGATTTTTTTATGAATAGAGAATAAATTGGACTTCATTATTACAAACTCAGTCTACAAGCCACTCAAAAGCGTTATTAACTTTGGATTTAGCAAAGCTTTTCACTTTGTCACACACAATCCTTTTTAGGGTTTCGGAGATCGGAGATCGGTTTCGAAACCCTTATGGCTTTTTCTGTCCTTTTTTCCGTCTTTAATATCTCAGCAACTACAGCAGCAAATAACGTGAAATTTGAAATAATAATACAATTAGTGCGCATGTACAGATTATAAGAAAAATAAATAAAAATAAATTTTCAGTACAAATTGTGATGTCGAAATTTTAAAAGAGATCTACAATGTCAAGTGGGGTATCAAATGAAAGGTATCGGTTTGTACATCTCAAAACAGTTTTTAAAATTTCTGTAATTTCATACTTTTTGAAATATTTGAAAAAAGTCGAAAAATCACCCATTCCCCCCCTATCACCGAAGTTTGCAGAGCGATCTAACTGAAATGTATGTAGCGTTTGTAGATATGGATCTATATTTTACAGGAAAAATATAGAGAAATCTGTAAGTAGACCACTTTTAGAAAAATTGTCAAAAAGGGGGAGATAATTTTTAAAAGGGGGGGGCTACCTCACCGAGTGGGGTATCAATTTTTACCCCTTTACCAACCACTTTTTAAAAAATGGCCAAAAAAAGGGGGCATAATTTTTAAACTCACCACATAATTTTTAATACCCCACACGATGAGGCTACCTCATCGTGTGGGGTATCAAATTAAAGTTATCGGTATGTACATCACAAAACAGCTTTAGAAATTTCTGTAGGTTTCATACTTTTTGAAATATTTTGAAAAAAGACGAAAATTTTACTATTACCCTATATTAGGTATACTTATCCTCCGAAGTTTGCAAACCGATACATCTGAAATGTAGGTACCTACCTTTAATTTTTTGGTATTCATCAAATAGCAAAGTCTCTAACCAGTAGGTACCTAGTATATATTGGTATACTTGACAATCGTTCGAAACCCTCGGCGCGCGAGTCACACTCGCACTTGACGGATCTTGTTTTCAAACTATCATGTTTTTTTTTGTTGTTACACTTATACTACACAAGTACATACAGTATTTAGGTCTAAAGGTAATTAGGTAGTATCTTTAAATGCTATCTTAGATCTTAAAATGAACATGGTATAATTTTAAAACCTAGACTTTATCAGGTTTCTGTCAACTAAGTCTGATTATCTTCATAAAACGCTTAATCAGAAAATAAAGGTATTATTGGTTAAAGCTTTTATCTCTTGTTCGTCAAAAAGAAATAAATGATAAATACCCACTCAAAGATCTACATGAGCGGACTAATTGATTTACGATGATAAGTTCAGGCAATCTCAGCCCAGAACGATATAAATCGTTTACTTTTATTGTGGACGATATAAAGCGACACATTTGTGATTATTTTATTGACCTCATGTCCCAATAAAGATAATGGCCGTACTTGTAGCCAATAAGGAGCTAATAAAAGAAGCAGGTAGAATATTGAAGTTGGCACAACTTGCAAAATTTAAAAGAAGACAACATTAAATAAAACCAACGAATTCGTATAAATTCATAACGCATGGTCGCCTGGTGTTGCTAAAGTAGAAAGCCATAGATTTTTATAACATCACTGACCAACGGTAACCACAATATCAGTGCTCCTATCCTAGCTCTTATATTTATTGCAGAAACGAGAACTAAAGTGGTAAACAAAATGTGACGTTAACTCGCTACCAAGCTACACCCACAACGACTGCTATTTATTAGATTTATGTGGCCACCATAGTAAGTTAAACTATATCTCGCAGGATAGTGGAAACAAACCACCAAGATAGATTGAAGAGTGAATTATCGATGTCGCGGTCCAGTCGAGTTTGTTCAACCGCCTAGCCAACAAAACACATAAAAAGCAAAAACCAAGAGCGACATCCTGTCTTTTGATTAAATTTCAGTTTTTAACCCAGTGGCTCCAAACTTACGCGTTAATGATTGATTATCCTGTTTGCTGACGAATTTGTTGTGTCACTGTTTGCTTGACCGTGGGACGAATGGTAAAAACAGAGGTTCTGATATCTGTGGTACAAAAGCATTTCAAGTAGAGATCTGTAGTTTTCGTGCGCATTATGTACGAGTGAATAACTACATTAAATACGAACAATAACAAAATCAGATTCCCCACGACTACAGCATAGAAATATGGAATGATCTAACAATTCACAATGTAACAAAAGATACTCGGCCACCCACAAAGTTAAACTGCGGGTTACTTATGGCGAAGTTTTGCAAACAATGCCATAGCTCGGATAGGATGACTCAATTAGCAGAAGGGACTGTTCGATCCGCTGTGGTAGATAAAGCTGGATGCACAATGGGCTGTAAATAGCTGCGACAGCCCGGTGAGGCCGATAGAGTCATTAAAGCCTTCAAAGAATGAGATTTATAATGTTGTTCAGCATCAGAAACTTGTTCGGTAATAATAAGGTTACCATTGTCAGTCGGTGTCATATTGTATCTATTCATGGTGGGAATTTTGATTTTGTGGCTTCAAACATAGGTACCTAATACCTACTTGTATATTTTTATTGAAAACTTGATAGATGGTCCCGAAGATGCCCTGAAACACGAGTTGTCCAAAGATGCTTCTATGATGAAATCAAATTAAAGATGATCTAGCACGCGTAAGCACAGGTGTACCTGTCTAATACAGCAGATAAAATTTAAATACAACAGTTTCGCGGAAAAAAATCTAATTAAGCTATAAAAAAACAAGTAACAACACATTAGATTAAAAACACTTTCAAATTACGAACGCATTTCTCTACAATTCTATTTCAAATTAATATCTTCTAGCTCTCACGGTTTTAATAGACACATGAGTGAGCAGGGTGCGTGACGAAAGTATCTGAACAGTGGAGGGGTAGGGGGGTGCAGACGAAGGGCGTACAAATTGATTACCGCCGCGGCGGTGACGGCTGACAGCCCACCCACGATGCTGGCACAGAATAATAAGCAGCTATTTTGATGCAACTTCTGTATTTAGAAGCTGAGCAACTGCACTCCAAAAGTAGGTATTACCTACTATAAAGCCAAGACCTTAAAATTACATAGGTGCCTAACTGAAATCGCTAAATATCTAAAGTAAAATCGCATATTTACAAAACAAAGAATTTCAACTAATAGACAAATTACAACTAGTATTTACATTTCCTAAAGTTATCTTATATTGGGTTTAGATTGTCACACAATCTATGATATTTTTTGGTAGGTAAAGAAAGCTTCTCCCTTCTACCATTGATTTATGCTGTCACCTTACATAGATCAACTTAAATAGATCCTTGAATCGAAGTGTTATTAGGGTTTCGAAGTCGGATTCGAAACCCGGTCTCGCTTTTTCTGTCCTTTTTTCCGTCTTTAATATCTCAGACAGCAGCAAATAACTTGAAATTTAAAACAATAATACATATCAAGCGCCTGTACAGATTATAAGAAAATAAAAAGAAAAATTTCAATTAAAACTTTCCGTACTAATTATGATTAGAAATTTCAAAACAGATCTATGTCCAGCAGTGAGCTAAGATAGGTTGATAAAGTTCTTGAAAAAAAAAAAATCAAATTGTGATGTCAAAATTTTAAAAGAGACCTGTGAGACAAGTGGGGTATCAAATGAAAGGTATCGGTTTGTACATCTCAAAACAGTTTTTGAAATTTCTGTAATTTCATACTTTTTGAAATATTTTAAAAAAAGTTGAAAAATACCCATTCCCCCCCCCCCCTCCCTATCTCCGAAGGATCTATATTTTACAGGAAAAATATAGAGAAGTCTGTAAGTATAACAAATTTTTAAAAATTGTCAAAAAGGGGGTGGGGGATAATTTTCAAAACTGCTGAAAATTATCCCCCCCTTTTTGACCTACCTCACCGAGTGGGGTATCAAATGAAAGGTAACGGTTTGAACATTTCAAAACAGTTTTTGAAATTTCTGTAGGTTTAATACTTTTTGAAATATTACGAAAAAGTCGAAAAATTACCCATTCCCATTCTCATAAAATTACCATCTCCGAAATTTGCAGAGAAATCCATCTGAAATGCGTTTGTAGATATTAATCTATATTTTACAGGAAAAATATAGAGAAGTCTGTAAGTAAATCCCTTTTTGAAAAATTTAAAAAAGGGGGGTAAAAGGGTGTCTGCGACACAGATTGTGGTATCAAATAAAAGGTATCGGTTTGCATATCTCAAATCAGTTTTAGAAATTCCTGTTACATACTTTCAAAAATATTTTAAAAACGTCGAAAATTTTACCATTACCCTCTATACTCCGAAGTTTGCAAACCGATCCATCCATCTGAAATGTATCTTAAATTTTTAGGTATTTATTAAATAGCAAAGTCTCTAACCGATACCTATAGTACATAATGGTGTACTTGACAAACATTCGAAACCCTCGGCGCGAGAGTCACACTCGCATTTGACGGATCCTGTTTATATTGAAAATATTTTTGTAATGCTCGATCTTGACGTCATTATTTATACTATACCTAATCTATATGGTTCAGTTTAGTCAGTAAAGTTATGCTCATCACATCACTCGAGTTGTTCAGGTACTTTTGACGTTCTGCACCAATGAATACACAGGTAATTTGCAACCATTCAAACATTAAATAAATTGGATCTGTGCCTCCTGTGATAATTATATGATACAAGTGTACAAGTTTAGATTATTTTCTATTGAATTTTACCCTAATCAGTATTGAGAAAGATTGGTTTAAAGTGATATAACTCTAAATATGTCAATATTCACGATAAATACACTGAAAAATAAAATGTGAAATGTAATATAATCGCTCTTATACCACAAAGCACGAAAACCAGTGTGTGCAGCAATTAATTAAAGGGGTTACAATTTGAGATGTATCTATATTCACCATTTTTTTTGCTAATATCCTGGTAGTTATATCACTTTGCACCAAATTATGTCCAGAACTATAACAGATAGAAGAACGTGAGTTAGACCCATAAAATCGTATTTTTTTTTGATAATTTCTATGTTAAAATCACAAAAAGGGTACAACTCGATTTAAATCACCCATCACAGGAGGCACAGGGATTATCATGGTACACATTTCTTGCGCCTAAATGCATTCGAGCTTCATAGGCTCTATATTTCCTTTTTTAATCGTTTTTTTTTTATTTTTGGACTGTCCAGTAGAGAGGGCAAGGAAACTATGAGGCGTAGGCAATTTGGTTGAATTTTCACAGTGTGAGACAGATTTTTATTGGAACTTTTGCGTGAGATACCTCGTCGAAAATGTACCTATTCTAGCACCTCATTAGTTCATAGAAATTTCTTTATTGAACCTTTTTATCTGTAGCTAGATAATTATGTTTATATACTCATGTAAATCCATAGTTTCAGAATTTTGTTATGAGAGATTCTGTTGGAATCTAGATGCTCGCAATCGACATCATAAAGTTTGTAAGTATTTATGATACTATCCTCATTCCTCTTTTAGCGCGTAATTATTAAAGATTAGAAAGCCAGAACACACACACACTGTTCTCTTCTATAGCCAGGTTAGCAGTTTCTGTGGTATGACACACAGAAACTCTAACCTGGCTATAGAACTTGGTAGTTTCGTCGTTCGTCAAATCGTTTATTGAAAGTAAGTGGTTTACATAGTGAACTTAGGTAAACAAACAATTATACAATGTCATATTGACAAAGAAAATTACAATTTAATAATAAAAACAAATAAGAAAGTATTTACAATTGAAACAATTAGGCTAATTACTGTTGTAAACAATCTACAGGTAGCTCAACTGATCCAAGCGCTGATCCAGCGTCCCCAAGACGCTGGCTGCATTGCCCCGCTGTATGGCAATGCTGATGCGCTGCGCCATTTACCCATATAATGTCATTAGGTACATTGCCTATATTATATTGTACACAACTTATTGGGATAAGGTGATACTTACTAAATTTTTTTTTAAATACAGCTCAATTAGTTTAACTTCATGTGCCGAGCCTCCCAGGCCCTTTTGTCATCCAGATAGTCTTTAACACTATAGACAACTATCAAAGCAATGTAAACCTAGGTCATTATGTAGGTACTTTTTTGAAGAATTTTCTAGCAAGCCTTCTTACTAATCATATTTTTTTTGTTTCTAAAATCAAAATCTAATATTTTTCTAATATTGATGTGATATTAGAGATTGACCATGTTCACCAATTGTACCTATTAGTTTTTGGAATAATTAGTACTAATTATTCGTAATTTTATGATAAAGGTTCAGAATACCTTTTTAAAATTGAAAGGTTACCTCATACCTACCTCTTTCAGATTGCCTTATGGCAGATTGCCTGATTGCTAGGCAGTAAAGATGTACCTAGAAGTCTTTACTGTTCATACATCAACTACCTACATACATTCGAATGGTTCGTCTACCTAAAGGCATGTAGGCCAAGTAATCGCAAACGTACTCTGCAATGACAGGTTTGACAGCCTGTTCAAATCTAAGCTCGCTTTGTCTCGGGAACTGTGTGATCCCGGCTTAGAATTTGCGCTACCCCAACTCTTCCCACGGGTGTCGTAAGAGGCGACTAAGGTATATCCACCGGGGGCGGGCATCAGCCCTGCAGAGCAATTCTACCAACGAACTGCGATCCCCCAACCCGCATGTCCAGCGTGGGGATAATGGGCATTACCCCCCGTGAGATAAAAGCCACTAAGGCGCTTATCAAGGGTAGGCCTGAGTCCAGCAGTGGACCAATATAGGCTGTGGAGGTGGAGGATGTCTCGGGAACGGATTGAGAGATATCTACTCAGCCATAGCTACCTCATCATTACCCACTGGGCTAGCAGCAATCCCTAGATCAGAACCACCCTAATGGCTTCGGTAGCTCACGTACCTCCTTCCTGCTATTATATTCCTTAATTGCCCCTGGATTGCTCATGTTATTTTGTTGCATGGTATTGCGGTCAAACTTAATTGTTTTTATGTGCGTCTGTTTTTTGTCCGGCATCCGTAGGTAGGTGGTCTGTGAGCGTTCTGTGGTGTTGTCTAATTAAAGTTATTGATAGTATCGTTCGTTACCATTACGGGGCACGGTAGTGATAGACGAATGGGGCGAAGAAACGATGCTTGCATTAAGTAGAAATCGTAATTAGGTACGAGAGGAAGCCATATTAAAAGCGCTACGGTCAACGCTGTTTTCTGATTTAAAAGTTTTCTGCTTAGCGAGTTTTTTCTCTATGGCTTATGATAAAAAGACTTCAAGTCACGTTTTAATCTCAGTTTTTGGATTAGCTCCCAGACCATTCTTAAGCTTTTAAAGATTTAAGTTATTAACGTTTTTTAAATAGCAATCAGCGCCTTAGGATTTGCGCTATCCTTTCAATGCACTTCTTATAAGATACCATAATCTGGGGCCTTACCTTTAAATAAAAATAAAAATATGTTAATAAGCTACCCTTCTTTACTTATATAAACCTCTCTACACTTTATAACTATACCTAAAACATTGCTTAGCCATTGCCCAGAGATAATTTTTTAAGTTAGGTGATTGTATTATTTTTTGCTTAAATGAGATCAAAATTGAATTTTACTATTTTGGTGATATATGTATTTTGGTGTATAACAACCTAACAAGCAAAGAAGCGCACAAGAACCTTTACGGTTTCTTGTTCGCTTCTTTGCTTTACCTTAAAAATATTGAAGTGAGCAAAAATCAAAGTGATCACTTTATTTTCTAGTTTTACTTATGTAATTTGAATTTTGTGACGTGTCCAAGAGTCCTGTAAGGTCTAAAGGAAAAAAAGCACTTTGAATTTTAATTTTTTTTGAAGTTTTTACTTTTTTCCATTTGACATGAACTTTATGGTAAGACTCCTGCTCGATGAAATACGTATCAAATGTCTTTCGTCTCCGCATCGCCGTTTAAGATGATCGATCTATTGGCGGACTCGTCGATCAATGTCTTGAACTTTTTACATCGGGCTGGATTCCCTAGGGTTTCCTTCGTCACGGCGGCATTACAAAATGTCGCTCAATTCTCTAATGGATTTGCACTTCAGAATTCCATCTGTGTTGCATCAATTGCGTTACTTCTGCGGCTGTGCTCGATTTAATATTTTGTATTAGTTTAAAATAAATGATGTCGTTTTGTTTGGTACAAAAACAACAACATTTAAAATTAACTATTTTAATAGCACTTTTAAGATTACACCAACAGAATTGAGACCGTCTGATTCAATCCTTAGCTCAGAATATTGACCGTCTGTCAATATTCTGAGCTAAGGATGGTAGAATGATCAGGTTGAAATTAAAAAAAAGTACTCAATAATTTGATTGTTTTGAAAATACTAAAAACCGACTTCGAATCCCTTAATTTTAAGCTGTTTTTAAGCTTTCCGAAACAAATACTAATCCCTCGGGAATAATTTTTTTTGGGACAAAATACAATAGCGAAGAAATTTTCAAAATCGGTCCATAAATTGACGGAGAAATCAACGAACATACATAAAAAAACATACATAACTTTCCTTTTTTCGAAGTCGGTTAAAAATCTCACAAAAACCCGTCTAATCGTGATTGTTTGAATTTTCAATTTGGGCCAGATGATGCTGACGATGGTCCAGCATTATTTGATAGAAAACTGTTTTCAGCTAATACTTTATTCCTTCCAGACGAGGTTACTCGGGTCAGTATGTCGTTTTTGTTCAGCCTCGGCTCCTGTGCATTGATGAAGCCTATCGAAATAGCCAATAAGGGCACAAGCACGAAATATAAGGTGAGTATTGAACTACAATATAGTCGAATAACTTAAACATTTATAGTACGAAAAGGCCGTACTCACACGATCAACTTAGTTCTCTACGTCATAAAACGATAATAATGATAAAAACGTTAAGAAAATAATGATGAATTGCCAATCGAAGTGGAGTTAAGACCCAAGCTTTAAGCTCTAGCTTATTTATAAGGATTGAACTTTTCATTCAAAAGCTTAATTTGATAATAATAACTCCGTATCCTGCATATAATTGACGATAAATTCAGTGAGTTGAGAATGATAAAGATTAGGTATTTAGTGCATTTATACAGAACACACTAAGAGCATAATGAGCAGAAAATTAAACGACATTGCAAAAGTTAAGGCCGATTGTTGGACTTTTGCATATGGCAGTTAATAGCTAGATAGTTGCGTATGGCATGAACTTGAGGAAGGCCATTGCTGTTTTGCCTAGTAAGCCGGAAATACATATGCCAGTTAAACAAACAGTAGCGGGCATGCCAGTTAACGGCGGCACACAGTGAATAAATTTATTTGCGTTCATGCATGCCTGTATTTCCAAGACGGCACACTTTTCATTCTAGTTCATGTGTCAAGCCGACACCAACTGAGCTACTGGCATGTCTAAAGCTGTCGCGTGCGTTCACACTTGCTGGTTTTGAAGCACCCCGCGTCCCTTCTTCATATTGCATGCCGGTAAATCAAATTGCTTGCCATCTTGCTTGCCAGATACAGGCATGCCAGTTAGTGTTTACACATGATAATAGGTATCATTATTTGATAGAAAACTGTTTCCTGTTTCAGGTCGTGTGAATGATGCCTTAGCCGAGTAGCGGTATACTTTTGTTCCTCAACCTGGGAGGCTACTGAGTAATAAAACTCCGTGGCAAACAATAGCGACATAAAAATTCAGAATTCGCAACAATGACGCACGAATATAACGCGCCTACGTGACCAAGGTGAGGATCACTTGTGTGATCTACTACACCAAACAAGTGGGGTGAGCTATCGATGGAGCTCTTACAAACCTACCCTCTTTCGAAAAAATTTTATTCATATGGCGCACTCAGTTGAGTTAATTTTTTAATAAATATATATTTTGAAAAATCTGAGTAGCGGTCACTTTTTCAGTAATTTTTATAAATATTTGTCCAGAATTATTTATTTTATTTCATTATTCTCTTTCTATGTAATTGTAACCTTCATAGTCTTCATAGTACTAGATTATTGAGAAGTCTAGGCACACAGTTGTCATACGTACACAGTAACACGGTTTCTGGAGGGTGAGCCGTACTAATCACATTTCAAGTGTTGGTCAGCAATAGAAAGAAAGAAAATAAATTTATTTGAAATCAGAAACACAATAACTTGGCACACATAACAAAAAATAGAAAGGTACAAAAACACAGATGAAAGTACATAAAAAAATACCTACTTACTATATACAAATAGTATATAAAGTATTTAATCAGTCAATAAGCTTTGAGCTATTGAGTAGGTAGGAAACGATAGGATCGTTTGTTCACATTCGTGGTAGTCTCTGCACACATTAGACAGCTCATCTACAAATCGGGGTTTATGGCTTCGCTGGATTGCAGTATTTAATCAGACAATTTTATTGTGCCGTAAACTTCTGTTAATGAATTTTATGTAAATATACCTACCAGGCGAAGGCGCACTAGGCACACATAAAATATTGACGTCTTTACGACGTGAATATTTTATGTGTGTCTAGTGCGCTAAGACAACTAGTAACAAAATGCCGTTTAGATTTGTCTCAAACAAAAAATCCTCTCAAAGCTTAAGTAGGTATGGGTATTATTTTAGCAACAGTGTGCGTACGCGATTATAATAATAGATCTGTTAAATGTAAGTGAGATCTCTTAGCTCGTCTCCCGAATTGCCTCAGACTATAACGTTGGGGACGTTATAGTGGTAACCAATATAAGGTACAAAACTTTGTAAACAAAGATAATTACAACTGAAGATATTACCCATTATAGTAATACATAAAATAAATTTTCTAGGAAACGAGTGGATACATAGATAATATTTTTATCGGTTACGAAGGAAAGCACGAATGGTAGAGGGAGGGAAAGACATTACAAAGCTCGAAAAGCACGTGTGGATATATGTCATAATAATATATGAACAATGTCGTAAAACTATCCATGAATTGCTATTCTCTACCTCATACTCTCGTTATTTCATTATCTTAATATGTAAAAGAACAAGCGATTTTCTGGGGACAAAGCCCAGCCAGAACCGCTGAAGCTAGAAAGCTGAAATTTGAAAAGCAGGTACCTGTTACTACACAACCTCCCGCCAAGAAGGGATTTTTGGAAATTCCACCTCAAAGGGGGTGAAAAGGGGCGTTAAGTTTTTTTGGTGTTTTTCGTAACTCTTTAACCAGTGGCCCAAGTAGCTTGAAACTTACAGAGAATATTGAAAATACAAAACTATAAAACACGTGTGATCACGTGTTTTATAGTTTTGTATTTTCAATACAAAACTACCACCCCATTCTCAGGAAAATTAAAAAAACCTTGATAGGTTTTTTTAATTTTCCTGATAATGGGGTTTTTAATGTTTGTGATTCGTAATTTTTCTCCGTACTGAAATGTCTATAACTTTAATTATAACTTTATTTTTATTAACCTGAAATTTTCTGTATATATCAAAATAATAATAAATTAAAAAACGTATTTCAGGAATTCTCAAAAAACCCTTACAAAAGGATAAAATAAGGTACTAAGAATACAAAAGCGCAGCTAGTCATGTATAAAATTTTTCAGGAGGGAGCAATCAAACGCGAAAAAAAGTTATCATGGCACTCAATGTGCTAACATTGATTTGTCTATAGTTTGTTTGTAAATACTCTTCAGTTGGAAGATGAATTAAGTTATAAATCAAAACGACCACAGAAAGCACCTTGTCGACTTGTTTTTGCAGTAATTATCTCCCTCAAGGAAATAAAACACCACAACACATATCGCCTGACCGACAGGTTAATATTAGTACATTGGTAGAGTCGAAGTTAGAGATTGTGGTAAAAAAAATTGCCTAGGTACTCTACTTTTTAATAGTGAGAGTAACTGCATTGGTCATGGTTCCGGTAGTGGTTTTGATTTGAATATGAAAACAATCTTATGAGTAAAGTAAGCCCTTTCCAACGATGCCCCACTTGACCTAGCGACCGTTCCATTCAATCTTTGCAGAACTCTAAAACCAGTAGGTAGGAATGTCCTGCAGTAAAGTATCTTCACCGATAAGTTATGTGTAACCCAGAAATGAATAATCTGGTTTTACATCTCATTCACGACCACCTTTACTCAGTTTCATGTAAATAATCCAGCATTACGGTGCTAACCTCGGGCTAGTATATATATGGATATATATACTATGGAATCCGATCAGGCTCTTAAATATAATCGGGAGAAATCTATTGCATTAAGTTGTACGTTTATTGTGAGATAGTAAGCGGATTAGAAAATTTGCGTCATTGAAGGAGTATCGTAAACTGGGTAGTTTGCGTCCGCCTACACGCGACACGACACAAGCACGACGAGGGCCGGGCCGGGCGCGGGCGCGTGTCGCTCGCCGCGATCCCTGCAATAATCTCCTCGAGCGATTGCTCTATCCGGTGACGGAGTAAAGTATCGCTAGCTGATTATTGTGTTTATTTGCGCTGTGTGCTTGTGTGGAGGTGGATTTGAGTGTGTGCGGTGCGTGCGAGCGGTAGTGGGCCACCCAGCGCGCGACCACACGCGAAGCCCACCCACGTGGAAAGGGCGACGAAGTCTCGGCCCGCCGCTTGCGACCCGCACACCCCGGTGCCGCGGGGAATCCGCTACCGCACGTCGCCGCTGCAACTCCAACATAATTTTATTGACATTTGACATGGTTGATATCATCTCAATGATCTCAATCTCAACTTATACGTGCAATTAACGAGTAATCATGCTAATGTGCTCTTTTGATTTCCACCACATTGACATTCACGTATTATATCTCTGAAATAAAACAAAATGCACTTGCATACTCGTCAGAAACAAGAAAAGTAGGTGCTCTATCTCATCAACTTTTTGAGCGAAAAACTCATTATGCACTCAAGTAATTAATCTTCCAATGACTTAAATGCCACGGAGATAAATTATAAAACGTAAACTTGATCGTATATCCTCGGCGCGAATTAATTGCGAATGCTCTACAAAAGCGGGCCGAGGTTGTGCACACCTGGAGGCGCCGCGCGTGCTTCGCTGCCGAATTTTGCCACTCGCTATCCATTCAAGATCACTAACATTATGAATCCAAACAGAATAAACACAGAACAAACCTTGCTTTGTAAACAATTCAGAATATCAGATGTTTGTCTAATTGAGTGGGTAATTTTATTGCCTGATCTCGGTGCCAAGATAATTTGCCAAGAATCGTTTATTTATCCTTGGAAAGTAAGTAAATAATACTGGGCATGGTTATACTTAGATTTATGTTATCTTGTGCATGTATCATAAACCACGTCTTTCATTCAATTTCATATCATGCTACAGTAATAAATTAATGGATTGATAAATTATATAGGTAAGTAGGTAAATACAAAAATTATGAATAACTATATTGGTAAATTAAGAAAGTGCAGTATTTTAAACAAGCGATTCGTTTAATTTGTAATTTTTTATTTTAATTAAAATGGTACATTCCTTGGGTTTCCAATAAGTATAAATTAAAAGGAGACCTCGAATAAATACTTAATATTATTAACATTAAACACACATAACATTATTATATACATTGAAGCCGAACCCATGAAATGTTATCGAACGTAACGATTAAAATTCCGCAGCAACTTGTATAATTAAGAATTACTACAGACACTTGTCGTTTTATTAAGTTGCAGAAATTAAAGAAATCAATTAGCACTGCATCACAAAATAATTGCTCGAAAAATAGCTTTTTGATAAGATACAACGATATAACCCTGATGCAAGGATGTACGATGTAATCAAACTTACGAATAATCATAAATTTTTCCTGTTTATCAAATTGGATTTCGTTAGGGATTTTATTATATTTTTATTGTTTTTAACGAATTGCAAGTTCTGATTGACGTCTCTGGCGAGCTTATAGCAAAGATTTTTTACCTGTTGCCTGATGTTTCGAAGATACACTTTCGATCTCTGAAATGCCCTTAACAAATCAGTATGCGGTTTTCTTACATAAAATTCAATCAGAAGAAACATAGGTTTCTTCATATCCATAGGGATATAAGAAATCTCTAAATTGCCGACGCCGATCTATTAGTAGATCGATGATTGCCTATCTCTATATTTCCGTTGCTTGGGCAAGCAACGGGAATAGGTACTCGTATCATACAAACTACATGTTTCCGGAAAAAACAAAAATGTCAAAAACTGAGATCTTTAAAAAAGGGCGGAAACACGTTCCTTGCTAATCGCAGTATTTTTGAGAATCTCTAATGTCTCTATAGAAAGGGCAAGGGAGGGCAAGATGGACCGGCTACAGTCCGGAGATGGATGGCGCCCTGATTAGACACGCCCTTTGCTTCGCAGTAGCGGCGACATTAAAGGGCAAGCTGGGCAAAGATGATAATAAAGTAATTTTGGGAAGGTCTTTTTGTAATTGACTTCGATTATAAATCTTTCCTTTGCTTGCGAGCTTTAGGAAAACTTTAGAAAAAAAATTGGTAAGTATTTAAACGTTATTGAATGAATTTTGTCACATTATTGTTGAACTGCGCAGGACAGGAAAAAATTGCGACTTCTCTTATCGGAGGCCAAGACACACGGGTCGCTGAGCTATAGGAGTAAGTATTGTGGAAATGATTGCACATAATGGTAAGACTTTCAGTACATTTCAAACAAAATTGTAAATTTTAGTCGAAAGGTGTAAATTATAAATATCTAATGCTCAAGCTAGGCGGAATCCATTTCTATTTTCTCTGCGCCTTTTCTAAAAAGGCAATGGCCTTTATTAACAAAGAAAATTACAATCAAATAATGAGAAAAGGAGAGAGAAGCGTTAAAATGTATTATTCTATTGTAATTTTCTTTGTTAATGAAGGCAATTGCCATAAAAAAAACCAATAATAAAAACAAATTAGAACTAGTATTCACAATTGAAACAAATGCGCAGCGCAACAGCATTGCCATACAGCAGCAGGGCAATGCATGCAGCAACTTGGGGACGCTTCCCTCTTTTCTAAAATGAGTACTGCTGAAATAAATAAAGTCTTGTCTTTTATAAAGAATATATAAATGAATAAACTGGCCTATCTGTCGGTGGTTCATCTCTGCCCGTCTATCCACAACGTAATTATCTATTGAGTATTGAGCGACACGGCGATCAGACGGCGGGTGGCGAAAGGGCTACCATATTATTAAACCTAGGCTCTACGTGAACAGGTTTTAAAAGCATGTATTTTATTAATTATCGCAGTTTATGCAAAGTTGATCCAAGAAGAGGTTTATTTTTATGATTGGTATGTTAGGTTTAATAGATAGTAATTATATTCTTTCATGCTTTATGCCCTGCTTCTTTCTTTAATATTCCAACTTGCTACTGCCTCTGGCTTTGCACGCGATTTGACTGTATAAAAAGTATCCTACGTCTTGTCCATGATACAACTCCTTTACAATTTCAGATCTGTCTGAAATTGTAAAGGAGTTGAAATTGTATTGTATTGTATTAAGTATATCAGTTTTCTAGCACCCATAACAGATCTGCTCACTTAGGGGTTAGATGATGTTGTGTGGATTGTCCAGCATTATTTAATTATCTTTCATTCCTAATTCTTAACCCAGTCCTTGGATGCCCCAACCTGTTTTTCATCCACTCATCTCTATATAATTTTAGTTTAGCATTTATAGTTAAAAAATACCCACGTTGTTCCTTTTAAAAATTTCCACTACTAGCTGTTACTTAACAGATAATAGTAGTAGTGGAAATCCCTGTAAAAAATCTTATTACAAATTGTTCGTATGACCCTATCAGTGATTTTACGGCGTCGCGTCGTTTACAGCGGCAAATAGTATTCCCTCTGGCTGATTGGTACTAATGCCTACATGGCTCTGCGGTGGCCAAATGGACCAAATGCAATTTAACACAAACTAATGCGAGGTTTAACGAGGAGGTTCTGAGAAGGCAAGGGACTTAAAGTTCATGTTTCTTTATTTGTCTTTAAGGATGTGATTGCCAAGATTATCAGTGCGTGGCCTGAAATCTTTCTTATTGTGTTGGTTAGGATAAGTTAGCTTTGGCAAATAATTTAATTTTATAGCTAACTAGTTTCTGCCCGCGGCTTCGCACGCTTTGTTTCTATGGAAACGTTCAAAAGTTATTTTTATCCCATGGAAACTGATATAGGGGATAAAGAGTGGCCAATGTTTTATTCTAGGTCTAGACCTAACTTTATGCATAATTTCATCCCGATCCTGTCAGTAGTTGTAACGTGAAGAATTAACATAACACCCATCCAAACTTTCGCGTTTATAATATTAATGTGATTAGGTTTCAATGTATTCACATTTTGATCTCAATTTTGTCATCGCTTTTTTACTGTTTGGACTAGTAGGAAATAGTTAGGATATATCTAAAGTGTATAAAGTGTATCTGGACCATGACAAGATTTTGATTCGGTGTTACATTTACTTTAACAAGGTCCCTTCCCATAATGATTGACGTAAAATATTTCCATTGAAAAGGTACCGTCCTATTATGAGTCCTATGTGTTGTGCATAAACGAAAACTATAAAAGTTTTTGTTGCAGCGCCATTAGTGGATAGAAAGGAGCTAGTTTTTATAGAGATCCAATAATTTCAAACGAACTTTTTTCCTGTTTGACTTTCAGCGTTAGTAAATGAAAACTTTCTTGTTCTGGTATTGTGCAAACCCATTCTAGCCACTCTGATCTCGCGGTGATTTTAAGATTCGTCAGCATTGTAGAAATCGTTTGCCCTGCCGGTAACTTAAGCGGTTCGCGTACACCAATGACAATGTAATAAATGTCATCCATCAAGCACTTGGCCGCCTGCGCATGATTTCATAATGATCCACACTCGAACTGATACGATACTCGAGTGCTTTATCAATAAGGAAGATTCTTTCTATGTGTGGGGTCTATAAAACAATTGTAGGAGGCCTCTACCCAGCAAATAACTAGCCTCCGAAACTCAAAAACAAATCACATTTTAAGCACGTCTAAAGATGCGATTTTTTTACAGTTTCCAATGAAAATTTGTTAACAAGTGATTAGTTGAAACTTTAAACCAGATCCGTCAAGTGCGAGTACGACTCGCGCGCCGAGGGTTTCGAACGGTTGTCAAGTATACCAAAATGTCCTATAGGTACTGGTTAGAGACTTTGCTATTTGATGAATACCAAAAAATTAAAGGTACATACATTTCAAATGTATCGGTTTGCAAACTTCAGAGTAGACAGGGTAGTAAAATTTTCGAGTTTTTTCAAAATATTTCAAAAAGTATGTAACCTACAGGAAATACAAAAACTGTTTTGAGATGTACAAACCGATACTTAATACTTGATACACCACTCGCTGAGGTAGCCCCGCTTGTGAAAATAATTCTACTTTTTGATAGTGGTCTACTTTTTGAAATTTTTTTCTATATTTTTCCTGTAAAATATAGATCCCTATGTATAAGCGCTACATACATTTCAGATGGATCGCTCTGCAATCTTTGGAGATAGGGGGGGGGGGGGGAGGAAATGGGTATTTTTAAGACTATTTTCCTAATATTTCAAAAAGTATTAAACCTACAGATGATACCCCACTTGACATTGTAGGTCTCTTATTTAAAACTTCACTCGAAACCCTAAAAAACCAGACTCGGTCCTTGTTTTTTTCTAGCTGAGAGTGCGAAGGCCTATGTGATGTAGGTAGCTAAGAACCATAAAAATGAGACCAGACGAATATTTCGATAGGATAGGACCTCATTTATGAAAATCGCTTTAGCCATTTTGATAAGTGGAGGTAATAGGTAATAGTGTCCGACAACCACACTAAAAAAACATAATCCACGCCGAGCTAGTAAAATATCAGATAAAAAAATTAGATGAGCTGAAATCTGATTCGCGCCGAGTATTCGGGGATTATTTACTGTGATGATGATGATGTGGGATTTATTGTGAATGAATAGCCAGTATCAAACTAACAAAAACCGTTCCAGCTCGCTCTCTGCCAAAAAACACCAGTGGCCGATGAGTTAGCAACTAAACATTTAAAGAGGTAAGTGACATCCCAAAAGCAAGTAAAACTCTATTAAATGACTATTAAATTCATCTCCTGAGTCTTGCTGTTATTTTGGATGTTTAGATCCCTTGTTTGGTTTAGGTCAGATTCTATGTTTGTCACATATTACGCCAAAAGTACTGAATGGATGGGGCTGAAATTTTGCATACAGGTAGT
This sequence comes from Eupithecia inturbata, assembly GCA_963662085.1. NCBI lineage: Eukaryota > Metazoa > Arthropoda > Insecta > Lepidoptera > Geometridae > Eupithecia > Eupithecia inturbata. Next base: position 12,125,672 of record OY759177.1, on the reverse strand, counting down.
GTTAGGCCTAGATTAACATAATAGGCAAATTTTTATCCCAAAAGAACTCGTGCAAAGCCGCGGGTAGAAGCTCTAATGGTATGTACACTACATAAATTAAGAATTCATCGCCCACAGCATTCAGACACCGTAGCACTAGTGCTACGCTACAAGTGCTACGAGCGCTACGAGTGCCACGAAAGCGCTTCGTAGCTCGACAATAATGACTACAAGCTTTTTACACATTGAGTTTATCTACTTACTCTCTAAAATTGAGTAATTTAGTACTAAATTATCTTTTTATTACAATAGTACTATAAAATATACCGTTCTACTATAAAATTACACAAAATAACAATAAAACGGGCTTTTAGTGTCGTAATTGGTAGTTTAAGCTATTTTGAGTGTTCATAAAATTCCAACGTTTTATGGGGCTTGATGGCTTGTCATTATTTAATTTTACCGATTTGGGCAAATTGTTTTATGTAAATTAATTAACAAAAACTGAATTTATTTATTTAACTTAGAATCTTTATTTTGGAATCATCCTTTACTTAAAAAAACTCGTTTAAAGGTTTGAAACTTCTTAATTCTTAAGAGATAAGTAAGATTTCTTTAAGATAAACGTTACTAACTAGGCACGCTCCTAGTTAGTAACATTTATCTTTAAGAAAAAAAGTTCAAGTTCAAGCTTACTAGTGTATCATCATCATCATCAATCTACGAAGAATGGTTTATGTAGGTATTGTTTTTCGACACTTACGTAGATGACTCTTAAGGCCTATACGGAAACGACCGATGGAGCCTCAGTATTGACATCCGTACTTTTAAATAAAAAATGCGCAACGCAGATTAGGGACCAATATCCAGGCCGATAGCCGTAAAGTACTTAATCTTTCTTAAAAATTTACTCTAAGCCATCCGGTCCGAGATTAAATCATTATACGAAATAGCACGTAGGTATTATTTAATTATGCATGCTCCGTGACAATGAGGTGATTGTTCTTTTATGTGCTTTGTCATGGATAGGGAAGTGCGTTGCTGAATTTTCTTTGTAAAGTATCTCAGGGCCTCTTTTCTATTTTTATGGCCCTTATGCGTGACACCGTATATCCAATCCATGCAGGCGATACCTTTTCCCTAAGGGTGCCCAAGGTCAGCTGGGCATTAGCATTTATGGTGGGGATTAATCTGTGCAAAGAATAAAGATTTCTTCTAATAAAGCCCAAGACTCGGTTAATAAATGTGATTTGTGGTTTTCTGAAAATGCCTCAAAGAGCTAAACGTTTTGACTGTACCTTGCGGTGGAAGAGCTCCGGCGCGATTCGTAAATACATTAAAATAAAATACTTATTCGTTTTTTTTATGATGTTCTCCTAAAGATTTTCGCGAACGGAGACTAGCCATGTACGCAGGTCATAATTATGTAGTGTAGGTATGTCATATGTCAGTCATATGTCATAGTGCACAAATGTGTGTGCGCTCATTTACAGGTTCACTCTCTATTTCCTCTCTCCCATAGGTCATGTCTGTCTGCCATTTTTTAAATCAATTAATTACACATATACATATAAATAGGCAAAACCACTGGCCGAAGCTAGTCCAAATATACTCTCTCGTCGCATCTCTATAGATATAGAATACTCAACGGGTTGTTCCGCCATCTTGCCCGGCTTTTTGTGCCGGGACCACCCAAGAGCTCGCTATATTATTTTATTGTACAATAAACAAATTTATTACTCCATATGGTTATTTACGTTTTTATTTATTAAGAGGTTTTGTTACCAACTGACGCCGTAATCTTTAGCTCTCGGAATCGGACAAAAAGGCCAAGCACAGTAGCTGAGATCGTATTGTTAGAAGTATCTGTATGATCGGATTCGGTCGATGTATTGTCATAATTTAAATTATCTATTTTTCCCACGCATTTGGTTTTTGTTTGCTTCCGGGAGATATTATACACGTGAATGAATATACAAATTGGAAAGACATACTCGTAAATTCGTTGTTGTGACTAATATAGGTACAATAAAAGTGTTTTATCATTAACGACAGTGATCAGTTTTTTAAGCAAAAATACCAGTAAAAGCGTAATTATTACCTTCAAGTTATTTCTGTAAATTAATGCATACTTTATACGAAAATTCAACACTTTAAATGAAGATATTTCAACTATTTCATATCATTACTTGAAGTGGCTTTTTATTAAACGCCATATATGGTTGCGCAGCTGCTACAAAGAGTTGATACTATGTTTCTTCATGTTTTAATTATTCAATTAAGTAAGCTATTAACAAGACAAGCTTTTAAATAGAAAACACGAAGGATTACCAAGAAACATAAAGTGCTTCAATTTATCAATTACTCATAGCATCGCAGATAATAGTTTCGTACTTGTTGATTCAAACAAATAAACTACAAGTAAGATTACATATTAATTAAAAGCAGTAAAATGAGTAAGTTTGTCTAAAATACTTCAAACTAGTACTACATATTATACCAATGGTTTTATCTTAACTCATGAATTGGTCTCTGGTTTAGGTATAATCATCAACAACACATCCATAAAAACTAGTTGCGTAGGTAACCCATTTACACCCACCATTGGGGTTGCATACAAAACATGTGTTCGCCAGCAATTACCTATAGTATGACTACATTTACTGCCGGCCGCTTACATAATGTTATAAACCAACAAATTGTTTGTCTGTTTATCGTACGTCTAAGTCGGCAATTCATCCAATTAGCTGTCTGCTCGCGGCGGACCACCCACGAACTGAGGCTATTATACATAAATTACAAATAATTTGGAAAACCTTATTTTGTTTCGATTTGATTGCGGTTAGTTTTAGAACTTTGAGTTTTATTGCTTCATTTTTATACACACTACATTTTCTAATAAAAATAACTATAATAAAACCTTATTTGGTTTAATAATTTCACACATTAAAACTCATTTTATAGTTACCTACTAAGACCTTTTTGCGGCCGGCTTTAAAGGTGAAATTAAAATTTTCGAGTTTAGAACACTAATTTTGTTGTTGTGTGTTCCATGTTTCTTATTGTATTCATTTATGCAAATTAGAAATAGTTCAACTAGGTACCAAATTTTGAGTAATTAGTTTTGCGGTTTTAGGTCGTGTATACCGAATTCAACCAAGATGTTTTAAAATTACCTATTATCTAGTAGACTTGGCATTTATAGTAAGGCACTAGCACTATGTTAAAGGAAACTCAAGGACCTTAATTTTAAATTATAATTTCATTAACTTGAATTTTAAATGCACAGACGTGTTGCAGAATCAACTTTGGTCTATCTAAATTCATCTCGCACCGGGTTTTTCATTTTATTAGCGTAATAAAATTGTGATGGTTGCCGGTGACGCGAATCTGTTAAATCTACACCCAAATCAAGAAGGTTTTATTCAAAGATTGCAAAGAGGATTTATTTCTGTATTGTGTTGCGTGATTAAGAAAAATATAAATAAATCGCGTTGTCCAGTCAGTGGCCTTAAGGTACATTCACAAATCCGTCACATTACAGAATAAATTAGGTCCAATTATCCCCTCACATGATCCACCTGCCATTTCATTGCCGAAATTTTCCAACCGCGACATTTTTGGTTTTTTATAGAGGAAACACGCAACCGATGTCCGATATTCAGGTGTTGTTAGAAAGATGTTGAAATGCTTTATTAAATGACGCAGAGACATGTGTCCATCCTTTGCGATTTTTCATAAATATCCTTCGTAATAAAAAATATCATATCGCCAACCATAACCATTCGTGGTTGTTTTTGACCGAGGCTTTTGCCTCAGACGCAAGAACTTTTAGACAAATACCCATTAGAATAAATAAAGGTAATATTTCGGTGCCGGCAACGTTAAGTTAAATGTGTGTTGGCAAATATATGTATCTATGTCTAAAGGCTAAAAAATTTATGTGTGAAGCTGCTATGCATGAAATTAAAGACGCGGTAAATTCGCGTGCAAAAAAAATACGAAAGCGCGTAGTGGTATGAAATATCAATTACTCGTAACATAAGTAATCTGCAAGCACTGTTATCAGATGCGTTAAAAACATAAAATAAACCCTTGAGGAAATCCTGATGTGGTATTTCCACAGAAGTCACACTAATTCCATTACTTATTAAGTTAACCTAACCAACGGCTGTCATTAAACGCCTGCTAATGTTCTGATGAACACAAGCTGTTAAGTGTAAAAACCGTCTGGTTTGGCATTCCGCACTCGATCATTAAAGTTTGTTTGAGCGAATGACCAGGGTGTAAATTCAGTTCACCTCGTTACGCTGTCAACATAAATTCATCAGTGTCTGCCCATGTCCAACAACTTTGGTCAGGACAGGACTAACCAATTTTTAACAATGATATTCGCGACCAGAATAAATTGCAATTTTATTAACACTTCGTGGTGTCAGGAAATTATTCGGGTCCAGGGGTCAAATCGACAGTGAAAATGTCTGGTGGGTGGTGTGGTGGACGTCTGGTAGGTAGTTTCAAGTTTCGAGATTTTATTGCGTAGTTGTTGTTACATGCATCTTACAAATAGGTTAACGTATGTTAGGTATGTGTAGGAACTTTTATTTGGCTCTTTAAATACTCTTGGTGAAGACAAAATGGAAGATAGTATGTATATTCTACTAAGAAGGCTCCTTCGTGTACGGTTTCTGAAAAAAGTGGAATCTGTATCAACGCGAAATTTATTGTCCAATCCAACAATCGTAAAGATTCCTCGATAATAATTGAAATGTTCCTTTGTGATCTCAATTCCATGTCTACCTCACGCGAGCTTCCAAGAAGATGTATAGGGTGACACCCCGCTGCGTTTTCGCCCGAAGTGTCAAAATGTTCAGAGTTGAGCTGAGCCACCCCAAAGAATGCATGGACCTGCATCCTAAACTGAATATATCTGCTGAACAAAACACAACTCTGCATCGTTCGGCTTGAGCATAATTTTGCTTTGAAAATGTCTGGAAATTGTTCATAGATAAAGTGGCAGTAACCAATATCGATATAGATTAATCTGTCCTGTAGGTTGATGTTGGTAAATCAATTGTATAGGGCCGTTTGCACCTCCTAGCTTCTCGGAAAGACGGAACCGTGAAATCTTGCTATCGTCAGGTGTGGTTTAAGGTTTCAATTTAGTAGATTGAGTCTGAGCTTCAAATTGGTCAGCTTTTTTGTTTCAGGGTAAGTACTTGCAAATTGTGTAGTTCAAATATTCGATGTCTCCTACCTATTTAGACTACCTACTATGCAGGTTTAAAACAAGCGTGAAACTTAAATTAAACTCACTATAATGTGGTCTCTATTAGGGTTGTGTAAAGTTGTTTTGTTTTCAGCATTCCTAGATCCTGATGATGATGTTCGGAGGATGCGGCAATCATTCAGTGTGGCCGCTAAATAAATTCATTAGTTAAATCACCGTCGGCGGCGTTTTATGTCGGTAACTTCAAAGGGCCAGTCGCCGCCCTGCCGCCGGGGGCGCGTTCGACTTTTTACTCAGAAAAGTCTGTAAACAAAATGATATGGTACGTCCGAATGTTTGATCCGCCTTTATTATCTGTATACAGAGGGAATTTAACTAGCAAACGCACTCATTGTGGTAATTGTATGGATATAGACAAATACAGCTTTGAAGAGTGTGCGACTGTGCGTGCACACTCAGCCATGTGGCTCAGCTTGTTCATTTGTCATTCCAAAACAATATTAAGCGCAGGACACATCTGCGTCCGATTCTTTACTTGGTTCTGTATTCATTACTTTATATGTTGCCCTCAATGAAAACTCGTCGACAATTCCCTAATTTTTGATTTCATATCAAATTATACGGTGCGGTTAATGGCACTGTTGTTCTTTCTTCGTGATTCGGTGGCACTCGTAGAAGTTTCATTCAGTACTTTTATTTTGCTGTTCTTCTTTTCGCTCTCGGGCTGGTGTGAGAGGGACGGCACATCACGTGTGTGGTCCTCGGGCGAGCGCGCTCGGCCGTCTCCGCAGGTACTCGGGCTCCTTCGCGCTCAAGTACGCCAACATAACCGTTCGAATCGTGATGGCGGCTCCACAAACAACCAATGTACGCATTGAGTGCTCGCCGCTCGGATCAGTGTTGCTCGAGTCGTGCCACCGATGACACGCTAGCGCGTCGCGGTCAATTTTGTAATGAAACTCGGTTTCGTTTTGTGCTTCAAACGGCTAAGTGATAGAAAGTGACGAATACGAGTGTGCAAGTGTGTGGTTATGTGGCTGCAAGTGATATGACAGCGTGCGCCGCCAGACGGACTCCGGCCGTCTTCATGAGGATATTGGTGACAAACCTGGCCCCGAGATCATGGTGGCTCCCGATTCCGAGGCTTCTTCGAATCCTCGGATAGTGAGCGCCGCACGCGAGAGCCCCGTCGCCGCAGAGGCGCGCCACAGCGCCGACCTTTACATTCGAACGAGCTGGGTGGACGCCGCTTTAGCACTCTCCGAACTAGAAAAGGTGCAGTGTTGACTGGTTATAGGAGAATACAGTGTCGTGTTTCGGTTGTCATATTGCACGTGTGATTGTTTTTCTGCGAATGCCAATCGCGTCGAGGAACGCGCCTGGTGAAGCCGGTGGCGCCAACTAGTGGTAACCTAGAGGACTATCAAGGCCGCGCGTAATTTCTAAAATCAAGGTTACGAACAATAATCACCAAAAATTAAATATAGCACCTACCCGCTATAGGAAAATAAGAAAAGAAAAATATAGCAAGAATGTAACCCCTACTGTCTTACCAAAAAGAAAGTTACGTACTATTTCTCCTCATTATGAATAAATAGGTAGGTAACTTTCCTTCATCATAATATTAAGGGTAAACAAACGATAAAATACAACAGGATTAAGGTATTACTATTACTTACCTAGGTATTCAGTTCAAGACGAAGATAACAACCAACAAAAGCCTATCACAATGCTCGATATATACCTGAGCTAAGGCTATTCAAGTCGATCTGTCACAGAAATTTTAAAAATTTCAAGTTCAAAGAATGCTTTGAAAAAGATTGTCCCCTTGGTAGGTAGTACCTAAGGTTTAAAATGCTTACCCGTTTCGGGGAAGGTAGCGATTTCCTAGAAGGCGCACGAGATCCCGGTGGTCTGCACACCCTTACCATTGCCAAATGCAAAACCTGCAACGTAAGATTCTATTCGATAAACATGAAATTAATTATCCCAGTTCCAAAAAATATTAATATCTCATTTAAGAACAATGCCCAAAGAAACATCGAGAACATTAAAACAGCTGTGGCCTACGCTGGGGTTAATGTAACACACCTACATTCGATATTATAATGTAGGAACTTGGTCGGTTGTATGCAAGATGAAGCAATTAAGGCTCAGTGGGAGCGAGGAGTGGGGGCCAGCGCACGCGCAGCGCATCGGCGGCGCCGATAGAGACATCAGCGAGCGCACGACAACCGGTAGAGGTGGACAAAACTATGGAGACGCTACAAACAAATAATTAAAACTTAAAAACGAAGCTCATCAAAAAATATGCATATACCTATGACGCAATAGTAGATTGTATCTCAACACAAGGGAACAAAATGTACCTATTTAAGGCAAGAGCGTTTTTTGAATCCAGAGCGAAACGAAGGTTTCTATAGGTAGTAGGTAGAATCCCGAGCGTAGCGAGGAATTCTAGAGTAGAATCCTAAGCGTAGCGAGAAATTCAAAGTACGTCGCTCGAGGTTAAATAATTTTGGTCCCGTGTGGCACACTCTGCTTTTCATCCTAAACTATCAGAAAAAATTCATCATACGAGAAAAATAAATAAGAGATGCTTTTAGTAGTAGTATTTATATTTAGGTACATATCCAAATTACTACTAATTAATAATGCTGGACAATCCACGCAGCATCATCTAACCCCAAGCTAAGCAGAGCTTGTATTATGGGTAAGTACTAGATAACCGATCAATGATCATACTTAATACAAATACACTACATAGATATTATATATTTTTTATTATACATAGAAATATCCAGAACACTCGGAACAAATATCTGCAGATCGTACAAACATTTGTCCTGAGGCGGGAATCGAACCCGCAACCTCCTGCGTTGCAGGCGGACCTTCGCCCGCCGCGCCACAGCGGTCGTTTTTTTTTTATTACCGGCCAGGACTTTATTGAAGTGAATCGCGTTCAAACTTTTAGTGTTCCAAATTCAAAAGTAATTTCGCTGTTATTAAGTGCGCTGGAATGACCCACTTTGTTCGCACTAATCGAGGAACTCTATGCCTCTTTTCGAATAGATGGGATGAAAACAAATTTAACCAGCAAAGAAAATCACATAAGTATAACCTGACATACCTACTTAGTACCTACTTACATAAGCAATCCATCAGAAACGGTTTAGTTATTTTGTAACGGTATAAATTATTTAATATTGTTAACATCATCAAAAATAAAACTGAACAACTCTATTCTACGAAGTTTTATGTCTGACAAGACCGCACAGAGCCCACCTCATGGAATTGAGACATCTTGTGGTTTCCGATCTTTTATCCCTTTCTACCTTACTAAATCTGTGGATGCTTTCCTTTTCTCTTAAAGTTTATTGTATGTCCCGTTTCTTCTTGTTTTTCCCACATATCGTTTGTCTTCGTCCAAACGTTATAGGCGATAGACAGCTGCGCTGGAGTTGTAGGACTTTACATAGGATTTAGCTTTTGGAGGATAATATGTGATCCATTTTAGGAAAATACCTATCGCCCGTAAAAAAGGGATACCTATCAGGCTCTCCAATTATACAGTGGTTGCGCTTGCGGCTGACCACAAAAGATTAGCACCATTTAAGGTATTGGATTACCTACCAGCTGAACTCAACCATACCGCAACTACCTATGCCTTTCGATCCCCGACACGTGGCTACACACATCACTGCACAATGTATTTTCCCCTTGATTTGCCTCCCCAGTAGCTCCCTCATATACATTTAAGTACGTCGATTTCTCTAACTAATTGTATGATTCGCTCATTACATTACCAATAACATAACTACCATAAAAAAGTCTTAAAAACCGGTCCGTGCTCACCTTACATGGCAACTTTCTCGAGATAATCAAATGTTTACCACTTTTCTTGATATATTTAAATTGATTTGAATTTATATTCCTGATTATATCAATGTAAGCTTCTGCCCTCTGCTTCGCACGTTTTTCTCCGGGATATAATGTTGCCTGGTTGTCGTTCCAGGTCTATAACTAAATCCCCAATTTCAGTCGGATCCATGGACGTAAAGAAGAATCAAACAAAACCTAAATCTTCACTTTAAATATACTAATTCGTTCGTTCGTTCGATTCGTGTGATGTGATCATGCGATGTTCAATAGAAGCTCTCAGAAGGTTGCTGTCACCTTACCCAACTTATAAATTTATCCATCATCCGAATAGAACACCGAGTTTCTTTACATTGACGATAAAACTGTAATGGCAAATTATCCGTATATTGAACTGGAAATAAAAAGATGGAGCTGTTAAATACAGACTCATATGGCAATAAATAGCGCATTTAAGTAATCTACTGTTATTACGGCCACGTAATGACTTCATCAAAAGAACATCTCTTGATAAAGTCATTACGTGGCCTGTATTTGGTCATGAATGCCTTATCGTAACTCTCGCAGAACCGAAAGGACAGAAAGGACCTGTATCCAGCGAAAATGTATGCAAATGCAAAGCCACCGGCAGAAAGCTGTTAATGATTATGAAATTATCCTAAGTGCCTATAAAATATTCAAAATATTTATTTCCGATAATAATAGCCTTGATAGTTGGAATGTTGTTTGTAGCGTAAGCTGTTCCAAGAAAGTAGAACACCGTATCGTAGAACAAGTTTATTTACTCGTTGTTTTTTGTGAATCCATAGCTAGTGCATAGCAGCACTGTTAATGTAAACTGAATGATTTATAAGCGCAATTTAATCTACATAAGCAGCATATATCTAACTAATGTAATGCTGGACATATCAAAGAATATTCCAACCGTCGAATGGATGTCTGAAGCTTTTTGGGTTGCAAAACACTCTGTCCATTTTATGGAACTGGATAGGATTTAAATAGTGAACGATATCTTAAGTGTTTTCCGGAAGCAGTAAAATGATTGTCGTTGTGTTGTTTTCATTATTGCTGTCTTTAAAATTCAAAAGCTCGCTTGCATTATAATGGGATAATGAGAAATGCCCGCCTACGTCCCATTATATGCAGATATCCGGAACAATATGGCCCCCCATCAATGCCAATGGATGGGGGGCATGCAGTATCCATTGAAAAGTCAATGGATACTGCATAATGTGCTAATCACGTTTCTGAAACATTCTCTCTCAAGTCTTATTTTGTGTTGCTTCATTATGCTATACTAGTAATTCTGTAGTTTTGTTTGATTAGTTTCCATGACTTTTCACGACCATAGATGAACGGATTTTAATTAAATTGGAAAAGGAGACAGATTGTATCCTAGCTCATAATTCCTGGGGAAGAACAAAGCTACTTTCAAGTTACGCGTCCACTGGCAATCGGAGCGTACGTAGCGTACGCTCCGATTCCGATCCAGAATTAATCTGCTTCTACTGCCTTCCGAATTTGCATTGGCAAATATTATAGGTAGGTATTTTCAAAGCGGTTTTTTTGTTTGGATTTTGTAACGTATCCATGAGTCCCGTAAGGTCTAAATAAAGCACTTTGATATTTGCTAGAGTTTGCCGGTGACGTCTTCAGCAGCAATATCGTTGTGACGAGGATGTAGTTGCGGATGACGTCATCGGCAGAAATACCGGTCTGCCATCGGTATCGGCAGATATGTAAATTAAAATATCAAAATATGAACCTAAAAGTAGCCGGAGGTTTGAGCCCTCGTATCTAAACACAAGTTTAATGTAAACTTAGTTAGAGCGAGGTGTCATTAACTCTTACACGTATAGGTACCCATAGTACTTTGTATATTGTATATTCTACCTTCTACCTGTACCATTTTGTAAATAAATATCTTATTATTATTATTATTATATTATTATTTTGATCCATTACACGTTGTACCATAGAAATCAATACAAAGCATTAAATCCTTACGTTGCGTACGCTCCGATACCGAACCAGTGGACGCGTAACTTAAGACTCTAATGGAAATGTGTACCATGCGAGCAAAGCCACGGGTAGCACGTAAGATAATTTTATACTTTCCATGAAGGATGATTAACTAATTATAGTGTCGGAGACGAGATAAACATAAATATTCCAACGATAACGTTACCCAAACGAAAATACTACAGAGAGTTGTGTAACAAATCAATTAAATTATGACAGCTGTAAACCTACGATAATGGTCAGAAATTATCAATAGATAGATAGATTATCACTTTATTGCACCATCAATACAATATCAATATCAACAGCTTAATTTAAATATAACATACTTGTTTCTGCCCTTGGCTTTGTACGCGATTTTCTAGGTCTAGGAACTTAGGTTTAAATAATATTTATTTCTCATAAGAAATACATTGCACTTATCTGAGAGAACATCATATAGTTAAAATAACTTCATCTCCGTTTCAGTAGTAGTTTTCATTCTTTGCGCACAAACAAATATGTTTGCAAATTTTCGACTGAAATATCGCAAGACATGATAGGATTTAACTAAAGATGTTTGAAATCCATAAAATAAGTCATTTGAAACCGAATCTGTAACGAAGCAACGCGATTCTACGACGACGCCGGTCGTGAGAACCTGTCAACTTCCACAGTAGCAGTCTTATCTGCAGGAAACGCATTCGTCGGCGCCACCGCTTGCGGATTACTACTAATCCTATTGCTCTATCTTGTACGGATATCGTCCACAAACATTACCCAACTGGAATATCACCAGCGCAAGATGTTGGTAGTTTAATACGCCTAATTCTGTGGCTGAATGAAGCGCAAGAGGCTGAGTTTGTGCAAGCGATGCGGCATAGTGGCGTGTTGTTGCGTACAATCCACGTGGTGTGGTGCGGAGGGGAGGCGCGGGCGCATTCCGGCCGTGACGTCACGCCCACCCAGTGCGCCCGACATTCACCTCGCTGCCAGTTCGACCGCGCCGTGCCTGCCCGACTCAGCTGTATCTGCCACTATTATTGCTATGGCTTATTTATCTAGGATGCTGAGCAACTCTGTTTTGGATACGAACGGCACGGCCCATAAATTTTACTGCTGTAAATGGGCTTTTTCTGTTATTTAATCGTGGCTTGTCTCTTCCTCTTTAAAGAAGTTTTTGCTTCCGCTACGATTAGTACAGTAAATATTTTCATCTTTAACTTTGCCTGAGATTCGTGCGCTACACCGAAAATAGACGCAGACAATTTTGAAAAAAATCTTAGCATTTTTTTGAGAACAGAAAATGTACGACGATAATAAAACTGAAAAACATGCACCATCCAAAGTTATTTCAGATTCTTCTGATAAAGACATCAAGTAAAATATCAAGGTACAAGATAGAAGGAGTAGTTTTGAGGATGCCATTATCGTTGGGTCGGCGATTGAGTTATTATTATGCAATTAGTAAGCGTTTCAAGATTCGGTCTGTGTCGGGACCGCCGGCAATCGGGAACAAGCAAGTCCTGGCGCCACCAGCCTCGCCTGACCACTCCCGACGACTGTCATTAATCACAATCAACTCTGAAATTATTTCGACATTTAAACCCCGATGTTATTATAACATCTCCCGAACGATCACATAACCTGCATGTTTATTGATATAACGTCGGAATCGAAAACGATCACAATGATGCGGCATGACTATGGAGCGGCTACTGTATGTTTTTGGGGTAATTTGTTTGTACCTCTACTTGTGACATTAGGAGACTCTTCTGGGACTGCATTCTAGAACGGAATTTAAATCGCCGTTTATGAATCGAACCATATCTTGTTTGCATTGCGTTTCTACTTAAACTCCGTTTAAGAATGCGATCATAATACCTTCTGTAAGGCGTATAATTCAATTTATAATTTGCAGGGAAACATCGAAGGCGGGCGGACGTCGCTTTGGATCCGCGCGTGGCTTCAAGAACAGCTCTTCATATTGGGCTGTTTCCTCCAAGGAGACGCGGGCAAAGTCCTCTTTGTCGCCGTCCTCGTTCTTTCCACCTTCTGCGTCGGGCTAAAGTCCGCGCAGATTCACTCCAGGGTAGATCAACTTTGGGTTCAAGGTACGTTACCATTAAGCTACGTTACTTTTATGCGTATCTCATGGCCCTATCTACGGCACATCACGATAAGCCGTTGTGTTGTATTGTGCATATCGTGGAATACCAATGTTGAAGACGGGCACGTATGCCGAGCCGCTTCCGTCTCGTTGCGAACGTGCCCTGCATCGTGCCGGGAGTTCAGTGGTGCCGCGTCCTCAGTGTGCACGCACTTTTATAGCGATAAACATTACAATTCGTCGATCAAAAGTCTCGGGCGTGCGTTTGCATCCGGCGCAACTCTTTTTCATTAGATTGTATTTTCAAATTGCCTAATTACCATCTTCCATTGGTTAATTGATTCTGTTTGACTCACAATGCATACAAATGGAATAGTTATTAAAAGTTATCGAATGATACACGAATACGAATTTTATTAATAAAGATATTACAGCGGCTAAACTGGCAGTTTAAAAACATATTTATAAGTAATATGTATTTTATTAAAATGGAGCCGAGCTTGGATAACATTTCAATATCTTTGACACTTATTTTAATTTTATTGAAAACCTTGAGTGTGTGGGTGGTCTTTTACTAGATAACAAACTTATGTTTAAAATCAATAGTTGCTCGTGCATAGCAACAAAGTAAGGGCAATGGGGTCAGCGTAAATATGTGAGGTGTACCTTAAGTATGACCTATTTATGGATGCCATGATGTCATGTTGAAACAAACACAAGTTACAAAACACATCCAATTCGATTCATACCTATATAAATGTTTGGTATTCATATTTAACCTTCACATTTCCTTGGGAGTCATTGTTAAGGTGAAATGTGACGCTAGCGACGTGAGATTAAAAAGAAGCTGGCTTTTTGTAATTTCGGGGTTTTACATGTATTTTTGCGACATTTGTAAGCAGTTTAGTTTTTTACTTTTTTTTTTAGTTTATTACTACTTAAAACAAACTGCGAAACAAATATTGATTCGGACTATAGACACTATCTTTATTTTAATAATAAATCTCTTACATTGATGAAACGGATGTCCCTCAAAATATATGAAATCAACGTAGGTGTTTGACACACCAACTTGCTAAAATAAATACTTAAATAATTTCGTCTACGCGTAGTTTCCTAAAGCACTATGAGTGTAAGTGGCGGAAGCTAGAAGCGTGGATGTGGAGAGAACGTGTCCGGCCCTCGAGCCGTAACATCCTATGGAGCAATCACTTGATCACGGACCTATTGTGGGAAAGATACTATCGGAAATAGGAATAGGAACTACACCAATTCAGAAGACATATACTTAGAAACACACGAGCTGTTAGTTTAAAGGGTTCAGTACCCGAAAGGTGAAAACGGAACCCTATTACTAGGCCTCCGCTGTCCGTTCGTCCGTCTGTCACAGGGCTCTATCTCATGAACCGTAAGAGGTATACCGTTGGAATTTTCAGAGAATGTGTATTTCTCTTGCCGCTAGAACAACAAATAATAAAAATATCAAAATGAAAGGGGGCTCCCATACAAAAAACGTGATTTTTTTTGCCTTTTTTGCTCTTATGTTGTCAAGGCTGTATCTCTTAAACTTCAATGGGTAGGCACATTAAACTTTCTTTAAATAAGTAACATTTCAACTGCAATAACAACAAATACTAAAAATAAAATAAAGTTGAGAATTCAAAGGGACCAACAACAGAAAATTTTATGTTCTTTGAAAAAGTTGCCTGATTTATACGGTACGGAAACCTACGTGTGCGAGTCGACTCGCACTTGGCTGTTTATAATTCCTTCTGTATCGCTCAGTTTATGAATTTGGCTTTTCAATAGGCGTCTAATCTAATCATTGTTCACTTCCATTCCTTAGTCTAATTCTTATAAAATCATAAGAAATGCTACGTCTTAGCAATTTCGTAGCTAATACTTAAATTAAATGTTTATAAGGAATATTCGTAATTTTCTAGACCTTAACCTACCTAACTCCTTTTAATTTCAAAAGCATGTAACCATTTCGTATCGTTAAACACAATTTTACAAATAAGAGTTTAATTATATCACACGGAAAACATTTCATTTTTACCATAAACAGTTAAGTTGCAGGATTTCGAACATTACCTAAAGGAAGTCGTCAATTTGATTCCGTGCACCTGCCTCGAGATATGCGACCTACACGAACTGGATTTGTGACTTTATTTTCAACAAGCAAACTAGTCCACATTTCTGAAAAATATGATATGCAATAGATTTATCTAAACACATCATTCAGTATAAGAATTACAAATTTATAACTGCTTTATTCTTTTTAAGGTACCGTATCCGAATGGTGAAAACGGGACCCTATTACTAAGCTTTCGCCGCCTGTCCGTCTGTCTGTCTGTCCACGTGTCCGTCTGTCCACGTGTCCGTCTGTCCGTCTGTCAGCGGGCTGTAGTATCTCATGCACCGTAAAAGATAGATAGTTAAAATTAGTATTTCTCTTGCCGCTCAAATTATAAAAATAAAAAATATTTAAATTTTAAACGGGGCTCCCATACAAATCACCTGATTTTTTGGCTATTTTTGCTCTACGTTTGCCAAGGTTCTCTTCTTTTGAACCTTTATAGTTATACAATTGAAAAATTTTGTCAGGGTGTGTATTACTATAGCCGTTATAATAAAAAACAAATTAAGGGGGACAACGTCCATACCAAGTTGAACAACGATCACTGGTTAAGCAATAAGCAACGTTGGGCGCGGTCAGTACTTGGACCGCGTCATGTTGACTATTTGCTTTTTTGCGATCCATCAAAAAAACCTGTTTTTAGGGTTTAATTTTGCGAAATCGTTTTGTACAATGTCTCGGAACCCTCCGTGTACGAGTCGACTCGCACTTGGCCGGTGTTATTATTCATAGGTACGGCTTTAACATCCTGTTATTTATTAGGTACTATTTTGATTTATTGCATTTATCTAATTCGTAAAATAATATCGAACCGGATGACTGATAACAACAAAGTGAATGGGGTGAAAGTGACTTCATAAAATAAATCATAGAAATTACACTTCCCGCTATGATAAAGACCTCCTGAATTGATAGTGCGTACACATTGTCAAGATTTACGAGGAGCGAAGCTAAAATCAATAAAATTTAAATGTCTTTTTTGTATAAAGCTCTCCGCTACTGTCCAAACAATACAAACACAATGTAACATAGCCTCACAAAATATTATCGCTGAACAATGGTCGCTCAGTTAAACAATGCCGAAGGACCCTAAGTCGCCTAACAACTTAATTAGGTGCCCCACGGCCGACCGTAAATATACCTACGTGAAATTACGACCAATAAAACTAAAAAAATGTATAACATTTCTATTGAGTCACAAAAAACCGGGAATCTGATTGTCCGACCCGCTTTTGTGAAGACGTCTTGCTGTGCGCTGCCTCGAACGATTCTAACCTTTACCGACCCTGCCAAGGTAAACTTTTCTTACGTCTCAATCGAGAATCATTTGTGGTCGGGCTCAGATTATGTTGGTGCATAGCTAAAGCTCACCTAGTGAGAATGATTACTGCAACATTTGCGAAACGTTACACGATTTACGGTATTCTGGCTTAGCCAGTTTCCTGTGATTCAGTTTTAAGGCCGCGATTTTATGATGACATGGTTAATCACTAAGTCCCTAGCAACAAGATTAACCATTGTCGTTTCCTTCTGCAAATTATTGCAATTAAATTAATTGCATGCTTCGTGTAAGACGATCCAGAGACCAAATAGTTCCTAAAACAGCAACTAACATTGTATTGTTGTCGAGCAGTTACAGCGGCCGAAATGGACGCGGTTTGTTTATACCGCCATCCATCTGTTGTCTACGCTCCGGCTAATTTGCATAGAGGGCGCGGAGGCTGCGCGGGCGCGGGGCGGACCACACGGGCTCGGCACGGCGACACGCGGGTGGCCACAACCACATGCGCGAGCGCACGTACCGCCGCGCCCCCGCGCCCGCGCGAACCTCCGTAACGTCATTCATTGCGATTGTCCGCACTGATCTCTCGCTACCACACCGAGTAGAAATGTGCTCATTATCAGCACACGCATCGAGAATGCAATAAAAGGCACCACTATCGTATTTTTACTCTTAGGCCGGCGTATAACGACAGATTTACCATTCGTCGAACCCATTATTCATTAAAACGGACGGGATCGAACGTAGTTATGCAGAATAATGTAACGTTCATTTTTATTTATGTTGGCGTAGATAAGAGCGAGCGTAGAGAGACCGCCATCCACTCCGATAAGATACGGAAAACCTGAAGTGTGAAAGTTGCGCCTATATAGTCACACTTCCGATAACCTCAGTAACCATGTAGACTTGTTTGTGTATTTCCCGCGCCGCGCCGCCTGCCCACCGCGTAGTCGTCTGACCTGCTGCCATGCGACCTAATCGTAATAACATCGACTGTTTTTTGAATAAACAACTAATCTCGAGCATTTGAGTGGTGTTTAAGAACACTTAAATTGATCCTCACACGATGCAGCACCACCGAACGAAGGCGTCGTAAATCGCGCCCACGGCCGCCGGTAGGTGTTAAAATAGAGGCGCCCTGTGCGGGCTCACCGAGCTCGATTCCATTCCACTTGCTTTATGATAATCCCTAATATCCGGCACGAGTGCTGTCTATGTTTAGCTCAGCCGATTATGAAACATTGACCGCCCTCGCCCTCTTGCGACGACACTCGCTTTATTACTCATCCTTTCTATTTCATTTACCGAAACCGAGCTTTCCTAAGCTTCCAGTTAAGTTGCTTACTTTGTCTAATATTTTAGTTAAGCAATAAATACTGAATAGCCATCACTTTGCTGAATTTTATTATTCAAAGTAGGTTTCATGTTCGAAACAAAGGTTGAATTCGTAAACGGAGACCCTTTACAAAGTGTTCAAAAACGATGGCATTAGCATTAGCAATACATAAACCGCCACTTACAACCGACTGACGTTTGTCTGACAGGTGGGCTCTGCATGCATAATCAGACACACGGCTTAATTCATTCCAAAAAGGATTTGAATGGCTCGTCCCAAGACAATGAATCAACATTTGAATATTAATAATGCTATCGCCTGGCCGGAACAGTATCGTTTTGTTTCTCTTAATAATCTCTGAAAATGCAAAACAATTACTTATTTTCGGTAACATGTATCATTCGTATGCGATGCTAATAACCTGTTGGCTATTTACGTCTTGTTTGTTTATTCTCAGTCACGCTATAAATTAGCGACAAAAATAAAATAGGATTGGTTTATATGGACGGTCGGTAACTTGCTTCAAAGATGAAGCGTAGCTTTTAACTTGCCCCGCTGACATCATGTTATTAATGATGTGATAGTGGATATAGATGTCTTTTAACTTTATTCGACATTAATGTTCCAATAAACTTCAAAGGAAAGTCTGCTAGTTAGGCTGAAAATAATCGCAGTAATAACTTGATTAAGCTATCATGGATAGATTTTATGTTAGTTCTACTGGTAATCATTTAGACCGTAGATGAATGCCGGTATGGAGTCGACAGGTTTAAGCCGGTACCTTAAAAAAAGGTTTCTTGTTTCCATTTTTTTCTAACACCTCGAGATCGTGAACCTAATTCAGCGCAAAAAATGCGACAAACCGGTTCATGTATAAATCAGCAGAGCCGGGTGTTAATTGGAACGAATTCCCTCGGATAACAGGCAAGTCATCGCCGCACGATGTGGGTTTTCGACCGAAAATAAATGAAAAATGCACAAAAATAAACGAAACGTTCACAAAAGGTTTTATGGCATTAGTATATTGCTGATCGTTGCAATTAATTTTTGCTAAAGTTTATGCGTCTGCAAAAAATTAAACGACATGTTATGGGTTGACTTGATTATTGGACAATTTTAAAATATGGTACACGGTTTTAATAACTTGGTCATGGTAGCCTTAAGTTAATTAACTTTTTCTCTAATTAACTTTAAGTTTTCTTAGATAACTCTAAATAGGTAAGTTTAGTTCATCAAGAGAATTCCATCCTATCCTATATTATTTATATTTTCTCCCAACACATGGCATCTATTCGATGTGTCTGTCACACAACTTCATTTAGGTTCATTTATAAAAACTGTTCGCGATAAATCAGTGTTGGGGACGCGTTAAGTATCGCAGGTCGACGCTTCGCCCCAAACAAATGTGTTGACACTCCAACAACCATAGGAGCCGACTCCGAGGCAAAAATTTCGACATATTCGAACGGGTGCATCTAATCTCAACTGTAAAATAAAACTGTTGCAGCATTTCGTTTCGAAATCGTTGTCTCAGAGTTGAGGCCTGTTGGTTAGGGGAGGCTAACTAAATATAGACTCCTTATTATGAGGTGACTTTACTTGTCATTGCTTTTACTATTAAGCATGCCTATGAGTTATTAGCTAAGTGTGTGGACAGTTATAAATAAAGAACCCTTTCGCTTTTGTTTGAGAACTTACTGGTAGCTGATTGATGGATTCTCTTGATGATGATGACAATACAAAAAATCATAGTCAAATGCAGTAAGTACACTATTGTCTTTAGTATTATTATATACTAGCTTCTGCCAGCGGCTTCGCACGCTCTTTTCCGGGGTAAAAAGTAGCCTATGTCCGTCCACGGGATGTCATCTACATCTCAGTCAAATTTCATTGAGATCCGTTCAGCCGTTTAGACGTGAAAAGATAACAGACAGAGTTACCTACGAATTTATAATATTTGTACCTATGTATTCTCTGCTATTGTGCAATTAGTTAGAATTACGATTCTAATTATTTATTAACACTCGACGCCAAGCAAGTGTGTTTTAGTTATTTGTTTCGTGGCATACATTCTACATCTCGATGTAGAATGTATGCCTGAATGTATGAATGTATGAATGTATGTTAAAATAAGTGTCTCTATACAGTAGCCAAACTCGTTTGGCTAGTGTATAAAGGCACTTAGTCGTCGGCAAATTGTAAATCAAAGGCCATGTATCTCATACAAAAAGGTAGTCGTATAAGTAAATTGAGATCTCATCCATAACAAACGTCGCATTATCCCAAGATTTATTTAAATGGCAGTCGTAATGTGCTTCTCATGAGCAATTAAGAAAAAAAATATGTGAATATGTGCTTAATTGCATTTTCATTAATACTTAAACAAGATTTTTTGCGCGTCTGCGCAAATTGCACACTAATTTGGCTTTGTTTATAATAATGGTGTTGAGTTGAATGTCAACGGATGTACAAAATGGACGAGCTCTACAGAAACTACATTACAAAGTATGTATATCCGATATCCAAATGTTGAAAAACTTAATGATTTGCGCGTAGGTATCTTTTTCTTTTTAAACTACTTCGAAAAAAGGAGGAGGCTCTATAATCGGCTGTGCATGTGCATTTTTGTTCGCCGATTTTCCGTCAATTGTGGACCGATTCGGATGATTCTTTTGCTATTAAAAAATAAAATAAAAATAAAATAAAATTATGTGTACTCGTAGTAGAGGGAGATCCCGAGATGGTCCCATAAAAATATTACTAAGGGATTAGTATTACGAGAGACTAGTAATTTACTAGTAATGTAATGTATTGTATTATGTACATCAGTCATCTAGTACCCATAATACAAGCTCTGCTTAGCTTGGGGCTAGATGATGCTGTGTGCAGCATTATTTATTACAAAACCGCAAAACTATTTTTTTTTTGTGTTTTGGCCTGCTTTCGACGACGACGTCGTCACGTCGTCGTGAACTTGTAGAACTACAACTAATCTGTACCTAACAACCTTGACCCATTGCTCGGCATCCATACGACTATACCACCCTTATCTTTTACATTTTTAATTTGACCTATGCTATTACTGTACCAACCTACCAACCTACTTTCTAAATTCTCGTGCGTATTATGTAAAGTATTCAAATTGAACATTTCATGAATTATTTTGGTTTCAGAGGGTGGAAGATTGGAAGCTGAGCTGCAGTATACGGCGAAGGTGTTAGGCGAAGCCGACTCCTCGACGCATCAGCTCATTATCCAGACTGCCAAAGATCCTGACGTTTCCTTACTGCATGCGGGAGCTCTGCTAGAACACCTAAAGGTAGGATTTTACAAATAGCATGTGTCGTCAAACGACTGGCATAAAGAAAGCATACCTATTTAGGCTAGCCCTATGTCTTTATTAATGGAGAGGCACTATAAGAAGAATATGTCTTTTATTTATTTATTCAAATTCGACTTACAGAATTATATACGTACATTCTAAAACGTCAAACATTATTAAAAAATCTAAAGTAGGTACGTAAGTTTATATAAAATATTATTACGAATAACATATAAAAGTTCGTTAAGAATTAAAATTAAATAATCAGTAAGTATCTGTAAAACAAATACATAGTCTTGATGAACTTCGTTTCTGGAAGGTAAGTCGTCCTAAGACACAAGTCAAAAAGTGATTAAGGGAATTAGGCCTTGGCCATGCAGTGAGATATAACTGAAATTACAATGATATCTTAGTGTAATTCTAATAACGGGACAATAAATAGGTCTATGGCGAGTAAATCCAAAACGCGATAACAATTTTAAATAGGTCGTGATGGAGTTTGTGTTGACGTGAATGGGTACACCATTCACGTCAACACAAAAAGTTTGCAACCTCGTGTTCAATTCCTTTATTTTATAAAAATATTATATTATCGAACAGTCATAAAAAAATAGTCAACTTCCTTCCATAGCTGGGAAACAAAATCCGTTCTAAGATAATTTAAATTTTTCATTAGATATATACATATAATCTATTTATATACATATAATCTATTAATAATTGTATCCACAGGTGGTTCACGCAGCGACTCGGGTGGCGGTTCATATGTACGACATAGAGTGGAGACTCAAAGACCTCTGCTACAGCCCCAGTATACCCGACTTCGAAGCTTACCACATAGAGAAGATCTTCGACAATATCATACCTTGTGCAATAATAACACCCCTCGACTGTTTTTGGGAAGGATCCAAGCTGCTTGGACCTGACTATCCTATTTTTGTACCGTAAGTTTGTTTACCTAATTTTTTAACTTTTAGGTTTTACAAAATTTTCCATTCTGGCAATAGTTGTTAAATTGTTTCCTTGATGAATGGTAGATAAAATCAACTGAACAGGCTCATATTATCTTTAAATGTATCCAGTATGATCTCAAATTCGGATTTAGAAACGTGTTTGCATGGATATCATATCCATGACGTATTATGTCATGGATATGATATCCATACAAACACCATTATTATAAATTTGGAACAGCATTAAACACCAGTCTCTAGGTATACCTTAGTACGCATGGAACTTACTTCCAGTCACTTATATCTTATAGTCACCTCCTATGGGGAACACTCGAACAGAACTTTAAAGATGAGAGAATGATCTAAATGTGTAACTTTTCAGAGGCCTTAAATTTAAGTTCCAATGGACCCACCTAAACCCGCAAGAGATCGTCGAAGAAGTAAGAAAGATGAAGGTCCAGTTTCCTTTGAGCACGATGGAGGCTTACATGAAGCGTGCTGGCATCACGTCCGCCTACATGAAGAAGCCGTGTCTGGACCCGACGGATGTGCACTGTCCAGAGTCTGCGCCCAACAAGAAGTCGGGACAGGTGAGTTTGTCGGGTTCTACTTTTATCATCGCAAGTTTATCGTTTTCTGCTTTTATCATCTCGATCTTATTCTATTCTATTTTTAACAAACTTCGAAATAAAGAGGTTCTATATTCGGCTGTATGTTTCGTAGATTTCTCCGTCAATTGTAGACCGATTTTTAAAATTCTTTCTCTAACATATTATGAAGAATTATCCCAATGTGGTCCCATATTTTTTTTTTATTTCCGAACGATTAGTATTTGTCTTCTTTAGTCGTATACTGTGTTCTACTTTTATTGTCTCAAGACTATAACAGACTTCGTTTATCACGTCAAGTTTATCGTATCCCATTCCACTTTCGTCTCTAGTTTATCCTATTCTACGTTTATCATCTTCTCTGAAGCCTTCTATAAAAGCGATTTAAATATCTGTCTATGCAATGTAAAGCAAGGTCATTCCACTTTCCCCTAGCCAAGAATTAGAAGATAAGCAACAGTGACTAAGCTTAAGAACAAGGACCCACTATACACACGAAACAGACAAACAGTTAACACGCTCATATAGTATAATCTGGCTTACAGGTTGGTAGTCTATATTCATGTACCGACTGGTACTATCGTGAGTCTCTGAATCATATGTTTGTCACGCATGCCTGAGACCAACATTAGGGGACCATTACGACAATTCCCGGTCCTTTTATGAAGACTTCAATTTACGACAGTTTTACTGGCGCATAAATAATCCCCGTGGAATCACGATAAATAAAATAACTTTATCGAGGTGAAGGCATAAAGTTTAAATACTTTCCATAATAATAAAATATTTTTGGAGACGGTAATAATACGGCAGGATGAAAGCGGTCACCGGCGGCGGCAGATGGCGACTACCTGCCGACTGCCGGCGAGGCCGCGGCCGCCGCCTGCGAGAAAGCTGAGCCCGGCTCCTTGCCGATACCATCGCATCGCCCGGAAGCGTTTATTTGCAACCAACATCTCAATTTATACGATTGCGATCGCGAAACTACAGTGAAAACAAAAAATCTAATGTCTCGAAATAAATTGAGATGCACTCGAGAATTGTCTCAATGTAACGTTAGGTTTGGATTGGTGGGATAGTTTTTGTGAGGGTCTGGAGCCACCCACGCTCGGCCGCGGCCGGCATTGTCCCCGCGCCGGACCCCGTATTATACGGGCGCATTGTGCACGCTTGAATGGCCTCCGCTATCGCCCTCACAATGATACCAATAATGCTCCCCACCCAACAGCCCGAATTCCACGTACCTAAGACTCGTAAATTTTGTGTTTGGCTTACTTTGTTACTTTAATGTCGTTGTCCAGTGACGTAATTAGGACCAAACAGTATTCTTTCCTCCACAATAGATTCAGGTGCTTATAACAAAAATTTCTTTCTAACACACATTTAGCGCACAATAAGCAACGGTTAAAGAAACAGTTTGAATAGTGTCGTGCGTGCATCTCTAAAATCAGCTTATTCCCGGAAAAGTCCAGGGTTCAAACAGGTTTCCGCTTAGTTAGCTCGTTGGACAGCCGACAAAATGCAAAAAGACCACATTACGTGAATGCGGCAGCTCGTTTAACGCACGTAATTAACACGTCCATCGTCCAGTGCCTTAACTAGAGGAATCTTTTAATTTCCCCGACAGATTCTTCGCATAACTATGTTTATCTTTTGGAATAGTTTCTTTTACGTTTATCTTATTTAGTATCTTGACGTTGAATCAACTGTAAACCGGTTAGTTGATCCACCCACATCTGACTGCACTATGTCAATTGACGTCAAATAGAAACTTAATTCTGATTGAAAATATTTGACCGCCCCGTTCTCACTTGATAAAATGAGTGGCCGAAAAGCTTTTATTAAAATTGGCAAAAATACGAATTGTTCCACCACCAATGGTGCGTTGTCGGCTGACAGCCGGAAGAAGTGGATCAGGGCCCTAATTCCACAAAATGTATCACTTCACCATAACATCGTCGGTATCGTCTCAGAATGACACATTTTGACATTTTACCTTTGATGAAAGAAACTACAGATGCAAGGACGCGTGTCAAAAATGTCAAGGTTGAAAACATTTTATCAATATCTGTGCAAATAGCACCGCACCCACTATCTAGAGTTTCTTTCATCTCTAGACGGTTCTGTGACGATACCATTGTCATAGTAAAGCGATTGCTTAGCAGAATTCGGCCCCTGAGTGGAATGGAGCGATGTGATCTCAACAGACATCTCGCATTAGCGTGTATAAATTATCCCTCTACCTAACCAGTCCACTTATTTATTGGTAGATAGTTTAAAGACAGATTATTCATACAGTCAGTATTTCGTTCTAGATCCCCGACGTAGCAGCAGAACTATCCCACGGCTGCTACGGTTTCGCAGCAGCCTACATGCACTGGCCCGAGCAGCTCATAGTCGGCGGTGCCACTCGCAACGTTACCTCTGCCCTACGCAGTGCACGTGCACTACAGAGTGTAGTGCAACTGATGGGCGAGCGAGAGATGTACGAGTACTGGGCGGATCACTACAAAGTGCACCATGTTGGCTGGACGCAGGAAAAGGCTGCTGCGGTGCTGGATTCTTGGCAGAGGAAGTTTGCTGCTGTAAGTTTCATGTTATACCTAAATATTGTCTGATACAGGTGGTAATGAATCCACATGGTGCTCGTAAAATGTAGGACAACGTCACCTGATACTCTGACGCGTGGTTAGATTATTCTTTCCTGACGTTATCATAACCAAAACTGTTAACTATTCACGCCCAGGTTCCAGAAAAAGATGAGAAGATTTGTGTTAAAACAACCAATAGGTGTAATCTCGAATACGTTTGTATTTAATTGTGTAGGTATCCTGTTAATGCTATTCGTTGATTTATAAATTTCCGCTCCTCTCTGCTTTGTCAGTAAAATTGTAGGTACTTGTTCCACGTGGGCAAAAATTACGTGGGACCAAGGATGTTAAACAATTTTTGGCGACGAAACTATATTGCTCATCAAATGTAGGCGTTGATATCTTTCAAAGTAATAGCGTTATAAAAATGCAACAAAGATTCGAAAATTTCATTGTTATTTCATTATCTACATTGTTATTATCCCACTTTGAATAAGAATAAGAATAATTTTATTGTAAAATTGTGTTATTCATAGTTACATGAAGGTCTTAAAATAGTAAGTATCAACAATTTTATCCTATTCGGACATACAATCATAGTCTAGGCAGATAATCATCTAATGTCAAAAAATCCTTCAAATTGTAGTGAACGTTATTAACAAGCCACTTCCTTAACTTAAATTTAAACATGTTTCCATCAAGATTGTTTAACACAATTTAGAAATATCCTAAACGGTATTAACCCTTGACACTGGTTTAACAAGGCCAAATTCTTACTCAAAATGATTTTTCATGTCCATTTCAGGAAGTAAGAAGAATGACAACAACGGAATCTGTATCGCCGTCGTACAGTTTCTATCCGTTCTCGACGTCAACGCTCAACGATATTCTGGGAAAGTTCTCGGAACTATCTTTGAAGAACATTATTTTAGGATACATGTTTATGGTGAGTTCTAAGATGTCTTGATCATTTGTCCCAATTTCCTGACTGCTTTCTAATGAATTTGTCTTAAGAAGAACGATTAGTTGTTGGAAATAGGGTAAAAATAGTTTGGGGATATAGGCTAGCGAGTGTGAACTATTGGAAAAACTCGAAAATTAAAACAGAAAGGAAAGGAACCTTGTTCCCAACTAATGTAACCAGTGCAACGATAAAATCCATGATGTCCTTGACTGACTGAGTTGTAACTGTATGTACACATTTACAAATCTCTCCGCTAGATGATGATGATGACCTTGGAGATCCAGATGATGACGAATTGCTTTTTGATTTTGGGCTTTATCTTCTGGCTTTTTATGTTAGTTTTTGCTTTATTATTAGTATTATGTATTGCTTAACGGGTATTTATCGCGTTTATTTATCCGTGACCACGACAGTGTGTAAACCTGTTGAAACGTCGGGAAAAATAGTAAAATAAACGCGATAAATACCCGTTAAATAATAATACTAATAATAATGTTGTGTTCAGATCAGAAGTTTAAAAATATTTATTAGTTTTTGTGTGTTTATTTTTGTATATTTATGTTATTATTGTGTTCCACAGTTAATTTACGTTGCAATAACATTAATGCAATGGCGTGACCCGGTCCGTTCTCAAGCGGGCGTAGGCATTGCCGGCGTGCTCCTGCTTTCCATCACCGTGGCTGCTGGCCTAGGGTTCTGTGCTTTGTTGGGTGATTATTTTATGTTCATTTTATTTCTCTTAGTTTTTATTCATTTTGGTAACTTAGCAGATAAGTTATCTAGTCCCAAATTACGCCCGAATTCAGTCCATTTTTTAACCACTAGAGCAAGCCAAACGCTTTTTATTATATATACAAATTACTAACTTAATATATACAATTATATACAAATTACTAACTTAACCTTTCTCAATATCCCTATATCTCTTCCCCAGGTATACCATTCAACGCATCAAGCACACAAATAGTCCCCTTCCTAGCCTTAGGCCTAGGCGTCCAAGACATGTTCCTTCTCACTCACACATACGTGGAGCAAGGCAGCGACGTTCCGAGAGAGGAAAGGACGGGGCTAGTTCTGAAGAAGAGTGGTTTGGCGGTGCTGTTGGCTTCGCTATGCAATGTTATGGCGTTTCTGGCGGCGGCGCTGTTGCCTATTCCGGCGCTTAGGGTCTTTTGTCTCCAGGTGAAGATTGAAATGCAGTTTTATGATACAGTGTCTGTTACTAGGTATTAACTTCAGTACAAAGCAAACTTCTTCAAAAGATGAATATCGTAGTCACTATCGAATTCCATCAACTCAATGAGTCAAGCCGCCTCAAAATGTTAACAAAATAAATCCATAACCAAGTCCAAGAAGAAGACTAGTGCTTCAAGAGGAACCGCAAGAGTAAGATCCAGCTAAAACCCAGCAGAGCTGTTGAATGCTCTAATAATTGGCAAAACCTAGGGCAGGTTTTCGTGTATTAGCTAGCCTCATCATTAACATCTTCCTCGGGCGCTTGACATATGTATGACATTGATATTTTCCTAAATTTACTAATTTTATACATACCTTGTTGCTTTCTGTGTTGACCAACTTGCGTTAAGTTCGATATGGAAGGTCCCATTGCTCAGTTTGCTCAACCGAGTTGCGCAATTGAGTTGCACAAAAGGGAACTCGCGCCGCGCCGTCACCAAACACGATGAATACCTACGCAGAGAAAACATTTTTTTTGCTCTAAATCTATGTATCGTTTCACTAACCAAAACTATGTCCCACAGGCTGCAATACTCCTTCTCTTCAACCTCGGCGCAATGCTGCTAGTATTCCCCGCGATGATATCCCTCGACCTACGACGACGGTCTGCCTCTCGATCCGACCTGCTATGTTGTATTACGCCAGAGAGTCCACTTCCCAAGCGGAATAAGAAACTCGCTGAGCGATCTCGGAGAACTGGGAAGAATGATCAGGTAAGCTATGACGACAATGTAGGTACAGGTAGCGTGTGGGTATTTACTCCTTTTGTATACCTTGGACTACTTTTCGATAGGTACAGATGCCTGTAAACTCAAGTTTCATGTTATTTTTTGGTAACAAATTGGGTTGCATGTTAACCAAATAAAGATTAATATAAGTAAATTAATATTTTACAAGTAAAATACAATTTCAAAATGAGGGTACCTGTTTAAAGGTTTTTTGTGATCATGTTGCAAAATTAGTTGTAGGATGACTTCCATGGTTGGTAATTTCACATAGGTAATCAAATTTCTGAAATTGCATAAAGAATCGTAAGCTGCCAATTTCTCGTATGATTGTTATCTTTGTGCTTTCATAAAGATTTTTCACGATTATAAACTAAATTAAAAACTACTAAATACTAAATTATAAACTTTTTAAAAATCTTTAAAAATTACAATTAAATAATAGAAACAAATTATAACTAGTATTTACAATTGAAACAATTAAGCTAACTGCTAACAATCTACAGGTAGCTCAACTGCTCCATATCAATATCAGTCGGAAGCGTCCCCAAGACGCTGGCTGAACTTTCTTGTATGTAAATGACACAACATTTGTAATTTATTAGTGTACGTACTGCATCGCCCACCGCAGGGAAAAAAGACTTCCTTTCTTTCATTTTAAGGCCAGTCTAGACATAAACTTACGTAACAATCTCTTTGCAGGCAAATTGGAAAGACACCACGAAACAGCCGCTAGACCCAGAAGAGACCGGCAACGCTACAAGCAAAACATGCTGCCTCAGCATTTCTCTTACGAAGTGGGCGCGGAACCAATATGCGCCTTTCATTATGCGACCATCCGTCAAGGTACGTCTTTTAAAATACCTACTTACTTGAATAAAACTGTAGATATATTTTACACATAACGTGATCTAGCCTTGGGGCTAGAGAGCACAGCTTGTATTCGTTCCAGATCTTGTTAACAACATAAATCATTAGCTCATTGATTTTCAAGTGAATTTCTGGAACAAATAATCAAACTATAGTAAAAAGTGTCACTTAAATTAAAAAAAAAAACTCTGGTAGGATGTCGTTAAGACTCACTATAAAACACTGTCTTATCCTGTATTGCGTCTTTAACTTTTATGATGTGGTCCCTTATTTGGATTAGGTATACACACACTTTTGACACAGTGAAGGTACATTTCAACAAACCTTTGTTGCAGGTAACTTCAATGCTAGCGTTGATCGCAATCATCATAGCAAGTGTGTGGGGAGCGACCAAAGTAAAAGACGGCCTCGATCTCACGGACATCGTCCCAGAAAACACGGACGAGCACGAGTTTCTCTACCGACAAGAGAAATACTTCGGATTCTACAGCATGTACGCAGTCACACAAGGAGACTTCGAATATCCTACCAACCAGAAACTACTCTACGAATACCACGACCAGTTTGTCAGAATACCAAACATTATAAAGAACGACAACGGTGGACTTACAAAATTCTGGCTAAGTCTCTTCAGAGACTGGTTGCTTGATCTCCAAGCGGCGTATGACAAAGAAGTAGAAAGCGGCTGCATCACTCAAGAATACTGGTGCAAAAACGCAAGCGATGAAGGCATTCTAGCATACAAACTCATGGTACAAACAGGCCATGTAGATAATCCCATAGAAAAATCCCTAGTAACAAAAGATACGAAGAACGGCCATAGATTAGTAGACAAAGAAGGCATCATCAACCCTAAAGCGTTTTACAACTATTTATCAGCGTGGGCGACCAATGACGCTTTAGCGTACGGAGCTTCACAAGGGAATTTAAAACCACAGCCTAAAAGATGGACGCATTCACCCAGTGACGTTGATTTGAAGATACCTAAATCATCTCCACTAATTTATACGCAGCTACCTTTCTATTTATCAGGACTGAGTGACACAGAGAGTATAAAGATTTTGATAACCGCTGTTCGGGAGTTGTGCATAAAATTTGAAACGAAGGGGTTGTCTAACTTCCCGTCTGGTATTCCGTTCCTGTTTTGGGAGCAGTATCTGCATTTGAGGACGTCTTTGATGCTGGCTCTGACTTGTGCACTGGCTGCTGTTTTTGTGGTGAGTGCTTATCCTAACTCATATCAGATTTATCTTTTCGACTAAATACAATAATGTTTGGCCCAAGGTGCCATGGACCAAATTAGTATTGCAAACCTATATATGTTATACCCAAATTTTTTAAAGTTAACGGTGAAATAAGTAATTTTAAGACCTTTGAGACGGTTGATCGTTTCGTGTCGGCGCGAGTTTTTGTTTTCTGTGGTTTCGAATTTTTTCAGGATTAAAACTAACGAAAAGTAATTTTCCGCAAATCGTAAACCATTTTCTATATTTCTAGTAATTTATTTCGGAGCGAATATCAAATCTTGGCTTTTATTTTCCAAATGTTCCAAAAATACCAGGAAATTGTAGTTAGTTTTTTCATAAGTTAATAGAAAATTGTTAACGATATGCGGCAAATTACTTTTCCGTTAGTTTTAATCCTTGTAGAACGCGGGAAAAATTTAAAACCCTAAAAAAATTGTAATTCGCGCCAACAAGAAATGATCCACCTTTAACAAAATTAGTTCACGACCATAAGACATATTTGAGGCTCTGTTTCTTTTTTGTCATTGCTATCATTGTGTAATTTGTTAAGTTTTAACCCTGAAATTTGTCCACCAGGCTGTGATGGTCCTTCTCCTGAACGCGTGGGCAGCTGTACTAGTAACCGTCGCGTTGGCAACACTAGTTCTCCAGCTGCTGGGAACTATGGCGTTGTTGGACATAAAATTGTCAGCGGTACCAGCTGTTCTGTTGGTGCTCGCTATTGGAAGGGGCGTGCATTTCACTGTGCATTTGTGTTTAGTAAGTTTTTATCTGTTCTTCACATTTAATACACATTATGACTCAAATCTTTGTATCAATCCCCTGCAGACCTGTTCTAAGATGTGTAAAAAGCAATTGAATTCCAGGCTAGTATACAAGATAGAGACCAGTGTATATTGTGTTCACTAACTGGCAATAGTGCCAATTCTTTAACTTTAGCGTAGGTTAGGTACCGATATTCCACACATAAACCTGTTTAAAGTTTTGAATTATTCAGTAAGCGTCCTATCAACATTTCTCATATATAAATGCTGGTCCCTTTTACAATAATTTTTCTTTATTTGATTCTAACAGACTTGTTTCTTCCACAGGGCTTTGTAACCTCAATCGGCTGCAAACGTCGCCGAGCATCATTAGCTGTAGAATCAGTACTAGCTCCAGTCGTCCACGGTGCCATAGCAGCCGTTTTAGCAGCTTCCATGCTAGCAGCCAGCGAATTCGGCTTCGTAGCGAGACTATTCCTGAGACTGCTTCTGGCGTTAGTCCTGTTAGGACTGATCGATGGACTTCTGTTCTTCCCGATTATACTGGCTTTGCTGGGACCTGATGCAGAGGTATATTGTGTTTACCATTTCATGCTATTTATTTCGGAACACCATCAGCTAAATTAATTTCTATGAAGCTTAAACAACGACAGAGAGCTAATAATATGTAAAATCATGATAGAAACTTGTAAGCTATTTATATGTTACTTAGCATCCACGCTTGCAGCCAGTGAATTCGGCTCCAGTCTACAGACTTCAATACTACAATTCGACATTTAAACAATGTCGATCCTGTGAATCGTGTGTCATTGTTTCTACTTGCTGATATATTATTAATTTATTAAAGATTATTTATCGGGTATTTATTTTATTTTAACGTAGGGGAAAATAAAACAATAGGTACGCGATAAATACCCGATAAATAATCTTTAATATGTTAACAGATCGCGAAAGTTTATAAAGTTGTTTTTCATCATTAATTTGTAAAAACCCATATTAATCGTGTACACAGCAACATTGAATATAAACTATGCAATTTATCTAAAAATAACCTCTCTCCTTCAGGTCAGACCACTAGAACATCCGGAGCGTCTTTCCACCCCATCCCCCAAAAGCTCCCCAATTCACACGCGCAAATCCACCGCTAACGATAAATCCCGCGCCAAATCCACTCCTCGACCCAGCGCTCCCTCGCTCACCACCATCACTGAGGAGCCTCCAAGTTGGCACAGTTCCGGACAGTCTGTCCAGTCTTCTATGCAGAGTATAGTGGTCCAGCCGGAGGTGGTGGTGGAGACTACCACGTATAACGGCAGTGATTCTGATGGAAGGTCTACACCGACAAAGACGCAGCATAATGGCGCTATTACTACTAAGGTAAATTTTTTTTGGAACTCTGCTGGGCTCTCGACACCTATTACTATTAGATTAGATTTTTTATTTGGGCCCCATATCGTCCCATTGCTAGGCAATTATCCTCTCCATTATTTTCTATATGTCCTATCACTATTAGACCTGTTACCATTTTATCATTAAATAAATCTAAATCTGAATCATCAGGCTTAGTCAATGAAAGAAATAGGTATTTTTCTGATCAGCAAAGCTTTATTTGTCTGAGTTTCGCATGGCCCTTGCACCTATTTTCTTTTTCTTCTTTGATCCTAACATACTATAATAAGATACTAAAAAACACCATGAAGCCGTCAACCATTTATTGTAGGACCTGTCTGTAGTTTGCGTGACTAGATTTGTAAAACAGGACGTACAAATTCCGTATTGTTCCCCAGGTCACCGCAACAGCGAACATAAAGGTAGAAGTGGTGACACCAGGCGACCGCAAATCCCGTCGATCCTACCACTACTACAACGACCGACGCCGAGACCGCGACGACGAGCGGGACCGGGACCGAGACCGGGATTACCGGGACCGAGACAGGGACCGGGACCGGTCTCGCGAGAGAGATCGCAGAGACCGCTACAGAGATGAGAGAGATCACCGCGCATCGCCGCAGAACGGAAGAGATTCCGGACACGAGAGTGATTCCTCCCGCCATTGAAGTGAGTGACTTTAAAATTAAATCTCACAAACACTATAAGATTGTGACAGTGTAGTTTTAAGTTTGATCTTGAGAATCTATTACATAATCAAGTAATCAATGACTGTGTATGTTTTAAGTCTCCCAATTTCACTTGTAATCTGTTCATTAGGCTGTATTACGACTGTTTATGTAAGTCTTATGTAGGAGGCTATGTAATATTGTTCCGATGCACGGCATGATGCTGAGTATTTTGTGTACGTTCGCTGCTGTAGTTGGGTAGAGGTTTCGTAAAGCCACTTCGTGGTATAGTTTGTAAAATCTTTGTGAATCTTCGCTGTATGAAAGCCAAATAAGCAAATCATGTTTGTGTGTTCCTATTGCAAAGATATTTCTTCTTGTTTCCATCTGTGTGTTACATAAATGTACTTCTCTAAAGACTGTGGTCGAATATTAATAATTTATGATATTATTTATTTTGTCTATGATTATTATTCTGTCAGCAATCTGTGGGAAATCTCAGACAAATTGTACAAATTATTTAGGTACTATAGATTAGACGGCTATTTATGAGATTACTTAGATCTAATATTACTTTACTGTAGGTATTGTTGTGATTGCAATTTGAAGACTGCATTTAACGATCAACACACAGTATTCTGTGTTCTAGAGTCGATCATGTGAGAAAATTCTCTTAACAAGGACTCTAAAAAAAATAAAACAAAATTTTGTGTTTTCATAATTGTAACAGAGGTTAAGCTTAATAGCAAATGTACGTCAGAGCTTTGTCAAAAATTAATGAACACCTGAATGTATAATTCCAGATTAACTGTATTTAGTAACGAATGTTATTCATATAATCACGCACACATGTGGATAAGCCCATAAGCCACCATACTCAGATGGTGTCCTAGATAAGTCGCTAACTAATTCGCTTTATGAATAATGACACTGACCTCAAAGTATGAAAATTGTAACGTTTGTGCAAAGTACTTATTTAGAATATATTAATTTATACGTAGGTAGCTCTAACTTAATTATATTATGTACATATAGCCTTACATTATTCTATTGTAAGCTTGCAAAGTGCCTGCAGACATTACATAATTTTGTATCATTATTTTTATACAATTTTAACTGACATATTGTCGAAAAACTTTAGGTTTTAATTTGAAGCGTTTACTAGTTGTTTAAGTTTGTATTAAATTAACAATAACGCACAAAACTTCTGAATAAAAGACAGACTTTCAACAACTAGAATAAAAATTGCAATTTCTTCCCATAAAAATATATTATAGTAAATAATATTTTTTTTGTACAGAACAGTTTTTGACTTTATAAAAATGTTCATGCAAGTTTCTGTCTACTGTATTGAGAAAAATAAATACATTACTGTATACTCTGTTTTTTATTTATAAAGTGTAACCTATCGATGATAACCTGACCGCTTTTTTGTAAATTTATCTTTATTCTCGAGATAATAAAAACAGAAATTAGAATTGGCAATAAAACGCGATAAGTAGGTATCTATACAAATTTATAATATTTTCCATATTGCAAGACTGAAAATTACCTCTTGTCCCATTTGAGGAAAACCCTTAGAAGTTAGGTGTAATGAAAGCAATCCGCCGAGCGTACGGTGATCCGCTTAGCCCAAATTATAATAGGGGGCGGACTTTCAGCGGTAGCAACGAACGCCGGCGACATTCCTTAGAAAGCGGAGCGCGGGAATCAATAAAGGATTTCCTGGCGCCGTGCCCACGCATGTGCGTGGCTGGTGTCGCCGGCCTTACCTACCTTCATCCGAAACCCAACTGAACCCACCACACCACATCTCCAGACCTCGCAAGGACCATAGGACATAGAAAAAAGGAAAACTTCGAATGCTTAGAAACGTTACGTTACGTCTTTGAATGTGCAGGCGTTCGCACCGGTCGCTGGCGATCAACCCTATGCATGACCAAATAAATCAGAGTATTAAGTAGTAGGCCGGTGCGTTATTGGGCGTATGATTCGCGCAGCGTCACTGCGGCTGCGGTGTGCGGGGCGGCGCGCGGCGGCGCGGCAGTGTCCTCTCGCGACCTCCCAGCGTCGCCCGCCGCCGCGCACTCCGCAGCCTTGCCGCTCTCCTATCACATAACAGTGCAGTGCTTCCATGCTGGAGCGTGATTGTGCCCCCGAGTGTGTGATGTGGATGCGATGCGGATGAGAGGCAGCATGGGTCCGCGCGCACCGGCCGCGCTCCTGCTTGCCGTGCTGGCAGCCGCCGTCGCTAACCAACTCGAGGATATACCCCACAATGAGTAAGAGCATTCGTCGATACTATAAACAATAACACTGATATTCACCCAACCCTGAGAAACAGAAAAACCCAGTAGCTTATATCTCATGATGCAAGTTTGCGCGCAAACTTTGAAGCGCGCCGTCTGCTTACATGAGCGTTATTCATGAATCTAATAAACCGCGCCAAAACCAGCTCTGGTTATTATATATGTCATTGCATGCTCTAGGCAGTATTCCATAGTGATCTCTATGGCGAGCAAGGAGCCATATGTTTATAATAGTCATACCCAAGCCAAACTGCCTCTATGATGTAGAGGGTCTACGCTTTTGGCTAAAATACAAAATAGATTAGCTTTTCCGCTATTACGTGCTGATTTTGCTTTATTTTAGGTGTAATCCAATTGAAACAATTAGGGACACTAAAAGTTAGTTATAAATAGCTCAGATAGAGTCATCGTTTAGTTGGCTTCGTTGTGTAGATGGCTATTAATCAAAACTTACAAAAAATCGGGAACCCGAGGGCCCTGGCATCTTGCCTCCAATATTCCATTTTGGTCATTGCCCTTAGGTGCCTAGCTGTCTGTCGCTTGACACTGAGCTATTATAGTAATAACTCGTCTGGGGACCATTGTCAGACAGGCCTGAGCCTTAAAGATGAGAAGAACCTTTTCATTAGTACTAGTTTATAGACACGATTTCGTATGAAATCTATAATTTTAGCCTTGCATGTCATTGCTCGTGCTTTTATGTTCGTCTTAATACTATTACTAGCTTCTTCCCGCGGCTTGGCACGCGTTTTTCCGGGGTTTTCCGTCTATACGTCTTAAAAGCGTATATGTTAATCCTGGTCTAGAACTACATAAAAAAACTAACAATTTCAGTGTGATCCGTTCAGAAGTTTTAGCGTGAAGAACTACCAATTACCAAACATCCATACATCCATACTTTCGAATTCATAAATTTAGTACGATTTTATGCAAAAGTAACAGAGTGCCCCTATAGTAATCTTTAGGGTAGGTATGCCATAAATCAGTTTGAAATCACAATTGTGTAATTAATCTTAATTACTGCTACCAAAATTTGTTGTGACACAAACAAAATGTATAGAAATGCTGCTGTTAAGTAGACTATACCCTAGATAAAAACTACTCTAGATAAAGCTAAGAAGTACGAGATACCTTGTCCAAGTCTTATTAGTTTAGCCTCATCTCATGAGCCTCTTCCATTCTATCCTGACCTAGACCCGGGTCTTTTCCCCAGGGACATGTAGGTGTTATCCGACTACCTGTGTATAAGGTCATAAACATGTTACAGTTATGAACTGAAATCCCTCGTCTATAAAAATGGATTTGTCATGAATAACGTGGGGGCTGGATTTTAATGTCAGTTTTCCAGATCTTTTTCAGATAGATTCAACAATTATCAAACACCTTATTGGTTAAAATAGGTCCAGCAATGTGTTTCATTATGTAAATTGAACTTACATGAATGCCATTTTAATTCCCTTGGTATTATAACAAGGTATAATTTTCATAAGATTCCATTATGTATAATGGAATCTTATGGCTTATGGCTTAAATGCCTTGCATTATTTGTCCAAGAATATTGATTCAGGAATTTGCAGCGGCACGGTCTTGCTTGATGGTCTTCCTTAAATTCGTAGGCTGATTAGCAGATATCATACCTCAATCAGGTAACCTCCGTACAGTTATGGTAGAGCGAGACTCATCCTACGTAAATCGAAACTTGGCCGTTAGCCATACACTTTTAAACAGTACTTTCCTACCCACATATTTGATCAATTTCATTGGATCTTCACTACATCACTATTATTTTGTAAGAAAAATAAAAAAAATCAAACGCCATAGTTAACGCCTAGTCTTAAACAGCTAAACGAAAAAGTTCCTTTCGACTCCGAGAACGGATGAGCGCGTGATAAATGAACGTTCAATTCGTTTGATTACCTAATGGAGAGTCAGTTTCATTCACAAAACTCAATTTCCCCAAATGGAATCACTCTGAATCGCAACTCATAGAATTTTATGGGAGAGGGTCCCGTAACTCAAATTTTAAATCATCATTGACAGATAGCAGTTTCCTACTCTAACCGAGCATTAACCGTCTCGGTTAAGTAGCGGTTTAAATGTTATTTTACCGGTATAAAGCAATTTGAAATTTAACGTTTCGGCATTAAAAGTCACCTCACGGCTGGATTGGGATACGCGGCCTTCTAATTAACCCGAAAGCAATTTTTAGGAACTATCAACTTGTAATTTGTAGGCTCTTTCAGCAGGTTTTACCAGACAGTAGCTACTTACATCTCGTTCGATTTAGCTCGACGTGCTTTATAAAATTCCCATCTACGGTGCCAGACCGATACCATAATCTGCATGAATGGAATACGATGACCCTTCGTCTATAATGTTATTGAATTTAAGCAACATATGGCTAGGCGAACCTAACGTGTTTGGTTGACAAACTATAGATCTCAGTACTCACAGAATGTGAAAAAAATTCAATTACGTAAAATTCTGCATGTTTTTTCTTTGATTCCTTTAATGTGAAAACAGGATACCGAAAAAAATACGATAAAATCAAAAGGTGCACTGCTTCGCACATAATTTGGTCGAGATCTCAGGAACCCTGCTGTCTATTGAAACGACTTATGTTCTGATTCATAGGTTATTACTAATTATTTGGTTCCTTGAACCAGTTTCTTCATAAATTGTGTAGTTTTCTTGTAAATAAGCAATAACTTGATTTTTGCGCTTACGCTGTTCCAAAAACGTATGCTCTGTCCCGCTCCTATGAAAGCGAAATATGCCTATTCTTTCCAAAAAATGACGCGCATTGCGCCCTCCTAATCTTAGCCTTATTACATAATAACTTACTTATAAATAAATAGTATCTAATAGGTATGTCACTAATATTCCAGATGGCTTTTGATGGGATTAGAACTTTATAACAATCAGAATGAACTTTATATAACAATCATGGTAAATGTTGGATTTTGTTCGACGTGATACCTACTCTGTTAAAGGTGTTATAGGTACTTATAAAAAGGTATTAGCTTTTCCCGCCAATAAATATTATGAATACTCAGTAAACAATAATGATTTGCTAAACTGCCTCCAGCTATAACTCCAGTTATAACTATGTACTAGGTTTTAGAATCCAATATATTTAATGAAAACACAGACACTTATAAAAAACTGATAACAATAGTAGGTAATTTGATTGCTTTGAAAAAACTAAAGCTGACCTCAAAACCCTTTTAAACTGTTTTTTTTTAATGGTTTTTGGATAAATACTAATCCCTCGGGAACAAAATTTTAATGGGATCACTTGGGGATCATCCTCTATTCATACAATTTCAAAATAATCATCTAAATTGGTCCACAATTGGTGGAGAAATCGAAGAACATATTACATAAAAAACAAGATGCGTCAAGTGCGAGTGTGACTCGCGTGCCGAGGGTTTCGAACCTTTGTCAAGTATCGACTATTGGAGGTTTTGGTTTTAACTGTAAGACCACTTGTGAAATAAATAAATAAATTGAAGTATACCAAATAATACCAATATGAACTATAGGTACCGGTTAGAGACTTGGCTATTTATTGAATACCTAAAAATAAATGTAGATACCTGCATTTCAGATGAATCGGTTTGCAAACTTCGGAGTTTAAGAATAATTTAGTAAAATTTACGGGATTTTTTTAAATATTTCAAAAAGTACGAAACCTAAAATTTCAAAAACTGTTTTGAGATGCGCAAACCATACCTTTCATTTGATATCCGATTAGGTGAGATGGTACCCCCTTTTGAAAAAAAAAATCCCTCCCTTTTTTACAATTTTTCAAAAATGTTCTACTTACAGACTTCTCTATACTTTTCCTGTAAAATGTAGATCCTTAACTACAAACGCAACATACATTTCAGATGGATCGCTCTGCAAGCATGATAGTTTTTAAGCTGTCCTCGTGTTTTTGATTTCTGTTATTTATCTGTACTATATTTACGCTGGATGCTGAACGAGTAATTTTTTGACTTTTGTCAAAATATTTCAAAAAGTATAAAACCTACAGAAATGTCAAAAACTGATTTGAAATGATAACTTTCATTTGATACCCCACATGACCTTGTAGGTCTCTTTTAAAATTTCAACATCACAATTTGTACTGAAAATTATAATTTTTTATTCTTGTTAATTTTTTTTCACTCACCTGGTATGGGGTTCACTGTTATATGTATCAGTTTAACATTGATTTCCTGAATATTCATGAAAACAATTAATTAAAGGTGTTGAAGGTTCGTAACCCGCAAGTAAGTGAAAGGTCACCTTCACCTCTAACGGCTCTAACAAGCCCGCGGCGCATAGGCACACTGTTGCCAAGTAAGGTATGCGCCGCGCTCTGAAGTTGGACGCGGCGCGCGGCGCGAAAGCTCAACTTTAAGAAGCGCGAACTGAATCATTACACGAGTTTCAAAACGGACACGAGACGAATGATATGATGAATGAAAACTGTCAATACCAAAAATTATATCGTTCTTCTGCGATTTGCTCCGACGATACCAAAGTGGTAAAGTACAGGTGGATGTTTTGTACCGGCAGAAAGGAGAGGCCCTTACCCGGTGTAGCAACAAGAAAATGGTATTAGAAGACTATCCATAATTTTAAATTAAATTTTCACCGTTATTCACAGATGTTTAACTTGTCTTGAACCATCTCAAACCGAGTAAGTACCTAAGTAATAAGCAGTCTTTGGTTTTCTCAGTGTTAACATTGTAGAGACTTTTATAGAGGTTCTGGAACATTGTTCGAAAAACAATCAGATTAATTAGGAAACAATGTTACATAATAATAACGGGAAACAAGGAAATAAAGAAATTTTGCTCCAACCTTTTCAAGTTTGCTCAGGGAAACTTTTACCACAAATGTCAAAGTTTGATCTATTACTCAAACAGCAATTAATAAAAAAAATACAAATGAACCCGAGTATTTTTTCCCAATATCTTTGTAATTAGGCTGACAATTCCTTTTCCGTTTCTACCATATTCACAAAGAATATGGTAAAAATAATATTTTATGATTGATCAAAACTCTGAAATACTGATAGAATTGGGATGAAACTTGAAGGCAAATATCTAGTCTGTACTCAAAAATTAACCTACCTTAGCCCCTGGCTTCGCCCGCGTTGTTTCAATAATAATAATAATAATTTATTCAAAATAACTTAGGACTAATAGTATAACAAAGTTCATCTAAAATTCTAATGGAATTAAATAATACGTGTGCCTGAACTAGGTAAAAAAATCTTTCAGACAAAAAGAGTGCTAACAACAAATAAAAGAATCAAATAGAACTTATTATTTATACAAGGCGATGATGCATACTTTAAAATAATTACTTATGCGATATATAGGGTGTCAATACGACTACCGGAAACAAAGGGGAGTGATGCGCCCCCCCAAAATAAACCCAACAAAAAAACCGCAGTCCGAAAAAAAAATTGTAGCCGGAGATATTAATTTTTGAAGATTTTTGTTTGTTTTGTTAGCCAGCAATGTACACGAGAACCAAAGTTAGCGACATAGCTCAGAGAATTAGCAAGCTGAAGTGGCAGTGGGCTGGCCATATCTCGCGAAGAACCGACAATCGCTGGGGTAAACGTGTTCTCGCGTGGAGACCGCGACTCGGCAAACGTAGCGTAGGACGGCCTCCGGCCAGGTGGCCAAGTGGGATGACGATCTGCGGGCAGATGCTGGATGCGGC
This sequence comes from Eupithecia inturbata, assembly GCA_963662085.1. Lineage (NCBI taxonomy): Eukaryota > Metazoa > Arthropoda > Insecta > Lepidoptera > Geometridae > Eupithecia > Eupithecia inturbata. The sequence continues at coordinate 12,084,342 of OY759177.1, read as the reverse complement.
AAGCTGAAGGTAGGGCGCTATGGCGCTCATTGGGGGAGGCCTATGTCCAGCAGTGGACTAAGATAGGTTGATGATGATGATGAATGTACACGTAAGTGCAAATTCCAATTAACGTAGGTTGTAGGTATGTAGGTACTTACCTAATTCCGCTACAGCCTCGGTCGAACCAGTTGACTGATGTACAGGATCCAGGAATGTACCTAGGATCCTCTGCGCTTCTCGCGTTTAAGTCGTAAGGATAATACAATAAAAAAACTGAAAACAAACTAAACATTTTAAACTAAAATTAAAAACTAAAAAAAAACTAAAACTGAGTACAATAAACTAAACTGCCTACTAATAAAAAACAACAAAAGAAAATCACGAAACTGTTAGTAGGTACGTTTATGCACCGCGCAAGTATTCAGACCGAATATTGAACACGTACTAAAAACAAATAATTAAAACATTAGTGAATTTAGGTAAATAGCGGCTTTATAAAAGCCTTATCTATCCGGCATAGTTAGTCCAGGATTAATTTATATTTATTATTATTATAAATAAAAGAGCCTAGCGCTTGTCGATGCAATGATGCAATTTCCTCCACTTTTCTCTTTTAAACACGGTCTCTTTTACTTCTTTATGTATAATGAGAGCGACTTTCTCCTTGATCTGACTCGTATAGTTAATTCTTGGTCTTCCCCTTCCTCATATGTTTTCCTCGTCTTCTTTCTATGATGTTACATATAAAGCTGTCATGTCGTACAAGATGTCCAGTCCAATCATTCCCTTTTCTGTTTTGAAAGGTGTTCATCAAAAACGTTTTCTCCTCTTTTCAGCACCTCATTCATTAGTAACATTCTCCGTCCATTTTGATTATTTTGTACTAAGGATTAAAAGATTGGTTGTTATTTTTAATTATTACTAGAAACCAACGATTAAACTGAGTTCCACTTAGTTGTTATTATCTGTTTGCGTTGTAAATATTTGCGGGGCGGCGGCGGCGTCGGCACGCGGGCGGGGTGCACATGTCAAAGGCGCCGCCGCCGGCACGGTATTGATCTAGCGAGGGGAGTGTCACAGCGGGGGGTAGCGTACTACGGACTCGGAGGCTGTGGTGTTGCCAGATGGAGAAAAATGCGCGGGATTTGATCGTTTTACATTGTTAAGTAATCATAATCACGAATGTAGGTATTTATATGAATTTCTGTTTGTTCTTTCTTTGTTGTCTTGTTGGGTTTGAATAGGTAGGTATAGTTTTTAATTGAACATTCGGTATAAAAATAACATTCAGATTACGTCGCCTAAATAACTCTATTTAGTACTTATTTCAGTTAAATGAAAATTATTAAAAATGATTAACGTAGGTATGCGTATTTTTTACCTAAGAGTTGTGGTAGTAGTTTTCGTTGCAACTGACTATATTATTGTCTATTTCTTTGTTAAATTATTTTATTGTCACATCTGACTGAATTCGCTACCACTGGCAACACCGCACCCAAGTACCAACACACCGGCCAGAGGTACTTACGTAAGGGCGCGTCTGACACCCTGTCTGCCGTCGAACCAAGCGGGCCCTGATTAAATACCTATTATTAATCAGACATACCGACTGCAGGTACCTATGCAATGCAACCTACTTTTACCTAGGACTACTCTCTTTCTCTTTTAAATAGGTCATGTCATAAAAACATTTTATGATGTTAGGGACTGGATACTGCGAGAATTGTTCAGTGTTATTCAGTTATTACAGTTTTAATACCGGTATTGTTTAGCCAGGTATATCGGTTGTGTAGATTTGGCATTAAAGTTCTGTACTTTTGACACACACTTTTGACAGATTCAGAACGGCACTGTTTAGTGAAGCAGATATGTAACATAAATTGAATGGGTTGCCATAAACATCAGACTTTGATTATCTACGTAAGACTCAGGTTATCTAGTCACGCTTTGGATGCTGGCAGCAGGTAACATTAGAAAAAGAAACACCAAATTAGATTGTTCAAAAAAAGAAAATTCTATTTCCACTTTTAAATTTGTTTCGCGTGAAGAGTTTGTTTCCCGAATTCGTTAATTTTAGGTGAACCGTGAATCCGTACCCGAGTGAAACCTTTGCGAGTAGGGTTACTTTTAACCGTTTACTCGAGGAAACAATATATTTTGAGCGGCTCGCGATGTGCCAGGTTTACTTTTCTATTCGCAAATGTAGGTATAAGTATAGAGGTTGCAAACATTTTACTTCTTCTACATTTTTTTTTTCTTCTTGTTTGTGCCTATGTTATGTACTACCGTTTCTTTTTAATATTAGATACCTAGCGAAAGGCGTCGCGGTAGACCAGAGAAACGGTAGCGCGACGAACTAGGCACCTTTGATAGAATGTGGACTCAATTGGCTCGGAATCTTTAATCGTGATGCATTGTGTGAGGGATCGGGGGGAGGCCTTTGCCCAACTTTGGGACGTTACAGGCTTATTGTAATTTTAATTAGATACCTATTCGATATAATTTAAAATGTCGAAGGGCTGCCTCTGTCCTCTTTACGAACGGATGTTTATACCTATTTATCAAGGAGGTAGATCTCATCCCGTAAAAGACACATCTACCTACCTGTCCAGGCGAACACGCGGGCAAAAGAAACTTCTACCTACCTGTCTAGGCGAACACGCGGGCAAACGACACTTCTACCTACCTGTCTAAGCGAACACGCGGGCAAAAGACACTTCATACCTACTTGTCTATGTGAACACGCAGGCAAAAGCTAATAAGTAATGTATATCTTGTCGCTTTCGGTAGCTGTAATGTACCTAGGCACTATTTGCAAGCTAGGTACATAAGTCATAAAACGACCGACAACTGTCGTAAAGTGACCGACCATGTGATCTGCACTTACCCTCCATACAAACAAGAAGCGAATGCATGATTGTAAAATGTCAACCTCAGACCACCTTTTTCGAATTCCAGTTTATGATGGAAAAATTATCTTTCTTGATATAGATATAAATCTTGATACAGGGATACACAACTCAGACATACAGGCGTTCCGCAGAATCAAGGACACGAAAATTTCGATGAGCTTAAAAACCCACCTTATTGTGTATGAGGCGGGTTTTTACAATCAACCTTATGGCAACACCTGTAAACTGTCAGCTTGACTTGATGTGGGCATTCTTTTCTGCCATGTGCACTCGGGATTATAAAACGGATTCATCATCGCAAAGAAGGCTACAATTTATATGAAATGGGAAATTGATCATATCATCAAGCAGGCAAAGTGATTTTTTTACAGTTCAGTTGTTCGGAGAGGAAGTGATTGAATTATAAAAGTGGTGGGTTCAATATAACAAAAATACTGCAACATCGCTTGAAACAAAAGACCGTCATATTCGTATGACGTCGTATGACGGTATCTCCAAGATCCATTCCATCACCTAACATTTAAAAAGGTTGGAAGCGACGTGCCTGCAAGAACGCAAAAACACATGGGCGGAGTGGTGAAAAATACATTCTTGCTGAAGATGACGCTACAGACTTTCGTACCACTTCTAAAAGAACCTGCGTACGGAACAGCTTAGCATAAACTATAATATTTATTATATATTATATTTTTTATATTTATTATATTTTTTAACATTACTATAATACTACTATGTATTATCTACATGATCAGATGATCATGTCGATAATGACGAATTAGGTGTATATGTACATATTTATAAGTACAGGCTTTGTTGAGTAGGAAATTCAAGCAAATAAAACATAATAAATGAACAAAAAATGTACTTTGATTGTAATAACATACCTCGTACATGATGGTTGTAAAAACCCACCTTATCCGAAAACTTCAAAAACGTATTGAAAAAAACGAATATCTATTCACATATAAATATTAACATATGGCCTCTTTTGTTTTTCTTTTTTAAAATGCACACATAAATAAATGTATGTAGAATATTTTTTTACACCAGTCTCAGTTTTTACTGATTTCCCGCATCTTTTGCATTTGGTCGGAGGTGGGTTTTTACAATCGCAGAGAGCATGACTATTTACTAAGTATTATCCACAGCCACAAATCATGATAGCTGTGGGCTATCATGATTTGTGGCTGCGAATCAAAAAGCCAATAACTTTACAACCATAACAGGTTTTATAAAGCTATTTTCCTCCAACGTTGGCGCTTCTCCCAAGAAGATGCTTTCTAGCACCTGCCGGGCCGAGCGAACATTTCCAACAATTTTAAATTCGAGACTGGTGCCGGTGACGGCCGAACTTGCGCGAACAATGCCGCGAAACATTTCGTGATTGCTAATAAGGACATCCAATCTCACAACTTCTATTCTACCATTCTCCTTTAGAACCTACTATTCAATGTTTTGTTTGATCGTACCCCTATGCTGTACCTACAGGAGTCAGATTTTGGGCAGATGAGACACACACTTGATTAGTACACTTACTAAACACTAACTCATGTTTTTAGTAGCTGCTGGTATCATGCTGGTAAACCGGAGATTACGGAAACCTCGCAGCTTCGAACGGTTGATTTTAAAACTAAATATACGATTTTTTGTGCTCTACCTATATACATACCTGTTTTCTAAGAGGCCTTCAGAATTCGAGGCATTTTAACGGAAGCTTTAGCCATAATAATCAGAGGCGTGAGTCTGGCAAGGCGTGATAGAGACGTTGACGTCTCGATACTAACGTCAGATGGGACTCGGGGCTCAGAGCTTAGTAAAGTTATATTGCGATACCTAGAATCCAGAGAAATAATATCCTCAGTCAGCAATCATAAACCTTTTGAAACAGGAAGTTCGTTTTATACCATTTATTGAATCAAACGAAATGTCAATATATGTACATAGGAAAACGGTTGGATATACACTTTCCGTGCGTTTCATTCACAGGTAAAATATTTTTAAATAACAGGTCTACATTTCTACAGTGTATAGCTGTTTTGTTATGTTAAATTAAATGACACGCGTCCAAACAATACAAACACAGATAGCTAACAGAACAATATAGGATCAAGAGCAAGCTTAATACAAGACGAATGATAGAACACGTCATACTTACCTTTGAGCACATTTATAACACGAAATAAGGGGTGCCCGACGAGCTGGAAAAAAATACCTAACGTGATTCCCCCAATCACATTTTCATTTTCCTTTTCGCATAAAGATTTATGACAAATCGTGAAAATTAGTGATTTTGTGGACTGCGATTTGGAACGACGATTGTCTTTTGTTTTAACAGTCAGTCTGCAAAAAAGCAAGACAGGCTCAAGACTGATATTTCATATTTTTGGTCGTTCTTCTTTTAGAAATAATAGGTACCAGCTAAGCCCTATTGTTCTACCCATAAAAGTAGGTAGGTATCTAAATAAAGGCTTAGTATTTAAATACTGTTTTCGATTGTATTTTTGAAGTAACTCACTAGTTAAATAAAATGACGAATTATTCGTAGTTATTCAACATGTATTTTACTATCTCCTATACGCTATATTCCATGACACCACGATCAGTACTACGGCTGACACCGCTATCGTCACTTCCATCGGTAACCCACACTTATTTACTTTATATTCATCTGGTGTTATGCTGACCTAAAACAATGAATTTTGTGTGTTTTTTTATCATAGCTATGGGCACTTTAGCACCTTACACTTAGGAAACTAATGCACTTAAAGCCCTTTAGCAATTTCTTTATTATATACTTCACTATATACTTAAAGCACTTTAGCAATTACTTCATCCTATAAGCGAGAATAGGACCTAGCATACAGGGTTATTGGTAATTCCCTGACACTGCGTGAACTGCAGTTCTGCCCATCATCAGGAACACGTTCGTGAAGACGCCAAGTCTAAATTCTTAAAATTAGTATTTGTAGTTGGTACACCCCTGTATTCAATAAGATTTAATGTTAATCTTATAGGTAGAAACGGCTTTATTTAAAACGAAATTTAAAAATGGCTTTGCTCTGAATTAACAGTGGGTGTGAGAGTGGGAGCTCGGTCTTTAGCAATTCATAAGGTTCTGGACAAACGTGTTTTTACATTTTGTATAGGAGGTGATTTACATAAATTTTAGGAATTAAGACCTGGCGTCTTTGTGTTCGTGGTGATGGGCAAAACCTGCAGTTCACGCAGTATCAGTGAATTACCAGTAACCCTGTATACTAATGTGAATTCATTTATGAATATGGCCTCTTAGCATAGCGATTTTTTGTCTAGGATAGAATAGAGAAAGTTTTATACATTGCGTAGAATATTGAAGATGAAGAAATGAATTAAACTACTTAATAGTAGTATGATTTGTAATAATGCACAAATGTTATAAATGCGAACGTCCTTGTGAATGTTTGTTACCACGTATCTCCGTAACTACTCAACCTATTTAGATGAAATTTGGTATGTAGATAGTAGAAGTTCTAAAATAACACATAAGTAAATCTAATTTTCAAAAGTTTACCTCTGAGACGTTTAAAAAGGATGGTAAAGCTTCTATAGAAAATATTATTCCTTGGTTCGATTCACTCAAAACTCGCTATAAATAAACTATTAAGTAAATAATGAAACACGAATTTTTTATTTTTACAAAGCTAACCCTAGGGGGTGTGCAATCAATTTCCACGTTGGCGAAGCTGCGGGGCGCAGCTAGTTTCAAATATTTTACACATTCGATGACGATTCTATGTCAATTTTATGTGGTTTTATGTTATTTTGTATATTTCACCCTAGACAACAATCGCTGTGCTTGGCCTACAGTAGTGCATAGTAAAAGTAACATATTACATAAGCTTACCAGCATATACTTAGGATCCGGACGATTCCTCCAAGAAAACGAGGGCACAGAATGCTCCTCAAACTTCACATCTCCATACTCGTGGTACTGCAAACAGCCGTGATGCGTGTGGCCCCCGAACACTGCCCTAGGCTGGACTTTCTCTGCCAAAAAGTCCGTGGCCTCTTTGGACAGAGCTTCGATTTTAGCCCTGAAGCGAATGTTTCGCTCAGAGAGAGGCGGGGCGTCGGGTTCGGTGCAAGATGCGTCGGATTCTCTGTATAGCGGGAAATGCTGGAGAAGAAGTAATTTAATTTTAATTCCAACTAGGTTCAGCCTGCAACTACGTTGCTAATCGTTTTATTTAATATATTTGTACAAAGAGTGATGCTGCGGATTTAATTTCTTAAATTCAGGCTGCCCGGTAATTAATGGATAACCCCCCCCCCTCCTCCTTGTGCCCCCCACAAGTACCTGCTAGAAATATTTTCTGATGCGCCATAGCAAGACCAATTATTCACGGTTATTACCAGAGAAAATCAATTCGTTATTATTGAATTTGTAGCCGTACTGTTCAAAAATTTAAACAAAAGTATATAATTTCGGACTTACATTTTTTTTTTAAATCCTAGAATGTTGCAGATAGATTTTTTATTTATTTTCTGAGTTGCCACCCTGCCCCTCCTAGTTCCTGCGGGGTTATCCATTAACTACCGGACACCCTATATAATTTCATCTAAATGCTTTCCGTCGAACTGTACGCACTGTTCAAGACGGAGCTCCGTGTTTTGCGCTACACGCTGCAGTAAACCCAGTCGGATGTAGTTTATTTCACGGCGAATGTTTTCCTTCAGGTCTTCAATACTTTTCGGATTAATAACGGCAATTTTGTTTGTTAACGTGCCCGTTTACGTGAAAGTCATCACTCCAAAAAATGGAATTCACAGTTCGAAATCTCAGCAACATCGTTTCACAGAATTGTTTGCGTAAAACAAAGTCATATTGCTTGAGTGCTTGAACGATTTGAATTTTAAAAGGATGGAACATCAAGTCCTTTTTCAAAATTTCATGAACAGTTGCTCTTGGAAAACACAGTGTGGCTGCTCTTTTCCTTATCGAAAGTCTGAGATTTTCACTTAAACTTCTTTCCACACATTCAATGTTTCCACACAGTCAATGGGTCCTTGAAGATCGACTAGGCCCCGGCGAAGGATGCTGATAGCCGAAGCAGTTGTGCGGAATCTCTGCACCCATGAGCGACTGAGATTTCCACTCGGCCCATCACTCAATTGTCGAATATTGAACCGTGAACAAAATTGTCGACGTGCGATAACGTAAGAATCATTACTCTTAAAAACGCCTCGATAGCGAACGCGCGATGCTCTGCCGACCACTGTGGCATCGTAACTAACGAATCCGCACGATCCGTAAATCGAATGATACTTCCCCCGTCCCGCACCGTTCATTACTTTTTAAAAATATTCGAATTTGAAAACATAAATCTGCCGCCAAACACCCTGTACTTACAAAGAAAATGGTACTAAAGTGGTAGAGAATGCAATTGTTTTTACCTGCATGAGTATCGGGCGACTGTAGGTTACTTTCTTTATATTATGTTCACATGGAGCTGAAGTCTTGGAACAATTCATTTTATCTGAAATAGAAAATAACATAGACAGATTTTATCACAACATTTTGATGAAAAGTTAATTATATATTACTAATGAGCTAGCGGATTTCTTACGGCTTTTCAATTCTTTTTTTCATTGGAAGACCCTAATTAAAATTATCGAAAACAGTGCTATATATGCAATCTTTACTTGAAATATTTTCGATCCTTCTCCTGGCCTCGGTGCAAAAGGCACAAGAATCCCCTTCCATAGCCATAGAATTCAATAGGACGAAGTGATTTCCCTTCAAGGTAAGGAATTGGACGGAAGACGCGTTCATTGCTTTTGAAAATCGTTGCGCTGCCCCGCGTCTCATGCTGAAAATTAAATAAAAACCCGCTAATCGAAAATAACCTAAGGTATTTTAAAAAGTGGCTTCTATGAGAACAATTGTTCTATGTACAATGTAAAGTTACAACAAAATCTAGAATCAGAACTTCGAAAGTGAAAAATATCATGTATTTACTGTGATATTTTGTTCATGATCCACCGAACACGCCATTTCTTTTATCCTCAACGTGCGTGTGCTCCATTCTTAGGGTTTTTAGGAAAATGAAGTAGGTACTAGGTTGTATGGGTAATTGGGTATAGTGTAGTATAGTATAATATATATATAATTGAATATTTCTTACTGGTTATGAAACCCAATATCATGGTTCCCTGCAACAATATGCATGCTAGTCTCCCTAGGCACTGCAAACAATCTATAGAAGCGTTCCACGTAGTCTTGGAATTGTTTTTCGTTGCTCCATTCACCCTCGTCAAAAACATCGCCTACAAAGAAAATATTAAAAATGTATTGATGGGATTCTGCGCGGCTCTTGTAACTACTACAAAGGCATGCATATCGCCTAATAGTCAGTACAAATCATCTTAAAAAAAACTGCATTCAGACAAGCAAAAGTAGAGTTCTCCAACATCGAACTTGCGTGAGTATTCACGACATATTTTACGCACTTAAATCAGATATAGAAAAGATAAGGACGCACAGATTTCGTAATGCTACAATAGAATACAATACAAATATTCTTTATTGCACACCAATAAAACAGGAACACAGAGGACCGGCAAAAACAAATACTGATTACATTGTACAATGGGTGGCCTTATCGCTATGAGCGATCTCTTCCTGGCAACCTTTGGTAACCTAGGCTAGTACAAACCACTTAGTTTTTAAATCTAAAAAAATCATAAATTCGTAAATCTGTCAAAAAAGCGGCGAAGCCGCGCAAGGGTCGAGTAGAAGAACTCTACACTCTACTTTACCTAGGCGTATTTACCTAATATAAATACCGCATCTGGTTGATGCAACGTCATAATGGTCTGAAAGGCGCGGTGCATTTGCCACTCTCGTCTCCATTTGTCCAACCAATGTCCTTTTTTTGGACCCAAGAGGTGGGTATCAGCCAATATCAATGCTTTGAGGTCTTCGTCATTCCGTGAATTTAATGAAGGCCAACTACACTGTAACATCACAACTAATAATTTTAATACATACTCGTATCTAAAAAACAGCACAAAATCATCATCAGCATCTTGCAACACACTCCTTCCTACCTCAACACTTTCGATGGTTTTTTGAATTAAATACTTTAGTAGCCTACTTAAATATCCTAAAGGGTTTTTCATTTGACATAATAATACGGCTACATAGTGTTTTTAAGTACCTTACTTACTATGAAAAAATCAAATTAAATGCAACGGTAATCAAGCAATGCCTCATAAAATGCTCATGAACCGTTTCTCTATTAATTAATGGCAACTTTATGGGTTATTAGATTTTTCTACTTTGTAATTTGGCAACCTTAACAAACAAACGAACTCCTTATTGTTAGCCTTACGTTAGCTTAACGTTCTCCTTATTGTTAGCCAAGGAGTAGGGAGATACTCCTTAAAATCAGAAAATTTTGTATCTTTGCGCTTTAATAACGCCTGATATTTTTATGAATTAAAAATACGAGATTACAGATGATAGAAATTAAAAAGTGTACGAACCTGGGAGATAACGGCATAATATATGATAAACTCGCAATAAAAACCCGTGATTATTACACCAACGAAAAACCATAATAGTTTTTTCGATAAACGTCTCATAGTTATTGAAACCATGTCCAAATTTACCAACTATCCTAATTTTCATGCATTTTTTGAGTTGGTTTCCTTGTGACTGTAAATAATAATGTTGTCAATATTGGTAAAGTCAGTTTGACGAGCTGATAACCCAAGAGAATAAAATACCTACGGCTGATAACTTTGAGAATGTAGGTAGGTAAACCCTTGCACTGATAAATACTGTTTGGCACTGATAGTGATAGCAGCTGGCATTGACACGATTGACACAATGATGACAGTTTAAATTTGGGTTGCATGTAACGTCGTTCTTTCTACCTTTTTCTACCATAGAAAACATTATTTTCAAAAATACCTCAGTGGCTAATGTGGTTTTTCCTGGTTCTTCTGTTTAGTTTTGGGTTGTTTTAATGCTAATTATGAATTTTCTTGTATTTGAATACATATTCAGTTACGTTTTCTTTGTTTCAGAGTGAAAAACTGGGCGCTTAAATTTGGTGTGGATCTGTGGGAATTCGGAAGACACTTTACAAAAATGAATCAAATTCAAAATGTAAGTATCTATCCTATAAGAAAGTACATAAAGTACCTGTTTGCAAAACAAACTAGATATTATAAAAGGTTTTTTGTCTAATTATAAGTAGATTAGACTTAAACACCAAAACGTTTTATGTTGAATAAGTTAGAAATGGAAACAATTAGAACATTCTAAGGTTTTTGTTATTATAGTGCGCAAGCCCTCACACTCTCTCAATATCACTCTTATTTCTAAGAAATCAAATAACATCCCAAAAATGTTTCGACTTCGACGGGACTTGAACCAGCAACCTTCCGTACGGGAATACGCTAACGGCGGCGCTGAAGTCCGAAGGATGTCCCAAAGTTTTTCGACTCCTTCAACACTTGACCTCGTGGCGCAATTGGTTAGCGCATTGAGACGGGTTCAAGTCTAGTCGAAGTAAAAAAATTGGGACATTATTTGAATTCTTACAATTATTAGATAAGAACGTTTTTACCCGACTACCAACGGAGGAGGGTTACTTAATTCTTCCAACAAAGGGGCATCGCAAGCTTCCACTACTCTTTTAGGGTAGGTATATTTCGTAAAAAACTCCCCATTCTCTCTTTAGTAATTGGCGGGAAAGCCTACTACCATCGCATCGGCGCGGCCGGACGCGTTTGTACAAAAACGCGAAGCTCACACGCGCCGACCGCGTTTCCCCGTCCCGTGGACGCAGAATATTACATAGTAGATGACCCAGATACGTGTCTGACCAACTTGCTAGAGATAAATAGATTTCAAGGAAAATCCAAATTTTAATGTAATAGCAATATTTGTAAAAAAACAAGTAGGTAAGTAAAATCACTATTTGAAGTAAGATCGTGGAAAAAAGATAACAAGTAATATTGGATTCATGGGCGTCGCCAAGGTGGCAGGCGGGGATACCGCCCCCCAAAGATTAAAAATATTAAATTCGTTGCTTCTGTCTATGTCCAGAGATCGACCCCGATGTAGGCCACATTGCCATACTCGCAAAAAAATTACGAAAATCGAACGAAAAAATATGTTGCTGCTTGCTTCGCTTAGCAAACTCATCAGTAGGAATAATATAGGTATTAGATATTGTTTGTAATATAGTTTTACAAAAGTACCTACCTAAAAACAAACTTAACCAAACTATAGGTACGCATAACAAAACGAAATAGGGACCAACTTAAATTACTGTAGTGCCTTTTTTCGTACTTCCTCTAAATCAATAATTTGAAATAACTGATAAGGTGATAATTTTTTTTGCATAAGCAAATTTTCAAACAAACTAATATCTGCGTAGTTATTTTTCCATAGAATCAAGATTCAGTGCTTATAGCGTCGTCTAATATAATGTTTTCCGAATAAACTTTTCCATCGGAACTTATTCAATATTACGCAGCGTCTCATCGACCTACGAAGCTAGGCCATCCGATAAATCATCCATAACTTTGTTATTTCTGCAGACTACTGATGAGTTTGCCGTTCATTAATGATATCAGTTGTTTTATCTAAGACGATAAGTTCACCGAAGTTTGTGAACGATGATAGAATGTTTTGAAATTGAGGTAGAGCTGTTTTCGTGCTACGATTATGTATGACAAGCATAACTAGTGCCGTTGCATAGGTAGAGTCACAGGTTCCTAGAGTTGTGTCACTTCAATATCGTGTATTGTGACAATCGAGGATGTGGTGAAGTACCTGCGATAGAAATCTGGCATCAGTATGAGATTAGAGAAGTGAACTTCGCTTCATTTATGGTGAGAGTGCCGACAGATCGTCTCTCAACTTTTATAGCTTGGATAGCGGTTTTTGGCCGAAGGGTGTCGTGTTCAGGAAGTTCTGTGGAAAGCTGATACGCGACACCGCGCGCACGTCATCGACCCAGTGCCATTGATAAGATTATTTTCTAAGTTTTTATAATTATGCATGTTAAGTATCTAAGGTATTTATCATATGGGTTAAGTTAATCTGTACTTGCCTTGTGATGCCTGAAATAAATGATTATTATTATAATACACATCATTTATTTAAAATCTCGTTATAGAATACATTTTTACTATAGAAAATAAAATATTATAAAACTATTCTACGGTAAAAAATATATCAAACCAGTGAATCGGCTAGCCTCAAGCGGCCGGTGACTGCTGAGCTGCAGAGAGAGGAACTTCCTGACGATCCGGCTGTGTCCAGTAGTACCGCCTTTTAGATCTGGCCCTTGATCCAACTTCCTAGCGGGTCTCTTGAGATGGTGATCGAGGCTCTTCGCTGTAACCTACACCTATTATTATTATTATTATTATTCACTTCATTTATTTTTAATCTCGTTATAAAATACATTTTTTACTATAGAAAATAAAATATTATAAAACTATTCTACAGTAAAAAATATATCAAAACGGTGAATCACCGGCAACGAAGCTAGCCTTAAGCGGCCAGTGACTAGGGCTGCAGAGAGAGGAACTTCCTGACGATGCGCGCCGAGTCCAGGAGTACCGCCTTTTGAATCTGACCCTTGATCCAACTTCCTAGCGAGAGTCTCTTGAGATGTTGATCGAGGCTCTTCGCTTATATTATTATTATTATTATTATTGTGCGCGGCATTCCAGCTTTTTACACAGGTTTCTAAAGAACATGAATCAATAAATTCCTACTAGCATTAGACAGCGCATTCTTAATTTAGTTTCGTCTAAATGTGATTAAAGTGCTTCTATGAGATAAGATTACCACTCTACCTAGATTGCCTGTACTGAAGCTTGATATCTGATTGTATCAACGTTGATAATGTACAAGACTGAAACTACAACACAAATTATCCCAAAACAGAAAAAAGTCTTATCAACACAATTTCGCTTGCTGATCGTTTGGTTAGATTAAACTTTTCTATTTGATTAAATTTTTCGCTCGAAATATAAAACGTACCACCAAGTTTGTGATTAGTAACATTATCCCCTAGTCGCGCAAGAAGATCAACCTTACAGTCTAACAGAAATACCTACTTATATAAAGGTATCCCGTATAACCTAATCTTATCACGTATAGTCTCATAGTGGAAACGGCTGGTTTACTCTATGCTGATAGTCATTGTTGTCTCTGTAATTGCAATGAAGATACACCAACTCACGTTATTTCTTCGATGTAGGAATTAAATTGTATCAAAAACAGCCTGTTGTTTGCATGCCGATTCATCAAAATCTCTTGTCATCGAACGCCAAAACATTTTACATTGATCATTCAACGTATTAACTAAATAAATAGAGAAAAACAGCGTTCGTCCTCTTCCCGCGGGTGTCGTAAGAGGCGACTAAGGGATATCCACCGGGGGAGGGCAGCAGCGCCTCCTGCAGAATACTAAACTGCGAACCCCAACCCGCATGCCCAGCGTAGGGATTATGGGCATTAGATAAAAGCCAATAAGGCGCTTATCAGGGGAAGGCCTGTGTCCAGCAGTGGACCAAGATAGGGTGTTTAGGTGAGGAGGAGAACAGCGTGGGTATCTCTGTTTTTGGCTGGGACTTTTTATTATCTTTTTAGAAGATTTTTGCCGATTATTTTGCAAAAATAGGTAGAAAACTTTGACCGAGACGGGTTCTTTCATAGTTTTCTATTAATTACTTGCCAAGCATTTTCTCTGAGCAAATAGCTCTGAGCGCTACCTACGCATATCGATAGCTAAAAAAAAAGAAAATTCTTGACGATAGTCAAGAATTTTCTTTTCTTTTGTATCTTCTACCGGCTGTTTAGCCAAAATTAGATGTGGTAAAGTAGTGCTGACGTATTTGTTTATATTTTATCACAAATGGCTTTCTTAAAGTCCGGGCTTTGGTATTATTATTGAGATAATTTGTGAATCAGCTACTGCTTTTAGGCTGTAACCCCAGACGGTTCACCTTGGATCGGCCGCCCTCAGATATATTGTTTCTAATCTCATTTAAACTGATGACCTTCTGGATTTTTCTCTGCATTGCAGGATTGATACAATGATTAAACTAACCCCAAGGGTAGGTACCTATATTTTGCTAAAACAACAATTAATAAAAGATTGAGTTATTTCGTTACAAAACCCACATAATGATGTGTATAGTTTTTGATTTTATTTTATTTTTTTATTTTATTTTATTAATTAAACAAAATCCACAGCTCTCTCAAGTTAAAGTAACTAAACCTAAAAATATAACTTACAGCCAATAACAGGATTTACATTTTATAAACTATGAAAAATTAAAGACGACAGTCACCAATATTGTCAGTGTGACATTAAAGAAAAACATATGGTTTTGGTTGGCAGGTAGAAAATGCCTCGGCATTAAGCCCACGCTTTGTACCTTAGTGCAATAAAGTGTTAAACTAAATAATTATTAAAGAAAATACAAACTTAACAAACTACTACCAATTTAAACAAAATACATAATAACATCAACTAAAAATAGAATTACTAATCCTATTTAATATATAATAATAATACATACAGATAACAATTATTAGAGTAACCCTACTTATAAAATAAATTACTACAATAAAGTTATAGGTACGGTTAGAAAAAGTAAATAAATTGAAAAATTAAATACAATTAAAACAATATATAAACCACCTAAGAAACACTACTCTTATCCAAAAGTATTTGCAAAATATCACGTTTAAATGATACTTTACTACTAGAGAAAATATCCAATGAATTAAATATACTATTGAAATTTCTTTGAAGCCGGGTGACCGGTGAATAATATGCATAATTAGTTTTAGTTGTCATAACAGCGAAAAATTTTGAGCCCGTATGTCTAGTCCTAGTCCGCGGTGTATTCAGGCGTAATAATTTAGAACACAACTCTTGCGAGTCAATATATCCATTGCATATCCCGTGCAGGAAGGACATATCCGCGATAACTCTTCTGTATTCAAGTGTCGTTAAGCGATGGTGAGCACATGCAGCTTGGTAGTCATCAAAGCTTGTGAAGCATCTATAGTTAAGGTATCTTATAAACTTGCTTTGAATACATTCCAGGCTCTGTACATAGGTTATATAATGTGATATCTGGGCAATGACGTAAATGTTTTCTTTTTCATTCTTTTTTAAAATATCCCAAGTTCAAATGGTATTAGGAGGGTCATGTTACTGGTATGGGTACCGAGAAAAGTTATAATGATGCTTCAGATTGAGTATCTACTGAAAGTGCAAGACAACGCCGCCGAGGCAGGCCAAGAAAACTGATAGAATTGCAGCTGTTTTTATACCTTCTATAGAATACTATAGAATACATACATAAAATAATGTACTTGCCATCCAAGAAACAAAGGTTTTATTCTAAACTTTTTTTGGTTTTAATAATGGTATGGCCTCTAGGTTGTCTTTAATCTATGGTTTCGGTTTCCAACCTTGCTGCGACCGTTTCGTTGGTATTTGTCGTTATTCCGGCCAAAAAAATCGACACGTAAAAATGGTCGCTTGCCCGCTGAGCGGTGCATCTGACTCTTAGAGCATTAAAGCAGAACGGAGGCGACACTCATAGGCGTACTCCCTCTGCCAAAGGTACGAGAGCGGCGGTCATACCCGTTATATAAAACTAGTTGCCGCGTTATTCTCAAAAAAATTATTTATTTTTCAAAAAAAAAAAAAAAGGCCGCCAGTTGTCGGATTGCAATGCGCGCAGAATAAGCTCCGGTGAAAATGCCGAGTTGCAGTGTTTTTTGGTGCAAAAATAGGTCAGAAACTTCAAACCTACAAAAGGATAATATTACATTTCATCTGTAAGTATTATTTTGTCCAAATACTATTAAATAATGCACTTATTTAGCAAAAATAGAAAAATATTCGTCTGTACTAAGGTGTTGCCAGTAAGTTATACAGTGTAATATTCTAGACCAAGTTTCGTAGTTGAGTTAACACTAAAACTGAATATTTTATTTTACTATCATTAATAAAATTTTCCTATTGTAATGAACCAATAATGATTATTATAGATTCGTGTGATTTTTAGGGAAATACTGCAATATCACCGCGTTTATATGGGTACATTTCAAAATAGCAAAGATTTTTAGAAAATACTTTTATTAGTTAATATATTATGCATGTTTTAGATTATTATTACACTTTCTTTTAAATATCGATATTCTTTTTGTTTTCATTTATAATTTTTTATATATGTAAAAAAGTATTAAACCGAAAATAAGTGCTGGGACAGCACAATCGCGAATATCGATATCATTTTCTTATACAGGGTGATTTTTATTAGTGGATGATAATTTAAGAAATTAATCTATCCATGAAATTGAAACTTCCCCCAAGAAATTTAGGTTGAAATATGACAAATATTTTATGAAATGTGAGAAATATTTTTGGACATACCATGACAAATTAGTTTTGTAAGGGTAGGAGAGATCTAAACACTATCACCTATATTATCAAATTATGACCTATGTCTTTTAGACAAAGTAGTTCAGTTTCGTACAATCATCCCACAAAATATCAATCACTTATAAAATTTCGTTATTCTTTTTCTTACAGATTTCCAAAGGATATTGGGATTCGATCTGTGTGGGTTAAAGAATGTGGGAACCATGAAACATGGACTCCTAAACGAACGAGCACCATTTGCTCCGCACATTTCATAACTTCCTGTTTCATCACACAGTCAAATAACAAGAGAAGATTGAAACAGGACTCCATCCCAACTAAACCATATATCTTGTTTCTATGTTTGCTTTGCATTCCTAACAATCTTCTAATAGCTAATATATTACTTTTAATATTAATTAATTTTAATTTTAATAGCTAATTGAGAGGTTATCTTAGAATAGCTTAGCAAGCTTTATAAAACGAGGAAAACAAATAAATAGCTATTAAGGTAAACTTTCTTCGACCACAATATACCAAATAAAAGCATGTTGTCCTTTATGTTATGTGTATAACGCAGCTGCATCCAGTAGTGTCTGATTGTCTGACACTGTATTTTTACAGGATTTCTCAATATTCAGGTTTTTTTTCTAAAATAGGCATCAAGTAGTAGATTGCTTAAAAATGTAAAGCAGTAATTTTGTATACGTAGTTAATTAGCCCCTGTTAAATAACAATGTACGTTAGGAAAACGAAAACCTAACTGTAGAATTTTACTTTGCAATTTGTCTTTTTAAAATTACGTTTAAATACATGTAGTGTATTTGTTATTAAAACCCTTTATTCTGACACCCTACTTGATGGGTTGTTTATGACGAAATTAAATTCTACTATACATACATATATTAGTAAAATACTATGGCTTTCGAGACTCTAAAGATAAAGAGCAATCCAATGATTCCTTATATTTAAAGTCTGTCCAGCCGTTAAGACTACAGGTGAAACCAATGAATGATACATAAACACATTCAGAAATTATTACCCTGCGCTCTTTCGGCAATTGGGTAAAAATAATCAAGTGTTCCTGGTAAACTTTAGAATTCATCGATAGTCGAATATCGATCATTATCGATATTCGACTATCGATGAATTCTAAAGTCAGTACACAACACAATTGCAGCAATAATTAAATATGCTAGTGCTTGACATTTCAAGCACTAGCATATTTAATTATTGCTGCAATTGTGTTGTGTACTGACAGACATCATTACGTGTGCGACTGTGTGAGTATATGCGATTGTGTGAGTGTAGTTTAAGATTGTGTGCGATAATAATGCTGTGTGCGTTTATAGCGACGTGATTGAAAAGTCTATGTGTGTTACCTCACCCCCCGCTGAAAGCGGCAGAATTTTTTGGGTATGTATTGTTGCGCGTGTCTTCTCCGTTCTGGTTTAATGCTCTAAGATCTGACTGCTTCATATACAAACGTCACACACCAAAATGAGATCCTACTAATTGCAGTTTTCTGTGGTAGTACTATAATTTGTTCTGTGCCTTGAGGAAATTTCAAGAGGGAAAACTATAATAATCCTAAAAATGCAATAAGCTACTCGACAGTTTCTGAGAAAATATTACAACAGGTTTTTAAAGTAGGTAAATTTGTCAAACAGATTTTGTAGGTACAGCAATGTGGTCCGAGTATGGCAGTAAAAATATATAACTAATAAAATTCCAGACAAGATTAAAAGCCAAGAATATAATAATATTTTTGAAATTAGATTAAAAGAGATGCTCTTGGAAAAATGCTATTACGAACTAAAATATTTTTTAAATTATACTTTTCGTGACTTGTAATTGAAATCTTGCATTAATTTTAATTGACATACTTACCTTTCATACCATTTTATTAAATTAGTAATATATAACGTATCTGCCCCTCTCCCATTGCAACACCCTAAATGGGTGCATATTGTGTGTATACCTTAATATAGTCAATAAGTCCTAACAAATATATGTATAAAATATGATGCAGTAAATAAATGAAATGAAATAAAGGAAATGTAAAAAGGGTGCGGTGTACAACTTGATTAGGCCAGGTGTATCTTATACTTCCAAATCAAACAAGAGTTGAAACCTAATACTCCTTAAGGGGTTTCTTAGAATATATACACTAAATTAATTATTTCTATTGACTTTGATTGAAAAGTACGTAAACGTTTAAGTGTAACCTTGACCTCGTTGAAGCTTTACAACATTTCTTAGAAGTGTTACTACGCTACTTTATTATGAGTCAGCCCGAAATATGGTATTTAATATCTGTGTTTTTCAGTCCCTTAATTAATAGATTACATTTCCTTCTTCACTCTTTAAATATTTCACAATATTTTAGGGTTCCGTACCTCTAAAGGAAAAAGAGAACCCTTATCACTTTATTGTCCGTCTGTACTTCTGTCAACCTGCTTTTCTCAAGAACGCGTGAGGTATCGAGTTAAAATTAACATCAAATACTCAATACAAAATAATGAAGTTTGGCAAGAAAAGAAGCAAAGAAGCAAGGTCTTATAGCACACTTAGAAAAACGTAAATTTGTAAATAATTCACAAAAAGAAACCATGTACCAAATTCTGATTTGGTACATGGTTTCGTTCATTCGATTCTCGCCATGTACCAAAACCTGAGGATACTTCCCGTTGACCTAGAATCATGATTAGCTAGGTCAGAACCTTTGGTGCGCGAATCCAACTCGCAATTGACGTTTTTGTTTTATCAGAGCTAAGTTCAAGCTTCTATCTAGCTTTACAGAAAAATTATAGCAGGTAATTGACAGTATCTGATTTCCTTCAGCTTCTCATCTAAACCTGTCCTCACCTTGTACCACTTCAGCCAGGTTTCATGAAATTAGGTTAAACTCGGCCGCGAGGGTGCGCTAGTTGCGTATCCGGCGTGAAACACTTTCTCCTAAGATTACGAGGACAATGGTGTACTATGTACTAATGTTAACAGCAAGGCTGTTGAGCTTTCGTAGGAGTAGTGTAGCAATTCCTTGGGGTTATGTATCAAACGTGTGTGTGTTGTGTAATTTAAGAAACTAGCTTAGTGCAATTCTTGTAAATGCTATAAATATAGTAGGTTTTCTTATTCTTATTCTTTATGTCAATAACCCAGGGAGTCGATGGATGTAGACAGCTCAGGACCGTTATTATGGCGTCGTATGGGTCAGGCCTATGTCCAGCAATGGCTATTTGTGGGCTTATAAGATGATGATGACACGTCAAGAAGCCAGTGTTTTAAGGTATTTGTAATTAAAAAACGAATCCTAGATTATATCCTTCGTCGGGATAAGTCTGATGATACGTTTCATAATTATGATTTCATACAACTGATTCTAAAGTTCGGTTCCCTCAGCTTACTCGGTGCTTTTGGTTTCGATAGTACGCAGTTTTATAGGCAGGTACAGTCTACTGATTACTGAATACCTGGTATTCAGGGCCGCGGGTAAGGTTCCAGCGTCTGTCCCATGCTTGAGACTCAACGGTCTTGAGCTAAATAGAGTATACGAGTTCAAGTATCTGGGACATTTCCTTACTGACGACCTTGACGATCAGGTAGACATAGAACGTGAACGCAGGGCGTTGGCGGTCCGCAGTAATATGCTGGCACGAAGGTTTGCTCGTTGCAGTAGGCAAGTGAAAATCACGCTATTCAAAGCCTACTGCCAATCGTTCTATACGGGCAGCCTTTGGGCTAGCTTTACTAAAAGAGCGCTTAGCGCTCTGCGTGTACAATACAATAACGCCTTCAGGATGTTGTTGGGATTGCCCCGCTTCTGCAGCGCATCCTTCATGTTTGCTGAAGCCCATGTGGATGACTTTCACGCCATCATCCGCAAGAAAACCGCCTCGCTGCTGCGCAGAACATGGGGTAGTACTAACACCATCCTGCAGGTTGTGGGCAGCAAGTTTGCCTCACCCATCATGCAGTCATTCAACAGAGTCCTCACTCTTTAGACTTCATGGGTTGGGTGGGAGTCTGTTGAATGACTGCTACAAGTAATAATAATAGTTATAAATAAATATAAGTTTAATTTAAGGTCTTTTGCTTTCTTTCTTTTATTGTATTTTATTTTTGTAATTTTTATTTAGGTATGTATGTATGTAAGTGTGGACAATATGTCTGAATAAAGAAAGTTTTTATTTTTTTATTTATTTTATTGATTTAAGATTTTTAGATATAGCAGGAACATGTGAAAATAATGAGTTAGGCCAAAATTAGTTAACTCAAACACTACTTTACAGCAACATTATTTGAGAAATACTTTTGTAATCAATTACCTAGAAGCTACTAGAAGTCATGCGTACCTACCATGAATAAGTACAATAAATTGCAGAAATCAAAAACCTCCAAAATCTTCCTCCAAAGTAAGTTTCGTAGCAAGCGTCTTGGGGACACATCTGATTGGTATTGATATGGTGAGTACAGTTGGGCTACCTCTAAATTGTTTGCAACAGTCTACAGTTAGTTCAACTGTTTCAATTGTAAATACTAGTCCTAATTTGTTTATTTTCTTAGTTAATAAAGTACATCCCCAATATATTTACCATCCTAGATTCAATTACCGTGCACACAATGAAATTTAGTTGGATATTTGATTTTGAGTCGCCAGCGGGCGGCGCGGCGCGGCGGGTGAGACACATTTCCTAACAAGGAACCTAAATCCAATTACAGCAGTTAATTTCATCCGCTTTGAGTCAACACCACGAGGATTCTGATTATTACGGTTTTTAGCGAAATTTCAACTTGCTGGTTCAGCTATTATCCATCGGTAGGAAAAAGTTAAAGAAACTAACCCATTAATGGATTAGCAAAGTGAATCAAAGTAAAATGGAGCATTTTACGTATAGTGCCTATTGTTCATGTTGTAAAGGAGAGAGTGAAGTGTGGGTGTGCTTTAAACTTTTTAATAGATATAAGGTTTTCTTACTTTTTCTAAATATATAATAAATGCTGGACATAGCGTTGTCAGGCTGATAACGCTGAGTCCAGCATTTGTTTATTAATAAATATTTATTATTGAATTTTAATTTATTCAACAATATGACGCTAAAATCTACTGAAAGAAGCCTACAAATGTTCCGTCCGGCAGGGCTATAAAAACTAGACATACCTCTTGGTGCATCTAATCTTCAAATCTCATCTTTTGAACCATTTATTCGACAAGGTACAGCCACAGAGGTGCCAACACAAATAATAAACATTTCATGGTTCTTTTGTAATTTTATCCAACCCTTCAATCTTTTAATTAACCCCCAAAACATTAAATGATCCGTCACAATCTGGGCGGGAATCGAAGGTACAAACGGTTAAATATTTAATGGAAACAAACACGTGACCTCACTCGTACTCGATTAACGGCGTTCGTTTAATCTATAATGCAGGTCAAGTCCCGTTGACTCATAAATCGACTACGCGCAACGAATTGCAACAGAGGAGTTTCAACTCTAAGACACGCGTAGTAGAGATTTTAATCGTACAAAATATAGTAAAAAGGTTGGGTGGATTCGTAGCCATGCTTTATACAACCGTTGTCGTAGCCCTTTGACAAGTAGTCCCTCTACGGCGTAGACCCTCTACGCCGTACTCAGCGTTATCAGGGGCTACGAGCTTTCGGCAATATTATATTACTGACGCAAACACGTCATAGGAAATCTTTTAATTTTTTGCTATAATTTTGAATGAATGAAGAAATTATAGATATCCATAATACTCATGCTATCCATAAATTCAAAGTAACTCTGTCTGTCTATCTGTTACCTTTTCAGGTCTAAGTAACTGAACGGATCTTAATGAAATTTAGCAACGAGGTATGGTATCCCCGGGACGGACACAGGCTACTTAAAAAGCGAGTTCAAAGTCACGGGCTGCAGCTAGTTCTGTATAATTTAGGTCTAAATAATGTGCAACTTATAGGCCCGTATTATGAAAGCTTGCTCAGTCATCGATCTATGCTTGAGTAACGCATATCGCTTTTCTATGGCATAAAAGTCACTCAAGCATAGATTTTGACCGAGCAAGCTTTCATAATACAGGCCTTAGTGTTGAATTCTATCAATAATCTTTTTAAGTTAATTTTTTACTTGAACATTCGTTATATTTTACATTTGCTTGTATCAAAATACGTGTTTTAAATTCTAAATCGAAGTTACAAAGTCATGAAGATAGTAACAGTTATCGTTATGGGTAACATACCCATAACGATGACATTTAGTACTGTAGTCCGAATCAAATAATATGCGATAGTTTTCCTGCAAACCAAGTGTACCTACAATCACATTGGCGCAATTTGCTTAAAGTTCAAGGTCACGCTACAGCGCAGTAATAGATAAAACCAAATTTAGTCACCACATAGCTGTAGTGAACCTTTTGGCTGCTAAAATATTTAGCGAAGACTTCTAAATAGGAAACTTAACCTTCTTGGCTTTGAACGAGCATTCGCCTCCAACATATTCAATTCATGTGGAGGTCGAGAGCGGCGAGACAATGTTATATGCAAGTAAGAGGCCCGGGCCCCTCGCCCACTCGAATAAAGGTACCCTTCAAATGAACTTTATTGAGTGAGCCAGCTGGTTTCTCATAAAAAAGTATGGCCTCCCTTCAGTTAAACCTATTATTTTGGGTTTTCTCCACTCTCTAGTAATTGGGAGGCTGAAAAAGCGCCCTTTATTGCAGCTTAGCTCAGCGAATTTCTTTTCTATTTACAAAGTTCAACGCTCGGTTAGGACGAGAACTTTGCTCGATATGAAAATGCTTAAACATTTTATGCAAAATAATTATAAATAAATAGAGTATGTACAGCGAAATGTACCGGTAGTGTGTGAGTATGGAGGCAATCGCGCTTCGAGGCACATTCCCAAACTCAATAACAAGGCAGCGGCAGCGGGCGCCTCCGCCGAATAACAATAATTTGGCAGCCAGCATCCGGATGAAAATTCCGGATGTGTTCCATTTTTAAATTTGACAGGTCTCGGCCGCGCCCTCTGGCGGTGTTCGCGGGGTACCAATATCTCAACGGGTAATGTAGCGCAAATGCGACACGATTGTTGTCATTTTCGCAAATTATGCGAACGCTACATGCCTGCCGATGTTTATCTGTCCGTGGAAGCGGTAAATTACAGTGTGTCTGTGTGCCACCGATATTACTTGCGCTGGCTCTATTAGCTCTGAACTATAGCTGGTGAATCAGCCAGTTTATGATGTACTTTATATTAAAACACAAGCTCGAGGTAGTTTGTGTCTTGACTAGACCTAGTATATTTCTCTGTTATGGGGGGTCTAGACTCTAGGTGGTAAATTTGTGAAAAAACTCCAGAATTATTTGTTTATTATTTACATAGCTAAAACGTGTTTAATTTTTTGCACAGAAATACCACGAGTACAACGTAGAAGTGGTGCGCAAAGACGGCCTGCTTCTGGTGCGGGAGCTGGCCGCAGAGGTCAAGAACCACATGGACTTCAAGATCAACGCTGTTATGGTAAGTCAACATCAATAGAGCCCTAATAGTCTACCGTGCTGATCATGGGCATATGAAAGTGACCCCCTATTACTCTGTCCATGCGAGGTTCGTTAGGGAAATTTTCCCCCTGTCACCTATCACCTGAAATCGACTGCTGAACTGGACTGTGAGTCCACATTTTTGCATTTTCTGCACTTTTTAACATTCTGACACATAAAATATTCCAATAAAAAGACACAAACACAATTTAACAAAGATTACATTAATTTACATAGTACAACATACCCTTGGTTAAACCAACTGTACAGTACATCTCAGTTAGAACACTAGTCCAACCAAAAAGCATAACATGGCCATGTCACATGGTCCAACTCTCCAGTTTTGGATGTTGTTGTACCACAGACTGTGGTGAAATGTTGCTTTTATGATGGACCACTACTAAAGCTTGATTTACCAAACACCACTTACCAACACCTAGCACCCAGCAACAGCACGTACCATTCCACGCAATAACCTCTCTTGAAGTGCGCCTAATTGACGCAAACCAATAGGATTTAATTAGTGGCTTTAGGGAAGCTTCTTCGCATTTGGGTAACAGAGGAGGAGGGAATTAGCCATAGCCGTCTATTCTAATGGTTTTAGGAAACGGGCCTTTTCTATTGTGTCTAGTATTTTATTGAAGCGGGTTTAATAATAATTTTAACACTTATGCCGCTAGTTGACTAAAAAAGATTTTTTTGTTCCTTAATACTTCGTTCCTTTTTTATTGTGTCTAGTGTATTAGAATTTATTCTAGCTGTTTTAATATTATTTTTTCACTTCTTCTGCTATTTGACGGAATTTTAATTGTTCAATAAAAGACTTTGAACACTTATCAAGGTTTATTGATAGATTTTTACAGGTTGGTTTTTGAAATGAAGGACGCTCTTAAATTATTACGCGAGTCAATTATGCGCCATTTTTCTCTATTATATTATAAACGGCCAAGTGCGAGTCGACTCGCACACGGAGATCTTTTAAATGCTGTGGAGTCACAGCATCCAGGCCGTCGGCAGAATCACTCTGGAAAGACATGACAGCACGTCGTAGCTGGTCGTGCCCACAGTGACATCACTCTCTTCTGCTGGAACGGGGTGTTGGATATTGGCCCCTATGGCTTACTGTCAAGAGATATGGGAGTAGCATCGTCATTTGGCGCTATCGTGTCGTTGGAGAACATTATGCGAGAGGCACCTTTGATGTCACCATCACTGAGTTTATTCTCACAAGTCTATAGATAATAGACTCTGTCAATGGTTTATTCATATACAAGCTGCGCCCCGCCGCTTTGCCCGCGTGGAAATTGATTGCACACCCCTAGGGGTACTTTTGTAAAAATAAAAAATACGTGTATCATTCATTATTTACTTTAAGTTTATTACGAATCACAAACTTAATTAACCCGGCTTATCCCATTTTCAGGAAAATTTTGAAAAATATTGATTTAATGTATACATGTTCAATAGTTTTGTATTATTAGTGTTCTCTGTAAGTTTTAAGCAAATTGGGCCACTGGTTAAAGAGTTACAAAAAAAAACGCCAAAAAACTTCAACCCTTAGGGGTGGAATTTCCAAAAATTCCTTCTTAGCTAGAGGTTTTGTACACGTACCTGCTTTTCAAGTTTCAGCTTTCTAGCTGCAGCGGTTTGGGCTGGGCTTTGTCCCCAGAAAATCGCTTGTTCTTTTATATATTAAGATAAAAGGTTTTTGAATTTTGTTGTGCGTCGTAATCAACAATTGAAATAAGCTGCCCCTCGTGTGCTGTGTACCTAACATAATTTTGTT
Source organism: Eupithecia inturbata (assembly GCA_963662085.1). Classification (NCBI taxonomy): domain Eukaryota; kingdom Metazoa; phylum Arthropoda; class Insecta; order Lepidoptera; family Geometridae; genus Eupithecia; species Eupithecia inturbata. The sequence continues at coordinate 12,057,651 of OY759177.1, read as the reverse complement.
TGATTCTAACCGTGATTGATGCTTTGTTGGCCAAATCTTTCTTTACATACATACATGCAGTACCTACTCTGTAAGGGAAAACTAGTAAATGCTTCTTTTTATTAATTTAATTATACTTATTCATTTTATGACTTATATTTGCTTTTAGCAATAAAATATCTATCTGTCTATCTGGCTTCTAAGCTCGCTTGGTGTTTTTGATACAGCATTCCTAATGGCCTCTGAGAGAGCAGAAGCGACAGAGATGCGGGCACCTCGTTTAAAAATAGGATAAACTAGTGCTTGTTCACTCCGATCTTTAAATTTCTGACTTTCCAAAAAGGGGTTGTATCAGCCGTATAATCCGAATTTTGAGTCAAACAATTTTGTTCCATAATAATTATTAGTTTATTTGGCTTATCTATTTATGTATGCATAAATAGATAAGTTCTGTAAACCTAAATAAATAAACGTTTTGATTCTGATACTTATTGCCTTATATATTTTTTAATAAATAAAAGTAATCAAACTGCCCTGATTGAAAAATAAAAATATAGTAATCAAACTTTGTGTCTTTCTATTATAATCTTAAAAAATGAGATAAGGTAAATACTTATTGAAAAGAAGAACCAAAAAACCTACGACTTTCTTAACGTGCAATACCTTCTTCAAGGATTAAAAACAAATGCACTTACCAGTGCCTCCTTGAACCCAGTATCTGTAACTTGAAAACGGCTTTCCTCTCTCCCTCTTTATTTATTGACAAATCCTGGATCGCTTGAGCGAGAGAGAAGATCCTTTACTCTAATCCACTAAGGTACGGTACCTACCATCCGCTGCAGCAGCCGTGCAGTCTTTCAACTAAATTGAACTAACTTTAGAAGATATAGAAAATCTATTCTGACTATATTAACAAAGAAAATTACAATAAAATAATAGAAAAATTAGAACTAGTATTTACAATTGAAACAATTGATCTAACTGCAGACTGTTGCAATCAATCTACAGGTAGCTCAACTGATCCATATCAATATCAGTCAGAAGCGTCCCCAAGACGCTGGCTGCATTGCTCCGCTTTATGGCAATGCTGATGCGCTGCGCCACATACTCACCAGCTCTCGGGTTATGCGTCGCTTCGACAAGACGCTCGGATAATTTTTTAAAAACTCGGAGAGCCTCGGCACCCCGCGGAACTAGGGTCTCGACCCCCAAGGGAGCAAATGTCTAGGTTCTGTCGAGATCTGTAAACCAAATAAAACATTATTGCTACAAATTAAACTGTTAACATGAAACTGTTCTAAAAAAGCTGAAAACTAATTTAAAAGAATACTGTTGAATCAATTTATTCAATTTCACAGATCCTTTGATCCATGTGGACGCAGTTTCCTAGTTAGTAATAGGTCCTTAACGCAACATGCATAAAAACACGCATATTGCATTGTGTTGCTTACTAATCGTGGCTTTTACGTGTGTAACGACCGCCACTTTTTTATTTTTCTAAATATGAATATTGAGGACCTTTTGTTGTTCAAACCAGTTAATTTTTCATGCATACAATACAATACAAATACTCTTTATTGCATAAAAAAAACCACAGAACACAAAAACAATAAAGAAAAATACACACACCACAATAACAACAGAGAAAATTGTAGGCGAATTATTGGGTAAGTGGGTCATTAATTAAATTTGTCACTTAAGAAATGTTCAGCCAGTTCTTTTACGTTATAAGTATTTGGTCGTCATACAAATCGAGACGGGTGCTACGCGGCGTAGCACGCTACGTTATAAAACGCTTCAACGAGACGTGTGCGCGAGACAATTTAGTGTCATCCTGTGCTTTCATTCTTATTTGTAGAATAAGAAAGTTATTTTATATTAATTTAATTGTTTTGAAAAACTAAAAACGTCGGTTTTTAGTTTTTCTTATTCCTTAATTACCTACACTGTTTTTTTTAGTTTTACGGGACAAATACTAATCCCTCAAGAATAAATAAATAAATTAGTTTGTGAGACCATCTCGGGATCATTTTTATCTATAAAAGAGCAAATAACTTATCAAAATTGGGTTGCGTTGGATTGATGGAGAAATCAGCGAACGTACCTATATAAAAAATCGAAATCGAATCGAAATCGGTTAAAAACAGATCCACCCCTAAGGTGCTTATGTTTAAAGTAACCTATAGCATACTGGAAAACGCCTACATATTAACGCCTATTTTTAGAAATGAGCAAATAGTTCCGAATGTTATTTCAAAATATAAAAAAAAACCTCTACAATATTCGTATAACTAGATCATCTATAATCAAGTTCTGCACTGAAATTTAGTAGGAATATAAAACATCCCGTTCACTTCAATACAGGCACCGGCAGAATTGTGTTAAGTAGAAGCGAGTTGCGAATTTCAAAGTGGCAAGATATTGCGGCGACAAGCGCGGGTTGCATTAACATATTCAGCAATGGCCGATGGAGTTTCGCTGTGGTGTGTTTAGGTTGGTGCGGGTTTGATTTGCGGAGCGAGTCGCAGAGCGGAAATTCTTGTAAAACAGTAGTGTAGATTAGAATAGTTAAATTTAGAAAACAGCTTGGAGAAAGAAGGTTTTGTTTGTAGTTTGCTTTACGTGATCCCTCGAGTGACTGCGATATGAAATAGTTACCACGCGACCACATGGTAAATACCTGGTTACCTTATGGTGCTTAAATTTATTAAGAAAGCTAACCCTACCACCATATGGAATTTCTAACTGGATATACAGAGTGGTACTTAATGGCAAACATACATTTTGTATATAAAAAAAATTAATAGGAGCATCTGCCAAAAAGAATCGGCTAAGCTCGCTTAAACGCCATCACTTCGTCCGCAGCGCTCTACCCCATCCTCCCCTTTCCTGGAAGCTCGCGACCACTCGTCTTCGCGATCCCAAGATATTGGAATTCTTTTGAATCTCAACTACTGTTACCCGGCCAACTTTAAGTCAAATGCTAAGTTGACGATTTCCATGGAATAAATCTTTGAATCTTTGGAAGTAGGCTGAAGTAGGTAATAGTCAATCGCCACATATGTTGTGTAGGTATCAACTTACTTCACTATGTTGTGTAGGTATCAACTCACATTGAATTGATGGGCAGTATGTATTTTTTTAACAATCCAACCATTTTTAACCACCGAACAAGAAGAGGGGTGTAATAAATTTGACGTGTGTATCTATGTATGTACTTATGTGTGCCAGTCTGTGGTATTTGAGATCCCAAACGGATAAACCAATTTTCATTTATTATTAAGGGTGACTGTTAAAGCGTAGTCCCCGGGACACCGTTTACCTCCCTGCCAAGTTTCGTTAAGATCCGTTCAGCCGTTTAGGCGTGAAAAGGTAACAGACAGACAGCCAGAGTTACTTTCGAATTTATAATATTAATATTGTGTTGTTGTTGTATGTTTGATGCAAATAGGTACAACGTAAGCTCACCGTTTGTGAAAATTAGCTTGTTTTGTAATTTTTCTCATATATCCTATGTAAATATATCCTATATTTAGTCTTCATAGTGTTAGGTTAGTTAGTTATGTAATAAACGTTCTTTACATTTTTACAGATCCTGCAAATAAATTATAAGGGTATTTATTATATGTGGTTTGTTTCAATTTTAGTCACTTATTGCAGAATTATGAAAATGCTATATGAAACATCAAAGAGTACACATTGACTGTCCTCTTGGTGGCTTCTTGGGTTACCTAGGTAGAAAGTTCCCCGTGTGCCCTCACTAAAGTAATTTAATGCAAAATGTCAAGAACAGTATTTAGTTTGGGACAGTGGTTGTCTTGTAGTCTTATGTCTTGCGGTTTGCATGGTTATAACTAGGTACTTAGATCTACCAAACAGTATTTGTGGTATCGCGCCAAAGACATAGCAATGTTATACGTTATACCTACCTATTATAATTCTGTGGTTGAGAACAATGCTTCTAAGTTTACTGTGCGATTTACGCTCGAAATATCACAAGCGCAGTGAATAGAAAATTATTTTAACCTGTCGGCCACGATGTAAAGTAAAAAAGGTAAAAATGAAACGTTTTAATTCTGTCAAAAAATTACATGCAATGTTGCTACAATTTAAATTACAAGCGGGACATCAATAATTTTATTGTTCTCAAAAAACTAAAAGCGGACAACGAATCCTTTTGTTTTAAACTGTTTTTTAAGTTTTGTGGGATAAATACTAATCCTTTGGGAATAACATTTTAATGGGATCACATCGGGATCATCTTTTATACAATTGCAAAATAATCATCTAAATCCAGCAGCTCTCGGGTCACGCGTCGCTTCGACCAGGCGCTCAGATAACTTTTTAAAAACCTGGAGAGCCTCGTTACCCCACGGACCTAAGGTTTGCCTTTGGTCTTTGTTATGTTTTCCTGTGCTGTTTGTGTGTGAACTTAATAAAAATTCTTATTTATCTATCTATCTAAGATCTCGACCCCAAAGGGAGCATAAATTCTTATTACTGTCTTTATAATTACATAGATTGATAGATAGGTAAATACAAGCTCTGTGTCGTTTAATGAAAATATCACTAATAATTATGGATAATATTTAGATATTTTCTTGTAGCTACACCGGTTAAGGTACCTGCCCTTACTACCCCGTCGAAAAACTCCACCTTGCATACGTAGTTATATATTTCAAAGCAAATAACATGAAAGTTACTAACAATGGTGTGTCCCTAATGAATGACATAACTGAGGTCGTACGTATCTATATGTCTGTTATCTGAATGTAGAATGATGCGCTTATGCCCATTATAGTGTGAATTATACAAATTCAACGGAAATTAAGCCATACGGGTTTTGTAATAAAGTTGCAAGTTGTAGAAGTAGAACAAAATTACGTTCCGCTCTAATTGCAATCGAAAGGTTAGTAAAATTTTGATGTTAGTACCTAAACAGTATTCTCAATTCAACGATTAATTCGAGTTCAAATCACAGTAAGAATCAACAATACCAATTGTGTCGTATCTGAAATCTTTTTATTTTGAACACGATGTTAAAATATTATTAGAACCAATAGAAAGCGTACTTAACCAGCAAAACTTTAAGCCGAATCCCGTATACTGTGAAAAGGTCTTCGAAAACAAAACATAAAGCCAAGTATTCCTTAGTAGTTACCTACCTACTGAGCCAACGCTGCATGACTCTCCACTCCAGTGAAATGACATCGGGCGAAGTTTGTTAAGCGCTTACTTACGTTTTGGTAAAACATGTAATAATTCACGCAGTGCAAGAACAAACTTTCTGAGTGTAAAAGCCAAGTTTACCATGGAGTCCTTTCAGGAGCTCTCCAATTGTGCGCTCGTGGGGAAGAGAATATGGCTTTACCTAGTCGCGGTGTTAAGATATTAGCACATAATACACATACCTACCTAAGGACATGTTGGCCAAAAAAATTGACGTTTCAGACCAATTTGGCAACCTGCAGAATGGTAGAAGATTACAGTCTAAGCTCGGCCAATATGTAACCGAAACATTAATAATCATTACATGCTCATCAACAATGGAACACGCTCTCACCTCCTTTCACACTAGCTTTGTTTGCAGTTCATAGCTGTTAGACAAGATCCCGACTGGTCTTAGTAAATATATTATTTTACCAGAACATAAAGACAAAAAAATTTTAGAAAACAAACCTTAAATAAAGTAAAACACTGAGATAATCGATCACCGCTCAGCATGTGCTATGTACAGCGAAGGAGATCATGCCATAGCGCTGGTCTTTCATGGTGACAATGGTGCGTAAAGGTAAGTTTAGACTAGAGCATTACAATCTAATGTAACGTCCTTACGAATGGTACGATACAGAGCTCAGTTTTCTAAAGCATTTCCATGTAACGTTCTTGTTTGTTCAGGCGAATGCTCGACGCTGTGTTCGAGACATTTCGTAGCATTTCTTTCTACCTTGCGTACATCTCTTGGCCCGTGCACCTCATTCCCCGCCGTCCCCCGTCAGCCGCGCTCGTGCCATTGCTCAATAAAATGTTACTACACCAAACAGTCGTTGGGTTTTAAAATCAGGTTGTAACAAAGCATCGAGCGTCATGTTCGAAGTGTGGTTCGAGTAAAATTAAAAGCAGCGAAAGCTCGATGTGTTGTTACTAGTAAACGATCTAGTCTAAACTCACCTTCAGATGGCTGCATGCGGTCACCACGGAAGACCAGTGCTATGGCATGATTAGTGTAGTCTAGATAAGTCCTGTTAAAGGTTACTTCTAGAATACGTTAAGACAAATCGCGTTCATACAAGATTGTTTGGATGCATCGACTTCCAGCTTTTTTTTGCTGCAACTGCGTACCTACGCGGTAATCAATTGATCTCCACGCAAATGTCATTTGCGGTTTTTGTGAGCTTCCTTCCTGTAAAAGTTCGCATCCACCCTAATGAAGGCCTACAGGATTCAATTAACCGGAGGAATTGGAATGTTTTGTGATTTGCGCCCGGCACGGGCGATTCCAATTCCGGTTCCATCAGCGAATGTCACCCTGTATTCTGTACCTTGTAGCACTCTTTTGGATTGATGGAAAAGTTTCATGGGAATTATTTTTTCTGATGATTTTTTAGCCTGATCTGACAAAAGTCGTTCGAAGTTAACTTTGCTCTGAATTAGGTTAGCTTATAAAAATATCGAATACGAAAGTAAGTTACCCTATTTTTTGAACAAGTGAATATTTTGAAAATTTTATTGATGGAATCAAGCCTTAACCATTTTATGTTTATGTTATGAATAGGTAAAATTTGTAAGTCTGCTTGTGTTTGTACCTAATAGAGTAATCCCCGGTATAAAAATAAATTTCATTCATCCAGACTGCTTTATGCAAAGAAGTATCATATGTAGTTAGGTACTGCGCTACATTTTTATCAATATATGTACTTAGTTATTATTTACCTCGTAAGACATCCCGCGGAGGCTAGAGATGTATTATCCACACACAGCCACGCTTTAATTTCTGATTCAGATCTATATCAGAGGTAGGTATATACCACCACAACGTTACCAACAAAGTTTCTAAATAACGAGCTGTTGAGTCATAGATTTCGCAGATAGTTCGGTGCATTAGATGCGAGTACAAATATGCAGTGGTTCGTTTTAGAGCAAATTCAAAGGGGAAAGGATGACGCCCGTCTGCCTCTTGTTGCTAGAGGTGTTAGCGTCCGGCAATTTTAATATTGGGCGGTGAAAATTTGAAATGATGATGTTGTCCTTTTAGTCAAATTGTCGGCCACGGCGGCCAGACTCAATGGAAACTAGCTATGTGCTCAGGACATATTAGTACACAAGTGTGTACGCAAACACAGGTGGTCTCTCTATTCCCTCACTCTCTTAATCCGATGGGACGGCAGACGACCGGGGAGAGGTCAGGCGCAAGAACAACGGCTTAAGCGCTTTCCGAGGCTCGTGGTGTAATACCGCCAACTCCTGTCTTCGGACTGCTACTGGGAATATGTCCAATTTAAAAAAGATGTTAAATGAAAGCAGACTATATATACTATACTACATAGGACGTAATTAAGAGAGTCTAACCGTCGAATGCTGAAACGCAACTTAGATCGACGAATTTTTGCCAGATTTTCATTGAATACTGTCAAATGATGGTGCCTAAATCTATGAAAATGAAAAACAAAATAATAACATTATTTAATTTCAGTTGGTACAAAGTAGGAGTATCTATCATAAGTTACTACGAAGAAGCTGGGACAAAACAGTGCGTTCTTTATTAACAACATAAAATCTGAATTGCGTTTGTTTATTCGGGAGTTAGGGACAAAGCACATAACTACACAGTTCAAAATGGTAATTTAAATATGGGCCAAACTTTAGATATCAGCCAACGACAACAACAATAATAGCAGCCAGCGCGCTGTAAGCAAACTCGCTGCAACCTAGCCACGACGCTGCTATAAGGACGGGAAGAAAAAGTATCACGAAATTTTAGTATAAAATGTATTTACTTGAAATCAACACAAGAGATAATTCACTTTTTATTTGATAATAAAGACAATTTTATGAACAAAGTCTGTGTTGCAGAAAGTAAGATGGCAACATTACCCACAAGCGCGGCCTTTGTACCTACTGCGCACAGATGTGCTACATAATCCGTATGAAACAACTTGATCGGAGAAAGATCTCTGCGATCACGAAAATTGCGTGCATAATATCTATCTATCTAAGATGTAGTATCCGGCCAACGTATTTTTCTCCGGCTTTCCTCATCTCAGTGAAATCTTGCAGTGATGCTGTCTCAGTGTTTGCATTATTACTCCGCACTCCCAATCCGAACCATTGTTGAGCTCGGCTCTTCTGAGATTGTGCGATTCCTGTAATGCGAACTTATCTCGCTTGTAACTTCTCTGCGCTTTATTCGTTTGCTGTTAATTTGTTATGTATATATGTTTGTTATGGAAAGCTGTTATAATGCATGAAGTCAAAAGCAGAATGATTATGAAAAAACATAAAAAGCTAACTTTATTTCATAAGATGTGAGTAAGAAATAACGTCGCGCCTTACTTTGAACCTTGTTTTAGAGAATATATCAAGCAATTTACCTAAGCATATCGGTATCAAAGCAAGCGACTCCTTTAAGTAAGGAGCATAGTTCACATTCTTGCGCGCACTCGAGTTTGAGCAAAATTTCAGATGAAATTACTGAGAAAGCGGCATCGATTGAGTAATAAATCATAATAATATAATAAGTATAATGTAAACAGTTCCGAAATGAAAACCACCCTTATCCCGCCCGCCCCAGCGGCCATGCCCGCTCAACCACCCGAAAAAACACAATGAAATTAGGACAAACTCAAAACGTTACAATTTGGGGATACAAAAACATGAAGAGATGTTCTAAAGGAATATTTGATGGTAGAATGATTAAATCGTTTTGAAGGACAAAGGGAAAGAAGTACCTGCCTATGCTTGGCTTATTTCGTTTGTTATAATCATAAATTTATGGACAAATGCCTTATCTAAATGTTTACTTACGCCAGAATTAACGATATTAAAAATTTAAAACGATCGTTACTTATTTGTTACCTGCTTTACATTTACGAATTGCTGATTTTCCCCGTGCAAAACTAGATTGCAATAGTTGTTGATACGCTAATGTAGCGCATTTCTCTACATCATTACCCCATTTCGCCATGCAAAGGAAGCCAATGTTCCAAATAACACCATTTAATTTTACACGTCATATTTTAGCGGGGCAATGAACTGCGGCCTCGTTTAAATGCGCTAATGGCAAGCTGGTCTATGTCTGTTACAGACCCGATAGGGAATTCTATAATTGCTTTATGTTTAGTCAGTGCTATGATTTGTTGGATGGAACTTTACCACAGGGACACGAATGTAAGATCATAATCCTAATATCTTAATGATCACGCTGTTGTATGTGATAGCTAGCAACAATTAAGTACCTATTATAATTACTAAAGGTTAGCAATGCTTTCGCGTCGATACGGTCGATATAATGAAATAAGCACCTAACAAATAAATAATGCTAGTCATTTGCATCAAAGAAGCTTATGAGTCCACCAGATAACAGGATTTACCAATGCAAGATTTTTCATGATGGAGGAGATAGCAACGTGATTCGTAGTTTATTAAAAATGTATGTCTTGCGATATTTTAAACACAAAGCAATAATTAGACCAGGCATTTGCGTAATCAATAAATTTCAGCAGAAATGAAGATAAAATATGGCAGCCTGAGGCTACGAGTACGATCGGAAATGTGCTATAGAATCCTACACTTTATGGCTAGCATTTATAACCTGTGATTTATTCACTGTATAAAAACCATTAAAATGTGAACTTGTTCTAGTTAGCAATAAATCTGGTTTATTTTAACGTATAGGCACCTAACTGTGGCATTAATTTCTTAACTCTTCTATAGACTAATGCACTAAAGTTCATCTCAGTACATGTAAGTCCTTTGACAAGTAATTACTCAGAACATGTGAACGTTTACAATTTGTCAAGCTGAGCACTGCATACCTTTGACGTACGTCTGTTCCAAGTTCCTAATCTGGAGCAAGGAATTATCGCACAGCACCAGATATTTGAAATAGCAGCTCGAACTTAGCATCAATCTTGTCGGATCGCAACTGGAATTTCAGTTTCAAAACTATGACACACCACGTCGCATCGAATGGCATAATGTAAGCTTATCTAGTTAATGTTTCTTAGACGATTCGAAGCGCTTCGTACTCGCTGTAACGTACAATTTGCTTAAAAAACGTACTTGTTCATTATTTACTGAAAAATACAGCAAAAAGCGTCAAAGCGTTTACTCTCATAAATTCATAAAGCGGCGTCGCGCATACAAAGCGTCGCCCACAATATCCGAGTCTTGTTAGGTAATATGTTACGCCTCGTCGTCGCCCACGCTATACGATAGGACAACATGTGTATGCTCGAATTCCTAGGCTAGGCTAAGTGCAAGGCGCACCGCCAAATTCCGGGGGCATACCGCAGGGCGAGGGGCCACCCCCTCTGCCTAGGAACTAGACCGCTGCACTTGCCGACCTTAATACCGCCCATCAGCAAATTGCGAAACACCAGCTGTTTGTGACAAGAAAGCCCTGACATAATTCACGCCATCGGACTGCAATCAACATCGGAAATCGCTCCGACATCTACGAGAGAGCAGCACAAAGCTCACGATTCGCTATTGAAAAACTTAAAACGATAAAACGCGATGTCTCAGTTTTTATGATGCCGTAACGATTTAAAAGCGCGTTGAAAAGTGTTTTCGTCGGTTCGACGCCGCTTTTAAACGTGACGGGCGGATCGAGCAATATCTGTCAGAGCGTGTAGAGGGTTATTAAATAGCATCTCGGGCTGAGTGCAGCGTGACCCACATCCAGCCGCTGCACCGCCGCGACTTATACGAGTGGACTTTATTGATTCGCAGTCTTGAGGAGATGCCGCGTCCCGCTCGCTCGCGGCTAAGACGCGAGCAGGATAGAGAGGCCCTCCTGTAGGCTACTTACTCAATATTCCGAACGCGCCGGCCGGCCCGTCTGCAGTAATAGGACGCTTAGGTAACACGCACTCCACCTACTAAACGAGAATTTTATGTGCGTCCGTTTTATGGACTTCGCGTTCTTAACTGGAACGTTGCTTTCTTTGTTTGGTCGTCTAGAAGAAACACAAAACTGATTTCTAAAACTCGTATTTGGAAACTTTTAAACATTCCAGAACCTCTACTTACCCTGAAAATTACTTTTGAAAAAAGGTTTTTTAACTGTTAGCGTTCATAATAGCAAAGTGCGCGAGCAGCGGGGAGTGTAAAGTTTAATAGAAACCTCGCGGGACGCCCTCGGAATGTAATCTTCGCTTCATCCAGAGCTGCTTTGGGGCTACGTAGCTTGTCCATCAAAGCAATAAAATGTACATAAAAATAGGCTGCATTTTTGGTGGAGTAAAACAAAGATCTAGGAACTCTTGTTTTCTTTTCTCATTGGAGCAAAAGCAGACATGTGCGTTTGACAGCTACCAAAGAAAATGACAATAACAACTGTCAATAGCATATGCTTCTACATATAAAATCTGTGCTTCGACATACATCACAAATTCGCCTCGTAGATCGTCGTAGCGAGCTACGCCGTAGCGGCTCTACGAATTGTAGCCTACACAGAAAGTTCGAAATCAAATAGAAATCAATTATTTCCTCAATCAAGGTACCAAAAGGATATACATAGAATTTTTTTGAAGAAAGTGCAGTCGGCTATTTTTGTAAGTCATGCAATGATCAAAATAAGTTACAACTAGTGTCAACAATTGAGACATATGAGCTAACAGCAAACTGTACTGACTGTTACAAACAATCTAAGAGGTAGCTTAATTCATCCAAATTAATACCCATCAGAAGCATCATCATGTGTATATATACACAGGTCATTGAGAAACTCAATTTTATAGTAAGAAGATATTAAAGTGTAAAAATCTGTAACCGACTGGTGTAGGTATACTAGTAGTAGAACCAGCAGTCCTACCTACTGATCTAACATGAACCCTTTAACCAAACAAAATGAGATGAAAACTACGAACACAGCTCCTGTTGAAATCTAAGTAACATTTCTATGTGCGCCTCAGAACAGGATTACAATTGTTCGCATTCTAAAGCCTGGACGCAGGGCCCAGTGTCCGTTGGCACAGTTTTACTAATGCGAATCCTATTATAGTGAACTTATCTGCTTTTGTTACTCTTTTTGTGATGTAAGCGAAAACCGAATGTTGCGTTTTGCGTTGAACTAAATAAATGAATTTGCATGGCTTTTAAAGCGGGATTTTATCGGGTGAGTATAGTTACTTGATTATAATTCATTAGTAATGAACGTACAAAACCCTACTGCACATAGAAACAGAAGTATTGGCTACAGACCAGCTAAATACTTCTGTGCTCGTAAACCAAAACAAAAACTTCGATATCAAAACCACAGATCAAAATCTATAACAGAAAAGCAACAAGAGCAAACTCCGAACAGTTTAACTTTGCCCACAAAAGGTTGAAAAACTGCAGGACTGCCGCAACAGTCGCCAAGAGAAACAACACTAACATTTCGCACTTAATGAAGCTGTAGCCGAAACAAAATGAAGAAACGACGCGTTTACGGCACTAACCATTGTTCAAAGAATTTCCGCTTTTTCATACTGGCCCTAATGGCCGGGGATAAAATATTTGAGGTGTAACGAGATTGCTAATAGCGCAGCATTTGTCAATGAGGGTGAATCGGGATGGACACTCTCCTTGACTTCCTACAAGAGGTCTGGGGCAAACTTGCAAGATTATTTTATAGCGTCATTCCAAATGTTTTGTTTTGAAGCCGAAAATAGAACACAATCGGTGCTGTGTCTTCATAATTTTTGGGATTCAAAACTCCTTCACATAAGAGTATTAACCGACCCAGACACATTAAACTTAAAAGAGGTTTCTAGATAAACAGAAAATATTCAACCCAAACCAACACCATTATAAAAACAATGTTTAATTTTTCTACCATAATTTACCAAAACAGCTATAAATTTCCCTCTACGGCCACAGGCTAAACCATAATCAAATTACGTAAAATAATTACCCAGTTAACATCTCATATCTCCATAGTCGTATCACCACAAATTCTGGTCCACAATGCTAATTGGGAAGGTCTTATCCAGAGATTAATTATAATAATATCCCTAAGGCGGTTTCAGACTTGAAACTCTTTCCGTTCCTAACCTAGGCGACATCGTAATCCTGTTTAAATAAGAAAGACGAGTAGTTATTATAAAACCTAGTCAAGCAAAAGATTCAGATAAAGGCAATTAAGTTAAGGATATTTTTCTCTCAAGAGACAAGAGAGAGTTTTATCAAATGTTTCTTCAAAGAAACGTTTACGAACTTTCGCTTAGCTGTTTTCCAAGAACGTGTAGCTTATTTTAACCTAACTACATACAGCATTCTTTGCACACTAAGTGGAAGATCCTGCATACTTTTTAAATAGGTAAGCTTTGTATAATTCTGCAATGTGTGGAAGCACCTTAAGCTGAGTCCTGCGAAGCGCTCCAAACGCGGTGTCGGGCGGAGTATTGCAAGTTTTAATTACTTCGCCCCCCACTTCGCGAGCTTGTTCCAACGATGGGGCTATTTCGTCTCACAACTAAAAACTCTCATCTATAAACTGTGTTCTCTCCTTTTTAAACTTGAACACAAAATAATAGTGCCGGGTACTGGAAAAGTTAAGGAAATAAAAGCCTTTTTTCTTTCGCGATGAGTTTTCATTATTCAGGAGCGCTTTGTTGGGCGTGAATTATTACAAAGAAAATATAGTTTGGGATGCTTTAGAAAATTAACCACAAAGGCATTATGTAAAATATTTGTTCACATTTCGTGCATTACAAAAGCTTTGTTGAGTAAATTACAATGTGCTGCGCTTGCTATGAGTGAATATATAAAACGCTTCAGGGCGCCCAGGCTTTGCGTAAAAGTAGGCAAGGAGTCATAAACATGTCAAGAATGTGAAGCTAAACTGCAACTGAAAAAACTTTAATCTCTGATATTTTAAAGTGAGTTCGAAATCATAAGAACGGCGAGCATAGCTGAATGACTGGCTATTGTCATAAAATATAGATAACTTAAGTAAAGTCAGGCCTTGAGTTAACCTGGACAACCTTCAATTTTTACGTAAACGGAGCGAAGCAGACAGGGTAATAGCCTCTTCGAATATAAAGTATTGCAGATGTTATTATACTTTCAGCTAACATTGAGCAAGTAAAAAAGTTCAAGAGTTTTTATATTGTTATAATATTTAGATAGCATAATGTCCTTTTACGTTATTATGCTTCGGGACAAGATAAAAAGTCTGCTCTATTCTACTATAGGTATTTCTTTTAGCGAAGCAGTTTTTCCAAGTTCAGCCACTAATGCTTTGAAGACAAAGGCCATCGATGAGTCCAATTTCACTCGAGCTAATTGCCGATTGTCTGCATTCAGGTCCTCTTCTTTGTGCTTGATTCGTCCTCTTCACTGACTTAAGTTATATGGCTATATAATTCAAAGCCTTGTTCGTAAACACGTTTCTACGTGGTATTCTACAAGGAACATTTAATTACTGTCGGTCTGCCGTCCCAATGGAGTATGAGGGTGAGGGAATAGAGAGTGCACCTGTGTTTGCGCCTGCACTTGTGCACTATTATAGTATGTCTAGTTTCCGTTGAGACTGGCCGCCGCGCGCCGTGGTCAAAAAGTTGGCAAAAAAGACAATACAATACAAATATTCTTTATTGCACACCACATAATAAAAAAAAAGAAACATAGAACACAAAAACAAATTAAGATAATGTACAATGGGCGGCCTTATCGCTAAGAGCGATCTCTTCCAGGCAACATTAGGATGGACAAGAATTGACTGAAAAAGTATAGACGGTGGCAGCAATGAATATTATACTTAGACACAACTTAAACATAGATATACTAGTATATATTACATAACATAAAATAAACATAGTAAACATACAAAATTACTTAACAATTAGATGTTAAGGTGAGGAAATGTTCATGGACCATATTTTTGAATATAGGGAGACATCATATACCTAATTACTGAGATACTAAATTCATTATAATAAATTTAAAACAAACTCTGTAAGTTGTTATTATCAATAATTTTGAGTTTATCAAGGTTTCACTCCTCAAAAGAACCAAAACTGACGAAGACGTAAAAAAAAACCTGAGAAATATTTAAAGTACCACCTACTGTAAACAGAAACATGGCAGAACCGGTTAGGTAGGTAGGTGTCTATTTTACTTCAGGATCCAGAACTAAGAAGTACCTAGCTATTCGACCTAGCTGACGACCGATGTGGCGCGGCGGGCGAAGGTCCGCCTGCGACGCAGAAGGTTGCGGGTTCGATTCCCGCCTTGGGACAAATGTTTGTACGATCTGCAAATATTTGTTCCGGGGTTCTAGGTATTTTCTATATACTTTTTTTTTTGTTATTGTCTAGTATTTTCTATATATAATAAAAATATCTATCTATGTTATGTATTATATTAAGTTTATAAATCATCTAGTACCCATAACACAAGCTTTGCTTACTTTGGGGCTAGATGATGCTGTGGGGATTGTGCAGCATTATTTATTTATATATTCCAGGGGTAGAGAGGTGCAAAGCCAGTGGGTAGGCACTTTCAACTGGTCGATGTCACTTCTGTAACCACACAGCAGGCTGTTGACACAGATTTTAACCATTGTTTATTTTGTGTAACGACTCGCCGAATATTAACGACGGGATGGCAATAATTTAGGTTATTCACTATGTTAAGTTGCGGTTGGATTCCTTGGTTGGTTTCAATGTTGTTTTTAATTTAGGTACAGATGATAATGTTCATATTTATTTATTAATTACACATACAATACCACAGAAGAACTTTAATAACAAAGACAATAACAATAAAACAATAATAACCAATTAGAACTAGTATTTACAATTCAAACAATTGAGCTAACTGCAGACTGTTGCAGCCAGTCTACAGGTAGATCAACTGATCCATATCCACCGGTCGAAAGCATCCCCACGCGCTGGCTGCATTGCCCCGCTGTATGGCAATGCTGATGCGCTGAGCTAGATCTCAAGAGGCGCGATCCGAGAGCTGGTGAGTACCAGCTCTCGGATCACGCGTCGTTTCGATCAGACGCTCAGATTTTTTTAAAAACCCGGCGATCATCTATACCTTACGGATCTAGGGTCTCGACTCCAAGAGGAGCAAATGTGTAGGCTCTGTCGAGACTTGCATATTTGCGCCTCTTGAGATCCTCGGCCAAATCTGCCGCCGCACCAGCCCTCACGGATGTCCGCGGAAGATGGGAAGGCGCAAGTGTGTCGACACAAACTAGCTCCGTATCTTACCATCGTCACGCAACAGACCATTCGGTTCGAGAATAGCTAGTACGTTATTAGCGGTGACGATACCACATAATTTTAGCTTAGGTGTAATTAGCTTAGAGGGTAGTACCTACATGTACCCTGTAAGGGCGCAGCATGTAACTATAAAGATAACACAGGACTATATACATTAAAAACCAAATCAAAGAATCAACCGAATTAAATAAATCAAAGAAAGTTTTTAGGTAACTTTAGGTAACCTTATCTGCACACATCTCGCTCGCCATATAGTGTTGTGCTGACATAATAAAGTAATGTATCGATACTCCCGATATAACAAGAAGTAATTAAAATTTATCAATTTGATTACGTAAATCAGTGTAACTTTTGTAAAAACTCCGGGATTTTGCAAATTATTTCTTCGATATAGTAAAAAATATACCATATTTTTACAATTCTCATTCATTTTCTATTATCGAAAGAGATTGCTCATAGCGATAATAAAGATGCCCTATGTACTCCCGCGATTCTATTTAATGGTAACTTCCTTTATAATTCGTTTTTTCTAATCTTAAATTATTTCTAATATAACAATGGCACACTTGTAGTTATACACGTATTTGATTTGTTTGTTTGTTTTAATCATAAATTGACTATTATTGACGTAAATATTTTTCGCGACGGTCATAGTTTATAAACATTGACTATCTATATCGATAAAAATATTTGCTTACCCAACTCGAATGTGATGCTTGACTTTGAGTCGGCCAATCGGAGAGCAGTGGTTGCCGCAGAAAGAAAACTAAATTCAATTATGACTTTTCGTTTTTTTTTATGAATTTTGAAGTCGTCGCTATTTATAACTTTTACACAAATTTTTGAATTTGAATGCTCGAAATTTTTTTTTAAGTGTATTGTGTCAAGTAAGAATTTATTTAGATTAAATATACATATAAAAATACAGCACGAGTTACTTTGTGGCATTTCAACCACAAACAAAAAAGATATAGCGATTTAAAAGCGAGATTTTCGGGCGAATTTCAAAAAGTTTTTTAAAAATTTCAGCAACCGTGTTTCCTAGGACAATGAGTCTGCCGGAGAAATGTAGCCCATGACCTTGGGGAGTAGAGCCCAAAAAATTATATCGATCCCAAAACAAAACATCCTGTAGGTATATTGTTATCCTAAATAATCTGAAATCAGTCATCGATTAACTTATGTTAAAAATGCTTAAAAATACTTCTTTCCATCTAAAATACTTATAAACTAAACTATCAGTTTTACGAGTATATCCGTCGTTTTTCAAATAACTTGTACTTACCTATATCCATTTCTTTATCCATCCCCATAATACATAATTTGTTTTACAACATATTTTTTTATCCATGCAGCGTATCATGGACGTAGCCGAAGCAGCGGCTCTGTCAGCCGGCACCAGCGGCAGTGATGGTACCCCCGGAAGCTACTACGACGCAAGGTGGCTGAACGTCCACGCTGATGATGGAACCCTGGCTGCGAGGGCCAGGAGACTGCAGCTCACTCCTAGCAGGCACTTCGACCACATCGCAGTGAACACCAGCTACAGTGCTGTGCTCATGCCGCCTTATATCAACACTGAAGGTAAATCATCCTTCTATTTATGTATCCCAACGGAACGGAGAAAGTAGTGTTTAGTGTTAATTGTTCGTTTATATGTTTGTGCAATGTTTCCATTAATATTCTGATGTCGTTTGGTGAAAATGGGTGCAGCCGTTTTTATTTTATAATGGTTTAATGTAAAACCGGCTGAGATTGTAGAATTTTTGATAAAATCACTTTTTTACTAAATGCAATCACTTTTCACTCCTGGAAATATAGGTAGAGTTATCGATTATACTGCTTATCGCGTGGGCAAATAAAACGTTTTGAATACAATCTAAATATAATA
This sequence comes from Eupithecia inturbata, assembly GCA_963662085.1. Classification (NCBI taxonomy): domain Eukaryota; kingdom Metazoa; phylum Arthropoda; class Insecta; order Lepidoptera; family Geometridae; genus Eupithecia; species Eupithecia inturbata. The sequence goes on along the minus strand of OY759177.1, from coordinate 12,039,339 downwards.
TTAGGTCCTTACATATGAAATTGGCGTTTTGTATGGGAGGAACAAAAAGTCGAATATTTTTTAATATAATATATTTAATTAATCAAAGTATGAACCATTATTTTCTATGCACTTTTGCCATCTTATAGGTAGTTCATTGATCCCTTTACTAAAAAAACCAGTCGGACGGGAATCAATAAAATCTTTGAAGGCGATTTGGACTGCCCCATCGGAGTTGAATTTTTTCCCTTGCAAGAAGTTATCCAAATTTCGAAAAAAATGGTAATCTGTTGGAGCAAGGTCCGGGGAGTACGGAGGATGTCTTAGACTTTCCAATTGAAGCTCTTCTAATTTAGTAGCCGTCTGTTGCGCAGTGTGTGGTCTAGCGTTGTCGTGAAGCAGCAGTGGCGTGGAGCGATTGACCAGCCTAGGTTGTTTAGCCGCTAGCTTTTCCATCATGGTTTGCAATTGCTGACAATAGACATCAGCCGTAATAGTCTGGCCAGATTTGAGAAAACTGTAATGAACAATACCGGCACTAGTCCACCAAACGCTTACAAGTAACTTTTTTGGGGTTAATTTTCGCTTGGGGCAGGATTTGGCTGGCTGGCCAGGATCCAACCATTGCGCTGAGCGCTTCCGATTATCGTAAAGAACCCATTTTTCATCACAGGTAATGATTCGGTTTAAAATACCTTCATTATTGTGCCGGTTTAGTAATGTAACGCAGCAGTCGACGCGCGTTTGCCGGTTTGCTTCAGTCAATTCGTGAGGTACCCACCTTTCAAGCTTTTTAATCTTCCCAATTTGCTTCAAGTGAATTAAAACAGTTTTATCACTAACATCGCAGCCTGCAGCTAACTCGGACGTGGTTTGCGATGGATCCGCTTCCACAATAGCCTTCAACTCTTCATTATCAACTTGAGTCTCAGGCCGTCCACGGGGCTTGTTCTGCAGGTCAAAATTTCCAGAACGAAAACGTTGGAACCAAAAACGAACTGTGTTTTCTTTTGCAACACGACCGCCATACACATCATTCACCCTTCGAGTTGTTTCCGCAGCACTAGTGCCACGGCGGAACTCGTACTCGTAAATAATGCGATATTTTAAGTTTTCCATTTTGTAAAATGAGTGACGCAAACAGAAAAAAACAGAAGAAAAAAAACAAATGAATGACGATCATCGAAGCACAAATACATGAGTCTATAGCTGTACAAATTTGAATTTGGAATTCCTTACCAAAGAGGAGAAATTTGTGATTAAAGTGGCCAGTACGAAAAACGCCAATTTCATATGTAAGGACCTAATATAATCAAAATATAAGCTACATAGCTGCCTTGTGTCAACATTGACAGTAAATAAAAACGATGAAGGTAAATAAAATGAATATGAGCATACTCATAGGCTACCGATATCGGAATTCTAGGAAAAAAATATGCAACCAGGCTTGTTGACAGCAAAAGCAACGTGTCCTCTCTTCAATCACACACTGAAATTTCTGTGAAAACTCGAACAGAGCATCTTTATCAAAACTTAGAACATATTTAACATTATCCTGTAGCATTAATTGTGTTCAGAACACATTATTTTCGATGGCGTGACAATGAGTAACTTATTCAATTAACATTGCCTCTTACTCAGACATCTTTGCCCTAGATTCTAGGTCAAAGCAGTAGGTTTCTCCGTCTGGATGCCACTGGAAGTTTAACTCACTCCAGTCCACACAATCTGGTTTATTATTACAGCTGACGATATTGCTCACCCCGAACCCTAAATAATGAAACGTAGTACAATGTTGACACGTGGGGTGATAATGACAGGCAGGCGAATGATTAATGCACAGATTGACATATTTCTGGCTATTATTGACGCTGAATGATTGTTTAAAATTGTTATGCTTGCTAACTGGTTAGTCAGAGAATCGTTAGATAAATTGCGACCATAGGAGTTATTTGATCATTTGGCTTGATGTTACTAGAAAGGAATGAATACAAGTGACCCCACTACAAAAAACCTTATGGAGATTTCCTATAGGTGCTATGTAAATTAGATTAGTTAGTTATATTTAAATTCACTCTTTTTAACGAGGCGTAAAGGTATTATCCACAGGTTGTTTAATTAGGACCAAAATTTAATGGTCGTTTGTGAATTCTTTAACAACTTTAATTAAGTACATTTCACACCTAGTCATAAAACGAATTGGATGGGGCTTACCTTATTAGGACGATTTATGGCACAGAAATGTAAATAGGCATGGTTTATGATAGCTTCGGTAATTCCAGTTCAAAGAAGTAAATAGGTAGATTCTAAAGGCCTGTTTATGATACGGGTATAGGCTTGATGTAGGTAGGTACATTTCGTGGCGTAGCAGGGCCGAGGGCCTGCCCCGGGGTTTGACCCTCCCCTCGTTGTGTCGTTATCTAAATTGCTTTATTTCACATCACCTATTCTAAATAACCGCTCTAGGGGAAACAACACGTGCTGTAATAGGATTTCAGGGAGCGAAGATTCAACTGAAACAAACGTGCCTACCTAAAATACAGAGCGTGATACAAAATATCTGGGCCTTGTAAATTAAATCGTTTTCTGGTGAATTTTTGTAAAATATACCGTCACAATTTTTTATTAAAAATTTCTACTACAATGTTAATCAAAATGAAAAAAATCATATGAAATAGAAAGAAGAACGAGCGTGAGTCACGTTTACGGATAAGTGAAGCGTATTATAAGCCTCATAAAATCATTATAATTTATATGAAAGTATCCATCAATCGTATTTTTTGCAAAATATCGGATTTTTGCTTATCTTACGTTTCAAAAATTCATGTCGTTTTTCTTCGTCAAATTCAAGGTGTATAGTATCTCTAAAAGCTAATAAGACTGAACTATCTACAGAATGAAAGACGGTCCTATCAAATTAGATTAACGTATATACTATTATTAGAAATATGTCGAATCCATGCGGGCCACCTAAACCGCGGTACATAAAAAGGCGCGCTCTCTTTCACTTCTGCGGTCAACAGCATTATAATAGTTCTTTTGAAAAAAAAAGAAAAAAACTTGACTTCACTTTGCTCGCGATACTCAGACGGAACGGACGCCTCTTGTAGGACTTGTATTCTTTATGTTCAGTTAGTTAAGTAGTTAGGTAGTTGGTATAAGTTATGCTAAATTAGTATGGTTGACGTAAATGTGGAATGCGTTCACAAAAGGGTGTTGAAGCTTTGTTTGCTGGATCGTCCTATTTCATTTATATCTGTTTGGCATAGGTTTTGTAAGACAACGAAAGAAAAAGAGGTATAAATGATGATAAAATAATTGCTGAAGAACTTTCTAAACTTTTATTTATTCTAAAAGCTCGAAATCAAATTGTATTATTATATTTACGCTAAATGTTAAAAGAAAGACCAGTTACCAAGTCGACTCTTGAATTTTTGAAAAGGTTACGGTACAGGTACCTTATGTCGGATTTTTGATCTGCCCACGCAATCCCGGGCCTGCTGAATTTACTCAGGGGGAACAAATTAGCAGACCCCAAATATCGTTCAATCCGTGTTTATCCGGGAGGCGTGGAAAACTCGTGTTTATTAATAAACCTTATTAAGCTACATTCACAACATTCAGGTAGAAAACATATTTCTTAATCTATACAGCTTCACATCTTCCAGAAAGTCACGTCACGTAGAGACATATTGTTGAAATAAGAAATATTCCCATAGTATTTTTCTTCTGTTATGTGTTAGAAAGGAAAATGCCAGTCTTGTTTTTGTCGAAATGTCGTTTCTGAACCACAATTTTCTAGATAAGGGCCTAAGCCTATAGAATCATATTTTTTTCCGGAAACAGGAGAAGCAATCACGGTCGCCCAATGAAGCAAGTTCGCCAATTACTCTTCTTTTAATGGGTAGTTAAAGAAATTTCCCTAATTGGTCACCCCTGTGCCAACAATGTTGCGGGGTTGGATGTTATAACAGTTTGGTGCATTCATGCATAATAAAGATTGGATGAGGATAACCAGTTAACATTTTGCTGGCTTGGGTATTCTGTATCGTTCATGGCTAAACATACTGCATTGTACGTACCTCTATACACAGTGTAGGTAGGTACATTTAGTGGCCATGGGAACGGCGAGCAAACGTTGTAATAAACAGCTCGAGGTCCACGTGCCAACTGTTTGCAACTGCTGGAAAATAACGTTCAAGTTTAAAAATATAATTAAAAAAGCAAACGAGGGCTTGCAGTTTGTAATGTAAAACCTAAATTAGGAACCCTTCCACCCCGCATCGAGATAAACTTATGACGTCAAGTTTCTATTGGACGACTGCATAACCGCGTCGATGCTTTGGAATACTGAATATACTTAATCCTGAATCCTTTTCTAATACATAAACGAGATTTATAAATTTTTGATTATTTTTCCTCAGATCCCGAAGTGCAGAACCAGATAGCCTGGTCAGAGCACCTGGATCCGTTGTTCGTGAATAACTACGAGATCGACGCTTCTCTCTCCTGGCAGTATTACGCCTCTTCCAGCGGCTTCATGAGGAGATATCCTGGTAAGTTATCTACCATATACCTAGAAAAGGAGCTTTGTACTCGGCAACAGAGCTCTGTTGCGGAGTACAAACGACTACTTTCAGACGAAGAAGAGAAGTTTTCTACTAGTATTATTCTGGGCCCTAAACCACGCCACTTTTGAATTTGATGACGATTGTTTTTATTCGTGTTTTTTAAACTTACTGTTATTTTATTAAATCGGCTTCCGCTAAAGCACCTCTCCGCACCGATACTGAATCATAAAAAATTCAATAAATATCAATAAAACATCTCTTCATGTCACGTTTTTTTGACACTATGGTACGGTTATTTCTACACTTTGGTGAAAACTGGCCCTTAGATGAGACCCATAGACATCTTATTTCTATTTTCTAATTCAAACATATAAAATAACACTCAAAAGAAATTATACCAAAGCCGATTTCTCCCACAGCCATGTCCTGGCCACCAGAAGACGGCTACTCTCACCACGCCCGCGATTTCTACGACTTCCGGTCCTCCAACTGGTTCGTGGAGGCAGCTACGTCTCCCAAAGACCTGGTGATTCTCATTGATGACTCTGATGATCTTGGTTCCTCGCATTGGCGGCTAGCAAAGGCGACGGTGTATGCGTTACTGGACACACTGGGACCGAATGATTATGTGAACGTGTATCGGTACAGCGACGCGGTTTCTGAGATACATTCGTGTTATTCGAAGATTTTGGCGCAGGTAAGAATACAATTTCAGTACCTAGATTTAAGTTGTAAGATGTAAAGATAATGCACTTTTACTTTTCCTTTGAAATCAAACTAACAGACGTATTTCAAATCTATGGCAGTCGTAAAAAAGGTAAGCAGGTTGTGATATGCTGATATTATATTCAAACTTTTCAATATAAATTCCGAAACAACAAAGAACGTACAGGGCAAGTGTTGAAGCGCATTCAGTCAATGCAAGCCCCACCGCGTTCATCCCAAGACAAAGGATTACAGGCAGCTCGACACACGCTTGACCGCGCGAGATGTGGGAGGTTTACACACACTACCTTACAATTTTAGCTCGTTTTGGTTTGAACTTTTCCGTTTTAGAATATAAAAAAGAGTATTTTCAAATATTAGATTATGCATATGTTATGCAGGCGTCCTAGCCGTCGTACCACATTACTTTTTAGTTTTTAGGGTTCCGTACCCGAAGGGTGAAAACGGAACCCTATTACTATGCCTCCGCTGTCCGTCCGTCCGTCCGTCCGTCCGTCCGTCCGTCCGTCCATCCGTCCATCCGTCCATCCGTCCGTCCGTCCGTCCATCTGTCCGTCTGTCACGTGGCTATATCTCATGAACCGTTAGAGTTAGACAGTTGAAATTTTCAGAGGATGAGTATTTCTCTTGCCGCTATAACAACAAATAATAGAAATAAAATAAATATCAAAATTAAAGAGGGTTCCCAAACAGCAAACGTACGTTTTTTTGAGATATTGAATTTTGTTGTGCGTCCACATCAACAATGGCACTATCGCGCAGTGTACCTAACACAATTTTGTTTAATCTTAACCGTGACTGATGATTTGTTGGCCAAATCTTTCTTTATATGTAGTACGCTGTAAGGGAAAACTAGTAAATGGTCCCAAGCTCGCTTGGTGTTTTTAACGGACTTCAAAAATAGGGGGTTCTCAGTTCGTCTGCATGTTTTTTTTTTTTTTATTTGTTTATGTTACTTGATATCTCCGCCTATGGGTAACCGATTTTACTGAATCTTCCACTATTGTATAGACTATAGAGAATGATCCCGAGGTGGTCCCATAAATATTTTATCCCCGTTACAGATTCTTTCACTAGGGTAAAGGCGGGTATTACCGGTCCCATAAACATGTTATTCCCGAGGGATTAGTATTTATCCCATCAAACTTCAAAAGCAACATATTATTTTTGGAGAATCACGACTAGCTACCACAGTTTTGGTGATTTTTCTGCGGCAATTTTTAATAGATTTTGATGATTCTTTCGTTGTTGTACCTCTATAAAAATTGATTTTGAGTTATAAGTTTGATTCTCGAGGAATTGCTATGTGCGACGTAAAACGTAGTATTGTAAAAATTCTTCTGAATATGATAATTTCATTATCACCTCATTAATGGTTTCCATGGCAACGAGCGTCAACAGTTTCACCAATGTGTTATCACACTAAATTAGACTTGAATTATAACTAGATGTCGTCAGTGTAAACTAAGTCTTTTGCACGTGAACATAGACCTTCGGTCAGGGAAAGTAAGGTAGGGGTGATTTCGTTCGTCCGTGACATAGGAATATTATCTATGAACCGGAATTTGAAGTCGGTTTATCGTTTTTTAAAACACGCCAAATTTTTTGAAACAGCATTCCTAATGGCCCCTGAGAAAGCAGAAGCGACAGAGACCTCAAGGAATAATTTTAAAAACACGGGTTGTAGCTTTGTAATCACTCAGAACTTTCCAAAAAAGTGGTGTATCAGCCGTATAATCTGAATTTTGTGTCGAAACAAAAATTTTGATTATAAGTTTTCTTTATTTTTCTTTTGTTCTGTACAGGCGCATAAAATGTATTATTATTTTAAATTTCAAGTTATTTGCTGCTGTAGTTGCTGATATATTAAAGACGGAAAAAAAGACAGAAAAAGCGTGACCAGCATAAGAGGGGATCTCCGGTCTTCGAAACCCTAAAAGCTGTTCTTCTTTTACTTTTTGCGGCTTTGCCATCTCATTAAAACGCATAATCATCTACCAAACTGTATGACTATAAAAAGTATAGATCATGAGTAGTTATATGACTAAAAAGAATGCTTCTGGTGAAAATAGCTTTTTTTTTATTCTCACAACCAGCCGCGGTCAACGGCTAAATTTTCACAAGTCACTGAAAATGTAATCACGAACACATAAATAAAGCTACCGTTAAATTATACAGATTTAATGTGAATTGATTTCTCGTGGGCGGCGCAATGAAATCAACATTACGTGTTTCGAAAATTGGATCAAATCACCCTTCTTCATTGCTGGCAACTTCCAACATGAAAAGGATTCAATTATCAACCCACGTTACTTAGGTTTTGGACACCGCATGCCGGCAGATTGCGTCATAGTTACAGAGGGGTTGGAGCATTCCTACCCCTCTGTGCGCTAAACTAAAATGGCGGTCTATTAGCTGTTTTTTGGGGGCTACAGTCCCTTTTGTTGTTATGATAAACAGCCTACCGAAATCTTGACCTTATTTATTTTTACAAGCAATGCCAACAAACGTCCAATAAACTTGCAAAACTTCAGTCCGTCTTTATGTGTCAGCCGTGATGTGACTCAGCTACAAATGATTAGGAATTCAAGCCAGCTCCACAAAACGAAAGTAAGCCCAGCAAGTTGGTAACCCTACATAGTTTGAACAAACTCCACTGCAGCTCCATTGCTGTATAGAATCACTAGCAATTAGACGATAACTGTAATTAAAAAAAGGGCCTGGACAAGTGGCAACATTGTACGTCAGTGATATAAGACATGACGTATAACATGTAACTTGTATGTAAACTACACATTACTAAGGATCCTATGCCAGTTAAATACGTTAAGTATCGTAAGAAGCTATAAATAACCAACGTTTATTATCAGCTTAGATACCTTCGAAACGAGACCTAGTTTCCCTTAAGTTTCTATTTGAGCCTCGTTCGTGTATTTTTGAGAAAAGTTTGGAACCAATACTCACTTCTATTTCTTACTCAAAGAAAAAGTTTTCCTAAAATAGTTTATTCTAAATATTTAAGTTTTCTAAAACTTTCTAAAGTAGGCTTTATTGTTTTTGTGGTTTGTTTGATTGTGTCACAGATTTTATAATAGTATACATTGTGTGAAGTTTAAACACGGACGTGGTAATAAGTATTTAAAAATTATTTAGGTAAATTCAAAGACACTTTAGAAGCTAAGACATAACTGCAGTAAAAAACAAACAAATTTTACTTAAAATAAAAAGCACAAGAATCTTACTCCTCTCAAAAAAATATGGCTAGTCTACTGATACCCGAATCTGCTCAGACATTAAAAAATTATGGTGGAAATTAACCCTGAAATCAAAACACTTCTTTTTCGGGCAGACGTTTAATAAGAACGTCTCGCCGGCCGTGTCGCTACAATATACGTTACCGCCTAAGCGTAATGTAGATTTCATTCGTGTTACCTTTAAACAATTTACCTTAACATAACTTTAAATAGTTCTATTTCAAACAGGTTAGATACAAATGTAACTATTCCTTTGATGTTGCTACAAACAAAATTAATTTCAAGGTCTGGTCTTACACGCTCTGCCAGGCGCCCAGTCTTAGAAGAGATAATTAGTCAAACAAAATGTTTGCTAATTGTGCAAAATTATACTATACTATACATAGTATTATTTTGTAACTAAATTATGTCACTAGGTACTGTCGGGTAAAATCTTAAAAATAGATCATATCTAAATTCAAAGTGCTTTATTTCCTTTAGACCTTACAGGACTCTTGGACACGTCACGAAACTAAAATTACATAAGTAAAACTGGGAAATAAAGTGATCACTTTGATTTTTTGTTCACTTCAATCTTTTTGAGGTAAAGTAATCTTTAGTTTACCTCAAAAACAACAAACAGCGAACAAGAAACCTTTACCTTGTTAGGTTGTTAGTTTTATAATTGGAGCAAAACTTGTCCCAAGCTTTTTTATCCTTTAACTAGATAATCTGATAATTTGCAGTAAGCCTTTTTTTACAAAGGATATGTTTGAATTTATTTATTGATAAATTTTTAGTTCCCACAAAATTTTTCGAAAGTAGTTCTAAAAATTAAAGTAGTCATAAAATATATTCCAATTACATGTAATTCAATTGAAAATTCAGCCGTGCAGTTGAGACTAACAACCTTATCTTTGACAAAATCTTTAAAATTATTCGTGAAAGAGCCAGCCATTCCCATAAACTAAAAATGGTACAGTCAAAATAACCAATAAATAACCAATTTATATAAACATAAAAATATATTCATGAAAATAGAACAATGATAAATATAGTAACAATTTGCCTTTATTATTCCAATACCTTCCCCCCATTAATCTTTTGAAACATATCTCCGAACTGCCTAATGATCTTTATAAAAATGTAAATTGCCTCAAATGCAGGTATTGCGTGACAGAGGCGGCATTATGCGATACGCATCTGTGTGTACGCGCCTTAATGGAATCAATCAGACCACTCAGAAGGTTTCTAGGTCTATCGTTACTACAAGCGGAATAAATTAAACCTTATTTACAATTACAATAGAAACGAAATATCATAAATCGACTATTTTAGAGCTCTTCTTTACCTACTGGAACTTTTGAATAAAAGTAACCAACTCATTGCTCTAAGCTTAAAACCTATAAAACATCGCCAAATACTACGTCTACAATAAGTCGTGTAGACAAAAATTGGGATGAAAAATTTGCTGCTCGCGACAGCATGACATTGTCCATCCCAATCTTTATCTACACGACTTATAACAAACTTTTATTTCTTTTAAACTTATAAAAGCTTTCTACGTAACGTGTGCATTATAAAGTTGAAGGTAGGTGCTACACAAGTGTCAAGAGCTGCCACATCAATAAATTGTCACTCTTACGCGAATCTAATGGATTCCATATGTAGGAAGTTTTTAATAGGAATTGTTTGACAGTTTGTGTGTCCTTGAATGTAAAACTTCTTATTGTATTTCGGGTTTAGAATAATTTAGCTACAAACACTTTACGTAAAGTAACCGCTTTAGTAGGAGCCTACCCTACCGTGTAGCCGTACATGGTATGGTACTTTTAGAATGTTTTTTATCCATATAAGTTCGTTGGAGCATTAAGCAATACATTCAAAACGAAAACATTTTGCGTTTTCGAACAACATAAAGGAAATTTGTTTTTATAAAACTTTTTATACGTTGATTTAAATGAAATCGCACTTGAATAACCCTTTAAACCCTCGTTATTTTATTTTATCTGTTGTATTAATTATTCTAAAACTGAATCTGACTGAAAAATAAACACCTCTAAGCTTATACATAGTGTAAAGTTTTAAACCAAATGACACGCTAAGCTAGATGCCTATTTCCCTGTCCTAAGGTACTTAACCTACCAATAATGCTTAACCAAGTTTTATTGCTAACCAACTCCCCTCTTCGTTAATGACGCTAGCAACTTCCTCGCTACAACCTCCACCTCCAGGATAATCTAAAACGTCACTCGAACACGATCAGATGACCTCCACACAAGCGAACTCGCTGGCATGACCCCGATAAGAGCACCCCACCTGTCACAACTCACGTTTTGTAGCTAGATTTTATCTCGAAACTTCGAGTTAAGTGAGATGAAATATAGTTGCTTTTAGTCGGGATGTAGACGTCAGGGGGTGAGACAACGAGGTCGCAAGGAAATACGCATCTACTTTGACTGTGCGATTTTTCCTGAGATCTGAATATGTATGAAGTCTGAATATGTATAAAATTGTTACAGACAGACGAACAGCCTAAAGTGATCGTAGAGATTTGAATTGAATCTCTAAAGGTAAAGAGAAAAACGTAAAGTATCTAAGAGAGGAAAATGTATGATTTACTTAATATTTAGAAAATACGGACGTAAAAAAGAAGGCTAACTAAAATGAATTTATCGAGAAAGAATCGATGGTAGTTTAGTTACGACGTTCGAACATGGGTTTCACCTTTTTTCATAGCCTGTTTGACCCCACAGCTGGGCAAATGCTTCTCCTATATACTTCTTATCATCGCCTTTTGCGGCCCCGAGAAACGAGATCGTCTTCTATCTTTATCGTGGCCGACCCCGTCGCTTATGGGTATAATAAGATAAATATTTACTAAGTCTAGGGAGCCTCGTGCTAAAATCAGCGCTAGGCTCAACTAGGCACCTATATTTACTAAGTCTCTAGGAGTAGAGAGGTGCTTAAACCGTCGCTAGACTAACTTGGCACTGAATAAGCCATAAAGCGGTCCTTCACCCTTGTAGTACGCGCTGGTTCGCACTGGTCAACACAATAGCATTTCCCAATCGCATTACGAATTCAGTAAACAGGAAGCAACTGCCTTCGTCATCATAGTATCTAGATATGTAGTAAATTAGTAGTAGATACTATCTACTACTAGTTAGGTAGTTTATTGATAAAAGTAAGCTTCGTTTATGAGTGGTGTTATGATTACAAATGTTTTAACAAATGATCTTGTAAGTTGTAATCATCGTTGTCATCTTTTGCAAAACTGACTCTTTTACAGATATCAGAGTACTGTATAATCTTATGGATATTTTCTATATCGCAAATTGACAACTCCTGTATTTAATTTTGTGTCACATGCATTATATTCGATTGTCCCAGGTACTAGTAAATAAACTGTAAGAAATTCTAACAATAAATTACCCTAGCAACGAAGTAGGATTGCGTTTTACCGTACATTATATGGAAGTAACGTTTTAAAGATTTTCTCGACACGTTAGGTAAGACCGCAAATCGCATTGTATCTTTTCTCGAAAGAAGTGACATTGCACGGTATATTGTGTATTGACCGTGCTAAGTGACCAGCCATGTATCGATCAATTCAATACGGCCAAGTGTTTTCAGAGGCTCCTGCACTCCAACTTCGCTATCCAGCTACTACCTCAATAGCAAACCTTCCCTTAAGGCTCATTCTCTACCCGACCTGAGAACAGACACTCGAGTGTCGGGGCTTTTCCATCCTCGTGTAGGTTTTTTCTTTATCTTCCATTCTTTTGTAATGGAGTACAACTTAAACTTTATGTCTTATTCTAGCTTATAAGAAATGCAATGACATCTCGCATAGGAGTGGATACTATCTTCCAAACAAGTTTCAAAATTTAGTGTCAACGTTTCGTATATCTCGTAGCACGATGAGGCCGTAGAAGGGTTACGCCGTAGCTGTGTTACGCCGTAACAGTGCTACGCCGTAGTAGTGCTACGCAATGTGGTAATCTCTAATGGTTCTAAAATTAATAAGGCACATAGTTTTTCAGCCTCGAAGAATAACAAATCATAGAAAAAATGTAATAATACCATCTATTTACTGTTTTTCGTGTCCGCTCGTAAAGTCTTACTAATTGTAATTTTTTGCCCCATTTGTGGAATCTTATAAATTATGCTCCCATGTAAAATTTTGAGTGCGTTAGGATCGAGCTCTCCATACAACGTCCAGCTAAATGAAACTTTGTATATTTAAGAGTTGTTAGAAGCGCCGCGCCGCGTTCATTCGAGTGTACACTGTTTGCTCGCATTTACCGCGAGTTCCCATGACTTATTTATATCTACTTATGTTCGTATTCGTGTATGTTATGTTTATCATTGTAATAACTTATTTAAAAATCGTGGATTAACGATAACCTTATTTGTTTCTTCTGATACTTGTTATAAATTCTTGTAGGTATAAATAGGCTTGATATATAGGGTGTCAAGTTTTGAAGGTTCACTGGCCGCCTGCAAGGGGACACCGCTGTGCATCGTCGTCAGATGACACCCTGATTGCGTCATATACACACCGCCGTCACTGTATAATAAAAATGTTGTAATTACAAATAACGTGTTATTAATAAAACAAAAATATTTTATGTACTTATGTTAGTTTTAACAGTTTTAAGGTATATTGCTATAAGATCTCTAACTTTTCTATAGTCTAAAATAAATGAATTATTATAATTATACTTACTTCCTGTGGCTAACCTACTTCAAACTTTACATCATATCATAAGTGATGAATTGGAAAAAACCTAAGAAGAACGTAGGCATCTATCAGTAATAGAATCTCTAGAAAAGTTATTACATACATAGTTATTGCATTGTCCTTGGACCCAAGCAGATCTGCACCGCTATGTGAACTTAACCTCAGCTTACTAGGTATCAAGCTAAAAAAGTGTTCAAGAGAAACCTAGTTTTAAAACTAACAAACAAACACACTAGCTAGAGCAACTTCTAGGCAAATAGCTACTGTTTGAAAGCGCAGTGAAGGCCGGGCTAAGTACAATGAAAAAGCTCGAATAGAACTAATAATATCCTTCAGAATTAGTTTCAGGGCTACCTGTCCGCAGTTATTTTGTTGGAACGTGTAAAAAAAAGAAACGTAGTTAAACCACCTTGAAAGATTGCACGAAAAAGAATTTTATGAAACAATATTTTAACCTTTTCATAGTTACTCATTTCTTTTCCGTATCACTTGCAGGATGCAAATGTTACACGATTTTCCTGCTAGAAAGTCCTTCCTTTTCATATATTTTTTTCAAGTAACACATATCAAGCTCTACATGTAAGGCCGGGTGGGGGGTTGTGTGAGAATGGCCATCGCTATTTATATATTTAGTGTAAGTTTATAATGCACAACTGTAAATTTACAAATAGAAAATCTTAAAACTAGAAAATGTAAAGTCAAAAGTGACCTACAAACAAATCTGATGCCAAATAAAAAAATTAAAGAGAACCTGTAAAGAAAACTAGTTTAACAGAAATCCTCAGAAAAGAAACCGTTTAGAAAACTCGTTAAACGACTTGGCATCGCTTTTATGCGGTGCAGCTAAGTGCTTGAAGCAATAACATTCTTAGCGAATCCCAAGTAAATACATTACAGTAACAGGGTTAGTTAAATTGTTACTACACTGAAATGGAAGCCTTACTAATTTTCAGAATATACCTAACAAAACACTAACACAGTGAGACAATATTTTTCGAAATATGTTCAAAAATCGACCACCAGCACCAGCAGTGGGACACACCAGGCTTATAGTAATTGTACAAAAATATTGATAAGTAGCTCTGCTACTTAAAACTTATTTTATCAAATCACATCACTTCAATGTGTCAAAAAAATTCAGTAGTCTTACGATGAGATAAAAACACAGAAACACGGGTAAAACAAAATAAAATTACGTAAAAGAGCTAATCAAATTCTATATTTTTCTCCTAAGGCGAATGCTATCTGCTTTCTGCCGTGCTACGAGTACGTGCAGTACCGTAGCAGTACTACGCAATGTGATAATCTTTTAATGGTTCCAAAATTGGGAAAGGCACTTCGTTTTTCAGCCTCGATGAACAAGAAATCGTAGAAAAAACATGAAATACCATCTATTTAATATTTTTTGTGTCCGCTCGTCAAAGTCTTAAATCTACTTAAATGTAATTTTTTTCCCCATTTCTGGAATCCTATAAATTATGCTCCCATGTAAAAAATTGAGTGCTTTTGGAACGATTATTTTTACGCTTATTTTAAATTTCCAAAATAGGCAATTGATTGTTTCGTTCCTTTTTATTTTTGTCCAAATTGGTACTCTTATTCGGTGTACCTATTATTCTAATAGGTACACCGATTAAGAGTACCAATATAATTATATTAATTATTATTAATTGGGCGAAACGAAACACGAAATTCCGTGTCTGAGAACTAAAATAGGCTCCCAGATATGGCTCGAATATAATATAAATCAAAATTTCTAGTGTCTACTTGCGGCTTCGCACGTGCAGATAAAAAGTAGCCTATGTCTATATGTATGACCCAGGATACCGTCTGTCTATTTATCTACTACCATGTTTGTACAATTCACTTAAATTGTCTATCATGTATCGGTACTTTTACATAAACGCATTCGAAATTGGGGGCCTATTTTAATTCTCCAACACCGTGAACACGGAATTATAACACCAATTTGCGAAAAAATATCGTAACGAAACAAACGATTGCGTATTTTGGAGAATTAAAATAGGCCTCCTAGTTCCGGAAGCTTAATTACATAATAATTAATAGTTTTGCGAATGGCTGTTTTCGAATACGGCAACCTCTTATGGCTTATAGTTTTGTACTTTTCTTGTATTTTGTTTCTTTCTTCTTTATTTTTGGATTAAGTACCAGTTTGCCAACCTACATTCTCTAACTGTCTGGCTATTCCACAGGCTCTCCCGGAAACTATCCGCGAGCTGAAGACCTCGTTGTGGAACGCAGAGCTGTCCGGGGGCGTGGCCAACTTAACCGGCGCACTCGCGACTGGTTTTGAAATATTGCACAGGGTAATTATACTTTGAGAAACAGTCGCCTTAAGAAGTGTGGAGAACGGATAATGCAAGAAGTTATGCTTAGGGTTTATTTAGTAGGTAAATGTAGAATAATTTAATATTTTAAAGATTTTTTGTAGAATAACTTAAAATATCAACTTCAATATACACACTCAAAATACACATAAGAAACAAAAACTTGTAATAAAAAAATAGAATGAATTTTTCCTTAATACATGGCTGTTGGTAATTCACTGCGTAAACTGCAGGTTCTGCCCATCATGATCGAGAAGACGCCTTAATTCTTTAAAAAAATCCTAAATTACCTCTGATACCAAATGATAAACACTTTTGTCCGGAACCCAATGAAAATCCAATTTGAGAATGAAGACCTGGTGTCTTCACAAACATGCTCGTGATGATGAGCAAACCTGCAGTTCACGTAGTGTCAGTAATTTACAAATAACCCTGTAACATAACCTATTGGGTTATGTTACATTTTATAGTCCCTAGTACACGAACGAAACGAACGAAATCCTAAATTACCTCTGATACCACATGTTAAACACTTTTGTCCGGAACCCAATGAAAATTCAATTTGAGAATGAAGACCTGGTGTTTTCACAAACATGGTCGTGATGATGAGCAAACCTGCAGTTCACGTAGTGTCAGTAATTTACAAATAACCCTGTAACATAACCTGTTGGGTTATGTTACATTTTATAGTCCCTAGTACACGAACCCTACCTAGTGACACGAACTTTATAAAAGTAATTTTATGATATTTTTTGTGTAAGTACACTATGTTGAATAAATAAATAAATATATAGAGATACTAAATAAATATGTAATAATAAAACTTCGACGTGCCGCTTTTAAAATGGTACCAACACTTATTCACACTAAAAAAAGATATATTAACTTTTTAATCTGAATTTAAGGACAAAAATTTAGATTACGTTGCAATAGCATATGTACAAATAATGTTTAAAAGCTCAGAAGCTATGCTTGAAATAATATTTCGCCTCCTTTTTAACCACCGCCTCAGTGGCATTAATATTTTCAGCCAGCAGTACTTTATAGGTCTGAGTAACTGTTTCTCTGATTGCGTTTAACGTTGAGCTTCTTGTAAAAACGTTGTTGAACCTTGAAAGTTTCAAAGCTTTTGAAAGATAAGTTTTAATTTCAACCATCAAGAGTGCTAAAAATAGGTGGAACTTCTCATGGCAAATTCGTAGCACCTGGTAGTAAATTCGTAGAATAGAAGCAGGTCTTTCACTTGAATGATTTATGTCCCTTAATTCATTCCCATTGGCACTTGCCAATGGAATTAAAGCAAAGGATATAAATCCTATTAACACAAGTACTTTCCTCTCATAATTTTTTTATTTATTTTCATTTAACCCAGGGTGCTAGAAATAAGAACTTTAGATATTTATACCTACTTAACTAATCGTGGCAATCGTAGCACCTCGAAGCAACTTTGTAGAATACCTATAGAATAATCGTAACATAAACATAAAATATATTTATATATATATATATTTATATAAATATATTTTTAATATTTAATATATCAGTCATTTAGTATCCATAACACAAGCTCTGCTTAGCTTGGCGCTAGATGGTGATGTGTGTATTGTCCAGCATATTTATTTTTTTATTATTTATTTGCAGCAAAAACCATCACATTTTAGCAAATTAGGCGCTTAGTAGATAGGTAGAGTTAACATTATGATTTAACCATCATGACCATTTTAGGGTACATTCAACGGGTGTCTCAAATGAAAGGACAGAATGCAAAAAATCGATTTAAAAAAAAAATAGAATTTATTTCTTAAAAATAACGCCATCCAAATGTTTACCCTCGCGACACTCATTCAATCTAACACTAAAATTTATGATGACGGCTTGACAAGTACGCTCCGTGATGGCTCCCATTCATTGGACGTGTGTGAAGTTACTCGGTCCTGCTGGAACCATGTTCTTTGGTTATAGCCTGGAAAATTCTGCAATTCAGGCAACAACAACTCATCTAACATCCTCACATAACGCTCTGACTGAATTGTCTGTAAGTGCACGTCTCCTTTCATCATCAAAAAAGTAAGAGCCGATATTTCCTCGCGATGACATTGCAGCCCAGACGGTCATTTCTGGAACCGAAAACCTCTAATATTGCAGAAATTTTCGCGCTATAGTCGCAGAATCACCATTTTTGTAAAATTCGCGTACGCACAACGCGCGATCCGCTCCCGAGAAACTCTCCATAGCGACAAAATTCACGCAGTAAGCTAAACAAATATGTCCTTTTTTTAGACCCCCTGTATTACGGCCTATGAAGCGAATAAATAAGTTATTGCTGAGGGCTTAGTGACTACGATTTTACCGAAATGTATCTTTATGTATCTTTGTGTTTTGTTTTTGTGTTTGAATGTATCTTTGTGTACATAAAGATACATTTCGATAAAATCGAGGAACTCCTCCTAAGTGGAATTGGAATCAGAATATTTCTTTCATAACCAAGCTTTCCTTTCGTACAGTTGTGATTTTTAAAGAAAAAAAGTAGGTATGCAGCCGTTTAATATGTTAGTTTATAATCCCTTAACTTTAGCACGCATTTTTCGGGGATACAATATAGCCTAGGATATTATTCCACCCACTCAGTCTTTCAGTAATCACACTCGGGGGTAAATATACCAAGAGCTTTTGAGAAAAAGAGATTTTTTTTACATAAACAGAAAAATCACATTACATCAAATATTACAAAACAGAGTCGTCCAGTGTTCTTCTAAACAAAGTACCTAAGTATAAGCTTGTGTAAATGATGCGTCGACTAAACGTAAGCTTGCATTGCAAGGTGGTGAAAATACTCCTTTTATGCGATGTAAATCCACTTTACACTAGGATTAAAACAACTTGGCCGCAACCTGAAGTTGGATCAGTGGCTGCGCAGTACTCGTTAATATAGACAAAATGGTGGTATATGAAAACTTTGCTTATAGCTAACTTCACTCCGGCTAAGTTGTTTTAATCATATTGTACTCTCCATTTCCAGTATAACCGCACCGGCCTAGGCTGCCAATGCAACCAGGCAATCGCAGTGATTGGCGCCGGCGGCGGTTCTGCCGGCGTGAAGGGAGTTTTCAGGACCTGGAACTGGCCTCATATGCCTGTGAGGATCTTTACTTACCGTGTGGGGGGTGATGCGACTGCCGGACATACTATGAAAGACATGGCGTGCACCAACAAAGGTGAATATTTGATTTTATCTTTGCGCGAGCGTCGATCGTTTGCGGTATACGATGGGTGAGGAGGGAACGTGAAATTAGATAATGGCCGTGTCTACAAATTACTTAATAAAATTCACCTTTACGCACGTAGTTACGTTTATTTTTCAAGAGCTGTGCAAGCTGCCATGATTTATTTTATATTTACGCTTCTCCTTGTCACCGTTTATACCTAGCGTAACTCACTCAACTAATTATATTTACACATTGCTCAAATCATGAAATATCTAACACCTTTCCCAACTTTCAAAAACGTTCTGATCATAATATTCTCTTTTCAGGTTTCTACGTATCAATAAACGAGCATTCCGAGATCCGTTCAAAAGTGCTACACTTCATCGAAGTGCTCGCGAGGCCTTTGGTCATGTATCAGACAGTGCACCCTGTACATTGGAGCCCTGTATACGTCGGGGGAAGGGTAAGTTTACTTCTGGAAGAAGTATAAAACCTCTTTTGATAAACTCTTTTTTCTTTTTTTCTTTTGATCTGAAGAAATAAGTGTAGAACCTCCTTCGATATTCTCTCGTACGAGAAACTTGAAATGAGGTCTTAATTTGAGAACTTAACGACAAGATTTTTTCTGAAATATCTAATTATTTATTTACAGAGCAGCAATCTAAACGACGACGGAATGGGTCAGCTAATGAGCTCCGTTACAGTGCCTATCTTCGATAGAAGAAATCATACGGTGAGTTGAGTACATTTTAGCACCAACCTCTTTAATTTTGCAGACTTATAGGCCGCCTAAAGGTCAGAGTTATACTCTAGCCAAACTCGATGTGAATTTTTTGTATACAAACCATGACACAAAAAACTAAAACTCACTTGCTTGGTATCATCGAGTTTCAGATATAATTGTTAGCAATATTTATTAAAGGAAGGATCTCAACAAGGCAACAGAGTAAATAGGTATGGGCAATTTTGAAATAGGTAGGTACCTAATGAGTGTTTTTGATACCAAGTGAGTGGTTAGGTATGGGTGGTTTGTTGACTAACATTCCACATTCAGTGTGGCTAGTGTATAGGTAAGATAGGCCATTGATGATAAAAATGTTATTTTATATGAGCAAAATCGAGATTAGGTTCGACGTTTTTCCGTGTAGACTAATATTTGATTTTGTTTTACGCAGCAAAGAGAAGCAAACTTATTGGGTGTGATTGGAACTGATGTCCCTATCGAACAAATAAAGAAGCTCGTGCCACCATACAAGGTATATATTGCGAATAACAAGGTACCTGCTTATTTACATTGTTTATGATAGAATACATTCAATAATATTTTCTTCTTCTTCAGCTGGGAGTAAACGGCTATTCTTTCATGGTGGACAACAACGGGCATGTCTTGTATCACCCGGATTTGCGGCCATTGGTATGAATTAAAGTTATATTTACAACACAAAATTTACGAAATAAATGTAATTAATTGCCTGCCTACTTGACCCATATTCTTGTATAATATTATGCCATAATATTTATATCCGCTTTTGTAGAAGGCAAACCTATTATACGCGTGTAACCCTTTTAAGTTAAATTTGCTTAGACCTATGAATGTTACAGTTAATTTTATGTATGTAGATCAATTTATTTCATTGCTTATTTTCGTTGTTACAGCATACAAACGAGGAAGTAAGTATATGCGGCTGAGTTTTTAGTTTTGTTTACACAAATATACATATAAATAAACAATATTTATATCTGGCATGGTAACCTACGCTTGCTAAGAGTATTGGTTCTTTCAGTACACGGAAACATTGCGCCCTCTTTACTCAAGCGTGGACCTTACTGATGTGGAATTGCTGATAGATGCTGAGGAAAATTCCAGGGTCAATCTCACTTCGCTGTTGCTCGATGTAAGAATCTTTCTACCTATAACGCAATGTTTGTCGGGGGCTATCCCGAAACAAACAAAAGGGCGAAATAAATTTAACGTCTTATTTTCCATCAGTGTATCAATCAGGAAGTCTCTACGTTGCATCGTAGGTAGAGTTCCCAAACGGATGAAACAATTTAGGTTTTTGTCAAAATGGTATTTGAAAGTCGTCTTCAGCTATTTTTGTTCGGTGCAGCATTTGTAATTTTACAACGATATTCTTCAGTGCACCGGAGTCTCAAAGTAAAATCGACGGGGGTCTTTTCTAAAACTTGTTTATGTCTTAAACTGTGTTACAAGTGCTATTATTGAATCTCCGAAAATGTCAAAAGAGACCAAGCTTCGCAGGATTAAGATTTTGTAAACTTACCTCCTTTTTACTCCGAAGCTCATAAGTAATACCTACCTATCTATTTTTCTTGTTGTAGCTCCGACACGACATGATCGACCAACGCGAAGGCGAGACCGAGATCGGTGTGAAAGTCCAATACGACAGCATGCGTCGCGTAGCCACACGGCGACAGAGATATTTCTACAGCCCAGTCGCTGGTACCCCGTTCTCGTTGGCTGTTGTACTGCCGGATGGATATGGGATGTATGATCTACTGTCTGAGCAGGAGGTCAAGCATAGTCCTGTTAGCGGTGAGTGTTATTGGCGCAGGTTGGTTCTACTTATATTATTTTCTATATTGGCGATCAAATCAAATATATTATCGCAGAAAAAAAAATAACCAATTTCGTCTCGAGCTTTCAAAATGTCCCGCATAATTTACATAAGTTTACTCTATCTGATAGATAAAAGACGCTTGAGACACAGCTCCTGAAGACGAAAACTAATCTTATTTTTGTATGTTTGCTCAGTTACGGATTACTTCAAAGGCGAAAACTGGAAAGTCCATCCTGACTGGTAAGAACTTACAATTAAAAATGTATTTCCTATCATTCCCTGACCCGAGAAAAAGTCCTGATGGTCAAAATACTTTCAGAAGAGATTTTTCTTGACAACACTTTCCCGTTTCAAAATGTTTAATATTGCACTAACATTCGTCACATAAAGCTACAAGATAAATGAATTAAATACAATAACACAATAACAATAATTACACACACACACACACACACACACACACACACACACACACACACACACACACACACACAATAATACAATAATAACAATACAATAATTGAATATATGTGAATTTTCCAGCACTATTTATTCATTTTATTAATTTATATTTTCAGGGTATACTGCGAATACGCGTCCACATCCGACCAAACATTCAACTCACCGGAGGAACAACTGATGCACTTCCTGAAGCGCACAGAGAAGCCAGGCTGGAAGTGGATGTCGCTGAGACCACGCGCCTTGACGCTGCATAACGCGCATAAGAAGCAGGAACGGGATTCTTATTATTGTAAGTACTGACTGAGATCCACAAGGGTGAAACAGCTTCAGACGTATTGGATGAAAAAGCTTCAGATGTATTGGGTGAAACAGCTTCAGACGTATTGGGTGGAATAGCTTCAGACGTATTGGGTGAAATAGCTGCAGACGTATTGGGTGAAACAGCTCCACACGTATTGGGTGAAAAAGATTTAGACGTATTGGGTGAAATAGCTTCAGACGTATTGGGTGAAATAGATTCAGACCTATTGGCCTCTAGTAGACGTATAAAGTGAGTAGGTATACTAAACAAACCACAAATGCGCGTCCACATTGACACTGGCAGATGCATTTCCTAAAGCGTACAGAGAAGCGATAATGGAATTGGATGTCGCTGCGTGTTGACGCTCCAAAACGCGTTTGTGAAGCAGAAACGGGATAAGAGTCCCGTTTCTACTAAGTCATCGATCTATGCTTGAGTAAAGCCTTTCTATGGCATAAACGCCGCTCAAGCATAGATTTATGATTATGACTGAGCAAACTTTCATAATACGGGCCCTAATATTGTAAGTACTGATGGTCGACTTAGCTATAGAGGTATTGACCAAATTTTATAATACAATTGCGACAGCAATGACGATCACGGCAGCAAATTATTCGAATCTGGATTTATAAACTCAAGTCAAAGGTAAATTTTCTTAACCGTGAGAGTATTTATATCTCCCAATTTGATCAACAATGTAGAAAAATACTTCAATCGAGCGTTTCTTGCTTTTCAGGTGATAAAACTTTAGTTCAGTCGCTTATCCGGGACGCAATGGTAATCAAAGAATTGGACGCTCACATGCAGCATGCCAGCCACCACAACCAGTAAGTAGTATTTATTTTAAAGCATGTCTAAAATGCACCAACACTTAAGTTAATACTTTGCATATTTTGTGCAAAATTTTCTTAGAAAGACCAATTTCTAGAGAGACTGGAATGTCTCCTTATAAAGCTCACGATAAAACTAACGTAAAAATTACCTCTACAAGTTGACAATATCAAAATTAAATGCCTTTTCTCTTTTGAAAATAAGTAAAATAAAACTGGACCAAGATTCGAACCTTGCGGTACACCGCTTTGAACACTTGCATGTGGAACTTTTACAAAACTTTTAATTGCACTTCATTTATGTTATATTTATGTTCACTAATGGTATTATGTGTTTGTCACACGAATAGCCCGATAGCAACTTTAATGGCTTTACTCACAAGGTAACGTAACAACAATCTTCGTTATGATTGTAGAATGAACGAGAATTTTTAGTAGTGTCAGCTGACTATGCTAAATCAAAAAATTGTACTAAGGACGTACCTGCGGGTACTAAGGGCCGGTGGCCGGTGGCTAACAAGGGCCACTACTCTGAAAACGCACTTTCAACATTTTTATTAGACTCTAGTTACGCACAAATGATAAAGGACCACCACAGTAAAAAAGTCTTCATGAAAACGGATCGTTATGTGTAAAATAGTCTAGACAGAATTTGCTGTTGTTACGGTAAAATAAGTAAATCGTGTGGACTTATCAAAGGAAGTTTAATCATTACATCAATATTTAATAATGTTACATTGACTTTTGTGAAATTTGTTTCATGGTCTGTAATAAGGGCCACGTAAAATTGGCTTTACACGAACTTTTGCTACTTTAAATATACCTATTGTTTTTTTTTATAAGTACACCGTCTGTTGGCTTACTATAACTGAGAAGTAAAAAAATACTTTTATTAGAAGCTCATTGAAGAAAATTTCATAAAGTTAATAAGGGCCACGGATTGTATAAATAAAAGTTATTTTTCTTTTTTACTTTTAAATATTTATGTACTGTTACGAATAACTTATTTTAAAATATGATTATTTTATAGGTATGTTGTTATTTTTTTATACAAGGTTTTGTTTAGTTAATATAATAACGTCCATTGTTGTTTTTCTTCTGAATAAATATTCATCGAAAGCGCAATCTTAAAAAATTAAAATTAAAAAATTAGTAAATCAAAGTTAAAATCAGAGGGAAATAGAAAACTTATAAAAATTATGAAATTTTTAAACCACCCATGTTAAAAAAGGCCAAAACAAAGCGTTTTTAAAAAGCTTGTCAATGATGGAAAATCTTAAAATGCCCTGTTTTTAATTTATTTTCTTTAGGTATTTAAAATATTAGAGTTTGTATTGGTATATTATATATAAAATATTAAGGTTTGTATTGGTATATTATATAGCGGGTATTAGGTGGCCCTTAATACCCGCAGGCTACAAATTCTAGAAAATTGATAACGTGGTAAACTATAATCAGACTTTAGATAATCTGATCTCGAGTAGCAAAAATATCGCTATAAAAATATTGGCTATTTTGATGATAGGCATATAGTATGTAGTTTGAACGAGACCAAAACTATTTTGGCTCAAATATGCGCTAGAATCTTTACAATTAGGAAAATACCAGCAATTACATTTTGTATTAGCTAAAATAGTATTACTACTTAAACACTAAAATGGTACATGCTCGGAGTAGGCACTCGGCGTGTTACATTGATTATTATTATTATTATTATTAGCCTTGGTCATCCCACTGCTGGGCAAAGGTCTTGTTACATTGAATACTAAATAATAATACAGCAGCTTTGGATCAGGTAATGGATTGTGGTTGTGTGTCCTAATGTTTTGTCCCAGCTGGCCAAGGATTTAAATTGTTTCGAACTTTTGTATTATTTTAATTAGATTTATCTTTATGAGTGGGGACTTCTTCCACTGTGTTTTATGTAACTGGAAGAAGACCTCTCAGCGGCCAAACACGTAGTCTTAAATGATATCTGTCAATGTCTCTGATTCTAATAAATTTGTCAGATGTTTCGCCGCTGAGTTACTGTATTTAAGTGTCACCTATTTATGTATTTTACGATAATGTGTATGAATGTCATCGGAAGTTATCGAATCGTTAAAAATAAATTTTGACAACGACTGATAATCCACAACAAAACAGACAACTACTCACCCTAACAAATTTCAAGTAATTTGCCAAAGAATCTAGAATAGAATGTAAAACATTGAATTTTCTTACAGACAAGGACGCTTCCACAAGTTCCAAGTAACGCTGTCCTTCATAGCGACACGAAGCGGCCTACTGAAGTGGACCGAAAACATGAACACGACGAGAGGTTCCGAATCATCTGAGACGTAAGTCCCGTACTTACCCATTGATTACTACTACTACCTTAAATGGAGTAACTTTTCCATCAATTAGTAATCTTCAGTATCATTCCTTGACCAGATCAGTCTCGCGTTGAAACTGCTTGTATTCATTGTACCTACTGTCTGTGCAACCAAACCATGTGATCGCAATAAATCTATTGAGTATTGATTGCGTATTGCTTGACTTGTCGTTACTCGATCTCTCATTCTTTTGCAATCTTCAATTAGCATTTTATGCCCCCAACTACATTTTTACAACATTATCAACGTTGCTTACAGGCATTTCAGCGAGAAATACTCCAGAGCGTTCGACTCAGAATGGTACAAACGTGCAGTGGAACATCACGCTATAGAACCAGAAAGCTTCGTGTTCTCAGTTCCGTTCCGCGACGCCTCCGAAGCAGACGATCTGAGTGGTCGGCCGCCATTGGTGCTGGCGACTCACGCAGTGTTTGTAGAGTCAAGAGCACATAGAGCTCCGGCAGCGGTTGTTGGATTGCATTTCCAGCTGGATTCATTGGCAAAACACTTTTTGAACGTCACTTCTACCGTAAGTTTCTTTGCACTACCTGTGGTCGTTACAGATGTCACTGAAAATTCCATGGTTGGAATAAAAATAAATACTGACTGGTTGAGTTACAGGTTTAGTGGTATCCAACTTTTGCGTGATAACCCATCTAACCCACCATCTTGCTATCTTTGAAAATATGAGGATATAGAACTCTTAATCTTCAGTTTTCTCAATTAACCGATGTTGGCCTCTTGAAAAACACTGATACTAAAGACGTTATTGGTCATTTGTCTTATTCCAGTGCACAGCAGGAAGCGTTTGTAAGAAAACCTGCGCAGGCGACGAACTGGACTGCTATATCCTCGACGACAACGGCTTTATAATAATTTCCGAAGACGTCTCCCAAACCGGGCGGTTCTTCGGCCAAGTGGATGGAACTATCATGGACTCACTAGTACAGGACAAGATTTACAAGAAGGTCACAGTGAACGATCATCAAGCAAGGTGTCCTGATTCAAGGAACCCTTTCAGTGGAGACGCTTGTAAACTTTCGGTGAGTATTGATAACAACTTTTAAGCCACCAAAATATCAGTGTCATGATTAAAACAAGAGTTTACCCACGATCGCAAATCATAAGATCATAAGTGAGATCACTTCATGATGTGGTCAAGAGTTAGTCCGAATTATTATTCGTGGACAAGGCGTCAAGATAACTTGACGTAGTTTTTGAAGAGTTTTATGAATAATGTGTTATTATTCGTTCCAGCCATGGAAACCATTCTCATGGTTCGGTAGCTACGTTATGAGTATGCTAGCAGTGTGGTTCCCGCTATGGGAGCCGATTAAAGCTCACCCACATAAGGCGTACGGTGATGAGGACTCAGGTTTGTTGAGTAGTTCTATTAACCGATCCTTCTTACAACACAGAGACCGGACTCAATGGAAATCTCTGTTGTCGTATTGTTCAGAATGTATCTACCCGTCTCATGGAGTCGGGTCAGGAGTTCTAC
This sequence comes from Eupithecia inturbata, assembly GCA_963662085.1. NCBI lineage: Eukaryota > Metazoa > Arthropoda > Insecta > Lepidoptera > Geometridae > Eupithecia > Eupithecia inturbata. Next base: position 12,012,478 of record OY759177.1, on the reverse strand, counting down.
TCATCAGCTTCACATATCCAAGCTTTAGGGTAATTTTCCACTATTAAAATCCCTTAAACAGCGTCACATCTCTTACTTTTACGACTTTGCCATCTTTAAACAATAGGATCGCTAAGTATGAAAATAAAACGATTCTTTTGGGTTTGACAAGGTTCACTGTTCCGCTGATTGCCATAACACATCTTCAGATATGGAGAAAAGTAACTTATAGTAATTTTCTTAACAGCGGATTACGAAGATTATGAGAACGAGGACAATGATCACGAGGACGGCGTCGACAGAGACCACGGGACGTATGAGATCATCATCGACGGGATGGGAGAGACGTCCCGGGATAGCGGGATGCGCATGCCGCCGCCTGTCAACCCTGGACCAGGTAATGGAAACAGCATTCGCTTGGTTTTAACCACTGAAGATAGATTTCGTGTGGTGCCGGCTAAGAATTTGCACCACCCCAACTCATCCCGCGGGTGTCGTAAGAGGCGACTAAGAGATATCCACCTATAGTGGGCAGCAGCTCCTGCAGAACAATTCTACCACCAAATTGCGATCCCCAACCCGCACACCCAGAGTGGGGATTTAGGGCCTTACTCCCCATGAGATAAAGCCCAAAAAGGAGATTATCAGCGGGAGGCCTGAGTCCAGCAGTGTACTAATATAGGCTGTTGAGGTGAGGTAAGATAGGTTTCACGAAGTTTCTGCCAGCTACCATTGTCCTATGCTAGCCATTTTATTAACAATGAAAACTTCAGTTTAATTCATCAAAACCGATCCTAGATTATTTCAGTATGTACGGTGGACGGCAAGTTATAGAAGAACCAGGAACCTTTATGATTTTTCAAGAAACCTCGAATGAAGAAAAACTACAAATACTTCCAAAAAGCCAAGGCTAATTGCGTTCTGACATCTGAAAGGTTCCCAGTTATTTGCTTTTGTTAAGAAACGACAGAAACTTCTAGTGTGGATTTAAGAGGAGATACAGATATCAGATACAGATACAGGAGGGTCAACATAATACTAGCGCTGAGTAGGTAATTTTTTTTTTTATTTATCTACTCAGCAACATGCTGAGTTGATTCCGTTTTGACTCGACACTCGGTGGTTTGCCAAGAAGGGTGCGGAACTTATTATGTAGGTACCTACTGATAATCTATGTACCTAATGTCATACTAATAAATTTGTACCTAGTTTAGTTCTTTTTCCATAAATGTTTAATAAGTGTAATGTGTCGTGTCGTGTCAAATAAATCTTTTTCATTTCATTTCTTTTTCAGATACGTACCTTTAATTGCTAGCTGATATTACAGCTCCAATATCATCACCTCAATAGGCAACCGTTAAATTGTGTTCTAGAACATTATATCCCCATAGGTCCAATCCGTGAGCCACCGAGAGAGGCCGCGCGCTCAGCGGCCGTCAGACCGTGCGACACGAGCGCAGAACTGTACCAGCTACAGTCTAGCCGGCTGAACCAGGCTCAGCCACTCAAGGGGAAACTCACCAACTGCCATAATTCTGGCTGTGAGAGGTAGGTAATACTAATACACCACTTCTCGGCCATAATATTTCCTGCTTCTGGCTTAGTCTAGAGCTCGACCCCGTTTGAGAACTCAAACGCAAAGTGCGTTGGTGCGCAACTTTACGCACCAACGCTCATTGAACAACTCTCCAAATATAACATATAAATTTAACTTTATCCTAAATTCGAATAAGTTGAACAGAATGCAATTCAAGGGCACCGTTCACATTCATTACGGGACCCTGATCTCTAGTCATCCTAGCTGACATGTCCTGCTCTGGTTATTTATTTTTTCTATTTCCAGGCCGTTCAGCGTACAGAAGATCCCTCACAGTAACCTGATTCTCCTAGTAGTTGACACACTGTGCCCGTGCGGCGCAAAGCGGCTGGACGTGCGTGCGCGCGAGTCTCCCCCCCGCGCCGCCTGCCGCCGTCCCGCCACCCCGCACCGCCGCCGCCCGCACACCTGTGTCTCTTACCACCCCGAGGTACCATAAAAATCATTGCCAATAAAAAAAACAGGTAGGCTGTATCAGGGATGCAGCCGCAGTTGAGTCAATTATGTTATGTAGCACGTAAAACGTCTTGTGAGACTGCAGGCTGGAAGGCTTAAACTTTCGCGATCCGTTAACATATTAAAGATTATTTTCATCCCATTTATTCGAAAAGAGACAAATGGTGACTCGATAAGTGCGAACAAAGTGAGTCATTCGCAGTGACGAAATGAGTTTTGAATTTGGAACACTATTTAATTAAAAAGTTTGAAAGCAATTCGCTTCACTAAAGTCCTGGAAGGCAATTCTGGCCAATATATCACTCGATAAATAAGGCAAGAACTGTCAAATTTGACAGATCTTCTATATAAAAACTGTAAAATTTTACAGATCTTGCCATATTTATCTATATTGCCGAGAATTGCCTTCCTGGAAGGCAATTCTCGCCAATTTATCAATTTATCACTCGATAATTATCAAAAGAACTGTAAAATTTTACAGTTCTTCAAATTCGGTGCAATTAGGTCTACCCACCTCAGTCATAGTCGGACCGGCGCGGCGGCGGCGTTCGTGTTACGCGTGCTTGCTACGGACCTACTTTAGTGAGATTTATCGACTGAAAGACTACAGCAATGCCCTCCTGTTTGTTCATTATAATTATTGCACAAGATTGGAAATGTAACTGTGAGCGAGAGTTTCCGTGTAGTTGTAACACAGGCTAGTTGTTGAGTAAGCGCTGGGAGGACGTACCATATCTACAGATTTTACTTAGTAAATGAGCCTAGCACATCATGTCAATAAGGTGAAGGTAGAACAATCGTGAACTCTGTCATACGGAACCACTCCCGCTCGAATCAATACACTACTGACAGGCTACCACTAAAAACCATGACTACTTCAAGACCATCGCCACATTTTTCATTACCACAACCCTTAATTATATGCTCAACAAGCACAAATCCTAACAAAATCCTCATTCCTTTCAGGAAATCGAGATACAATCGTGCGGGCGTGGCGGACGAACCCAGCCTCTTTTCGCACTACTAGTGATGACGTCACTACGGCTCCTCACAACGTGACTGCAGTAGGCAACACCAGTTTACAAGGGACGCGACCTAGAGGCTTTCTACACTTTACAATAGATACAGTTCAATGTGTTAATGATTATAAGATTGCTGGAGTTTTTACGAGACTCTAGACTTCTAGACTAAATCCTGTAGACAATTTGACACTATAGGTAGAGGTATCATACAAGAGTTATGTTACGGCTGTAGATGCGAAGCTGGCTTACAAGGGGTTTCACCCGCTGTTAACGGTGGACACCTATAAAACCCCGGTAGAAACTGGGGTTTATAGACTGCTTTGGTTATAAGCATCAATACTTGATTATCCAATCTTATGATAATAATGTATTGTGAAGGTAATTATTATTGGTAGATTTCGGAACTTATAGTTTAGGAAGCTATGTATACATCGTCGGTACCTTTTGATTTTAACTACCTATTGCGGTTGCATTGATGTCCACATAATTTTATACGATTCCAGAACGACCATATAAACAAAAGAAAAAAACTTAAAATAAGCGGCGAAAATAGTATGTGGAATTTTATTATAATTTGTTATTTATCGCCATGGTAAATTGTTGAATTAGATAAAAACGTATACCAGATCGATTATCATAACTCACCTTTCTTCGTTCCACAGTCGGGTTACTACCGCGTTTTACTGGTAGCCAAACGGTATCAAGCGGTGGCTACGGGTGTACTCCGGTGTTTACCCGCTGCTTTACTTCTAAAGTTATGACTTAGTTGCATGTCGGTTATCGTTACTCAGCAATGTTGAAATTGGCACTAAATTAACTCTGGCCATTTTTGAAATAAAATCGGCTTTGTCCAGTCATGAACTCATAAAAACTCACAGCAATGTCAACGTTCAAACTCGAGGAAGCTTCGCGCAAGGTCCGTTCGAAGTTCATAATATGTTGGGAACAGTTTGTAAGTTGAACGCGAAGAGAATAGGAGTGTTGAGTGTGTTGGTCAGAGACACACTGCCGTTGTAAGAGAAGTCTCTTACTGCGGCGGTATATCCCTACGGCACGATATTTGTACGAATTATATCGCAAAGTTAGAGTTTTGAACAATTTACCGACTGAAGTTTTGGTCCGACCAAATGAACTTTGTACCTTGTTTTGAGACAGGAATATCTATTCGGGTTAGGATACGATAACTAATACTCTCTCTTCGTTAAGTTCGTTTTCATAATGCAGATGGCATACAGAATAGGTAGGAAATATCTTGTTATTAAAATCGAGAATTATCACCAACTTGATCTTATAAAAGTAACTATAGCTAATGTTAATAGATATTGAATGATGATCTAAATGTAAATTTATTAAAAGTATCGTTTAAAACTGTTTTAGAAAAATTTACCTATGTTAAACTAACTCGATTTGTTTCTTTATATCATTCAGAATAATCGCAATTCTATTGAATAGTTAAATAGTTTAATGTAAATAATGAATTTATTTGTAGGCAATTTATTTGCAGAGTTATGTGTGCCTGTGTAATACTGTAATGTCAGTTAGTCTTCGTTGCTGCATCACAATTACTATGTTAGATGCGTATCAAAGGACAATAAATACGAGGGGAAGAAAGCTAATGCTATTCGCGATGTTTCAGAAACTAGTCAGTATTGTGTTTTGAATACTGATTTAAATTAAAACTTAAAATAAAATGAGATAAAGTTTGATAGAGATAATAAGACGTATCATTTTGAACATTGCATGTCAGAATGTCAAATATTTGGGCATGCAATACCTACTGTAAATCGCTATGGAATTTACCGCAGTGTATTTGTGATGCGGTTGTTATAAGTGACTTCCCATTTCGTCTAGCCGTTAGTGATTTTCGCCTAATCTTATAACGTCTAGGAACTGTAAACGGTTTCACATCTTTACTGTAAATATTTTAATAAATTTAATGGCCTATTATTACGATTTTAAGAAAGTGTGTTGCTAATGTTTATAATGTTATTTATAATTCGACTTCTATCTGTAAATGGTTTTTCATCGGTCTATCGTAAAATTCTAAAGGATTACGAAATTCATATACCCCATTAAAAAGCTATTGAAAAAATCTCGGGAGATACATGCAAGTATATATTTTTGACGAAGGTTTTCAATGAGATAAAGGTCACTTTATACCATGACAGTTTATATAAAGACCTACGATCGGTGACATGGGATATGGCCTACATTTGCCCTCGTGACTATGCAATTTGGCCTAAAAAATTGCATTTTAACCGATGCTCAAAGATCAAGAGCGTGGTTTCTTCCAACGCGCTCGCTATCAAACATTTTACCATACGTAAAACTTCCAGAATTTAGGCGTATTTAACTCATATACCTACTAAATGTTACATAGGAAGTAATAAATTACCCTACATAGTTTTTAATCTTTATAATAAAGGCACTTGCTACTGCCCTGACATAACAATATGAAATAGTAGAAATTATTGTTCGCCAGTCAAAATAATACAAATTTCTCCAATGATACGTAGACGAGTGCCAAAAATAACATTTTCAGTTGTGTATTCTGTACGGGACCGATATTACGTGATATAACTATTAATTTAAGGGCAGTAGCAAGTAGAATTTATAATGTGCGTTGGTTACAGGTTTCTACAAAAACTTATTTATTGTGTGCACTGAAACTTATTTATTGTGTCCATTATACAAGTACGCTGGAGGGAATATTATATGTACGTATAGGTATGGCAGTTGTTTAATGTGCCGATTCAAAGCGTGTCTGGTATAAAAATTTACATTTGTTGAGGCGTACCAAAACAATACGGCAACCATAATATTAGTTCCATGGAAGGTCATGCCGCTCAAGCAACTGCTCAGCGCCAAAATGGCGAAAATCAAATGCGCCACTCTGTCATCGATGATTATGACCTCCAGCGTATTTCTATAATGGAGCTCAGTGATTGTGTGGCATATGAATGTCAAGCGACTTGACATTATGCATGTATTGATCATTGAACTCGTTCATTGCACTTGTAAATTAACTAATGGGTAGTAGGTAAACTCGAGAAAGCGCACAAATCATCTACGCAGCGTAAACGGAATGAAAATGTATGAATGAGGTAGGTATATCGTCTTTCAACCACTTTTTTTTCTGACCTATGTTGTCCCAATGCTGACAAAAAAGAACAAAAATACTTATTTTAATCACTTTGTTGGAAATAAATTAACCCGGCTTTTAGGTAAGTGGCGAGTAAGCCTAAGCGAATAATGAAGGGTTTTTAAGTGAATGAACGACCTTCTAATGTGGTGTGGTACATAAGTACCACACCACATTCGAAGGTCACTTTATAAAAGCGCTTAAAATAATAACACTGGGATAACATAACAGTGTTATTGTTTTAAGCGCTTTTGTAATTCGCTTTTACTTCGAACGCTTAACGCAAAGAAAACTGTAACCAACGCTCAAGAACATAGCCATATCATATCGTAACGCAATACATACTCACAAAATAAATTAAAGTTATAGTCAGTGGACGCTTTTGATAAATTGTACATTTTGTATAAATAATACAGTAAGGAGTGGATTTAATGGCGTAGAGATTGTTTTATCTGGTGAGTGGCGAACGACTGGTGTATTGAGAGTGCTTCTAGTAAGCGTGGTGTCTTCCATAGCAGTCGGACGCGGGGGTGATTACTGTTAAGGTGGAGTTGCGTTTGCGCGTTACGGTGGACATTTGTCTAGAGGCGAAAGTAAAGTTACTAGTGAATGCAGTTACAAAAAATCTATGTTACAAATTGTAATGAATACTCTGCTACATAAAAATAGCTACGTTACAAATGAGAAGGTTTTGAACTTCATGGTTTATTACTGTACTTCATCTTCCTCGTGATTGTAACGTTTTGCTCATACTCAGTATTTCCTTTTATACTCTATTTACGGTATAGTGGTGTTAGAACCACGCGGTCGCGGGTCGCGTCAACCGAAACTCTACCTTTACATCTAAGTATTAAATGATAATAAATAGCGTATACTTTGTCTTAGCATATATGGCTCGCATCTTCGTGCGTTGTGCGTATATTTTGTACAGAACACGCAGTTTAGTTGTAACTATAGACTCAAATACCTCGTTATGTTACTCGGTAGCTAGACAGATTTAGCGTTTATTTCGCGTTTAGTTCATGGACATATCAATTCAGGCACCAAATATTACTAGCGTAAGCGGTTTTTGAATTTTTTCGATTGTGATGTTTCATATTGTATATTGGATTTCAACGAGGTTTTTATCAACGTTTTTAGAGTATAACTATTTCGTGTTTAGTACTTATAATTATGGATCTTGATTGACAATTTCTCTGGTTGATATTGACTGAATGGTAGGCGTAGTAGCCAAACAAACTTGCAATAACTAAAATTACCTTAAGCGAAAACGTTGATAAAAATCCCTTTAAAATATTGTCTAAATCTTGTATGCAATAAGTTTACTGGAGAAGCAAGGGATCCAAACTTTGCCATTCAATTTATCTGTGTAATTTTTTTATAAAATAAAAAGTTATTTACGTTATCCTTGGAATAGATATCCGACCCTTGTTAAAGCTTTTAGAAGTATATTCAAAATTTGTAACGGTACATTTGAAAGTTTGGCAAATCTCGATGTCACTGAACATACCGATTTGGCGCGGCGGGCGAAGGTCCGCCTGCGACGCAGAAGGTTGCGGGTTCGATTCCCGCCTTGGGACAAATGTTTGTACGATCTGCAAATATTTGTTCCGGGTGTTCTGGGTATTTTCTATGTATAATAAAAAATATCTATCTATGTTATGTATTGTATTAAGTTTATCAGTCATCTAGTACCCATAACACAAGCTCTGCTTACTATGGGGCTAGATGATGCTGTGTGGATTGTCCAGCATTATTTATTATTATTATTATTATTATACCTGTTTTCTTGCTCACACAGAGAAGGCACAAGGAAAAGGTACCATAATTCACCAAGAGGATCAATCCTATTTGAAATACTCCAAAATGTACCAAATTATTATGAAGTTATGAGCCACTCAAGATTGGTGGGTTCTATATTTTTATCGAATGGTGTTTTTTTTTGTTTCTTACATTTAATCAGAGACGTTATACAAGCTTATTTCATATAAAGGTATTTATATTTATCTTGTGTCTATTGTTTATACCTAATTATTATTTTCTAACAGCCTCATCTATTGTATGCTATATTATATATTTTAATACATCATATTATATCTATCTATTTCTTAAAATTACCTTTTTTGAGATCTTAATACCATAGATTACAAACTTAAGGCGTAGAAACTTATCTATAATTATTTTATGTAATATGATTCGTGTAATTTGTTCGTCCAGTTCTTTTTCAATATTGTACCTTTCGCGACCAATCCTGTGATAATCGAATGTGTTATTTTCGCCTTGGTATTCTATGCAACTTTATCTTTCTGCCCTGTGTGAGCGTAATGATTAAATAGTTGTTTCATCGGACACGGCCGACTGTGAACATGGTTCTCTAGCGTGATTCTAGTAATATTAATGTTTTTTTTGTGACTTGCCAGTTCGTGCTATAGATATACCGTAATTAAAACAATACAGTTCTCTTATAATATTGTGATCGGTTGTTTCATTTCTTTTTGACTACCGATGTGGCGCGGCGGGCCAAGGTCCGCCTGCGACGCAGAGGGTTGCGGGTTCGATTCCCGCCTTGGGACAAACGTTTGTACAATCTGCAAATATTTGTTCCGGGTGTTCTGGGTATTTTCTATATATAATAAAAAATATCTATCTATGTTATGTATTGTATTAAGTTTATCAGTCATCTTACTAGATGACTCATCTAGTACCCATAACATAACACAAGCTCTGCTTACTTTGGGGCTAGATGATGCTGTGTGGATTGTCCAGCATTATTTATTTATTTTATACTGAAACAAGCTGCTGCACGCGGCTTCGCACGCGCTTTTTATGTAGCCTATGACCCCGAGATACCATTTACCTCCCTGCCAAATTTCATTTGTGATTCGTTCAGCCGTTAAGGCGTGAAAAGGCGACAGACAGACGGACAGATAGACAGACAGAGTTACTTTTGAATTTATAATATTAGTATGGATGACGATATACGACCTGGCGCAACGGGCGAAGGATCGCCTGCGCCTTGGAACAAATGTTTGTACGATCTGCAAATATTTGTCCCGGGTGTTCTGGGTATTTTCTATGTATAATAAAAAAACTATCTATAGTATTTATTGTATTAAGTATATCAGTCATCTAGCACCATAACACAAGCTCTGCTTAGCTTGGGGCTTGATGTTGTGTGGATTGTCCAGCATTATTTATTTATATATTTATCACTCTTTTAATTTAATGTTTGAGGGGAAACATTAACTAAATTAATAAGATTCTAGTGTGTCACTGCTGGGCCTAATTATAGTAATTGAAGTTGTTTGTCTTCTAATGAAAAGTCTTGAAATATGTTTAGCAATTTTATTGTATTTATGTAGTCAACCAACGTTAATGTCCTTACAAAATGTATATTGTATAGGTGGAATAATATTTTTCTATTTATGATTTATTACATTTACGTCTCAGTAACTTATCAATTATCATACATTTATCGATTTCTAGAGCGTTATTAATTTGTACCAACAATTCGAACAAGTATTAAACTGAAAATAACGTAAAACGTGTTTTGTCTATACACTAGCCAAACTCGATGTAGAATGTTTGTAAAACAAACCGCGCCCATATTTGAAATTCTTCCTTCAACAAATATTGCTTACAATTATATCAGAAACTCGACGCCATTCAAGTGAGTTTTAATTATTTATGTCGTGGTTTGTTTACAAACATTCTACATCGATTTTGGCTAGTGTATAGTCTTGAACAAAGTTCGTTATCAGTCACTGTAAAATAGTCTAGCCACAGGCACAATTGCATTACTCAGAATAAAAAAAAAATATACCTCCTTTACATATAAAGACTTGCTGCGAAGACAATATCTCTCTTCAGTTGTTTGATGGCTTCACTAAATTTGTTCTCTAGATCTGTGTTGCCAATGTTTTTGGCTGCTTGGCAAAGTTGTCGAAGCACTTCTTCCAGTCTTCGCATGCATCTGATTATGGATCCTGGAGAAAGATTGCTGGTTAGAACTTTGTTATATGAATGGCAGTGAATGTATGAAGGCTATGGCCACATAAATATATATATGTAGAAGCAAAGAGTTCGCCGATTTGTATTGAAACCGTGCGTGTAACATTTTGCACAGGAGTGTAATTTAGTGATGTAAAACACCACTAAATTACACAATTTCCTTTGGTGGTGTTTGAACAGTTAATTATTGAACAACTCGGCATTATGTTTTTATAAACTGACGTCTCACGTGGAAAGCTGTCGGGAGCGGACTGAATGTCTAATTTCGCGGCAAGGAAAGAGGCTCTCCAGCCCCTCTTTAAATGGTAAATGTTTTTTTAATACGAAGCATGTTGTATATAACATTAAGTTGATTTACCAGTAGCAGAATGTATATTGCTGTAAAAGCTATACAATGATCAAGTTTTGACAAATATATTATAACTCTTAGAAGTTTAGTCTGTTTCCATCCTAAAAATATGATTTACATGACATTTTAACAGGCCTACTCTATAAGACGAAGGACTCATAATAGAAGCAGTTATTTTTATTGTTTTAATAAAAATTGCTGCCTGCATCAACCTAGGACCTAGGTCGCTTTAAGACAAGAGTGAATAGATGTCGTCGTGATACACCGTCAGCCATATGTTCTGGTTCCATCCGGTGAGATTGTTCAAACGAAGCCGCGAAGGTTAATTGATTTAAAAAAAAAACTTAGGTTTACCTTCAAATACATCAGTCATCTTGCAAATCTGCAGAAAGGAAGCACCCTTAGCCCACGCAAGCACGACGTCCATGAGGGTGCATTTGAACTTGCCTACGTAATCGTCTTCATCTATGTCCATTTTTGTGTCTATCGCTACTTTTGCTATCCGCCGGGCGTATTCCTGTAAGATAATAGATATAAGGTTCAAAATTCTGTAGCAGAATCGTAAGTAAATGATCATAATTCACAATGTGGTGTGGTGTCAATTCAGATGTCGCTAAAACTATAGTTTAGTTTTTTCTTCTTCTATTTGACAGGACAAAAAATGTTGCCGTCCCTTTCTTAACGATCGAAATTAAAAGGATGGCGTCATTTATAGTGCTGTTAAATTATTGTAGTTTTAACGACATCTGAATTTATACCACTGTATCTCGTGAACTGTATACAAGTGTATAAAATTGAAAACTCCCAACAACTAATAAGTAACTTTAGTTTGAAAAATTTTAGTTATCAAGTTACTTTGAAACAAACTAAAACTAGATCCTTAAGTTTCATTCGTTTGGGAGCTACGGTGTCAGACAGACACACAGACAAACGTTAAACTTATAACACCTATTTTTTTTGTGGGGTACCGAGGCTCTCCGGGTTTTTAATAAGTTATCTGAGCGTCTAGACGACACGACGCGTGACCCGAGAGCTGGTGGGTATCTTGCGCAGCGCATCAGTATTGCCATAAAGCGCGGGACAATGCAGCCAGCGTCTTGGGAACGCTTCCGACTGGTATTGATATGGATCAGTTAAGCTACCTGTAGATTGTTTGCAACAGTCTGCAATTAGCTTAATTGTTTCAATTGTAAATACTAGTTCTAATTTGTTTTTATTATTGAATTGTAATTTTCTTTGTCAATAATGTTTACCTAAGAACCATGTTCTCTTTGTCATAAACAAAACAACTGACGAGCGTAATAATTACGCTCATCTGTGGTTTTGTCTATTATCTACTCTATAGATGCAGATATAAGGTTCAATATTCACCTGCAGTTTCCTCAGCACACCTCTAAGTTCGTCGCCGCTGACCGACGCCTGCGCATTGTGTTCGTCGCAAACGAAACAACTGACGAGCGCCGCACTTTGCTCAGATGATAATGGGTTGAAGACTCCATTGAATATTAACTCGGTTAGCAGGAGTTCATCCGCACTGTAGAAATTAATAGAAAAGGGTTAACTAAGGGAGTAGTTTCCGAATGCGGCTTTGTCTATGAATAGAGTAGCCATTCAGGAATGGTGTATCCACTTATTCGTTAAATCGGAATAAAAGTACGAAGGCGTCATTAAAAACTGAATTTCAAATCTTTATATTTGTTTTTATTTGACTAATTAAGTGCAAATGACGCTCATGCTGTTTTTCTAGCGCCTAACACTGCGTTGCGACCAGAAGGAACGCGTGAAGCTAGGCGGTGAAAGCGTTTAAGAAAACTATCCCAATACTGGGCAAATGTCTCTCCCCATTTCCAATAATATCTTGCGGTCGCCGGTTACAATTAGGAATTAATATTCCTACAGATAACGGCCAAAACAGACATGTTTAGTTGCAACCCCACTCTTAAAAGAGTACCATGTATTTTTATTTCTTGGTGTGCATTAAAGAATATTTGTTTGGCATTTTATGCAGTTTTAGTAACTTAATGTTATTTACCTGCTAAGTTCACAAGCGATCCGCCCCTTCATCTCAATAACATCAGAGGCGTTGCAGTACCCCATACGTCTGAGCACGCGCTTGCGTTTTTTTAACTCGTCCATCTGCAGTATACTCTTAGCCTTCCTGAGTTCTGCTTTGACTGCGTTTAGGTCCTCGAGTAACTCCTGTTTCTTATCGTACAGAGCTGTAAGCGCGCCGCGGTTTTTGTCGTTGTGGAGTGGGTGGGCGAATAGTCTGGAAGGTTCGAGATATTTTTAACAAATTAGTAGGCAATTAGGCATTCATCGGCAGGGAAATAATCATTCCTAAAGAGCGAAATTTAACTTTATTACACTGACAACTTAGCAACAACCATACCATTAAACCTAACACACTAAATGTTATTGAAAGACACTTAGCGCGTTCATTGCCAAGCTTCAGCGAAGAAGACTTATTGCGTCGCGGCGGCGTCGGTGGCAGACAAGGTGTTAAAAGGTATTGGATTGTGGTAATCTTTTCTTTTACAAGACCTTTACAACAAAAAGGTTGGTTTTTTCAGTGCAATATTTGATACAAAGTAACCATTTTCCGTTTAAATTTTGTGAATATGTAAAAAAATGGTCTTTTAACTCACCTCTCCTCCAACATTTTAATCTTATCAACACACTCCTTAAACACCGAATCATTTATCTTCATATCCTTAACCGGGTTCAACTGTGGAGGTCCTTCGGGGAACCGTTTCTTCACTTCGCCTATAGTTTTGAGCACGGACTTGCGGCTGTCGGCCGGGCGAAGGTCCTTAGGGTAGTACACACGTAGGGAGCTTATCTGGTAGATTAGGGTGTGGAGAACTGGTACCACTTCGATTTCTCCAGCCTGGGGAGTATTAATGGTGGGGTTATCTGTGTGTGTTATGCACATTGGGTGACTACTATACATGCTGCCTAGTAAACGTGTCGCCTAAATAATATATTCAAGAGTGACCAAACCATATAAATAGTATATCAATAATAAAATATGCTCTACAACACACAGCATCATCTCACCCCAAGCTAAGCAGAGCAAAAGAAATAACGTAAACAAAGAATCATTGGTTCACAAACTTTTTTTAGTAATTTAGTATGCATTTTTGGATTTGCCTATATCTTTTAATTAGTAAATATGCATTATAATCTTTACCTCTTTAAAAACGCATGTAGATTGGCTACTTTTAATGTTTATTACAGTAAAAGCTCCTTATTCGCGACTTCACATGAAATACATCAACGTCAAACAAGATGCATCTGTCAATGCAATGTCGTCTTACTGTGCAATGCATAGACAACAAAAACAATGAAATTTATTTCTAGCAACTTGAAAGTTTGTTCGAACCTTTTTTATGGTTTGTTTACGTTATTTCTTTTGCTCGGGTGAATAGACTATAGATGACTGATATACTTAATACAATACATTACTATAGACATTTTTTATTATACATAAAAAATACCCAGAACACCCGAATATTTGCAGATCGTACAAACATTTGTCCGATATCTAGTATATCAATTATACAGTACCCATAACGCAAGCTCTGCTCAGTTTTGGGCTAGATGATGCTGTGTGAGTGGTCTATATTATTTATTTACAGAAACCCAATATTTAAACACTTACAAAATGTCATCCAACATTGACAACCAGTTCCAAATATCTACGAACAGTAGAAGAACTAATAAATAGCATTACAGCGGCAAACTTATATTTTCTGTTGTCGCAACTCAGCAGACATGAAATGGTACTCGAGCGATACAATTTAATCAGAAATTGTATCGCTTGTTAAATTGTCCGCATTGGGACAAATGTTTGTACGATCTGCAAACATTTGTTCCGGGTGTTCTGGGTATTTTCTATATATAATAAAAAATATCTATCTATGTTATGTATTGTATTAAGTTTATCAGTCATCTAGTACCCGTAACACAAGCTCTGCTTACTTTGGGGCTAGATGATGCTGTGTGGATTGCCCAGCATTATTATTATTATTCACTTCATTTATTTTAAATCTCGTTATAAAATACATTTTTTACTATAGAAAATAAAATATTATAAAAATATTCTACAGTAAAAAATATATCAAACCGGTGAATCACCGGACAAATGTTTGTACGATCTGCAAATATTTGTTCCGGGTGTTCTGGGTATTTCCTATATATAATAAAAAATATCTATCTATGTTATGTATTGTATTAAGTATATCAGTCATCTAGTACCCATAACACAACATCTGCTTTTGCTTGGGGCTAGATGATGCTGTGTGGATTGTCCAGCATTATTTATTTATATATTTTATTGATTTAATCTTCTTCTCTAGCAATACGCAATAGTACTTCGCTATCGCTGCAAGCTTACCTCTCCAGGCGGACACGGTATATTCTTCTCCTTATCACAGTCTTCCGGTTTCTTGACATGTAGCAGTATATCCACTATTATATTTGTCTCAGCAGTCAACGGGTTCACTTCCTGGCCTTTGACTTTGTTCATCTTATGTCTGAAGTTGATTATTATACCCCAGTCATACTCGTATTTCTCTGTTTTAATCTAAAACAAGATGGTAAGTAAATATGTTAAGAAAATGGGAATATGGCAAAGCGTGTAGGTGTTATACAATTGTCTTTTGTTTCTTCATACAATTATCTGCGCTGACGTCACAAATCGATGCCTCCAATATACGAAAAACAAAAGAGGAACGTGCGAGCTTTTATAATAGTACATTGTTCACCGAGGTGAGAAAGTGACTGATTCCTATCAAGTGTGTCATTTGAGGCCTGAGGCGCAGTCGAGGGTCTTAAAACACACGAGGTACATAGTGGTTTATACTACACCTACGAGGAAAATAAAACATTTTCCGAAAAAGAAGTTGCACTCTTCTCGTTTTTCCAATACAAGAAATCTTCATAAGTAAAAAAGTAAAGTAAAAGTAAAAGTTCATTTATTGCTTGAAAATACAATGTTGTCTTTCATATTTCTGTCATTTGTATTCTGTTTTGTAAGTATGATTGACTAAGTTGTAACCTCTTATTTCATCCTGTCATTTCAATGTTCAAGTTTGCTGCGCAATATGTCATGTCTAATATAGTCAAATGCTTGGGTCATGTCAAAAAAATCGAGCAAGTAGGTATTTTTTATCCATATTATAAGATAATCCATAGAGAAAGTCATATAAGGCCATATTAATAGTTTGTTTATTAATAGTAAGTCTTGTTGTATTTATTTCTTGATTTCTAGGGTGATAGGTTCTCAATCACTGCTCGAGCAGTTTCTTTTATTACTGGCGGTGTCATACAATCTTCACTATCACTCGACGACATTATGTAGAAATAATAAAATTACCTAACTCAAATGTAAATTTCGAAGAAATTCCCGCGAATTACTGTTCCGAGAACACAAGAGGCCAATATCATTATGGCGGGCTCGGAGTAAAAACTTTTTGTAGTTTACCCTATGAAAATAACCATAACCAAAGGCCGAAATTTCAGAAATATAAAAAAAAACATAACACGTTAGAAATGGATTTCCATACATTATTCTCTCCCGGCAAACGCGAGAGAAATGGAATTCCATACAGTTTTCGACCCGCATTCTAGTACGCCTGCAATGACATACTTTCTAGCACAAGTTTGGAAAAGGAATAAGTCACTTTCCGAGCAGGTGTAGTATAAACGTATCTATACAATAGTGAAGTTATTGAGGTGTGTATAAGGTATGTGAGTGAGAGTAGCTATCTCCCTTACAAACTCTTCAAAATCAGAACAGAAAGAGAGAGGAGGGCAGACAAAGAAAGTCTGAATGGATGGCAGGGATATGAATTTGGTTTCTTTGAGAGTGGCACAAGAATAACGTTAGTGTGATGTGTAGGTGTTTGCGTTTGTGTACGTCTAGTGGGACGTAGGTGTTTGCGTGTGTGATGTTCGAGTAGGTATTGCGCATGTGTGCCTTTTTTCTGTGCGGATTTTATGAGGCTCTTGGGCGATAATACCGCCAATTGGCGCTTATTCTATAATTTATTATTTTGTAAATTATTTCTAAATCAAGACAAGGCTCAAAATATGCAGGATATAACTACAGAATAGATAATAGTGTTTATACGCCATGGAATATGTAAAAGTTGTAGCGACCGACTCGCATGTACCTGCCTACTTATGCACCTATAGTTTAATTGAATGAATCAGGAGAATATTCTAGTAAGTTTTCAAGCCGAGCTTGTTGGCCGTTTATTCAGTTCAGTTCTAAGCGATAGAACTGTGAACAAGTCTTATAGAAAATAACGAAAGTAAATTGTAAAGTGCAGTGCAGTGACTTTTGTATTAAATACGTAGTTGTGTATACGGTTTAACAAACCGACTTTAAAAGTTCTGAAGTGTTTTTACTGACATCCTCCCCGACCAGCCCTAGTTGAAGACTTACACCTTCGACGAGCCCCTTCAGCAGGAATAAAAGAAACTTCAAAAATCTACCTTTACAAGACGTCCAGGTTGCAAAAATGGTTTCAAATACTCCGGCCTAGTAATGAAAGATCTGAATTGACTTCCAAGGAGGTCCAGTTGAGATCTGATGCTGCAGTACGAAGCTATAGAATGCTGGTCTTGTACTGTCAGGTTTTCATACTCTTTTTGCTTGCTTTTAACCTCTGTAAGGGGAAAGAGATATTGATTTTGTAAGTAGCATAATTAAGTTAATAATAATTAAGTTCATATTATAGAAACTCGGTAAACGTAGTGTAACACGCTTTATAGTCAGGTGGGTTGACGATCGAAAGGCTGCTGGGAGATGCTAGATGCGGCAAGCTGAAGCCAGAGCGCTAGGGCGCTCATTAGGAGAGGTATATGCCCAGCAATGGACTAGGCTCCATTGCAAAATATTAGCCAAATCTATTATTTATCTTAGGCTCCATTGGCTGTGATGATAGAAAAGGATAGCTTACTTTCTATGAGGTCTGGAATCGCAGCCTGGTTTTGGAATTGGAAGAAACTTCTCTCCAACATGTATTCTGGGTTTATTTCTTCCACTCGCAAGAGGTTCAACACCTAAAAATACATAAAAATTACGACTAAATAGTGCTGGGTACGTACACAATATAATAACGAACCATATGTACCGATGGACAGGAAGCTGCATCCATCAGCTCAGCTAACAGGCGAAATAGATAAATAGATGCAATACGATTTCTATACTTCAGGCAAACTGATTGTCGAAAAGTTGTCAAAAAGCGCGCATAATAATCTAAAAATGCATCACCATCATCATCATCATTAGCCCGTATACGTCCACTGCTGGACATAGGCCTCCCACACTCCGGTTAGCTTTGCGTCGCGGTCGCCACTCGAGAACCTTTACTCCCCAACGGTTATCGGTTCTGCGAGCTATATGGCTTGTCCATCGCCACTTCAGGATGTTACTCTAAAAATTATTATTACACTAATATTATAAATGCACGTGCCTGTAATGATACAGAGACCGCTTTATGACTCAATGCAAAAACTAGTACCTAAGCTTTGTTTTTATTTTATTTTTTAATCATATTTGTGTTTGTTTATTTGAGTTACAAATAAAATAAATAAATATTCTAATTCTATTCTAAATGCCAAAGTTTGGATGGACTGATGGATAGGTTTGTTACTCCTTCACGTCAAAACTACTGAAAGGATCTAGCATCTGAAATTTTGCATTGGTGTACCTAAGTCTAGACCTGGAATAACACATAGGCTACTTTCTATCCCATAAATCAGTTTCCATAAGATAGAAATAACCTATAAAGGATGACTCACGCTCGACCGTGTCGGGTCCGAGCCGAGTGTCGGCCGTAGCACGGTCACCGAGCCCGTCACGTGCCTGTAATTAAAATGGCGGGCCTCGACCTCCCTCACAAACAACGACTGCTCGGGAGCAGCTCGGGCGCGGCTCGTCGGCACTGTATTCATGCAACGGCCGTTAGCCGAGCCGAACCGAGCCGAGCCGGGACCGAGTTGTTTCCGACCGTTGTCCGTTGCTCGGCCGTCACTCGGTTGCCGCTCGGTATAGCGTGAGTGTGTCCATACAAAATATGTGTAATATTAGTTGACCGTGCTACGGTCGACACTCGGGTTGGACCCGACACGGTCTAAATTGAGTCATCCTTAAACGTTTCCATAGGACAACGCGTGCGAAGCCGCGGGCAGCAACTAGTTTTACTATAAAAACACTAGCTCTTCCAACACAAATAAGATTCATAGTTAACCCGATCACAATTAAAACATTTCTATGTTCACGTATCCATATCCGACAAAGGACTCGCCTCTTAAATAGCATACCATGTTATATGTCAGATGGAAAGCAGAGTTGATAGGATCTGCGGAACCCTGCACCATGCTTTTCACAGAGGCGGGCGTTACTTTCTCATCCAACATTAGAATGACAATGCCTTTGTCGTCGAGGCCTCTGCGCCCGGCGCGGCCTGACATCTGAATGTATTCACCGGATGATATCTGAGAAGTAAGAGAATGAGTTAGAGAAGAAGAGAGTTAAAGAGTGATCTGTTCGAGAACGTGTTTGTGAGAGAGATAAAAAGTAAATGAGAATGAGTAAGTAAATTCTCAAAGCATACAATCCCGTACCAGATTTTTTTTATATTTAATATAAATCCGAAACGGCTCAGTCGGAAGACCAGCGTTGGTTGTACGCAATACAACCAACTCATGCTGAGACAAGCACCGTTTTGTAACACTTGCAATTTGTCTTCTTTTCAATGTTCTTTTATTTTAAATTGTATGTGTCTGAGTTCACCAGAAGGAGCAGGAAAGTCTAAGGCACGACACAAGTGTAATACAAATGTCTTTATATCTCTATCTTTTTGTATTTTATTGCTTTTTATTTGTGTGTTTTGGTTTGATTGTATTATGTTATATTATTTTTGTGAATTATCCTTATCCGTAACGCCAACAAGTGGCTCTGGCGGATGACCAGCGTTGGATGCTAGTTTGCTAGTCATCCAGCACATGCTGAGCCAGAGTCAATTTTGTAAACAGACTGTCATCATTTGTTATATTTTTTTTTAAGTTTTGTTTGTATTACTAAGTATGTGTTGCGTATGTTTAAGTCTGTTTATAAAATAAATATATTTTATTCTTATTCTATGTTATTCTTATTCTTACAAATAAATGTTTCTATTTATTTCTCATAGATTGATGTAAAAATTCTAATGAAAGAGAGAGGTGAAGAAGTGATTGAGCCAAAACTTACCAGCTTTTATTAGACCTTTGTAAAGTGTTCATGAGCGAGTAAGAGACAGTAAAAAGGTGTGTGATGTGAGGGTATAATTTTATTTGAGAGATATAAATAGTGTAACCCAGAACTTACAAATCTGACTTCTTTTCCATCGAATTTCTGGCAGCTTGTGAAGACTACAGTTCTGGCAGGCATGTTCAAGCCCATAGCAAAGGTCTCAGTTGCGAACAGCGCCTAAAAAGTGAGGTTAAATATTGAAAACCATGTTTACTTACATGTGATTAATTTAATATACATTTTTAGTAAACATTTTTTAACAACACCAATTTATGTGGCCGTTATTTGCGTGTCTAATTAAATTCATCATAGGATGGAATAAAAGTTAAGACTTTAGCATAGAGCTGTGTTATAATAATATTTGAATTGTTGTCTCAGATTGATTCAAAATATGAACAGAACTGTTAGCTTTCGAGTTTTATGTAGTTAATGGGGCTATAGACTTTTAGTCTCACCTTGATAAGTCCCAAACCGAAGAGAATCTCAATAGTTTCCTTCAAGATCGGCAGTAGACCTCCATGATGGATGCCGATGCCTCTCCTCAGCAATGGTATGACGTTCTCCACTTGAGGCAGCTTCCTATCTTCTTCTGATAGAACGTCCATGGCGTTGTTGAATACTTCATCTACTAATTTCTTTTCTTCAACTGTGGACATTTGTTCAAGATAGATAATAAGGTAAATGGCAATCAAAAATATGCTAAAAACATTTGGTTTGAAACGTTCAGTAAAGCTGAGGCAGTGCTTGATTTTTTGGTTTTTGCCTAGGCCGGACGAAAATGATAAAAAAAAATATTTTAAATTGTGGCCAAACAACCCAAAACCTTTTGAGTTGTGAGTGCGAAATATGAGTCGATTTATACACCTGTTCTGTTTGTGACACACGTTGAGTTGTTGTTTCTGACTTTTAAACTCAAAAAATTACGGAATTCAGCCTACCGTAATTTTTTCCTTATCTTCATCCAGCCTAGACGAGAGTCCTCCAAAGCTAGAAGTTACTGCAAAAATCACTGCTAATGAATACAACCGATACATCGTCGGTTTAAGACAGATTGAGCATCTGAACTGAACGACACCTAACAAACGGAATAAACCGCCAAGTGCGAGTCTTTATGTGCCTACCTATTGTAGATGGTACAGCCTTGACAAATTAAGAGCAAAAAAATCACTTTTTTTGTATGGACTGCGGAGGCTTAGTAATAGGGTTCCTTTTTCACCCTTAGGATACGAAACCCTACAAAGCATCGAACTCACTCGTATTGAAGTCTAACTTCGCCATCTGCATAGCATACGCCTCGCAATCCTTCTTGCTGAAACTGAAGATGATGACCGGTGCGAAGTTCCTCTCCATAATCATCTTGACTATATTGAATATGTTGGTTGTGTTCTGGCTCCGGCCTGTCAAACCGCCGCGGCGGCCGCGCGCGTCGCCCTTGGCTGCGTCGCCGCTTTGACTAAGGACCGCCATTGCTGTGTTGAAGTTGTCTTCTTTGAATATACCCTGGAGAAATTGTAAAATAACCTTGAAGACTCACAAAAAACACAAATCATGGTATATATCTATAATAAACTAGCTGCAGCCCGCGGCTTCGCACGCTTTTTTCCGGAATAAAAGGTAGCCTATGTCCGGCCCCGGGATACCATCAACCTCGCTGCCAAATTTCACCGAGATCCGTTCAGCCGTTCTTGAGTTATAAATAGTGTAACTAACACGACTTTCTTTTATACAATATATAGATTAATGACTTGTAGAGTTCATAACCGTAATAGTTTAAAAAGTTGGAAGGGTTCTATTTAATTAACACATTGAGTGCTTTTGACGCACTTGCTGTTCTTGTCGAGACCGTTGCGCTTGGCTAGTAACGCGTTAACCTAGACACTATCCTGTCTTAGCGGTGCTACACGCTGCCTGCTGTATGGACGTCATGACCTCTTATGGTAATCTCTATCGGGCGCATGGGAACTGACGCGGGATGGAGATCGTGGCGGGGAGGAATAGTAATCACTATACACTAGCCAAACTCGATGCGGAATGTTTGTAAACAAACCACGACACCAAAACGAAAACTCACTTGCTTGGTGTCAAGTTTCGGATATAATTGTAAGCAATATTTATAGAAGGAAGGATTTCAAATCGACAGGTTATGTATAGTTATGTATAAAAAGACGCGGCAACAGAGAGAATTTTAGGTTAAGTATGGGTGGTTTGTTTACAAACATTCCACACCGAGCTAGGCTATTCAAAGTCAAAGTCAAAGTCAAAAACTCTTTATTTCCATAAATAAAATAAATGTATACTTAGAAAAGGTCAAATTCTTAATAATTAAACACTGACACGGATATAAAGTGATATTTTTGATTTCAGTCGCTTCGGTACGTAGACTAAAGTAAAGAAGCGACGAAGAAACCTTTAGCCTGTTAGTTGTTATTTTGTATAGTCAACCATAACACGGGCAGTATTAGTCGGTTACAACTTTTGTCTCTCAATATAATCGGATAGCATAGAAGGTAGTGAATCTAGAATCTTGTGATTATTTTAAGTAAATAAGGCTAGAAACCTACCTTCTCATCAACCACCAAGTGTATGCCATCCCCGCCCGCGGGGAAGATGTAATGCTGCAGCGGCGTCGGCCTGAACTCCGTGTACACCACGTGGCAGGGCTGTGAGTGCAGGCGGCACACCCACTCCGCGAACTGACGCGCGTTGGGGATTGTGGCCGAGAGGAATACGTAGTGGACGTTATCGGGGAGTAGGATTAACGTTTCTGTGGACAAAGACCAACTTTAGTCACACCAGCTTCTGTTTGCGGCTTCACTCACTGGTACTTGGATCTAGTGTGCATATAGCCTGGCTAAAGCAAGTGGCGAATCTGCGTTGATAAAAGTGTCATAGACAAGTGATTGGGTTAGCAGAATTGGGCACCTGGGTTAATGTTAGTGCTTACTAAAAATTATTTAATTTGTAGAATCCGACCCAGTATTTTCGGATGTTATCCTATACAAACAAGCATACATACTGACAAATTTTACAACACTTTCATCATCATCATCAATAACCAGATTTTATCCACTGCTGGGTATAGGCATTTTAATGTTTGTGCCATGAATGGTTCATGGTCCTGCTCTAGTCACTTTTATTGACACCGTGACTTGAACTCTGTCAAGGACCCATCTCACATTCACTGTATTGTAAATGATTCAGTACTATGGTTTCTATGAGTGTGTTTCTTACCTTCCCACACCACACCTCTTTCTTTGTCTCTCATGTAGTGAATCTCATCAAATACAACCCATCCCACTTCTCTCATGATCTCAGAGCCTCTGTACAACATATTTCTGAGAATCTAGAACAAAATAGGAAATTAATTTTTATATACTAATAAATAAATAATGCTGGACAATCCACACAGCATCATCTAGCCCCAAGCTAAGCAGAGCTTGTGTTATGGGTACTAGATAGATGACTGATAAACTTAATACAATACATTACATAGATAGATATTTTTTTTATTATTTATAGAAAATACCCAGAACACCCAAAACAAATATTTGTAGATCGTACAAACATTTGTATGATTTTTTTAATGCCATTAAAGAAGGCAAAAGTGGAACAAGGAGAACCTAGACCCAGTTCATCATCCTCATTACCATCATTTGATCCTTGTGTAATCCTATTTTAAGAAGCGAAGAGATGCGATTACTTGGCAAAACGGATCAAATTTAACAATTTAGTCTACAAGCCTCAATGTCATAAAGATATATACAGTGGTGGTCACATAATTAAAGACACTGGAAGCATATTGAAATAACTAAGCTATTCCTCCTGTATATACTTTATCAGACTGCCATTGTAACTTGCTGCACAAATAATTTTTATTTGTGTTGTTATTGTGTATTGTTAAAACGAAACATTTACAACAAAACTTGCCTTTTATTCGGTAAAACTTAAATGTAAGCAGTGTAAATAAAAGATAAGATTAGTAAGATCTGGCCATATAATTAAAGACACTTCATTTCGTAACAAGAAATTAAACAAAAAATTAGTTATCTTTGAAATTATCTTAGTACGTAAGATTTCTAACACATTTTTATAGAGCATTCCGATGCGTATCAATACTTGGTCGCATGTCCTTTTGCAGCAATAACAGCACGACATCTCTTAGCCATGGAAGCAATCAATTCTGTACAAACTTGTACCGGAATTTGTTCCCACGCTTCTGTAAAAGCTGTGTAAAGTTGATCGACGTTTGATGTACTCTTGCCGCCACTGTCTTCTTCACCTGGTACAAGTTTTCGATTGGATTTAAATCCGGACTGTACGGGGGCCAATCCAAAACTGTCACAAACTGGTTCCTTAAGAAATCTTTAACTACTTTTGCGGTGTGTTTCGGATCATTATCCTGTTGAAAAGTCCAAATTACCGGTAAATTTTGCTCAGCATAGGGCAGCATGGTTTCTTGTAAAATATTTTTGTACTGGTATTTATCCATATTGCTTTCTATATTCCTGACAGGTCCGACACCAAGTCCTGAAAAACAGCCCCACACTATGATATTTCCCCCTCCATGTTTCACTACTTTCTTGGTGTACTTCGGATCCATTTCTTTGTTTGAGGGCGTCTAACATATTGTTTTCCGTCAGAATTAATCATATTAATTTTTGTTCCATCCGAAAAAAGCACATTTTTCCACTATCGTTCAGTCTAGTGTTCATATTTTTTAGCAAACGCTGACCTTGCCTTAACATTTTGCTTTTTCAAAAGTGGCACCTTCCGAGACACTATTCCGTACAAGTTTGCCTAACATAGTCTCCGTCTAATTGTCCTTGCAGACACACTCGTCGACCCTCCTGCCCCATATATTTCCGAGCGTATCAGTTCTAGTCCTTTAAACGGTTCCTTTTTTGCCAACAATACCAAATACAAAAAATAAAATGTTATAATTAATGTCGATGTTTCATGCAAATACGCGGCAAAACAATGAAAAACCGAATGTAGTTCTGTTTCTTTTTTTATATTCAGAACATAGCGTTCACTGTCTTTAATTAGCTGGCCAGCTACAGGTACGTTAAAAAAGTTTGTATTAGATTCGGATAGTGAGCAGTGTCTAAAATACCAAGCAACACAACTTTTTTGTCTTCCATTTTTAAGAATACAACGTCATGTATGATTTAGTAACAATTACATTCAATTTAATACCTACTTTGGCTAATGGTTGTGCCAAAATCATATTTATTGTGATCAATTAGGGGGTGTCTCTAATTATGTGTCCACCACTGTATATACAAGAAATGTTTATAATATGTATTACTATTTACAATAAATTACCAGAAGACTTAAAGACACTTAATGGAAATATATTTAGGAAAAAGTTAATTGGATGGTTGCTTGAAACATGTTTCTATAATGTAAACAAATATTTAGAATATGATTTGTAACATAAATGCCTGCATGAATACAGTTACTAATATAGTTATAAAACCTGACATTGTAAAATAATTATGTATTCTTGCAAGTAAATGATTAAAAAAAAAGAATGTCAATAATTTAGTTCAAAGCAAAAAACCAGTCATATTATTGTAACAGTAAACAGAACGCGTTTACTTTCATGAGTTGCGAAATCCAGGCCTGCTTCTCAATGATGATAAATCTGGGCCCCTGGATAAGAAGAAAGTTCAATCACAGGAATTAGTTAAGTTACATACCTCAGTTGTCATAATAAGACAGGATGCAGAAGGGTTAATAGTGACATCACCAGTGATAAGACCAACATCATGGAACTCTTCGGAGAACTCTCTGTATTTCTGATTGGACAGAGCTTTGATGGGCGTTGTGTAGATAACTCTCTGCTTGTTCTTTAGAGATAAAGCTATGGCATATCTGAAATAACGTTGTGCTGTTATACCTGTGAACTTGCTTCTGCTGGTAACTTTGCATGCACTTCCCCAGAAAAGGTGGGTTATTCCATGTGTAGAATTAGATTAGTGCAAAACGTGTGCAATATCCATTGAGTAGTTATGTTAAATATT
The DNA here is from genome assembly GCA_963662085.1 of Eupithecia inturbata. Lineage (NCBI taxonomy): Eukaryota > Metazoa > Arthropoda > Insecta > Lepidoptera > Geometridae > Eupithecia > Eupithecia inturbata. Next base: position 11,986,589 of record OY759177.1, on the reverse strand, counting down.
TCATAAAATCACTAATATTAAAAAACTTTCATGAACTATCATGGTTATTAGTACTGAAACCCTTATCCCTTGTATAAGTGATATTTTATGAAGACTTTGTTTTTTAACTTGCTGTTGAGGCGAGTAAGTATGTACAATAAAATAGGTAGGTACTTACTCTGCTACTACAGTTTTACCCGCAGATGTATGGGCTGATACAAGAACAGACTGCAAGTTATCAATGCACTGTATAGCCTCCTTTTGGAAGGGATCCAGAATAAAGTTATATTGCTTAGCAGGCTCGACTGACACAGGCATCAGTGGGTGAAACTCTTGGTCTGGCGGTATGGCAACCTCATGTGTGCAGCCTTCATGGGTCTCCAATGTGTGTATGACAATGCGAGAGTTCAGCAACTCCAAACTGTAAGATATAGTACGGAGGTAAGTGTATTGGAAGAAAGATTAATGGGATGTGTGGCTCATAATTCTAATATGGTTTAAACTTAACTCACTTGTTACTAGCGTTTGATATACGGATCAATGGACAATCAAAATTATTAAACAAATGGTGGGTAGTTTCAAATTTCATTGTTTATTGCTTATGTTAGATGAATGATTTCTTTATAGTTAGAAGTGGTTTGTGCTAGTAACAGTTGGACATATTCAATTCTACAAGAGTTTATAATTCATGAATTTATAATTATCATGAGTGTTTCAAGGTGAGTAAATAATATAAATTGCATTTATTTTGATATTGTTTTTGTGAAAACATGATAGATTGCTTTATTTCTTTCGTAAAGAATAAAAATATAAAGGTTTTCTTTTGGTATTTCTGTTTTTATTTATCTGAGTAATTTGTCGATAAAATTAATGTTCCGTGTATCAAACGATAGTAATATGAACTACAATGTTTTGTTGTTTTAGGTCGAAGTTCAAAAACTTGTCTTTGAATGAAGTTCTAGAAGCATTGGAGTGTAATGAAGATGAACCAGTGCCAGATACAATTACAATTTTTCCCCCGGAAAATTGTACCGGTGACATTACGGATGAGGACTCAGGAGATGAAAATTCAGTGATGTTACACAATTTGCCTGGTTCACAACTGAGGGTAGAAGCCATAATCGCCGGTAACGACACCTCCGATGATGATGACGAAGACGATGATGTCACGCTAGCTCAGCTGTCTAAGCGCCCAAGAAGAGATAACCCAATCCCAAGTCTCTAAATGTAAGTCCATCTTCTTCGCAAAGAGCTGCAACCAGTGTTCCAAAGAATAAAGCTTACACTTGGCGTTCACGAGATATTCGACCAGTAGACAGATGCTGGAATAACATGCAGGGAGCACAGTTCAAGCAAACTCCCATGTATTTCTTTGATTGCCTCTTTGATGAAGGAATAATAAAGATGTTGGTTGATTACACAAATATCTATGCCACCCAAAATAATCACGAGGGTAATGTGACTGTAACAGAAATAAAATGTTTCATTGGTATACTTCTGTACAGTGGATATGTTGTTGTACCGTGAAGATACATGTATTGGGAAAATGCCTCTGTTGTATGCCCATAGTTTTTAATTCATTATCAAGAGACAGATTTACATACATTATGTCTTATTTGCACTGTTGTGATAACTCTAATGTGAATGCAAATGATAAAATCGCGAAAATACGACCCCTTTTTGATACTTATGCTAAATGAAAATTTTTTGGCATTCGCTCCATATGAAGAAAATCATAGCATCGATGAAGGAATGGTCCCTTACTATGGCGGTCACACATGTAAACAATATATTCGCGGAAAACCTATAAGATGGGGATATAAGTTTTGGGTTGGAGCCACTCGTCTTGGATATAGTATACTTTGGTTTTTGTCCTACCAAGGGCAATCTGGAGTGGATATGAGTAATTACAACATGCTTGGATTGGGAGCAAGTGTAGTTTTGCAATACTCGGACGATCTTCGGAAAATTGACAGCCAGGCACCGTTCCATTTGTTTTTCGATAATTTTTTTACTTCCGTACCTTTGATTGATGAGTTACGTGTAAGAGGTTTCAAGGCTACTGGCACAATAAGGGAAAACCGGCTTTCTAAGTGTCCCTTATCAAAAAATAAAGAACTTAAGAATACAGAAATCTGAACGTGGAACATACAAATATAAATCGGCGCCAAAAGAAGACATTCCCATATGTAAATGGAATGACAACAGTGTGGTGACAGTTGCCTCAAATTATCTGAAAGTCACACCAACTATCAAAACCTGAAGATTTTCTCAGAAGCAAAATAAGTACATACAAATCGACCAACCTGATGCTATCAAGATCTACAATGAAAACATGGGAGGTGTGGATAGATCTGATCAGAACATCGGCTTGTATCGCACTTCAATTTGTGGAAAAAAATGGTACTTTTCCCTGATTGCCCATTGTTTAGATATGGCTGTAAATAATGCTTGGCAGCTTTACAGAATAATGGCGGAGAATATGACAATCTTAGATTCCGCAGGGGTGTTGCTACAGCTTTATTGGAAACTTACGGTAAAGGTGTAGCTCGAAAGCCAGGCTGAACATCGAAGAATTTTCGGGAAGCCTCGCGCTACGATGACATAGATCATATAATCAAATACAGATCAGAACAATTGCGATGCGCCGTGTGCCATACAAATGCGATGTTTTTCTGTATGAAATGCAATGTGTCTTTGCATCCAAAAATTTGCTTTGAAGCCTATCACAAACTTGCCGAGTGAATCATGTATAATTATATTTTATATTTAAAAACAAGCGTAAATAACAATAAATAAATAAAGTAACTACACCAAAATAAAGGGTTTTTATATTTTGTACCTGTCTGAAATAATCCTAGTAATCTTGTTGTTTCATAGCAGTACATATTACTAGCGTTCCGTTTATCAAACACCATTTTCCAGCATTTCCACGAGACTTAATAGGCTTATAACTAATATAATAAGCTTATAACTAAACATAATACAAAAGAATATAAAAATCTATCGAAAAAAGGGATATCCGTAACAAGTGGGTTAATGATGACAGTTGTTGATGTGCTATGATCATTAATAATGACAGCCCATCTGTATCTACTGTTGCATCTTTGTTTAGGCATAATAAATATAGGTTACTCTCATCTAATTTAATAATAGAATTTGACGAACTACTTACTTGATATCACTTGTTATGTCCTCATCTTCATCTTCTGTTTTCAACTTCTTTGAAATAGATGTGTCAGCGTACTCAATTTGATCGTGTGCCCGCTTATTTTTAGCAGCTGATGATTCCTCCACTTCATTACTGAATAAAATAGGAAAAACACTTTCAGTTTGTATGTTTACGTGCGAAATTGCAGGTTAGGATTTTTTACCCGAAGAAACTTACGAATCTGCTGATGGTTCAGGTTTCACTTCGGGAATTTGAAGAGCCTGATCGTTTTGTGGATCATCGAAACAATCAAATAGGTTGTCTACATCAGCCATTTTCGTAGAGATTTTGAGAAATTTTGTATTGTTAAAAATTTCATTGATTCACAACACAAAGCGAATTTCAGTTCAAGCGAATTTCAAGTTTTTCAATCATGTGTAGACACTGTGCGTGTGCAGTGCAGACTGACACTGACAGCAGCGTTTTGACAGTAACATATAACAAAATGGAAAGGAGACGGAAAATAGGTATGTAGGTACATTTTGAAAAATAAAGGCATCTGCACACGGCTTTGCTTGCATAGTTAATTACTACGATTTTTAGGGTTCCGCACTCTATCTATCGTTGGAGGATCAATAGATAATGATGTAAATAATGGTGCTAAAAAAGCCCTATAGCCCTATCAAAATCAGTTCCCATGGGATAGAAATAACTTTTTTAACCGTTTCCATAGAAACGACGCGTGTGAAATGCGGGCAGAAACTAGTATCTAATAAGTAATGATACCCTACGAATGATGCGCCCACGAAGTCAGAATCTACACAGATGGCTCCAAAACAGATATGGGCACGGGTGCTGGGGTTCACTCAATGGACCTCAACATTAGTATATCAATAAAACGCTAGGAACACACAGCTCCATATTCCAATGTGAATGCGAAGCAATAACCCGGGCAGCTACAGCCGTGCTGAAGAGAGAAATGAGCGACCAATGTGTACGCATTCTCTCTGACAGCGCTGCCATACTCGGGGCTCTGGAAGGAAACAGCTGTAACTCCAAGCTCGTGTACGAATGTCATTTAGCATTAGAGAGGATATCTACCAAGAACAGGGTTATTCTTCAATTGATCAAGGGACATAGCGGATCACTAGGTAATGACGCTGCTGATGAATTGGCTCGGAGGGGATCGGAAACAATCACAGAAGGTCCATCACCTTTCCTACCCCTGCCTTTCTCACTACTCCAGACATGGACTAGGCTCAGAACCAGAGAGATGCATAACGAACGATGGACACGCCTGCTACAATGCAGACAAGCTCGAGTGGCGCTTCCATCAACTTTACCGAAGCTAAAGAAACGCCTACTCAACCTAAACAGAATGGACCTGCGTATCCTGGTGGGAACACTAACAGGACACTGCCCACGGAACAAACACTTATTCATCATCGGAGCGACGACGGACAGCCCTCTCTGCAGAGGGTGCCTCAGTGACGACGAATCATCTGCCCACGTAGTCCTGGAATGCGAGGGAGTAACAGCACAACGAACAGAAATCCTCAACTTGCCGAGGTTACACCGCGAAGCCTGTGAAGACCCCAGGAAGATTCTGTGCTTCTGGACGGAGGCTGGCTATGCTAGCAAACAAAACTACGCATAATGGACCAACTTGAGACCGAGTGCGGAAAAAGGAGTACTTTCACCATAACTATAGGTAATGATATTTAATGCAAGAGTGCGTGTATGAGAACACAAATAAGAAGAAAAAACGCAGTTTTTTTTTAATATTTATATAAAACTAGTTGCTGCCCGCGACTTCGCACGCGCTTTTTAAGTACCCTACGTCCATCCCTGGGATACCATGTACCCCCCTGCCAAATTTTATTGAGATCCATTCAGCCGTTTAGGCGTGAAAAGGTAACAGACAGACAGACAGACAGACAGAGCCATACCGTACTAATATTATAAATTCATAAGTAATGAATTTATAATATTAGTACGGTATGGATATGGATATTCAAAATCCAAAAAAGCATAAAAAAGGTTTTAAAATCATAATTTCGTAACAACAACATTATCCATTTCGGACATTTTTAAAAATTCAAGAAATTGTTTAAAAACAGCAAAATACTTCTTATTTTAATCTTGACCCATGCTAAAATAGTATTATTTTGTCTATTTTTGCTCGACAGTCGCTGTAAGTATCTCTTGAACCAAGATTGGACCAAACAAGTAAAATTGTTTGGTTTCCACACACATACATATCACAATTTTTTCACAATGAAATTATAATTATTAGTTTCCTCATGAATGGCAAGCTTTAGTTATATCTTTAGGGGTTTCTCTGGCAACATTTGAATTTTGAATCAGTCAAGAAGGAACACCAATCACGGTGATCACGTGACTAGCTAAGCTTGGTTTGTATGCGCCGCGATTGGTTGTCGACGCGCATCTTTTCCGAGCAAACAATCGTCTGTCTTCGTCCGGCGGTTTCTATACTTTTTGGTCGTGGTGTACTGTACGCGCGTCAAATATTTTATTTTACTTTACGAATCTCCAGTTGGTGCTTTACCTTCAAAAACCGTGAAATAAAAAGTATACCACAATGTCGTCCAAAACAAAAAAGACTGTAACGTCTTCGACAATCATAAGTGATGTGTCATCAGTGCACAGCCCGCAACAATCAAGCACTCCCATCGGCAGCCGCCCTTCGAGCTCTGCCGGCCGGCCCAGCAGCCCCTTGAGCCCCACAAGACACTCTCGCATTCAAGAGAAAGATGCTCTACAAAATCTCAACGATCGCTTGGCGGCGTATATTGACAAAGTTCGGCAGCTGGAAAGTGAAAATTCTGGCTTGCGTCGTGAAATCCAAACCACTCAGGAGGTGGTCCATCGCGAGGTATCAAGCATCAAAAATATATACGAAAATGAGTTACAAGATGCAAGGAAACTCTTGGATGATACATCCCGCGAAAAAGCGAAGATTGAAATTGATCTGAAGAGGTTGTTCGAAGAGAATGATGACTTGAAAAAGCGGTAAGTCTTATCTTATTTATAGGAACTATCTTCCGAGTCAATACGTTGGTTTTCGGCTATAAAGCTATTGTGTTTACTCAGCATTGGATCTATCAAGGTGCATGCAGAGCTATTCTTTCCGGCTAACCTTAATGTTTACGTCATCGGCGTTTCTTAGCAGGCGCGTTGTGTGTGACGAGCGCGCGCGACCTCGCTTTTACGACTTAGTGACATCATAGCCCGATTTAACCTAGCTAATCACATTCCTATCACTAATCCACAATGCGGCCCCATCCTCCTAATACGTGACAATTTCTCAGATATGCATTATATGTTGTTGGTAAACAACATTGGGGTAGTTTAATAAATTTACTATCACTGAATAAGTAGTTACACTATTATCTCCACATAAATCTTAAGATAATTAAGCATTTATAGATATCTACCCATAGTCGTTATTAACAATCAGAATAGAACAAACAGACTGTGAGGGGAGGAATATGTTTATGCGTATGGACTTATTTTAATACAAACAACAAATAATGAGGCTGTCTAATTTTTAAAACGTAAGTTTAAGTACCATGTTGTATTGATTCAATATAATTTAAAGTTTTGTAGATCTATCATCATCATCAGCCTGTGTTAGTCCACTGCTGGACATAGTCCTCCCTTAATGAGCCCCATAGCACCCTGTCTTTAGCTTGCCACTCCTTGCACCAAGTTCTAGCATGCTTTCTGCCAATTAGTAGTGAAATACCGATGACAAATATTTTTATTTCTTGATAGGTTTTTTATGCCAAGGTGAAATTATAGCACACTTTAAAATCAGTCTTAAACACTTTTTATTTTTACTTTGGTTTTATAAGTATTTGTCCCTGTACCTTTTGTATTTATATAGATGAGTTATACCATAATTATTCACCTACATAATACAGAATTATGAGTAAAATATTAATTCCAATGGATGCCCTTGATTTCTTCTAAATGCTAAGGTACCTATAAATAAGGATAAATATTATGATTTACATACGTAAAATAATGAAATTCACAACATTAATTTTATTGTGGTTAGGTTAGACATACTCAATTTTAAATCACCTGTTTTTAATAATTAACATTATGGTCAATGAGTACCAAGTAAAGTAATGATGACATAGCTGGTGATGTCATGATAATTACGGACTATTTCATTATCTTGCATTGTCCAATAAAATGGAGCAATTTTTTTATCTATAAGCCATGCTTAATAATGTAATCAGTCTAGGCAACTTCTTGCTTTTTTCTCATCTCATTTGATAATATTTATGATGTTTATATTGAAACTGTAACTCTTTGGTTTTTTAACAATACACAAGCCTAGCTGGCTATATCAGTAGTAGGTAACTATGCTGCATTGCAATTATTTGCAATCATCATCAATATAGGCATATTAGGCCACTGCTGGACATAGGCATCCCTTAATGAGCACCTTAGCACCCTTCAGCTTGCCGCATCAGCATCAGCCTGCATTATTTGCAGTGCTCATAACTAAATCCAGGACATGAATACAGAATTACTATTATTAATACAGCTTCTGCCCGCGGCTTCGCACGCACTTTCCGGGTTATGAATTAATCTACAGGATATTATCTATTACCCTGCCAAATTTAATTGAGATACCTTTAAGTGCTTCATTGTGAAAAGGTAACAGACAGAGAGACAGAAATACTTTGGAATTTATAAATATTAGTATAATAATAATAATAAATAATGCTGGACAATCCACACAGCATCATCTAGCCCCAAAGTAAGCAAAGCTTGTGTTATGGGTACTAGATGACTGATAAACTTAATACAATACATAACATAGATAGATATTTTTTATTATATATAGAAAATACCCAGAACACCCGGAATAAATATTTGCAGATCGTACAAACATTTGTCCCAAGGCGGGAATCGAACCCGCAACCTTCTGCGTCGCAGGCGGACCTTCGTCCGCCGCGCCACATCGGTCGTCATACTGACGAAAAAAAAAACCAAAAAAAAAAAAAAAAAACCATACGGAAAGTAACATGATACACAATTTTACACTTAAGAGAGAAAATGCAATGCTATATGTATTTTATTTTACATAAGCAAGTGCAATGTCGCTTGTTTGCTAGCTTTTTTTATCTTCTGATAAAAACACATTCACCTTGATGCAGTCATCGTATTACCATTTTCGTACGTCGCCGTTGGCGGTCGTGGTGTCAGCTCGGTAAGGTCGCGGCCTGGTATTTTATTGACTGGAAGCACGTGAATTACGAAATGTGTACAATCTCAAAAATATTTACATCGCGTTCTTTTTGGTACTAGGAACTTGACGCAAATCGATTTTAGGCACCTACTTTTTCTGACTTCATCTTTAACATTGCCCATCTTACCTAATTATAGTAGATATAATGATTCAAAGGGTATTTTGGCCATTTCGGTAACTGCGACAGCGGTCCCGATTTCTTTTTAATGATCCTAACTTATGCCTTCTAATCAGTAAAACAACTAGGGATGTAAATGTATCTCTCCACTTTTATATTCATGCACTTGTTTTCTTGAGTAAAGCTGAACGCGCACCTGTCCTAGTCATCGAATTTCCTCATGGCCTCGCACTTGTTCGCATCGAGCGCCCCCCACGCAACGAATCGCATTGATAATTTTTAACAGTAGGTATTTCGGTTTAGACCTAACATGTTCTATGGAACTCGAGAGTCAACGAGAATGTCGATACGTATTATTAGGTACCTAAATAAGTATATCATTATTACTGTAAAGTATTATGGAACTTATGATTACTATATGACTATTTTTTAGGATTACCCTGTCCAGCAGTGGACTAACATAGGCTGATGATGATGATATTGCGGATATTGAAGGTTGTACAACTCTTCATATTGTTGCACTATTGCAATTAAATTCGAATCATTCATCGTTATGTGCAAAAACTTGCAAGTACCTAGTACGAGCGCTGCGCACGCGAACCGATGCGTTTTCATACAAAGATTTGTAAAATACGATGACTTCGGCGCGTGCGGCTCCTGCGGCGCAGACAGGTGCGCATTTAGCATAAGCTTCGATCAATTGATCGAAGAGCATAAGAGAACATTTTGCAAGAACAAGCTTAATTTTCTTTACTGCGATATCGCGTGTCTTCCGCAACAGTAACTTCTAAATCTGGGTCAAGGGCTAGGTATAATACTTCACAGGCTTTCATTCCCTGCTGTGTATATTATCGATTGGAGTTGATAAAACTGTGAGTCATATAAAAACTAGCTCTTATATTCTAATTCTCATTAATGAACTACCTTTAGAAATTAAAAATAAGATAAATAATAAAAACATTAAAACTATTTTAATGCAATATTTTCTATCAAAAACTCTATGCTGAATTGGAGTACCCTGTAGATGATGGTAATAAGCGGCGATAAGCGCTGAATGAATGAACTTTGCAACATTCCAGTCGTAGATAAGTAAATGCATAGAAAATAGTTACCAATGTGTGAGTTTATTATGACTGTTATCTTTGATTGTTCTGTTTAAGATTTAGGATTATTTATATAACTACGCGACGCGTTTAACCACAGTAGGTAATAATAAATTCGTAAAATAAAGAGAACCCAGTGCTTAGACAAACCTAACATAGGCTTTAAGGCATTGCTAACCAATTTATGTAACTAATTTTTATTGAATAAATGATCTATCTATCTATCTAATTATGTCGAATACTAGTTCCTGCCCGCGTTGTTTCTATGGATAGGATTAAAGGTTATTTATTTCTATCCCATGGGAACTGATTTATGGGATATAAAGTACATCTATGCCTAATTTCAGCCCGATCCGTTTACTAGTTTTGTCGTGGAGATATAACAAACGTACCTACATCCATCCACACTTTCGCATTCATAACAATAGATTAGTGTGATTTTGGCATAATGTAGGCGAACATGCTTTTAAAAACTCTAACGTAATAAATGAATGATCGTTCGGCATTGCAATAAATTAATTATTAATTATTTTATAATTGTTGTTCCTACTACGTATTAAAGTAGGCAACTACTCTAGCTAATTGCATTCCATCGATCGCGTCTCACAGCTGTGTGGTGCCGGCATAGAATTTGCACCATCGATAACCACCGGGGGCGGGCAGCAGCGCCCCCTGCAGAACAATTATTCTACCACCGAACTGCGATCCCTAACCCGCATGCCCAGCGTGGGGATTATGGGCACTACCCCCCGTGGGATAAAAGGCAATAAGGCGCTTATAAGGGGGAGACCGGCGTCCAGCAGTGGACCAATATAGGGGTCTATAACTATGTATATGCGGCAGTAGGGAGGTTTATCTATGTTTGGCAGATTGACAATCAATCTAATGTAGGCAATAATTTGTCCAACCCTTTGAAACTGGCCCTCCCCAGGCTATAATTAAACAGTGACGCAGTGAGTACATGCATTGTATTGGTATTGACGTACGGAAAGTGTATCAAAGGGAATCTAGATGAAGGTGAACCACACAATAAAATAATATTGATTCATGATTATGAGTTTTTAGAAGCATGGGTATTTAATAAAATTACAAATGCATTGAAATTATACAAATAAAATAAACCATGGTATAACTGTACACAGCGTAAAATTGAGGGGTCAGTGAATGAACTCTTGACTATGCGAGTATTGAACCATGACATGGCAGATTTTCGGAACAACCACTATACCATTTATTTTGCTAACAGGTATTTAATTCCAATAAAATCAAAGACAATTGGTTGGGCAATCAAATTTCGTATTATTTGCACTAGAAGTAGGTAGGACGCTAACACATGTCCCTTATTATTATTTCAAAACTCCAGTTGGCCAGGCTGCGATCGCCGAACGCCTAGAGGCTGTTGACCCTGAGTGACGTCATATACCCTGCACGCCTCACCGCCTACATTAAGTTATTGCATGTAGAACTGGCTAAATCAGTGCTCATTATCCCTGAAATGTGATCATGTGAAGGCTCCTTAAGTTTACTTTCCGAAGTTAGAAAATAACTCGCAATTTTCTAATAGGTAGGTAATAGAAGTTATACTTATGTACCTAGGCTTAGCCAGTAGCGAAACGCATATAGGTAATTTGTTCTTGTACTGTCATCTACTAAAATGCTTTCTACTAAATTATTTCTAAAATGCTATTAACGAAACATCTAAAATTATACCAGTTCATAGAAAGTAGTATTTTATTAACTAGCATCAAGCTACCTACTATTTCTGACGCACCCTAAATTCATTAGCAGCTTTACCGCTCTCATGATAAACACGTTTTGTGCCCATTTGCTGATGCTCTTGACACACAGCCACAAAATATGTACATAGCTTGATATGATAAAACTTTTTGCTTTGGTACGCGTACTGACAGGTGTAAACAATTCAGTAACGGCTCAAAGAATCTAATCTTAGTCCGATTTGTGTTTCGTGGTGACTGACTACCTCGAAATATCTGGTTACGTCATCAGCTTAAAAGCTTACTACGTCACCGGCTAATAAAAGTTTGGTCGGAATGGACGCTAGCTTATTTCAAACTTCGTATCGAATGTTACATTCTAAACAGCGAGTGACGTCATTTCTCTACTAAGAATAAACGTGGCTGTACGCTCTACCAATCGTGAATTGTTTATAGTTTGAGGATTCAACTGAAAGTCCTGAAAATAACTTGTCCTATAAAACTCTCCCGCGTTGATAATTCAACACGTGGCTTATTTGCATTCTGCTCTTTACGTAAAACTACTAATTTTAGATAGATATAAGATATTTTATTCAATACTAAAAACGTTACAGTCAGTTAGTAGTGAGTGCCTTAAAGACTATCTTCGGGTCTATATAAGCACTGGAATCAGACTTGAAGTTATTCTAATCTGAAATGCGTTAAAATTTAGACACCTACGCAAAATTCATTGTAAATATTTACTCGTTTCACGTGTCGTATAATAATCTTATCTCTTGATAAACTAAGCTAGGTATATGATAAAATACTAGCTTAGTCCCAACTTCAATAATAAATGTATTATTTAATAATTAAAGATCGTCGCTCAATTTTCTGATCAGATCATTCAGCCCCCATTGATACAAGTTGTAGTCAGAATACAACTATGTACATTGTAAGTAATTCAAGAATCTTGTCGTGTGACGATAACGTAATCGATATTTGAGAAGTGACCATAATATCGGAAGCTACAGATAGCCTTTGGACAACATGTCGTCATCATCGCGTCATGCCTAAATAAAAACTTACATATGTTTACAATTCTCACCAAGCGGTGACAAACGAAAAGAAGTCGCTAAGTACAACGCTGTTTTTTATCGCGAGCATTAAAGCGGCATGACCTACTTCATAGCTGAATTTATCACTACATTCACTAATTTTATTACAGTTTTGACTGCAGGAAATGGGCCAAGGTTCACATGCGGGCCTGTGTAGTCTCCCACAACGTGAAGCAGAGAGTCAGCACGGGCTGATTTATAATGTTCGTGGGGGAAATCGATGCTAATCGCACGCGAAAGCTATTGTCACCTTTTTTCTTGATCTATCAGAAGATATAGCAACAAGGCCTGATGAAAGCGCTGTATGATAGCTTGAGTTTATGGGCACAAACATAAATAAAATCAGTTCTTTTTCCCAGACTCTTTGCGGTTAATGTTGGCGTCCTTTCGATAAAAGTTGGTTTTCCAGACTTCGTAATTGTAATCGTATCAATTCGTATCACATTATTTTAATACTAGCTGCTGCCCGCGGCTTCGCACGCTGTTTTCCTAAATAGAAATTAGCCTATGTCCGTTCCGATACCACCTATCTCCATGCCAAATTTCATTAAGATCCGCTCAGCTAACAGTAACAGATAAACATACAGAGTTACTGTGGAATTTATAATAATCGCATGAATGACATGCGGATGTGGTTTCACATAAACCGGAAATATTTGATCGATAAGGCGAAGTTTAAATTTTTTTCTTTCTATGCGAATCGTTTAGAGTTTTTACGCGGGAATACTACGGGTTGAAACGTATGGCAACTTTAAGATGTTTGTTTTTCTCGTTAGGAGTAGAGGTACCTGCCTAAATTACATAACGGTAAAACTAAGGGAACGTACTATTACATGGGTATTACATACTTCTTCACACCACACATCACACACACATCACACATTCACATCGCTTTCGCTTTAACTGCTAAATAGCATGGTAGCCATGTCATATCGCATATAATAAACTAGCTGCTGCCTGCGGCTTCGCACGCGCTTCTCAAGAAGCCTATTTCCGACCCCGGGATACCATTTACCTCACTGCCAAATTTCATAGTAACAGACAGACAGAGTTACTTTCAAATTTATAATATTAGTATGGATTAGAATAGGAAATATCCAGAAAGGTTATTCTGGACAGAACTCTGCTGGAATACTTCGGACTCACGGCTTGAATAGCTGTTTCTTTTACTCAGCAACCGGATAGCGTGTTTACAAAAACATTCCGTATGGTTGCGCAAGCGCCTCGTGTCTATGACACTGGTTGTCATGGTTTCGTATCTTTTCGATAATTTAAAACGTTTTCCTTGCATGAAGTGTATCTATGGTAGTTTGGAAGTATTTTGAGAATGTACGCGTTAGCCTTAGAATTATTCAATATAACAGATTAGTTATGCATGTTAGGTTTACAAGAGAAACTTGGATACGTAAGATATTAATTTAACATATCTTGTACGTGTCTCAAATCATTTCCAATTAGCAGTAAAAGTTTAAAGCTTTCAGGGTGCCTAGTTTTATGATCAATAAATATATGAAACAGCCCGCGGCTTCGCACGCTTTTTTTCCGGAATAAAAGGTAGCCTATGTCCGGCCCCAGGATACCATCTATCTCGCTGCCAAATTTCATCGAGATCCGTTCAGCTGTTCTTGAGTTATAAATAATGTAACTAACACGACTTTCTTTTATATATATATATAGATATATAAGATATATATCCCACCTTAAATTAATTGTAATTAACTTAACACATACAGATGGTATTTTTCTCATGTCACTTAAAGGTCGCTTTGACTGAAAGCTACATGTTGCAAGTACTCGTAGGTTCCATTCCACATGCAAATCAAATGCATAGCAAAAATAATAATCATATCAGCCAGTAGTGTCCAACTGCAGGGCAAAGGCGTCCCTCCCCTACTTTCATTCATCTCGATCCTCTGCATAAATAAAATGGTATACGTTAACCAAATTCGATGTGAAATGTATGTGAACAAACCGCCAATACTTAACCTAAAATTCTCTCTGTTGTGTATTTTTTACGCAATTTACATTCCTTATCGATTTGAGATCTTTCCTTCAATAAATGTAGCGGACGATAAGTTACATTTGAAACTCGATATCAAGCATGTTAGTTTTAGTTATTTTTGTTGTACAAACATTTTACATCTAGTTTTACTGGAGTATAGTATTTATAATTTTGTATTAACCCGATGACGATGATGATGAAACGATTGTTTCAGGTTGGACAAGAAAACTAGCGAGGGCAACCATGCTGAGAACGCGGCCCGGGACTTTGAGAACAAGTACAATAATGAAAGAAACAAATACATGACCGTCCTGACCGCCATGAATAAGGCTAAGGATGAGGCTAAGGTGAGTTCGGCTGTCAAAAACTTATTAAAGAACCGCGTACCGCATTATTTTAATTTATTTTAGGGTACGATCACACAGCAGTCCAGCATTTACTGGATCTGGAATACTCTTGTCATGTGTGTGAACTACATCCGCCATCGACGAATAAAAATGTACACTATACAACGGGCCTGTAAACAAAATTCTTGACAATCAAATATCTCTAAATTCACGAGCATACTGATGACTAGTACGTAGCTAATAGTAAACAGACCGGTCACGTGTGAGTGGGACTCCTGCCGAGGGTTCCGCATCTGCTTATACAGAGATGCGAAAACTCTGTGTTCGCATCTCTGTATTATCTAAACTATACAGAATAAAATTATTACAGAGGCATTAAAAAAGCTTATGATAGGTATCACGAACTGCCCAATGGATTTTTGAAAATTCCTTTGTTTAACGTAATAATAAGACAAAATAGGTGGCGCTAGTGAGTCGGGGTAGCGCCATAAGGAATGGAACCATAGTAACCTTTTTGCCATGCCCGCTGCGAGTGGCCTTCTGTTGTTTGGCAGTTATAATCATTACGCAAATATCGCGATTTAAAGCAAATGCATAAAGTATAGAATAGTTAACTTTCTACATTATGAGAATGATACGGCCACAGTACTGTTATTGCTCTTGTTAAGGTCACTGATGATATCAGATCGGGAATTCAAAACGGTCATCTAACTATTCTTACTCTACTTGACTTCCGCAATGCTTTCAACGCTGTTTATTCGAAATCCTCCTTGGACTAATTCGCTCTTTTAACATACCTCCATCGGCGATTGGCTGGTTTCGCAGTTATCTGCAGGGGCGTCGGCAGTGGATTCGTACTAACGATTCTTTCTCGTCTTGGTGCAACACCTCCGCTGGTGTCCCGCAAGGCGGCGTACTATCTCCACTTTTTATGCATTGTTTATTAATTATATCTCTCTTAATTTGACCTCTTCCTACCATCTCTATGCAGACGATCTTCATATCTACACCCAAGCCTTACAACAAGACCTGGCCAACGGTCTCCAGGTTAACCCCAGTAAAACACAGACCATAATTATAGATAGCTTGCGCACTTCTGCTAAAATTGACTGGTATACTCTCCCTAAAATCGAATTTAACAACGTTATAGTTCCTTTTAGCAGAAGTGTTAAAAACCTGGAAATATTCATGGACTCAATAGGATGCGGTGAGTCGCAAGAGCATCCGCCCCGCTTCGTTGAGAACACTCCGAAACTTCATCCCAACTGCCATTGAAATTGTGCTCGCTCAACCTCTTATGCTTCCTATTCTTGATTATGCTGATGTGTGCTATCTCGGCCTTACTAAGGAGCAGCCTAATAAGGTTGAACGACTCCAAAACGTCTGCATACGTTTTGTGTTTGGTTTACGTAAATACGATCATATCTCGGAGTTTCGCACCAAAACTCAAATGGCTTCCTGTCCGTCTCCGCAGAAATTCCCACATTCTTTCTCTTCTTTATAACATTCTCTTTAACCGTGTCACTCCCCATTTAAAAGAGCGTTTTGAATTTCTTCACGATTCTCATCCTCATCCTTCTCGTGTCCTCTGGTCGTCAGAAAATCTGTTGTTAAATATGCCATCTCACCGAACCAGTTTCTACGACAAATCCTTCTCCATCCAGGCCATAAGGTTGTGGAATGCACTACCAGAATCCTTAAGAAAATTACTATCCTTGCCAGTTTTCAACGCTTGTGTCTAGGAATTTTTGCTTTCAGGAAAGTGAATAATGGTACTATACTTACTATTTATTTATTGTTTCGTTTTATTTGGGAAATATAAAGTACATAATACTTAAAATTAGAAACGTAAGATTAACATAAGCCAAAGGAATATCCACTATTAAATAACACAATTACAGCTAAATAAACAGAGCAAGAACGAAAGAAAATTATTTATTTATTGATTAGATACATATATCTAAGTAGTATATTTTTGTACGTTTATATATTTAATTAGGTACCTATTGATTATATTTATTTATCCATTGTTTTTAGGTATTTATAATGTTATGTTAATATTTATTTTAGATCATTTTTGGTACACCTCGCCTTTCTTAAATTCACAATTCTTTCCATCCAAAGGTTACCTGGTAGAGGTCGCTTCTAAGCGATAAGGCCGCCCATTGTACATATCTTTGTAATGTTGTCTTTTTTGTGTACAATAAAGCATATTTGTATTTGTAAGGTAAACTGTATTTACGAGATATTCTCCGGAACTGTTGGTTCGATTTCAACCCACAGCTGCTGCTGTTGGTTGAACTCGAACCAGCTGGTTCGAGCTGGTGGATAACATTAACATTGTCCCTGAGAGATTTAGGCTGCTTGTCCAGATAGAACATAAGCGGGCCACGGGCCGAAGCTAGTTTTAAAGGTAGAGTTTGTAGAGCTTTGATTAATGACTCGTTAACGAAAGAACCACACAACAAACAAATTTACAACAAACTTAATAAGAAACTTAACGATACGTTTGAAACCAAAACAGCTTTCTGCTTTCAAACCCGTTGATAGGTTTTTCACTAACATTACTACTATCTACACAGAGCTAATACAATTCTTCAACAGGAACTCGGCAAGGAGTTGGAGAAGCTGCGCAAGGTGTACGCTGATACTCGCAAGACGCTGGAAGAGGAGATGCTGTGCCGCATCGACATGGAGAATACCGTGCAGAGTCTACGCGAGGAGCTCACCTTCAAGGACCAGGTGTTCCAGCAAGAGCTGGTGGAGACACGCACTCGCCGTCAAGTCGAGATCTCTGAGATTGGTGAGTGTGACAATTTACAATATCTTGTCTAGTCTAGGGATTCCATTGGTTTGACGGACGGCGGACTGAGAAATTACTTAATTAACAGATTAAGCTGAAATTTTGCATACCTAGGTGTAGCTCTAAAACTGGAACCAAACGTAGGCCATTTTATTACATAAATCTGTTCCCATGGGATTGAAATACACTTTAAGAATCAACGCGTGCGAAGCCGCGGGCACAAACTAGTTGACTTAATAATAGTGTTGACAATAATTAATCCATAGGCTTCTGAATTAGTGTGGAGTGTAGATAGATAATTCTTTATTGTACCACACAAAACCAAAAATTGTGTATTTATCTTTGATCTCCATTTATTTTTACACCCAGTCACACCCAGTGATGTTTTATCCCACCTAACTACTCATTGCTTACACCATAAATTCTTTGAACAGATCCACACAAATAGTGTTATCTGAAAAAGGCACCCAATGTGAATAAACACAAACAAACAACATCTCACCCTAAATGCATATACCTCTCCGTTCCATCACCGGTAAATAAAGTTTAATTCCATGATACAATTCGAGAAGACCTGATTAAACGAGCAACGAACTTGTATTCCCAAATTTGCTTGTAGATAATGGCTCAATTTTAAATTTAAATGAGTCCTAATGAAATACAATATTGACGGTGTTCTTTTCTTATAAAACTGTTAGGTACTTGGCGTCAAATCACTTTAATTCAAAGAGCACTGCAATCTCACATTTAATCAACCAAATACCTAAATTTTTTGCACCTGAGTGGAAAACTGGTTTCCACTAAGACCAAGGTTGCTCTATGTAGGCATGTGCAGTGTAGGTCTTTCTTAAGTTATATTATTGCTTGCAGATGGTCGCCTGGCCCAGCAATACGAGGCCAAACTCCAACAGAGCCTCCAGGAGCTGCGTGAGCAACAAGAGGCCAACATCAAGGCCAATCGCGATGAGATTGAAGCTATGTATGAGAGCAAGGTAAGATTATAAAAAAGTCCAAAACAAAGCAAGACTAATAAAGGTCATCACATCAGTCATTAGAGGCACCCGGCCAAGTCCTGGATCCCGAGTGGACCGCGCGCCGCCCACGCGATGTTTGCTGGTAGACCGCGCGTCGACCACCCGCCAACGCCGCGCGAGGCGAGGCGGTGCGTGTCGGGTGCCGGGTGGTTCCAATGAGGGATGACCTTAATACGTTCATGGCTTTGCCAAGTCCTACTATAATCTGAGCTATCAAAGCTGCCTCGTGGATAGGCGTGCCTCGAATAACAAATAGCAATTCCACTTGAGCACCCAAAAGCAAAAAAAAAACTTAGATGTTACGAAAGTCCGCTAGTCTGCTAAATTAAAATAACTTGCATGTGAAATTATGAAACCCTAAAACACCCAGCTTATTCCGCGTGTTCTACAAAACCTTTAAAAAGTTATCCCTTATACTGTCTAATATTGAACCGATTGTATGTTAGATGAAGAACCTTCAATCCGCCGCCAACCGCAACAACTCTGCGGCAAGCGTCGCTGTCGAGGAGCTCCGTACCATGCGTACGCGCATCGACTCTCTCAACGCGACCCTCAATGACTTGGAGAACAAGAATGCTGCGCTCAGCGTAAGTACACTACACACAATAATTTGTAAAACATTTGAATCTATCGTGGTTATTAACACTAAGGCCCGTATTAAGAAAACTTGCTCAGTCATAGATCTATGAGTAACGCTTTTCTACGGCATAAACGTCACTCAAGCAACGATCTATGACTGAGGAAGCGTTGATAATACGGGCGAAAAGTAATATACTCAAGTGACTTCAGTTACTCTGTGATCATGTGAATACTTACATATATCTCTTTGGAGCGTCTCGGTACCGCAAGTTTGTGGTCTGACTCGCCGGTACAATAATGAGTATTTCCGCTCAACTCGCCTTCGACTGTCTTACGATTTAATTGAAGAAAGAAGCTACAAATACACATATACAGACAATGTCATCCATTAGTAGCCCTCTAAAGTTTGAAGACAATTCCTATTGATCCAGAACTGTTTTACTACTTTTACATTGAGAAATACCTTAAACCAATTTTAAAAGAATCAAAACATAATTGATTGATGATGGTAACCCAGAGCAGAAACTCCTAACAAGTGAAAAACAATGCTCTCAGCGACGCGCGCGGCGGTGTGTGAAGGGTGAAGGGTGTCAGATCATAAATAAATTAGACTTCTGTTCGCATGCAGGTGAGTTCTATAGTTCCTAATACTTTTTAGGAATAGTTCGTCGCGTATGCAGGTGAGTTCTATGGTTCCTGACACTTCTCAGGAATAGTTCGTCGCTAATATTCGGAACTGGATTAACAAAGATTTTTCTGCAGAACCGTTGCCGCGAGCTTGAGCGGCAGCTGGAGTCCGAGCGTGCCCGCCACGCTGAGGACCTGGCTTCATTGGAGCAGGAGTTGTCGCGCCTTCGCGATGAGATGGCGTCCCAGCTGCGCGAATACGCTACCCTCATGGACATCAAGATCTCGCTTGATCACGAGATTGCTACCTACCGCGCTTTGCTAGAGGGAGAAGAGGACAGGTTTGTATTTTATATACTAATATTTGATTTATCATTAATTTTATGAAATGGGCATTATTTTACTGCCGAAAAATAAATACTAGATACATATCACACACCTCTTTCTTTCTGGCTTAAACTAGTTCAGAGAAGATAAACGTGGTGTGGTGTGGGTTGGACCCAAATTGTCGTTATATGGTAAGGGCAATGTTGAGTAAATTTTGACATAAACTCTAGGCAAAATGTAATTATTTATTTAAAAGGGCAAATTTGAATCTCTTGAAAAAGTCATCCGCAATATCAAACTTACTTTCCCTTCCAGATTGAACCTGACCAACCAATCCCCAAGCCGCGACTCCGGCCGTGGGTCCGCCTCCAACATCAGCAGCGGCGGCGCCTCCATCCACTCTCGCATCACGCCGTCCCGCCGCGCCACGCCGCTGCGCGCCGCCCGCAAGCGCACCCTGCTTGATGAAACCGAAGAGCGCAGCATGCAGGACTTTAGCGTGACCTCCAGTGCTAAGGGGGATTTAGAGGTGGCTGAGGTCTGCCCCGATGGCTCGTTTGTCAAGATCCGGAACAAGGGGAAGAAGGTATGTTCTATTTAATTTTCATTAGGTACTAGATCAACCCATCCATACAAACAAGCGCTTTAATTTTTGCATCACCTCGTTCCGCCGTTATTTTTACTGGGAATGTGATTTTGGGTGCATTGCCACTGTCGTGAAATCGAAACGTGTTGATAGGAACCAGTGGGATACATGCGATGTTGTGTAGTTTAATAATTTGCTTAGAGTAATGGTGGGGCTGCCCAGATACTGTAGTGCGTCTGGCATGTTTGCTGACGTACACGTAAAGTACTTTTACGCTGTGTTTCGCAATAATATAACATCTATAAAACGCAGAATGCTGGGCAGCACCAACATTCTTATAGGGGTTCTGGCTGACAGACATTGCAGTAAAGGGATGTTAAGCCTTATCTACCCTTTTGCCAAACAAATTTATGATTTCAATTCATTCTGTTAGGTGTACCTTTATTGTTTTACTATCTAAAACTGTGTGACATTTACTACTCTACTCTATGGATCTTTGTGTTGTTGAATAAATGAATTTAATTTAACTGATGGGAGATTCCTACACGTTCTGCTCCACTTCGCGTCAGTGCAGGGGCTTAGCCATTATTTTTGCTGATCAAATCATACTGTCAAAAAGTTTATTGAAATGAACACTGTGTACTTGTGTATTTGTTATAAAATACCCAGCTTACTTATCCTCTAATCCACAGGAGCTCAGCCTCGGTGGATTCCAGATAGTCCGCAAGGCTAACGACCAAGAGACTCTCTTCAAGTTCCATCGCACAGTCAAGCTTGAGCCCGGCGCGATCACCACCGTCTGGTCGGCGGACACGGGCGCGGAACACGAGCCGCCGCTAAACATCGTCATGAAGGGACAGAAGTGGTTTGTGGCTGATAACTTCACTACTCAGCTGCTGAATACTGATCAGGAGGTTTGTTTCTATGCGTCTTTCCCTGAATTCTGATTTCTGTGGACGTACAGCTCACTCCATAAGAGGTGCCGATTCTGAGATCCAACTAATATTATAAATTCGAAAGTAATTATGTCTCTGCCTGTGACTTTTTTTACAACGAAACTGCTTAACGGATCCAATGAAATGTGGCAGGGATGTTGATAATATCTTGGAGAAGGAGATAGGCTACTTTTTGTCCCGGAAAAGTACGTGCGAAGCCGCGGGTAGATGCTAGTAATAAATAAATTAGCATTTTTGTTGTACTTTCACATTGTTATTTCCACTCCAGCTCCCAAGCGTATGGCAAATTTAAAATGACTTATTATTTGTCGTCGGAATTTCATCATTCTACTTCCATGCTAACATCATGTTGTGTTTCCAGGAAGTCGCGATCTCTGAGAGACTGCGACGACAGGTCAGCACAACCGCCCAGAGATATCGCGAGCTCGCGCACAAGTTCCCACGCCGTGAACAGGTCCGTTGCAATATCAACCTTAATTATTAGCGTATTTTAACACCTATACTGCGGTCACCAATCTGCCTGCCAATTTATGCAATGTGATTATGGCAAAAACCCCCCTTGATTGGGGGAGGCATGTTCAGCAGCAGTGGACGTTAGTGCGCTGATGAGTAGTGGTTACCCTTGGTTGTGCGCATATAGCTTGTTTTTATTACTGTGCGTGCTCCCAATCCTGTTCAGTATTGCCCTAAGTGTAAAATGGTTTAAACAAAAAATCATGTGCAGTCAGTTCATTAGCACCATATTTTGGGAAACAATGACCAGAAGCGGCGCATTCAATTTAAAGAGTAGTTAAGCCAGAATGATGATCATGGTGTGCCAATGCTAAGTTTTGACGACATATGTGGCGCGGCGGGCGAAGGTCCGCCTGCGACGCAGGAGGTTGCGGGTTCGATTCCCGCCTTGGGACAAAATTTTTGTACGACCTGCAAATATTTATAATAAAAATAAAAAATATCTAACTAATTTATTGTAATATGTAAATCAGTCATCTAGTACCCATTACACAAGCTCTGCTTAGCTTGGGGCTAGATGATGCTGTGTGGATTTTCCAGCATTATTATTTATACTCCTCTTTTCTTTTCAGCTGACTGAGATCCGTGAAGGCGATGAGAACTGCCGCATTATGTAAGAACACACGAGACGCACTAGAGAAGATGTACTAAATGTACGGACCATTCATGTCAGCTAGTTATGGGCTGAACATTTTGCTAATTGCACACACTGTGGATCCTGGAACTGCAGGGTTATGGTTATCGCTGGACAGAGGACGGAGATATTTTATCTATTGGAAGTCACAACGATTCTGTAGTCTCAATCGATAAAGCGGTTAACCAATCCGCCTCTTTTTCGTACCTTGTTTGATGTTTTATGGCGCAACGCAAAAAACGACATCACTAAAATTTTATGATTTAATTATTAGAGAAAAGAAACTAAGGAAATTGATTGCTGAAGTTTCACGAATAACGTTGAAAAAATAAAGTGACATTTATTTAATAAATCTTTGCGACCACGCTAATTACACGTTAATATGTTTTACAGATAAAATGAAAAATTATTATAGGACGTAAATCTTTAGCAAAATGTCCAGCCTTATTATAAGCAAAATTTTATTTTATAGTTCAAATATTCGTAGCACCTTCGCGAGATTAGAAGCTACGTATGTACTAATTTTGCATCACAAAACAATATCATTGTCAGTGAATCAAGGAAACATTATAGATATAATATATTTTTCCAATATTAAAATCGCTATTTTGAATTATTTTCATTGTCTGTACATTATTTCCATTGTGAAAAGTGAACAAAGTACAAATAATTATGTTCACAATAAGTAAGTATAAAGTTTTCTAAGCAAAAAACTTGGATTATTACTAAGTTACTTTGGATTATGGTATTATATATTTAACTTTATCTGATTTATAGACTTCATTACAACTATTTGTAGATGAAATCTACAAGACAATAAATCTTGGACGGAAATCAGAACATAAATTTTAAATAATATGTGTAATATGTTGACTCATAAAAATCTACATAAAACTGGCTGTATGATATTGAATAATGGTTCATGACATGCCTTATATAAAAAAAAATAGGTGCAAGTCTCAAATAAAAGGCTCTCATAAAAAGCATTTATTATTACGCCGCCGATCAATAAAGTTTCGTTTGTTTAACCGTAAGTATTGTGTAAGATGATCACTTTTTTTATAATAATAACTAAGAGGATAACCTGAGGAGGGGAATCTGATTATTGTTTTCAGTATCTAGTTTTATTTGTTTGTGTTGGACCCAAAATATCAATAGTCGCTATAGACAGTCACCTCCAATGTGAAATATAAAACATGCATTATTTCAAAATAAATTTCTATTTAGGTTAAATGAAATGTGTCTTTTATTACAAGTGCATTACTTACAGGTATATAAAATATCGTGTAATGTAACATGGGTTCATAGAAAATGTTTAATTAATTATGGAAATAATAATTAATTGGCCGCACAGATGAGTTAGTAGATACCTCACACTGTGTCTAAAAGTCTAGTGCCTATGCATACGGGGTACCTTTGTACATCCAAAACAGCAGCCTGACGCAAGGCGTCCCTAACTCACGCACATTATACGGCCAGGCCACATGGTCCATCTTACCTGCGCAATCCAACTGCGGAGGACTCCGCAGTTGGATTGCCTTCTGTATGCAACGATCGTAAAAGCCGCGTTTTCGACGTTTACACATGTCTACCACCATACCACGCACGTTCTTACCTGCGCAAACTGGTTAGTGCAGGCATGCTCGCAGGCGACGGAGCATGTGGCCGGGCACATTCATATTGACTTGCGTAGATTGACTTACCTTCTTATATGTTGACTTAATTTTTTGTTAATGACGAACATAATAATCACCCTCCCTAGGGTTGGTGGCAACATAATATGTCCTTTCGTTTTTTTGATGCTATGCTGACAGTCGTCTGTCAGTGTCATAAACTTCAATTAATATTAGATGTCAGTGTCGTTGAGTGCTGCCACTAGGTACCAATAAAGCCGCTACATCTGGCACATTATTCGTGCGTGCGTATAGATGCGAAGCTGGCTTCCAAGGGATTTCACCGATTGGTGTTCACCTGCTATTAACGGTGGACACCCATAAAACCCCAATAAAAACTGGGGTTTATAGGTTGCTTTGGTAATAAGCATTAATAAATTAATTACCATTCAACCTTAAGTAATGAAAAGTAATTATTATTAGTAGACTTCGGAACGAACTTAAGGTTAGGAATCTATCTATTAGGTCCTTACATATGAAATTGGCGTTTTTCGTACTGGCCACTTTAATCACAAATTTCTCCTCTTTGGTAAGGAATTCCAAAT
Organism: Eupithecia inturbata; assembly: GCA_963662085.1. Classification (NCBI taxonomy): domain Eukaryota; kingdom Metazoa; phylum Arthropoda; class Insecta; order Lepidoptera; family Geometridae; genus Eupithecia; species Eupithecia inturbata. The sequence goes on along the minus strand of OY759177.1, from coordinate 11,961,510 downwards.
TCAAATTTGTACAGCTATAGACTCATGTATTTGTGCTTCGATGATCGTCATTCATTTGTTTTGTTTTCTTCTGTTTTTTTCTGTTTGCGTCACTCATTTTACAAAATGGAAAACTTAAAATATCGCATTATTTACGTGTACGAGTTCCGCCGTGGCACTAGTGCTGCGGAAACAACTCGAAGGGTGAATGATGTGTATGGCGGTCGTGTTGCAAAAGAAAACACAGTTCGTTTTTGGTTCCAACGTTTTCGTTCTGGAAATTTTGACCTGCAGAACAAGCCCCGTGGACGGCCTGACACTCAAGTTGATAATGAAGAGTTGAAGGCTATTGTGGAAGCGGATCCATCGCAAACCACGTCCGAGTTAGCTGCAGGCTGCGATGTTAGTGATAAAACTGTTTTAATTCACTTGAAGCAAATTGGGAAGATTAAAAAGCTTGAAAGGTGGGTACCTCACGAATTGACTGAAGCAAACCGGCAAACGCGCGTCGACTGCTGCGTTACATTACTAAACCGGCACAATAATGAAGGTATTTTAAACCGAATCATTACCTGTGATGAAAAATGGGTTCTTTACGATAATCGGAAGCGCTCAGCGCAATGGTTGGATCCTGCCCAGCCAGCCAAATCCTGCCCCAAGCGAAAATTAACCCCAAAAAAGTTACTTGTAAGCGTTTGGTGGACTAGTGCCGGTATTGTTCATTACAGTTTTCTCAAATCTGGCCAGACTATTACGGCTGATGTCTATTGTCAGCAATTGCAAACCATGATGGAAAAGCTAGCGGCTAAACAACCTAGGCTGGTCAATCGCTCCACGCCACTGCTGCTTCACGACAACGCTAGACCACACACTGCGCAACAGACGGCTACTAAATTAGAAGAGCTTCAATTGGAAAGTCTAAGACATCCTCCGTACTCCCCGGACCTTGCTCCAACAGATTACCATTTTTTTCGAAATTTGGATAACTTCTTGCAAGGGAAAAAATTCAACTCCGATGGGGCAGTCCAAATCGCCTTCAAAGATTTTATTGATTCCCGTCCGACTGGTTTTTTTAGTAAAGGGATCAATGAACTACCTATAAGATGGCAAAAGTGCATAGAAAATAATGGTTCATACTTTGATTAATTAAATATATTATATTAAAAAATATTCGACTTTTTGTTCCTCCCATACAAAACGCCAATTTCATATGTAAGGACCTAATATAAATCATCGGTACCTTTTGGTTTTACCAGAGACTAGTAAGTAGGTTTTACCTATCTTTATCGGTTGCATTGATGTCCACATAATTTTATACCATTCCAGAACGACCATACATATTTAATTATTAACCAACAACAAGCTTTGAGTTACATTAATAAAAATCATGTCAAGTGTCAGTATAATTATAGGTGAAGACAACATGCAAAAAATAATCATGGGCGAATAACATAATATGGATAAAACCTGAATACAATTAATTTTTGGATTTCATTCTGTAAAATAAAAATAAAACAATTATTAATATCTAAATTGATTAAGAATATTGATAAAAATTAAGTTAAAACACAATAAATTAATAAAATAAAGTCACTTAAAATTAAAAACAAAAATTAGAGATTAACAATTTGAAAAGTAAGAACTATCTTATTTCAAAGTTCGCCGCCTTGCGCCTAGACAGGCACATTATCAGCAGATATCAAATGAAATCACATTTACTTCAGACAAAGCAAAGTTTACATCCACAGTTCATATACAAATATATTGTGTACAGTTTTAGATTTGCTTAGAGCGTTATACTGCCTTACGACTCTAGTTAAGGGTTCGTGATGTCCGAGGTTGTATTATAGACCCATCCAGACAGAACTAGTTAAACCTCGAAGCTCTTTGCATTTCTTATGGGAGAGAGAACGTCAACGAAGTCAACAAATCAGAAGCTTCAAGGATACCGCTTAATAAATTGTATTCAATAACGTAGATAGGTGTAGATAGGACCTTTCCAGTCTCACTATTTATTATTTTCCTCGTTGATTTTAATTAATTTTCGTTATTTCTAATTTAATTGAGCTAATATAATTTGTTTTTGCTATTTGAAAAACTTTTGAGTAAATTTTTATTTTTCACTCCTAAAACTTAACTCCTGGCTAAAATTGAATTGTTTTTTGCTATACAGTTCATACAACTGTTGTCTACTCTATCATGTATACCTACTGTTGCCCACTCACTAAAGTTAAGTTTTACTGAGACCATGATCGATTTGGGTGTAAATATTGAATTGAACGCATTGTTGAATTTATTAAAAAATCTACAAAAGGACTCATTAATGGTTATTATGTGAGTAATTATGTGATGGATTAGAATCCGAATCCAAATTCAACCGTTCAAATTGACTTGTGGTCACAGGTAGAAATTTTATTTATTTGTGACAATTATTATTGTTTACTTAGATTTCTTTGTTTTTTTTTTAATTTTATTAGTGTGATTTTAAATAACTTATTATTTTTTACTTATAAATTTGTTAGTTTGGCAAACAAATATATTAAGCACCAATCTATACATTTCATTTCCTCAAAAGAATCGTATTGTAAAATTTTTGTATACGGTGATTTGAAATGTCTAATATTACGCAGAACTAAACCAAGACACTTGAATCATTTGGTGGTATGGTAATGGTATCAATGTAAACGTTAAGACTGAGTTTTCTATCAAGTGTGACCTCAAGATCCCGCAATTCGTCTACACTTCGCAATATAGTACCCTTGACGAAGTAATTTGGCCTTACTGAGGACTTTCTGGGCTTGGTGTATATAAAGCAGTCTACAATATCATCGAAAGAACGTAGGACCATGAATTGAACTCTGTGGCACCACAGAACGAACCGGAAATAGATCAGAAGAACATCCATTTACTACAACAGTTGACTTTCTTTGTAGCAAGTATGAACCACACCAACTCTACAATGGTTCGGCAATACCATGGACAGAAAGCTTGCGAATAAGGATCGTGTGGTTAACTTTATCGAATACCTTGCTGAAGTCAGTGTAGATCGCTCTGACTGAAGACCGCTTGTCCAGAATGGAGGAAACCTCGCTAACAAAGGATATAAGATGAGTAGTGGTGGTGTCCTCATGAAGCCGTGTTGTTGCGCTGTAATGATGTTTAAAGTGCTAAGACAAAAAAGGATGTTATACCATTTCGAATACCTTCGCTGAAGTTGGCAGTAAATTTGCAACAAGATTCGCCTCACCAGATTTATGGAGCGGAACGACGAGAGCCTCATCCAAACGTCCGGAAATGACCCGGTCTTCAAGGATCGGTTAAATATCAGGCGTAATGCAAAGCCAACGGGCACCTGGCTGCAAAAATTGAGGGGATACCATTCGAGCCAACGCCCTTATTGCAATTGAGTCTTTTTAACACATTACAAACCTGTATGCTTTCGAATTGGACAAGACTCAAGTAGCTATTTGTGGCATTCACATCGCAAGAACAAGAAAGAATACGGCTGAGAAGGATTTGAGCTGTTTGTGTATAAACAAAAGAGAGTTATCGTAAGATAAGCTTTGAAAATAGTATGAGGAATTTTATTTTAATTTATAATTTTTCACCACGGCTAATTTATTGAATTTTATTTTGTTTATTGGCAAATCAACAGCGTAGCTTATCAATATATGGTAATACATATTATTCTTAAAATTATGCCAAAAAGATTTACACCAATTAGGTAAATTATTAGGTTTAGGTTAGATAAAGTGCTTTATGTAGGTACTTACAATTCATAATACTTCAACTAAATAGGAGAATAGGTACAAAGATACTCACTGCAATGAATGTGTTTGTGTGTGTGTGACTACTCTACCGAGGCACTAATCTCTTAAGAGTTTAGGCAACGTTAGAGCACTGTGAATTTAATTTTATTGAGATTGTTAAATTACATGAAAATAACAACATCAAAATTTGATGTTATACGAATAATCACCGAGTACAATAGGCGTAAAAACCCATTCCAGAACGACTACCATAACATAACATAACACAAACCACCTTTCCACGTTCTACAGTCGGGTTACAACCGCTTTTTACTGGTAGCCAAATGGTATCCAGCGGTAGCGACGGGTGTACATCTATGTACCGGTTTTTACCCGCTGCTTTACATTATAATCGTGCGCGCTTGAGTCACGGACCGTCATCGTCGCCGTCGTCGTCATCGGCCATTTAATACTTTACTAATTTATGCCAGTGTAGTATAGGTAGAGCTTAGGGCCTTTTAAAAAAAAAACTATATATCTTAGACCTCAATATATGGCACAGATATTCCGTGGAAGACGACAGGTTGCGTCGAACGAACTATTCTTTATAGAACATTAACACATACATGGCACAAGACGCACACATCCCCCGCAGCCCCTTGTGAGCCAGCAGCCGCCGAAGCTGGGCAGTGAATACGACAGTCATTCCGTAACCGAGCTGGCAACTCCACAAATTACAAATGTCAAATTTTATAATTGTAAGCAAAACAGCTGATTTTCTTATAAGTACCTACTCTTGAGTATTTTGTTATACAGAAACAATACTTATGGTCTAATCTATTCTAAGTACAAATGTTATGAAACTATTTAACTTACTTGTGTCCTAGTTGCTGAAACGGCCCTTCTGTAAGTTGGTTCATTTTGCATATTACCTATATGTAACCAAAATCAAATCAAAATCTCAATAATTCCATAAATACATTATGTGTGCACTTAGAAAAGGTGAAATTCTTAATAAAACACTGAGTAAAAGTTTATTCAGCCAACATTTTACTTGTATTGTGTGTTTTCGTTAAACATAATAAATAAAATAACATAGAACTAAAGCGCGCCGCATATAGGCCAGTTGTGTGGGTATGCACCTACATACCCGGCCTATATGCGGCGTAATATGTATACTATACTAACGTAGTAATAATAAGACCACCTGCGAAAGATACACAATGTTACGAGTATAGAATAAGTGTACAAAATTGGCCGCCTGTAATTGCAGGAATGCAAATGCAGGCAATTGGTATTCCTGCAATTACAGGCGGCCACATCTAAGTTTTTGGGTGGGCAAACAAAGTAAGATACAATAAATAATAAACTAAAACAAAGGCCTGGAAACTAACTAATAATTTTAATTTGTGTGTAAGACATGAGCACGCACACTGGAGGCTTTTCATAGGTAGGTACCTACCTCTATGTTATCTTAATAAGGGCCAACTAGGCCTAGATCTCAGTACTCACGGGATCCCTGGTGATAGAAAACTCGAAATACATATCTATTATTTTTCTCAGGTTCCTTGAATGAAAAAACATGATTGAGAAAAAAAATATCATGAAAGTGGACTGTTTGAGAGTTGTCTGAGATCTCAGGAACCCTGCGGTCTATTGAAATTGAAACTTATGTGTTGATTTGTAGGTTATCACTAATTATTTGGTGCCTTGAACCAGTTTCTTCATAAGTTGTATAGTTTTCTTGTAAATAAGCAAAAACTTGATTTTTGTGCTTACACCGTTCCAAAAACGCGTCCTAAGAACGTGAAATCCTATGCCTATCCTCTTCTGGAATGCCCTTTTAACTCAGTTCTAGAAACTTAGATATTTTTTGTAAACAAAGGGAATACAAAATTAAAGATACATTGTTGGAAAATATATTATATGACACTGGTATCATTGCTCGAAGCAAGTTACAGCAGTTTAGAAAAATTTTTGGTCTTTAAAGCTTTAATTTGTCTGTTGTCCAATATCAAACTCAAATCTGAAACTTTGCTGCGCTTGTGCAATTAGGTATTTGTTGTTGAAGTTTTCGTTTTAGTGATTACCTTGCTGCTACCCACATGTTTTTTATTGTTTTTTGTAAAGTTTTAATTTATTGTCATCATAAAATAATTATGTTTGATTCTAGAATCAGGTATGCCAAGTTGTTTGGACCGATAAACATTTTACCTTCTTCTTTCACAAATGTGCAATGCAACTAGCATAAGGCCATGAAGCGTGTCATGTTTCTGGTCTGAGTAGACTGAATGTAATGTAATTTATAATCTGATGCTGTACAACAATATAAATTATTATAAGAGTGGATACTATTCTTAAAGAAACACAACTTTAAAAAAAAGCTTTTTCGTGTTTTTGCAAGAACTTGCAGTCCGGCTTAGAAATAAAGTAGGTAAGTAAATAATTTAATTTTTAAAGTAGAGAATTTATTCTATGTCATAAAATTACTAACAAAAGTACATACAAATAAAAGATTAAACCAATGACATCATAATCAAAGGTAATCATTGCTTAGCATGGTGCATTAGCGATGATGCTACAGTCAGCTGGATTTATGTAACACCTTTATTGGCTCGCAGCAGTAATAAAAACAAGTTGGTTTATTGGCCCACTGCTGGACCCAGGCCTCCCCCTGTTAAGCGCCTTATTGGCTTTTATCTCACGGGGGGTAATGCCCATAATCCCCACGCTGGGCATGCGGGTTGGGGATCGCAGTTCGGTGGTAGAATTGTTCTGCGGGGTGTGCAACTGCCCGCCCCCGGTGGATATCCCTTAGTCGCCTCTTACGACACCCGCGGGAAGAGTTGGGAACATCTACACAAGCTTTAGCTTTTATTGGAATACCTACTATTAGGATTGGATTACTCAGAAATGCACTGTAACCATTATTTTCAGATCACTCACTTGTACAGCTTGTGCTGTGGCGAAATCGCCCACGGCATCATAGTGGCCGTCACTAAGAGACAAAGTGATCAAATGATATATTAAATTACCTACTTACATAAAAAATAAAATGATAAAATTTGACATACAAGTAGGTACTAAAGTCATTTACAACGGGATATTTACTGATATTTACCATGATTTTAATTATAGAGCTTTGCAATATTTCTTCACAGTTTCATGCGCCATGATCACGGAATAACTGAAGGCACTGCGAGTGAGTTTTTATTAGCAGACATACCGAACTACATTCATTATAGAACGCAACTCGATCACGACACACAACACTGACGCGACGGTATCAGAACGCGGCCCAATTGGTACATTAATTACTTCATCGGTTTTTGCACATTCTCACTACAGGGTTCCAGGTCCGAATAATTCTTCTCGGTTGAAGTTCCTGTGTTTGGTAATCTCAATGGCCTCCTGTACCAATCTTGGTATGTAATGTCGCTCTGTGAGATTACTAAGACTTGTGGATTGTGTAACTCGATCCAGTGGTTTGAACCAGACTCCAGAAGATGCTCCGCTATGGCAGACTTCTCAGTTGCCAGATTCTTAACCGCTCGTATGTGCTCCTTGACTCTGCAGGCAATAGTGCGCTTCGTTTAGCCTATATAGGAGCTTCCACAGTCGATCTTGTACTCCCCTGGTTTCTCAAGTGGGAACGTGGCCTTAGGCGTGCGCAGGTAGTGTATGATCTTTTTCATAGGCGTGAAAATGGTTTTGATGGAGGATTTTTGCAGGATGTTTGCAATTTTATCCGTCACTCCTTTTTTGTAAGGCAAGAAAGCTGGTTTGCGTTCCACCGTACTCCTGCGCGGTTTATGGCTGGTGCCGGAACCAGCTGGCAATAAAAACTCACTCGCAGTGCCTTTAGTTATTCCGTGATCGATCATGGCGCATGAAACAGTGCCGAAATATTGGAAAGCTCAATACTCAAATAATGGTAAATATCCATTATTTGAGTAGTAGACCATAATCCGCCTTAACTAATCCGCTACCTACTTTAGTGTGCGAAGCCGGGGGCAGAAGCTTGTAGTTAAGTACCTATACCTATTACTGATCTGAGTAGCCATAACACAAGCTCTACATACTTTGGGTGTAAAATTGTAAACGATGCTGTGTGAAAAAGACTAACATTAATATATAAATCAAGGCCGCATCGATTCGGCGCCGGTCAAGCCTTAAATTATAAAAAGCTTCAAAATGTTCAATAGTAGTACATAAAATGCCGAAATAACAGGTCTAGCGAAAACATCGGCAATACGACATGCGGATCTACCTGGATCTACCCGATCTACAGCATACCTTGACCCAGGTGGGCGGTGCGCTATAGGTCAGCAGTGTGCGGGGGACGGGCGTATGTTTGGGTACGTAGTAGTGTAGTGACGTCAGCGGCGAGTATCGAGCCCTTCGCCCGTCACAACACCCCCCCGCGCGGCCGCGGTTCGCCCGACAACGACGACGCGCGCGACGACGACGCTCCGTTCCGCGCATCTACGCAGCGCGCCGCCGGAAGTTTGCTAAGTCTAATGAAAAACATGTCTTTAAATATTTGCTACGAACGTAGCTCTATGTTACCTATTGTACCTTTTCTAGATAGGTTAATAGGTTTGGTATAAAGCGCCTGTGTTTTGACTGTGAGCTATTATCTGATACCTATGCGCCGCGTGAGGCCAGCAAGGGGTAGTGAGAACAAATGATGTAGGTATTACAGTAATCAGGTCACAAGATCATACCTACATAGGCAACAATAACTCTTCGGGAGTTCAGAAGTTACATAACCAACCCTAGCACCTACAAGAACCATTTTTTATCTACACGACTTATAGCCCAGCCATCTACATATTTTATCTCAGAAATATATGATGTAGGTATAATTATGATTAATAATTAGGATTGATTTATTTTATGTACTTAACTATCCTATCAAAAGTCTATGATTCCCTGTTTAGCTTTGCATGCCCTTTAACTATCCTATCAAAAGTCTATGATTCCCTGGTTAGCTTTGCATGCCCCGTTTACGCCTTTCATGCGCAGTTTGGCTCAAAAACATTACTTTTCAAACTCGTTAATATCATGAACCACTTGTTTTACACTATATGTTTATTAATAATAATTTTAGAATTTTTTTGTGTTTAAATAGTTAAGAAAATATTTCGATTAACATAGTATGTACGCGTTCTATCAAGATAACTTGTTAGAGGTTTTCTTAATTTCCCTTTCAGCAACAGTTTTCGAAGCTCAAAATATTATGATAATACCGATGTAGGTATCTAATTAACAAAAAAAAAATAACCAATCTATAAGATCCTTGGGAAAATAGTTAGTTAAAAAGATGTTTGGTTTTGGTATCTTACTATGAGATATTAAAATACAAAAATGTGAATTATTACAAATTTTAATTGATTTTTTCGCCGATAAACCTTATTTAATTTAATATAACAATAGCTTATGTAAAGCATCTTCTTTAAAATCATACATTTAAAATTTTAATTTTATTTTTTATTTTTATTATTATTATTTTTTTGTTGTTATTATTTTTCTGTAAATATTTTAAAACTACTTAAAAAGAAAGACTACTTTAAAACTGCTTTAGCTTTAAAACTACTTAAAAGTAGTTTTTAGGCTTAAACGCTCTTAACGAAAGTTAAGATATTTCCATCAAGAGCTTGGAATGCCGCGAATAATAGTTATACTTACAGGGTTACCATGTCTACCAATAACTGTATTAATGGTAAAGTAGGTACCACAATGACCAAAACGCACATAAGGCCACCCCCTCACAGCGTTAATGGTGGCGAATGGTATTACGCACTTCGCGGAAATGATCATGAATGACGCATTATTGTTATTGCGTGACAAAAGTGAGGGTTTTCAGCGTGATAACGATATCGTTCGCCGCACTTGAAGGCTAATGGATAGCGTATCGTAGTTCCTTCCTGTTTTAAGTATATTTGGCAAGTAGGTAGTTGTATGTTGCTTTCAACCACTAAGTGCCTTTTCAGACGTCCTGGTTCCCGGATACTCGGCGGCGGCGAAGTGTATGGGCAAGTACGTTATCTTTCATGTAATTTGCATACATTTCGCCGCTGGGGCACTAGCTACCTGGCAACACTGACGTCTGAAAAGGCACAAAACCTTGTTTAGGTGTAGCATTATAGTTGTTAGTTAAATCAAGCCTAAAATGTTAACATTAAAATTTTATAAAACTGCGAAAATAAAAACAAATTATGTGAGTAGGTGGGTAGATCACTCGTATACAAATTAAAATAGTGTTCAGCAAAGAATAAAAGTAAGAGTCAGACAAGTTTCGATCGTATCTGTTCAATAGCAGAATGCCCCCATTTCATCCATTGTAAAATTCCATAATAGGCTTCATGTTTGCAGGGTGTGTGTACACAGCACACATGGGGGGAACTTCGCGTTCCCCTCCACTCCATCAATGTCAAAGCAACGTTACATGTCTAACAATGTAAACACTTCCTAACAACTGCGAAGATGCCGTGAATAACGTTGGAGTTTTTCCCGGCATCCGTCCTTGACCCAATTGGAAAATCCTCCAAAAGCTGAACAAGGGCAGTAATATTCAGCGGCGTATTGCTTTCCAGGTTTAACGCCAATGTATTCTAAACACCTTTTCTCTAAACTGAACTTTTTGTTTGCTATTTAACTATTAGTGTATATTACCGCAATCACAAATAAATAAATGGTTTCAATGGTAGCCTTACCAACATGTTGTTTGTTTCTAGGATGCCATCTTCTAATTCAATCTTCGATCACAATAATATGATGACCGAAAATTGTAAAGGGACTCCTACGTCCCTGAAGCAATTTAAAAAGATTCCCATTTACGTCGTGGAGGAACATAATGACGCTCTACAATTCATATATTCCGCAATCGGAGGCAAGAAGCTCCCAGTTGAAGGGACGACTTTGGTGCACTTTGATGCCCATCCGGACTTGCTGATAGATCGTAAATTGAAAGGCGAAGAAGCTCGCTCTGGGAGGAACCTTTTACCATTGCTGCAAATAGAAAACTGGATAGTGCCCGCAGCGGCGGCCGGGCATATCGATACGGTCGTATGGCTGCGACCTCCCTGGTCACAACAAATTACTGACGGTACCCGGGAGATATACGTTGGCGACGATCCCTCCGGCTACCTTCGCGTAGATAGCAAAGAACCATACTACCTCTCAGACGCTTTGTACTCGCCAAACCTAACCAACGAACGGAAGTTCACGCTTACTGTGTCAGAACTCGGTATATCTCCGAAACACTTGGAGCAAAGTTGGACGCAAAACTTAGCGTGCGATCTGAATATTTCGGAGCCCTACGTTCTGGATATTGATTTGGACTTTTTCAGTACAGGCAATCCTTTTCTCTCTTTGTACAATAATATCGGATTGTACGATCGCTTGGAACCGATATTTAACTTTGAACTTCCTGACGGCGACAATGCGAGATCTGTAGAGCAGGTTATCGAATCACGGGGGCGACAAATTGACGAGCTCGAAGATTTGTTCAAACATTTGGAGGAAAATAACGACTTAGAATCGTATGACGGAGAAAGGACGGAGCTGTTTGAAAGGGTACATTAATTGAACATGTTTTATGAAAGATTTTTGTAATCTCTATCTGATTCTATCAATGGATGTGTAATTTGTACACGGATTAGAAATAGAATTCAACCCAGTGTTATTTAGGTCTTTTTTTCAGAATTTTTTATAAATATATTCTATAGGTTTCAGAGCTTGCGACGGCGGTAACATCAGAAGCCGCAAGGCTCGGTGAACCTCCAGACTGGTGGGCAGTCTTTGCCGGAGGGTGCACGAGAGATCAAGGAGGTCTTCCATACCACATAAGCACAGAAGCCGAAATTCAGACCATGGTCAAGAAAACCTTCAAATCGTTTCTGCAAAATCTACCACCTCCGGTTTTGATTACCGTAGCCAGATCTACTGAGGATGGATACTGTCCTCCTGAACAGGTAATTTTTAATGAAATACATCTGTAGGCACGTCATATTTTGTTTATTAAAATACTCGCAGAACCAGAAACGCTGAATGGAAGTCTTACACTTATTTTTCTTTCCAGGTGGAATACATACAAACTCTGGTTTTGGAAACTCTTAGCAAAGTGTACAATACAGATGAACCCTCGCCGTATTATCTCACTGTTAATACTGGTTAGATAGCAAAATACAGTTTATGTATAAGTGTATGCATGACCTACCCATTTTGTTGGTAAAAATAAAACAGGATCAACATTATTTTTTGTTATATTTGTGGAGAGGCAGGTCTTCTAATCTAAATGTCTGTGAAAGCCAAAGGTCAGATCGTTCGTAGCTTCAAGATTATTCAAACAAGTTGCAGACTATATAATATAATAATACTAGCTTCTGCCCGCTGCTTCGTACGCGTATTTTAGGTATAATAAGGAGCCTATTATCTAATTTAGGCTATGTTCTAAATGTACGCAAAATTTAATATTAATCTGATCAGTAGTTTTGGAGATCCTAGGTAACAAAGTAAAATTTACATTTCACAAACTTTCGGCTCTTAAATATTAGTAAGTTACTGTAATCAGTTTTCGCACATCATCTGCAGTTGCACAAAACTTTAACGTGTTACAGTTACTCTAAGTTTTACAGTGATTGGCCGATTATTGTATTTAACTTGCGTTCGGCGACGACGCTAAGTAGACGTGGACGCCCATTCAGCTGTACTCCATGCCAAATGCTACGTCGTAACTCACATGTAATGTGCTTATACGCTACAATTTATCCCGTAATGTTTACATTTGAAAATAAAAAAATATTTAAAACTGGGTACTGCGCTTGCTGACTATGAGTAGTGCTGTGTGCAATGTGCCTAGTTACTGCGAGAATGTTGCGCGTAGGCAGATATTGACGGATTTGCCATCAGTGCCTTTGTCACTGGTGATTTCAACGGGTAGGTATTTCTTTTAAATAACTTTCCGATACGTTTCTGTAGTGAGGTTGGTCATGCATGATCGTATGCTAGGCTGAATTATATTCTAGACATCGCATCGGGCCGTTTGCGAATTGTTTGAGTCCCGATATACTTTTCGCACTAAACATCAAACTTGTGCGCAAAAATTCACTTGCAATCTTGCAAAGCTCTTGTATATTCGCCCAGTATTTCCAAAGCAATTACATCTAAAAGTTTCCGGAGATCCGTAATTTTCAGTGGAAGTTGAAAAAGCTCATAGCTCTTACATATTTGGCATGGAAACAACTCATTTCTCACGGAGTGCTGCATCTGAGTTGCGTTATGTAACATTTTTGTATGGATTTTCCTAACTCTAGGACATTTACCTCTCTTAAATTTCTAGTAGACTTAATTATATGAGGCAGGAGGTTGCGGGCTCGATTCCCGCCTTGGGATAAATGTTTGTACGACATCTGCAAATATTTGTTCAATATATTGTATTAATACGTATAAATCAATTATCAGTTATCACAAGCTCTGCTTAGCTTGGGGTTAGATGCTGTGTGGATTGTCCAGCATTATTTATTATTATTATTAAATTATTGTCGTGACCTATGATTACCGAAGGTACACTACCGCTAACTCGACATAAAATTGTGTTGATATCATAGTTCGTTACTTAACCTATGTTGTCGCCTAAAATCAGGTAGGTAAGTATAACTTGTTTATTTTCTTCTCCTCTGAATGAATCTGCCCACAAATAAATATTTCAAAATAATTCATTTCCCTGTCCATTTTTGCTTTAACTATTTCACAATCAACTTACCTTCCTATACTCACCTAAACAACCCTAATACCTATCCGCTTCGTCACAGGCTCATTTCGTAAACACAACTAATTGGATCAATGATTTTCACAGTCGGTAAGTGGGGCTGCTAAGAGGTGGCGGGGACACCAAGCAGGTCAATTAGCAATAACAGCTGCCTACATAAAAGACGGAGGTATTGACACCTCCGCGCGTTGCGAATTACCTATTGCCCTTGGTGTTTTAGCGATTAGTCTATTCTAGGCACTTTCAGGCCTGTTCTGGGGACAATTTACATATGGCAAGGCATCTAAAAGGAGATCTTCGCGTTTTCTACATGATTGGGTGGCATTACCTTGCTGATATCTTGCTTTAGAGATATAAGAGTTTTCTCTCCTTCCTTTCCTATGTTTCCCACACATTGGTAGTGGGCCAATCGGTTACAATATTTTCCATTACTTTAGTTATATCCTCGTGCTCTTTGGATACTTACCTACTTGACTTGTTGATTACCCTCTAATTTGTTCGTTAGCAGATACTAGGCTACACCTTGCTACCTTGTCTCGGGTTTCTTCTAGGTCTTCGACGGGAATATATTAAATAAGTATACGGAGTGTCTAGTTTGGCCGTTAATATTATTGCACTACTAGTATTGTATCAATCAGTGTAAACTTTTTATCTACCTTCAAACTGGTTCCCTTTCCTAGTAAAGCGATACCTACAAAAGTATGTAGGTAAGGTATAGCCACAATAAAAACATGATCAGTGTTTATTCACGATAATATCACCGATGATTGAGCAAACAATTCGGTCCTTCGATTGGGGGTGATTGGGGTTAACTGCGCATCGAACAATCCACATCATACCATTTGTAGGCGCTGTTCTCTATTCTGTGTAGGGCTTGCAAATATTCGGTATTCGAATATTCGAACTTTTTTCGGGTACTATTCGAATAATAGAAAAATAAACTATGATTTTGTTATAATGACGTCTTCTTTTATTATTTTAAGTGTTATTTGCATGAACTAATTAAAAATATCAAATTGAAATAAAATTAACAAAAGATTGTGTCGCCGTAACGAGACATTGGCGATTTACACGCACAATCAACCACAAATTCTTAGTAAAAACAGTCTTCAAAATCTATGTTAATAAGTATTTTAACAATATCTACAATAAAATATTACACAGTAACAAGTAGATAAATAAACACGGTAAGCTGTAACACGGTAGGCATTTAATAAATTTCATATTTTTTAATAATTTAAAATTCATGAAAGTGCACTGTTTCGCACATAATTTAGTCGGGATCTAAGGACGCTCTGCTGTCTACTGAAATTACTTAATTTATGTTTTTATTCGTAGGTTATTATATTAATATTAATTATTATTTGGTTCCTTGAACTAGCTTCTTCATAAGTTGTGTAGTTTTCTTGTAAATAAGCAAAAACTTGATTTTAGTGCTTACGCCGCCGTTCCAAAAACGTATGCTCTGTCCCGCTCGGCTCCTATGAACGCGAAATCATATGCCTATATCCTTTTCACAAAATGGCGTGCATTGCGCCCTCTTAATAATATCATTCACGTGTCTCTACAGAGACGGATAGACAGAAGAGTCTCGTCAAATACGCGAATTGCACTACGCACTGCGCGTGAATTGCACTACGCAGTGAGTAGTGCAATTCGCGTATTGCACTCCGCGGCGAGTAGTGCAATTCGCGTATTGCACTCCGCGGCGAGTGTTTCCGAACCCTATAACTTTGTCATGTTGTTAACCCGAACGACGTAAACTTGTATTGTCTTGTATGGATATATCGCGCAAACTTTTGTGTGGCATTTTATGCACATCAGAGTTTTGAGTTTGGTGTTATTGAGTTTAATCGAATGTTCGAATATTGCAATTTCAGTATTCGAATATTCGAACTAATATAATATTCGAATTATTCAAATATTCGAATGCAAGCCCTAATTCTGTGCTGTGGTAATTTTTTGTATATCTCGTAGGTACAGCTATATCATTGCAAATAAAGCTAGATAGGGGTAGACGTACTAGGTATGTGCCTTATGTAAGTATTTGTAGACAAAGACATAATTTCTTTCAAAACGGAAACGAAAGAGGGTTGTACCCACCCTATCGAGAGGGGTTCGTAGAGGTCATAAAAGTTAAGAAGCACGTTTGTCGTCATTCGTCAACCAAACACGTCAGTCTCGTGCCACCGCCGCCGCCGCCGCTGCCGTGGGTATGTAGGTAGGTACTCAAGGTAATGGCTTCGTAGGTAGCTATATAAATAAATAGATAATGTTGGACAAATCACACAGCTTCACCTAGCCCCAAGCTTAGCAGAGAGGTTGTGTTATGGGTGGGTACCTACCTAGTACCTTACCTACTAGATATCCGATATACTACTTAATACATTTGCTGTCAATGTTGATTTAAGAGCTTCCTTCTGGTGTATTTAATTTTTTTTTATGATCTTGGTTGTAATTTGTTCGAGAAGAAGATATCAAAAAAAATATGAGTGATTTGTTAGCTGCTGCCAACTTCAGAGTTAATTTTAAAGTTTAGTAACTTAAATTGACCCAGGTCTTAAATGACTGAACAAACTTTTTATTTTTTTATTTAAAAACTGACTGACCGAACTCGACCGATAGTAAAGCCAAACAGATTTCCGTTGAACTTTGACCATCACCAGCAATTTGCCGATAACAATTAATGTCAACAAAAAGTCACGCTACCTACCTACGCTACTTTATGTCTCCATAGGAATTGTTAACTAAAACGAAACTGAATTAAAAGCCATTAAGTACAAAGGAAAAATAATTTCTGTATGTACTCAAAATCTGTACATACAGTTCTTGTTTAACTGCTTTATATGTTTTGATGGTGCAATAAACTTATACCTAGTCTATTTATTGTCCATCATTATTTATTTATTTATTATTATCTATCTATTCACCTACATATTAAATAACTATAGCAATAACATAAGTGTTTTGGCGGTTGTTCCAATTAACAACCTACCTTTCTATTAAATGTACCTACTGCAGGGTACCTTACCTGCAAAATATGAAATTTTCCTGGTTCTTTGTCCTAAAAAAACTATTTTTTACGGGAGCTCAATTTCTCTTTATTCACGATTGAAAATAAATTATTGCTGGACCATTGACTTATTATTATAATAATAACTATTTTAATGTGCTGGTTTGACATTATACACAGCATCATCAAGCGAAGGTCAAATTTAGTGGATAGAACAAAACCAGCTCAAGTGCCAAATAAAAAAAACGCAAAAAAAAACATGGGGTGTCAAATCAAATCGATACAGGTTGATGACCTCCATCGCACCGCCACGGTAATGATATCTATACAGTATTGTGACTCGGCCCTGTTCTTGAAATAATTACCTACAGCCGCGTGGTACGTAAACACGCGCGCTAGGGCTGCCCGCCTGCAGTATTTTAATTTCATCTACGTACCTACTTGAATTTCTTTCTAATTTTGTGATTCTAGGTATATTAAAAAAAAATAGTTTTGTTGTAAATGAAATAGGAAGTGTTCAATAAAAATACATGAGTGTTTTTTGATTAGTAGAAAATGTTATCTCTGGGTGCGTTATAGAAGAATTCAAACAACCAAAAACAGCACAATATCCTAGTCTATACCTACGTTTTCTTTGCCTTATTAAATTGTACTTGTTCTTATTTCAATAAAATATTCACAAAACGCACGCTTACTGCATACAAAAAAACATTCGTGACTGGTTGGGTACTGAGAGGGTGCCGGAACACGAGGCGCGTAGGTGTGACTCACATTCCAGCCGTTTGTATAAAGATAGAATACTGTATAGATCATTACCGTGGCACTGCCCATCGCACTTCGTTTGATCTCCTGAGAAGGGATCATCCTGTATATTATACTGCATGTATGTATTGAAGCAGTTCACTGAGTTTATTGTGCAGTATTTAGGTACCTAGGTGTAGGTAGCAACTAGCAAGACACTAGGTAGCATTTAATAATTCCAAGTGTAATCCTAAACTTGCAAAGTAGACTACACGTGCCTCTGTGCCACGCCCACTTTCCACGGCATTGCTGATGCTTCAAGATCTGAGAACTCTGCGATGCCTATGAAGCATCCTACCTACTTCTTTAGTGATTATGTTGTAACAGGATGTTTGGTACCTATACGGACCGACATACCGACATTTTGGGGGTTGACAACCCCTCAAAAAATTCAGTCCGTTTTTCATGCGCTACATCTTCGGGAGATGTAGCGATCTCCCCGGTAGACGCCATGTGGGTAATACAAGGTATGGCATTCCGAGACGTCATGGTCACGTGGGTGACACAAGCTCTACGTCATCGACGCCATCGGCGAACGAGAAGACGAATCTGTTTTATGGTGCTGTTTTCAAAGTCAAAGTCAAAAATTCTTTATTTCTATAAATACAATAAATGTAGGTACACTTAGAAAAGGTCAAATTCTTAATAATTAAACACTGACACGGAAATAAAGTGATATTTTTTATTTCAGTTGCTTCGGTATGTAGACTAAAGTAAAGAAGCGACGAAGAAATCTTTAGCCTGTTAGTTAGTTGTTATTTTTCGAGTTGGAGCAAAACCCGTCCCAAGCTTTTTGTAGGCCTTTTTACACAAGAAGGTTTTGACAATTTGTTTGACTTTATTTACTGAATTTTTTTTTTGTTTTACTTTTACTTTTTTTTTAATTTTTGCAACTCGTTTTCAGCTTAAGATCGTACCTAACTCCCCGAGCTCCATAACACCTGTACGTTAAATCAATGTGATTGAGTATCTACTAACCAATTATTTATCACAATTACTTGTGTTTAACTAAAACTTTTTTGGCTGATCTAACAAACGTTTACGATTTACATATTTTATGTATTTTTAGGGTTCCGTATCTCAAGAGGAAAAAAGGAACCCTTATAGGATTACTTTGTCGTTCGTCTGTCCGTCTGTCAACCCTCTTTTCTCAGGAACGCGTGGAGGTATCGAGCTGAAATCAACATCAAATACTTACCTAAGTCCGTAACCTCTTGGAGCCCGTGATGGAAATTATACTTCTAAGTCCACGAAATCAAAAGTTACAGCCGTTTATGTCCGAATATTTTGAAATTTCCAAGGGAATCACATACACACTAAACCTACCTACCTATAGAGTACTTCCCGTTGACCTGTCCTAGATCCATGAAATTTGACAAGAAGCAAGGTCTTATAGCACATGTAAAGAAAAAATCCGTAAACCGTAAATTTGGTAAGTTTGTAGAAACAGCGTTTAGTGCTTATCATGGCCATATACGATCGGCTCTTCAGTACGTCTACAGTAGTCTACTTCTGTGGGCCCTATACGAATCTACACTGGTGTCTGTGAAGTTAGCAGAGCATCTTCCAACAGAGCATAAATAAATTAGAGTTCTGTTCGCATGCAGGTGAGTTCTATAGTTGCTGATACTTTTCAGGAATAGTTCTGGCGTTTTTACATAAAAAAATGGTAGTGAAATTATGCTCTGCTAACTTCGCGTAGCAGAGCATTTTTCAGGAATCGATAAAAAAATACCTATTTATAAGCCTTCACTTATTATAAACAGTTCCTGGTGGTTTTCCGAAATAGTTCCGGTGTTTATACAACATTATACTTAATTTAAAGATATGATCAAGTACATTTCTGTTCGAGTCGGAGTCGTGACACAATATTCCTTAGACCTACGCAAACCACGGTCCATACAGATTGCATCGAGTTTAAGATGAAAAAAGGTTCGTTCTTATGTTTTTGATACATTTTAATAACCCAACTCCTGGAAATTTTTTAAAAAAGGTCATGAAAATGTTTAAAAATCAGAGTGATTTTTCGTCGAAATTGTAAAGTTTCAATTACCTGTAGAGTAGGTTTTATCAGAGTTCTATTGGCGTGCATCGAGTAACAGACAAACAAACGTCTGTTCTTATAATTTTGTAACATTTTAGTAGCATATCTTCTAAAATTTTCATGAAAACGATATTTGAAAAATTTTGAAATATGTGATATGTGCTTCGAATATGTATAGCTTCAAACAACAGTAGACCCAGTTTTATCAGACTTTTAATCGCATGGTTCGCGTATCAGATATCAAAATGTTCGTTATTATGATTTTTTTAAAAATAAGATGCATGAAACATAAAATTTTCATGAAAACCTTCTTCGAAAAATTACAAAATCTGTGATATGTGTAGATTTGTATAGATCCAAACACCTGTAAAACAGTTTTAATAAGAGTTTTACTAGCGTGCAATTAAAAGAAGACAAACCAAAGGTTTCTTCTTATGATTTTATAACTTTTTAGAAGCGGAACTCCTCAAACTTTCACGAAAAAGTCTTAGTAAAATGTAAAAATCTGCGATGCGTGCGTTGAATTTGTACTATTGATCCAAAAACATTTAAAGCTGTTTTTATTAGAGTTCTATTAGCGTGCATTGCGTTGTAAACGGAGAAAGAACTATTCTTATGATTTAGGTACATTTCAGAAATAGAACGACTGAAACTTTCATGAAAACGTACATAGAAAAATGACAGAATCTATGATATTTTCGTCGAAAGTGTACAAATTCAAACACCAGTAGAGCAAGTTTGATAGGAGTTCTAATCGCATGCATCTAAATTTAGAAGAACACTGGTCTATTCTTATGATTTTACAACATTTTATTAGTAGTACACATTAAACTTTCATGAAAACGGTCTTTAAAAAATGTCAAAATATGATATTTTCGGCGAAAGTGTAAAGATTCAAACACCAGTAGAGACAGTTTCCTTGGAGTTCTGATCGCATGCATCTAGATTTAGAAGAACATAGGTCTGTTCTAATGATATTATAACATTTTAGAAGCAAAAAACTTGAAACTTTCATGAAAACGGCCTCTGAAAAATGACAAAAACTAGGACATGTTCGTCGAATATGTATTGATTCAAACACCCGTAGAACCAGATTTATAAGAGTTCTTATCGCATGCATCACGTTTCAGGCTAATTAAGATTAGTTCTTATGTATTTGATACATAAAAGAAGTAGAACTCCTGAAACTTTCATGCAAAAAAACTTGTACGATATTTTCGTCAAATTGTAAAGATTCAAACACGAGTAGAGCCAGTTTAATAGAAGTTCTTATCGCATGCATCGAGAGTTCGAAGGACACAGGTCTAATCTTATGATTTTAAAACATTTCAGAAGCAGAACAATTGGAACTTTCATGAAAACGTACTTAGAATAATTACAAATCTATGATATTTTCATCGAAAGTGTAGAGATTCAAACTCCAGTAGAGCCAGTTTTGTAAGAGTTCTAATCGCATGCATCTAGATTTAGAAGAACACAGGTCTGTTCTAATGATATTATAACATTTTAGAACTCTTATAAATTTTAGAACTCTTATAAATGATGTTATAATATCATTAGAACAGACCTGTGATCTTCTAAATCTAGATGCATGCGATTAGAACTCTTACAAAACTGGCTCTACTCGTGTTTGAATCTCTACACTTTCGATGAAAATATCATAGATTTGTAATTATTCTAAGTACGTTTTCATGAAAGTTTCAGTAGTTCTACTTCTTTGATGTATCAAATAAATAAGAACCAATCTTAATTAGCCGAAAACGTGATGCATGCGATTAGAACTCTGATGAATCTGGGTCTACGGGTGTTTGAATCAATACATATTCGACGAAAATGTCCTAGTTTTTGTAATTTTTCTGAGGCCGTTTTCATGAAAGTTACAAGTGTTCTGCTTCTAAAATGTTGTAATATCATTAGAACAGACCTGTGTTCTTCTAAATCTAGATGCATGCGATTAGAACTCTGACAAAACTGGCTCTACTCGTGTTTGAATCTCTACACTTTCGATGAAAATATCATAGATTTGTAATTTTTTCTAAGTACGTTTTCGTGAAAGTTCGAAGAGTTTTGGTTCTGAAATGTTCTAAAATCATAAAAACAGACCTGTGTCCTTCGAATTCTCGATGCGTGCGATAACAACTCCTTTTAAACTGGCTCTACTCGTGTTTGAATCTTTTCACTTTGACGAAAATATCAAAAAAATTTAATTTTTCTAAGTACATTTGCATAAATGTTTCAGGAGTTCTACTTCTTTTATGTATCAAATACATAAGAACTAATCTTTATTAGCCTGAAACGTGATGCATGCGATTAGAACTCTGACAAAAAAGGCTCTACTGGAGTTTGAATCCCTACACTTTCGATGAAAATATCATAGATTTGTAATTTTTCTTACTACGTTTTCATGAAAGTTACAAGTGTTCTGCTTCTAAAATGTTGTAATATCATTAGAACAGACCTGTTTTCTTCTAAATCTAGATGCATGCGATTAGAACTCTGACAAAACTGGCTCTACTCGTGTTTGAATCTCTACACTTTCGATGAAAATATCATAGATTTGTAATTATTCTAAGTACGTTTTCATGAAAGTTACAAGTGTTCTGCTTCTGAAATGTTTTAAAATCATAAGAATAGACCTGTGTCCTTCGAACTCTCGATGCATGCGATAAGAACTTCTATTAAACTGGCTCTACTCGTGTTTGAATCTTTACAATTTGACGAAAATATCGTACAAGTTTTTTTGCATGAAAGTTTCAGGAGTTCTACTTCTTTTATGTATCAAATACATAAGAACTAATCTTAATTAGCCTGAAACGTGATGCATGCGATAAGAACTCTTATAAATCTGGTTCTACGGGTGTTTGAATCAATACATATTCGACGAACATGTCCTAGTTTTTGTCATTTTTCAGAGGCCGTTTTCATGAAAGTTTCAAGTTTTTTGCTTCTAAAATGTTATAATATCATTAGAACAGACCTATGTTCTTCTAAATCTAGATGCATGCGATCAGAACTCCAAGGAAACTGTCTCTACTGGTGTTTGAATCTTTACACTTTCGCCGAAAATATCATATTTTGACATTTTTTAAAGACCGTTTTCATGAAAGTTTAATGTGTACTACTAATAAAATGTTGTAAAATCATAAGAATAGACCAGTGTTCTTCTAAATTTAGATGCATGCGATTAGAACTCCTATCAAACTTGCTCTACTGGTGTTTGAATTTGTACACTTTCGACGAAAATATCATAGATTCTGTCATTTTTCTATGTACGTTTTCATGAAAGTTTCAGTCGTTCTATTTCTGAAATGTACCTAAATCATAAGAATAGTTCTTTCTCCGTTTACAACGCAATGCACGCTAATAGAACTCTAATAAAAACAGCTTTAAATGTTTTTGGATCAATAGTACAAATTCAACGCACGCATCGCAGATTTTTACATTTTACTAAGACTTTTTCGTGAAAGTTTGAGGAGTTCCGCTTCTAAAAAGTTATAAAATCATAAGAAGAAACCTTTGGTTTGTCTTCTTTTAATTGCACGCTAGTAAAACTCTTATTAAAACTGTTTTACAGGTGTTTGGATCTATACAAATCTACACATATCACAGATTTTGTAATTTTTCGAAGAAGGTTTTCATGAAAATTTTATGTTTCATGCATCTTATTTTTAAAAAAATCATAATAACGAACATTTTGATATCTGATACGCGAACCATGCGATTAAAACTCTGATAAAACTGGGTCTACTGTTGTTTGAAGCTATACATATTCGAAGCACATATCACATATTTCAAAATTTTTCAAATATCGTTTTCATGAAAATTTTAGAAGATATGCTACTAAAATGTTACAAAATTATAAGAACAGACGTTTGTTTGTCTGTTACTCGATGCACGCCAATAGAACTCTGATAAAACCTACTCTACAGGTAATTGAAACTTTACAATTTCGACGAAAAATCACTCTGATTTTTAAACATTTTCATGACCTTTTTTAAAAAATTTCCAGGAGTTGGGTTATTAAAATGTATCAAAAACATAAGAACGAACCTTTTTTCATCTTAAACTCGATGCAATCTGTATGGACCGTGGTTTGCGTAGGTCTAAGGAATATTGTGTCACGACTCCGACTCGAACAGAAATGTACTTGATCATATCTTTAAATTAAGTATAATGTTGTATAAACACCGGAACTATTTCGGAAAACCACCAGGAACTGTTTATAATAAGTGAAGGCTTATAAATAGGTATTTTTTTATCGATTCCTGAAAAATGCTCTGCTACGCGAAGTTAGCAGAGCATAATTTCACTACCATTTTTTTATGTAAAAACGCCAGAACTATTCCTGAAAAGTATCAGGAACTATAGAACTCACCTGCATGCGAACAGAACTCAAATTTATTTATGCTCTGCTGGAAGATGCTCTGCTAACTTCACCAACATTCTACACTGCTGGTGTAGATTCGGATAGGGCATTCAGGGCCCAGAAAAATTGCGTTCGTTCTCTATGTGGAGCACATTTTTTAAACCCTTGACCCACTCTTCGAAAACTACAAAATTTTTCCTCTGCCATGCCTCTACATTAAACAAGCGGCAGAGCTCGAACTTTTAAAAAAAAAGCTGACTTGAGATCTAGAAGACTAAGAGAAATTTCCAACAACAGATTGCACACACCAAAATATTGTAGATTAACAATGACACAGAAACAATCGTACTACATGACAATAAAAATATTCAATAATCTACCAGAGGATCTAAAGAACCTAGGTATCTGGAAACTTATTCAGTAGGTACAACTAAAAAAATAGCTCCTTATTAAATGCTATTATTCTATGAATCAATATTTTAATTACAGGGACATAGAAGACTTCGAATATATTCATTGATTTATAATATACATATATATATATATATATATATATTTTCACATTTGTTACCTATTCCTTTAATTTATTTATTTTGTATTTGTAATTTAGAAATAGAAAATGTAATATTGAGTAATGGAAAAATTTATATTTGCCTGACTATGTTAGGTAGAATATAACTGGACCTAATGTAGGTATATAGTTTTAAGACTTACTTTGTTACATATATTCTGGTAAATAAACATCTTTAATCTTTATTATCAGAATATCTGTAATCTGTGATAGGCAGGCTTAAGGATTTTTGTTGATGAAATCATAATAGAAT
The DNA here is from genome assembly GCA_963662085.1 of Eupithecia inturbata. Classification (NCBI taxonomy): domain Eukaryota; kingdom Metazoa; phylum Arthropoda; class Insecta; order Lepidoptera; family Geometridae; genus Eupithecia; species Eupithecia inturbata. Next base: position 11,936,959 of record OY759177.1, on the reverse strand, counting down.
TGGTTGCTGCAATGCACAGCTGAGCTGCTTGCAAAGAATACCTACTGGAACAGCTGGTACCTCCTAGTGATCGATCCATAGATCGAAGTTCGCGGTAGCTCGCATTTGTTGGCGATGTTAGTAGGTATTTATGTAAGGTACCTAATCATGTCTAGGTTGGTGTGATCTCGGTGTAGATCGGTAAGTAAGTACTTACCTAGGCACCTACTTATGGTTATTGATCGATATTTATTTTAATTTTACGAGATGCATTTACTTTTGTCAAACTTTTGTCGGTGCCACCTTTATGGGGATAGATTGTGGACCCTAACGGACCGACCAAAAAAATAAGCTCTACGGCGGCGCGGGGCGCTCTGGTGCTGCGAGTAGAACGGGCGAGCCGCATTCCTCGGCTGGGTCGACGGCACGGCCGCAGCCGCGCGGTGGTGGCGGGCGGTGGCCCCGCGCCTCGCTTCCCGCGCGCGACGCGGCGGCGCAGGCAGGCAGGCAGACGCAGTCGTCCGCGCGCGTCGTTCGTGGTAACTTGTCTGAATCGTTACCCACTCTCATTCGCGTGCTGTTTTTGTTTACATGTTGTTGTTTTATACAACGAGTGCTCTGTGACCAGTGTAATCAGATACTAGTGGTTCAGTGCTCGGATTGATTGAATACTATTTGAATTGTGGATCGTGAGGAGCAGACAGCCACGGCAGGCGCCGAGCTCAGGTACCTACCAAGCATTATTTGTTTTCAATCTGATTACGGCTAGGCTAATCCGGTTGGGTGTTTGTATTTGAGTAATTATAGAGGTGTAGTGAATGGGCACACGTGACGGTCGTGTGGTAGGCATGGGGCTCCCCAGTCCGAACCACGTGGTGTAAGCTCGGTGTAAACAAGTCGCGCTCGCGCTCGCCTTCCCGCGGCTTTACTGCGTCGCGGCAAATTGCGGCGCGGGGCGGCTGGCTTGGCTGCTCTTCTCGTATTCCGTCTACGGTACGCCATTGTAGGCTTAAATATCCTCGAACAACCTTGCAATAATTCTGTTACTTCGCCTTTCTTGTTAAATATGGGTACGGGCGAACGTAAACTACCTACCTACTTATTTTCTACATAAGTACAATGCGTAAGTGGGTAGGTATTACGTTTATATGTTATAGTAAAAATCTCGTATCTGCGCAGTTTTTTATTAGGTATGCAATGGTATGAGACAGCTGGTGCATCCATGCACAAGTAGGTACGTAATGTAGGTACCTATACATATATAGTAGGTACCTATGTATAGGTAAGTACCTACCTGTTTATTATAGGTACCTACGCGTTGCAAAAGAAGACTCAATGAGTGCTCGGAGACCTACCTACCTACCTACCTAGGTACCTTTAAAGGTATTCAAAACAGCAACTGCTGACCAGGTTTAGGTAAAATGCAACTAATCACGACTCAGAACTACCTAGGTAGGGAAGTATCACATTCAGTTTTGTGTATCTAGGTACCCTACCTGCCTACAAATCCGTCGCGTACTACCTGGGTACACAAAATTGCGCGAATCGTTTGACGGCTTGAAAGGCTTACCTTACCTAGGTACAGTACCTTACCTAACGTGTTTTTGAATAAAACTAAACTAAAATGTACTTACCTATCTACCTAAAATAACAAACAAGAGTTCGCCACGGTGCGGTACCGACTAGATAAATGTTAAATAGCTGGCGCGATCGCCTTGTTTATAGTACAAAAGACAATCGCGCCAGCTTTTAAAAATTTACCTACGCTAGACACTAGCCAAACTCATGTAGGTACCTAGGTAGGTAATGTTTGAAAACAAACCGCCCATAGGTAGGTACGTACATAACCTAAAATTCACTCTGTTGCCGCGTCTTAGACAAAACTTACATTACCTACCTATTATTGTTAGGTAGTACCTGTCGATTTGATATCCTTCAATAATTAATGCTAGTTAACAATTTATATCTGAACGCACGCAAGTGAGTTATAGTTTTTTGTGTCGTTGTTTGTTGACAAACATTCCACATCCAGTTTGGTTGGTTAGTGTATATAAGTAGCCTAGTGCCCTAGGTTACGTATTCTTACGCTACAAGAGTAGGTATGTAGGTACCTACATACCTATCTAGGTACTCGTGTAACATGTAATATTATTATTGATAAGCCACTAGGTACAATTTAAACCAAAGCGTAAATCTTGTAAAGAAAGGTTGTCGCAGGCAATGGTCGCAGGTATTTCTAGTGATTTACAGAAATCGCAATAAAGTAAAACATTCAGAGGTTGTTTGTTATCGATAAGTAAGTCAAGTCGCACGGCGCGAGACCTATTTAGGTACACTCTTTATGTACCTACACCTACATCACATTGTATTTTATAGGTACCTTCATGTCTTATCAAAAACAATAAAATTATTGTTTTTGTCCCAAAAACATTTTTGCGCTGTGCGCTCGGCCTTGAACTAGCCAGTTGATAATGATAATACCTAGGTAGGTAGGTATACGTACCTAACTATGATCTTTTTTAGCGGTGTAATCGAATTTTTTTACTTACCTACGTGAATCAAACTGAACTCTGAAGGGCTCACTAAATAATGTGTCGTTTCTATGACGTCTCGTAATGCGGCAGAGTGCATTGACCCGCGTCACTGCACGCGTAAACAACGCTGCAGTCGCGGTGGCTCCCCTACCTGCGATGCCCACAGGACCTTTGCACGCACGCACCCTAACCTTGGGCCCTACTCGGAGGCATCTGTGAGGTAGCAAGATGTTTAAATGCTCAATCTTAAAACTAAGAAAGCAGTGTGTTTTTGCTCTATGGCTTGAAACTAAACGGTCTAGTTATCGGATGTTTAAGAAAGCTTTTTGAATTTCAATTAGCTTAGCTAATGGCTAGATGCTGTGTGGAATGTGCAGCGTTATTTATTTATTTAAAGATTTGCTACGTTAGCTATACATTGTATAGATCAACACGATGAGTTTTGCGAAATACCTTTTAACGTCTCCTTTAGTCGAGGAGAGCCCACAGTCGAACCTCTACCTACTCATTCAGGTAAAGTGTTTTGAAGATTTTAGTATGGAGGGGTGGCCCTGACATCGGCTACCACACTGTTTTTTTTCCAAAATCGCCGCGCACAATGATTCATTGTCAATGAAAGTTATACATGAATACCTAGAGGACACATATAACAAATAAAAAAAATTTATTATTTGATTTCTTATAAATTACCCTGCTGAGTGTGCTTACTGAGAGGGCTTACGTACTATAATAATAATAAACCGCCAAGTGCGAGTCGACTCCCACACGAAGGGGTCCGTACCGTAAAAATCTATAAATTCTTAAATTAAGTAACACTTCAACTGTAATAATAACAAATACTAAAAATAAAATAAAGTTGAAAATTTAAACGGGTCTCCGAACAAGTGAAAATTTAATGTTCTTTGAAAAAGTTGCCTGATCTTTACGGTACGGAACCCTTCGTGTGCAAGTCGACTCGCACTTGGCGGTTTATTATTATTAGGAACATTTTAGTTATTTCTAGATGTCAAAGTATTATTACGCGTACTTTAAAGTTTTACTAGATTTTGGCTGCTATATCTGAATAGTATCCTGATCTCATAATATTTATGTACCAAAGCAAAAATAACATACAATTTACAAAGTTACTTATTAGAGATAGTTTAACCTATCATTTGCTTTCTGTCATTGCAAACGAGTGTAATGATTGTATTAATGTTATTGATTGTCAAAGATTGGACACAAAGTGTTGTGCAATCATTAAATAATTGTAGGTAATCTGTTATAGTTGTAGGTTACCCAATAATACGTGGATTTTATGACTGTGTTTTGTGTTCAGTAAAAAAATGTTAGAATAAAGTAAATATTGCAATAAAAATTTACTCAAACAACTTAATCTGCTGATTATTTTGACAACCTTCTTTGAGCAAAGTCGACCTTTCGGGCCTACCCGACCACCGCGGTCCATTATGTAATTCGAATTTCGAATTTTTGATAACAGCAATATAATAATTGGTGCATAAAGGTTTTACGCATTCTGAGCAGTACAAGCTTTACCGGCTGGTTAGAATAAAAAGAAAACGCGGGAAACGCGGTGAACATTTTTGCATTATACGTTCTAATCAATTTTCGTAAATAAATTGTGAAAATGAACTCTTCAAGCGACGAATCCTCGTATTCAATGACTTGTTTGGCATTGTTTGAGTAAATCACTATACAAGCCACGGTCCGCAATGACTGCCTTGCTGGCCACGATAAGCAGCCCTCAGACTAAGCTTGGTCATCATTACAGCCTTTGCTGTTCGCGCTATAAAGGCCTCGACTCGACCTTCGGTCTCGGCCTTCATTTCAGCTTGGCCATCAAGGACTGACTTCTGACCGCGCTGTAACGGCCTGGACCTGCGCTACGCTTCGCTTTCAGCCATCTTCAGCCGCGGCCAGCCACCCCATTACAGACCTTAGACGTAATGTACTACCTAATTAAGTTAACACAAAAGTTAAACTCATAGCGCTCCTAATTCATTAAAAAAATATTTACGTTTCTTATATAGGTACATACCTATCTAATTGTTTTATACAACACAGAACATAGAACAGGTTTTCAAAATGTACCTAGAAACGATGTTTGCGAGCTATTTTTGGGTTAAAAATGACAGACTCTTGCAGGTCATACTTTAGACAATATAAGATCTTAACGTTGACTAGCTTATACATACTCGATATAAGCGTGTTTGTTTTTAAGAATAAAGACATATTTCAATTGGCAAATCCAATGTGTAATTATAGCGACCGATTAAGATATAAAAATAAATTATTCCGATCACAAACGAAATTGACACTATCCTAATAACAGCTTTATGATGGCAATTAAAATATACAATAACATTCCTGACATTTTTAACAAAATGACATTATTAACTAGATTTAAATTTATCTTGACAAAATGACTGACTGAAAAATGTTTTAATAGTATAAATGAATTCTTTGAATATAAACTGTAACTATTTTTATTTATTAATTTTGCGTGATTTTGACAATTTTTTTATTTAAATTTTTATTTAATTTTTATATTGATAATACTATTTAATTTGCTATCTATATGAATTTACAGTCTAATATTATATTCATACGACTGTAAAGGCAGATTTTGTAGTTACTATAAGAATAATTTTAAGATCTATGTATAAACCTGAAACTTTATGAATAAATGAAAAAATGAAATATAAAATTTAATCGGATTTCCTTGATAGTAGCTAATCATTAATTAAGTGGAACCATATGTTGGAACTAAATAAGAGCCGCTGTCAGCCAAAATAGTATTTATCAAAAATTATCCAACCCACATTTACCAAAATATCTCGAAAAATACGAAAATACGCGTAATCATACTTTGACATCTAAAAATAACTAAAATGTCCTTAATAATAAAAATGATGTGAAAATCATAGCAAAACAAACAAGGAAACATTGTTTAATCTTTTATCCGTCAATCATAACTCAAAAGTAACTTCATGTGGATTGAAACGTTTTCGTTAACTTAATAAGATTATCGTAATAATTTCATAGATTTTGTTGCTAGATCTATGCAGTTTTTCTAGACTTATCTAGACTCTAGTCACTTAGCAACAATTGCTGGCTTATATGGCTTTTCAATTAATCTTTCTCTGCAGAAATGGAACAATCATGTAAGAACACAAGTCGTTAAACATTACCTTGAATAATAATGGATTTTTCATGAAAATATCCATTCTTAGCTGATTGCTTCCTATGTTTCATTTAACGAATAAATTACACTTTTATGTCGTACAAATAGGAAGGACGATGGAAACTAGTTTTATTTAATCTTTAAATTTTCTCAAATTAAGTACCTTGTCAATTAGGCAAAATGCTTTTTAGCAATTGCTTTTAAGCAAATGCTGCGCAGGCTTTTTCTTAAGAGGTTATATCAATACTTTATTTATTTCATAAAAATGTTTTGTTTCTTGTTTCATATTTATGCTTTAGGTAGGTATTTAGGTATAAGTATATATATTTATTATAGACATCTATATATATACATATATATATTTAATTAATATAAGCACGCCAACCCCCTTTAAAACATGTTTTTGGTCGGCAGGTAGAAAATGCCTTGGCATTAAGCCCACCCTTTGTACCTTAGTGCAATAAAGTGTTAAAATAAATAAAATAAATTAAGTACCTTTATAAAAATATCAGAGCGTCTGGTCGAAGCGACGTGTGACCATAGAGCTGGTGAGTATCTGGCGTAGCGCAACGCATCAGCATTGCCGTACAGCAGGGCAATGCAGCCAGCGTCTTGGGGACGCTTTCGACTGGTATTGATATGGATCTGTGAAGCTACCTGTAGATTGAATGCAACAGTCTGCAGTTAGCTCAATAATTGCTTCAATTGTAAATACCAGTTCTAATTCGTTTCTATTATTTGATTGTAATTTTCTTTATTAAAAGTACTATATTAGGTAGTAAGATGAGAATTGTAGAGTAAACCCAACAATAGAGGAATATCCCAAAATCCTCTATTGCATAGCCAAGCTAAAAAAACTATATAGGTAATCATGTCTAGTCAGTAAGTTATCAGATTATCTAGGTCTAAAAACCTGCGATATCAGAATACACCGTCAGTCGGGCGCCTACGGCAATGACGTCATCGTGACGTGGCAATGTACATAAATACGTACGCTACAGCTTCCTACATGTCATTAACACTAGGCTAGGACAAAAGGTAGGTAAGCTATTTATGGCGCCTGTCTCCCGCAGTCTAACGGCTACTGATGCAGCATACAATCTGCATTGTGTCACGGGACGGGATGGAATCGATTGGTTTTTGCTGTGTTTACGCCAGACTAAGGGCCTAGATACACAGGCAGCTGCATTTAGGATCGACTGCTTCAAGCGGGCGACTGCATAGTGAACTACAATCTTCTATTTACTTAAATACACAGAACCGCTCGAGCAGTTGCATAGTTCACTATGCAATATGCATATTATAGTAGCTTGAAGCAGTCTTCTGGCTGCTTTCCTGTGCTAGCTAAGACCTTCGATTCTAGAATTGTAGATATTTTTGGTTAACAAAGGGGTTATAAAACCAAATATATATTGGCAGAAGATATTTTACGACACTGGTATCGAAGCAAATCGCAGAAGTTCGAAAAAAATATTTGTTTAAAAAAAATTAATTCGCCTCTCGTCCGCTTTGCAACGAAAAAGGTTTAAATAAGGGTTCGACTGTTTAAAACATATTCGCTACGATTAAAACTCATACGAAGTCGCACAGTTGAAGAATGCAAGACAATAAAATTCACTTTCACATTTTTTTATCGTGTTAAGCATCTAGCAATTTACTAGTTTGTTACCTACTTTCTCATCGATCAATAAAAATAGCTAAATAAGAAATCAATAACGACCTGTTTGGTGTCAACCTTTAAATCAACAAATAATGGCATTCCGTTGATTAATCATAATCAAAGTTAAATGTCAATGAAACACGTTTGGTTTATTTAAATTTTTATATCTAAAGTTTATCCGTAAAATGAAACTGTGACTGTTAAATTTGCCTGGGCTTAACCCTTTTAGTGACTGTGCTGTAGCTCACCTACAAAAATAATTAAAGAAGGTACCTACGAAGTTTCCCAGAAAATGTATGCACCGCTTCTTGGAACCCTAGCAATGCGGTGCGTTACGGAACACTGGCTCTTCAGACCCCCAGACACTACTGCCTAGGTCTGGCTAGGCTTATCCTGATACCTAAACTTCAGTCAGCCTTATCCAGGGAGAAAATAATTATCGGCCAATGCGGGGTCAAGCTTTAGCTCCACGGAGATATGTGATGCGAAATGAGAATTTGAATTGTAAATTCCACCAATAGAATCGTTCGAATTAGAATCGTGCTCGTCGCATTGAAATAATGTTTGCCTTGGAAAGTGTGGAACAGTGGAATTCCCTAGAGCTGCTCCCTATGCGATGAGGGAAGGAGGCGGGTCGTCTCACGCACCTGTTTGACGAGTATCCGACTTGTTGTTATTACGTTTTGAATCGTTTTGGCGGTTACTGCATAATTGGGCAGTGAATCAGTGTGATTGGAGCAGGACCTGTGATTGTGAGATCTAGGATTAGTCAATAACGTATTTTAATAATTATTTTCCTGTTACGAGTGTCTCGTGGGAAACGCGATGGCTCCCACGCTAATTAACGCCTGTCTTTATCCACTACGGCCTTAAGACGTCATCCACTTCATCAATGAAGTTTATTCATCAATGGAAAGCATTGTTGTGCACGTACTATAAGAATGTCTTGACAATTTGCAGTATAGCTATTGTGTGCCAATGTCAGATGGTTTATAAATTCTCATCGTAATAAGGAAACTTAACAAGCTGGTTCCTGATTTGTAAATCCTTAGGTTTATTATTACTTATGGACAGTTACGATTTTTTATATCATGGTTCACGAGACATTTATTGCTTACAGCTATGCCCGCGGCTTCGCTCGCGTAGAATTCACAATTTTATGTGTTTTTTTTTGTTGTAAAGTCCTGTAAAAATCGGTCTACATTATAGGGAATTCAGTAGAAAAACTCTGAAATCACCAAAATCCATAGTAATAATGTAGGTCACCTCACCGCGAAATACTGACAAAGTACGTCCGAAACATTGAATAACAAATCATCCTTTGAATAAAAACATGATTTTCTGGAATTACTATGTCTTGTCTTGGTAGATCAGGGTTTGCTTTAGTAACAGGATGTAGGGTCTTGAGTTAAAAGTATTTTTGGTGGGTTGTTTGGACGAATTAGGCATCTCTTCTTTTCTGGGCTACACACATGGTTAATTAAGGTTGCTTATCGGCTTGAGATCTGTTCTCGAGCCAAGCGGCGGCAGCATGTTTGTAGTGATTTATTTTCATAGCCATTGCCCCAACCCAACCAGTGCTAATGACGCACATGGACTTCTAATACCCCGTGTGTAGTGGCGTGCCCCTCACCGGGTTACACTGCTGAGCCTGGGCAGTGAACGCGTTAACACGTAGCGTGCCCTTGATGCACACGAATTGAGCAGCGTGTAGTGCAGTGAGACGGCCTTGCACTCTTACGTTGACTGCTCACGTAATTGGTGATCACATCATGCACTCTTGTTGCTTATGTGTATGTTGATTAGAGTAGAAATCTTTGCAAAGAACTATTAAAGTTGGCCGTGGCGTAAGAATCAACCCCTTCAACTCAGCCCCCCATGTCGTAAGAGTCGACTAAGGGGATCTACCAGGGGACGGGCAGCAGCTTCATTCTGTACATTATTCAACATCACTACTGCGATCACTAATGGTATCAGAACACTTGCGCGAGAAGACACTGGCGTGAAAGACATTTGCGCGAATGGACGCTTGCGCGAAAAATACCAAACCTCCTAATATTTCTCGAAAAAGACGTCGCAGAGAGTTGCGGATTTCACCATTGTGTAGAGACCCCCCCTTGTTTGTCCCCAAACCAACATGCCAACCCAGCTTGTTCAGTGAACGTACTGTGCTAATCAGTAGTAATATTGGTTATTAAAGTATACATTTTTGTGTATTTGTTGCAGCTCGGGTCATGTGGTGCGACGCGGAAGGGCGCGGCGCAGCGTGATGCGCTCGTGCAGCCCTTACCCGCTGGCGGTTCTGGCGTGCTCGCTGCTGCTGGCGGCAAGCGCGCACGCCGAATCAGACCACAAGAATGACACTAAGGGAAGAAGTAAGTGCCCCATTTTTATTCCATAAAGATGCAGAGTCCTGGGGGCCTCCTCGCAAAAAATAATATTGAAGTTTCTGATTAGTTTTAGAGCAAACACTATCTAATGTTAGTGACTTAAGAATAGGTTTTGCTTGAAAACAAATCAGAAGCTAAGATTTTTTTCCGAGTATACCCCCTGTCCTCTTGAAAAGCTGCTCCTGAAACTGCAGCGTAAAGACGAGACGCCTGACATTAGAAGCATTAGATACATGCGCGTTGCCGAGCGTAAATGTTTTAGGACACTTTTTTGAAACTCCTCATACTGTAGTCGCCATCAATGAGAAATTAAGTAAGATTTCGTCCGTTCAGTTTGATTGACATTGGTTTTGCAGCACTTTTGTGCGTGTCGCGGAGTATTTATCAAAATAGGCTTCACTTCATTATACACTTACACAAATTCTAATGTATTTAATGATATCGCATTAACCAAGTGTCATATCACACTTCACGCTTATAATAATAAATGTTTAATGCAATTCTTTAAAAACTATACTTACACACAGCTTCTGGAGACTTGAAAAAATAACAATATTTAAGTAAATGCGTAACAAGATATAGTAAATTATGACTTTTAATAATAATAATAATATTATATCAGCAGATTTTTTTAAGACTAAGTTTAAAGGTTGCATTAATAATTACAATAAATACACATAAGTTTTAAAGATGTTAATCTTAGGTTTTCATCCTCCAATAACACAAGGCTCATAAGAGTCTGTGTACCAGATTGGGACAACCACGAGTTTACATAAAACGAGATGTTACTTAAGTATAGTTTTGCGTCATCAAAGTCAAAAACTCTTTATTTCCATAAATACAATAAATGTATACTTAGAAAAGGTAAAATTCTTAATAATTAAACACTGACACGGAAATAAAGTGATATTTTTGATTTCAGTCGCTTCGGTACGTAGACTAAAGTAAAGAAGCGACGAAGAAACCTTTAGCCTGTTAGTTGTTATTTTTCGAGTTGGAGCAAATTCCGTCCCACGCTTTTTTATCCTCTAGATAATCTGATATCTTATAGTAGGCCTTTTTACACAGCAAGGTTTTGACAATTTGTTTGAATTTATTTACTGATAATTTTTGCAACTCACTAGGAGTTTTGTTGTAGAAGCGTATACATTGCCCTTTAAAAGATACATTAATTTTGTGTAGTCTAGTTGTGGGCACAGCGAGTTTATGTTTATTCCTTGTATTCAAATTATGTACATCGCTATTTTTAGGGAACCGATTGATATTTCTATGAGTGTACCAATAGGTTTTCATAAATATATTGACATGGTACTGTCATTATGTTTATTTCTTTGAATTTATCACGCAGGGATTCTCTGGGACCCATACTATAGATAGCACGAACAGCCCTCTTCTGCAACACAAATACGGTGTTAATATCTGCAGCGTTCCCCCACAGTAAAATACCATAAGACATAATACTATGGAAGTAGCTGAAATAAACAAGTCTAGATGTATCCACGTCTGTAAGATGACGGATTTTTTTGACAGCATATGCTGCAGAACTAAGTCTCTTCGATAGCTTATCTATGTGTGCGCCCCATTGAAGTTTATTATCTAAGGTGATTCCTAAGAAAACGGTACTTTCTACAATTCAATCTACTACTTAATTTTCTACTTTCATCAATTAGAGATGTATTACATTTAAAATATGTCATCGAGAATATACCTATTTGTGAATTAAGTAGATTATAAAAATATGAGGATTGCCATTCATATTGTCTCATAGCAAAATTAAATGTAGTTTTAGCTGTTACTCTGGGCCCCGGGTGTTTACTTCTACGACTATTTGTGGTATCAAGTTCTGCTTTATAAAATAGTAGTAGTGATCTATGCGTTTTGAGGACTAGCTGAAGTACATAAAGCTTTTTCTGGTAAGAGTCCTGATTCCAGGAAGAGACTTTCTGTAGAGAACCTATAGGGCTTCAAAAACATTACTCTTAATAATGAACGTTGTGCTCTCTCTAGTTCTAGGAATTTAATTTTTGTAGCCCGTCCCCAAATCGGCAAGCAATAACCTATGACCGATTGACCAAGTGAGATGTAAATTTGGCTGAGGAGATCTGTTGATGCTATATGACGCAGCGTTTTGAAAGTCCAAATCAGTTTTCTGGTTCTATTCAAAATCAGTTCAGTACGCATGTGCAAGATAGTCTTTGGTCGAGCATGATACCTAGATATTTAGCTTGTGTTACTCTATTTACTTTGGCGCAAGAACAGGCAGGACTCACAGGAGTCATTACATTTGTGAATTTTAAGTTGAAAATCATTGGAGGGTTGAGTAGAGTCATAAATAGAGAAAGATATAATTATAATTAGTTTTAGATACATTCAATGTTAAGAGGTTAATATCTACCCATGTTGCAAACTTGCTCAAGTCCAGTTTCAGCAGATTTTTTAACACAATTTCCCATGTTCTGCATAACACAAGCTCTGCTTAGCTTGGGGCATCATCTCTATACACTAGCCAAACTCGATGTAGAATGTTTGTAAACAACCCACGACACAAAAAACGAAAACTCGTTTGCTTGGCGTCGAGTTTCTCTTTTAATTATTGTAAGCAACATTTATTGAAGGAAGGATCTTAAATCGACCAGTAATGTAAATTACTTAGGTATATAAAGACGCGGCAACAGAGTCAATTTTAGGTTATGTATGGGCGGTTTGTTTACTATCATTCTACATCAATATTGATGCTGTGTGAATTATCCAGCATTATTTATTTTATATAAATCAAAATGTAATATCACACCTAAACAGAGTTACAGTTATACAAGTAGGTATATGAGCTCATCTGATGATTACCTCTGACTTGATTTTATTCAGACATACATATAACTGTCAGAGCGAGGACGAGCTAACAGATCGTATCGCTTGCCGGATGTTAGCTAAGACTTCCGCGGCCGTTGATCCGTTGCTGTGGGGGCCATCTATTCCGATAATTTTATTTTTTGGGGTTCCGTACCTAAAGGCTACCAATACCAACGGAGCCTATGAAAGATGGCGAATCCATCGGTGGTAACTGGTCCATTAGTGGATCTGCAAGGGGGATCAGAGTGGAATAGGGGTTATTAAGCCTCCGCTGGCCGTCCGTCTGTTAGCGGGCTGTATCTCATGAACTGCTTACTCGTAAAACAAAGAAGCAAAACATACTCTTATGTCACCTACAATTACATTGCGTTTGCGCATAAAGTAATCTTAAGTAAGAAACTTCGATTATGGTTTTTACGAGTAGGACTGTACCTAATAGGTAGACAGTTGAAAAATTTAACATTATGTATATTTATTTTTTACACAACTAATAATAATAAATAATGCTGGACATTAAACACAGCATCATCTAGCCCCAAGCTAAGCAGAGCTTGTGTTATGGGTACTAGATAACTGATATACTTAATACAATATATTACATAGATATATTTTACAAATACTTACAATAAAGTAAATATTAAAAATAAACGGGGTCGCCAAAGGGGTTATAAAGAATTATGCCTTTTCTGACATACTAAACAGATTCGTCTCACACTAAATAACTTGAAATGTTGTTTGCGGGTTCTCTAATCAGATGTCATTGTTTAGTACGGAACCTTTCATGTGCAAGTCCGACTCGCACATGGCCTGTTTTTTTTCTTCTACGCGTGCTATTGAACACAAGAATAAGGAAGATAAGGAAATGTTTGTGATTCGTTTGATGCGACGCGTTGCCGCCGCCGCCGCCGCCGCCGCCGCCGCCTAGCCTGTGCACTCGAGCACTCGTCTGAGGCCTTGTTTAGGCGAGGCGGCGAGGCGCCCGGTATCTTTGCAAAACGGCCCGTAACCATTCGACCGTGTAATAAGTCACAATTATATTGAACTAAGCAATTTTATAGAATAACATTTTAAATTAAAACCGTATAATCCATAGGTAGGTACTAATATTATAAATTCGAAAGTAACTCTGTCTGTCTGTCTGTTTATCTGTTCCCTTTTCACGCCTGAACGGCTGGACGGATCTTAATGAATTTTGGCAGGGAGGTAGACGGTATCCCGTGGACGGACATAGGCTACTTTTTATCCCGGAAAAGAGCGGGTGAAGCCGCGGCCAACAGCTAGTAAATAAATAATGAACACACCGCTAATCTTTGGATTCGAATATACCTACGACGTTTTTTTTTTAAACTAATATAATTTAGCTTCCCGAACAAAGATCTAATGAGGTATTTATCTAATCAAATACCGTAATTAATTATACTGATTAACTTTTTCTGGTAGTGCCTAATTATTTTGCGTAAATGTTTATAATCATAATCATTTATTTTGCATGAATGTACGTGTACTAAAGGTCCTATGTTAAAAGCTTATCCTATTTTCGTATCTATTCGGGTGATCCAAATATTTTTTTTGTGTTTCAAATCTGTTTCCCCCTTATTTTAAAACACGTACCTATAATAAAAACTAAGTGTAATTTCAGAAGAATTTTTTTTTTGTTTAATGTGGCTTTCGTGTCACTACGGCCATGATAGGCCTAGTGTCACCACAAGCCTAGCATTAGCGTAACAGGGTTCTCAAACGAGTGTTGTTTTTGAAATTCTCGTAAAAAAACCCTTTATTGTTTTATTATTTATTTATTTAGTAACGAATTACATGGTTGTAGTAGTTATTGGAATTCGATGATGCCCGCAGTTGTTTTTAATAAAACTGTGTCACGTGTTACTTACATAAAACAGCATTTATCACTCTGGAATAATGTAATTACCTACCAGTGAAGTCAATTTTAGAATTGGACTATTATTTCCAGAGATTGCCATTAGCTTCCAAAAAAGCTGTAGACTATTGCTCCTCATTATTAATGTAGATTGGCACAAGTGAAATTGGTACCTTAATGTGATTTTTGATGCTAGAAAACGTAGTTTATTTAGTGTTTTATTGATAAAGTAACTATACAGTTTATAACAAGACAGTAAATCCATTAATATCAGTGCATTATATGGGTTACTCCACTCGTTAATAAGATTTAGGGTTTTCGGGATGGTAGTTCCGGAGGCAGCCGATTACATCCAAACAAACATACAACCTTTAACTTTTATTAATATAAGTATCTATAGAATCGGTTTGATATATAAACTTGTTAGGAGACCCCGTTAAATTTTCAACTTTATTATATTTTTAGTATTTGTTGTTATAATACTATAACAGCTGAAGTGTTACTTATTTAAGGAAAGTTTCATGTTTCCTGTACCATGTACCAGTACCTACCTATTGTGTGGTACAGTCCATGTACCTATTGTGTGGTTCAAGAGATACGAAGAGTGTTTTTTTTTGCTATTTTTGCTCTTCGTTTGTCAAGGCTGTAGGTATCTCTTGAAACACAATAGGTAGACTCATGAAACTTTCTATAAATAAGAAACAATTCAATTTTAACAACAAATACTAAAAATATACCTAATAGTTTAAAAATTAAAGGAGTCTCCAAAAAAGTGGAAATTTGATGTTCTTTGAAAAAATTCCCTGGTTTTTAAGGTACGGACCCCCTGGGTGCGAGTCGTCTCGCACTTGGCGGTTTATTTTTTCTTAAATGTTTTCAAATTCTGAATGTGGTTCCTTGGAACCAAGAAACAAAATTGAATTTTATGTAATTCGAGCTGATTACTACGGAGATCCCGTGAGTACTGAGATCTAGGCCTAGTTTGACAACCAAACCCGTTATGTTCAGTAATTATTATTTGTCCAGCTATAATTCACAGTCCAGTCAGTCAGTAGTAAAGTAATTTCCTTCGTGTAGTGTAGAGGCAGAACATCAACAAGGATGACTTGTCAATCTGGTACTTACCTCTTTATAGAGTTCCATATAAATTTTATGCCAACAACGTTTGGTTTTGAACACACGCGGTACAGACGAAACCATCTTGGCGAGACAGACTCAATCTTGACCGATTTTTTATGAAGTTGTGTAGGAGGTTATTGCCTTGTTTACCGCCAGTGGTATTAGATCTGAGATAGATAATTCGACATTACAAGTCACTGTGTTATGATTTTTTTACATTCGCGGCGGATCGCATTTAATTCGACTTTACAAGTCACTGTGTTATGATTTTTTACATATGCGGCGGATCGCATTAGACGTTCTAAGTTTTTTGACCCCACACATAAATAAATACAGAAAAAACTTCTTAATATATTTCTCATACACAACACCAGCTGTTGGGTTCAATGACCGGGCCACCCCTCGCTGTTTTTAGTTTTGACATAAATTGACTTATTGAAGGGTGAAAGGGTTTTTGTCTGTCGGTAAATAATTGAGTGAGGTTTTTTTGTTGACTGTAAAGCTTTAAATGATTTTTGGCATTGAATTTAAAAATAGTAAGCCAATTCCGAACTTTGTGACTCGTGAAACTCCTGAAATTGGACTGAAAATACTTCTCTTAGAACTTTTAAATAATCTTTCTATGCACAAACCAAGTTCGATGCGGAATGTTTGTAAACAAACCACGACACAAATACTAAAACTCATTTGCTTGGCGTCGAGTTTCAGATATAATTGTAAGCAATATGTATTGAAGTAACGATCTCAAATCCACAAGTAATGTGAATTCCGTATAAAAAAACGCGGCACCAGAGTAAATTTTAGGTTAAGTGTAGGCGGTTTGTTTACAAACATTCCACATCGAGTTTGGCTAGTGTATAAGTTTAAAAGACCTACGATTGTATCTTGCTGTTGTGTTTGTTGACAAATAATGTTATTGTAACGCTGAAGTATCTGCGTGCTACGTTTCATAATACGTGCTCAGTTCGTCCAGTTTTGAAACGTGATAGATAATAGTTGAAAATACGTTATCATTGTCAATGATAAAAACATCGATGGCGCCGAGATAAATAAATGTAGGCGTCGTTGTTATTTATTTCCAAAAATTTAGCGATAACATTTTATATTGTTGTACAAACAGACTGTTTAAGGCCAGGTTATTGCATACTTCAACGCCCGGCGGCGGCGGGCTACTGAAGCACGCCGCGTAAGCGCGGCGCGGCGTACTTATTTTCTATAAATATTCGTTTAAAAAAATAAAAAATGGTTTTGAGAAAAACTTGTAACCATTGAATATTCTTCTAAACGTCGTCGTTGCCAATTTTCTGACATGTTTTTTGATAGTAAAACGTGATACACTTGAAGTACAACCACGACAACAATTAAAAACTATCCTTCGTAATTTTTTATCATCAGGGGAAGTGATAAATATCGTGTTTTGAACCTTACAATAATCAATAAAGTTTATCCAACTACAACATATATTTTTGTCCGATCAAAACAAAAGGTATTTGGTCGTTTAAAATTTACTCAAAAATTAGCTAATTGAAATATCCTGGCCTTAAACTAACTTGAAACCTACAATTCAAAGGTTTGAGTAAGTCACATTCTACACTACAAATAGGCATGAGCTTATTTATAATTATAACTTCTGCTTGTATTAACAACGTATATCTTAAGCTTCAGCCAACGCTTTCATGCATTTTTTTCAGTTATTTCGTAGGCATTGCCCTTTTCCAGAATAAAATCTACTAGGTTTTTTTATAGTGCTTTCCCTTGTAAGTAGAGTTGACGGCGACTGTGTCCGTAGAAACCTCGCGGCGCAATCGCAATCCTCAAAGTACAGGAACGCGCTACCTGCGTTCCTGTACTGAGTGGAAGGCTGCGGGTTCAAGCCCCGTCGAGGTCGTAAATTTTTGGATGTTAATTTCTTTAAAATCTACCTTATCAAATGCCACATATCCGTGTAGCTGTTTAGTTGTGGAACGGTAACGGACAGAAAGGAAAGGCAATTAATAAATCCTCCTTTAAGCTATTTGTTTGTTTACATGGCAAAAAGCTGTAAAAGATCATAAAACTGCATGAAATAGGCATTAGTAGGTATATTGTCGGTGCTTGTTATTCACTTAACCGCGGTGCTGCGACGTTTGTGCTTGTAATTGTTGCATGGATATTACATTAGTGTGCGACAACATCCGTATTGGATGAAGCAATTTACATTAATTGCATACCGTGTGCACCGTCATTTGTGCAGACTTGCCTCAGACGAACTCATGCGTCTTCACAGTCTACATCAAAATAATAAATATGTGCTGTATAAACATTATCCACCAATTAGATCACTTAGCTATGAAAATCAAGTGATCCTATATTATCATGTGCTACTTTATTTATTATTTATTTATTTATTTAATTATTAACTAGCACGATTACCTATATTACAACCAATTACACTAATTAATTACAATACCTATATATTAGAACAAATGAAACATAAAAAATCTATATATATAAAGGAAAGTCGTGTTAGTTACACTATTTATAACTCAAGAACGGCTGAACGGATCTCGGTGAAATTTGGCAGCGAGGTAGATGGTATCCCGAGGCCGGAGATAGGCTAACTTTTATTCCGGAAAAAGCGTGCGAAGCCGCGGGCTGCAGCTAGTTATACATAAAATTACACAATAAGCAAAATTAATAATGATTGATCATTTATAAAGATCCCAGACAAATAAAATTCTATAAAAACATTATGCATTTTAAAACTAAAAATAAATTAATACAAACTCAAAATATTACTCGTATCATTCATCTCTACGTAACACTATCTGATTTTCTATCAGAGCAGCAGAACTTAAGAAATGCATACCCTGACCTGTGCTACCGCGAACACATTATAACCATATAATAACCTTATTATATATATTCGGATTTTACTTATGTATGCCTCCCGATATTTGTGTCACCCACCACGGCGTTAGGCGCATCGTTGACGCCCCGCGACATGTACTTTTTGTCGACCCACGTTGCTCACTGACGCTTCTTTCGGACACCCTCAGCCATCAGCCAGTCGTCGCTTCACTCCATCTGTCAAAACCCGTGTTATGTCATGTGGAGTGTCCCGTCATTTATGTGATCCCTTCCTAATTGCTTCAGGCAATTAAGCTTACATTTTCTGCCGTTTCATCTCTAATCTATACTCTACCATGCCAGTGATTGTGTTTGCTAGTTAGTGCCGCTTCTATCACTTTTAAAGACTTTCGATCTCTAAGAGCTGAGTACAATCTTAGCCAGTCGGCTACTCTACGTTATATTCAGTCCGCTGCGTTTCAAATTCACCCGCATCACATTGGGTGGTCAGACTTAAATAAATAGATAAATATGAGACCGCAAATAAAAAAGTCGAGTCGAGACTAGTCTGATTACAGCTGTCGCTCTAAATCACTAAGCCATGTCTTATTAGACCGACATTTTGCAACATGACCTGCTCAAACAGCTACATGACCTAGGTTACGTAAGGTCTCGTTTGTTGACACTACTCCATTATTTTGCTGTACAGGACACTGTTGACCATTATCCGTCTGGCTTAGTAATAATAACACGCAGAGATAAGCGAGTGTTTGTGTAGATTATTGTAGATCATGCTTTATAGATAGTTTGTGTGTACGTGTGTTATGTTATATCGCCGAAACTATTTGAACACAATGCGCGGTTGTAAAAATGTTCTTAAAATCTAAAAGAGGACTTTAGAAACAGATTTTTTTTTGTGTAACTTAAATCTGTGATGGCTGTGTTCGCTGTGTTCGAGGTTTGTCTGCATCTACAGGGCGTCCCACGGCTATGCCGCATGGAAGGAAAGTACCTTGAATATTGTAGATGGAACATTTTACTGAAAGAAGACATTATATTAATTTAAAAAACAATTCAAACTGCATTCATAGATTTTTAAATAATTACATGGTTGAACCAAGAATCGAACCCGCTACACGAGAAAAAAATTACCCAGTAACTTTATCATATTGATCGAAGGGCTTCATCTTATGGAATAATTTTTTGCTAAATAACATAGTGTCAGAAATAAAAGGAAGACCATGAATTTTAACATTTGATGTGAAATTTTGTTCAGAAAAAAGAAAAGCTGACATTGCCGTAACGATATACAACAGTGAGCCTGCAATGCTCAATGGCTGATTTAAAAAAAAAATTCAAAAATGTGTTTCATTTTCATACTTTTATTCTTTTGTTTCTGTGATTTTCATTTTTGGATTTTTGCATTGTACCTATTTTGAATTTGATACATAGCCATGGCGTATCAAAATAATTAAATTAATAATAATTATTAATTTTAAAATTTTAAAATTCATGGTCCTCCCTTTATTTCTGACACTATGTTACTGAGCAAAAAATAATCCTTATGATAAAGCCTTTCGATCGGTGTGATAAAGCTACAGGGTAATTTTATTTCTCGCGTTGCGGGTTCGATTCCCGGTTCCACCATGTAACTATTTAAAAATCTATGAAAGCAGTTTAAATGGTTTTTTAAAATAAAATAATGTCTTCTTTCAGTATAGTGTTCTATATACAATATTCAAGGTACTTTCCCTCCATGTGGCATAGCCGTGGGACGCCCTGTATATGTATCACAGTTCAAGGATGCTCGCTTATACTAATAATAATAATATAAAACACAACATTACCAAGTAATTATTTTAAATATTCTTTTTCTTTGTGTTGTTGTGTTCAATTTGATTAATGTTATACATAATGTGTTCTGTAGAACAATGTGACTTTTTGATTGTTTTTCTACCAATTTTATTTTATGTATTTAAGCTATGGACCTTGTCTGAATCAATTTTTTTATTATTATTAAAACAATTTGCTTAATGTGCTGTCTCAGCATAAATGAGTTGGTCGCATAAGCCGTATTTGTAACCAACGCTGGTGGGGTACTCTTATGTCAGCTACATAAGATAAGATAGCTTTTGTGCAAAAATTAATCAGAAACTTCGATTTTCGTTTTTACGAGTAGGCCCCAAGATTTTTCGACTGCAGTTTACCCCATGAAGAGAGGTCTTCTAGAGGTGTGTATATAATCTGTAGCTAGAGACTTAAATTACTTGTAGAACCCGTGTGCCGAGTCTTCCCAGGAAGCTCTTCTTTTTGACTGTAATCTTAGCTGCTTCGGTTCGATTTTCGGTAAAATTAAAGCAAAATGAATTAATTTTATTTATATTCAGGGCGTTATTTACCTGGTTTTCCATACCTGAAAGCTTCATTGACGTGTCACAAGCCAGTCATTCGACTATGTTTGTGCGTTGTGTGACGTACGTGACCTACCGCATTCACACTCGTAGATCGTATCTAAGCACGTGTGGGTACAGTACACAGCTGCACCATGATATTATTTAATTACTAGCTGCTGCTTGCTGCTTCGCAGGCGCTTTTTAATTAGTTTATTAGTGATCACGAAAAAAATTTTTGTTATTTAATTCATTTGATTTCAATCAATTGTTTTTACTGCAATGATAACAGAAAGCAGTCAAAAATGTATAGGGAGTGCTCAAATAAAGCTTCAGTGCATACGCGGCAATACCTGCTCCCCTGGTTGAAGGTTCAGGGAATTCTCTGAAATTAATAATTTTCACGAGTTAACAATTTTTTCCTTCATAGATCCATTCCATAAAGTTTAAATAGGTGCAAGATGTCGGAAAAAAAGATGCCAAACCTACGTGTTGCGGCAAGTCATAGCTGTCTTATAATTTAAATAAAGAATCAATATAAATACTGAAATTGAAAAAAAATATTAAAATAACATCTAAGACAGAAATTAAAATGTTTCCATCTCGGCGTCTTCTCTTTTTGCTAGTAAAAAACTGGAGAGACCAAAGATTTTAAAATAAAAATCTAAAAGATCTAAATCAATTTAATCGGATTTTAATGATAAAAAAATAAACTTGATTTTTATCAACCCTGCGGGATACCATTACTTTTAACTGGTCTTTTGCTTTCTTTCTTTTATTGTATTTTATTTTTGTAATTTTTATTTAGGTGTGTAAGTGTGGACAACATTATGTCTGAATAAAGACTCTTTTTATTTTTTATTTTATTTATTTTATTACCTCCCCTGCCAAATTTCATTGAGATCCGTTCAGCTGGAAAGGGAACAGGCAGACAGACAGGCAGAGTTACTTTCGAATTTATAATAGTCTACAGTAGGTAACTTGCTCTACCAGAAGCGCGTCTCGTAAGTCAACTTTAAAGCGAACCTCCTCAGCATAAGTACGTCCACTGCTGAACATGCCTCCCACCAAACAAGGGGGGGTTTGTCATAAAAAAAATCAAAGAAGCTGCTGCCCTTCCTATCGAAGGGTTCCTCCTTAGATATAGACTTAATTTAGTGCTAGCTAAATTAGGTCTAAGTTCTAGTCTAAGACGGTAGCTATTACGTGTGCATGAATGCATTACACACATGATGTACGATCGCGCCGCGAATCTCTCTGTCAACAAAATAACATGTCGACCAACCATAGATCTAAGTAAAATCTGTAGATATAGTACGTTCTCCCAGTGCTTACTCAACAACTGGCCTGTGTTACAACTACACCCAAACACTCGCTGATAGTTACATTACCAATTTTGTGCAATAATTATAATGAAGAAACACGATGGCATTTCTGTATAGTCTTTAAGCCAATAAATCACACTTAAGTACTTACGTCGTAGCGAGCACGCGTAACACGAACGCCCCAGTCCGACTATGACTGAGGTGGGTAGACCTAATTGCACCTAATTTGAGCCTTACGCTTTCGAGAAGTTCCTCATAGTACCGTATCTCCCCTTTTTTACTTAGATCGATGCGACCTACTCCACTTTTACCGCAATTTTGCAAATTTTCGCAAGAAATACCAAAAATTATATATTAATCACATTCAACATAAAATTAATAGGTTGTTCATTGTGACGGTTAAGTCTGTAGATAAGAATTCGGTAAACATAATCTGAATCGTAAAAAAACACCTACCTGCTTGAAATTCTTGACACAAAAACAAAGTTTTATGCTTTCCTGTGTAGTTTTTAGAACCTGTAAAGCGTATTTTATTTTTTTCTTAATTTGCTGCGTTTTATGTGGCATTTCCTTGAACTTGTATTTGTATAGCGTGTCTGGAACAGTCGGGATACCGCTTTTTGCTGGGCATGAAGTGTGATATAATGGCGCCAAATAACTTGTGCGCATAAAATAATCCCGCCGTGGTGGGGTCACTCACGTGAGTTAAAACGCCTTGTTAGGTACGAACAACAATAATCGCTTACAAATTCAATTAAAGCAAAGGTGCGTCGATTAGTAAAATTGTCAATGTGTAGTCATTTCAATTTTGGTCGTTGATGTCAATAAAATTGAATGTAGGCCATTTCTTAAGTGAAGGAATAATTACTTCACATCCTTTAAAATTTAAGATTTACTTACACAACGAATACGTATTCACAGATAATACATTGGAAAAGGAATAAGTCACTTTCCGAGCATGTGTAGTTTAAAAAATATTATAGTTCATTCATAGACACTGGTGTCAATTCAGATTCGTAATTTTCTTGTAAATAAACAATTACATGGTTTTTGCGCTTACGCCTTTCCACAAACGTATGCACTATCCCGCTCATATGAACGAGAAGTCCTATGCCTATCCTTTTCACAAAATGGGGTGCAATGAGCCCTCTTAAAATAAATAAATAGTCTGAAGTCTGCTACATCTCAATCAAGAGGTTCATTATAAAAGAAAACCAATAACAGTTTCAAACTATACTAAGTCCATTATACATTTGTCTTCTTGCACATTTATATAATAGCGCTGTTTTGAACCCATAAACTGTACCTAACTTTTATTAACGTTCTAATGTTACACATCAATACCTTCAATGAGCAGGTGAGCGATAAACATAAACCATTCTGAGAATACGAACTGTAATATACGAAACAACTAAAATTACATCTCACAAACGACCATATATCAAACTAACGAATTATCTCAACAATCAGAAAACAAAGAAAGGTCCTGTAATGATAATATTGTATTGTTAAACTGAAAACTGCTCGTAGGAACTCGAAAAGCTCTACATCTGGCAAACAACCATATTTCCAACAAACGCCTTGGCGTGAACTCATCTGAACAATCAGAAATCAAAGAAATATTCAAAAGACGTCATGTTTCTACTCCAGTTTCTAATGTCTATAAACGGGAGTTTCTAAAATGTGAACTCATTATTTATGATTCCGCCTAAATCTCGTTGTTATTCCAATGTCGCCTTAAAATGAAATTTCAAGGTTTCGGCGGACGACCGCCGCGCCGGTCTCTCTATCGTGTGTG
Source organism: Eupithecia inturbata (assembly GCA_963662085.1). Lineage (NCBI taxonomy): Eukaryota > Metazoa > Arthropoda > Insecta > Lepidoptera > Geometridae > Eupithecia > Eupithecia inturbata. The sequence goes on along the minus strand of OY759177.1, from coordinate 11,913,028 downwards.
CAAAAGATTAGTAATATTAAAATAGATTTGTTTGTGCTGTGATAAAATGATAGTGCCACCTCCGCGGCCGATACGCTAACGTTTCCTGCCACTGCAGCACTGCTACGCAAACTGTGGGTACATGTTCACTGTTGTGTAATCTGTAACTGACAGACGCGAGATTATTTATTAATGACCAGCCAGTTCTGCTATTCACTAGTTATGTTTACTATAATTTAGATGAGGAAATATGTGTGTCAACGTGCTTTAACTGGATTATAAATTAGCTAGGGATGGATGCATATCACACTAACTGATTACATAATACAGTGCTCACGTTTACCAAACAGTAATTTGGAAATTGAAAGAGTATTTGTGGCGCTGTTATCAGACGGTTTCATTGGAAAACAGTTTTAATAAAATATTGAACAAAGATTTCACTTCGCACGCATTTTGGGGTTGAGTGCGATAAGTATTTTAATTATAGATGTGATGTATTCAGATTGAACATTCAACTTTGATTTCGGGCGGTTCTATTTCTACTCGCAGATCTGTTTACTTTTCTAATTACAAGCTTTAGAAATAGACAGTGAGCGGCTCGCGGTTATATTTAGATCGTCCTATATTCTAAACAATCGTGGAATATAGGCCACGGGGTTGTTTATCTCTGTGACGGGCCCTATTTCTGCGGGACTCGTGTCCAGTTCACCTCCCTGACTTTGTGTTTATCTACTCAGACTTCATTACACAATCACGAAAACAAGTTTCGTTTATTTACGTTGCTGATACAAATACCTCGAGGTTTATCTATCATCACATCATAGAGTAAATAAGCTGTATCATTTTGTAAAAGAATCATCGCTACGATATCCAATCTTTGTTCTACTCAATGACAACTCAAAATGGCCAAGCGCGGGTATTGTTCTCTAGGATAGAATAGACAATAATGACATCGCATCGTCATACACACGTACTTGTACGTACGTTGTACATTGCGTACATTATTGAAGTTGAAGTAATTAATTACAAATAATTTACGCAATCGATGACAAAGTGCATGTAATATTTCTCTATTCTACCTAGACAACAATCCCCGTGCTTGCCCTATGGCAATATTGCCCTATGCCCCTTGTCAGTCAGTGGCTTATAATAAGCATAAATAAATGTAGTGTTTATGTTTGTTTTCATAATTTGAGTAATTGAATAGAATATTAATGTTATGATAATCCTATTATTGACTGCATTCCTACGTTACACATGCATGACCTGACCAACTTTCACTTTCTCAATAACATGAATGTCAGAGCTCATGTGAATGCTGTCTATTTACTGATGGTGACGTGTGCTCTGTATGACGCAGGTGAGGTCGTGGGCAGTTCCATAATCGTACACGTGTTGCTCTATGTTTGTGTAATTTTTCCGAAATTACCAGTGATATTCGTTTGAGTTTTTACAGAGTGTAGCCCTTCGATACAATAACCCAAGATACCTACTCTTGTTTAGTAATCAATCAATAACTGAAATTAAGTGTACAGGTCACAGTCACAGACCTCTTAAGCCCAGATAAAACCCGCCCTAGGCTAGGTGCCTAGGGCGACTTCGACATCGACGCGGGCCAGCCACCCCCAAATCTGGCTAGATCGTATCACTAGATATATTACAGATTAGTTATATAACACATAGCTAGATAGTGTCAGTGATTCTATCAGGTCACGAGCCTGGAGACCCCAACGGGCAGCCAGTACAGCGGCCTCTGGATCGTCCACTGCGGACAACAACCTCGAGATCCTCGCGAGGTGCCGCGGTCGACGACCCACTGCGCCGCCTCCGTCATCTTCGCACAATTATCTACTCAAGATTGTACTACATCACTCGTTAAAACGTCATTCATGTCTGCTTCTCATTTTGTATAACTAAATTCAGTCAGAATAAAGATTTGACCAGGGGCGCTTGCCACAGAGCCTTACAATCTTATTCAGTGTCATGGCTGGATTTGTTTTGTTGTTTAAAAATTTGGAGAACCATGGAGCTGCTACTTTTAAAACAACAGTAAATTAAGATTTACAGCGATTAGTTCGAATTGGGCCTCTCTCACCCGCATACAAACGCATACAAATTTCATTAGCGATTGCTAAAATTGCGCGATAGCCCATCTGCGATGCGCACGGTTCGCTTCACTTTGTTTTTGCGTTCAATGTCAGCATTATCGAATGGCCTGTGGGCTGTGTCACTCTAAACTAATCTAAATAAAAATATTTTAATACATTTCGCCGCAAATGCCATAATGGCTCGGGAACTTAACTGCTTCAGCTGATTGTTTGGTAACCAACTTCCGGCGCTGTGATAACTGATAATCTATTTCCTGAAATGTTTGGCGAGGCGTTGGAAGAGATGTATGTATTATTTTTGTGAGTGAAACAAGTGTTCTGTGGGACGCAATAGCTTGGTAAACTGTGGTGTGGGTTAATTTTATCGCGCCTCGCATATTCTACGTAACTCGTTTCGCGGGGCCAAATGACGGTTTGTTTTGATTTCTGCCTTAACAAAACACGTGAACGTTACACAGAACAGTAAAAGTAGAATGATGTAAAGGTAGTGGAAATAACGTGTCGTGTAATAGTTTTGTTTTTAAGTCTATCAAAATGTAGTTCTTTTTAGTATTTAAATGTGAAATATCCAGTTTGGATGATTAAGAACAGAAACAACTGATATGGATCAGTTGAGCTACCTGTAGATTGTTTGCAACAGTCTGCAGTTAGCTTAATTGTTTTAATTGTAAATACTCGTTCTAATTTGTTTTTATTATTGAATTGTAATTTTCTTTGTCAATAAAGACTTAACTTTAAAAAAAAAAAAAAGAATAAAGAACAGGCGGCATACAGCAAGGCAGAACACTGTGTCTACTTTTGTACATTACCTACATAATTATGCCAATGTTACAACATATCTGTAAATTAGTAAAGTAAATTACGACTGTGTTTCCTTAGCAAATGATGATGCTACTTTGCACGCTATCACGATGAAAATTATTTTATTATCACGAATGATAACGGATACATAATATTAATAATACCAAAATGATAAAGAATTCTGAACACTGTAGGTATTAGAATTTTGTTTTGTAATCTGTTTCATAACATTACTATTAGAAACAAAAAAATTGGTACACGTTATTCCGTGGTTGTGGGTTGAAAGAGAAAGAAAGAATTAAAGAAAATTATTTATTACACACTACACGCAAACAAACTTAGGTACAGAAATAAAAGACTACTTAGTAAAAGATAACAAACAGACAGACAAAAACACATGTGAACTAAGTAGTCCACTCAGCAAGCACACGAGCGCGTGTGTGCAGGTCTAACAGGTCCTGACTCAGCTTGTTGCTCTAACACAAAAACCCAGGGTAATTTGTGAAAGAGCGCTGGTTTTCAGTCAGAACCGTAGAGAAAGTGATAGACACGATCCCAGATCCACACAAGACACAAAGTAGGTATGAAAATAAAGAGGAGACAAGATGGCAACACTGGATATTTGAAAAAAAAAAATAATAAAGATAGAGTCCATAAGCAACAAAAAAATAATAATTACGGGGTGAGTAAATGATGCGTAAGCAAATGTTATGGGTGTATAAGTAAGTAGGTATTACATGAATAACATAGGCACAAAAAAACATTCAGTAAACTTAATTTAGTATAATATGTAGTAAGTAAGTATAGTTTAAAATAGAAATATAAATAATAATACACTAGATTTGCTTTTGAGGTTGTTTTATATGGCTGGCATTGGCATGGATTTCATAAATCTAAACAGAACAAGAATAGCAAGCTATTGGACGCTGACTAATGCACTACCGAAAATAATGTAGTTTCTATGCCAGTATCCTAACGGAGCGTCCGTTCTTATATAGCTGGCCGTAAAGATAGTTACATGAGTTAAATGGTAATTGCATGACGATATGACGAGGAATCGATGCCGACACGCGCGAGGTGAACGCGCTGGGCGTCACGGCACGACGAGCAGAATTCTTTTGGTCGCTATTTCCGCAACAAGTGTTGTTTTGCAGAGGCCCCTAGCGGGGGAGCGCCCGCGTCACGCCACCGCCGGTGCTGCCCTCACGCCCAGCCCCTTTCTGACACACAAGTACACGTTTTGCAGACAAATACAAAAACAGAACACGTAATTTTTTTAGGTACATATATTAGTTATCTTATCTACGTAGTACCTATAACACTCTGCTTAGCTTCGGGCTAGATGATGCTGTGTGGATTGTCCAGCATTATTTATTAATTTGTACAGAATATACATATGTACATTGCTGTGCTCACAAGCTTCTGAATCACGATTCTATCAGAGACAAATCACTTTTTGAAGCCCCAAACTAACCAAATCCACTCACTATGAAATGATTATTCGAAAAAGTTTCTTTGTTTTCTTCTCTTTATGAAATGATTTTCTACATAAATCTATATATATAAAAGAAAGTCGTGTTAGTTACACTATTTATAACTCAAGAACGGCTGAACGGATCTCGGTGAAATTTGGCAGCGAGGTAGATGGTATCCCGGGGCCGGACATAGGCTACCTTTTATTCCGGAATAAAGCTTGCGAAGCCGCGGGCAGCAGCTAGTCTTCATAATAAACTTGAAACTAGCATCTAAAAATATTCGAAGACTTGATTTTATCTGATATTTTTGATGCTACCAGATGGAGTTGGAACATAGCAGAATCCACGTCACTTCTTATTGTTATGTATAACGCAGTTAAGAACAATGAATGTCTGATGTATTTGCATTTAATTTGATCCCCAACAAGATTCAAGCTGCATATTGATGGGCGGAAAGGAGCGGGCTAAATGCCAATCTCACGCACACAACACAACACTGCAAGACTCTAGGCTCCTTCGAGACAAGAAAATTCAATCCTTTATTAGCTCAACGAATCTATTCATCGTCAACTTAATCACTCACTTTATAGTCTTCAAAAACTTTGTTGCTACCATAAAGTCAAGATACTTTAACAATAATTTGCGTTTCATAACCAATAAATTAGTCTTTATCGGATTTATGGTATCCACTGAAAGTATATCTTAAGCATTTGTTATTGTAGATTCGGCAGGTATATTTTATGGGTTTCTTTTTATTTAATGGCGGCTGGTACAGTGACGTGGGCACACGTCACACTTCGCAAATAATTACTGCACGCACCAGCGCAGGCGCTACATGATCGACGCGCCGAGTCATCGCTCTGCTATTTCTTATCACCTCGACTTGCCAATCTCCCATGATTATCATCTCGTAAGTACCTACTGAATTCGTCATTTGGTTTGTAAATTATTTTTCACCAGGCCGATGATTTCATCGTTGTGGCAAGAGCGCAATGAGAAAGAATTATTAGCTTATAGCTTTTGTGAATATACCTAATCTAACCATTTAGTTACCTATTCAATGAACGGAAATAGGTTGTTTTGCTCGTTGTTCTCATTTTCATAAAACAGGCAGAGATTGGGTCTCAACTGTTTTTTTTTGTAGGCCTCATACAGAACTTCATAAAGTTCATTGAGCCCACGGATCAATGGCTCGGTCAAGTCTGTTAAGGCTTTTCTAGTGTAGTGTTCCGGCGTACTCGATTACTCAGCGGGTCTTCAATTTGCAATAAATAACTCGGTCATAACGATCGCCACTAAAATGTTTACTTGATGGATTATTCGCTCGGAACTGGTTGCAGACGATGGCGACGGTTTGTAAGCGGAGGCCGCAGTGCAATGTAAATCTTTAGAAGTGTTTCATCTTTAGTTGTCACGAATGAATACAATAAAGACTAAACAGTCGTAAATCTAGGGCAGGCTGGAAATGCAGTTCTCAAGAATGTCGAGGTCAATTCCGATACTTAACACTTTCATTGCCACCGACGCACATAGACGAAATTCTGCATCAGCAGTGCGGCGCCTTCGGCGCGTTCCTACGGGTTGTACCGCAGAGAAAAAAAACCGCGGTGAATGGGTTAAAGAAGGAGAACAAATCAATAAAAAAAACTCAGTTTTTCTAGGGTTGGCCCGATTCAGTCTTTCTTTACCAAAATAATAACAAGTGATATACCGTATCAGGGTCTACTCTACAGTGGCAAGTATCTTGGGTCGGTGAGAGGCAATCTGCAGTCCGGCTGCATTCCGAGCGCATTCCGAAGACCGGCGATCGACCTAGTCGTCCCCGCAAATATGCTATGGAATGCCATATCTATACACAATGTCGATTAACTACGTAATTGACCCCATGGTTAAATATCTCCGGTGCAACGGCCGTGGGCATCATGCCTGTGAAATTGTTTTTTTTATAACGAGTTAAATTAGAACTGAATTTTATCGTACAGATTTCAGGATGATTTGTTATAGCCGTTCCTGATTACTTAAATGCTCTAATTTTATTGGAATCGGCAATGCGTAGCTGAATAAACCATGCTTTGGTTTTGGTTTTGGATAGAACACGTGACTGGCAAAAGCACACATACCTAGGCTAAGAAAACTTAAAATGCCTTATTGGGAGACTGACAAAAATTGGGAATATTTTTACTCTCGACCATTCAAAATACATTTTCTCGAAATAGAACACGAAAAGGAAACACGCTTCACCGCACTACGACAAAAACAAAGGTAAGGAAAGATCAAGGAAGATGTTCTCAGGGGCGGCTTTTGTCCAGCTACAGGCTGATTACGATGGTATCCTAATAATAGGTCAGCTCAACTCCGGGCTCGCTGCTACGACGAAATACGAAATCCTATCTTATCAAACAACTCTAAGCTTCCCAGCGAAATACAGAGATACAGCATAAATTCAACCCCTCCAGCTTTATCGGCCATTAGAGCGCATTACGGATTACTATCCGCATGAATGTGGCTATAATGCAACAAATAATAGTCGACTTACTATCGCGGGAATGGACGTCCGACATTTTGCGTACGCAATGCGCAATAAAACTCTGGGAATGTAGTAAGTGGGTCTATCGATGTACTCGGCTGGTTATTTGAGCTATATTACATTCTATCACAACCATAGAGTTAAAGGGAACCCTGATAGAGACATCGTGTTCTTTGTAAAGCACGTGTGAAAGATGTAATCAAACTTGAGTAAGTTTGATTACATCTTTCACTTTTGTTAGGACGAGTGAGTACTCGTCCTAAATTAAATCATGTGTTGTTTATCCGGAAGTTCCCTAAAATAAGAATCCGTGGAAATCCAGACGTCTGGCAGGCGGCCCTAGGCACACCTCCAAATCCCCCAAACAGTGGTGGAACGTGGAACCCTCATTCCGCGGGCTTACGGGTCGACGACCGCCTCGCTTCGACCTTGATACCCAGCCCTTTTGCGCATTTCGTGTTTGCTCATAAACTTGATCGTTAAGTACTATCGGAAGCAGAACGTGTTTTTAACAGTCACTAAATTACTGTGTTGTCGTTTAGTCTAGTATGTAGTCGAAATCGAAACGTTTCTAAGAGTTCTTGATACATTTGATTAGTCGAGTGTGTTTGTTTGAATTAATTTCATTGACATTGCTCCAATAAAATGTCCTTTCCACATTTTAGGTAAAATGTGTAGAACGGGCAATGTTTTTGTTACCCAAAGACTAAAGTAGTATTTTGGAGTTTCTCATTTTATTAAAGACGTCAAAAGTACAATGGCAGCAAAAGATTCAGCAATATCAGCCGGAGGGATCCAGCAAAGTGAAAGGAGAATGCAAACGCCGCTCCGCTGTCGCGCACTGTACATGTTTGTTTACAATCCACAGATCAGAGCTAGAAGAATTTGATAGAAACGCTATCTGCCGTCGTCAATCAAGCGACCGTTAAGGCGATCTATGCCCCAACGGCCTTGAGAACACAAAATAATTATGTGTAGCCGTATAAATAATTTGTTTTATTCGTGTAATGTTCAATTTCTGTAAAATACTTTGACAATTATTTGAGTAAAAGAAAAATAGGTACCTACTCAAAGTCAAAAGCGTAAGAAATATCCGAATTTCGGATATTTTTTTTTATTGAAAATTTGGATATTTCTTCTAAACGCTTTTTAGTCTTTTGTTTCACTCAAAAATTTGTCAAAGTTACAAATACAAATTGAACATTTCACGAATAAAGAAAATTATTTATACGGCTATATATATTATACAGATAATTATTTTGTGTTCTCGAGGCCGTTGGGACATAGACCAGCCCTAAGGTGCGAACTTAACGGGTTTGGTTGTCAAACTAGGCTTATATCTCAGTACTCACGGGATCCAAGTGGTAATCAACTCGATTTACTAACATATGATATTTTTTTTTGTTTTTTTGAACGTAAAACACTATTGAAAAAAAAAAATAATATGAAACTTTTCAAAAGCACTGTTTCGCACATAATTTGGTCGAAATCTCAGGAAATGACTTATGTTTTGATTCGTAGGTTATTACTAATTATTTGGTTCCTTGAACCAGTTTATTCATAAGTTGTGTAGTTTCTTGTAAATGAGCAAAAACTTAATTTTTGCGCTAACGCCGCCACCCCAAAAACGTATGCTCTGTCCCGCTTCTATGAATGCGAAATCTTATGCCTGTCCTTTTCACAAAGTGGTGCGCATTTCGCCCTCTTAATGAGTCACCGTCTACCGCCGCCGGACGTAAACAAGCTGGAGCTACGCCCTCGGAGGCCGGCGATGCCGCACACAAATAAAACGCGCCTCACATGGGTCTACCGCCGAATTCGACGCAAACAAATAAGTACATCAAGTTGGAGGAAGTCATAAAGTAGTGGAACTGAACGCCGCGATGATGTCGTTCAAGCCTACACGGTGATTGCGTGACTGAGCAGGCTGTTTAAGATATTTAAAGTACCTCAATGAATACTCCGGGCTCCGGATAGTGTTCTGCTAAAAGATTATTATCGGACGATAACATTTGATTGATGTTTTGACAGATGTTTGCGTACATTATATGTCAGACTTAACAGACGAAGCTGCGGATCGTCAAATGATGTTCATTACAGGGAACACCATCCAGAGGCATTAGGGTCCCAGTTACTCTTTAGTACACTCTCAGATAGATTTAACGCTTTATGTTGTATTTTGATTTTTGTACCTCATCGATGATCTGGCGTCATATGAAATGAAATTAAAATATTTATTGAGAAAGATGATGAAGAGAACAATGGTTAACTCTTTGTTGAGCTAAAGCTAGTTATTAGTTTCTCGTCAAGTAAAATTATGTTTAAGTTAGTTCGAATTAGGCAGGTAGAGATCAGGAAAGGTTCGTCTGTGAGGAATTACTAATTGTTTTAGTAATGTCTAGGAATTCACTTACAGAGTATAGGGTTTTATCTAGCAGAAGAAGTTTCACAATATTTAAAAATTTTAATAATCCATAGTAATATTATAAATTCGAAAGTCTCTATTTCAAGATCTCTCTCTGTCGGTCTATCTGTCAGTCTGTTACCTTTTCACGCCTAAACAGCTTAACGGATATCAATGAAATTTGGCAGGAAGGTAAATGGTACCCCGGGGACGGATATAGGCTACTTAAAAAGCGCGTGCGACGCCGCGGGCAGCATCTAGTAATAAATAAAATATAATAATTATTTACAAGTTATGAATCGAATACACAATGGAAGTTTATTAAAAGTTTAGGGCCAATTACTTGCGGTTGCTTTATAGACACGTATAAGAGTCAAACTTAATAAGGTAAGCAATATAGAGTTTAATATTGACCTTAAATAATAATAATAGTATTTAATATAAAACTAATTAATTAATTATATAGTAAATTCATTTATGATCCAATTTAAATAATAGGCACATGTTCACAGCAAATCGAAAATATTTTGTACTGGGGAATCAAACATCACAGCTTGACAATCCATCTAGGTACAGGTTAAATAATTGAACAGATTAAAGACATTGGTTTAAGCTAACATCCCTAAAATATGGCGCAATCTCGAATGATGATTATACACAGTTTTCAAATATGTATGCAGATCAGTAGATTACCTGTGTTCTTATTATTTTATATATTTCTTTTGTTTGGCTCTCAAACGTAAAGTAACTCTAGATGTTCGGGTAATATATACGAAGTTAATAATCGTTAAATTTGTGTCGATGTATTGTATAATTTGATTGTTTTGAAAAAACTAAAAACCGACTTCGAATCCCTCGTGATTTTTTTTTATGGGATCATTTTGTAACTAAACAATAGCGAAAAAATATTCAAAATCGGTCCATAATAGGCGAAGAAACAACGAACACACAAATAAAAATCTTAATACAGCCGGACGTAGAAACTATTTTTTCGAAGTCGGTTAAAAAGCAAAATCAGAATGGTAGAAGGTCATACAATTATTATTTACCGGAACAAATAATATTTAAAACTAAAATTAAACTGAACGTACGTAACATGCGGTTTATTATTTTTATTTAATTTATCTTGATCACGAATACGGAATACTTTTAGCATACCGTACCTCTATACTGTATGTATATTGATTGCCTGTTACACATATACAGGGTGTCTCATAATAAGTGGATAACCTTGAAGGTGCTTGTGCGGGGAGGCAAGACACAAAAACAAAAAAAGTTGAACCATTTGGGAGTTATGTAACTTATAGTAAATTTGGTAAATTTTCTTATTTTTGGGCACCATGTCCACCATATTGTTTCTTTGTGATTTAGTAAAAATAGCACATTCGATACATTTATGGCCATAATCTCTACTTTTTCGATTCATGTTTTTGTGTCTGATTAACCTTGGCCCCCTCCCCCCGCACAAGCACCTTCAAGGTTTTCCACTCATTATGGGACACCCTGCATAAGGACATTTCATAGCACACGTGGAAGTGCCCAAATTTTTGTACCTCGTACCGAAACGATTATTTGACGGTCTATAATTTACGTCTTCTCATATTCATTTATCTGAATTATCTCTACATTCTTTAGCACAATTATCTATTGATATCTACGATTTGATGGTGAATATAGACGAAAGATAACTTGCGTAACTTACTAAGTGTTCGTATTCTGCACGATATTGACCCTTTTATTTTGTTGTGTTGTGGCAGTAATGAATGTTGTGGGAGTAATGTCTGAGGTCCGAACCTCAGTCTACAAGAAATATTGTGCTACAATAATAAAATTATAATTTTTAGGAGGTAAATTTTTCTCCGTGTTTTACAAGCTTCAGCTGTCTACGTAGTGCCTCGGTTGAAAGATTGCGTTTTTATTTCTTGTGTATAAAATGTATTTATAAAACTGTCTTGTCGTTATTGTTGTCGGTCGTATAATATTTTTGTTGTGTCGCAGTAGGAGTTAAATATCGGACAAGGCTTCCGACAATCAGATGTGTAGCAGCATTATCAAGAGTGGGAAGATCAGGCTTCTATTACGGTACAACGACGAGCAAAATAAAAGCAGCGCCACTAGACAAGTGAAACGCAACGCAACGAGCACGATTTCGATTTGCTGTAATGCATCTTGGGCTCAAGAATTGCTCACTTGACTTAGCATTTTAATGGACTGCTGCTGGCACTTTTAATAAAATCCTGTTTTGGTCGTACGTATCCGACAAAGCAACATCAGTTACTGAGGGTACCTGTTGTTGCTTTGGCATACTGCTATGTTATACAATTCCAAAAAACTAGAAAAATAATCAAGCGGCCATCACCTAGATGCGATTCCAGAACGCCTAAAAATCCAACCCTCGCTACAGTTGTCTTCAATAATTATACCGCGCAACAGATTCTCATTTGCTCGAAAGTGTACCATTAGGGAGGCATTGCGCGGGTTGCGTAAATAAATAGTGTCAGTGCGGAATTGGTGGGTTGAATTTGGAGGCAAGTCACGCGCTCGGGTCGGCTCGCGCCACCGTTCCACTTTTATTACATTCCCCGAATAAAACACCCTCGATAGTCTGTCCTACACCAGCTCTTGAATTATACCCAACCATTATTGTTTATTGATAGCATGTTAATTTTGAGCGAGTACGCTCGAAATGTAGTATGATTTCTTCTTGGTCTTCGTGATCCATCGTCGACCACATTGCCAGGACGTCAGGTGGGATAGAGGTCAAGCGAGGGACATGCATGATAAAAAAAAACTTACGTTTCGCAGAATGCGACGAATTGTTCTCGTTTGGCGTAAGATTTTCTATGTTATTGTCATCTACAAAATAATCTTTTCCATGTACTTATGTAATAGAACGTTACTGTTATTCCTAGAAGTAATGTCCATTTGATGTCGACTATAGTTTCCACATTAATGCTTTTTCTAAAACTAAGCTCCGCCAAGCATTTGGGTTACCTTAGTATTGTGATCAATTGAGGGTTAGTGTATCGTACCTAGTCATGTTTTACGATCGTGACCCGAATGTACGTTGTCGAGTCCTTTCTTCAGTATCGAATTACCTTTACACTACTGGTATTGATTTGGCTCTTCATGGTTTACTATTTGCTACCTGAGGGGCGAGTCTATTTGATAGTAAAATAATAATAGTTTAGAACGGGATATTTACCATGATTTGAGTTTTGAGTTTTCCAATATTTCGGCACAGTTTCATGCGCCATGATCACGGAACAACTGGAGGCACTGCGAGTGAGTTTTTATTGGCAGACAAACCGATCTACCGTCACTTAGTGTTAATAACCATGATCTATTTGAAAGATTTACTTAGTATACTTGATGTTAGTAACGAGACACTTCTGTTCCTGAATTCAGAGCACCTGAACGTAATCTGTTGACTGTTAAACACTGGATGCTAAATGGAAATAAACTTTGATCATACTGTTTTCTTTTGGTCGACCTCTGTGGCGCAGCGGGCGAAGGTCCGAGTGAGACGCAAAGGTTCAATTCCCGCCTCATGACAAATTTCTGCATATATACAGGTATATCAGTTACTCATTCATAACTACTCATAAGTAGTGCCCAACCGAAACCGTATTTTGAGGTGAACGTTCAGTTTCGAAACCGAAACTGAACCTTCGGCCTCAGTTTCAGTTTCGACGGAACACCGAACCTTTTTAGGGTTCCGAAGGGTGAAAACTGAACTCTATTACAAAGCCTCTGCTGTCCGTCCGTCTGTCACAAGGCTCTATCACATGAACCGTAAGAGGTAAATAGTTGAAATTTTCAGAGAATGTGTATATCCCTTCCCGCTATATCAGCAAATAATAAAAATAAAATAAATATCTAATTAGGGGGGGCTTTCACACAAAAACGTGATGTTTTTTTGACTATTTTTGCTCTTCGTTTGTCAAGGCTTTTGAGTTGAAGTGTTACCAACTTATTTATAGAAAGTTTAATGTGCCTACCTATTGTAGTTCAGGAGATGCCTTGACAAACTAAAGGCAAAAAGTCACGTTTTTTTGTATGGCCCCCTTTAATTTCTATATTTATTTTATTTTTATTATTTGTTGTTCTAGCGGCAAGAGAAATTCACATTCTCTGAAAATTTAAATTGTCTACCTCTTACGGTTCATGAGAAAGAGCCCTGTGACAGACGGACGGACGGACGGACAGCGGAGGCTTAGTAATAGGGTTCCGATTTCACCCTTCTGCCGAAACCGAAACCTAACCTTCGGTCGGACACTTCTCATAAGTAAACACAAGCTCTTGTTGTTTTGATTGTCCAGCATTATTTATTTTTAAACAAAGTATGAATGACCTCACCTCACTGTATTACTTACGCTGACAGATTCGAAACTATTTTCCACTTCAATGCGTGAGAATGCTATTTAACACCAACCAAGAATATCATATTTAAACATCTTATTAAAACTTCCACGTTCTTATGATTTGTTACATAGCAGGCATCTGATGTTGATCTTTTCTTCCTCATTACGTATGCCCTGCGTTATCGCTGGCGATAAATTCAAGGGGAATTGTACACTGGTTATTTACGTCACATACTGGGAAGTACCGCTTATATTTCAACAGCTTTTAATTTGTAATGCTGCAGGCTCTGCTGGGCTTCTAAATTCCTCTGCTCTCTACCCCCGCGCTGTATGTAAATATTGCATGTCAATGTTCGATTTCCGTAATAATCTACATGGCCTGTAAACCTTTACTAAAGACGCAATAATTATAACCAATGCGTAAAGACAAACGCTAGGTACAACAAACAGTTCATCAGGTTAAGGTTACCATTTATTTTGTTTACTTCGAAAGTTGCGTTGGCCTGATTCAGTAAGCCCTTATTTTGTAACAGTTTGAGGTTAATGTGTTTGTCATCTGTGGTCAGGAGCGTGTGTAAATCGTCAAACCGCAATTTGTGAAAGCCCCAAAAGCGATGAATGCAAATGTGCACGTGATTGAGGGTTAAATGCAATGAAAATACTATAGTTTTCGATTTACAATGCGTCTGTTCACTCGGTTCTCTCACACTTGTTGGCGTATTACTAAATTTTTATTTTTTTCATTTTGTTTTATACTACTGATAACAACAATAATAATAATAAACAATAGGTACACTCTTATAATTTCTACTATGTCTGTGATAAATGTGATAATGTATTAAATCTGCATGAATGCCATACGCTCGACATATTTTTTGCATACCGACATAATTTGGTCAAACATGTTGTGTCATCATAAATTACTTATCATTTTTCCTTACACGTGTTTTTGCAAATAAAATATCTCTATTTGAAAATCTCATTTCGCGAGGCTGTTGTTGTGGTCTAGAACGGTCTAATAGTAATAATCCAGCACCAACAATATGGTACAAAACTGAGTTGTAGGTACAGTAATAGTGCATAAAAGAAGGTAGGTGTGCGTTGAAGTCTTTCTCTTTCGTTTTACGAATAGATAAATTACAGTCATTCGGAGCAGGGACCCGTTGAAATATGAGTAGCGTATAATGGTGTTGACTGTCGGAATATTCCATTGCCCCATGCCCATGATCTGTGTCTACATCATTGTCTCGTGGTTCGTAAACATATCGTTAGCATCACTGCACGCTGGTGGGGCACTGCCATTTTTATTGTGATTCTTGAACTTCTGCTCGGGTTTTTGCATCCAATTAAATAATATTATGCTGGTTTATTCCAGAGTAGAAAAAGTTTCATAATAATCTGTTCGAAAATGTGTAAAATCGAACCAGCGATGAGATCCTGTTAAACTATGTAGACTTTATTAGACTTTGCCTATAGTTTTCCAGCAAAGGCAGTAAATATTATACCTGACTCCTGATAATGAAACTTACTAGGATATTCATGTAATTGCTCACAAAATTTAGTGTTACGTGTCCAATGTTTAATTTCATTCAAGGTTTTCTGTACCGTCAAGCTGTGGGTCGTTGAACCGCGGTAAAAACCATTTTCATGTTTACCTACCTTTACCTACGTCAGTCAGTCAGTCGGTACTCATACCGAAATTCGTCGTCAGCAAATTCGTAATGGTAATGATGATACATCATGTTGGCTAAAGGACTGGGCCTCGACGCCATTTCCATACCTCAAGATATACCACCTTATTTTCTGTTTCACGCTTCAAGTTTTGATAATAAACCAGATACATCAATACTAAAATAAAATCATTAAGTCCCACGTGATTGTTGCCTTCGCCGAGTGACCTGCTTTGTATAAATTTGGATATTTGTGCTTCCGAAATTCGAGCATCACGCGAAATACGTATGGAAAGTTCTTAGACTAGACTACTATAATCAAATATCGGAGCACAACCTGAGCACAACTTATCAACGGTCTCCGCGGAGTGGGGCCCAGGGTGACGTGACCAGCGTAACACATGTCGTAAAACATTGTGACATTTTTCTCAATAACAAATAAACGAAATATCTATCTATAATAAATAATAACGTACGTATGGAAAGGAAACCACTTGAATGAGATTTGTTTGCTGGAACACAAACAGTCTCCCTGATATTGCTGGTGCATTCCGCTACACAGCATTGTGTTGCAGAATCTGGGTCTACATTGTATTACGCAACAAGCAATCCACAACTTTCATAGCCGTAGTACCTAGTTCGTAGCCTGTAAACTAATAATCTGTATGGGTTAGCTGCGGATATATTATTTGTTTTGCTCACGTGCTTATCAAAATTATTTAAATACAACGAAAGTAACTTATAAACCAATTGCAAATAACTTGATAAGTTGTTCTGCGCAACCGACTTTATCAGCGCCCGAGCCGTTGAATAAGAATATTATCGTATCCACGAACGGATGTAAAAAAACATTGGCATTTGCATTTGTCGTAATGAATGGTGTGAATGAACAGCAACAATAACATGGTGATACGCTCCGCGGACCATGTGAGGCGATCATTGGGATATTCATTCAGAGGCCGGAAACATAAATCAACGTCGCGAATACCGAGGAGGGCGACGCACATCTTCAACCTGCAATTACTCGACAACGCTTTGTGGTCATAACCTGCTCGTTCTATCATAAAACAGACTGTTTTCTAACTAAATATGTAAACCACCACAAATATAAAGTGTAACGGAAATGAAATGTCACCGTAAGTAAAGTATTCACAATTCGAGAAATTCTCAGTGAATTGTGTCAGGTTAGCGGATGTCCGGCAATGAGCAAGTGCGGGCGCACTCGCTTGTTAGTGCCGACCGGCCCGCACGTGTATCTATCGGGCTAAACCTATTAGAGTGAGGCCAATTACTGGTAGACAAGCGAAGCGGTACTAGTTGCAGTGAAAGTGCAGTGAGTCATGCGCACGGGGCGGCGCGGCGGCGGCGGCGGGGTGTCGCAAATAGAGCGCTCGCGCCGCTGCTGTTGCCTTTGCATTACTGCGTCCAGACGCTCTTTGTCGGCAGCCGAGGCGCAATCATACGTCGCGGTTCCAAGCTCAGCTCACGCGATACAATCATTACTCGAATTTTCTTCTCATTCATCTTTTGCTACCAAATTAGGCCGGCCTAACAAAAATAAAACAGATGACAGTTGATGACTTCTCTGTTCCGTCATCGCGTCTGACTTCGTAGCTGGGTTCAGTTAGGCCTTCCAAGATTTATTCGTCACAGAAAAAAATCAAAATCAAAAATTAAATCGCCCATGAAATCCTAGTAACAATTGTTGATATTATAATTATGGTAAATAACCATGTGCTTTGTAAAACTCACCGTGACTGTTTCAAAGCACATAAGTATTATATTTAATATTGTTAAGAGCGCGATTATTCATATTTGTGCTCATTTCTTTGATTGAATTCTGATTATTTCTGCATGCATTTCAAAACGTAATTTTTGATTGAAATTCCTACAGTCAACGAAAGATGTGACACAACATGCAGAATTGCAGACGCCATGACACTGACAAGCGTATTGGCCTATGGTATTGGATTATTTTTTATATTAGGTAATGTCTTGGAGACCAATAATACTTTACAAACTTCAAAGATATCTTTTTGATTACTTAAACTCTCCGCCGGGTATCCGGCACCGGCTACCCGGCAACCGAGACGTATGAAAGGCAACATCACTATGATGTGTGGTAAAAGAAAAATATACTCCACTATGTCTTGGTCATGTCATGACCATGACATATTGGAGCAGTGATGACATGGTCATGGCATAGATACTATGATAATTGATCAAAATGCCTAACTTAACCCTTAACTTAATCTGGTTTCATTAACCAGTACGAACTTCCTCATATTTTAAGAATACTTTGTTAATGGATGGTATTGTTGATATAACGTCCGGTAGGAATGTTTTTTTTCCTGTAACCTCGTAAGTGTGTAATGTTATGTAATATTTACATGGATTCGAATAATTGGCACAAATAAACAGCTCTGTAAATAAGGAAAAAACCCCAATCAGTGAAAAAAAATCGATAAAAAAATAGCTCAGTTGAATGAATGAATTCGAACTTAATAAGAGCTCTACCTAGAAGGGCGGCCCTGTGGTGGGGCAATACAAGTCTAAATATTCGGAAGTAACCATTTTTTTGTATATTTGTATTTTACTAGTTCAACGCATTTTAAATGTAGGTTAGGTATGGGGGAAGCCTTTGGATTGACAAGATAGGTTGATAAAAATAAAACATTTTAAAGAAAGAAGTTGAAGATAAGAACTGGTTTAACGTTTGTTTTTACATTTTATTTTATGTTTATTTACTCTCTCTCTCTCTCTCTACATGTAAATATTTCGAGTGATTACCGTCCATGCGACAAATGTACCTATGTAACATGTCAAAGCAAAAGAACATTTTTCCTGTGTTTTTCTGATATTTTCTTTGTATGACGACAATATTTCACTAGTTAGTTCCTGCTGCTGTGAGAATGTGTTTTTAAAAGTTTGGAGAACTCTCGGATAACTGACCTATCGCAAGATAACCAAGACAATCGACAATGGGCACGTTCAACTTCCGCGTTCTTTTTGATGTTGTAGGTATGTACGTATTTCTAAAATCATACCATCCACTGCCATGTAAATTAGTTTAGTGTAGTAAGCATAAGTTTTATTTGTAAAAAGTCTGCATTGTCGTTTCATTGTATGTACCTAATGTGATTATTGTTTATTTTATTTATTTACGTTGTTAGCACTTTCGGTCTGAGGTAGTTTACAAGTATAACCTTTAGAATATAAGTTATTAATACTCTTTTGTTAACCTTAGGTATTTTAAATAAAATTATTATTATTCACTTATTATTGATATTATTATCATTTATTCAAAACCTCTTTATAAAATACATTTTATTGTTATTATTATCCATAGCCGTCGATATTCATTCATGACTTGAATGACATCGATCCACGCATTACGAGTCCATTCAGCGTAGGTAGGTACTTCTCGTTCTATCTACGCTGTTGTTGAAGATGATATGTCGTGATATGCATCAGTGCATTACATACACGCCTCTTCAACTGCATTCATATACACAACATATTATAACGGGCATGTGATTTGCGCTCGTACGCGCTCTATGCCTGTATTATCTATGACTCAACTTGTTTATCCGCTGCACATCGCCGCCGGGCGTACTGAATGACTTTAATTTTACAAAATTATCGTACGACGTAAAACCGACCTGGAGCTCCACCATTAATAACCAGCCACGCCGCCGCGCGCTTCTCTCCGTACCATGAAACTATAGGGCTACGGTTTTACGCCGCGCCACAACAGCTAACCGTTCTAGTGGGCTATGTTATTTTAGAGTTCCTGCGCCGTCGGTCGCTGGCGGCGGCGGCGGCGTCGTGGTACAAAGGCGAAGGGTGCGGGTGGCGGAGTGGAGGCTGCTGTAGTAGAGCGTAGTAAGCGCGGCGGAGGGAGGGGGAAGGCTCTTCGCGCTCAATAATGTTTGACAGTACAAGCGTAATGTAATGATGGCGTGGCGACCGCATTCTGTGTTGACTAGCTCGAGACTAGTTTGTTTTTTAAGCTCAATCAGTCTTTAGCTGGCTGCAAATACTTATTGGCAATACTATAAACTACATGACGTATTAACATATTTATCTTTACATTGATTACGATAGCAAAACAAAACTGGGATTTATATCCAATGCTCGAGATAGTGTATACATAATAAAATTCTAATAAATATTATCGATCATTTGTCGATAGATAAACAGGGTTATGCCGCGATGTTGTACAATAACATTCCTGACTATAAATATCCGCTGGACTGATTGGCCGAGACGCGGTCCGCGGGAGGGGACGGCTATGTGACTGAGTTCATTTGCATCGCAATGCACCGGCTGACGTGTTGGCTACGTGCAATGTGATGCGCCTCCCCCCTGCCCCCTTTCTATGCGCCACATGTTAGCGTGGCGCTGCCTTGGCGCCACAAACCGCAATAGATCGTATCTGCAGCACCTAACCACATGGTTCTCGTTTACATGAAAAATATACGGTTATTTTAGCTGCATCGTAAACTATTGAATATAGTTTCTAATTTTCCTAGCGTTTATCATTAGCCGCTCTATCCACGTGAAACATTACAATTTTACTGCAAGTTAATTGTTATAGGCAGTTGTCCTTGTATACCATCGCATATATTATATATCTGTTATTGTATTGCCAATTCACGCTCTGGCCATCAAAGCGTTGGAGCAGTCACATGGCTGTGTTTCTCGCGGAACCCGCCCATAACGTGGATGTAGCGTGGCTCTGTTTGTTTACTATAGATCGGGGCCTCGGGGCCGCCATTTCGGTTTCCCTCCCGCGCATTTCGTGCACATGCGCTCTGGAATCGGGATCGACCTTTGCTTCTTGACATGCGTTATTCACAGATCCGGCTCAGAGCCGCTTATAACTGCGCATTAAACGACCTTGCACATTGTTTTATTGCTCTTGCTCTTTGTTTTATTTTATTTTCTATTAAATATTTAGTTACGACTTAGGAGTTCCGGCCTTACGACCAAGGGGTTTATGCACATCATCTACATTTCTCACATCGATATTGTAGCAGACGAACTTCCCTGTTAGATTTCAGTCATGTTTCTACCTTTGACTCGACGTTTATTGCTATTTAACAATCACTATTATCAAGGGTGAAACATTAATCGATCATATTCTTGGTTAGTTAGTTAATAATGGCTTCTGGCACGACTTGACATATGTTCTAGCTATGCCACGATACATCCTTCGTTTGCCTTCAACGTTATTGTGTCCGTGATCTTGAACCCACCTTCTAGCCGGTTTCTATTCTCTGTGCATTTCTACTCAAAACTATTTTAATAGGTACAAGTAATTTGAATAAAATAACCGTTTGCATGATTTTGTTTCTTTTTTGTTGCTTCTTTATTGTACAAGTCATCTGTTTAAAACCGCAGACCCTGCGGTCTTGACAGAGGTCACGGCGGCAATTTATTTACTTGCTACAGAATTCGCTGTGAGGGTCAATGTAGGTCATTCTCAAGAAGCAAGGCGTTTGCATAAAACATTGAAAAGAAGCCCCTCGGCACATTTGTCTATTACGAACATTTATTTTTAGTTTATCACGTCTTTATTCGTTATCCCCTTAAAGACGCTCTCCAAGAGATATTATTTGCATTGAAGGTGTAACATTAAGAGTTCACGGTCAGGATTCTGAATTCTGCAATCAGGCAGTATCTATCCTACCGGCAATAAAGCAGAAAACTCCTCCTTTTCCTCGTGTAGTATCTATAATCGAGAATACATATATCTGTTTTCTTACCGCCGCGGTGGGCCAGTTGTGCCCCAGCATGCTTTAGCCTTGCGTGAGCAAAACAAACGCACACACATAGATTAATTGACTCACATGACTCATGCAATAAAACTGTTGTTATCATAACGCTGAATACTATATCGATATCAGTGAGTGAATTAAACTGCGCTTGTTGTATATGCAGTTGGGCTTGTCTCTAGGGCTGGAAAAGTATACAACTGCGTAAGCGAGGTATTAGATAAACCTCAGGCATAATGTAAGATTTAGTTTTTCTATTTAGTTTGTTTTTATCCTCAATATTCTTTAGTTGTTATCTATAACTCAAAATTCTGATAACTCTAACCAAGTGTAAGCAGGAAGGCAATTCTCGCCAATATATCACTCGAAAAATATTGCAAGAACTGACATTTTATATAGAAGAACTGTTGGATTTGACAGTTCTTGCTATATTTATCTAGTGACATAATGGCGAGAATTGCCTTCCAGGCGGTTGTTGTCTATTAGTGCCATGCCAATCGCGACAATTTCTTTTTTTCTGCCTGCCTGCCTATAGATAACAAACTAGACATGCACGTATGACATTATGTTCGTTTATTTATTTGGTTTATAGCACTCAGAAAACTGACAATAACCGTATTCAAGAACAATACTCATGTAAGGTAGCAAGCAATACTGTGCTAAGTAAGTAATTTCTCACTGCGCTCATCATGATAGGCCGTTTAATTTGTACTAAACTTATAATGTGAATTTCATTCAGAAACAACACTCAGCGACACTTTACTATGCGAACGCACTGCGTTGATAACAGATCTGTGATTGGTCCGTTTCTGTTGCAAAGTTCTCTTTAATGTTTAGCAGATTTGCGGATGACATAATATACCTAACCTTTATAAACATAATAAAACAACTTTGTTTCCATAGATACTGAATATAAGTACAAACAAAATCTCAAAGCAAAGCAAAACTGACAGAAAATAATTTGTGACATACTAGTCAAAAAGGTGAAATAGCTACACTATGCGGTCAAGTATTGTTTATGAATCGGATTAACCGGCCGCTATGCGTTCGTGTAGGTTTATGTACACTGTGAGACCTCATTATATTGTTCTTGAATACGGTTGTTACTCGTAGTGTTGTGTAACAAGACCTTTACGATTGTTAAAATGAGCGCAATCTTTTGTCGTATGTCGCATTCGCAATAGACAAAGCAATTCCTTTCCATCAGGGGCGGATTTAATGTAGACCTGAGGAAGATTCCTGCCCCCCTACTCTCAGTTTTATTCTGCTCAAATATGTATAAGTCACACATAATTAACAGTTAAAAAATGTTGTTTTCCGCATTTGACATTTTGGCGCCCCTTGCCGTCTACAAAAAAATGGCAATGAAGCTTTAACTCGGAGTAAACGAGGCAAGCAAAGATCCAGTTTGATGATCCAAACTTTTAAATATGTAATTTTTATCTGTTAGTTGGTATACATTTGAAATTATTAATCGTTAGCGTGTAAAAACACAGAGGGCGCGACTACGAAAAAAAATTTGTTAGGTACGAACTCAGTCTCGCCGTCTCCCCACCATTTGGCCGCCCTAGGCCCCTACCTACTAAAAAAATTTAGGTACCAAGTCTGCCGTCTAGCCAAATGGTGGGGCCATTTGGCTGCCCTAGGCCCCAACTACCTACTAAAAAAATTTAGGTACCAAGTTGTAAAGACCCAAACCCCTCCTGCTATTAAGCCCTATTATATGTACTAGTATCCTACGTATTAGAAACCTAAAGACTAGTGATTTATAGTGGCCAATGATGGTCTAGTTAGCGGTAGGACTCTTACGTTGTGTAGCAGTAACTCAGTTTCTTTTAGAAGCTTTAGACAAAAAATTACGAACTTACTCAATAAACTATCTAATTCTTTAAACATTATTATGTTAACTATTCTAAACTTATTATACTTTGGTTCGGAATGAAAGTAATGTCCCTAAAGATAATCCTATTCTTTTATCTTAATTATATAATAAAAATAACAATATTAAATCCTCAATAGATAAAGTAAGAGGTAGATATTCCTAAAATAACTTTCCCAAACATAATTGAATTCCTTAGTTCTTAGTTGCATATTATAAAACATAACTCTCCTTTTTCACAGTCGGGCTATCCTTCATTCAACCTCTACCACACTGAATTTAACTCGGCATAGGTACTTTAGAGTTCCTTGATCTTTTTAGTATACTATCATACATAACTCTCCTTTTCTACAGTCGGGTTATCCAACATTCAATCTCTACCACACCGAATCTAATAGGGCATAGGTACGAGCCCCATCCGCGCTCAATACGGTGACATTCATCCCTTAATTAAGGGACTGTCCCCCCCGAGAAGGGAAGGTATGCTCGGTAGGTCCCATTTGTTCTATGGAACATGACGTAATATAACAATTTGAGAAAATATTGCCCCTATTTGTACTATAGAACAGTTGTACTTTTTGTCTCAAATTGTTCCATAGAACAAACTAAGTACATAATTATGTATATAAACTTCTTGAAGTTGATATTTTATGTAAAAATATAACGTAGCGAGTAGTTTCATTTTTTTGATAGTGAACTGTACCTGGTATTAACGTCAGTGATTAATGTCATTCACGTCTTATATATCTCATCATGGAAGAATTAGGAAAAGCGATTCCCATTTAGTTCTGTGCATTCACAGACAAATAAAAACAGGAGCAAAAGCTAGTTTGCAAACAACGAGGCAGGTAGTATTCTGGCTCGTCACAAAGTCTTACCGTACCCCCGTGTCGCCGCCCTAGGCCCCGACTACTAAAAAAACTTAGGTACCTACTTACCAAGTCTTGCCGCCCCCTACATTTTCCGTCCTAGGCCAGGACGTAGGTCCGGAGTTGTCCAGGGAATCAGCGCCAACAGGGAAATCCGCCCCTGACTACTATGATAGTCATCACATCACTTAGCTGATAAATAGCAATAATTGTAGACGTGATACGTAAGCTGAAATGAATTTTAATTGAGGGTGACGTAAGAAGTTCTGTCAAAACAACTGTTCATGAGATGCTGCTATAAATGTCCTTGTTTACAGTTTGTAGCGCACGCTTCGACTCTTAATCTTTCCCGCTCATTTCTATGGCCTCATCTTGTGTAGGATTTGTGTATTTCTATTACTGATACCAGACTGCGATATTGTAGAGCAAATTGAATATAATAGAATAGATGCATATTCGACCGAACGAAGCGAATTTTCCTATTCTTTCATATTTTTCTGAATTTATTAGCAAACGGAAAATTGCGCCATTGATCCTTATGAAACAATTTGGTTGTTTTGAAAAAATTAATAACCGACTTCAGATTTCTTAGTATTTACACTATTTTTAGGGTTTCGAAGATCGGAGATGGTTTCCAAACCCTTATGGTCTCGCTTTTTCTGTCCTTTTTTCCGTCTTTAATATATCAGTAATAAATAACTTGAAATTTAAAATAATAATACATTTCGTGCGCATGTACTACAGATAAAACGAAAAAGAAAATAAGTGAAAATAAAAATTTTCTGTAGTACACATTGTGATGTAGAAATTTTAAGAGACCTACAGGGTCAAGTGGGGTATCAAATGAAAGGTACATTCGTGGTTTGTACATTTCAAAACAGTTTTTAAATATATCTGTAGATTTCATACTTTTTGAAATATTTTGAAAAAAGTTAAATACCTTCATGACGGTTCTCCTCAGCCTGTCATCACCATCAGAAACTTTAACATAATGCAGCTTTATTTTTTCTGACAGTCATTGAATAGAAACACCCACATGACGTCGCCTTCTTAATTACAGAGTTCGTGGGAGGCCGCTGTGGTCAATGATCGAAATGTTCGCAAAACAATAACAAATTAATCTAATCGGATATGATCTAATTCTGTCCACGTGTGAGGACATAATGTTAAAACGGCGCAATGCGCGCCATTTTGTAAAAAGGATACTATGCCTATCCTTTTTTTCGTGTTCATAGGAGCGGGACAGAGCGTTTTTGGCACGGCGGCGGCGGCGCGGCGTAAGCACAAAAATCAAGTTTTTGCTAATTTACCTGAAAACTACATAACTTATGAAGAAACTGGTTCAAAGAACCAAATAATTAGTAATATCCTACGAATCAAAACATAAGTCCTTTTAATATACCGCAGGGTTCCCAAGATCTGTACCAAATTATGTGCGAATCAGTGCACATTCATGTTTTTCTTATCGTATTTTTTTCTCGTTCGTGTTTTCACATTCAAAGAATCAAAGAAAAATGTTGAATTGTATGTAATTCTAGTTTTTTACCACGAGGATCCCGTGGGTACTGAGATCGAGACCTAGTTTGACAACCAAACCCGTTAGGTTCGCCCCTTAACGTTGGAACATTATATGAAATAACTACACTTGAGAGCAATAAAATCGCACATCCGCACATTTTTACTTAAAAGTTCAATTTTTTTTTTTATTTGGAGCTTACAGCAAATTAAAATCAAATTAAATTAAAGTGCATAATCTAGGCATTCGCAGAACTGATAAAGGGTTGACATTTACCTTTAAAAACAACTCATTAGCAACAAAACAATAGACCCCCTTATGTCGCTCGATCCAGGTAAGGCCGGCGGCGGGATTTATCGCAGGTATAAAAGAGTGCATATTGAGGGAATGGTCATCATTTGCATACCAACGTACAGTGTGAAAGGTTCTCTATTGATATTGGCTTCAAACGGAACACGAAAATGGATACTACACCAGAAGTAGCCGCTCAAGTGGTTGCCCTTGTTGAATCGGGGCTTAAGCAAAGTCAAGTGGCTCGACAATTGAGTTTGAGCCGATTTACCGTTCGGCGTGTATACCAGAGGTATCAAGAGACTGGTGGCTACCAACGGCGACAAGGATCGGGCCGTCCCCGTGCTACAACAGAGCGTGATAACCGCTTTCTTATAACGACATCTTTAAGAAATCGTCGTTTGAACGCAGTTCAACTGGGCCAACGACTTCAAGAAGTTCGTGAAGTAGAAGTTAGCCGGTGGACAGTCAGAAGACGATTGAGAGAAGGTGGCCTGACTGCACACAGGCCAGCAAACGGGCCGAAATTGACCCCAGCCCACCGAGAAGCCCGCCTTCAGTTCGCTCGAGACCATTTGAATTGGACCGAAGAGCAGTGGAGTGCAGTCCTGTTCTCTGATGAGTGCAGGATGTGCTTGCATGGCAACGACGGACGGGGGAAGGTGTATAGAAGATCGGGAGAACGATTTGCCCAATGCTGCATAACAGAACGTGTCGCCTATGGCGGTGGATCAATCATGTTTTGGGGAGGCATGTCTATGGAAGCAAAAACCGAGCTTGCCTTCATCACCGGACCGAATACTGGTCGCCAATCAAGAGGATTGACTTCCATACGATACATTGAGGAAGTACTCGAGAGCCACGTCGTACCTTTTGCTGGGTTTATCGGCGAAAACTTTCTGTTTATGCAAGATAATGCAAGACCGCATACTGCTGGCATAGTGATCGAGTACCTTCAAGAGGTGGATGTGACCGTTATGGAGTGGCCAGCTCGAAGCCCAGACCTCAATCCCATCGAACATCTATGGGACGAGCTGAAAAGAAGAGTTCGAGGCCGAGATGCTCCTCCATCGACTCTACAGGAGCTGCAACAGGCGATCGCAGAGGAATGGGAGGCTATTCCTCAAGACTTTATCAAAAGTCTAGTAACATCAATGAAAACACGGATGGAGTCAGTGATTCAGGCTAGGGGAGGGAACACTCGGTATTAATAACAAACTTTAAATTAATTTTATCTTTTAATTTCATAACTTTGACACCAATACTTGAATAAAGAATTTTTTACTAAACATGCATTTTTGTTATTGATCCACAAAAGCATTTTTATGTAATGATTGAAAGACAAATCAGATACCACTGGATAGGTATTAAAATAGACTATGAATCTGCATTACAGAAACATAATATTTTTTGTTTTTTTTTTAGTTATGTCAAAAAATCATGAATGTGCGATTTTTTTGCTCTCAAGTTTACGTTATGTTTAATAATAACGTAAAAACGTTTTTTAAAGGCTCTTGACTGTGAGTACAGGCAAGAGCCTTTGAAAAACGTTTTACACTTTTGATTTTAATATTTTTTTTTTACTGTCTATTCGGACACAAATAAAAATATAAAAATATTAAAATCAAAAGTGTCATTTGGAACATAGTGTCCTATTAAATTTTGTCCGAATCGTCAGCAACTCATCTTTTTAGCTCAATATAAACTGGAAACTGGAGCGAGAGCACGGACTTTAATAAGAATCAATAAGCACCGATTTTGCCTCTAGTGTCGTTAAATTTGATAGTAACGGTCTGTTCTTGTCGAATTTTATCGACACCAGTCCGAACGAAGTTCGTACTTGCACCCCTGAGCGAAAAAAATGATTTAAGAATTTCTATGACTCTAAAGCTTGTTTTCTCACTAAAACATCATGAATCTGTCTGGTTGTGTACACTTCTGGTTCTACGCAAGGATCAAAGTCTAGCGTCCGGCTAGTATGATTGGATTCCATAGTTTGGACACCTGTGTTCTAGGAAGTTATATAACGGTACAGGTTAGGCCTATCTATAGTGGGGCTCTGGTTCACACCCACTGACCACCGTGCCTTCACACGGCGAATTAACCGTACATTTTCACGGCGAAAAAACGTTTTTTAACAAAGGCCCTAAAAGTAGGACAATATGCTACGAACTTGCTAGGCAATTATGTGACACAAAGCTACATTAAGGTGGATCGATTTTCATTTTTTTGCGGTTTTTAATATGTTCTGCGTTCTACTTTGAATAAAACTAGCGATGAAATCGTTTGTCCCAAAGCGTCAACCATTTTCAATGAACTTTTAGAGTATTTGAGAATACGTTGGTTTTTTGTCAAAAATCTCCTATACTCCCAAATGCTCCAAAAGTACCATTGAATCGAAGTTAGTTTTATCATGGGCTCATAAATAATAATTTATTTGCAGCAAACTATTTTCCCGCTGGTTCTACTCCTACTAGAACGCAGAAAATATTAAAAGCCGCAAAAAAAAAAAAAATCTCTTGCGCGCAATGTAAATCGAACGCCCTTATTTATACTTTCGAATTGTAGGTAGTTCAAATGGATTCCCTGCGATTTGATGTCGGAGTGAGTGTGGGAGAGAGCAAAATGTGTTCTTCTCATAAGGATCTGAGAATAACGTAAAATTAATACAAAGTAGGAATAATCAATGTAATCGAACATATCGCCGTATTTCATTAAGATGTCGGATATTAATAAATAGCATTCGATTCTAAATACTACAATATAAATAACTAGCAGCTGCCCGCGGCTTCGCACGCGATTTTTAAGTTGCCTATGTCCGTCCCCGGGATACTATTTACCTCCCTGCCAAATTTCATAAAATCCGTTCAGCCGTTAAGGCGTGAAAAGGTAACAGACAAACAAATATACTTTTGAATTTGTCTATTATTATGGATTAAACCTGCGAACACCACGAGGAATAATTAAAATTATAAGTCATGCTTCCTGCTGCTATTACTTGCTATTACCATGGTTATTGACAATTGGGTACTTTAAATACTTTTAAGGGTACCGTACCCGAAGGGTGTAAGCGGAACTCTATTCCTCTAGCCTCTGCTGTCCGTCCTTCCGTCCGTCCGTCTGTCACAGGGCTATATCTCATGAACCGTAAGAGGTAGACAGTTGAAATTTTCAGAGAATGTGTATTTCTCTTGCCGCTTTAACAGCAAAAAAAAAAAAGTTTTTTTTGCTATTTGGTTGTCAAGCCTGTATCTCTTAAACCACAATATGTAGGTAGATTTTTTCTTATTTATAGAAAGTGTCATGTATCTCATGACACTTTCTACAAATAAGTTACACTTCAACTGTAATAACAACAAATAGTTAAAATATAATAAAGTTGAAAATTTAAAGGAGTCTCCAAACTAGTGAAAATTTGATGTTCTTTGAAAAAGTTGCCCGATTTTTACGATACGAAACCCTTCGTGTGCGAGACGACTAGCACACGGAGGGTTGGCGGTTTATTACTTACTCAAATGCCTAAATTTACCAAGAATGGCAAGCATGGAGAGAGGCATGATCCCCAGCAGTAACGTATGTAGGTGATTACTAAGAATGACGTCAAAAAGTTATTCATTATATATTAAAGCAACTAAACCAGAAGAATAATAACCAGATTCAGCTTTTATAAAATCATTAAGTTATCTTTTGTCTAGAACTCATCACTAATGTCTTCTCTGCTCTTGTTATTTTACATGGTATTACATTTCGTTACATGCTAAAGCTTCATTTGTTTGTTCCAGTATGCCAGTCAATGGACATCAGGAACTCGCCGAAGCAGTTCCACCGGCTGAAAGGATGCCGCGTGATCGAGGGTCAGCTCAGCATAGTGCTGATGGAAAACGCAACACCGAAGATCTTCGAACACATGAGCTTCCCGGAGCTTACGGAGGTCACGGGATACGTCCTTATTTATAGGTTAGTACAATCGGAATTACAGTGACAAGTAAATCTTGTCATTATTTCTGAAAGAAAAACAGGAAAATTCGTTAGTAGTATTTTTGAGGGCATCTTTTACTTTTAGTTTTACTCTACCAGCTCTACCACATATTCCAATCATCGGTAATAATATTATACTAAGGTAAAATTTGTACGTACATATATTTGTAATAAATGGGTAATCTAATCTTAGGAAGAACTGGTCCGAATTCACCAACACGGTAGTTTATATTTATGTATTTTTTTTTGTTTTATATCCTAAAAAAGTTGTTCGTATGATCTCTATGGCTTAAGTAGTTTAGGTGTTCAAAACACTTGTTTTTCTTTTGGTTGCTAATTGAGCAAAAATGTGTTACAATGCGAAAATTATTGAAGTTGAAGGAATGAAGTTCGCGTAATATTTACTATTACGCATTCAACGATGACGCTTCACAATATTTTGTCTATTCTAAATTCTAACCCTGACACATCGTCTATGCTTATCATTAAACCCGCTGTCATATTAACAGAGCAGGCAGGTAAACAGGAAACTTACACGCACCATTAATTTGGGCTTATTCCAGTTTCTGAATGCCATGTTATTGTTTGTTGCACAAACACTAGATTATTCAAGGATATGCAATGGCCCCATAACAGTAACGAACGTAAATCTTTGTGGCTAACGAGCTACCACCGCCAATAGTAAAAGACTATTTAGTTAACATAAATATGCCTCTCAGATTTTTATTGCGTTGCAGAACCACGACTTGGCTTCGGTTCTGTATCAGGAAGCAATATTAGGGTTGAGGTGGTTTATAACACGATTTAAATCAAATGTTTTGTTTAATCTTGTGACTTAAATCAATTGTTTTTTTCACTCCAATGAAAAACGAATGCAGTCATAAATGTATAGGGAGTGCCCAAATTAAGCTTCGGTGCACACGCGGAATGCACCTATGCCTAATTATCAGGAATTTTCGTACTTTCTTCATACATTCATTCAGTAGTTATTTAAGGTAAGTAAGATTTCGGAAAAACATATGCTAAACTTACTCGAATGTGTCTGATTCAAGTCATAGCTTTATTATAATTTAAGTAAAGAATAAATAGACATAGAAAAAAAATCATTAACAGAACATGCAAGATCTAATAAATGAAAATGTTTAAATCTTGGTGTCTTCTCTTTCTGCTAGTACTTTGTGTAATTAAACCTGCGAACCTACCTTTCGTTCCTACCTATAAAACCTAAACTTTAAAACTGGATAGATCGAAACGATTATCATACAAATCAAAAATATCTGATTTTAATCGATTTAAGAGGGCGCAATGCGCGCCTTTTCGTGAAAAGGATAGGCATAGCATTTCGCGTTCATAGGAGTCACAGGACCACTACAGAGTGGAACCCACCCAACGCGCTTGCGTTGTCGCCTCCTAAGGCGACGTGGAAGGCCCAGGATGAGAGGGCGAGACGAGCACATCATCCATCATGGCCAGTGACAGCGTTATATCGCGAGGAGTTGAATGAGAAAAGAGAGGCCTTTGCTTAGCAGTGGGACAGTAACGGCTGAAAGTAAATCCTACTAATATTATTAGGGCGAAAATTCGTGTCGTTGCAGTTGTGAAGATTTTGGCCGAAGACAACGCCAAGACTACTGAATAGATTGGGCTGAAATTTTGCACACAAAGACCTGGAATATCATATAGGCTACTTTTTATTTAAAAAAACCGCGTGCGAAGACGCGTACAGAAGCTAGTAAAATAATAAATAGAAATTGACTCGATATGGAATTAAACTTTGGTGTTCTTCCGACTCTTACTAGGTTCGTAGTTAACCCGCTTACATTCATAATGAATAGAAATTGACTTCAAACTTGTACTTATATACCTATCGATGAACTTACCCATTTAATTCAAATTCAAATTATTTATTTACAAACAAGAACGTAACATTACAGAATGCTTTATGAATAATAAATAATGCTGGACAATTCACACAGCATCATCTAGCCTCAAGTTAGGCAGAGCTTGTGTTATGGGTACTATATGTTTGATATACTTAATACATTATATTACATAGATACTGATAGATATATTTTTACTATACATAAAAACACCCAGAACACCCGGGACAAATACCTGCAGATCGTATAAATATTTGTCTCAAGGCGGGAATCGTTCCCGCAACCTCCTGCGTCGCAGGCGGACCTTCGCCTGCTGCGCCACAGAGAGTCGAGAGTCCTTAATCCATGTCTTTAATAATAACAACAGTTCCATAAAGATTCATCGCCACTAAGATTTGCGTTTGCAAAATCTGTTCGTCGCTACTTAGTCTGCATCGTTAGAACTTAATTAGAATGTTTTGTCCATTACAATGCTAACATTCACCATCTAAATACCATACCTGTGGGAATTACGACGCGAGTCTTTCCCATTGTCTGATTGGCACCCATCCAGGTCTTCACGTTTGTTTTCCTTCCTTCAGTATTGTGCACTAATTTCAAAAACACCCCATTAGTATGGATGTTATAAATTCGAAAGTTACTCTGTCTGTCTGTTACCTTTTCGCGGCTAAACGCCTGAACGGCTTTCAATGAAATTTGGCAGAGAGGTAAATGGTATCCCAGGGACGGACATAAGCTACTTAAAAAGCTCGTGCGAAGCCGCGGGCAGCAGCTAGTATTACCATATTTACCACAACGACCTTTTACTATAATACTATTATGGCTTAGTAATCGCACGGTGTAGTAAATTTCACTCGTGTTAGAATACGCGACGGTGAAATATCAAACGGCGTCATTGGTCAACCGTTTGCAGGTTTGAATTAATGCAGTGCTGTAAAAATAAAATGAATTTGTTGTTGTTTGTTGATCCGTGATACACAATTACCACCTGTTTCTTGTCTTACTAACTGTACCAAACGATAATAAAGTTTAATGTAAAAACAAGATCCGTCAAGTGCGAGTGTGACTCGCGCGCCGAGGGTTTCGAACGGTTGTCAAGTATACCAATATGTACTATAGAGTCTTTGCTATTTGATGAATACCAAAAAATTAAAGTTAAATTTCAGATGTATCGGTTTGCAAACTTCGGAGTACAGAGGGTAATAGTAAAATTTTCGAGTTTTTTCAAAATATTTCAAAAAGTATGTAACCTACAGAAATTTCAAAAACTGTTTTGAGATGTACAAACCGATACCTTTCATTTAATACCCCACTCTTTGAGCCCCCCTGTTGAAAATGATCTCCCCCCTTTTTGTCAATTTTTCAAAAAGCTTTCTATTTACAGACTTCTTTATATTTTTCCTATAAAATATAGATTCATATCGACAAACGCTAGTACATTTCAGTTGGATCTCTCAGCAAGTTTCGGAGATGGAAGGAAGGGTATTTATTCGACTTTTTTTTAAATATTTCAAAAAGTATCAAACCAATTTATGTAAAATTAGAAAAACTGTTTTGAAATGTATAAATTGATACCTTTCATTTGACACCTTACTTGACATTATAGATATGTATCTTAAAATTTCGATATCACAATTTGTACTGAAAATTTTCATTTTCATTTTAATTAAATTAAAATTATTTTTCTTTTAATCTGTACAGGCGCACGAAATATATTATTATTTTAAATTTCACGTTATTTGCTGCTGTAGTTGCTGAGATATTAAATACGGAAAAAAGGACAGAAAATGCTATGCCATAAGGTTTTCGAAAACAATCTCCGATCTTCGAAACCCTAAAAACGTGGGTCGAGTTGCAGAATGAAAATATAATTTTTTTTGAGATAAGTCGTCCTAAATGGGCCGTAGGCATGTAGGACGAGTTGATGGATGAATTACTCTATATTTTGTTTATCGTACTTCTGTCTCGATGATCTTCTTATACATAATGTATGCAGGTTGGCTTTTTGTGATGGGAGTGGATGGCCAAATCCGAAGCCATGAGAGTAAGAGAAAATTCGTGAAAGAAGTCAAGGGTTCAGTTTGTTAGAAAATAAAACTGCATATTTATTTTTTTTAACGCAATTTTTATGTATGTTTACAAAATTAATTACGAATAGATGATTTAGCTAAATAAGGATAAAGCCCATTAAAATACAGTCTAAGTATCCAGGCTAGGGGCAAGCACACGTGTTGTTCGAAAAGATTATTTAAAATTTTCACATTGATGCTTAGTAGGACGGGAGTATTCAAATTAAAATTGTAAAAAAATACATTTCCTTTAATTTTCAATAGGTAATGCATTTTTTTCTTTTGCTAAATATCAAAATATTTATAGAAAAGTCAACCGTTTCGATTTTCACGAAAATAAAAGATTTTCACGACTCATGGTTTCAGAATCGGCCATCCACTCCCCTGTAGAACCTAACTCGATTAGATATGCAAACATATTGAGATTTAGTTTCCTATCAATGCGAATCGAACTGAAAGTCACGTCCGCATTATTTATTTATTAGTAACTAGCCGCTGCCCGCGGCTTCGCTCGCGAATTACCTGGATAAAACATAGCCATTAAAAAGAAACTTACAAAAAGATTAATTGGTGTGTTGAGTTTAACACTTCTTATTTCTGGCTTCCTCAATACAGGCCCAGCCTAGGGAGAAAGTCGCCGAAAAACACAATTAAAATTCGCTCAGCAAAATACAAAATATCGCTTTTTAGGGTTCCGTACACGAAGGGTGAAAAGGGAACCCTATTACTAAGCCTCCGCTGTCCGTCCGTCTGTCTGTCCGTTTATGACGTGGCTATATCTCATGACCCGTAAGAGGTAGACTGTTGAAATTTTCAGATAATGTGTATTTCTCTTGCCGCTATAACAATAAATAATAAAAATAAAATAAATATCAAAATTAAAGGTCTGAAACTTTTCATAACTAAGTAATATTTCAACTGTAATAATAACAAATACTAAAAACAAAATAAAGTTGAAAATTTAAGGGGGTCTCCGAACAAGTGAAAATTTGATGTTCTTTGAACAAGTTGCTTGATTTTAACGGTACGGAACCCTTCGCGTCCGAGTCGACTCGCACTTCGCACTTGGCGGTTTATTATGTGTTTTATGTTAAATTTATTTGTTCTTATTTTGTATTATTTGCTGCAAAAAATATTTTTTATTTACTTTACTTTATTTCGCATTGAAATAGTCCGATCAGGAATGGGATCAAATCAATGAATTTATGCTAAGATATTGTTAATTATGATGTTTTTGTTACAGGGCGATGGGTGTCATCAATCTGGGTGACCTGTTCCCGAATCTCACGGTCGTGAGGGGAATGCAGTTGTTCAAGGACTTCGCCGTTGTTATATTTGATAATCAAGATCTTGAGGTAATCCATCCTTCGATAATAAAAATAATAAATCCATACTAATATTAGGTCCTTACATATGAAATTGGCGTTTTGTATGGGAGGAACAAAAAGTCGAATATTTTTTAATATAATATATTTAATTAATCAAAGTATGAACCATTATTTTCTATGCACTTTTGCCATCTTATAGGTAGTTCATTGATCCCTTTACTAAAAAAACCAGTCGGACGGGAATCAATAAAATCTTTGAAGGCGATTTGGACTGCCCCATCGGAGTTGAATTTTTTCCCTTGCAAGAAGTTATCCAAATTTCGAAAAAAATGGTAATCTGTTGGAGCAAGGTCCGGGGAGTACGGAGGATGTCTTAGACTTTCCAATTGAATCTCTTCTAATTTAGTAGCCGTCTGTTGCGCAGTGTGTGGTCTAGCGTTGTCGTGAAGCAGCAGTGGCGTGGAGCGATTGACCAGCCTAGGTTGTTTAGCCGCTAGCTTTTCCATCATGGTTTGCAATTGCTGACAATAGACATCAGCCGTAATAGTCTGGCCAGATTTGAGAAAACTGTAATGAACAATACCGGCACTAGTCCACCAAACGCTTACAAGTAACTTTTTTGGGGTTAATTTTCGCTTGGGGCAGGATT
Source organism: Eupithecia inturbata (assembly GCA_963662085.1). Lineage (NCBI taxonomy): Eukaryota > Metazoa > Arthropoda > Insecta > Lepidoptera > Geometridae > Eupithecia > Eupithecia inturbata. Next base: position 11,877,461 of record OY759177.1, on the reverse strand, counting down.
TGGCTGGCTGGCCAGGATCCAACCATTGCGCTGAGCGCTTCCGATTATCGTAAAGAACCCATTTTTCATCACAGGTAATGATTCGGTTTAAAATACCTTCATTATTGTGCCGGTTTAGTAATGTAACGCAGCAGTCGACGCGCGTTTGCCGGTTTGCTTCAGTCAATTCGTGAGGTACCCACCTTTCAAGCTTTTTAATCTTCCCAATTTGCTTCAAGTGAATTAAAACAGTTTTATCACTAACATCGCAGCCTGCAGCTAACTCGGACGTGGTTTGCGATGGATCCGCTTCCACAATAGCCTTCAACTCTTCATTATCAACTTGAGTCTCAGGCCGTCCACGGGGCTTGTTCTGCAGGTCAAAATTTCCAGAACGAAAACGTTGGAACCAAAAACGAACTGTGTTTTCTTTTGCAACACGACCGCCATACACATCATTCACCCTTCGAGTTGTTTCCGCAGCACTAGTGCCACGGCGGAACTCGTACTCGTAAATAATGCGATATTTTAAGTTTTCCATTTTGTAAAATGAGTGACGCAAACAGAAAAAAACAGAAGAAAACAAAACAAATGAATGACGATCATCGAAGCACAAATACATGAGTCTATAGCTGTACAAATTTGAATTTGGAATTCCTTACCAAAGAGGAGAAATTTGTGATTAAAGTGGCCAGTACGAAAAACGCCAATTTCATATGTAAGGACCTAATATTATTAATTCGAAAGTAACTCATTCTGTTACCTTTTCACGCCTAAACGGCTGAACAGACCTCAATGATATTTGGCAGCGAGGTAAATTGTGTCCCGGGGATGGACATAGGCTACTTAAAAAGCGCGTGCGTAGCCGCAGGCAGAAGCATGTACCTACATAATTAAAAACAAGAGTAAAACCCTTATTTCGATTGAGTAAACCCTCGATTAAAATAAGGGTTTATAAGTTTGACGTGTGTGTCTGTATGTGGCACCATAGCTCCCAAAAGGATGAACCGATTTGGATATAGTCGCGGACAGTAAAGCTACTATATAAGCAATGCTGGACAATCTACACAGCGCCATCTAGTCCCAAAGTAACCAGACCTTGTTTTATGCTTAGGGGCCCCGGGGGAGTGTACCCGAAACACAATCTTTGCTTATTTCTGGCCTGATGAATACTAACTGAAGAAAAATAACTGATATACTTACATTACCTACTTACATAATAGATAGATATTTTTGACACCCAGAACGAATACCTGCAGATCGTTCAAACATTTATCGCGAGACGGGAAACGAACCCGCAACCTATTGCGTCCCAGGCGGACCTTCACCCGCTGCGCCACGCAGGTCGTCAATCTTAAGAACAAGCGTAAAAGTTGAATTTACGTTATTAATTCAACTTCTACGCCTTTGAAAAGCTTAAAGCCATACCGCACATAAAGATGACAATACTTCAAACGTATTTAATTGATTATTCACTGCGGAAATCATAATTGACTTTGCCTATCTCCGTATGAAAGTCGAATCCATTGCGAAATGCTCGATCAACATTATTGCCGGTCAATTATCGATTGACCCATGTGAAGTGCCCCAATTTGGGTCAGCGATATATCCAAATTATGCACCCACGCCGCACATAAGTACGGTGTTACGTGTGGGCATTCCCTATTTACCATGCGCCTTTGGTAACCCATCAGGCCATCACATATCAGAAATCCACCTATTTAATTCGTACTTTGGCTTTATGCCCATGATTGTATGATATTGATCGACCGGGAAGTTAGGTACATGGACGCACGTGTGTTGTATGTGCGTAACGATGATATTTAGCCGTATTTGATGTAAAGGCTACATTATGCTTGATGTAGCCGTTTTTGCAGAACTCATGTTCTGAATGTAAAAAAGGACAAGGGTCCTAAAAGCTAGATTTGATTTCGTGGATGCCGTTACCTGTCGCCGCCGGCGCCGCTCAGACTTCGATGCGAAGCGCTATGAAATGCGAAAGTATGCATGTTTGGTTTTGTTACCAATAAACGTAATTCCTGAAACAACTGCTGTCGTGGCAAGAACAATAAAACTTAGGCTTTTAGTTTTTCGTACCAGAAGACCAACAAAAGTCGTTGAACGCCACCAATTACCACTTCTGTCCCACAAATTTATGTTGAACCTATTTGCAGGGTAAAGCTGTGCTCCCACAGGATCTGAATCGGCGCGTATGCGGCGAAAGGATTTGTTGCTTTGTATTGAGTTCTAAGGTACAGCGTCCACTGGTTCGGCACATCTGCCGATACCGATGACGTTATCCGCAACAATATCCTCGCCACTACGAATAAAATACCTATAGTGCCGTTGCAAAATCCGAAAGCAGTGCACACACCTTTTCGGCATATTGTAAATACCGACGCCGGACGCCGCGTACGCTGCTTACGCTCCGATTCCGATGCAGTGGACGTACATATTAGGTCGCCATCCAGTCAGGTAGAATGACGATCTGCGAAAGACTGCAGCCAGGTGGCAGATTCTTACCTACTTTATTGGCTGTTTGATTATCTTTTAAGCTGTCTTTGTATGTGAACCAAACAAACCATATATCTATCTGTCAGATGCTGGATGCAGCAAGCTGAAGACAGGGCGCAATGGTGATTGTCTGTAGAGATCTGAAGTTTTTGTTAATTGCAGGCCCTGGGTCTTCGTTCCCTGATGGTAATAGAGCGCGGTGGCGTGAGGATCGAACGCAACGACCGACTCTGCTACGTGAATACTATCGACTGGAAACGGATCAGCTCCGATGCGGCGGAGAATAAAATCAGGGTGAGTACTTGCAGAAGAAAGGAAGAGTGGATAGGAGTGGCATAGGAACGGACAGAGAGGAGGAATAGAGAGAAGGCTAATTAGTCGGTGCTCACGAGCTGACGAGTTATTGCAAACAAGAGTTCAGTAAAAGTTGATAGAAAGAAGGTAGGTAGTGAGAAGAAAATGACCTGGTTGACAGTCTTTGATAAAAGACTTTGTGGTTCATCCGTGTTACCTAGACTAGAATTCTCTCAAATGCTTTTTAGGCGGGAAATATGCTGAACTTTAATCCGGTTTTCTTAATATGGTGCAGATATATGGGATATATAGTTTAATTCCTAGATCTACTTATCGTATACAATCACTTGCACATATGGGCGCAGCCCGTGCGAAAAATCACAATTTAAAAGATATTTAAACAAAAATGTTTATCAAAGCAAAATCCGGTTACAATTTAGTGGCGGTAATATTTTACCTGAATTTAGAAACCTTGAGGTCTGTCAAAAAGAGAAAAGGACATAGTTCTCAGAAGTTACTCAACCGAATTCCATTGCAGGTTGTGTTTACTTTCCCAAACCTCACAATTCCAGTGTGTTCTAGATTGCATAGGAAACGCGCCTCAGGATTTCAATACAAGATGATTTTCTACATGATTTGTATGCGCATTGGCAAGATTTTGTTATTGTTTATGTTTACTAAGCTGCTTTAGATCGCAGCCCTATTTGTCAATGTCACGCGCCTCTGCCCCGTCATGTGGTTTATTAATGAATGAATGACAGCATGCATCGTTTGCGGTCAGCTCAATATAATATTGTTGTCCGTTGCCAAACTTGTTTCGGCCACTGGACCGTGGCTTTTATTCGTTATTAGTTCCGCGTACGTTTTTACGCGGTTATCGGTATACTGCGAATAACGTAACGTCCTGTAACCAGTTGTGTAACCAGATTCGTAGATTATTGTCGGAGATACGTTTTTTTTTACAATGACAGAATAGCTAGTAAAACTGCCTACGCGTTTGCATTAGTGTCACATTCACGTTGTTATAAAAATAAACACGCATTCTGTTGCCTATTGAAAATGCACACGGTGCTAACTATTTCAATCATTTAAATAGCTGTCTGAGCGAATTAACCACAGCGAGAACACGTCTGTATTTTTTTTTGTCCGATACAATACTTTTGAATGGCAAGTAACGGGACGAAACTTTTGATTGTTTTCTTGCGAGCATAAAAAGTTGCAAAGCTGTTTTGCTGATGATATAATGATATAACGGAACGAACATGCCGACACCGATCTATGAAAGACTTTACTTTTATGAGTATTCTTTATTGTTTTCGTCTCAGCTTAGAAAAAAACAAGGTGATTAACCATGTGCATGATTTTCAGACGAACTACGACATTCGATTCTGCGGGCTGTGTCCGAACGCGCAGAGCCGCACTGACGAGGATCATCGCCAGTCTTCCTGCCCCACCGATAACACCAAGAACAGCCGACTTCTGTGCTGGGATGGGAACCATTGTCAGAAGAGTAAGTGCCGGCCAAGATTCTGATGTAAAATTGATTACCTACAACTTAGCTTCCAAAATCGCAAGAGGAGTAGGACTGCTTGCGCGCGGGCGTCACCACAGCTTAAAGAAATATTTTCCTTATTTTAAGGTTTATTAGGGGGTTCGTTGGGTGTAGGGCATGCAGAACCGTACCCGGTTCCAGGTTTCTGATAACCGGTTCCGGTATGCTGTCAGAATAAATCATAGATCATTTGAAAGATTAAGTTATTAGAGAGCAGGTGGATCACCGGGGCTTAAAGTTTTTTAGAGGCGGTTCAACTCCATTATTCTCGAGGGGCAAACGCCAGAGGCGTGGAACAAAAGTGTGGTACCACCATATTCCTGTTCCTTTATAAAGTTTACAATTAGGACAAAGCTCTCCTAAATAACTATAGGCCCATCTTATTAGGTTTGGCGACTTCCATTCTCGAACAAGCCGGGTTCCGAAAAGGCTTTAGTGCCTACCGTAGACCGCATACAATTCCGGCAGATTATACAGAAAACAGAGGGGTATAATCGGCCGTTATACTGGGCGTTTGTGGACTACGAGAAATCCTTTGATCACTCGGTATTGATATTTTAATCATTTTCAATACAAAACCAAAAGAATCATCGAAATCGTTTCACAATTAACGTAGAAATCGGCGAACATACTCGTACATACCCACCAGCCCAAGCGGGAATTTGGTGGTGCTCTTTTTTAAAAAGGAAGATAAAACGCTCCTTAAAAACTAGAAACCCATCACACTCCTGACCCACGTCTATAAGCTGTTCTCACGAGTGGTCATGAATCGTCTCGCCAGGAGACTCGACGAGTTCCAGCCACCGGACCAGGCTGGGTTCCGAGGAGACCACATTATCCCATAGACCACATTCACACAGTAAGGCAGATTATACAGAAGTCCGAAGAGTATAATTAGCCCCTGTGTCTCGCTTTTGTGGACTATGAGAATGCCTTAGAATCTGCCGAAACCTGGGCTGTGCTGGGACCCTGCGTTGCCAAGTAGACTATTGTTATATCGAGGTGCTGAGATGTCTCTACGAGGCCGCCACCATGAGTGTCCAAGGACAGGCCAAGCAGCCAGCAGTCTAAACCTACCCAAATGCGCAGAGGAGTGAGACAGGGGGATGTTATATCCCGAAACTGTTCACGAGCACGTTGGAAGATATTTTTAAGAAGCTGGACTGGAAAGGTAACGGCATTAATAAAAACGGCAATTACATCTCGCACCTGCGATTCGCTGATAACATAGTCTTAACGAAGTCGCTTGAGGAGCTGAACCAGATGCTGGATGGCCTAGCCACAGCCTCGCGATGCACCGGTCTTGGTATGAATTTGGATACAACCAAAGCCATGATCAATGGCCACATTGATCCAGGACCGGAAACAATTTCGAGAATGTGGTCATTTACGACCACATGACCACATTCTCGAAATTGTTTCCGAGTACACTTACCTCGGGCAGATTCTGCAGTTAGGTAAAAACAATTTCGAGAAGGAGACCAAGAGGAGGGTTCAGCTTGGCTGGGCAGCGTTTGGTGAACTTCGTCGAGTCTTCTCGTCATCCATGCCGCAATGCTTGCTAACGAAAGTTTTTAACCAGTGCGTCCTACCCGTTATAACCTACGGAGCTGAGACGTGGACACTTACGGTAGGGCTGGTCCACCAGTTCAAAGTCGCTCAGCGAGCTATGGAAAGAGCTATGCTCGGAGTTTCTCTGAAGGATAGGATTCGTAACGAATACATCCGACAGAAAACCAAGGTTATTAACATAGCTCAAAGAATTAGCAAGCTGAAGTGGGCCGGCCATATCTCGCAAAGAACCGGCCACCGCTGGAGTGAACGTGTTCTCGAGGGGAGACCATGACTCGGCAAACGTAGTTGGACGCCCTCCGGCCAGGTGGGCTGACGATCTGCAAAAGACTGCAGGCAGATGCTGGATGCGGCAAGCTGAAGACAGGGCGTTATGGCGCTTATTAGAGGAATATAAAAATCTATTTATCTGTTATCAAGTAGGTACGCATAACACAAGCTCTGCTTACTTTCACAGCATAATAAATACTATATTGGGTCTAGTCTAGATGATGCTATGTGGATTACCCAGCATTATTTATTTATTTATTTTATTAAGGCCTCATTTAATTAATGTCAGCCTGTGCTTTTCGCAATCAAGTGCTCCCAGCGACTTACAAAGCTCGACGCGCTTGCAAGGGTCCAATTATGCATCGATAGATGTGGTCGGACACTGAACCTGGTTATTGTTTACAGCGTGTCCAGTATCTTGCGGCACCCGCGGCTGTCTGTCCAACAACACGTGCTGCCATCCGTCCTGCCTCGGTGGCTGCGACGGTATAACAGCGCGCGATTGCCGAGCTTGCCGCAACTTCTCCTTCGGGGATGATAACGATCGCGTCTGCATCGACCGCTGTCCAAACGGCACTTACGAGGTGACTTTCCATAGATTTTATTTAGAAATAGCTTGTACCTGCTGCTGTCTGTAATAACACGTGCTGCTATCCGACCTGCCTCGGCGGCTGCGACGGTATAACAGCGCGCGATTGCCGAGCTTGCCGCAACTTCTCCTTATTATAACACTAGTTTCTGCCCGCGGCTTCGCAAACATTGTTTCTATGGAAACCTTTAAAGGTAATTTCTATCCCATGGGAACTGATTTATGGGATCAAAAGTGACCTATGTTTTATTCCAGGCTTAGAACAACCGGTATGCAAAATTACAGCACGAACCGTTCTGTAGTTAAAAAAAAAAACAAAATAAGTAAATTTTAAAATTATATGGCGTGCAGAGGTAACATACACCCATACATCCATACTTACATCTAAACATCCAAACTTTCGCATTTATAATATTAGTGTAAATATATCACGCGTATATGTACGTACACCCTGTATAATCGCACGTATTCTGTGCCCATCATTTTCCCTACGTTTTGACTACGTATCACTGAGATTTAGGCCCGTATTATGAAAGTCTGCTCAGTCATAGATCTATGCTTGAGTGACGTTTATGCCAAAGAAAAAGCATTACTCAAGCATAGATTGATAACTGAGCAAGCTTTCATAATACGGGCCTTAAAGTCTGACTTACCGAACTGCACTTGTTCAGTTCGGTGTCAGGCAGGTAATCTTTAAGAAAATTTGACAGGCAATAAAATATATGCAGAGTTATTACAAAAGTGAAAATCCAAAGCTCACGTGATCTTCAGTGTCCGAGGGGGCATAATTATGCTATTTAAGCCGGCTTTATAAATCAGTCTTAATGAATGAAACCATAATGAGGGCGAAGCGAGTTAAACCGTTAGTTATTCCATTTACGTAGGTTTCCTAGTAGAAATAATCCCCATTAATTGCGGCGCTTCATAAACATGCCAATTTAGAGACTTAAAACGTGATATCATCGCTGTTGCAGTAATGTTACTGCACATTTATTGTTTAAACGGTGTTTTAAGCAATTTCGAGACTTTTATTGTACTAAACCAACCGAACCACACATTAAAATGCACATAGTTTTATGAAAGCTCTCAAACACTAAAGGGGAGAGCACATTTTTCATGACTACAAACCATTGTAAATTCCAACTTAATGTTCGTTGTCTTTAATTATGTTTTATCTCTCAATTTCTCTGCAACGGTATTCATCGTTAAATTTGAAAAAACTTGCATAGTGTTCGCTCACAAACGGGTAAATCGATTTTGATGTATTCTGGTAGGAAAGGTGACTTGATCGGGACTATTCTTATCTGAGTTTAATGAAAATAGGCGGTTCCTGTGTTTCAAAATAAAATGTTCTAGCGTTTTCGAAATTTTGTTAATTCTAATTTGTGCAATGGACCTTGTAAATCATCGGACACCTCTTTCCAATTCTCATTGGCGAACAATTTCAGCTGAACAGAAAAAACAATTATTGTCTTTGCTTAAAATCATGTACCTACTCTCCTTTTTGTATGGGGATTTGCGTAGTTCCCTGTCCGCACGATAGAGGCGCTGTACCAAATTGCATGTAAAAAGGAGATGTCACGATCACGTTTCATTACTAACGTCAAATAGACGCACCTGCTAATGAGTGCAAATAAATCCAATATAGGTAATATCCTAATTTTTACTCTATCTTCCAGTTATTTCGCCGTTGCGTGACGGAGCAGCAATGCCGACAACAGCCGCTGCCGCCGCCACCCACAGGCTCGTCTGAAGCCAGCTCCGCGGCAAGCATCCGCGCGTATAAGATACACAACAAATCGCAATGCGTTTACATCTGCCCCAGTGGGTTTATGGAGGTAAAATATTCCATTTTCATACTAAAACTGGCAGGAAGTGAATGAACTCAATAATGTACGGAACAAATAATAGGCGACCTTATGGCTATAGGCGATTCTCCCAGGCTATGCATCTAAGGTAATTTTTGCATACCTACAACCGCAGCTTTAGTACTATCTTTGATTATCTGTATATTTGGCGCCGCCTGGTGGATCAACGAACTTCAGTTCTCATCCTAATTGTATTTTTGTCAGGTTGGCACCACTGAAGACGCAACATGCGCGCCGTGTCCAAAGAACGGCGGTTGCATGCGTGAATGCATCGGCAATAAGATCGACTCTGTCGCGGCGGCCGAGCAGTACCGAGGCTGTACGCACATCAACGGCAAGCTGGAGATATATCTGCGGGCTGGCGGAGGTAACATTACTACATAATATTGTTTATAAAATGGCGGCTGTGTGAACACATCGGCAATAAGATCGACTCTGTCGCGGTGGCCGAGCAGTACCGAGGCAGTGTCGGAGATTGGGCTTTCACTTTGTCAATGTACCGATACATGGGACGGCTGACTGGTATTCGCCCCCATGGTTTTTCTTCATACGCTTTCTTGACAGCCTGATCATCTTCTATTCTCTCAACGTGTCCAAGTTATTGTAGACGAGATCTTTGTATCGTTCATCATCATCAGCCTAGCTAATAAGTGCTTTATCGGCCTGTCGTCAGCTTGACGCTGGATGCGTCAAGCTTTCGCAGTTCTTTCGCAGATCGTCATCCCACCTGGCCGGAAGGCGCAGTACACTACGTTTACCCTACCGATACCTAAGACTATTTCTCTACATCCACAGGCAACGCTCTCGCGACACTAGAATCCTGTCTCGGCGAGATCCGCGAGATCAACGGCTCTCTGCAAGTCTCACACTCCTACCCTCTCGTTTCGCTGATGTTTCTCAAGAGCCTGCGCCGGATCACCGGGACCAAGGGATCGAAGGATTTTAAGTGAGTCTGTAACATTTCATTGTGTACTTTGTTTTATTGAGAGTTTTAATCGTGTATTTAGACAACTAGCTAAAGCCTTGGTCACTTGAACACTACGCAGTACGCTGCGTTATGCGATATGAGGTGCCGGACACATAATCGTAGGAAAAACTTCTAAAGTGCTATTTTGTTCCGTCGAAGTCTGCGTCAGCGGTTAAGGGCAGTACGCAGCGTACTGCGTGGTAATCAAGAGACCAAAGCTTAAGAGGGCGTAAATGGATTTCGCGTTCATAGGAGCGGGACAGAGCATAGGACGTTTTTGGAACGATGTAAGCGCAAAAATCAAGTTTTGCTTATTTACAAGAAAACTACACAACTTATGAAGAAACTGGTTCAAGGAACCAAATAATTAATAATAATCTACAAATCAAAACATAAGACATTTCAATGCACTGCAGTTTTCCTAAAATCTTGACCAAATTAATATGTGCGAAACAGTGCACTTTCATGATTTTTTATTATCGTAATTTTTTTTCTCAGTCATGGTCTCGGTCATGTGTCACATTCAAGAAACCAAAGATAAAAAATTTAATTTTATGTAATCGATGACTGAGCAAGCTTTCATATACGGGCCATAATATGGACTACAATACAAAATTATAAAGTCAAATTATATCGGATATTTATCGCGTATTTTTGCGTTTATATCCTTGCATTACGCAACGTTAAAAGTACACACGATAAATAGCTAATAATACATAAACTGTTACTAGTGTTAACACGTCGTTTTAAATAAAATAATAAAATAAATGTAATACAGACGGATATCAATTAAGTAAAATGACTACAATTCCTATGCACAAGAAACGTGTTATGGTCGTCTTATTGCATAAACCGATCTTTTAAACGACCTTAGAATGCAAGACTCAGAAAATTAACTTAACATCACTGAATTAAATTACTTTAGTGAGGCAAACTTTATTTACTAAACTGGCTGCTTAATCTCGGTTCTACATAGAATTGAAGATAATTTTACTAAACACAGAAAAGTATGTTTTTTTTTCAAAAATGGATAACAAAAATAAGAAAACAACAAGGGGACAGCAAGGTAATCACTAAAAACCAAAACTTCAACAACGCATAGTAGCGCGCACACGCACAGCAAAAAGGTGCAAATTTGATTAAGAAAACGATGAATGAAAGTTTCAAAATCAAAAATTGTTTCAAACATCTGCAATTTGCTCCGATGACACCAGTGTTGTAAATAATTATCCACCGATATTTCTTTTGTTTGTAACCCCTTTATTTACATCGGAGTCTAGAACAGAGTATACTTAATTTGTTGCTATGAGACTTCTTAGTAATTAAGTAATGGTAAAAAGTACATATTTATAATGAGTAAGATATTTTTATTAAGTACTATCTGACCCGACATATTAAATTCTCTATAATTTTCTAATTTTCCGCGCAACTTTCTTATTTTTTCTTTCATAAAAACCTTCTCCTGACAGTAAAAATATATTAGCGAAATCGGTCCAGCCGTTCACTCACGCGTGATGCCGCCGTGACCAAGGGAAATAGGGATTCATATTTATATACATACAGTGTTCCATAATGAGTGGCTAACCTTGAAGGTACTTGTGCGGGGGGCAAGGCCAATAGGAAACAAATTTTATAAATAAACTTGTCCTGTTCGGAAAATATTTAACTTATTGTATGTTTGGAAAAAATTGTACCTTTGTTCACATTTTTGGACTTGGTGCCCACAATATCAACAATTTTTTCATTTTTTTTTTGGAATATACTAAGAAGTAAAACCTTATCTTACCTGACACGTTCGAATAGTTTTGGTAATTTTGGTAGGACCAGTAATAGGTTTCTTAACCTATTACACTGGGCCTAGTTACCAAAATGTAGTCACCGTTTTAGAACGAGAGTTGCGAAAAAGATATTTTATTGATGTGTTGGTTCAATTTTATTATTTACTAAGAATCGCCCGTTTTCACACTAAAGTAGCGATATCTCAGTTTTCTGTTGTATGAAATTTCGTAGTTTATAATCACTTTAGAATCCTCTTAAAATGGACATGTTTTTGTTGTACATGATGGCATTTTAGATTTTCATGCATTTTTTTTAAACCACAGATGTTCAAAATTTGCATAATTAAATGAAAAATTAAAATTTTCCAATTCAAACCAGTCTTGAAAATTACTGGTCCTAGTTACCAAAATTATTCAAACGGGTGTTCAGATAGGCTATTTCTTCTAAGTATATTCCAAAAATAAATATGAAAATTGTTAAAATTGTGGGCACCAAGTCCAAAAATGTAAACAAAGGTACTAATTTTTAAAAATTTACAAAAATATGAAACATTTTCCGAACAGAAAAAAAAATTAAAAAATGTTTCCGATTGGCCTTGCCCCCTCGCACAAGTACCTTCAAGGTTATCCACTCATTATAGGACACCCTGTATAAAGATCTATCTTCTAATTAGCATCGTTAACGATCGTTTGACTTCAACCTTTAACCTAACACTAGTTGAAGCCCTACCAAGCCAGTTCCTACCTGTCTAATGAATATTACGACCTCAGTGGCGCAGAGGGCGAAGGTCCGCCTGCAACGCAGGAGGTTGCGGGTTCAATAACCACCGCTAGTAATGAACCAAGTCGAGTCTCAGTGTGGATAAAACAGCACACACAACCACCGCGAGCCAAATATGAGGTGGTGTCTGCTGTGCGATTACGCAAAACCACCCATCCTATAATTGACATTTGAAAGCCCTTTCGATGGCCATATCCATACAATAGCATGTTACGAAGGGTAATTTTTGCGTAATTGCACAACTGATCTGCGGTCATTTGTTCCGGGTCTGAGCGTATGTGTTACGTATATCAAGCACCTGGTACCCGCTTGGTACCCTTAAGCAAGTTCTGCTAGTTTGGGGTTTCTGGTTAGTAGTCTCTTATAATTATAAGACACTACTGACCAGAAACCTCAAACCTTAACCTAACCATAATTTGGAATTTAAGACTTATATCTTAAATAATGGTTGCGTGAAAATTTCCATTCATATTCATTACTTGTTTTGCAAGCGTTGTTTCCGGGATAAAAAGCAAGAGATACGCAGTGTAGAGAGAGACGCTATTCTGAGTCAACAAACTAATTTTTGTTCTGTGCTATCGTTTCTATCCCCCCCGAACTGATTCACCTATATTATATGATAATATCTAGCCTAAATGCGTTATTCAAATCTAGACCTACATCTATTGGAAATTTCGGCCCGATCCGTTCAGTTCATCCGTAGCTTTCGCGTGAAGAAGTAACAATCCAACCAAATTTTCGCTTTTATTATATTAATCTGATTTTATTCCTATTTCAGAGGGCTCTACATATTAAACAACCAGAACCTCGAGTTGCTGTGGGAATGGGATAAGCACGGCTCCATAGAAATCACCGGCGGTTCCATCTACATCCACGAGAATCCGAAGCTGTGCTACAATCAGCTAACTCCTCTGAGGAACATGACGAAGAATCCAAGAACAGAACTGACGCAGCTTGAAGTATCCGAACAAACCAACGGGTACCTGGCGTCTTGTAAGTTGAGACTGGTTTTAGAGGTTAGTTTCGTTTGTGAGTTCGATTCTTCACGAGATTATAAAGGAAACTAACTGCATCGATCCATCTACTTAGCCCGTGAGCACCCACTGCTGGGCTTTCACTCCATTACGCCATTCTGTCCGGTCCTGGGGGCTTATTTTAGTTCTTCAATTTGAAATTGCGTGTCTTGTTTCGGGTAGTTGGTACACGAATAACAGTACCAATATGAACAAAAAAACTAAAAAAACACGCAATTGCGTATTTTTGAGAATTAAATTAGGCTCCCTGTGCCACCCTAATCTACTCCTTCCTGGCTATCCTAACGATGTCGCCTGACCATCGGGCTGGTGGTCTGCCTCTTTGTCTTTGATCGTCTCTGGCCCAGCATCTGTAATGGCTGTAGTCCTTTCAACCGAAATAGAACTAAACAATATCGGTGCATCCGTTTGAGAACTACGATGCCACATTTTTAACGTGTCCGTCGAAATGCTTCTTTTTCACAAAGATAATCAGCATTTATTAGTCTACTGTTGGACATAGGCCTCCCCATGAGCGCCATAGCGCCCTGTCTTCAGCTTGCCGAATCCAGCATCAGCCTGCAGTCTTTCACAGATCGTCATCCCACCTGGCCGGAGGGCGTCCTACACTACGTTTGCCGAGTCGCGGTCTCCACTCAAGAACACGTTTACCCCAGCGGTTGTTGGTTCTTTGCGAGATATGGCCACTTCAGCTTGCTTAATCTTTGAGCTATGTCGATAACTTTGGTTCTCTGTCGGATGTATTCATTACGAATCCTATCCTTCAGAGAATCTCCGAGTATAGCTCTTTCCATAAAGACCTATGCTCCACAAAGATACACACGTTAAACTGTGTCCCTCAATTCGCGTCATTTGTTACAAATGAGCTAAGACTGTAGAGCCCTAAGTTCTGAGTTCATGTTGATCGTTAAATAATTTTACGACCTATGTAACAACATGCAATAAATAATTGAATCTTGCTTCTTCATTTCCACAGGTCTCCCCGGCCACATCCAGCTGTCAGTTCAGAAGCTGGAACAGAACGCAGCTGTGCTGACCTGGGACATGTACTGCCAGGGAGATATGAGAAAACTACTCGGCTACTCGGTCTACTACATCGCTACGAACAAGAATGTCACGCTGTATGAACAGAGGGATGCTTGCTCCGATTCGTAAGTATTCATTCTAAATCATCATCACATTCAGGTGTCAGGTCAGAAGCTGGAACAGAACGCAGCTGTGCTAACCTGGGACATAGGGAGATATGAGGAAACTACTCGGTCAAACAGCGTTACATTCTTGTTTATAGCTGTAGAGCTTTAAACAAGAATGTAACGCTGTTTGAGCAGAGGGATTCTTGCAGGCGCTGTTTGTTTCCTCCGCCGCCGTTAAAGCACGTTTTAGAAGTCTTCTTCTTGGCACGTTTTAGGAGCTCACTTTAATTCAATTAAAAATTATATTGGGCTTTAGTTTTAATTCTCATAAATCACATCTGAGCCGTTTGTGAGGTGAGTCGGTATTATCGTCTCGACACACGATACGTTCCATTATTGTATGGGATTTGGTACAGCACCTCTACCGTGCGGACATGGAACTACTAGGTAGGTATTTCATACAAAAATGGAACTTCAAGACGATATTAACGAACAATAAAAAAAAATATATAAATATATATGTATATACAAAATAGAACTCGGGGCTCTATTTTCAACATCTAACTAAGGTAAGCACCGTTATTTCACAGCTGGAACGTCATCGACAAGCCAATAGACGAAACGCAACTCAACCGCACGCAAGCATCAGAGAAAGAGCAGGGTATCGTGGACCCATTCGCTATTTGCGCCGATTTCCAGCCTCTGTTCCAACTGCTGACGTCATTGGTCCCCTACACGCGCTACGCGGCCTATGTCAAGACGTTTACTACGCTGCAAGATAAGAAGGGGGCGCAGAGTCCTATTATTTACTTTACTACTCTTCCAGCAAGTGAGTAACTAATTACTATCACATTTTTGATATAGCTCCTTAAATAAAATCATGTCTAAACTTTTTGAATGGTTGAGAATCACCAGTGCTTTGTTTTTTGAGACTTTTTAAAGAAAGAAAATAAACGTGCCTTTGCTTAATGTTAAGAGCGGTGATTATAAAAAGTGGGTCTAAGAAGAAAGTTTTGAGGTTTAAAACCAAAACCAATGATTTTATCGGTCTGAAGTCGTCAACTGGATTTGAATAGTGGTAGCAAACAATTCAATAGAAAATGGCGCACCGATTTTAATAATATTCTAGCAACTGGAAGTAGACCATACAAGTCAAACAACTACCTAAATAAAGATAAGTTCCATCACTCATGAACAAAGTCACAGACACTCACACACACACTAAAATATAAATTATAATAGTACCCTTCCCACGCAGGACCAAGCCCACCGCAAAGGCTGACAGTGGAACTCCTAGACGCCCACTCAGTGGGCATCACCTGGTCGCCCCCGCTGATGCCCAATGGAACCATCATCCAGTACCTTGTGGAGGTTCAGGCTAACAGCTACAACCAGGAGCAGATACTGGCTGGGAGACGTGACAGCTCGGAGAGGTGTAGCAACCGTGAGTACCTATAAGAATTCTAGGTCATCACACACAGCGGTAGAAAGCCCTAAAGTAAGCTGAACTTGTGTTATTGGAATGGCACTATTATCTCTTATTATCCTAATTGCGATTTCTGCCACTTTATACTCCATACTAATATTATAAATTCGAAAGTAACTCTGTCTATCTCTTACCTTTTCTGAACGGATCTCATTGAAATTCGGCAGAGAGGTAGACGGCATCCCGTTGACGGACATAGGCTACTTTTTATCCCGGAAAAGAGAGTGCGAAGCCGCGGGCAGCAGCTAGTCTAATGCAAAGGCAAAGCTAGTGGAATGTCAAGCCTGATCAACCCTTGTGCCACACAAATTTATTATTGAAATTAATTCTGTTATGTGTACCTTTTTGTTTAACTGAAACTGTGTGACATAAACTACTCTAATCTATGGGTCTTTGTGTTGTCTGAATCAATAAATGAATTTAATTAAACTCGTGAGGCTTACTTTTAAAAAAAATAACAAATTAGAGTAATAGAGAATAGACTTCGGCCGGATGACTGATACAAATAGATAATGTAAATGCATGTATCTGATGTATTTTTGTGATTACTTCTATATTGTACTATTCTGTCTCTAAAAACCCTGACAAATTGAACATTAACAGATCATTCAAAACTTCTTGCCACGTTGAAAAACGAGCCTCAAACCTGCTGCTCCGGCCATTTTCGCACCATTTGCTAAAGAGGTCTTCAAATTCATTATTTCCAGCGAACGCCCTAGCCAACCTCATAGCCCAACGTCTAGAAGTCTCCACAAAGACGCAAGAAACAACAGAAGACGCAAACAACGGAACTTGCGCTTGCAACGCGGATAAGCCTAAGCCCAGATTCTCTCAAGCGGCTGAAGAGGAAAGAGTCGATAGCATTCATTTCGAAAACGAGTTGCAGAATTGGGTAAGCTTTAACACGGTTGACCTTTTACATCCACGGACGATGGTTAATGTGTTGTTCGTTTGTTGGCCCTTACGTGGATCACTTATTATAAGGCCTATATGAGATACTACTTGATCCCTTAAAGGCCTCTACTTTATTATCATTTATAAATGATAATAAAGTCAAGTAGTATCTCATATAGGCGCATATTACGCAAGATTTCTCCCTATATATACAGGGTTACAGGTTAAGTCGACCTAGATCCTGGAGGGGGTTGTAGTTTCCACCATTTCTGACTGATTTCACTATGAAACACCCTACCCCAAACTTAACCGTTTTTAAGTTATTGGACTTTGAAGTTTTTTTTAAAAATTACCGACTTTTAGCCTATTGACCAATTTTTTTTTGGGTCTTTGTCTCTAATTTATTTGTGTTTACGATTTTTGTGTAGTAGATGAGTTGCTTTATTATTCTTAAAACTAAAATTGCAGTTAACTAAACCAACTGGGTCGCAGCAGACGATTGATAGTAATAAATTGAAATGAACTCATAAAAATATTTTTTAATTTCAGAAATATTTTAATAAATATCTATGACAGCCATGCTGCAGATGTGCCTAAAAATATCTACGTTTCATCAGCTATCTAACAAGATAAAACAAGCTAGGGTGTTATCAGAATTCTTAGAAAAAACTTTGATGAAAGGGTCTCAGGTAGTAGTAAAAAATAATGGTACCCACTTCAGAAAACAAAATAAAAAAATCCAAATAGGTACAAAATGACTTTTATTACAATTTTTACATAAAAGCCTACAATTACAATTCATGTTCCACGTGTCCGCCTCTGTTTCGTACACAAACTCTCATTCTGTGTCTTAATCCACTTTTTACTACACCAGTTGTTAATCCCCTTCTTATTTCAATCGCCGCATCGATTATTCTTTGTCTCAAAACATCAACAGATGTGATTGGATTCGGTTCATTGTAAACTAAACTCTTCATGTGTCCCCACACATAAAAATCCATCGGGGTCAGGTCTGGACTTCTAGCTGGCCACGGTATGGGTCCACCTCTCCCGATCCACTTATTAGGATAATTAGTGTCTAGCCATTCTCTGACGCTTCTCCTGTAGTGTGCAGGGCAACCGTCATGCTGAAACCGCAACCGCTGCTGTAGGCTTTTATGTAAAAATTGTAATAAAAGTCATTTTGTACCTATTTGGATTTTTTTATTTTGTTTTCTGAAGTGGGTACCATTATTTTTTACTACTACCTGAGACCCTTTCATCAAAGTTTTTTCTAAGAATTCTGATAACACCCTAGCTTGTTTTATCTTGTTAGATAGCTGATGAAACGTAGATATTTTTAGGCACATCTGCAGCATGGCTGTCATAGATATTTATTAAAATATTTCTGAAATTAAAAAATATTTTTATGAGTTCATTTCAATTTATTACTATCAATCGTCTGCTGCGACCCAGTTGGTTTAGTTAACTGCAATTTTAGTATTAAGAATAATAAAGCAACTCATCTACTACACAAAAATCGTAAACACAAATAAATTAGAGACAAAGACCCAAAAAAAAATTGGTCAATAGGCTAAAAGTCGGTAATTTTTAAAAAAAACTTCAAAGTCCAATAACTTAAAAACGGTTAAGTTTGGGGTAGGGTGTTTCATAGTGAAATCAGTCAGAAATGGTGGAAACTACAACCCCCTCCAGGATCTAGGTCGACTTAACCTGTAACCCTGTATATAGGGAGAAATCTTGCGTAAGTGGCCATGATCTACTGGTTTAGAACGGCAATATGTAGAATTACATGATACAAATGAGGCAAAACTAGGTACCTTGAAAAAATGTCTATTTTGCCGATTTCATTACCATTTATTGCAAACAAAACTTGTTAGACGTTTTCATCGTGAATCTAATTGCAACGGAGTCAAAATCATGTCTCAACACAGATCCGTAATGTGCCACAAAGCACGATAATTTATCCATTACATTCCTACACTCAGGTGTACAAGAAGTCGAAAGAGAAGGTGAAGTCGAAGAACATCACGCGGCACAAACGTTCCGTCGATCAGGATACCACTTTGAACCGGATGCTGGTGAAGCTGACCGAAAACATCAAACCGAAGCCTGGACTGGTTTATGAAAACAGCTCGGATGCGGAACGTAAGTTTTAAGCAACAATCAAGACTAGGATTTAGAAATATACTTCCAGATCTAGCCAGATTGCCAAAGGGTTTCATCGGGTACTCTATTTATTCATATTGTATTTGCTTATTATTCGAGACAGAGTTTATGGGTACTAAGATACAGACTGATACATACTAAGAGTACTAAGTACATGTTTTTTTTGTAAATATTGAAGACACTGAGACCTGTATATATACCCGACAAATATTTGTAGATTTTACAAAGATGTGTGGGCGAGAATCGAACTTCTACGTTTCAGATGAACCTTTGCGCATTGTTGTAACCCCAATTATCTTTTACAGTATATGTAAAATCTCTATACTACAAACTGGATGGCAACGCTCGCTCCGTGACCGTGAAACAACTCCGCCACTTCACCTGGTACACAGTCAACGTGTGGGCCTGTCGCCTGAAGGACGAGCGAGAGTCACTTTCAGCCTGGGAGACGCGCTGGTGCTCCGATAGATCCTATTATACATTCCTTACACTGGATCTGGGTATGTGATCGTCTTACACTAATATACAGTCCGCGTACAGCCAGTACCGCAAACGCACTCTGCTTTCGCTGGGTAATTTCTGAACTGGCCCAAATAATTGATATGTAGAGAAAATGTTCCTGTGATGAAAATGTTCCCTCACCTTGTGCTGTGTGGTGCCGGCTTAGAATTTGTACCACCCCAACTCTTCCCGCGGGTGTAGTAAGAGGTGACTAAGGGATACCCACCGGGGGTGGGCAGCAGCGCCCCCTGCAGAACAATTCTACCACCTAACTGCGATCCCCAACTCGTATGCCCAGCGTGGGGATTATAGGCATTACCCCCGTGAGATAAAAGCCAACAAGGCGCTTATCAGAGTCCAGCAGTGGACCAATATAGGCTGTGGAGGTGGCCCTCACCTTTGCTTTATAAAGTCGATTAAAATTATAAGGATATTAAGCGTATTAGTCAACATCGATTTGAATGTACAATGTTTATTTCAGCGAACGCGGACGTAGTGGAAAACGTTCACGCAGTAGTAGCTCCGACCAATAAGACCAACGACGTCAACGTGAACTGGAAACCTCCTCAGAACCCCAACGGTTTCGTCGTCGCCTACAATGTGCACTACTCACGCGTTGATGAGGATACTTCGGTAAGATTTTGGTACAGTGTTAGGGGCAAACCAAACGGGTTTGGTTGTCAAACTAGCCCTAAATCTCAGTACTCAAGGGATCCTGGTAAAAAATTTGAATTAAATAAAATTCAACGTTGTTTCTTTGGTTCCTTGAATGTGAAAACACGATTGAGGATAAAAAGTACCATGAAAGTGCACTGGCACAGTGCACTTTCACTAGGTCTCTCACTAGTTCTGGATCTCAGTACCCACGGGATCCCCGTGGTAAAAAACAAGAATTACGTACAATTCAAAATTTTTCTTTTATTCCTTGAATCTGAAAACACGATTGAGAAAATACTACGATCAAAAAATACATGAATATGCACTGTATCGCACATAATGTGATCGACATCTCAGTAACCCTGCGCGGTCTATTGAAATGACTTTGATGTTTTGATTCGTAGGTTATCACTAATTATTTGGTGTCTTGAACCAGTTTCTTCATAAGTTGTCGTTTTTTCCTGAAAAAGACTGACTTTTGATCCCAACTAGCCCATTTTTATGTTAGTGAAAACCCTACATCAGCTGTTCATCAGTAAGGTTCTTGACCTTTCAATTCTCACCGCTCATACTTAGCCGTAATTGGCAGTCACGCCCCGGCGGGCGGGCGGCATAAGATTCTTGACCGCCCGTCGATTCTCATTGGCTGTCACGCCCCGGCCCCGTCGTAAGATTCTTGACCATTCTCATTGGCTGTCGCTTTTCTTGCAACACATAAGGCCGGCCGCCTTACGTGTGTTTGCGTTAGTGATAGGGTTGTGATTTTGCTAAACGTATGACTAAAGTTATTTTTTACTATGAAAAGTTAAAAAACGTATTTCTGCTATTCAACCATGCGGATCAGTTGAGTACAGGGTGTGCAACAACCCCGTTTTGGCTTAGTACACGAATAACGTGGCACTTTATATAGACATGACTAGAGAGATAGAGCAAGTGGTATTTCTGGTTGTCTGTGGAAGAGATCGCTCTTGAGCGATAAGACCGCCAATTGCGTATTTGTTAATTGAGTATTTGTTAAATGTAGATATAAGGTTTTATTATGTAATTTTTTTAAGTACAATAAAGTGTTCAATTATTCATTCATTCATTGTCGCTTATTCCATAATTATTATTTTGTAAATTATTTCTAAGTTAAGTATGCAATTAAGTATTATCTATCTATTTCTATACCCAAGGGAGATAAACGAGAGTTGATTTCCTGCTCTCATAGACTCTTTTGTTTATCATCACAAGCACAAGATATCAGATTGCACAGCAGAATGGGTTATGTAGAAAATCAGACAACTCAGAAGCATAAACACTATATCTTTTAACGTTTTATGTCTCCTTTTAGCCTAATTTTGGTTTTAAAATATTGATGTTTTGATTTTTTTCTGTTAGGTTTTATGTACCAATAATTAAACTAAAATACTCTGTCATAGGGTCAAGAGGTAGGCCTCCAAAGCTGTCTGCCAGCCAGCGACTACGAAACGAACGGCCGAGGCGTGATGCTCCGCAACCTTTCACCTGGCAACTACAGTATTAAGATTACACCTATCACAGTGAAAGGACTCGGCAACGTTTCTTCGGATGTCTTCGTCTTTATACCGGTAAGGAACGAGATTTATAATATTTGCCATGAGATTTAAGAAACAGATCTATTGCCTACAACTTTATGCCAAAACAAATTGGAATAACATTAATCATGCAGCATAAAATAATAAATAGCAGGCACTTGAAACATATAAAGAAATATTAAACAAATCAAAATAATAACATTAATAATTTTCTGATATTGTACAATATTAATACTATTCCCGTAGAAGGCCCCATAATATTATATACATATATAAGTCTTATTTCAGAACTGCAATAAATTACAAATAAGAAATAAAAGTTCAAATGAATATTCTTTATCTGTGCTTATCAATGCTTGCGATTATTTAGTTTCTATAATCGGTAAATGAATATAATATAATGTTCAAACTAAAACAAATAGCAATTTCCTCAAAATTGTTATGTTTTAGGAGCGAACTGCAGAGTACGGCTACGAGTGGGTCTGGGGCGTCGCCATCGGGTGTCTCGTCATGATCCTCATCCTCGTGGGCGTGTTTTGGTAAGTGTATCCAAGTTATTTTTTGTTTATAAACGTTTTTGTATTTATTTTAGACGAGAGTTCACTAATCTATATATATAAAAGAAAGTCGTGTTAGTTACACTATTTATAACTCAAGAACGGCTGAACGGATCTCGGTGAAATTTGGCAGCGAGGTAGATGGTATCCCGGGCCCGGACATAGGCTACCTTTTATTCCGGAAAAAAGCGTGCGAAGCCGCGGGCTGCAGCTAGTATAAGATAAAATACATTAACAAAGAAAATACTATTGAAGATTATAAACAAGTTAGAACTAGTATTGAAACAATTGAGCTGCAGACTGTTGCAAACAATCTATAGGTAGCTCAACTGACCCATATCAAAAGCGCGCGGGGTGAGTGAGGTGAGCTCTCGGGTCACTCTTCGCTATCTCAATTTCTCTTTATCGGATTCTTGTTAACATAAGTTTTTGCCATCAAAGCCATACATCCTCTAAAAGTATTCACTCCCCATTACGCCCAAAAAAATTAATTAAAAAACAAATTGAACTTGGTTTTGTATCTTTGGCAAACTAAATTAAACGGTGAATTATGTAAAACTATATAGCTTAAGTTAAGCTCTAAACAATAACACCATATTTATTAATAAAAAAAATATAAATCCCTCTCAGGTACGTGAAACGAGGCTTCATGCCTAACGCAGAGGCACACAAGCTGTTTGCGAGCGTCAATCCGGAGTACGTATCCACTGTGTACGTACCGGACGAGTGGGAGGTGCCGCGAGCTAACATCGAATTCGTGAGGGAGCTAGGACAAGGCTCCTTTGGCATGGTGAGTTTTAAAACAGAAGTAAAACATGATTATGATATAAAAAAGGTATGATGACTTCCTGTAGCACAAGCTCTGCTTCTATTGGGTGCAAGATAATGCTGTGTGCGTCTTGGTTTCGTTAAGTTTTGTCAGTGTGCAATTATAGAAATAAATGAAGATAAGATTAAGTATTTTATTATTACTTCTAATGTGTTATGTGAATGATTCTGTGGTGGCACATAAATGGTATTCCTATGTCTAAATTTATGGATACCCGAAGACATACAACTCAATAACATTTATCTTACAGGTGTATGAAGGGTTAGCGAAGAACCTAGAAAAAGGCAAACCGGAAACTCGATGCGCTGTGAAAACTGTCAACGAGCACGCGACCGACAGGGAGCGCGTCGAGTTTCTGAACGAAGCGTCCGTTATGAAGGCTTTCGATACCTTCCACGTAGTTCGACTGATGGGGGTAGTGTCAAGAGGGCAGCCCACGTTAGTGGTTATGGAGCTGATGGAGCTTGGAGATTTGAAGACGTATCTTAGGTCGCACAGACCGGATTCGGAGAATTCGTTGCCGAAGAAGGATTGTGATAACACTCCACCAACGCTGCAGAATATACTGCAGGTTTGTATACTAATGTGATATACATTAAACTCCGCAAAGTTCAAACATGATTAGAAAGGGCCAAAATTGGGATGCGGCAAACATCTCACTTCAATGCTTGGCCGCTTTAGTGTCACTAAATGTAGTGAGAGTGGGGCCAAAAATCTTCGCGTCCAGCTTAGCAAAAAATATAGAATATAGAATTTCAATTTGAATACGCTTTCAAAGTTGAAGTTTTCAATAGTGTGTACCATAAATTTAACTTTAATTTGTACTTTACCAATATTGACCAATTTACATTCCATATTTTTGGCTATGCTGAATGCTCAGCTCTATCTGACGCTGACTGTACTAGCGTACTTTGTTCATAATTAATGCATTAATGACATAAGCTATAATCATAATTCAAACCATGTATTTATTTTCCAGATGGCTATAGAAATAGCCGACGGTATGGCCTATCTATCGGCCAAGAAGTTTGTGCATCGCGACCTCGCGGCGCGCAACTGTATGGTCGCCGGGGACCTCACGGTCAAAGTGGGGGACTTCGGCATGACCAGAGATATTTATGAGACTGATTATTATAGGAAAGGAACTAAAGGCTTGCTGCCCGTAAGGTGGATGAGCCCTGAGAGTTTGAAAGATGGCGTAAGTGTTTGTTCCTCTATTTGTTTGTTTCATCATAAGATAGTAGAATAGGTCGCGCCTATTTGTCAGTCGAAAAGCAGTAGCAAATAAATTTCCATCTTGTGAATACTAAAATCTTTCTAACAACACAGTTTCCACAAAACATTCACAATATAATGGTCATCAAGCTAGATTTCATTCCATGTAAAATTTCAGTCAAATGCGTTGTGAATTTCGTGTTCGTTAAATAGTGCTTAAACTTACCGACTCGACTAGCAAAATCTCTTAGTACAAACTGTGGAAATAAATAAAATTATCGTTTTTGTTTTAGGTTTTCTCCAGTAATAGCGACGCGTGGAGTTACGGCGTCGTTTTATGGGAGATGGCGACGCTTGCTATGCAGCCTTATCAGGTAAAGAACTCATTATCCATCTAGAAAACCATCATTGTACAACTTTTAAACAGAATACGCGGAAGTAACTAGCTAGTTTCTGATGATCACATCTAAGCCGGCTTTTCAGCTACGGTTGCTGTGTTATGACGGACAGACCTATTACGACCATAAAGGATGACTCACGCTAGACCGTGTCGGGTCCGAGCCGAGTGTCGGCCGTAGCACGAGCACCGAGCCGGTCCCGTGCCTGTAATTACAAAGACGGGCCTCGGCCTCTCCTACACAAACAACGACTGCTCGGGCGCAGCTTGGCGGCACTGTATTCATGCAACGGGCCGATAGCCGAGCCGAGGCGGGACTTTGTATTGAATTGGCCGACACTCTGCTCGGACCCGACACGGTCTAGCGTGAGTCATCATAACGTCTGTCCGTCTAGATATTATCTAAGTACCCTGAGTGTAAGGGTATTGGTTTCCTTCCCATTGTTGCGCTCTTTGAGGCTTTATCAAGTTAGTAGGTACAATAGTGTAAAGTTTAATCTTAAAACGTTTTCGGCAGGGTCTGTCAAACGAGCAAGTAGTCCGCTACGTAATAGAAGGGGGCGTGATGGAGCGCCCCGAACACTGTCCCGACCGACTGTACGAGCTGATGCGCGCCTGTTGGGCGCACCGGCCTGCGTCGCGCCCTTCCTTCTTGCACCTAGTGGCCGAGCTGGCGCCCACCTCCGCGCCCTACTTCAGACACCGCAGCTTCTTCCACACGCCGCAGGGGCAGGAGATGTATGCGTTACAGCGATCGGCCCTAGGTTAGTACTGATGCGTGCCGGTTGAGCGCAATCCTCTACCTCTATGCACCTGGAGGCCGCTGGTGGTGCAAAAAAATGCAATAGATGTGACAGGACAACAGAAAGAGGACCAGTAGAGAAACTGTGACAATTTGGGTAAACCTTTGCCCAGCTGGTGGGTTCTCCGTGTCTTTAATTACTGGCTGCTTTTTGTGGCGTGTTCTTACCTGATTAGAATATTGTACTCGAAATTGCGGGCATGATTCAAGCATGGCTACCATTTTATAAACATAGCAACGTGATTGTGGTACTAATCTTAAATTTATAATTCTCTCTACTAAAATTAAATTAGTAATTGAACCATATTTGTACTACATACACTAATATGGCGCATCAGTAAATGATAACAGTGTTATTGAACTAACATACAGAACCCTTTTTGTTCCACGGTGCCTTCAATAGAAGCTTGCGCCGCGGCGGATGAGTGTTAACCGTAAGTAAACGGTACTTTTTGCATGTCGCATAGTTAACCCTTTCACACCGTGTTGCCGAGCCTTACGGTGCCTTTGGACAGATACGGTTAAATATGTATATTTATTTCTCAATAGAATTTACAGAATTCGCTTAGGTACTGAGAACTTAAATAAACTTTATAGATTGTGCCCTAATGCGTAGAAACTAAAATTATAAGCTAAAAATATCAAACTAGAATTTACAACAAAAGATAAGTATGTACCTATAACAGTTTTTTTCTTCAGATAAGCTCTTTGAGTCAAAGTGGGTTCTTTATTCTGTAGTCCTGAAACCTTTTGAATTTATAAAAAAATTATAAACTAATTCATAAAAATCTTCGATAGTTATGTATTTTAGTGCAAGTTACGATTACATAATTTCTGAGTAGAAATTCCCCTACGAACATTTTACTTAGGACCATTGTAACATTTATTTTATTTAAATTGGTTAATCCGTTTGAGAGCTACGATGCCACGGAAGACACACAGATATTAAAAAAAACATCCCTTTTTTTAAGGAATGTTTTTTTAAGGCCCCCCTTAAAAAAAGGGATAAAGAAAGGTCGAAATTTGCATAAACAAGTTCTAACTAAAATGCTTTGAAATGAACTCTCTGTTAGCGAGACACAGCTATCGCGGTGTGAAAGGGCACCTCTGTTATCATTTTCTGGGTGAACCATGTAGTTCTATTTAGCACCATCTGTGTAGTTGTTCTTTTAGGATTTGTGTCCAGCTAAAAAATCGGAAGTCGGTCTATTTGGAACAGCTTTTCTTCAGTAAATTTTCCTTTGCATGAAAGTACTACTTGAACTTGAGTTTTGTTGCATCTCTTGTTACATTGTCTTGGTGAGGAACCTCTTTATCTATGTTAGTATTTTAGAGGTGATTTTGGTTTTTAATTGGTGTTCTGTACACAGTCCCAGGTACACATGAAATGTGCTTATTGTAAACACCTTGCACAATGCTGGTATTGAAGCACAGCAAGCACTTTGGAGGAATTCTTGTCATCAATTTAAACTCTGTCTGACACGTTTTAAATTGAATTTTCCCCCCTTATTATTACAATGAACCTTTCATAACGCGAGCAATAGCTAAGCAAGGTTATATTTTGTCTGAGCAAAGACAAAACACGCAGCTTAACACTGAATTAAACAGTGTTTTGTTGCTGCTGCGTGCGTTTTGCTTTTCCTCAAGATGGATAGGGGTTAATAAAATGAGGGATGCCTGTTACCTAATATATAGTTATGTTAAAACAATGTTATTTCGTTTTACAGAAGAGGAGCAAGAGGTGCCGGTAGTGGGTGCGGTAGCTACAGGTTCCGGTTCGAACCTGTTCGGCGTATCAGGTCGTCTCGCCTCGTGGGTCCGCGAGCTGTCCTCCGTGCGCTCCCGCGCGTCCGACGACGCAGCCGCCGAGCCGCTGCAGCCGCTGCAGCCCGCGCCTTCGCTCCTCAAGGGACCTAATGGGATACTCCGAGACACGGCTCCCCCTTAGTCCACAACATCCCGTTACTTACGTATGGAAGTGACGGTGCGTCACGCTATAGAAGTGACGCCGAGAACGGCCGATCTTTTACGTATTTGAACGATGTCAAGTCGAATTTTTCAAGTGACATCGTTGACGGTTGGCGCGTTGGTTGTGATCGGAGTGACCGTGTGTGTGAAGTACTTGAGAGTGCATTATCTACCTCAGGCCGGCCGCGCCCGCGACCGGCTCTTCGAATCCTAGTTCTAAGCGTAGCTAGATAATCGACGCGTTGTTCTATTTATTTTATATACTTACGTTTTTATAGCGCGTAATGTAATTGTAAAAACGTCAGTGTATATATATTTACCGATAGTTATATTTGGCGACTGATATTATTGTTGTTAAGTGAGCGTCGCCGGGAGACCTTGAGGCGAATTTTGAAAGGAAACATGTAAATATCAACGGTTCCACTGTTTGCACATAAAAATACGTTCCTATTACCATTTACTACATAACTCTTGTTACCTAAAGCTGCACATGTTTTAAAAATCACCTCTCGGATTTTAACGGCCGCCGGCGTGCCTTCCCAGTTGCGCTGCTGATTTCGACTCTAGTTTTAATTTATCTGTAAGGGAAAGCGCTTGATCTTCTCTGCATTTAGTACGTTATTGAATGCACAAGATGAGTGCACATGCAGAGGCGTCACGTGTAGTTAATTAGTTGATTCGTTAAATAACCGGCATCTAGTACCTAGCAGCGATACGTTTGATTCTTGTGACGTTCATATCAGATACAGCTGAATAAGTTGGGTCGACGGGGTCGGCGTGGATCCTAAATAGTTTACCTCATATTGTAGTTTATTCGTGTCATCGTTGACATTGCCTATTAACGTTAAGTTTACCGTCTAAGATGTAAAGCGTGTAGTGTATAGTTTTAGTGCGGGCAAGATCGTGTACAAATTAATTTTACTGTTATTTTGACGTATAAATATCGGTAATATACGTTTATGTCGAGTGTACTAGGGAATCAAATTATTTATTTGTTCACGTTGAATGTTGTTGTTAGTTTTGGTTGGGAATCAATACGAATTTGTCACTTGCCTTGTCGATGTTAATGTTACTATTTTATTAAAATACTCAAATATTCATACCGGATACACACGCCTGATGTTTTCATAGCTGTCACTAAAATCATTTGGTAAATTAAATATCAGAAGAGTTATTTCTGGTTCTAGTGGTGATTTTCGTACCTAAAGAAGACCAGATATATATGGTACATAAGTAGTTAAAACGTTGGTGGTATAAATCCATTATAAACCTATCGATCCTTTTAGTTGGGTTTGAAGCATTATGATACGTAGCCAACCCTTGTGAAAAGACTCAGTAAGTCTCCAGAGCTAAGTAAAAAAATATTTAGATGCCCCGAATTACTGTTGATTACATGATTACATCTGACAATATCCTTGATTGGATTTTATAGTTAATTATAATTTTACGTTCTGTTTGAAACTGATGTGTTCCATAATGACTAAAATACAATAGATATACCTGCCATTTATTATTATTATTACTGTGACTATTATTTACTAACGAAGAAGTATTATACCGTAACTTATTTATAGCCAAATGTAGCGCAGGAATTTAAATAGAAAGATATAGATTCCCAGGTATTCTGTTCCAAAACCTGAGATCTGAGTTCGGTTTGACGATGGAATCGAGACGTCATCGTGACTATTCGTGACATCTCATTTTTATATGTAATTTGGTACAGCACCTCTATCGTGCGGACATGGACGCTACGCGAATCCCATACAAAAATTAACTCAGGGCTCTTATATCAAAATCGCGTTGGTACTAATTAGCAATGAAACAACGTTGTCTAACTATTGGGATATTCGAGTTTGGCTCAAAGTAAAGCCTAGCCCTCACCACCGATTTGTTCATACTAGGAAATATATTTACACGTTGCATTGGCGATTGTTACAGCACTTTTATGCAATAGCTTTTATGAAATATTTTAAAATAGTATATGGTATATGTAATCTACATACTTAAGCTATAGGAAAATACAGCTGAATTAATTTGCACTCTGTGCACTATATGATATGTTTATATAAATATTTCGAATGTACTTGGCAGCATATTAAATTATTTATTGTAAGTTTTTTGTATCGTGTGAGTGACGTTTCCTATAAAGATAAACATTTGAAAGATACTTGAGTACTTAGTGTACAAATATATACCTCGTGTGTTCATAAGTCTTGAGACACAGTAAAACTAAAATATTTTTGGAGCTAAGTTGAGTATTCATTTATTGGATATTAAAATTAAAACTACTGACATCTAGATCTGTATTTAAAAATAAATCATTCAAAATGGCCGCCTTTGCATTCAATGCAGGCCTTCAAACGCGTGCGCCATTCATCTATGGCGGCACGAATCTTTTCAATGGGAATCCGTTTCGATTCTTTAATAAGGGCTCGCTTGAGAGAATCCAGGTTTGGGTGAGACTTTCTGCATGCCCTCAGCTCCAATTCCGTCCATAAAGAATAATCCTAAGGATTCAAGTCAGGGCTTGACGAGGGCAATCTTCGCTCCGAATGAAGCCTGGCAAATTGGCCTCCAGCCAACGTTGGGTAGTCTTAGCTTTATGGGAGGGAGCAGAGTCCTGTTGGAAAACCCAGTATTTTCCAGCGAATAGCGTATCATTTAATGGTTTAACCACCGCTTCCAATATGTCGGTTTGGTAATTTTGTGCCTTCACCTTGACGCCTTGCTGGCAAAAATGAAGCGAAGTGACCCCCTCGTAGGAAACACCCCACCAAACCATCACACTTGCTGGATGATGAGTGCGCTGGACATTGCGTACAGATGGCTGGACGTCCTTTGAACTTCTGGCGTAAACCTTATTGTTCTGCCGGTTAAACTTTTCTTCCACCGTGAAGATCTTTTCATCGGTAAACAGGATATTTTTTGGCTCGTGTCTCTTCAATAGGTTCCGACATCGTTCCAGTCGCAATTTACGAAGACGCTCGTTTAAATAATGCACTTTCCTTCGACTGTAGGCCTTTAGTTTAAGATCATATTTAAGTATCCTGTTCACCGATATTCGCGAAATGTTGGTCTGCAGAGCTAATTTCTTTTGAGTCCGGCAAGGGTTGCGACGAATTCGCTCTCTGATTACTTTGATGTTGGCGGGCGTCCTTACAGACCGCGGGCGGCCACATCTTCCACGGTCTTCTAAAGAGCCGGTCTCCTTGTACCTCTTTATGGTATAATACACAAAGTTCCGACTACATCCCAAACTTTGGATTTCACTAAAAACTTGCATTGGTTTTTTTCCTGCTTGAAACAGTGAAATTACAGTCGCACGCAAATCTTTTGTTGGCGCCATTTTCACGGAGAATGAAACAAATATTCAAATGTATATTTTTTCTGATTCAAAACAATCGAAATTTAAAATTTTAAAAGTTTAAAAAAGGTTGCATGAATTACTTTCTTTTTAAATTAATTAAATAAGTTCGTCTCAAAACTTATGAACACACGAGGTACATATAAGTTTACAATATAAATAAGATAATTATCACAGTTTTAGTTATAACATTATGATTACAATTTGTTATTACTTATTATTCACTTCACGAGGCGTATGTGTCCTCATTCGATACAAAATTCAAACATTGTTCACTATGAGTGTAGGTAAATGATCTAGAATCGAATATAGTCGCGGGGAAACTTTGTATTCTAATGTATTTCACAAGTTTAACCAATTAAAATTAACATTATTATCATCAATTAAATAGCTATATCAATACTTAAGTAGCATACACGCTAGCTACATGATTGTATTGTAATTTTAAATGGTACTTTATAATGATTACTGTAAAATTATAAACCAACCAAAGTTAGACTCCAATATACAACAAACGTCGCCGAGCCCTGATGAATTGCGGCCGGCGGCGGGCTTAGGGCGCGCGCACACGGGCAACTCGCCGACTGTACCTTATACACCTGTAGCCGCAGTACTGTCCCAAAAGTGGTCGCGCCCTAACAGAACGTTAATAAGTAAGGGTATAAAACGAGTGCCTTCTGACATCCAGCCTTCAAAGGAATGCGGGATTGTTGATTGTGTGAAGTGGACATGATTAAATTATGAACACAGATGGTATACGGTTGATTCGAACCCATTTGTGTGTAATGTAAATTAATGTAATTAATGAGTAAACCGATTTTTCATATCTCGTTGAATGTATTCGTTCCTTGTCAACACAATCAAGAACCTACGCCGCAACAGCTCGATTCAGTAAGGTTGGTTGTAGGTGTGTGAGTATTATATGGCTTGACGATAGCTGTGTGGGATTAGTCACTTGCTCGCTCCTTGTCTACAAATAGCAAATCATATTTCTTATACCTGTCAACTTAAGGTTAGTCCTGAAAAGGACTTGTGATTCAACAAAAACTTCGGCTCTCGTCATAGAATTATATCTAGAACTAGATAGAAGCAAAACGTTTATTTACCTCGCGTGCCGAAAAAAGGGACAGGAAAGCCTCTTTGCTCTACGCGAAATTCAGTCCGCTGCTTTCCACGGGTTATAAAATCAAAATGCCTTGTTCAATAATTAACTGTTCAAACACGACCAAAAACATCACTAAATTACACTCGTGACGTCATAGTGCCTATGCAAAATGTTACACGCGCGGTTTCAATACAAATAGGCAAACTTTGCTTCTATCTAGATATATTTCTGTGGCTCTCGTGATCAAGTCTGCTAAAACGCGACTTCCGTTCGGCTATCGTCGTGGAGGGCTCAAGGCACGTTGCATCAGCGAGCGAATCATTTCATTAGCGAAATTATTAGTTTCCTAAGTCCAAATATTCGTTTAATATTAGCATTTGCATAGTGCCTTTTGCTCAATTAAAGATTGTAGATAGGTACTTTATACCTTTAAGTGTACTGTGTAACGCTTTAGTCATACTTAGTTCCACGTGTTAGCTTGCGGAAAGCGTCGGCGGGGAGTAAGCCCACCTAGAATATTAGATTACTGAAACCCAGGGAATAGATTACTCGGCTAAGATACTGCGTAAAATAGCAGTAAATCAGTTAAAGGTAACATATCTGCTAAGTCATAAGCGGATAAATGCATGGATACTAGAGAACAATAGAATGTAAAATGCTTATTTGTTCATTCGAACATAAACAGTTAAAAACAACCATAAAAATATAAAAGAACACTGGGCTGCATCGGGCTTAGATTTCATCGAAATAGCTCTTCAGTTCTCAACCTTTATGCAGCGAATTCTAATGAAATCTGAATATTCTTAGTTGAGATATTTATTCCCATTTTCTGAAGTTTTCCCACCATAGATGTGATACGTAATACCTATGTAGCCGTCGTATTATGTGAAACCCAACCACAAGCAATCTCACTATACTTAATCGAACGGTTCTGTTGGTTGGGTTTAACACATTTTGTAGCTAGCCACGTAGCACATTTGTGGTTAAAAAGTGAAAAGGTTGGTCCGCCGATGCTGTCCGCAAGCGGAGTATGCTTCGTGACTGAGGGAGCTCCTAGTTCCTGTTCGAGCGAGCCCCCTATGCTTCACCATCACACATAGGTAGGTAAGTGTCACAGCGGTGTAAAGCCCGCGAATAGCACCATCCTCGAAATTAGCCGGAATATTATTTCGCCTCTATGTTATTTAGTGGCGATTTGTCTACTTAAGACTGGTGTATGGCACATGTGTGGTGATTTAGTGCAGGCCCTGTCTCGCACAACGTTGCCTCACACGGCGTTCGTGAACTTGGTTTACTTCCTACGCTCATATTTTATCAGTATTTATTTTTATGTGATTTTCAATAAACAAGGCAGTTAAATAACCTCATGTTAGTAATTTAAATAATACATACCGTTATAATTTTGACTGATTTTATAATTTCCAAGTTTCCTAGTGTGATTTGTAAGTGTGCGTGTGATTTTGTAAGTGTGAGGGTAGCGTTGTGGTATATGCTCAATTTAGATACAATTTCACCAATCGATTGAGATAGTGTACAATTTTATAATTACTTTAATGAAAACCGAGTACCTATTAATAATAATTTTAATATTTATATAAATAAAAAACGTTATAAAAATTAGCAAATATAGTTTTGAATATCAAATGTATCCTGTGAACCCCGTATTTTATATCAAGTTACGATGCCTATACAATACATACAATTTCTCGAAATAAAATTGATTTTTGAAACTGTAGTGTTTAATTTAGGTACGGAAATATTGTTGTTGTTATTCTCTAAGTTATCTCAGGGCCAGCTTTAATCGCTCCCTTTTCATTTTTCCTGGGACTCTACATTCGCAAATCTCCGTTTCGTCTTCTGCATAGCGATTGACCAAGTATACCATTCTCAAGGCACCTTCTTCGCCATTGTTCGGTATAGTCTTCAGATTCCGTATGTAGTAATGTGGTACTCGATTCTCCTTGGCCCCGAGGATCATGACCTGTTGGTAGGTCCACGAGGGCCAGCGCTCCACGGGCAGTAGGTCCCGGTCGCCCTTCGGCAGCGGATTGAGTGCTTGTATGTAAATTCTAACATTGAAGTAGCCCATGTATGGTGTCAGGACATTGGCATACTTCATGAAGTATTTTCTATGATCTACTTCTTTGAGCCTGTTGAATAATTTACATATAAACCTATCGATTTAAGTAAAAAAGGGGAGATGAGCTACCAGCCTCTCGAAAATGGAAGGCTCAAATTAGGTGCAATTAGGTCCACCCACCTCAGTCATAGTAGGACCGGCGCCGCCGCCGGCGGCGTTTATGTTTCGCGTGCGTTTTGTTCCGGTCTAGGTAACGTCTTTCCATTTTTGTTGTTCATTATTATAATTACCGCACAAGATAGTAATAGTAACTGTGAGCGAGTGTTTGGGTGTAGTTGTAACACAGGCCAGACGTTGAGTAAGCGCTGGGAGAACGTACCATATCTACAGATTTTACTTATATCTATGTTTAAACCTTAATGAATGAATAAATGAATGAACACTTTATTGCACTTAAAAAATAACATAATAAAAACCTTATATCTACATTTAACACATACATAGGTACTCAATAACAATAGGCGGCCTTATCGCTGAGAGCGATTTCTCCCAGGCAACCTAGGGATGGAGAAAAAGATAGGTATAAATAAGAGTAATCTGCCTGGGTAAGCTGCCGCCTTCAAATACTTAATTTTATTGGTATGTCTATCTAGATTCAACGAAGTACCTCATCTATGGTAACGTAGTAAAAAATTAAAATAAATGATTACTTGTCAAGTTGGTCGCTTTCTACAGAATCAACGCGCCAAATGACGCCCCACACGTAGGCATTAGCCGTGGGCACCAAAGTGGCCGTGGGACCGCCCCAGAACGACGAGTATCTGATAAAGTCGAGCCTGTAGTTCTACAAACAAAAGTTAGTAGATATACAGGGTGTCCCACGGCCATGGGACATGGAGGACAATTACCAGAAATATTGAAGATAACAAGTGTACTGAAAGAAAACAATCCTTTATTTAAAAAAATAATTAAAACTGCATTTGCAGAATTTTAAAAACTATTTTCCTGGACCTCAGTGGCGTAAAATAGAGAAGTGTGGAGGGAAGGGAGGCCTTTGCTCAGCAGTGGGACAGAACAGGCTAATAATAACATACCTTATCCGGTAATCGAATCCACTAAAAAAATCAAAAAAAGAACCCTATATTTTTTATGGCACCTAACGTAGAGTCAATCTTTAGAATCAAATCTGTTAAACATTATTATAGAGGTAAGTATAGATTGCATTGAAGTATAGATTGATTTAGAGATTATATCTATACCTACTTGTAATAATACTGTAACAGGTCCAATTCTGTACTTGGAGATATATTTTTTTGTATTTGGAGGGCACTATGATCGCCTCGTCCTGTCTTGAAGCCAAAGCTGTAACTTTTTTCTTTTTGTCTGTCTATATCTTGGCCGCGCATCACGCCAGAACTACTGAATGTATTCAAATGAAACTTGGCATAATTTGAGTTCAAACTTCGAGGAAGGACAGGATACTTTTTATCCCAGAATTCAGTACGGTTCCCTTGGGAGAGGGGATGAAAGTCAAATTTCTTGGCTGCGCATCATGCCGAAACTACTGAATGAATTCAAATGAAACTTGGCATGATTTTAGTTTAAAGGTACTACGGGGAAGGACATAGGATACGTTTTAACCCAAAATTCACCCCGGTTCCTTTGGGTGAGGGGATGAAAGTCAAAATGAGGCTGTCCGATTTAATTCATTCTATATTTTTGTTAGAAACCAGTGTTGCAAGATCGATTGGACTAAATCAGTAGAAAGTCGAGTAGAAAATCAGTAGATTGAAGGATAAAACCAATTGTGTCAATCAGTAAGTTTTTCTGTTCATGCGATTCTGATTTAAGAAGCTTATTTTTAACACGAGTGTTTAAATGTTCAATGATGGCAGTCATTCTCTCACTTGATATTACGTGCACACGTATCTTCAAATTCAAATTGTTTTATTTTCTTTAGACCTTACAGGACTCTTGGACACGTCACAAAATTCAAACTACATAGGTAAGTAAAACTATGAAATAAAGTGATCAGATCACTTTGATTTTCTTTTTAAGGTAAATTAAAGAAGCGAACAGAAACATTTACCTTGTTAGGTTGTTGGTTTCCGAGTTGGAGCAAAACAAGCTTTTTTATCCTCATGATAATCTAATATTTTGTAGTAGTTAAATAAGCCTTTTTACAAAGGATATGTTTGACAATTTGTTTGAATTTATTTATTGAGGTAACTACATCAGATACATGGACCCCAATTCTGCTAACCAATCGCTTTACTATGACAATGGTATCATAGCAGAATCGTTACTTAGAATTCTTAGATGAAATTCTTTCAAAATGCGTAAACAAAAAAATACAGTATGTTATTTGTTCGATTTTAGTGAGTTCGTTTACCGGATAACGCAAGTTATTTTTCAATCGCTGTGAATATAGATTTACTTTTTAAAAAATTAAGGAATGTTTCCCTTCAGTAAAACTTCTTTCTACAATATTTCTGGTACTTGCCCTCCTTGTCCCATGGCCGTGGAACACCCTGTATATTAGTCGGTACCTATATGTATCTAATCTAGGTAGGGGAAGTTGATACGTCTTGATCCCTCGAGGTAAGATGATCCCACACGATTGTGGCCAAACTATTAACGCCATCTAGTAACTTTCTTCAGTGAAGCGTAGCCCCCCCACACCCCAGCGCGCGCCGCCAGTCAAAACTTAAGGCGGTGCATTTGACGAGTGCAAAAAGTGTGAAAATAAAATTCGTGTGGTTTTGATGTAAAGTTGGTACTAAGACTGACTTTGAGCCTTGATTACTTTTGTTGTAGACGATGAAAAGCAATGTTTATTTTTTTTTTGTATTAATTCTTGCTTGCTAATATGTTTAATTTAGTTTTCACAGTTATTGCGCCGGCCCGGTGCGGTGCGGTCCTGTCAAACGCTAGGACCGGGGCGGCGCGCGGCGGCACGGCGCAGGTTAATTAAAGTAAATATGAGTGAAATATTGAGATTTGGGCAAGATGGTCTCCAGGGGGGTGTAGGTATAAGATGATTCCCCAGCAAGCAACTCGCGCGTGTTCGTCTGTTTAGTTACGTAGCTGATAATAATAAGAAAAGGCTATTGTTCGTTTTCTATATAGTGCATCGGGGTAAGATCGTATTCGGGTTAAGATCGGATAATCTAATAACTCCCTAATGTAGGGTGTTTTTGGGTTGTTGGCAACATAGTCGGCAACGCCATTTTGTCGAGCCCCCCCCATCAGTTGCCGTCAGCCGCTAGGTCGTGTAGGACGTGTGATATTTGTGTGAAAATGGAAATGTGTGTGAAAAATGTTTTTCTTGACTAAGACCGGATAATTTTATGTTATAGCACTTAAGATCAGAGCTATAGAAGCGGTTTTAGAAGGTAGTCCGATGTTACCCCGTCAACGTCCGATCTTTCCCGTAGTTTTCAAAATATTATTGTAACTTTAATCGTGATTAGCTCTGTCATCTTTACGTTTAGAGAATTGTCAAATACTCTGGTTTATAGACCTATCTTTTAAACGAAACTTTGGTATATTTATAGGTGGGCCAGCATTTTTAAAACCTACGAAAAAAATATTTTGTAACATCCTAATAGTTTTCTAAAAAAAGCATCCGTTCTTACCCCGATGCACCTTAGTTGTTTTGTTGTATGTTTGTAAACATTTTTTGTATTAATCTGTTTATACAGAAATGTAAACCTTTTTTAAGTACTTATATATTTAGACATTTTAGAAATAGAGGTTTGCAAAAACATCTCCCAATCGATTCAATCATTTACGGAAAAATAGCTAAAATAGTATGGCAAGATGATCCCTGATGACCCCGGTGTACAAGATGATTACTTTGCAAGGTTTAAATAAAAACATTTTGTTTTAACAAGATTTTATATAGTTAATAACAACTAAGTGTATATTCAGCATTCTGAGTATGCAGCAAGCTGGCCAGATAATTTTCCTACTTCATGTTGGTCTTTAAAGTATCTTTCAATTATTATTTTGTAAGTTACATACGGCCATTCTCCCTTAGGGGAATCATCTCCATCTCGTACTACTTTCCCCAATCTCCTTAGAATAACACCAACATAAATCGTAACTAGTAGGTAACGTAAATAATTCCTATATAGGTAGAAAGGAAAAGGTCTGGGATAGGAGAACGAGAATGTATCTACCAATAGCTTAGGTTTATCGGACAGTCATGCTTTTACAATTATTTATTTATTCATACCACAGATAATAAAAGCTCTCTTAAGTACTTGTTTTTACAAACATTCTACATCGAGTTTGGCTATGTATTGTAGGTACTCGTATGTAGGAACTCGCTAATTTGCACCCCAATAATGACAACTGACCATATTCAGAGAAAATAAACTACTTATTAAAACGCTCTCGATTAGCAACACTAACCTTCATGTTTCTACGCACACGCAGATTATATGCGATACCTAACTACCTATACGTAGGTAAGTACTATAAATTATGTTTAATTTGACAGTTCTTTTGATATTTATCACTCGATAAATCTTAAAAGAACTGTCAATTTTACTTGCCATATTTATCGAGTGATAAATTGGCGAGAATAGAAACCTTTCTTTAGGCTTCTTGGAAGGCAATTCTCGCCAACGAGTTAGTTTTTACATCGAAGAATTGTCAGGTTTGACAGTTCTTTTGATCTTTATCGAGTGATAAATTGGCGAGAATTTGCTTCTCTCGCCAATTTATCACAAAAGAAGCCTTTCGGAAGGCAATTCTCGCCAATATATCACTCGATAAATATCAAAAGAACTGTAAAAATTGTAATTTTTATAAGGAAGAACTTTTGATGTGACAGTTGTTTTGTGATAAATTGGCGAGAGAAGCCAATTCTATCCAATATATCACTCGATAAATATCAAAAGAACCATCAAATCTGACGGTTCTTCTTTATCAAAACTGTAAAATTTTACTTATTTTGATTTTAATTTTAAATTTGATTGAATGATAAAAGTAGTTGGTGCGTAGAAAAATGCTTGTGTGCGATTGTGTATACTTTGTTTGTTAATAATTGGTGTGTGAAGTTACCTGCTTAGAGGATCACATATGTAACTATTCAACGGATATTAATATTACTCCTTTATTTATCTATTTTTCCCGACATTTCAGCAGCTTTACACCGACGATTCAGGCGTGCCAGCGTTTAAACTGAAACTTCGGGAAAAATAAGTAAATTTGACTTGTCTAAGTGCTTATTTTATATATAAGCCTAAAGAAATAAACAAAGTTATTGAAATCTGAAATAAACGCGATAAGAACCCGTTGAATACAGGGTGATTGGGAAATTAATGAAAAGGTTTTTAGAATCTTTTGAGCCATGGTTGTCTGAGACGAAGTCTCACTATTACTTTTTTCCGATTTATTTTGGTTTTTGGGGAGAAAACCCAAAACTTATCAGTTAATTGCTAATGGGCACTTGACACAATAAGTGAACTGTTTTTTCTGTTATCTTATTAAAGTAATGTGTAATGTAAACTATTCAATTAACACTACTAGAACATAGTTATCTGTGAGTACAGACATTACAGATTACGAAAATTTTCTAAGATTTAATAATTTTATTAAATCTTAGAAAATTTTTGTAATTATAAATGGCGTCGAAAAGCAGTTTTAACTGCTTTTGGACGCCATTTTATAATAAAATATTTTATTTTTTAAAGCCTTATTGAAAACATGTCCGCTTATGCTCTTTCTTTTGAGGTATCATTTACGAGGATAGCTTGCAAATTATTGAAATTAGGCCCTACAAAGCAAAACGGGGAAGAAAATTTAAATTTCTAAGCTAATGAATTAAACAACATTTTCGTTTGATATCACTTATTTTTGATGATGTTGAAATGACAGCCGCGGTTCCTAACACCAGCACGGGCCGGTTGACAACCATGGCTCAAGTGGTTCTAAATGGTCCATTCTAGCTTCGCCTTGAAGCTTTGCACCCATCTCCCAATCATTCTGTATTATCAACACTTACATCTAATCTGGCTATTGACACCAGTATCGCACTGGGCACAAGCATGTGCATCCTAAATGTCAGCATGTTTGCGCCGTACGCGAAGTAAAGGAATGAGTTTGGTTTGGGGATCTCCGCTCTCACCATCCCTCGATTACTATGAAATCCCTTTTTCATGTTCTAAAATAGAAGGAAAAGTTATATGTACGTTATCAACTACCTACAAAACTGTGAATAAACTTCTGAAGTTTTGATAGTTGGTCAATTTTATATCTTCGTGAAGAATTGTAAATTTTTTAAAAAGAAACTTAAAATCACAGCAAAATTATTCCTGTGAACCTAAGTTTTATTCAGAACGTGCCACAGCGGTTCTATTTAACCCCAACTTCTCCATCATTTCGTCAGAAGCGGTGTTCCCATTGTTCGGTATTCTTTTCAGTTCCTTGATGTAAGGAGGTGGTAGTTCGCACTCGATAGCCCCGTTGACGATACAATCCTTATATGTGCTGCTAGGGAGCCTGTCGGCTGGCAGTTCTTCGCCTTTCTCGCGAGGCAACGGGTTAATTATCTGTTGGTACGTCCGGCACTTGACTTTGGAACCATCGGGCGTTACGATGTCTACTTCCTTCGCGAAGTACCACTCGATATCTACACCTTCTTGTCTGAAAGATAACATTTTAAAACCATAACTTCTCTATTGTTAGTAGGTAAGTCAGCAGCTCCAATGTATTTTAAGGCATTTGTAAACTGATATACCTATATCATCATTAAGGCATTAATATTGAGCACTATTTCTCATTGCATACAGGTGATAACGAGATGGCACGAACTTAGGGAGACTTTCGCTAAGAACGCACTGACAGGCGGCATTTATCCACCTACAGCGCTTTACCATTTGGCGACTAGCGAAGGCGCCAGGGTAGCACGTTTTACGTGTTCTTGGTGCTAAGCAGCCGCCTGTCAGTGCGTTTGGACCTTAAGGAGATTTTGTGTAAGACGACTAGATGACAGATTACTTCCAAGAAGTCTCTTAGACGCGTTTGCGTCCTTGCTTATGATTTGGTATTTCTTTAGTAGGTACCTATGCCAGGGGCCGGGTAACGTTTTTTTGTAGGTACGCGAAATTTTTTCGAATGTTTGGGGAAACAAATGAATTTCCGAGGAGTTAAATTTGAAAAAAATATTGCAAAATATAAATAATAGATTTAAATAATAGATTAGAATAGATAATAGAGTTATAGTGCATCGGGGTAAGATCGTATTCGGGTTAAGATCGGATAAATCTAATAACTCCCTAATCTAGGGTGTTTTTGGGTTGTTGGCAACATAGTC
This sequence comes from Eupithecia inturbata, assembly GCA_963662085.1. NCBI lineage: Eukaryota > Metazoa > Arthropoda > Insecta > Lepidoptera > Geometridae > Eupithecia > Eupithecia inturbata. The sequence continues at coordinate 11,836,223 of OY759177.1, read as the reverse complement.
GGCAACGCCATTTTGTCGAGCCCCCCCCCATCAGTTGCCGTCAGCCGCTAGGTCGTGTAGGACGTGTGATATTTGTGTGAAAATGGAAATGTGTGTGAAAAATGTTTTTCTTGACTAAGACCAGATAATTTTATGTTATAGCACTTAAGATCAGAGCTATAGAAGCGGTTTTAGAAGGTAGTCCGATGTTACCCCGTCAACGTCCGATCTTTCCCGTAGTTTTCAAAATATTATTGTAACTTTAATCGTGATTAGCTCTGTCATCTTTACGTTTAGAGAATTGTCAAATACTCTGGTTTATAGACCTATCTTTTAAACGAAACTTTGGTATATTTATAGGTGGGCCAGCATTTTTAAAACCTACGAAAAAAATATTTTGTAACATCCTAATAGTTTTCTAAAAAAGCATCCGTTCTTACCCCGATGCACCTTAATATTTGGTCAAAGTAACATTATTGAAAATAAATTAATGGTAGTACAATAATTAAGATGGTTGTCAAACAAATCATTCTAACGTATGGTCCAAGTAAAAAAAATTGCTTATTTATGATGTAAAATTGTGTAAATTTTAAAATATTATGAACGATAAATTTTGTAAAACACATTAAATTTAAATTTGTAAATAGTAAAATTAAGAAATAAATTAAATTAGTAATATTATGTAGGGCACTAACTTTATATTTCCTAGTGCTCATAAGAATATGACAAAATAAATTACAGCAATATTTTGGATTAACGTTATGCCCTATACCTATCAGCACTCAAACGTCCGCTGTTGAACACGCCTCCCCAAACAAGGGGGGGTTTTACCACAATCACTTGCAGGCAGATTGGTGATCGCAGTAGTGGTGTTAAAATACACAGAAGGTAGCTGCTAGCCTTACGACGTTCAAGGGGTGACTTGGGGTGACTTGCAACCACCACGGATATTGCCGTTAATATGTAAGTAGTTTATAATATTAAAAACTAATTTATTTTTCAGACAACATAGTCTATTTTGTTAATGAACTCAAAGCTATACTCTGTTCGCCGAAACAAGCTAATAGGGAAATCATAGACTGCACGTTATTGGTCACAGATAACGAACATAGGGCACGTGCACACTGTACACGCTGTGTGGCCAAAAGTTAGTCTTATCTGTCTCTTGTGCGGTGCGGACGTGATGTAGTAGAGCCTAGTATGGATGTTATGGATAGGAACGTAGAAAATATGGCAGAACGTTTTATTAGCTTGGAGTATGATTCAGATTCAAGTGAATCAGAAAGTGAATAAATTTGTAAGAAAATTTCTGGTTTTTTATTTTTTGTACACTACCCAACTTAAACAAAATATGTATATATTTTTAGATTCACAGTATCATAATAATTAAGTCAATTATCAATAACCCACTCATCCACAAAACCCCGGGCGAATAGCTAGTGAATAATGTAAGTAATACCTAGTTTGAAGTGAGCAATCTAAACATAGCTTTACATTTTAAAATAATGGTCACTTCCACTGACCAATCTTAGTCTCTCACGCTAGTAGTCCCGTCCTTTTCACTTTCATACATTTGTGCAAGAGAGCGCGCGCTATATTAGCTTGTCTCCGTGAACAGAGTATAGAGGGGTTAAACAGGGATTTAGTCCTCTGAATGAGCTGATACATCAGAGGACAATAATAATTGGTAGAAATAGCATTTAAGATGCTGTTACAGCTTCCGCGGGTTCTGCTGAGCAGTGAGGATGTCTTTTTGCGCCAGATGGCATCAAAGGAGTCGATGCGAGCATCAGCGAACATACCTGAGGCGCTGAGTTAAAAGCAGTGAGTGAAATCAGGCTGTAAGTGCAGAAGATGATGCTAAACTTACTTATCCAGAGCGGCCATGTCCTTGTTGTGCAGCCTCCATATCGCCCCCCAGATGTGCGACTCGTGCTTGACCGGGATGATGGTCGCAGAGCAACCGCCCCAGTTATCAGAGAATCTCATGAAGCCTAGCTGATGATGCTGAAATCATTTACGAATAATATAATTTTTATTTCAAAGCAAGCACAAAAAATCCTTTTTTGAATTTTCCTGGTAGGTACATAATAGATTAGCCACAAATCAAATCAATGGTAGGTGCAAATAAAATTTATTTTTATAAATTTTCCTCATTAGTTACAATAATAAATTGTTAGTTAGTTAAATTATTAAAAACTTATTCATGCAAAATTATTATGCTAGATAAGATCTTTTTCCTGTGTATTTAATTGACGACAAGAAAAATTTAATTAACACTTTACAGGAGCCGATTGTATGCAAAACTATTTTTAAAATTTATAAAGTAAGTATAACTACTTAAAAGTCTAAATTACTTTACTAAGCAATACAATGGGCATAAAATCAATTTCTGAGGAATTTGCTTTGTTAAATTATGTTTAAAATTAGGGTAAACATTTTTAAGTATAAAACCGATTCAGTACAAAAGGTTATACAAAAATGAACAGAAAAAAATAAATTAATAAGGGAACAGTACAATCATAACTATTAGAAGTGAACAATATAATTTACACAATAAATTATTAAAATCAACCACAATAAATAATCTACATGTACAACAGTTCAACATTAGTTAAATAAGATTTACTTGAAATTACCATTATAACTCAATACAATTTAGGTACCTACCTATATAAAATCTATATTACAACTTTGAGTAGGTTTTCAGTGGCACAGTAATCCAGTGTTAACAACCATAGCGTTTCTACATTGAGTTTTGTTTAAGCGGACTAGATCATTTACCTATATGTTTATTGACTTCGTTGTATAAAAATGGGCGTAGGTAGAATAAAATAGTTGTCGCTGTGCAAACGCAGTTCTACAGGTGGGGACTGATAGAACTTTGTCCTTTCGTCTCTTACCGGTCGCAAGATTATCATTTATATTAGCTTTTCTATGATGAGAAATGACAATATTTAAAAGAAACAGCTGGCGTACGGTTAGAACTTCGCATTCGTTATATAAACTTGTTGTAAAGTGTGTGTGTAAAGTTGGGAAACGATACGGCTTGTAAGTTGCTACTTTTAACACAGCCCGTTGGGCGCGCTCTGTTTAAAGTAGGTAAGTTTTACAGGCACCTCCCCATACTGTATTACAGTATTAAAGTAAATACATATGTTATGTATTCAATTTCTGTCAGCTACTTCTCTTAAATACTTGAAAACGTATATAAGTTTTTGAACTCGCCTAGAAAGTAAATGTGGTTTCCATGTCACTTTAACATCAACAGTCAGGCCAAGGTATTTGATGCTACTTACCTGATCTAGATCTGGGCAGTTACAGTTGGCAGACAAACAATTTGCCAACAATACAATTTGTTTTGTTTTTTTGAGCCTTGATTGCTACATCTGGTTTTTTACTACGAGCGTTTGAGAAAGTGATCAATTTTATTTACCTGACATTAAGCGACAACTGATTGGTTTTGTGCCATTTGAATAATCACACTAATACAATAAACTAACAATGTATTTATAGACGGGCGCTGTGGCGCTCATTAGGGGAGGCCTATGCCCAGCCGTGCACTACTAGGTATAGGCTGATGACGCTGATTAAAATAATGAAGGCAAAGCTTGTATCCATGGGTATGCGTATGTTTGTTAATATTTCTTGCTCAAACAGCTGAACGGATTTGGATGAAATTTGGTACCGGATAGTTTATTTATACCCTGAATTAAAATTAAAAAAATTGGATTCGTTTTATAGTTCCTAAAAAAATTACAATAGGTAGGTACTAAAACTAACTTCGTAATTTCACCAAAAACCCTGACTTTTCTATAACCCCCGAAACCCTGACGAACGCCTAAAAATCGTGGCCTTTGTCCAGCAGTGGACTAGCATAGGCTGTAGATGATGATGATGTAAGAATTACAGAGTTATGTAACTATTAATGTAGGTACTAGAAATAAATGCTAAACATCTTGTCCCAAAATACGTCATATAGCTAGACGATCGATAAACCTACTCATACTCATTTATTCGCAGTAGGAGCACAAGGCACACTTGGATACATCAATTTACAGATAGGTTATAGTAAATGGTGCATGAATTAATAATTTAAAGCCGTAAAACAGACAAGTTAGAAAATAATCAAGGAACTCAAGAATATGGGTACAAAAAATAGGTAAATTAATAAGCATTTGATTAAAACCCCATTTAGCTTAAATAATTATATACTATGTAACTAAAAATAAATAAAAAATTTGTTTCATTTGTAATGTACCTACTTATAACAAACTATGCTTAGGTACGTCAATGGGGACCATCGAGCACATACTCGATGATGGGGACAAACGGAAGGATATTTTGTGACTTCCTGTTGTCCCCATATCAGAAAACGTCAATGAGAACAAAGGGAACACCATCAATAGATCAGCTGTAAATGGGCATCGTTAAATTTATAGTGCTGGCGTAAAATGGTATTGTCTGTCATACATAATTAATTCTAAATAAATAACAAATAGGTAGGTACAACTAGGTCTACATGTACCTCGAAAACAATAAAAAACTTTGTAGACTAGATATACAAAGGTTGTCCTCCGGCAACAATTGAACCCGTAACCTCAGATATTCTGTGCCAATGTGCCACAGAGGTCTAGGTTAGAATCTATACTTAGCTGATATGATGGTAAAACAACGAGTAAGTAGTAGTAAATCAAAGTTCATAAAACACAAACACAAAATATAATACAGAAGAAAATGCAAGTACAAAGGGCGGCCTCACTGCATGGCACATGTGCTGTGTGTGTGTGTGTGTGTGCATGTGCTGTGCATGGTTGTGTGTGGCATTCACTGTGTTCTACGGTTAAATTCTGTTTAGGTGGTCGTCTCTATAATCTACAGTTTATGTACCTACGTGACTAGTCCTACTATCTACTGATTCGCAAATCATTAGCCGCGTACCCACCTAGCGCACAGGCTCGCGCGGCAGCCTCGGTGTCCAGATCGCGAGCGATGGCTCCCGAGGCAGCCTCAGTAGTTTTGATCAATTTACACGAGGCCGCCTCGCGAGGCAGGCTGAGCCATCATAAGTCCGCGAGTATTCGAAATGGACAGTCGTGTATATTCAGCTGCAGCTATTTTCCTAGCTGCTTATTGTTTAAAGAAACGAAAACAGTCACGTATCAAGAAAAAACCTAGACGCTTCTGGACTCCTCCTGACTGCCCATGATATCAATATTATAGTAGATAGAGACAAACACGGTAATAGACAAAACTTGAAGTAGCGCGAGCCAAAACATAACCGTTCCCACCTAACACACAACGCTCACTGAGGCACCTTTGAGCGCGTCGAGTTTACCGACAACAGATGGCTCGGGGCCGAGCCGTGCTCAGCCGAGCAAACGCACGCCCGAGGCAGCCCGAGGCACGTCCACACCAGCAGAGGCATTTGGCTCGCGAGGCTGCCGCGCGAGCCTGTGCGCTAGGTGGGTACGCGGCTATTCTATCTATTCCTATTTTGTTGTTTTAATTCCGAAATCGTTACGGATGTGAGCGGGTTAACTACCCACGTTCCCCACCATTCACTCGTTAAAGAATTAAACATTGGTATTCTTCCAACACAATGTTAGCAGAATACCGACGGTTCATTCCTAGCTAGGGAAAGGTAGTAGGGAACGTGGGTAGTAACTCACTTTGCTAGTAGCGATAGTTATAATAGTAAAATGTTTATTGTACTCGTAACTCGAATGGTTATTCGAGAGTTATTCGTCTGTAGGTACCTATTTCAGTTACATACATCACAAAGATAAGATAAAGCTGTAATATCCATGCAAGGTGTTACGAAAGAGTCACAAACATGTGTAGGAAAAATACCGGTTAAAAAGCAAACTGATAAGAAACACATACATAGCTTTAACTTTTAGGTAGACTAGTCACCAAAGTCCCAGGTATTCAAACGTTAAGTATATACCCTCCAACTTATTAAAGTTTTTTCAGACGTCCTATTCTATAGATACACATAGACATAAGACCCAATAACTGTTATTTAATCTAGCTTTGTTATCTCATGTTGGATGTCCTATATAAATAAATAAATTGTGTTAAAGATACCAAATGCGCTGGGTAAATATTCAATAATTAGGTAAGTAGGTGCCTACTTTACTTACACAAATTTAAATAATCAGAAGCACCGTCAACCATCAATCAAAAATCATCATTCCAGCTTACAGAAAAAGAGTACCTACCTACTAAGTACATAATTGTGTACAATACCTAGGTACTTAACTTACATTATATAGCTACTAATAACTGCTTAATACCTAGGTACCTACTTATTTTATTAAAAATTATCTACTAACTTAATAATTATAATAATGCCTACCATTGTTTATTTATACAAGGTAGGGCATTCCGAGACATCTAGGTCACGTGGGTGACACAAGCCAAGCCCAACGTCCAATGCCATCGGCGAATGAGAAGACACCTGTTTTCTGGGGCTACCAGTAGCGTAAGATCGTAACTCCCCGAGCTCCATAAATTACCTGTACGAATCTGATGAAACTGTGGTTTTGTACGAATTACCCATTAATCTATCACAATTACTAGTGTATAACTAAATCTGTTTTGACTGATCTAACAAACAAAATTGATGATTGACATTATTATGTATTTTTTTTAAATTTACTATTTGTTTCCCAACTTCCATGTTTTGTTGAAATTAGTGGCAACTAGACAGTGACGTAGCATGACGTGCCAGACCTTGTTTTCTTGGACCAGCCTAATACAGTTTTAACATTAATATGTTACGTACCTCAAGTCTGCCGATTCCCAAAAACTCTGCTGTTGGGTTGTTGATGTGAATTCTAATCTTCAATAAATTACTGCCATACGCAAAGTACAGGAATGTTTCTGGAATAGTCTTGAACATTTTCTTGTTTTATACTAGGTACAGAATGTAAACACGTAGTAATTTAAATCTTTTACGTAGTAATTTCTAAGTAATTTTACGTTAGTAATTATTTTGCTCTAAATATTAAAATAATATATGCGTTTTCCTAAGCCAAAATCAACAATAAACATAACCTAAATTTGGTGCCGTTCCACAATAACTACCCTAGTACCATAGAGTAACTTTTATTATTGGAGACCTAGCTAATGTACTTTTATTATAAATCTGTGACATTCACGTTGACCCGTTGACAGGCCGCACCGCGGTTGGAAAATCAGTGAGCTGGCAACTCCGTACTATGAAGGCACGATAAATAAAAGCTAGCTATTCGACAGCGAACATGTTCGCCATGCATACATGGCACACTCATGCATACTCGAAGCATTTTGTAAACATGGGGAACCAGGTCTGAATGAGAATTTTTTTAGATCTTCGTACTTACTACTTATCTTAAAAAGTTTAAAAACAACCAAATTTTTGCTTAAACTTGTCGTATAATATCTTTTAACACCTTATTCTTGCCATGTTTTTCGATACAATATTGTACAGTCGCATAGATCTTCAGCAGGCGCCGTTCGACTGCCTTGAAGTGTTCTTCAGTGGCTAATATTTCTCCTTGAGATGCAGATATAAGCTTGATAGTGTCAGTTAAACTTCCGCCAGAAACTAGTTCCAACTGGTGCCAAGTCGATAGGGCTAACCTAAAACAAAAAAAAATAAATAAAGAGTGGCAAACTGTAACTAACATGTTGGATCATGAATAGATTGCTTTTTTAACTTCATGATAATGCTACTATACAAATTCAATAATGGCAACATTACGAAATTCGAAAGAGGGAAAGTTTAAAATGGTAGCGCGGTAAAAAGGTTATATTATGTACTTGAGTACTTTTAAACTCTATGGTATCTTTGTTGTTCTTTACTACTAGGACTACTCTCTCTTCTATTTATTATGTAAACTCACATGCAGCATTGATAAAGTGGCGCTAAAATGTCCATTTCATCCACGGCGGGGTTTCCTAAGCCTTTTCCATTGTCCATCAGAACAATTTTGTCCTTGTAGACCTCATAGCGATGTCGATCACCGTTTTGTATAAGAAAGTCGAAAATAGCGATATCTACTAGATTAAGGATCCTTTTCAAGCTCATCGTTTTGGATAGATGACTGAAACAATAAAAACATCATTATATTATTATAATTAAGTTTACTAGCTTCAACAGATTCGTTATTTATCTAAAGTCGTAGTAATTTGTACAGCAATTTATTCAAAAACAAAAATATCCATAGTTTTAGATGAAATACGAAATATTTAACAACAATAACATGAAGTCATTTACTAAGGATATTTACCATGATTTGAGTTTTGAGCTTTCCAATATTTCGCCAGTTTCATGCGCCATGATCACGAAACAACTGAAGGCATGGTTTATTAAACCGTGACTGAAGGCACTGCAAGTGAGTTTTAATTGGCAGACATACCAATCTACCCTCATTTTTCGTCTTTTGCTATGAACAAACTACCATGGTCCAAGAAAACAATTATTATACCATGTGTACCACTACCACCGGTTTCATTATCCCTGCATACATAACCACAGTGGTTTTAAAAGCTTTAACAATAACATGGTCCTTCTCTTTATTAAATAAATTACAAATATTTTGACTTAAGAAGATCAAGGCACTTACTTACAAAAGTCATGGTCAGTCTCCCAGTCCATTTTCTTGTTGCTGTAAGACCTCCTCCAAGGTGACTTGTGTACTTGGAATGGTTTGTCTAAAAACAGAATAGCAGCACCTTCAAGCTCACCGTTACTGTCAGGGCATACTGTCTCGCTTGGCTTGCAGTAGAAGCATTGCCCATAGATACAGTGTGATCCACTCTCTGGAAAAGTTTATAAGATAGATTAATTTTGAGTTTCCCTAAGGTAGATTTGCCTATATTCATGAAAGTATTGTAAAAGTCACTAAATATTTAATATTTCACTGGGAGTAGATGTATGGAGGCAGCTCAAACTGCAATTCATGGTGTCATTTGGGGGAGGCCTATGTTTGGCAGTGGACTTTGGGCTGGTGATGATGATTTAATATTTTTAAGTAAATTTTGATGGAACTCGCTTCATCGTCTACCTCAGTCTCCGAACAGCTGAGTATACCCTCATACTTGTGCCACTTACTTCAAATAATCTTACCATTTTTAAGCATAGTCATCATGAGTCCAACAGTAGCAAAAGGCACCACATCTCTTCGCACATGCACCTTCCTAATAGTTGAAGGTGCAATCCATTTGAAGTTAAGTACCATTGCTAGATAGTAAGCAAATACTTCAGAATTGTGCCGGTCAAAGCCAGCATAGATATTGCCTTTCACCACATGAGTCAGGTTGTATCTCTTTGGTTTGAAGTAAAGCTTCTGTTTTCCCTGCAAACAGTATTTTGTAATGTAATGATGGTTTAATTAATGTAAGCTATAAACACACTATCTATATTATAAAAAAAGTTGTGTTAGTTACACTATTTATAACTCAAGAATGGCTGAATGGATCTCAGTGAAATTTGGCAGCGAGGTAGATGGTATCCCGGGGCCGGACATAGGCTACCTTTTATTCCGGAAAAAAGCGTGCGAAGCTGCGGGCTGCCGCTAGGTTTATATAAATAATATTTTACCATTGTAATTAATAATTAAAAATGTTTATTTCACTTGGAAAATCACCCAAAAAAATATATAAATAATACTCATCAATTCACACAGCATCAACAAGCCCCAAGCTAATCAGAGCTTGTGTTATGGGAAGTAGATAACTGATATCCCTAACACAATACATTACTTAAATATATATTTGATATTTATTAAGCCTTTGACTTCCTATTTTCACTGTTTCGAATGAACATTCTCATGAGTTCTGTTCGATAAAGACAAATTGTAATTGTGATTTGTTTAAATTACCTCAAGAAGAAATAACAGCTTCAGCTGGGTCCCTTTTGGTGCATTGTCAACTAAAGCTATTGGTGCGGTTTTGATTGCATGCAGTATCTTTCCGGGAGCTCCAAATCCAACAGGATATAGAGACTCTTTGTTGGACTGGAAACGAAAAATATGATTGTATTATTTTTGTATTAGATTTGTATTATCATTGTGTATTGTTGGCAAGAAATATTGTAATTGTTTATTTTATTTCAGTAATTGTTTACTTGCCTTGTTCACTTCTTGCCACATAGTTATTGGCCCCGAGTCTGATGGTGTTTCAAATGCTTGAAGAAGACTTTGTTGTATTGGCAAGTATTTGTGGTTCTTTAATTTAAAATGACTAGGTATATAATTGAGATGATCATAAATCACTCTAAATATATTAAGCGCAGGGTCCAATTTGCTAGGAACAGGGAAACTCTGAGGTTTATTCAGAGCAGTGAAGGTGTAGAAGAAATATATATTTACACCAACTAGAAGGAGTAAAATTACGGAAAACCCGAATGCGTAGTTGAGTGTCATTATTGTTTTATAGTTTAGAGACTAATAATTTAAGTATTATTCTTTGGTTTGATCGGTTTTAGTCATAAAAGTACAAGTAAGGTCACATCTAGGTTACAGGATTTTTAAACGAGTTTGAAGATTCTAAAACACTATTTTATTACACGAACGGTGTACATTTGATTTGATCTTAAAGCATCGCAATATTTAATTTATAGCAGTAAACGCTCATTATGTACACAACAAATCATGGTATGTTTTCAGGAAAGCCTTGAGAGTTCATTTCAACTGAAAATAACGCCCAGCGTTGGATTCATTGACACAGAGGCTTAGCTTTTACTTAGCTATTTTTTTTAACTATTAGGTTCACTTTTGTCATAGGTATAGATGGAAAATCTTTTAAAAAGTTTGATAAAATAAATAAACACACAGAAGGCGTGCGGGGCGGGGAGGAGCTTTTGGGAGACAATAATGCACAACAAAATATTGTACGGCACAATAATTGGTGACCAAATTTGTACACCCTAATAATTCGTGTACATGGCTTCTGATTATCGTGGTGTGCAAAATGATCGTACAATATCATGCTGTGCTATAAATGACACGTGACGAGCTTCGAAATCTATCAGGAAGCTCGTCACGTTTGAATAATGTGCAATCCGATATTGCATGGCCAAATAATGTACACCTTGATAATCCGTGTCAGGGCTTCTAATTATAAGCGTACATTTCGGACAGGCCCGGATTAAGGGATCCAGGGCCCCCTGCCTTATAATGCACCCCCCCCGAACAAGGACATTCTGTAATGGTTCTCATTACAGTTCAGTACAAGTTGTGACGTCTAAATTTTTAAAGACCTACAAGGTCAAGTGGAAAATCAAAATTTCCGTAGGTTTCATACTTATTCAAATAGTTTCAAAATTACCCATTTCCCCTCCATTTCCGATGTTGGCAGAGTGATCCATCTAAAATGTATGTAGCATTTGTAGATATGGATATATCTATATTTTACAGATTTTTTATTCTGAAGTCTGTAAGTTGAACGCTTTTTGAAAAATTTACGAAAAGGACTTTTTTTTTTAAAACGGTGGGCTATCTCACCGAGTGGCAAGGGCCGCGGAAGTACTCCATAACAGAGGGTCTAACTTTTTTGATAACCTGCTCCAATTTCAAGCTGCGGCTTCCTCTGGTAAATTTACTGCAGTAGGTATTAAAACTTTTTTTTAAATATTTTTATATTTTTCGAAATTTTACATCGCAACTGTAACATTTTGGTATGCGAAATTTGTCGGATATTTTGGGAAAAGTATGCAAGTGGACCTATGACAAAATAAATGATAGCGAGCGAAGCGAGCCCCAAATATTTTAAATGTCGATGGTAGATAAAAACCTATGAATATAAATAACGACGAGAGAAGCGAGCCGAGGTAATTTTGGAGTTTAGTGAGGTCGGGTTATTAACTGACAAAGAAGCTAAGACGACGGCGAGCGGATAGCTGCATAATTTTTGCGACTTTTGTCTGCTATTAAAAAAAGATTAAGGAATACAAAAAAATATTTAACGGCGAGCGCGGGCCGTCATCGTAATTTATGTTACGTTTTCAGGTGGTCCCAAATAAGATCAGAAGAGTATGAAAAAATAAATAAAAGCGAGCGGAGTGAACCAAGAAAATTTTGGAGAGTTTGCGGCGGTTGACAAAATTGTTAAGAAACTAATTCAAAATGAGTATTGGAGAATGGAGTGAGCCGCAGCATTTTTTGAAATTAGTGAGGCATGCTTAGCAAGACAAGAAAGCTAAGATAAAATGAGAATGAGCTTCACGTTTATTTGTTGAATAACAACAAAATAGCACGACGACTGGCTATAGAATCAACGACGAGCGAAGCGAGCCAATAATTTTTTTATGATTTGGCTGTGTGTGTGAGTACTCGTTGTCACCCCTTCTTGATGCTTGCTTGGCGTAACCAAGCAAGCACCAAGGGGCTGCCAATATGGCACCCCTCAAAGCTTGGTACCGGAGGCAGACTGCCACCCTCGCGATTACCAGTTTTCGAGTTAATTTTTTTGTATTTATTTCTTGTAAATGTACCCTTATACCAAATTCACCGACTCTCCAACTCTTTAGAGTTGGAGAGTCGGTGAATTTGGTATAAGTTTGTATGTTTACATACAGCCGGTAGGTATAGAAGATTTTATGATTTTAAGGTAAAAATTGTTGATTCTGAAGATCCTGGTCAGGGTTATGGGACAAACTTATTAAATAATCGGTCCTTGATAAATGTGCAAAGTTTCAGTTCAATCTGAAGTTTTCAAAGATTACGTTTCAATCAAACATATGTACATACAGTGGAAAGAAAAGAGTGTTAAAAATATTCTTATGCTCTGCTCTCTCGGCCAATTTTGCTTATTTACAAGCGCTTCTTAATTTTACAATAAAGCTGTGTTAAGAAAACTTTCTTTATCAGGTAGCTAAGTTAGCCAGATAGTAAATTCAAACGGGGGGCACTCAGGCGTTTGATTTTGGGGGGCATTTTTCCCCCCTGCACCCCACTTCCACAGCCCCTGCCGAGTGGGGTACCAAATAAAAGGTATCGGTTTTTACATCTCAAAACAGTTTTTTTAATTCTTGTAGGTTACATTCTTTATGAAAGATTTTGAAAAGATTCTAAAATTTTACCTTTATTGTCTATGCTCCGAAGTTTGCAAACCGATCCTTCTGAACCATAGTGCTGTTACACTTGACAAACGTTCGAAAACCTCGGCGCGCGAGTCACTTGAAGGATCTTGTTATTTACTTACCTACCTATTATTATTTGGAAAAATAAATGCCAATTTTTCGGGCTAGGCAGACTTTAGGGGTAGGAATGTTCTGCCATGACGGCCCCTAGGCTTGCAGGGCCCCTAGGCCTGGGCCTTATGGGTCTAGGGGCTAATCTGGGCCTGATTTCGGGCAGTGCAAACACGGTTGAGCATTATTGACACGTGCGTGACCAGCTTTCATGGGCTGTCTGATATTGGATGCCCCGATATTGTACACCGCGATAATTGGAACCCTTTTACATATTGTGCCGTGCATAAAGTGACCCGGCAATACGATTAGTCTGCTGGGCCAGCGTGTTGGGCCAAAATATCGGATTTGTCTACACATTGGTGTATAGGTACATATTGATCATTCTACAATGGTGTTTTGATCAAGATGGATGTGGAATCTCTTGTACCCGTGGCAATTTATTTATAAAGTAGGTACTTTTATTTATTTATTTATTTTATTGATTTATTTTATTTTATTTTATTTTACAAATGGACTAACAGTTAAAATTATATTATTTAATTGTTATTAAAATTATATTATTATATATATTACGTGTAAATACCGATTATGGTGGACTTTATTTACTTTTTTCCAAATAAGACTCCTTTTTCTGTATTTTGTCTTTATTTCCCACTTCGCACTACTGGAACCACTGTGATCGCTTAGAACTGAACTTAACTAAACTTAATAAACTTTTTTTTTTTTTTTCGAAAGGACTAAAATGCTGTTGTTTCTGCGTTTTTCTGGAAGCTATACCTATCTCTTTCTTTGTTCTAGAACATTTTTATTGTCCTTGTCTTTTGTTTCCATTCGTTCGAGAAATCAATCTATAAATAGGCAGGTACCTGCAAGTCGGTGGCCAACAACTATTACACAATCTATGCCCTATAAACACTATTATCTATTCTGTAGCTTATGCAGAGATTTGTCCTGCATAATTTTGGGCCTTATTTAGTCCGCATAAAGTCATCTCGTTGCTAACACCTACAAACTATGAAGGCTCGTCGTGCGTGTCCTATACCGATGATAGAGTGACTAAAAAAATGACGTAAAAGAAGATTGTAGACTAAAGAAGATATTGAAGAGCCCCATTGAGGCATCAACCCCGTTCCACATCTACCGAAAAGCTGTAACGAATCTGTCAATCACCAAAAGTCATGCTGTCTGTCCACCAAAAGTCGTGTGGTCTCTGCTACTTCGAGGAGTTCGGCTAGTTGGGGCCTGGTTAGGCAGAGGGACAATGCACAATACACTCCCATGAGAGATGTCTGCGCAGATCTTAGTTCTCCACACATAGAATTAGATAACCTTGGCCCCACGCCAGCCGTGGCCCACTGTGTACAGCCGCCTTGAACTTATGCAGCAGCGCGATCATTTTGCCGAAAATGGGCATCACCGCATCCGGTAGGCGTTTAGTGCTGCCAAATTTGCCAGATTACCGGATCCGGTTGCACAGATTGCTATCCCTATTATTTTGTAAGTGATGAAGTGTAAGTAGGTATTTACCTAGCTTTCATGGGTATACATAAGTACTCTTAATGACCATTTTTCTCTAAAATGCAATCCGGAAACAGATTCAAAAGGAATTCCCCTAAAACTCAATTTTGATTTCAAATGCAAACATCACAAGCTAAGTTCAATAAATCAGCACAGTCGCAACTTGTATCGCAGCGGGCACAGACAGGCACAAACGAATTTGTTTATTTAGAAAACGTTTGTAGCATGCGGATGCAGGGGTGTTTGCGCCGATACTAACCTGATTACAGCCAATCAGCAGCGTCGCCGCCCTAATTGAGCGCCCCCGATGCGAGGGCGGGCTTTTTTAACAGCTTTGGCAAATACACGGAGACTTTGGACAATGCACGCTGCACGAGATTATGGAAATTCAGATTTAAGGTAGAGGCAAGATTGTTTGCTGACACAAGTGACAAGCATGTAAAGGTTGGAAAAGGTCTTACTTAGCCTACCGCCCAGACAGGCTTGTCACCTCACCAGCCTTAGTTTTATGGAAGATACGCAAGATTTATGTTGACATTTTATGATAAGTCACAAGCTTGTTGAAGATTGTAAGATCTTCTTTTCCTGCAGGCAGAAAAGGTATGGTATGCCACATCACCAGATAGCTAGAAACCAGACGTTTATTCTAAAATTCTATTATATCTTTATATTTTTTATAGAATTTCGGAATACAAAGAGTACATTTTGTACCTATGCAGAGTCGCAAGTAGGTACCTATGTATGTCGAAGATTGTAAAATAACTTCCCCTAGCAGTCTGATTACTACAATAGATATAGCGACGAAAAATGAATGAAAAAGCGCATAAGGTTTCGTAATTTTTAACCGACTTTGAAAAAAGCAGGAGGTTCTATGTATGTTGGATCCTGGATTCTGAAATACAGTCTAGACAGCCTCGTGTAGAACTATACGGATTCAATATGTACTTATACTGAAGCTCTGTAATTGTGTCGAATAAATGATTTATGTATGATTTTTAATGTATGTTTGGCTATAATGAAGGTAAGTATGTTTTTTTTTTCTAATAATTTTCACCGATTTCTGTGTCAATTGCATGTTTCGATTTTGATGATACTTTTGGTTTAGTATAGAGAACTAGCTTATGCCTACGGCTTCGCACGTGTTATTTTTGAATAAAAAGTAGCCTTTAAGTCAGTCCAGGTACATACTTTCACCGTTATACGTTTTTTTTTACCTTGGTAGGATGATCCCGGTGTGGTCCCATACAAATTTTATTCCATTAGATTACCTACTATTTGTCCCGCAAAACTTATAAGAACCAGTGTAAACATGTAGTCCAGTCATTAAAGCAAAAAAAATAATTTGGCGTGTTAAAAAAAACGTTAAACCGACTTCAAATTCCGGTTTAGAGATAATATTCATTTATATATCGGACGAACGAAATCACCCCTCCCTTACTTTCCCTGACCGAAAATCTATGTTCACGTGCAAAAAATTTAGAACACTGGCGACATCTAGTTATAATTCAAGTCTAATTTAGTTTGATGACACATGGATGAAACTGTTGACGCTCGTTGCCATGGAAACCATTACTTAGGTGTTAATGAAACCCAAGAGAATATAATACCTACGGAGAAACTATCATCTTCTGAAGAATTTTTACAAACCTACGTTTTATAGCGCACATAGCAATTCCTCGATAATCAAACTTATAGTAAACCACTTCAAAATAAAATTTTATACAACATCGAAACAATCATCAAAATCTATTAACAATTGGCGCAGATATCACCAAAACTGTTGTAGCTAGTCGTGATTCTCCAAAAGTATTATGTTGCTTTTTAAGTTTAACGGGATAAATCCCTGGGGAATAAAAATTTTATGGGACCGCCTCGGGATCATTCTCTATACAATAGTGAAAGAATCAGTAAAATCGGTTACCCATAGGCGGAGATATCAATTAACATTTATACATAAAAAATAAAAAACATACAGACGAACTGAGAACCTCCTCCTGTTTGAAGTCGGTTAAAAAGGGGCTTTCACAGAGTTCTAATTTGAACTCTCCCTGACCTTTAGTAAGTCAGAACAGAACCTACCCAGTGACTGGCCTAATAAAGAAATTCGACGACAGGTTTAGTTTTTGTAAAAAAAGCACATCAAATTATGCCTATCTATAAACCAGCGCTATGGCATGATCTGCTATACCATACCACAGGCCGAGTGGAGTCCGATTTTGTCAGTTTTCCCATTAATATAATGTTTATTTTTATATGCATCTTTTTCTCTTTATGTTCTGCCAAAGTAAATACATTTTACTACTTACTTTTACTCTAAAGTTGCTATGTCGCCAATTGTCGCTTAGTTTTTAAGTTGTCTTGTTGTAAATAGTTCATATTTGATTTAAGTGTGCAATAAAGTATTTTCTATCTATGTCATATCGTTATCTATCTATTCTTGGTAGCAACCAACGAAATGTTATGCAAACGAAATAAAGCGCCCTTTGTTACGTACAGTCCCCTTTTGTTATCTTAGAAAAAGCAATCTAGAGAGATTTTGAACTGGTGGGTACCTGCTACTTAAAGTAAGAATGGATTGAGGCCTGGGCACATACATCCAACACCGTACAACACAAAAATGCCTTCAATCAAATATGGGCTTAATTAAAGTCGTTATGTTTAGAATTTTAGATACATTTTACAGTGACAAAATAGCTTCCCACAAGCTTCAAACGAGTGGCTCGCGAGTTGTCTGTCATCTGGTGCCGTCAATATAAAATGGATCTAAATGTAACGAGTTTAAGCCCATATTTGAATGCACATTTTGTGCTGTGTGGTATTGGTGTTGGACGTGTGAACGCAAACCTTTAGGCAAACAACATCGAGCTTAATTAATAATTTTATTTTGTAAGTCAATACAGAACTATGAACAGATCAATTTTAAAGTCTATAAACACAGTAATATTATTATTTACATTAATTTTAATCGAAACATGCTTTTGGAGACTTAAATATCGAAATAATGAAGCACAGAACTTTGAGATCAATTTTGTCCGTCGCAGCTCGCAGCACTTATCACAGCTTAATAATTTACTCTTCCCTAAACGTTCCCATCTTTGGTCATTTTATACCATTCATACAATGCATTCAAGTTTTCTTATAATAATAGTGCTCAGTTTACTTCACGTTTTACACAAAGATACCTGCAAAAATAATACTTAGATTTCAATGAATTCAGCAGAGCAGATAATAGACAAGTAAGTAAGCAGTTTGTAAAGTGGATTAAAAATATGATAAAGTAAGGATGCGATCAATAAACTAAAATGCATTGTCACTGTGGTAGTCACACTCAGCAGCTTGACCGCTTGGCACGCCGCCGAGTGGATCGCGTTTGTCCGCTTAGTCCGCTCTCTTCACACGTCAACATTAAAATAAACACCCACAACAGAAACGTAATAAATTGATATTCCAGTTCCTTTCTATATTTCAAGAGTCACACAGTTGTGCCAGTTTGTTTCTCTGTGTTTCTGTGAGCCGCCGCATAGGTCAGTCAAAGAGACAGAAGAAGACCCCTGCCAAACACGCGTCATAAAAATCCTCCTTGAAATAAAGTCCATTACGCATCAGCAGGCGTAGTTTCTGGCGTGGGCAGCGGCGGGGAGGCTCGAGCGGCACTCGCGGCGAGGGCCGCTGCATGCCGCCTAGCCTTGAGTCGCAGGTCCGCTATGGACGACGAGCGGCACCGCGCCGCCAGGGCCGCTAGACCGGCATACGGCGGGCAGAGGGCTGCTGCAGCGGCAGCCGCTGCGCTTGCATACTGGGAGGAAACAAGAGCGATGTAAGCATGCTGTAGAGTACCTAAACGCTGACAGAACTTTGGTCAAAAATAAATGAAAAGATCTAAAAGAGAAACATATTGAACAGAAAATATTTTTTTCTATTGGTAACTCAATTACAATCAAGTGTAAATGAATTCGAAAGCCACTCTATTTGAAATTTACCTATTCAAAGATAAGAGTTACGTATCTAAGAACTGGTAGTCTTATTAATAAACAGGCAAAGGCAAAGCAAAGTCAAGAAAAATAGTAGCTGGCGTGGCCTCGATCAGTCGGTGATTAAGTGATTATACCAGACTTGGTTGTATTTTCATCTACTTAAGCTAAGTTTGATTGTCTTGAATATTAAGATACCCAACAGTGGATTAACTCACTCTGTGGTCGATGATGACTCTTACTTGATGAGCAGCGGCCGATAGTATAGCCGAGTCGAATGGCGCGAAGGCCGCTGGGGGCGCCAGAGGCGGCATCGGTTGCGGTGGTGGAGGCCTCGGCATCGCCGACAGACGAGGGACAGACACGTAGGGCGCCACTCGGCAGGGCTCCAGGGGCGTGCCGCCTCCGCCGACTAGGAGGCCTGAAAATGACATCAAGAAGCTTTACTAACTAATGGCAGTATTCCTTATATCAATGAAATTCCAACGCCCCAAACTAAACGCACAAAATTTGCCTAAACTTATTTAGGTAATTTTTTTTTTTTTTTTTCACACACTTCGATGTTCACATTCAAATACTGAGTGACCCAAAACTTGTGCTTCAGAAGATCACATAATATTAAGATATTATGTGATCTTCTGAAGCACAAGTTCGCACTTCGATGTTCACATTCAAATACTGAGTGACCCAAAACTTGCTATAGCACAAGTTTTGGGTCACTCAGTATTTGAATGTGAACATCGAAGTGTGTGAGAAAAAAGGCGAAGTTTCGTAGCAAAGTCGATGCATAGCATCGTAGCCGTAGCTTCGTCGTAGCATCGTAGCATTGGCGTAGCACCGTAGACAAAGTCGTAGCAAACAATACATTTTACTGCATAGAACACCTACCTACATTTTATAAAATTTTCAGAATACTTAAAATTATTTTGGATTTCCCTCCATAACCCTTCCACCGCCTAAGCTCTCAGCTAGGAGCTAAGATAAAATCGCTAATCGACCCGAATCGGATTGGCAGAGACAAACGAGCACCCAGCCACCAGCACAAATCCTTTCCGAACTGAACACTTAATTAAATTGATATTTAAGTAAAGCATAATTCGCTCGTAAATTAAGTGAGATTCGTTGTTTATAGCCCGCCTGGAGCGAGAGGCTAATTAATAAATTAAAGAGGATACCGATCCTGGCTTGAGGTGTTCGTCTTTAAATATTCATTTATTTAATTGCCCTTTGTTAAGGTAAGAGTTACTTCAACTTGGCCTTGCGGCTGATAATGGGGTGAAAAGGAGAGAAAATCTTGCTGTAATTATTTTAGGGGTTATATATTCTTTTACTTGTTCTTCTGATTATAATTTACACCTTTTTCAAATTCTGAAATTTATTGGTGATCCCGTCATAATGTGAAAACTATGTTGCTAGACCACAATTTTGTCCCTAACTACATTTTTTACTTCCATCCCGGTAGCACTAGAAGTTTTTCATAATTCTGAACTAAACATTTATTTCATTCTACAATTCATATTTTTCACCTTTCTCAGCGAATACGAGTGAATATAGAAACATAATTATGAATCCTCGCTCCATGGCTGCGCTGGGCGGGCGGCGAGCGAGGGCGGGCGCTACGATCGCTGTAAATCAAAGGCACTCCGGTCGCCGTCGGCATTATCAAAATGGATGCTCCCAGCTCGTATGAGTTATTTCCATATTTGACACCGAATTACTTTCGCGAAGTGCCGACATAAATACGAGCGTCCGACTCTCCCTGCGGCCGCTGCGCATTTATTTGATTAACTCTGAGTTGTTTAATTTAATCGAATTAGAAGGTAAGCCGTGCCACCCGACCTCCTCCCGCTTATTTTAAACCGTTCCGAACATCTTTACAGCGGTTTCTGCGCAATAAAATATGGCCACCCTCGCACTAGGCGCTAGGAATAACTTTACAATTTTATGAACAGGGGAACAATTAAGAGTCTGTGTTATTATTTTTTTCTTAAATTTCACGGCTGCTGTGATTGTTTTCGTCCGGGAGCGCGCTCGCAGAGATTCATGACTCCGTTGAATATGAATTCTTAATTTTATGAAGATCCAACTCCTATTCTTTATGATTTAATGGGATGTGCAGGGAAAAATACTGCTTGTTATCGTGCTAAAACAATTTGCTCAGGATTTACGGTTGCATTGCTATGAAACCTTCTTAAAATTGGTAAAAATGCGAGAGTAACCACCTTCCCACTTAAAAAAAAATGTAGTCAAAAGTTACAACACATTTTAAATTTTTACAGTTATAATAATCCACAAGTAGAAAGAGAATAAGCTTCTATAACCAGCATATGATTTTATTATCATTATCATAGTGAGAACTGCATCATCACAACACATTCAATCATTGAACATAAAGCCGCAAACGATTGCGTAATCAATAACATCTCGCGCTAAAGGGGCATAACGTAACAAATAACCGTTTCATTTCACTTTACATGATTATTCTCGTGTTACCGGGGCGCGGGGCGCGGGGGGTAAGTTAATAAGACATTTAGCAGGGGACGGCGGGATTGCGTCCGAATGGCTCCCGCGGGGAATCATTTTATTCGATTCCGGAGAGCGGCTTTTTTCCGCTTTACGCTCCGTTTAGCGGTCCTACTTGCAATCACGATAGTGCGATGTCTGACAGAATATGCGACAGTTACTGCAGCGAGATAAAAGTTGTTTGGTTTGAAATTTCAAGTTAAGAATCTCATAAAACGACGCGACTATGTAAAACTGTCTTTAAACTTTACAAATGGCTCTAAAAACGACGGCCCTTTTCGGATATCGGATTAAAATGTGTCCATCCATTTACTTAGCTGACAGTATAGGGGCGCAACGCTGAGGCCCAGATTTCGATCATTCGGATGAATTTCCACCCTGAGTCATTAGAGAATCTTTCGTATCGTTTCAAATAAAACGTAGTCGTTGTTCTAGGGTCGAGGCCCCAGTTCTCTTCTGAGAAATGTTTCTCTGTATGACAGATCATCTCTCATTTGTAACAGTGATGTTATAAGCGGAGACAGCGAGTTACCGCAAAACGAGTGTGATTTGAACTGATTACATTACGACTCTCAGTGTTATCCGGGAAATGGGACACGACACGAGTTATGAAATCGATGGAAGGAACCAGGTTATTTTAGAACTCTCGAAGTACTCGTATTTATTTTGTTATGAAAGAATTCTTGATTTTAATAATACTTTTGTTCATCAGCACAAGTTAGATGGGCTTATTGAATACGTCGAAAAGTGACAACCACTTCTCTTAACAAGTTACAATCTAAACATTGTTGTGTTAGATTAAAATAAATAAATAAATAATAAATAAATAACATATGCTGGACAATCCACACAGCATCATCTAGCCCAAAGTAAGCAGAGCTTGTGTTATGGGTACTAGATGACTGATAAACTTAATACAATACATAACATAGATAGATATTTTTTATTATATATAGAAAATACCCAGAACACCCGGAACAAATATTTACAGATCGTACAAACATTTGTCCCAAAGGCGGGAATCGAACCCGCAACCTTCTGCGTCGCAGGCGGACCTTCGCCCGCCGCGCCACATCGGTCGTCAGCCTAGAACCTAGAACTTCCTTGCAAAAAGTAGAAACATAAACTTTTCTCAGAACTCCTTTTGATCAGAGCTTAGAGTTTTATCTCTGCTATTATTGCTCAATAGCAGAGATCAGGAGAGAAAGGAAGATCCTTCAAAATCCAAGATTTTCCATTTTTTCTGTTGAGTCTGCTTATTTTCCACATATCTGATCCCGGTACCCTCGGACTAATCTTCATCATCATCAGTTGTTTTGTACCCACAGCTTGGCATAGGCATCGAATAGAGAAGACTTCCTCACTTATTTTGAGCTGTGATATGTTACTTGTTGAATTATTAGCCGAACCTAAATAAAAAAGAAACAAGAGCTTTATTAATTACCAGTTAGGACTCATTCCAATTTGTCAAATCATACCAACATACATTACTATCTCAGCCAACGTAATACAGTCTCGTAATACTATCTCAGCTAAGGGCATTGAGTAATCCCAATGCTCTGGTAGAGGTGTTCTTCCAACCAAACTAGGCTCATAGCTTACATTCATAATGAGCTCTGGTAGATTAATTACGGATGTACGCGGGTTAACTACGAACTTTATTTATGTTGGAAGGATGGGGATAAGCGATGAAATTTTGGTGATCTTCCAACACAACTAAGGTTCGTAGTTAACCCGTTTACATCCGTAATCAATTCGACAAACTACGATAATTTTTATAGTAAAATAGCTGTGGTAGAGCTCATGAAAGGAAATATATAAATTTATTTGGACCCATAATATACGACACATTTCAATAATAGGCCCGTAGAAAAAACACATAAGTTTATAGATAAAAAACAAAAAAAAACATATACATTTATACAATGTGTTACATAAAGGGCCAAAACGGTCCCTGTCACAGCATTATGCCGCTACAAGCCGAAGCTAGTAGCGGCGCTGGTTCTCAGACAGGTCCTGGGTGTAGTGGCACAAAGCTGGATTACATTTCCATTAAGTACAAGAAAAAACAAGAGTAACTACAAAGGTTACATACAAGATAGGAAACAAGAGAGACAAAAAAAGCTCATGAGAGAAGGAAGCAAATTGAAAATCCAAGGTTTTCAATTTCACCGGTCAAGTCTGCTTACACTCCACATATATTTCGGTCCGCAGAGATCCCTCGGACCAATCTTGACCACGAGGGCCGATCGCTAAGTGCGTTGTGCAATTCGCAGAATTTATAGCTACTCGCACATCTCCCTGTTTTTTTTTACTTTTTTATCGACTTATGCTTAGAGAGAGCTCTAATTTTCTCAAGATTCATAAGGTAGAGTACTCTCTTTTGCGCTTGTTAGTAGAAAAGCCACAAAGTTTAAGTACTAGAATCAGTTGATATTTGTTTTAATCTAGCACAGATAGTATTTAGGTTAATTCTTTTTTTGATAATTCAGCCTAATAACTACAAACGAGCTCGTATTTTTTTTACAACCAAGACAATTTAATTCCTGCATTTTGGTCATTTAACTAATTCTTATCAAAAGTGTCAATACTTAACCAAAGCTTAAGGTTTATTTAAATTAAAAATTCTTATAGTAAGTACTTCTACTAACGTCGTTCAGCCAGGCACATCACGTATTCCACGGCTGCTCTATCATGGTTACGCGGCGCCGCGCGCCGGTCGACTAACAGTTTTTTGATTCCACCATAACTCACGAGGATGAATAATTAAACGGAGCGAATCACTTGGCGGAGGCTGTATGTCATGTGATTCTGTCAAGCTTAAAGGTAGAGCTGGTTTATGGGAGCAGTTGTAGTTTTCTAGTTTCGTAAGTTTTTAAAGTCTTGTTTGGTCGACACTTCAGTGGTCTGCTCAGTTTCTGGTAGGATAAGAGCAATATTATTTTTGGCGGTGGTTTTTGAAAGATAATACACAATTACAATACAATTCTTTATTAATAACGCCAAGTTACAAAAAATCAGTTATAAATAATCAGCTGTTGTCAGTAATCTTTGATGTAAGTTCCAAAAAGTGGAAACTTTTGTCAAAAACGTCAATTAAAATTGATCGTCCTGTACGATTTTTACGAAAAACACTAATCATAATGCTTTCTCATACTTAAACTCACAAGCCCGCTTGGAACTTGCACGAATAGTGAAAATGACTAATAGAAATTGTCCGTTGCCCTGCAGCGAGAAATATCAATGACAATAAGCAACGACTTGTCTGCGTTTTCATCATCCATAATAACTTTTTTCAAACCACA
Source organism: Eupithecia inturbata (assembly GCA_963662085.1). Taxonomy (NCBI): domain Eukaryota; kingdom Metazoa; phylum Arthropoda; class Insecta; order Lepidoptera; family Geometridae; genus Eupithecia; species Eupithecia inturbata. The sequence continues at coordinate 11,811,741 of OY759177.1, read as the reverse complement.
CCCCAAGTCAAATACGCTAAATACTCAGGCAAGTGTAATATCACAAAGAATCCACTGCAATTACACAGCGTGCCAAAACTGGGGTAGCCGGTTTGCCAGAATCATTTGCAATTTGCTGTTTTCGACTACATTAAGCAGAACTGTTTAAATGCAGTTGTTCGAACATTAGTTAAAATTATGAATGGGGAACTCTATTCGAGAAGTTATGGCCACCCCTGTTACTAAAACGTTTGTAATTTAATGATTTTATGGTCATAAACATGATTTTAGAATATTAAAAAAATGCGGTAGTTAAAGCAAATTCAAAGAATGTTGAAAAATATTGACCTGTCCTACGAAAATCTGAGTTTGAGAATGTTACTTTATAATATTAAAAAGGAATAAATACCTTTATGCATCTGACTTTCATGCTTGCGACATTTTGCTCTTCTATTCTGGAACCAGACCTGGGGAAAAAATCTAATTTTAAAACAACAATGATTGCCAAAACTTAGTTACGCGCCGCGCCGTAGGCCCTGGCTTGGCCGTAGCACCACAAAGCTCTCCGTATCTCTGTCTACGCGGCGTAGACCCTTGACGTAGCATCACTGACTTAGGTTGCTTTATCATTAGCGCTTGCTTTTTTTCCTACTGGGGTACTATAAAGTAAATTGCACGTTTCTAAAATCCCACGTATAATGTTTCCGAACGATTTAAATAGGTAGGTTAAGTAGGTAATATGAAATGTAATATGTGAAGAAGAATTTTACGTATAAATAACTAGCTACTACCCGCGGCTTCACACGCTCTTTTCCGAGAGAAAAATTAGCCTATGCCTGACCTCAGGATAGCAGCTACCCCCTACCAAATTTGATTCAAATCCGTTCAGCCGTTTAGGCGTGCAGAAGTAACAGGCAGAAAGAATTATTGTCACTTTTATAATACTAGCTGCTGCCCGCGTCTTTGCACGCGCTTTTAAAGTAGCCTATGTCCGTTCCCGGGATACCATTAACCTCCCTGCCAAAAAATGGGCATTTGAGCCCGTTTTGGTACCATGTCCAATCAAGACGCACACGTCTTGATATACGTGTCGTTGGATACCTCTTTATAAGTAAACAAAAAAAATATACTATAACTAACCCGTTGGAGTTGTCCGTTTTGAAATATACTCTTCAGAAGATGTTGAAATTTTACCTCAAATAGAATAAAAAAATCTTAGTTTTATCAGGTTCAGCTTATTTCTTGCGAAATCACTGAGTGTAAGTAAATGACAGTCCCTCTTCATTATAAACCTCTCATAACATTAAGCAATGGCTAAGAGTCATTTTTTAACCGAATAAAGGATGACTTATTCGAATTCTCGATTTGAGAATGATAATAACTTAATTATCCGGATAAGAGAATTATCCGGGTTTTGCAATCCCTACACAAACAACGACTGCTCGGGCGCAGCTCGGCGGCATTGTATTCATGCAACGGGCGTTAGCCGAGCCGAGCCGGGATTGAGTTGTTGCGAGTTGTGACCGACCGTTGCGCGTTGTCCGTTGTTCGGCCGTCATGTCACTCGGTTGCCGATCGGTATAGCGTGAGTGTGTCCATACAAAATATATGTAATATTAGTTGACCGTGCTACGGCCGACACTCGGGTTGGACCCGACACGGTCTAGCGTGAGTCATCCATAAACCTTCGTTAAACCACAATCTCACCTGTCGGAAAGTGGCCGATTCACCTACTAATCACGAAGGTTTATATTTATTCGCTCTTGTAATGAAGAGACCCATGATGTAGTTCTGTTCACATAAGTCACAATATGAAAAAACATTTCTTAGACCATTAAGTATGAGGTAAGGTAAGTAACGCATTAACGCAATATCTGCCCAGTCTCCCGCGCCGCCGCCACCGCGCTTTTTTGTCGTTTGGTCTTTGGTAAAAATAACCATAGCTTTGTACGTGTACCTACCGGCTGATATGTCACAAAAATTAAATAACATGTTAGATATGGATTTTCATACAGGTATCTGATAGCCCCTACTTCAAACTTGTTTTATTTACCGAGATTAGAAAAATATTATTAATATAGTAGTTATTACTTAATTGTATAAAAGGAATTTCTGAGAAGGATTCGTTACGAATACATCCGACATACAAGAAGAGTTATCGACATAGCTCTAAGAATTAGCAAGCTGAAGTGGCAGTGGGCCGGCCATATTTCGCGAAGAACCGACAACTGCTAGGGTAAACGTCTTCTTGAGTGGAGACCCCGACTTGGTAAACGTAGGGTATAATGCCCTCCGACCAGGTGGGATGAAGACCTGCGCAAGACTGCGGGCAGATGCTGGATGCGGCAAGCTGAAGACAAGGCGCTATGGCGCTCATTTAAAGGGAGGCCTATGTCCAGCATTGGACATAGGCCTATCCAGGATTGGATAGGCTGATGATGATGTTGAATTGTAAAACAATACTATGCTATAATGTAAAAAAAATCATATAATATTAGGTCCTTACATATGAAATTGGCGTTTTGTATGGGAGGAACAAAAAGTCGAATATTTTTTAATATAATATATTTAATTAATCAAAGTATGAACCATTATTTTCTATGCACTTTTGCCATCTTATAGGTAGTTCATTGATCCCTTTACTAAAAAAACCAGTCGGACGGGAATCAATAAAATCTTTGAAGGCGATTTGGACTGCCCCATCGGAGTTGAATTTTTTCCCTTGCAAGAAGTTATCCAAATTTCGAAAAAAATGGTAATCTGTTGGAGCAAGGTCCGGGGAGTACGGAGGATGTCTTAGACTTTCCAATTGAAGCTCTTCTAATTTAGTAGCCGTCTGTTGCGCAGTGTGTGGTCTAGCGTTGTCGTGAAGCAGCAGTGGCGTGGAGCGATTGACCAGCCTAGGTTGTTTAGCCGCTAGCTTTTCCATCATGGTTTGCAATTGCTGACAATAGACATCAGCTGGCCAGACTATTAAGTCTGGCCAGATTTGAGAAAACTGTAATGAACAATACCGGCACTAGTCCACCAAACGCTTACAAGTAACTTTTTTGGGGTTAATTTTCGCTTGGGGCAGGATTTGGCTGGCTGGCCAGGATCCAACCATTGCGCTGAGCGCTTCCGATTATCGTAAAGAACCCATTTTTCATCACAGGTAATGATTCGGTTTAAAATACCTTCATTATTGTGCCGGTTTAGTAATGTAACGCAGCAGTCGACGCGCGTTTGCCGGTTTGCTTCAGTCAATTCGTGAGGTACCCACCTTTCAAGCTTTTTAATCTTCCCAATTTGCTTCAAGTGAATTAAAACAGTTTTATCACTAACATCGCAGCCTGCAGCTAACTCGGACGTGGTTTGCGATGGATCCGCTTCCACAATAGCCTTCAACTCTTCATTATCAACTTGAGTCTCAGGCCGTCCACGGGGCTTGTTCTGCAGGTCAAAATTTCCAGAACGAAAACGTTGGAACCAAAAACGAACTGTGTTTTCTTTTGCAACACGACCGCCATACACATCATTCACCCTTCGAGTTGTTTCCGCAGCACTAGTGCCACGGCGGAACTCGTACTCGTAAATAATGCGATATTTTAAGTTTTCCATTTTGTAAAATGAGTGACGCAAACAGAAAAAAACAGAAGAAAAAAAACAAATGAATGACGATCATCGAAGCACAAATACATGAGTCTATAGCTGTACAAATTTGAATTTGGAATTCCTTACCAAAGAGGAGAAATTTGTGATTAAAGTGGCCAGTACGAAAAACGCCAATTTCATATGTAAGGACCTAATATTATTAAGGTAGGTACCTTTTAAGATAGTACTTTAATACAAAGCTGACACTTTATATTAAAGTACTATCTGAAAAGGTAGGGTTAAAACTCACCGTAAATTAATAACTTTTTTAAAGGATTACTCAAAACGGACAGTGAATTGGGACTAGCGCCACGGTTATTCTTATACTGCAAAGAAAGAGCTTTGCAATGATATATCGCTTATTTCGATTGGTGCCATGCCGGGACCAGTTCCATACATTTGTGTCCATCATCCTAGAGGCAGATAGACAAAAAGAGTTACTTTAGAATTTATAAAATTAGTATAGACTTGCCTTATGTGTTCACACAAAGTTACGTAGTATAGATAGACAGTACGTCACTACACTAGTCTCACCGAAACTACTTCACATACGTATTAGGTTATAGAGACAGTTCTCGACGAAGGACTCAGGGGGTAGAGAAATGAATCCTATTTCTAGTTAGAGAAGGTTGAAACTTGTTCTGCACCAGCACAAGCAAACATGGACGCTAACCACATCAGGTCAGGGCACGTACAATACTGATTGCATGATGCAGATGTCAGTGTTACCAGTTCATGCAAATTCAACTCATTCCCGTATTGCTCCAAATTACTAATAATTTAATTTGGAAACCTTTGTTGTATGTTTGCGCGATTAAAATATTCCTGGATAGGTAACTACTTGTAAATATTGTAATTCCTTTTGAATTCAAAGAAAAATATATATATATCGCGCCTATTATTATTACTCTATTGACTTATAGAATCCACCAAATAGACAAAGATATGCCACTTGTAGGTATCGTTTACTATATATAATATAATATATATAATATTATTGGCTGAAATATTGAGGGTGATGCAAAGTTTACCTCAAGCAGCGCTTAATAATGTCACACCTCGGTATTAGGGTCCTGGAGCTAAATGGCCAATACGGAACCTCTAAAAATGTACACGTTTACTCTCCCCTATTAGTGGATGAATGGAAAGCGATCGAGAGAGACTCTCTCTCTCTGTTTCAATGAATCCCTGTTATGCGACCTGCACCTAGATTATTTATGTTCCTAATTTTATTGTGTTGCCGATAGTTGATGTTTGTGTTTTACATTTTTATTGTCCTTTTTATTTAGTCTCTGAGTAAATTTCTAACCATGTCTCTTTGTAAGATCAAGTTGTTTTACAGCAACAAATGTGTTGAACTTGTAACTACTTAACAAATTTTTCTTTATCCTTATATAAGTACCACAAATAACGCTTTAAATTAGTAGTCTGTTATGTTATGTAGTGTTATTAATAAACTGAATTACTAAATATTTCAAAATTATAACCGCTTTTCTCATACCTTACATAGAATAGTAAAAAATATAGTTCCCTACCTACTGTCTGCTTGTATTTGTGTCTATTTTAGGTATATTTATTTTTGGTTGTTTTGCTTTAATTATTATTATTTTTTTCCTTATGTATACTTACCTAAATACTGTTTATGTTGATTTGTTATGTTTTCCTGTGCTGTTTGTGTGTGAACTTAATAAAAACTAAAAAATCTTATCTATGTACCTATATAAATGTATCTACATGTACCTACTTATTAGTTCTTGTCAAACCTGTATGTACATTTTTATGGCCAAATAAATGTAATATATTCTTACATATCATATCTTGAATTATCGTAGTATAATTCAAGAAATGACTTACTTATTTTCTTGCTTATTGACTTGCCTATTTTGTTATTTTTATATACCAGAGACCATTTGGTTTTAACTGTAAGCTAACTTGTAAAAAATAAATAAATAAATAAATTACGAACACATCTATGATTCCTGCTCATCACAACAGACATACAGGCAATGTACCTAGGTACTGTTGTGTCTAACACTAGCAAGCATTCATTAGCGCTGATTACCTAAGACAATACGACTAAATACCAACAAACACTGCTAAAACAACTGTTCATTTTAATTACAAGCTGATTGTAAGGGGAAATAGAATAAGCTTCTGTTGAGGAACCAAATCTCATCCAGGTTCACCTACCTAACATCGCAATGTTAGAGGTATTTGTAAAAGGGGCGAAAATGGAAATTTATGATTCGTTTTCGTGCAAAACCGACTCTTATGTCAATGTCATAAAGATTGCATTGCACGAAGACGAGTCAGAAACTTCGTTTTCTATTTTACGAGTAGGCCTCCTGTATGTGATTGGCGCAGCACCGCGTGGAGTGGCACAAATGTTTAGAGTCCTATGCCCAGCAGTGGGTGAAGTCGGGTAGTGGATGATGATGCTGAGGGACCAAATAATGTTTTCTTATTTCTATGTTCAATTGCTACATTGATCAATTTTAAATCAAGTATGTTTTAAATGTAACGTGTTCCTTAAACATCAATTTAAAATCTGCTGGCGGCTGCGCTCATCGTTTTACTTTGACTTTTGACTTAGGTAACAAACAACAGTTCACATCTTCACTCGCAAACTTTTTCTTCGCTTTTTCGCCTTTTAATATAAGTAATCCTAAGTAGGATTATTTTAATGAACAAGAACTTTCATCCATTGATATAATGTGTACCTTTTAAAGGAATAAAGCTAAATATATCTGTACTAATAAAATAAAGCTTACTGCCCAGTTGACACTAGTTAAGACGCACGTTGTCCATAGAGCTATGAATTACCCTTAGACACGGCACTTAACGCCGATAGAGATGTAATCACGATGTATCGCTAGAGGCAAAACTTGTTGGCCTCTTGCAGATAATTACGTGCATTAGTAATGAGGGGTGGATTGGACAGTAGGATTAGGATTATCGGATAGTAGGCAGTTTTAGTAGTCGATTGAAACAAATTAGCGGCCATTAGAATTCGTACTAAAGCCAATAAGAACAATTAATTTATTGAAGAGAATAATGGCTTTTATTTTGTAAATTTGCAAAGAAAATATGGAATTCCTAAAAAATCTTCTACATGCATAGACAATCGTTTGATTTCCATCAAAGATTTGATTAGTTAGAATCTGCTTTGATTTATTTTAAAAGCTCATCTTACCAAACTCATCTAACGTAAAATCTGCATAATTTACAAAAAGAAATTAAATACTGCCATCATTCTACAACCGTTAGTTACGTAAGGCTACTGCACAACTCAGCCAGTATTAATATAATCCACAAAAAAGTTCTAAGATAAACGTTTAAATCAACGAAAGCAGGACCAAAGGGGCGCCCTTTCGGAATTACAAGGGTACGAGCGATGTTCCGTACCGTACGGTTTAATTAATATTGCACGTGATTATACAGGGTGTTTGATGATATTGTTATTGGCGATGACACGAGTGTGATTGTTTATGTGTTGGGTCAGACCGCTAAACAGAATGTGCTTAAATCTGAGATTTGTATATTCGTCCTTGCTTTATTATGTGTGTCTGTGTCCAACTGTAATGAATGCCCCTCAGCTTTTCAGTTTTGCAGTTGTTTCAGTGGTAATGCAATAAGCTTGGTCTTTTTCCTACATTTTACATTTTTTGCCATTAATAATAATAATAATAATTGAGGTTGTCAGCATGTGGGATGTTGATTCAGCGACCGTCGTCCCGATAGTCGTTTCGGTTAACGGCGTAATAGTGAAGAGCCTCGATCAACATCTCAAGAGACTCTCGCTAGGAAGTTGGATCAAGGGTCAGATTCAAAAGGCGGTACTCCTGGACTCGGCGCGCATCGTCAGGAAGTTCCTCTCTCTGCAGCCCTAGTCACCGTCCGCTTAAGGCTAGCTTCGCGGCCGGTGATTCACCGTTTTAATATATTTTTTACTGTAGAATAGTTTTATAATATTTTATTTTCTATAGTGAAAAATGTATTTTATAACGAGATTTAAAATAAATGAAGAGAATAATATTAATAATAATAATAATAATATTGAGGCTAGCTTCGCGGCCGGTGATTCACCGTTTATATATATTTTTTACTGTAGAATAGTTTTATAATACTTTATTTTCCATAGTAAAAAATGTATTTTATAACGAGATTTAAATTAAATGAGGTGAATAATAATATTAAATTCATTTAATCCAGACTATAGAAAAGTTATAAATTCTATTTAACTTATTCTACGGTACATTTAAAACTAGAATAAATATAACATATAAAAAAAATATTGTAGGTACACGTTATAAATTAAATAGCGGCGGTGACGTGTATGACGCAATCATGGTGTCAGCTGACGACGGTGCACGGCGGTGTTGCAGGCGACCAGTGAACCGTCGGAACTTGACACCCTTCGCTCAAAACTCTTACCTAACCTTACCCAACCATACTAATTTTATAAATGCGTAATTTACTCTGTCAGTCTCTGTCTGTTACCATTTCATGAAAGGGTTAAGTAGATATTATCACGGAAAACTGCTTGCGAAGCCGCGGGTCGATGCTGGTGTCACATGAGATTAAGCTAGATGAGATGAAAAAATACAAGTATGAAACACTTTTTTCTGTAATCATCACTTTGTAATATCGCAAGGTTGACATCTGTGGTGTTTTGTGTTAATATATTTGTATTTTTTTTTTGTAAAAAGCAAACTAACCATGCTATTACCGTACTATTAGGCCGCGCTCACTTTGGACACATTTTCGTCCGGATTTGATTCGTGCGAAAATGTGCGAATACGCACGAATGATCCCGCCCTTCCAAGTACTATGGGAGCGCGCAGACAACGTGCGTTTAGTTACGACGTCCAAAAACCATTCGAACTTGTTGGGATTTTACCACGCATTCGTACGTTGAGCATAAACAATGGATGTAGAAAATGTAATTAACTTTGTTTGGAACATAATTTTTTGTGGAATCAAAGTGTTTCTAATAAACCGCCAAATGCGAGTCGACTCACGTACGAAGCGCTCCGTACCGTAAAAATCAGTCAACTTTTTCAATGAACATCAAATTTTCACTTGTTCGGAGACCCCTTTAAATTTTCAATTTTATTTAATTTTTAGTATTTATTGTTATTACAGTTGAAGTGTTACTTATTTATAGAAAGTTTCATATGTCTACCTAACGTAGTTTAAGAGATACAGCCTTAACAAATTATGAGCAAAAAAATCACGTTTTTTGTATGGGAGCCGCCCCCTTTCATTTTGATATTTCTTTAATTTTTATTATTATCCGTCCGTCCATCCGTCTGTCACAGGGCTCTATCTCATGAACCGTAAGAGGTAGACAGTTGAAATTTTCAGAGAATATGTATTTCTCTTGCCGCTATAACAAAAAATATTAAAAATAAAATAAATATCAAAATTAAAGGGTGCTCCGATACAACAACCGTGATTTTTTTGGTTATTTTTGCTCTTCATTTGCAAGGCTGTATCTTTGAACAACAATAGGTAGACACATGAAACTTTCTATAATTAAGTAACTGTAATAACAAATACTAAAAATAAATTAAAGTTGAAAATTGAAAAGAAGAAGAAGAACCGAACAAGTGAAAATTTGATGTTCTTTGAAAAAGTTACCTGATTTTTACGGTACGGAAACCTTCGTGTGCGAGTCGACTCACACTTGGCGATTTATTTTAAATTTTTCGAGCACTCTTTCGGTTCTACGATATCGATGACGATGACGTCGTCGCAATCTCCGTCGTCGCAACAAAGATGACTTCACAAACGCGATATCGACGGAACACTGCCTAACTGACGGAGAAAACATATTCAGTTCGTACGAACATTATTCATACGTTTACGTGCGAACAAATTCACATCCAAAGTGAGCGCGGCCTTAAGCGTCAGGGTCTACGCCACGTAGACTGTGCTACGGGTGGCTACGGCCGTGCTACGGCCTACGTGGCGTAGCAACGTTCTGCCAGTCATCATTGGGGAGACAAGTTTTTTTTCGCTCTCTAGTTCGATTAGGTTAAATTATTTATTGTTAATAAATAAATAAATAATGCTGGACAATGCACACAGCATAAATTATGCTGTGTGCATTGTCCAGCATTATTTATTTAGCCCCAAAGTATGCAGAGCTTGTGTAAAGGGTACTATAGCATAATCATACATAGTTTTTTATTATTCATAGAAAACCCGAATACCAGAAAAACATATCTGCAGATCGTACACACATTTGTTCCGAGGCAGGAATCGAACCCGCAACCTACTGCATCGCAGGCGGACCTTCCGGCGGTCCTCCCGCCGCCGCGCCGCGCCACGTTGGTCTTTAAAGTACTTATCTCACCTGCACTCGAGCTTCGCTAAGTCCAAGCCGCTGACTGAGCTCCTCCCTCATGAAAGCGTCCGGGTAGTGTGTCTCGTCGAACAATCTCTCCAGCTCGCCAAGTTGTTCCAGTGTGAAGTTCGTGCGAGAGCGTCGCTGCTTTCCACCTCCGTTTCCGGCACCGTTTGGAGACTTGTCTATTGCATCTGGTGAAAAGAGCTCTGAGTTACATTATATCGGAAAGCTATATTGCATTGCAAGACGTCTAACTGTGCACCACAGATTACAGAACATCCAGATGGCGAGTGCAGTGCTATTTGCACGGAGCGGTATGAGTTTAAAACACGGCACACTCACCTCGCGTAATATTGCTCGTTCATAAACGTCAAATATTTGGGGTAATTTTTTATGTTGAGTAGATCATCAACATTTCAGCTCTTAAGTTTCCCACTGCAGCGTTTGTCAAACAATGGGATGATATAGATAGGCTAATGTAATAATGTGCAGGAAAGATTTTATATTTGGTCACCGTTTTCGCGCGAGAGGGATTGCATGTTCGGTAATTATTGGTTGAATGCAAAGATATTGCATGCTATAGAAAATAAAATTGTACCTAATGTAATGAGGTAGGTACCTACTGTTGCACACTAAGGTTGGGATACCTACAGCAGATATAGTAGGTACCTACAGGGTTATCATCCAAGATTTCTATGTCGTCATTTGCATTATTATAAAGAGAAAGTTTGCGAATGAGTCGGAATTGATTTTCACATAGTCGTTATTTATTGATTGCTGTGTGAATGATTATTTATTTATTATTGATTGATTCCACACTAGTTATAACCGAGAACAGATTTCTACAAACTCAGGGTAAGAGATACAGGATTGAGTACCTAAATGGAAATTTGTGTTTATTTTTGTCAGCACGAGTTATGGTAAGGGAAGTGTGCCAAACTATTAGTATTTGGCATAAGCAACAGTCGGAAAAATACATACGCTTGGTGAGGTAAGTATACGAAAAAACCACAGCAAATACATCCAAATTAATTACAATCCAAATCTACAAACACTCTGGCATCATCAATAACAGTTTTAGCGCACCATCAATTAAATTAAAGACCTCTCACTGAACGAGACAAAACGAAATGTATAAGCCGTTAATGGATATCAGTAAAGACTTCGCAATCAAATAAATCACCGACACTTCGAGAAAGGGGAAGTGGGGGGTAATTAATCACCTCAAGAAGGTCTTGCGAGACGAAAGGGGAGAAGGGTGTGGCTTGGTGCCGCCCACTGAGGATAATCCCTCCATTTACATAATTGCCGTATAAAAAGCGAGGTTTCAATTTGGGAGATTGCCCTGAATGACTGTTCTTGCCGTCTGCCGAGATGTAGCTTGATTGATTTGTGCAAAAAGTGTGGAAAGATGCAAATTAAAAAAATATATTTACCGGACAACTTTTTAATAGAAAATAATAAAAAAATACTTGATTGATTCCAATATTTCTTTGCTTGATCCAAACAGTAGGTATTTGTATTCTCAGGTGGAGTGTTGAAATAAATATTATTTGTATTAGAAGTATTTTATGAAACTTTAAGCGGTCTTGACGTCATAACGTGTGTTTACAACCAAACTAGCAGTTATAACCAGCGTACTTAAAGAAAGGTATTGAGAATGACGTCATCCCTCATGCTGTCCCGCTCAGACGCATGAGTCTATTTCCCGTTAGTAACGAAACGTGATCGTGACGTCTCCTTTTTCCATAAAATTTGGTACAGCGCCTCTATCGTGCGGCCAAGGAACTACGCCCTGACTCACCCTTCAGATCAGACTCGAACTCAAGCAGGACAACATGAGATACGACGTCATTTTCAATCCTATTGTATAAGTAGCGCAGGTTACTTATACATATGTATTCATTTAACTAGCATCTGTTCTAATAACCCAAATAAATAAAAATATGGAAAGACAGACAAAGATATGCCTACATAAAATAATTAAATGTCGTTGGATTTATTTAAGCTTCCGTTCCGTCCTAAAGCAATTCGCGCTACGAATTTCGTAGCAAAAGCTACGGCGTAGACCCAATACACTTGTAGTTTCTTTATTAGACAAATAAATAGTCATTTATTTTTACCTTCTTCCCTAAGTAATTTACCAAGAGTAATGTCATGGAAATATTTATCAAAAAGATGAGGAAATTCAGTCCAATAATAGCTTTAACGCACAGAGCTACTACTATTTTTTTATTTTTTTTATTTAATAATAATATTAGCACTTACTAGATATTTTTACACAGCATCCTTACTCAACAGTAAAAGTCTAAAGTAAGCAGAGAACTGTTATGATATGTACTACTTTTTTTTTTTAATTTACACTAAATTATCATTACTACGGATTTCGTAGCAAAAGCTACGAACGTTAACCCTATTCTTATAGTTTAGCGATTTAACCCCTTTTATCTAACAAATTGCTGTGAATAAAGGTTAATGTTATCAATATAATATGCAAATGCCCCAATGTCACTAGTTCAGTCCCCCAGTTTTACTCGCGCGCTCCCAAGGGAGGCTGCTACAAATGTGTCTAGTAATGCCTTGACTTTTATTTTATTAAAAACAACAAATGGGTTTAGTGTGTGGTTTTATAGAATAAGTGAACTAAATACTAATAAGAGATGTGACGGGTACTTAAACGTGAGTTATATTTTGTGAGATTAGAGGTTATTCTAGAAAGCGATAGAATTATACTATTGTTATTCATTCAAACTGCATTTTACATTGTAATTTTTATTGAAACGGCCGTCGGCATGGGATAGCCTTTGCCGTCGTTCGGCCGACGGGCGCCGCGAATGCATAACTCGTTTTACGTTTGTTTCGGTTTGCAAGCGAGCTGGCTAAAACGTGAAATATTTGGCAATTCAATTCACTTAATTATTATATAAATTATATTTTGTAGAACCGATAGTGGAAAGTAAAAATAATATTAACCGCTTTATCCTAATCTGTTCGTACCTAACTTATGGCAAATGCCTCTTCCAACATTTTTCACTAGGTATAGGTACTTCTGTCTCTGATCTATTGTAAGATCTCCCACAACAGATATGACATTAGGTGATGACACTTAGGAATACATGTTGGCATTCTTAAGCCCGTATTATGGAAGCTTGCTCAGTTATGGATTTATGCTTGAGTGACTCTTATGCCATAAAAAAACGTTATACTCAAGATCGATGACTGAGCACGCTTTCATAATACGGGCCTAAGTTCCTTGAAAGTCGTAAGACGAAGACAGGATTCGTTCTCACAAGCTCACCATGTCGATGATCGTCATCATCATCCGTCTCCCGCTTGCAATTCTGCACCGGCACTGGTGACAGCAACCAGTTCCGCGGCCGCTTTGGCGGAGGCTGCTTCTCATCCAGTTCCGTGATATCCACCTCCACATCATCAGCCTCGTCGGGATCCGGCTCCGACGGCGGCGCCGGTGCCTCCCCGCCCTCCAGGGACTTGCTCACGAAGTCAGCTAGGCGCTCCATCAGCATAACTGTAACCTACCAGACGCGGCAGCGCGCGCGATCAAACTGCAGCGAACCTTGCCGTGCACGCCCAACCTTTTTTCACAACCTCTTTCATTCCAAACTCTATTGAAACACCCCCCGACAAAGTTCAAACTGTCTTTTCTACATGAAAAGGTGGAGCCTGAATCCCCGCCCAGAGAAACCCGCGCAGGCGTGTTGGGATCCCGCCGGGGCTTGCAGCGGCGGTCTCGGTCTCCAGTCAGATAATACACGCCTACATTATCGTTACGTAGAGAATGAATTTTTAAAATGTAGTTGTCAGTGTGGACAGGAAGTTTGAGGAATAAGCCAGTTTAGCTGCTGTGACGTTTACAAGCCGCAGAAAAGGTAAGCAGATAGAGCGAAAACTTTAAATAAAATACTTATAATGTTTATTTTAAAATAGCTAATAACAATATCTAACTACAAATACAGTAAACTAATATGAAATCTAATAATAAGTAATCATTTTGTAGATAAGTTAAGTTGACACGTATGTAATAGAAAGACACTCAGTGTGCCTAAGCGATGCATGTTTTTGAGAAGAGACATTAAATGCATTGCCAAACTGAAAATCCAAATGCTTTAAATTCGATAGAGTTGTCACCGTAAAATTAAAAAAAAAGGACAATTATTTCACAATAAATCAAGTCAGATTGTAAATAAGGTGTCGAAAAATTATAAACAGGACAATATCTAACGCATACAATAAAACGCATTATTATGAGTTAGTTTCCAAACTGTGTTGGTTGAGTAGCATCTTGTAAGCATATCATTATAATCTAGTCTATAGCCGTTACATCCACAAAGGATCTCAACAGGGTGGATTTTTTCGACGTTGGGGGGTAAGGAGAGGTACCTTAACCGGTGTAGCTACAGGAAAATGGCCTTAAGAGAATATCCATAACTTTTAGAGAGATTTTCACCCCCATTCACAGTTTTAAAAAAATACAGTTAAGATGAAAATGGGCACTCTACTCAAAAAATTGTATGATGCCAATCGATCCTGTTTCATAAACTAATCAAAAACTTCTATCGGACCAACTGAGGTTGGAGTAAGTACTAAAAATGTCAGAAATCTCAAAAAACTTTTCCCATACATTTTATGAGGAGTCGCAGAGTAATTTTGATTTTTTTACTTACTCAATAAAACATTTCGTAAAAAACTTAGTACTCCAACCTCAGTTGGTCAAATAGAAGTTTTTAGACGTACCTCCTATTACTGCCCGTCCGAAATATCCACTCTGTATACCTATTTATGGTTTGTCTTAGCGGCACTTACGTAGATTATGATATTCAAAAATTCCCTAAATAATAGCAGCAGTGATACCGAATCCGAGCCGGAACTTATCGTTCGGATGGTTGAGGAGTGCTGAGATGGCGCAGGCTAGCTGTGCCCGGGTGCCGCCCAAGGCGCGTTGTAAGGTAGCTCCCACTAGGCCGTCGGAATCGGCTGAGCCTCGGACTGTCCAGTCGTCGTGGCGCCATTCGTAGGCGAGGGTTGCCACTGCTCGCTTTATTGCGAACCCCACCTGTAGACAAAGTTCCAGGATCAGGTAGTACCTAGTTCGTCGTTAAATCTATTGCTGACTCCTTGCTCTACGTAGTTCCAGACCTAGTTTGTTGACCGTAGACGCGATTCTTCCTCATAAGGAAGCAAGAAATATAATTCATATAATTAACGTGAAAAAGAAACGATTTTCATAGTCACTACGACGAAAGTTATAACCCAAAGGATTATGTCTCACGTCAGAAATTATATTCCACTATACTCGGTTCTAGAATCCTAGATATTTTTTGTAAACAAAGGCAAAACCAAAGAAATATTGGTGGTAAATATTTTATAACACTGGTATCATCGGAGGCAATAGCAGAAGTTCGAAACAGTTTTTGGTTATGAAAGCTTTCATTGACCATTTCACCAGTAGCTCGTTCCTTTTCTAGCTCGAATTTGTACATTTTTCGCTGGGCGTGTGCAATTATGTGTTGTTGAAGTTTGTGTTTTGGTTTGTAGTGATTACAATCCTGTTACCTTGTTGTTATCTGCTATTGTTATTAGTTTTTGTTAAGTTTTTATTCATAAAAGTCTTTGTTGACATAAAATATCTTGAATTCTAAATCCAAGTATAGGTTCTGCCACCGATTTAGTAGGTACGTGATATTTCGATATATTCGTAACCTATCTATGTGTCCGCACATACCTCCATCAGTGCAAAATTTTCAGACCGAAACCATTCTGTAGTTTTGGCATTGTCTTCTCACAAAAATTTCACAATGGCACAAACTTTCGCCATTATAAGTAACTAGTTTCTACCCGCGGCTTCGCACGCGTTGTTTATTTATTTTATTGGAAAACCAACGGCTTAAACTAACTTAATCAATTTACGCAATACGTAAGGTTATTTCTATCCCATGGCAACTGGTTTATGGGATAAAAAGTACCCTTTGTTTTATTTTAGGGGTAGAACTAGGTACGCAAAATTTCAGCCCGATCCGTTAATATTTTGCGTGAAGAGGTAACAAATTAAACATCTACAATTTCGCATTTATATTAATTAGTGTGATAGTATTTGTAAGATAGATAGGGCAATTGACCAACGAAGGCGTCGTCGGTCGTTGCCGTGGAAAAAATACCTATCTAAGGAGGAGTAGAAATAACAATACATTATAGTACCTCTAGCATAGCAGATGTAGTTAGAAAAGGCGTTACAGCCCTAGCATAGCATAGGTCCAGACCCCGGTTGCCGAGCGTGGCGCTCACAGAATGCTTCTCGTTGGTGTACCGCATGGCGGCTGATGCCGAACTCAGCTCCGCCATCTGCGCTCGAGCCACCACCTCCGCTCCCAAAGATAACTCTTTACTCACAGCCTGCAAGATTCATGATAAGAGAATTGTCCACTAAGAAAGTTAGAAATGCTAGGTACTATTGTAAAAGGCATTATTCGCCTACGACGCACCCCTTTATGTCACATCTTTAACGTTTGGCAGTGAAGTGAACGCGTTAAACTTTGACTCTATATAGCTAGACATTATAGAGCAGTAGTAAGGTTTTTGAGGTAATTTCTAAGAAATTTAATAATATCCCAATTTTTTTTGGGATATTATAATATTTTCTTCACAGTAGTTTCGTCCTACCAAGTATCGTGCTGGTATATTTCCACCGCGAAGTAGCATTGCTGTTTAGGTTTCAAAAAAAAAAAAACAAAGAAAATAGATAAATGTAGGGCGTGGGTTGCGTGACCAGGGTGGGTCTTTTAATTAGATGGGCCAAAACGAGCGTAAAAAAAAATGTATGCCTTTTAGAATAATCTAGTAGTACCTTTCCCAATCCGATTCTAAATGATTTGAAATCGATTTAAATGATATTACCTGTAGATAATGTAGAGCGATAAATTCTCTATTCACAGCAATTACCGAAGCCGTGAAGTTACTGAAATAGGCGTCGAAAATGCTCTCAAAACTGTAGAACTCAGCATCAGCTAGTTGCGCGACCACCGTGGCTCTCGTCCCCTTCGATGGACCCACGCGGAATTCACAGCTCATCTGTCCCCCCGGCGCCGCTTCCATCACAAAGTAAGGTATACCAGAGAGTTTGGTCCTGTCAGCGTAAGATAGCAAGAGTTTGTACCCTCCGGGAGAAACTGAACTAAACGCTAAGGAATGCCCGCCAGTTAAGCCAGTTTAGCTGCTGTGACGTTTACAAGCCGCAGAAAAGGTAAGCAGATAGAGCGAAAACTTTAAATAAAATACTTATAATGTTTATTTTAAAATAGCTAATAACAATATCTAACTACAAATACAGTAAACTAATATGAAATCTAATAATAAGTAATCATTTTGTAGATAAGTTAAGTTGACACGTATGTAATAGAAAGACACTCAGTGTGCCTAAGCGATGCATGTTTTTGAGAAGAGACATTAAATGCATTGCCAAACTGAAAATCCAAATGCTTTAAATTCGATAGAGTTGTCACCGTAAAATTAAAAAAAAAGGACAATTATTTCACAATAAATCAAGTCAGATTGTAAATAAGGTGTCGAAAAATTATAAACAGGACAATATCTAACGCATACAATAAAACGCATTATTATGAGTTAGTTTCCAAACTGTGTTGGTTGAGTAGCATCTTGTAAGCATATCATTATAATCTAGTCTATAGCCGTTACATCCACAAAGGATCTCAACAGGGTGGATTTTTTCGACGTTGGGGGGTAAGGAGAGGTACCTTAACCGGTGTAGCTACAGGAAAATGGCCTTAAGAGAATATCCATAACTTTTAGAGAGATTTTCACCCCCATTCACAGTTTTAAAAAAATACAGTTAAGATGAAAATGGGCACTCTACTCAAAAAATTGTATGATGCCAATCGATCCTGTTTCATAAACTAATCAAAAACTTCTATCGGACCAACTGAGGTTGGAGTAAGTACTAAAAATGTCAGAAATCTCAAAAAACTTTTCCCATACATTTTATGAGGAGTCGCAGAGTAATTTTGATTTTTTTACTTACTCAATAAAACATTTCGTAAAAAACTTAGTACTCCAACCTCAGTTGGTCAAATAGAAGTTTTTAGACGTACCTCCTATTACTGCCCGTCCGAAATATCCACTCTGTATACCTATTTATGGTTTGTCTTAGCGGCACTTACGTAGATTATGATATTCAAAAATTCCCTAAATAATAGCAGCAGTGATACCGAATCCGAGCCGGAACTTATCGTTCGGATGGTTGAGGAGTGCTGAGATGGCGCAGGCTAGCTGTGCCCGGGTGCCGCCCAAGGCGCGTTGTAAGGTAGCTCCCACTAGGCCGTCGGAATCGGCTGAGCCTCGGACTGTCCAGTCGTCGTGGCGCCATTCGTAGGCGAGGGTTGCCACTGCTCGCTTTATTGCGAACCCCACCTGTAGACAAAGTTCCAGGATCAGGTAGTACCTAGTTCGTCGTTAAATCTATTGCTGACTCCTTGCTCTACGTAGTTCCAGACCTAGTTTGTTGACCGTAGACGCGATTCTTCCTCATAAGGAAGCAAGAAATATAATTCATATAATTAACGTGAAAAAGAAACGATTTTCATAGTCACTACGACGAAAGTTATAACCCAAAGGATTATGTCTCACGTCAGAAATTATATTCCACTATACTCGGTTCTAGAATCCTAGATATTTTTTGTAAACAAAGGCAAAACCAAAGAAATATTGGTGGTAAATATTTTATAACACTGGTATCATCGGAGGCAATAGCAGAAGTTCGAAACAGTTTTTGGTTATGAAAGCTTTCATTGACCATTTCACCAGTAGCTCGTTCCTTTTCTAGCTCGAATTTGTACATTTTTCGCTGGGCGTGTGCAATTATGTGTTGTTGAAGTTTGTGTTTTGGTTTGTAGTGATTACAATCCTGTTACCTTGTTGTTATCTGCTATTGTTATTAGTTTTTGTTAAGTTTTTATTCATAAAAGTCTTTGTTGACATAAAATATCTTGAATTCTAAATCCAAGTATAGGTTCTGCCACCGATTTAGTAGGTACGTGATATTTCGATATATTCGTAACCTATCTATGTGTCCGCACATACCTCCATCAGTGCAAAATTTTCAGACCGAAACCATTCTGTAGTTTTGGCATTGTCTTCTCACAAAAATTTCACAATGGCACAAACTTTCGCCATTATAAGTAACTAGTTTCTACCCGCGGCTTCGCACGCGTTGTTTATTTATTTTATTGGAAAACCAACGGCTTAAACTAACTTAATCAATTTACGCAATACGTAAGGTTATTTCTATCCCATGGCAACTGGTTTATGGGATAAAAAGTACCCTTTGTTTTATTTTAGGGGTAGAACTAGGTACGCAAAATTTCAGCCCGATCCGTTAATATTTTGCGTGAAGAGGTAACAAATTAAACATCTACAATTTCGCATTTATATTAATTAGTGTGATAGTATTTGTAAGATAGATAGGGCAATTGACCAACGAAGGCGTCGTCGGTCGTTGCCGTGGAAAAAATACCTATCTAAGGAGGAGTAGAAATAACAATACATTATAGTACCTCTAGCATAGCAGATGTAGTTAGAAAAGGCGTTACAGCCCTAGCATAGCATAGGTCCAGACCCCGGTTGCCGAGCGTGGCGCTCACAGAATGCTTCTCGTTGGTGTACCGCATGGCGGCTGATGCCGAACTCAGCTCCGCCATCTGCGCTCGAGCCACCACCTCCGCTCCCAAAGATAACTCTTTACTCACAGCCTGCAAGATTCATGATAAGAGAATTGTCCACTAAGAAAGTTAGAAATGCTAGGTACTATTGTAAAAGGCATTATTCGCCTACGACGCACCCCTTTATGTCACATCTTTAACGTTTGGCAGTGAAGTGAACGCGTTAAACTTTGACTCTATATAGCTAGACATTATAGAGCAGTAGTAAGGTTTTTGAGGTAATTTCTAAGAAATTTAATAATATCCCAATTTTTTTTGGGATATTATAATATTTTCTTCACAGTAGTTTCGTCCTACCAAGTATCGTGCTGGTATATTTCCACCGCGAAGTAGCATTGCTGTTTAGGTTTCAAAAAAAAAAAAACAAAGAAAATAGATAAATGTAGGGCGTGGGTTGCGTGACCAGGGTGGGTCTTTTAATTAGATGGGCCAAAACGAGCGTAAAAAAAAATGTATGCCTTTTAGAATAATCTAGTAGTACCTTTCCCAATCCGATTCTAAATGATTTGAAATCGATTTAAATGATATTACCTGTAGATAATGTAGAGCGATAAATTCTCTATTCACAGCAATTACCGAAGCCGTGAAGTTACTGAAATAGGCGTCGAAAATGCTCTCAAAA
This sequence comes from Eupithecia inturbata, assembly GCA_963662085.1. Taxonomy (NCBI): domain Eukaryota; kingdom Metazoa; phylum Arthropoda; class Insecta; order Lepidoptera; family Geometridae; genus Eupithecia; species Eupithecia inturbata. Next base: position 11,791,403 of record OY759177.1, on the reverse strand, counting down.
CTGTAGAACTCAGCATCAGCTAGTTGCGCGACCACCGTGGCTCTCGTCCCCTTCGATGGACCCACGCGGAATTCACAGCTCATCTGTCCCCCCGGCGCCGCTTCCATCACAAAGTAAGGTATACCAGAGAGTTTGGTCCTGTCAGCGTAAGATAGCAAGAGTTTGTACCCTCCGGGAGAAACTGAACTAAACGCTAAGGAATGCCCGAGAACCCAGTTGTTTGACGAGTTCTGTTTGAGTGAAACGGTAGCACCTTCGAAGCACTGTGGCAATCTGAACCTGGCTGCGTTGTGTATATGGCGAAGGAGGCCCGGGTTCTTCGCGCCCTCTGGCAGCTCGTCGGCATCGGTGGCACCGTCTGTGCAGGGGGAACGTCTAGCTCCGGATCGAGTTCCGGTGACGCCGGCTCCCGTCTTGCCCCTGTCGCCAGCTGAGCATTTCGAAGTATCAGGTGCAGGGCAGACGCATACTTTTGTAACCGCAGGTGCGTCTCCTCCCCCGGCCTTGTCTGGGCATGCGGGCACAGCAGCAGGTCTCGCTGGCGGAGGTGCGGATAAGCAGTTTGGTTCGGAACCATCACTCTTAGCGTAAATCACATCAAAAAACCTCATCTTCAGTAAATCTGATAGTGAAATGGTAGAGGACTTCTTTGTCTCGTTCTCCATCATAGTTAGACACAAAGTTAACTACGCAATTTTCTGTTATTATAAAACTTATAAAATAAGCTCAGATTAATATATGTAAATAGTGTGGATTTGGTAGATTATGCCAAAACACATGTCACATCTTTCATTTTGAAAATGGAAATTGATGAAGGAGGTTTATATATGTTGTCAAGATCAGGGCAGAAGAAGCGGCCGCGGCGTGCGCCGGCGCAGTCTCCGCTATCTGTCACCTTACTTAGAACACGACTGAGTGTGGCATCCATCGATCAAGGTATCCGCCGGCCCCCATAGATTCACAATGGGCACCCTGAAACCGTCTGTTCCAAAAGAGAACCCATTTGGCAGTATAGTTTTCCATTTTATCTAGTCTCATTTTAAAGCTCGGACAGGAAGCATGCCTAGCAAAATTGCAAAATTCACACGTCCAAGACACAAAAGAGGACCGTATTTCCTATTTTCAGTAAAGTTTTAATGCATGTTTTACAACTTTAATGTGCTAATAGCCCTCCTCAATAGCCTATACCTATTAGTTCACTGCTGGAGGCATGCTTCCCCTTGATAGGCGCCTTGTTGGCTTTTATCTCATTCATTACCTAGCTTTTTAAAATAATAGCAATAGGTAGTATTTTATTTTTGAATTATTTCTTGTACTATATTTGTCTATTATTGACTACACAGAAACAGTTCTGTGACAACACTAACTACCTACATAGGTACCGTACCTAACTATTTGTTGTCCAAAATAAATTATTTTTATTAATTTTATTCTATATTACTATTATTTTATTAGGAACCAAATGAAATAAAGAACTAGGTAATAAGGTAACGGTATGATTTTCAGATTAGTCCTATAAAAAAACAGCGATCCTTATTTTCAGGAACTTTTAATTATAATAAAACAAATTCGACTCCATTCATCTCTTGCTCCGTATTCACAAAACTTGTCACGGCTCTGCGCAAACTGTCTGTGTCAAAACAAGTCGTAGGCAGTTTCGAGTGTAATTTTTGTAAGTTTCTAGGTATTTACGGAGGAGGCGCTAGGCGCCGGATACCGGATCGATGGTGGCATCCAGACAAACCTAGGTAGGCTCCTAATGATTACATTAGATTAATTATTCATAACAGTCTGCTAACTTAGAGCATTGCTATTTCTCTATCTGTCTTGAAGACAGAGTGAGAGAAGAAGACAGTGTCTTCTATTATACGGACATGGTACTTATATCAGAGTGAGAAATAACGCTGCTTAGCAACTGTTCTACGTTAGCGGACCATTATGAATAAGGGGGTTAGCATGTAAGTAATGTAGCGTTAGATATCTGATAGGGATAAAAGCATGCCACCAAAGGCGCAGCCACAAACACATCTCATTGTCGCTCTGACTGCTCTAGAATTCCGCACCTAACTACAGAGCATTCACAGTTATTTTACCTCTAGCTGTTAGGTTGGCAATCTGAGCGTTATATTGCCATATATAACTTCTATGACTCCCTTAAACGAAATGTAAAAAACAGTATTGCTAATATTACCTAACTATGCCGATTTAGTTTTACACTTTGTGTGATAATGGTACATGTATAATACGATATTTCTTAAATATTTAATCAGGTATTTTGGAAGTAATGTTTTTAATAAAATATTTATCTCCATACAAAATCAGTACAGTTGTACCAATATTCGATTAACTTAATATGTAAGTACCAATAATATTATATCAATCAATAATAAACAACAGATCAACATTCTAGTTTCCAGTTTAATTGGGTAAAATGTTTAAGACGGGTAACCCTTTTTTACTTACCTGTAAGCTCTTCAAGACGACTCGACAGTTATACCAACACTCAGAAAACATCTGTCAGAGGTAAAATAACTGTGAATGCACTGTACACCTACTCGTATTTTATTTGCCTACATTTTGCCTACCACAGTTTAAAATTAAACAAAAGTGACATAAAAGATCTCCACTCACAGCACTGACCATTAATTAATGCTTTTAGCGGGACTAAGACCAAAAATCACAAATGAGAACTTCGTAAGCTTGCTTTTTAATTTCAGTGCATAAAAGTCATTCCGAAGGGTATTATCTCTAGGTAGGAAAAACCAAAAAAGGTGGTATTGGAGGGTAGTCTGGGCTAGAAAGAAATAAAATCATGATGATGAGTATGACGACGCGTGGCCTAAGTGGGGTTATTTCATCCGCGTCTATGTTTTCAAAGTGATTTTGTTCGCCCATGGTCCACGTATAGGCATACATGACACTGACATTTATGTATTTTTTACCCGACTGCGTTAATAATGTGATCAGGCAACACTACTGTGTGTAATTCTCATATTTTTTGACATTATCATTGTCGACAACATCTCTAAAAAAATCGATATTATAAAGCTTTGAACAGTTTTATCGAATATATCTAACTTGAATTCGAGAATCGAACAAGGCTTTCGATATTTCACGGCACGCAATTTTTTTAATCACTTGACATTTTGCCAGAATTACCTGCTTGAATGTTTTTTAACTAAAGTTTTCCTGTTTTATTATTTTTTGGTGCAAAAGTTTTATTCATCATTAGCTCATCTCATAACTATCATTTTGTTTTATTATTGTTTGGCATTAAGCTACCTGGTACGTAGAACTTTTTCGGAGTTTGGTGAATAAGAAAAATAGCCTGTTGAGACTTTGAAACAGAAGTTTCTTTGTGTTTACACGAAAACCTTTTCCAAGGCGCATTTTATATTAGTACATCGATACAATTCGCTCAAAAATGACCAGCATCCACAGTAAGATATTTGAGATGTTCAAGAACTTGAAATCTGATGCTATGCCAAGGCCGCCTCGGCCTAGCCGTAGCCAGCCTGCAGAGACGTTGGAGCGGGACACCCCCCTTGATGAAAACGACGAAAACATCGACTCTACCAATGAACCGGAAGAGATCATTGTCGAATCTGATGATGACGACACAGCAAAAAAAGAAAAGAAACCAAAGTTTAAAGCTTCTTTTTTCAAACCTAACAAGAAAGAGCCTAGGAAAGACGACCTAACGGGGAGTAGCAATGTGAATACTCAAGGTTAGTACAATGAAAGCATTGCACCAACTCAGTAAATGCTCATAGCAAAGACGAAATCTAGCCTATTTAATAACTTGTTATTTTTGCAAGTACTTTAGGTAGGTATGTAGTTACGTAAAGAATGTAAACGAGCCACCAATAAAAACCACAAATATTTTATTTATACTCAGATGATAAAGGACTGAGCCATAAATATGTTTGTTTTGAGTCATCACTTGTTATTAATTATTGTTCCTTACAGCTACAGGCAATGTGATCAACATTGTCAACTCAAAGAATGTCCGATGGGGCAATGACTACTACATGGGACCTACCAACATGAAGCCACCCACAGACAAGAATACCAAAGATGAAAAATACCAGGAGAAGAATATTGAGAAAAATAACCATATAATGCTGTTGCTGGAAGCCAGAATTAAGGTAAACAACACCATTTCTTAGTTGAAAGACTACCTGTATAAGCAGACAAGTAGTCCATTAATAATACAAATTAAAAATGCTGCCAAATACCTTGGTTTCTCGAACGCAGATCAAACTAATTAATGGTCTTGTCAAGTGCTTGTTATTGGGTTGAATTAGAACAAAAATTTAACAGGTCAGTCATCAGTTTTAGTGATCTAAAAATGTTTTTAAGGGTTCGAAGATCGGAGATTGATTTCAAAACCCTTATAGTCTCGCATTTTCTGTCCTGTTTTCCATCTTTAATATCTCAGCAGCTACAGCAGCAAATAACTTGATTTTTAAAATAATAATACATTATGTGCGCTTGTACAGATTAAAAGCAAAAAAAGTATGTAAAATTAAAATAAAAATTTTTCTGTACAAATTGTGATTGTCGAAATTTTAAAAGATACCTACAAGGTCAAGTGGGGTATCAAATGAAAGGTATTAGTTTGTACATTTTCAACAACATAAGTTTTCGAAATTATGTAGGTTTCATACTTTTTGAAATAATTTTAAACAAGGGGAAAAATTTTCCTTTTGTCCCTAACTCCGAAGTTTGCATGTATGTAGCGTTTGCAGATATCGGTCCATATTTTACAGGAAAAATATTGAAAAGTCTGTTAATAAAACACTTTTTGAAAAAAGGGAGAATAATTTTAAAAAAAGTGGCTATTTCACCTAGTGAAATTAAATTAACAAATTAAATGAACTAGTTTCTGATATCATCTGAATCAGATAATGATACCTACAAACGACACTAATAGCAATCCTGAGCCATCTTCATCCATCGACTCACTGCAACTGCTACTAATAATATATTTGAATAAAACTAAGAATCAATTGCATTTATTTCCAGCCCGAGCATATGTTCCTAGATTACATTTCCAAGAACCTGGGCAAGGATTGGCAAAACTTCTACAGAACACTTGGATTCTCAAGAGGGGCTATTGAAACTAAGGAAATTGATAATGCCAGTTATGGTGTATCAGAGGTAATTACTAAATTATTGTATTTGTTTTACTGAAAATCTGCAACGTATTGCAGTGAATTGACACTCATTAGGAAAGCTTAGGATGCCATCTTGCAATAAATACTGATAATCTTGTGTCTTACTAAATCACTGATCCCCATTAAATTCAAATAAATAAGAACTGTTATAGGCAATATTCTATTCGCAATAACAGTTCTTTATTGTGCCGATTCAAAGCCCCCTCTAGTCCGCCTCTGGTAACATTTGCTGAGGCATACCAAAATAACAAGATAACCGTTATCCAACTTACTTAAAATACTTGTATAATGGATCTCTGCTGTGTACTAAATGCAAATCATAATCAAGTTGAAGGTTAGGCGACCCTACTATTTCTGCAGCTTAACCACTTTTTTGAGTGTTTTAGAAAGTAAAACTAGAAAATAATCTGCTGCTTATAACATAGAGGAACTTCATAAGCTAAATTCCACATCTCAATCATAATAATTTAGTCTTGTTTAAATGTGAATTTAATTTGTTTTAGACATTGAAGTTACTAGTAACTAAATTGGTTTTATTTTAGAGGCTTTTGCGAGCGATTTCAAGGCGAGTGCACAGCGTTAGATTAACTAACAATAGCAGCGAGCTCGCAGCGTCCTCGCAGCGCACTCGCCTCGCTTTGAAATCGCTCGCAAATCGCCAGTGTGATAAGGCTCTTAGAGTAGAAACACCATATTGTAGGAAATGTTTATAAAGTCTTATCATGTCTATTTTCAGGCCCGCTACAAACTGCTGCTTGATTGGTTGCACGATGATGCAGACGGCAGCAGGACCCTCGGACGCCTGGCCGACCTGCTGTGGGAGGATGGGGAGAGGGAACTGGTCAACGAGCTAGCACTCTTGTATAAGAAAGCTCATTCGAGGAAGTAGATAAAGTATAGGTCTATTATACTAAACTCCGGCCTAATTCAAGATACAATGGTTGTAAAAATGGCCCCATAACTGATTTATAGATTGGAGCTCCGATTGGAGCTCTTTCCTTCAATGGATAACTCGACACCAAGATAATTTTAGATTTTTGTGTTCTCAGTTGTTTATAAACATTGGATTTTGAGAATGGCTAAGTATAAGAATTAGCACTCTTGTATAAAAAGGTTCACTCGAAAAATAAATAGGGTCAGAACTGGTTTAAGAGTCAACAAGCGAACATAGCACTCTTGTTAAGGGGTCGTCTATAAATCACGTGATTTTTAGGAACTTTTTAACCCCCTCCCCCTGATGATATGGGTGAGGTTTTTAAACATTTTAGAATATTGTTTCTAAAGGGTAATTTAATTTTGGAATATGTTGAGCACTGTTATAAAAATGTCTGTCCGGTTTAGAAATCGCAATAATATAAGGTAAGTGTAAGTGGGGGGGGGGAGGGCTTTCAAGCTTCATGTGATTAATGGACGACCCCTAAGAAGGTTCACTCCAGGAAGTGGATAAAAGTGGCTTGTTTTCAAATTACAATAATTAATTAGTTTGGACTAGAAACCTAATTCTAGAAAGTAGATAAGAGATGGGTCTGTTTTACATTACTTTCATTATAATATTAATCAATTAAGTACAAAATTAAGTGATAGTGATAAATGTAGGGCAATGAAGGGTGAAGAACAATAAACACAGACAAGAACAAAGGCGACCTAATCGCTACGGAGCGATCTCTTCCAGGCAATAAAGCAAGCAAGGTTAACTTTACTTTTACTATGGAAATAATTGAAGGTGGGACAAGAACAATTGTGGCATTTAAAAGCATTGATGAAAAACAATCCAATCTGCATTTATAAGTAAAAAAACAAACAGCGTCGAAAAAAATTAATTGTGAGTACCTGTGATTAACTTATTCAATAAGTACTTTGCAGATAATATAATTTTGTGATACATTTTACTTATATTTTTATACGAAATTTTATGTGTGCATAGTTTGTAAGTCTAGTCAAGAGATTATTGATTTGTTTTGCTAAGAAAAATCTATTTTATGCATCACATAGCAATAAGAATTCATATAAATAAAGTTTTTGCTATATACAATGCCAATTTACAAGTTTTATTAACTAATAAAACAATATGACAATTAAAGAATAAAAACAAATTACAACCAGAAATAGTTGAGCTAACTGCAGACTGTTGCAGCTCAACTGATCCATATCAATACCAATCGGAAGCGTCCCCTAGACGGTGGCTGATGCGCTGCGCCAGATATACACCAGCTCTCGGGTCAGGCGTCGCTTCGGCTTTGAAATATTTTTTAAAAACCGGAGAGCCTCTGTACCCCACGGTGTCCACGACTCCTCGCAAATCTGTAGGCTCCGTCGAGACCTGCATATTTACGCCTCTTGAGCTCCTCAGACAAATCTGCCGCCGCACCAGCCCTGCCAATGTTAATACCAACTACATTAGTATGATAATACCCACTGTTATGGTTTAAAAACATAATGGCGTGTTACCATGTAGTACTCCATGATGTTATTTTGTATAATATCAAAAATTTAGTATTTTTTTAAATTTATTCAGGAAAAGCTAACGACTACAAAATGTATAGTTATATAACTAGATTAGGTATACATAATAATATGATAATCTTAGATACTAATTTAGCCCACGACGCTATTCACAGATTGCTTTATGAGGTAGTTACTAAAAAGTTCCGCTAAAGTTTATAAACAAACAGATCAAACGTTGAAATATTTAGATGTTAGTAATTAAGTTGAAGTAAATTACTTAGTTGGAAATAAAAGTACAAAGAGTTAAAACAAATATAAACTGTTACAATATAGTTTGAGTAATATAAGCTTCTTAAATCCACTCTCACTTCATAAAAATATATCAATGTCTAGGATATATTTGGTTTATGACTAGTAAGTATCTACATCGCATTTAAAAAATAAAACCAAAAATTAAGTTTGAATTAGGGTATTAACAACCAATTATTGTAATACCACTTCATTTAATTTTACTAAAATAATAGACACTGTGTTTTCGCTAGTTAGTAACAATATTAGAAAACAATTACAAAATTATCTCCCTTAGTTCACTAATAAAGCGTGGGTTATCAGTTGTTTGTGAATGTACCGGTTAGTTCAGTTTAGTGTCCACGAGTGTACAGTCATGCCTATCCAGAAACACGGTGGTTTGAAGATCGTAGGAGTTGAAGTACAGGATGTAAGGTTCCCGACTTCGCTCGGCGGTCATGGATCTGATGCTTTGGTGAGTTATAATTATGTATCTACTATATTTTGTATTGTTTGTATGTAATAGCTAAGGTATTGTACGTTAGATTAGAGATACTATCTAGATATATATATATAGATGACAGGTTTGTTTGTCAAAGTAGGCCTAGATCAGTCAGTACTCACGGGATCCCCGTGGTAAAAACTGAAATTATATAAAATTCATAAATTGTCTTTAGTTCCTTGAATGTGAAAACATGATTGAGAAAAAAAATACGATATAATATAAATGACAAAATAAGAAAAAACTTGATTTTTGAGCTTACGCCGTTTCAAAAACAAAAAATAGTTAAAGAGTTCCCATGCAGCAAAACCCTTTTGGAAGATAGAGAAGGTTATAGAATAAAGATTCAAGTAGGTGACAAACAATTATAGTTATCTTTAACTGTATATATATTTCCATAGCACACCGATCCGAACTACTCCTGCGCCTACGTCACCATTAGCACAGAAAACGCACAACAAGGCTTCGGGCTCACGTTTACTTGCGGCCGCGGGACCGAGATCATAGTGCTCTGCATCCGGTCCATGAAGAGATTCGTACTGGGGAGGAACGCAGCGGATATCTATGCAGACTTTGCAGGGTTCTGGAGGGAGATCACTAATGATTCGCAGATGAGATGGGTAAGATTCAATGACGATGATTGTAGATTGCGGTGATGACTGCAGCAAGGGTTCGGGTTCCGAACTACTCCTGCGCCTACGTCACCATTAGCACAGAAAACGCACAACAAGGCTTCGGGCTCACGTTTACCTGCAGCCGAGGGACCGAGATCATAGTGCTATGCTGTGGTGCTATGCATCCGGTCCATGAAGATATTCGTAGGTACCTATTGGGGGAACGCAGCGGATATCTATGCCGTCTGCAGGGTTCTGGAGGAGATTAGGTACTAATGATTCGCAGATGAGATGGGTAATATTGAATTAAGGTGATATTAGAATGATAGGAGTCGTAACGAATACATCCGACAGAGAACCAAAGTTATCGACATAGCTCAGAGAATTAGCAAGCTGAAGTGGCAGTGAGCCGGCCATATTTCGCGAAGAACCGACAACCGCTGCGGTAAGCGTGAAACTACCTAGAAATTCGCATGAGTCATCCTTTGGTAACAGTTCAAGTAATGTTCCTTCTTCGAATAAGTTTCTTCGCTTTGATCAAAAATTTGAGCACATAATAACTCATCACAAGCTTTTTTCTTGGGGCTAGATAACGCTACGTGATAGAAATTGGGAAAGACACGGCTAAAAACTTATTGAATTATTAAGAAATCAAATAATAACCCAATAATTTTTCGACTTCGACGGGGCTTGAACCCGTCACGGAAAGATGCTGGTTCAAGTCCTGTCAAAGTATTTTTTTTAAGAAATGTAAGAATTATCCCGAGCGCGAGAGCTAGCACTATAATAACAAAAACCTTATTGAATTCTTGTTTTTCTTTCAGATTGGTCCCGAGAAAGGAGTGGCTCATTTAGCCGTGGCGGCTATATTGAACGCACTATGGGACCTATGGGCCCGTTTGGAGAAGAAACCGCTATGGAGGCTCCTCGCGGATATGGAACCAGCGGTACCTTACACCTATACTCGGTTCTAGAATCCTAGATATTTTTGTAAACAAAGGCGTTACAAAACCAATGAAATATTGGTGCTAAATATTTTATAACACTGTTATCATCGGAGGCAATAGCAGAAGTTCGAAACAGTTTTTGGATATGAAAGCTTTCATTGATCATTTCATCAGTAGCTCTTTCCTTTTCTAGCTCGAATTTGTACATTTATCGCTGGGCGTGTGCAATAATGTGTTGTTGAAGTTTGTGTTTTGGTTTTTAGTGATTACGTTTCTGTTACCTTGTTGTTATCTGCTATTGTTACTAGTTTTTGTTAAGTTTTTATTCATAAAAGTCTTTGTTGACATAAAATATCTTGAATTCTAAATCCAAGTATAGTTAAAAATACCTACCTTTTATAATAATTTTTTCGAGCTGAGCTCGGAAAACTTACCCTGACCTGAGTTGCGAACTAAAGAAGTAGGTACATTCTTGTGCTGTTCAAACGGCACTCTCGTAGGTACTCGTACCTAGGTATTTCTTGAGCACAAGTTGTGCTCAATCCTTCCTGAGGCCCGTGTTACGTATACAATTTTATGTTTCAGTTTTCTATTTTTATAATATCCATTCTTAATTATTTATTAGTGTGTGTACCATAATCAAAAAATAAAGAGAACGATAAAATGCATCAAACAAAACAAACAAACATTGACCTCTCAAAGATACTAGTAAAACAAACTTATTATCACAAAAAAATATTTAATAACATTTTCTTATCAGGAGCTAGTGTCCACAATCGACTTTCGTTACATAACCGATGTTATCACGAAAGAGGAGGCTGTGCAGCTGTTGAAGAGTAAGAAAGCCGGGAGAGGGCAAAGGATCAAGTTCTTGATGGATAATGGCTATCCTTGTTATACCACGCAAGTTGGTTGGTATTTTTGAATTTATTTGTGCATGGATACTAATTTAACCATATTTTTCCTAGACCAATGGATAACATGTGACCATTGATCGACCACCTAAACTGAGTGACCATGATCCCCATTGTGTCGACCCGTAAATATCAATGTTTTCAAAGAAAATGCGTAGGTACCTATTATAAATCTTACAGAAGTAAATAAAAACAAATCAATAAAAGCCATTTATTTGGTACGTGTTACAAATGATTGCACTGCGTAGGTTAGTTAAGTCTTCCGTAGGAATCCCAGTTTGGGTAGGCCTATAGGCTTCCTCCAAGATTTTCTGTGCCCCTATCCCGAGCGACTGCATTCCTGACATCGTCTTCCCTTTAAGTTTATTATTGATTATTTCAATAGATATAAATAGTTGTATTAAATAGAATAAACTAAACAGTACCTGTGCGATTCATTTGGAATTCAACCACCTTAAGGTTTTTGTTATTATAGTACGTAAGCCCTCACACTCAGGGTAATATATAGAAAGCCATACTAATATTATAAAAGCGAAAGTCTGTCTGTTATCTTTTCATGCCTAAACGGCTGGACGAATCGTGCGAAGCCGCGAGCAGAAGCTATGTAGTTGAATAATATCCCGAAAATTTCAAAACAGTCGACGTCGTTGTTGTCGTTGGGTTAATATTTAATTTCAATCACCTTTTTTGGTAGTATGGATTACGAGTTTTATTATATCTAACTTCCCTCCACCTCCCCAGCCTAAATTGGTCCACTGCTGGACGCAGGCCTCCCCCTGATTAACGCCTTATTGGCTTTTATCTCATGAGGGTAATGCCTACAATCCCCACGCTGGGGTTGGGGTTCGCAGTTCGGTGGTAGAATTGTTCTGCAGGGGCGCTGCTGCCCGCCCCCGGTGGATATCCCTTAGTCGCCTCTTACGACACCCGCGGGAAGAGTTGGGGTGGTGCAAATTCTAAGCCGACATCACACAGGTAAAATCTAACACACATAACATAAATTGATGGTATTGTTCTAGGGTGGCTGGGCTACAGCGACGAGCTGGTCAAAGAATTGTGCGATAAATACTTGAAGCTGGGCTTCACGCACTTCAAAGTGAAGGTCGGCCGGAACTTCGAAGACGACTACAGGAGGTGCAGCGCTGTGAGGAAGAATATCGGCAGTGATAAGATTTTGGTGAGATTATTTCTTGTATATCTTGGACCACTTTTAAGTTGGATTTGAATCCATCCATACTAATATCATCTAATATTAATACGTCACCTGTCTCATTAAAATGTTGCCTGCCTGTTTCATTTTCGCAACTAAACGAGTTATCCCGTCCGTATTAAATTGAGCAAGGAGATAGATTGTATTTATGGCAAAAAATTATGTACTGGGAATAGCGCCTGTGAAGCCGCGGGCAGACACTAGTTTTCAGATATTCCTTTGCCACCTAGCGGACGTCGTGAGAAACTATTATCCATAGGATGATTCCTTGAAGGATCTGGCTTTCTACCGCGTATAAAAACATGGTTTCTAAACGATTGAGGCGGCTTCTATAAAATAAACTTAGAAATAAGGTTCGCCCCCACTGAAAAGAGGGCACTGTCACAGCCTGTCGGCGTACCACGTCTATTCCATATAAATTTATAGTCTGTGCGCAGACAATCGCATTGACTCTCGTTTGACATCGCCGCCGCCACGCCACAGCGCTCTCTATGGGGTTTTATTAATGCTCTAAGGGTTTTATAGTAAAACTTTTTTCTTTTTTGGAAATTGCCTTAGTACATACCTACTTTGTTAATTTGCCTCAGATGGTAGACGCAAACCAAGCATGGAGCGTGAACGAAGCCATAGAGTGGATGAAGAAGCTGGCGCCTCTCAAACCGATGTGGATCGAGGAGCCCACTTCTCCGGATGACGTGCTTGGGCATGCCACTATCTCTAAAGCTTTAGCGTATGTTTCATACATTTCAATTTCCTTGTTTATATTAGGTAAATAGGCCTATAGTTAGTTCAAATAGCGAATGAAGGCTAATTTGAAGCCGCAATAATATGGTGTTAATTTACAAGAAGGATATGACGGACAGATATTTTAGCGTTAATTTCGGCTAACTTCAGTTATCTAGTTATAAGATACCCATAACACAAGCTCTTCTTAGCTTGGGGCCAGATGATACTGTGTGAATTGTACAGCATTTAAGTTCACATCGGCCCAGTTCTAAGCTTCAATCAAAGTATACCTACTTACTTAAGTAGTCAAACTCATATCCGGCGAGCACCACTACATAGAATAGAATATATATATTTACAAAGTATACATATGTATGTGTTTATCAATGTTGCACCATTACAATAGATTTAACATACACTTGCACAGTTTGCCGTCGCTGGGTGCGTTCGCGCCTGGGCTACACAGCTATAAGAAAATTCAACTCAACAAAACCAAAGGCGATACCTAAATCTTCTTTATAGATGGAACAAAACCGATGATTGATTGATTTTGGATATTCATCGTGTACAGTGCATTCAGTTATTTTACTTCTAGCTGTTATGTTGGCAATCTGAGCGTTATATTGCCATATATAACTTCTATGACTCCCTTAAACGAAATGTAAAAAACAGTATTGCTAATATTACCTAACTATGCCGATTTAGTATTACACTTTGTGTGATAATGGTACATATAATACGATAGTTCTTAAATATTTAATCAGGTATTTTGGAAGTAATGTTTTTAATAAAATATTTATCTCCATACAAAATCAGTACAGTTGTACCAATATTCGATTAACATAATAATGTAAGTCCAATAATATTAATCAATCAATAATAAACAACAGATCAACATTCTAGTTTCCAGTTTAATTGGGTAAAATGTTTATGACGGGTAACCCTTTTTTACATACCTGTAAGCTCTTCAAGACGACTCGACAGTTATACCAACACTCAGAAAACATCTGTCAGAGGTAAAATAACTGTGAATGCACTGTAGGTGTACAGACAGTGACGACTTTCGTTGCAGTCTGTAGTATACCTTTTTTTTTTAACGGCAATGGTCTTTATGGCAATGAAAATTACAATCAAATAATAAAAACAAATTAAAACTACTACTAATATTTGCGTCTCTGATTAATTATTTATTTTCTATTAACTTTAATTAATAATTCATTTTAAAACCTTATACGGTAGGTATGCCTCAATTATTATGATTGACTATATATACACTAGCCAAACTCGATGTAGAATGTTTGTAAACAAACCGCTCATACCTAACCTAAAATTCATTTTGTTCCGGCGATTTTTTATACGTCTTTTACAATTATATCTGAAACCGGACGCCAAGCGAGTTTTAGTTGTTTGTGTCGTGGTTTGTTAACCAACTCTAGGCAACCAACGGCCAACCTGTTGTTACCCTACTAGTCTTCTCATGTTATCAGCATCTAGTGATTTCACCAACAACCTTCCATAGACACTAATTGCAATTACTTAGCCCGAAACGTTCCACTGTTAGGCAATATGACCAGACTTAATTTCTGACGTGTCCTGTAAGGTCTAAAGGAAATCACTTTAGAGTTTTGATTGGCACAACGATGTTAAAATCTATTGTTTCTTTCAGTCCGTACGGCATCGGCGTAGCCACCGGTGAGATGTGTGCGAACCGGGTGATGTTTAAGCAGTTTCTGCAGAGTGGCGGCATGCAGTACTGCCAGATAGACTCGGCCCGTATCGGAGGAGTCAACGAGATCCTCTCCGTGTATCTTATGGCTGAGAAACTCAAAGGTACTGTAACCGTAACCCTATAACATTTACCAAAACTTGCGTTGTTTCCTATTTTGATATTCGTTCCTCTTCCCTTCTGAATTAATGGCATTGTTATAATCCATCTCATGCATCTATAGTTGTTAGTAGTAGGTAGGTAAGAGTTTTCTTTGAACCTGAACTCCTAGTCTCATAGAATGTGAAAACGCTTTTTAAGTACCTACCTCTTAGGGTGTGTCAGAGATGTGCTATCGGCCGCCAAACTACTAAGTAGATTGGTAAAACATAACATAACATTACATAATTAACTTATAAAAATCAAACATCATTTTAGCTATCTAGGAATGCTCATATTCCTATGTAAGTACAGTCAATGAGAAAACCGCTGAACAGAGCGAAAAGGGTTTTACCAAAGCGTTTTCGTAAACTGTGCGTTAACGAGTTTTTGAAAGTCTAGTTCACCAATTTTTGACGTTCGCTATGCCTTCTGATTTTAACACAATTTTTTGTGATTTCAGTAAAAGTATGCCCCCACGCTGGCGGCGTAGGCCTCTGCGAGATGGTTCAACACTTGCAGTACTGGGACTTCGCATCCGTCTCCGCCACCATGGAGGGCCGGCTGATCGAATACGTGGACCAACAACATGAGCATTTCGTGGACCCTTGCACTGTCGAGGACGCTAAATACTTGGCTCCAAAGGTAAGACTGGATTATGTGCCGACACAGAGTGGTGGATGACACAAGCTTCCGTAGGCCTATACCCAGCAATGGGTAAAGTGCATAATTCATTTATTGTTTGTGTCAGGTAGGTAGTTACATATATAGTTCATAATTTCATACCTCATGCGGAAGACATGCAAAAACTGTAATGGTGGCAACGCTATCGGAGAAACGAAGATCAACAACCTTCGCTTTGCTGACGACAGCACCAAGACAAGCCAGCAAGTGAAGCAGAGACGGCCGCGCTCTTGGACAGGACGGAAAAGGTCAGTGCTAAGCTAAAAAGAACAAAACAAATAATATGGTTGTTGATGTTAGATAAACTCTAACATCAACAACCATATTATTTGTTCTGGCGCACTCAACCTGGACTTTGTTGCCAGCTTTATCTAGCTAGGCTCCACAATCACCAACGACGGTTCTTGCGAGTTAAACGTGCGCAAGCAGATGGGAATGACAAAAAATGCTGTCACAGATAGACAAGATTTGGGTGAATAGGGACATCTCTTCAAAGACCAAGCGCAAGCTGGTGACCACGCTGGTGGGCTCCATCTTCTTATACGGAGCGGAAACTTGGACTTTGAAAAAGGCAGACCGACCGTGAATCGATGCTTTTGAGATGTGGTGTTGGCATTAAATGCTTCGGATCCCGCCGACTGCGCACCGCACCAACGTATCCATTATTAAGGAACTCAACACAAAAGCCAAACTCTCCACCACCTGTCATCGCAGAATCCTTGACTTCTTCGGACACTGCCAGAAAGGACAAAAACAACCTGGAAATCTCGTGATCACCGGCAAGGTGGACGGAAAACGATCGCGAGGACGGAGCCCTATGCGTTGATGAGACCAAACCCCCTCAACGCTGCAATCCAGCATGAGCGACGCTATGCGCGTTTCGGAAGACCGATCCAGATGGAGACACATCGTGCAGACAAAGGTCCTACATAAAGGTCCCGACCCTCAGCCATGAGGATATCGACGCGAGGAATTTCATACCTAGTAGGTACTTAATTTAGATCGCTGGATTCTGCCACTTGTCGTTGATCGCTGGATTCTGCTGCAGATGATGATGATGACAAGGCTAATTAAGGAAATGCTGATTAATGATCGCGTATAATCGAACAAAATCATTGGTTGAAATCTACATCTCGTCATTCTGCTGGTCCTTGTTTGGACTATTTAGGTCCGCTCCGCGTAAGTGGGAACGCACGCACAACAAGTTATCTTTGAATTCGTACCAATAACGCTCGGTTTAATAAACTCATCTGCAAGGACTTAGAATCAGAGATGGCGTTGCATACGAAAAATGTACAAGAAAACGTATTTTCTTCATTTTTGATTCTTTTCATATTTTTGATTTGTTATTCTGCTATACGGACCGGACGGAGACAAATCTAACAAATCAAATATAATTTAAATCAGTCCAGCCGTTCTCGAGTTATAAATGGTGTAACGAACACGACTTTGATTTATTTAAAAAGATTTGTATGGATTTTGACACAAAAAAGAGTGTAACTTCGCGCACTTTCGCGCGATTACCACTGCTCAATGTTTAAAAAATAGTTATGTATGTATTTATATAATAAAATAGTATGTAAGATTTATAATATGTAATAGCTATGTAGTTTGATATGTATAGTATATATTCTCTATACACTCGCCGTACGACATTCGTTAAAGCAACACTATTGATTGTTTGCTCCGTAATTTTTAATTGTAAAAGTGGAAAAAAGTGATTTGACTCTATTGTGACTATGACTAATTTGTGCCCAGTGAAAAGACCTTTCTGGTAACTAATAATTTATTCAATTTGACCCAGTGAATCCAATGTTAGAAGCAAAAACATTTTTAAAATATTTTGCCAACCGTCGGTAACTGACCTACGACAACTCGCGGCTCGCTCGTGTCGATCGCCGGCCGGTACGGTGACTCCCCACAGCGCGCTGCACTGACCACTGACCATCTTCATACCTACCAGTGTACTGAGTTAGCGCGCGCCTGCAATAGTTGACATAGCATCCCCGCAATGAGTTGCTCCGCCTGTAATACTAGTTTCCTTCCGCATGACGACTATCTCCGATGTGTGATCGCTGACTGCAACAAGCTTTATCATCCTCTGTGCATGGCCAGGAAGGACTCAACTAATATCGAAGATACTTGGGTGTGTCCGGAATGTGCCTGCGCCGCGAAAAAAGGAGGAGACAACAGCTCTACTCCCGTTGGCTCGAAGAAAGCTCGTGACCCAAACGTGACTTTTAGAAAGAAACTTGTCCCAACCAACATGGACTCGCCTATTGGATGCGATAAGCCGGAAGACCTTTCTACGGAAATTAAAAGCCTTAGATGTGAGATGACTCTCATCAAGGAGCAGCTTACCAAAGCTATTTCACTTATCTCATCCTACGAGGTGAAACTGGATAGCTACGCTCAGCATGTCGTTACTCTTAATGCGAAACTGGTGGCCCATGAAAATAGAATCTCTCGGGAGCGCCAGGAGCTGACATACACCGCTCCCTCTGGGTCTGCGCAGGCGGCGCTGGCAGGACGAACTTCGCTAGAGCGAGAAACCTACAAGATTGGTAAACTGCTTAGCGCTGCGCCACTGACTACTCAATCGGAGTCGCTTAAAGCCTCTATCACAGTAGAGAAAAAGCCCGAGGGTACTTACATCGGCCGCGCTACACGCGATGCGGAACGAGGCTATCAAAATCTTGAAGCTAGCCAGCAATGGACCGAGGTCAAAAAGCGCAAAAGTAGAGGACCAACTTCTCTCTGCGGAACCGCTGGTCCAGCGACCACAACGCTAAAGGCGGTTGAACCCATAAGATATCTCCATCTGTGGAACATGGCATCAAGCGCCAGTGAGGTTCACGAGTACCTAAAACAACTGTGCCCGACCGGATCCTGCTCTGTTGATGAGTTAACGCCCAAAGGAAGCTACAAGTCTTATAAAATAGGCGTTCCGGAAGTTCACTATAACACGTGTTATTCTATCGATGTGTGGCCGATTAATGCCAGGATAAAACCATGGATTAACTATAGAAGACCAGCTAGTCTGAACAGAGCGGATAGTGAAACCGGTCCGAACACTACTTCAGGAACGGGGCCGCAGTCCTTTCGTGGCCAGACCCGACAGGAATAAAATTACTTTTCAAGCTTTTTACCAGAATGTGCGGGGTCTTAAAACCAAACTTTCTAAGTGGCGTAATAATCTTGCCTTGCTGGAACATAACCTGGTGGCCGTGACTGAGTCATTCCTGGACAACTCAGTAGAAGACTCCGAATTGGTATGCGGCGACTGGTGCATACTACGCCGCGACAGGGGAACGCCGTGCGGGGGAGTCCTGCTGGCCGCGCGCGCGCCCATCGCGCTGCGCCGCCGGCCGGACCTCGAGACCGATGGCGGGGAGGACCTGTGGGCGAGCTTCACTTGGTGTGGTCGACCGTTTCACGTATGTGTCGTCTATTTAAAACCTAGCTCTACCGATCAGGATTTCATGCGGTGGTTTTGTAAAATTGAAAGTTTCATTGGTAATTTGAAGGGCTGTGACATAAATTTAAATGGTGCCTCTTTGAATATTAAAAATTATTATTGTTATTTCTTATCATTTTCAAATATTGTCGAATATAACGAAGTCGTGAATTTACATGGTAGTGTTCTGGATATTGTTCTGGCTAAGGAGAGTGAAGGGTTGAGTGATGTTGTAGTCTCACGCACGGAGGGTATAGTTCCTATGGACGCATACCATCCTGCTCTGGATGTTGAGGTGCTGGTAGAGATGGCGCGAAGTTCGGATTGCATAGAACCGAGCAATATAAAGTCAACCAAAGACTGGAATTTTGACCGTTGCGATGCTGAGCTTTTGCAACTCTCTCTTTCGAACGCTTCCTGGGATCGTGTGTTACTCTCTGATAATGTAGGTTTCGCGACTGAAGCTTTCTATGCCACTATCTATGAAATATTTGATGATTGTTTACCTAAAAAGCGTCGCAATAAAACGAACAGTAGGCGTTATCCCGTTTGGTTCACTTCAGAAATTATCAATGATACAAAGCGAAAGATAAAACTGCATGCCAATTGGAAAAAAACCAAGTCTGACGAAACGTACAGATTTTTCTCAGAAATGAGAGCTTCCCTAAAATCACGTGTATCTAGTGCTTATAATTTATATCTGAGGAATATTGAAAATAATTTAGCATTGAACCCCCGCGCGTTTTGGAGCCACGTCTCTAGTTTGAGAGCTAAGGGTGGGTTTGAAGCAAATGTTACATTTAAGGGAGAGTCGTGTTCGGGTGTCGCAGCGGCCGAAGCTTTTGCCAATTTTTTCGGTAGTATGTTTCTGCCCGATATCCCAATACTTGACGCTGAAAATATCAATCGTTGCGATAAGAGCTGCAATAGCAACTATGTCAGTGTTCTTGAATTTACGCCTGAGGATGTGATCCACGCAATTAAAAAGTTAAAACCTAAAAGCTCTATCGGACCTGATGGCGTACCGCCAGCTATACTTAAGTCAGTCTATAAAAGCTTTATGCCTCCACTCTATCACATTTTTAATTTGGCTCTACGGACAGGTAGCTACCCAGCGCAATGGAAGGTGTCAAGGGTAACACCGATTCCAAAAACATCAAATAAGTTAGTTGTCGAGGAGCATCGACCCATCGCCATACTATCCTCTCCTGCCAAGGTTTTTGAAAATGTCTTGCACAAGATCATCTACTCGCAAGTTAAAGCCTTCTTAAGTAATGCTCAGCATGGTTTCAGGGATAAACGGTCAGTTAACACCAACCTTTTGACTCTTGTAGAGTATATCTCAACCAACTTAGACCTCGGCAGTCAAGTAGATGTGCTCTACTTTGACTTTCAAAAAGCGTTCGATAGAGTCAATAATGACATACTCCTGGCCAAACTGAGCGTCATTGGATTTGCGCCGGATCTCCTTAGGTTACTCGCTGACTATCTGCGTGATCGCCAGCAGTATGTCAGATACGGAATATATGAATCTGCACCATATCACACCCGGTCTGGTATAAGTCAGGGCTCTATCTTAGGACCTTTGCTTTTTATTTTAATGGTAAATGATCTACCAGCTATTGTAGAGCACGCGGAGTGCCTATTATACGCGGATGATCTTAAGCTCTACACTGTCATACACTCTGTGGCAGACTGTGCAGTGCTTCAAGGTGATGTCAACGCGGTCTGTCGATGGAGCATAGATAACAAGATGGAGTTTAATCCCTCCAAATGCTCCGTGGTGAGTTTCGGTCGAAAGAAAAATCCGGTATCCTTCGATTATACTATCCGTGGTAACGTGATTCCTAGAGCTACGCTAATTAAGGATTTGGGAGTATCTTTTGACCGTAAGCTCACTTTTCACGACCACATCACCACAGTCGCCAAGCAGTCTTATCAGAGACTTGGCTTTGTCCTGAGAAATGCCCGGGACTTTCGCAGTGACAGTGTGGTGCGGCTGTTGTTCGGGGCTCTTGTACGGAGCAAGCTGGAGTCAAGCTGTTGCGTATGGAACCCCCATGAAAGTACGTATGCTCTGTCACTGGAGAAGGTTCAGAAGGCGTTTCTAAGGTTTTTGTACAAGCGACTTTTTGGGTACTACCCATTTATGTACCCAACCAAGTTTCTCCAGGGATGTCTTGGGTACAACTCCCTACAAACCAGGAGAGCGTATGATCAGGCGGCAACTATGTGCAAGATACTCCGCGGTTTGATCGACGCCCCAGATCTGCACAACCTTCTCTTTCGTCTTAACCTACCTGATAACTACCTTCGCCACAGAAACATTAGGCTTTTTTCAGAGCCTTTCTGCAGAACCGTGGCTCGCGCCAACTCTCCACTGCCTCGCACTCTCGCCGCCCTCAACAGACTTCTTGAACAGAACCCGGACTGTGATATATTTGCGGACGAATGGATGGATATTATGTTGGTGTGCCTGAGGTTTTGCGAGAGTGATGAATGATAGAGTAATATTTTGAGTTTTTATAGAATTTTATTGTCTGGAGTCTTTATATTTATAAATGATCAATCATTATTATTTTTGCTTATTGTGTAATTTTATGTATAAATTTTTATGTTTCTGTTGTTCTAATATATAGGTATTGTAATTAACTAGTGTAATTGGTTGTAATGTAATCGTGCTAGTTAATAATTAAATAAAAAAAAAAAATATTTTCTAAGTAGTAGGTAAATACCTATATTATTATTATTATGCACACAGATATTACCCCATGTACAATCCAACGATCCTATCCATTTAAGGATGTCTGGGGGAGATCGCTCTTTAGAGATAAGACCGCCAATTGTCGCTTATTCCATAATTATTCTTTTGTAAATTGTTTCTATGTTAAGTGTGCAATAAAGTATTATCTATCTATATAAACTCCGATGAAAATATTATGATGTCGCCATACACAGATGCTACCTTAATGTCCGGTGTGCGATGCAAAGCTGCACGCGGCAGCTAGTTTAGTGTACCTAATTAGTAGCAGTTTACTGTTATTGCGACTTGCCTACTTTGTACGATGCTAATCAAGCCATAACTGAAACTAGTACGTGTTAACTTTTTAACAGTTTACATACAATGCCGGTCAAAGTCAAACATTGATTCATAATTAAGTAATTGGTAATTTCAAGTGCTAAAAATACTAGCGGCGCAATACCGTTTTATTGGCAGAATGTCCAACATTAATGTCACTTGGATTGGACACGATGCTACTCACAATACAACATGAAAACTTGAACGAGTTTATGTAATAGGTGCTCGGATCTAGAATCCAAGATATTTTTAGTAAAATACTTTTATGTACGAAAATAAACTGATAATCTTATCAGACAACAGCAAAGTAACAACTAAAAACAAAAACTTCAACAACGCATAATCATTTAATTATAGTAAGGTAAATGATCTCATTGTTGGCCTCAGCGGCATGCGGGTCGGCTGCCATGTGTGTGTCTGTTTAAACAACATCAGTTACGCAGACGACATGGTGCTGCGGGGCCCGAGAGCGAGATCTGTCGAAGAGATGCTGAAGGTTTGTGCTGACTACGCTGTTTCTCATGGTCTCCCCTACAATACAAAGAAGTAGTAATAACCTCAAAGATAACCCTTAACGGCATAAACATTAATAGAGTTGCATCTTTTAAATATCTTGGACAGCATGTTACCGACGACCTTAAAGACAATGCTGACATTGAAAGAGAGCGTAGGGCTCTGGCGGTAAGAGGTAATATGTTGATCCGTAGGCTACAGGTGTACAGAAGAAGTAAAAATAATGCTTTTTAAAGCATACTGCCAAAGTTTCTACACCGGGAACCTATGGGTTAGCTAGGTACACTAAACGACCGCTGGAGACCCCTACATGTACAGTATAATAATATTTTTAGGATGATGTTGGGACTGCCCCGTTTCTGCAGTGCATCAGAAATGTTTGCAGAGTACGAGACGGATGGATTTGCTGCCATTCTCCGTCTCCCACGTGTCATTGTTTCGTGAGGAGAGTGATCTTTAGGAGGCCCATTGTGTGGGACGCTACTTACGTCGACACGTTTGTGCCTTCTCCTCTTCCGAGGACATCCGTGAGGGCTGGTGCGACGGCAGATTTGACCGAGGATCTCAAGAGACGCAAATATGCAGGTCTCGACAGAGCCTACACATTTGCTCCCTTTGGGGTCGCTAGGTCCGTGGGGTACCGAGGCTCTCCGGGTTTTTAAAAAGTAAACTGAGCGTCTGGTCGAAGCGACGCGGACACGTGACCCGAGAGCTGGTGGGTATCTGGCGCAGCGCATCAGCATTGCCATGCAGCGGGGCAATGCAGCCAGCGTCTTGGGGACACTTCCGACTGGTAATGATATGGATCAGTTGAGCTACCTGTAGATTGTTTGCAACAGTCTGCAGTTAGCTTAATTGTTTCAATTGTCTATACTAGTTCTAATTTGTTTTTATTATTTGATTGTAATTTTCTTTGTCAATTAGGTAGGTACCTAATAATTATTTACTAACAAAAGGATCCATCCTTTTGTTGTCCGAAATAAAAGGTTTTTATTTTTATTAAAATTGCACACGCGCAGCGATAAATGTGCACATTCGAATTCGAAAAATTACGAGAGACGCATGACATGACAAATAATACTTTTCATTTCTGCGATACCAGTGTTGTAAAATATTTTCTATCAATATTTCTTTGGTTTCATAATACCTTTGTTTATAAAAATCTTGGATTTTAAGTATATCAGAGTATAGCAATCTGGGGAAAGCGTGCTCCATCTTAGGCCACATCTTCGCTTACGTGAGATGGTGACCAAACGCTCTATCAATAAAATAAAATCTAATGTTTATTTCCAGGTCCCGGGCTACAGTACGGAGTTCCTGCCAGGTACTGTGGAGAAGTTCTCTTACCCGAACGGAAGCGAATGGAAACGAATGATCAAAGAAGGAATATTCCCGCAGCCGGACGAAGCCGAACTTGTCAACTAAGTTATAAAACATCGAAGGGTCGAAGTGACCCGAAAGCTGGTGCTGGTGGGTATCTGGCGCAGCGCATCAGCATTGCCGACAGCATTTTAAGAGGGGCAATGCAGTCAGCGTCTTGGGGACGTTTCCGATTGGTGTTGATGTGGATCAATTGACTAGATTGCTTGCAACAGTCTGCAGTTAGCTCTACTGTTTCAATTGTAAATACTAGCTGTAATTTCTTTTATAATAAAGTTAAATTATAAATAAAAATAAAACATCGAATACATCACAATTTAATTATTTCATACTTCACACTTAGTAATTCATATTTACACAAATTACCATTTTATGGTCTACAATTACAGGCAGTTACAGTCTTATAAATAAAATCATTGTTAGCACTGAAGAACGACGTAAATTAAATCAAACAATGATTATTTCATTGTTTGATTTCATTTACGTCTAAGGTCTAAACCAACAAACCTTTGATTTACTACTAACGGCAGTTACAGTCTTATAAATAAAATCATTGTTAGCACTGAAGAACGACGTAAATTAAATCAAACAATGATTATTTCATTGTTTGATTTCATTTACGTCTAAGGTCTAAACCAACAAACCTTTGATTTACTACTAACGGAAGCTACCTTGAAAAATTTATTTCTCTTGCATCTATCACCGGGATATTGTTAGATATTCTCTACCTCTAGTTATGGCTGTTCATTGATAGGTCGGTCAGCTACATTTTATATCTATGTAGTCTAGTCTACTACCGTTTTGAATGACGACTCGGTCACGTCGATCATAAATATGCTAACATATGTAGGTCGCGATCAATTACTAAATACGACAAAGACCTTTGATTTGTGATGATAATAATTTAACTCTATTCCTATTGCTTCTTCTGAAAAGCGAATGCACTTAATTTGGACTGTTTCGGAGCGTTTGTAATAGGCGCTTCTCCGTTAGTTGTATCATCTAGTTTTCTCTTTTGACTTCCTTCTGCGGTGCCATTTTGTGTGGTGTTGGTTTGTATAGATTTAAACATTCTAACTCCCACTCTAGTTAGTTCCGACGGCGTAAGCTCTGGGCTTTGCTCTTCTAGGATGGTTTTGTTGCGACTGAACCAATCCATAAAGGATTCGCCGTCGAGCGGTTTTAGTAGCTGAAATAATACCTATGTTAACTATTTGAAAGGTAGGAAGCCTATTGTTATTTTATTACAGATCTAGAAGTAAATCTATGCAAATTTTCAGAATCCTTTCAGTTCTTTTAGCGTTGCCTTCCCCTAAGATAGTATAGTATTACAATAATGTTATACATATGTCACAACTTTACATTTTAATGAATTATGATGCTTTGAGTAAATGTTTTTTTAATGGTGCATAAAGGCAGGCGTTGGCCATAAGGCAGGGTTAGCCTCATTATTATTGTACTCTGGCCAAATTAAAATACAATGTTTCTAAACAGGCCCCCATACTCAGCCTAAAAGCTACTTGTCGGTTTTAGCTTTTTCCTAGTTAGATTTGTTAGTCTCGTCGCCAAAACGACAATTTTGGATTTTTGATAGTTGTTTACAAAGAATATTTCTTGAAAATTATTAGTGTTCAGGTTCTACGTAGGATTTATGAGAATAATATTTATCAACTTTACCTATGACTTATGTAAAACTCACATCTTTATGCTCCGTAGTATCGGTGCAATGCACTTCAACTAACGTCCTGTCAGTCAAGGTAAGCGGGCTCGGCGCGCTCTTAGCCGATTCCTGTTGCTTCCTGAACGGGTTTCTAGCGCCACCAGGTGATGATTTTATAGGCTGGAAAGATACCGAGAGTTTTATATCTGTTTATCTTTTAAATTAGAGGGGATGCCGTGCACGTTTCTAAAGAAAAAGCTCTGAAAACAAATCTAGGGTAAAGTATGATTATACGCCGCAGTTGGAATATAATGCCTTTTTCTCAAAAACCTATCAACACACTATGAAGACTTCATTGCTAATTTCAGAAGTTAAGTTTTTTACCCGCTGTGTATTTATGTATAGTGCGTGTGGTAGGCTGTGACTTTTTATAACCTCAAAGCAATAATACGGCATAAGCGATTATATCAAAACGTTCGTCTGAATTCCGGGAGTGTTCTTAGGCCCATTTTATAGGCCTTTGCCCCGCAGCATGATTAATCTATAGCAATTATGTATTATAGTTGCTAATTGCTTTGTAGTGTATTTTTGGTGCGTTTCCATTGACACGGAGCGGAGCAGAATAGACCAATCAGGAACCAGAGGTATGAAGAGATGTTGATGACAATCAATAAGATTGGGCGATTTTACGCGACCCCATCGTCATTCATCAGCATATTCTTATTAGCCTTGGCATTATCATCATCATCCGCCGCCGGTTTTACCCACTGCTGGGTATAGACCTACCGATTTTTGTGCCACCTTCCACGGACCTGTGTCGGTATATCAGAGTAATTTACCACAGGAACCAAGTATTTGTGTTAACATGCCTATGCCTTTTTTTTGCAGATTGAGGTTGATTTTGCGAAAAAAGTGAAAAAACGGGAACCGACTCGAAATTTTTAGTTTTCAACAAGTTACTTGTTTGAGCACGTGTTGTAAATTAGGCTCTATGCGGCCAAATTTTTTTTTTCCTTACCACAGGTTTGATCGGAGTAATACTCTCGACCTTCTTCTCCTTTGCCCTCTGCGGTATAATGAGACTTGAGTTCAGGTCTTCCGTACTTGTGACGTCATAGGTCTCCTGCGTATCTAGCTCTTGGAAATGTGAATTCTGTGCTATGTTCAGTCTGTCATCTTTCTCCCAAGTCTCCGCTGGAAACATGGATATCAATTAGAATTGCAAATAGCATTATTTAACAAATAAGATTAGTGCATGCTGTTTGCCATGCAGTTAGAATCGTGACAAGCCTGATAAGAAGCATGAAACAAGATTTTCAGTAATAAATATGAGTTACAGTGGGTACTATTTATTTCTTTCGAAACATTGTCTACAAACTTAGTACCACAAAAAAACGGCCATGTCAAGTCGGACTTGCACACCAAAGGTTCCGTAGCATCTTACCAGATAATGATAGTAGGGTCAAACAACGAAGAAAAAGCCACGTTTCTTGTATTTTTAATTTAAGTTTTATAATTTGTTGATAAATATAGCGAAGTGAAAATATCTATTACGCTTCATGTCATGCTTAACAGCCCGCTGGCAGACAGACGGACTGCGAAGGCTTCCTAAAAGGGTCCCGTTGGTAGGTACCCTTTGGGTACGGAACCCTAAAAAGCTAAATATTTCACATACTCATCATACACAATGAACGATACGATACCTAGATTAGTAATTTTGTCCGCTAAATGCATGCGTCCGAGTCGGGAAGCATATTTGGCGGCGAGCGGCAGAAGACGGTCGTCTTTG
Source organism: Eupithecia inturbata (assembly GCA_963662085.1). Classification (NCBI taxonomy): domain Eukaryota; kingdom Metazoa; phylum Arthropoda; class Insecta; order Lepidoptera; family Geometridae; genus Eupithecia; species Eupithecia inturbata. The sequence continues at coordinate 11,764,151 of OY759177.1, read as the reverse complement.
AGGATTTCCATCAGCTCTAAGGCGCGCTGCTCTATTTCGCTGCGGCAAGCCAACTGAAACATTATCAAATAGTTGCACGAAACTAGTTTCAATTCGTTTATTTCTGTAATTCTCGAGTATTTGCCAAAATCTTTTGGACCTTCTTCTTCGGGGATCGGAGTGATTTTTATTTGTTTTAATTAAATGTTTTCCCGTCCGCCGAGCTCGGTGTTTCCTTTGAAAGTTGTTTAACATTTTCACACTAATGACGGACATGCCGTACGTTAGGTACGTACGGCATGTCCGTTAGTGAAAGGTTCGCACCGCTGCCTGAGGCTAGGCAGTAATCGAAAAACAACCACTAACAGGCTAAAGGTTTCTTCGTCGCTTATTTACTTTCGTCTACATATCGTACAAGTCGCCACATATTCCACATATCGTATCGTACATGTCGCCTCTTACAACACCCACGGGAAGAGTTACGGTGGTGCAAATTCTAAGCTGGCACCACACAGCACTTTGAAGTTTTGATGATGATGATGATGACGATGAACTGAAGCAAACTCACCGCAAACAGTTTGAGCGCGGTCTCCCTGGCCGTTTTGACGTCGACGTCAGCCGTGGTGTGCGCCCATCGCACCAGTTGCTCTTCGTATTGACTCTTCTCCGAATCCAGCTCGCATAGTGGTATCTAGATCAAAGGAAAATATTTGAGTTAGAAAGAAAATACGCATAGGTATAACCCCTCATCTATATCACACTTACGTATATGCTAAAGTTTGGATGGATGTTTGAATGTTTGTAACCTCTTCACGCCAAAACTACATATGTAAGTATACATGGTGCCTTATTAGCACAATACACAATTTTTTTTTTTCTTTTTGTGTCTTTCCGTTGGTATTGGCTTATCTCCAAAACGGCTAGACTGATTTTGACGGGAGTTGCAGATACTCACTGGCCGGTGCCTAAAGTTATAGCGGGTAACTTAGAATACTTTTATTTTAGAAAAATAAGTAGGGTACGCAGAAAAAATTAAAACCCATGAAATTGTGAATTCTGCGCGGGTGAAGCCGAAACACCTCTAGTGTATTGTAAACTATAGTAGTAAGTATTAAACATTTACCCCCTTATTCATAATGGTCTGCTAACTAAAAACAGTTGCTAAGCAGCGTTAGAAGAAGACAGAGTGAGAGATAGCAGTGCTCTAAGTTAGCAGTCTATTATCAATATCCATTGGGCGTGGGCAGCAGCGCCCCCTGCAGAACAATTCTACCACCGAACTGCGATCCCCAACCCGCATGCCCAGCGTGGGGATTATAGGCATTACCCCCGTGAGATAAAAGCCAACAAGGCGCTTATTAGGAGGAGGCCTGGGTCCAGCCAATATATAGGCTGTGGAGTGGAGTCAATATTTTTTAAGTCCGGTACATAAGTTACAATATGTTATGAAATAGGACTGTTAAACTGGTAAGGTATGTACCTATAGTTAAACAAATACATAGGTCTTATGCAAGTCATTATTATCTTACAACTAATTGTATTAAATAACTGGTTATGGTTAGACCTGTATGGAATCGAGTTGTCATAGTCATAATCATTATCATGCCTACATATGTACACACTACTAGAGCTACTACATACTTATTGGTACATAAATGGTTTTCTTTTTCACTGACCTACAGCTACGTAATATCATCACATCACAATATAAAATGCTTTGTCCTGAATGACTGACTGACGGATCAACGCACAGCCTAAACCGCTGATCGTAGAGAGCTGAAACGTGGAGGGTGTGTTCTTTGTATGACGTAGGCATCCGATAAGAAGATTTTCTGAAATTCTACCCCTAAGGGGGTGAAAAAGGGAGGCAAAGTTTGTATAAGACAACGTGATTCCTTGGTTCAATCTACTTCAAATTTTAATATATTTAGGCATTATTGGAAATTCCTCCCCTAAGGGGGTGAAAAGGTGTGTTGAAGTTTTATTGGTGTTTTTTGTAACCCTTTAACCAGTAGCCCAATTAGCTTGAAACTTACATAGAATAGTAAGAATACAAAACTATTAAACACGTAACTTTAACTGTAACTTTTTAATGTATAATGATATTGACCTGAACTTTTCTGTATATTATATCAAAATAATAATAAATAAAAAAAATTAAAAAAAAAACTAAAGAGTAAAATGAGGGTTGAAGTTATTGAGGGTTTGTTTTTGTAACTCTTTAACCAGTAGCCCAATTAGCTTGAAACTTACAGAGAACACTAAGAATACAAAAATATCGAACACGTATTTCAGGATTTTTCAAAATTTTCTTGAAAATAGGGTAAATCGGGTTATTAAAGTTTGTAATTCGTAATAAACTATTAAGTAAATAATGATAAACATATTTTTTATTTTTACAAAACTACCCAATGGGGTGTGCAATCAAATTCCACGCGGGCGAAGCCGCGGGGCGCAGCTAGTGGTATAATAAAATAACTCAAAATAACTCGCATAATAAGACCGAACCTTCGATATTTAGTGATAGTCTAACTATATACGTAGTAACTATCTTAGAGTTAGATGATGCTGTGTGAATTGTCCAGCACTATTTATTATTTTTATTTATTACTAGCTGTTGCCCGCGGCTTCCCACGCTCTTTTCCGGGATAAAAAGCAGCCATATCCGTCCCCGGAATACCACCTACTATTTTCAAAATTCATTAAGATCCATCCAGCCGATTAGGCGTGAAAAGGTAACAGACAGACAGAGTTACTTTTGAATTTATAATATTACTATAGATAACTATCATACAAACAGGATGTTAGAATACATAGTAGAACAAAGAGTGCGTTTTAAGGTGGGTGCGCATATTAGCGTGCGAGCGTCACATATACCAATTAGTACTCGGCTCAAGAAACCATGATATACTTTTAAAACACAAAAAAAATATCCTAAAACGGGTTTATTTTTGAATAGAGGTTCAGGCTTCTGATATATTCACATAAAAAGAAAAAATATAGTTATTCATTATTATCTGTGATTATCTTAAAAATCTGACGCTTCAGGATTTTGCAAGACCTTTTTTTATTGTCGTCTATCCAAATATATACATTTCATAGTGCGCGGCGATTATGAAAAAAAAAAAAACATATTGGTGACCGATGTTAGGGTCAAAATCTCCAAACCCCTATCAAAAACTGAAAATAACAGGTAACTGCAAGGAAAATGAGAGGAAGCAACTAAAAACAAAAACAAAGGCAACACTTAATTTGCAGCGAAAACAGTGCAAAGCGGAGCTTGAAAACGAGATGAATAAAACAAACTTGTTTGGAACTTCTGCGATTTGCTCCCATGATGTTTTCCATCAGTATTTCTTTCCAAAATATATAATGGATCCTAGAAACGAGGATAAATCTTCTCTTATTTAACAAATGTAACGCCACCGAAATTTACTTAATAGAAGACGTGGAAGAGCGAAAACACCTAATACAAGTATATCATTATACTTAAAAGGTGTTTTCAACTATAATAAAACTATTTGTATCTTTTATTATAGAATAAACATTTGTATTGTATTGTATTGTTCTTAGCCAGTTCTTTGTTATTTGCACTTACTTGCACGTCTGTCTCCATGACAATCGGCTTAGGAACAGTAGCGGGGAACGAAACGCCTCTACATATAATAGATCGTATTTTCTTTGTACTTAATTGGAAATCTATCTCCATGACAATCGGCTTAGGAACAGTAGCGGGGAACGAAGCGCCTCTACATATAATAGATCTTATTTTTTTATACTTACTTGTACGTCTATCTCAATGACGATCGGCTTAGGAACAGTAGCGGGGAACGAAGCGCCTCTACAAAGAATATATCGTATTTCTTTGTACTTGTACTACGTCTATCTCCATGACGTTCGGCTTAGGAACATTAGCGGGGAACGAAGCCCCTCTACAAAGAATATATCGTATTTATTTGTACTTGTACTACGTCTATCTCCATGACGATCGGCTTAGGAACAGTAGCCGGGAACGAAGCGCCTCTACATAGAATAGATTGTATTTCTTTGTACTTACTTGTACGTCTATCTCCATGACGATCGGCTTAGGAACAGTAGCGGGGAACGAAGCGCCTCTACGTAGAATAGATCGTATTTCTTTGTACTTACTTGTACGTCTATCTCCATGACGATCGGCTTAGGAACAGTAGCGGGGAACGAAGCGCCTCTACATAGAATAGATCGTATTTCTTTGTACTTAGGTAATTGCACGTCTATCTCCATGACGATCGGCTTAGGAACAGTAGCGGGGAACGAAGCGCCTCTACATAGAATAGATCGTATTTCTTTATACTTAATTGCACGTCTATCTCCATGACGATCGGCTTAGGAACATTAGCGGGGAACGAAGCCCCTCTACAAAGAATATATCGTATTTCTTTGTACTTGTACTACGTTTATCTCCATGACGATCGGCTTAGGAACAGTAGCCGGGAACGAAGCGCCTCTACATAGAATAGATCGTATTTCTTTGTACTTACTTGTACGTCTATCTCCATGACGATCGGCTTAGGAACAGTAGCGGGGAACGAAGCCCCTCTACAAAGAATATATCGTATTTCTTTGTACTTGTACTACGTCTATCTCCATGACGATCGGCTTAGGAACAGTAGCGGGGAACGAAGCGCCTCTACATAGAATAGATCGTATTTCTTTGTACTTAATTGCACGTCTATCTCCATGACGATCGGCTTAGGAACATTAGCGAGGAACGAAGCCCCTCTACAAAGAATATATCGTATTTCTTTGTACTTGTAATACGTCTATCTCCATGACGATCGGCTTAGGAACAGTAGCGGGGAACGAAGCGCCTCTACAAAGAATAGATCGTATTTCTTTGTACTTGTACTACGTCTATCTCCATGACGATCGGCTTAGGAACAGTAGCGGGGAACGAAGCGCCTCTACATAGAATAGATCGTATTTCTTTGTACTTAATTGTACGTCTATCTCCATGACGATCGGCTTAGGAACATTAGCGGGGAACGAAGCCCCTCTACAAAGAATATATCGTATTTCTTTGTACTTGTACTACGTCTACCTCCATGACGATCGGCTTAGGAACAGTAGCGGGGAATGAAACGCCTCTACATATAATAGATCGTATTTTCTTTGTACTTAATTGCAAATCTATCTCCATGACAATCGGCTTAGGAACAGTAGCGGGGAACGAAGCGCCTCTACATATAATAGATCTTATTTTTTTATACTTACTTGTACGTCTATCTCAATGACGATCGGCTTAGGAACAGTAGCGGGGAACGAAGCGCCTCTACAAAGAATATATCGTATTTCTTTGTACTTGTACTACGTCTATCTCCATGACGATCGGCTTAGTAACAGTAGCTGGGAACGAAGCGCCTCTACATAGAATAGATCGTATTTCTTTGTACATAGGTAATTGCACGTCTATCTCCATGACGATCGGCTTAGGAACAGTAGCGGGGAACGAAGCCCCTCTACAAAGAATATATCGTATTTCTTTGTACTTGTACTACGTCTATCTCCATGACGATCGGCTTAGGAATAGTAGCGGGGAACGAAGCGCCTCTACATAGAATAGATCGTATTTCTTTGTACTTAATTGCACGTCTATCTCCACGACGATCGGCTTAGGAACATTAGCGGGGAACGAAGCCCCTCTACAAAGAATATATCGTATTTCTTTGTACTTGTACTACGTCTATCTCCATGACGATCGGCTTAGGAACAGTAGCCGGGAACGAAGCGCCTCTACATAGAATAGATCGTATTTCTTTGTACTTACTTGTACGTCTATCTCCATGACGATCGGCCTAGGAACAGTAGCGGGGAACGAAGCGCCTCTACATAGAATAGATCGTATTTCTTTGTACTTAATTGCACGTCTATCTCCATGACGATCGGCTTAGGAACATTAGCGGGGAACGAAGCCCCTCTACAAAGAATATGTCGTATTTCTTTGTACTTGTACTACGTCTATCTCCATGACGATCGGCTTAGGAACAGTAGCCGGGAACGAAGCGCCTCTACATAGAATAGATCGTATTTCTTTGTACTTACTTGTACGTCTATCTCCATGACGATCGGCTTAGGAACAGTAGCGGGGAACGAAGCGCCTCTACATAGAATAGATCGTATTTTCTGCGTTGGCTCGGAAACCTGCAACAAAATAATTGTTTAATGTGATATACAGACGACCACTATTAAGTATATCGTAGTTTGATGAATTCATTACGGATGTAAGCGGGTTAACTACGAACCTTATTTATGTTGGAAGAACACCAACGTTTCATCCCTTAACGACGGACATCCTCAGGGTGAGTGCGGTTCGCGACGCGCCTGTACCGCTGCCGTGTGCTCACAAACGTTGGTGTTCTTCCAACACAAATAAGGTTCGTAGTTAATCCGCTTACATCCGTAATGTATTGAGTATGAGTTTAAAAAAAGTGTCTATACCCAGACCACATTCTTTAAGGCTCGTTTATTGAAAGCTTACTTAATCCTCGATCTATGCTTGAGTAACGCTTTTCTATTGCATAAACGTCAGTCAAGCATAGATCTATGACTGAGCAAGCTTTCATAATACGAGTCTATATCGCGTATTTGTAGACAACGGTTGGGATTGAAAATGTCATGCTGTCCCGCTTAGATCATATTTGTAAAAAAACTACTTATACCTATTTTTGAGGTAGACGACGAAATATGAAACTGATGTCTCCTTAAATAGGTATTAAAATTGCTTTGTGTGATAACAAAGAGCAATGGATTACGCCAATAAAGTTGTATCATTGTTCTCCATCTTATCTTGAAGTGCAATAATATGTTTATGACTTTCTATCAGTCCTTGTCTTGTTATTTGCAAATAATTATAACACTGCCTATCCCATGGTACAATTATATACTTCGCCAGGTATGGGCATTCCGAGATATCACGGTCACGTGGGTGACGCAAGCCCTACGTCATCGACGCCATCGACGAATTCTCATTCATAATCATCATCAACCTTAGTCCACTGCTGGACGAAGGCCTCCCCTAATGAGCGCCATAGAGCCCTGTCTTCAGCTTGCCGCATCCAGCATCTGCCCGCAGTCTTTCGCAGATCGTCATCCCACCTGGCCGGAGGGCGTCCTACACTACGTTTGCCGAGTCGCGGTCTCCACTCGAGAACACGTTTACCCCAGCAGTTGTCGGTTCTACGGGAGATATGGCCGGCCCACTGCCACTCCAGCAAGCTAATTGTTCGAGCTATGTCGTAATTCTCATTCGTTTACTGGTAGCACCAGAAATAGATTCGTCTTCTTGTGTTACCAGTAGCGTTAGATCGTAACTCCCCGAGCTCCATAAATTACCTGAACGAATCTGATAAAACTATGTGGTTTTGTACTAACCAATTATTTATCATAACTACTTGTATATAACTAAAACTATTTTGACTGATTTAACAAACAAAATTGACGATTGACATTTTTATGTATTTTTTTAATTGACTATTTGTTTCCCAGCTTCCATGTTTTGTTGAATTAAGTGGCAACTAGACAGTGACGTAAGCATGTGTCACTCCAGGAGTGCAAGACCTTGTTTTCTTGGATCATGGCCTATCCCCGTTGATTTAACAAATTCTCTTTAACTTCATCAACATGCACACTTTCATGATGATTAAGGCCCGTATTATGAAAGCTTGCTCAGTCACCAATCTATGCTTGAGTAACGCTTTTCTATAGCATAAACGTCACTCAAGCATAGAACTATGACTGAGCAAGTTTTCATAATACGGCCCTAAATCTATATCGTTGAAATTGAGAATTGATTGATAAAATAAAATCAGAATGATTCAACGTTTCCCTAACCGCTAACGTTGCTTTGTGTGTATTACGTGTCTTCAGTAGCCTGCCCACACATTGTCCAAGGGTTCAGAATTAAATAAATACTTACATCTTCCATCACAATAGTCTGTAATTATAATTACATATTAATTTGAACCGACTTCGAAAAAAGAGGAGGTCTGTGTTCGGCTGTATGTATGTATTTTTTATATGTATGTCCGGCGATTTCTCCGTCATTTATGGACCGATTTTGGATGTTTATTTTGCAGTTGTTTATGGGATCATCCCAAGGTGGTCCCATAAGAATTTGATTCCCGGGGAATTAGTGTTTTTTCCCACAAAATTTAAAAACAGTTTAAACTAAGGGATTCCTAGTGGCTTTTTTTTCAAAACAATCTAATTATTAGCCGTTACTTTCCCACTCCCACTTCTGGGTATTGGCCTCCCTTTTCGCCTTCCACTCTTCGCGATTTACCGCAGTTAAAGTATTGTTTATTCCTTTACCTTCCTCAACATACCTACCCCGTGAAATGATCACAACACAACAACCTCATTGAATAACTAATATTAATGGCACAGCATAGCAGCTCTTCAAACTCAACTTCTTGTCAGGTGGCTTCTGCGTCTGGATACACGCAATTCTACCAATGTCAGTGTCATGATAGCATCGCAAAATTTATGAGAGCGCATTAGAAAACATAATAATGTTTATCAGTATTTACAATAATGAAAAACACTCATAATATACCTATCTAGTCTTTTATTGACTGTAGGTATTGGTGCATGATTTACAATCTACATTTAAATAGACAAAGGTTATCTTAATAAAATTTTAGAAGTGGATTATTATATCATTATCTTAATATTATCATTTAGGCCAGTTAGTAACCTAATGAAGGATATTATGTTAACTACAGTAGGTATAATAGACAATAGAATAGAATAGAAAAATCATTTATTTGGTCAGAGGGATAAAAAATAAATTAAAAATAAACAAACGGAAAACAAAAAAAAATATAACATGAAGGTTAGTGACACGAAAAGGGTGGTAGTATAAAATATAAGGTGGCTGTGCCTACATGTCCCTGCGCCGACATAGGGATGGGCTCAGCGTGTGCTAAACATTTTATGTTCAGCGATGTTTTTCAGCCAAATTACGGAAGGCAATTTGTTGATTTATTAAAATGTTAAGTAGAATATATGAGAACAGACAAACCTGACATAGGCTATATGACGTTGCTAACTAAGTAATGATCTATCTATTTGGGAACATTGGGAACAATAGTGTTCAAGCTACCCATTTGTGTAGGTCGTTCTTGGCTGGGATTTAATCTAAGACATAGCCTATCTACATTCTTAAAAAAAACTAGATAATGCCGTGTGAATCGTCCAGCATTATCTGTCATCAGTACTTATACATCCACAGATGAACGTGCCTCCCCCAAACCCCCATTATGTTGCCCTAGTCCCCACGCTTGGCAGGCGGATTGATAGATAGATAATGCTTTATTCATCACCTTATAAAAATATTGATGATTCATTGATGATCGCAGTAGAGGTGTTAAAATACACAGAAGGAAGCTGCTGCATTTCTGTTAAGTTCCCTTAGTCAACTCTTACGAGAAGGGCTGAGTTAGAGGGGTCGATTCTTAAGTCTCGACCGCCACGGGAAGAATACTCACCGAAACAATGTACCACGAATCCGAAGCACCTCTCGAATGGTTATTCATATCGCAGATAGGCATCCAGACTCCGCTAGCGACGTCGTACATTCTAAGTAAGCCGGTATTGTCGTAGGCACATGGGGAGCCTACGTCGGTGGTGCCGACCCATGCCAGTTTGGAGCTTGGGGTGAGCGGCACAGGGACGGTTTTACTTCGCACTTGACGACCTGTGAGGTAAATTTATGTTATGGGAGGCCAAAGGGTGACGATTACTATGCCTACAAAATTTGTATGCATAATTTTATTACAAAATACAAAATACAAAAAAATACAAAATACAAAATATTTATTCAGAAACTTAAATTACATTATAAACAGTGTTTGAGAACCCCTTTTAAGTAAAGTATTTTACCTGTGGTAGGGGAATCTCGCTCTGCCGCAAACAATAGAATTTGGAACGTACTTTAAGTTAAGCTAGTAGTTATTATACATACTACTTAAATTATAGAGCTTATTATTTACAAAAAATAAATAAATTTTATTTATTTTAGTTATTTGGAAAGTGATCGCGCATGTAGTTCTATAGGTGTGCGTGTATGAGTGTGTGAGGGTGTGTATGTGTGGGGGTGTGTGCGTGTGATTGAGATTGGTGCTACTGAGGACACCGGTCTCTTAAGAGTCCGGGCAACAGAAGGCAACCATTTGTGTTTGTGTATGCGTGTGTTTAGGGGGGGGGGGTTAATGTATGTGTGTGTGGGGGGAGGGGGGAGGGGGGGGGGGTGTTGTGTGTAACAATGTATGATATATGTGTGTTTGTTAGTATATGTGAACTTGTAAAATTTAAATATTAAATAGTAAAGTATGTAGAGATATATGATAATCATAGGAGAGAAGACAGAGGAAAACCTAACATAACCTATCAAACAGTGCTTCCGTTTCGTCATAGCTTAAGTAGAGTAGCCATTTGGTTAGTTTCTTTTTCAATTCATAGTTACTTAAGCCATAAATATTCAGTTTTTTGTTAATTAAGTTATATATGTGGGCGGATTGGGATACATATTGTCGTGCAGCAAAATTAGATCTTACAGTTACTTTGTTAATAATGTCTTTAATTCTTCGCTGTGTTGTTTGACTAGTTATGAATTTTAAATGTTTATGGATTTTTAGGACTATGTTTAAGGTATATAATTTTCTAATCGTAAGCAATTCTGATTCCGTATAAAGTAGATAAGTTGGATATCTGTATGGTCTAGAGTTCATTACTTTAATAAGAGACCTTTGCGCTCTTTCTACTTCTATAAATTTACTCTTTATGGCTCCCCCCCAAACGGTTATACAGTAGCTTATGACTGATTCTGCTAAGGAAGTGTAAATTTGGTTTAGTAAAGGTTTGGAAGCGGAATTTCTTAGACCCTTAAATATCCAAATAAGTTTCCTTACTCTACCCGCCAGCAGTTCTATTTGTGCATGCCATGACAATCGCTGATCAATCATTATGCCCAAGTACTTGGTTGTCTTAACTTTAATGATTTTAGGACAGGGGCACACCAGATTGTTACGATTGCAGGAGTGAATTTTTATACTGTAATCAGTGGAGGGCTGCGTGTCATTATACTTTGAAAAAGTCATAAAGTTGGTTTTGGTAACATTAAGGGTGAGAGCGTTGTTTTTGAGCCATTCAGATACCAATGAGAGTCCAGCTTCAGCCTTCTGTTTAACATCATCCCATGATTTGCCGGTGAAAACTATGGCAGTATCATCTGCATAAGAGAAGATTTTGGCGTCACTGAGCTCAAGGCTGCAGAGGTCGTCAATGTAGACGAGAAACAGTGTCGGTCCGAGTACGCTGCCTTGTGGAACCCCATAGCATATGTCCTCGTCTTCACTGACAACCCCACCAATCTTAACTCTTTGTTTTCGCTCTTGGAGATAGTCAGACAACAAATCTAGGGGCTTACCACGAATACCCTTATTTTCTAGTTTATTGATAAGAGCGGGAATAGATACGGTGTCGAACGCTTTCTTCAAATCTAGGAAGACTGCTAGGCATTTCTGTTTGCGATCTACTTGATCAACGATGTGATTGGTTAAAGCAGCGATAGCGTCTTCAGTTGAACGGCCATTCCTAAAACCGTATTGTGAGTTGGAGAATAAATTAAATTTTTCAAAGTAGGAATGTAATCTAATGTTAACAAGTTTCTCCAGTATTTTAGAAATTGAGGAAAGAACTGAAATTGGCCTATAATTATTGAGTTCATCTCTATTCCCATTTTTAAAAACCGGTGTTATTATAGCCTTTTTGAGTTGTCTTGGGAATACACCTTTATCAAAACAGAGATTTACTAGATGGCATAAAATTGGTGTAAGAATATCTTTAGCAAGCTTCAGAAAACTCGTAGGGATGTTGTCAAGGCCAGGCGCACTTTCAGATTTCAGATTCATTATGACCTTATTTATCTCAATTGGATCTGTTTCTAGTAAGACAAACGAAGAAACCTGTTTATGTGTTACAAATGGAGAGATACTACTAAACGACTGGTTAGCCCTGCAATTAGCAATAGCTTGAGCTAGATCTTTACCAATATTAGCGAAAAACTTGTTTACAAAATTAACTGACTCATTAGGCGATGGTTTTATATCAAGGAGTTGGATATTAGGTGTTTTTGCAGGTTTGTAATGAGTAATAGCGTTTATGGTTTTCCAAAGATTTTTACTATTCTTAGCATTTTTATATAGTTGATCCCTTTCATATTTCCGTTTTAGTTTTTTAATTAAATTGTTGCAGAAGTTTCTATACCTTCTATATGTTATACTAAGTATTTCGTCGTTTGGATTATTTCGTAGTTTTTTTTGCATACTATTTCTATTTTTGATACAGCGTAAAATGCCCAGGGTAATCCAAGGTTTAATGAGTTGTTTGCTTCTAGGTACACGAACTATCTTTGTATGCATAAAGAGACTTTGTTGAATAGTATTTATTAATTTATCACATAAATAATTTGGATCGTATTGTTGAAGTAAGTCGGCAAAATTAAATTCTTTTAAATGTTGTAATGATTTTTCATATTCTGTTTTTGTCTTATATGTTATAGAATTATTAATTTGTATTTTAGATATATTAACTAGAATTGATAGGTGATCCGTAATCGACGTGTTAACTACAGCAATAGTTGCAGAGTTTTTATGTTTATTTAATTTTAAGATAACATGGTCTAGGCATGCGGTTTCTCTTGTTGGAAGATTATGACCAGACAACAGTCCGTGCATTGATAGTACATTCAAGTAGTTTTGTCTGTTATTCACCTCATAAGTTATTTCAGAATCTCTAGGTAGAGTATTTATATTTATGTCCCCGACTATTATTATGGTTTCATGATTTTTAATCGTTTCTAAATGTTTATTTAAAGATTCGATAAAATTTTCAGCATTTTTGTTTGATGGTGAGCGGTAAATACAGAGAATTATAATATTATGGATAAATACTTGGAGACAAGACGCATGAATTAAAATTATTTCTTTAACTCGGACGTTATGGCATTTTTTTATATATGTTGCAACTCCATCGTTTTGGTTAAGGTGCGAAGTGGTTACAAAAGAGTTATAATCTGTTAAGTTAGGAACATTTTTATGTTCTGATAATCTGCACTCGGTCATAACTATAACATCAAAATAAATTTTTAGTAAGGTAAGGTTAGACTCTAAATCGGGAAAATTCTTGTAAATACTTCTTATGTTCTGTGTAAATATACTAATGTCAGTACGTTTTATAGGAAAACTGGTAGATAAGTCTTCAACCGAGCACTCAAAAGAACGGGCTATTTCGGAACAATCTAGTTCATTTATATTTTTATTCATCATAGTAATTCTTCATAGTAATTACAGTGTTATCAAGAAGTATCAGGGTGTATTTCGCACTGTGTAGAAATATAAGTGAATGTGTAGTCTTATAATAAAAAAAAATATACATATAGCATTACAAAGTGATAGTTTGACATTTTACAGGGAAGACGTGTAGTGTAAGTATGGCTTCTAGGTTGGTTATTGTAGATAGTATGTTGTGTGAATTGTATGTATTTTGTGTGTGTGATGTTAAAAATGTGTGTGGTGTAAATAGCGTGTGTTATTGTTTGGTGATTGTAAGTATTATGTTGTTTGAAAGCGGTGGGTGTTGTGTTTGTGCTCCGTGTATAGAATATTATTATTATTTTAGTGTATAGTAATATAGTTAAGCATTTTCTTATCACATAAACTAGTCATGCAGCCTGAAAGAGGCTTTGCACTTGGCTTTCAGTTTTAATTTGGATTACCGGTGTATTATCTGCTTGTCTTAAATAAATTCTACCGAAGGACGTCCAACAGTATTTGTACTTTTTAGACTTGGCTAGATCCCGAGCAAGAAAGAAGAGACGTGAAGCCTTTAACGTCAGTTGCTCCGATACGAAGATGGGCGTTTCTTCATCCTTCTTGAGTCCCAAATGTTTGGCCCGTAGTTTATCCTTATTCCCAGAATTGAAGGATTTTGTTTTTTTCAAAAAATCTGTTTTTATTTTGGTGGAGGATAATTCAGCAATAATGGGAGTTCTTGTCTGTCCGTTTCGGTTATCACGTACTCTATATATGTCCCTGATGTCAGTCTTGCTAATATTACATTGTATCGCTTTACCAAGATTCAGTAACATGTTAGCGAGGTCTTCCTTGTCTTCCGTGGTATGTTTAGGAACATTTTTTATCTCGATGGAAGTTTTGCGGCTGCTCCTCTGCATGTCCTCAAGCCGGTCCTCCATTAGTGTAATGCATTCTCGGTATTTTATTTGCTGCTGTTCAAGCTGCTCAACCTTTTTTGATGAAATTGAGCTTTTTTCCATACTAATTTCAAAATTTGCAGTAAGTGTAGACACCTGCTGTTCCATGCAAAAATAAAAATTGTATTGCATATGCAAAATCTGTATAATTATATTAATATCAAGAACGTGCTATTAGGATCTGTTATTAAAATCAATTGCTTATTGTTAGTATCGCCAAAACTTATAAACAGCTTGACCGGTTTCAATATTTTATTTGGTTTTCTTTAATGGTATAAAAGAAAAAAAAATAGGAAAAAACATTGTAGGTGATACAAAATTCACGGGGTCATCTAGTTAGATATAAAATAAATAATTATAATTTTCACAACCTATGGAATCATGTACACGAAAAATCCAATTTAAAACCAAGTGAACGAGATAATCTATTTTTCTATAATGCATACATACATAGTGAATGATATGATGATCCTCACAAAGCGGCAAGAGTATATCAACACTAGCTGCTGCCCGCGGCTTCGCACGCTCTTTTCCGCGATAGAAAGTAGCCTATGTCCGTCCCCAGGATACCATCTACCTACATGCCAAATTTCATTAAGATCCGTTCTGCCGTTTAGGCGTGAAAAGGTAACAGACAGACTGAGTTACATTCGAATTTATAATATTAGCATGGATGATGATGACCACATTGATATAGGTACTATTGCAGTTCTGCAAAATAAGGCCAACTTACATCATTAGTACGGGTATGACTCAATAACAGTGAATTTATTCAAAATTGTAAAGTCATTATCAATTGATATAAATTGTAGAAACAATAATTCCATGACTGGCAGTTTTTGGTAGCAAATATTTGCCAACTTCGAAGTATTTATCGGATTTGGAAACCGAATAGGATCGTCTCGTGAGAGATTCGATATACACACTAATATTATAAATGCGAAAGGAACTCCATCGGTATGTATGTTACCCTTTCACGGCTGAACGGATCGTAATGAAATTCAGCAAGGATATAATGGACTACTAGCTGCTGCCCGCAACTTTGCACGCTCTTTTCCCAGATAGAAAGCGCCTATGTCCGTCCCCGGGATACTATCTAATGTCCATTCCAAATTTCATTAAGATCCGTTCAGCCGTTACTTTGGAATTTATAATATTACGAGTAGTATGGACGGATATACGAAAACGCTGCCTAAGAGGGGTTTTGAGCTGTCTTTTTGTCTAGAGAAATGCGTGCAAAGCCGCGGTCAGAAGCTAGTCCCTATTTTATTAGAACACCTACCGTTCAAAGCAATAATGTCCATAGCCAGGTGTTGGTCTGAGACACCCGGATCTGTACTGTGGTACACCGATACCACGGTGGTGTTGAAACTGGTCAAAGACACCACGGGCCCCGCGAGCGAAATAACCTGCAAACAAACTATGTTTTTAATCGAATTCATTTAAAGCAGGAGGTTCTAATGTTCGGCTGTATGTATTTTTTACGTATGTTCGTCGATTACTTCCGTCAGTTGTGGATCGATCTTGATGATTCTTTTGCTGTTGTATAGAGACTGATCCCAAGCCTACATAAGTATGTTTGAAAGTGACTTAAGGTGGAAAGTAACGATTTAAAATAAACTGGTTTTTGTGAGTTCTATTTTAGGGTTCCGTACCCGAAGGGTGAAAACGAAACCGTAAGAGGTAGATAGTTGAAATTGTCAGATAATGTGTATTTCTCTTGCCGCTCAACAAATAATATATATCAAAATTAAAGGGGGCTCCCATACAACAAACGTGATTTTTTGGCTATTTTTGCTCTTCATTGTCAAGGCTGTATCTCTTGAGCCACAGTAGGTAGACACATGAAACTTTCTATAATTAAGTAACACTTCAACTGTAATAACAAATACTAAAAATACAACAAAGTTGAAAATTGAAAGGGGTCTCCGAACAAGTGAAAATTTTATGTTCTTTGAAAAAGTTTGATTTTTACGGTACGGAACCCTTCGTGTGCGAGTCGACTCGCGCTCGGCGGTTTATTTACATGTTAATAAGCTAGCAGTTATTGAGTTTTGCGCACATTGTAAGCCATTTACTTTGAATCCACGCTTAAACAATTTACCAATCAATTGTCGTTTTGGAGTCTATTTAAATTAAGAGATTTATTACTAAAATCAATATAATGTTATACTCCAAAACTACAATAGATTTAAAGTTTCTTTTAGCAAACATTCCTAGCAAATGGCTTACATATGCTCAAAACTTCTTATCTGCTATCTAAATTACTAGTAGAGCCTAAAAAATTATAAAAACCCTTATTTATTTTCACGCGTCACCTTAACTTACTTTTACATAGATAAATAGCGCAGCAAATTAATTATGTTGGTTATTGAAGGATGTTATTATTATTAATCGGAATGCTGGCTTCTATTTCGGTCAACGAATTAGCATTGCCATTCAACGTGGCAATGCTGCCAGCATTCTGGGCACTCTGCCTTCTGGTGACGGCTTAGATTTTTAAGGAATAGATATTAAGTGTATATACTAGTTGTAATTGTTTTATACTGTTATTGTAATCTATGTGCTAAATAAAAACGTATTATTTGTTGGTTATTGAATAATAAAGTTGAATGTCGCATGTTTTCCACGCTATTGCATACAAGCTATCGTCACACCAGTTCAGTTTCCAAACAAAAACACCCCGTTCGATTGTGTCACCTTACGTTAACCGTAGCGAAGATAACGCTCGCATTGTATTTGATAAGGATTAATAAACTAATGATAACTGCAAACCTTTTGAACTATAGAATCACTTATTAAGACACGCAAGAATTCTAATTCATTTTTAGTCCCAGATGAAAACAGGGTGGCCCCCGTGTCTATCTGTTTTAGTGTCAGTATTCATACTCTACTCCCAAACGGATTTACGGAACTATTTTGATTTAGTAGATATTAATGTTTGGCAGGAGATTTCGAGAGTGGCTAAGAGCCAACCTTGCTGAAAATGGTGCAACATTTCTATTAATGATAGGTAGCCGCGTGCTATCCTACAAATATCTTATGGGCGATATTTGTGCTGATGTTTGGCCGAAGATAACGCCAAACAAAACTACTAAATGGATCGTGCTAAAATTTTGCACACATACAGATCTGCAGGGCTTCAGAAATACCCAGTCACGGAATCTGACATAGATGCGCGTGAAATTTAAATATTTTAGCGATTATTAATATTTTCTGCGAAAGCGTAGCGAAGTTTTTGAATAGCCCTGCTGGACCTGAAATAACACATGGATAGATAGATAGATAAGAATTTTTTCAACACACTTGCTCATAAAGTGGGGTCACCGCAATTAGGCACAGAATGACACCCATAATCAAACTGTGACTTTTTCATTGCTATAACTCACTAGATTTTTTTTTAATTTTGTTGGTTGAGTTGCTTTGTTCTTAAAAAAGTTTCGATACAAAAAAGATCGTGTTCAATAGTACAAATAAACTAATGTACCTATTGCTAGCTCATTTCATGCAACTTCGTATTTAATTTAAATAGATAATTTCAATTTGTACGTGTTTAATAAATAAATAAAACTTTGACTCAAATATAACTTTTGTTTTTTCTGTAATAAAGAAAACTTGAATTTCCCCATTTTATACGTGGCTAAAACGCTATCCGCGAAAAGCAAAAAAAAAAATAAACCTCATTCTTTTAGTCTATGGCCGATCGCCATCCTAAGATGCGCGCGCATAGGAAAACTGATTAATTTTTCGCGCCATTGCGAAACATTTTTCACAACTCGTTTTTACTGTTAAAATTACAGTTATTTATTAATTAAAATGACTACAAGTACTAATTATGAAGAAAATTATTTATGTTGTACACCGCCCGATATAAGATGTGAAGCCCTTAACGTTATGAAAGATTTACTACCTAAAAACTCCCAAGGAAAAATATCTATTATCTACGGAATTATTTTCTTCACAAGTATGTTGGAAAACGTCGTATGATACACGTGTGTATTGATGATTACCGTCCTCGGCTCTCTTAAGACCCTCACCTAACGGCTCGGGTCTCAATGGCGCCTCAGCGGTAATCACCAACATTACACACTTGTACCATAATGTACTATTATTAAGTTCACACACAAACAGCACAGGAAAATAAACAAATCAATTAAAGCAGTATTTAGGTAGGTATACATAAGGAGGCAGGTACGCAATTATAAACAACAGACTAATAGAAAAAAAAAATTAAAGCAAAAGCAAAACAACCAAAATTATATAAAATACCTAAATAGACACCTACCTACCAACAGTGCACAAGCCAGGCAGTCACCGCCCACCCTGGGCTATTTTTTATTCCAAAAAAGCGTGCGAAGCCGCGTGCAGAAGCTAGCAATTAATATAAATAAATTGTTCTTATGATGGTGTAAAATCGTCCAGGGTTTTAGATTTTTGTAAAACAAATTAGATATTTGTGTTAAAAATGACGAAATGTATGATTTAACTTCTGCATTAGTTAAGTAGGTATTGGATGGATGAAACGCAGAACGATACAGGTTCTTTGGATCGGTTTATTTTCTGTACCTTTCGCGAATCTTTAGTACCTACCTACATAACAAGTAAGTACATAAGACAAGATAGAGGAGGATTGTTATTGAAAATAACGCAAGTCATGTTCTTATTCATTTAATCAAATGATTGCAATATACACAGAAATTAGCAAGGTCATTCGATAGGCATGAAACGGCATGTTTTGTAGATTTTATCAGTGAATAGTGAGCTCATCAAATACGTATTTAGGTTGTACCTTTATGATCTCCTGACAAAGCGCTGTTTTGATGCGTTAGTATCTTAACACGATTCTGTTGTTACCAGTGAATATTATTTGTATCTCTCTTTTTTTTGTATATGATGTTTTTTCCTGATCTATCACTTCGTGTCTCGTATAATTTCTTGTTAGTATTTTTACAAGTTTTGCTAATTGTTACACACTTAGTTTACATCATTGCACCTAGTTGTTAACAAGACAGAATTGTTTTGCCATTTCTCCTCCGCAAGCAAGCAGTCTTTTACCTTCGATATGCACAAATGGTTATGAGTTATTAATTACTATGTAAGTTTATTTATATAAGGTAATCTGGGTTGTTCTTGTTATATTTAAGGGCCTATCAAAAGTGACAAAAGAAAAACTAAATCAAAATCGGTTGTTTCGTTAGGGAGTGGCCTTTAGCCAAAAATACAGATTAAATATGAGTTTATAAAGAATAGTAATAATTTAGAGAAGAGCTGATAATTATAATAATTTTATATTCGCTTTCAGTCACTTTCTTTTGTCGTCGTTGAAAAACTGAGAAATTTGCCAATATGGAAACCATTGCGCAATACTGCGTTTTATTATTTATTTTATGTTTTATTTAAAAACCACAGAATTGCTTTTCGATGTTACCTATTTCGATGATAACATTTTGAACTGTTTACGTAGGTACCTACTTGTTTCCGATTCTTATCTTGGGTATTTAGCAAGAGTTCATTTAAGATGAGGAGTAACATTATCTAATCTATGGTTCAGGGCTATTGTAGCTATACACAGAAAATGGTACTTACTTAAATAGGTAGGTAGATTGTTCGCCACGTGCTCTATCTATTATCAGTTCATATTTTGAGTCTGGGATGCTTTTTCGATGTTCAAACATGGGTTAAAAGCATCGATATAAGTAAAATCCGTAGATATGGTACGTTCTCCCAGCGCTTACTCAACAAGTAGCCCGTGTTACAACTACACGGAAACACTCGCTCACAGTTGCATTTCCAATCTTGTGCAATAAGTATAATGAATGAACAAACACGAGGGCATTGCTGTAGTCCTTTAGTCAATAAATCACACTAAAGTACGTCGTAGCAAACACGCGTAGCACGAACGCCGCGCCCCGGTCCGACTATGATTGAGGAGGGTGGACCTAATTGCACCTAATTTGAGCCTTCAACTTTCGAAAAAATAGTATGGTTATTTCCCATCTTACTTGTCTCTTAGTATTACTTGTCCCTAGCAGTGAAGAGGCGCGCAGCCACACGCTGGTCACGCAGGCTACGATGGGCGTAGCAGCGGTGACGCACAGGATCTCCTGTGTCGGGCATTGAGGCACTTGATTCTTTACTGTTTCATTCTTACTTGTCTCTGAGTGCCCATAGCAGTGAAGAGCCGCAGCAGCCGCGCAGTAGTCGCGCAGGCTACGATGCCCGTCGCAGCGGTGACGCATAGGATTTCCTCAGTGTCGGGCATTGAGGCACTCCATTCCTTACTGCTTCCCACCAGGGATATGCAGACCAGTTTGCTGTTGAATATTAATAGGTTTTAACCTTGTTTATTGTGCGTGATACCTGGACAGCAGTAGCATATGGTACTAAGGGATAAAGTAGCTAACGTACTCGTACCTATCCATATTCTACTCTAATATTAAAAATTCCTAACTCTTTCTGTCTGTTACCTTTTCACGCCTAAACGGCTAAACGGATCTCAGTGAAATTTGTCAGGGAGGTAAATGGTATCCCGGGAACAGACATAGGCTACTTTTTGTCCCGGAAAAAAGCGTGCGAAGCCGCGGGCAGCAGCTAATAATATCATGAATATTAAGTGGCTCTGTCAGGCTGTCTTTGTCTTGAATGCCTTCTCGACTAAACGGCTTAACAAATCTTGATTTTGGTCAAGATAAATTTTCGACTGGGCACATCCTGAGCAAGGACAAGCTGCCCTACTTATTATACAGGAAAAACGCATGCAAACCCGTGGATAGATGCTAGTTAGTGATAATTTGGGACTAGCTATCAACAACTTTAAGGCTTTTATTATTATAGTGCGTAAGCCCTCAAACTCGGAATAATTTATAAGAAATCAAATAATATCCTAAAAAAATTTCGATTCGACGGGACTTGAACCAGCATCCTTCCCTCCCAAATATGCGGGCTCAAGTCCTGTCGAAGTCGCAATATTTTTGGGATATTATTTGATTTCTTTTCAACAACTTTGTCGAGAAAGAATAGACAAATAAGTTAATCTATGTTATGTGAGTGTTGGATTAATTATATGTTATATGGTTAATTATTATGTGGTTAATTATATGTCCATATCAAAAATAAGAGATATGGACTTTGTTGAAGAAGAGAGATGAAGATGATGACATAAGTAAGAAAGTGAGTGTTGAGATGACGACGAACTAATCGCTTTACTATGACTATGATATGGTCACAGAATCGTCCATAGATGAAAGAAACTCTAGATAGTGTGTGCACGCACTATCTAGAGTTGACCTTGACGCTTTTGACATACGCCCCTACATCTGTAGTTTCTTTCATCAAAAATGCTCAATTGTGTTATTCCATTCAGTATTATCAGTCATCTAGTACCCATAACACAAGCTCTGCTTACTTTGGGGCTAGATGATGCTGTGTGGATTGTCCAGCATTATTGATTTATTTTATTTTATTTATTCTGAGACGATACCATTGTTATGGTGAATCCATTTAGTGGATTTTGTACCGGGTTGGTAAAAAATACATCGCATTAGAAGAAAAAGAGAAAGATGATGTGGATTTTCAATTGGGGTGAAGAGGAGATAGACCACGATCATTTAGAAAATAATATTGTCTTATACATTCCGTACTTGAAGGCATGTCCGTTTAATATAGACATTCCGATACAACAAATAATGTATGGCGCAAGTGTTACAAATCATTTCGACACAGATAATAAGCGTTTAGTGTTGGAGACATGTTTTATAAATGTGTTATTTCGGATAACAGTTGCAATAATACTATTATTGCTTTAATAATGACGACCGATGTAGCACGGAGGGCGAAGGTCCGCCTGCGAAGCAGGAGAATGCGGGTTCGATTGCCGCCTTGGGACAAATGTTTGTACGATCTGTAAATATTTGATCTGGTTTATTATATATGTATAATAAAAAAATATTTATCGTGGATTGTCCAGTTTAAATTAGTCTTTGATCGCCTTTTCTACTACATACCTGTATTTAAATTTAAATGCTAACTTTAGTTCTTATCGTAACTTACACAGGTATTTAAATTACCATAAGAATAGTTTGACGCTGTAGCTGTTGAAGTAAATTAATAATCCGTAGGTCGAGCTAGAATAACCTCTAACCCTAGGCACCTTAGGTTGGCACTTTTGGTATTCCTTTGAGTTTGAGATATTACCTACAATCAGATATACAGTAGGTATTCATAATGAATGTAAGCAGGTTAACTAAGTTTAGTTTTTTTTAGATATACGGTACTTCAAGTTGTCTCTGGAGGTCTGCAGAACAAGGCTGGTTGGGGCCTGGTTAGGCAGGGGGACAATGCACAATACACTCCCATGCATGAGATGTTAGTGCAGATACTTAGTAATAATAATAATAAATAATGCTGGACAATCCACAGAGCATCATCTAGCCCCAAGCTAAGCAGAGCTTGTGTTATGGGTACTATATATGACTGATATACTTAATACGAGAATCAAACCCGCAACCTCCTGCGTCGCAGGCGGACCATCGCCCGCCGCGCCACATCGGTCGTCAAATTAGAACTAATATTTACAATCGATCATGATAAAAACAGTTCCCAAACTCTGATTGCGTAAAGTCAGGTTGTGTTAGGAGAGACTACATAGATAGATATTTTTATTATACATAGAAAATACCCAGAACACCCGGAGCAAATAATTGCGATCGTACAATCCCAAGACGGGAGATATCCCAAGGCGGGAATCGAACCCGCAACCTCCAGAATCGCAGGCGGACCTTCGCCCGCCGCGCCACATCGGTCGTTACTTCATTATCTTACTCCGTTTAGTTTCCCCACTTAGTATTAGAATCAGATAATCCATACTTCCATACCAATATGTATAACAATATTATAATGAATGGGAAAAAGTTTGTCGGTCTGTTACTTTATCACTTCTGAACCGCTGGACCGATCTTATAGAAATTTTGCATGGAGATAGATGTATCCCGGGAGGACATACTTCTCCCGCTTTCTATCGTGGAAAAACGCGTGCGAACTTGCCTGTAAAAGCTAGTGGTAAATAAGACTTCCCTCAAACTCTCTTACCTAGGCGTCTCACACGCCAAAGCCAGCACAGAAGTAGACAAACTGGCCATAGTGTGGTTCAAATAGTTGTTCAAATGTATGCCGTGGTGCACATTTGTATCGTGAAACTCCACATCGATAGTTGATTCGCCATTCTCGACCGTATGGCATCGCACTATTCCTACGTCGTTCCAGCACATGTATCTGTAAGAATAATGGTAATTATTGTCTGTTTTAATGGAAAAAGCTAAAGTTATCGATAAGACCATGTCGTTTACGTAAGAAATAAGACACAAAACATGCAAGTAAGTATTGAAATCACTATTCAAAAATTCAGGCACAGTAAAAAACAAAACATTCTGAGCAATTTTCGCCTTCCAAAAGCGTTTTAGGTGTTTCTAAGCGTTTCGAAAAGCATTTCATTATAAAAGAATATCGTCAACGCTCTTAAGTATTCTCATTTTTATCATTTGCAGCCAGATTTTCCCCACTGCTAGGTAATAGAACACCCGGATTTCAATTAAGTATTCACTGTATGTCAGCTAAGAAATATGTATTTTGAGAAATATAAAATAATGACTGTGATATCACTCTATATTTATAAAAGTCTCTTAGAAATACATAGTAACAAAGAAAACTATCTACAAAAAAAATATACTCATAACTATAATTTAAGAAATAAGGAAAAACTAGTCAAACCAATCGTACGCCTTGCAAAGGTACAAAAGCAGGGAGAATATTTTAAAATACAAGTATATAATAAACTACCAATTAACATTACGAACATTGACCACTTTGAACATTTTAAAAACATAATCAAGCATTTCTTTGAAAGCCATGCATTCTACAGCATCAGTGAATTTATGAGTACTAATCTATTGCAATCCCTTTCTTTACATAATGTGAAAACATGACATTGAACTTTATGATCTGGAATGAAATGACATGTGTATTTTATCTTTTCAAATTGTACAATTTGTGACTTGCCTTGTATAACGACCTATGTTATAAATGGTAAATAAATAAATGAAATGAAATGAAATGAAATATAACAGTCCATCTATCTACCTGTGTTCAAGATGTCCCGGAGTAGCAGACGGCTGGAAGGGCCCTTGCGGCGGTAACGTAGCCGCGACCACGGTCTGCCTCGACACAGGCCGCGAATCGTGCTCCGAAGCCATTCCTACAGTCTCATTCTTTAACTTCTCCAAGGATATCGCGTTGTCATCGTCGCTTTGGTAATTTTCGATCAGGTTGTCGAGATCATTGTCTAAATTTATAGAAATATTATAAGCTGCGTACCGTATATAAATAATGGGATTAAGAATGACGTCATCTCTCATTCTGTCCCGCTCAGAACGGATTCGAACTGAGCAGGACAGCACGAGAGACTATTAGTACTCGGGTAATAGAGGTATACATGGTAGAAAAATGCAGCCCAAGAGGAGAAGAGTGAAAAATTTCCCCTCTGCCATGGTGAGTCACCATGGCAGAGGGCATACAATAGCGCATACAATAGCGAGCCCGCGCGGGCCATACGCGAGTGAAGTTATAATTGATATAAATGTATTATCTACAATCAAATTATAAATGCTAACAATAAACCTACCTGAACTAGTTTAAAACAGTCTTTTGTCACATAACATCAAAGATTTTATTAAATCTTAAAAAACCGCATTCTGAGTTTCGAAAATTTCCTTGCCTGGGACAAAAACTAACAAACTTATAATTGACTCCTTTTTTATGATTCAATATATAGAAACTTACCATCATCAGCTCTTTCCACCATTTCCATGACATCATCATCATTGCTTCCACTATCTTTGCCATAGCAGTTCACTAATGTCCCCAGTTGGCCAGCCGTATCACAGTATGCTAAAACTCCATTGCCTGTTGAATAAAACGTTGCTAAGGCACTTAACAAAAATTTAACACAAAAGGTTTGCTAGACTTGACACAGAAAACTAACTTAAAAAAGGAACACAGAAATGTATTGTAAATTTGTGATTAAATCATATGGAAAATCATAAGAGTATAAAAACATTAAAAGAAATAATTAATAAGTTTAGAAAAAAATACACACATTTTAAAGCATTAAATTGTTTTATTACTTTTGCTGGATTAATACTAAGCCCTCGGGAATAAAAAAATAATGGGACCACCTCGGAATCATTCTCTATACAAATGCAAAAGAATCATCCAAATCGGTCAATAAATGATGGAGAAATCTACAAACAATCATAAGAAAAACATACATACAGCTGAACATAGAACCTCCTCCTTTTTTCGAAGTAGGTCCTACCTATGTAATGGTTTAGCTTTTTGGGTAAATAGTACCTATAAGAAAGGTGGTGTGGAAGGTAACATACCTTTTGGATTCCAAGCCATGGCTGAAACATTATGGCTTGTTGGATGTTCTTTAATCCCAATACATGTACCAGATTCTATTTCCCAAACGGCTATCTGACCAGCTACTGTGCTCCCTGCTAAGTAGCTCCCACACGGTGAGAAAAGGCATTGGGAAATTGCACATTTTATCTAAAACAATAGAATCCATAATTGAATGCATGTCAATATAGTTTGACTGACCCATCTCAAGCTTTCAGCCTGTATACAATGTTTACATACCGCACTATGTGTGAATGTCATTCTTTGGCTCCAACTCTCACAGTCCAGTAAAGTTATTTCTCTATTGTTAGGGTAAGCAAGATACTTCCCATCTGATGGATCGAAATCCATTCGACCTGTTGGCAATTATATTTCTTTCAACACAATGTTTATTGACTTATGTTTTTCAGATATAGTAAGAAATAATGCTGGATAATTCACACAAATAACACAACAATTCACATTATGTATTTAATACATATACACAGTGTTCCACAGGCATGGGTCATGGAGAGCAAGTACCAGAAACATTAAAAATAAAGGAATGTTCAGTAAAACTTCCTATCTTGAATTCCGATACTTGCCCTCCATATCCCATGGTCGTGAGACAGTCTGTTTATGTTGGTAAGTATTGTTGTTGCAAATAAATTTCATCCTTCTACTTTTAGTTGGCTATCAAATAAAGATAACTTACATAGGACTTTGGCAGCAAAGAATGTATTTATCTTTGGGATACACAAAATTTCTTTAACCATCTTTTGAGTGTCAATATCCCATATTCTTAGCTTGCCGTCTCCACAAGCTGTGCTCGCAAACTTCATTTGAGGGCAAATTGATACACTGAGCACTGGCCCTTTGTGATCAGACATCACAAACAATGGTGCACCACCTTCTACACTGCATATCTTGGCTTCCATATTTTCTGATGAGCAGCCTAAAGCCTACAAATATATAAATATTGACACAATTCACCTTTGCATCAGCATGGTACAGATTTCAGGGTAGTTAATCAACCTGCATTTTAAACTATTGTGATTTAACTTATGTAAACCAACCTCAATCCTACTAGTGGATTTGATGTGTGTAACCGGAGCTGTGAATCTTGTGACAATACCATCTTTATCAAATGCTGGGTAGGTGTAAGCTTGCACTGCATGGTTGTCAGTGGCTACATACAGACGTTTGTCATTGAAACAAACTGCAAGGGCACTTTCACCGACGCAGTGTGAGGTGGGATCGTCATCTTCTATATCCACCCATATTCGAATATCACCATCATGCCCACAGGTTATGATGTGGCTATAAAAAAATTTTTTGGTAAAACAGTACACACAACATTGTAAATAAGTTCCGATTACGAACACAAACAAACCTTCCGTCTTCGGTGTAACAAACATCTGTATGCCCTTCTGCATGAGCATATCTTATTGGCTTGCTATCCATTTTATAGGTTTATTACAAATGTACAACTGGTACAACAAAAGTTTTCTCACACCGCAATCAAAGAAATTTATAACTGGTTTCTTTTTGGCTGATTGAATGTTTTGTTTTGTTCGTTCGGTTCTTGGGTTTTCGCGGGAAAATAGACATAACGTCATTGTCAATGTCAATAAATACTGAGAGAAAAACCGGTAAAGGTGTTCTGGTAGAATGAAGAAGATAGGTACTAGTTCGGTTCTTCGCATATCTCGCGAAGAACCGATAACCGCTGGGGTAAACGTGTTCTCGAGTGGAGACCGCGACTCAGCAGACGTAGTGCAGGACGCCCTCCGGCCCGGTGGGTTGACGATCTTCGAAAAACTGCAGGCAGATGCTGGATGCGGCGAGCTGAAGACAGGACGTTATGGTGCTCATTAGGGGAGACTAAGGTTGATGATGAATGAGAATTCGCCGATGGCATCGATGACGTAGGCTTGTGTCACCCACGTGACCGTGATGTCACGGAATGCCATACCTGGCGAAGTATATTGATGATGAAAGATTTTGTAACAGCTAAATTCGTAGAGTTAAAATGAAAAGGTACCTAGGTAGATATAAATAAGATATAATTTCTATAACCTACTTATTATTACATCATACTACCGGGATTCGTTTACTAATGAAATGAGTAATGAATGAGTAAGTAAAGGTATAACTAAAATACCTATAATTACTATCTAACTTCTTTAGTTTTGTTTTCTTAGCCATCCCCTATGATTGCGCTCCAATTTTATTAATAATAATAATACACATAGTAGTTTCGCGCGCGACGGGCACATTCGGGTTAATGCTTCGAATCCCCGAGTCGCTCGCGCGGAGGTGGTACCCGTGACGCCGCCGCCGCCGCGCCGTCAACGTATCGCGCTTAGTCCTCGGCTTAAACCGAAAATGTTAATTTTGCACTTAGATAATATCTGTCAGTTTTATAATAGAAAAATAATAAAAACACAGTAATTCTCGTAAGTTTTTGTAGAATATTTTGACATACAAAACAAAAAAAGGGTACCTCTTCATCATTGTGTCAAACCATGATGCAGAGCCAAACATAAAAGAAGAAGAAAAAAGGTGTTCGAGATTTGAACTTGAAGACAAGGAGGAATTACCTCATTTTTAGGGTTATACATTTTTCGGTTATAATAGATCTAATAAAATCTGTAACTAGGGTACGTTTTGCCAGCGCTTACTCAACAACTGGCCTGTGTTACAACTAAACGCAAACTCTCGCTCATAGTTACATTTCCAATCTTGTGCAATAATTAAAAAGAACAAACACGAGGGCATTGCTGTAGTCTCTTAGTCAATAAATCACACTAAAGTACGTCGTAGCAAGCACGCGTCGGAGTGGTTTTAATCTCTTTGGCAAGCGTAACACGAACGCCGCGCCGCCGCCGCCGCCGCGACAGCCTTAATGTCTAACTGGTAATCGACCGGTTCGACTATGACTGAGGTGGGTGGACCTAATTGCACCTAATTTGAGCCTTCGAGAAGCTAGTACCTCATCTCCTCTTGTTTACCCATCTTTAGATCGATGGTTATACAGGATTTATTACCCCATTATTTCCTTAGTCAACAAGAAACCCTTCCACTCCCAAATATAGTTTCGCCTTGTCTGTCAGTCCGCCTGTCTTGTTGACATGGCAAGGCAAGTTAACATGAAATAAAGTTGTAACATATTTGTCCATATTACAGTTGTGTAAAACAGGTAAATAAGTAGGTATTATGTATGTAATATATATAAATAACATTTTACATCGAAATGTTTGTAAACAAAACGACATACATAAACTAAAATTCACTTAATTGGTGTCTTGTATTATTTATACGCAATTTTGGTAAGGTAAGGTTGTTGATTTGAGATCTTTCCTTTATTAAATAGGTATTGATTGCAACTATGTAGGTACTATATCTAAAATTCGACGCCAAACATGAGAATTTTAGTTCTTTTGTAATTAATCGTGCAAATATGGAACCCTACATTGCGCGTGGCCCGACACGCACTCGGCCGAAATTATTCCTCTATGGATGGATAATTTATTATCTTTATGCACTTTATTCCTTATGCCTTCTAACCTGCTTTGATCAAAATTTAGTGATTTTTTCTCTTTGGTAGTAGGGTAGGTAAAGGTAAAGTGTCCTATTAATGACACTTCCCAATTTATTGACCCCATTTTTAAAAAATATTGATTTTCATTACCATTTTATAAAAAAAAATAGTAGGTTTTTTTATGAGTCTGCTGACACCATTCTGTCAGAAGAACCATTAGACCGCCAAGTCAACTGTTATGAACAGTGCGTTGCAATATTATGGTATGCTGAGTTTTAGTGTTGAAATTAACAGATTTTGTCAACAATTTCCAATTTCTTTATCCTGATAAGGATTTACAGGGTGTCGAGTTTTGGTATGTCAAAAATAGTAGAATTATATATACTGACACCTATGTCAAAAACGGGTTTCATAGATTTTCTTTGTTTTGGGGCTCATTGGGGTTTTAAAATTTACTTGACGATGAGATTAGTCACATTTAAATTAAAGCATAATACCAGTTTTTACATGGGTGTCAAATTTATATTTTCATCTAAAGACAATAATGTCGGTAATTGGGAATAGATATCGATAAATGGACCCTGTACGATTTTCCATATGATAGCAAAAAAACCATCCAAGACAAAGGAGAAAGATAGTAAAAGAGCTTTTGTGTTAATTAACATCGGCTGAATGGAAGGAAAATAAAAAAGTAGAATGAACGAAAAGAAGGTTAACAGAGTCAAAAATGAAAAGAACAGGACAAAATGAAAAAGGAGTAGGACAACATTAAAAAGGAACATAATCTGTTACTTTTAAATAATAAACAGAAACCAAAAAAAGAATAATGCTAGTAATACAAAAAGTATACTTTCATAAAAATATGAAAGTTATTGTTAAGCAATGAGTTCTATCGTATAGAAACAGAAGAGAAGTCTCCTCGTGAGCAAGACGAAAAACAAAAATTGTATGATAGAAGAGAGTGAAGTTAGTACGGTAGTAAGAATAACAAACCACTATACAATGAAATAGGAAATAGAAAGAATTTTAAAAAACTTTGATGACTGAGTTAGTAAATAGTATCTAATTATGAACAATAATTATTACAAGAAGTTAAAGTTTCTTTAAAATTTATTTTATGTAGTAGTTAAAAATGTGATTCAACGGTTAACTGTGGGGATCTAAATAAAAAAAAGATCATTTGTGTACCTAAATAGACACAAACAGACCAAATTATGGGAAAAAAACATACTACAGCAGCTGACTGATTAATAAACGCTAAGTGTTGATTAGAAATTTGATTAAGTTAAAAAAAACATTACAATATCTCAAATTAAATGTATTAATTAGTTGATACTAAATAATAAAATTCAATAATTGGAATTACAACGTACGATAATAGGAAATAAGGTGTCGATATTTGGGCAAATCGTACCGATTCAGAAATCCCTAAAATAATAATACTAAATGGCGTTTTAATTTACTGGCAATTAGGTGTACTCTATCGATACCTTTTAAATCACTACCACAGAGTACTGTTAACATTTTGATAGCTGTCAATACCACGAAGTGTTCGATAATTTGTTATTTTTTAAAAAGAGTGCCAATAGTTAGCTACTTAATTTATCCTAAATTACAAAATCATAATCTTTTATTAAAACCTATAAATTAAACAAGTACACAACATATCTTACCTAGTGATTTTGATTCATTGTTATTTATTTGCAAGAATACATACAGTACCTACCACATAAAATTATTAAGGTATCTAATATGGCGTGTAAAAATTGTGTAAGTAATAATATTTATAAATCACCTACCTACCAGTTGTTTATGTAACAAGTCAAATTTATCTTGATCTTTGACATTTTACCGACATAGGTATGCAATTTTAACGTGGTGCATCCTGTGGGTGCATCCTCATAGCCCGCCGACTTGGTTTCAAGTTGCCAGCAGCGGCTTAGTCACACGGTGTGACCAAGGCGCTGCAGCTGTGGTCCTGTGGTCTGATGTGACTCACCACCACGCAATCAAAGCCGCCAAGAGAGCCATCGGTCGTCGTCGTCGGCACACAATGCCGGCGGGGCCCGCATGCATGCAAAGCATGCGGTGAGGATGGAATACTTCCCTGTTTTCCTACAGCGGGGAATCGACGTCCTCACTCCATATCTGGTAAAAATCTTCAAGGCGAGCCTCGCCCGACGATCTGTGCCAGAACCTATGTACTAAGTCATAGTATCTTTGTACTTAAGGCTGGAAAGACGGGACTACAGCCAGCCAAAGTCCTTCAGACCAATAAGCCTTTCTTCTTTCCTTCTCAAGACCATGGAGAAGGAGGTTGACATATACCTACATATCAGAGATGTGGCGCTAGCCGCGTCTCCCATCCACCACAGCCGGGCAAATCTACAGAGACGGCGCTGAGTAGCCTCGTTGATAGATTGGAGAAGGCTATGGAGGACAAGTAAATAGCACTCTGTGCATTCCTTGACATTGAAGGGGCTTTTGATAACTCACCTATCTCTCTGCTGATGAACGGGTAGATAAAAAAAAATGTCAACGAGACCACCACTAGATGGGTAGAGGATATGCTCACAAACAGGGCAGCAAAACTAGCCCTTCACTAAGCAACCATTGAGATATCCACGGCTAGGGGCTGCCCCAAGGCGGAGTCCTTTCCCCTGTCTTATGGACCCTAGCAGTGGACCAGCTCCTTTGTAGACTGGCCGACCTTAATATTGATGCGCAAGGCTATGCAGACGTTCTTGCGACTGGTGCAGCAGCAGTGAACGCTCAGTCAACGCTGACAAAACTGTAATTATACCATTTACCATTATGTGAAGGCTAGACAAGCTTTTGAAGCCTAAACTTAATGGTAAGATCATAACCTTTTCCACAGAACTAAAAGACTTGGGCGTTACCATCATTGAAATATTAAAGTTAGGTACCATCGACTGAATTTTTACGCGAATCGCTCCGCTTGCCGATGACCAATGCTAGTTTTTCATTAACCTACTTCAAAAAGGGTCAAAAAGGTTTTTAGTTCGTCGTATATTTTTTTTTCATGTAGGTATGTCTGTTACTTGATATCTCCGCCTATGGTTAACCGATTTTACTGATTCTTTCACTATCGTATAGAGAACGATCCCCAGGTGGTCCCACAAATTTTATTCCCGAGGGATTAGTATTTATCCCGTTAAACTTAAAAAGCAACATAATATTTTTGGAGAATCACGACTAGCTACAACAGTTTTGGTGATTATCTCCGCTAATTGTAAGAATTGATTTTGAGGAACTTATAGGAGACCACTTGAAGCTGTTTTTCAGTACTGGACGAAAACTAGCTCTTGTTTTTGGCAGCCCCCAGTAAAAGTAAAATTTTGGCAGGTTATTTAGGCGGAGTAAAAGACTACTTCTACATAAAAAACAGCTCTAGTCTCATACGAAAAAAGTCGAAAATTATGAATTATCTGATGGATTTGACTGGCTTTGATAGTTAGGTTTGATTTAACTGATTTTGAAAGTTACTCGATGGATTTAACCAGTTTTGTTATTAAATCATTTGAAGGGTCAGGGGTCGTCAATGCTTGCATGTGGACGGACAGTTTTTAGGCTGCTTATAGGATCGGTATAAAACCAAATCCAAAACTTTTTACTGAGTTTAACCCGAAAGCCGTATTTCTGTCCACTTTTTCACTGACTTAGCGTGGATTTGGTTTTTTTAAAGGGTATGAATCTATTGAGTTCCTTCTAGAGATTCTGACGTCATATCCAGTTAATAAATCGTTATTTTGAATTTTACTGATATTGAAACCAAAGCATTCACTATAAGTTTAAAAAAAAAAAAAATTATAGTCTGATGGAAGCCCCAGAGGTTTTCGACTCCTACGTCACTTGACCTCGTTGTGTAGTTGGTTAGCACGTTCCCGTACTGAAGGAAAGACGCGGGTTCAAGTCCCGTCGAAGTCGAAAAATGTTTGGGATATTATTTGATTACTTACAAGTTTGATTCTCGAGGAATTGCTATGTGCGCCGTAAAACATAGGTTTGTAAAAAATCACCAGAATATGATCATTTCAATATCACTTAATTAATGGTTTCCATGGCAACGGGCGTCAACAGTTTCATCCATGTGTCATCAAACTAAATTAGAATAAGTAGATGTCTTCACTAGGAAACAACATACGCTAAGTTTATTTTTTAATTAAAGTAAAAGTAAAGTAAAAGTCATTTATTTGCAAAAACACGTGTAAAAAAAAAGATGACAAATAGTTTTCTTGAGTCAACATGTTTGACCAATATACATTGGTGTGCAAAGTAATTGGAGATTACTTTGCACACCAATGTATATTGTGCAAAGTAATTGGAGATTACTTTGTCAACATGTTTGACCAATACACATTGGTGTGCAAAGTAATTGGAGATTAATTTGCACACCAATGTATATTGGTCAAACATGTTGACTCAAGAAAACTATTTGTCATCTTTTTTTTTACACGTGTTTTTGCAAATAAATTACTTTTACTTTACTTTATATGTATGGCATGCAGGTCTAAATTTATTTGTACATAACAATAACGGATTTATAAGATTATTAATTTATCATAGCATTAAATTAGATTACATCATTTAGGAATTCGTCAATATTATAGTAGCATTTATCACATAAAAGTTTTTTAAATTTACTCTTAAATAGGTTTACATTTAAGTCTTTGTAGCTCTTAGGTATTTTATTATAGATTATAGGTGCATGCACACTACACTCTTTCTCAACATAGTAGTTTTTGATTCGTGTCTGGCTAATCTATTGTTGTCCCTTCTATTCCTAATCACAATGTCACACATTCGGGGAAACAGATTGGGATTGTTCCTAACAAATAGCGCAATTTCCAGAATGTACAAGCTTGTGAGTGTTAGTATCTTATGTTTTTTAAACAGGGGCTTACAACTGTCTGTAGGTTGGATTTTAAACATAGCTCTTATGCGGCGCTTTTGCATTTTGAAAATTATTTCTTTATCAGTGGAATTACCGTAGAAGATAATTCCGTATCTGATCACCGATTCTATTGTACCATAATAAGCTGTTAACATAGTATTTTGACTGACAGTTGGGGAGAGCTTGTATAGCGCATATATTATAGTTAGATTTATTAAATAACTTAAATGTGGACAAATGTATTCACTAACAGCTTTTATTATCTCAGTGTTAACTTCGTCATGACCCGTGCTCTTAGTATTTTTAAAATTTTTAATTATTTTGCTGACGTGTTGAGGTAGACATGGTGCCATGAACATTGATTTTTCACGTTGGCATATTAGCTGTTACCATTTTCCCAGCTTCTTGTACTGGTACAATGCTTTATTGCTTTATAGATGGAAAACGGATTCTTGGGAGACAAACCAGGCTTTGCAACCATGGCAATCCATGTTGGGCATAGCCCGGAAAAGTGGAAATCAGCTGCGGTTGTTCCACCTATAGTCATGGCATCCACATTTAAGCAGCCGGCTCCAGCTGAACACACAGTATGTTAATTATTACACAGGGTGTCTGGTCACCGGTGTCGGATACTTTGGGAGGGTGAAACACGGTAAATTTTATCGACAAATCACTATCCGTAGTCTTTTTTCTCCCTCCATAATAAATTAGCGGCCATTTCTTTTTTTTTTTTTTGGTTCTGCTTGTACCGAATAATCCACAGCTACCCATGTAGAGGCCCTTATAGATGAAAAAGCTGTCACTAGATAGTTAATAAATAAATGCTAACATTTTTTAAATTTTTATTTAAAAAAATACCAAAACAGAATCAGTACAAGCAGAGGAAAAAAATGAACAAGATACCTGCCGTTTTATTATAGAGGGAGAAAAAAAAAGGGACAGTATTTGTCAAAAATAAAACAAAAATTTGAATCTCCAATGTTGGCCGTATCATGTTGGCTGGAGATTATGTTTTTTATTTTTTCTTTGTGGTTTTACAAGGATTAAAGCTAACGGAGAAGTAATTTGCCGCAAATGGTAAACCATTTCCTATGACCTCATGACAAATTCAACTTCGATTCAATTGTATTTTGTTTTGCGGGCATTTGGGAATATATTGTGTTTTAGCCCAAAATTTCTTAATTTCCCTAATGCTCCAAAGTTACCAGTGTTTCGAAGACAGAGTTTCGAATTTATATTATTAGTATGGATGGATTAGTATGGATGACTTCTTAAACGTCATCACGCAACAATCTTTATCTTTATGGATAACTCCATAGATTATTGCTGCCTAAGATTTTTGCGTGATGATGTCTATGAAGTCTTATCCATACTAATCCATCCATACTAATATTAAAAATGCCAAACGCATAACGGTTCAAATCATTATTTAAGGGTTTTGAGTATGGCAGAACAGCAAACCCAACAAGAAACACTTTAGAAGAATGCATTGCTGCGTTAGAAAATGGGAAACACTGCTTAGCGTTTGCATCTGGTGTTGGTGCTATTACCACCATAGTATCATTGTTGAGCAGCGGAGACCATGTTGTTTCCTCTTTCGATGTGTACAGCGGGACAACCCGGCTGCTAAGGTTGGTATTATATATTAAATAACAAAAAAAAACACAGCTGGATACTTTTTTATAAGCTGGTGCGATTGTATATTGTTTTTTCATACAATTATCCACGCTGACGTCACGAATCCAGGCCTAAAGGTTCGCAAAAGGGCAAAACAAAAGGGTATTATATCAAACCAGCTTATAAAACATTATTTTTTTGTTCTTGTTCCATTGTTATTACTAGCGTACGTAGTAATAATAACTCAATGGCTTGTTCACTGTTTTTGCGTATATTCAAGCGCGTTCAAATCAATGGTGCTTACATACATATTATGCATCTACCTACAGGGTGTCCGGTGGGAAAATTTAGATTTGTATATTTCAAAAACCGTTGCTCGGATGAGCTAGATAGAGATATTTATTTATCATTCAACGCAGCTTGAATACGGATTTTACGACCACAATTTCGCAGTGGTCTAGTGACTATAGTGCGTTCACTTCATTGCCAGTAGTTGTTCCACCAACAATTGGTGCGTCACAATTTCGTACGATTTTGTTTCTACAAAATCGTACGTCGTACCTTTCTAGGTAAGCGTGTGGCCGGTTTGTAGTGGGTGAAGTTGCAAACAGTTGTTGTATTTAAATTATGTATGTCGCTATTTTTAGGGAACCGATTGATATTCCTATGAGTGTACAAGTTATTCATATGGTTCAACCCGGGAAAAATGCGCAACAACCCTGGACCTGGTAGGTACCTTACGTAAGGTGCCTACCTAGTCTACTTACACTTTTCGACGAAACAAATTTCCATAAAAAAGTACCTAATTATTCATAGACAAGACACCATAGTATCATCGCAGTGTTGGAGACTCAAGAGACAAAACCTGCTATTAAAGCTTTAACAAGCCCTACACAAACCCACAGTCCACGTTGGGGCTGCTCTAAAATTATGGAATAATCTGATCAGACCAGACCATGACAATGATTATTAACGTCGCATTATAAGCCAATATTTTATACCGAGGTGTTGAGATAATTAATCGAACACTTCGCACACGTGGTTTTAGTAAGATAGCGCCACACTTTATCGAGTGGCGTCACAGGTCACAGGTTCTCACCCCCATTTGTATTTTTCTGTATGCAAACCAACGAAAGGTATCGATTTGTAAATTTCAAAACAGTTTTTGAAATGTCTGTAGGTTTCATACTCTTTCAAATATTTA
This sequence comes from Eupithecia inturbata, assembly GCA_963662085.1. Classification (NCBI taxonomy): domain Eukaryota; kingdom Metazoa; phylum Arthropoda; class Insecta; order Lepidoptera; family Geometridae; genus Eupithecia; species Eupithecia inturbata. The sequence goes on along the minus strand of OY759177.1, from coordinate 11,727,148 downwards.
AAAAAAGTCGAAAGTTACTTATTCCCCCCCATTTTTAAAAGGGAGGGCTACCTCACCGAGCGGGGTATCAAATGAAAGGTATCGTATCGGTTTGTACATCTAAAACAGTTTTTGAAATTTCTGTAGGGTCCATAGTTTGAAATATTGTGAAAAAAGTCGAACAACTACTCATTCCCCACCCTTCCCCCCATCTCCGAAGTTTGCAGAGCAATCAATCAGAAATGTATGTAGCGTTTGTAGATTTAGATCTATATTTTATAGAAAAAATATAGAGAAGTCTGTAAGAAAAATACTTTTTGAAAAATGGTAAAAAAGGGGGAATAATTTTCAAAAGCGGGTCTACCTCACCGAGTTGGGTATCAAATGAAAGGTATTGGTTTGTACAACTCAAAACAGTTTTTGAAATTTCTGTAAGTTTCATACTTTTTGAAAATATTTTGAAAAAAGTCGAAAAATTACTTCCCCCCCCCCATTTTTCCGAAGTTTGCAGAGCGATCCATCTGAAATGTATGTAGTATTTGTAGATATGGATCTATATTTCACAGGAAAAATATAGAGAAGTCTGTAAGTCAATAACTTATTAAAAAATTTTCAAAAAGGGCGGGGAATCATTTTTAAAAGGGGGGCTACCTCACCGAGTTTGTACAACTCAAAACAGGTTTTGAAATTTCTGTAAATTACATACTTTTCGGAATAAACTGAAAAGAGTCAAAAATTTTACCATTATACTACCTACGAAGTTTGCAAACCGATCCATCTGAAATGTAGGTACACCTTTAATTTTTAGGTATTCATTAAATAGCAAAGTTTCTATCCGGTACCTATAGGTAGTAGTATTTGGTACACTTGACAAACGTTCGAAACCCTCAGCGCGCGAGTCACACTCGCACTTGACGGATCTTGTTTTATTTACATAAGTATTCTTTTACAGACTTCATTGTGCACCGCGATTATGAAAAAAAAAAACAAAGTGATGGCCGATGTTAGGGTCAAAATCCTAAAACTCCTTTTGCACCGGACGCCCTGTTTGGCCTGTAAATCCATGAGCTTTATTCGTTTAAGCAATTGACTTGGTATTTTATTTGATTTAATTTTTATATTTTAGGCATGTTACTGCCAGAATGGGTGTTGAATCAACGTTTACAGATTTCACCGATTCAGAAAAATTTAAGAGTGCAATTAGAACAAAGACGAAGGTGAGTGTTCGGGTTCACTGTTAGATAGTTTCTTATCTCTTGCATATGCTATTTGATCAATCAGAAATACCTACCGATCCAATTTCGGTTATTTAACTAACTACCTACATACATAAGTACCTACTATTCGAACTAACTGTTGATACGGCACGAATTAATAATTTTGCTCGTGTCTTTGTAAGTTTCATAAGAAATCTGTTTACAATGATGAGAATAATATGAATTTTGTAATTCACGTTAGTAGGTATCTCTGTGACTGTATGAAAAACTCATAAACCCTCCTACTTAAGGTTGACTCACGCTAGACCGTGTCGGGTCTGAGCCGAGAGTCAGCCGTAGCACGGTCAACTAATATTATATATATTTTGTATGAACACACCTATACCGATCGGCAACCGAGTGACATGACGGCCGAGCAACGGACAACAACGGTCGGAAACAACTCGGTCCAGGCTCGGCTCGGCTATCGGCCCGTTGCATGAATACAGTGCCGCCGAGCTGCGCCCGAGCAGTCGTTGTTTGTGTAGGGAGGTACAGGCCCGTCTTTGTAATTACAGGCACGGGAACGGCTCGGTGACCGTGCTACGGCCGACGACACTCGGCTCGGACCCGACACGGTCCAGCGTGAGTCATCCTTTACTCCGAACCAAAACAATTGTTATCAAAGAACTTGTTATATTTTTTAATTTATGAGTTTTCCAAACATAGCGGAAAGAAAAAATTAAGACTTTTAATGCAACATCTAGTTTAATAAAAAAAGCCTCATTACATCAGGAAAGTAAAGACATTAATATGTTATATCACATTATTTTTACAGATGATTTGGATTGAAACCCCAACTAATCCACTCCTTAAAGTTGTCGATATTGCTGCTCTAACTAAAATTGCCAAAGCAAGCAATAATGATATAATTGTGGTAGTTGATAATACATTCTTAACATCGTACCTTCAAAGGCCTTTGGACTTCGGGGCCGACATTGTTATGTATTCCCTGACAAAATATATGAATGGACATTCTGACGTTATTATGGGTGCAGCTATAGTCAATAGTAACGAACTTGAAAAAAGATTAAGATTTTTACAAAACGGTAAGTCATCACTACGTACTACCAACCTACTTACCTCACACCTACATATAAATACTTATTCACAGTTGCTATTAAATGTGTTGATAGGTAGGTATTGGAAAGTTTTATAGCTAGGTTTAAGTAGTAACGTATAGGCAGGGGTTCATTGTAGTGTACCTACATGAGTAATTATCTATTTACATAATCTGTTTTTCTTACTTTTCCCAACTACCTTGTTAGTAAATTAACACGACCTGTGGATAACTACCTACGTTAAAAGAACGTGACAAATTTTCCATGATATCAATTGCCTACCTACCTAACGGTAGGCAATACTTATCAAATTGATCTTAATAAGATGGGTTGATATTATTATGATAGCAATTAAAATGTCGCGTCTAAATTAATTAGGCATGTAAAACTATCATCCACCAACCAGAAACCAACAGACATTTATTTATTGTTCAAAACCTGAAGCCTCCAACAAAACCTCACTCGCAAGCGCAGAGGAATACAAAAAATTAAGAAAGGAAGAAGAAAAGTGTTCATAAAAATAATAAATAAGCGATGGTAGAAAAGCATATACTAGACGTTGCAGAAAATCACTCAAGAAAAGATACAAAGCAGTTTTACATATAAATGTCAATAGTGAGAAGACGTAGCGAGCTATCGTGATGCTAAAAAACAATAAATCCCCGGGCGAACTAAGCAAGTGTGCTGGCGAAAATTTATCTGCGGAATTTCATCGTCTGGTCTCGACCATCTTGAGAACAGAAACTATGCCCAGTGACTGTTATCTGTCCATTACATAAGAAAGGGGATGGCTTGGAATGTCAGAATGGGGATGGCTTGGAATTATAGGGGTAAATCGCTTCTTAACTCTGCTTTAAGATCTTCTCTAAGATTCTCTTCAACAAGATACTTTGTGCCTTACGTTGAAGCAAATCTGGGTAAATATCAGAGCGGTTTCATTCCGAATAGATCCAACAACTGGCAAATCCCAGCCAAAAATTACTGAAAAGCTCAGCTAGTACAGAACGACAAGGCCGCCTTTGTACTTCGTCTACTCTTAGCATCTATTTCTGTATTGTTTTCTTTCTTTGTGTGGTACAATAAAGAATTATCTATCTATCTAACGACGACATATCAAAGCCGTTCCGAACATTCGGTGGTCTTCGCCAAGGACGCTCTTTCATGCAAGACTACTCTTCAACATAGCTATTCTCTGCAACAAATGGAAGAAAGTCTCCAAAACTGAAATGAATGGTAGGTACCATTCTTCTGAAATCAGTTAAAGTTCTGGGCTATACTGATGATTTGGACCTGATGAGGGGAAACCTCTCTGTCATAAAGAATTCTTTTCACGTCTTGGAAGATGCGTCAAAAAAGCCGGGATTAGGAACAAGTAAACGCGGCTAAAATCTTAGAGCCTTCCAAGATCGTGCTATTCGTCAGCCGTGTTATTATTGGTAATAAATAACGCTTCCGACACAGTAGGTGACTTTGTCTACCTTGGTTCCTTGGTAGGTAACTGATACAAATGAGGTGGACGCGGAAGCCATAGAAGAATTTGCCGCTAACAGGTGCTAATTCTGCCTACTCAAATACTTATTACCGCTCTCGGATGCTATTAGAAGAACTAAAATCCTCCTGCACAAAACGCTGCTACGACCACCAGTCCGAACGTACTACTCGGAAAACTGGGTGCTAAGCATTCGAATCTTCGGCGCTGTACTACAACGACGGTGACTGCTGGCGATACAACCATGAGCTTTACACCATGCAAGTACTTACCACCAAAATGTCATAATGATATTGACATAAAGGATGTCCCTTAATGAGTGAATAACCTTGAAGGTACTTGTGCGGGGGGCAATCCCAATCGGAAACCACTTATTTTTTTTTTAATCTTGTTCCGTTCGGAAAATATTTCTCTTTTTGTAAATTTGGAAAAATTAGTACCTTTGTTCACATTTTTTGACTAGTCAAGTCAAAAATTTTAACCATTTTTTTATTTTTATTTTTATTTTTGGAATATACTTTAAAGAAATAGCTAATCTGAACACCGTTTGAGTAATTTTGGTGACTAGGACCAGTAATTTTCAAGACTTGAAAAACATTCAAGAGGTTTAAAGTGGATAATTTTAATTTTTGTATTTATTTATGCTAAGTTTGAGCATCTGTGGATTTAAAAAAATGCCATGTACATTAAAAACATGTCCATTTAACGAGGATTCTAAAATGATTCTATACTACGAGACTACAACAAAAAACTGAGATATCGCTACATTAGTGTGAAAAGGGGCGATTCTTAGTAAATAATAAAATGGAACCAACACATCAATAAAATATCTTTGTTGCCATTCTCGTTCTAAAACGGTGACTTTTCTACTTAAAAACAGTGAGCAAAATCTATTTTTGCTTATTCATGCACACGCACATGGAAAATATTTAAATAAATAAATAATAATCTAGCCGAAAGTAAAGAGATTTTGTGTTATGTGTACAAGATAAGTGCTTTACTTTACTTTAACGTAGTAAAAATAAAATCAATAATTGTAACAATGTAATTATTATTTTAATACAGTAGATGTTCAAATTGATGTCCTCCTACTCTGATGCATGCTCTGCATCTTACAAGAAATAAAGCAATCTTTCGTAGTTGCGTTCGTTAAATTTTTCCGCAGCGTTTTGGACTCGACGTCGAAGTTCCTCTACTGGTATATGATGACAGAAGATCCCTTGGAAGATTCTCAGAAACCATATGGCTCGATAAAATCCAACAAGACCTAAAGGCGATTGGAGTGATCGGCTGGCAGGAAAAGCCAAAAATATAGAATATGTCGTGGCCATAAAAATGTATTACTTCATGATGTAACCGACCATTTCATGAAATGGTTGTATTTTATGATATGGCCAGCTCAAACTGACTAAGTATACCGTTTAAGCATCAACGTTTAATGATAAATAAGTCAATCAACATTTGGCTATATCATTATTGTAGGGTTTCCATGACATCAAAGGTTTAATAAAAAAACCAAATTACGAAGGAATTTTGTTTTTTTTTTTGTGAATACAAAAATAGTTCTTTGTAATTAATTGTAATTTGTCAAATATCTCCTGCATTTACAGCTATGGGAGTTGTTCCGTCCCCTATCGACTGCTATTTGGTCAACAGGAGTTTGAAAACACTTGCTTTGCGTATGGAACAGCATAGGAAATCGTCCTTGATTATAGCAAAATGGCTCCAGAAGCACCATGAAATAACCGAAGTCCTTCATCCAGGTATATGATTATAACAGAAATCGAATGGCGCCTCTTCATTCACTAAAGCCTTAAAGCCTACTTAAGTATATTAAAGACGATTACACGCGATCACGCTAGTGTGGAGGGCATACTCACGTGTAGTCATCGAGTACTCTCTGTAATCGCCGAGCATCGTCTGTAATCGCGCCACTATGTTCGAGGCGATCGGTGATTTAGGTAATGGTTTTTTCGGGCTCGCATCAGAGAGAATTCGAGTGTAGTTTCATGCGCGCGTCCACACTATCGCTGATCATTAATTCACCGAAGGACAGCGACAAATCGACAAATGTTTGTACGATCTGCAAATTAACCACTCAACAGTGAGGCCAAATTATCTATCTTACTACATAGATAGATGTATGAAAATATCTATCTATGTAGTAAGTATAATAATAATAATAACGTTTATTGAAAAATATTTGAGACTTAAAATTATTACATCGTTGATCCCCAAACTAGGATAAACCTGTATCTTGGGGACCACCTTCCATGGGTTCTTTACATAAAATATATATAATGTTATCTAGTACCCATAACACAAGCGCTGCTTAGCTTGGGGCTAGATGCTGATGTGCGCGTTATCCAGCATTATTTATTTATTATTATAATTAATGATCTTGATTGATGATGATGGCTTGCCGCTTAATAAATGATCACGGACGATAGTGTGGAATTGTGGATGCTTGGACGATAAACGTGGCGATTACCTACCTACCTCACGATCATCGGATAGTAAAGAGGAGGCATAAGGTTACACCCAAGTAGGCTTGGTGTGAATTGTTCTTTATTTGACTATATCTATTATCAATTTCAGGTCTTTCTACACACCCACAATACAATATCGCTCAGAAACAAATGAAAGGACATTCCGGTGTATTCAGTTTTCGGCACTGCGGTGGCTTGGTTGAATCAAGGAAATTTTTGAGTTCTTTAAAAATTTTTACACTGGCTGAAAGCTTAGGTGGATACGAGAGCTTAATTGAATTACCGTACGTATTTAGTAAGAGAATCTTACATAATCATTAATATCTTAAGGTAGGTACCTACTTACCACGTCTTTGATTATGTGCCTACTTTTTTGGCATTATTGTTCTCATAATTATTATCATTGCAGGTCGGTGATGACTCATGCTTCTTTGCCAGCTGAGAAGCGAGAGGAACTTGGTATCACAGATTCTCTTATCAGGGTTTCAGTAGGATTAGAAGATACTGATGATCTTATCAAAGACCTAGAGCAAGCATTTAAAGTAGCATTTAGATAAGCCAACATTTATGTAGAAATTAAACCAATTCCTGTACCATAATAAATAACATACATGTAGGGCAAACACTATAGTCACTAACTTACTACTACCAGATATTCCAGCGCAGATATATTCTTATTATAGTTTTTTTACATCAGTTACCTAATTTAATCTTATTATTATTGATGCCACAATTTTGTAATGGGAATTATATAAAACATATTTAATATATATGTATATTTATAATATATAAAATATAATCATCATTAAAATGTGTATACAGGGTTATTGGTAATTCACTGCATGAACTGCAGGTTCTACCCATCATCACGAACACGTTAGGTACGGTCTTAATTCTTAAAATTGGTATCGTTAGTAGTTATCCCTCTCTATTCATAATCGTTCTTTATAGAGGCTTTATTTTAAAACTATTCTTGAAAACGGCTCTGCCCTAAATTAACCGTGTGTGGAAGTGCGATATCGGTCTTTAGTAATTCATTGGGCTCCGGACCAACGTGTTTTTTCACTAAGAAACAGAGGCGATTTACAAAAAAAAATAAGAATGACCTGGCGTCTTCACGAACGTGTTCGTGATGAATGATGATGGGCAGAACCTGCAGTTCACGTAGTGTCAGTGAATTACCATTAACCCTGTATATAATAAACATATAATACATAAAAAAATATATGTACCTAATGTATCTACCCATTAAACCTGCGATCTATACTTTCTATAATGTCCGCAGTGTAAAGGCCATTTTATGTTAACAATAAATTTACAACACCTACCATGATTTTATTTTTTCACAAACTAGTGAAAAAAAACTATTTCAAAAAAAGTGCCTACGGGTCCTGGATCCCTTAATCCTGGCCTGTCCGTCACGCACTTGATGTTTTATTTTTAATTAGCCTACAGCGGCGTAGCTCATCTGATTGATTACCTACGCTGAAAAAGTAGTAAAATTAAATTATTTTTTTTTGTCAATTTTTGTTTTCTGTCTTCTACATAATGTCATTTTTAGATTCGGATTTATATCCGTTTGCGAATTATTAAGCTTTAAAACATTTTTTTATATTTCCCCCCCCCTCAGATTAATGGTTGCTTTCGGTGGTGTGTTTTTTTATAGGTAAGAACCTATCTACACGGGGAGTTACCCTAGAAAATAATTTTTCGTGATTTATTACATTACTTTCTCGATAGGATAGGTAGAGACAAGGGCCGCGGAAGTGGGGTCAGGGGGCCCAAATGCCCCAAAAATCAAACAGCCCGGTTTGTATGTTACCTATTTGGTAAGTACCTATAAACCTGTTTTGTACGTACATCTTCATAAGGTTGAAAAGTAATTGGCCGCAAAACGTAAAACATTTTCAAAAATTGCGGCAAAGTACTTCTCAGCTAGTTCTATTTCTTTTTTAATGTACCTACCTATTTCACTGTTTGGTCCACCCTGTATTTCATTGTATTGAAAAATATAATAATGAAGCGGTTATTTAGTAACGAGTTACGACGATAACGATATCAAAAGCCGTTTCTGCGTTCCTTCTATTCACGATTCACGCAATCACGCAGCGACGCGCCCCGCGCGCCGCCGCCGCCCGCCTGACCGTTATTATCAATAGAGGTATTTGCAGTCCCCAGCCAGCCGCTCGTGGCACTTCATTGACTTCGTTCTCGTTCGTTCATTTCACTCAGTAGCGAAACATTTCGTCAGCAGGTGGTAGTGTGTTAGTTTTACAAAACAATTTACGAGAATTTTACAACACAGTAAGTAGATTTTACTAAAATTAAAAGTCAACTGGATCGATGCTATCTTTCAAAAATAAAAATTTATATTACGTTACAAAACATGGAAATCAATACGCTATTTACATCACTCTATGGTAACCTTGATTTTAATGCGCGTTTTTTAGGATATTACGGGGTAAAATAAGTTAATTTTAGCTAGACACACGCCACACACACACGTGCTGCAATTTAAAAATAACCATTGTTGGTTTATTTTTACTTGTAATCTATAAAACATAAGTATACCTTGTGGGCTCAATCAATATTTTATGGTTAATATTAAATTTCAAATTATCTAACCTAGAACAAATACACAAGTTTAATTCTTTTTGCTAAAATTGTTTGCCAATTGCACCCTGCGTTTTAGAAGTGATTGAAGTGTATTAAGTTAGTGAAATCGTTTTTATTGCTGTTTAGATGGAAAACGGATTCTTGGAACAAAAACCAGGTTTTGCAACCATGGCAATCCATGTTGGGCAAGACCCGGAAAAATGGAAATCGGCTGCGGTTGTTCCACCTATAGTCACGTCAACCACATTTAAGCAGCCGGCTCCAGCTGAACACACGGTATGTAAATTATTAAATATATATCTACTTAGGTACCTACATAACCAAAAAATTACTAGGTAGGTACCTATTGCCTTGTGTGCCCTTGCCCTACAGAGGAATTACGAAGCTCAATTAGGTAATAGGTAGGTACAATTGATACATAATAAAATAAATTACATTACCTACATTACGTATTCTTAGTTCGTGACAGGTATGATGGTGTATTGTATTGTATGACAAACACTTTTTTTTTGCTAAGTTTTCTATGAATAGGTAACTACTTTTTAAGCGATACTAAAACAAATGTCACGGATTATAATGTTTAATAGTATGTTTTATGTATACTATGGCTTGTTAGGGTTCCGTACCCAAAGGGTGCCCACGGGACCCTATTACCTACTAAACATCCGCTGTCAGTCCGTCGCGTCGTCGTCCGTCCGTCTGTCAGCGGGCTGTAACTCATGAACCGTAAAAGATAGACAGTTGCATTTTTCACATAGTATTTATGTATGTATGTCTTTAGCCGCTATTACAAAAAATTATAAATCAAGGGGGGCTTCTATACAGGAAAACAATATTTGTTCGTCGTTTTTTGCTTGACCTTAACAATCGTTGTATCGCTTGAACTGTAAAAGAAAAAAATTATATTGCCACTATAACTACATATAATAATAAATTCAATAATTGAGAGGCCAACGTCCATTACCACGTGAGTACCGATCACCGAAGATAAGCAACGTCGGGCGCGGTCAGTAGGCTCTCGGCTTATTTTCGATCCAAACAAAATTTGGTTTTTTACAGTTTCTTTTGCGAATTTATTTTGTACGATGGGACGGAACCCTTTTTCTGCTAGTCGACTCGCATGATGCCGGTTTTATAATTAGCTACTGATGCCTGTTAACAGTACCTGAGTCAAGTTACTAGGCAAGGTAGGTACCTAACCTGCCTAAGATTTTTGCGTGATAACGTCAGTTAAGCCTTATAATAATATAAGGATATTCCATAACGAATCAAATAATTTATTTTAGGGTTTTGAGTACGCCAGATCAGGAAACCCAACACGAAACACATTAGAAGAATGCCTTGCTGCGTTAGATAATGGAAAACACGGCTTAACGTTTGCATCTGGTCTTGGTGCTACTACCACCTTAGTATCATTGTTGAGCAACGGAGACCATATTGTTTCCTCTGACGATGTGTACGGCGGGACAAACCGGCTGCTAAGGTTGGTATCTACTCTTTAAGGAAAAAAACCTGAAGCTGGTTTCCCCTCAATTATACCTACTTGTTCACTGTTTTTGCACATGTTCCAACGAGTTCAAATTAACTGGTGCTACAAGTAGGCACCTTACATACATGAGCACCAGCTGTCTACCACGGATGATTGACCTGTAAATCCATGAGCATTTGAACCTGTGTATTGATTCGATATTTTATTTGATTTAATTTCTATATTTTAGGCAAGTTGTAGCCAGAATGGGCATTGAAACAACGTTTACAGATTTCACCGATTTAGAAAAAGTAAAGAGTGCAATTAGAACAAACACGAAGGTGAGTGTTCGGTATGATAAGTAGGTAGTTTAGTTTGTTATCTCTTGCTATGTGATCAATCAGAAATTCCTTTGAATAAACCAAACGAGTTTACTCGGTTACTTAACTAAGTACCTACGTACTAGATATTTTAACAAACTGTGGATATGGCACGAATTTATAATTTGGTTCGTGTCTGTGTATATTTCAAAACTTGAAATCACTTTATAATGATGAAAATAATATGAATATTACAATTCAAGTTAGTATCTTTGTATCTATGTATATGAAAAACTCATAAATCTACCCATTTGCTCAGAACCAAAACAATTTTATCAGAGCTTGTTAAATTGTTTTAATTTATGATGTTGTTCAAACATTGCGGAAAGATAAGACTAAGCTGATTAATGCAAAATCTTAGTTTAATCAACAAGAATCTGAAAAAATCAAGCTCATTGCGTTACAGAATAAACAAGTTCAAGTTATATTGCATTATTTTTACAGATGATTTGGATTGAAACCCCAACTAATCCACTCCTTAAAGTTGTCGATATTGCTGCTCTAACTAAAATTGCCAAAGCAAGCAATAATGATATGATTGTGGTAGTTGATAATACATTCTTAACATCGTACCTTCAAAGGCCTTTGGACTTCGGGGCCGACATTGTTATGTATTCCCTGACAAAATATATGAATGGACATTCTGACGTTATTATGGGTGCAGCTATAGTCAATGATGATGAACTTGAGAAAAAAATAAGATTTTTACAAAACGGTAAGTCAACATTACGTAACAAAAATAACGTCTGCTTAAACTTTGTACCTACCTAACCTACTATCTTTCTTGAAATTAAGTCATAAGTACGAACCAATATTTGAATTTATTTCACAAAGGGTATTATAGTATTATAAAATCTGTGAAAAATACAAAAGAAAAGTGAAATACCTAAATGATAGTTTTAGGCAGTTACCTACCTAACACCTAAACAATAAATACTACTTATAATAAATTACAGTTGCTATTAAATATTGGAAAATTGTATTATGCGTATGGTGAACCATAGTAGTGTCTCTACTACACAATCTATTTGTTGCCCTTATAAATAGCTAGTAAATTAACACCACCGTAACCGTACGTAAGTTGTAAGAATAAAAACGTGATAATTTTCATAAGATAAGAATTGAATTCCTACGTAGCTTGATTAATATGACAGCGATTAAAAGGTCGTGTCTAAATTAAGTTTGTAAAATTATCATCAGCGGTGACCTCTTGAAGGATGGTTCATTTCGTTAGTATAAGTGTTGTACTAAACGAATAAAAATATATTCTTTCATTTTAATGTCAGTACAAATAACTTTTCGGAGAAAATACTTGGTCTTGATTATACCTAATGTAGAACCTACTAAGTTTTATATAACATCATATCGAGTTCGAACGAGTTCTATAAACATGATATTAACTGAAGGGTATAATTTTATGAAGATAGCGAAACTCTGTACACATATAACACACAAGAGGTCAAACTAGTAAAAAATTAAAAAAAAAAGAAGAGAATACTATGTGGCTGGAATAAGCATGTCAGTGGAGCTCAACGTGAGGCCAGGCTTGACTTTAAAATGTGGGTACTTAGCAACCGACCTTCTTCTGGAGTAACTTATACTAAAATGCAAGGGTACCGCAAAATTTTCAAAAGTCGCCTAAACTGGTGCCAGAAAAACCAGGATCAAATTAAAATGGACATTCTCAGCAAAAGACTTCAGTAAATTTTGGTAAGCAACAAATAAAACGGAGGTCAGGCCTGTCCACCCGGTGAGTGTAGGTGGAGTAAGTGAAGCAAAGCAGCAGACATCTCGAACATGTTCCGGGAGCATTTTAAGGTGCGGTCCCCGCTTGGTCCTTCTGCTATGTCGGTCGATACTAAGTCCGTAGATGGAGTACACTTGCTCGTGTTACTGCAGGACAGGTGAGAAAGGGCCTGAGTAAAATGAGTAGTGGAAAGTCTCCAGGTCACGGTGGGCTCAGTGTTGGACATTTAAAGCATGCAGGAGTGCACCTTCCGAATGTTCTGGCTATGTTTTTCACAATGTGCATTAGTCTCTCTCACCTACTACTATATCTGATGAAAACAATAGTAGTGCCCATTGTCAAAAACAGAACTGGGGATGTCTCCGATCTAAAAAAACTATCAACCTATTTCTTTGGCAACCATTGTTGCTAAAATGCTGGATGGTGTCCTTGATGCTTATCTAGATAATAAAAAAAAAAGAAATATTTATTATATATAAAATTTTATATGTAAATATTAAAGAAATATTTAAATCTTCAGGACGCTCAGTTTGGGTTTCAGCCTGGACTGTCTACAGAAAGCGCAAACATAAGTCTCAAGAACACCATCCGGTATTAATACACACCGCAGGACGCCGGTATACGCCTGTTTCCTTTTAAGCATTGGTATGACAACCAAACCAACGTTTTAAAGTGGGCTGGCTCTCTTTCGGAAGCATATAGGTTGGAGAGTGGGGTGAGACAGGTGGGAGGACGTCTCCCAAGCTCTTCAATTTATATGTTGACGAACTTATTGGCGAGCTCAGCAGTAAGCATATCGGCTGTCGCATGAACGGTGTTAGCATAAATAAAATAAGTTATGCAGATGATATGGTGTTGCTGAGCCCGACGATAGGTGGGACTATAGAGCTTTTAAAAGTATGTGAAGCCTACGCTGTTAAGCATGGGCTCATATATAATGTTAACAATACCGAAATACATGGTCTTTAAGGCCGCCGGTATTTGTCCCGATAATAAACTTAAGATTACCCTGAATGGCCGTAATATTGATCGCGTGTTTAAGTTTAAATATCTGGGACATATAGTTACCGACGACCTTAAAAGTGATAAAGATATTGAAAGGGAACAAAGGGCTCTATCGGTCCGAGGTAACATGCTGGCTCGCAGATTTTCCTGTTGTACTGAACAAGTTAAAGTCACACTGTTTAAAGCTTACTGTCAGAGTTTGTACACGGGAAGTCTGTGGGTCCGGCATACCAAAAGATCGATGGACGCCCTACGAATCCAATATAATAATAATTAATTATATTTCGGATGATGCTGCGACTGCCCCGATTCTGCAGTGCGTCGGGAATGTTCCCACACTGATGGTTTTCATGCCATCATGCGCTAGAGAACTACGTCCCTGATGCGCAGAATAAGGGACAGTCGCAACAGCATCCTGAGGGAGGACTGTGGCAGAGGGACTATCCACTCTGGAGGTACTTTGTGGTGAGGGTGATCATTGAAGGAAAATATTTCCTTCGTTGATTATCCTATATTATTTCTTTTGTTCTTTATTATTATTGTTTCCTACTTCTATTGTAGTGTGTATTTTAAATTGTTTATTTTGATTGTTTTTTGATTTGTATTGTGTCGTAAAACTATGGACTATTATTGTCTGAAATAAAATAATTTATTTATTATTTATAAGAAAGTATCTATCAACCATAAGAAGTTATTAATATTCATGAACATTATTGAAGCATGTACCTAAATGAAAAGAAAATATTGAATTGAAAAAAAGTACCTATTACCTACACAAAAACAATGGTTAGCTCTCTAAAGTTAAGTGTTTCTTAGGTGACAATAAGCAACCCTAGTTTGCATTAATGTACGTCTTGCAGGTACCAAAATTAACTACAATTATATGCCTGGTACATTAATTAAGAATTTATTTATCCAATATAATATCAAATAATCATGTATTTTTGCAGCAATGGGAGTTGTTCCATCTCCTATGGACTGCTATTTCGTCAACCGGAGTTTGAAAACGCTTGCGTTGCGTATGGAACAGCATAAAAAATCTTCCATGGTTATAGCAAAATGGCTTCAGAAGCACCCTAAAATAACCGAAGTCCTTCATCCAGGTATAATATACAAGATTAATTATATTTATTTATTTAAAAAAGGACATCCTACACGAAAATCACATGAGGGATAGTAGTTACAGCATCTTATTATATGAATGATCATGTGTTTTCAGTTTTCACACTTATGGTACGCCGCCGCGCCGCCGCGCCGCCGCAACGTGCACAAAATTTATGCTCAACTAAACTATTATTAATATTATGATATACTTTCCACAAGTGTTCCACCCAAGTAGGTTTGATATTAATGGTTCTTTATTCGTATTTGACTGTATGTTGTCAATTTCAGGTCTTCCTTCACATCCACAATACAGTATCGCTAGGAAACAAATGACTGGACATTCCGGTGTATTTAGTTTTAGACACAGTGGAGGCTTGGCTGAATCAAGGAAATTTTTGAGTTCCTTAAAGATTTTCATACTGGCTGAAAGCTTAGGTGGATACGAGAGCTTAGCTGAATTACCGTACGTATTTTCCTATAGAATTCGAATTCTAATCCTACCTATCATTAGGTACCACGTATTTATATTTATATTAATTGTTTAACAAAATCTACAGCCCTTAAATCTAGACAATTCAAACCTTAATAAACGAACTTACGACCAATTAAAAATTAACATTTTTTAAAAGAAGCTTTCAAATTACTGACAGTCAAATACCACTAAACAAAATACAACTTACATAAACAGTTAATGTAAACAATAGAAATACTGTTATGTATCCTATTGTTTACTTACGCTGTGTCCTTCTGCAGCACCTTTTAAACGTCTCTTTTATAATATATGCTATCCTACCAACATGAAATATGTCAGTAGTGTGAAAGTCCTTAATATACACTCTTTGTTGCCGATTAACAATAGAGTAATGTGGTGCATAGTTAGTCTAAGACTTTGAGATGGCAAACAGAGTAGGTATGTCTTGTTCGTCGTCTTGGGGTCCATATACTAAGATTCCTAGCAGAGAGTTCAGGGCAATCTTTGGTTATGTGCCTACTTTTTTGGTATTATTGTATGGAACTACTCACAATTATTATCATTTTAATTTGCAGGTCGCTGATGACTCATGCTTCCGTGCCAGCTGAGCAGCGAGCTGAACTTGGTATCACAGATTCCCTTATCAGGATTTCAGTAGGATTAGAAGATACTGATGATCTCATCAAAGACCTGGACCAAGCTCTAAGTCTAACATTTAAAGGGGTTTAATCTAATACATCACAGATTTTATTATATGATAAGCCAACATTTACAATTAATAAAACCAATTCCAGAAACATAATCATTTAGGACAAACACTATTACTATTAGCTAGACTACCTTTCTACCTACCTAAAACTATTTTCAATGAAGCATTATTGTTCTACGTAGCAAAAGAATGTTCTTAAGAACATTTGAGAGCAATAATTTCTTACTATGTACCTACATAGTACTTCATCGACGTAATTAAAATTCTAACTTTGAATAAACATACAATAGAGACCAACATAAGGTTAAGTTATTTATGCATGTGCATTTTTTACAGTTCCTCAAACAGTATTTTAGTAACCGATGTTTATGTCTACCTCATTTAAAGAGACATATATAATATAGTTCAAATAAACAAAAGTACTAGGAAGGTGAAACTAACCTAGGTCTTTGAAAATGTTGGCAGGTATCTAATGTTTTCGAAATTATTTTATATTTTTTATGATTATGATGATTTATTAATTTGCACAGTAATTGAAAAATCTCGATATCTATGACTGTGATTAATTTTAATTTTTAACATAAGTACAGAATAAACGTTTGACGGATTCGAATAGTAAAATATTTACATTAACCTAACGTACCTTATATTTGTGATTTAAAATACCTACAATAAAAATATATTATTATTTATTGTACATATTTATTATACCATAATAAGTATATAAGTATATCGTTTTTTTTTTTATCACAAGTTGAGCTTAATTTTAATCTTATGTCACAATTTTGTAAAGGGAATTATTAATAAACTTATCTTAATAAATAACGTATGTTGTATAAAATAAGAATTCCTATGTAATATTTTCTGATGAATTTGTAATATACCCAAAACACCTGCGATCTGCGTACTGTCTACTATATTTTATGACTGCAGTGTGGAGGCCATATTATGTTTAACAATAAATTTGTATTATAATGTACCTACCTTACTTTTTTTTTGTTTATTGCATTTAATTAAATAGACGGAAAAGAGAAGGCGTAACTTACTAGGATATTTTCAGCTTCGTTTATGTTTTCGGATAAGTAGATGAAAAGCAGCAGGTAAAACAAATTGTTTATGGTAGGTCTTAGGCCTATCTCTAATTTATTTAATTGGCCTACGGCGCCGGCGGGTATGTACTTAGCTCATTTTTCGTGTTCCGTAACCGAAGGGTGAAAACGGAACCCTATTACTAAGCCTCCGCTGTCCGTCCGCCCGTCTGTCACAGGGCTCTAGCTCATGAACCGTAAGAGGTAGATAGTTGAAAATTTCAGAATGTGTATTTCTCTTGCTGCTAGAACAAAGTCTTCTACTTCCTCTCCTCGATTACGCGGATGTTTTTTTCTTGAACGCGACAGAGGAACTTTGGAATAAGCTCGAGCGCCTTCAGAATTTGGGCATCCGTTTCATATACGGATTGCGTAAATTCGACCATGTGTCTGCTTTTAGATCCAAACTTAAGTGGCTACCCATACGCCGGCGGCGCGATCTCCACATTCTGACTTACCTCTACTTCATTCTCTTTAGCCCCATTTCTCCGACATACCTCCGCGAACGATTTGAATTTCTTGTTTCCCGCGATGTTCCGTGTAGGACGTCAATATCACTGCGTCTTTCCAGTAGGTCTGGAGTTTCTTTCGCCGCGCAAGCTGCTAGATTGTGGAACTCTATCCCCCATGATATTCGAGCCAGTCCGTCGCTAAGCATATTTAAAGCTAGGTTAAAAGAGCACTTCTTACTATCATAAATATTGTCTGTCTTAGTATATTATTGTTATAAAAGGTATTTATTAGGTTTATTTAGTGATAATTATTTTAATTTAATGTTTATTATATGTATCGTATATAGCTACCTACTATTACTTTAATTGGCAGTTTATCTTGTTCGAATCATTGTTTTTGTACACTTCCTCTACCTGTTCCATCGCCTCTCCTGTAACTCTAAGGTTTGCTGGAAGAAAACTCTTTTCAGGGTTAAGCTCGCCTATGTACATATCCTATTAAATTAAATCATGCTTATGTATTACTATTGTGTACAATAAAGAATTACAAAAAATAATAAAAATAAAGTTGAAAATTAAAAGGGGTCTCCGAACAAGTGAAAATTTGATGCTCTTTGAAAAAGTTGCCTGATTTTTACGGTACGGAACCCTTCGTGTGCGATTCGACTCGCACTTGACGGTTTATTAATTGTTGTACTACCTAAATATAAATCAATCAGGACGAAACTGAGGCCTTATATTGCCTGGACAGTCCTCTAAGCCTGGGCTACGTGGACGAATTCTAAGGTTCAAGATTATTGCGAGACATGCTGTAGGTACACAGATCTAAAAGTACCTAACATAAGTACCTGTTGGTATCAAGCATAGGTACACATTGCATCCTGCTAGGGCACTCCTACATTTTTCATAATTGAAAATACTTAGAGCTGTAACATAAAATATTAAGCCAACTTTTTAAATCTAACTAGCCCATCCGATTCCACAGCTTGATAGATTTATAACACGGAACACAAAGAACAGAGGAAATGGTAAGTAGGTAGATAGATTATTTCTTTATTGCACCGTCAATACATAAATCAATAAAACAAGAACTTAATGCTAACTTTAACTAAAGTGGCACAATCGGCTGCCTTATCGCTTACAGCGATCTCTTTCTGGCAACCTTTGGATGGATAGGATCGGTAGCGGTACGTATTAAAGCTGACACCGTCAGCGTAATTAAAGAAGTACCTATTGAAAAAAATATATGGATTAACCACATAAAAGTTCTTTAAAAAACAGAAACTGCTATAATTTACAAAAAGAGAGTAAAAAGACAAGAAAACAGGAATGTTTAACGAAATAACAAAAAGAATATCAGGAAGACTTATCATTGTCAAGAGTGGACAGATACCTAGTGTTGATGAACCATACTTTTGAAGATGGGACGCGTGCTACAAATAAGCGTTGTTACGCTTATCTGATCAGAGTCGTGTTTTAACATCGCGTCGAGTTGCTAGTTTCGCGACAAATTATTTTTTCCGCAGCTATGCCGTATTTAAGAATATATAAATTATAATATATAAATTATAATATATTATAAAAATTATAATAAGAGAAAAAATCTTACAAATGGAGGTGTCGTACCATCATCGAGAAGTACGATTTTCATTGTTTTCTAATAACATCTTAATTTATGTCAATTCACCAATAATTTCATAGAACGTTTAGTCAAAACAAAAACAACATTATGGATAATGTAGATTTTGGATTGATGCTATTCACTATTACGTTCTCGAAAGTTCTTCGCTACTCAATTACCTACTTTACCTAGTGATGTAGTCAAGTCGGATGTTGATTTTATCGATTGATATCGATACAAGGAATAATTTTTTTTTATTCAAATTAATTATTTATTTAGTATTTACATAACAAAATAAGTCACTAAATAGATATCATAAGGTCCTAACCTCCATTTTAATTTTTTGTAGGTTTCCTAAAGATGCAAACGTCAAAGAGAAATGGATAGACGCAATGGGTAGAGTTAATTGGATGCTAACCAATTCAAGCAACGTTATGCACTGAACAGTTTTTAGAAGTCAATTTTATAATACCAATAAAGGATAACACTACATACTAATATACAGGAACCAACAGCGCTTCCATCAATGAAAATCGTTAAGTTTTGTAATCAAGTAAGTTACCGTTTGATTTTATCACTTTCAATCATCATCATCAGCCTATGTTAGTCTACTGCTGGACATATAGGCCTTTCCTAATGAGCGCCACGTCTGTCTTCAGCTTGCCGCATCCAGCATCTGCCTGCAGTATTTTGCAAGTCGTCATCCCACCTAGCCGGAGGGCATCCTACACTACGTTTGCCAAGTCGTAGTCTCCACTCAAGAACATGTTTACCCCAGCGGTAGTCGGTTCTTCGCGAATATTCAACACGCCTACATATTATATGTATACTTGAATGAGGATACTATTAAGTACCACAAATAAATAAATAACCTCGCAACAAGCCTTATTTTTGCAAATTGAACAAAGTATCGGGTATCTATCGATATCGATAATGTAATTCAATGTGCTACCTGGTGCAGCCATGGTCGAGTCGAGTAGCAGTCGATGGACGACCTATCAAGCAAATGTTAATCATATGCCTAACTTAATTAAGTTTATAATTGTGACCACTGAGTAATACCGCCATCTATGGTCAAGTAGCGGAATAGACTCGTCAATCGAATGTTTGGTGACTATAGATCGTAATACGTTCTGCTACTACAGTAAAATAAATCTTATCTATATGTCAAGGTTTATTAAGGGCTAGTTTTGACTAAACTTATAACTACAAATCAAACGAATTCTTCTTTGTAATGCATTAAATGATTATCGCTTTATTTATGTGAGTTTGGCGACAACGGGTGCCTTTAGTAATTTTGTTGCTTAGTACTTCCAATGTTCTTTCTGTTCCGTGATTTAAAAAGTGAGCTGGCAACCCAGTACCTACTACTACGTTAGCAACGGTAATAACGTTACGGGAACGTTATTTCAGGTTATTTTATGCGCATACCTAAAATAGTGAGACAAGGATAGAAGTTTGCGTAGGAATAGCGTAGAAGTGAGAGGGGTGATTATGAAAGAGCACACACTTCATAACAAGTATGAAAGATACGTAACTTTATACAGTTGGATAATTCCGTAGAAAGAAAAAGAAGCCTAGCCAATTCTCATTTTGATTCTTCCTCCTAGGAGCACACGCGTACAAGGTGAGAGACTGAACGATTGTGTACAAAATGAATTGACATTCGTCATCGAGATAGAATTCTAATCTCGAATCTCGATGACATTCGTAGATTAGAGCATTGGCATCCGTTTTCATATTCGAAAACATCTGTTATTATTATTGGATTTTTGTTAGGGTTTGTTCGAACCAGGTGCTATGTTAATTCGCCCGGGTTATAGATATTATAGGTACTTAAGCTACCTATTCCATGAAATTATGGGTTTATTGTCGTAGTCAATTGACATTTGATTGAGTGGCGATTGACAATTTTCAAAAAAGTTATGGCGTTTTTCCCACTAGCATTTTTAATCCTGGTTGGTGGGGTGGGGATTAGGACAAAAAAAATAATTTAGGTTTATTTTATATTATCAGTCACTCCACACTCGGTGCGTTCTAAAATAAAACGAATAAAAATCCTTTCAATCAAAGTTTTCTCCTTTCAATTCAAAGTATTCTTTTTGGTAAATAGGTAGGAGGTAGGTACCTATAACTATTTGATTGTCAATCAAATAGGTAAGTACCTGTTTATGTTCAAAGGCTCGTTATTGTTTGATAAACATCGATTTTTTATGACAATCGATATTGTTGCTCTCCATTTTGTATTATTTTACAGACTTTACTCAGGCGTCTAAATGACATTTTTTTTGGAATCTGAATACTTATTTAGGCTATTTAATAGAATAAAAAAACGTTTTCCCCTCAAACGCCCGAGCATAAGTACCTAACTATCTTTTACACGCTTTTATTAGTTCCACCTGTATGTATGTTTGTTTAAAAAGGAATTTTAACGCAATTTTCACCAACCTACTTCAAAACTTCAGATCGAACTGAAACTTTGCACACTTATCAAGGCTCGATGACAATACAATAATTTAATAAGTTTCTCCAATTGTCCTACCTACCACCCTACCATCCACAAAATTTTCGATTGTTTTCAAAATATTTCGAAAAGTTTGGAGCCTAGGTACAGGTATTTCAAAAACTGTTTTGAGATGTACAAACCGATACCTTATATTTAATACTCGGTGAGGTAACCCCTCTTTTGAAAACCATCCCCTCCTTTTTTGACCATTTTTAAAAAAGTAGTCTACTTACAGACTTCTCTATATTTTTCCTGTAAAATATAGATCCATATCTACAAACGCTACATACAGATGGATCACTAGGTATGCAAACTTCGGAGATGGGGGGATGGGTATTTTTTCGACTTTTTTCAATATATATAAAAAAGTATGAAACTTACAAAAATTTCAAAAACTGTTTTGAAATTTACAAATTGATACCTTTCATTTGATACCTACCCTTGACACTTGACATTGTAGGTCTCATAAAATTTCAACATCACAGTTTGTACTGAAAATCTTCATTTTAATTTTTTTCTTTTCATCTGTACTGTACAGGCGCACCAAATGTATCTATTATTATTTTAAATTTACGTTATTTGCTGCTGTAGTTGCTGAGATATTAAAGACGGAAAAAAGGACAGAAAAAGCGAGACCTTATGGGATTCGAAACCGATATCCGATCTTCGAAACCCTAAAAAGACTGCTCCAGTCGCCGATATTTTCAAAATTTGGTTTTAAAAGTTATTAGTATATTGGTTTTATTTATGTTTACTTTTAACTAGCTGTACCCGCGACTTGGTTTACGATTGCCATACCTACCTAATTAAGTAATCGCATTTGACCACAGTTCCTCTCTTTTAAAACGTTGTACAAAAAAAAACTTGTGCAGAATTGGACCTGTTACACTTTTAATATAAGTACCTCTAAGTAATAAGTTACCTAGATTGTGTATAAATCGTGTAGGGTCTATGCGGGATAGCATGCTGTCATCTTCAATCCCATTCTTTGTCTACACCACTTTTTGATACGACTCGATCTGTGTCAGTGTCTTCAGTTTTTCTGCAATCTACTGATTTTCTACTCGACCATCTACTGATTTAGTCAAATTCGACATTGCAACACTGTTTATATAAAAAAAATATATTAATGAAATCGGACGACGCGTTAACGAATTACAACTAAGTACACATTTTGACGTTTATCTCCACTCCCAAGGGAACCGTACGTACTGAATTCCGGGATAAAAATTATCATGATATATCCGGCATAAAAATTATATGTCCTTCCTCGTAGTATGAATTCAAATCATGCCAAGTTTCATATTAAATCATTCAGTAGTTTCGGCGTTATGCGCGGCCGAATAATTTGACTTCCATCCCCTCTTCGGGTTGAATCGTAAAGAATTCCAGTAAAAGTATTTTTTATATGCTTCCTCGTCGTATGAACTCAAATCGTGCCAAGATTCAATTTGAATTCATTCAGTAGTTTTGGCGTGATGTGTCGCCAAAGAATTTGACTTTCATCTACTGTCCCAGAGGAACCGTACTGAATTCCGGGATAAAAAGTATCCTATGTCCTTCCTCGTAGTATGAACTCAAATCGTGCCAAGTTTCATTTGAATTCATTCAGTACTTTCGGAGTGAAGCGCGGCCAAGGACAAGATCCGTCAAGTGCGAGTGTGACTCGCGCGGGGCGAGAGGGTTTCGAGCGTATCAAGTATACCAATTTGTACTATAGGTACCGGTTAGAGACTTTGCCATTTGTTGAATACTTACCTAAAAATTATAAGTTATTTTCTAACTACGGAGTAGAGAGAAATAATAAATTTTCGACTTTTTTCAATATATTTAAAAAGAGTATGATACCTACATAAATTTTAAAAACTGTTTTAAAATGTACTAATCGATACCCCCCCCCCCCCCCCTCCTTTTGAAGATTATTCCCCCCTTTTTGACGATTTTCAAAAAGTGTTCTACTTACAGACTTTTCAATATTTTTCCTGTAAAATATATGTCACCATGTCTACCTACCTAGACCAAAGGTCCAACATATGTTCAACTAGGTAAATTCAGCTTCGTTATAGTGATCGATCAGCCAACAAATTCAACTCGGACCGTTCGGGAAGCTTCGCAATATTCTCGTCACAGATACCGCAGCGCCTCAAGACGAAAGCTCAAAGTCTTCCATCAATACTATGTGTTGTCATGCCAGTGATGACATGACCTATGGATTCGAGACGTGGTCGCTGACTAGGCGTCGTACATAATTTATGTACGAAAATGAACGAGTACTTTTTCTCAGGTTATTATAGGTATCCTGAGAATCGCTCAGCGAGCTATGGAGAGAGCTATGCATGAAGTTTTTCTAATACTTGATAGAACCCGGAATGCGGAAATCCGCATAGGAACCGAAGTCACCGACAATATCACCACAAACCTATTGTGGTTTAATGGTGGTGGTCTTCTATAATCTACGTATTTCATTTCATGTCAGTACCTACCTATGGTCCGGCCCGACACTATAAGTACCTAGATTAAAACTCTTACAAACCTCAAGAGCTCTCTCAAAATAAGTTCCAATCTAATCACATACTTACCTAAATACCTACAGATAAGCAAAGATATTTATATCTTGCACTACGTACCTATTATCAACAATCATTGTCAAATGATATCTCATAACGTTGTGTCGTCCTTAACGTAATTTTACCTACCTACCTACTGCAGCTGCTGAGGTACCTACAAATTACAATAAAGATTCCTTCGTAAGAACCGTTCTTACGTACCTGTAACGACAAGTTTCCGCGGCCGGACCCCAGACTTTAGAAAAAAAAGGTAAGCTGTACCGTTAAATGGGTTTTTTTTTGGATATTGTGAAGTTATTTGGAATTTATAAAATAAAAGATTTGCTCACATGTATTTTTTTATCTGTCAATGGTAGGAATATTTTTTCGCCACCAGGCAAAACAACAACTATTTCAATATCAAATAAAAAATTTGGAGGTTAGTTTAGCTCTTTACGTGGAGCCTAAATGCTTTTGTAAATATCGAATTTTCGGTTTTAATGTGCGTTTAAACTTTCATCTGAAACACAACATTCAGAAAGGTACTTACATAAGTACCTACCACGCCAATTAAACTATGTAGTAGGTATATATGTGTTTTCCGCTGATTTCAGTGGTGTTAGGTGCTGTTTTATATCTCTGAAGAGCTAGATAGTAGATATATGTACATATATCTTAAAATACTGTTCCTATGTTTTGTGACTGGGACTTAGACCCTTTTAGCGCCGCCACCTATTTTACTTATTATTACGTTAAACGCAGGAATTTTAAAAAATCTATTGTACAGTTTGTGATACCTTATGCGTTTTTAATCCCTCTGAAATAGTTTAGTTTCGTATAATTTAGACAGAGATGCGAAAACAGAGTTTGGTGGCCACCAAGAGCAACTTCGCATCTCTGCCTAAAGCTGCGATCAATAATTGATCGAAGGCCTAAAGTAAACAAAAGTAAACTATTTTATGGGCATTATAAAAAGCTTATGATAGATAAATACACTTGAGAGCAAAAAAATCGCACATTCATGATTTTTTGACATAACTAAAAAAAAAACAAAAAATATTATGTTTCTGTAATGCAGATTCATAGTCTATTTTAATACCTATCCAGTGGTATCTGATTTGTCTTTCAATCATTACATAAAAATGCTTTTGTGGATCAATAACAAAAATGCATGTTTAGTAAAAAATTCTTTATTCAAGTATTGGTGTCAAAGTTATGAAATTAAAAGATAAAATTAATTTAAAGTTTGTTATTAATACCGAGTGTTCCCTCCCCTAGCCTGAATCACTGACTCCATCCGTGTTTTCATTGATGTTACTAGACTTTTGATAAAGTCTTGAGGAATAGCCTCCCATTCCTCTGCGATCGCCTGTTGCAGCTCCTGTAGAGTCGATGGAGGAGCATCTCGGCCTCGAACTCTTCTTTTCAGCTCGTCCCATAGATGTTCGATGGGATTGAGGTCTGGGCTTCGAGCTGGCCACTCCATAACGGTCACATCCACCTCTTGAAGGTACTCGATCACTATGCCAGCAGTATGCGGTCTTGCATTATCTTGCATAAACAGAAAGTTTTCGCCGATAAACCCAGCAAAAGGTACGACGTGGCTCTCGAGTACTTCCTCAATGTATCGTATGGAAGTCAATCCTCTTGATTGGCGACCAGTATTCGGTCCGGTGATGAAGGCAAGCTCGGTTTTTGCTTCCATAGACATGCCTCCCCAAAACATGATTGATCCACCGCCATAGGCGACACGTTCTGTTATGCAGCATTGGGCAAATCGTTCTCCCGATCTTCTATACACCTTCCCCCGTCCGTCGTTGCCATGCAAGCACATCCTGCACTCATCAGAGAACAGGACTGCACTCCACTGCTCTTCGGTCCAATTCAAATGGTCTCGAGCGAACTGAAGGCGGGCTTCTCGGTGGGCTGGGGTCAATTTCGGCCCGTTTGCTGGCCTGTGTGCAGTCAGGCCACCTTCTCTCAATCGTCTTCTGACTGTCCACCGGCTAACTTCTACTTCACGAACTTCTTGAAGTCGTTGGCCCAGTTGAACTGCGTTCAAACGACGATTTCTTAAAGATGTCGTTTTAAGAAAGCGGTTATCACGCTATGTTGTAGCACGGGGACGGCCCGATCCTTGTCGCCGTTGGTAGCCACCAGTCTCTTGATACCTCTGGTATACACGCCGAACGGTAAATCGGCTCAAACTCAATTGTCGAGCCACTTGACTTTGCTTAAGCCCCGATTCAACAAGGGCAACCACTTGAGCGGCTACTTCTGGTGTAGTATCCATTTTCGTGTTCCGTTTGAAGCCAATATCAATAGAGAACCTTTCACACTGTACGTTGGTATGCAAATGATGACCATTCCCTCAATATGCACTCTTTTATACCTGCGATAAATCCCGCCGCCGGCCTTACCTGGATCGAGCGACATAAGGGGGTCTATTGTTTTGTTGCTAATGAGTTGTTTTTAAAGGTAAATGTCAACCCTTTATCAGTTCTGCGAATGCCTAGATTATGCACTTTAATTTAATTTGATTTTAATTTGCTGTAAGCTCCAAATAAAAAAAAAATTGAACTTTTAAGTAAAAATGTGCGGATGTGCGATTTTATTGCTCTCAAGTGTATTTTTAAACTTACGCGATCTGCACCCATTATTATTATATTATAACGAGTATTTATCGCGTTAATTTACCTATATTTCATAATGATAGCTCTTGAAGGAACGGAGATATTGAACAAGGCTTCTGAATTACATTGCGAGTTGGCGTTATGCCAGCGTACCCATTGAACAAAGTAATAGATCTTATATAAAACGAGCTTTTCTGATTATAAATGATATATGTAGTTATATTTATTTTAGCGCCTGAAATACTGCCTCTATCAGGAGTCATACATTATGCAAATTCGTAGTGGAACAATATAAAAAGTCGATGTGAAGTTCTAGGAACAAATGTATTGTGGTAGGTACTCTCGCGTACAACAAATAATTTATTAGTGAAATTATATACCGAACAATTTAGGTAGGTAGTAGCTAGTAAGAATAACTAGTTTTGTTACTTTATGTGACCTTTCATGAGTATTTTTACCTTTACTTATAAACTAACTACTAACTAACTTTTAAGGTTTTTTTTTTATTTATTAGTGTTATGGAGGATGCAAATAACATAGAGGTAGATAGGTGCATAAATAAAAAAAGAGGTGCTATAAATAAGTACAGAGAGACCCAGTACAGTACAGAAGAGAGGTTGGTTGGGTTGGGGATTGCCCCAACCCAACCAGCATGCCCAGCGTGGAGATGATGATGTGATGACACTCTCGCTACCCTTTGTTCAGCTGACCCAGCTGTGGACTTATAATCTCTGATGATGTGATTGACTGTTTTCACACCTCGCCTCTCCTCTTTAACGGGCATGAACTCCTTACTACCAATTATTATTATAAACAAAATAATAATTATTATGTAGACCTTCATTCATTAAATCAATTGTCGATCTTCTTGATAGGTACTCACTTGTCTTGATTTAGCGCTCGGTAGTGTAGTGACGTGTTTGATTTGAAGGTACTGCTTTATTATTATTACTTACGCACGCGCGCGTTGTTTCTATGGAAACGTTCATAGTTGGGTTCATAGGTTATTTCTATCCCATAGGAACTGATTTATGGGATAAAAAGTTTTATTCTAGGTCTAGATCTACGTCTATGCAAAATTTCAGTATAGTTTTGGCGTGAAGAAATAACAAACACCCCTCTAACCATCAGCGTTTTCGTATTTATAATAGGTAGGTAGGTATTATAATATGCTACTCTTCCTATTTTTGTTTTTGACCTATAATTATGGCAATATAAGAGTTTTTACTGTACTTTTACTTAGCTAATAATGCTTTAAGTACTATAGATAGGTACCTAGTTACCCTTAGTTAGTGCATGCTGTGGGTGTCCTTTACGTAAAGGTACTCATCGATGTATTGTTTTTTGTGATTACTTTGATGGATTCCTAAATAAATAAGTTTGATTTAATAACCACACAGTACCTCTTATACTGCGCAGATGCCGATACGCTGGGGAATCGTAACCGCTGGCAAAATCTGCAATGATTTCGTGAATGCCATTAACTCCTACCCCGACAAAGGGGATATGGTGATCGTGGCTGTAGCAGCGCGAGACAAGACGAAAGCAGCAGCGTTTGCGAAACTCCATAGCATTCCACAAGTTTTCGACTCATACGAGGCTTTGGCTGCTAGTGACGCTATTGGTGAGTGAATATCCACTTCCAATCCAATTAATCCTCTGCATCGAGTCTGTATCCAATTTTAAATTGCTCAACTTCAAAGCTTGGTTACGGTCGGCTATTAAAGTGCTAAAGTAGGTATTTTTTGAGATAGTTTTAAGATGGATAAACAATAAGTTAGTTCTGCCATTCGAAGCGATTTCTTCTAAAAAGTATTTAGTGATGCCCTGCAATGCAATTGGTATCAGAGTCATTAAGCAGCGTATCTAACAAACTCTGCTTAACCTACTTTGATCTAGAAGATGCTGTGTGGAATTGTCCAGCATTAAAATTTTAGGAGAATTTCTAAGAAACACGTTATCTTTCAGACGTTGCTTACATTGGATCGTTAAATCCTTCCCACTACGACCACATCAAGCTGTTCCTAGAAAACGGCAAACACGTGTTATGCGAGAAGCCACTATGCCTTAACCTCAAACAAGTTAAGGCCGTGATAGACCTGGCTCGGAACAAGAATCTCTTCCTCATGGAAGCTGTATGGTCAAGGTTCGCACCTGCTTACAAAGCCATTGAAAAGGATATCCAAGCTGGAAAGCTGGGAGACGTGAAATTTGTTGAAGTGGACTTTGGGGTTCCTATTGAAACAGTCGATAGAGTCGGGTAAGAATTTTAAATAGTCGTAACTTATCAAAGCTCAACTCGTTATCAATACTACCTACCCAGCTTTTAAATTGCATAGGTAGGTTTGCATACCTATACATTTAGGTAAGTAGGTAGGTACCTACCTTATAAACATGTTAGTTTAAACGCTGTGTATCACTCTCTTATAAGCAATTTGTATCTAATGGTGAGCTGCATTCCCGAGTGCTATTTTTACTTAAAAAATATTATTTTAGGTGTGGTTGTTGTGATTGACGAAATGAGTGATTATTGATTATGATTAGGTACATTACATATTTTATTGCATAATGTTTAACATTGTGAACACTATGATTCTACATACATAATATATTATTAAGATTGTAGGTTACCCATTAACATTTGTGTTAGAATCCTCGCTGCCTTAAAAGTATCTAGGTAGGAAAACAGTTGAAAATTTAACTATAAATACGTGGTCTGGTCAGATCATGCATGCGTGCACGGTAATGTTATCTATATATCATTACCGTTATGCGTGTATCACAAACCCGGATGATAATGCTCAATGAACCAAGTGGTAGGTACTTGGTACCTATGCAGAATCATGTTCAAGACTTGCGTCTGGAAACATGAGCATCAAGATTCTAATGCATCAAGTTATACCGAGGTTACCGCCCGCGCCGCCGGATCTTAGAATCAGCCCGTTTGTAGAATGGTTAAGGCGGATTACAAAACGGCAAATTACAGATAAATGTTTACATAAAGTCCGATTTTGAACGATCAACGTTCAACAATATTATAGAATAGAAATCATTTCCCTCAAGCCGAATACCAGATGCATCACAATGTAGTTGCAGTTGATAAGGTCCTTAGCTAACGAGAACTACCTACTTCCTGAATGCGCAAAAATCACTTTGAATGAACACATAGAGCATAGAAAGGCACTCTAGCTCTAGCTCTTAATGCACATGTTGGAGTTAAACATCAACAGCTTGTTCTGCAGAAGCGACCTTGTAGGTTGCACCACTCAGAGAATAGAATAGTACAACACACTTTATTAGTCTCTGCTTTTCTTTACTATTTGAATCATTTCAGCAAAAAAGAACTAGGCGGAAGCGCTTTATTAGACCTGGGAATTTACGTGCTCCAATTTGCACAGTTCATATTCAAAGAAGAGCCTAAGAAAGTTACTGCTGTCGGTGAATTGAACTCTGACGATGTGGACGTTCTTGAAACGATCATTTTGGAGTATGGAGATAGCAGGCGTGCGGTGCTGAATGTCCACACCAAGTTACTTCTCGTGAACAACGCTACTGTTGTCGGGACTAAAGGACACGCTACTGTAAGTGGAACTTGAAATCAAATCCTCAGGGAAAACCTTTACGAGCGAGTGTATTTCCACCACTTACCACTTTAATTCTATAAGATGTGCACTATTGTGCAAATTATTTAATATCTTATTAGATATTAAATAATTTGATTGTTTTAATAAAGTTGAAAACCCGATTTCGAATCCCTTAATCTCTAATCTCAAGGAAATATTTTTTATGGGATCACCTCGGGATCATTAATTCTTTAGGTGGGTACCTATAAATACAATAGCGAAAAAAAAAATTAAAACCGGTTCATTATTGACGGGGAAATCGCGGAACACAAATAAAACTAATACATAGGTACAGCCGAACATAGAACCGGAGGAGGTTCTTTTTTCGAAGTCGGTTAAAAAGTAGGCGAAAAATAAATTTGTCCCTTAATTAAGGACGTAACATCCGAACAACTCTTTAGGCAAGTAACTATAACTAGGTAATCTCTACACAGAGATTTCAATAACAACACGGCGATATTTCTATTGACCGCTAAGAGACTCGTCTGTGAAGGTGGTCCCTTAATCCTCTCCAAGAATTATTATGAAAATATGAAATCTATCAGTCTCTGCTATTTAAAAGAATTTTCAACGCTTTCTTATCAAATCGATTAACAAAAATTTTATTCCTGAGTAGATACTTGTTTGAGTATGGAGTGCAAACTTACAATTTTCCTTACAGTTGGCAGATCCGTTCCATTTTCCTACCGACTTGGTGTACAGTGATGGAACAAAACAGTATTTCCCTCTGCACACATCACCGCTCCCGTACATTTTCGGAAACAGCGCAGGATTGGTCTTCGAGGCTTTGGAAGCATCTAGGTGTATTAGAGAAGGTATTACTCAGTATACTGCATTTTACAGCAAATTATTACTTCATATATGTAAATTATTTCATCGCAAACATGCAAGTTTAATGGCACTGAAGTTGCTTTTCCAGGATTAATGTTACCAAATTGGCATGTACATACACTGCCGGCCAAAAGTTTGAGACCACCTACATCAAAGTAGGAAAATGAAATAAAACTCAAAATACAAAGCAAGAGGTTTAATTATGAATTAAAATACTTATTTCCTAATACACATACATTATGAAGAAAACAAAAAAATCAAGAAAAATCAACCATTTACTTTAAAAATGTCGCTCATATTTTATACAGATTTTTCGTCGAAAAACCCTCCCTTGCATTTTATTACTACTTTCACTATTCTTGGCATACGAGCAATCAATTTGTCGATTGTATCTTGTGATATATTGTTTCAGCTTTCTTGTAAAGCCTTCCACATGTCTTCTTGCGAAGTGGGACAACAACTGCGCACATTTCTATCAAGCTCTTCCCACAAAAGCTCAATCGGGTTGAGATCCGGACTCTGAGGGGGCCACACCATGTTTTTTAAAACCCCTTCTGTTTCTTTGTGTTCTAAATAACCCCTGCATAATTTTGAACTATGTTTTGGGTCATTATCTTGTTGGAAAAAAAATCCATCTCCAATTATTCTTGAACCAGACGGAATGGCATTTTGCTGTAGTATTCGTTTATATTGCTCCTTTTTCATGATTCCTTCGACTCGTACCAAATCTCCGGTTCCATGGCCCGAGAAGCATCCCCAGACCATAATGGAACCACCACCATGCTTGACTGTTGGCACCACACAGTCTGGCATCATCTTTTCCTCGACGTTACGTCGAACAAAAATTCGTCGTTTTGAACCAAATATTTCAAATTTGGATTCATCTGACCAAAGAACTTGTTTAAAGTCTTCTTCAGTCCAGTCTCGATGGGTAAGGGCCCACTGCATCCGTTTCTTTTTGTTTTGTGGCCTTAGTAGTGGTTTTCGAACGGCGACGCGACCAAATAACTTAGCATCTCTCAAACGTCTTTTTAATGTAGTCAATGATACAGGTTCTGATCGGGATTTGTTCACTTCTACGCGGATTTCTGGTGCTGTTAGGCGTCTATTCCGCTTGCTGGTAGTGACGATGAAGTGATCCTCGCGAGAAGTGGTAGTTCTCGGCCTTCCCGAACGCGAACGATCTTGATTACTGCCAGTCTCCTTGTATCGGGTTATTGTGTTATGAACACAAGTCTTCGACAACTTAAGTTGAGAGGCAATCGCACGTTCAGATTTGTCTTCGCCGTATAAAACAACTATGGCAGAGCGAGTTTCACTGCTAATTTCGCGAACTTTTCCCATTTTAAGATGTCTTCACTGTAACAACGACGAGCTCAGACTAATAAGGTAGAAAATAATTTACTCCATAAAAACTCAGGTACTAAATATGTTTTAGGAAGCTAACATAATCCCTGATATCGGTTAACGCGAAACAAACCCAAAACAATAAGTAATGAGCAGATCATAAAAATATTACAATGACTCTACCACCTGGTCCTTGCGCGGCGCTCATTGATGTTTTGAAACAATAGACCTTTTTAAGATGATAACTTAAACAACAACATAAATAATGACTCTTAGAAATTCTTTAATAATAATAGATTACGCAGGTGTTCAAATTAGCTCATTATCATATGTGTACTTTGAAATATTTTGTTGGTGACAAAGATTTTTACAGTGGTCTCAAACTTTTGGCCGGCAGTGTATGTATGTAGTGAAACTACATGTAAGTATGCACATTATATATAATTAGTATTAAGTTCTTGTTTTATAAGTGTATTGATGGTGCAATAAAGTGATAATCTATCTATCTATCTATCTATGCAAAATTTAAGTCTAATTTATTCAGTAGTTATGGCGAGAAACGTACCATGCATATATCCTAAGTCCTAATCCTAACTTTCGCTTTGATAATATAAAGTGTGATTTTTTAGGATTGATTGAGTCACCGCGTATGCCACACAGTGAGAGTCTTGTCCTCGCTAAGCTTGAAGACACCATCCGTCAGCAAATCGGAGTTCACTTTGCAGCAGATGATTAGCAATAACACTACTTTTAACTATTAAATCAGCTTTGAAGTAAGATTTAATCAGGGATATAATTTTACTAATGTGCTATACAGAATAAATTAGTGACATTGCATCTAATTTTATAGCTGCTTTTTATTTTGAATACAATTTTTTTTATAAATAATAAAAACGTCCATAAATCCCGTGAGATGTGTAATATAACCAAATTTAATTATAGGTACCTACTTGTAAAGAATTTCATACAAGAAAAAAATATTTATACTTATTCCTTACAATATGTTCATTATTAAAATTCCTAAAGCTTATCAATCAGCTAAGTCATATTGCCTAAAATATCTTCCTACAAGACAAATGAACAGATTAAGTGGTGTGGCTAATTTTACTGCGTCCTCATTCTCTGGATCAATATGGGATCTGAAAAGGAAAGGAAAATTGCATGAAAAATCCGTTTATTTTTGTCATCCTGTATTGGTGTTAAAACTAACACTATCATTGCCTATGCCACACAATATGGTGTACTTGGGCTCCCTGTAGCTGTTGAGCGCTCCTTCGGGTCACTCCACATAGGCTGGGCAGTAAATTTGATTTTGTTATGATAGTGCGTAAGCCGTCACTCTCAGGGTCATCCTGTACTGAGGGAAAGTTGAGTTCAAGTCCCGTCGAAGTTTTTTTTTTGGGCTATTAATAAATATCTTAGTATTATATGTGTTAGCAGAAAGGTTTTGTAGTTTGCCACTAAGAAAGAAAGAAAATCTATTTATTGGCTCACATCAAATACACATTATTAGAATCCTTTTTGTTTGTGACTCAAAATAAAACTCTTTTACTTTAGTTTAACAAGTTAAAGTGTTGTTTGTTTACATATTTCTTACCTGATTTCTGCACATTGTCTAGCTATATCCCTTAGCAAACCATGAGTATCTGCCAGTAAAGGTAGTTTTAAGCATGCCATGAAAGTGTAAAGCCATTGCCCTGAAAAAGAGACTAAATTTAAGGGTTGTTCAAGAACCCACAAATCGTCCTGTTCATGCATTTCAATTTTACAAAAATGTAACAGTTTGTCAAATGCAAGGATTGCCAGTACCTTCCGCGTTCCAAGTAGTTTTAAGATTGCA
This sequence comes from Eupithecia inturbata, assembly GCA_963662085.1. Taxonomy (NCBI): domain Eukaryota; kingdom Metazoa; phylum Arthropoda; class Insecta; order Lepidoptera; family Geometridae; genus Eupithecia; species Eupithecia inturbata. The sequence continues at coordinate 11,692,886 of OY759177.1, read as the reverse complement.
GATAATAAAAAGATTTAATTGCCCCTATATATAGATAGGAAAAAGGTAACCGAAGTATCGAGAGAGACACCTTAAAATGGCTTACAAATGAAACTAAAGAACTGCTTAAAAACAGAGCAGAGTTAATTTCTAGGAACGAAAAAACAAAATGTATAAGAGAAAACATTTCAGAATTAAGCAAAACAATCAAACAAAGCATGAAATGTGAACGCTAAAAATACAAGTTAGACCTGCGGTTCCTTGAATGCGGAAGCCCACATTCAAAGAACCGGAGGAAATCACCTAAAATCTTTACAGCTGTGATGGAGGGCAACTTTCGCCCGCTTAAGTGGGAAAAATGTGGAATAGAAATCAACGGAGAAAATCTGATAAGATTCGCCGGTGACCTGGTAATCTTAACAACTACTAGCAATGAACTACATTTAAAAACACATAGAATAAGCACATTATATAATAAGCCTGCTTCGTACAATAATTGTTTTTTGTCCAAAATAAAAAAAAATAAAAAATTAACTACAAGAAATGCTTAACAGTCTGGACCGAGTCAGCCGCAAAGCAGGTTTAGTCATGAACACACAAAAAACGAAAGCCATGCATGACTAATGGTAACGAAGAACCAATTTGCGTAAATAACAACACAATAGACTATGTAGACGAATACCTCTATATTGGTCAAGTCATCTCACCAATAAACGCAACTTCAAAAGAAATAGATAAACACATAGGGAATGTATGGAAACAACATTGGAGTTTGAGAGACAAAGAAACCAAAATAGCTATCAAGCATAAACTGTTTGGCACCTGTGTATTGACTGTTCTAACGTTTGGTTGCCAAACCTGGGCAACCACCAAAACACACAACAAAAAATTAGAAACATGGCAAAACTCTATGGAAAGTATTGTGATGGGGAAAAAGCTTTCTGATAGAATAAGAATAACCACAATAAAGAAACAAACTAAAACAAAAGATGCAACAGTACCTACCATCAGAAAGCTACCTCGTGTGTTCATAAGTCTTGAGACACAGTAAAACTAAAATATTTTTGGAGCTAAGTTGAGTATTCATTTATTGGATATTAAAATTAAAACTACATCTAGATCTGTATTTAAAAATAAATCATTCAAAATGGCCGCCTTTGCATTCAATGCAGGCCTTCAAACGCGTGCGCCATTCGTCTATGGCGGCACGAATCTTTTCAATGGGAATCCGTTTCGATTCTTTAATAAGGGCTCGCTTGAGAGAATCCAGGTTTGGGTGAGACTTTCTGCATGCCCTCAGCTCCAATTCCGTCCATAAAGAATAATCCAAAGGATTCAAGTCAGGGCTTGACGAGGGCCAATCTTCGCTCCGAATGAAGCCTGGCAAATTGGCCTCCAGCCAACGTTGGGTAGTCTTAGCTTTATGGGAGGGAGCAGAGTCCTGTTGGAAAACCCCGTATGTTCCAGCGAATAGCGTATCATTTAATGGTTTAACCACCGCTTCCAATATGTCGGTTTGGTAATTTTGTGCCTTCACCTTGACGCCTTGCTGGCAAAAATGAAGCGAAGTGACCCCTTCGTAGGAAACACCCCACCAAACCATCACACTTGCTGGATGATGAGTGCGCTGGACATTGCGTACAGATGGCTGGACGTCCTTTGAACTTCTGGCGTAAACCTTATTGTTCTGCCGGTTAAACTTTTCTTCCACCGTGAAGATCTTTTCATCGGTAAACAGGATATTTTTTGGATCGTGTCTCTTCAATAGGTTCCGACATCGTTCCAGTCGCAATTTACGAAGACGCTCGTTTAAATAATGCACTTTCCTTCGACTGTAGGCCTTTAGTTTAAGATCATATTTAAGTATCCTGTTCACCGATATTCGCGAAATGTTGGTCTGCAGAGCTAATTTCTTTTGAGTCCGGCAAGGGTTGCGACGAATTCGCTCTCTGATTACTTTGATGTTGGCGGGCGTCCTTACAGACCGCGGGCGGCCACATCTTCCACGGTCTTCTAAAGAGCCGGTCTCCTTGTACCTCTTTATGGTATAATACACAAAGTTCCGACTACATCCCAAACTTTGGATTTCACTAAAAACTTGCATTGGTTTTTTTCCTGCTTGAAACAGTGAAATTACAGTCGCACGCAAATCTTTTGTTGGCGCCATTTTCACGGAGAATGAAACAAATACCTATTCAAATGTATATTTTTTCTGATTCAAAACATTCGAAATTAAAAATTTTAAAAGTTTAAAAAAGGTTGCATGAATTACTTTCTTTTTAAATTAATTAAATAAGTTCGTCTCAAAACTTATGAACACACGAGGTATAGTGGAAATGGACAGGGCATACAATTAGAGGGCACAAAACATGGTCAAAATCGATAATGTATTGGTTCACAGGAAATAAAGAAGGAAACAAGATAGGCCTACCCAAAGATGGGTTGATGATATAAAGGTCACAACAGGTGGCACATGGTCTAGATTGGCTAGCAACAGAGAAAAATGGTCACAGTTGGAGAAGGCCGTTGTCCCAAGAGGCACATGTTGAGGCAGAAATAGTAGTATAAGTTTAGGTTAATATACATATTGGTGTCGATTCTGTTGTTTTAGAATTAGCTAAAATTAGGATTTAGGAATGTCAAATAGACAAAATCTATTCTATGTTTCAAAAATTAGACTGGCAGGTTTAAAATTTGGATGACAGATCTAAAACAACTCATCTTAGATACAAATAGCTACAACCCTATTCTTTGCATTACATTTTAGCTATGATTAGAAATGTCTACCTAATTTTAGGAGGCTTCTAATTAGGTCGTGTTTAAAATTTATAGGCAAAATGCTGGCTGGATTAAAACATTAGGGTACATAAAAGTTGTACGCACCTGTTTGACTGACAGGCTGAAAATTATGGTATTCTCTAAACAGGATTCCTAACTTAAATTTTACGATATCTAAATTTTCTAACACAGCTTGACCTAAAAATGATGGTATTCTATAAAAAGATCCTAAAAATAGCTAATTTAGAACCGTGTTTGAAAATTGACTGACCGTCTGTATGTCAGTCGATCAGTCAGTCAGTCTGTCTGTCAATCTATCAGTCAAACAGGTGCGTACAACTTTTAAGTAAGTAGGTAGGTACCCTAATGTTTTTATCCATCCAGCGTTTTGCCTATAAATTTTGATCATGACCTAATTAGATGCCTCCTAAAATTAGGTAGACGTTTCTAATCATAGCTAAAATGTAATGCGGAGAATAGGGATATAGCTATCTATAACTAAGTTGCGTCGTTTTAGATCAGTCATCCTAATTTTAAACCTGCCAGTCTAATTTTTGAAACATAGAATAGTCTATTTGACATTCCTAAATTCGAATTTTAGCTAATTCTAAAACAACAGAATCAACACCATTATGTAGTAGAAAATAGACTTAATTATTATTAATATAGATAGCTCACTCGTGCCACTGGAAATTATATTTCCCGTGAAACTACCTACTGGGGCAACAGTGTAATGTCACTGGAAATGTAATTTTACCCGTAGCACTACCAGTCACGAGAATGTAAAATTTCCCATCACACTACTGGTAGTGAGAAAAGAAATTGTTTTTACCTATGACATGTTCTATGGTGTCTCCATGCTTAACTTCTGTTAACAACCGTGACAGTATCTCTAGTCCATAGTCAAGCTCTATTCCTTTGAGTCCGATTACACGGGACAAAGCAGGCTCATGTGACTTGAAGAAGGTTTTCCATCCTCTAGAGCAATGGTCATACTCAAATGGTATTGCCACCGCATCTGGATGTGTCCTCATTCTAGAAACTTTCATTCGACTCTCTGAGAAATCAGCTACTTGGATGTTTTGCCATTCAATAGTCGGTTTCAATTTATCAGGTGCTGTTGCTACAGGAATCTGAAAGGTGAAGAAAACAAAAATAAATAGGTACAAAAACAACTTAAAACTTATCCATTTTCTTGATCAACCTCAATCAAAACATCAATCTCACTTCTTCCATGTTTGGGGTTTGATTTTTATTTCCATCTTCTTGTTTGTATTCTTTGTATTCAACTAAAAACGGAATATTTCTGCGCTCTTCCATCACTTTCAATAGGTACTCTTCACCTGAAGAAGGGTGTTCTTTCAGTTCTGCATGAGCGCTGACTTGAAAGCAGGGACCTGAGAAGCTCACTTCATCTTCATCATCCTTTTGGCTTTGGAATAACTTAATCCTGGACATTTTTGGTGGCATACGTACGATGATATTATATGCAGTCTTTCTCACAGATTTGTAAAGTAAAGACAAAGCGTTCTGATTTAGAATTCAAGAAAAACTAAAAATATGTTTAGTAAACATTTTTGTTTGACGATGTTTGACTGACGTGACGCCGTGACGCAAGCAGTCAAAGAGAATTACGCACGCAGTGTGCAATGTATGCATGCAAGTGCAATCAGTGTTGCCAGCCAAGTCGAGTCAAACGCTACTGCTGCTGAATTTCTGTATGGTGAGTCTTTATGGCTCCCTGGAGAGTTCCTAGGTCCTTCCCTAGCTTCTGAAACATTACAAGATCCAGCCGATTTTGTTGTTCAATTGAAGCACAAAATGTCGGCAATTCGACCTGTTCCGGCGTCAAGGCATGGAGAACACGCTTCTTTTGTTTTTAAGGATCTTTCCTCCGTATCGCACGTCTTTTTGCGGGACGATACCGTTCGGAGAGTTCTGCAGCCACCATACACTGGTCCATACAGGTTGCTCGATCGCTCGTGTGATGGCAAGACCTACACTCTAGATATCAATGGGAAGCCAGTTGTTGTGAGTATAGATAGAGTCAAACCAGCTTAATAAGCTGGTTTGACTCTATCTATACTCACAACAACTGCCTCATTTGTGGTATTTATGTCAACATATTATGTTGACATAAATACCACAAATGAGGCTGCTCAGTTTCCCCCTCCGATCGTTTCCATGCCACCTAAGAAAAGTAATTTAGTGCCAGAATCTAAAGCTCCGGAAAGATCCGCTGTAAAAACCTTACTTATGACGGACTACACCACACGCTCAGGCAGACGGGTTAAATTTAAGAATTTAGATTTGAGAATGATTATTTTTTATTAATAATTGTGTAATTAAGTATTGCGTTCATTATCAATAATGCCACAATCTATTGTTTCCAAGTGTGTTTCGTATTTTATACCAAAATGTAAGATATTATTATTTTTTTTTTGTTTCTGCTTAGGTTTACTTTTCTCCGTAGGGGGGTGGTGTGGCGAATCGATTGAATCGATTCGTCACAACCCTTTTTGGTTGGGTACATCCCTAGTCGGGCCACAGACAATAATTATGTTTGGTTTTTCCCGATTTGTAACAACGCAATCCAGTACCACAATTTTATTGTTTTATACCATTGTAATCTGTATAATCCGTACACCATTAAATCCTAGTGATTGAAGCCGCTCTTTTATTTACGTGGGAAGAGTTTTCCCCACACAAGTAACCATACCAAGATCAAAAAGAACCCTTGTAGCGTAAAACGTAACCTTTCATAATTTTCTTTTCCGAAATTGATGTCCCAAGTCAGTGGCGGCGCGGGCGCAGTGCGCCGCGACAATCCACTGTGCGCCGGGCGCACAGTGGATTGTCTCCATACAAGAGGTTGGACATAGGATAATAAAAAAACCAAAGTCGTTATTTCAAAAACTAAGTAGGTATGCCATCACATTTGTCTATCATACAGCAACAAATTATACGACATTCATTTTTTCAATTAGACTTATATAGTCTAGGAGATAGCGTAGTAAAACTGTTTTTCTTGTATGAAAAGCAACTTATATATGTAAATATCTTCCCATTTTCGTTTTGAGATTTTATACGTATAGTAATCTAATTGTGTTAAGCTATATTTTTTCCAAAGACACATACTGCTACTTTTGTGCACTTTTTGAGATATAACGAAAAACAGTTAAATAAAAAATTTGGTTTAACGGTATGTTTTGAAAGGAAGAAAATGTCATGTGAATTTAATAAGTTACTTGCCTTGATATAAAACACTAACCATCTTCAGCAGACATAAAAAGGCGAACACACTTATTTGTAAAAAGCGAAGTAATTAAGTTTTATTTTTCAAAACAGTTAAATAGTCAGTTTTTTAATTTATCTACACTTCGTCTGTCTACCTACAGAGAAATGTTTTCTTATCAAATAGGTACCACTTTTAATATTTACCTACCTGACTGGGATTGTTTATGATACCTTGCAAAAAGCATTTAGGTTCCATTGTTCAACTAGGAACCTAATAATGGTTGATGATGTCACTATACCTAGCTACCTGTCTTAATTATCTACCTGATAAGGGTTGTTAGTATAATACCTGCTATTTTCAAATCTAGCTTGTAATTGGCTAAGTGACAATTGCTACTTGCACATAAATAGCCGTAGGTAGGGTATCATGTCAGTTATAATTTCAACCCGCTAAGCGTTGTCATTTTGTCTTTCGGTAGTTTTGTAACGAATTTAGATCTCTATGTTGCTTCACGTCAGCATAACGAGCTCAATGACTTAAATCATTTGTTTTGTAAAAAGTCAAGTTGTAGTGTTCAACTATGTGAAAGTGCAGAAAAAGAACTATTTTTTTTTTGAAACTATTTAAGAAGTCGAATGAGATAGTGAGCCCCGAAAAATCTGATGCGTCCGCGTCAACTTCGATGGTAAAGACACTCTGAGTACAGAAACAATAGAAAATCTTTTGCAGATTTGTCAAACCGACAAAAAAGAAGAAGCACCGAAGAATCTCGTGCAAATTAAATATGAAATGCCATGGTCACACACAACCTAATGTTGACCATGATAGATGGAAAAGTGCATAGGTAGGTACATACATTTCTGAAACATCAGCTGCTGTTTGTGATTTATGTAAAGCTCGACCTAGTGAAATTAATCAATTAGATGTTGTTAGGTTATAAACAGTGCAAAAATATTTGTTAAAATATGGGCTAAGTACTTTGCATGCTTGGATCCGTGATGGAATGCTTAATGCACATTGCATACAAACTCGAAACTAAGATGACTTAGTTTCGCCAGCTATGAAGCTGGCGAAAGGAGAAGAAATTAAGCAGAAAGTCAAAGAAAGGAAAGAAGCTGAAGGTTTTCGCAGAGAAACTGGACTACTACTAGATGTAGTTAGGCAAGGAAGTGGCACTACAAACACAGGAAACGCAACCAGGTGGTTTTTTTTCGATCCAGGAACTACAGCCCGTATTACAGGAATAGATATTCTCTTGATTAGACGAATCGCAGTAGTGTTCCAATGTACTTCTTCAGGGGAGAAGATCAACGTTCAAACATTTAGTAATGCCACTGCGGATTTATATACTAAACTTTATCCATGGTATGACATGCCTTCCAGCCTTCATCTTAACTAAATTAATTTGAGAGAATAACCATTTTTTACATATTTCATAACAAATGCAGAGGGCATTTGACTGCGGAAGTGAAAGTTCAGCTCACTTATGTCATTCATTATATTACAAAAAAGGAGTAAAATAGACAAATAACAGACAACTATATTTTATTTCATGTCCAATATATATTGAAAACGGTTTCCAATAGCTCGGAATCACTGCAGTGTGCGGCGGTTTTCTACCAAAAACGCCCCACCCCCAAAAACCAAAACAAAAAATACTGAAACACCCAAAGCATTTCAGTATTTTTATTTTGGGTTGTCACCCAACCCTCTACTCCTAACAGTAGCAACTATTAACGACGACGAGCAAAACAAGACTTGATATATTTTGTTTTGTATTTTTGGGGGAAATAAGCTTGAGTTCCTATGACAAAGAAAACGAACTGCAACCGCAGTCTTTAAAATTTCAGGGTCAGCTCCCTGACATTTTAAAGACTGCGGTGGCAGATAAATGACTATGAATATAAATAACGGCAGCGTGTGGAGCAAGCCGCGGTAATTTTGGAGTTTGGTGGGGTCGGATTAGCAACAACGACAAAGAAGCTAACACGACTGCGAGCGAAGATAGCCGCAGGTAGCCGCCGTTTTGTTCGGAAAATAACAAAAAAGTTAGGAATAACTACAAAAAATTAAACTAAAATATATAACGGCGAGCGAAGCGAGTCGCTGAATTGTTTGTTACTTTTTTGGCTAGTGACAAACTTTTTCGTAAGAGTATGAAAAAATGAATAACAACGAGCGCTAAACATTTTCGAGAGTTTGGGCTGAGAAAATTATTTAGAAAGTAATACAAAATAATATCGGCCAGTGGAGTGAGCCGCAGTTTTTATTGGAAATTGGTAATGCATGCTTAGCAAGACAGGGAAGCTAAACTACAAAATTTATAAGGACAACAAATTACACGCTAAAGAATCCACAGCGAGCGAAGCGAGCCCCGATTATTATATGATCTGGCTGTGCATGTAAGTACCACGTCATCATTCCCCAAGGGGTGCCAAGATGGCACCGAGCTTGGTACCTACACGGGGCGGACAGAGGTTTATGTGCCAACGAGAAACATTTGTTTTTGTAGTTGTATAAAATATTTCGCTAGCGATCCGTTTCATCTTAGCTTTATTTGCAGTTGCGTAGAAAAGACTTCGTTGGTTACATATAGGTCCATTTCGTGTATAATTAAAATTCTAAAAAATCTTACGTGTCGTATAAGTTACCAGGAAGTAACCTTGCTGAGCTGAAAATCACCTAGTAACCTTCTGGCAGCGCTGCAAGTCTCTTTGATTGACCTCTTTGTTATTATAATAACATTATTTCACCAATGAAACTAGGAGTGTATCTAAAAATCGAGTTCACGACAAAGACAGAAGCTAAACGCGTGAATGTTGACGTTATAAACCGCGAAGAAACTAGTTTATTTCGAGCATGGCTTTGAAAAACTTCCGTTCATTACGCCCCATCTCCGTATCCAGGGGAGAAAGATACACCAATGTCCCCACATGGTGTCTAGTTTAGGTTATCATTTTGTTGAATATAAGAATTAACTTTTCATTCAACAATAAATATAAACAGTCTAAATCGCTAAACCAATCAACAACGAGTGAAATGTGATTTAACGCAACTCGCGTATTCATTCACTATTCACACATAGCCAAACTAACTTAACGCATTCACGTTTCTCTGCATGTCGCGATCGATATGAATGACTAATAGATAAAATTATTGACTTGTTGTGTGCGTCGCGCGTCGGTGTCGTCGTTGCCATCGACATGCAAAATAGCTAATGGATTGCGGCTAAACGTTATTTAACCGGAATTCCAATAACCGTTATTGGATTTGTTTGTGTGTATTTATAACTCACAGCTTTGCGAACGGAAATATTCGTTTACTCATTCAACAGTCAACACTGCAGCTTAGCTTGGGGCTAGATCTGTGTGAATTGTCCAGCATTGGTAATTATTTTTAGTAGGTACCTATGGATTATTAGTATTATTATTATTATTAGAGTACACTTTTAATAACAACGATACTAGTGAAAAAACGCCACACCATCCGTTTACTAACGAACGCGATAGAATAAAATTAAAACAGAAATAAAAATAGCTCACAATCACAAAGTACTACCTAGGTACGTGCCTACTCGTGTAAACTACAATTTATGTTTTTTGTAGATATCTACGCTAGCTAATACACTTTCGTAGTTTTAGTTCGTAGTAAGTACTTGCAGAAACTGTAAACAAACTAAACGGTGGTAATTTCAATAACCCTGAAGCTGAAGGATCTACAAGCTAAATATGCACCTTCGGTGATGTCTACTTCCAGTAATATTTCACAGTCAACCTATTCTCCTTCAGAACCAGAAACACCGCAGGTTTGTTGTAAAGAAACCTTTTTATAGAGAGCCTGACAAACGTGGTAATTAGGGCAAAAACCCCCTTGATAGTGGAAGGCCGGTAGGAGGCATGTTCAGATGTGGACGTATGTACGCTGCTGAAGACAGTAAGTATGCCTTACCACTGTAGCAAATGCACTATTATTTAGTTCTGTTTGTCAAACCTCTATGTAGGTACCTAATTAAAGTGTGCGCCATTCTTGGTCAAATAAATTTATCTTTATGTAAAAATAATTTCAGGGTACAAATCCAATAAAAATACAGAACTTTGATCAAAGTCTGAATCACACTGAGCTGGGGCTCAGCATTGAACAGAGTCTGAAGAATGCTCAGAAAGAAATGCACCAGAAAAGAATCCAATCACTGAGGAAAGAGCTTGATTATCTAAAATCTACTGAGTGGGAGTTTGAGCATGACAAAGGGTATATGCAGTGATATTACGAGATGCTAGCCGAAATATCATTTATTTATAACCTGGTAGGGTTTCTATACCAATTTTTCAAAAATGGCGGTGATAAAGAGGATGACTTTGATACCACTGAGAAATGGGTTGCTGAAAAGCTCATGGAGTTTGAGTTTGCTGAACTGGAAAAACATCCCCAAGAGATGGAGCTCAGAGATCCAGAAATACCTAGAAATACAACTTGTTTCCATCGCTCAGGTATATAATCAATCATATTCTACTATTACAAACACCTACTGGTTTCTTAAAAGTTAGATAAGTTGTTGTAACAATGAAATAAAATCTGTATGTATCCCATCATTGTTTTCGCAAGTACCTCACTAAAATCACATAACACAGGATACACACAGGAACACAGGATATGGGGCCATTCAAGTATTATGTAAGCAAAAATTTGGTCAATTTGGACCAAATTTCTCGCCTTTGTTCACCATAATAATCGGACAAATGTGAGAAAAGTAAATTCAAACACATGAAATAAATTTCACTATTTTCGACTGTATCAAGTTTAAACTCAGTTTTCACAAAAAAATGCCCTATAAAGTACCAACTTTTTTGTGTTATTTTGAGAGCTAATGAACCCGTAAAGTTTTTAAAATTACCTAGAAGTTATTTAGTCAGGGTTATGTCATATTTTATTCAAGGTGAAATCACGTAAAAATTTATCATATAAAGAAATTTTAGCTACTAGTAGTAAGAATTATGGTTTTTATTGTTTTTAAAGATGGACACTGATGCTAGCCATGGTACTAACAAAAAAATCTCAAAGAATTACTTCATAGAAAAAACTATAGCTAAACCCACCCAAAATTAAAAAAAAAACGGAAAAAAAAAACAAAAAATATCATATTATCTGGAAAACTACAAAAAATTGTGGAACATACATATGGGTCCAATCGATAGGTATTGGTGTCCCCAGGCCACAGACCTTCGCTGGTACAGGTTGCATGGGACACCCTGTATATATATACCGAATTATTCTAGCAAATGAAAGTGGTTATAGACCATGATAAGATGGATGTGCTACCATGCTAATTAAAAATATATATTGTACCATATTTCTTATTATTTGTTCATTATCTTTAATATTCTGCCTTTCAGGTTTTATAACATTCTTTGAATTCCCAAATATTTTAATTGATGGAAACCTGTACTTCGACATATCCTCTTGTCCAATAATTTTAAACCTCAATGACAAAGTCACTTACTTGGGATTTAAAAATGAAACCGATAACATAGTCATTATGAGGATTCTACAGAACCATGGAACAGTTTGGGAATCTTGGGGTGATGCCAATGTAGAAGAATCTAGCTTCAAGATCATAGACCATGTAATTGTAGCTGAAGTGGACTCTAGACAAGAACGCCTTGTGTATTTGAAGGAAAATGACCTGAAATTTAGCCTAGACGATGTGGCAGGTACTATGGTACCAATTGCGGGAGACTGGTTGGAGCTGAAGTGTTCTGTTCAGTTGGATGATGATAAGCCTTACAATATAACTGGATCTCAGGTAATCTACTGTGCTGAAAATCTCGATAGAAAAGGTATGGATAGGATTCTAAAACCGAGCATTGTCTATGCTCGGTGTTAGAATCCTATAGTTCATTCGCTGAGTCGAGATATAGGGAAATAAAGAAGCGCACATGATTGGTCGCACATAACGGACATAGGGCGAGTTCACATTGCAACATTTGCAACTGTGATGTCAGTCTTGTCTGTCTGTCGCTCGTGCGGTGCGGACGTGTCGTTTGGCGATCTTTACGTGTGTTTTCAGTTTTATGTTTTTCGTTGGCTTGCTTATTGGACTGTTTTTAATAGTGGCTGGATTGATTCAATGTAATATTGTTACCCTGGTTTGCTTTTCATGATACTCATGTTTTATTTATATTATATTACAACACTAATTACCTGCTTTATATAGTAAGGAACAGCTAGAAAACGGAAAAGTCAAAAAATAAATAGTCAATTACACATCAGGCTACTTTTATATTTTGATGCTAAATAGACAAAACCAAGGGTTGAAGCTAGTAATCTATAAGGCGGCAATATCAACGCGTATTTATATTTTTGGACAATGGTCACGCCCACTCACCAGTCCCAGACTGGCAGTCTGGGACAGTCACGATGATAGTGCTAAGTGCGTATTCAGTCGATTTCATACAAATGTGCAGAAGTGATAGTGCTCTATTAGCTCGACTCGGTAAACGGACTATTGAAATGTCATACCGTAAAAATCAGGCAACTTTTTAAAAGAATATAAAATTTTCACTTGTCCGGAGACCCGTTTAAATTTTCTACTTTATTATATTTTTAGTACCTATTTAGTGTTATTACAGTTGAAGTGTTACTTATATATGGAAAGTTTCATGTGTCTAACTATTGTGGTTCAAGAGATACAAACCTTGACAAACGAAGAACCATAAAGAACACGTTTTTTTTTGTATAGAAGCCCCCTTTAATTTGGATACTTTATTTTCATTATTTGTTATAGCAGCAACAGAAATACACATTTAAAAATTTTACTTTTATTTTACATTTAAAGTTTAGAAATTTTTTTTTTGTATGTCCGTGAAATCTCATGAACCGCTTACGGTTCATGAGATTTCACGGACATACAGCGGAGGCTTAATAATAGGGTTCCGTTTTCACCCTTCGGGTACGGAAACCTAAAAACGAAAGAAAATTTGTCGAAAATATTTGACGACACAATATCATCGGAGCATTTGCTCCACAAAGAAGCTCGAAACTATTTTTGATTTTAAAATTTTTCATTCATGAATACATTTGCCCCATCCGTTATTTAATTAGAATTTTCGGCTTTATCTCTACGCTTGTGCAAATAGGCGCTTAAACAACGCCACGCAACGTTTTTGTTCTTGTTTTAGTTTTTTGATAATGTTAACAGTTTGTGTTATTTTCATACATAAATGTCTGTGTTTACATAAAAGCTCTTGGATTCTAGAAAAGAGTACGTATTATAGATGAAACTTTAGTTTTCCATATTTGTTACAGGTTCTGACAGTACTGTCCTTCAAACCACTGAGGACTAAAGTTAAAAATGCAGTTGTGACAGAGTGGGATGGATCTGAAGGCACTTGTGGTCGCCAGATTTATTTCAACAGACAATGTCTGTCAAGTGGCACCTATGTTTCAGTCGGACAAAAGGTAAAAAAAAATCAATAAATAATGCTTGCAAATCTACACAGCATCATCTAGTTCCAAGTTAAGCAGAGCTTGTGTTGTACTAGATGACTGATATTGATATACTTAAATCATTCAATGACCTAAACTTTGATGTTTCATAATTTATTTATTAAAACAAATAATATTCAAAAACCAGAAAATACGTTATACTTCCTAATTTATTAAAAGCTATCCATGTGAATTTGTTTGTTACCTAAGATCTCCAAAAGTACTAAACGGATCATTGTGAAATTTGGCGTAAGACTTAAATACCTAGGTAAAGAGCATGTCAACCCGCAAGTAAAAGCTAGTTACCAATAAATAACTCAAAATTGTTTAGCAACTTGAGAAATAATCTGCATTGGTGGAAAAAAACATGGCTTTATTTTATTCCAATTTTAATTGCAGTCATTGTTTTCAGGTTCTAGTAGAGGCCATAGAAAGTAATCAAGGGTCTTGCGCTTGGAGAGTTATCAAATTAGTGACAACAGGACAACCAGTCAAACCAATGATAGAAGTTAACAACTATGATAATTCAACATTATCTCTAGAAAATGAAAAGGGTCTGGAAATCACCTATCCAATAAAGTTTAATAAAGTTAAGTTTAGAGAAACAGCCGAGTTAACTTTACGAATTACTAACAGGAGCAATCAAGCACATGTTTTGAACAAATGGTTAATACCAAGCAAAAAGAGGGATTCACAATTAAGTGTTTTCCCATTTCTTATGAGGCCCCATAAATTATACCCAAACGAAACATTCTCACTCAACATAACATGCAAACCAAAGTTTTTGGGAGCTGCCAAAGAAAATATAGTTCTGTTATTCAAAAGCTTTAAAGTCGAAAGAATTGTAGAAATAAATGTGGTTACTGACAATGACAGTTGGCTGGACAACAATGCTGATAACTCTTACACTCGTAGCCATGGAGACAGAGTGGCTCAAATGATCAGAGTTCGACAAAACAACCATGACAATATTGTCCCTGCGCCTAAGCAAAAAAGAGCTCCACATTTTGTTGTAGGGAAACTTGGTATGTTTCCTATTCCCGAAAGAGTTTGGAATACAGTTCTTGGAGATTCCACACAGGTGATACTATCTACAGATTTTGATAGGGTTGTTAGGCGGATTGAAGACAAACTGCCATGTCTGACACAAGATCTCAACATAAACAATTACACAGATCGATGGCACAACTTGCTATTCATGGAAGAAATCCAAGAAAACATACTAATTCGAGTCTATGATAAACCCCAAACATTTCTGCTCAAATGTGACGACTGCCTTGCTCTCGAAGTGAGTGGTTTGTCTGAGATGAGACCATCGCTAGTCTTGGGAGATAAAGCAATCGTGAAAGATATATGGGACAATAGACCATCGCGGTATGAAGGATTCATACACGAGATTAGAGGCAATCTGGTCCTGATGAAATTCCCATGGCAATTTCAAGAGTCATACTCAGGATCCGATGTTTCGATAGAATTTCACTTTTCTCGAACTAAATATCGAAAAGCGCATCAAGCCATAAACCATGCTATTTCAAACTTGGGCCATGAAATATTATTTCCGACCAGACTTTTGGGGCGAGAAAGCCAATTGCCACCTGAAAAACTAGACTCAATCCAATGGTTTAATAAAAAGCTGAATGAATGCCAGAAAGCAGCAGTTTCAAACATATTATTGGGGCAGTGTCGTCCCAAACCATACTTGATCTATGGACCTCCAGGCACTGGGAAAACGGTTACAGTGGTAGAGACCATACTCCAAATATTGACGAATTTGCCAGACAGCAGAATTCTGGTAGCGACACCGTCCAACAGCGCTGCTAACATGATAACAGAAAGACTCATACAGTACAAGAAACACATTTCTAATTCTTTTACGCGATATGTCGCACAAAGCTTGGTTGAAAGTGATAGAATACCGCATCATATAAAGCCATACTGTGCTACACTGAACATAGCAAGGGACGGTACATCGAGCACAAAGCAAGGATTTCAGAATGGTATACGTACAGAATGCCAAGCATCGTTCGTTGGGCGACACCGTGTGACCATAGGCACTTGTAATACTCTTGGGACATTGAGCATTATGGGTTTCGCGAAGGGTCATTTTACCCACATCGTTGTTGATGAAGCCGGTCAAGCAACGGAGCCAGAAATAATGATAGCGCTGACTTTCACTGACAAAGAGAATGGCCAAATTATTCTGGCCGGCGATCCAATGCAGTTGGGCCCGGTTGTGGTATCGCGATATGCTCAAGAATTCGACATGGCGGAGTCATATTTATGCAGACTGTTGGACACATTCCCATATCAAAAAGATTTCACTGCATATAGTAATGGATTCAACGAAAAGCTTGTTACCAAATTGAATGATAACTATAGATCACTTATAAATGTGATAACTTTACCAAGTCAAATGTTCTATGACACCTCTCTTGTACCGAAGATAGATCCAAATCAAGGATGGGTACAAAATATAGTAAAAGTCATGAATAAAATTTTTCATGCGGGTGATTCAGACACTGGCGGCATATATGTTAATGGAATTAGGGGTCAGAATGCTAAAGCATTGGACAGCCCATCTTGGTACAATCATCATGAAGCATCCACGGTAGCTATGACAACCTGCAAGCTTTACAAGGAAAGCATCTCGGCTGACGATATTGGCATCATAACTCCGTATATTGCACAGGTAAAAATATTATTATACAAATAAAATGTGATTCTTTTGAAAAAACTAAAAACCAACTTCAAATTCCATTAGTTAAGCGGGACAAATACTAGTTATATATTAAAATTTTATTTCCAAGGGAATAAAATTTTATGCGACCATCTCGGGATCATTTTCTATACAATAGCGAAAGAAGCATCTAAATCGGTCCATAATAATTGACGGAAACATCGACGACCATACAAAAACAAAACATACATACAGCCACATACACAGAACATACAACCTTTTTATGAAGTCTGTTAAAAATAGATAAAAACTTCTGTACGCCTATTACACAGCAGTGGGTAAAATTCGACTATGGATAATGATTATAGGAACCTAACTAAAAAATTTGTTTTGTTGTATTGCTATAGGAAACAATCCATAGAGTTGTCATATCCCTACCTATATTAACGTTTCACCTCGGATTCGGAGACAACCAGCTGGAAACTCGGAAATGCGTTCATTTTGGCGTTATAAACGTTGTCTCAAAGGTCAAACTCAATATTAAACATAATGTTTGTATTTAAACTTCTAAACACTGCAATCGGGATCCGTTTCTAAAACAATTTTATTTCATTTCTTGTCGCCACGGATACCGGGATCAGCGGGTAAAAATATTTATTTGTTTTTCTTTGGAAACCGATCCCGGTATCAGCAGTGGATACAACTTGGCGGGATCAGTGGCTAATTCAATCTGATCCCGGTATCCGTGGACACAAACCCTATTTTTTGGCTAAAATGACTGGACTATAGATAATTTTATAGTCTTTCATAGTTGATAATTTTCTTATCACTGAAATTAAATGTTAAAATGTTTTATTTGCAGATTAAGTACTTGCGGATCGTTTTCAAATCATTGGGTCTGCCTGAACCAAAGATTGGAACAGTGGAAGAATTCCAAGGCCAAGAGAGACCTCTTATCATCATATCAACTGTTAGATCTTCTTGTGCTCAGTTAGCAGAGGATCACAAAAATCTTCTTGGTTTTGTTGGAAACCCGAGAAGGTTGAATGTCGCTATAACGAGGGCGCGTGTAGCAGTTCTATTGGTTTGCGATCCTCATCTTTTGTGCACTGACCCTTTGTGGTCTAAAATAATTACCCAAGCAGTCAGAGATGACAAATACATGGGCTGTGATTTGCCAGCTCAGTTTGGTGAAAATCATAATTATTAAGTGTTAGTTGTATAAGTCAGAAACCAAGTAATTTACATAACTAAACCTACTTACTAAGGTAAGTTTATAGATGTTAAGCTTCCTTAATAGCTAGGTTTAGGCCTATGCCTATGCCCAAACCTACCTACTAAGGTATGTAATGTACCTACATTACATACTTCAAGTCACATACTCTAAATATGTAGGTACACCAATCGGAGTTTATTACACTTATATTCTAAAAGTTGTTGTTTCCATGATTGTTTTTTTACTAATAAAAACACTAAAAAATAATAACACCACCCACCCATGGTCCACCAGGGATAAACAAAGTCGAAACAATGGAATACTGTTCTTAAGTAGTATGTACTTAAAAAAACTCCCTGGTTTTGCAACCCCTTTCCCGGGAGATCCTGAAACCTCCCGACGTTTTTTCCCAAGAAGACTCATTCTCTAAATAAAAACATAGGTACCTATAATTTAGTTAGGGACCTACTCAAAACCGAACAGCTCTATTCTCTGAAGTATATGTGCTTAGATTAATATAGGCACTGAATTGTTATTACTAGCGTGTAACTCAATGAATATATCTCTTTCTGGTCGGACTGTACCTATATATTATATAGGTACAGTCCGACCAGAAAGAGTAGAAAATAAATGAGGGCGCCACTATTGTTTACATGGTACCTTAAACTACGGCAGAACGATTTGATACTTGATATTTTGTATATAGTTTTAACAATTGTCTTAAATGTTCTTTACCTACGTCATAGTTAATATCTTCTTTTAGAACAGCTAGCAAATTCGAGAATGTATGAACTTTTTTCATAATTGCATAAAAATGATGTTTTTTTATCTGATAGCACAAATAATCAAAATCATCCAGCACTTTCTTAGGTCGACCTTTTCTGTGCTTCGTAGGAGTTGTTAGTTACCTATGTATTAAGCACACGCAATCTGCTAACAGGAGTATCAAATTTTCCGCAATTGTTTGTGCCCTTATCAACAATCCTCCTAACAGTGCTGTCAGATTTTCCTGCAACCAAAACTAAGAAAAGTATCAAAAATAAAGGGTTGCACTACAAAATACGATTCAATGGGAAATGGCAGTGTTGCCGCTAGCGGAACATTATTATGGTTAGTCCAACAAATAAAAACTGCAAGATGACAAGAAAATATTTTTACGTCTGTTTTTTAATTCTGTATTTATATCAGTACCTACCTACATCATATATTTTTGTTTTAATAATGGATTGTTGATTATTAAAATTAAAGCATTCAAAAGGTTATGTTGAGATTTAATAATTTTAATATCTAAGCTAAAAATATGTAAGTACGTGCATATTATTTTTGCAAAGAAAAGCTGAATCTGGCAACAAATTCACGATTGCGGCCACACTGGCCTTTCTTAAAGAGTTGCAGTAAATTCAGTTTACAGTAAATTTTAGTTCCTCGATAATTAATTTCTACTCATTCTGGTTGGACTGTAGGTATATAAATAAGCCCAAGAGGCGAGGGCCCGCCCCGGCAGCAGCGCCTCTTGCGGAACAGATCCACCACTAAACTGCGATCCCAAACCGACCCGCATGCCCAGCGGGTGGATTATGAATTATGATCTTAAACTAGTAAAGTAAGTATATTCATTAAGATTACGGCATTGCGCATTGGTGTCCAGCCTAATTTACGGCGCGGCGGCAACCAGTCTCATTTCAACGGAGACAAACCATCGTAAGCCATGCATGCATGTGCGCACTGCGCAGGACTTATTATACCGAGCGTTCCGAAATACGATTACAGCGCTGATAGCGATCACAAAATATTTTGTGTTCCGAATTGGTTATCTTATCACGATACTGACAGATGAGTGCTAGACAGTCAGTATCGACTAACGTTTAGAATGTTGACAGACGACCGATGTGGCGCAGCGGGCGAAGGTCCGCCTGCGACGCAGGAGGTTGCGGGTTCGATTCCCACCTTAAGACCAATTTGTACGATCTGCAAATATTTGTTTCGGGTGTTCTGGGTATTTTCTATATATTATTTATTATATTAGAAAAATATATATCTATACATACAGTTGAGGAGTAGTGGGACGACAACGATGAGAGGGCGTGTGGGCGCGATTGTCGTCATCGTGTTAAAGTTAGTTTTTTTAGAGTGGGGGATTTCCGTCGTCCGAGGTTATTTTGTACCTGCATTTCATAATTTTTCACATGTCAACTTCTCTCTGAGTACAGAAACAACTTCTATGAGAAGTTTTTTTGACACAATCTTGACAGCTTGATCATTTAGTGCTTCCAGCTGGTCAAATTTGATCAATTCTATCGAATTTTTTCCTTTTTTTAAATTAATAACTTTTAGTATCTGTATTAAATACCGAACTCACAAGAAAGACCCAAAAAAATATTTTATTTGTTTTGTGATCTCACGTCGATTTAGTTGAATAGTTTACGTCGGATATTTTTAAACTACAACCGCCGACATTTATTTTCATAATGCAACATTACAGCTCTGCTAAAGCGTTACAATATGTGCACGGGGAAACATTATTTATAAACATCTATGTAAAATTTCAGCCGAATCCGTTCAGTAGTTTTGGCGTGAAGAAGTAACAAACATCCATCTAAACATCCAAACTTTAGCGTTTATAATATTAGTATGACTAATTACAACTAAAATTAATATGTAAAACAAATTGTTAAGTAAACAGAAACATCAATAGTTCAATAGTACCAGTTTAAACACACAAGAAAGAAAAAGGCCATAAATACGGACAAGAGTGATTTAAATTTTACGTCTTTGAAGTAACTCGGGCAGACTCATCCGACTACCCGTTTATCTAACTGTTGAGGTGGTTTTGAGACGGCAGATGGGAGGCTGTTGTCGCGCGATGGTACGCAAGGGAATAGGTGCAAACATTGGGACCCAGTGCGGAATCTTGTGCGCTGATCTGGTACAAAAGAGACGGCCCGCTTCGGTCACTAAGTTTGGGCAGTCCATTACTCCTCGCAAATACGACATACATACGCCCTACGCTGGACACACAAATGATGCGTTCCAGCGAGTTAAATCCAAGGACTGCTTGCAGGTATTTTGTAGTACCTACATGACGCAAGTGTAGTTGATTCGATTCTAGGTGTACAAGAAACGATAAAATCTTTTCTGGACTTTTATCAGCATTAGAGAATAGGTCGGCTTGCACTTGCACTTTGCACTTTCCTTCCAGCTTCTCTTAGAAGCGCGGTGTACAACAGCCTGGCTGGTGCTGACTGAAGTTAAATCTTTATGTATCAAAACCTAAGCGTTTAAAATATTCCTTTGTTAGCCAAATAATATGTTGGATGTCCTATTCCAATAAATTAAAATAAAATGTCTATAAACATGAAAATATGGAACTTCTGAAACACAGCCTTTATTTGGTTTGACAAAGCTATGCGAAACAAACGTAACAAGAACGACGCGTCGACGACGTGACGCGAGTTGAGTCACGCACGCGAGTCATATCATGACATGACGCGACCGACACAGACTACCGACCGACGCGACGACGACGCGACGAGGCAACGCGTATCTATATGTAGTCGCAGCGCACTTTATATTTCCTTGTTGGAAGCACTATTTTTCGCTCATCGTAAGTCGTTTGGTTTGGTTTGATTGACTGATTTGATCTGATCTGGCTTTACCTCTGAGGGGCTTTACTTTCGCTCATTGAAGATTTATTTTTCAGATATTGTGGCTTTGTTTTTATCTATTTTAGCTGAAACATAATGCCTATTCCAAACTAGTAGTGCCTGCATATAACGTCATTGCTTTTGTGACAAGAATTTCGTCAGAATGGAAGCAGACGGTGTTATTTTGTGCGACAATCTAATAAAGTGGTTGCAGACTTTAGATCTAAAAGCCAAACACGGAAATCCTGCGGGTAATATCATCATTTTAAAGCCCTATCCAGTGGCATTCGTCATAGAAAGTCTAAACATAGAGGTTCAAAACGAATAGTCAATTCAATTCTCCCTCGCCCACTACTGGTTCGTCACTTGTTCTCGTTTCTCCGTATCGAGAAACAGTAGAATATCGCAAAAAGTTGATTTAATCTACAGGTTCCGTCAAATTGTAGCAAGTTATTTAACAGACTAAGTAGCAAATAGCCTAGAGGGTGAAAGCACAGCAAAAAAAATCTATGGTTGTTTTAGATATTATCATACAGTGTCCTAAGTCGATTTTAATACCTACTGATTTATATTGTCTTTTAAATAAAGTCTGAGCAAATCATTGTTTTGATTACATGTAGAACTTTCCGATGGGGTAGCAATAGCAGAAGCGCTTACACAGATAGCCCCAGAATTCTATACAGCCTCCTGGAATTCCAAAATAAAGACAGATGTTGGTCATAATTGGAGACTAAAAGTAAGCAATCTGAAAAAAATCCTGGAGGGAGTTGTAGGTAAGTTACTTCTGTTTATTTTTCATTGTTTATTATGAAGTTCTATAAAGGTTATTATAGCCTGAGATTTACATTCTAAAGAGTCTTATTAGCATTTTAACTATTCAAATATTTGATTCTAGATTACCACCAAGACATATTAAACTTGAGTTTGCAAGAGTTCTCAAGGCCAGATGTTGTCAATATAGCTGAAACAGCTGACCCCGCTGACTTGGGGCGGTTACTGCAACTTGTATTGAGTAAGTTTTAGGTGAAAGTTTTTTAATAAGATTACAATGGTCTCAATTTTTTTGTTACTAGTACAGAACATAGTGATTTTTTTCTCTTTGGTTGTTACAAAAACTAAACTGAACTTATTTGACAGCACTTAAATGTTATATTTAAGTGCTGTCACATTTTATTGCTATTGTAAATAAAAGGATGGCAACATGTTCAGTTGTTTCAATTTAGGTTTACAACAATGTAATACTACACCATTTTAATTTTTATTACATTAAGTAGATTATGGGAATATATTTCTTTGAAATGAAAAATATCCTTTTAGTAAAATATTTAATTGGCATTTTCCATTTAGTATTAAATACATGTTGGTTTTTAGATAAACAATACAAATTATGTCTGTATTTATTCATACCCAAAACATGTACACGGGAAGCTTGTGGGTTAGACACACCAAAAACTCGCTAGAGACCCTGCGCATCCTATATAATAATATATTCAGGATGATGTCGGGTTTTCCTCGTTTCTGTAGTGCATCAGGGATGTTTGCTGGAAGCCATGATTCACCTATTCCCAGTAAATACCTTATTGAGTTTCCTAAATATTATACCTAACGTAATGCTGTCCTTGTCTATTATCAGGTTGTGCAGTCAACTGCAACAAGAAAGAGGAGTATATCACTATGATTATGGAAATGGAGCTGTCATGTCAGAGGTCTATAATGCAGGCAATACAGGTAAGAAACTTGACCACAAATTGTCTGGCGAAACTGACCCAATGTCAGTATGCCATTGGATTAAAAATAATTCAGGACATTTTTTTACTAGAAAAAATATTTGGCCTTCTGTTTCTAATTTGTTAGTTTATATTTTTTTATATGCGATGAAAAAAAAAATTACAAGGTTGGACCTCCTCAGTGGCGCAAAATAGAGAAGTATGGAAGGAGGGAGGCCTTTGCCCAGAAGTGGGACAGAATAGGCTAATAAAAAATAAAATTCTGGTCGATCAGTGAGTGTATCACTGATGATACTATTCTGATACTCTAGTCTATATTGTCTACTCATTGATCTACAAAAATGAAAGTCTAGCTTAGTCGGTCTCATTGGACCTTTGACGACCCCTATGGTAGGTTTATTGTCATAATCCCCACTAAGCTGTCCCCACCAGTGGGGATTATGACAATAAAAATAATTTAGGTTTATTTTATATTACACTCCACACTCTGTGCCTTCTAAAATAAAACGAATAAACCTTCATTTGGTACGGTGGGTAAAGGTCCGTTGGTATAATTATAATTGGTTCAGACCAGCCCAGAATTATTTAGATCTAATTTCACATAAGACCTAAGTCTATTTGACCAATTCATTCAATTATGTAGACGGCTAGCTGAATACAGGGCGCTAAGGCGCTTGTAGGTTGGTGATGAAGATGATTATGATCCAATTCTGATATATGTAGTTGGTACGTACGTGTTGACTACAACACGTCGATATCTTCGCTGCGATAATTGATATTGCCACGAGTTTCTCGCTATTTGAGGTAGCCTCTTAACTAGTGTGGCCGCGATCTTAATATGCATAGCATTGCCCTTGGAAACTCACGAGAATTGAAAGGAAGAAAGGAAGTTTCATACATGTATTAGTCACGTCTTTAGAATGCTAGTCGTTTCGAAAAAAAAATAATGCTGGACAATGCACACAGCATCATCTAGCCCCAAGCTACGCAGAGCTTGTGTTATGTGTGCTCAATAACTGATATACTTAATACAATACACTACATAGATACAGATTTTTTGTTATACTATACATACATAGATCACCCGGAACAAATATCTGCATATCGTACAAATATTTCTCCCGAGGCGGGAATCGAACCCGCAACCTCCTACAACCGCAATATCCTGAGCGTCGCAGGCGGACCATCGCAACGGATTTTGATACATTTTCTACATCGATCAGGGCCGGACTCCACCAAAGCGGTGATGATACGAGCGGAGAAGAGATGTGTTTTAAACAACCAATAGAACGTCGATAATCGCACATCTCGTCTCTGCTCAGCTTCAGTGGATACTACCAAGCGGAGATATATCTTATTTGTATGCGAAGAAAACAAAGAAAGATCGAAGCGGAGATGTGAGCTGTGCCTCGCAAGCTGGCAATGTCACTCAGCGGAGACGTGAAGAGCCGCTAGTGCACTCATCTCAATAAACATCCGACGCTCGCCGCACGCAGCTCAGTTCCGCTTAAGCCAGTACACATCTCCGCTCCAGTCTAGCTTCTAATATCTCTGCACATTTCCGCTTTGGTGGAGTCTCGGCCTCAAGGTATTCGCCAGCCCCTACAATAATTTTCTTCAAAGATATATATGTATGTATCTATAATACATTTAAATAAAAGCGAGGTTAGTCGCCAGTTTATTACAAAGGCCCGCAATACCAAACACATTCAAAATCAATTAACGGTGATACCATAATTGAGTAATGAACTAAACTGATTAAAATCTGTCTAAATAAGTCGACTCGAAACATGCGTAAATCTGATTTGCGTTTGAGTACTGGAGGGTAAGTTTACGTCATTTAGAGATTCAGTAGGTAAATTGTCGCCTCTTACGACACCCGTGGGATGAGTTGGGGTGCTGCAAATTCTAAGCCGGGCACCACACAGCAAGGATATAGGATAAGGGAGGATAAGGGATATCCACCGGGAGTGGGCAGCAGCGCCTCCTGCAGAATAATTCTACCACAGAACTGCGATCCCCAACCCGCATGCCCAGTGTGGGGATTACGGGCATTACCCCCGTCAGATAAAAGCCAATAAGGCGCTTATCATGGGGAGGCCTGGGTCCAGCAGTGGACCAATATAGATTGTGGAGGTGGAGGTAAATTGAGCATTATACTTAAATCATAATAATATTATAAATTCGAAAGTAACCCTGTCTGTCTGTCTATCTGTCTGTCTGTTACCTTTTCACGACTAAAGGGCTGAACAAATTTGAATGAAATTTGGGTAGGGAGGTAAACAATATCCCGGGGACGGACATAGGCTACTTAAAAAGCGCCAGCGAAGCCGCGGGCTTGTAAAAAATAAAATAATGCTGGACAATCCACACAGTAATAATCAAATAAACTAGGTAAATATTTTTATACTTCTGTGTGCCGTGACCAATTAGTCTCATATTTCCAATTGCCGTAATTTAGACCATTCGACCGCATTTTATAGCAGAAGAACCGCGTAACACAATACATAAGCTATTGTCATTGAGGTAGGTATTGTGTTCTTGTATTGTTACAGAAGACGACAGCTATTGGTAGGTACAAATACACAGAATCTCACTGAATAGGTAGGCATCACTTACCTACCTAAGAAGGGAAGAACATGAATGTTTCTTTGATTATAAACACCAACAATATGATTTTTTCTAAGCGAAAGGGTGAGCTTATAAACTAGTTTTCAATCAATCCAAGATTGTAGTAGTATGTTCAACAAAACTACTTTAAGGCCAGGTATTCCTACGCCGCCAGCGCCAGCGCGCGACTGATCGCGCTTGCCAAGCCGCCGCGCTCGTGCATTTTGTAGGTATTTAAACATAGTGATTAAGAAAATCATTTTATCAAGTCAAAGTCTGCAAATTTGTTTACAAATATTGAGTGCCTTAGCTAAAACAAAAAAAAAATATTAAAACACCAGTAGTTCAGTAATAATATTGAAGAAAACATTACAAAAAGGGGTAACTTTGGGATTTTTTCTACAGAGTGAAGTTCATTAGATCTTGTAACTAGGGCTTGCAAATATTGGAAAATTTTGATAAACATTATTTTCTATGTCTCAGATTATTTCAAACATCACAAATGCGAGGCCTCTGGTATTAAGAGTTAAACTAAAGTGACAAAAAGTTTCGCGAGTACTAGCAAATAGTTGCTTGTAAGGTGCAAACCCTTCAAGCAACTTTTGCAAGCACTAGTAATGTTATGTATTTTAATGAGAAGAAACAGAAAGTTACTTAATAATATTGTCGCCTGCTTCCACTACATTCTCCCTTCACGCCAATGATGGTAAAGATTATATCGAGTCAGCCAATGTTTCATTTCTCTGCACATTCTTTCACGACATGGCAACCTCCTATAGTTTATGCGTCTACTATTATAAATGCGAAAGTTTGGATGGACAGATGGATATTTCTTACTACTTCACGCCAAACCTACTGAACAGATTGAGCTGATATTTTGCATAGGTGTAGCTCTAAACCTGGAATCGAACATAGTCCCATAAATCAGTTCTCATGGGATAGATATACCTGCCAACGTTTCCATAGAAAAAACGCGTGCGAAACCGCGTTGAAAAACTAGTAGTCCAGAAACGGCGGGGTATTTAAATCACATTGTATATTATATTCTGTATAGCAACCTAATGTCTTTGCTCTCGCGGATTGGTCGTTTCGAGTTGCCGCGAGATTCAAATTATTTTGTGTTTCCTTTTTTCTGCGTTCTACAATGAATCAAACTAACGGAAAAGTAATTTGCCGCAAATCGTAAACCATTTTCTATTTACTTATGTTTTATTGTTTCGATTCACTGAAACCCCACGTGAAAAATTCAAAAGAAAAAAACATAATGACAGTACCTTGTCAATATATTTATGAAAAATTGTTGTACACTCATGGGAATATCAATCGGTTCCCTAAAAATAGCGACATACATAATTTAAATACTAGAAATAAGAATAAAATCACTGTGCCCACAACTAGGCTACACAAGATTAATGTATCGTTTAAAGGGCAATGTAGTATACGCTTCTACAACGTGCCAAAAATACCAAAAGGGTTGAAAAGATTATCAATAAATAAATTCAAACAAATTGTCAAACATATCCTTTGGAAAAAGGCTTACTACAAAATATCAGATTATCTAGAGGATTAAAAAAGCTTGGGACAAGTTTTGCTCCAACTCGAAAACTAACAACCTAACAAGGTAAAGGTTTTTTGTCCGCTTCTTTACTATACCTTAAAAAGATTAAAGTGAACAAAAAATCAAAGTGATCACTTTATTTCCTAGTTTAACTTTGTAATTTGAATTTTGTGACGGGTCCAAGAGTCCTGTAAGGTAAAAGGAAATAAAGCACTTTTAATTTGAATTCATAACGTTTTCCCAAATGCTGGGAGCATTAAATACAATTGAATCGAAGTTGGTTTTATCATGGGTTCATAGCAAAAGGTTTACGATTTGCGGCCAATTACTTTTCTGTTATTTCTTGTAGAAAAAAGAAAACCAAAAAAATAATAATTTCGTGCCAATCCGATTCTTCCGTACACAATACTGCTGCACATGGTGAGACTTTGATCCGAGTAACATATCGCCGTGATTACGTTAAGAACAAAAGGTGCATTTACTTGATTGATAGCCAGCCAGACACGCAACGTTCATATTATATTAGATGTAAATTGCAGAATTAAGCAAAGCATTATATTACTCAACTTCACTTTCGATATTGCATGCTCACGTAGAAATTGTGTACCGTCCTTGCATCACGTTATGAGATGTGCTTGCCAGTTGATGCCCGACCGTTGTGGTGACGGTAATTTGTAATGTTATGTGTTTTGCGGTAAATTTTATGTGTGTAGACAAATTTAAATGAACACTTTAGTGTGGTGAAAGAAAAGTTTATTGCTAAATCGTGTCTTGAAAGAAATCGTGTACGAAACTGTGAATTAACAATTTCAGGTTTACTTTTGTGCATTTACATTTATTTTACAATTAGTTGCCTGTTCACGAACAGTGGCTTTGTAAATAGATAAATAAATAATGCTGGATAACTCAAACAGCATCATTTAAAAAAACATGCGTCATAATTTCACCGGCAAAAAACTGCACCAATCCGTCAAACTTTTTATGTGAAAAACCATGGAGTACAAGGAAACCTTGATTTCCAGGAGTTGGAGACGCTGACCCTCGGAGCTCGAGGCATCGCCGCGGAACCCATACTTCCGGCCTCGGAGGAGGATATGAGAGAGGCGCTTGCCCAGAGATGCCACGAACTTGACGCTCAGGTTTGTTCTAAAACTACTTGTGTTAGTGTAAATTTGTAGAAAGAGGTATGTGAGGTTCAGCGAGGATGTACTAATTCGATCGATATCAGCCTATCAGGTTTCCGAGCCGAAAACTCGGAATCTGACAAAAATTCGCGCGAAATTTAAATATTTTTGCGGTTTTTCATATTTTCTATGTTCAGAAATTAGAAATTAGAATAGCCCTGAAATAGTGAGATTCGGTTGTGAAGATTATTGTACAAAGACAAATGGAATCTTAATATAAGAACAAGCGATTTTCTGGTAACAGCGCCCCAGCCCAAACCGCTGAAGCTAGAAAGCTCAAATTTCAAAAGCAGGTACCTGCCTCCCCTGCCTTCTAACACAACCTCCCGCTAAGAAAGTATTTTTGGAAATTCCACCCCTAAGGGGATGAAAAGGGGGTTGAAGATTTTTTGGTGTTTTTTGTAATCCACTGCAGTGGCCCAATTAGCTTGAAACTTACAGAGAATACTAACAATGCAAAAGTATTGAACAGTTCCAGGATGTACCAAAATTTTCCTGAAAATGGGTTATGTTGGGTTATTAAAGTTTGTGATTCGCATTATTTATTTTTACAAAACTACACCTAGGGGGTGCGCAATTAATTTTCACGCGGGTAAAGCCGCGAGGCGCAGCTAGTTATTTATATTATCGTTATGTGATCAAATATCAAAAAATCTTTATTTCCATTATTACAATCGATTACCCACACTTAAATAACTTAAATTCTTAAAATAAAAATTATCATAGAGATTTAATAAATAATAAAAATATGCTGGACAATCCACACAGCATCATCTAGGCCCAAGCTAAGCAGAGCTTATGTTATGGGTCCTAGATGACTGATATAATAGATTACATAGATTTTTTTTTATTATATCCACGTAGAACACCCACGCAACACCACACACAGAACACGCGGAACAAATATTTGCAGATCATACAAATATTTGTCCCTGGGCGGGAATCGAACCCGCAACCTCTTGCGTCGCAGGCGGACCTTCGCCCGCCGCGCCACATTGGTCGTCAATAAAGCGATATTTTTGATTTCTGTTTTAAATTAAATTACTTTTGACTAGTTTTTTTCCGCGGTTTATCTCATGTATGCAAGGATAAAACGTTGCTACGTAATAATAAAATAATTTTTGAATTAGATTATTGATTCTATAAATCAGCTACTCCTAACAAACAAGCATGGTTTTACCTCTGTCTAAGACTAGTATTGGGTAGGTAAAGTAAATTTACAATATACTTTTTTTAAATTTACGGCCACAGTTACGCACTTATCCAATTAATCCTCCAGCCATACCAGTAAGTTCTTAGCAGTGATGATTATGGTATATTGCTCATAGTAGTTGATACTGTTATGATGAAGCTAATTAGCTCGTATCTGCACTAATTATAAAGTTAAGGTCGAGTGAATAATAAAAGTGAAGTAATTAACGTGTCCAGTGTCCAGTCCAGATTATTTAAACACGGGTGTTAGCAAGGCGAAACCTGTGATTATACCTTATCATATTGTTTTTGAAGTATCGACTTGCATATCTTAAAGTTCAGACCTGACCACAACTAGTCGTATTATGTAGCACTAGCTGCTGCCCGCGGCTGCGCACGCGCTTTTTAAGTAGCCTTTGTCCGTCCCCGGGATATCATTTACCGAGATCCGTTTAGCCGTTCAGCCGTTTAGGCGTGAAAAGGTAACAGACAGACTGAGCTACTTTTGAATTTATGATATTAGTGTGGATTAATTGTACAATGTTAGACGTAACGCATTATTGTTAATCGAATCTTATTATAACCAATCGGCGGTACAGTCGGTTGTAACCGTCAATCATTGCAACTGTTGTACAATAAACTCCTTAAAATGCTTAGCATTGGCAATTCTCAATAAAATTGTATAGGCTCTTAAGCACCGCTTTTGGAAGGTCGATTCTATTCAACGACTTTTATCAAATATGTAGTATTTTCAATAAAATAGGACGAACTCTTGAAGTAACCGTGGTTATCGATACTAAAAACTACCACTCAAACAACCAAGTCCACCAATCATAGTAAATGTCCCGTTAGAATAAGTGCTTGGTTTTGAAACGGGCTGCAGCGGCTGCCGCAGAACAATCTACCACACCCACAGATTACCCCCAATAGATTCCGCTTTATGGGACCTTTGTTCGGATCCTAGCACACCAAAATTGGCGGAAAGCGCGGGTTGCGGTGACTGGAACAAAGGCGTTGTGATTGGCTATTTCAAGGTCGCACTAATAATTAGGGTTGGAAATTTTGGAAAACAAAATAAATTTAGTAGATAGTTAACTATGATACTATGTTGTTAAAAAAGAACATAAAACATGAATTTTTAAATGTTTTATAATGCAGCCTTAATTCTGTACATTAAAAACGTTAAGTTTGTGAATTTCGTATTGAAAAACCAATAAAAAACAAGAAAAAAAATTGACCCTCTCATTTATTTAATTATGTTATAGGTTGGTAGATGTAAGGAAATAACCATTTCATAATTTTTTTTTTAAATAATACACAATAATGATGAAAAATTACCTATGTTGAGCTACCTGTACATTGTTTGCAATAGTCAAGTCAAATCAAATCAAAAATTCGTTATTTCCATAAATACAATAAATGTACACTTAGAATAGGTAATTTTTTTCCAACTCTGTATCTCAATAATGACTTTAAAGAGACTATTTTTCTATTTAATCTTCTGTTACAGTCGCGTTCTTTTCTTAACTTTTCGTTTTAAGTCTTCACAATGTTGTCTAATTCAATTATTCTTCTACATAGACGTTTTTTCATTGGGGTATCTGCGAAAGGTCCAGCTGTTGGAGAAAGAGATCGTTTTCCTCTTTTCACTGGCGTGTCGCAAATTTTATTATCGGATGTCGACGGCATCTCAGTGTCTTGTAATGACGCGTAGGCTTAAAGGAATCTGAAATCACAAAACAATAAATTAGATGCGTGTTTGGTTAGCAAATTTTGCTAACCTAGTATGTCTTTTAAAGACATACTATACCGACAAGTAGTAGCAATTAGTAGCATTTTAGTAGCATTTATTTTTAAAATGAATACTCATAAAATATTTAATTGAGAAAACATACCAATTCCGTACACGATGAGCTCGTTAATTGAGTTTTCGTTATTTTGACGAAATTTTCATCATGTTTAGTTATTGGAGCGGCTGACTGAAATTATAATACAATTATTAAATAACTGTTTTGTATTATAAAAAAAAAAAAACATTAATTGCATTATTTGCAAACATAACAAAATCGGTAAGTATAATGTTGCCACTACTTGGCACAGCAGAATTCATGACACGACGGCGATTTTTCATTATGTGAAAACTATCTTCGGTGAAATGCCTTGAGCAAATTACACTGTTATTGGTAGGTAACCATCCGTTGCGTCTGGTTGCGTCTATCCATTTTTTTCCTTGTACAAGTAGGAAACCTTAAACAAAAGAACTACGGGGTTAAAACTATTAAAAAAAAACTCCTTAAAATAACTTTTCAATTTAATATTTTGTGTTTGTCACCATAACACCCCTCCCCTCCACTGGGCATTTTCATTTTGATTTTAAATAAATATATAATGTTGTTCAATTCACACAGCATTATCTAGGCCGAAGCTAAGCAGAGCTTGTGTTGTGGATAATAGGTAACTGATACTGAGTGTATTGTATTGTATGATACACATACAATACAATACACTACATAGATAGATATTTTAATTTTGTTATACATAGAAAACAACCAGAACGCCCTGAACAGATATCTGCAGATCCTACAGATATTGTCCCGTGGTGGGAATCAAACCCGCAACCTCCTGCGTCGCAGGCAGACCTTCGCCCGTCGCGCCACACAGGTAGGTAGTAATTTATTAACAGCATTTCTTTTAGTATCCTTGAATAAGATTAAACCAATTTTATAGGCAATTTTATCAGTTTTATGGATAACTAGTTTATTTTAGTGCTTTTCATACAAAAATTCCGAGAGTTCCATTTATCTACATCATCCAACATTTATATCGATATCGACTAGAAAGTAGTCAAAATCACAACACTATCGCAACACGTGCTTTCGCGGAAAAGGGACAACGAATGCAATAACAGCAATGAGGAAAAGAAACAAGTGACCGTCCTTACGTACCACCAACCATTATACCTCCTCTTCTTTAATTGGTAAAATTGTTATTATTTACTTACCGATGTAATGTTATTCCGTCCTTTTGATAGCTTGAATTTATAGATGACTTTCCACACCAGTTCACTGCACATGTAGTCATTTTATCCTTTTTGCTAACAATAAGTAAATTTTCACTAGCGGTAGAAAACAAATCGTGAAGGGGCTCACGGGTCACGGGGCTCACTTGGTCGAATCTGAAGCCGTGCTTTGAAGTGGCGATTTATGTCTATGCATTTGCATCGATATGTTGTGCGCAGTCGTCGTCTTTCATGCGGAATCTTGGGGGAATATTGGGGGTGTCTGTGACCACACCCAATAGATAGGTGTCTGTGACCACACCGCACGGATGTCAATAATACTGCGGCCGCATAATTTGTCGTTCTAATTTAGGCCTTGCAAGTCATTTACGTAAGTGTCGAAAAACTAACACTAAATAAACCATCCATCGTGGATGTAAAAGCCATTGATGACAACCAGGAGTATAAAAAAAAACAGAAAATAACACACCTATTTTCAAATCCCTCAGGTGAAAGTCCTCAAAGAAGAGAAGATGACACTGCTAAGCGAAGTAGCCCGTCTCACATCCGAGAGGAATGCAACTATCGATACAACGGAAACGGAACTGGATGACGCAGGCGCTTCTTTAGGGCCTGCCCACGCGGGGACACTCCGCTACAGCAATATGAGGGCCCAGCTTGACACGCTGAAGGATGAACTGGACAAAGTGGAGCTACAGAGAGATGATCAGAGGGCAAGGGCTGATGTGTTGGAGCGGGAATGTGCGATGGTCAAGCTGAAGAATGAAGAGTTACAGGTAGGTTTGAACAGCTCTATAGCATGTAGTTATCTTATCGCAGCTTGAGACGTTAAAGGATGAACTGGACAAAGTGGAGCTACAGAGAGGTGATCAGAGGGTGCGGACTGATTCGTTGGAGCAAGAGTGTGCGATGGTCAAGCTGAAGAATGAAGAGTTACAGGTAGGTTTGAACAGCTCTATAGCATGTAGTTATCTTATCTCAGCTTGAGACGTTAAAGGATTAATTGGACAAAGTGGAGCTACAGAGAGATGATCAGAGGGTGCGGACTGATTCGTTGAAGCAAGAGTGTGCGATGGTCAAGCTGAAGAATAAAGAGTTACAAGTAGGTTTGAACACTATGGCATGTCGTTATCTTATCGCAGCTTGAGATGTTGAAGGGTGAACTGGACAAAGTGGAGCTACAGAGAGATGATCAGAGGGTGCGGACTGATTCGTTGGAGCAAGAGTGTGCGATGGTCAAGCTGAAGAATAAAGAGTTACAGGTAGGTTTGAACACTATGGCATGTCGTTATCTTATCGCAGCTTGAGATGTTGAAGGATGAACTGGACAAAGTGGAGTTACAGTGGATCAAAGGGCAAGAGCTGAGGTGTTGGAGCGTGCGATTGTGTAGCTGAAGAATGTAGAGTCACTGGTAAGTTTTAACAGGTGTTAACAGCTCTATAGCACGTAGTATTTACATTTTTTCAGTAGCTTACTTCCTCATGCACAACGGTAGATCAGGACATCTGACTCATATTGATTGGAGGCTGATTTTGTAAGGTTTGTTTTTCCCGTCAAATAAAGACGGTGTGTTTAAAACAAAGATGGAATAGGACTCTTCTAGACCTAGGCTACATAGTCATTTCAATCATTATGATATTGAGGTAAAACTAAGGTATATCCACGATAAAACAAAATGTTACAAAAAGATTCTTACACTGCTGAATATGTATAAAATAAAGCATTTGACTCGACGTTGGAACATAATTAATAAGCAAAATCTCCTTTATTAGCATCACAATTTTATCTCCATTTTCAGACAGCAGCAGCAGAGAATGTGATACTAAAGGACGAGGTAGACGCTTTAAGGGAGACTGCGGCGAAAGCGGCTACACTCGAGTCAACGGTGGCGTCTTACAAGAAGAGGATGGAAGAACACGTTGATTTAAGGAGACAGGTATCCTATGAGGGCTTACGCCTTCTCAAATAAATTAATGTTTTTTTAGGGAAAAGGTGCCCCCTCACAATAATGGTTATCTTAAACTCCATATGACCATGCG
The DNA here is from genome assembly GCA_963662085.1 of Eupithecia inturbata. Classification (NCBI taxonomy): domain Eukaryota; kingdom Metazoa; phylum Arthropoda; class Insecta; order Lepidoptera; family Geometridae; genus Eupithecia; species Eupithecia inturbata. The sequence goes on along the minus strand of OY759177.1, from coordinate 11,658,543 downwards.
CTACTTTTTTGACGTATTATCGTGTTTGAAGTCTTACTTTTATACACTTAGACTTTGTTTATGAAATAAAGATACTCTTTGTTTTGTCGAATAATATATTAATATGCATAGTGTCAGACGGCACATTGGTGCCAAACGACATGTAAAAAGTGTCTATTTGTGTCTGTAATCTTCGACTAAAATATTTGGAGTAGCCATGGCTACACTAAGCTCATGACACCTCCTGAACAAACTCCTCTAATGTGTTTAATATTATGATGATCCCTTATTTTGTGAAACCCTTACAGGTGAAACTACTAGAGCACGCCAACACAGAGCACGTGCAGAGAGCGATTGAGTTCGAGCAAGCCGCCGCGAGGGCAAACGCGGTGCGGGTGCAACTAGACATTTATAAGAAACAGGTATATTTACTGCCCTATTCTATATATATTTATAGACATAGGGTGCATCCACACCGAAGATACTTTGTGTAGAGCCACAGAGTGATAATTTTGTTAAGAGAGTCTTAAGTCGTAACCTTACAAAAATTTGTATATTATTACTTTCCACAACATTTTATTCGTTTTCTTAGATCTATTTAAAATCAGTTGTTACTCACCAAAACTGCAAACGAATTAGCTAGCTGAAGTGGCTGTGGGCAGGCCTTATCTCGAAAAGAACCTGAAACTCTGGGAAAACGTGTTCTTGAGTGGAGACAGTCAAACGTAGAGTAGACCCTCCAGCCAGGTGAGATGGTGCCTTGCGAAAGACTGCTGGCAGATACAGGATTTGGCAAGCTGAATACAGGGCGCTATGGCGCTCATTAGGGGAAGCTTATGTCCAACAGTGGACTAGTATAGGCTGATGATGATTTATATTTACAATATACTTAATCAAAACCTGTATGTCGATTTTATTTTCAGGTGACAGATTTAAACGAGAAACTAGACGCAGAGATAACCAGAGCAGACAAACTAGAGATAGAAAATAAGAAGCTAAGCAGCCGGACAACCCTTATGCAGAGGGAGCGAGCGACATTGTTGCAAGAGAGGGACACAATGAGAGATACTATCAATGAGCTGAAATGTTCCACGATTACTAAAGGTAACTTGCCCTAATTTCCAAACCCCGATATAAGGGGTGCTTTTTGTGTGTCGGTCTGTGGCATCGTAGCTCCTAAACGGGTGCTCCAATTTCAATTCAGTTTTTTTGTTGAAAGGTAACTTCATCGAGAGTTTTCTTATATATATAGAGGCATTTTCTACCTGCCAACCAAAACCATATGTTTTTTTTAATGTCACACTGACAATATTGGTGACTGTCGTCTTTAATTTTTCATAGTTTATAAAATGTAAATCCTGTTATTGGCTGTAAGTTATATTTTTAGGTTTAGTTACTTTTATTTGAGAGAGCTGTGGATTTTGTTTAATTAATATAATAAAATAAAATAAAATATATAGATTAATAAAAATGGATAGAGCCATTCTATTTTTATGATGGTTATAATTAAAACTGTCGGAGATTTCGAATTTTTTTGAAATTCGCTTGTGACGCCATGCACATCTCTTGTCTTTGAACAATACCTAAAACAATTTTTGCAGGTGCCGAAGACAACGTATCCCGGGAGCTAATACCGAACGACATGAAGGAACGACTGATCCGACTGGAGCACGAGAACAAACTGCTCAGAGAGAACCAAGGCGCGCAGGCAGACCAGGCTTCCGTGCAGGTGAGAACTGACTATAAACGTATCTATACTGTAAGACAACGTATCCCGGGAGCTAATACCGAACGACATGAAGGAGTGATCTGACATGAAACATATTTCTAACTTTCTTTTAACTTCGACTAGTGTGGTATCTAGCCATAAACTAAGCAAAGTTAGTTTGGAACTGATCGCCTGAAAGAATATCCATCCATATTAATCTAATATTATGCGGCAAGTGATGCGGAGGTTTTCTTAAGCTCGAAGCTCGGTGGAAAAGTAGACTTGTATTTGTATATTTTTCTATATTATTTTCCACGTCATATCTCATATACATATAATCTGTTCAGTAGTTTTCGTGTTTTGACTATTTAAATACAGTATAAGTCGCGTAGATAATGATTGGGACTGAAAATGACCACCTCTTTCATGATGTCTCTTAGATCATATTGATCAAAGATGATCTAGGCGGGGCAGCATGAGAGAGGCTGTCATTTTCAATCAGAATCTTTATCTATGCGCCTTATAACAAAATATTGATTCAAACTCGGTTAAACACCATTTCCATACATTCTTCATACAACTCCGAATACTCAACCAACTGGTTGCCATAACACTACTCTGCTTATTTTGGGTCTAGACGATGCTGCTGTAAGAAAATGTTCAGCTTATAATTTTTAATATTATTCTGTTAATTTACCTTTTGTTTAAATAATTTTTAAAGATATTTTGATACAAAGTATTGCCAGGAACTGGAGGAGTACGCGGCGCGGTGCGAGAAGCTCCGCACGATGAACCGGGAAGCGAACCAGAAGATAATGCAGCTAGAGGCGACTCAGGACGCGCCGCACCAACGGCTGGCCTCCGTTATTGAGGAGAACCAGAGGAAATGTACGGTTTTTATACGCTTTTTGTACTATTACCATACGAAACCAACCATACGAAATCTACACACCAAATTCTGCGACATAGCCTAAGGCAAAATGGTAATGGCAAATTGATATTTCGGTGTATAAGTCGCGTAGATACAGATTGGGATTGTAAATGACCGCCTTTTTAATCTCTCATGCTGTCGCGCTCAGGTCATATTTGATCAAATATGCGCAATATTGTAGACCGCGTTTTGTCAACTTGTCGGTGACCCACCGATTTTGGTGTGTAGACTTCATTATGGGGTCTATTCAGAAGTGCTATGTAGCAAAATAGTGGAATGTGCCAAACACAACTAATAGGATTGCTAAGCGTGAAGCTAGTTACAAAAAAATCGGAGTTCTTGTGATTTCTGCTTTTACTAGTTATATACTATTTTGTAAAATGTATGTATAAATCGAGTGGAGACCGCGACTCGGCAAATGTAGTGTAGGACCTGGTGGGACGATCTGCGAAAGACTGCCGGCAGATGCTGGATGCGGCAAGCTGAAGACAGAGCGCTATGGCGCTCATTAGGGGAGGCCTATGTCCAGCAGTGGACTAAGATAGGTTGATGATGATGATTATATATTTTGCTTATTACCAACATAACGTCGATAGATTCCAAAACTACAATAGATTCAAAGTTTGTTTTAGCATGGTTCATAGCAAAAGGCTAAGAATGCAAAACTTCTACTCTGCTATTAATTACTTGTAGAACTTAGAAAACAGTAAAAAATGAAATGTATTTCAATATGTAATCCATTTCACCAGCTCTCCAAGTAGAAGAGCTTCAGAATACCCTGGCAGAAGAGAGACGACGCATCGCAAAGCTGCAGGAAGAGATTTTAGCGACAGAAGACCGCTTCAAGAAGACCGTGGAAAAGGCCAAGCAGGTCGTCAAGTCGCTGGACCCTAGAGCTACCACCGGTATGTATAACAAGTGTTCATCACCATCTCAGCCGATGGACGTCTACTGTTGGACACATACTCATCTAAAGATCGTCACTATGACCGGTACTGCGCAGCCCGCAACAATTACCCGCGACCATCACCAGGTCTAGGTCCAATGTGTGGGGTGTTTGCCCACGTTGCGTCTTCCGATACGTGAATAGATTACATAATAACACGAATTAGTGTTGTTAGTATGAAATTTATTTCACCAGCCCTCCAAGTAGAAGAGACTGCTTCAAGAAGACTATAGAAAAGGCCAAGCAGGTCGTCTGGTCGCTGGACCCTAGAGCTACACCGGTATGTAGAATTGTTTAACCATTAAGGTTGGCCCAAATATGTTTAACTATTTTTGTTTTGTTGTTCTAGCGGCAAAGTGAAATACACATTCTCTGAAAATTTCAACTGTCTACCTCTTAGGGTTCATGAATGAGATAGAGCCCTGTGAGCCTGTGAGCCTGTGAGCCTGTGTGCAGCGCTACTGCCAAGTTTTTCACGTGATACCTATACTCCAGTCATTCTCAATGTAAAATGTTTGTAAACAACTCTCAACACAAAAATCCATAATTATCTTTTTGGCATGGTGTTCGAAAAAATATTGTCAGCGTTATGCAAGAGCCCAAATTGACTAGTAGTTCAAATTCTGACTTAAAATCGACAACAAGAAAGTGATTTTTAGGTTAAGTATCGGGGCAGTGCTTACACACATTGTATATATTCAGTTTGGCCAGAGTATAGATATATAGATACACATCACTCAGGGGTCACAAATAAGTTATATTTATTTCAGGGCAACAATCGCTGTCCGACATAACGCTGGGCTACTCGCGCGCCGCAGCCAGCACCAGTGCGACAGCGACTACCACCAACAATAATAAAGAGTAAGTACCTTTTTACCCGACCATGACAATGAGAAGATAGTGATACTGTCAATTAGACACTCTCTGAAAAATTTGTTTTTAATTTGACAAAACATCATCTTCCTCGTCCCTATACAAAAGTTAAAGGTAGTGAATTCAATAGCTTGGGATTTTTAACCGCCCGACCAAAAAAAGTCATGTTATTTATAAGTTTGACGTAGCTATCTATTTATTGTACAATGGGCGGCGGCAGGCGAAGGTCCGCCTGCCGCCTGCAGGAGGTCGCGGGTTCTATTCCCGCCTCGGGACAAATGTTTGTACAATCTGCAGATATTTGTTCCGGGTGTTTTCTATGTACAATAAAAAATATCTATCTATGGAATGTATTGTAAAATGTATTACCTAAGTATATTCCATTAAAGGAAATGGAAGTAATGATGCTGTGTGGATTGTCCAGCATTATTTATTTATTTATTTATTTTATTAAACAAGCTCTGCTTACTTAGGAGCTAGAATGCTGGATCATCCACACATCATCGTCCAGCCGCTAGATGATGGTGTGTGGATTGTCCAGCATTATTATTTTATCATTATCTGTGTGTATGTCTGTGGGTAAGTCAGTGGTATTGTAGCTACCAAACGCACGGATAAACCAATGTGGGTTTTGGTTTTTTTTGTTCGAAGGTTACATAATCATAAGAAAATTGCTTCTCGAACGTTATGATTCAAAATAAAATTTTCGGAAGTTATTGTACAGCTTCATTCGAACTCATTCTTTATAAATACAGAGTAGTTGATTCTTATGTTTATGCTTTTATCCATACTAATATTATAAAATCAAAAGTAATAACTTCGTATGATTCGAAAGTAGTCTCTCTGTCTGTTATGTTTTCACGCCTTAACGGCTGATAGGATCTTAATGAAATTTGGCAGGAAGGTAAATGGTATCCCAGGGACGAACATAAGCTAGTTGAAACCCGCGTGCAAAGCCGCGGGCAGCAGCTAGTTTGTAATTATTGTAAATTTTTTTTAGTTGGAGCGGAGCTAGCACGGCTAGCGGCGACGGTGGTCGAACCACCGCCGAGCTGAAACTAGTCGCATCAGCCTGGTACACCCTCGGAGCACGCTACCATCGAGAATCAACAGATTCCCGCCTCCGGCTGCTCTCCGCCGGACATTCCTTCTTAGCCCGGCAGAGGCTGCACGCTCCTAGACCCAGAAATAACTCTTCAACTCCGACTAATCAGAACGCTGGCACGCCTGAACTCTACCTGCATTGATATAAAGTGCAAACTGCAGCGGCGGATACCAACAAGTGAGCAATGTAACATTGTGAAAGAACCTTACAGGAATTTAATGAAAGCTATTGATTATTGTGTGTCAAGATAAGAACAATTGAAAATCGTGCTAACCACAGAACGCCAACTGAAAACGCATTTAAACAAAGACGAAGTCATGGTAAGTTGACAGCAAAATACATGAACATCAGGCGAGGAAAGCTGTCTGAACTTTATTTGCGTTGTTATAAAGTTTAAATTGTATCGAAGAACAATACTTATTGTGTCCTTTCGGACGCAAAAAGTTCGTGGTCACCACCAGAAGTTTTCAAACAGTACAAGTAAGTGACTTTAGTTCTACACGAGTAGGGACGTACTACGCTGTGACGTAAAATAATTGAATTTAGCAAACTACCAGTTGAAAATACCAGCATACGATTGATATGCGAAAAAAATATCTACCATGCAGTATAGTTTATATTCTTTGTATTGGATTATTAAAATAAATATTGACGTTATTGGCGTAAGATAACTACGCCAATTAAAATCGGTCTGTGACCGTGTCAGTCCTACCTTAAATTTTTCTAATTTTTTGTTTGTCGTTCTTATCCTGAAATATCTTGTATCATTGTTAACTGATGCTTACGTCCAAACTAGATTTCCCCTCTAAATCATACGAATTTGTAAGAGCAGGTATCTAACAAAATATATCTAATTGACACTTCAGAGCATCACGCCAAAATGGCTTAATCTTTTATATTGATTAGTTATCGAAAAATCATCATGTTTTTTTATATTCATAGATTTATCATGTTATTTTCTAATATATTTAATATTATTTTTAAGTGGACTATCGAAATTTAAAGCTCAATGCACCATTCGATAATAGAAGATGTGTATGTGATGTAATTTTTGAAAAGTCAATTAAAATCATTTTTGATTCATTGAAAATAGGAAACGTTCGTATTATTATTAAGTAAACCAAATATTACCTTTATCTATTATATTATTAATAAAGAAAATTACAAACAAATAATAGAAACAAATTAGAACTAACATATACAATTGAAACAATTGAGCTAACTGCAGACTGTTGAAACAATCTACAGGTAGCTCAACTGATCCATATCTTATTAATATAAATTTAAAATGCGTCGTGCTATACTTAAAAACATAACCGTCTTACAAAAAGAAAGAGTAACCAAACGTAAATGTAAACAAACTATCATACATACATACCTGCCTGCAATGCTTCCACCGATTTACACATACTGATTACATAAATAAGTAGGCAATTAGCAATATTTTGAGGAAGATTAATTTGACTTTTCAACTTTCAAACTTATACCCCTTCCTGAGTCGTGTGTGGACCACACACGACTCACTCTATTATTTATTACCAGTAATTTTTCGCACTTGCAGAAAATTATACATTTTACCACATAAAACACTGTAAATTTTAATTGGGTAGCAGGTACGTCATCATTTTAAACTATGCCTGTCTCATTACCGTAGCCTATTCCAAATGCCTGTGTGCTTGAAAATAGACAGAAACAATAGATACAGTTAAACCACAAATAGACGAGACACCCAGAAGTCACAGTTGAAACAAATTGTAGAATCTCCCATAATCTGATTCACAGTACGTTATGCGGAATCTCGGAACAGTTTAGGTTGACAAATGCACCTCAACTGTAGAGAGCGAGTGATATTACTACTACAATTAATATTACTAGTGATGTTTTTAGCAAGTTTTTTAACCCCCCCTCCCCCCTAAAGTATCAAAATATCGACAATCTCATTTAATTTTGGAAAATAAAGCAGATACACTCCCCTTTGCGAGCCTCACGTAATAAGAACGACCCCATAATTATGTCAATTAATTTTTTTTTAAATGTTTTGTTTGGAATATTTCGAAAAATGTTTTTATTGGCTATATTTGTTATATGATTGAAACCTGGTAACTGGCAAAGTTGTGACTCAAGTCAAATCAAGAAGTACCTTTTGTAATGTAAATTTTTACCATTTGTCCAGAGTGACCTTTCTGGCGTAAGTATCCGTTGGTATTTTGTAGGTGTCGTTCGTAACTTTACGCCGCGTTTAAATACCCATCAACTTTGGGCTTGTGTTTATTCGGTCCAGTGCATGTTTAGCGTAAAAAGACTTGGCGCTATATTTCCGTAAGACCATGACTGTTACCAGTTTTACTGATATCCTCCGCTCTTTAGATGATTGTTTAAAAACTTTGAAATAAAATGTTTTTGCGGTATAATAAAAGTTCCAGCACTTGAATCGAGTTTAGGAACGTTGATCGTTTAAAGAGTTTGTAGAAATTAGAAGCAGTATTAAGTAAATAAAAATAGCAATTTTGTAAAACTCAACGTTGTTATGGTATGCGTGTAAATATCTACTAGATAGGCGTCAAAGTGTCTTATAATCTTTTAGCAGAGCATATTTTTCCTATTGATCTACGAGTACATTCTATCTACATGAAAAACTTCTAATTGATTTTGAGTTTTATTTGAATAGCTACGAAGATTTTTCTTGTAGAAAAAATTCTGTAAGCTGTACAATTATTACAAATGAACACATTAGGTACCTAATTTTGAAAAATATATATTTTTATAATAACAATTGTTTAGTCAATCTGTATTTACGTTTATATTTATTGGATTTATTTAAGAGTTAATTTTAAAATCATGTTAACGTGCGCTGTAAATTTTCTATCTGAAACTTCTGAACCATGTACTGGAGGGGTGTCTATTTGACGTTAGTAACGAGATGTGATCGTGTGTCTTTTTTCCATACAATTCGGTACAGCGCCTCTATCGTGCGGACATGGAACTACGTAAATCCCATACAAAACGGAGACGTCACGATCATGACCCCTCTGAGATTCAGTAGATATATAGTGGATTTTCAGCGCATTCTTGCATTTTGTTGTTTCTAATACTAGTTATTTAATCATCACATTGTAATGCAATTACATAATAATCTTACTCCTGACATGTACCTTTCCTCCTAGTTTTAAGTTGAGATGAGAAACTAATAGATGTAATAATTATTATTTTAGCGGAAGGTGCAGTAGTGCAATTATTTCTGTTATCAATATTTAGTACAGTAGCTTGCATACGACCTTCAGTCGAAGTCCACGAGTGGGCCACGAATTTAGGCCTTATGCACAAATTCTAAAATGTGATTATTGTTGATAATGAACGTTTTGAGATAATATATACATTTTCATAAAATCCCTGTCTTTTATTAATAATTATAAATCAAAAACCAGTTGAGATTTAATAAGTTATATTAGTTACTGAGATCACAAGTCACCGAATTTATTACATCATATCAAATCAAACTACACGGCACAACCTCTATTGACTTAGGACATACAATTTAGAACACCAATTAACAAATTAAGACTAGATAAATTAGGACTAATTATAAAATTATCGTAAAACTTTGTAAACTTTTTACAAAATAATATTGTTAACATATATATAAAAATCATGTTACTGTTCGATTTTTATAAATTAATATAAACTCATCACTACGGCGCGACACACTAGTTATCTTATTAAAGCTTGTTTCTATTTACTCTTTATTTACTTAGTTATAACCATTACAACTTTTAATATTTCGCAACTTCATCGATCGGGTGAATCAAATGTAAATAGTGCAATTTTCGGTTCGAAGACTGCTTGTTGAAATCACGCAGCGCTCGGAGCAAAACTTTAATAAAAGGCAATGATTTGACTACGAAAGAACTATGCTCAGTCAGATCTACAGAGGTCGGTGGCGGTATTTATACTCAAGCCATTATCAAGAACGTTGATAATGGCTTGAACAAGAAGAGTTTTAAACAATTCACAACACAAAAATCTAAAATTCTCGTTTGGCGTAGAGTTAAGTTTAGAAAAAAATAATTGACAGCACTAAGCATCGCAGGAAAGAGCAACAAATAGTGAAATTCTGTCAAAAAGTCAACAGTAGAGTGGTTTTAGATAAAGTATAGGGGCCATGTTTACAAACAATGTGTCTAGAAATTCGCCGGAGTATAGTTGTATACTATACTCCGGCGTAATTCTAGAATCACTGATCCCTAGTGCGTAGATAATAAGTACTGGTAGAGGTCAGTGCATCGACTGAGATCGCCGGGTTCGGTCGTGAGGTGGCGCTGCGTGTGTCCAAGAGCCGGTTCAGACCATATATCCTACAAAACACTAGTTAGTCAAAATCTTCGTCGGAGTCCGTTTTCAGGACGCTGTCGGAGCCCGAACCTGCTTCGCTGTCCATCACCAACTCGCTGTAAAACAAACATACAATTTTAATACGTACATAATCAATTTTAAGTTTGTTGAGACAAAGAACACTAGGTTTAAGGGTTTCACCCCATGTTTTGTCTATACAAAGACAGCAAAGAAATATTAGTTTAAAGATTATGATTTCGTTAAAAGTGTGAGGAAGGTAGTTCATATCTACAAACGCTACATACATTTTAGACGGATCGCTTTGTAAACTTCGGAGATAGGGGCAGGTCGTTAATTCTTAGACTTTTTTCAAAATATTTTAAAAAGTATTTAAAATATTTTCATTACCTTTCATTTGATACGCCACTCGAAGAGCTAGCTCCCCCTTTTTAATATTATTCCCCCCCCCCCCCCCCTGGGTACGACGATTTGATAATTTCGCTCGCTTCCCATCTTAGCACACCTTTTATAGAAAAACAGCAGAATCTCACCCTTTAGAAATTGGATTCAAACAAGGAAAAGCTTAGATAAACAGGGCGGGATCCACAATTTTTATCTGTGATACTGATTGATTCCATGATAAAGGCATGGGTATATTCATTGAGCCTTCGGTTGCGTACATTAAGGATATCCAAGTTGATGTTTTGAATTTATTTATTTATTTATAAGCAAGTAAAGTAAGTATTTATTACAGCAAAAGACGTAGTAATTAATTACATTAGGTGCACATTCTTAACTTTGTATAAAACGAGGTAGGTATCTTAGGAAGAGTCGCAATTAACACACAAAAAAAAGAAGAGCAACTAATTATGTAATTGGCAGACAGCTATTATTATATTGTACTAGCTGCAGCCCGCGGCTTCGCACGGTTTTTTCCGGAATAAATGGGTCCTCCCTGGATACCATCTACCTCGCTGCCAAATTTCACCGAGATCCGTTCAGCCATTCTTGAGTTATAAATAGTGTAACTAACACGACTTTCTTTTATATATATAGATTTGTCTGTTGACTGTGAGAATTACAAAAATAAATAAATGAGAAATTTCAGGTAAATAATGTAAAATTAATAAAGTTAAAGTAAGTAGAGGTAAGTATATTATATTAAATTGAAAGTAAAATTGTCTAATTAGTAGAATGTAGAATTTCTTCAGTTTTATGATAGGTAGTTTAGTGTGGTAAGCCAATATTTAATTTCATGTATAGCTGCAGTTACACTTGTTCTTAATTTGACAGTTTTTAGCTACATTATTGTAAAGACGGATTTATATAAAGTTTCCTGTTCGTTGTGCGAATGTAGAGTTTGTCGAGGGAGTGACCAATCTGTATACTCTACGGCGGGATATGACTCAAAATAAGGGGAGGACATTAATGTTTTATGTACCGAAGGACAGTTTTGAGTATGTAGAGTTGGCGGACTGTGAGTACACTGGCATCCTTATAGATCTCCGTGGTGGGATATCTAAAAGGCTTTCGAAGCATCACTTTTAATACTGAACGCTGTGTTCTCTCAGCTCATATAACGAAGGTCTTCGCAGCACTACCCCAACACAATATGCAGTAGGTTATTTTTTTTAGAGATTGACATAAAGCGAAATATACTGATTTAAGGGTGTCAAAGCTTGTTACATACCGAAGGCTTTTCATGATGCCTATAACCTTTCTTGTACGCGCTGAGAGAAATCCAATGTGAGCTTGAAATGTCAGTTTTTGGTCAATAAGAACTTTAAGATATTTTATAGCTTCTGAACGGATAAGAGGCTCACAATTGCTAGATACTAGAGTGAATTTGAATACACGCTTTAGTGTCTGTTAATTTTGGAAACATTAGTTCAGTATATTCTCAAACACAGTGTTTGGCACTAAGGTGACCATTAATAGGTTCCCACAAATAGCTAGGTATGTACCTGAGTTGTTGGATGCTGCTGGCATAGTGCAGTACCTAGGTATCCAGGTATATTTGTTATACCTGGATACCTAGCTCCTACCTGTTGTGTTTGTTATATGTAACTGGAACTCCAGCAAGAATTATTATGGATCCTGAGCAAGCTGTGTTGGTTTGGTATGTATGTATACATATATACCAACATACGTATAGCGTACGTGTACGTACGACCAGCTTTCTGCTATCGTCGCATACATTCGCGCGTCGCGCAGCAATTTACAGCATAAGATTTTTCGTGGGAAATGGCTTACCTACTGCGTATGAAATATTTAAACACATTCATAACTTGTAGCCGTACACCAACGATTTGTTCATTCCCATCGCTGGAAGTATGAGTGTCGAGGATGTTATAAAATCTTATGAATGCATAGGGTTAGTTTTACATAAACACGGTGCGATAAAACTTGCCTGTTCAGTTCCGTGTTATTCAGTTTAATCTCAACGATATTTCTGTTAAAGAAATAAATTCAATTATGCCAGTGATTTTTTTAATTTATTGCACGAGGAAGATTACTGGTTTCAGTACCTTCAGTAAAAAAATAACTAATTACAGTATCATTAGCAATTGGTGGTCTTATCCCTTGCAGAGTTTTCTACCCGATGACCATGTTACCTACAAGGGATATCTAGGACTAAATAAGCGTAATTTCCTGAATAACGCTTTAAAAAATCTTGTTTCTTGTTATAAAGAATTTAAATAATATAGGTATACCCAAAAATTCACGAACTAGACAGGATATAAACCAGCAATCTTCTACTCAGTACGAGAACACGCTACTAATAATTGCGACAGTCATTTAGGTTAGGACTAATAATAGGGATTTTCAACGGACTAATAATTGTTTGTACTTATCTGATGATCGGCTTTTGGCAAGGCTCATCTTAGCTGATTATAAATACCTGTGGATTTACTACCTATCGAAATCAGATGTCAATCAGCCGGTAATACTGGAAGCTTTAACAATACCTACGTCCTATGCCAAAACGTCTTCACTCTGCCAGATATAAACATAGATACCAACCCGTTGAGATCCTTAGTCAGTTGTATATCAACCGTGTTGGTGTTGTCGTTCAGTCCGTTCAATGCTTCGCAGAAGTCGCTCCCCACATTCTGCAGGTGCTGTGTGTTCAGGTGGAAACCCTGAGAGAAACATACGTATATCATTGCAGACTTGTTATGGTAAACAGTTCATTTGAATAGCTGTAAATAAACCAATAGGCAGTAGCAAGTTGTACAATTATCCTAATAAAACGCGATGCTATGATGTATTTTGAAGATAATTCAAATCAGAATCAAGTACCTATTTACTGCTTTCATGATATACAGAATTAGGTCTTAAAATTATTAGATATGTGTGTTGTATAGGGTTTCGACATAAGGACAGCGCGGCAACGAGATATTCAGTAATATTTTAATACTACTAAGTTTTCCAAAGTTAGTAGGTATAATATTTTACATCTTATTATTATTTAAACTTCCTGTATCAGGTATTCCTAATTCAATTGCCCCGGTGGGTAATAATCAATGACATTCACGCAAGGATTTAATAGCGGCATTAATTATACAACACGCACATCGATGTCTATCCGGAGACCGATTCATGAGCTGACGGTCCCTAAGACTGTTCAGCAACTGGATGTGACGGCAGCGATAGATTGGTAGAGTGGGCGCCTAGAGGTTTGCCTAGAATACAGTGCTCTACTTACGCACCTACTGACCAATACAGGATGTTGCATATTATAAATCAAACTTAGTGGTGAGGTCCCAATCTGTAACGAATGGACCTCCATGTACCTATGTTGTTAGTACGAGTTTTTCAGATAAGATGTTTTCAGATTTTCATTGGTGTTACCTAGCTTTTTTTTTCTCTCGGCCGAGGAAATTTGTTTACGAATAGACTGGTCTTGGGACCAGAATTATGTGGGACTCGACGTCCTGAAAAAGACGTAATACTCACTAAAACCTCTCCGCGGACCCAACTCTCGCCATTTTCGTCGAACCACGGGAACATTTAAACCTACCGCGGCCCGACTGGCGTCCCCTCTTCCTCCCATACACAGCCGGCGAGCCCAGCATTCCACACACTCGCCGACCCCATTCATCCGTCACGTTTCCTCCCTCCGATTGGGGAAGTACTCAGTTTTTGTTAAATGCGTATTTCACTTACGCACCTTATCCAGCGACTTCTGCTCTAGCTCGCGTCTATTGACTTATTCCCAATAACCAATAGAAAAATTAAACTATAGTCGAGTTTAAAAAAAAATCCGTTAAGCGAACTACTTACAGAGAGTTAGAATATTGAGAATTGTGCCATATGTACCTAAACTAAATATAGGTTTAAAGAATATAATATATGATTCAAATGTCATTTCATATGGAAAAACCAAAATTCATTGTTTTCCGCTTTAACTTAGGTTAGTAAGTGTGTAATTGTGTTATGTTAGTAATGTTATTTATGTTATTCTAATTTAATCAAAAACCTGTCTAATTATGTCATCACATAATTTAAGCTAAGATTTTATTTTAATTATATTGTGACATTTTTGTATATTTTATGGATGTATTATCTAAATTAAATGAGTTAATAATTTACAAGCAAAAGCTAATATTGACATCTAGTGCTCAACAGTCATTGGTGGATCTGAGATTTGTTACATCTTGGATGCTTATCGGCACATCAGCCTAGGCCGACCGGTGGTAGGTAGACCATGCACGGTAGATGTATTAGCCCCCATGTCCAACTAAGTATCATTATCACTAATCTAAGATAAGCCGTCATTTCTAATTGGGATTAAGTGAGACGGTCTGTACTCGTAGGTACATCAGTTTTAAACGCCGCGGAATATCTACGGACTATGTCTCATTTTTACGTGGGCGTTTTTTATGCTAATGCAAGTAAAATAATAAGCTAACGAGAGCTAAGAGAACGCACGACTTTATACAACTATCTGCCTTATATTTTTTCTTCAACGAAACTCCTAGTGAGTTGCAAAAATTATCAGTAAATAAATTGTAACAAATTGACAAAACCTTCCTGTGCACAAAGGCTTACCATAAAATATCTGATTATCTTGAGGATAAAAAAGCTTGGGCCGGGATTTGCTCCAATACGAAAAATAACAACTAACAGGCTAAAGGTTTCTTCGTCGCTTCTTTACTTTAGTGTACAAACCGAAGCGACAGAAATAAAAAATATCACTTTATTTCTTGTATTTATAAATAAAGAGATTTTGATTTATGGACGTTTTAGGCAGAGCTGGGAAGCGAGTTGTTTGTTCTTGGGATGTCTTTTAGAACATGCGTGTGAAGACCATCCTAAACGGACATAAAACTTTAATGAACGTTTCGAGATTTTTGTAAAGGCGTGCATTGTGTATTGTTGTACACACATACGAGTATAGAGCTGCATTGTGGACTCATCACATCACAGATACATAGGCACACTGTTCTGTATGAAAGCAAGTCTTTTACGCTCCATCCAATTACGGCAAAGATGAAGTTTATTACCAGCAATTACCTGTTTATTTGTCAAGGGTTTGATCACTTTATTTACTAGTTTATTGACTTGAACGTTGATAATTTGATGACCGCTTGGCCCTATGACCGGTTTTCTATAAAACCATTTCTGGTAAGGTAACCAAAAATCTTGATAAACAAAAAATTACCCATGATCAATGATGGACAGACTGGTCAACTAATCTTACGAGAACCAATAAGCACTTGGCAAGATTTTTGATCCTAGATTGTTTATTTGAAAGACGATATTCGTTCGAGATCCTCCCGTGCAACGTACCTAAATGTCATAAACGTTCCATGTAGACATAAGCTCTGACTTTTGACGTAAGTCTCACCTTGAAAGGTCCCCTATCGAAGCCGCAGAAGGATGCCTCCATAGTGTAGGACCGGGTGACCCCAAGGTGCCTCCAAACGGTGACGCGCGCCGTGCTCTCGCGTTCTCGTTCCACGCGGAATGAGCAAGAGCCGAGGGCGAACGCTGGTGATATCCGGTGCATCAACGCTGGTAGCATCTGCGAACAGACACCATTAGCCACTTTACGTTAGAAAAAAACCACCCCCAGAAATTAGAAAAAAATCGCCACCAGAATGATTTTTCGATTTATTTGTTTTTCCTTAGAAAAATGTTGCATAACGAACGTTAAAAAACATATCTTGGAAAACTGCGGACCAACTGCTTTAAATAGGTTTTCCAAGAATCTATGAGTACCTCACTCACAAAAAGTGAGAGAAGGGCAGAATAATAAACAGATAATATTGAAATTTAAGAATTTCTATGTCTTCAAAATAGCGTACACATAAGATTCAGAAAAAAAAATTAAGCGGTAAAAAAAATTTACCTTGTACTATGTATATTTAAAGGTTTATCAGGTCAGTATGTGAATAAAAGGTAAGTACCTATTATCAGGAAAATCGTCCTCATCATTTGTCTGTGCTCACGTCTTGAGTTCAATCAAAACACCAGAACAAAAGGAACTTTTCGATGGAACAAAAAGAATTATTGATTGTTGTTGGCGTGAGAAGTTTCGCCAATGACTCATCCGGAACGTAATGCTGTAATGAAGCGCGATGATGGCACGATGCAAAACCAAAGAGATCTCTGTTGTTTGGTCTACAATATAACGGTATGTGACAAGAAATGTTTAGTTTTACCTAACTGAATTGTAGGCTATTTCAACGTGGATAACCTCCAAGAAGGTTGTCAGTCAGAGACAAGCTAGCATGTTTGTTTGGTACCGCAATAATGCCACTAGGACTAGAAAACTTAACACAGCTTTATCTCACAAGGTAATTTTAATAAAATTCTAAGAGCGTGATTAAACTGCGCTGAAGGTCTTTAAACGTAATCTCTCGCATAGGAGTTCCTTTTCACTGTATCCAGCTTCTTAAAATATTAAAATACTAGCTTGGGCCCGCAGTTTCGCACGTGATTTTCTGGGATAAAAAGTAGCCTTTATTTTAAACCAGGTTTAGAACTACTAATTATACATCTACGCAAAATTAAATCCCAATTTGCGTAGTTCTGGCGTTTTCTTGGGACAAACATAAATTTTCGTTTTTATAAATACCAGTGGGAAGTAAGAATAGAAGGACTCACAAGATACTTGACGGGCTCATCTTGCACGAGGCGGTCGTCGCTGCACCAGCTCTCTGCGGCGGCACACCCGTAGAAGAACACGTTCTTCTTTCGCGAATGACCGTGGTAATCGCAGTACACCAGCGGGGGTTTCTTCCACACGCGGACCAAGTATTCTATTAGACCCTGCAAAGTGTAATGTGTTGTAATGTGTTAAACAATATATTTTGGGCACTTACTTTATCGACGGCTTATAAGCTCCCCTTACCAAAACTCAGTCGATATACCTCTCAGAAGATCTACACCAAAAGTTATTTCGGGTTCCACTCGCCACATCTTTTAAACATATTGCATTCCTTAGAGTGGCACAATTAGTGAGATTGCACAGCACTAAAGTTAATGTATGCCTACGCGATAAGTGGTTTCTTAACGGATGCAGAGTTGCCCCGCAACATACGCGCATAGGGGCACCTCTAAATCTAAACATTAAAGCGGATATCATGTAACGTTACTTCACCTTGGTATGGTAAATAGAAGGATGCAAAACGGGACTGGGCTTGCACCACCGTCGATTTAAATCTTCATTAGTCAGACCGCATCGATGGCTGCAACAAGAAATGACGTTTTAGTAGAGATAACCAGGAAAGCACGAGGGGAGAATTTAGCATCAGCCGATAAAGTTGGCTGGACATGTCCACTGGATTCAAACGACACGCGCTCTGAGGCACTTGTCGTCATATCACTGGGGTATGCGCCGGCGCAGCGCGCCGGCGGGATACTTCACAGTTACGTTCTATCAGAGACGGGTATTTGCAACTTAATACGAGGCTTGGATGGCGTCTTATGGCTCTTTGGATTGCATCTTTCAAAGTATCTAACCGTGTAAGCACAGGCTGTGTAGCGTACCATGTCGTGTAGAGCTAGGATTAGGTTATTTAATGGCATGTAGGAACACGATGCATAAAATTAATGGCAGTTCTCCAGACTCTGACTGAACATTGGTCTTATGATCAAGTCAGTTATAGCACAGGTACCTGGGTATGTGGTTAAGTTCTCCAGAGGCCATTGATTTTCTGGATAAACAGTACTTTCCAGAACCAGGAATACCATACCATTTATATTAATTATTATTATCATGCAAGAGAGAGACATATAATAAAATTTTGTACATTATAATATAACACAATATTCAGTTTAGTCTTTTATTAGTCAAGTTGAAAAGCACTCCCCCGACGACGTCTTGGTCAATGTCAACCTTACATTATCTAACCTAAACTGGACAATAATGTTATGTTCCTTAAGATATAATTTTAACAATTTTAAACAAAGCTTTATTAGATATTTAGTTAGTCTTAAATTAAAGGAAACAGCTCTGTTGTTATCATGATACAAATTGTTATCATAATTTTCATTAGATATCACTCTACCTAAAAGGTTTCTTGAAGCATTACCTACGAATTTAAGTAGTACCATGTAGTACCAACCTAATAACGATTGTTTAACGTTTCGCATTCCCAAACATGACTCATTTCAGGACAAATATTTCTGGGCTCCAAGCGCATGTATATAATGTAAGCGCATGTAGAAGTATTATAATAACTTCTTATTCTGTAGGCGTAGAGCCGGTAATGCACATTTTTGAAAGATATCGTTATTGCGTCGATTATGTACAATTGTGTCATTATTTACAGCTAGGTAAACTTTAGTGCGTCTGCAATCTACGACAATTGACTACACAACTCTACCGTTATTAAAGGGCAATTCTTATGTACGTGCTTCCGATATAATAGCATACAGCAAGATTCCCTATTGGAGTAAAGAAAGCACTAATCACGCACAACCATACCTTACGATTTGTTTACAAAACTTTGTTTTTACAAACTCGCAAAAAAGCTCAGTTCGAAAAGTTCCAGCCGGTAAATTTTAAATTCACACCTCAGAGATCAAGATAAGAGGAAACGTCGACAAATTATTTCCGAGATAAGGGGCTTGCGTTTTAACTTTAATGATGGGGTCAATTTTATCGGAATTTGATAATTCGCATGATTTAAAGTCTCGTATCGCCGGTCTATTTGCGGTTCTGCGGATCGAGCAGTGTAGCGTACAATTTTTTCCTGGAGTAGTCGGGCCTCGTCCAATTAGTGGTCCGGTGGAGGCGCATCATTAACGTCGCGCGCCGGGGAGGCGGAGGACAGGGGTCCACGACTTAGAGCGCTCGGGAGCGGCCCTGCCACGGCCTTCGCTAGCAGACCGGTTCCCATCTTTTGCTCTAATCAGAGAAAAAAAAACATCTAGCCGAGCATTCTCGAATGAAAGCGAATAATCGAGAAGACGCACTCTGTCGGTTCTATAGTGGTTTGTTGCAGTATCTTTCACATCTCGTGATAATATCAAATTAAAATTAATAAATGGGTACTATTCGTTTGGGAGATGTTCAGCAGTGGGTAGATTTATGTTATGGGCTGACATGATGATGGTGAAATTCTACTCGTGATTGTATTCAGACGAGGAAACAAAATTTTAAGGTAATGTGAAGAACTAAGGAAACTTGCTGATGTTAAAGTTCACACACACCACAACACTTACCACCTACCAATTGTCTTTTGAGGCATACCTGATCTTTTCTTTCCTTTATAACTCCTTATCAGATCAAAAACAATATCTATCTAATAAATAATACAGCGTTTGACTTATGTTTACTTTCCTCAAAGCGCCGCAGAATGTTCCAAGGTGCATTCAAAAGAGACATCAACATTTTTCATTAATGAGGAGCCCTCTAAGAGGCGCAGCGCCGGTGGCTTGCCGCGGCTGGTTCAAGGGTCCGCGTATCTATTTATAGCCTAAAACGATGCTATCTCAGCGCGCGTAGGACCCTACCCACCCCACCCGCCGGCACCCTTCGCATAACGTTCAACCAGCAAAATAGTCCAAATAAAACAACGCATTTTATATTTATTCCACCTATTTATAACATATGTCCATTGTTTCTGCCTCAGCTGGAATTCATAGCCTGAGGGCAATTCCAGTCTTTTGCCAGGTAACGTCGTTAATTTTAATCAAATTGCGTTTCGAAAGTATAAGGCTGTAGGGATTTTAAATTGAGTCTCTGATGTTGTATGAACCTAGTGAGCTTGCCGTATTGAATTGCTTTTAGATGATTATCCCCCCAGCATGGTCTTAGATAAAAATAAATAATGGAGAGGCGATGGCACACGTTACAGCTAATCCGTATTCAGAGTTCGCGGAGGCAGCTTCCTGCGCGCTTCCTGCGCGCTTCCTGCGTTCTCGACTGGCAGTGACCTCGACAATGTTAGGAAATGTTAGATCGCGAGCCTCTCAGCTAAGCTGCGGCAGGATTCGCTAACGTCGCGCGCCTCGCTCCACTCGATAACTCTGTATTCCGGGCCCGAACCGGACACGACGCGAGTTATTTACGATAGTCGCGAGACAATCGTCCGGTCGCCGCTTATCCGGTGCACGGTGACAATAACATGACGTGTCTATCTTTATTAAATAGCCCTCTTAGGAAATTAAAACACGTGCGCCTAATAAATACAGCCTAGGTACCTAGACTGTATTTATAATTCTGTTGAATCATGAGAGCGAGGAATGGCGGCGAACATTAGTTTGAGAATGTGGGAGTTGTCGTAGTCCCCCGGTGCCTGTGTAGGTAGGTACTAATTTATCGTCTTGCTGCGCTGTCGTCGTCTACATAGACGGGTCTGGGGGTCGGCGAGGGCTTAGTTACTCGAGCCTGTTGCCTACAGACATACAGGAGGTGACCTTTCAATGGTATCGGTGATGGGAGCGATTGTCTCCGGCTGCTGGCTACCGCCAGGCCGGAGTAACGGTGCGTTCGCTAATTGATTTTATTTGCCGGGTGCTGCGGAAGCGGAGCAATTCGCCACAAGACGGTTCAATGACACGGCTCTCCGGCGACACTCCTCACAATTGGAATGCAGCCACCATTAGCCACAAGAGCACTTTCTTGCAAGGGTATTTATTATTTTCACAGTTCTTTTAGCCTGGATTGCTTTGTACGACTCTCGTAGTGAGGACGGCTTTCTGTAATAAATATCCTTGCTAAATGAGAGATAAAAGCTAGGTCTAATTTTATGGCAGTAAGAATTATGTTTGTTCTAATTTTATCTTAAGTAACATGGTTATCCTTGTACGACTCTACATTTTAGTAATTAAAAAGTTTATAAGATAATTTACGATTATTGACAAAACTTACAGAATCTGGTACATAGCAGGTAGATGAAACACTTGTTACTTATTCAAATTCAAACATAAACACCACTGAATAGATAAATGAACCAATAAGACCGTAGGTTACTGCAGTTATATTTTTGAAATTTAAACGATCAGAATGACTTTTATGATACAGCGAGCTACGTGAACTCTAGACATGATTCCTTGACTATAAACGTATCCTGTTGTTGTTAAAGTAAATGGTAAGACTTAGCTTAGGGTAGAGCTTTTCAAGAAAGCATCTATATTTTTCAGATAGTTCTTTTATAATTCTCTATTGCAATTTCTTCACTTGGTTAGGTAGCTAAAGTTGTTAAATTTTAAACCTTGTGGAATAGTTAACGTACTTAGACCGTCGTCATCTAAATGTTTAAGTACATTTTCCAAACTATAGAATTCGTGGGTTTTGGTAGTACATCAAGCCTCTTGAGCTCATTGAAGAAGGGCTATTTTCAAACAACGGATACGATCCAATTCACGAATATCGTGTTCGATCGTGGCGCTGCGCCGACATTGATGAACGTGCGATAAACCGACACAGTGAGCCGCGCGGACGCCGGCCGGCCCTCGCAGATGGACCCTGCCCTGCCTTCCGGATTTCAACACAATCATAGCTACTAGGTACTCAGCAATCCCATTATTGTGGTTCGATGACGTGACGCACGACTATCGTGATACGAACTAAGCCCTCATTCGGCCTAACTAAGCCCTCAATCGGCCATGATTTATAAAAAAGATTTTATAAAAATAGAAGATGCGCCGGCGACGGTCGAGGGGATGAGCAGATAATGGAGGGTCGGCGAGTGCCGTGGAGGGCAGAGCGGAGTGCATTATTTACATAATAGCGAGGACCGGGCGGCCTTGGCGCACCGCCCGCCTCTTCGCAGCCACATATTTACACACTTAAATATTATAATAGCGTATATTAGGCTCAATGGGTGAATTGCATCGCAATGTGCGGCAACCTAATTAATGATTCATCAGGGTTAGCGCGGTACAAGTTCAGCATCGTCGTCGCGCAGTGTCGTTGACTCGGCTCTATTAGGTACAATGATGCAACGCAAGAGGCAGAGCGTGAACTATTCGCACGAGAGGCTGGCCGCAGCGCGCTGCGTCTTTTGCCCGCGGGTGAAGCTGCCTTGCATTTAGCGCCGCCTGAGAATTGCACTCTCTGCCATCATAATTCATTAGCTCGCTCTGTTCACATTGCATTATTTATGACCGCTTAAGTTTTGTGAATACTTTCTTTGCACACTTGCAAAGTTGCATCTCGCTTTAAAAGCTTTAACCGAGTGCTAAATAACGAGAACGTTTCAATAGGATATCCGAGGTCAAGGTTCCATAAGTATCGTACAATGTTGCTTTCTTGAAATGGCTTTTCAAAGTCCTTACTTGTTCATATCTTTATTTATTACTGCGGTATGAATTAACGAGCTGACAGAAGGTGGAATATTAAAATGTGTCATGATAGCTCTACCTTCTACGAATCAAGGCGTGTGATTTAACATGTGAGTTCCAACTAGATAGATATTAAAAACCCTAGGGTTCAGGATGTAGGTATAGTTAAAAGTAATGAGTTAGCGGAGCGAGGGCGGGGTTGGGCGCCGGAGTTGGCAACCCGCTGCGCTTCCCGGAAGGTCCGCGCTCGCATTTTAATAGCAGCGCTGATATAATTATCCCCGCCTAACGTAATAAGTCAAGATGCGATCTGCACATTCATATCATCGTACGAGTCTTCAGGGCGCGTGTTCGCGCATCACTAGCGGAAACTGACCGCTTTCGATTCGCAACTAATATTAATCACGTGGTGTAAAGTTTTACGACAGGAATTTATCGCTAGCGCGTGTGAAACAGCAATGCAGCTGGCGGCATATCAGAGGGAGGTACTATGTGAACATGTCCGTCGTAGAGCTTTGTGTGAAAGCAATTCTGCAGGGAATCCGGAAGCGTTGCGGCGGCGAAGCAAACAATAATTGTGTAATTGTGCTGGGTAAAGCACTGCACCGCTATGCTAGCATTTCTACGTTGACTTTTATGTTCGCCTGTCGGCCTGCTAGACCTTACAGTATTTTCCCTTCATTTAACTGCTCAATAGATATGTCTCGAATAATTTATGGAACTAAACAGTTGAATAAAAACAATTAGTAGACAAAGGCTCTCAATCAAAAAATATCAATACCAATCTGGACACCTTTTCATTTCCAGCGATCAAGAGAATGACTCTTGATGCAGCGACTCGAGCAAACAACTTGAGCCTGCAGTCAATATTGACCGAATCCACACAGATAACAAAGAACCCGAACAACTGGTTGCTAAACATAGCTCAAATAAAACAACCACAGTCTGTACGTAAAAAAGAGATTTTTTAGCAATTCCCAATTGAGATCAAATAAAGATAGCGATATTGAAGGAGAAGGTTCGTGAGAATGCGCCATCGAGGCTGTATATGAGCTTTGGATTTACGATATTCTCAAATCACGTTCACAACCTTGAACCTGTGAGAGGATACGACATTTCGATAAACAAATAGAAATATCAGAAATTAAAGCTTTTTTTCTCTTTTTTTCTCTGTGTATTCCAAGATTTAAGAAAACAACGTGAGTTAAGTGGGTAAGTAGGTGCATATTCACGTTATTTAAACGGTCTACTCTACATAAACTAAAATTGTGGGTTCCTACTGAAAGTGTTATTTTGTAAAGTGATTTGAACAATGAAGTAATATAGTTACTAAATTAGATTAGATTTTTTTGGAAAAAGTACAAGTTTGCTGATTAAATAAAAAAAGGGATACGAATTAAACCATCTAGAAATGCTTGTCGGAAACGGGTTACAATAATCTTCACTCTTGATTAACACAAAACAAACGCAGCTCATGTATCTAGTAATTAATAGCTTCCCGGAACGAATCACTTCGGATTAAGAGACTTCCCACATTTTCAAGAGTGTTATTCAATTTCTTCTTCGAGAACTATTCTCTTCGCAGCCAATTTTCATCATAGTACCATTGAACTTGCGTTCGTTCGAGCATGGACAGCCACTTCGCTGATGGTAATGATCTAACCCTCATATTGTGTTAATACTTTTTACACAATCTAATAATAGGTTTAGGTTGAATACTGGGAAGATGCAGTTGACTGATTGCAGTAAACGCTCTTTTAAATAATCATAAGATAATATCTGTGCATATTTATAAAATGCCTTTGATGCATATAGAACTGCATAATGTTTTATCTTACTAACACGCAGTTAGTGTAGAAACTACACGGGCCTGCAAAACTAAGTATCACACTTTTAAAATTGCAATAACTTTTTAAGTACACAAGATATACTTTCGAAATAAAAAGGACTCGAAAACAAGTTTAATTTTGTATTTAGAAAATATTTATTGTTATTTTGTATATAGATAAATGGGAGAATATGCCCCAAAATCAGCCCCGAAACCTCGTGTTCGGTATGCCAAACCGGCTCGAAGCTGTAATCAGAGCCCGAGGAGGCAATACCATTTATTAAAAATTAAATAACATGTAAAACATACTTATAAAATGTTAATTGAGTTTTTGGACACTAAGCTAAACATGGCTATTTTATTGTTTTTTCTTTATTTTATAGTTTACTGTAGTTTCAAAGTAAGCTGATAATTGCTATAAAACGTTTTTTATTTTAATCTCTAACTTCTACAGTTTAGAAAACCTGAAATATTAAAAGTGTGATACTTAGCTTTGCAGGTCAGTGTATGTAAAATTTATTTATCGAAGGGTTCTCACTATACCGCGTCGATGAATTTATTTTCTGTTTAGTATATGCACGACTATGAAGTTCCCTAATTGTTGACAGGTGAGTGAATGAAGACTGAATGACAGAATTAAGTATTTAGATGTATCCAGGTTGGCTGATACAAAGATTTTTTACGAAAACTTCTATTGGGTAAAAAATTAAGTTAATCTTGGACTCCTCATAAAATGTATGGGAAAAGTTTTTTTGCGCTTTAGACTTTTTTGGTACTCTAACCTCAGTTGGTCCTATAGAAGTTTTTGATCAGTTTATAAAACAGGATCGATTGGCATCATAAAAGTTTTAGTGTAAAATGCCCAATTTCTTGCTAATTGTCCATTTTCTTGAAAATCTGTGAAAGGGGATGAACATTTCTTTATAAATATATATAAATACATATAAAGCTGCGCACCGAGGCTTCGCCCACGTGGAAATTGATTGAACACCCCCTAGGGGTACATTTAAAAATAAAAAATATGTGTATCATTATATACTTTATAGTTTATTTATACCGAGTTTTGAGTGAATTGAATCAAGGAATAATAATTTTCCATATAAACTTTACCAGCCTTTTTATTTTAATTTTTGTTTCTAGAAAGGTGTATTTTTGTAATGAGCAATAAACAAAATTTTTTTTAAAATAAGTCTGTTCGTGCATCCTCTTAAAGGTCCAAGCATAAATTCAATCAATAACACTATGTATCACAAAAGCACTTTCATCACAGCCATAAACATTTTCAATAATTTTCCGATAGAACTTAAAACATTAGATCGTAATATATTTAGAAATAAATTAAAAAGATGGTTAGAATCAAATGCTTTCTATTCGCTCAAATAATTCTTTGATAAATTATGAATAAATGTATACCTACCTACCTACCTACCTATATTTATTTATTTTATTTATTTAAATACTTTATTGCACACATTTAACAAAAGTATACAAATGGTGGGCTTAATGCCGATGGCATTTCTACCTGCCAACCACACATGGTAGAAATAAAACAAAAAGGCGTGCTATAATTAAACTAAGCTAGAAAAACTACATTAATTTATATTAAAACTTGCACTATATAATAATATATATAATATCTAAATATATATATAAATAAATATATATTATAATAGGTACTTACAATGTTTTAATGAAGAAAGGTAGCAATAAAAATCACAAAAAGTTAAAAAGATGGTTGAGTTACCTAACTAGAAGTCGGGTAACGATTACTTAAAAAATGCTCACGTGTCAACTTTTTAAAACTATCCTTTGATTCGACTTTTCTGATATCATAGAGAAGAGAGTTCCAGAGTCTAACAGCCTCAATAGAAAATGATTTTTCCCGAAAAGATGAGCTATGTGCCGGTATCTCTAGGAGTAAATTGCTGGATGATCTGAGTGGTCTGTCATGTGAGTCAGCCAGAAATGAAAGACGATTTTTGAGATAGGCAGGAGCAGAAGGATTTTTAAGTGCAGAAAAAAGAAAACAAAGTATTCTAACGTTCCTACGTTCGCGAATAGGGAGCCACTTGAGTTTAGCACGATATTCGCTTATATGGTCGTACTTGCGCAAACAAAAGATGAATCGAATGCCAGTATTTAGGAGACGGTCTAGTTTATTTAGTAAGTCTTGATTAATATCAATGAAAGCTACGTCTGCATAGTCTATGATTGGCAAGAGAAGAGATTTTCCAAGGGTGATCTTTATAGGGGTTGAAAGAAATTTTTTCAGGCGGATTATAGAGTGAAGGGCAGCATAAAATTTTCGGGAAATTTCCTTAATATGGGGAATCCAGCTTAGCTTTCAATCGAAAAGAATGCCAAGGTTCTTGACTGTAGGTGTGAATGGAATTCTGTGTCCATTGTAGTAAAGTTGGGGAAGGGTGTCAAGAGTAGCGATTTTGGCAAGTTGTCGAGAACCACCGATGACGATAGCCTGACATTTATCTGGATTGACTTTAAGGCCAAACAGGTTGGACCAGGCCTGTAAGCGAGAAAGATCATTATTTATAGCTTTGATAGCGATATTTAAATCATTGAAGGAAGCAGAACTATATAACTGAAGATCGTCAGCGTACATGTGAAACTGGCAAAGTAGGTGTGGTGATAGCATGTTAATAAACACAGAAAATAAGAGAGGGGATAAAATACCTCCTTGAGGTACACCTGCCTCAATGTCCGTCCACTCTGAAAAATCTTGACCATGCCTAGTTTTTTGACGCCTTTTACTTAGATAAGAAGTGAACCATTTCACGGCCGATTCAGATAGGCCAAGTTTTGGAAGAGCTGCAAGTAAAAGGTCATGATCTACTACGTTAAACGCATTACTGAAATCAATAAGGACTAGCACCGTTAAGTCAGTTTTTTCCATGCTATTTCGCAGATCTTCAGTGATATTCAAAAGAGCAGAAGCATGCCCCTTTTTGAAGCAATGCCCCTTTTTGAAGCCGGATTGATAAGGGTTGAAGAGCTGATTAGCTGATAAGAACTCTGTTAGCTGAGCATGTGCTACCGATTCAATTATTTTTGAGAAAAAAGGTAGTATTGAAATTGGTCGGTAGTGCTTCAACATAGAGGGGACTGGTACTTTGGGTAAGGGGACAACATACGCTTGACGCCATTGATCTGGAAACTGAGACTGGGTAAGAGAATGATTAACTATGTGAGTTACAGTGGGTAGGATGAATTTCAAAATGGGTGAGACCATCAAACGGCCAATATCGTCGCTACCTACGGCTTTGGTTTTGTGCGATAGGATCTGCTTCTGAATCATATCCTCACTGACTTGACTAAAGTAGAAAGGCTCCATGGCCGGTGGTGACATATTCGCGATTTCAGTTAATGCTGCCAATTTAGCAGCATGGTCCATCTTCTCACACGACGACAAATGGATGTTTAAGGAATCTAAGTCAAAACAAGGCCTGGACTCGTGTGTTCTAGATTTACCTATGCCGAGCGACCGGAGGAATCTCCAGAGACCAGCTGGTGTAGCAAGCTGAATTTGCTCCGCAATATGTCGTTTTTTGGCATTTCGCACTAAAAGGTTACATCTGTTTCTACTCTTTTTATATATAAAGGTACTTATTTAACACTGTTATGTCTATTATAGATAAGCTGTTGAAACTGTACACAATTTTATACATAAGATCTTTTTTGTACAACAGTTAAAAATAAACATATTATTTGTGATTCTAGTTTCGGAGATACGTGGTAACAAACATTTACACGAACTTTCGCATTTATAATATTAGTAGGTATGATGGATGGCTGTATGCTGTGTTTATAATATTAGTAGGTATGATGGATGGCTGTATGCTGTGTTTATAATATTAGTAGGTATGATGGATGGCTGTATGCTGTGTTTATAATATTAGTAGGTATGATGGATGGCTGTATGCTGTGTTTATAATATTAGTAGGTATGATGGATGGCTGTATGCTGTGTTTATAATATTAGTAGGTATGATGGATGGCTGTATGCTGTGTTTATAATATTAGTAGGTATGATGGATGGCTGTATGCTGTGTTTATAATATTAGTAGGTATGATGGATGGCTGTATGCTGTGTTTATAATATTAGTAGGTATGATGGATGGCTGTATGCTGTGTTTATAATATTAGTAGGTATGATGGATGGCTGTATGCTGTGTTTATAATATTAGTAGGTATGATGGATGACTGTATGCTGTGTTTATAATATTAGTAGGTATGATGGATGGCTGTATGCTGTGTTTATAATATTAGTAGGTATGATGGATGGCTGTATGCTGTGTTTATAATATTAGTAGGTATGATGGATGGCTGTATGCTGTGTTTATAATATTAGTAGGTATGATGGATGACTGTATGCTGTGTTTATAATATTAGTAGGTATGATGGATGGCTGTATGCTGTGTTTATAATATTAGTAGGTATGACGGATGGCTGTATGCTGTGTTTATAATATTAGTAGGTATGATGGATGGCTGTATGCTGTGTTTATAATATTAGTAGGTATGATGGATGGCTGTATGCTGTGTTTATAATATTAGTAGGTATGATGGATGGCTGTATGCTGTGTTTATAATATTAGTAGGTATGATGGATGGCTGTATGCTGTGTTTATAATATTAGTAGGTATGATGGATGGCTGTATGCTGTGTTTATAATATTAGTAGGTATGATGGATGGCTGTATGCTGTGTTTATAATATTAGTAGGTATGATGGATGACTGTATGCTGTGTTTATAATATTAGTAGGTATGATGGATGGCTGTATGCTGTGTTTATAATATTAGTAGGTATGATGGATGGCTGTATGCTGTGTTTATAATATTAGTAGGTATGATGGATGGCTGTATGCTGTGTTTATAATATTAGTAGGTATGATGGATGGCTGTATGCTGTGTTTATAATATTAGTAGGTATGATGGATGGCTGTATGCTGTGTTTATAATATTAGTAGGTATGATGGATGACTGTATGCTGTGTTTATAATATTAGTAGGTATGATGGATGGCTGTATGCTGTGTTTATAATATTAGTAGGTATGATGGATGGCTGTATGCTGTGTTTATAATATTAGTAGGTATGATGGATGGCTGTATGCTGTGTTTATAATATTAGTAGGTATGATGGATGGCTGTATGCTGTGTTTATAATATTAGTAGGTATGATGGATGGCTGTATGCTGTGTTTATAATATTAGTAGGTATGATGGATGGCTGTATGCTGTGTTTATAATATTAGTAGGTATGATGGATGGCTGTATGCTGTGTTTATAATATTAGTAGGTATGATGGATGGCTGTATGCTGTGTTTATAATATTAGTAGGTATGATGGATGGCTGTATGCTGTGTTTATAATATTAGTAGGTATGATGGATGACTGTATGCTGTGTTTATAATATTAGTAGGTATGATGGATGGCTGTATGCTGTGTTTATAATATTAGTAGGTATGATGGATGGCTGTATGCTGTGTTTATAATATTAGTAGGTATGATGGATGGCTGTATGCTGTGTTTATAATATTAGTAGGTATGATGGATGGCTGTATGCTGTGTTTATAATATTAGTAGGTATGATGGATGGCTGTATGCTGTGTTTATAATATTAGTAGGTATGATGGATGGCTGTATGCTGTGTTTATAATATTAGTAGGTATGATGGATGGCTGTATGCTGTGTTTATAATATTAGTAGGTATGATGGATGGCTGTATGCTGTGTTTATAATATTAGTAGGTATGATGGATGGCTGTATGCTGTGTTTATAATATTAGTAGGTATGATGGATGGCTGTATGCTGTGTTTATAATATTAGTAGGTATGATGGATGGCTGTATGCTGTGTTTATAATATTAGTAGGTATGATGGATGGCTGTATGCTGTGTTTATAATATTAGTAGGTATGATGGATGACTGTATGCTGTGTTTATAATATTAGTAGGTATGATGGATGGCTGTATGCTGTGTTTATAATATTAGTAGGTATGATGGATGGCTGTATGCTGTGTTTATAATATTAGTAGGTATGATGGATGGCTGTATGCTGTGTTTATAATATTAGTAGGTATGATGGATGGCTGTATGCTGTGTTTATAATATTAGTAGGTATGATGGATGGCTGTATGCTGTGTTTATAATATTAGTAGGTATGATGGATGGCTGTATGCTGTGTTTATAATATTAGTAGGTATGATGGATGGCTGTATGCTGTGTTTATAATATTAGTAGGTATGATGGATGGCTGTATGCTGTGTTTATAATATTAGTAGGTATGATGGATGGCTGTATGCTGTGTTTATAATATTAGTAGGTATGGTTGCTGTGTGGTGCCCGGCTTAGAATTTGCATCACCCCAACTCATCCCGCGGGTGTCGCATGAGGCGACTAACGGATATCCACTGGGGGTGGGCAGCAGCGCCCCCTGCAGAACAATTCTACCAGCGAACTGCGATCCCCAACCCACATGCCCAGCGTGGGGATTATGGGCATTACCCCCCGTGAGATAAAAGCCAACAAGGCGCTTATAAGGGGGAGGCCTGGGTCCAGCAGTGGACCAATATAGGCTGTGGAGATGGAGAGGTATGATGGATAAGTCTCCTAAGACCATTTTCCTGTAGCTACAGCGCTTACGGTAACTGCCCCGTCAAAAAATCCACTTTGTACATTTAAATTAAATATAATTAAGAATTAACTTCTGTCCACGCTTTTCCGGAGTAAAAAGTAGCCAATGTTTTTCCCCAGAATGCAACCTATCTACATGCCCAATTTCATTAAGATCCGTTCTGCTGTTTTGCAGAGAAAAGCTAACCGACGCATAATTACTTTCACATTTATAATTAATATTAATGACTAGGTTATTTTTCACAATGCTGCTAGAAATTGCTTAACTTGTAAAGTAAATCAGAAATTGATTACTTGGCAGATCGTGCGCCTTGAGAACAGTGATTTGGTTAACATAGTCCCGATGAGGGGTTGTCAGACTGGGCATGGTCGTGGTAAATTACAGAGGAGCGGCGGGGCACGGCCCTCTCCCTGACACCTCGACTGAAGCTAGGAGCCTAGGACCTACGCCAATTACCCATAACGGGAAGCATGAACCAAAGCCAATGGCATAGCATCAGCTGAGTAATTGAAAAGTTGCAGTTCGATATTCGAGAAGGAAGATTTAGGATGTATGAAGTTAAGTTTTAAAAGGAAAACCTTGCGTTTACTATATCTACTTAGTAAAAATAATTCATCGATAAAATCTTACCAAGTTTGTGAACATGTGTGTTAGATTAGAGCACTAACAACGTTAAAACTAATCATTATAATAAGCCACCCTCCACACTAGCCTAAAACTATTTAAAAAGATAAAATACATTTATTTACACAAAAAACACAATAACATAACAAAAAAAGTGTATAGGTACATTAAAAGGAAGAGTAAAAAGGGGTCCCTAACTCAGCATTTTGCAGTATCAGGCATTTGCCCAATACTGCGCTGGTTTTCAGTTAGTATGTAATCCTGTGTAACGTTTTAAGGTGTTTGTGCAAACTTTTTGGAAATAAACTTTTTCTAGGTATATTTGTATTTTGTATTACAGAGCAAATATAGCTTCAGTTTCGTATAGACGGAGTTGCAGATGTGGAATAACAAATACTATTATGACTAAAAACCTATCAGATATCGCCGACAGAACCCTTACTATATAGTTATTCTGAGCTTTTATTCAAATTTTAGAAACAATATAACGAGTGAGTTATACAAACAAAATGATTTTATTTTATTCGTCTGGGAGTTTCTATCTATCCAGTAACTTCTAAAACACAGCCGCTGGCTGACGTGACCTAAACGCCGAGGTGAATCAAACGCAGCCTACCGGCTATCCCTCCTTTATCTGCAGATCAAATATATTGGTATCTGTTAGGATGCTGCCGCACGACCTACTTTATCGTACCTCGGAGTACTTCAACATGCGCTAGAGATTTTATAAGCCTGCTCTGCGCATTTATTATTGGTAGAAGCCATATGAAAATGTTATCTTTATTCACCGCAAAAAACCTATGCGGCAGTTCAAATATTTTGATATTTATATACTTTTCATTGTCACCATCATCTGTTCTAATAACTCTTGTCGTCGTGAAAGAGAGAAGAGGTTTGCATTGGGTTGCTATGTAAATGAGTCATGGAGACGCAGATCATGTCGATAGTGTCTTGTCCGCGATACTAACGTTACATGCAGATCCAAAGAAACTCAAATAGCTTTATCAATTCAAGTCTGATCTGATCACTGACACCATGATGATAAATAATATGTCCAGGATACTTCAAACAGCCTGTTAACTGGTTACGAACTTGTATGTGGTAAAATAAAGTCGGTTCTGTACGTAGAATATAATTTATTCTATGGCTGTAGTTAAGGACAGAGATATGCCGCCTCTGACTCAGTGTTATGCTATCAATCAAGGCTCTCGTAAAATCGATTTCGTCGAAAATCTGATAGCGATATGGAATTGAGATCGCAGAGTAATCGAATACATTAATGTTAACGGAATTTACAAAACGTGAATACGTAGCGGCTTTATTTTTATTTGCTGAATTTAATTTGGAAGTAAATGTAAGAGTTCCGTCTCCGAAGTTGGCCTCGGAAATATTTAAGCGGATAAGATATATTGTGATCAAATTCTACTAAATAGGTATAGTTCAAAGTAAATTACGCCTTTGTCATAGTACATAGGCAGCTAGCTAGCTAAGCATGTTATTTCTGCTCTGGGGTTGTTTGTTATTATTCCCTGGCTTTATCTCAGTTCGCCTATTAAAATTCCTCCCAACTCACGACTGCGGATGTGTTATGGCACATGCAATATCACGAACGTTTCATTTTATCCAAAAGTCGCTGGGTGATTATATCAATTTTGTAAAAGGAATACCATTGAATAAGGAGGGGCATTATGGGAAGTCACGAAGGTGAGCAACGGAGTGGGAAGAGACCCCGTCGATCCCAAAAGCGGAAATTGATTTGCGTTTAGATTTGCTTGTAATGTAGTAGTTACTATTTCAGTATTATTAATTACCAACCTGTTTCACTGCAGGACATTATAAACTAAAATGTAATATTTGGTATAGAAAACACATCGTTAGCGAGCGGGCAATTTAAGACATAGCCAATCGAGATACATTTCATTTCATATAAGGCAAGGAAAAGTATAAAACCCCAATGATAATAGGCTTAGCTCACTCCAATGTTTCAATATCGCTCCTAGAATCTAGATTTAAGTATCTGGAATTTAAATGTGAAGGCCGTATTACGCATTTCATCTGCATCTTACTACAGCATGTGCCAACCATCATACATAAATGATGAAGCAGTAGGTAATTTAAACAAATTACCTAAACAGATAAATGCTCACTACCACAATACCAGTACCACAATTGGTGGGGCACGCAGGCAATGTATAAATTATAATGGCTCATGTAAGCATTAACTGGTCGATTTGCTAAAACGTGACCACTCTGTGACCACTCTGTTTAATGTTGTATTGAATACTGTACCTTCTGGGCGGATAAAACTATACAATATACCATACAAATCACTTTGTTTTATTTATTCTAGCCCTCGGGAGAGTAAGTTATAAACGGTTACGTTCTATTGAATTAATTTTCATACATTTCTTCTCAGGCGTGAAAACATGCTAGGAACAAATGTTATGATTATGCGCTGTGTATAGAGGTATGTAAGGGTTTCGATAGATCAAGTTGCGAAAGATAAGTGATTAAAAGCTAAAATAACTTGTAGGTACTTGAACACGACAGCGAGCTTAATTAAGCGAAGCTTGTTTGACGATAACTTAAGGAACCAGATATAAATAGTAAACACAATATAAAAGATTATCTGAGCTGCATTGTTAGGCTTGAGCGTGTGGTACATCTAAATATATCTCAGCGTATATAAAACCTGGCTTAGTGGCTGGCTGAAGATATTTTTACAAACATTGCTAAAACTTCAAGCAAGCCTAATCATCCAACCTATTCGATTTTAATAACGAAAATATTTAAATTTTTAAAAGTGAAATTTTGTTAGTATGAATTATATAGACTCGTTGGTTCGTAATTTGTTTGTTACCTCAAACGCGTAATGAGTCTCATGCTCTACGGGTGATCTCTGGTGTCGGAGGCCAAGATCCACATCGGGTCACGCCAGGGGGTTTGTATATTCGTAAAGCTAGAAAAATTACAACACAAACAAAGCCGTGAGTGTAGTTCTAGTTTATTACAAGGCTTGATATACGCTTGGGTTGTGCGTTAATTTAATACAAGACTATGCCTTAACACGCGAGGTGCTTTTGTTTTATTTAAAACAAGTGAAATGCATTCCTTGGCAAAGCTGAAACTTGAGCTCCAGCTTAGTGGCTAAGGCCATCTACAAGATAAAAATCCTTACGGTGTGGACATCTTTATTTTGAAGATTAAAATAGATTATGATAATTGCTGCTTAAAAAGGTATAATACCGATGTTTAAATAAATTACAGTGTACGGTGTAAGCTAGCCTTACTAATAGGAATTTGCCATAAAATAGTGAGAGCAAAATCTCAGGCCTCAGAAAAGTGTGTTCTAAGGTAAATTTTCCTGTAGAGTTAATTTTGACTAGGGTCTTTATGCTGGTCATTACGGCGCAAGCCCGCAGCATCTCAGTATCTTGCAAGTCATTGGGGCACTAAACTTTACAATAGCACGGGCCAGCGCATTTTAATAGCATGTTCTATGTAAATGCTGAAACAAGTCTTGCATCGCGTAATGGCCTTGCAATATTCCAAATGTTATTCAGGACTCCGCGGGCACACTGTGCGCGTAATTATTTTATGTTGCTATTCATTGGTATTGCGGCCTTATTGCTGTTGAGTATTACGCGATTATTTTTAAAAGCGACATTACAGCGTCAGGAGGGAAGGTTTTTTATTTAATCGTGGCAAGCGGGACGACCACCGGGGTGCTACACGTATTACACGCACTTTACGAAGCATTAGAATAATTACTGTAGTTTCCCATGGCGATGGAGACAATAGTGGATCGCTGCCAACTGCACGGTTTCGTAATAATCATTAGAATTTAGGAATAATACATTGTCCGTGCGCGTAGTATTGTTTACAATTGTCAGTCCATGGTAATTTATTAATCTATGCACTCTGCAAGTGTTTTGATTGCATAGCTTTTTAGACTTCCGACAAAGGAATTTCTTTTTAATTTCTTAGTACAAGCACAGATTGTATAATACCTACTATACAAGTCTTTGTGACAAATCGTAATTAGCTAACACTAGCCAAATACGGTTTGGCATGTAGAGTGTAGCTCTAAGCGAGCACCACAGCGCTCGCTTAGTTAAATATACAATCGTATTGATTATCGTTTATTAGGTATTATGTCACTATGTTTCATAGATAGAGCCTACTTAAACATTCTACTTCTAAATCACGACCAAGCCTATCTTGGCTTTTTGCAAGATATATGTACCTTGTCACTTATAAAGTATGTATGTATAAAATAATTGCAAGAAATCCTCTATGTTATTATAGCTGCTGGCAATATGGAATCTGATCGATGCATTGATTGTCGTGTGTACAGTTAGTACCAGCCAACATACTCCATTCGCACATCTAATCGGTTACATCCATAGGTACCGCTAGGCCGTCACAGACCCTTGGAGACAGGTGCTTTTTACTGACATCTCCAGGAATGTTCGAGAGCAAGCATGATGTTACGGTGAACTAAAACATCAAAGGAATGACTATTGTCCATGGACAAAAAGTAATTATAAAAGTTTAATTGAATAAACGGTAAAAAAAAATGTAACTAGGTATAAACTCGCAGGTTCGCTTGTGAGGAGATGAATTTCTTTCAAAGCCCAATGAGAGCATTATTTGGTGTATGATAGCCATAACTTTTTATTGGTTTGATTGGTCAATAATAATAGATATTGCCTGTTTTAACTTAACTAATGTTTGAGTATTGAAATATGAGCTCAGTAACTATATGAGCAACAGACTTATATTCACTCTATGCATGTTTAGGAAATATGGCGCATTTATTGTTTTGTTTGGGCGGCGGCGGCGGCAGGGCGGCGGTGGTGGCGGCGGCGGCGGCGGCGGCAGGGCGGCGGCGGCGGCGGCGGCGGCGGCGGCGGCGGCGGCGGGGCGGCGGTGGTGGCAAGGCACGGCGCACGCGGCATGTGCGGTCCTATTAAAGCTATTATTCAAAAGATCAGAGTCCCGAGTCATGCACCCGTTCAATTAAAGCTCCCTGAAGCAGACTAACATCTTAAAATTAAAAAGAAAATGTTTGTATCGTTCGAACCTCCACGCTTTTTATCCTTTTGCAGCTATTAAAGTAATACTTTGCCTTAAAAAAACCGTGATTTTATTTTATCGAGCTGCATCTCCCTGAGACGTAACTCATCGGATGTACAACAATACTGATAGATATCGGTTGAATGCGATTAAAAATAAAACTTAAAAACGTTTCTGCAGGCTCTAGAGTAATTCAACTCGGTTCATTTTAAGTGCTGTATCTTGTATTGCGAATTCCGATGCGGTACCTAATAAAAGTATTTATGTAAGCGTGGGGCCGATGTGAGGGCTCTATTTATTGTCGTTAATGAGTGCGATCTGAATAAAACTTTATGTTATGATGCGTATTTTTGTATGCATGCAAGTCTGGGACTTGAATATTTGGAATATCCATATACATGTCTCCAAATTTCGTTTGATCTAGTTTGAATTTTCAAAACTTTTACTTTTTGGACTTTTGTCGATTTACAACCACTGAACATGAGCAGAGCATAGAATTATGATCCTTCATACTGCTCCTAGGAGTTAATTAGGTGATTAAAAATATCCTTAACATCCTCTTTTTCTTTTCCACGGGTGAAGGGCAAAGCAAATAGCATACCTGCAATTAACGTGACTTTAAAAGTAACATGCTTTAGAGTTCAGCCGGTCGTCGTCGCGGCGGCTTTTAACTGCCTCATCACATCACACAGGGCTTTTTTTCTGCGAGAATCTAATGTAGAGTTTTATGATCTAAGTAATTTGGATAAGCAAAATCTTCAGGGCTTTGATTAGTTTTATGTAGCTGTTAAAATGTTATAAAATAAGTTTATGGACCTGTTGAGGTAATGAGTTTGCCATGGTTGAGTAATATAATGAGAGGAAGTTGGGAACTTTAATAATTCATATATTCCCTGGTACCTAATATTTTGCCTATGCAGGCAGATTACACCAAGCTAGTATACGGTTTCGTGTGGTCAACGATTTAGCAGAAAAAGG
The DNA here is from genome assembly GCA_963662085.1 of Eupithecia inturbata. Lineage (NCBI taxonomy): Eukaryota > Metazoa > Arthropoda > Insecta > Lepidoptera > Geometridae > Eupithecia > Eupithecia inturbata. Next base: position 11,620,768 of record OY759177.1, on the reverse strand, counting down.
TCATATAAACACTTTTGTAAATACACGAACAAAGTTCACGATCTTACCAGGTAGACCTGGGGGCCTACTCGGTAAACGAAAATCGAAGTTTCTGATTAGTTTTCGTTTTTACGAGTACGGGCCCTGGTGGTCCTTTGACAGAAGAAACACATTTTGAAAGGAGTTTAAAATCTTAGGATATCAAACTGTGCTTTACTTCCAGTAAATTTTTTTTTTACAAAGTACTTGAATCAGTAATTAAAGGGCGCATACTGAAGTGCATTGAAGTACTGAGCTTATACTCGTAAGCACACGATCAGATTGCATAATCTGCTGCTTGACTTAAAGATAAGTTTAAATATTGCACTTTAATTATTATCATCAGTATAATATATAATGATGTTGTTTGGCTTGGGACATTTATTCGTTGTTAAAGTTCAATGAATATGTAATCAAAATAATGTAAGTCATTGAATACAAATTCTTTTAGGCTTTGTAGTCTCTACTACAAACGCATAAATTTGTAGTAGACACTACAAACGAGGTAAGTTAGAGTACTTAAAACTTTACGGCAAGGTATGCCATAATTGATGTAATATTTTTAGCTTACTAAAAGCATGATGATGAGGAATAATGCAATGTCTTATGTGTTCAAAATACGTTTGTCCGGCGACACACAGACGAGAAGAAAAGTTTAAAAGAAACCCAGATTTTCAGTCTCTTAGGTTTAAAAAGCTCTGAGAAAAGAATCAAGAGGAAAAACCCGAGAGAAACCAGATTACAATACCTGCAAAATTAAGCCAACATTATCGTTCTCTGAACGAATTTGCCCGTGAATCCAAAACTCCTATGAAAAAGTCATTAAATTTAATTGAGCCCCTTTACAAATTATACATGCTACGGACTCACCGCGACCAAGCTTGATTCTTCCAGCTCTCCAAGATACTGTCAGCCGAAAAAAAAAGCTACAACCTCGACAGCCCTTTGGACAAGCGAAGAATTCACGTTCGACCGCAACAAGAACAAATTGAGAGCGAACTATTGTGCGGTACGATTTGCGGAGATAACTCCCGCGGCGGGCGCGCGGGCGCCGAGCGTCCGCGCGCCGGACGTCCGCTACTGACGACACTAGCCGCTTCAGCACTGGATCATCATCCTGCGCAACGTACATTGCCGGGTGCGTTAGGTGAGGTTAGATGAGTGGGCTTAGAAGAGGCAATGTGCGTTAAGGTGGCATGGGAGTCGCAATAGCGGTCCCCGCTAGTGGTGCGCGCGGGACACGTCTTTTATAAGGGGTCCCGGCGTGCGCGCGCTCAGTGCCAGAGTGTCACGTGCTAGTGCGCACTCCTGTGTTCGCGAACTCCTCGGTATCATACTCCGCGCACCATGCAGCTCATCGTTGCCACCTGTCTGCTGTTCGCAGCCACCCTCTCCTCAGTCGCAGGTATGAGATTTACAGTGTAATTTGTAATTATGGATGATTATGATCTCATTTCTATTTCGAGAAACGAGGGCAAATTAATCATATGACGAAAATGTTCGAATTTAAACTACCTACTTTTAGTCTTATTTTATGTAGTTTCAATAAAATGTTTATATAATGTACTCGGCATTTAATGCTTATACGCTACGTATAATGAGATTTAATCATTACTTACTATAGATTATTTTTTTCTTTAAAGTACTTTTAGCTTATCTAATGGCACTTTGAATAAAATCGAAAGGAGCATCACAAGTTAACGAATGTAGATTACTTATTACAATCTACATTCAATGCGGCATTTTATTTCTATAGAAATCCATTCAGCCATCTTTAATTACAAACAGGGAACAGATTGAACAAAAATAGTCTTGAATGCAAAGAAAGCAGGAGACATGGGCACACGGCGACTGCATGCCATTCTATCGCGAACGGAAAAAGCATCTTCATCCATTGTAATAAAGGCTGTTTTAGCTATTTATAGGAGTAAACGTAGCATGGTGGCTTGTGACCTAAGGGTCTACGACCTTCATTGTTCAGCTTTCATTAGAGTACAATGCCTGTTTACCACACCATCATCCTTACTAAATACCTAAGAAATTAAAATTCAAGCTTATTCATATAATTTTTTTAAACATTCAACTTATTTCAAAAATTTTTGGATGTAAGACAAAGTTTAACAGTATAAATTTCACAATAATGCATGCAGAATTCGTTATGTCAAGAAAAAAAATCATCAGTTTCATCAGCTAAGCAGTTTAATTGCCTCTAAAGAAACAACAAGAACTAATCAATAACATTCTACGATCAAATAGCAATCACAGAGAAATTGTATTATGTCTACCATCAATCAACATAGCCCTTCGCGAAATTGCCTCACGACGCAAACACACGCGTAAAACTCCGCACCTTATTAAAACATACAAATAAAGGAAAGGTATGTTGAACATAAAGTTACAAGCTAAAAGCACTAAAACCTCGTATAATTCCGTTCAAGTTAAGCGTTTATCAAGAGAGGTTACGACATCGGACGTTTAATTGCTTGGGATTACGTAGAGAGCATTGGATTTTATTTAACTTCAATTCATAGTATGCTCTGTCTTTATACAAGCTTTTATTTAACTTTAGTTAGTTAGTATGTAGAATGTTAGGGATGTCTATGTATATTGCATATGTTGTTATGGATGGATGTGTGGGAAAAATATTGCAACTAAATTTGAGACCAGTTTTCCTCAACCGATTGAGCTGAATTTTGGCATCCATACTAATTTTATAAATTCGAAATTAACTCTGCCAGTCTGTCTATCTATCTGTCTGTCTATCTGTTTGTCTTTCTGTCTGATACCTTTTGATGTTAATTAAAAGTAGGGGGTAAAGAATATCCCGGGGACGGCCATAGGCTGCTTAAGAACGTTTTGACCTTTCTGGTACGAAACCCTAAAAAGAGTAACAAATGATTTGATTTAAAAATTAAAGTCGAGCATCGTCTACAGCGGAATCGCGAAAAAACTGCAATGACAATGTAATGTTATGGTACCATCGAGCTGGTCTGATGATGGAGACAGAAGGAGGCCATAGGAGTTTGCGTTCGTTGGATTTGTCTTCCCAAGCACTTTGGAATTCTTGAATAAAAGCTTGAATATAAAAAAGTTGTCCTTAAATGTTAATATCATTTTGCAATGAATTGTTTAGATAACGCCATCGTAAATATAATAAGGAAAGTGGATGCGGGTTGACCAGAAATGGTAATTGTGACCATCTTTAGGGGAGGCCTATTTCCAGATTTAGTTTCAATCCATTCGGCTGAAATGATTATGAGCTTTATAAGAACAGTCGGTTTATAATAACTATATAATCAGATTTATATCCCGTCGATTTTTTTTTTGTTTCTTTGACAGATTTTGTTGTCAACTTGTGTCTTGTTCTGGCACAAGTTGTGGGATGGGAAACAATTTGGTACCTATCTTACTGCATTCAATAAGTAATTTCAGAAACAATCGTTAGATATTCATGGTGTTGTAATAATAATAAGAATTTTATGATAATTTTTCGGGCAATCGTAAACAATGAAAAAATTGCCCACAAATTATGATTCTATAAGTATTGATTTAGTTTTAAATTCATCGCCTATATTTATGTATATTATAAACCCACATAGTGATATGGACAACACAATAGTATGCGGTACCTATTAAGGAATATGTCTAGCACCTATAAGTACTCGGCATTATAATCTAAGGTATTTTTTGTAAACAAAGACATTTTTCAATGAAAATTTATTAAAAACCGCTAACGATATCAGAAAACAAGATAACCACTAGAAACCAAAAGTTCAAGAACGCATAATCACACACGCGCGGCGAAAAAGGTGTAAGTTCGAGTTCGAAAACGGACGAGAGATGAATCAAATTATGAGTGGTTGGCAAAATCAAAATTGTTTCGAACTTCTGCGATTTGCTCCGATGATACCAGAGTGGCGTAAAATATTTTCTAGCAATATTTTTTTATGGTTTTGTACCTTTGTTTACAAAGAATATCTGGGATTCTGAACCAAGTATAGATAATCAGTTTTATTCAGGTACTAAATTCAATACGAGGCAATAAAATCCTACCGTGAACGCTAAAAAGTAAATGTACACATTAATTTTTAATGACTCTACCAACTCTACTTTTCTAGTAATGTTCGTGAGCCTTCGGTTTCACGTGTATTGACTCAAGTGGGAATATGGGAACAGGGTGAACAATCCAACGAAGGTACTTATATGCCATCCAACTCCAATGGGACTTGATACAAACGGACTTGATACAAAACACACATGCGTTCATTTATTATAAGATTTATAAGGTACCAGGTGCCGACCATCTTTCTGCTAAGACAGATACAATAAAAGTTCAAGTTCTAAGCTAAAATTTCCATCAAAATAACGGGTTGATGAATTAACCAAAACTTCAGTAAAAAATAGTTACTATGTAGCTAAAAATTATCTAAGCGTCTGGTCGACGCGACGCGTGACCCGAGAGCTGGTGGTTATCTGGCGTAGCGCATCAGCATTGCCATACAGCGGGGCAATGCAGCTAGCGTCTTGGGGACGCTTCTGACTGGTATTGATATGGATCAGTTGAGCTACATTTAGATTGTTTGAAACAGTCTGCAGTTAGCTTAATTGTTTCAATTGTGTATACTAGTTCTAATTTTTTTTTATTATTTGGTTGTAATTTTCATTGTCAATAAAGTGCGTTTAATGCTAAAAATAATATTGAAAATGGATACTGCAATTTTACAATAGCTTGATAGATAGATTAAACTTTATAAGTTATTTAAGTATATTAAAGTTTTTTCACAATATTTTCTACAAATGTTCGCACATGTAAACCTGTATTCACAATATGCAGCTTTTATTCGCACTGCACTTTTTCTCAGTCAGCAATTAGAATTTTTCAAATTTCTCGCAAGCACATAATGCCGTTTTTTACGTCGTTTTGTACATTTGCATGATTATCTCCATTCTTGGAAAGAAGTGTCAACGACTATGTGCGTTTACTTCTGCAGTACAAGGGAACCGTTTATCATTCAGCTGTCTGTAATAGACTCCCATTAAAACATACTTAAGGTAAATGGAAAAAACATCTAAGTTAATAGACGTTTATTCAAATCGGATTATGGATGATCGAATCTTGAAAATAGGAAACCTGTAATATATTGCTCGTACTATTTAACTTTATGTATTGAGTAAGTAATGTATGCGGGTGATTATTGCTCATAAAAATCTCAATCAATGACCAACATTAATACACCTAGAAGGTCTATAGACAAACTATGACAAGACAGTAAAATTGTAGAGCAACAGCAATCAACATTAAGGGAGCAATTCCACTAATGAGGCGTGTCCGTGGTTAGGTTATCGACAGGTCGGCAAAAACAGTCCAACGGAAGTCAGCGGTGAAAAAATAGAGCGGGGGTGTGGGGGGCGACAGGTGCGCAGGTTCATCGGCCTAGCGCAGGATCTAGCCAGTTCCAAGGAATAATATTATGGATTGTCCGCGTCTCGCTACCAGTAGGTACCGTAAATGACGAGATTCTTGCAGTCATGAAGAAAGACGCGAGTAAAATGTCGCTTTTTACATTCCTTACTGCATTGACGCGTGGTAATAGTTTTATCAACGAGTATAAGGTTACCGGGTACTTCTTTCAGTGGAAGCTAACACAGAACGTGTTAGCGTGATTTGGTAATTCGGTAAGGCATTTACAAAGTTAGTCTCAACTCAACACCAAAAACACGATAAAATTTCAAATCAACATAAAACAACATAAACTGCACTAAAACATATAACTGCAAATACAAATTATCCGAATGTTTTGAATTATCGTTGGTTTACCTACTTGAAAGTGTTGTTACTGAATTAAAAAAAAAACTTACTGAATTAACTTAAGATTGCCCTTCGATCCCACAGGAAATCAGATAAGCTGCCATAACAGATTGGGTTCCGATGGCCTTACGAATTGTCATGTGTCGAATAAAATGTTAATATCTCAGTTTATGGCACCATAAATATTGTATAATCGTCTAAGGATAGTACGCCTGTCTGCAGAAAAAAAGTTATAGCCGTTGACATATTATTTGAGACCTTTATTTTGTGATTTATATAAGACATCGTTGCGCGTCGAAGGTAATCTGATATTTTATGAAGGACTCCGGTAGACGAAGCCAGGATTAGGTTTATTAAGCTAGCTACACATGTAAAAGTAATATGGCAAGAACACCAGGTGCCGTGATTGTATCAAATTACTATCGGATGGGATCGTTAGGGCCGTGTCGACAAAACAACTTTTTTTCTGGTAAAATAACAGTAGGTAGATGAATAAACCTTACTGTACTCCCGGTTTTTTTTATTACAATCCTGTTGGCAAGTTTAAATGTCGGCGAATTCCAGCAATAATAATTATTACGGTATTATGAATGAAAATAATGTTGTCGTGCTATGTGCCTAAGGTCTGTTTATGTTTACAACGGCAATAACGTGAAATTACGGACTCTTTAGCGAGACGGCACATATTTTGCGGTGGATACCTTCTTAAACTGGTATTCAAGGATGGTTCGTCGGGTCGGTATCCCGCGACCTAACGAGCGATAGCTAAAAATATTGTTGGCTGCATACCACGGGTTACCAGGAGGCTGGCTCGCCCTTGACTCGACTTTGCCATCTCGCGGATTCCTTCGCAGACGCACGCCCAATCTTCTCGAACCCTTTTTTGCGTTCCGATCCGACCGCGAACATCCCGATCGCTGTTCCCACGCTCGTCAGCCATCAAAAACTCTTGATAGACAATAAAATTGCACTTTTTACTCTATTATAATTTAGTTCTGACGATTTAGAGGCAATATTTAAGTCATAAGCGGTGTATTACGTCGGAAACGGAGATTGGTTTAGCTTTGATGTGAGCCGATTGAGTCAATTATGGTTCAATAGCTTTGGTTGTTCGGAAACAAGGTCTTTGTTGACTTTGAACTTGCGGTTTGACCGTGAAATAAGCTTGTGTAAGGTTGCGTTCCATTGCGATGGCGACTGGTTTACGTTATGTAATGTTGCTCGCGCGCACAAGCCCCTGCAAAGGTTGCGTTGCGGCGCCAACGTCAACGGTTTGCGGTTATTAAATTACACGCCATTTACACATCAGAGATTGAACTTTGCTGATTTGTTTTTGGATATTTTTTCGATCTCTAAATAATTTCTATGCTTAGCTAAGCTAATTTTGTTGTTATACAATTACAGTCGGTTATAACTATCGCCCAGGCCAGCTTTTAGCAATAACATTAAATCAATATCTTCCACCAAATTATGCCAAATTTTACTATAAATACTTTCGTAGTTTGCGAATTAATTATGAACGTAAGCGGGTTAACTACGAACCTAGTTTATGTTGGAAAAACACCAAAGTTTCATCCCTTAACGAGGGCCACACTCACCCTGATAAAGTATCAGGGTGAGTGTGTTCGCGTCGCATGCGGTGCCAGTTTTTTTTATCAAGCTTCATTTGTCGAAGTTGGATAAGCAGAGCAAAACTTTTCTAAACATATTTCAACCAAAAATCGATGGATCTTTTTGGTCTCTACAACTATAGACAACTACCCTTATTTTTAGTAGTTTGTGTACTTTATTTTACGACCTAACCCAAAGGGTAATATGATATTTTGTTGAACAGGAATTTTATCCACACACTTAACCTACCTGAGGCGACACACTTTTCCAACAAAAATATTTTAAAACCCATTCAAATTATGAGCACATGATGAAGCAATAAAAGATAACCATAACAATATGTACATAGATATTCAAAGCACAGGTAAATTTTAAGGTACGTTCTATTTTAGTACTTACTGCTCCATAAACAAACGCATATAAAGAATTCAGATTAAGCACATAGCACTCCCGTTCACCTAATAACAGTACGAACGTCTCAACAAGCATCAAAGCACTAATTAAGGCAGATATTGACCCTGGGTAACTACTGCAATTATTCTGTCATTCAAGGGTGCACAAATTATCAGTGCTCCAGCAAGTCCCTATAAAGCGCCTGATGGGGCGTGCGTTGTCCGTTTTTGCTTGGCTACGTAGAATACATTTAAAACTATAATTATGGTATAGGGAAACGCTTCTAGGGAGCACGCGATCTTTGTAGCCATGGATAGCACTGAAGGTAGGGAAAATAATGGGTTAAGCTTTAAAACCTTTAAAGGTCTTTATATAAAGCGTGCTAAATAGACTTGAGCCCTGTGACATTTTATTAAGTGTTTTGTCTCGTGTGATCACCAAGATTTCCCATAAATTCCTGTAAAAGTGCATTATATCGGAAATAATTTTGTAGAGCAATATTTTGCAACATACATATAATCACTAAATAACTTTATCCAAACAAAATATTTCAACCACAACCGTCCAAAGGGTAGCGGGTTCAATTCCCGCCTAGGGACAAATGTTTGTACAATCTGCAAATATTTGTTCCGAGTGTTCTGGGTCTTTCCTATGTATAATAAAAAATATCTATTTATGTAATGTATTGTTTTATGTACATATATTATTCATCTAGTACATATAACACAAGCTCTGCTTAGCATGGGGCTTGATGATGCCATGTGGATTGTTCAGCATTATTTATTTAATTCCCAATGAGCAGTCGGAAGAATCATCAAGAAATATGTACGTTAACATACATGTTCAGTATACATAATTCCACTAACTTAAATCTCGTCACTTCCGACTGTTGATGGCTGATTGAGTAACGATATCCGAACGGTTATGTACGCATTTTGAATAATTCACTATGAATAATAAAATAATATTACATTGTAAATAAAATGTCGCTAAGCGTTAGTCGTTAGTGTTTTTAAATTATGATGTATGGGTTTTTTATGAAAATATATTTTTATCAATATCACTTGTTTGAAAATTATTCATCAAAGTGAGCGAAAAGCTTAAAAAGTGCTTTTAATTTGTAATGTGTAACTAAACTTTTCGAGTAGGCGAAATCAGTTTTTGTGTTTGCACCTAAAGCCTGGTTTCGACCGCGAGCGGAGCGGACTCATTAAGGACTCCGTTCAATTAGCAAGAATAAACTGCATACTGAAAATGACACCCTGCTCTCATCGCATCTCTCTCATTACCCTTTCGCGGCGGAAATCCGGCTTAAGCGTTGGGTTTCGCCATATTTTAGCAAGGTGACTCAGTTCAAACGATAACTGTCGTTTGTATTCGTCACGGTACTTGCTTGACATTCGCGAGCTTTTGGTCTTCGGTCCGTTACGGGCGCGTCCGGTGGATCAGCTCGCCGGATATCCAGCACTATGCACACACCCTTAGTTGTTAGGGATGCCACGTTGCCAGTTGCCTCTAAGCGTCATATATTTTTGCACATAGAATTAACTGAGGAGTCTGTTCGTTTATTTAGGAACGAAAAGATCTGGTTGGCTTTTGGTGAGATACCTACTTAATTTAATTACTTTCTTATGTCAAAAGAAACTAAAACACATAAAAGGGCTTGTGTGATCGAGACTCTCCAGTTTTTACAACAAATTAAACGAAATATTTGTGAAAACCGAGGTCAATGATAAAGTCCAATGCTAATGCCTGTAACTGCCATTTCTGTAGTATCTATGGAGACTTTAAGTAACGAGCCTCAAGATCATTGGCGTGAATCAACCCTGTCGTACCTTTACGCTGTGTCGTCTTGCGCAGACGCAATCATAGCGCTATCGCAGCTGGCTGGCTGGCTGGAGGACGTGTCCAGCGATGCACTCGCCTTATCAATATGCGACGTGCGCGGCATACGTGACTTGCCTCACTACACACATTAAACGACAACGACAAAGTACCAGTGTTACTTCCAGACATTTTTTTAACCCCCTTCTAATCGTCCGTTACGAAATTCTACGAAAATTCTATATTGATAATTTTCGTAGAATTTCGTAACGAAGGTTACGAAATTCGAATAAAAAATGGAAGGAACAAAGAATAGATATCGATATAATTGGAGGGCATTGAATCGTTGCATAAATCGAGACAGACAATGGGCATTTCTCTGATCCAGAATAAAGCCCTCATTAACCACTATCGCTGTTGATATAAAAGGTGTCTGAATGGCAAGTATGGCAACGCAGTGATAAATTGTGCTAGCCATTAAACTGACTGCAGAATGCAACATGAAGGCATCGTATAAGAAGTAAAAGCGGGTAACGCGCAGCATCATCATTTATGCATGAGGCACATTATACATGGATTCCAATCGCGAGCTCTTGAACATCTAATAGGCCAGAGGGAAGCACAGTTTATACAATTTACAAGTTACCTTTGTACTACGCTGTATAAGTTATGAAGACAATAAATCGAAAACAATGTAAGTGCCATTTCCTATTCTGCAGTTCTGCTATTATGAAGTTCTTTTGACAACAGTTAGGCTTCTAGGTAACAACTTTTTCTGTCAATTTATCATTATAATCATCAGTTAAACAAGGATGTAGAAAACACATATCAGCCAACATGTTTATATTACATTTGTATGTATAATCGAATGAAACATTTACCTACAAATCATAAACAAAACGAGTAAATCCATTGTGAAGGGACTAAGGTATCGTAAATATTATTGCTGTATCAATGATAAATCTTGGTACTCAAATCAGAAACACGAGACAGACAAAGGATGTAATTTTAATTAAATATAACAAATCGATTTCATAACGTTGTAATAAAACTGGTTCGAATAGCATGCTAATTTGTATTTCCTCTGGGAATCTTTTTGGTTGCGCACGCTCACAATAAGACAACAATTTGTTTGTCACGGCTTCGCGAGTTGAAAATAAACGCAAGACTTGAATGTCGTTGAACATTGTTAAAGGAATGGCATCTTCTTTTTGCTGGTCGTGGTCTCTTTAAATATGGTATATAGATAGCTAGGCTATGGAGGTTCTTGCGAGCATGAAGCTATGTTACCACAGAGTGGGAGTATAAAGAACTTATACATTGTTTTAAAAATTATTGAAAACAACTGAATCAGAAACATTAGTTTCTGATTGATTGATTCTCTAAATGAGAATCTATATAGAATGTGATACAACTTGTCTTGTTCTGAAAGCGTACGAACATTATGATTTTTTAAATGAGAAATTGTAAGTCTTTAGTCTGTAAACGCTCGTTACAATTATATTTTTGATGTTTATGGTTCATTTCTTTTAACGTAACAATTTATTCGCAATTAGACATGCGACGTTTAATCGATTTAAATCCAATGCAGAATTAGGAGGGTTTTCTGCGATTTTAGTACCTCTATTTTGTGGCGCGCATATTCCATAGTGAGACCATACATTGACGTAATAAATTTCATGAAATTAACATTTACGAATACTTTTCCGTGCACTTATCGAACACTAAAACTTATTATATTCTTGTCCGATGCAATAATGAGCGTATAAAATGCAGGTATCGTAGCTTTGTGGCCTGCTTACTTTCAATGCAATACTTACCAAATTGGGAAGTCATAAATTGTGCGGTCAACCACAATCGAATTTAATTTAATTAGAGGCTTTTGCTTCTTTAGTGGTGTGAGAACTAGATTTTGCATATATACATACTTAAATATAAAGTCAATAAACGTGTGGAATTTATAAACACTGTAGGTACATTTATTCAGTCATTTATACATCTAGAAATTGAATTGTCTTGTAATTTATTAAGCAAGTCTGTACAACTGATTTATTGTATCCGCCTTTGGTGTTTCCCAGTCTGAATGTGTGAGATATGATTTCAACGTTCGCTGATGATATAATTCTCAAAAGCGGCGAGTACCTGCGGAGGCGTCGTCATCTCGTTACGAGTCATATTAAGTAAGATGAATGATTGAGCGGCGCGTCATACTGGTATCTCGGGGCCATATTCATTCCCTGTCGAGAGCCATTGTCGCTTGTCAATCTCTCAACGCATTGCATTACAATCGGCTTTCCATTGTGAGAACAGTATTGTATTATTCAGATGTTCTGACGTATAATTTCGTTTGTTACAGCTCAGAGGATAACGACCATACAGCTAGATGGCGTGCAATATTTCATCTCCCGGATGAACCCATACAGTCCGGAGCTCAACTATTTCCTAGCTTACCAGTACTGCCGGTAAGACACCGCGAGACCGAGTACTCCTGTCATGTAAGGCTCAATATGACGCGGTCCCACGAGATAGCGATCCCAGCATCGCATCGTGACTCGGAATATCCTTATCTGCGGCGCCGCGTCGGTGTTCCTGTACGAGCCCTGGCATAACTACATTCGGATCGGCCGTAACAATACTTATGTGGACTCGTGGTTCGACGCCTTGCGACCGGGAAGTGTTGGGTCATTTGCATTACCGTTAGGATTTCTGGAAAATGGCGAGAACAATATCGCCCAGATTATTCAATAGCAGATATGGGTGAACCACTTCCGCGACCGCAAGCAATTCCCTCTGGTAATATGCCATGCCGACACCATACATGTACCTATTGCCATTATTGTGAGCAGTGGTATTAGGTATATTTTATCAGATCTTGGAATTCAGCCTATTTATCGCATAGATTTTGACAATTGAAATTCACAGAGTACCTAAACTCAGTGCACATTTTGTATTTGGGTTATCTAAAACAACATACGATGTCAAAATATCACGATCAGCGACAGTTTAGTAGCATGTAGTAGTAGTATGACAATAATTCAATAATGCATTTCCGTAGAGTGTGCAGCATTCCGTCTTCCGCGATATAGGTCCCATCACGTGCACGATCATCACTATTAAAGGTCACTACCCTCGCTCGGTCATCAAGTCCTTAACATTGCTCCATCTCTGTCACGATCAAGTTTACAGTTTCAATTGTTAGGAGCACCGAGATTTTCCATTGTTTGTAGGTATTGTTAGTCGTAAGGAATCGATTAAGGTCGTATTAAATTGTCGAAAAATATGACGCCGATTCGCCCTAGAGCGACAAGCGTGACGAGAATCAAGATAACGTGATGGAGGAGACATGTCATCCTCGGCGTCATGATCACAGTACCAACATTGCACCCGTAGATGATGGGTAAAGTGTATAACCAGCTCGTTGAGTGGGTTACGGTTTTCTGTGTTCGCGGGAACAAAAACTTATTAACGGTATCGCGGAGGGAATGTCCAAGATGGTCGTTATCGATTTTTTGCTGGGTCATCGGCGTTTATCGGTCGATGAGGTTTCTTTGATCGTATTAACGATTTAATCTCGAAATCAGCAACGGGGACCAAAACCTTTTTGGTGTCACTTTTTGTACTTGTATAAAACAAGAATTTTCTTAGAAGATCATTGTCGAAGATCTACAGTAACTGCCCTGTATAATGCGATATTTTCTTAGTCTGTGCTATATGGTTTCCGTTCGCTTTAAGTACGTTACTGCACTGGCTATGGACTCACAGTGGACCCTTAATTGCACGTACAGACCGCAAAAACCTTAATTAAATGTAACTCAAGATATGTACTCAATAATTTATGATGTTTTAATTCACCGTAAAAATTACAATTAGGTGACCGAGGCGCGTCCTAAATTTTAACGAAGTGCATTGCGTTCATGAGCTTGAATAAAAAAGGATCACTGATTAAAATTCAACAAATTGCTGGCCATGATGTGCACTGCATGGAATATATTGGCCGCCGAGCATAGGGACTCGAAAGACATTCCTCATAAACAATACACTCCCCAACTTTACGTCCCACGCTCAATTAGTTCGTCCGTTATAAAATATTCTGCCAGCATAATTTTAAATGAATGTTCGCAATTGAGAAATCTTCCATAGCACTTATGTCATAAACACTATTATAAAATACACTCATATAAAATGTTATGGGAGTGCTTCTGGATAGGGCGAGTGGCCGGCTTAGCGCGATGTCAACGAGGTTTTTAATCCCCTAGAGTTTTCTGAGAGTCGGAATGCAGTCAGGCCGTATCGAGCAAGGCCACGGGTAGTCTTTAGCGAATAAATTGCCTCCCGATAGTCTCGAGAAACTGGCTCCAGGTTGCACGGAGATACTTCCACAAGCTAATAGCCGTGCACGATTGCCAGCTCACTATTTAGATGAATCGCGCACTCGTTTGGGCTTGTTAACATTTCAAAATAACAACATTTTTCTCAAAGGCCAATTATTCAGATGTGTAAGTAAATAATTCTTGTTTTTCAGGTCATTAGGTCTGCAACTGGCTTCATTCGAGACGAAGGAGAAGGCGGACTCCATAACGACATATTTGACAAATGCGGGTGAGGATCGATTGTTTCTTTTTATGAAGATTAATGCTGATGGTCCTGTCTGTGGAGCTTCAGTGGGCTTGTTTCGCATTCTGCTACAAGACGCTCAGTTCATTACTTACAATAACAATATCTCAACAACTCTACAAAAAAGATAAATGAATTTTAAAATCAGCAGGTTTGCTGGTGATATTTGTTCTAACATATATACGTAGATTACAAAAAAGGTCGCACTAGAAGGTCTAATACTCGGGTCGAAATATTTCAGGCTACAACAAATACGACTTCTGGACGTCAGGCAACAACCTCGGCACGGACATGTACCTGTGGATGAGCACAGGCCTGCCTTTCAACGCGACCTTCAACTACATGAGGCGATTGCCGATGGACGCGCCGAGCCAGCGCGCTGAAGACAGCATCGACCCGCTGGACGTGCCTCAGGGCAGCACCGCACCGCAGCGCACCGCTCGCCATGGGTATGTATTTATTTTGACTACTTTTTACGCGACTGAGTTGTGTATGTCACAGGCAGAGCCACAATAAAATAGTAAAATTAAGACCCTTGACTAAAGGGTCAATTAATTTTACCCAAGGGCCTTGGGTTAAATAAATTGTACTACTATTACTTTAATTTTAAATCCCGTAAATACTTGTAACCCGTAAAAGACTACAGCGCACGTTTCATTATTCCGGTTAATCCACTCATATTGCAACAATAATCTGGAGTATCTAGGCAATAGACTTATAGAGAGCTGATACAACTTTATACCCGCCCTAAATATCAATATCTCGCTGAATAAATGTAAAGTCTTATAACCAAACTCAAACGTATGGGGTTTACGATGCGTCAATCACTGTTTTATGTGAGGCACGTATAAAATATCCGCATTGATGGCCATCAGTGAATAAGCGTAGCATTTATAGGTGGAAGTTAGGGTAAGACTAAACCCACTTGTTTGCAACCGTATATCATATATCTATTATTTATCCTTTAACTTGCTTGATAAGCGAGATATCGAGCTGACTACAAAAATATCCATTTTAAGAACAATACTTAAACTTTGATTTTAAGATCGAGGTGTTTTCTCTAGGCCATTGATTTATGACATAGCTCTTCCTCTTCTTACTGATGAATTGATGATACTTTCAGGAGCAACAAAGGAACAATTCTGTTCTAAAATACTGTTCTAGGTCAGTACGTAGGGCTCCCCTATTATACAACAGGTAGCAATCCGTATAGCATCTTCTTACAGACGATTGCACGGATCCGTTAGATCTGCCAGAGGGCTCCACGCCTCACGCCATTAATCCCGGCTTGATCTTCAACTGTTACTTATGCACCGTCATATATCTTTTTACTGTTAGCAGGAACTAAGGAATTTAGCATGCCATTACCCTTGCCAGTAGAGAAATAAAGTTCCAGGATTAGAAGATGTTAATAATAGTAAAATTTCACATCCTCGTAACGTTTTTAAACTTAAAGTGCATGGAGATTAATAGAAAATTGCTAGTTACACCTCATTCCCACGATACGCAACGTTGGCTGAGGTAACCCGTTTCAAAGTAGCCCCCCATCAGAAATAATGGACGCTCGTTTCCTTGCACCGGTTCTGCCATGTGTCCCTCATCAGCCATTACGTTATTACGGCTTAATCGCTACGACTTAAACATTCCTGATTACTTGGGTGGGTTGCTCTGTTTCAGTCGATATCAGATTTCGACGCTCGTTATTATTAAAACATCTGACTATTCAGCTTTTTATCTAACTTGGTCTTCTTATCTTTAATCTTGTCAATTTGCGGATGTACTCAATATACCAGATTACTGTTTATTCCTTAAGTATGGTATGTTTTAAATAAAAGTACCAGTTTGTTTTCCAGAACGGAGCACGTGATGACCAACGGCTGCGTGTCGCTGAAGGCGCCCACCTTCCACTGGGAGCCGCAACACTGTGGGGAGATCAAGGACTTCATCTGCGAGCAGACCCGCTGCTACTACTACAACTACGGATCCATCCCCGTCTCCTCCGCGCAGGGGTAATGCAGGTGAGATGCCAGCCGTCTCCGGAGGTCCGCTCCCAAAGCCGCGCACACTGTTGCTTGTAGTAATATGTCAATGGACGACATCATTGGGTATGTGTAAAGTGCAGATAGTACGTCAATCCAAGTATCAACCTTGGAAGCGTGCGGGCCCGCGGGATATGGCCTCTGCGCAAGCCCAACCACCAAACAAGAGCCCTACACCCAGATGACACAATATGTTTGGCTTTTAAACTCAAATTATAAATGTCAATTTTTCAAAATTTTCAACGTTATTTGGTGGGTGGGTGAAGGGGGCTTTGCTTGGTATCTCAGTATTTAAATTAAGTTTTGTAAATAACATTAACTTCACCAAATTTTTTTCTAACCCATTATATGTTATCTAAGGAATTGATTCGGTTTTTATTGTCTTGTATCTGACAAAACTAAAATTGGGTTAATAACGGGATGTTCAAGAGCAATAATTTGTAAATTAATAATTTATAATTTAATAATAATTTGTAATCCCATTAACCATTTGTACAACTCAAAAAATAGTCACCAACAGAAATTATCTCCGCTGACAGTGAATTGCTCTTGATCGTCCCTTGTTGTTCGGCTCTCTAACGAGGGTCGTGTGCGTGTGTTGCGTAGGAAGCCACTGTCGCTGACGACGACGACGACCGCGCACCCGCTGACGTCGTCGTCGCCGCTGCCGCCGCGCTCCGAGCACCTGCCAACGCACTTCACCCTCAACGACCTGATCAAACTGCGTCCCTCCTCGCTGGACGGTCTGCAGTCCCCGCACCTCAAGAGCAGCGGCGCGGGCAAGGCACCGCCGCAGATCGACGGACACTACTCGCGCGCGTCCGACGCTCACTCGCTGGAGAAGGAGGCGGAGGAGGCAACGCAGGGCCCGTACGAGGAGGAAGGCATGGCGGGCGACGACCCGGCCGCGTACCTGAGCCATTCGGCACGCGACCTGGCGCTGCCCGAGGAGGCGCCCTCCACCGCGGAGCCGGACGCCACCGAGCACTCCGTCCACGCCAGCGGCATGCTGGCCCCGCCCGCTTACTGACCGGCGTCCGGCCGCCCGCACACACCCGCCACGATCCCCCCCTAATTAGCTATTGACTCTACCAAAAGTATTATTTTCTTAACTTTTAAATGTTAGGTTAGTATTTTCTTGCTCGATACGGATGTAATCGCTGCTCTTCGGTGGGATTTTAAAATCCAAATAGGATCTTGCTTATCTATGACCGGATAAAATGAGAAGGTTTGAAGGTTTTATGGGGCAATAATGTTTAATAGTAGCCTCGAAGGTGCTGGCGACTCGCCCTCGTGACTTGCCTCCGTCTTCGTACATGTTGAATATCACAAATTTAGGTAGCTGTACTCTTATTCCACGTTATGTAAGTTTATACAACGATAAGATAATTTAGTACGCGTCTATCAGATCTCCAGTGTTTTTGATTATACCGTAAATTGTGTATTAATGTAATTTAAGAAAATTGAGCGGACTCTCTGTCGGGACATATCAATCTAAGTATAAACAGAATAGCATAAGGTAATGTTTATATATGTGACGTACCTAGATAAGTTATGATAAGTTGAAAATCGTGAATTTAAAGAGTAGTGATGTAGAGAAGAAGGTAAATAAAGTTTTAACTTTATAAGTGCATTTTAATTTCAACTTTCCTTTAATTAACAGTTAGGTAAGCTAGCTTGGCGCAGTTACGTTCGTGACTTGTATAGCCTACACCAACCGAACACTACAAAACCATCCTCCATGGATGTTAAAGCCATAGAAAAGAGACAAAGTAACAGATAAAAAAACTCACCACTCATCAGCCTTTAATGACTTTCTCGACGTTGAGCATAGGCAGTAACTTGAAGGCATACCTATTTGGCCCGTAGTGCTACAGCGACCCCAGAGTATCCCAGCACGCTTTGCACCCGTGCCCCACATCACCCAACTAGTCATTCGTGGATGTAAAGGCAAAGATGAAAGGAGATGGTATTCAATACGTAGAAAGACTCACCAGCCGTTGATAACTCCCTCGACGTTGAACATGGGCACAATCTTGAAGACATATTTTGCCCGGAGTGCAGCGGCAGCCGCGGAGTCTTCAAGCACGTAGTATAGGGTGCCGTTCATCACCCAGTTAGTCTTTCGTGGATGTAAAGGCAACATATGAGATGCGGTAATAGGTAGGAAGGCTCACCAGCCGTTGATAACTCCTTCGACGTTGAGCATGGGTACGATCTTGAAGACATATTTTGCCCGGAGTGCAGCGGCGGCCGCGGAGTCTCCAAGCACGCAGCGCAGGGTGCCATCCATCACCCAGCTAGCGTTACTCTCGCCGGGGTGCACGCGGGCTGTCAGGAATATTATTTCACGATCCTGTGGGCAAGTCGTTAAGAATTCAGAGAACTATTTAGAGTGGAAGCACTTCTTTGCCTAGTTTACAATGTTCATCAGTCCACTTTAGAGAAGAAAAGACCTTCAAATACGTTTTGTTTGTTGCTGGTTAGGTACATTAAGCTTGAACCTGCATTGAAATCAAACTTTAGCTAGAAC
Organism: Eupithecia inturbata; assembly: GCA_963662085.1. Classification (NCBI taxonomy): domain Eukaryota; kingdom Metazoa; phylum Arthropoda; class Insecta; order Lepidoptera; family Geometridae; genus Eupithecia; species Eupithecia inturbata. The sequence goes on along the minus strand of OY759177.1, from coordinate 11,601,927 downwards.
TTACAAGACACCACTAGTCGTTCAGATAATTAATGTAATACCACAGTATGAATAATAAACCGCCAAGTGCGACTTAACTCGTACACGAAGGGTTACATACCGTAAAAATCAGGCAACTTTTTCAAAAAAACATTAAACTTTCACTTGTTCAGAGACCCTTTAAATTTTGAACTTTATTGTACTTTTAGTATTTGGTGTTATAACAGTTGAAGTGTTACTTATTTATAGAAAGATTCATGTGTCTACCTATTGTGGTTCAAGAAATGAGGCCTCGACAAACGAAGAGCAAAAAACACATTTTTTGTATGGATGTGGCCCTTTAATTTTGATATCTATTTTATTTTTATTATTAACTAGCTGCAGCCCGCGGCTTCGCACGCTTTTTTCCGGAATAAAAGATAGCCTATGTCCGGCCCCGGGATACTATCTACCTCGCTGCCAAATTTCACCGAGATCCGTCAGCCGTTCTTGAGTTATAAATAGTGTAACTAACACGACTCTCTTTTATATATATAGATTGTTATAGCGGCAAAAGATATACACATCTGAAAATTTCAACTGTCTGCCTACGGTTCCTACGGTTCCGTTACAGGGCATATAGCCCTGTGACAGACGGACGGACGACGGACGGACGGACAAACGAACGGACGGACAGCGGAGGCTTAGTTATAGGGTTCCGTTTTCACCCTTCGGATACGAAACCCTAAAAAGGCTGTGGTACTATACTTACAAAAATGATAGTTCTGAGCGTTTAAAGCCTAATTCAGAACGCGCAACTGAGCAAGCAATTGTTCGTATATCATCTTAGATCATTAGATTTGGGACTGAGAGCAAACTGGGAGTTAGCAAAAATACTAAATACTTTTTAAAAATATGAAATACTTTTTACTTACCACCACAGGGTTCGAAGGCGTGTCTTCTGCAGAAACAGTCAGCAATGGCACTTCGTTGCTGTTCAAGGAGTAGCAGAGAGGTTCGGCCCGAAGGTATGATCCAGGGGGCATCTGCAAACTCCATTGCCAGATTCTAGTCTGAAAACATTAGAGGTTCTCGAGTTTTCTAGGGAAGCTATGCGCTTATGCTATGACGCTTGCTGTGTCAGTATTTACAGCAACTTATGAATTAAACGAGGATGAACAAATATGAAAAAAAAAACATTTCTTAGCAAATGCTTGGTCGGTAGCAAAAGCACTGACTATAAATATGTTACATACCTATTTTATGTTCATTCTAGGTCTTATAATAATGCTATAATGCTGGACAATCCACACAGCATCATCTAACCCCAAAGTAAGCAGAGCTTGTGTTATGAATACTAGATGACTGATAAACATTAATACAATACATAACATAGATAGATATTTTTTATTATAAATAGAAAATACCCAGAACACCCGGAACAAATATTTGCAGATCGTGCAAACATTTGTCCCAAGGCGGGAATCGAACCCGCAACCTTCTGCGTCGCAGGCGGACCTTCGCCCGCCGCGCCACATCTGCCGTCTTAGAATAGCAATGCAAAGAGACAAGGGTACCCAAACCATGTTCCCCATAAAGGTATGTTCAGACCTACGCTACGTGGTATTCACAAGAGCGGAAGCGAAAAACTTCGCTTAATATTACACACAGTACAGTCGCATAAGTATTGCATAGGTGCCTCTCTGGTTAACAAATACTGTTTAGGTCTACCTCCACACATCCACAACCTATATTGGTCAACTGCTGGACCCAGGCCTCCCCTGATAAGCGCATTATTGGCTTTTATCTCACGGGGGTAAGGCCCATAATCCCCACACTGGGCATGCGGGTTGGGGATCGCGGTTTGATGGTAGAATTGTTCTGCAGGGGGCGCTGCTGCCCGCGCCCGGTGGATATCCCCTTAATCCCTTAGTCGCCTCTTACGACTCCCGCGGGAAGAGTTGGGGTGGTGCAAATTCTAAGTCGGCATCACACAGCAAGCTTAAGGTCTAAATAGGCCTAAACTTGGTTGAGGTACCATTATGTCTGAATCTTCTCGTCGTAATGTAATCTTAGACCTAAAAACTCTCACCATCATCATTGTATACGTGAAAGGGAAGTGATAGGCGAGATAGCAGACGTCATTGGTGTGAGGAAACTCGATGTTAAAGGTGACAGTTAGGTAGCATTTGTTGCTGTTCTTCTGTTGCGAATAGTGGTAACTGTTGCGGTAGTAGCAAATGTCAGAGCCCACTCTCACCCACCCTGAAGGAAGCAATAATAATTAAATAAGTAGTTTTTTTTTCAAAAACGTTAGTTCCACTTTTTTATAAAAAAGAAATAGGTCGCTCTTCAAATGTAGAGTTAGTGGCCCCAATTCAACTCGTCCTCCAAAAACCGACTTATTCAGAAAATACATTCTGGCTTACAATAGACGGAAGAACCAAAATGAAATTCACCTTAAAGGTCAATCTAATATGTGCTACTAAGTAAAATTACAAGATCAGGCGATTAAAGCGATTTATTGTCAGTAAGCTGACAACAAATCGCTTGATCGAATGAGTATTAAAAACACTAATGCCAACGTAATAAGGCTTCTTACCAGGTTTTCCGGCAGCCGCGTCTATTACTGAATACATAACGGGCTTCATGCCGAAATTGAACTGGCTATCAGATTTCTCGCAGTTGACGATGTTGAAGATATAGGGCCTGCCTTGCTGCATGTTACGGACTTCGAAGTAGAACCATTGGTGGCGCTTTGTTGAGTTCACGTCTGGCATCAGAATGAGCTCGTACTCCCGAGGGCCTACCTGAAATTATTAAAATACACTTACGATTTGCTTTGTATTGTGTTATTTATGCACTGTGAGAGTTGAGAGTTGTACCCTCCAAACGTATGAATACAAAACATCATGAGAACACATTCTGAGTAATGTTCAGATAAAGGACATTTTTACGATCAAGCATACCGAAAGACATGTATGCACCTAGCAGTTGAGTCGAGTAAGAAGATGACATGAGAGTCGAGGTTAGGACTAAAGATATAGGGTTAATAGTCCTCGCACGTACATGCATTGAAAGCTCTTGCGTTATCGTGCATGCATCGATTAGTGTCTAAAGAAGCTAACAAATTCACCTGTATAGCTTTCCTCAGGTTGCCTGACTCGAATCTTGACTCAAAAGACAATCGCGTCGGAAAAGTGTTCATCTTTGTAATATCATGCTCGTCGTTGTTTGACAGAAACAGACTCTCTGTGCTGAAACTTTAAAGTTAATTTTCATTTACATTTAAGTCATCATCGCACAATAGTCTGAATATTAATAAGATAGGATTAGAAAAAGAAACCCTGTCTATTTGTACCTCTTTTGTGAAGACATTTCTGCTGAAGTACTTGCGGAACTGTTCATGTTATCTAGATCGTACACAACTTCATTCATGTATGCCTCGGGATTTATAGCTCTATCTACGCAGGACAGAAGTTTAATTCTGAAATATGTATATAAACAAAATGGGTTTTTACCAATCAAATAAATCCTTATTAATGTAATGGGCTCAATGTTTATAAGATAAAGATTTCAATCAGATATCAAATTTGAAAATATATATCAAAAATTTGCTGCTTTATGGTCATGGTTAAATTAAAACTGTTGAGCCCGGGTGCATGTTTACAACTATAAAGATTAAGGGCCTTTTGTATAACATAGTTGCAATATAATATGCCAACTTTTGAATATTTATATTTAATAACAGTTACCTGCAAGCAGATCTCTCCATTTTGTTCAGAGGCTCAGGCTGGTTCAAGCCATGCCCACCCACCATATCTGGAAATGCCACTTTAACAAATGGAATGACACTTTTGACTCGTGAGGCAATGGTGCAGTAAATAGCAGCAAATGTACTGTGCTTTGATATGTCTTTGTGGATCTTCAAGGACGAGCACGATGTCGTTGCTGAAATTGAATAGGTATGTATGTTATTTGTAAAACTACACCAAACAGATAAATAGAGCGTAGGTCTGAAATTTGAATAGGTAGTAAGGTTTTTTTAAAAATTTGATTAGGTAGTAAGGTTTTTTAAACAATTCTACAAAACGGTGAAAGTTTAATCTTGACTTTGGTCTATTATGACAGAACAAACTATGTGGCAAAAAAGACCTCCTCAAAAAAGTTCAATAATGAGTAAAGTTTCCCTCATTTTAATTTGTGTAGATTAAGAAGACACACTGTATAGCGACGCAATGAATAATAAAACTTACAAGTGCTTTCATGTATTTTATGATACTCCAATGCATTTGTTAGTTGAGATGTTAAAGAACAATTAACATTATCATAATCAGTGTTCCCTAAAACCGCAGTCATCGAGAGGTTCAATGTAGAAGACAAGGCTCGACTTCCTCCCCCAGCCTGGGAGACTAAATACTCTTCTAATATCGAGCCTCGAGAGTTTGATCGGCTTTTTACTAGTTTTACTTGCTTGTTATATGAACCAAACTCCTTAAAATAAATAAAATATCTGAAACAAAGAAAGGAGTTAGGTATACTTTTTAGGAATAAGGAAACAATTTGCTTTGTGAATAAGCGTTCGGGAGCGGCCTGAATTTCGCGGCGAGCAAAGAGGCTCTCCAACCCCTCTTTTCGGCACGCGAGGTAAATAAACTTTTTGCTTCTATCTAGATATATTTTTGTGGTTTTTATTGTAGAATAATTTGCTGTACTAAAATCAATTATTTTTTTTACAACTTCATTGCAAAGATAGTTACAATTCAATAATAAAAACAAATTAGAACTAGTATTTACAATTGAAACGATTAAGCTAACTGCAGACTGTTGCAAACAATCTACAGGTAGCTCAACTTAACTCAACTGGGCTTACCTGGATGCGAATAGCACAGGACAGATGGGGCTGACAAAATTGAAGAAGGCCTAATATATCAGCAGTGAGTGGCATAAAGGGCTATGTGAGGATAATATGTGTCTTACAATAAAAGAATCAACATTTGATTATACCTAAAGATTATGTTGACTTAGAATTAATTCATACACAGCCATACAATAATCTACTCATTGCATGTTGTGATTATTCATTTAGATCATTTTGTTGAGGCGAATCTTTATGTGTTTATAGGGAATCAACATTTATATTAAAGGTAATTTAACAGGTATTTATCCCGTTACATTGTGTTATAATCTTTAATTTGCTAACAAACCGCGAAGTTTAAAAACGGGAATCAACATACTTTTTCAAGTCTTCAATGTCTCTCTCGCTTGTCTTAATCCACAGTGCTGATTGCAAACTATCTCCACTTTTAATTTTATCAGGATCTTCATTCTCACCCTTGCTATCATTTTCGAGAAAATCTATGTCTGGGAATTCATCTATGCCCTCAATATCTATTTCAGGACCATCGTCCTCTAGATCAGAGTTGATTGTTTTCGAATCTGAATTGGCGGCATCTTCTTCATCCTCATGACATGGCCAAGATGTATTTGTGCCTGAAACGGCAAAAAAATCATCATTAAATCTAAGATTCTCATACTTATTTCATAATATTATATCAGTTATCTAGTACCCAAGCTCTGCTTAGCTTGGGGCTAGCCCCATCATCTAGATGATGATGTGTGAATTGTCCCGCATTTATGATATATTTATCACTGATTTAATGTTGAGTTGCTAATTTCAAAAAAAAAAACATACGACCATTTTACTTTGATCCATCATAATACCATTAGAATGGCTGCACCTATTTTCTTCTAACATAGCAAAGAACTCGCTCGATTATGTCAACATTCATAGTAGAAAAATAATTAAATCCTTATCGGTTTATCCGTTTGGGAGGTATCATGTCAAAAACAGACACAGAGATATCTCTTTTAAGTTGGGCATAAATTAGAGTGCCTAACGTGAGTGTATAGAGATTCTACCCTTAGTACCTTTTAATATAGGGCCCAGATTGAACATGGCAGGACTGGTGCTAGGGACAGGCAGTGCTTGGTGCTTTAAGCACAGAGTGATGACTGAGCAGACCCTTGCCAGCAGCCCGTCGAATTCTGGCTCGTCGGGACACTGCGAGCAGAACCTGTGTAAACACTGCACGTGCTTTTTGGTGCATAAGGCTCTACGTCCAGCTTCTGAAATTGTATAAAACCGGAGATTAGATGCGTATCTTATATATATATGTGACGTCACAAAACGACTCTGTCGGAAGACCAACGTTAGTTGTAACATTTTTAAAACTAGCTCATGTTGAGACAGAGACCGTTTTGTGACTCAATTCAAAAATAAGTACCTATGCTTTGTCTTTTATTTAAATCGTGTTTGTTTTTGTTGAATAAGTTACAAATAAAATTCTCATTTTCATATATTTAAAAAAATCTAAAAATTTGACTACTCCGTGTGTGACAGCGGTGACTAATCCTACTATAATATTATAAAGGCGAAAGTTTGGCCGAAGACAACGCCAAATCGACAGAATGGATCTGGCTGAAAATTTGCATACATAAATATCTGAACCTGGAATAACATAATAGGCTACTTTTAATCACAAATAACGAGTTTAAAGCCGCGGCTAGTGAATAATAATTGCCGTCAGCTTGTGTTTTAGTTCTCTGAATTTATTTCTGGGTAGCTTATACAAGTAGATATATCAAGCTCTCTTGAAGTCTCTGGAAACTATTATCTCATTTCTAGAAATATTGAAGCAACGAAGAAAATCAAGTTTAGGCGATGAGCACCGATTTGCATGATTTAACAATTATTTGGCCCGTATTAACATTTAATTTTACAATTATCACATACACAAATATATCATTACCAACTTAACATTCATATGAACATTATCACACTAATTGTTATAAATGCGAAAATTTTAATGAATGTTTGTTACCACGTTGAAATAACTGACCGGATCGAGATGAAAATGAATACATAATAGTTCTAGACCTAGAATCACTTAAAGGATAGGTACTGTTTATCCCAGAAAAACACAAACGAGGCTGCGAGCAGAAGCTAGAATTTAAGCAAAAATACGTACTGATATTGCACAAGTGTTGCAAAGTCTGCAGTATGTGCGCACAGATCTTGAGCCGCATGCGTCCCTCATAGCGGTCCCAGCGGTCGAACACCCTGAGAAGCACGTTACAGAGGCCAGTCTTCACGATCTGCATGCAGCACACCTCTGTGAGTCACGCACGTGTGAACTTGCATTACTATCAAATGGCTAGGTACATACAGGGACCGGACTAGGATTGATTTTGATGTATTCGGTACAAACGTCTACGATTTGGTATCCCAACCAGCGTTTGCAACGTAGACAAGCATTTTGGGGATGAAGAAAAGCAATCATTTGCTATCCAATGCAATAAATATTTGAATTTCATTCAATAATTTTTACACGGCTGTACATATAGTAGATTCGTTTGTAGTTTCGAAAATATCAAAATCTTTGCTTATAGTCTTTATCCAGTAATAACTACGCTAAGGTAGAAAGAAGTTGAGCGGATACAAATAACATTGGTTAAAATAACAGTTATAACGTCATCATCACTATCAAACGGTTTTTGTGAATAAAAATATAGCCCAGTCAAAGTCAACGAGCCATTGTGATATGAGAATATAGTTTTAAATACAACAACAACAATGAAAAAGTAGCCACATAAATATTTTGATTTACATCGATCGCGTCTCAGAGGTGTTTTAGATAATTTTGTAACATTCATAATAATGCACCACGAACAAATAAGACAAGATAAATGTATCGATCACATGCCGTAAACTTTTCTCTACTCATGATTACTTGCTTACAGAACCACCAATAAGAGGCTTATTTTGTAATAGGTCGTTAGCCAACCTTGAATTGGATTATCATGTGTGGGAGAGAAATGTAGAGCAGATGATATCGATCATCCAAACAAAAGATCGAGGTTAAAAATATAACATTAATAATATATACAAGTTTGTTTGTCCACTTAACTGTTTTTGCTGAAGTAGTCAACGGCGTCGAGACAAAGGCGAAGTCTCGCCGTGGGTATAAAGCCAAGGCTCACCAACACCCGCTCGTAGGTAGCGATCACTCCGTCGCGGATCAGAATGGATGTCGTGATAGCTGGTACAAAACAGAATTTACCATTAGTTTAAATTATACAAGTACTTCATTGCAGCATTAATCAGGACGCTTAATCTGCATACCTACCATTTTTTGCTAATTGCTTCATGATGACTAAGAGTGGAAATATCAACTTGTTATCCGTGAAATGTCCTTTCAATATGAGATGCATTGTCCTTACGCAGCCGATCATTCGAACTTTCATCGCGAATTTTGGATCTGAAATCACAAATTTTGTCTGAGTCTATATAAAACTTACACCGGAATATTATAAGGCCATAAGTAAGGGCTTTTTTTTCTCCAGTCATTTTGAAAAAGCTTTTATAGGTTGCTATTTAATATACTGGTATACAAATGCATTGATCCAGAGCATAGCGTTCGTCTTCTGTTTGACTCATCACGTAGTAATCAAACATCATGCACATCGTAATCAGACCACAGTGATTTACAAATAACCTAACGACATACGCCCGGAGCATAGAATTATATTTAGCATTTATAACCTCGCGCGCTGAGCGCTGCTAGAATCCAGATGAGGTCTTGTAGAATAGCATCTGTTCCGGCGTGACGGTCTCTCCTGTCGTGCATTGTGTAGAGGACTTTCCTGATGACAGCTTGGCTGCCCTTAATGTCGACGAAGTCTTGAGCGGCCTGCTGCCTCGCGACGTTATTAGCTGGAATAAGGGAGAAGTATGGGTCGGTAGGTATACCTCTAGGAGCAAGCGTGGCGACGATCCACACGAGGTCGTGCAGCAAGAGCTCGGTGCCGACGTTCCCGTCCCGCTTGCTGTGCGTCGCGAGCAACGTGCGGATCACCACCTGCGTGCCGTTTATTGAAATGAAGTGTAGGGAGCACTGCTCTCTCGCGACGTTGTTCGCTGAAAGTCGAACATTTTATTCACACCTACTGATTTTGAATAAGTAATAACAATTCTAGTTTGCATAGGTTAATTGTGCTAAATGTAAGTCAAGATTGAATACAGAAGTGCAGTATTATGAAATTAAAATAAAGCAATTTGACTTTGCAAGGTCACGATCAAATGGTTTAATGTAAGCCGTGTTAGTGAGCTGAGCTCGTCTTAAATGTCAGTAGGCAGCCCCGCGCTACACTAGTAGAAAGGCTATCTGAACATTTTAAATGTCAATGTGTCTCAATAGTTGACAAGCAATCATCTATTCGGCTTAAAATGTAAATCAAAGTGCCACTTTTAATGACAACATGCAAACTTGCAAACAGACGATTTAGCGATCGATAGAGAATTTCCGTTGTAATTTGAAAAAGTGCAGCAAAGCGATTGTTTGTAAGTCGGAAGACAATTTTATACGTCATTGCCGGGTCTTTAATTTTAAAAGCATCCTATTTGTTAATTTTGTTAAAGGTAGTATTGGTAAAGCGTTGCGCACACGTCACCCACCCTTTTTGATAAGGACCGCTTTTTCTTTTCCAGGTTGCGGTACTTTATTTTCTTTGCCCATCTTTTTCGTTTCTTTCTTCTTGACCGTCGTTTCAATAGGAACTAATTTACCAAAATATTAAATTATACAACAAACTTCAAAATAAAGTTCTTTTATATATAAAATGTTATCTCCTAGCAGATAGACATTTCGTGGTTTACTTAGAGGCATACCTGAACTTTTCTTCCCTTTTCCCTGTTTCAGACAAAGGGCTTCTCTTAGGATGGAGGTTATATAGTTGCATGTGGCGGAATCTCTTGAGCTCTAAAAATAATAAAATAATAATGAAATTCAAGAAGATTTTATATAGATACTAGCTACTGCCCGTGGCTTCGAACGCGCTTATTAAGTAGCATTATGTCCGTCCTCGGGATATAGTTTACCTCCCTGCAAATTTTATTAAGATTCGTTCAGCAGTTTAGGCGTGAAAAGGTAACAGACATACAGAGTTACTTTCGCTTTTATAGTATTAGTATGGATAATTTCAACGCTACGTCATCATACCCATCAGGACGGCCAAACATATGAAAAAAATGAAGATATTTGTTAATTAGAGAACTAAAACTTACTTCTAATATCGATATGAGCATTTGAACTGCACCAGAGTGTTTGTTCCATAGCTTGTCCAAAGTGCCTTGCCGGGTATGTTTATCTGGAACAGATATTATAAAAACTATTTTATTTACCACAGTTTGTTGGAGCAATGTTTTTTTTACAGATCAGCGGATTTAGCTGCACGGTTTTATTAAAACTTGATAAGCGCTCATAAACAAAATATGAAAGTTGTTATTCTGCCCTTGTTTTGAATCAATTGCACCTATAAGTGCGTTAAGCCCATACATCAAATCGCAGCTCAGCCCTCCTTCCGCAAGCTCATTGTTCTGTCCAAGCCGTCGGCAATGCGCACCTGGAGGCCATCTAGTGGCATTTATCCTCACATTTCTGGTTGCTGTTAATTAGTAATAGGTACTCTACATGAAATAATAACCACATTCTCGAATAATATCACGCACAACAGTGAACTGAAATACGACCGTCCAATAGCTCGTTCATAACAACCGGTGTTTTCGTCTGAATTGGTCGTTGTAGATTGGTTTTATCAACTTCATCATCATCATTATCAGCCTGTCTATTCACTCCTTCAAATTGTGCCTCTCATATCCGTCTTGGGCATCCAGTACCAATCCAACAAATCAAACACCTAAAACTCAGGGATGTTGCGAATACCGTTTAGAAGGGTGAAGAAAGTAGCCCTTCAAATCAATGTCAAGTAAGTTAATTGCGCCAATTACCTATCGCAGTAAATGTCCAGCGTTTGACGATGATAGGTGTAACTGATGGCGCAACGTTTAGATGGGTAAAGAAAGTAACTCATCAAATTCAAAACAATGAAGAAAATACCTAGGTGTATATATAATATATATATATACCTATCTAGGTATAGAATAACCCACGTGTGACGATGACAATATAAGAGTAGATGGGCGGCATAGCGATTAGATGGGTAAAGAAAGTAGCTTTTCAAAGTTGTTGTAAGTTAAGCAATTTACGCCAAATATTGCAGTAAATGACCCGCGCATGACAATGACAGGCCGTCTCGGCTGTGACAAGCTGTGACTGCGTCCTGGCGGCTAGCCAGCGCGCCACGCGTTGACGTCAGACGCCCGTGCTTTCCGCGTGCGCGTGCGGTTCCAGAAAACGCTGACGCCATGGCATAAATTATCTATACGAAGTGCGTGACTCCACCAATACTAAGGTTTGAGCGCCATGGCAACATAAGTGTGCGGAGTAGGCCAGTATATGAATTAGGGGAGTGTTCAAGGTGACCTACCAATTGGTACCAATTAGCTGCGGTAATGTTGAGTTTAATTTAAAATAATATAAAATTACAAGTTCTTCTCTTCAGCCTACGGCGTGCGAGCGACGTCTTTGAGGAACCTCGAGGTGATAGTAAACGTATGTATAAACATCAAAATTAACACGCAACTAGTCACAAGTACTGGTATGTGACCATTTAAAGGGCATAAGGGCCTCAGCACGTCAATAATAGAGGCAGCTTTTATTACATACCTAGACTTGTTTGGGAAAGCGTGGAAAGTATTTTTAAAAACAATTAAAATAATTAAATTGAAGTTGAATTTAATATTTTAATGATTATACAATGGTGACTTGATTACGACTGAGGCTTTTAGACCGGAGTTCTCGCATCACAGGACGTTGATAAGTATGTCTAGACGCTTACCTCAGCGAAATTGCTCGTGAGAATGCGTGTGGGCGTATATTATCTAACAGGCAATGTCCGATCTTATGGGACGCTGAATACAGACCCTGATGCCATAACTCCTCCCTCCTGTAGTTCGAGATTATCCTCGGGATTATCTCGAATTTGCCTCGTTTTACAAAATAATTGCTTAACTCTATGCTTAAATGCTAACAATAAGAGGCAAAAAGTTAATATAAAGCAGAACGTTAAGTTTTCTACACTAACACTTTTATAATCTAGAGCACTATGGTTATTTTCATTATCATTATAAATTTCACTTCCACCTTTCTGCAATAAGTAATTCAAGAACTGAATGTCGGCAAGGTCGATTCCGTTGAGATTGACGGGTTTTCTCTGGGTGTCCGATGAACTGGACATTATTCTAGGTAAGTTTATTACGGGAATCTTTGTGTCCTTTCCATGAGTGAGATGTCTTTTTAAATTCAAATTCTTTATCTTCACTTGACAATTATCGTCTAATGTCATGAGATAAGTTCCACAGATGTTTTCCTGAGATATCTTTTTTTCGCAATACTTGGTGAGTAACGTATCAGTTTTGGTGTAAATTATCCATCGATTAGGCTGTATGGAAAAAGCCTTGATTTCGTTGATGGTAACGGGAACCGGGTGACAGCTCGAGATGCTGACAGAGAATGTCATGAGCTCCGTGATACATTCGTCTTCGGCTAGTGGCGGTTCATCGCTCTCAAAGCACAGGAAACGAGCTTCGTCGATTTCTCGGCATGACTGGGAGAGCGGCTTCGTTTTCAACCCTTTCGTAAGGATATAAGGATATTTGGGTAGGATAAAGACTGTCTGGTGACTTACTCTATCGTTAACGGGCAAAGGCGTCAATTTAAAATAGTTAAAAACTTCATTTCTTATCAAAGGTATTTGCATAATTAATTTTATCTGATTTTGTTTGATATACGCTTTCATCTCTATACACTGCTCTATTTTTACAATATTTTCATGTAATACTGGAAACACTAATTTATTGTTTTTTTCGATTTCTTTTAACAATACAAATAGTTCATTAATATTTTATTCCTAGCAAAAGTTATAGCCGTTTCAATTTCATTCAATCGCATGTAGAGAGTTTGGAAGTTATGCAAAAAGACGTTGTAAATGTGTATAATTTTGTTACCAACTTGGGTTAATTTTGAATTATTTAAACCACGATTAAGATCTTGGATACTACCTTCAATTTGAATGAAATTGCTTTTGGTAGAGTTGGCTATTTTTGTAAGTTTACCCACCATTTCGGCGACAATTGTCATTTTCTTATTAACTGCGTCTTGTTTAGATTTTACTTCATGAATTAACCTTTCATACAATACAGCGTCGTCATTATCCAGATTACCTGTAATAGTCTTGATAAGAGTACCAAGAGGATTTATGAGACCGCGCTTAGATCTTACCGATGGAATCAATTGCTCGTACTTTTCTAAAGTTATATTCATGTTAAAATCTATTTCTAATTCTACTTCAGTAATATCATAATCAAATGTTTTATTATCGTAACAGCTTTGAATTTGTCGCTTTAGTCTTACGTAACTATCGATGTTTAGTTCTAATTGCTCATGAATGTGCTTTAGATCTAGGATTTTTATAACGGTCCACGTATCATGGCTAACAACAGCTTGACCTTGTTTTACAGGTAACAGCCCCGGGTTCTTGTCAATCGGCTGCAGATGAAGGCCCTGGCTGCGGATCACTAGGACCGCCAGAAGGACCAACCTGTGGAGGACGTCTTATATCTTTAATAGGAACTTTAGTATTCCGATTATGAGTTGTTACTGGTACAATATTCCGTTGAATGGCTCCGATGACTTGAGCTTTCTGATAACGAGGTTTATCTTTACTGCGCCTAGTATTCACTCCTTTGATAAATACCGTATCACCTATGTCTATGTCAAAATCCTTTTCTCCCCCACGTTTCACGATTGCCGCTGATTTTTTATCAATAATTTTATCAGTAAGATATTCATACAAAAATTTTGTTCGTTTAGCATGTTCGCGTTCCTCCTTGTTCATGTGATCTAATCGTAACTTTTTTAAATTCTCTTTCAAAATATCATCAATCATACAGTCATCTTTCATAAAATTTATCTCACACTCTTGATTTTCGAATACCGTGACTTCAAAAGGTTCCTTGAACTGAAGTTTGTAGGTGTTATCTGTTACATTTTGAATAACCGTTTCAGCAAAATAGTTTTCACACCTAACAAGGGCGCTAGGCATGCGAACGCCTTCCTGAAGTTGAAGGAATTCCATGATAGCGTCACCGGTTTTCAGGGTCGTGGGAATTTTAACCCTAGTCTCAGTCCGTGGCGGTACATCAATCTCATAAGGTGGATTATAGACGATTGGAATTGCCGCATTGTGCGTTACTAACATTTGGTTGCACATATCGATGTTAGCTCCTAACTTTTTCAGAAGGTCAGATCCTATCAAGCCGTCGTATCGTCCGTCAACATCATAAACGTAGAATTTATGAGGAAGCGTGCTCCTAAAGGTCTTCAGTAGTGGTATGTATATGATCTCATTGTGCACGCTTTGAGCATGAGTGCTTACCACTGTGAATGGTTCGTAGTATCTGAAGTCATTGAAAAATTCATAAGCTTTGGCAGGGCTTATAAAAGACCTACTACTTCCGGTATCAATTAAAAACTTTGCGCCTATTTCCGGTATGTAAATGTGAGGCAATTTCAATATACTGTTACAATAGTTTAGATTTATCATTTCCCCGTATCCTTCGAGATAATTTTCTGAAAATTTTCAGGTTCTTGCGTGTCCAAACTGATGTTGTCCATATTAACCTTATCCGTGTTGACGTTTTCCGGATTGAAGGAATTATTTCCTTCGAGCTCAATGTAATTGCAATCACCTACAGGATACTCTACATAGCCATACATATCATTCATACTCGTGTCATAACCATAATCACTATCAAATCCATTGCCATCCATAAAATACAGATCGTTTGCAATCATGTTTTGTCGAATCGGAGCCGTACGCATTGATACATCTGTATCTTGGAGCCTAGGAGCTTGAACCTGTTGTTGGGGCACACCAAATTTATTTTGGTTTTGAGGTTGGTTTTGTGAAGGGATACCGAATTTGTATGCTCCATATTGGAACGGCGCACGTTGTGGAACAGCCTGAAAGCCTGAGCCGAAATTACGTTGCGGTAAGTTCTGAGGTATCCCGAAACGAAAGCCTTGAGTAGGCGGTGCAAATCGCATCTGTGGAACAAAGTTAGGTCTAAACCCACCTTGATTTTGAGGAATGCCGAATCTAAAGTTGTTTTGGGGAATGCCAAATCTGAAATTATTTTGTGGAATTCCGAATTTAAAACCTTGGCCTTGAACCGCTAGAGTTGGTTGAGCAGGCATGGGTTTTGGTGTGTTTTGTGAATTTTCTGCGTTTGGTTGTGCAGCTGTTTGTTTTAGTAATTTAGTTTTTGCATCATACTGAAATTTGAAATTTACCTCTTCCGTTACAATACTCAAAGCATTTTCCAAATTGGAGCAACCTTTTAACCTCACAATACGAATCATATCCTCCGGTAAGTTGAACAGAAACGTATTAAGAGCCATATTGTTATACACGATCATTTTTGCAGCTTTGATTCCTTCATCGGTAAGTCTATTCACTTTCGCAAACAAAGAACTACGCACATTCTGAATTCTATTACAAAACTGTATGTACGTTTCCCCAATCTTGATTTTTAACTGTTTGAGTTCTATCGCTATGCACTCTTCTGATCGAGGATCACCGAAATGTTGCGTAAGTAGCTCCTTTAGTACATCATATGACTTGATATTCGGATGGTCGCTAAGTAGAGTCGCAGCTCTACTAGTAAGTCTACTCGATACGGCATGAAACAAGTACAAAAATTGATCCTGGTTTCCCTCAATAGAGGCGCCTTCAACTACATAATCGCATTTCGAAAGGAAAAGATTCAAGTGATTTTCCTCTCCGTCATATCTTGGAATAAGCGACAAGGTGTCTTTCGGTATTGCCTTGACAGTCGACATTTTACCAATACTAATTTAATCTATTAATTACTATACTATGCAGTAACCTACTTGTCAGTTTTAAAGGTTTTAATTTTTTCGATACAAAAATCAAATAAATATAATTTCTTAAAATACACTGATTCACCAATTTTTGTGCAAATCAATAAGCCTATTTTAGGGCTAAATACTAGTACTTACAATTACACAAATTAATCGCGAGAATAACGGAATGCCGATTTCTAGTGCAAACAAAATCAGATAAACGCAATTAATAAGCCCGACGATTTGAGTTCGAGGAAAAAGGGTGGGAAAGACTCAGGAGTATAATACAGGAAGTGAAAAGGTTTACTCACAAGCTGCTCGATCCCATGTCCTCCAGGAGCCGAATCAGAGTCACAATCACACGCGATCACCGGGAGTCGAATTTATTTGGTTCTTGGTTTCCACTGCCGCGTAGAGACGGTTCCGGAATTTCGCGTCTTCGCTAGACCAATTTTGGGGTTTTCGCGATTACGGATTCACGGGAAATGCGTGGAAAATCCAATAGGCTGCGCCAGACTTGTTTGGGAAAGCGTGGAAAGTATTTTTAAAAACAATTAAAATAATTAAATTGAAGTTGAATTTAATATTTTAATGATTATACAATGGTGACTTAATTACGACTGAGGCTTTTAGACCGGAGTTCTCGCATCACAGAACGTTGATAAGAATGTCTAGACGCTTACCTCAGCGAAATTGCTCGTGAGAATGCGTGTGGGCGTATATTATCTAACAGGCAATGTCCGATCTTATGGGACGCTGAATACAGACCCTGATGCCATAACTACCTTACTGTTGTTTACAAACAGAACGCTTAAAATAGCTGGGTCATGATTTAAACAAGTATCAAGATTGCACGGATCAGTGAGAGAGATTAATTGCTTGAACAACGGCGCATGACAGATTATGCTACTCGTGTCTAGGTACTATAAATAATAATACTAAGTTTTGCTTTCGTATAGAACCCATCTTTAATGAAGTATGGAGCCAATTTCATAATTAACCTACTAGATACATGTGTCAACCGAGTTTGGATGGAAATGGCCGACGCAATGGCATTGCGTATAATTATTACTCGTCCCCACTTTCAAGGCTCGTGAAAGAAAGGGCAGGCGCACCCATTGGCTAGTAATCACGTGCTGGAGGGGAAAACACAGTGGTGGTTTCAAGAATTCTCAGTTTACAAAAATAAAATTTACTTTCTTTTGCCTCCATGATATATTCCCCTCTTTAACAAATAAACGCTTTTACGTATATCACATACTGGTTTCTGCCTGCGGCTTCGCACGCGTTGTTCCTATATTTCTATCCCATGGCAACTGATATATGAGATAATAAGTAGCCTATGTTTTATTCCAGACTTAAAACTACATGCTAGTATGCAAAATTTCAGACTACTTATCTGTTCAGTAGTTTTTGCGTGAAGAGGTAACGAGCATCCATCCATACATCCAAACTTTCGCATTTATAATATTAGTGTGATTTAAATAGGTTTATAAAAATATAAAATAATGTGTATAATAATATAACCTCGTAAACACAAGTGTGTTTATGTACGACATACAGCTTCTCATTCTAAGTGTTGCCAAAGGAAAAGTAAATAGTTCCGGTCAGTTGCTGCCAAATAAATAATAACCGTTTGATATCCACATTGGCATACCGAATAAAAATAGTCATTACACTTTGTCAGCCAAAGCCACGGGCCATCTGTTTTTCGCTAGGTCTTTTCATTAGTTATGTGAATGCTTGGAAAGCTAGTGACGTAGGTTAAATCCCTTATTCCCCTTATATTGAAGCGGCATAAAGCTGGCAAAGCATGTCTGATTGTTTCTGTTTTATATAGTTACCTATTTTATTTGTATTCTTCTTATATTTTGTTTCTTCTACCTATACTGATTGTAATTTGTCGTGTCCTGCGTTATTTTTTTTAATTAATTCTCTTTCTATTCTGTTGTGTTTGTCGGAATTAATAGACGGATGTAGCCTTTGAGATGCCGTGCATCGTTCGAATAGCACTGCAGCATGACAATAGACAATCCACCCTCGGGCGTTGGCAGTAGTTCAAAGGTCATGTTTCGTTTTCAATACACGTTCCATTTAGTCTACCTATCCCTAGCTGTTTAGGTACTTGTCTTGGTACCTTCCTAGTGAATAGAAAGTTTGGGAAAACTTTAAATAATACCATTGGTCTTTAAATAAATAAGGGAATTTTTTATCTGAGCAGTGTTAGTTAAGATTTGCTCAAAAACTATGTATATTATTATAATTTGACTATTCTAAGTGCATTACATGTATGCCTTATGAACAAATAAATTGAAATTGAACTAGGAAAATTGTTTTACCGGGTGACAAAAACGTTTTAGCTGCATACGAGGTGTATAAGTCTTTTAAAATGTAAATGGTAAGCTAAGCTCGTTAAGCTTAGCTTACCCGTCATCACCGAAACGTCTCGACGTTCGTCCACCGACGTTTAGAGAACCCGATGTCGCGACGTCGGGTTTGTTGTAGTATGTTGTAGTTCAGAATGTTGACCGATGAACCTAGTTGAGTGTAAAATGCATGGTGGGACGTAATGACTCCATGCGGCCCCACTTACGGTTCAGAAGTAGAGCTTGTGTTACGTAAACGTCACTTCTGTTATATTTATATCGTAAATCTATTGTTTCTGCTATCTTCTAATCGTTAGTATTTTGACGAATTGCCCTTCTACTTATTGTAAATACTTTGCGTTACTTTGCGGAAATCCATTGCAAAACATAAGGATAAAAATATTTAGTAACAATTCTGCGTAAAACCTTTTCTGATAATATTCAACAAAATACAATTCGGGTGCACCGTATTCTATGCCGATTAAAGCTACCCACCACTCAATTTATTTGAACATTCTAGATTGGCATTATAGGTAGGTAGAGTAAAATAAAATTACCTTACTACGTCGCCCTAAGGTTCGTATCTTAGTTTCTTTGGTCAGATACACCCAATCCTTTATATTCATTAGTAAGATTGATTTGCAGCGATTAGTTTATTATCATGTCTTGGCACTGTGTGGATTTCCTCATTCAGAACCTTCACACCAATTTCAATGCTGTCTTTAAATTCCGGTCATTAAAACATTTGGCATTTTAGTCAAACGTTAGAGGAGTAATAATAGTTCCAATCTTGATAATCCAGAAGCATGACAGCGACCTCTTCCGTTGTCAAAGCTTGTCGAGTGAAGAAAAAGAGAGAATAGGAGCTGTTCGTACGAACACCTCTTACATTTTAGTCAAACGTTAGAGGAGTAATAATAGTTCCAATCTTGATAATCCAGAAGCATGACAGTGACCTCTTCCGTTGTCAAAGCTTGTCGAGTGAAGAAAAAGAGAGAATAGGAGCTGTTCGTACGAACAGCTCTTACTCCTTCTCTACCTAATTCATTCAGAGTAATGTGACATTGGGCGGGCCAGAGCTGTTATTAGGATTATTCTTGCAAGCAAGAAATATTCGCAGTAACAGCCCGGAGTCAGAAGGTGACCACACCACACCCCTGTGCCTCGGCGGCACGGGGGTTATGCATGTTAAGTCGTTGGTCCTGCGCCTGATCTCTCATCTGATTATGAGAGTGAGGGAATAGAGAGTACACTTGTGTTTGCGCACGCACTCGAGCATTAAAGTAATATTTCCTGCGCACCTGGCTAGTCTCCGTCTCCGAGACTGGCCGCCGTGACCGATGCTTCGGCTAGGAGGACATCATCATCATCATTAATGAGACTCCGAAACTAATTAAACCAGAAGCTGGTGAAAATACAGAATAGGGCTCAACATTATTATAGCCTACAGGAAAACACCATGCTGAGTTATCGTTCTTAGACACGCAGAATGATTTCACTACATTGAAATGACACCGTTGTAGTTAATGCTTAAGCATAACAAATATCCAATCCCAGCCTACTGAAAATCACGGAGAATTTAAAATTTTACAAACGGAGTTAGGATTGTCTACAAATTATTAGTATGAGTCGTGTGGATAAAGAATGGGATTAAAATCTCATGCTGTCCCGCTTACTCGACTTATGGTTGCAGGTTATCGTAGGTTTTGTTCGTTCCTTAACTTACTGGTAAATGGTAACTAGAGACTCCATAGATGGACATAGAAGGACTCCATATTCCTTAGCAACAAAATCAAGCTTCGTAAGCCACCCAACCCCCCGGTACTATCAGTACCAGTAGCGATAATCAAACAGTATGATGGTAACACTTAGTGGGCCGGCACGATAAGGGTCGCGTAGGTACTAAGCATTGGTATAATTTGGCCGTTTGCCCATGCACCGGGTGTCGGGGGTCGATCGCGCGCGACCTTACTGCGGTAATAGACACTACATCGATCTATCTTTTGTGTGAATAAAATAACAGTAATATAGCTTATGAGAATTTTATCAATAAATAGGTTCCTAATCATAATGTTGGAATAATTCTAAAGTTAGGTTTCTAAATTAAAATTAATGACTTCTGGTCACAACGACCTTGAGACCACAAAATAATTAACTGTATCCCGTATACATAATTTGTTTTATTCGTGAAATGTTCAATTTGTGTAAAATACTTTGACAAATATTCGAGTGAAAGAAAAATAGTCAGACTCAATAGCGTTTAGAAGAAATATTCAAACTTCGAATGAAAAAATAATATTGGGAAGAAGGTGGTATCCATTGCAGTACAGGCAAATCATACTGCAGAACAAAAGTTTAAGTATGTTCCAAGCTACGAGGAGTCTGTCTCATAATGTAATTTACTAATGTATCTCTAATGTGACTATGTTCATCTTTTGCTCAATAATATTGTATTTTTTTTATTATTTTAATTATCTTTTTCTTTTTTTTAAACATTTATTTGGTACATGAGGGTTTTGCCGAACATGACATGTCACCCCCATAATTCTAAACAACAATAGTGCTTAATCCAACAAAAAATACTTTTTAAGTAACATAACAAAATAAACATAACAGAAACAAGATGAGATTTTCCTCGACGTCTATCTTATTTACCAAAACCTATATAATACGACCAACGAAATTAATTTAACCAAAACTAATCATACAGACCTATTACAATAATATTTTTATAATAATTATCTTATAGGTAATTAAATTAGTGTTGCTAATGCATTAAATATAATGTAAATTATAGTCCGATTCCTATTGTATCAGTTGATGACAAGGCTGTAGAAATCTAGTACCCGTACACATTACTCGCTTTGCTTACTTTGCGACTATGATGTTGTGTGAAGTGTCCAGCATGTATTTATTAGTTTATTTAGTCAACATGTTCCTCAGCAAAGGAAGCTATAAACAGTTATAATATAATATTTTACGATTATAAACTTTTAATAAAACTATAAGGTTACCCATTCATCTCTAAAATAAATAACATTTATTTCTTCTTTCACACACAACATAATATGCATTTTGTATCTTTCATGGAGAAGTCAGAACCAGCTATTCTATAAATCATTAAAATGAAACGAGATAAATACTAAGACTATGTGACTCATAAATCTTATAAAAATATTTTACAACTTAATAACGGCAGCGCGCTGTGGCAGAGAAAGATAGATCTCTATTTCCCTATTTGTATATTTTGTGTATCTTGCTTGATACAACGAAGAGAAATGACCAGATATAATTTAGCCTAGATTTAGAATTTAGATTTGACAAATAGTTTCTCCATGCGGCTTTGCACATGGCGATAGTAGAGATGGAAAGGTAGAGGTAGATAATGATGTTCGAAAAGTATATAGCTTATGTACAAACAATCAGAAATAAAAAAACCTATCATGTCATCAATTTACTAAATTACCGCAACTATTCAGCTACAAAAGTAATAAAATCAAGTATTTAATGAAAAGCTGAAACTTCTAAGGGCGTTGTAACACGAACGAACGCTTTCTCATCGCATGACATCCTCTAGCTTCTAACCAAAGTTTTACTCAATTAGGTTGTTTGAAAGGCTTTATTGACTTAGAAACTGTATATTGGCACCAAACAGTGTTTTATTTGCGTGATGAAAGTCTATATTTTCCAGCGATCATTCTTTTTTATCATCATTTTATTTCTGTCTTTTTTGAAACAAAAACAAACGAGAATTGTAAAACAAAATCCCATGTTCAATAAAAATAAATTTATATCTATCGACACGGTTTCAATTTCAAACACCTTGATAGAGTAGGTATTGGTTTTATATTAGAGCATAGGTAAGAAAGATTATTTGAGTAGACTCTGTCATACAATACAATGATGATTCTTACTTATTTGAGACAAAAAAATGTAAATTGTGAGACAAGATCCCATATTCTTTACAAATAAATCACCATAGACACTTTCTTCTGTGGCCTACCAGTTAAATGTTGCTTGGCGGAATGCCAAATGTAGCCAACATTTATCTTTTCTGAGCCAACAGAATTAATGAAATAACCTACAGATCTACAACAATGACATAGGAAAGAAAAATTATACATTCTCTGAGGAAAATGATAAAGGTTTGGAAAAAAACAGTTTGTTTTGATTGTAACTGGACGACGACGTAATATCACTAAGCATCCAAGGGGTGTTTTACTTATTGTATATGGATATGGATCAGTTGAGCTACATGTAGATTGTTTGCAACAGTCTGCAGTTAGCTTAATTGTTTCAATTGTAAATACTAGTTATAATTTGATTGTAATTTTCTTTGTTAATAAAGGCCATTGCCGTATTAAAAAAAAAAATATTGTAGTATATACGAAATTATAAATATGAGCCTAAGGCGCTTGCTCGTTGAGAAGAACCCCTGGCAGTCAGGGACGCATCGGGGACGGTGCGGCGAGCGGGCGTCTTGGACCGAACAATTGTTACCCAAATTGGTTGTTTGATTTACACCCTTAAAGCCAAATAGCAGACGTCACACCTATCATGTTCTATAGTAGTTTTATTAGGTCAGTAATTTGATGTTTTATTCCAAAAAGTTACCGAATCCAAATGTCAGAATTTATTTGCACTGTTTTTAAAGTAGGTACTACGGGAAAAAAAAATATTCCTTGTCAATTAAACTTTAATGGAGCACCCCGGGATCAACTTTTATACAAAAGCGAATTAAGAATTTATTATAAGAATTTAAATAAATAAGAATTTATTACAAGGACCTTAGATAGTAAACATCAATGGGACCCACACATAGACAAGCTATCGAAGAGACATAGTTCTGCAGCGTATGCAATAAAAAAAATCCGTCAACTTACAGACGTTGATACTTCTAGACTAGTTTATTTCAGCTACTACCATAGTGTTATGTCTTATGGCATACTGCTGAGGGGGAACGCTGCAGATATTAACACCGTATTTGTGCTGCAGAAGAGGGCTGTTCGTGCAATCTATAATATGGGTCCCAGAGAAAGCCTACGTGAAAAATTCAAAGAAATAAACATAATGACAGTACCATGTCAATATTATTATGAAAATTATATTTATGAAAACTTGTTGTACACTCATAGGAATATCAATCGGTTCCCTAAAAATAGCGACATACATAATTTAAATACTAGAAATAAGAATAAACTCGCTGTGCCCACAACTAGGCTACACAAGATTAATGTATCTTTTAAAGGGCAATCAATGTATACGCTACAAAACTTCCTACAAAATATCACATTATCTAAAGGATAAAAAAGCTTGGGACAAGTATTGCTCCAACTCGAACACTAACAACCTAACCAGGTAAAGGTTTCTTGTTCGCTTCTTAGCTTTACCTTAAAAATATTGAAGTGAGCAAAAATCAAATTGATCACTTTATTTTCTAGTTTTACTTAAGTAATTTGAAATTTTTTTTTTAAGTAATTTTGTGACGTGTCCAAGGGTCCTGTAAGGTCTAAAGGAAATAAATCACTTTAATCGTAAACAATAGGCGGCGTTAATGAAGTACCAAACATAAGTAAATAAAAAAAAATAAAGTACATACTTACAGCCGAATTGACAACCTTCTTCTTTTTTGAAGTCGGTTTAAAATAACAACAATCTTGCTTATTTCAATAAAATGTATACCATATTCAGCCACCTATAAATAGTTCATAAAAATGTAAAATCAAATATATATAAAAAAATTGTGATTGGTTTTCGTATTATCCAAATTATGTTAACGGGGAAAGCTGGGGAAAGAGGCATAGTAAACTAAAGTTTTTAGTTTGTGATATGGGAGTGTTTTTTATGCAAATTCAGCATTTCTAAATTCATCAATATCTACATCAAAGTACTTTATTGATATCAATATTGTATTACCATATTCGAAAATATGGTCGATAAATATGCCCCTTAATACACAAAACGGATTTTAGAATTGATTTTGAATGTTAATATGCAATAAAAATGATAATGTTCAGTGTAGGTACAAACAATAAAATATATTAGTGAGAGGACGATGCCCATGTCTGGTCAAAAAAGCTACGCCATTTTACCTTTATCACAATAACCCTGTCCATTACCTATTATCATCATTACCTATACATATGTATAACCCTTTTAGTATAAATTTTTTTTTATTGTTATTAGGCATGACTGACCGAAGAATTACGAATAAATTTGTGATGTGTTTAGGTTATTAGAAACAATTATTACCATCGAGGCACTCTTCTGTGATTTGCCTCCGATGATACCAGTGTCAATAAATATTACCTACGTCTTTGATTTTGTAATCTATTTGCTTACAAAATAGTCCAGGAGCCACCGTCTGTTTTTTTCAGTGATTAATAACAGGCTCAATTTTTGTGAGTAGGTTCCGTTCGACGAGACGCCCAAGTTTTTCCTCTGTGAAAATTCTCGATAGAGGTAGCTAATAAAGTGCGCAGCTGTTAAACATGTCGATTTGGTGGAGTGTCGAAATTGTTTGACTAACAGTTAATTTTTTATTGCAATGTTTAAATAATTGTATTATGAACTGGGAGGAATAATTGTCCTACAAAATCGATGGTTTGTTTGAGAGCGTCCTCCACTCCGAATATGCCGAAACGACGCGGCCATAAAAATTATTAATAACAAGCTGATTTTTTGTATGCAGCTTTGTAAATATTGTTAGAATGGAATGACCGTATGGTCCTACAAATTTAGTGGTAGGATTTCTCTGTCCGACACTTGGAAGTTGTCAATTCTATGGTAATACCTTTTTCATTAATAACCGTAGGACAAAAAAAAACACATCATGAGTTAGTGCATCCTTTCCCTAAATCAAACAGTGTCCTACAAAAAAATGGGTATGTATCGCTAGTCCTACAAAAATATAAAAAATATATGATATTATTTCGTAGTTGTAGTTTTGGTGCTTGGAGACACATATACTCGCAAGCTTGATCAATAATAATAATAAATAATAATAAAGGCGCAGCAATCAACGTTTAAAAAAGTTATAACTATATTTGGATATATTTAGAGTGTTTGGTGATTACCTAGGCCTTGTATGTATATAAGTAGCTGTTGGTCTGCTGATGGACCAGAACCTCAGAGTAGGGAAATCTGCAAAGGTAAACAGCTAGGCTGTGTTTGGGCTCTTTTGATTGTGTTTGCCGAGTAGCTTTCGGATCTGAATTGCTGAGGATCTGATGGTGCACCAGAACCACATCGTATGGAACTCTGCGATGATACATAGCTAGTAGACCGTGTTTGTCCTCTTTTGATTGTGTTTGGTTTAGGGACATGAAATGCTGAATGTTGGAACTGGTCCATCATTGGACATTCAGCATATTGACTAGGTACTGACCACATCTTAGGAAACTGCGAAGGCAAATCTAGGTATCCTATTTACCCTTGTTCGGTTTAAGTCAGATTCTGTTGAACAGATTTACTCTATGAATGGGACAGAGAATCTTAAAAATCATAGTTGCCTCTGTTGGATTTTTTGGTCTTTGTAATAATGGGTAGTTAATTATTATTTTTAACTAAATTTCATTAATTAATTATGATTGCTGTTGTATCAATTCCTCATTGTTTTATTAAATTATTGATTTCTTTTTCGATTATTTTTTATTTCATAAATACATGGTTTATCAAAAAATATATTTTTTATTAGTTGTACCTGCTAGGAGAGTGCGGAGCACTGATGCATAAACTTAGCATCCATCTGGGCAAGCTCCTGCACAGCCCAGACGAGTTACGAGCCATCACCCCGAAGAAAATCCTATAGTTCCTAGCAGCTGCAAGGGCTAGTGGCGAACTATGCCGAACGCCTCGAACGCCGCAGCTTCAGGGCTGAACGTTCGAGTGGCGATCACTATAGGCCTATCATGGCCGTAGTGACACAAAAGCCACATTAAGCAAATAAAAAAAAAATAGGTACAGTACTTTCTCTGATTGCATGGCATGTCAATTTGTGGGAAGGCGGGCGGTGCACGCGAATTGCATTTTGTTGGATCTTAGCAGAGAAGGTTTTACGCGGAATTGTAACCTACTAAACATTTTATCATCCTAATAATTTCAAATACATTAGAAGAAGGCAGATAAAAGCGCTTTGAAAACGGCCGTTAGGTAGATAGATACTTTTTGTGTGCTAATAGCCTATGAGCCATGTCATTCGTTTTGCGTGAGAAAAGATTCTGGACTGGGCTCGATATTGTGATCTATATTGAGTTAACAGAACGGACGTAGTGGATTTCTATTTCGGGACGTATTTTGGGGATACCAGCTCATAGAGTTGGTGATGCGCTGAGTGAGATGATGTATAAACTTCATAGATTGCGGTCCTGAAGCAGGCGAGCCGGTAGAATATAGACGCACCATGTGAAGTAAGGCGCAAGTTGATGTGTGCTACGATGGCACGCGCCACCTCCGCGGAGCGGCTGGAGCAGACGAATCGGTGGAGTGTGGACTCACCGCGTGAAGTGAGGCGCAAGTTGCCTCGCACGATACGATGGCAAGCGCCACCTCCGTGGAGTCAAGAGCGGCTGGAGCAGGCGAGTCGGTGGAGTATGGACTCACCGCGTGAAGTGAGGCGCGAGTTGATGCGCGCTACTATGGCACGCGCCACCTCCGTGGAGTCAGGAGAGCGCTGTTGATGCAGGCGGAGGCGCTCGAACAGACAGTCAGCTGCTGCCTCATCCGCCATGCGGAAAGCTAAAACAAACATTTATTTTAAAGTCTTTTGCCAATTGGATACGAAGTTCAGTGCTAAGGGGAGTAATGTGACATGTCACACAGCGAGCGTTCGTGCAGTCAGTATTATTGGGAAAGAAGGCGCTCGCAAAGAGCAACGAGATATATTTTTGACTTTTCATGCTCGCTGCGAATGGTACATTACGGCCCGTAGCACCGGTCAGTAGCCGGCTTTAGAGTCCCTGTAGACCTCTTCGAATTTGGTGGGATTTACCGAAATAATACAAACTTGAGATACCTATAGAACGAAAGCTCCGTAAATACCTACATTACAATGTCCTACGCTTATAGGTACTTTATTTCTTCTTCAAGGTATTAGTTATTTCGTTGTTTAAAACATTGTAATTATAAGTCGATTTTTGGCACTCATTCATTAGTAAAAAGAAATTTCTAATTTCTATTAGCATTTATTAATAGGTGTCCCTTGCTAGTGTGCATCGAGTAGCAAAAACGAATATATTCGTGTCGTGTTGCGATATTACACTAGGTCAATGAATGCTTGTTTATTTTGCTAACTGTAACCGAACTCTATTGAATAAAGTCATGAAACAGCTGTTCTGTGTTGTTTCCCGGCATTTATGGTAGATGTTTGTAAAGTACTTAGTGTGTTTTATGATGGCCACATGTCATCGTTTTAAATTTAGATATGAAAAGCTGAAATCTGAAAGTAATGATAATGAACCTATCAACAAATTGATTCCATAATATTGGTAGGTTAAATATCACCGAGACGCGTAAACAAAACACGATGTGGGCCGCCACCGCTGCATTTCGATTATCAATGAATTAATGAAGTTACAGTCGTGGAAAGCATGTGTTGTAATGGAGAAAATAGTAACAAAACATACGTGTAGGCTTGTAGTGGTTGGCTTCAGGAAAATGTGTTTAATTGTTAACAAACAAGGTGTGTGTGAGCGATACCCCGAGGGAATACAGCGCCGTTCGCTGTCTGGCGGCCGACTGACGGACGGACAACGCGGCCGGAAAAGCGACGCGCTGCCGCCGCGCAGCGCCGGATTTTTTTTGTTCCGCTGCTGTGCGCATCTAGCAGTTTGGTCTAGGTCTGACCACGACTGTACCACAAAATTTTTGAATATGTCAGCGAGGAAATTCCTTGGTTTGGTACACTAGTTGTTAGCCACGAACTTTGATCTCACTGCATTCCATTTTATCATTTCATAATTAGCTTAAGTGTATTTATTAATTAAATTTGTAATACTCAAATGAGATTTATTTACTAATAATAAAAGGGTTTCCTATTTTATTTTAAACCACCAAATTTGCAAACAACCATGCGGTCCGCCGATGGAAAGCGGTTACCGCAGCCTGTGGACGCCTGCAACATCAGAGACATTACACGCGCGTTGCCGATCCTATAGGTCTTAAAAGACCCTTTTTGAAGAACCCCATGTTGTAGTCCTGAGGTCCTGAGAATACAACCAGTTGTACAAGCGGTAGAACACACATAAAGGAGAAGTCTCTCCTGAGACTTAGTGGTTCAATAACGTCTGTGAACAAGGGTTCTGAGCCCTCCATTTATGCGTTATATTTGCTCCCTTACACTGGCACTACCTCTATTATGGCATAAAACAAATGTATTTAGAGTAATTAATGTCTATGATAGTAGAGTAACTTGAGTACCACAGAGTAATTATTATTAGTATTAAGATTGAGTAATTATTTGTCTTAGTTTGGTAGGTATTTAGTTCCCAAGTTGTTTATAGTTGAATAAATTATATATTCTTTATAATCTTGACCCGGTATATTGTATAATGAATGAGACGATGAAACTTACATTTTCTTTTAATTTTTTTGGTGGACTGAGTAGTCTGTATTGAAGAATCAGTTGCAGAAATAGCGGTATCTGAAACATTTGCTAGGTTAGTCTAAATATATTATAACATGAAGTCAAGGCAGTAATTAAACTTCACAATATACAACTTTTGGAACTATCTAAGTAGAAGAAATGCACATAAACTTTAAGTTCTCTCACACGCATTGTACATTTTCATAAAATTACCTGACATTGTTACTCATTCCCAGAAAAAAATAATATAAAAACATTAGTTCCCAATAATTATCGGTGTAAAAAGAATACAACCCATTTCGATCGAAATAATATTTATTTTAGCGTAAATTACAAATTTTTGTCAGTTTATTTATATCCTCCAATGTCATATGTCAAATTTTATACTTTTTTATTGTTGGGCGTAGTGTTTCAAAAAGGTTTTTAAAAGAATTAGTAAGGAGGGATGTCATTTATATTGAAAGAAGTTGCATATAGACAAGATAAATCATTTATTATGCTGGATATTTTACACGGTATCATGGAGGCCCAAAGTAAATGAAGCTTGTGTTATGGGTACCAGGCATGTTAAAATAAATTAAATCGAATTTAATTTAATAAATTAAATTAATGAAATAAGTAATATAAACTTCTTTTCACATAACAAGTAAATAATGAATGGCACCAGATGAAGATCTCTTTTTTCCTTGCACCAGTAGGCCAAGCACGAGCATTGTTGTCTAGGGTAGAATAGCGAAAAATTACGTCATTTTGTCATTGAATGCGAAAATTATTTGAAATTCATTCCTTCAACTTCAATAATGTACGCAATGTATGACGATGCGATGTCTTAATTGTCTATTCTACCCTAGAGAACAATCCCCGTGCTTGGCCCACAGATGACCGATTCGACATCTTTCTATGGACGTAACACATTACGGTAAAAAGGCGCTAGTTTTTTAAAATGTCAAGATGGTTGTTACTTACGAATATCTCCACAATTACTAAACAAATCAAGATGAAATTTAGCGTACATGAAGAGCAGAATTAAACTCAAATAATAGGCTACCTTTCTACCGAGCGAGAAAAGCCGCGGGTAGAAGCTCATACCGCTAGTAATAAAGCTGATAGAACTATAATAATTTCATTACTTATGCACCACAATTATTGTCTGTGACCAATACCTTCCTATTTTTGTTCTTTATAACAGTTTTCTTATATTATGTTGACAGTGTCATGGACCGATAGTATCCGAGTTCGTAGATAATCAAACCAAAGTAATTATTCCTACCCGTTATAAACTGAGGCACCAATATCAACTTCTCGTTTGTGACGTAGCAGCGACAGACATCGGCGATGAATACAAAACTTGAGACACATCTAGTAACGTTAATACTTTCCTTGTGACCGTAGGCGGGGTGCTATTTAGTATATAAAAGAGTTGTCAGAGGACTGACACTCGTATAAAGCTCTCTTGCTCGCCATGAAGGTACTGTGCTCTTAACCTTGGATTTAATACTGTGACAGTGATGATATTTAGTGATTATGTTTGTTTGTGGTATAGTTGGAAGTTTGTGTTGACGATTATTTTGTTCATTATAATACCAATTTGGATTTTATGGTCATTGAATCGGAACCAGTTCGTGGGCGATCGTAAAAGATTGTCGAAAATAGTGATTTAAAAACATTACCTACGTGCTATGTTGAAGTGTTGGCATATCTAAAGTTATACGTTCATTATAATACTACCTAAACTACGTACAGTCTTATAATGTATTGAGTGGTATAAATACAGATAATGTCGAAATTTAGTCAGAGAAAATTAAATCCAGAAGGTCTAGCCGCTAAAGCCTAGCGCTTCAGCTGGCTTTACTATTCACGATGTGTGATGTGTGAAATGTTTGTATAGCGTAATAGAATCTGTTTAATTCTAAACTGTGTGATGTAACGTAATAGATTTGCGAGGGATTTCAATTATGTTTTTTAATTAATCTTCTTCTTTATTCTCTATCTTTTTCTTTATTTCTATATATCCATTTTGAGACATATTATTCCACAGTCCTTTTAATAGTGCTGGTCGCGAAATACGGTATAATCCTAAATATCTATTAAACTATTGGTTAGGCGGTACCGACATACGACATACGACAACGCATGATAAGGTTGGTACTCGTAGGTACCTATGTAATTAAATTTAAATCAGAAGCTCTTATAAAACTTAGAGTGAGACGATTTTTTTTGATGACTAGAGATTTTCTAATGGACTCTATATACCAGAGATATGCATTCTACACTGAAGTCAGCAGGCTGCCGACAAGTTGACAAAAGACTATCGGCTGCCTACAATATTCACACTGGACTGTGTTGGTGACTTTGGTGTGTGACTTTTGTGTAGAGTTCAATAGCGTAACCTTAGTAAATCCATGCTGATATTATAAATTCGAAAGTAACTCTGTCAGTCTGTCTGTTACCTTTTCAGGCCTAAACGGTGGAGCGGATCTTAATGAAATTTGGCATGATAATAATAATAATAATATTAATAAATCGTTTATTTAACAAAAACTCATGCAATAATAAAACAGTACAGTGCCAGTGGAACTCAAACTAAGCAAAAATGCTTGTATCTTGAGATCCATGAGTGCGTTTGACAGATACGATTTCAGAACAGTGGATGGTGTAGTACATACTTATAAATACAATTTTTTAATAATGTTTATCAATTTTTTAAATTAAGATTACAATCTTAATTTAAAATATTGATTAAAATTAACATGCAAAATTTATAATTTAATTAATTAAATTAACGATTCTGGAATGATCATGAGAGCCAGTGAGTCTGTAAAACTGTGTTAAGTGTATAGTGTACCTATAATGTATGTTTGTGTGTTGTCTGTGTGTGTGTGTGTTTGATGCACGTGTGTACCGGACCTCGTAAGGCACCAGAGCCTCACTGAGGTTGGGCAACAGGGGCGGGTGTGTGAGTCATGTGGGAATGTGTAGTGTGTGTGATTGTGAGTGTTGGGTCTGCGAATGCTAAGTCAAATGAGGTCTTCTGTTTCGGAATGTTCTAAAATTTGTTTTTAACAACTGATTTACACGAGAATAGGGATGTATCTTTTAAGTCGCAAAGCTTACATAATTTACTATATGTGTAGGGCAGGGAGAAGGCTGGGCTACGTGTAGCCATGAGTGAGTGCGTCTGTGGTGTAGGAATTCTGTACACGCGTTTCTTAATAATGTCGTCGTAGTTTGGGAGGGCTTTGATGCTTCTATGCGTCTTAATAACTGCACTTAAGACAAAGAGCTGCCGTACCCGAAGTACTTTAAAATCTCTGTACAGGTCGTCTGTTGGGAAACGGAAGGGCTTTTTCAGAGAGACCTTGATTATGATAGATAGTACCCCGGGAACGGACACAAGCCACTTTCTATCACGGAAAAGAGCGTGCAAAGCTGCGGGCAGCTGCGGGGGTATTAAGTAATGCTGGACAATTTACACAGCATAGATGTCCTAGTGAAACTCTTATTAAACCTTTTATTTTGAAGTAGTTAGTTTAGCCTCATGTTTATTTATGTGCAGGTGTTTGCAGTGTCAGTATTACTAGCGGTGGTGTCTGGAGTAGCCGCCGGGTCAGCAATCGCCTGGCCGGGAGCTAAGGTGCTCGCTACTTCACCGAACCATCTCAACCATGTCACCATCAGCTCTGCGGTCGTCCCACAAACAAAATACTTCGGATTCTCCTCAACACAATATATCAACACGGTGAGTCCGACCACTATTAACACACTTATTTTATATGTAACTAGCTGCAGCCCGCGGCATCAAACGCTTTTTTCCGGAATAAAAGGTAGCCTATGTCCGGCCCCGGGATACCATCTACCTCGCTGCCAAATTTCACCGAGATCCGTGCAGCCGTTCTTGAGTTACAAATAGTGTAACTAACACGACTTTCTTATGTATATATAGAAGATAGATGTATTGTATATCGGTCATCAATAAGTATATCGGTCATCAAGTACAAATAACACAAGCTCTACTTAGCTTGGGGCTTGATGATGCTGTGTAGATATAGCATTTTTTCTTCTTATTGGTATAGAATTTAAAATGTTCAGAAAATAAAAGTTTTTAATATAGCTCATAGCTTGCCTAGGTTATGTAGAAATGTAGTTCTTGGTCTGGAATAAAAATAATTGTAGAGTTTCCTAAGATGTTTTTGTAGGTACGAACTAAAATACTGTGTACCTACGTTTTGTTGCTTTGACTTTTATTAAGTGACTGTCAAACCTTATTTCTTCTTGAACTGGCAGAGTCGTAGCGAAAAGCAAGCGGCGCCATATAGAATGAAGTTGAAATTGAAAATATGCAAAGTTGACTTAACGTTCCATTCCATACACCACTAGTCATTTTCCAAACATTAATAGATAAATAGGATATGATAGGAAGGATGAACATAAAATTTGTTCACACGTACATACCTACGTAACGCACACATGAGTATTAAGAAGTAAATATAAGCTTGACATCTATTTTAACGGAATATGCAATACTTAGTTTTAAATACAGTTACCTCTAGTACAATAGAAGCAGTTAGATAATGTGTACCAAAAACCTTTATGTTCCAAACTGAATTCCGGTTTTCAGATACCATCGGCAGTACCAGTATCACTGCAACCACACGTGCAGTATCAAGTGCCACAGTTGAGTCCTTTCGCGCCATTGCAGCACACCACCTTCTACCCCGTCGCTGGAGGGTCCTACTTCCCCGGCAGCGTCATCTACCCGCCTTTTACCATCACGCCAGCGCCAGGATATCCAGCGTTCGCCCCAGCTCCCGGACAACCAGCTGGGTTCCCACAGGGAACGCCTGTATTCCCTACGCAAGAGCCCAGCTTTCCACAAGGCCCCCCGTTCCAGGAAACACCATCACAGGCAGGTGACAGCGACACAACTGTAGTGGATTCTGCAGAATATCCTCAACAGGATCAAGACAAACCACAAAACCGGCCTCAGGATCAGAGTACATCAACTCCAGCCCCTCAGCAAGAGCAGCCTTCGGCACCGCAATTTCCGCCTATCGGCAACTATCCCTTCCCAACCTTGCCGTCCTTGCCTCAAGCCCCTCAAGGTGAAGCACCTTCGTTTCCATCGTATCCTCAGTTCCCTCAAGGATCATTGCCCCAATTTCCTCAGGAACCAAGTTTTCCCCAGTTCCCCCAAGGCTCTTTGCCCCAATTCCCCCAAGGCTCTTTGCCCCAATTCCCCCAAGGCTCTTTGCCCCAGTTCCCCCAATTTCCCCAGCTGCCTCAGGTGCCGTCAAGTCCTTCCACGCCCCAGTCACCGAACCCGTCCCCACCTTCTTCATTCCCTGGAGGTTCCAGCGACGATAAAGGACTTAACGATGAAGACACGATCTCAGTAGAATCCGCTTAGCTTTTATTTGTTAAAATATGCTTTCTGCTATATTAAATTGTCAAGGTATGTAACAAATAAACAACAACAAACAAACAACAAATAAAGCTTGATTTTATTGTGTTTATTCCAAACGCTACTTTGTTTATAACATATTTTCGTCACTTTTATTACCTACACACATAATAAGAAATATTGGATGGATCAGGTTGAAATTTTGCATATACACATAAATTTTGCATACATACAGTTATGCATAAATTTTGTAAACGTATGTAGGCGGTTTTCGCATAAATCAGTTCCAATGGGATACCATAGAACAATATTTAGATCTTTGTTGAGTATTAATAACTTATATTATCTTAATAGGCTATTTATCCCGGAAACAATGCGTGCGAAGCCGGTGGTAGAAACTAGTCAATTTGAAGATTTTAACATATTTCGAAATAAGAACTATACTCCATCCACGCGTTTATTTTTTCTGACTGAATGAAAGAATGCAATATTTTATACACACACACGTAATCTGTCAGCTCGATTAATATATCGAAGCTCTCGTTAGCTCTCATTTTCGTGTCGACTAATTCGCATTAAGTACTATTTTTAAAAGAAACAAGAATCTATGAAATATTGAATTGTTTCATTCTTTCAAAGAAAATAAACGCGTGGACGGAGTATAGTTAACAGCTGTTGACAACAATCGAAACAGTTAAGCAAACTGCAAACTGTTGCAAACAATCTAGAAAAAAAAGCCTGGAAGAAATCGCTGTTAGCGATAAGGCCGCCGATTGTACCACACTAGATGTAGTTAGTATTAAGTTCTTGTTAAATTTTTTATGTATTGATGGTGCAATAAAGCAATAATCTATCTATCTATCTAGAGTCAGTCACAATCTAGAGAATCTCAATCGAGTTACAATTAAAATCGACTAATTTCTCATTTCTGGTGGAACATATTCGAGCCATCTTGCTATTTTTCTTTCCGAAGAGTTTTTGCCTGTAAGTCCAAGTGAGTAGTGGAACCTCTCAGGAAATTTTTCTGTTGTGAAAGTGACAGATATATTGAAGCCCCCAATTCCTTTGATTGTTGGTACAGTAGCTCGACTGGGAAGCATTAAACGGGCACAGATTATCGAACAGTCAATACCGCTTGAGATCTGAAACAAAATAATCATCTTGGACATTCCACACAGCACCCGCTAGACCCAAATAAAGTAAGCAGAGCCCGAGTCTGGTTGACGATAGTATCGAGACGTGATAGTGACGTCATTTTTCCATAGGATTTGGTACAGCGCTCTATCGCACGTACAGGGAACTATGCAAACCCCATACAAAAATGAGACTTCACGTTCACTTCTCAATACCGTCAACCGAAAGCAGGGCTCAGAAAAAAGAACTTTGTTTTCGAGGGATTAGTTTTTGTCCCGCAAAACTTAAAAAACAGTGTAATTAAAGATTTTGTAGTCGCGTTAACTACGAACCTTATTTGGCCAATTTTAAATAAGGTTCGTAGTTAACCCGCTTACATCCGTGATGAATTCGTCAAACTACGATAGTTTTTATAGTAAAAAATTTGTAGTCTGTTTTTAGTTTTTGAAAACAACCAAATGATGGTGGGTGCAAGGTGTTGCGCGCCTCATCAATGGCAGAGCGGTACTGCTGTCGAACAGCTTGGTCATCACGGACTATCGTGTACTAGGGCCGCCGGTCGGATATATCGCCATGCCAGCCTTAACGACATCATCCGGCGGGACTTTGTCAACGCTAACGTTCCTGCTTTTCCCGAATCGAGTGGTCTGTTGCGTGACGATTGTAAAGGGCCCGACGGCATGACACTAGTCCCATGGGAGTTGGGGAGGCCCATTGTGTGGGACGCTAGATGCGTCGCCACACTTGCGCCTTCCTATCTTCCGAGGACATCCGTGAGGACCAGCCCTCACGGATGTCCTCAGAAGATGGGAAGATGGGCAACGGCAGATTTGGCCTCTATCGAGACCTGCATATAGGAATTGCCTTGGAATTTCTCCTGAGTGATACATTGTGCTTTTTACTACACCTACGAATAAAATAAAACATTTTCCGAAAAAGAAGTGGCACTCTTCTCATTTTTCCAATACACGAAATCTTCATAAGTCTTGGCGTATTTATTTCTGGATTTCTAGGGTAATAGGTTCTCAATCACTGCTTGAGCAGTTTCTTTCATTACTGACAGTGTCATAAAATCTTCACTATCTCTCGACGACATTCTGTAGAAGTAATAAAGTTACTTAACTCAAATGTAAATTTCAAAGAAATTCCCGCGAATGCCTCATTTTTTTGAATTAGTTCCGAGAACGGACAAGGCCGGTATCATATGGCGGACTCGAAATAAAAACTTTTTGTAGCGTAACCTATAATGAAAATAGCTATAGCTAAAAGCTGAAATTTCAGAAAATTAAAAAAATAACACTTAGAAATGGGTTTCCATACATTATTCTCACCCCGCAAACGCGTGAGAAATGAAATTCTATACAGTTTTTCGACCCGCATTCTAGTACGCCTGCAATGACGTAATTTCTAGCTCAAGTTTGGAAAAGGAATAAGTAACTTTCCGAGCAGGTGTAGCATAAATAAATGTTACCTTCATCTCCAAAAACAGCGTCGAAGGAAGATCACCAGATATAACCTCAAATTGTTCAAAGTAGAAGAAGGCAGCTTTTGCGCGTTTCTGCTTTTTTAAGCTTTTTCTGCAGAAGTTTCCCACGAGGTATGTACGTGCCCGCCATCCTTCATATTGTATCTTTCTCTGTGTAGAATCTCTGAGATAATCTGCATGTATGGCCATACCTGAAATATTTAAAAGCTGGGTTACCTACTTGTGAAATGTCATGCATGGATTGTCCTTTTAAATTTTAATGAGGCGTTTTCCAAACACCTCTTTATAATGTGCTGGATTTTGCGGGTAGAGTTAAAATGTATTGAAATCTTACTAAATCTATTATTTCTTTCTGTTTGCGTCTTATTAGGTAATTGTTATTTGAAAATTGTAAAACTTTTGTATTTTATCATAACTTTAACTGCATAAAGTTATTTTAGCGTACGCTGTTGAAGCGTCTGGAAAAATAGGTCAATAAAGTAACGCGATAAATACCCGTGAATATTTATATATGGTACCAAAAATTATTTGGTTGCTCGAAGTTTTATTTATTATAAGTACTAAAATGATTTTTCAGTTTAGTGATACGTTTTATTATTTAAACCTAAATAAAAAAAAAATCTTAACCTTCAACTAATACATGAGTTGGATTTTTAACGGAGAGGAGCTAGGGTTGTCGTAGGGATGCCATATCCAAATAAGCACGGTCTATCGCTTTAATTTGTCGACAGCACGTAAAAAAGCGCTCTCTTTTCAGTTTGTACGAACTGTTTATTGATATCAATAAAACGCCTTATTAAAGCTATACGCGCACCTGTCCGCGCTGCAGGAGCCGCACGCGCCGATGTCATCGCATTTTACAAATCTTTGTATGACATATACAACATCGCGCACCCATTCGCGCTGAACAGTTAGCATTTTGAAGGTAAACGGATTCCATCAAAAAAATTCGGCGCGTGCGATGACGGTGGCGCGTTCGGAGAGTGCGGCGCAGGCGGTGCGTTCGGACCGGATGACGCCATCCGTATTCATTCAGTTCATCATCAGTTCGCTTGCGCAGCGCACGTGCACCTAATTGCGAATTTTTGCACATAACGATGAATGGTTCGAATTTAATTGCAATAGTGGAACAATATTAGGTATAAACCTTCAACATCCGCAATATAGTCATCTTTCTTTTAAGTAATAACATGAACCTACACTCTTTTTCTTCTTTCATTTTCTTCTTCCTCTAATAATAGGTAACTGACAATAACAGGATCAAGTTCCATAATAATTTATAGTAACAATGATATATGTAGGTACCTATTAATCTGCATCGACATTCTCTTTCTCGACTCTCGAGATCCATAGAATACGTCAGTTCTAAAAAGAAATACTGTTAAAAATTATGAATGCTATTTGGCGTTGGATGCGTGCGGCTTATTCAATGTGGACAGAGCCATGAGGAAATTCGATAAATGCGGCGCGTGCGGCTCCTGCGGCGCGGACAGGTGCGCTGTCACCTTTACGCATGCCTTAGGCACTTTTTCGATCATTCTGGCTCTAGTATTATAATTATATTCTGTGTGTTTAATATTAATGATGTTTAACATAAATAAACATGATACTAATTATTGGTGGGCAATCCACAAAGCATCTTCCAAACTCAAAGTAAGCAGAGCATGTGTTATGGGTAGGTACAAGATAATAATAAATTAGTTGACACATTGTTTAGGTTACATAGATATTTTTTATTAAACAGTAAAGAACACCAAGACTCGAAACGAATATCTGCATATCGTACAACCACTTGTCCCGCGGCGGGAATCGATCCCGCAACCTCGCAACCTCCTACGTCACTACGTATTTGCCCGCTGCGCTACTGCTAAGCAAAATGGATGTGGTCTATATCCGGAATTCGCGAGTATACTTCTCTATGTGAGGTGTTTTCTTACAAAAAATCGCGGTCTTGCTAGCGAAAAGCATGAATCTTTAAGTGAAAAGCAACGAAATGACAGCAGATCTATCAATGAGAAAAGAAACAAACGAGAAAACTCATAAAAAACTCATGGCTAGACTGACCATGCAAAGCTTTGTTTCTTTACTGCTTTGTTTATAATAGGGCGTCTTCTTATACCATAGCGTTTACTTTTCTCAATCGGATAAAGTCACTATTGCCTTAATTTTCCCCTAGTCACTCTGCCCGCGGTTTCGCATACGTTGTTTCTTTGGAAACATCTAAAAGTTCTTTCTATCCCTTAAGAACTGATTTATGACATATATTGTAACCTAATTTTTATTCCCGGCCTAGAACCACCTGTGTGCAAAATTTCAGCACGATCCGTTCAGCAGTTATGGCGTGACGGAAGAGGTAACAAACTTAACATTTAAACATCCAAACTTTCAAATTTATAATACTCCTTGGTATGAAGCAGCTTACCAGATCCATGTGAGTCGAGGCGCCTAAAGTTGTGCTGGTAGGCCGAGGGCAGCTCATTGGCTGTGATGACGTTGATGATCCAGTTGGAGTAAGGGTATACGTCGATGTAAAGCGGGGGATTGTCGATAAAGCGATTGCGCATTGACTTTCTTTTGCAGAGACCACCAGAGACTGCTATACCTAAATAATAACAAATTCTAGATTACAGTTACAATTGTAATTTTCTTTGAAAATAAAGATTAAAAAAAAAAGTTACAATTGTATCTATCAACACACAACAACAACAACAATGTACAATGGTATCTATGGCATGTCAACGAACCTCTATAATATTGCCTATCTATTAAACAATAACAAATATTCTTTATTGCACACCAAATAATCAAAATATTCACAGAACACAAAAACAAATAAAGATAATGTACAATGGTCGGCTTTATCGCTAAGAGCGATCTCATCCAGGCAACCTTAGGATGGACAAGAAATGATCGAAAAAGTATAGACGGTGGCGTGTAAACAGAAATAATGTTTAGGTAGAAGGAAGAAATGAATACAGTTAGCTATATTAATATTATGAATACTCTTATACTTAATATATATATAGGTACTAGTATACATAACATAAAATAAATATATAAAATTACTTAACAATTTGATGTTGAGGTGAGGAAATATTCATAGATCATATTTTTGAATATAGGGAGAGACTTAGCATGTCTAATAGAAGTGGGAAGGGCATTCCACAGATCTATCGCATGGTGTGTTGAGCGGAGGAAGCGGCTATGGTTTTGATCATCATCATTATCAACCTAAATTAGTCCACTACTGGACATAGGCCTCCCCTTATGAGCGCCATAGCACCCTGTCTTCAACTTGCCGCATCCAGCATCTGCCTGCAGTCTTTCGCAGGTCGTCGTCCCACCTGGCTGGAGGGCGTCCTACACTACGTTTGCCGAGTCGCGGTCTCCACTTTCTCTGTCGGATGTATTCGTTACGAATCCTATCCTTCAGAATAACTCCGAGCATAGCTCTTTCCATAGCTCGCTGAGCGATTTTGAACTGGTGGACCAGCCCTACCGTGAGTGGTCTCGTCTCAGCTCCGTAGGACGCAGGGTACGTCCAGGGTAGGACGCACTGGGTTTGGTGGAGGTATTCAAATCGTTCCTTGAGGTAACGGTGTATTTGGGACGAAAAGAATACAACATATTGGAGTGAGAGGAAGAGTGCGTCCTGGCGAAGACGGATGGGCAACCATTTAAGCTTTTTGCGGTACTCTGTGATGTGGTCATACTTTCGCAGATCAAAGATGAAGCGTATTCAGAAGTTTGAAGCTGCTCAAGCTTGTCAAGCTGTGCTTGGAATAGACCTGGATAGCGGCGTCAGCGTAGTCGAGGATAGCAAGCAAAAGTGACTGAGCAAGCGCAATTTTGGTGGATATTGGTAAAAAGTTTCGCAGGCGTTTGAGCGAAGCTGCCGATACGAAGGTCTTTCGGCCAACTACTGCCAACTGAGGTCCCCAGGACAGTTGTTTATCTATGAGAATCCCTAAGTTTTTAAAAGTTTTCCTGATTAAAATTTGGACATTGTCAAATAA
This sequence comes from Eupithecia inturbata, assembly GCA_963662085.1. NCBI lineage: Eukaryota > Metazoa > Arthropoda > Insecta > Lepidoptera > Geometridae > Eupithecia > Eupithecia inturbata. The sequence continues at coordinate 11,561,097 of OY759177.1, read as the reverse complement.
AACTTGGAGAAGGTTTACTTTTGAAGAAGAGAGTTGTTTGGAGATAGAATTAATGAAAATAGATAGGTATTATCTACTATTTTACATTATATTGCCTCCGTGATAGTTAGAAGTCTGACTACCGAGAGACGATACTGAAAAAACGCGGCAAATGTAAAAAATATGAGCATGGCAGCCCTTACATTACAGGGCAAAAACTGAAATAATCGATTGTATACTTTTATCATGAACATCATCATTTTCTTCCTTGAAGTAAATAACTGCACTGACCTCGATAAGACAAACCTAGAGTAGAATATACCTATAGTAAATAGATATCCTGTGGTAGGTTTGGAAAAATGACGATTATATTAATGACAATATTTAAAAAAAATACAATAATAATTTTTCAAAACAAAATTTATAAGTCGTTTTTATGGTGTTTATGCCACGACACCAAAATAACGACGTTTGAAAATATATCAGATCTCATCACTCGTTAGACCGACTCTATACTCAAATAGAACATTATAATGGTCCAGGTAGCTTGCAAGAGATCGCTTTAAAGCGATTAGGTTACCCATTATACTTGTCTTAATTAAGTTGTGTCTTTGTAGTGTTGTTTTTCTGGTGTACAATAAAGCATTTTTGTATCGTTTTAACATTTTCATACAAGTTCGACAGACTTTCCTGTCGGAGCTGCGGTTAACAGTTCTTCAGAGATTCTACCAGAATCATAAAACATTCATAGACTTTCTAAGATATTAAATATCATCAAAATTAACGACTCAGGCGCCTTGAATCCACAACCATCCACTATGTACGGGAATCGTTGCCATTTACGCCACCAAGTCAACCACCTGACCCGTTGAAAATATTAGGGACGTTCTACGGCTCTTGTGCTTATGTGTGGGTTAACTACATATAAAAACAAACAACCTTATTCACAGCCTTCCTCTCTGGTTTTAGATTTATATTAGTGGTTCATCAGATCAGTCCATTTTCTCATTAAGATGTGTCACACGATTATGCCCACCTCATGACACGTGAATAAATGAGATCAGAGGCCATGGTAGTAGCCCTGCTAAGTCGACTAGACGGCCGCCACATCCGAACCCTTTTCTCGAACCATCTCAAGGCACTTTTCAGCATATCATTATTGCAAATGAAACCTAGGGTCCTAAAAAAACTTTGGTTAGGTACTCTACCTAGCGTTTAACCCGTCTCCTCAATTACTAGTTCCTAATCATAGATCAGGTATCCGCCACCTAGCGCCTCCTCCGCGGATACCTTGAAGACATGAGATCCGAACAAAAACATTAATGTAAAGATTACGCCAACTTCATAGTCGAAGGTAATAACATTGCTGACTTGGTTCTTCTCGTGATCTCAACACTTGAAGACTTGGCATAATTTTACATTACTGTTTTTGTTCGGATAAAACTTGCCAATAAGTTCAAAGGAACCCTCCGTGGCCTGGATAATGATTGGTGCGCCAAACCTGACTCCGCAGCCTGTGCTGCAGACGAAATTGCTGATGCCCAACCAGTTCTGCAACAAAAGTTAGAACATAATGGCGTCTATAGGTACACCAATGTTGCCAGCACCGTCGCCGACATAGCCCGGCGCGTTGCTGTCAGCTGGGATGTCAAAGTTCTAGACCACCATGCACAAAAATGTGCATTCACATAATATGGGCTTTTCGTTGTATTGAAAGTTCTACGGCCCTGTTGATTATTTTACTTAAAATTATAAAGGGACTAGGTTTTTTTTAAATTTACGGGTCTTACTATCCTACGGCGACAGATACATGTTGAAGTGACGGCATAACATAGCGGACAGCACGAGAGCTAATTGCTTGAAGCTTGCGGTAAGCATATTATCACCTAAAGATGTATGTATTTAACCATGACGAGTATGCCCATATTTGAATGCTTATTGTATTGGATGTATGTGCTTAGTCCAACCCGCCTGGCGTTTCGGTGGCGATGGCGGGTCCTGTGTCTAGTGTACTGAAATAGTTCGTATGTAGGTAAATGTGTTTGTTGAATCAATTAGACCGTATTTTGTTTCTGTTGTGTTTTGTTTGAACTTTTAGGTAAACTCCATTTTATCTTTGGAGTTTTCATCACTGAGCCACGTGATAAAATATCTGTCGTCAAATTAGAAAATCTGTCAATGTTCTCAGGGCTAATAAGGAAACCTTTTGCCTAATCGGATTTCAATGTTCTTATAATTGACTAGCTTCAACCCGCGGCTTCGCACGCGTTTTGTGGAATAAAAGTAGCCTAGGTATAGGTTATTCCAGGTGCAAATTTAAAACACCTTCACAACGGCACAACGGAAAAACTTTTGCCTTTATAATATTAATAGGAAGAATATTTTATTGATTTATAAATAATTCATCATTCATCATCATCATCATCAACCTATCTTAGTCCACTGCTGGACATAGGCCTCCCCTAATGAGCGCCATAGCGCCTTATAAATAATTAATGACTGTTAAATACCACGTATTTGTTCTTCGCTCTGCAAGCGTCGTCTGAGTAAAGTTGCAATGTTTTTTTTGCCATTCTTTCATAGCTGAAGTCCATGGGAACGACTGAAAAACAAAGTTTTTCAAGATTATATATCAAACACCATTAAAAACGGGTACCAGAGATTTTTATTAGATCTTTTTAAAGTAGTTATTCTGTAATACCTACATATAATAGAATAGAATAGGATATTTATTTTATACAAACTTATAAAACATTGTTTAAGTACCTACGGACTAAATACAAAGTTGTTCATGCAAAATCGTCGACAACTTATCATTATTAATATCTAAATAATATCGCTGTAAGAAAATGACGGTACTTAATCAGACAAAGCCTTTACTATTATTGGTATTATTTAACGGGTACTTTTTTTAATATCCGTTAAATAATACCAATAATAATGTGTTCAGATCGCGTAAGTTTAAATAGTAGATTGTATCATAAGGGAGCAAAATAATATTTTTACGGCGAGGGCGCTTTTATGAATCCAGAGCGAAGTGAGGGGTTCAAGAGTAGAATCCCGAGCGTAGCGAGGGATCCTTAATAGAATCCTGAGCGTAGCGAGGGATTCAAAGTTCGCCGCCCGAGCCATAAATATATTTTACGCCCGAGTGATTCACTCTTCTTTACATCAGATAGTCAGATAGTCAGATAGTCATTTTATTGGTAAAATCATGTTTACAAGTCAAACCATCATCATCATCATCACCCTCTATGAGAGAATAAAAGCCGCCTCATATTTTATTGTAATATTATTATTAAATAAAACATAGAGCAACAAATAAATAGAAATTAAATAGTATCTAATAATAAAACAACTAAAAACTTATATTTACATATGAGACATTTTCGCTATTATGAAAATGTATTGTTACAGTTTTATTAGGAATAGAGATTATTGTAGATTTTATATTCTGCGTGTTTGAAATAATGTCCAAATCTGGCTCATTTTGAGGAAAATGTGACGGTGAATCTCGTTGTTTGGATGTAGTACCAGCCAGTCTTTATTCAAAAAATATTTGCGTTCAATTTCTTTGGCGCTGATCACTAAGATGTTCCAACTTCAAAAAGTGCGCGGCAAAGATAATTGCGGCGCCCGCTAAAAGTTTCTTATTTAAAACACCACCTTTGGGTGCACTTAAAGGCGAACCAAGTCGTCCTTTTCGAATAGATGGGATGAAAAATATATAAAGCCTTTACTTTCCGTGCTAGTCTATAACTGTTACGGCAAAGTAAGGTAAGGGATTCTCATTCTATAAAAATACGGGTCATATTTGCGTGCAACTGCAAGCGCTATTGTAAGGTAGTGATAAAGTGACGGGCAGTCAGGTCACACATACGCATACATAGGTTTCATGTTCCATTGGTTTACTCGCCAGCAAAGCTTACAGTTGGCATTGTTTTTCCCGATATTTAAAACAATAATTATTATGAATGTAAGCGGGTAACTACAAAACTAGTTTGTGTTGTTGTACATAATAACACCAACCTTTCATCACTTAACTAGCAGCTTCTTCAGGGTGAGTGCGGTTCCAGTCGCGCGCGTTACACAATCATCGTCATATTTCAGTTAATTTACTAAAAACCTCAATTAATTAGTCACTCAAACCGCCCTCATGAATCACGCTGTTCATTGGTGAAAACCGAATGAAAATACGCTCGGATTTTTTGAGTTTATAGCGTTCAGGGAGACTTTGATGTTAAATGTATAATGTGCCACTATGCGCAGTATTGCGCAAAGTGCACAGATATTGTGCCCGGGTAAACAGTAGTGATATATTTAATATCACATAGAAGTACCTATTAACATTTATTGTGTTGTGACAATAACTTACGACTCATATAGTCTATCATGAACACGTAAACATCTCTTCTCTTCTTCGATCGCTCTAACAATGACGGCAAGCATAAAGGCATCATGTATCCTGTTAAAGAAACATAACTTTAATGCTCCTTATTCCAGCTTAAATTCAAATGATCCAATTTATGTTTTCCATTAAAGGTTTTTATAAGGTGAATCTTCCAGGTATCTATCTGATAGCGGGCCGGATTCGCTACGGTACGATTCGCTACAGTGCGGGTGCGCGACCCCGTACTGCTCTAGCTGCTAACGCCACATCCTACTTATCCGCGTGGCAGTAGTGTCTTCAATCCCCTCCCTGCTTTTCCATCCCACGCTTTGCATCCCCCCTCTCCCAATTGGCTGATTGCGGTATAGCGCAGTCTTTACATACATGCAAAGCTAAATACCTTGGCCCTTGACGGGCAGCGACGTCGGTGATGCGAAAAAAGCTGTGTCCTGCGATCCCCAATCCACATGCCTAGCGTGGGGATAATCTCATTATGAACTCCGCAAGGCGCTTATTAGGGGAGGCCTAAGTCCAGCAGTAGACTGGTGGTATTGTTGATGTTATATTTAAAAAAAAAGCAAGATAAGAGTAAAGTAATATTAGAGCGAGACTCACTTGATTTCATTGGTCGCATAAGTTTGACTAGTGCCAAACTATTTCGTACACCAAATCTGAAAGGAGTAAAAAAATATTTTATGAACAAACGTAAGTCGCTATTAATCGCTTCTTCCACTAGTAGACAAAAAAAATTAAGTCAAGAGAAAATCAATAACACCTTATATCTTTTTTGATAATAGTTTGTAGTATAAAATTTGACTTAGACACGTGCTTATTTTAGTTCCTAAAATAATAAAGTTTTTGAAATTTGTATCTGAAATAGAAGGTAAAAACGTCATTACTTATATGATACACATACGTGTATTCGTGTATTTTTTCTTATTCCACTTTTAACTAGGCACTTATAAAATTTAACGTATTTATGTATGCACATAAATACGTTTAATTTTATGTATACACATAAATACGTTAAATTTTAACAGTGCCTAGTTAAATGTGGAATAAGAAAAAAAACATTGAGGGGAAATTATGGACTTTTTTAAATTAAGTATGTCAAGGGGGAAAACAGGAATAAGCTTTAGAAACTAAAAGTTAGCTTAATTATCCAGGGGTTCACACTGACATATTTTATTTTATTTAAATAACAAAACCGACTACTTATTCCTGAACTACGCACACGGGAAAAATAGTAATCCTTTGGAAATAACACTTCAAAAGCGAAAGAATCATTAAAATCGTATAACTATTTTTGCAAATATTTAAAATTTACGACGACAAAAACTAATTATTTAAGTCTGCAGTTAGCTCAACTGTTCTATAGACTTTTTTCTTTTAGCTTTAATTTTCTATGTTGATACTTATAAGTTTGGATTGCTATCTAAGAAAAAAGTTATAGCCCAAAAAGACAAAGGAACAATTTTTTTGTTAAAAAAAGCTTAAAATGGGTATTTGCAGGATTCGAACCGGTATGCTCGCGGTGTGTAAGTAAATTTATGAATGTAAAGGATAGGAGCTCAATTGAGAACCTTCTCTTTTTTGAAGGCGGTTGTATATAAATTTGCTACTCATACCTGGAATATTCAGGGTGCGGTGTGATGGCTTGCAGCGGGGTTTCCAAGTAGGCGTGAGGGCATCTCTCTCCTGTCCTCAGCTTGGCTTTCGTCACACCACATTCTTCTTCTTCTCTTTCGTACTCCCCGAAGATGACATTACCACTAAAAGACAGCGGTTAAGGGACTTTTATATGGGTTATAGTTTTCAGGGGATGCAGCCTTGACATAGCGATTTGTTGTACCGATGTTTTTGCAAAGCGCCCCGCTACCAGCTACCAAGAAACCGTGCAAAATTGTAACTTGAGACGTCGCAAACTTATAAAAAACCGTAATACATATATGTAGATAAATTAAGATAAATTAAGCTTGAACCCGTTATTATTTTTAACTACCCGAAATTTGATAAAGACTGATCGATCGCTACTCATCCTAAACAGGGGGTTACCTATCTATGGTGCTCTTTGTAATATCTGAACAAAATTTTGTTCGCCATACCAATTTTTTGGAATTATTTAGTCAAGAACGCTGGTGTTACTTACAGTTTGTAATTGGTTGGTGTTTGCAACAACTCTTTAGCAGGTCCGATGGCGAATTGCTTCTGAACTAAAACAACCCTAGGAGCTATGGTGCGATGCATTTCTCCCGTGTTAACTAAAAAGAAACTAATAAATTAAGCTTATTTTGTTAAATATTCTTGAATCACGTTTTCAAACTAACAAAATAATATAAATGGCTAACCATGTTTATACTGCACAAATCCGAGCCAGCTGAAGGAATTTCTCCTCAGTATCCCATCGGGAGGTTTGAGGGTGAAGTCGTCGTGGCAGCTGTCAAAGTCACGAAGAGCACCCCTTGCCAGCCACAATGAAGACGCTTTAACACATTCAGCCTTACAACAATTGTCTTTTTTTTTTACGAAATACAAGACAAGCTCGCTGCCTCCTGAGAAATATAATTTAAATCGCCGTGAGCATGACATTTTTTTTATCAGGTGAATATGGTCCCACTGTTGGAAAAAGACCTCCCCGTATACATCATCAAAAGTTATTAATAATTTTTTTTCATGAACAACTACTAATATTGATCCAAAAAACTTAACATTGAGTGGTTATTCCAAACACCTTAACAGCGAGATAAACAGTAGTACATGTAGTTAAATGGTTTATGTCAAAATCTACTTGTATCATAACAAAATAATAAAGTTAAAAACAACATTTTAAGATATTTAATTTATTTATTTACGAAATTTTAGGAAAACTTACAGCTGGTCTTAGTAAGTAGTAATAGTAATTTACATAATACATGCCGGTACAGACCAGCATGTGTGCTGAGGGCCTATCAAAAAGTTTCCGCAGATAAGTAGTTATATAGGATAATAAATGACGCACAGTGGAAGTAGACGACTTAAAGAGAAAATAGAAAAGAAAAAACACAACACAAAGCAAAAACAATAAAAATAAATGAATTCATGTAGGTAATGTAATCTGACAAAAAAAAAGTTATCACTGAGCAAGCGCTTAAGCTTACTTGCAGATGTGTTAAATAGATCAACGTCAATGTTTTTGTTGACCAATGAGTTGAACGATTTGCTAGCTCGAATTAAGAATGCATTTTGTCTGTAATTAGTTTTCACCATAGAAATGTAAAGAATACTCGGTTTTCTCACTGCAGCGGTATTTGTACGCAACCCTAATTGCTCAAGCAGCTCAAGAATAAAGCACGATATAAAGCAAACATTATGCTTTGCAATGAAAGTCACCCTGACGGAAGTTAAACAAAATCAATTGATCAAAATAATAAATAAAGCAGCACTTTATGACGTTAATAAATGTAGACATGTTTAAATTTTTTTTTTGTTTCACTATTTTATTCTTTTTATTGACATCATTATCTGGTATTTTTTGCTAAGTGCACAGTGCAGCACAGTGCAGTTATTTTAGTGTAAATTATTTTATTTGGCTAAGTAGGTATATTAAATTAAAATTTGACATTATACTCCTGACATTTGTTTTAACATTAACAAATGTCAGGACTGGACTGGACTGATGAGACATTTTGTTACTAATTAATAAAGTGCGCATGCTGTTTAATTTCAAAAAAAAGCTAGTTATGAAGGTGCATAATGTTAACATCATTTAAAACGGGATATTTACTTACCTTGATTTGAGTTTTGAGCTTTCCAGTATTTCGGCACAGTTTTATGCTACATGATCACGGAATAACTGAAGGCGAGTGAGTTTTTATTGGCAGGCATCTACCTTTATTTTTGTACTTTGCTACGAACTTTTTTTTTCTTGAATTTTTTTGTGGTGTGCAATAAAGTGTATTGTATTGTATTGTATTGTAACAACGGTTTCATTATCGATCGCAACTAGACTAAGTATATGTATGTTACTAATCAAATTTTCAAGAAAACAATATTTGTTCTAATTAATGTTTGTATGCTCAAGTGGTAGATTCTAGCGATCTAGACTCGTTCCCAATGACTGACTGAATGTATGTATTTGATTCACAAGCAATAAATGAATTACTGAATAAGTTACTTACATTAATATGTAACTAGCTGGTTAACAAAACACTAGTTGGTTAAAAAAACAATTATACTTACTGGTCACTAATAAAAAAAGAGTGTTCATAGCAGGTGATTTAATGACAGACTGAAAAAAATAAACAGTAAACTCGGATGTTTATTGTTTAGTAAAATGTAAACTTCCATAAAAATTATCAATTGTTCACAACATAAGACAGTGTTGGTATTATTGTATTATAATCGGGTAGATATTCATGACTAAATATTTAGATAATACATTATTCATATTTTGAACCGTTATTAAATCATTACTAGGACTGTGAGTAGGTACTTAGGCTGGTGTTCACCCGGTTAATTTTGACGTTTAATGTATGAAATCTACTGTCAAAAAAGTTTAAAAATTTAATCGTCAGATTATCTTTTCAAATGATACATCCTTAACCCTAGAATGTTGACCATATTGTGAGGTAAGCTAGAAGGCGCGAAGCTAGGCTCAAGCAGCCGGTGACTAGGGCTGCAGAGAGAGGATTTTCCTGACGATACGTGCCAAGTCTAGGAGTACCGCCTTTTGGACCCAACCTCCAAGCGAGAGTCTCTTAAGATGTTGATCGGGGCTCTTCGCTATTACGTCGTTAACCGAAACGACTATCGGGACGATGATCGCTGAATCAACATCCCACATGCTAACAACCTCGTTAGCTAAGTCAAGATACTTGTTAAGTTTATCTTTCTTAGCTTTAACGTGGTCAACATCATATGGTATGATGACATAAGCGAGCACCGCTCCCATTCTAACCTATCTATGAAGTATATGATAGAGGGTCTCCCCAGGAAGATGACACGCTCGACAAATATCAATCGTGAAATCTTTCATGATATACTTTCGGTAATTGTTCGTCTTTAGCACCTCATCTATAATTGTACAGACAAAACCTTCGGTTTCCCCAAAGAGGTCACCGAAGCGTAGCCAGTTTACTGAGCTGAAGACTTGTAGGCTTCTTTGCCCTCCCACATATATTAGTATTATTTTTGTCGGAGACTTTTTTCATCATCTGTTGGCGCTTAAACATCCAGTTTTGGTAGGAAATTTTCAATATTACGTACCACATGTCTTGGCAAGGTAAGATCCTCTATACATACAATACTATACATTCGTCATTCAAGGTCTAGCTCGTCGAGTTCTAAGTAGAGAGTACACAGGGTAGGTAAAAGTTTGAATTATATTGACAACAGATATTATTTTGTTACTTCGACCCGTAGAACTGCAGAATTCTGCTTGCGGTGGCTTACCCCGCACTGCGGAATCCCGCAGTGCCGCAGTGCGTGGTAAGCCTAAATCTTATATGTTAACTGACGCTAAAAGTTACACAAAATATGAATTCTTCTAACCTGTCAAAGTATGGTATTTACCGCATAGAAACAGTCTTCTCACGATAAAGTAGACCAACTGCCGAGTTGGTTGAGAATAACAAGTTAATATACGCGTGAGATAAAAAGATATGTAGGTACATCACAATATTTATCGCGCGTGCGTCTCTGAGGCGTAGATTAACTTTCTAGGGTTGAATCTTAGTCTTAGGCCTTGATAAATTTCGTGGTCCAGGTAGATCGAATCTTGTAACTGTTCTGTAATCTTTATATTCCTTCCGTTTAGTTCTTCTGCCAATAAGCGATATCGTGTACTTATACGTAAAAGGAAACCAGTTGGTTAGCAGCTTGAGACTGATGTTGAAGCCTGGTATGCCCCTGAACTCCGGGTCGACTAATCGATTAGGTAACGCAATAGAAGCACATGTTATAGTTATATAGATACCAGCTGTGATCTGAAACGAAAAGGTTACTTGATTTTATAAAACAATAGTATGAACGATATTATGTTAGGCCCGTATTATGAAAGCTTGCTCAGTCATAGATCTACGTATGAGTGAAGTTTATGCCATAGAAAAGCGTTACTCAAGCAGAGATCGAGGACTGAGCAAGCTTTCATAATACGGGCCTATGTAGTATATCCAAAAGGTAGGACCAGCAGTGCGTTGTTTTTTAGGATTTTATGTCAAGAAGATTTCATTAAAAGCCTAAAACTATGTTATAAGTACTACAGCAGGTACATACTAACCTTCATATATAACTGGAGTATGGCAGGAGGCGAAGCATTAACCTCAAACGTTTCGTAGTAAAAAAGACTGTATTTGTCGCTACGCAATTTTGAAATACTGAAGCACATTGGACCAGAGACAAATGTGCGCGCGCGCCAACCCTGTCGGACCGGTATCAGATTGCTTTGTCGAAGACCCGATTTGTGGATTCCTAGGCCTGAAAAAGATAAGAAAAAATAATGTAATGGGGTGTTCTGGGTATTTTCTATATATAATAAAAAATATCTATCTATGTTATGTATTGTATTAAGTTTATCAGTCATCTAGTACCCATAACACAAGCTCTGCTTACTTTGGGGCTAGATGATGCTGTGTGGATTGTCCAGCATTATTTATTTATTTTAATGTTTGTGCCATTGCCATATTACTAGCGTAATTAATAACATTAGTATATTACTTGCATTACTAATAAGTCAATGGTTTGAGCACAATTTGGAACGAGAGTTGTTAAGGCACCCTCTAATATCAGCAGTTTTCTTATAACCCGACTTCGAAAAAAGGAGGAGGTTCTATGTTCGGTTGTATGCTTGTTTTTAGGGTTTCGAAGATCGGAGATCGGTTTCGAAACCGTTATGGCATAGCTTTTTCTGTCCTTTTTTCCGTCATTGTTATCTCAGCAATTACATCAGCAAATAACGTGAAATTTAAAATAATAATATTAGGTCCTTACATATGAAATTGGCGTTTTGTATGGGAGGAACAAAAAGTCGAATATTTTTTAATATAATATATTTAATTAATCAAAGTATGAACCATTATTTTCTATGCAATTTTGCCATCTTATAGGTAGTTCATTGATCCCTTTACTAAAAAAACCAGTCGGACGGGAATCAATAAAATCTTTGAAGGCGATTTGGACTGCCCCATCGGAGTTGAATTTTTTCCCTTGCAAGAAGTTATCCAAATTTCGAAAAAAATGGTAATCTGTTGGAGCAAGGTCCGGGGAGTACGGAGGATGTCTTAGACTTTCCAATTGAAGCTCTTCTAATTTAGTAGCCGTCTGTTGCGCAGTGTGTGGTCTAGCGTTGTCGTGAAGCAGCAGTGGCGTGGAGCGATTGACCAGCCTAGGTTGTTTAGCCGCTAGCTTTTCCATCATGGTTTGCAATTGCTGACAATAGACATCAGCCGTAATAGTCTGGCCAGATTTGAGAAAACTGTAATGAACAATACCGGCACTAGTCCACCAAACGCTTACAAGTAACTTTTTTGGGGTTAATTTTCGCTTGGGGCAGGATTTGGCTGGCTGGCCAGGATCCAACCATTGCGCTGAGCGCTTCCGATTATCGTAAAGAACCCATTTTTCATCACAGGTAATGATTCGGTTTAAAATACCTTCATTATTGTGCCGGTTTAGTAATGTAACGCAGCAGTCGACGCGCGTTTGCCGGTTTGCTTCAGTCAATTCGTGAGGTACCCACCTTTCAAGCTTTTTAATCTTCCCAATTTGCTTCAAGTGAATTAAAACAGTTTTATCACTAACATCGCAGCCTGCAGCTAACTCAGACGTGGTTTGCGATGGATCCGCTTCCACAATAGCCTTCAACTCTTCATTATCAACTTGAGTCTCAGGCCGTCCACGGGGCTTGTTCTGCAGGTCAAAATTTCCAGAACGAAAACGTTGGAACCAAAAACGAACTGTGTTTTCTTTTGCAACACGACCGCCATACACATCATTCACCCTTCGAGTTGTTTCTGCAGCACTAGTGCCACGGCGGAACTCGTACTCGTAAATAATGCGATATTTTAAGTTTTCCATTTTGTAAAATGAGTGACGCAAACAGAAAAAAACAGAAGAAAAAAAACAAATGAATGACGATCATCGAAGCACAAATACATGAGTCTATAGCTGTACAAATTTGAATTTGGAATTCCTTACCAAAGAGGAGAAATTTGTGATTAAAGTGGCCAGTACGAAAAACTCCAATTTCATATGTAAGGACCTAATACATTTCGTGCGCCTATACAGAGTCAAAGGAAAAAAAATAGAAAAATTTTACTACAAATTGTGATATCGAAATTTTAAAAGAGACCTTTTAAAATGGCTGTATCTCATGAACCATAAAAGGTATACAATTAAATTTTTTCACAGAATGTATATCTGTTGCCGCTTGAACAACAAATAATAATAATATTATAATGAAATCTAAAGGGGGCTCCCAAACAAAAACGTGTTTTTTGTTTTACTTTTATGCACTACGTTTGTCACCTCTGGAGCCGTAATAGGAATCCCTGTCAAAATTTCAACTGTCTAGTTGAAATGTCTAGTTGACAGGGAATGTTTATCTATTGCTGCTATAACCACAAATATTAAAATTTAAATAAATTTCATAATTAAGGGGGCAACGTCCACACCTCGTTAAATACCATCAGGCCACCATCAGACTTAGACCCTTCTCGCACTTTGAGGTACATAAAATAATTGTGAGGGGAGTGGCTCGCAAGACCACTAGGGACATATATGAGATTTCGGTGTCTCTCATGAACGCGGTAGCAGTACCCCGATCATTTATTCTTACCCATCTCTTTAACACCTGTATAAGAGAAGGAAGGTATCCACAAGTACTAAAATATGTCATAGTTTTGCCGCTTTACACGGGTAAAGGTAAGAATTAAATAGTTACCAGCCAGTTTCCATCGGAATGATGGAATAGCCAAAACCTGCGAGTACGGTTTGAGTGCCATAATAAGCGAATATCTAACGTCGAGTGACTCACTGTCCGATAGGCAATATGCCTACAGGAGAGGAAGGTCGACGACGGATGTGGTTAGGCAACTGGTTAGGCATGCAGTGGAAGCCCGAGAAGAACGACAGCAGGTGTGATCATGTGTGATCTGTCAAAATCCTTTGACGTTGTCTATCATAATGTTCTTACCGCAAAGCTCAAACACTACGGTTTTGACGGCCCGTCACTAGCGCTCTTGACAGAGTTCATGGCCGATCGTAGGCAGGTCATGTCGGGCACAAGCGGTGGGGAGACCTCAGGTCCTCTGACAGCGTCCATTGGGGTGGCACAGGGTTTCCAATATCATGTTCTCTCTTCTCCTCAATGACCTACAGGAGTGCATAGCTGACACACACATCCTCATGTATGCCGATGATGTTGCGGCGGTGGTCAAAGCACCGAATAGGGAGCCGTTGGAGAGGAGATTGAACATGGTGGCGAACCAGCTCCACGTCTGGTTTAGCGTCAACGGTTTTCTACTCAATGTGAGCAAGACGAGCTTTGTTCACTTCAATCTAGCCGGACGCACTAGCCAACCTATATCTGTGACCTTGGGAGGTAAAGCCGTAACTCAGGTCAGGAACTCGCCGTTTTTTTGGGTTTTAGACTGGACTAAGGACTTCCTTGGGAAGTTCACATGGACCAACTGTGCGAGAGGGTGGGTCGAGCGTGCTTCGCCCTGCGAAGGTTGTCAGAGACACTGGATACAACTATGATGAGGAGCTGCTAATTCGCATCCGTACACCCGCTTCTTCAGTATGGCGCGTAGAGCTGTATGGCAGAGCCGCTGACTGAGAGCGAGTGTTCAGAATGCAGAAAAGGGCGGTGCGAGCTACATATAGTGCGAGTTCCGTGGGACACACCCGCTCGTCTAATATTCCGCTCCCTAAAGATCATGACGGTTCCTGGGTTAGTCATATTCCATGCCGCCATGTATATGCTCGAAATCACCTTGACGAGTAGGTACTCCAGGTTCGGCGACGGTCACAGGTACCCTATTCGTCATGCACACTAGCTGAGGGCGTCTCACGAAATCGTCAAAGCTAGTGCATGTAATGGGGCCGGCTGTATATAACCGTCTCCCACCGGCGATCATAGGCGCTTCTTCAACGCAATCCTTCAAAAGCAAACTTAAATTCTGGCTTATTGAGAAATGTCACTATAAATTTAATAAACTATTTGACATTTTATAACTTTCATTATTTAATTTAATTATGAATCAATTTAATATTTTCCCCCAATTTTTATATAAACAAATTAATGAATTCAGCAAGACCTATGTATAGCAATCGACGCCTCAGCCAAAGGCCTCGGATACCCAGGATTTCTTCGAGGAGTTTTAGGGGAACGCTTTCGTCGTCCTGTTAAATGAGAAATAATAAGACGAAATAAAAGAAATATAAACAAAAAACAATAAAACACTATAAGATTGCGGGTTAGTATGATCTACAACGTTTTTGTTAATTTTATTACAATTAAGGTCATGTAACATATAAACGTTATCAATAAAAAAAAACTAAACTAAACTATACCGATAACTGAGGTAAAGCAACGTCGAGCGCGGTAAGTTGGATGGGTGACCGCGTCATGTTGACTTTTTGCTTCTTTTTCTATCCATCAAAAATCAGTTTTATAGGGTTTCGTTTGCGAAATAGTTTTGTTCGATAGTACGGAACCCTCCGTGTGCGAATTGACTCGCACTTGCCCGGTTTTATTTATTTTTTGGTCTATAGAAAACGTTCCTTGGGTGGTCTCATATATAAACTTTATTTGCGAGGCATTACTATTTGTCCCACAGAACATAAAAAAACAGTGAATATAATATAATATATAAATAAACTCGAAGTCTGTTTTTAGTTCTTGTGTAAACTCACCTATTGCACACAACAGCGCGCCCACGCGGGCCGTACGCGAGTTAAGTTATTAAAACGTTTCCATAGAACAATAGGTAATTTAGATCTTTGTTGCATTTCGTACCTATAGATAGGCTACTTTTATCCTGCAAACAACGCGAGCGAACTCGCGAGTACAAGTTAATCACTATACATATACGCTCGTAGGCCCGTATTATTATAGCTTGCTCAGTCATCGAGCTATGCTTGAGTAACGCTTTTCTATGGAATAAAGGTCACTCAAGCATAGATCTGTGACTGAGCTAGATTTCATAATAAGGGCCGTAGTTTGTTTGAAAGTTAGGTTTACTTGATCCATCGCCAACCCGTCTATAATTGGTTGGAAACGCCTCGGGCAGCTCATTAGCCGTGATGACATTCGTAATCCATGTCCTGTAAGGGTACACGTCTATATAAAGAGGCGGCTCCTTGATCAGGCGAGTGCGGTGGCGGCGCGTGCTGCAGGGGGATCCGCCAGCTGCTACTCCTGCAAAAAACGTAGATAGATACATAGATAGATCATTACTTTATTGCACCATCAATATGTACATAAAACAAGAACTTAATACTAACTATATCTAGCATGGTAAATAGTAATGGTAACGTACTTGGTATACTTTTGAAGTTTTTGTGTCTGTAGTTCGTTTATAAAAATGTAAAGTCTAGTCAGGAGTTTATATTCATATTTGTAATTTTATATTATTTGAGGGAAAACTGACCAAATTCTGCTAACCAATCGCTTAACTCTGACAATAGTATCGTCGCAGAATCTGCTATAGATAAAAGAAACTCTAGTTATTGCGTGCGGTGCTATTTGCACAGAGAGATCGATAGAATGTGAAACCATCCTATCATCCACCATGGTAATTCTGACACGCGTCGATACCATTGTTATGGTGAAGCGATTGATTTAGTGGAATTAGGGCCCTGAATGTAAAACAATGTGATTGCGCCTGTACCTCTGTCTTTTTGAGAATCTGTTTTTATGAGAACAAACCGTTCCAACTAGTTCCAAGAAGGTGAGGTTGAGCAGAATTTCTAAGGCTTTGTAAAGCCCGTATTATGAAAGCTTGCTCAGTCATCGATCTGTGCTTGAGTGACCTGTAAGCTTTCATAATACGGGCCTGAGAAACCTCGCTGCTAACTATGCAGCTGAGACCAAAATCTTTAAACGGCAACGCTTGGCAGCTCAAGTAAGCATTCATATGGCAACAACGTATTATGAGAAGATTAATCTTATTTCGAGTCTGTACCAGGAACCTATTATAATGACCAGGCTCAGATTTTACCAGGTAAGTAAGTAGGTACGTACCTATATGAAAATCAAAGCTTTATTTTTGAGTACTTGTGGTTAAAGAAGTATTAAAGGTAGGACGCCATATTTTTTTTTGCGCCGTCAAGTTAGGTGAGTTTAGTTTTACACTGTCTGAATTACCTGTACTTTAATAATAAATGTAAACTTGCCAATGAGTTCGAAGCCACCGAATGTGTTGTGACTGACGATGGGCGAGCCGGTCCGCACGCCGCAGCCCGAGCTGCAGAGCACGTGAGTGACGCCTTCACTGCTCAATTTCTTAAATCATAGTAAATAGATAAATAAATACAATAATATTACATAAGGCAAATATAATAAGAATAACGTTAATGCCAAAGTTAGCGAAAACGTAATGGTGATTACAATGAATTTACTGAAATCACTGAATTTTAGGAGTGGCACAAAAGCTTGGAGGCCTATACCCAGCTGTGGGCGGATAGGCTGAAAATAATAATGATGATGAATAATACCGCAATTGAAAAGATTTAGAACTTATAAACTATTACATAATATAATTGGCCCTCAACTTAGGATAAATCAATATCTTGGGAAAATTAAAGATGAGAACACCGTAAGCACCAGGTAGTTATGTAGAGTTGTCTTACTACAAACCTGCACGCATTTTTTACTACACTAGCTAGACAATTAAATTTCGTTATTCACAAGTTGAATAAGTCAGAATCACCCGCTTTCGGATTAGTACACATGTTACGTGGCACCCTGTACAGTAACTCTATTTATTGATGTGGCCAGCATCTCTCTATATACTATACCCCTTATTCATAATCTCTATGAAAATAACTACTAAAACAGACTATGAAATTAAATTATAAGTGGGATACGGAATTTAACACTACGTCTTCTAAGATAATTCAGTGTCTTCCTTTTAGAAATGTATATTAGTATCTTTGAAAAAAAAAACGTCATCGCTGAGCACCAATTTAGAGTGAAAGAGATTCTACCTACAAAGATTTGTAGGTAGAATTAGATATGCCGTGTTTATCTCCATTTTTGGTACATTTGTAGAAAGACTTAGGCCCGTATTATAAAAGCTTACTCAGTCATCGATCTATGCTTGCGTTACACTTTTCTATGACATAAACGTCATTCAAGCATAGATCTATGACTGAGCAAGCTTTCATAACACGGGCCACGGGGCACGGGCTTAGTATTAGCTAAATATTAAAATTGATAAATTAGGTTAGCAAGAGTATTTCCATCTCACCGCTTTCATGCGATGTCGTCTGCATTCTTTGTGTGTGTATAACTTTACGGTTCTCTTCCCCATTCTCTCTAACATAAAATCTTTGGGCACGTCTAGAAAGAATGACAATATTTTAAGAACAGCTTATAACATAAAATAAGATTAGAAAGGTATAATACTGTACTACCTCATAATTTATTTTTGTGATAATTTGTGAAAGCATGATAACTTTTAATTTACCAACTTATTAAAATCATAATTATAACAAAGAGATACTTACTACTCAGGTAGTCTACAATAAACACAAACTTATTTTTCTTCTTTTTTTTTCGTTCATTTAGTGAGGGCATGCAGATAGGTACCATGTATCCTGAAAAACAAAACACACATTTTAACCCAAGAGACAGAATTTATATGTTTATCGTGTTCGTCGGCCGACTGTCCGGCAGCGAGTGAAGGTCGGCCTGCGACGCTGGAGGTTACGGGCTCGATGCCCGCATCGTAACAAATGTTTGTACGATGTGCAGATATTTGTTCCGTGTGGTTGTCTATGTAATTTATTAATATATAGATAGAGTTAGATAGTTAGTACATAACTCTAACTAGGTACTTAGGTATAGTGTAATGTAAGTTATCTGGTATCCATTACAAAAGCATTATTTTGTTATCTTTGGCATCGTAACTCCAAATTAGTAAAGAGAGTAGGTACTTACACTACATAACTATGTTTAATGAAAATCCCCAGTAGTGCCACCGTTATAATTTTATATGATGGATGACTGACGATTTAAAGAAGAGTTTGATTTTTGTAAATTTGCTTGTAATTTAGAAGGGATGAAGTGAGAAGAAATCGAATTTATAAATTACTTGATTGACTTACTTGATTTTAGCGGTCGCATAAGTTTCACAAGTACCAAGCTGTTTCCCACTCCAAATCTAAAAAAGGCAATGCCGACAGTTCCAAAGCTTTAAAATTATTAATTAAAGAAAAAACTACGCGAGCTAAACTCATTTTAGCATAACGAATGAAGTTTTGACACTGTTAAACCTCAAAAAGTAAAATTTTGTTCTCTCATGGCTTGAAAACATTCGTAACATCCTTGGAGTTATACTAAATTGAGTTTCTGACCTTTTTAAAAATAAATAAATACAAACGTAAGACAAGGGATGCAACCTTAAGATGCAACGGAGTTATAGCCTTACTAGCTATAGCCTGTCTTTCCACAAAATGAACAACTTAATAAAAATTATAAAATATTTTCTCGCTGACCGAGGTCAGCGATACGATACGTACCTATTATAGGTAGTGAATTTTATGACATACAAATTTTTATACGAAGTATTCCCGTTGCGTAGCAAACCGCTGAAGTACAGCCAACGTGAAATATCTGTATGTCCTACACAAGATCAAATGTTTTGTTGTGTCGTGCCTTTTTAATCTTAGCAGTTCACCTAAAAGCTACGCTCGTGACTAGACTGCTTTGCTAGCTCGGTATTTAATATCTTTCACCTCTCTTGTTGAATAAACAACTATTTAGGTAGCTCTTTTATAGTAAAACGAATTTAGAAAGCCATTCTATTAGTTTAAGCACAGCCTAAGTTTTATTTTAAGGATTCATGGATTCAAGGATCATTAAGGATATGTATTCTGTTTAAAGTCTTGTAAAGATATAAATATATTCTATTCTATTCCATTTAAGAATAATATAAATAATTCTGGACAAGAATATGATAACGCGTTTCACGGTTTACCAGTTCGCTGTCTGTTAGTTTAAGTAGGTAAGTATTTTTCAAATAACAACAAAAAAAATTTCAGCAAGAAACAACCAGTGGTCCTATGTAGGGCTACTTACCTTGAATACTCTGGATGCGGGATGATTTCTTGTAATGGCATCTCCAGAAAAGCGAAAGGGCACTGCCCTCCCATTTTCACTTGGTCCAGCGTCATCTGACATTCAGTTTCTTCTCTTTCGTATTCCCCAAAGATCGCGTTACCTCTACCGATAGAGGAAAGCGATTATATCATTATAATCCTGATCCTAATAGCCCATAAACGTCCCCCCTGGACATAGTAGACCTCCCCCATCCTCGGGGTAGACCTAATCCGCATACATACGTTCAGCAGTGAACGTATGGGTGCTGATGAGGCCTCTCCCATACAACGCCAGCCTCCTGAACCGCCTCAATCCATCGACTCTTTGTGCCCCTAGAATGTTGTCTGTCATCGAGTGGATGGTCTTCCAATACTCCATTGCTACCCAAGACCCTCTCCAGCAGTTAGGTGTTCACTGCTTTTTCAGCAGTTATGATAGGTAGGTAAGTATTAATAGTTGCATCAAATAATGAGATAGACACATGTGTGAAATGTGAACGAAAAATCACTTACAGGTTGTAATGTTTAGGCAAGCGAAGAAAATCCAAGGCAGTACCAACCATAAACTGTTTCTGAACTAGCAACGCCCTCGGGGCTTTAGAAGCGTGTGGTAGTCCAGTGGTAACTACGAGAAAATTAAGATTAGGTAAACTCTATAACTAATATGGTATACAAACCGTTAAATAGGCGTACTTAATGTTAGTGTACCTACTTGATGAAAGTTAAGTTTTTACATTTCCAGCTTTGAAATTAACCGAATACAACTACAAAATTAATAAAAAGAACAGCTAAACAGTAACACCACCACCGGTAGTAGTCCTTAATTTTTTTGCTCTCAATGTGCGTGTGTGTTTTAATGTGAGCGTTAGTCACGGTTCGAGCGAAGTAACAAAAACAATAAAAATAAACTCAGCTAATTTTTTAATTTTTTCTTCGAAGAGGGCAAAAACTTATAAAATATTTAGATACATTCCCAAACGATCCCAGAATTGTGGCTTGTTAAAACACTTACATACCTCATTTTATAAAAATCGCTTGAGCCGTTTTGTTGCTTTGAGGTAATAAGGATTCCCAGCCAACCACATATATACTTACTCGTATACGTGCGACGTGCGAAAACACCCTCGCGGGCAAAAATACACAAACCGTGAAGATACTGGACAAAGGCGAGCCATTTAAAGGTATTTCGCTTCAGTCGTCCATCTGGTGGCTTTAAAGTGAATTCATCCTGGCAAAGGGTCCAGTCTTCCAGGGCGTCCACATTCCAGCTGGACACTTTATATAAAAACACCAATATATGGGTAAGAATAAAAAAAAAACACTTTATTTGCACGCATTTTGTTTTAATTTGTGAAATTCAAATACAATTAGTTAAAATACATCTTTGGTATTAGATTTCTCTAATTTCGATTTTTATTGACTTTGCCCGCAGTTTGGCTGGCTTACGCCTGAGAACGAGATGAAATGTAGCCTTTATGTTAATCCAGGTATATAACTGTATAATGTTGGCGTGAAGAATAAAATAATATTAATTAAATTAAAGTTAATTTAATTAAACTTCAAACACTAATAATTCAATGATACTATAATTAGAATTCTAAAACGGAAAAGAAACGAACGAAATGATAATGAAAGCTGTTACAAACAACAATTTTGTACCATGTGGTAAAATATTTACCAATAAATTTTTCTTCTTATTTTACAACCGTTTTGTTTACAAAAAATATATCGATTCTAGAACTACATACTTCATTATAATCGTATAGGAAGTAGGAAACAAAAAGTAGAACAAATTTTATAAAATAACTTACAGACAATGAGCGGTTGGATAAAAGTGATGATGTTCATTTGGAATCCATCAATGAACTACTTTCATGAAACGATTATCCTGACAATGTATGTTCTGCTATTTACGAAACATGGAGCTTTACTCTTAATATTGACATACTTTTAAAATTTTTTAAAACACAATCCTACTGTTATGATTGCAATTCGTAGAAGGCAAAATGTAACAATCACTATCAATCGAGTTTTGTACACGATATGAACAATTTCATTCTAAGTTGTTTTACTTTCCTATGTAAAACAAATTAAAATGATATTGTTCATAAATTAAAATAAACCTCTAATCGGAATAAGCTACAGACCCTAAAATAAAGTTTATTTTTTATTTTTTTGATCACAGGAACACCAAATACGCTCAAGCAAGCAATTTTATTTAACTCTTCCTCAACCTTAGTAACGTAACTAAAGATTTCATTAAGATTATTTGTAAATTAAAAGTTTATTTTCTGTAGGTACTAATTTCTTTTATATGAAAATTAACATAGGTATATCACATATTTGTTTCTCAGCATTTTCTTCTGTATTATATTTTGTGTTTGTGTGGTATAATAAAGAGTTATCTATTTGTCTACCTATATTTTTTCACCATATCATAATACATTGTGCGTTTAGCACAAATCTTTAAAAATTTTACCTCTTTTAATTTATAGTTTAATAAGAAAGCGATTCTAATAAACAAAGAAACTTTAATAAAAAGATATTCAAGATTTAACATAACACAACACGAATATAACGTATGTATTTGTTTGCCTTTGCAATTTTAAGAAGTTGTGCTAGTAATGCTGTTTCTAGAAGAGTTTGCGCTAAAAGGCGGCTTAACTAAAGTTACCCACATGCTTCTTGCTGCTGGGTCACAAATAATAAAGTATATGAACAGCACAAATCCTTGTAACGTCGAAGTTAAACAAAAAAGATAGGACCAAAGTGGATTTTTAGTAAAAGAAAATATACCAAAAATCCATGTCAAGCCCAACAAGAAGAACAAAAATATTGACAACCTGAACTGAGCGTACACGAGATCCATATCAGTTGATTTCATTTTATCATTCGAGCCACGAGCTAAAGAATATAAAACTAATATAAACAGAATAATATTAACCAATAGTATAATTGAAACAGGAAGCATAACACCCAACAAAAAGTAAATTCCTTTTGGATAACACATGGGTTTGCTGATCGAAGGATTAGGGATATAACTTTCGTAGTTAATTATTAAAATTGACATCACTGGTATTATTGGAGTACCCCATCCTAAAAGAGCAAACTTAATCATAAATCTGGAAGGTCTGCTGATACCTAAAACTCGAACATATCTTACAAATTGAAGAACAGCAGTAATGAGCATCCATACGAAACTTGCCAGAATAGAATAATGTAGTAGAGCCCCCAAAACAACGCAAAGTATTTCATATTTTTCGGTAATTTCGAAGCGTTGAGTATGAATACTTTTATCAAACATTTTATCATCTAAGTTTGACACTACTATAAATACAAGTGGTAGTGCAATTGCAGAAGATAATTGTAATAGCACTTTGGTGCCAGCTTTTCTTCTCCAGTTTGAAAATATCATTGCTGTTATCCAAATTCCTATCACACCACTTAGAGAAAGGAAACAACCTACTAAAGTTATTATATTCAACGCTCTCGTATGCTTCTGTATATGAATATTCTCTAAATTTAAATCAGCAATAGATGTTATGGGCATGAGCTGACTGAAATGGGTAAGGTGATAGCATTTACAAATTGAAAAGTTGTCATCAAAATCTGATTTTACTGGGAAACAACCTTTAGTTTTCCATAAACCAAGAGATTGCGTTGAGTTATATGATTGAAAGTCCCAAAAACCACACATTTCCTTTGACTTTGTTTGATTTATTCGCCTAAATACGATAGGAATTGGATAAATTAAATTAGGTATGTAGCCTGGTATAGAAACCCCCACTATATGACTGTTTATCACGTGATATTTTTTATTTATCTCTTGAAAAACAACATCATTTTTAAATACACTGACTATAATATGTAACAAGTTTTTTTGTTCCGTATCTTGTTCAGATTCATT
Organism: Eupithecia inturbata; assembly: GCA_963662085.1. Taxonomy (NCBI): domain Eukaryota; kingdom Metazoa; phylum Arthropoda; class Insecta; order Lepidoptera; family Geometridae; genus Eupithecia; species Eupithecia inturbata. The sequence continues at coordinate 11,537,518 of OY759177.1, read as the reverse complement.
TCTATTTGCTTTCAGAGACATCAACAATCTAGTTGGTAGCCAAGTTGCTACTTCCAAATTTTCAAAAGCAAAAACTTCTTCAAGAGTAGTGTTAGCGTATAAAGGTTTTATAATCATATCTGTGAATTTATCTTTTGTGGATAGTTTGTAGACCGCTAAACCTGTTACGTTACTGTATTCTGGATAGGAAATTTGTACAATAAATTGAGGTTCTACAGCCAATTGATAAGCGTTATCAACTGTTGACGTGTTTTGTTTTACTAAATTAAACTTAGTTTCGTTTAGATCTTTTTCAGCTATCATTTCAATTATATCGTTTACAGAATTTAATATAACGTTAGTTGAATTAAGAGTTTGTGCAAGTCGCATGTAATCAGCTTCAAGACTCATAACTCTATCCATTATCCAAGCCATATTATCAATATCGCCTAAATCAATATAAGTTTTGTTATTTTGAGCCAAAAACAAAATCTGTTTTAAGGAAATTGAAAGGTAATAAATATCCGCTGGTATTATTAAGCACACGCCACTTAGAACTAACACCAAACCTTCAGTTAGAAAATTAGCTGTATCGTTATCAGATACCTGACCTGTTCCAACATTGTAAAGGAAGGTGGTTGTTTCAGATGGGGCATAGCTATCATCACACTCACCCTCTACTCTACCCCACAAACCACCTAAGTGATATGAACCTAAACACTGTCTTTTTACTGGCAAGCCATTAGACTGTAAACAAAATTGTTTGGGAGCTGATATGTGTCCGATTGGAGTTAAACTCCAATTAAGGGTAAGGTTAGAGGCATTATCATTGGTAGAAGTAGGTAAACAATAAACTGAGCTCGTCAAATTTACAAAAGAACAATTTACGGAAGGCAAATTGTGAATGCCATCATTCATCAAAATATTATATCTTGCCAGTATATTTTGAGCTTCGTCTTCGTAAATATTATCAACGGAAGCATGGACGTGAAGTAAAGCTAGACTGTATTTGTTAGTAAGTTCAAAAACATCCATCAGTAAAGTTTCTTTAACATTTAAAGTTTCAGTAAGAACGCCTAGTATCTTCGTTAAGTTTGGTACCCTTTGCATTTCACTTGTGATATTGTAAAAATAAAGAGTCAAAGAAAAAACATGAACCTCCTGACCTTTTGGATTAATTATTATTTTGTCGGTGCTTATAAAAGTGAAATTGAACGTATGGGCTTCGCACCAATATTGAGCCGACCGATTGGTTATAAGATCTACTGCATAAACCACTTTTTCATAATTCGTTTCATTTACTTCTCGCATCAGAGACATGTCTGGCATAAAACTGATATCTATTACTCTTACGAAGCCTTTTGCATCAGAAAAACACTGGATACCTTTATCATTATAATCATATTTCCATAACCCAGATGGAAAATAAACTGTCAAATAGATTTTATTATTCTGCGAGTTGAATTCAAACATTAGTTCGGTTTCCCCGTAAATAACATCTGCTTCACACGCCATGCAAGTCATCGATGATGATGAATTGATAAATCCTAAAACTCCAACATTATTTATGATACCTTCTAAATTCTCAGTTCTCCAATCCTTGCTTTCAGTATTCAAAGTTTTGAACCAACACCACGCACTATCCGGAAGGTTGCTTCGATCAGCAATTTCTGTGAATATATATCGATTTATTGAATTTACATCATCACTCATAGGTCTTTGGCATTTTGTTTCAATAAAGTTGTGATATGTTATGCCGATTTCAGAGTCAGATTTCTCAATGCCATAGCATGTTCCATTATCAGGCTTGTTGCGGAATGGGTGATAGCCCTCTGGACAAACCGCGCGGTAATGAATATTGTTTTGATAAAAACATAAGCCAGGGTAATTTTCCGTACACGCTTCAGTTATAATGGTTCGCTGTATTACGTCTAAAGCCAAACAATTTTTCCAAAATGAGTTTTGGAATCTCAAATGGTCGTTAGCTCTGACATTTTGGCCCCAATTAGGACCAGGAATGTACCATACAAGTGGATTAAAAATCTTTGCTCTTCTTGCTGGGAGCCAGTAGTAACGTGAAATATTAGACACAATAAGCAGATCAATCAACGAGTCCGTTTCTGATGCATCCAGTTCGGTAATGACAGAAGCGCCGCCATTGGTGAAACAAGGATTTTCCCAAGACGTTGCTGGTGATACTTGGTAGCAGTAGTCAGACTTATTTTCTGATATTTTGTGAAAACCAAGTAAACACGAATCCTGGTCAAATACTTTAAAAACGTTCAAACAAGATTCTAACTCGTTTGCAGCTGGACTCCATTCTCCTTCGGTACAGTTTCTTGTGACTAGATTATTTTCATTGTAGCACAATGGATGGGACTCAACTTTGATCGCTTCGGGGGTCTGGCTCCATTTGACGCTTGTCCCTTTGTTAGTGTACTCTTCTGGGCAGTCCTGTAAGATACAATTGTTTGGTACAAATGGGCTTTTTGAATGGGAAACTCGCTTTTATGTCTGACGCCCTATACAACCTAACACAATCAACTGAAACTCAAAGTCATGAACTGACTAGGTAAGTAACACACTAATATAAAAAATGCGAAAGATTGAATGGATGGATGGATGTATCAAAACTATTGAGCGGATCGGGCTGAAATTTTGCATAGTTAGATGTATGTCTAGACCTGGAATAACACATGGGCTACTTTCATCTCATAATCAATCAGTTATCATGGGATGGATAGAAATAACCTATAAACGTTTCCTTAGAAACAACGCGTGCGAAGCCGCAAGCAGAAACTAGTAATCCATACAGCGATTGTAAAAAGTTGCTATTTATTATTAACCGACTTCAAAAAAAGGAGGAAATTCTGAATTTGGCTGTATGTTTTTTTTTTTTTGTACCTATGTTACTTGATACCTCTCGCTGATATCTATCGCCAATGGGTATCCGATTTTACTGATTCTTTCACTATTGTATAAAGATCGTAATCGAGATCGAGGTGACTTCATAAAAATTGTGTTCCCGAGGGATGAGTATTTATTCCGTTAAAACCTAACAATCAGGAATAGCTGCAACAATTTTGGTGATATTTTCGCCAATTCTTAATAGATTTTGATCATTCTTTAGTTTTTGTATAAAAGTTAATTTTGAGGTGTCTCATAAAAATTTGATTTTCGAGGAATTAATAAGTGTGCCGTAAACGTATCTAAATCAATGATAATTTTCACAATCACTGGTAACCAATGGTTTCCATGGCAACGGGCATGAAAGAGGTCAAGAAAACAAGGAGAAAACAAGAAAGAGGTCTACTTTGAAAAACAAATTACAAAGTTGATGGATTTCGGATCGCATAAAACGAAGGATCCGTTCTTTTGATGACCCTTCTATGAAAATGATTTAGACATTTACGAGTATATCTTAGAGATTCGAAACAAAAGGTGTAATTAGTGACACATCCGAAGCAACGCACGTTGGCGCGTTCAGCAGTAGGTAAGGTTGTTCGTTTCGTGCGATCCGTCCGCCGAAAGTTCTTTTCGGGTTTCAAAGTATACCTCCTTTGATTCGTCGTTTCATTCATGTGCTCATGTCATCATCAAACGAAATTAGATTCGAATTTTAACTAGATATCACAACTTGAAAAATTTTATGACACTTTAGAAGTGTTACCATTTTCATTATTCAGGAATTTGAAGTTGGTTTACAGTTCTTTAAAACACGCCAAATTATTATTTATGTAAGATGTTGGTGAATCTGTGTTAGTAACTTACAATTTTTTTTTGTTTAACTAATTGTTAAATATGGGACATTTTTGAGGTTTTGTTGGATGGATGATTTTTTCTTACATCCTTAATGATGCATTTTATCCAGAAATAAGACATGAAAACCTTCGGGTACAGGCAAGTTTTTGTGCACACAGAAAAAAAATAAAATTCATAGCAAAATATGATTATCAAATAAAATATTACCTGCAAGCTTCGTTGGATAGCAGCAAATAAAAACACAAGCTTCCAACACCACCATTGCAACCGTGCCATATAGAAAATCTATATGATAAATTATATAAAAATCAGTGTTATGTCCCTCTTCCTGCGCTTCACCCACTAAACTGTGATTTCGATTATGAAGGGGAAGTGATACCGATATTGGATGGCTATCTGTTTACTTTGTGTGTATATAGCAAGTATAGCATTATAGTGTTCGATATAATAATGACATTGGTCGTAATCCATATAATCTTTTCTATCATGCGTCAATGTGAAGCTAAGTACATACATAGCAGTAGCTAAAGCGGTAGTAAGAAATGGGAGCTATAAATGAATTGCTTGCAAGAACGACATAGTGATTTTAGAATACCTAATCATTAATTGGTTGGTGGTTTTTATTACATGCTAAGAAAATCTTATATCTTGTTACCTACCTAAAGTCCGCTGCTTATGGCAAAATATACAATACATGCAATATCAATTTGTATTTAGCTAGTTTTATTTGCAGACTGTACAAACTTTACAGTCGTAGTACCCGCGGGACTGCCACTTCACCGAAGGGCACAACCAGACAGAGTAGGCGGTGGTGTTATCATAAACAAGCGTAATTTTGTTTGGTTATTTTTGTTGGTATTTTACTAGTTATTCCCAGGCAGCTTCTAGTTTTTCAGGGAGCTGTTACACTTTCGCGAGAGACATTTGCTCACTTGAGCAAATGTGGCTCGCGCTAGTGCAAGCATTTATTCGCGCCAGTGTTACTTGGCACTGGCGCGATTAAATCATAAAACTCCTAATATCTCCGGAACTGGATGTTGGTCCAGCGCGTAGCGTCGTCGTAGCACGCGCTACGAAGGTCTACGGCGAACATAGGGGGTAGAATAACGAAAAGTCAGTACATCCATACTAATTTAATTAAAAAAAATAATAGAAATAAATTGGAAAGTACCTAACTTTGTCTATTTGTCTGTCTGTCTGTTACCTTTACACGCCTAAACGGCAGAACGGATCTCAGTGAAATTTGGCAGGGAGGTACTGATGGTATCCCAGGGACGGACAAATGCTACTTTTTATCCCAGAAAAAGCGTGCGAAGCTGCGGACAGCAGCTAGTTAAAAATAAACAACCAAAGCTTTCCAACATAGTGAAAATAGCAACTTGTTAGGTTTACTAGTTTCGGAGATATGAATAAATCATAAAATTAGTTTGTTGTAGAAAAGTGAGTGTGCGTTGAAGTCTTTTGAATGCTATACTGCCAGTGCACGCCTATCATCGTAAAACGTGCTACGAAGATCTTCGATTTAAAATATAAATCGTTACTGGGGAGGAACGGGGAGGGCTAAGATAAAGTGCGATATACCAGAGGAAAGAAAACAAAATCTCCTACACAATGGAGAAATCTTCAACTGTATACGACGTCTAGTTCTGGAGATATTAGGATTTATGAAAAAACTTCGCGCAAGTGACCATTCGCGCAAAAACTTTTTGTGAAAATGTCTTGATACCAAGACTGATAAATAAAATATGTGAAACGAATTTTCAAAACAATTGTTTGTTTAAAAATACAAATTGTATTTAATTAAATATTTAATGCATGCCTAATAGGTGAGATTAACACATTCAGTTTAGCATTTAGCGTAAAGCGAGTCTTTTTTTTTTCGTTTAACATCTGCAGCTGTTTTTCTTTTTTGCCAATTTGTAACATTTATCTATTTTCATTGATCTTAATTTTGCTAATAACTTTTGGTAGGTACCTACCTGCCTCTAATTTTAGTTGATTTTTGTTTTTCTATAATGATTATCGTATAGGCGTTATAGACACGTTGATATATGTTATTCCAAAGCTAGTTATTAATTATTATGAATTCTAGTTATATGCTTGACATAGTTGGTATAATATACATTCACGAGACATTCAAAAACTAAGGATATTTTTTAGTCTACCTAACCGAAGCCGGACGGCTGCCAACCGGAGGCACGAAAATAAGAAAAATGGATGACTCTAATACTATGGAAGAATTAATGAAATATAATATGGACACAAATCATGATATGAAACCTGCATCTGGAGGTAGTTTAAACTGGATTATTTTGAGTCTTTTAGAAGGTTGATGTTCATTTAAGAGTAAAATCGGACCAGGACCGGACCTTAGATGAAAACACGCGTTTCATCTAAGGTTCATTTGAATTCATTTTCGTAAACGTCGATATGTTGTTTTAAATTCTAGATGAAGTCCTTTCCGTTTTCATGTATGGCAACTGCTCTAAAACAGCCAACGTCTCTCAGTTGGCGCATGTTAAAGTAAATGAAGGTCTCAAGCACAAATCTATTACACGTGTAAGTCACGATTATTTTCTGACCTTCAAGGTCTCTCAAGTTCACTGAACTAGAGAGACCTTGAAGATTTTAACCTCAAGCTTTTGTTTGATTCCATCTAACAAGAGTTTGAGGTTACAACGGCATTACTTCTAATATCTTCTAACATTTCACTAGTATTCTTTTATATTTATGTTTACTAGCTTCTGCCCGCAACTTCGCACTCTACCGGGATAGAAAGTAGTCTATGTCCGTCCCTGAGATACCGTCTACCTACATCCCTACTCAATTTTATGATGCGTTTCAGCCGTTTAGGCGTGAAAAGGTAACAGACAGACAAATAAACAGACATACAGAGTTGCTTTCGAATTTATAATATCTATGCCGGCTTTCTAGGACTGTCTCTTGTCTCCGAGCTAAGCTGCGGATAGTTAAACAGATAGACAAACATGGCTAAGCTATAAGAGTTCCTTGTTCACTACGGAAAACTAAAATTACTTTTCTACAGGGTTGGCTTGATATTAAAAAGATACCGAAGTGCATAATACTCAAAGCGACGTCACTGGAGGAGGATGTCCTCAAAGCTACAATGTTCAACTTCCAAATATGCCCTGCTCGCATCACATTCCTACACTCGCAGAGAGCCTATCGGTATTACTATTACGAGTGGTATATACCAGCTGATATCAATTTTTATGGAAACTGGGAAATTTTTATTTTTGTTGAGGAAGGTAGCGATTGGATTTATCCATAAGAAAACAGACTATGGTTGTCAGATTTTCTTAATCATCAGGGTGATAAAGATAAATATGAAATGTTTCCAGTAGAAACGCATATCTATACGATATGCGTTTCTACTGAAAACATACATAAATTTGTAAATAAGCTTCAGTTCGCCTCATTTTTGTCAAGTTAATAAAATTTACCAATTTTTTGGCAACATGTTCTTTTATATTTTTTTTTAATTAAAAGATTAAGGTTGGTTTTTCCAAGATAATCGGATGATTACCTACATATTTGACCGGAGTTTCATGTAGGTAGGTGCCTATCAGCAATCATACGTTCAATGCTCATAGTGCCTCAACCGGGACTTTGAAATGTTGGACCAGCCCTACCGTGAGTGTCCACGTCTCAGCTCCGTAGGTCATAACGGGTAGGACGCACTGGTTGAAAACTTTCGTATTCAAGCATTACGGTATGAATGACGAGAAGACTCAACGAAGTTTACCAAATGCTACCCAGCCTAGCTGAACCCTCCTCTCTCCCTTCACGATGACGTCTCGATACTATCGTCAAACCGAACTCAGGGCTCAGTTTAATGTGATGTCGAGGTTGTTTAGTAAATAACAGGATATTTTACAAAAAGAAATTTGATTAAGCGGAATGTCGATCTTTGTTATCTTTTCTCGGTATCTCGTTTTTCTTGCGCGACACTCACTCATAAGGTAGTGTTAGAAACGGGTGACTCAGTACAAATTGATTTGAAAAATGTGCCTTTTTTTAACGTTACTATCTCTGGTTCTCATTTGTAAGTAATCACAATCACGTACATACTGACATAATTTATTTATTGAAGGTAAAGTCAGGCTTAAAAAAACCTAACTCCTGAATATTGCAAATATGTATTGATCTGTAGGTACCCTGAAAATTGAGCTTAATAGCTAGATAATAAGAGCAAATAAGTTAAATATTACTTAACTGCGATTCTCATTTATTAAGGTTTTGGCGATGGTGTGTCAAAACCACGGCTATTATCCCTTCTTTACACTTTTAAAAATTGGCAATCTAAATTGTTTATCTACTGGATCGGAATCGGAGCGTAGGTACTCTGCGTCACTATTTACAATGTAAATAAAATAAAATTAAAAAAAATCCGGATTTAGCATCGGCAATTTTCAAAGCAATCGAGCTCGCCTGTACACGTGTATTCGCAGGAGGATAATTGATAAAAACAATTGATAGAGACAGGGATATTCATAGAAAAGATGGATGGAAAATACTTTATCGCAAACTTATAACTAAGAAACAATTTACAAAAAGAAACAATTAGGTATATCAAAGTGACAGTTGGCGGTCTTATCGCTTAAGAACGACCTCTGCCAGACATTTATTGCATCATGATCTAACCGCACCCCGGACACTCGCCCATTTCTCCATACAAAAGTAGGGATGTGACATTGAGTGAAAAAAATCTATTAATTAATAATCGATTTTTCTTTGCTACTTATAAATCGATTTTTTTCTACATGATTTCTAAATCTGTATACTTTTCAATTTAATAACCTCTATTCCGCCCGCATGCCCGATATGGTCCGAGAAAAGCTGGCGCATAGCCCTTTGGTGCCGCTGCTGCACATGCTGGCGGGTTGAAATTAATTAATTAATAATATATTTATTTTCTCTTACAATAGATAATTGTTTACAATTTTTGGATTAAGCTTTATTTTATATGAAGTTATCTTGTTTTGTAAGAGCGAGAGAGGTTTGTTAAACCTGTAGTACGGGTCACCAGGGCCTTACGCCGCGGAATAATTTGAAATACATCAAAATAACAGTAAATTAACGAAAAAAAAAACAGAAAATTAATAGATAATCCAGAACCCAATTATGTATGTTTTATTAAAAGTAACGTAAAAATAATAATATCCATATTGTACCCACACAAAAGTAAACCTACCCACACAAGGAATTTTTTTTAGGAATTTTCGTCGGATACAACGTGGAGGCACGGGTAAGCCTTACCCGAACTTCATAATATCATGGTTAGATGACATTTTATTATCATTGGAATTTAGACGCCAATAGAAAAAAAAACAAAGTTGTAATGTAATTTAATGTATGTAATTTCTTCAAGAAATGAAGTTATGGGTACTAGATGACTGATAAACTTAATACAATACATAACATAGATAGATATTTTTTATTATATATAGAAAATACCCAGAACACCCGGAACAAATATTTGCAGATCGTACAAACATTTGTCCCAAGGCGGGAATCGAACCCGCAACCTTCTGCGTCGCAGGCGGACCTTCGCCCGCCGCGCCACATCGGTCATCATTACATGCCATCTGCCTCCCTTGAGTGCGCCATACTTCCTGTGCGCAAACCGAACTCGACTTGGGGCCGGCGCAGTGAGGAAGCTCGGTCAGGTGAAGGGCGAATAGTGTTCATTCTATACGTTAATATTATTAAATATAAATTCTCTGTCTAAACACTGAACGGATGAATTATATGTATATCGATTGAAATAAAATAGTAATTAATATAATCTGCAATATTTTCTGATTTAATTTGTGTATTTGTTATGTTATCACTATATTGCATCGTTATCGGCAGTTATGCCGCTCCAGTGCAAGCTGTACCATAGACATCAACACAAAGCAACAAATCCGCTCAAAATTGCTCCGTACGCTCCGATTCCGACCCAGTGGACGTGTTAGCTTTATAACTGAACATAATGTAAGGTACTCATTGTTATTATTTTTCTGGCAGGTCCTTTAACCTATAGTCTCAGTTCGTTTAACGCGTTAGATAGCGTTTTATACACTGTTAATGGAATTCCACAAGGTAAGGTCGGAATTTTCTTAATATTATGGGTTTTAGTCCAGTGGTGTTATCCATATAATAGAAGGACTCTTATGAATATGAGCGGGTTTACAACGAACCTTGTTTGTGTTGGAAGAACACAAGTTTGTCGATGGATGGATTCGTGAGTATTTTACCCACTCGTTGGGTTTTCTTTTGTTTTCTTATTGGTAATCAAAATGCAGTCAATGCGCGGCGAAAATTGTATGACCAGCATACTCACAAACACATTGAAATTTACCTGCAGTGTTCAACGTTGGTGTTGTTCCAACAAAAAAAAATAACATAATTAAACAGGGTGTTTGGTATCGCGACCGATTAATTCAAATCACAAAATTTGCACAAATTGGCCGCCTTCTCACCTTATGCAAGCACAACACGATTTTCTGATGTAGGTGGTGGTGGTTAAACAACGAATGCTTTTTTTTTTAATTTTTTATTTATTTCGAAAACAATAATGGTACAACACCATAATTGTTTTCGAAATAAATAAAAAATTATGCATAATGTGCATGCATAATGTGTGAAGACGGCCAATTGGCGCAAATTTAGTGATTTAAATTCATTTAGAAGAACAAAACATCTAAAAGTGTCTGTTTAATCATGCATGACCCTACCAGTCAAGTATCTTGGGGCAACGCAGCCAGCGCGTCTTGGGGACGCTTCCGACTGGTATTGATATGGATCAGTTGAGCTTCCTGTAGATTGTTTGCAACAGTCTGCAGTCAGCTTAATTGATTCAATTGTAAATACTAGAGGTAGTTCTAATTTGTTTTTGTTATTGAATTGTATTTTTCTTTATCAATAAATAATTATGTTTTTAATAAAAATAAGTATCTCTTAGTTTGACCACCTAATTAATATTTTTTTATGTCATAGAGCATATTTTGGGAAAGGGCAATAACTGAAAACTTTTTAAATTAAAACTAAACTCAATATCGCTTTTAGTTTTTTTAAAGAATTTAGAATTTTAGATTTATAACTTTTACACAGAACAGACTCTGATTGCTCGTAACTTTAAAAAAAAGTGATGTGTATTAAGTAATAATTTATTTAGAATACATTGAAACATACAGCACAAATTACATACTCTGTGGCCATTACAAGCACAAACTAAAAAGATATAACGATTTAAAAATGAGACTTTGAAAAAAAAATATATGAGCCACCGTGACACATAAGACATTGATAGAAATGTAGCCCATAATAAGCCTCCAAATCTCTGAAAAATTATGTCGGTCTCAATACCAAACACTCTGTATAATTCATAATTAATTCGTCGTAAGTCGAAGGACGTATTTCAATTTCAATAAATGAAATTAATAAGTACTTACGCTTTGTATTTTCAACACTAAAATTACCTGTGCTCTGTGTGTGTGTTTCCTTTGAGTGAATCTTCCCAGTTTCAGCTACAGGGCCAAGCACATCGATTGTAGTCTAGGAAAGAATAAACGAAAATGACACTGCGTAGATTATTGAAGTTGAAGGAATGAATTTACGCATTCGATGACGATGCGATGTCCTTTTTAGAGGCGTGGGTTTTTCAAGTGTTTCTATGTGGTTGCCACTCTATTACCGCCAAGCATCAAAATGGCCAAAAACGATTTTGATTAGGTAATTAGGTATAAAAAATCTGATACTGGTCTCCAGGTCTGATATGGTTCTTCAGGGCGAAGATCCACAAAACTTAACTCACATTTTGTGGGTCTAAGCCCTTTCATTTGTCGACAAAAAGTGAAAAAGCCAGGACCAAGTAGGGCTATAATATAGTTTCCAATTAATAGCTTCTTCTAGAGAACAAGCTTAGAATAGATTCCACCCTAGACAAAAATCGCTGTCCTTGGCCTACATATGGCATTAGTTTGTTAAATCTAGAGTAGTAATGCCATCTGTAGCCTCATCTGTAGTCTGCCATTTTAAGCTAAAGATAATAGAGCCTAATTTTATAAACATACGAGCTGACCCGACAGGCGTGGTCCTGTCTTAACTATGAATATTGAAATTTTTCTAATTTGCCGTTCAACTTTTTTAATTTTTTTCTTTCATAAGAACCTTCTCCTGCCAATAGCGAACATAACAAAAAGAATTAGCGAAATCGGTCCATCACGCGTGATGCCGCGACCAAGGGAATTAGGGATAAATTTTTGTATATAGAAGATATGGTATAAAGTATAGTATATAAATCTCTTATTATAGAGTATGTTGCAATGACTCGGTCAACAACGGCGGATGTAAAGCCTTGGTCGCTTCATCACTACGCAGTACGCTGCGGATGCGTTATCCGGTGCCGTACACATAATCGTATGAAAAAAGTCTAGAGTGGTATTTTGTTCCGTCAAAGTCTGTGTCAGCGGTAAGAGACAAACGCGGTGAAGTACGCAGCGTACTGCATAGAGATCAAGAGACCAAGCCTTTAGATACCCTAAGTTGACTACTTACGACATCTTCGGGTTGAGTTGGGGGTTCGATTCTTAAGCCACGGTATGTAGAGGAACAAGTGAATGGCTGAAGTTTTGATATTGTTTTTTAGATGACACTCACAGTGAATATTATTTTGGAAATTGTGCAGGCGAAGACAAAAAGTTACTGGTTCGACATGATTATCATAACTTTACATTAATCCGAAACAAATTGGTGATACGGGTATGTTGGTATTACCTAAACTTTTCGCTAAATGTCAGACGGTTGACTTTTATTTACACTCACTGAAAACGACACAGATAATACTGGCCATCATCACTGTCCAACATAGTGACTCATCAGGGGTGAAGAAGATAATAATAAGTCCGCATAGCTTGGGACTAGAGTAGATAATGCTGTGTAAATTATTTTACTTATACAATGTGTCTGGTCACCGGTGTCGGAGACTTTGGGGGGGTAAAATACGGTCAATTTTATCGACAAATCACTATTCCTATTTTTTTTTTCTCTCTCCATGATAAAATGGCAGCCATTTTGTTTTTTTTGCCTCAAAGCACGGGTGCTTGTACTGATTAAGCTATAGCTACCCATGTAGAGGTCCTAGGAAGACGATAGAGGACTCATTTGATAGCCAATAAAGTAGACAATAAAGCAATGATAACAATGTTGCAATTTCTATTTTATAATACAGGAAAAGAGAATGTATGAACAAAAAAAATTTTTTTTTTTATATTTTTTTTTTAATTATTAGCTTTTTCATAAAATCGAAACTGTCAAGCTACATGTTTTTTGGTTCTGAACGATAGTACGGAATGTGCACTTCAAAATAAGTCTTGCATCTTAGCGCTAAGTAAGATAGTTTAGAAGTTATGACGGTTTGAATATGACCCTTGAATATCCCGTTACCATACAACTAGACTCACGGTTTCGTGGAATTCCAAGGGCGTGTCTTTAGACAATGCTGTGCTTTGTTGTAGAGTAGGGCGCGCTGGCAGGTAGTCGTCCGTCGCCCCGCGTTGTGATTACACTCTCTTGTGCCGACAAACTGTGCGTTGTTATTATTGAACATTTTTGTGAAGTTTTGTTTCGTTATTGGACTTTTTGTTCTGTTGTGGACTCAGTTATCGTTTTTAAGTTGACGAAATTTAACGAAAATGGAAGACGTCCATTATTCCAGCCAGGACGTGGCCAACATCCATTTCGTCTATGGATTTTGCAACGGGAACGCTAACGCTGCTGTAAGAGAGTATGCGAGAAGATTTCCTAATAAACCAACGCCGAACGCTCGCACATTCATACGATTACACCTCAACCTCGCTGAAAATGGTATTAGAAGACCCGCTAACGAACGTTCTCGTTTAGTGTCACCGCAAGAGGAAGAAGAGATATTACAATTGATCACTCAAGACCCGAAACTGAGTGTCAGGCGCATTGCAATTAGACTTGGTTTAAACAAATGGCGAGTGTGGAAGATTTTGAAACGGGAAGGATTGCATCCATATCATTTTAGAAGAGTGCAAGAAATAATTGAACCAGATGTTGCACGAAGGTCAGTTTTTTGTTCGTGGATATTAAGAAATGTGCGATCTAACACAAATTTTTTGAAAAAAATTATGTGGACCGACGAAGCCACTTTCACACGATCAGGATACACAAACCACCGCAACGAACATCAATGGCTCCACGATAATCCACATGCAGTGAGACAAAGTACATTTCAGCACCAATTCTCAGTGAATGTTTGGGCTGGAATGATCGACGACATACTGATTGGGCCTCTAATTTTGCCAGCCACGATGAATGGCCCAAGATTTTTGGAGTTCCTGGAAACGGATTACCATGACGCACTCATGGAAATACCATTGACCTATAGGTTAGGAATGATATTACAACTGGACGGAGCTCCGGCACATTTTGCAGTAAATGTAAGAAACTATTTAAATGAACGATATTCGACGTGGATTGGACGAGGTGGTACAATCGCTTGGCCACCGCGTTCTCCGGACTTGACACCCCTTGATTTTTTCTTGTGGGGCACAATGAAACAGAAAGTATACGTCGACGTGGCAAATACACGCGAGGAACTTATTGAAAAAATTATACAAGTTGGGAATGATTTGAGGAGAGACAAAGACATGATCCGACGCGCTACACAACATGTGTCAATTAGAGCAACAGCTTGTTTGCAATACCACGGAGGACATTTTGAATCGTGGCTGTAACTTTTGTATGGATTTCGATAGAATAAACCATTAAAGTACCTAATCGATTTATTTTGTTTTCTTTTTGTACTCCAGGGTTTGGAAACACTTACCATTTTGAAATCGTCATAACTTCTAAACTATCTTACTTAGCGCTAAGATGCAAGACTTATTTTGAAGTGCACATTCCGTACTATCGTTCAAAACCAAAAAACATGTAGCTTGACAGTTTCGATTTTATGAAAAAGCTAATAATTAAAAAAAAAATTTTTTTTGTTCATACATTCTCTTTTCCTGTATTATAAAATAGAAATTGCAACATTGTTATCATTGCTTTATTGTCTACTTTATTGGCTATCAAATGAGTCCTCTATCGTCTTCCTAGGACCTCTACATGGGTAGCTATAGCTTAATCAGTACAAGCACCCGTGCTTTGAGGCAAAAAAAACAAAATGGCTGCCATTTTATCATGGAGAGAGAAAAAAAAAATAGGGATAGTGATTTGTCGATAAAATTGACCGTTTTTTACCCCCCCAAAGTCTCCGACACCGGTGACCAGACACATTGTATAATGGGATAGATAATAAATAAATAAGTAATGCTGAACAATCCACACAGCATCATCTAACCCCAAGCTAAGCAGAGCTTATGTTATGGGTACTAGATGTACTATATACTTTAATACAATACATTACATAGATAGGTATATTTTTTTTATTATGCATAGACAATACCAAGAACACCCGGAACAAATACTCGCAGATCGTACAAACAATTGTCCCAAGGCCGGAATTGAACCCGCAACCTCCTGCGTCGCAGACTGACATCGCCCGCCGCGCCACATCGTCAACTCACTAAGTCCGGGGATAGATAGATAGATAATACTTTATTGGGGAGACGGCCCAGAAGGGATAGGAATGTTAAATATTTCTCATAGTCTAGAAATTAGGCTTGATAAAATTTTAGCGTTACCTAATTAGAATATATAATAACAATTTAAAAAGAGAAATAGAGAAGTATATGCTTAGTTTTACGCAGATTGTAAACCGTTTTCCATGAAATTGAAATCCATACCTCAACAACCTTCGATTCAATTGTTCTGTTGGATTTTGACGATATTGTGTGCGTTTTACTTATGTCAAAAATCAATCACACAAAAACCAACACTCGCTTAACAAACCACCTCAGTAATCTTTTTTCTAAATATTTCAAAGTACCTATCTATTCGAGATTACGTGGTACATTCTAATGACACTTTTACTGTCGTAAAATGAAAGTAAAATGTTCAGTATTATAAAAATGTAGCAATGTTATATAGGTATAGAGCCTGAAAATAATAACTTTAGAAAATAACATAATAGAAAAAGGAATTAATGTCATATTATTTTTTAATGTTATATCCTTTTTCTACTATGTTATTTTTAAAGTTGTTATATATAACAACTTTAAAAAATAACATAATAGAACTGCATTTCCACTGGTACGAACCACTCGTAGTAGCGATGAGAAAACTCCTGCGCACCGTAAGTGTAGATCAGGCGACATATACAAATGTTAAAGTTGATATATATAACAACTTTAAAAAATAACATAATAGAAAAAGAAATTAATGTTATAATAATATTTATATATTTCAGGCTCCTTTGTACCTGCAAGTGAATCCAACATGCATTTACATGAAGGCCAATTCTGTATGGAGCGAGTACGTGAAATACCACAACTTCAAGTTCAACATTTGTATTTGTCGCCTGATCTACACTTACGGTGCGCAGGAGTTTTCTCATCGCTACTACGAGTGGTTCGTACCAGTGGAAATGCAGTACTATCAAAAATGGGAACTGTATTTTTATGCCGACAGTGAAACTGCAAGACTGAACCAGTTAAAAAAACGGCAAGGTGGTGTTCCAGGCTAATGACCTGTAATATCCTGATATGTCAGGAGAAATCCTCCGACATACTGACCAATAAAAATCTTGATTTGGAGTAATAAGTAATATCAGGAAATGTAACTGCGATGCAAAAATGCCCAAACAAAAGTCGTGTGCAAGTAGGCGGGGCTTAAAAGTCGTGTTCCGTGCGACGTCAGTACGACATTGTCTTGTTAGCGAGCACACTTCAAATCTTCGCAAACGTTTTCGAATTTATCATTGAACGTGAACTAGCTGTTAGTCATTATGCCAGCATGTGTTGTGAAGTGGTGCAGGAGCCAAACAAGATTTAAATGTCCAGGGATCACGTTTCACTAGTAAGTAGTAGCAAAATTATAATTTTATTCAAAGATGATCAAATACGTTGTCTAACCGAGATGGTCAATACTATGCATTATGAAGTCAGTTATTTTTGACTAACCAGTTTTTTTTTATTATAATTGTATATTTTTCTTCTTGATGAAATATTGAAATGTAAATCTATGAGTTTAGATGTTTATAAAACAGGCATTGTATGAATTTTGCTTATGTGTTTTTCTTTTAGTTTCCCTGCCGATCCTATTCGGCAAAATAAGTGAATAGCTGCAGTTAAGATAGATATACAAAAGAATGACTGGATGCCTGTGAAAACCAGCAGAGTATTCTCCGTTAATTTTGAGGAAAATGATTTTTATAAATCATTAAAAGAATATACCATGTTGCACAAAACTGCAGTACCAGTTTGTACAGTAAGTTCTCACTGTTTTATTATTAAAATTAATAATGTTATGATATCAAATCTTAAATTAAGCTGCTTTTTATACAGATAATTCGTCCCGAAGAAACATCAACACAACATCTATAAGTGATACTAAAGAAAATAAAAAAAATAAACAATAATGAACGATTACGGTTGGTATGTAAAGTAGGTTTGGCTTTTTCGACTTGCAATAAAGCATAAGCATTAAAAAATTAAGTTCATTGTTTGGTAGAATTAAAACATGTATTTTTCATGCTAATGAAAACGTAAAATGAGAAACGATAGAAATAGTAGACAGTGCCTTATTCTTAGGAATCATCAAAAATAATAAACTTCAATGGACCCACACATAGATAAACTATCGAAGAGACTTAGTTCTGCAGCTTGTGGTATATAAAATCTAGATTATCTAGAAGACGATAAAAAAGCTTGGGACGACTTCTACTCCAACTCGAAAACTAACAATCTAACAAGTTAATGGTTTCTTGTTCGCTTCTTTACTTTACCTTAAAAATATTGAAGTCAACAAAAAAATCAGTGATAATTTTATTTCCTGTTTTTCTTTTGTAATTTGAATTTTGTAAACTGTCCAAGAGCCCTGTAATACCTATCTACATATTTAAAGGAAATAAAGCACTTTGATATTTGATAATATTTGACTGAATTGTAAAAAGTAACAAAAAAATATAATTAAAAACAATACAATACAATTGTATTGTTATTGTATTGTATTGTACCACGCGCGCGAACCAATCCCTGCTTTTGTTCAGCAAGCGCCAACCAATGCCTACATTCGTTCTGAATTTTAACCAATCACGAAGAATGTCTTTTTGTAACTTGAAAGTGATTCGTGTTTTAAATCATACGTCGTTTTGATTTGAAGTAAGGCCACTTTTTGTTTGGAATTTGTTTTAAATTATGCTTCCTGATATTACTTATTCGTAGCTTTGGAGGCATTTGTGAGGATTTCGGGCGTTTTTAGAAAATGTCGGGGTTTTGGTAAAATACGAAATAAATTAGTAGATTTAATAAACAATATTAAATACAAATTTGTGTAAATTATTTTAGTCTAAGTGCCAAATATCAACATAGAAATTGCAATGTGCAACTGTGTGCAAAATATTGAATAAATTTTCCCATCGCAAAATTTGCGGGGTTTCGAACCCCCTGTTAAATTTTTATTTGATAGATGTCTTATGGGTAAATTTTCTTACCACATCCAAAAAATAAACTAAAGTACCTGACAAAAACATTCACCGCTGGTTTCGCTCGCCGATAACATTTGTTGCATCATGCCGTGGTCCACATTTCAACCCCGTTTATGATCTTATGACTTTGCGCACTCGTCATCATTAACAACCTATATAAGTCCACTGCTGGACCTATGTCCAGCATGGCGCTCATTACGGGAGGCCTATGCCTCCCGTAATGAGCGCCATGGCACCCTGTCTTCAGCTTGGCGTATCCAGCATCTGCCTGCAGTCTTTCGCAGGTCGTCGTACCACCTGGCTGGAGGGCGTCCTACACTACGTTTGCCGTGTCGCGGTCTACACTTATGAACTCGTTTACCCCAATGGTTGTCAGTTCTTCGCGAGATATGTATGGCTGGCCTACTGGCACTTAATCATGCTAATTTTTTTAGCTATGACGATAACTTTGGTTCTCTGTCGGATGTATTCGTTACGAATCCTATCCTTCAGAAAAACTCCGAGCATAGCTCTTTTCATAGCTCGCCGAGTGACCTTGAACTGGTGGACCAACCCTACCGTTAGTGTCCACGTCTCAGCTCCGTAGGTCACACGGATTGAAAACTTTCGTTTTCAAGCATTGCGGTATGGATGACGAGAAGACTCGACGTAGTTTTCCAAACGATGCCCAGCCTAGCTGGATCCTCCTCTTGA
Organism: Eupithecia inturbata; assembly: GCA_963662085.1. Classification (NCBI taxonomy): domain Eukaryota; kingdom Metazoa; phylum Arthropoda; class Insecta; order Lepidoptera; family Geometridae; genus Eupithecia; species Eupithecia inturbata. The sequence goes on along the minus strand of OY759177.1, from coordinate 11,518,461 downwards.
CTTCCTTCTCGAAGTTGTTTTTACCCAATTGCAGTCTGCCCAAGATAAGTATACTCGGAAACAGTTTCGAGAAGGTGACCATGTACGGTCTTGGATTAATGTGGCCATTGATCATGACTTTGGTTTTATCCAAATTCACGCGAAGACTGATACATCGGGAGGCTGAAGCTAGGCCGTCCAGCATCTGGTTCAGCTCCTCTAGTGACTCCAGCATTAAGACTATGTCATCAGCGAATAGTAGGTGTGAGATGTAGTTGCCGTTTATGTTAATGCCCCTACCTTTCCAGTCCAGCATTAAGATGCTCCAGCCTAACTCCTATGCGCAATTGGATGGGTTTAGACTGCTGGCCCTGTACTTGGACACTTATGGTGGCGGCTTCATAGAGACATCTCAACACCTCGATATAACGATAGTCTACTTAGCATCGCTGTAAGCATTCCAAAACAGCCCAGGTTTCGACGGAGTGGCTTTTGTGGACTGTGAGGTCCACAAAAACTATCAGACACAGGGTCTGATTATATTCTTCGGACTTCTGTATAATCTGCCTCACTGTGTGAATGTGTCTATGGTGCCATAACCTCCGCGGAACCCGGCCTGTTCCGGTGGCTGGAACTCGTCGAATATCCTAGTGAGACGGTTCGTGACCACTCGTGAGGATATCTTATAGACGTTGCTCAGGAGTGAGATAAGTCCGTAGTTCTTAAGGAGGGTTTTATCTCCCTTTTTAAAAAAGAGCACCACCAAACTCCAGCTCCACGCCTTTGGAGTTCTCCCACTGTGAAGGACGGTGTTAAATAGGTGCTGTAGCTCCTGTGTTTAGAAGCTCTGATGTAAGACTCTCTCACGTCCTCACGGACGGAAGTCCTCACCGGGGGTTTTTTCAATTTTTAAGCTGCCTCAGAGCTAACACGATCTCGTCTTGACTAATGTCTGGCAGTTCGTCGATATAGTGGCGTGTCAGGGTGGCTCTGGAATCATGGTCGGTAATGAGGAGCATGTGCAGCGTATAATTGGCCATAGAAAACCTCTAGGTGAAGATCTCCGGCTTCGACAATATCGTCCTCCCATCGTGTGTTTTAAGTTTTGTCAGGTGGCTCCTGCCAAGCTGCTGAGTGAATTCATTGGACCCTCGGTTTCGCTCTATCGCCTCTCCAATGTGGCACGTGTTGGAGTTCCAAAGGTCGCGTCATACCATCATCGCGATAAACTTGTTCCGTTTTGACCTCTGTGACTAAGTCGCATAGTCATCTTTTTGTCATCAGCTCAAGAGTCTCATACATTATTCATAACAATATGACATATAATAATATTATATGAAATTAATATATTATACAAAAATGTGTAGTAGGACTTGTTAGATTTTGAAACAAATTAGACTTTTTGAAGCTTATTTTCATACTAAAATCGTAGACATATTATGTAATGAATAACATCACGAAGTAGATAAGTTTGTAAGCCTTAATAGCCGGAATTTTTATGAATCATATAATATGACGTATAACATATTCAATATAAAATGACAATTGTTTTTGAGCCGTTTCAAAGCGTTCATCTCGCATGTCTCTTGTGTTAAAATTGAGATATGTTGTTATGTTTTTCGTGTTGTTTTCGTTCATTTTTATTTTTTATTTATTTATTTAATTAGAACGGTCATACCACTTACACTAACTAATTAAAAATCAAACAATACAATAAAAATACAAATTATAAATTTAACATAAGAAGCAGTAATAAAAACTGGGTTAAATAAATCAATATCAACAACAAATTTCAATTAAAAATCAATAGAAGTCAACAACAAAATTTCTAAATTCTAAAAGTAATATGCACAATAAATAACGTCAAATTATAAATCTATAAATTATTTATAACTAGCTTAAATTTACTAAGTTAATGTCATAACACAATTATCATCCGTCAATCTCACAAAATCTCATGCATTCACTAATAAAGTCTTTCCATTCATCATCAAATATGTCAACATGTGGATATGTAGCTACTAGCTTGTTGAGAGAGTTCAGAGTGCGAGGCAGCGGGGAGCTGGCACGCGCGACAGTTCGGCACGAGGGTGTGGCTAAAAGTCGGTGGCTCCTGCCCCGAATGTAGTTATTCGGGACGTAGAGCTGAAGCAGCTCATTGTGCAAGCCAATTGCGTCAATGGCGCAGCGTGCAATCTTGCAGAAGGTAATCATTTGATCATATGTCCTACGCGTACTAAGGGAGTTGTACCCGAGGCAACCCAGCAAAAATTTCGTAGGGTACATATATGGGTAGTATCCGAACGTTATCCTGTAGAGGTACCTTAGGAAAGCCTTTTGAACCTTCTTTAATGGGAGAGCATAAGTTACCTCGTGCGGATTCCAAACGCAAGAGCTGGACTCTAGCTTGCTTCGGACCAGAGTGCTGTACAAAAGTCGTACGACTTGGTCGCTCTTGAAGTCTCGAGCATTCCTTAGCACAAAGCCCAGCCTTTTGTACGATTCCTTGGCAACGGCAGTCATATGGTCGTGGAAATTAAGCTGACGATCGAATGCGACTCCCAAGTCCTTTACGACTATGGATCGGGCAAGTAATTCACCGTGGATTCGGTAGTCATTGTGAATTGGGTGTCGCATTCGACCGAAAGTCATCACTGAGCACTTGGCAGGATTGAATTCCATTTTGTTTTGCACGCACCAACGACATACAGCCTCTATATCCTGCTGTAGAGCCAAGCAATCGACCTCTGAATCCACAGCAGTGTACAATTTTAGGTCGTCCGCATAGAGAAGACACTCCACATGCTGCAGGACTGTTGGTAGATCGTTGATCATTATTAAAAACAACAATGGACCCAAAATAGAGCCTTGGCTGACCCCGGACCGCGTATGATATGGCGACGACTCGTAGATACCAAGCCTGACATACTGTTGGCGATCGCGCATATAGTTTGCAAGTAGCTGGAGCAGGGCAGGAGTAATTCCTATAGTGCTTAACTTCGCCAGCAGTATGTCATTATTCACCCTATCAAAGGCTTTCCGGAAGTCAAAGTAGAGCACGTCCACTTGGCGTCTTCTATCCAGCTGCACAGAGATGAACTCTGCCAGAGTCAACAAGTTGGTATTGACCGATCGCTTACCTCTGAAGCCATGCTGTGCATTGCATAGAAGTTTCTCAACCTGCTGGTAAATGGCCTTGTGGAGTATATTTTCAAATACCTTAGCAGGGGAGGACAAGATAGCAATGGGTCTGTATTCCTCAACTTGTAGCCTATTGGAAGACTTAGGTATAGGTGTCACCCGCGATACCTTCCACTGTGGTGGATATGAACCTGAGCTTAACGCTAGGTTAAAAATATGGCGTAATGGACTAACGAAGTTCTTCCAGACCCTCTTTAGCACTGCAGAAGGAATACCATCCGGACCAGTGGAACTGTTTGGTTTCAGTTTCTTAATACCAAAGACAACATCTTTAGATGTGAACTGAAATATAATATGTTAATAAAGTTGCTATTTTTACATTCACCTAGTTCCTGAATGTCCCCTGTACTGAGTGATGGTATATCCGGTAAGAAAACGCTTCCAAAAAACTCAGCAAAGGCTTCCGCAGCAGCTACACCGGAACGAGGTTCGCCCTTATAAATGACACTAGGCTCGAACCCACCTTTCGCCCGCAAATTTGAAACATGACGCCAAAAACTACGCGGGTTAACCTTTACGCTATCTTCAATGCGTTTAATATGCTCTACATAGGCGGCCGCAGCACGAGACTTCAGAGCGGCTCTTAGGTCTGAGAACATCCTGTATGTATTCACACATTGTGTACGTTTCCAGGCTGAGTGTAGCTTTACCTTAAGCTTAGTGTCGCGAATTATTTCGGGGGTAAACCAGACGGGATACCGTGAGTTACGGGCCTCTTGACGGCTTTTTCTAGGCATGCAGGCATCAAAAGTATTGTACAGGGTGACATAAAAATCATTAGTTGCCGTCATTATGTCAGCGGCGGACATCACGCCATCCCATGAAATATCAGATAATAAACTATACAAAAGTTCGTAATCGCATTTATTCCAGTTCCAATCTGTTGCTGGGTTGATGTTACTTGGTGGAATGCGATTCGGACAATGAACAGCCTCAACTCTAATCTCAATGTCCAGAGAGGGATGGTACTTGTCCAAGGGGACTATACCCTCCTCGCCAGTGACCACCGCGGCCTGAACCTCGTCGCTCTCCCGGACAAGAATCACATCAAGCATACCTCCGGTAGAATTAGCGACACAATTTTTATCAATTAAACTACAAAAAGACAAAAAATAACAATAATAATTACATACATTTCATCTCAAATCGTTAGATTAAGGATAAAGATAAGGATAGATGGACAACAGTCCATCTATCCCATGGACCCTCAAGCCGGTCACACAAACGCTCAGTGCCATAATGGCGCTAATCATATGTCCGCATTTTGTCATCGGTAATGTGAAGTCCATTAGACAAACTAAATAAGACTCTCGAATTATAACTAGATGTCGCTACTAGAAAAAAATCTTCTTATAGTTCTGGTTAAGTTAAGTTAAGGTTCTTATAGTTTTTTTTAAATAGGTACTGCACTTATTACCTCCTATCTTCTTATCGTATGTGATGTGGATTAGAGGTGATCTGTGTAAGTATTTATTTAAACGAAGGATAAGTAAAATTATCAGTTTTATATTTCTAAACAACATTTCACCACTAAAGTATTTGTTTCACAAAACAATGATGGAGTCAGGAAAATAAACAGTTTTATAAACAAACATGTATTATTTATTAATATTTGTAAAGTATGACGTTTACGTAAATATTTTTATTTAATTAATGTGGTACATATACGCATATCAGCCAGGCGAGTATCTCTAGTTTTAAATCTCTGGTCATCGTTGTCACGCACCTTAGTATTATGAAATCAATCGCGTATTCTTTAATTGGCTTTATTGTGCTAGATTTTGGTGAGTTAGTGTAATTTAAAAGATCTGTATTTTTGAATTGATTGCCTCCAAACAAATAATAACATCATGGTTGATTTCAGTAATTAATGTATGGTGCTGGCAATATTTCACTCCGCTGCAAGATCTACTGCTCAGTAACATAGCCGTTGAAAAGAAGGAGTGTAAGTTTTATGTTTGATATGTTTATTAATTTCCAAAACAACTGGCCTGATTTGAAAGAAAATGATTCACTAATGTTTCACCTTCGATCAGGTATCCGCCGTCTAGCGCCTCCTCCGTAGATCATCATCAACCTATCTTAGTCCACTACTGGACATAGGCCTCCCCTAATGAGCATTTGCGCATTTGCGTCATTCAGGGTGCGCATAGTGAATCTAAGGGGCGCCGGCGGATACCTTGATCGTGTGTTTCACATAAAAAATCCTTATAGTGATTTTTTTCAAGAGGTTCTCAAGAGGTACATACTTTTATCAAGAGGTTAATAAACAGACGGGACAGAGAACTAAAGAAGTACATGGATGGAGTGAGTGAAAGTTATTTAATGAGATGACGTACCTAACGGTTGTTAGATTTGATGGTGCAGAGAGCAGTGAGTTGAAGGGCAAAAACCGGCAGCCCAAACCGTAGGTCTATTATCGTGAAATTTAACAAAAGCATGAAGTAAATAAGTCAAATTTCACGCGGCCGAAGTCGAGAACAGCTAGTTACATAAATAAAAGCCTGTGTTTTTAAAAAGTCTACACACTAAACCCGCTAGCCCACGGTTAGCCCACGCTGTGCACGCGTCTGCACGCTACGGCTTTTGTCGCTGGCCCACAGCCGTGCACAGCGTGCATAGCGTGCCAGTGGGCCAGAGGCTTAAGTTGACAAACCTCTGTCGGCTGCCTATATATTCATACACTGAAATGTCGCAACAATCCCGCTGTGTCCCTGAATTTGGTCTGTAGACTCCACTGCGGTTAATTTTCAGATGTTACTCACAGCGAGTACAGGTTTGGCAACTGTAGTAAAACTTTAACAGGCAAGAACAAATTGGTTTTCTACGCTCACGTTTTCCTGAACCACTTGGATGTTCTCGGAAAATTAATCGTAAGGGTAAGTTAAATTTACATCTCCAAGCCTCTCTGAAAATCGAATTGAAATAGTAGTAACCTTTGGTAAACTGAATGGTTTCCTTCTTTTTCCTGTAAACGTTATTGATTCCTGAACTTTGAAAAGCCTAACTATGTAAGATGCAAGTATTAATCATGTGAATCATGGTTTTCAAATAGTTGTTTTGGGTAAGTGTTGTTTGGTGCTTTTAGACTGACCTAAAACAAACAATCAATATTTAAACCGATTTGAACTTGTGACTATTAAATCCCTCCGAGTCCCACTATACGTTTCTAGGACGAAAACAGAAATGTTGTACGATTTCTTGCCTAATTTATCAAACTAGTCAGACACTGTTATAATACAAAATGGCGTTATTTCATAATTATGGCTTTTTAGACAATACAATTATGGCTTTACTGTAAATTATGCCAAGTGTCTTAGATTACGCCTTATTTATTACATTAATTGGATTCAAACGAGTTAGAGTTCTGATAGCATTTTTTGCTGATTATAAATCAGTATGCTTTGTACGAATGTGCAAAATACGCAAACGAATAAGTTTTCGAGACCTTGACAGGCTTTAATTACTATCTCGCTACGTACAAAAATAATGAGAAAAATCCAATATTCCGTAAAAAATTCCTATGTCAAATCTCTGAAAACCATTCGGAAATTTAATCGAGTTCGTATGAAACTATCCAACCGCTGTCAAACTACGAAAATTAATTCCTCTCTAATCGCTACAGGGCGCTGCAAGGCGCCAAATATATGGAAAGAGACGAAAACTTTTTTCGTCATCGTAAACTAATGCACAACGCACACTAACTAAGGACTCTGTTCAAAAACGGTAAATACAGCTTTTAATCTTATGACGGTAGTGTCGGTTTTCAGAGCAATGTTTTTCCAGGGTTGGATAGACATTCAGAGGATTCCAACATGTATAGTTCTTCGAGGCATATCATGGGAAGAAGATCAGCTTCAAACTACTGCGTACGAGTTCCAAATGTGCGTACCGCGTATCACCTACTGCCACCAACACCAAAGGTTTAAGTATTATTACTACGAATGGTATCTACCGTACAGTTATATAGGCGGTATGAACTGGCATATAAACTTTTATGGGCCAGAATCACTTTTTCTATAGTAGACCTCGACCTCGAGCTTCCTGTCCCCAGTGGCAAGCCCTGTAGAACGAGTATATCCCTTCACCTGAGAGCCCAAGAGAATAGAATCAGCCGCGATTCTATCACTGTGATGGCATCCAGACTCTGGAATGCCCTTCCCCACTCAATACAAGCCAGTCCTTCGCTTACTGTAGGGACAGGATATAAGGTCACATTTGACAAGTCATAAAAAAACAAGATCCGTCATGTGCGAGTGTGACTCGCGCGCCGAGGTTTTCGAACGGTTGTCAAGTATATCAATATGTACTATTAGGTACTGGTAAGACTTTGCTATTTGATGAATAGCTAAAAATTAAAGGTACCTACATTTCAGATGTATCGGTTTGCAAACTTCGGAGTACAGAGGGTAAAAGTAAAATTTTCGAGTTTTTTCAAAATATTTCAAAAAGTACGTACCTACTACTATTTGATACACCACCCCTTTTGAAAATTATCCCCCCCCCCCTTTTTGACCATTTTTCAAAAACTGGTCTACTTACACACTTCTCTATATTTTTCCTGTAAAATATAGATCCATATCTACAAACGCAATATACATATCAGATAAACTTCGATAGAGGGGGAATGGGTAATTTACCTAAAGAAATTTCAAAAACTGTTTTGAAATGTACAAATTGATACCTTTTATTTGTATAATGAAAAATAACTAATTTAACGAATTACTTCAAATGATACACAACTTTGTTTATAAAGAAACTGCATCGCTGTAAACCGCTGCATGCGAGGTCGCAGGAGTGGTAATTTTTTTTTTGTTGCAAGTTACTTCACACACACACGATTTCTTTATAAACATTAAGGATGTTACCCAAAATATCCATGTTATTCTATTCAGGTCGTGGGAAATGCTTTTTATTTTAAATTAAACGTTAGTTTTGTATGTAGGTGTTTTTAAATGTTATTCTCTGTATGATTTTTTTGTCTTGTATGCACACAATAACCTATCCACACTCGTTTCATAAATTCTCTTTATATCCATAGGTTTGCTGTAAGAAAACTCTTTCAGGGTTCGCCTTTGTACCAATTGTTATCTAATAATTGTTAACTTTTATGTAAGATTTAACTTGTGTGTGCAATAAAGAATTTAAGAATTTAAGACCTTCGTTTGGCCTCAATCCCACCTGATGGTGTATGGTACAGGTATTTTGAGTATCGGCATGGCATATTTATTTGATTTCAACAAGGCGTACAGCAAGTAAGCCCAGGGGCGTAATCCCTGGAAGGAGTCGTGCTCCGAGCTATGCCCGTTTCAGAGCCCCGGCCAACGAAATCAGGCACTTTTGTTCCAATCTAGTCTATGGTATCGTATTCGCAAATCTTTATGAATTCTCGGAAGTACGCGCGAGTAGCTGCGCAGTAACTTATTTTAAGGGTCAGAAGGACGCGGAAGGGTGCGACGGCGAGAGGGTACCGGCCGCGCCGCCGTAACTTAGTGCGAGCTCGTTCTTGTATGAAACACATGCGCGTTCCGTTCAAAAGTACAGTCGACTCGGAGTGTCAATTCATATTGTTGTATTTTAATATGTGCTGATAATGTTATTTGTTTTCGTTATTGTTGTTATCTCTTCGTTAATCATTCAATCATTTGTCTTTATTGACAAAGAAAATTACAATTCAATAATAAAAACAAATTAGAACTAGTATCTACAATTGAAACAATTAAGCTAACTGCAGACTGTTGCAAAAAATCTACAGGTAGCTCAACTGATCCATATCAATACCAGTCGGAAGCGTCCCCAAGACGCTGGCTACATTGCCCAGCAAAATATAATATCATTTGTTGGCTAATATTAGTATACTAGCTTGTGCCCGTAGCTTCGTACGCCCAGTTCGTACTTTTTAAAAAGTAGCCGATTATTTATTCGAGGTTTACAACTACATCAATGAAAACTATCAGCTCGTTCGGTTCAGTAGTATTGGCGTGAAAAGGAAACAAACATCTTCACAAACTTTCGCATTTATAATATTAGTTTGATTATATTAATATTATTATTATAGCTATTTAAAGCCACTACCTGGGTAGCATTATAACTATAATATTTTTATGTATAAGAAATTGTCTACACTTGATACGCTAATTAACATGAACTCGTATCAGTTAAAATTATTTTTAGAAAAATCTCTTCGTTATCATTCGAATGAAGAAACCGAAGACTTATTTAAAGTCTTACAATAGGTAGACTCTTGTTTGTTTATCAACAATACATAATTATTTATACACACATTCTGTAATATACACCAAAATTCTATCTGTTGCCCATACTCTCTAGAGAATGGTGCCTTCAGAGAACATCAACGTATACACCATCAATACTTACACACGCATGCACACAAATACACTTTCTTCTTCTATTTTTTTTTTTTTGCGTGATAATTATATTTCATTTATCTTATATTCGTACATAGTCATAGCTTAATTATATTCTATAATAATTTTTATTGAAATATAATGATTTTAAATAGTAATATCAAATGTGTTTAAAAATTAGAAATTATATATACTTTTCTATACAAAAATTCGAAATTTTTAGTCTTTTTTATAAAATCAGTGTCACACACAGTAATGAGAAATGGCATAGATATTCAGAACACAGGCTTTTCAAGCCTAGCGTAGATATTTAAGGCTAACCAATTCAATCAACGCATTACATAGATTTAAAGTAAGTAAAATCAGTAACATTTAGTAAAACCATGCGCAGTTTCGCATTCGAGTCTATGTTCACAGAATTCATAAAGATTTGCGCGAACTAACCATTTAGTTTCATCTTTTCATGTTTTGCAATTCATGAATATTGATTCTGTAATGATGTTATTGTTATTTATTATTAACTAAGAAAATTACAATCAAATAATAGAAACAAATTAGAACTAGTAGGTATTTACCATTGAGCTAACTGCAGACTGTTGCAAACAATCTACAGGTAGCTAAACTGATCCATAACAATACCAGTCGGAAGCGTCCCCAAGACGCTGGCTGCATTGCCCCGCTGTATGGCAATGCTGATGCGCTGCGCCAGATACCCACCACTCGGGTCACGCGTCGCTTCGACCAGACGCTCAGGTAATTTTTTATATATTTTTTTATTATTGTTAATATACTATGCGAGAAGCAGCGAGTGAAGGCCTTTCTGACTGACAGTTGCGAAGCGAAGCTAATGAAAACTCTGTATTTTGTATTTATTATACTTCTTAATACTTTATTTTTATACATAAGATTTTGACTATCTACCTAACAGCCGGTTGTTCGTATGCTGATTAAAGCTTGTCGCATACCTAGAAAGCACCGCTGCAGTACAGCACAAAAATGTGCATTCAAATATGGGCTTTAACTCGTAATATTTAGATAAGTTGTATATTGACGCCATCAGATAACAGATTTCTCGCGGACCACTCGTATGAAGCTTGTGCAAAGCCATTTTGTCACTGTAAAATGTATCTAAAGGTAACGAGTTTAAGCCCATATTTGAATGCACGTTTTTGTGCTGTATGGTAGCTTTATTGGATTAATGAGCGCAGAGCTTTAACTAATGATCAAATATTTTTCTTGCCAAATTGAAGATGACAAGAGAATTCGACATTGATTTGCTAATTATAAAGAACAAAGATTCTTGAAACCTGCGTTCCAGAAAAACCGGCTGTATGTTGGGTACGTGGAAAATTTAAATCCTACTTTTAATATATACTAGCCAAACTCGATGTACCTACTACCGCATAAACTTAACCTAAAATTCACTCTGTTGTCGTATTTTTTTATACGCAATTAACATTACTTGTCGATTTAAGATCTTTCCTTCGAAAAATATTGCTTACAATTTTAATTATCTGAGCAATAACATAGCGAAGTAGCTACTAAGCAAAAACGATCGAAATTAGATACTTAACTCCATCAACAGTATCGTTTGTTATCCTTCACATGTACCAAATTGTAGATAACATATCAGTGGAAGGAATGCAGCATTGATTTTATGCCGTCATAATGCATAAGTTTTTATCCGATATTTTGCATTTTTGTATGACGTTGCTAACAACTGTAAGTTATTATGCAGAGCCCACTTAAGGACCAGTATCACACAAAGCATTACCTACTTGCTGACTTCCTGCTTGGAGACCTAGAAGTAATTTTGTTTGTAGATTTACTAGTTGCTGCACGCGGCTTTGCACGTGCTTTTCAAGTAGGCTATGTCCGTCCTGGGATACCATTTACGTCCCGGCCAAATTTTATTCAGATCCGTTCAGCCGTTTAGACGTGAAACGTTAACAGATATGGAGATAGTTATTTTCGAATTTACAATTATAATACCTATTAGTGTAGATACGAGTATATTCTTATTTAATATTGTGTTATGTTATTCAGTATGTTATTGTGTCATACATAACATAAGTCAGTGTGAAAATAGTTTAGATAGTTATATAGGTTAGATTAGTTAAAATAGTGGTTTTGCTATGTCATTCAATTCCTACACTCTACCTATACCATAGATCTAAGTAAAATATAAGATATGGTACGTTCTCCCAGTGTTTACTCAACAACTGGCCTGTGTTACAACTACACGCAAACACTCGCTCACAGCAGTTACATTTCCAAGCTTGTGCAATAATTATACCGAACAAACACGAGGGCATTGCTGTAGTCTTTTAGTCAATAAATCACACTAAAGTACGTCGTAGCAAGCACGCGTTACAGAACGCCGGTCTGACTATGACTGAGGTGGGTGGACCTAATTGCACCTATAATTTGTGCTTTTCACTTTCGAGAAGTTAGTCCCCTAGCTAGCTAGTACCTGTAACGTAACTTGTTACATACTTACGTATATATTTTATCGGTTCCAAATTTTATTTCGTTCGAATAATTTGTTAATCGACTAATTGTTAGTCTAGGATGACGGACCATAGATAAGTTCGTCAACACGCTGCTAACTTCACGACGCTTCCGATGATTCTCTATGGCCTTAGATTTGGACGTGTGACTTTTTCAATGCGCAGGAGACGAACAGGGACGTCATTTTATACTCTGGCTATCGATCTCTGAGTTCCTTCGTTTTTTTATTGCAATCTTAAGATTAGACAATATTCTAATAAACACCTGTAGTAATAGAAATAGAAAAACCTTATAATAAAACCATGTACACTTTTAAACTATAGTAAGGTACTAATACATAAAAAAACAAAAGTTTTACAAAAAGATTTAACAATTTGTTGTACCTATACGTAATTTTGCGGTAGGTTAGATTTTTCAAGCATACAAGTTAAAGAGTCATTACCACCCGCGCTAGTGTAACACTGTGTTACATGTGTAATGTTATATATCCCTGTTGGGTAAGTTTTGTACTGATTTGTAATGTAGGCTGTAAACACTCATTCCAATGCTCAAAGAATGACATGGGCTTTCTTTTATCTCACCATGTCATCTCACAATACTGTTCACAGCTAGGGCTTTTCATCACCTACATTTACAAATATTCTAGTTTCATTTCTTTTCATTTCATTCTGTATTCTTAGTAAATTCATCTTTCCACATTTTCTTAAATTCATCTCCCGTTCTGATTGTGACTTCCACGGCATCATAAACATCTAGTGCTTTTGCTTTAGTGCTGCCGTGGGAGCGGATCACCCTACAAAGACCTGGCTGTAATGCTTAGCTTTTATGCGCATTCCAGGGTTCAAAGTTCACCCTAGGGTAGTCTTCGTCTCTGGCCGGACTTCTCACGAGCTGCCCTCTTTTGCACCTGCAGTTCCAACACTTGGACCTTTCGCCATCGGGTCGCTACTACACCTGCGGCGCACTAAAAGGAACTACTACTTCTTACTGTGGAAGAGGAAAAGCAAGGAGAAGACTCTTACATAACCCGGTAGAATCAGAATTCTGTAGGACTTAACAAACCCACTTTCTAGCCCCTCTGGCCGAGTTAGTTTTTTGATAATTTAAATCATAGCCCCTCAGGCTCATTAATTTATTTTAATACTTAATTAAAATTGTAATTTATATAAACGTGTCTTTTTTTTACAATCACGAACAAGGTTCAGTTACCCCCCGTGTCCCTAAAACCGGGAAGTCACTGAACCGATCTCTTTCACTGGGACACTGGCGCCCAACGTGGGGAATGGTAGTAGGTGTAGTAGCGACCCGACGGCGAAAGGTCCAAATCCAAGGCCATATACAATTATCGGAAGCGTCGTGATGTTAGCAGCGTGTTGACGAACTTATCTATGGTACGTCATGCTAGACTAACAATTAGTCGATTAACTAATTATTCGAATGAAATAAAATAAAGTTTTGAATCTATAAAATATATACGTAAGTATGTAACAAATTACGTTACATACCTTATGTCTCCTTTTTTACTTAGATCGATGCTCTACTCTACATGGATAGTAATTAATGAGATAACACCAAAATATAAAACAAAAAAATATTTATCCAATATCAGTAAGTACCTATAGATTATTCAGAATCGGACTTGAGTCCCCCTTGCGGCAAAGGCGGCGGCGGCACGTTAGGGATGGCGGAGTCTTTAGACGAGTAATTGAGCACGTTGAGGTCACTGGGTTCGTTCGGCGGAGCTGCCGCTGGCGGCTCAGGAGCCGCGGATCTAGGGGCTTGCGCAGGGATCGAAGGAACGGCTGGTGTCCCATAACCTTGCCCTCCTAGCTCTAAAACGTTCGGTAGCGGCCGATAGACCGGAAAACCGTAACCGAAAGAGAACGGGTCGTAAGGGTTATAGTACCGCACACTGGGATATGGGTAAGGGTAGGGTCCTAGTTGCGTGAACCCGTTGTAGGCAGGATTGATTCGTCCGAGCGGAAGGACCTGGGATGGAAGGCCGAACTCGTTTAAGGGGATGGGTGATTCTGTGCTTGGAGGAGGCGGGGCGGCACCGACGGCGGGAGCTGGACGCCCGTCAGCTGGGGCCGGGACCTTGGGGGCCTCCTCTGGAATATCTGCGGGAGAGGCCTCAGGTACGGGCAATGGTGGCGCCGCAGGAGCCACGGGACCTTTGGACGCTGGTGGTGCTTGTGGAATTCCCTGGAACAACATTATTGATTTTATGCTTATGTTTGTGTGTATAGGTAACACCGAAAAACATTGCTGACCAACAATCAAGTAATTTATGTAGAAACTAGTGATGTTGCTAGATTCTGAACGCGCGGTGGAAACGTTTAATTGTAGATCGTATCATAAGGGAGCAAAATAATATTTTTACGGCGAGGGCGCTTTTTTGAATCCAGAGCGAAGTGAGGGATTCTAGAGTAGAATCCCGAGCGTAGCGAGGGATTCTTTAGTAGAATCCTGAACGTAGGGAGGGATTTAAAGTACGTCGTCCGAGCCAAAAATATATTTTGCGCCCGAGTGATACACTCTACTATTCATCACCATGAGAAAATAAAAGGCGCCTCATATTTTATTGTAATATTATTATTCAATAAAACATAGAGTAACAACTACATTGAAGTTAAATAGTATCTAATAATAAAACAACTAAAAACATATATTTACACTTGAGACCTTTTCGCAACTCATTACTGCCCGCTAAAAGTTTCTTATAGAAAACACCAAATTTGGGTGCAACCACCACCATGACCAACGAACCATGTCGTCCTTTTCGAATAGATGGGATGAAAGGTTATTTCTGTCCCATGGGAACTGTTTTATGGGATAAAAAGTAGCCTGTTTGATTCATGGCTTACATTCAGATAAACGATTCTAAAGTTATGCTCGAAGTGACTATTTTACCATGCACCCATTTCGCCTAAGCTGCCACTAAATCTTCGTTCGCTTCGCTCAAAGCACATTGCAAACGCATTGTCAATGCGTTCGCAATGCCATACATTTGCGAAGTATCAATTTCGCAAATGTATGGCTTATATGCTCGACCTACGTCGCGGCATGTCTGTTTCGATAATTGACCTAAAAATACAGGGTGCTGCGTAACATGTGTACAAAGACGAAAGAGGTTGATTCTGGACCCCGAGAAGAACTTGTGACCAGCGATTTCTCGAATTTCAAATATTTTTTGTAATAAAAAAATTAAGGCATTTGTATATATTTTTTTTCTATTCATGTTCTTTAACACGCACTCTTGCATTGTTTAACATTATAAAATATTTCACAAATGGTTCTTTGCTTGTTTTTTCAGCAAGACTAGTGTTTTAACATTAAATTATTAAAAAAAATATGTAAATACTTTGAAATTTCAAAACAATAATAATAATGTTAGAAAATATTTAAAAGAACACGAATATGAAGCAATATTCAATATTCAGTCTCAATATTTTTTCAAAAACAAAAAAATAGTTTCGCAATTGTAAAGTTGAATCCCCTCGGGGTTTAGAATCGCCCCTTTCGACTTAGACACATATTTCGTGGCACCCTGTATAAGTTAAGTTAAGAAGTTATATTCAATAAAACGCACACGACGATGTTGTTAGAGGCCAACTACTAGTGGTATCCATACTAATATTATATTTGATTTGATTTTGATTAATCTTATTTGATGATTTTGATTATAAATGCGAAAGTAACTCTGTCTGTCTGTTATCTGTTCACGCTTAAACGGCTGTAAAGATCTTAATGAAATTTCGCAGGAAGGTAAACAGTATCCCGGGGACGGACATAGGTCACTTGAAAAACGCGTGCGAAGCCGCGGGCAGCAGCTAGTAGTAGTTGATATAAAATATTTACAATCATTTTTAAAAGGGACTAAGCCACCGCGATAATTTGAATAGAAATCAGTATAATAATGAGTTTAATATAATTATGATGATCTGTATGATGGGTTTCTATGGTAGTTAAGCAGTATGTTTGAAAGGACCTTACATTTCCAAAAGGGATGCCACCCCCATAAAGAACGGAAGGGTGGAGAGAGAATCCGAAGGGATCATGCAGCACAGGGTTGTACACAGGGTAGGACTTGCTGGGCTCGAGGTTCTGATTTGACGTGATGAGGGCGTTGTACACCTTAGGGATGCGCCCCGGCGCCGGCGCAGGCACCGCCCCAACAGCTAGCAAAAATGCGCTCAGCAACTGAAAATAGCAAAAAAAGTTGATGGATTTACTTAAAGCAATAAGATCATAAGAATAATAGTTTTTTTTGTATTTTTTGTATAATTGCACAAAGATGAGGGTTATTCCCGCTCGTCCCCACGTTTCGTCCCCATAGGGACCAGCGGGAAGTTTTTCAGTAGCGTTCGTTCCCATTAAAATAATATGAGGATAATTTGAATAAAATCATACTATTTTGTTTTGTAATCAACTGTTAAATAATATTTTAATTAAAAATTATATACTCTTCGTTCGATATTTCACTCAAATCACTCAATACGCGCGCTCACTACGTACTTATTGATAAAGGCTTACAGACACTGAGACTTTTTACAGAGACACAGAGGCTTTTTACAGATACCTGACTGGTGCCCAAAATCTTACAAAACAGACTTTGAGACGGCAGCGATGAAGGCAGTTAACGTTGTTTTTCCATCAGTTGTAATAAAAGGGTGCTATTTCCATTTCAAAAATAGTATTTGAAAAAAGGCTTGACAGTTGGGACTTAAGAAAAAGTCACCTAATGCAATGCAACTGCGAAAAGTATATCTTACCGCCGCGTTGCTAAATAACAATAGATCGGCTGTACCGATGTATCAGTCACCATTACATAATATGGATGTTTTATGTTGTCTTAGATAAATAATAAATTATTTTATTTTATTTATTAATTTATTGCGGCAACATACATATTTAAAATCTACTCAGAGAGTCATTTGATGTTGTGATGCGCCTTCGGGAGGTTGGCGAAATTGGCTCTACTTTTCGGAGTTACGTAGAAAAAAAAGATGTTCTGTTTGCAATAGGGCCTTAAATATTACAGACAACGAAAAAGTAGATTAAAAAACGTCAAGTGCTAGTCGGACTCGCGCACCAAGGGTCCGTATAATAGTAAGACCATGTTTCTTGCCAAATATCGGTTTGGTCCATGGCGAGAATCAAAAATATTTTTTTTGTAAACAAACTACCTACATATTATGTTTCCGGATTTTTCCCTTTGTTTGTATTATAAGACCTTGCTTGTCAAATTTTATGATTTTATGTCAACGGGACCTACCCTATAGGTTTTGGTTCACGGCGAGAATCAATAGAGAATATTTTGTATTGTGAAAAAACTGCAAATTTACGTTTTTCGGATTTTTCCTTTACTTGTGCTATAAGATCTTGCTTCATGCCAAATTTCATGATTCTAGGTCTACGGGAAGTACCCTGGTTTTGTGTGCATGTGATTCCCTTGGAAATTTAAAAAATTTCGGACATAAACGGCTTTAACTTTTGATTGCGTTGACTTAGAAGTTTTATTTTATTTATATCACGGCTCCAAGAGGCTACGGATTTGAGTATTTGATGTTAATTTCAACTATAAAATACCTCCACGCGTTCCTGAGAATATGAGGTGGACAGACGGACAACAAAGTGATCCTATAAGGGTTCCTTTTTTCCTTTTGAGGTTGGGAACCCTAAAAATAGTTTGTTGCCAACTTAACTTTGATAAACAAAAAGAAACAACAATGGCTATTGGTTTTTCTCGTAAGATCCCACCTAAAGAATAATAATTAGGTATTTAATACCTACTGGGTACTTGAGTCTATCAATAATTACGACAGGAATGCAATATAGGAGGCAAATAATTTTCCTATACTTTATCTAAACCAGTTTTCTGAATAGCATTATCTGTAACGTAGCAATTAGGGATTGCCTTGAACGCTTTGATCGTAGGTAAGATTCATTATTTATTAGGTACATAGATAGATACTAAATAATGAGTTGGTTATATCTACCTACTTATTTTTTAAATGTCATTCTCTGTTATATTTTATGAACTTATTAGCTTCTCTAGCCTGCGGCTTCGCACGCACCTTACCGGGATAAAAAGTAGCATATTATGTCTGTCCTTGGGATACCGTCTACCTCCCTGCCAAAATTCCTTAAGATCCGTTCAGCCGTTTAGGCGTGAAAATGTAATAGACAAGACAGACATACAGATAGACAGGCAGACAGACAGAGAGTATGGATTGTATGGACTATGGAAGTACGGATTGTATGGACTATGGAAGTACGGATTGTATGGACTATGGAAGTATGGATTGTATGGACTATGGAAGTACGGATTGTATGGACTATGGAGGTACGGATTGTATGGACTATGGAAGTACGGATTGTATGGACTATGGAAGTACGGATTGTATGGACTATGGAAGTACGGATTGTATGGACTATGGAAGTACGGATTGTATGGACTATGGAAGTACGGATTGTATGGACTATGGAAGTATGGATTGTATGGACTATGGAAGTACGGATTGTATGGACTATGGAAGTACGGATTGTATGGACTATGGAAGTACGGATTGTATGGACTATGGAAGTATGGATTGTATGGACTATGGAAGTACGGATTGTATGGACTATGGAAGTACGGATTGTATGGACTATGGAAGTACGGATTGTATGGACTATGGAAGTACGGATTGTATGGACTATGGAAGTACGGATTGTATGGACTATGGAAGTATGGATTGTATGGACTATGGAAGTATGGATTGTATGGACTATGGAAGTATGGATTGTATGGACTATGGAAGTATGGATTGTATGGACTATGGAAGTACGGATTGTATGGACTATGGAAGTACGGATTGTATGGACTATGGAAGTATGGATTGTATGGACTATGGAAGTATGGATTGTATGGACTATGGAAGTATGGATTGTATGGACTATGGAAGTATGGATTGTATGGACTATGGAAGTATGGATTGTATGGACTATGGAAGTATGGATTGTATGGACTATGGAAGTATGGATTGTATGGACTATGGAAGTATGGATTGTATGGACTATGGAAGTATGGATTGTATGGACTATGGAAGTATGGATTGTATGGACTATGGAAGTATGGATTGTATGGACTATGGAAGTATGGATTGTATGGACTATGGAAGTATGGATTGTATGGACTATGGAAGTATGGATTGTATGGACTATGGAAGTATGGATTGTATGGACTATGGAAGTATGGATTGTATGGACTATGGAAGTATGGATTGTATGGACTATGGAAGTATGGATTGTATGGACTATGGAAGTATGGATTGTATGGACTATGGAAGTATGGATTGTATGGACTATGGAAGTATGGATTGTATGGACTATGGAAGTATGGATTGTATGGACTATGGAAGTATGGATTTAGCAGATTCACAATTTTTTTCGTCCCCGATACGATAAATTCTGAAAGTAATAATCTCTTAATAGATGTTTTTACGCTAATTTCATAAGAGTGCCCGTGTTGTTACTTTTTTAAAAGCCTGCGACACTAGAATTATGTACACAATAAATTATTATAGTAGGTAATATGTGTACACATATTATTAAGTAGGTAGGTACTTACATAACTATTCTAAATAAAGTTATTGGTAAGTAAGTACCTACGTAGTAGGTCATCATCATCATCATCAACCTATCTTAGTCCACTGCTGGACATAGGCCTCCCCCAATGAGCGCCATAGCGCCCTGTCTTCAGCTTTCCGCATCCATCATCTGCCTGCAGTCTTTCACAGATCGTCATCCCACCTGGCCGGAGGGCTAGCTACGTAGTAGGTAGCGGAATGATTTTCGTTATATACCTACTCACATTCTTGTTTATCACTGTACCTATCTAGAATGTTTTGTTTTAGTTCTATGTTAATTAAGTAGGCATGTTAATATTAAATTTATTTTCTGTATATGCTTTAATTTATCAGTTTTAGAGGTTTCTGTTTTCTCTTGCTTTACCTATATAATTTCTTGCACTTGCTGCAACTGCTATCTAATTTAATTAATAATAATAATAATATTTTATTATTATTTTTTCTGTCCGTCCCCGGAATTTACCTCCCTGCCAAATTTCATAAGGATACGTTCAGCCGTGAAAAGGTAACAGACAGACAGACAGAGTTACTTTCAGATTTTAATATTAGTACAGATGTACCCAATGAATTATTATAGTTAGTACCCATCAACGTCGTAATTTCGCATGCTTTCTTTAAAATGAAGAAACAATAGTTGATTCGTTGTTATTAAGCATAGCAAACGGCACTGTCTATTGCCCTAAACTATTTTAATGAATAGTTGCTCAAAATATCCTATAATAGTAAAAGGAAAGAACAATGAAGAAAATAAAGAGAATTAATGTTCATTATTATAAAAACAACCACATCTCTCTACTTTTTAATCTATAGTTTTAGAAATATGAGTAAAACGCAGTTTGTTTCTCGAAGTTGGTGCGCGTTGAAGTCTTTTGGACGCTACGCGGGTCCAGCGTAGCATCGTAGAACGCTCTACTAAACTCTACAAAATGTCTTTATGTTTATCGAGAATCAAAAAGAGGGAAAACTTACCTAAACAATGGTGAAACTAGCATCTCTCAAAAACCTCTGAATTCACAGATATTGGTTTTGATTTTTACACGCAAAAAATAATTCCTTCAAGACTGTCTCATACGCACCAAATTTTCGCAAATAACTATGTAATGAAAATATAGGATTTTACCTACGGACCTTTAAATAATAAAAGAACCTGTTTAGGCTAGTAAGGTAGGCAAGTAGGTACCTGGTTTTTATATGTTGTCTATCTGTTATCAAGTCATTGAAAGCCAAATAAATCACATTTTATTCGACATACATAATATATTTTTAGCTGCCTTGCACACCTGCTGACAGCAATTACTAAATATTATGTCCTACCTTACGTATTTGGTAGAAATCAATAAAATCGAATACCGAATATATACTTCTTTTAAGTATACTTCTTGTAAGTATACTTCTTGTAAGGTTTTGATTAGGTGTGCCTTTATAAAACATAGTTCAAAAAGTAATGCTTTTTGATCACAATACCTATAGTACCTACTCGTAAACATATAAATTAATATCTTGGCCGTGGAAAGAGCGCAGACATAGTTGAAGACTGTTTAGGCTTGCCCAAGACAAGGAATTTTTACCAGGATGACAACCAGTTATGACTACTCAAAGACCTACCAACAATTCGAAAAGAATGAGCTGCAGCACCAGGGGTTAAAATGTAATACCTACCCAATCAGCTGCAGTCTTAATAGTATAAATCTCTACAACCTTAAATAGAAAGTCGGTTAAGCAACCATAGGTAGACAATGTCTACTTCATTCAATGCTACCAAGCCAATTTTTTTTGACGAATTAGTCTGCCTTTGTCAGGCATACGTTCCATTTCTTGAACCTTGGAGGAGCCCCGGCGGCGGCGCAAGCGGCGACGTGGCATTGACAGACTTCCTGTACCTACCTACAACACAGCCGGACACAACTCTATGTAGATTATGTTCGTTGACATGTTCTTGACCCCGGCCTCCGGCCAACTTTGGTGAAATTTTAAATGATTATAGAATACTTTTTTGATGGCATAAAGCTCTGCGAATATTCATCCAATATCGCTTCCACACAGCACAAAAACGTCCATTCAAATATGGTTGTATTTAGACGCATTTTACAGGGACAAAATGGCTTCACACAAGCTTCGAAAGTCCGCGAGTTGTCTTTCAATATAAAATTTATCATTATATATATATATCATTTTTTTTTTTTAAACGTGCATACAAATCCATATTTGTATGCACGTTTTTGTGCTATGCTGCAGCGGTGCTTTTCATGTGTGCGACAAGCTTTAGGGTAACAGTTCAATATATTCACAATAATCTGTTCAAACTTTGTTCCTAGTTGGCAAGACAATGTCTTTGGCATTAAGTCCCCTGTATGTAATTTCCTTGTGCATTAAAGTTTAAACCGGTTGGCCACGCCTCATAATTGCATACAAAAACGCAAATAAATAAATAAAAACAATTAAGAAGTCGCCCGGAGGTATAGTTATATAGAATTCTCACTCTACTAACACGGAACCACAATTTGTATTTCTAATAAAATGTAGCAAATTTTTCTGTGGCAAGGTCTGTGATTGATAAGTTTTTCAAGACTACGGCCCGTATTATGAAATCATGCTCATTCATAGATTTATGCTTGAGTAACGCTTTTGTTATAGAAAATCGTGTCTCAAATATAGATCCGAGCAAGCTTTTATACCTCTATAATACGTGATTAAAAGAGCTTATTTAATTTGTTGCCATTTGCCATCGAAACGTTCATTCAAAAACAGAACTTAACACCATTGTATTGTACCTCGTACTTTAAGGTACCTATATATTTCCTAGCAGTGTTAATTTGTATTGCAGACGAGTCGCAGAAACAGCTGACATTTGCAACAAGGCCTGCACTACAGCACTGGGGTCAGTGACCTACACTACAATAACGTATTGTAGACATTTGATTAAAAGTACTCTTGCTTATTCTATAGCATACTTAACGAAGAAGAAAGGTTTTTTTAAACATACTATATATATTTACTTTTTTGGTCTGCAGGTTTCTGGGATACAAAGAAAGTAGGCAGAGGTAGATCTGATAATAAGGTTGAGTAATTTTATTTTATGTAGATAATTGTTCTCAAGAGGAAATAAAAACTCGGGTACTTATAGAACTCACGAATACCAATATAAAATGAGAACTTTGTGTACTAAACGTATCAAAGAACACAACCAGAATTAACAGTTTTAGTACTGAGTTATATGTACTACGTACTACATATATATCGATGAGTTTTAGCTTTTACAATATATTTATTATTATAGTTTTTTGTTTTAGAAAAAAGGCATCGGAATCTGTGCATGTTATTATTACTGACCCGGCAAACTTCGCTACAAGCCTAAGAATCAAGGATGGCGTTGCATACGAAACATGTATGTATGAGAAAACGAATTTAACTGATATTTTTTTTCAAGTTATTTTTCATATTTTTAATTAGTTATTTTTCTGTTTCGGACGGACACAAATTCATCAAATCAAATATGATTAAAATCGGTCCAGTCGTTCTTGAGTTATAATTTATTTTTAATTTTTATTTAGTTCGGCAACATAACTGGCAATTATTTGTTTTTAAATATTGTTCAAAGAAACGACCCAGTTTGATACTTTACCTGCAATTTTGGTGTTGAAAATAATAAATCAACTTATCTACTACATAAAAATTGTAAAAAATAAATAAACTACATATACAAATTACAAAAAAAAACTGTAAAATAGACAAAAACTAGCCAGTTTACATTTAATTTTATTTAAAAAAAATGTAATGTCCAATATCTCGAAAACAAATATATGGGATGTTTCATAGTCAAATAAGTCAGTAATGATGGAAACTACAACCCCCTCAAGGATCTAGGATGACTTAACCAATAACCCTGTATAAATATTGCAATATCAATGATCACTGTACATGTACAGATTATTGAACACCAACATATTGCATACTATAATAAGCTTAGAGCTTGTTTATTGTTGTATATAATTAGGCTAGATGCCTTATAATATAATATACAGACAAAACAAACAATTAACTTGAACGAATACCACCCCTTTATAAATTGGGGGGTTTCAAAATACATAGAAACAAGGTGTAGGCAGAAATAGGAAATGGTGTCTTGCAATAGTCATCGAGTTTAACAATCAAATCAATAAATTACTTTTGGTTTTCTGTTAAGTAACCTTACACAACCATAACAGTTAGTAAGTAGTTAATTTGTTTGTGTATTTACTGTTAAGTTCGTTAGACCATAAAACAAAAGTAAACAAAAATGTCGAAAACAACTTACCAACACTAATCTTCGACCAGTCTATGACACAAGGTACACGTAAAAGCTCTACTTTTGATCCGTATTTCATGTACTTACGATCTAACTAAGTGTTAGCTAGCAGGCATAAAAATTACAAGGGTAGAATCATCTTAAATGAGATATTATGCAAGATACCTTCCAAATTTCACATTCAAGGGTCTAATTATAATTTGCAATCTAAGTATATAATTTTGCAATAAACGCAAGAGTCGCAAGGTAATGTAAATAGTACTCACGCGCAGGCAGAGGACGGCGGCCATGCTGGCGCTCCGGCGATTGGTCGTGGAGTGTCGCGCGCAGGCATGCTCTTGCGCACTTGCTTTTGCACAACGAACTTGGCTGCTGGAAGTGATAATTTGCAATTGCGCATAGCCTGTAAATTTTAATTTGTTTCTGTGCGGTATGCCAGGAAAATGATTCTCGTTAAATAGACTGTGTATGCAAATTGTGCCATGTCTAAACTCTAAAATGAATTTGATTTGATTTATTTATAGCCAAATCTAGGCATTGCAGAACTCCTCGTGGGTCACCCGACTTCCGAAATCTCCGCGCAATTTTTTTGCAGTGTTTTTTTCTTGAATTAATAAATCCACCATCTCGCGGCTAAATTACGAGAAGGTATGGAGTACCTACCTACTCAGCTGATTTTGATGTCAATCAATCCGATATATATGTACACTAAACTTAAATTGTAGTCCCAAGAAGGTAGGCATAGATAGATGCCTACTGTCCTCAGTGGCGCAGCGGACGAAGCGACGGTCCGCTTGCGACGCAGGAGGTTTCGGGTTCGATTCTTGCCTCAGGACAAATGTTTGCACGATCTGAAGGTGTTTTGTTCCGGGTGTTCTGGGTGTTTTCTATGTAAAGTAAAATATCTATCTATGTATGTAATTATAACTAAGTTAAGTGAGTATTAAATTGAGTATATAAGTTATCTAGTACCTACCCATAATACAAGCTCTGCTTATTTTGGGGCTAAATGATGATATTTGGATTGTCCATTATTTATTTATTTACTATAGGTTGATAAAAAGTTACGTACTCAGTTAGCATCGCACGTCTTAGCCACTTCTAGAGGTCTCTACATCTGCGTTAACGTCCTTGCTAGCGAATGCATGCGTCGTGCTTTGTCCCACTAAAGCTACAATGATAAGCTCTGTAGTTGGTAAAGTACAGCCTCATTTTGGGTATTAGGCAAGTACTACTAATATTATGGCAATAATAGAATACGTCAAAAATAAGTAACTAACTGACTCTACATAGACGTTGAGTCCTGATTCGCTGTTTAGATTATAAATAAAATGTAAGCAAATTAACGTTTTAAGAATTATTCATACATTTTCTGTTTAATCTAAACAGCGAAGCAGGAATCTACCTTATTTTTGACGTATTCTGTAAAGGAGCCTACGAGGCAACGAATAAAATTTCTTAAAAGTAAAAATATAGCTATTTTGTGCCTGTAACTAGGATATCTCAAACACCCAGTATTATGGTAATAATATGTCCATATTTTTGAGTTTTTATTACATCACAAATTATTTTTAAAAGAGCCCTCTATTGGAAAAATTTTACATCACACTTCTAGCCTAGCAACGTAACAGGGCAAAGTGGGCGTACCAATGATTACGGTTAGTTTGGCGGAATTTCATATCTGCCTCAACTTCTTAGCGGTTCCAAAGCATTTAGGTAGATGGCGCACCTTAACTGTTTTGTTTTAGATTATTAGACCTAAATTAAAATTCGAATTTTAGCTTTTTCCGGGGAATGCAATTTTGTATGGGTATTGGTGTCAATTTAGATTTCACCAAAACCTTATATAAAATATGTATCAAAACTAAAATATGCTGTCAAACGACAGCACCACTGATTTTATAATAGTACCTACTATACCTACTAGACAGCACTAAATCTGTAGCGGTCCCTTTCATAACATGCGAAACTTTATACATTATTATTACTTTCGCAAAAGAAACCAGAGAAAACCAAAAAATCTAAATAAAACAAAAAGCCACAGTTTGGTGACATCGTTTGGCATCATTGACTATCTTTAGCCTTGGGTTTCCATGAAATTATTTTCTGTTTGGTAGCTCGACTGACAATCAAATAGTCATGTCCGATTTATATCGATTCGATTTTTTATGACAATCGATTTTGTTTGAAGAAGTTTTAATTGATTTTGTTATTGTTGCTCAACATTTTGTATTATTTTACAGACTTTACTCAGACGTCTAAATGACTTTATCACTGTAATCAGATTATACAATAGAATAAAATACTTAGTATTTTATTTTTTTTTGTTTGTTTTTTTGCGACTTGTTTTTGCCCACGGCGTTTTTCCGTGATAAAAAGTAACACAGATTGATTTACTGTGGTAAATTATAATACTAAATGTACCTAGTTGTGTTGTTGTAGTAGGTATAATAATACCCACTATTTTCAATATGTACTTTTTCATGGAAAAACCATGTGGATCTTCGTTACATACTACGTCAGCTCAATAAAAGTCGAAGTCCCCATTTTTTTCGAGTCGACAGATTCACATCTCTTTCTGTCAAAAGTCACTGTGAATCAGTCTTCATTCACTCACCTGTCAACAATTAGGGAACTTCATAGTCGTGCATATACCTACCAAACGGAAAATAAATTCGTGGAGGGCGTATATTTTTTAATTGATATACTTAAGCTAAACAAATTTATTGTATGATCCATCCCATCCTCATCCTGGTGGACATAATGACTAAGAAAGACTCTATCTCTACAGGCTTAGAGGGAGCCTAGTACCCTATCTCTACAGGTTATTTATTCGTAGTCTACAGGATTTGATCAAGCTCTACAACGCAGCTTTACCTTGGCTCTACCTGCCTTTTGTATTAATTTTTCTAGTTATTGGAATTTTTTAGTATTACTTTGAGAAAATTTACTCAACTCTAGAGTATTTTAATTACCTACCTGTTTTTAATTTACCATAATGTTAGTCAACACTATTTTGTTGTGCAAGAAATTGGTTCAGAGATTTTTATTTAATTACATAAAATGTCACAAGATGCCTACGAGCCTATGTCTTCAAGAAAATACAAAATTAATTTGTATGTTATTATTTCTAAGAAAACGTTACTGTTGCTTACCATTTGGCAAGGTGGTAACGCCTGCGAAACAGTCACAGTTCGCAGTGTTTTGGTGAAGCAATGCGAGGTACCTACTTATATTGCTGGTACTGCACAGAATGCTCTAGTTACCAGCAAAACAATCGCGAATTACTTACGTTTTTGTAAGGCCCTTTTGTAGCCAGGTTGCATATTTGTTGCAATATTGGTAGGTATCTATCTCACATTCCTACCATGTTTTGATGACGTATGTTAACAAAAAAAATATGAGACTGTCTTAGTCGTGCGTGATACAGAATTAATAAGATATTGCATCTTGTTACTATCTTAGATTTAAGGTTCTGTGCCTACTTACAGTAGGCATGTTATGAATTAAAAAAACAAAGATAAAATACTTTTTTACTCAATTTTAAGCCATATTTACAACTTTATACACAAAACATTTCCTAATCAATAAATCGTTAAAAACAGACATACCTACCTATTGTGTACATCACTATTTAATATTATGCTGAAAATAATGATCTTTCTCCGTTATAGCACTGATTTCCTCTTATTTTTACATAAACACAACAAGAGCCTCTGAATATGATCGCAAACATCAAATATATTCGAACGGTATATGGCAGGCTCTTCTAACCATCAATAGAGGTAACTGTGGCATACAGATGACGAAGAAAATGGCAAAAGGGCTGAAAAGCAGGCATGCCCCCAGCCATGCCATGACCAACCAGGCAGGAAGTAGCGCCACTTGGTCAAACATCATCGCGAACAGTTGTGCATCGTTTCACTCCCGAATTTCACAAACACTTGCACACTTTGATCCGTTTCGTAAACCGTTTGGTTGAGCAGAGTTCGTGGGTATGAAGACGCGGTGTTTTGCTTCAGGCAATTTTTATTAACGCCACCTGAAACAAATAAATAATGTATAAGTTACACGTAAATATCTTACTAATATTATAAAGTCGAAAGTTTGTGCCGTTGCGTTGTGAAGATGTTAGTCAGAAGAAAATGCCAAAACTTATGAACGGACCGAGCTGAAATTTTGCACATATAAAGATCTGAACCGGGAATAACGTATAGCCGATATGTTATTCCTTTATTCCAAAAACGCGTGCGAAGCCGCGGGCAGAAGCTAGTTCCATATAACGAGTCATATTAGTGCAGACATCATTGCAGTTGGGTAGGTATACCACTGTCAAATATTTCCAATTTATTTCTGGTTGCCACTGAAACCCATGGATTTTCTGTAAATCTGTAAATCTCCTATACACCGTTTTATATCTTATTATGAAACCTGTCCCTTATATATGTAATTCTTGTATACCTACCTAGTTTTCTTCAAACCGAATTCAGTCTGTGGCTAATTATACTCGTAATTGCTGCATGACAGACAACAACCATTTAAATTAAAATATTTTATTATATAGAGGTTTTGTGTGATCTCTACTTGGTAATAATTATCAGACAAAATACTGGTGCCTAAACCATTTATGAAATACCTAATTATAATTTTAGTAGGTAAAGTAAAGCCAAAACCTAGATGGAGAGAGAACCTAGAACAATCATACTAAACAAGTAGGTAAAATACGACTTCATACCTATATTTGCATGCCTAGGGTAGCTAGCATACTAGCTAGGCATCTAATGATTCGAGTTAGTGTAAATTTCGAAATACATGTTTACCTATGTATCTAAACACGGTGCGAAGGAAATCCAGTTACCTTTAAGTTATAAGGATAAAAACAACTTGGAATAAACACTCGTTCGGGCACTTTTTCGCATGAATCATTTCAACGTTTAGTTTAGAAACGAACACCACATTAAGCAACATATCGTAAAACACATCAGCAGAACTGTGCTGGACTGATTACTCAAACTTGTAAAAGGGACAAGCGTGGTTTCAACTCGAACAAATCAAGGCTAATGATCTTGTTTTTTTTTTATCTGAACGGATTACGCAGTCTTAGTAAACACATAACCGGTGCTGGTGACATTGACTTAATGACGGCATCGGCGCTTGCGCTTGTCTTCAATGCAATCAATTGTTTTCTTTCAAACAAAGACTGGAGCAAAGTTTTTATTGATAACAAGCAAATATAATTTATCGACAGTCTTTAACTAATCAAACACAATCGAGGCAATTTGAGCGTAATTCTATTTCGAGGATGTTTATCCTGGAGAAACGGATAGACACGTGGTTCATGATAAACACTGTCACTTTCGATCACTATCACAAGGTATGGTCCGGCTCGTATTCGTGCGACGTAGTGATGACTGCGCCGGTGGCGGCCGTGGCGCCGCTCACGCAGGCGAACCAGCGGTTTCAACATCTCTGAGAGGGGAAGTCGACTCACGGTTCGTCTCCCTCACACTTGCACACGAGACCGCCTCAGCAGCCTGCAGATAGCTGTCGACCTTCGAGATCCAGTCGCTAATATTTGCAATAGCCATAAGTTCCTTGTCCCACATAATAGGTCACAAAGAGCTACCCGTGTTTTTATGAATATTCAATGTTTGTAGGTAGATGCGGTTGTGCAATATTCATTTACTTAGGAATGCTTTAAAATAGGCTCGAATCTCAGTCAGCTAGATTACCGGGGAAGCTCCTCTTTCTGACAAATGAACTCATTTCAGTCGGTTTCCTCAACGGCCCTCGCCTGTGAAAATATTAAATGATGCTCTCAGGTTCCTTTTAATGTCCAATGAGGGTGCTTGCGTAGCACAAAACCTTACTACCTACATAATTTGTAAAAGGATTTTCGGAGAATATTGCTGCTGGTATTTAACAAATAATGATAGGTTTGTATTTAAAAATAAATATTCCATTTCGTACAGCGTAAACTAATGAATAGATTTAACAGTTTCAAAAACTCACTGAAGATAACATTGCTATAGGTAGTATTAGTATAGTACACAATACGACTCTCTAAATACCAATAGCTTATGCATAATAATGAGTGAATAATTGACATTAATTTGGAATATTATGAACAAACGATGTAATTAATATACCTATAGCTTCAAAAGTTTCAAAAACTCACTGATGATAACATTGTTATAGGTAGTATTAGTACACTACACAATACTAGACTCTCTAAATACCAATAGCTTATGCATATTGAGCGAATAATTGACATTAATTTGGAATATTATGAACAAACAATGTAATTTATATACCTATAGTTTCAACAGTTTCAAAAACTCACTGAAGATAACATTGTTTATATGTAGTATTAGTACACTACACAATACTAGACTCTCTTAATACCAATAGCTTATGCATATTGAGCGAATAATTGACATTAATTTGGAATATTATGAACAAACGATGTAATTTATATACCTATAGCTTCAAAAGTTTTAAAAACTCACTGAAGATAACATTGTTTATATGTAGTATTAGTACACTACACAATACTAGACTCTATAAATACCAATAGCTTATGCATATTGAGCGAATAATTGACATTAATTTGGAATATTATGAACAAACGATGTAATTAATATAGGTACCTATAGTTTCAACAGTTTCAAAAACTCACTGAAGATAACATTGTTTATATGTAGTATTCTGCCCTCCCGAGCTTAAAGTACAGTAACAGCAAAAACATGATTTTGAGAAAAACGCGTTTGAAGTGTAGAAACCTAAAAAAATATCCTAAAGAGGTTATTTGATAAAATTTTAAATGCGAAGTGAAAGGTAACGTGAAAAACTGTGTACCAAACGTCTTTACATAAATATTTTCTTCTAAATAAAATAGTTACAGTCAAAACATTTTTTTTGCCTCTATTACTACGAGTAATTTTTCTATGAAATCTGCTTAAAAACTCCTTAAAAGGCAGTAAATTCTGCTATTACTGCATCTTCGACCGTTTTCCTGTCATATTTACTAAGTAAAGTGCAGCAGTAATGTGAAAATACTGCAATTTAATAGGCTTCTTTGTGATAAAATACTTAAAATTCCTCTTGTGTCCTAAAAGAAAACTACCTTTGATTAGAATAAAAGTGTGTATTTTCGAAAATTAAACTTAAATGCTACATAATTAAGAAACACACAACTATGCTATAAAATAGTAACACGTTTAAAATTAACAGTCTTTCCGGGAATCTTAAACAGTAACTAGATACTCGTAAATGCAACTTAACAATCACCTTTTAATAATCAAAATCTCTCACAATCACATATATGTATCATTTGTAAAAAAAAACAATGTAATAAAATTAGAAGTTAACTCCTTCATTAAATGATTATTATATTTACTTTAATTTGTTTTATTTTTAATCCTCTTGATAAAACTACCATTTAAAGTGCCACAAAATAAGATGAAATACTGCACTTTAGCTAGAAAACCCAAGAAAATCTTGTGCAGTATGTATTTTACTGCGGTTTAGCTGGTAAACACTGTATATTTTTAATAAATTGGTCATATTTTTGCAATTACCGTTTCCGAAAAATAATTAAATAAAATACTTCTATATTGAATGTCAAAAAAAGGATTTATTTGATTTATAGGTTTTAAAATGGGGTTTCATTCTGTGTATTTAGCTTAAAACCGGCCAAATGTCTATTACTGCACTTTAAGCTCTGGAATGCAGTACTAGTATACTACACAATACGACTCTCTAAATACCAATAGCTTATGCATATTGAGCGAATAATTGAAATTTATTTGGAATATCATGAACAAACGATGTAGGTAATTAAAGTACCTATAGTTTCAATAGCTTCAAAATGTCACTGAAGATAACATTGCTATAGGTAGTATTAGTATACTACACAATACGACAATCTAAATACCAATAGCTTATGCATGCATTGAGCGAATAATTATCATTGATTGTGCAATATCATGAACAAACTGGATTCAACATTCAAGATTTGCTTCAACATGAGCCTGGGTGGGGCACTATAGGGCACTTTCCTTTGTTGTGTACGATCTAGGTATGCATACAATCAAAGATATCACTATCACTGCATACCTACATATTGATTAACATAATACCTACCATAATATACCTACCATAATATAAGTACCTAAACAGTATATTTACATAACAATATACCTTTTAATGCACAAGCTCGAAATCACTAACTCTATATGTTTTCTTTATAACTTATTTCCTCTGTACCTACCTATAATTAAGATTAGTTATGTTGCTTTGACATAATTATCTGTTTATATTAGTTGGAGAAGCCACTGGCTCCTGAAACACAGTTTTTAACTAGTTCAGGAGCCTATTGACTCATATTGTCTGTTACACTAGCTTTTTATGTCAATATACAATTTATTATTATTTATATAAACATGTTCAAATCACAAGATTCACACGGGAAATAAAACATCACGTGGGAATTAAATATAACAAAGTCCATGCTGACTTCTTTCAAGATTTCTTGGCTTGGTTTTTATAGGTTGCTTTTATATTTCACATATGTTTATGGATCCTGGACACAGATAAATTATTTTAATAAGGACACCCTCTTTAGGTTTTATTTTTGGACCAGATGTGATATCACAAAACCAAAATTGAAAATTTTTGCGATATTTTTAGGCTTTTGCTTCGACTTCTGTTACTTTATTTGTATGTATGTGCGGCGGGTTTCCTTGTAGTAAATAAATACCAATAACTTTCAAATATAGATGTTTATCCTACAAAAAAGTACACTTTATTTATGTTCCTAATTAATTTTACGTGTGCTTCAAACGTCCTCTATCTAAACATTCCAAATTGCATCCGATCTATCCAATGGCTGATGTCCAAACGACAATTCACAACATTTCATTCTTCATCTAGTGTACTAATGCATGTGTTCTTAAAATAATCGCATTACTTAAATTAATTTCACATTTTTGAAGTAATTTTTATACATTAAACGTCAAAGTAAGGGTGGTGTTCTTTCATAATCGGAATATTAGCAGCTTTGTCGGTTAACTTTGACGAATAACTTTACCTCTAGTATACTTCAACGAACGCACCGTAACTGACGAAACTCCAATGTCCGTATATACATATTTTGTTGAAAACCACTTAATTACTTACCGAAACCATTAATTATTATGGATTGCATTTATTTATCTGTGAAATACTTATATTAGCGTTACAAGAAAAACTATTGTCAAAACAATCATTTTCGTAACAAGGCTTTGGACTAGACTAGTTAATCTAATATTAACCTTTTCTTCTTCTCTTCTTTTCTTTTAGGTTCTTAACCTTTTTGTCATGCATGAGGGACCACTTGACTCGACAATGCCCCTTTACAGCAGCAAATAATAATTTTATTACTATTTTGACATTGTTTTTTTTTTTTTTTATACAACTCTTTATTGACAAAGAAAATTACAATTCAATAATAAAAACAAATTAGAACTAGTATTTACAATTGAAACAATTAAGCTAACTGCAGACTGTTGCAAACAATCTACAGGTAGCTCAACTGATCCATAACAATACCAGTCGGAAGCGTCCCCAAGACGCTGGCTGCATTGCCCCGCTGTATGGCAATGCTGATGCGCTGCGCCAGATATTGTACATTGTTTTACAATGATTCTGCATTTATTCTATAATTTTATTTTTGTTTAGTTTTTGGACAATGCCCTTAGACAGCAGCTCTATTTACATTATGAATTTATATAACTTTACTTCTGACATCCTGTCATATTTTTTTTTGTTTTTATGTAATTTTGTACATTATTCTTAGTATAATTTGACAATGCCCTTGTACAGCAGCATACTTCGACATACATTATAAGTTATTTATTGTTCATTTTAGTCTGACCAATTTTATTTTATTTATTTTGTGGAAGAGTCCATATCTGTCTGTTTTTTATTTTCTATGAACAACCCTGGTGTTTCCTTTGCTTAAGTTTGTGTGAGATTGTTACAATATAAATTATTTAAAAAGTGTAACGACATCAAGTGTAACATGTGTACCTACGGTGGAATAAATAAATACAAAAATACCACTTGCCAAATTTTCTGCCTGTCACGGACCAATCGCTATACTTTACCACGCGAAAAATGTACCTATGTTAGATTTTTGCGTAATTTGTTTGCGGTAGTGGGTTAGATGACCGTAAATGAACATTTTTGTATTTTCGGGCCAGAGTCTGGCCTTAATTGATAACAAACAAATACAATGTCATCGGCAAGCGGATCGACCCGCGAAAAATGTATGTGATTTGTTACATTTTCGTACAATTTTTTGGTGCGGTAGTGGGTAATGAATGAATGATACCTCAAACTGGGGTCAAGCTGTCGACTATAATAGACTTGTTATTGGCGAGCGGAGCAAGCCTCGAAAAAATGTGTTTTGCTCAAATGCATGGTTGGCAAACATTGATCGAAACTGACTAAAATGGACCGGGCCACACCACGGAAAAATAATATGTCGCTTTCGGGTTGAATTGAACACAACATTATGATACAAATACTTTAGCCGCTACTTTTTGTCCCGGTTGAAGGCCATAATCAATGTGATAGAAGTTAACATTAGGTATAAAAACAAATGACCTCCCATAAAAGCATTAAGCGATGAGCGGGTGTTGGACGATACATTTCTGGGAGGTTTAAGATGGCGCCGCGGACCACTTCGAATGCTTCCAGGGACCACCAGTGGTCCGCGCGCGGGCCACCGGTCAAGAACCACTATAGACGGTAGGGATTGCTATCGAGGATGATCACTACAAAGGATACTTATAATAAACTTGTGTTCTTTTTCCCCAGGCTTTTTAAGACGGCTGAGCGTACCTTTATCTGTATTTTAGTATTTTTCGTGGTGTGCAATAAATATACATTTAAGTGAGTACATATTGTTCAGAATTGTACTATCCTGATTGCATGGTTGGTAATTTAATTTGTTAGTAGATACATAATACCTAAGTAACTTTACATTTACTTACATCATCCACAAGTACTCTTCATTTTTGCTGGTCTGCCTTCCCAGCCTTCCAAGTTTTGAACCTGTCAATGAAATCATCGATTTAGTAAGTAGTTATACGGTAAAACTTTATTTTTTAGAAATGGTACAACTCGCCCGCGGACGAGTTTTCTTGCAGGTGAAAGATGTACACAGGAGAGTTTACAGGAAAGCCAAAAAACGTGTTCATCACTTCAAGAAAAGTATGAGACTGAGCTAAATGAAAGTTAGCTCAAAGGTTGCGGTTTAATATAAGCTTCATTAGGTATTATTTTATATTCGTAAATAATCAAACAGACCAATTGGCACCTATTACCCAAGTTTGCTTGTTTTGTGAGGATGAAATAAAATAAATTTACCATTTTAAAACGTAGTAAAAATGGAATAATAAAAAAAAGACATCAACTCTTTAACATTGTTAGAATTAACAAAATAGCATGATTATGTAGGCATAGTTAGTGACTGAATAATACCATTATTTTCCCGTAAAAACCAAACAAAAGCAATAATGGGTACCTACTTTAAATGGCAATGGCCTTTATTAACAAAGAAAATTACAATCAAATTATAACTAGTATTTACAATTGAAACAATTAAGCTAACTGCAGACTGTTGCAAACAATCTACAGGTAGCTCAACTGATCCATATCAATACCAGTCGGAAGCGTCCCCAAGACGCTGGCTGCATTGCCCCGCTGTATGGCAATGCTGATGCGCTGCGCCAGATATCCGCCAGCTCTCCGTCGACCAGACGCTCAGATAACTTTTTAAAAACCCGGAGAGCCTCGGTACCCCACGGACCTAGGGTCTCGACCCCAAAGGGAGCAAATATGTAGGCTCTGTCGAGACCTGCATATTTGCGTCTCTTGAGATCCTCGGCCAAATCTGCCGCCGCACCAGCCCTTACGGATGTCCTCGGAAGATGGGAAGGCGCAAGTGTGTCGACGCATGTAGCGTCCCACACAATGGGCCTACTTAATTTCAGATGGTCTGGTCCCCAAGTAGACTTAATATTATATTATCTTAGACGTAAAAAACTGCCGTCCATATAATATCCATTTTAAATCGTTTTTATACATTCATGCACGCCGCTCCACTTGTTCAGTACCAGTGGACTGGCTTTACGTAGGTACATAATGTAGATCAGGATGATTGAAAAAAGAAATGTCCCTTACTGCGTTTTAACTTTGGACAGCCGACCTTGCTCATGCAATTTCACACCTACATTTTACTGCCTTACTTATACGATAACGACGAAAACAATAGATAATATTAGGACCT
This sequence comes from Eupithecia inturbata, assembly GCA_963662085.1. Lineage (NCBI taxonomy): Eukaryota > Metazoa > Arthropoda > Insecta > Lepidoptera > Geometridae > Eupithecia > Eupithecia inturbata. The sequence continues at coordinate 11,482,146 of OY759177.1, read as the reverse complement.
CTAAAATTTACTAGGTCGGTAAAGGTATTAGGGTACTTTAAAAGCTATTAGGTCGTTAAGTTATTAACATCACAGACCAGTTCATATAATATTGAATAATAATACGTTACCAGTTTGGTTGGTCGGAGGATTAGAGTTGACACTGCTAGCGCTGCTCTCACTATCAGAACGATTCCTCGTAAATATCAAATTCCAGGGATTATAGTTACTTTGTGTGTTATTATTATTACATTTATTACGACTAGCCGAATTCTTGTCAGAAGAATCCATAATTTATGGAACAAGACCACTCACGCGCACGTTTGCCGATAGCACTATGTTGATACGGTGTGATGACAAACAAAACCGTCAAAAGCAAACAAAGCAAGCGTGGACTCGGCGGCGGGAGAAACGAGAGGCGTTGTTATGGTCCGAACACTCACGAACGGCTACGGAAACGCCCGAAGTTATATTTACGGAATGCTAGCTAATGGTGCTGGACTTTGCACAGTAAATACAAAGAAACCAATTTTCTGTTTGTTTGAATGGCCTTGCTAAGAGAATGGTGTTAATAAGTTGCTTCGTTTGGGAGTAAAATTAACTCTAAAATTTTTTTATTTCACTTTTGTGAAAATGAACGGTGGGTGATATTTACTAACATACAACTGCCTTATTAAAATAGGTAGTACCTACCTAAGAATGGCCAAATTCAAGATGTCCTTAGGTCCATTTTCATAGATAGATCATTTATTCAATAAAAATTAGTTACATCAATTGGTTAGCAATGCCTTAAAGCCTATGTTAGGTTTGTCTAAGCACTGGGTTCTCTTTATTTTACGAATTTATTATTACCTACTGTGGTTAAACGCGTCGCGTAGTTATATAAATAATCCTAAATCTTAAACAGAACATTCAAAGATAACAGTCATACAAAACACACACATTGGTAACTATTTTCTATGCATTACTTATCTACGACTGGAATGTTGCAAAGTTCATTCATTCAGCGCTTATCGCCGCTTATTACCATCATCTACAGGGTACTCCAATTCAGCATAGAGTTTTTGATAGAAAATATTGCATTAAAATAGTTTTAATGTTTTTATTATTTATCTTATTTTTAATTTCTTAAGGTAGTTCATTAATGAGATGGGGAATTAAATATTGGGAGGTTCTTTGGCCGTAGATGTTACTAAATCTGGGTTTTGTTAACATTTTATGCGTGATGCGCCTAGGCCTGGTGATCGGGTGATTTATTGGAGTATGGATGTCCGTGCGGAAGTATTGTTCGATAAGTAGGTTAAGTTTGACCTTTTTATGTATAGGAATAATACCACAATATTCAAAAAGTTTCTCAGGGTATTCATTATATTTATTTTTAATCTTGAAAGGGACTAGCAGTTTTAGAATTCTGTATAGCCGCGTACCCACCTAGCGCACAGGCTCGCGCGGCAGCCTCGCGAGCCAATTGCCTCGGCTGGTGTGGACGTGCCTCGGGCTGCCTCGGGCGCGCGTTTGCTCGGCTGAGCACGGCTCGGCCCCGAGCCATCTGTTGTCGGTAAACTTGACGCGCTCAAAGGTGCCTCAGTGAGCGCTGTGTGTTAGGTGGGATGGGAACGGTTATGTTTTGGCTCGCGCGCGAAGCTACTTCAAGTTTTGTCTATTACCGTGTTGGTCTCTATCTATAATATTGATATCATGGGCAGTCAGGAGGAGTCCAGAAGCGTCTAGGTTTTTTCTTGATACGTGACTGTTTTCGTTTCTTTAAACAATAAGCAGCTAGGAAAATAGCTGCAGCTTAATATACACGACTGTCCATTTCGAATACTCGCGGACTTATGATGGCTCAGCCTGCCTCGCGAGGCGGCCTCGTGTAAATTGAACAAAACTACTGAGGCTGCCTCGGGAGCCATCGCTCGCGATCTGGACACCGAGGCTGCCGCGCGAGCCTGTGCGCTAGGTGGGTACGCGGCTAATTGTATATTATAGACTCTGATATATATATAGATTATAGATTCTGATTTAAGTACGTTTTATAGGTACGTCCATAGCTAGTAAGACCGTACGACAAAATACTTTCAACAAGTGCTTTATACATCATCAATAGTATGTTAAAAGGAACTTTACATTTGAGTATGTAGAATTTTGCTAAAACTGCTCTTAATTTATTACAAACTTTATCTATGTGTTTATGCCAGTTAAATCTATTGTCAATCACCAAACCAAGGTAAGTATGTTCATTTACTTGCTCAATCCTGGGACAAGTGCTGTTGCATTTTATCTTTTTATGTAAACATTTATATGAGCTACTAGTGCGCTACTATTGTGACTGGAGTGGACATGAATAAGTTTGGTTTTTTCAGCATTCAACACTAGTCCAGAGTCATGAGACCACTTGCATATTGCGGTAAAGTCCTCTTGTATACGTGTTTGAGCGACTAGTACGTAATTAGTATACTATAATATATATAGAAGTATAATATATATAGAAGTAATATATATAGTACGTAGTAGATTTACAAAATGACGTATCACATTTATTTTTCTTCCTAACATTTTTTTTATTCTTGAAACGATACTAGATTATCTACCTAGAAGCATGAATTGTGGTAAAAATGTACTACTTAGGGGCACTAAAATTTTAACGCTTTATAATAAAAATCAAGATAATATTAATAAAGGAGACGATAAATATAGTTTGGACTTAGGGTTAAAAGCTCTTAGACTTAAATAGGATTTAGGGATTTTATACCGGACTTAGGGTTTTTAATACAAAAGTCTTAATTTGGCACAAATTTAAATTTTGATCCTTCGTTTTGACAAATTTCTTACAAACTAACAATGTGAATTATGTTAATTAAATCGTCTTTTACTACCTATTCCTCTCAGCTCTCGCTCTTCAGCCTCATGCTCATCACCCAAATTCCTATTACCTATTAGGTATAATATAATAAAATTGTCTTAAATTTATAGGAACAAATTCCAAGAGCTTTGATATGTCCCTGGCTTTCGCTTCTTTTATTTTTAATTGATTTTGTTAACAGTCACTGAGTAGGTAGTACTCCTCTTTGAACTCTTGCGATTCCCATTCGGTATAAGGCGAACACGTTCAAGCTCATACTAGTAGTCTTCTTCTTCTTCTTGTCAGATGGCTTCTGCGACTGGGCATACTAGTAGTCATTGACTGTGACATCCTTAGCTTTATATTTTTGCGAAATTGGACTTAGGAACTTTTTGAACTCCAGTGAATGGACTTAGGACTTTTAGAAGCTTCAAAAAAACACACGTAAGCACGGTTTTAAAATGATTTAAAAATACAAAACCATAGATAATGACTAGCTGTACCAGCAGTGTTGCTAGTGCATAAAGTTCCTATGTTGGACTTAGGGACATCTTAAATTTGGCCATTCTGTGTGATAAACACACAATGCACAGAAGAGACAAAGAGTAGATTTAGACTGGAAAAATACCTCAGATTTTTCAATTCGATAGTCTGATCCGGCTATCGGAAGGCGTTGTTGTGCCATAAACGACGTCAGAGTTGGAAACAACGCTGAGGAGGGTAAACGCCTGTTTACGATTTTATTGCTGGTCCGACTGCCTGAAGGCGCGGGCTGCATAGGTAGGTACATCTGGATAGATACAAAATAGACATCCGATTCATCCCTCCGACTTGCCAGCACTGATGCCACCATAGCCTTTTTCGGGCTAGATCTAGCCGTTTTTGAATATATTTCTTTATATTACACTTATTAGCCCTTTTCATACATAATATACAAATAAAATACATCTACAAAATACATCCGTACAAAAACCTCTCTTTCCATGCTACCAAATGTCATCCAAATTCGTTCTGCCGTTTGAGCAGGTGTAAAAAACACACACATACATATTATGTACATACAAACTTTCGCCTTTAAGTTAATAGTGCTACAGGTACTTAGTTATTATTATTATAAATTAAAGAGCCTAGCTCTTGCCGGTGTAAAGATGCAATTTCCTCCACTTTTCTCTTTCTCTCAATGCAGTCTCTTTTACTTCTTGACCACTTGACAGCGGATTTCACGTGGATCTGACTCATATAGTTAATTATTGTCTTCTTCTTCCCCGTCTTCCTTCTACTTTTCCTTCTATGATTTATTTATTTACCTACTTATTTTGCAATCCTAATACAATTTGAGAGGTCTTAAGAAATAAGAAGAAAGGAGAAGATAAGGAATGATTTTACTTATGAAGCTGTCATGGCTTATAAGATGTCCAATCATTCTCCCTCTTCTGTTTCGAATGGTGTTCATCAAAAACCTTTTGTCCTTAACTCTTTTCAGCACCTCCTCATTAGTAACTCTCTACGTCTTGCTAATCCTTTCCATCCTCCTCCAGCATTACATTTCAAACGCCTCTATCTATCCATCCCACTCTGTCATGGTCCATATTTCGCGTCCATAGAGGGCTATGCTCCAACCATATGTATATATAAATGTTTTCTTAACTTTTTTTGTTATTCTAAATGTAAAAACCACTTACTTACTTACTTAATGCCTGGGTATTGCACAGGCATTTAGTTGGGTACCTACTCTTTCTATTTTTAGGTTTTGTTATTTCTCTGATTCCAATTTACAAAAAGGATCTTTTGTCATGTTCGGACCACATTTGTTCTTGGTTAGGAGCTTTTTATTTTGACTGCCGGCAACACATTGGCTCCGTATGCAATCACTTGGGATGATAGCTCGAGAACGACTAAGTTCAAAAAAAGTCTGACGCAAGAATCGGATGTGTATCGAGTGAATACTATCAGACAATCAGAAGCAAAATCTGACGTATACTCTCAGTCTTAAATATTTATGTTCTAGAACCGCGAAGCTATTTTGTATAAAGCTTATAAAACACAACTGGATAAACGAGATAAACCCATAGAAAAAACAATTTATGTAGATGAACCTGATAAAAAAAAACGAATGGTAGGTAAAGTTAAAGATATACATACCTACCTGTAGGCCAAGCACGGGGATTGTTCTCTATGGTAGAATAGACAATAATGACATCGCATCGACATACATTGCGTACGTTATTGAAGTTGAAGGAAGGAATTTCAAATAATGTATGCATTTACCCAATATAGTAAACGCTTTGCCACAGAACATTAAAGAAAAACTTAATGATAAAAACTATAGACGTATGCTCCACAAATATTACCACGATCAGCTGCAGAGTGACTAGGAGGTAGCTTTCTACCCCCTGGTTTAGTTGGTGACGCCATCATCAATTTGTGCCACTTACTGTACAACTATCAACAATTATATCTATGTACCTATAATATGCCGTATATACCTACCTAACTTATATTATATATATTATGTATATTTATATAAATATATATAATATACATGCGCGTTGATTCTGGTAAGAAAGTATGAGCTGCCTTAAAATTATATACATACCTACCTACCTGTTTGCAAGAAGTTTTCCAGTGAAGTTTTATTCTGTTTGTAATTATCTTTTCTATCCAAACGCAATGTTATATATAAATATAAGTACAAAACGAGTGTGAGCACCAATACAAACCAACGCTGGTTTAATGGTGCAATATCAGCAAAAATATGTATACTTTTTATAAATAAATAAATATTCTATTCTATTCTATTTGATGACAAAGTGACGTAATTTTTCTCTATTCTACCCTAGAAAACATACAATGCCCGTGCTAGGCCTACTGGTAGCGTTCCGTAGTACCTTTATCTTTGGGTAAAGTACCTAGGAGGCTTCCTATTTAACCTCTTTTGTCATCGTTCCGATCAGAGATGACATAAAAGTCAATAAAAATTTACAAGAACTGAAAATTCCTTCCACATTCCTTCCGTCGTGATTGTTTTTGTAGAAGAGATCAACTCTTCTAAAACTTTCCCTTGAAGAAAAATACCGAAATACCCATATAGTATTTCTAATATAACCCCAATAATTATATGTTTTCTTTGCGTATTTGTTCCTACTACATCCAATTTACTAGATCCAATTTATACTTGACCTACTAGAAACATAAAGATATAGCCCCAATATGAAGATTCCGTACGAAGTGCCGAAGAGTACTCGCAATGCATACCTTACGTCCAATATCATGAAGTTGTCCAACAACGAAGTCAATCGTAAGATCATCGCTGAAGACTTCGAATGGGACGATGATACCACTCCAGCACCACTGACATACTTCGCAGCATTGGCCCTATCCAGAATATTCCACAGGATCAACCCGTTACAAAAAATCCTGCAGAAGGACGTCGATATTCTTATGGACTTGTATCCAGCAACCATATCTTTGCGGAACAGCGTTCCTCTCATACGGGTATGTAGATAGAAAATTGTTTTATCATTTAGGTACTAGCTTCTGTCCGCAGGTTCACTCATGTTGTACCTATCCAGTTCCAGAGGTTTCCTATTACAAACAATTAACTCCTATTACCCGACTACGAACTCCTCCGTTGTTGGTGGGTTACTACGAGTATGCAATATCAGGAAGCATAATTTAGAACAAATTCCAAACAAAAAGTGGCCCTGAAGTAGGGCCAAAACGACGTATGATTTAAAACACGAATTACTTTCAAAGTTACAAAAATACATTCATCGTTATTGGTTAAAATTCAGAACGAATGCAGGGATTGGTTGGCGCTTGCTGAACGAAAGCAGGGATTGGTTTGCGCGCGTGGTGTAATGGCTGCCATGACAGCTGAGTCATAGCGGCGTGGACGATGCAATAAGTAGATCGGACCAAGTCAATAATAGAACATGTACAATGTTTTTTATTTTTTTTTTTTGTTAAAAATCAAATTGCTTTATTTCTTTTAGATATTACAGGAATCTTGGACAGTTTACAAAATTCAAATTACAAAAGTAAAACTAGAAATAAAATGATCACTGATTTTTTTGTTTACTTCAATATTTTTAAGGTAAAGTAAAGAAGTGAACAAGAAACCATTAACTTGTTAGGTTGTTAGTTTTCGAGTTAGAGCACAACTCGTCCCAAGTCTTCTCGATAATCTAGTATTTACATATATACCACAAGCTGCAGAACTAAGTCTCTTCGATAGCTTATCTATGTGTGGGTCCATTAAAGTTTATTATTTTTGATGATTCCTAAGAATACGGCACTGTCTACTATTTATATCGTTTCTCATTTTACGTTTTCTTTAGCCTAAAAAAATATATGTTTTAATTCGACCAAACAATGAACTTAATTTTTTTAATATGCTTTATTGCAAGTCGAAGAAGCCAAACCTACTTTACATACCAACTGTAATCGTACATTATTGTTTATTTTTTATTTTCTTTAGTATCACTTATAGATGTTGATGTTTCTTTGGGACGAATTATCTGTATAAAAAGCAGCTTAATTTAAGATTTGATATCATAACATTATTAATTTTAATAATAAAACAGTAAGAACTTACTGTACAAACTGGTACTGCAGTTTTGTGCAACATGGTATATCCTTTTAATGATTTATAAAGATCATTTCCTCAAAATGAGTGGAGTATACTCTGCTGGTTTTCACAGGCATCCAGTCATTCTCTTGTATTTCTAGCTTAAATGCAGCTATCCACTTATTTTGCCGAATAGGATCGGCAGGAAAACTAAAAGAAAACCAAATAGGCTTCACAAGCTTGTCTAGCCTTCGCTTATTTGTAAATGGTATAATCACAGTTTTGTCATCATTGACTGAGCTCACTGTTGCTGCACCAGTCGCTGACAGCGTTGAGAGCTCTCTGCATAATGCTAGAAATGGTGGACTGGCAGAATCCTCGCACGACGATCACAAGGTCGTCCGCGTAGCCTTGCGCATCCATATTGAGGTCCGCCAATCCACACAGGAGCTGCTCTACTGCTAGACAGGCGATAGGACTCCGCCTTGGGGGCAGCCCCTAGCCGTGGATATCTCGATTGTTGATCGGTGAAGGGTTAGTTTTGCTCCCCTATTTGTGAGCATGTCCTCAACCCATCTGATGGTGGACTGGTTGACATTCTTATTTATCAACCCGTTCACCAGCAGAGAGGTAGGTGAGTTATCAAAAGCCCCTTCAATATCAAGGAATGCACATAGTGCGATTTCAATGCCCAAAAATAAGTGGATTTGCCCTTACGATCGGCGTGCTGGCTGTGGTGGATAGGAGACGCGGCTAGCGCCACGACTTTGATGTGTCTGTCTACCACCTTCTCCATGGTCTTGAGAAGGAAAGAAGAAAGGCTTATTGGTACTACTTACTAGTGAAAAGTGATCCCTGGACATTTAAATCTTGTTTGACGCCTGCCCCACTTCACAACACATGCTGGCTAATGATTTACAGACTTTCAAGCCCCGCCTACTTGCACACGACATGTGTTTGGGCATTTTTGTATCGAAGTTACATTTCCTGATATTACTTATTCGTAGGTGGGTTATGCGGTTGGTACCCTATGTAGGTATGTATATGTACCTCTACATACAGAGTGGATTAAATGGACGGGGCAGTAAAGGGTATTTATTTAACACTTATATAGTATTTAAGATTTACAAGGTTTTCGAAGCTGCGACGCTTTCCTACAAAATGTAGGTAGTTGGTCCGATAGAAGTTTTTGATCAGCATAAGAAACATGATCGATTGGCATTAAAAAAGTTTTGAGTGCATTTTCTTGCTACATGTAATTTTTTTCGAAAATATGTGAATGGTAACCGTTTAATATGTTCCCACCTAGCGCTCAAAATACAAGTCCGATTGAAACAAATGAGGTGTCGTATGATTCGTCTCAATGCTTCGATGGTTAGAGGCTGAGATGTAACGTCAGATAAAAATGCGGGTCGAACGAGATAGTGGGGTCTAAGAAAGGGTCGAAAATCCCAACGTTGGTAAATATGCTCGTGCATGCATCGTTGCAAAGCCATTTGTTTGTACTTTCCAAAACTGTTTCACAAACTATGATAAGGTTTACTATTCTCAAGCAATCAGCAAAAAACTGGAAAAAATATAGTTTAAAACTAAGACCCAACTACGTAAAAGTCTTAAATAAGCGTAGACTCACTGATAATAATTAAAGGTATATATTATATATAATAATTTTCTTGTGATTTTGGTAGTCGGAGGCACCCACCCTAAAGGGTGGATCAACAATGACGTCAAAAAAAAAATGAATGCCTCACCCCCGGGAGGGTACCCAAAAATACCCCATGTATGTTCCCCGATTATGGTTTTTTTAATTTCGTAGTTATTGTTTTTTTAATTTCGTAGTTATGGTTTTTTTACGTTTTGTTTTAGAATTTTCGGGCGGAACGGTTAAAACTGATTTATAATTTTTTTTATGAAATTTTAGGGTTTTTGTTTTTGTAATATGACCCCTATGAATCGTACTTTCTTGCATAAAATAATCAGCTTTCTAACAGTAATGCAAGTTACAAAGTTATTAATCGAAAGTGAAGAATTTACGTTTGAGCGGGACAAAATTGAATTTTCAACATCATAATAGAATTTAAAAAAATTAGTCCATCGTTTTTTTTATGACGTCACTGTTGGTCCACCCTGTATACTTACCTAGGGTACAAGTAGGAACAAAGGCCTCCGACTACTTAAGTACCTATCAAAAGAAAATGAAGGACAATCAGTGAGTGAACGCTTATTTAAAAGACTTTTACGTAGTTGGGTTTTCATTTTAACTATATTTTTTTATATTAGTACTACTCCTACGAATCATTTTCTTATAACTATTATAATCTTTACCTCTAGGATGAGCAATATTGGAAGAGATCATTCGCCGCAAAGTTCCCTTACAAAGTGGAACTGGGAATATCATTCTGGAAGGGCAAGTTTTTGTCTGCATGTCTTCAAGACTACTTGGAGAGTGTCAATCCCGATGTCTTTGTTGAAGAAGATGCAGTAGAGCTGGCTTCATTGGTAAACTTAGTATTTTATTAGTTATGTTACTTCCACCATGACCACTGCTGGACGCAGGCCTTCCGCTGATTAGCACCTTATTGGCTTTTATCATATGAGAGGTAATGCCCATAATCCCCACGCAGGGCATGCGGTTTGGGGATCGCATTTCGGTGGTAGAATTGTTCTGCAGGAGGCGCTGCTGCCCGCTGCCCGGTGGATTTCCCTTAGTTGCCTATTACGTCACTCGGGACGAGTTGGGGTGATGCAAATTCTAAACTGGCGCCACATGGTCATTATAGTCTACTATTATGGTCTACTTAGTAGAACTATTACTTGGATTAGGGTAAGGCGGGTATTACCGGTCAGTTGACAATACCGGTCACCTAACTTTCTTAAAAAATACTTACGCGCCCTCACACATGTAAAGAAGGTGGCGTGATTGTTCCCTGCCCTGACGCATTGACCTCCGCTTAGATCCGACCGCACGTCACTGACAACAAGACGCATGTGTGTTTTGTGTTACTTTCTTATAACTTTCTGGCTACAGAAAATAAGAGGTGAGTTTCGTAATGTTCATATAACATTTATTGTCTGTATGAATTTTTGCCAGTCAGTTATCTAACTATTCGTTTGATTGTAGATTTCAAGCAATTTCGACACGTTTTTTCTTCAATAATTAATAATCTCAAAAGTGCACAGGCGGTTAATGCTGGTCACCGCTGACCGGTATTAGCTGCATGTCACGGATACAAGTACTCTATAATTTTTTTATTTCAGAATGATTTTTATTTACGCCGTAAATCTTAAAAAATATTGTAATTATTAAGGAATTCCGGTTTTTAGTTCTTTATACATAAGTATTTATGAATATGAAAACTTGTTTTTTTATTAAATTTTAGGATTTCGGAACATCATCGGGCTAGTAGGCAAGGATTGAAGGTGAAATGGAACCACGACAATTCTATTCAGTGTGGGCATTGGGCTCATGCTGAATGTTTGGGATACGAGCCCCCCAAAGATTACATGTGATTTGTGCCGTTAAGCTGACTGACCGGTAATGCCAACCTGCCGACCGGTATTGCCCGCTATGTGGGACAGTGCCGGTCAAAGTTACTTTTTTTTAAATGTCTATTGTTCCATATGTTTTATAAAAATCGATCTCATTGTTTCTGACTATGTTAGAATAATAGTTAAACTTATGTTTTCTTAATAGTTTTTCAATAAAAAGTTGATTTTTCAGCAATTAGTGTGTTATTTTGCTTAGGTGACCGGTAATAGCCGACATTACCCTACTTCATGCACAAACATCAGCAGTATAATGTTGAAAACTCAGCATTTCTAATTTCAGGTCAGTCCATACATTTACGAATTAGGCTTGAACCAACTTCAAATGGTCCGTCAACCGCTCCCGCCAATACCAAATGACACAAAAGTAGAAGACACCTGCCCTTTCAGCGTTACCAAGGTGTTTGATCACATCCCTCTAGAACCAGTGCTGGTGAAATTATATAATCTGCAAGAAATATCTCTTGTATTCGGACTAAGCGGGCTCGCAGAAAATTATCAGACAAGATATTTCGAATTTTCTATGGCGGACTGTGAATCGCTCTGCCGAGGGTTGGCAGATTTAAGGCATCTACGATTATTCCGAATCAACAGAAGTAACTTAGACTGCTCTAAAGTCAAATTGATTCTTCAACATCTAGTTAAAAAGGAAACCATAGAAGAACTCGACTTTAATCATTGCAAGATCGGTGATTATGGTATGAAAGCTTTGGGTGGATTTATTTTTATTCATAACAATGTGAGAAGAGTACGCATTGCAAACAATCGATTCAAGGAAGTTGGAGTTCAAGGTGTTGCTTATGCTTTGCAAATGAAACCGGCTGCACCAATTGAGTTGCTTGGTAAGTAAATTAAAATAAATTATAATCTCTTCTCGATGATAGGCGCGTTTTTTCTTGCAAACGTAGTTATTCTAGATCTAGAGCTACATCTTCACAAAATATTAGTAGGTCCCTGTGTGAACCTGGTAACCGACTGAGATATTCATGTTATTAGGTCCTATTTGATTGTACCGGGTTTGTACCCGATTGTACCGGCAAAAGTTTAGTTTTTACCCTAAGGGGGAAAAGTTATGGGGAGGGGGATGTTTTTCAATGACCTACAAGGGGGGTTATGCCATAATAACCTCGGGCTTGGCAGGCGGATTGATGACCGCAGTAGAGGTGTTAGTGTTGAAAATACACAGAAGGAAGCTTCCGCCCTTCCTCTCGTAGGATCCCTTAGTCGCCTCTTACGATATCCACAGGTTGAGTTGAAGGGGTCTATTCTTAAGAAAGACTAGCTCCTGCCCGCGGCTTCACACGAGTATTTTCAGTACATTACGTAGCCTATTATCTAAGTTAGGCTATATTCTAAATGTACTTCAAATAACATCTTGATCTATTCAGTAGTTTTGGAGTGCTTAGGTAATAAAAAAAAATCACAAACTTTCGGCTTTATAGTATTATAAGATTTCAGCTATACCGTATTGAACAGATTTCAGTCTAAACCCTATGTCGATCGATTGCGCCACGATGTTCGCCGCTGCATTTGTACGTTGCAAGGAGAAACCACAGACTCTCATACTTAATTCATGTGGATTTTATGGTGAATCAGCTGTAAAGGTAACCTACTGTTTGATTTTGCATACTTATCTCAATGTTGGGTAAATCCATCCCTGCCTTTCTTCATGTATTACGTAGGTAGGCGGTTGTATGCCGCGCACTAGCACAGCCACCAATTTTGACTTATTATTACGTTAAGCCCAGGAATTTTCAAAAATCCGTTGTACAGTTTGTGATACCTATCTTAAGCTTTTTTTTCAATCCTTTGAAATACATAGTTTAGTTTCGTACAATTTAGACAGAGATGCGAAAACAGAGTTTGGTGGCCACTAAGAGCAACTTCGATTCTCTGCATAAAGTAAACAAAATAAAACGATTTTATGGGCATTAAAAAAATGCTTATGATAGGTAAGTATCATAAAAAAAAACAATGAACTTTTGAAAAATCCTTGCTTAACGTAATATAAGAAAGAATAGGTTGTGGCGCTAGTTTGAGGCAAGCAACCGCCTTGTTCGGCCAAATCAATTCATTAAGCACTTTGAAATCAAATTTTAGTAATTATAATACTACCAGGACCACTTCATACCTATCCATTGTCCGAATGTCTCATTGTTTATAAGATGTTTGTGAATAAAGTTTTACGCACAACTATCGCGCCGCGCCGCCGCCGCGCCTGTTATGTCACTCTACCATTCTAATTTTGTTTAGTCTTATCAGCACACCTAGTCCACTGCTGAGCATGCCTCCCCCAAGCTAGTGGGGTTTTGCCATAATCACCACGCTAGGCAGGCGGATTGATGATCGCAGTGGAGGTGTTAATATGCACAGAAGGAAGCTGCTGCCCTTCCTCTGTTAGGTTCTCTTAGTCGCCTCTTACAACATCCAGAAGCTGAGTTGGTGGGGTCGATTCTTTCGCCACGGCCGCCACATCATTGTAATTTTTTTTCTTACTAGCAGTACCCGTGACTTCGTTCGCGATTGCCATGCAGACTAGTTATCCACATTTGACCATAGAATATCATACATAATTAAGAAAAGCTGTGCAAAAAAAACTTCAACTTGCAGAACTGAACCTGTTACAAATTTAATCTAATATTTAGGTAGTTAGTTAATTATGTATGGGAAATAATAATGGTACCGAAAAACAATTAATTTTTCATAATTTTTATTCGGACAAAAGTAGTCGGAAAGTTAGTATTTTAGGCAGTAGATTTAATATTTTGAGTAAGGACAATTCTTGTTTTATTTTTGTCTGAGCTTCTATTCTTAACCATTATGTATGTATAAGTCGTGTAGAGAAATAATGGGGTTAAAGTAAAGCTTTAGTTTTTCTAAGTGATATTTGATTTAAAAAGAAAAACAAAATAATATACCTACATTGTGTGCGGAAATTATGCTAGAACTTATAATTGCATAATATTATTATTCAGATGACAGGTCTTCTGTGCCTAAACCGCGGGCTAACACGGCTCGACATGGCTGCCAACGACCTCTCTGGTGCTGCTGAGAAGGTCCTCCTCGAAGCTCTGGAGATGAACAGGAACATACTCCGGATAGACTTGCGACGAACCTGTAAGTATCATGTTGCCACTTTAGAAATATTTCGTGTGTTATTTTAGTATTTAGTTATTTACATTTTAGTTATTTATATTTGTATATAATGATAAACATATTATTATAAGTTTAGTAATGCGCACTACCTAAAGCTTACAATGCTATCATGAGACAGACATTGGCAGAAGTGTGACAAACCAGACGCCGAGCCATCATCAGACTAGAAGTTGAAGTTGAAAGAAGGTTTTTCTGGTAACACATAGCTTATCACTGACCGTGTTGGTGTGTTTGTGTGTTAAAAGGGGAGTATTCTGTGAAACAGCATTTAAACAGATTTTTTCCAACAAACATTAATGCTCAACCTCAAACAAGGAGTTAGGTTTTTATAAAAATTACAATGTCGAACAATATTTGGGGTAAAAATGGTAGAGTCTGATTTGAAGAGTCACTTTGATAAGCGTAGTTACATTATATCAGTCTAGTTTGCATACTTACAAATCTACCTACATAGATACCAAATGTATCCATATAGTCATTTACAACGTGTACTTACCTACATAAAGACCAAAATTATCTCTATTGCTACAAGTAGTAGTTACATGTACGATTACAATATCTTATCGAAGTATTATTACGATTGGGAGCAACAGATTGTATACAATCTGTTGCTCCCAATCGTAGGAGTTCCAGAAATGGCTATTAGTTTTACGCACAGTTAGAAATATAACAGTTCGGCAATGTCCAAAGTATTCACCAGCAAAACTCCACGTACCTGCCAGTCTTCCTCCGTCCACCTGTCATCATCATTTCCCGCCCTCCCGGTTGTCTGAGTGATGTCTGACAGTGACAGCTAGCTTGGCAATATTTTGACACACGAGATGGCGTATGCACGCTTTGGTACCTAGTAGGTAGGTAGGTAGAATACCCGCGTACACTACACCAATGAGTATTAATTGTTCTAGATATCTCTGAAGCAACCCAAGCTAAAGTCGACGAGCTGTTGCTAAGAAACAAGAATCTGATTGGACAGGACCGTGAGCCTAGTGATGAGATACCTCCTCTGTATCTCAACGAACCAGAATATCTCATATGGAAGTACAATCCCAACAACCCGGACTATATCCCTGGATTTTACCCAACGCGCGTTCCTGAAGTATGAGCTATTGGAAAGTAACTTGATGAAGACCCAAATTATATTTAAACTGAGCTCTGAGTTAGGTCAAGTCATCAAGACGTTCCATTTTTGTATGGGATTTGCGTGGTTTAATATCCGCACGGCAGAGGCGCTGTACCAAAACCCATACAAAATGGGTAGTTAACCAAACTCTGAGCTTTGTTATATGAACATTGATATTTTAATGTTTAGTTCCCTGCACTGCGGAAAAGCTAAATTAATTTATTAGGTCAACTTAGTCTTCAAAAATGAGAACCTACCTAGTTCATAAATTTTATCGTCAGTTTGTCAATGTTATTATGAATCTACTTGTAAAAATAGTTTATTTTTGATTTAATTTTACATTTTATTGTTGAGACAGTAGCCAAATAATCAACGGCTAAAGTGATTATCAATGAATACAAGGACTTTTTTACTTTTGGTTTACTTATTTAAAATATTGTTTTACATTTTAACCTTTAGATGTAACAATTCTTGCACAGGGCAGATACATCTAATCGACTCACCTATTGGATAATTATTGGTAAAGACGAGTTTTTGCATATTATCTTAGTCTGATTTGCATTGTTTACTCAGTATTTTTCCATAATCAGTAGGTAGGTATAATCAGTAGGTACGTTCCTAGTTAATTTATTAATAGACGTCCGGGGTTAAATAGCTTGACCTTAATAGCGATAAATAATGTGATAACAATCTAATAATAAGATAATTTTGAGTGTAATCTTAAGTGGGCGCATTGCGCGCCATTTTTCGACAAGGATAGGCATAGGATTTCGCGTTCATAGGAGCGGGACATATCATACAATTTGGAACGGCGGCGCCAGTTTGACACCAAAAAACCCGTTAGGTTCGCCTAAATAAAAAAATAACAAATACAGGTGTAACCCAAGACTATAGGTAACAAATAAAGTACATAAACTAGTTTGTTAGATACCTATTTGTAAGTAAATTTTTCGTTGGTTTAATGTGTTATTGAAATAATTTGATTGTTTGAAAAAACTTAAGACCGACTACGAATCCCTTAGTTTTAACATGTTTTTTAAGTTTCATCATCATCATCATCAACCTATCTTAGTCCACTGCTGGACATAGGCCCAATGAGCGCCATAGCGCTCTGTCTTCAGCTTGCCGCATCCAGCATCTGCCTGCAGTATTTCGCAGATCGTCATCCCACCTGGCCGGAGGGCGTCCTACACTACGTTTGCCGAATCGCGGTCTCCACTCGAGAACACTTTTTCCCCAGCGGTTGTAGGTTCTTCGCGTGATATGGCCAGCCCACTGCCACTTCAGCTTGCTAATCTCCGAGCATAGTTCTTTCCATTTTTTATGTTTGCAGGATAAATACTAATTCCTCGGGAATAATTTTTCTATGGGACCATTTCGGGATTATCTTCTATAAAACTGGAAAACTATCATTCAAATCGGTCCATAAAACACGGAGAAATCGAAGAACATACATTAAAAAAAACATACATGCAGCTGAACTTATGTGTATCCTCCTCCTTCTTTTTTTTAAGTCGGCAAAAAATTGGCCACTACAACAGCTGGAATTTTAGCCATGATGTAATGCTGAGGCCACACTACCGGGAAATGCCGTTAATTATCACGATGTTGGACGTTGAATGTTGGTGTGGCCACGACTTCTCGCGATAATTTTACAACGGCAACCACATTGCCGTTTGACGTTAGGCGATAGATCGAGTGGCGGTACATCAAAGAGACATCGCGAGAATTATTGCGTTGAGGCGGCCACACTATAGCGTCAATAATCGTGTAAGTTACCGCGAGATTTATTGCGATGATGAGCATTGCCATTTCTCGGTAGTGTGGCCTCAGCATAAAAGATAAGTACCTACCTATAACTAACAGTACAACCATGGACGAAATAAAACTAGTACAGCTAAGAGGCTATTGTTCTCTGAGATTCACTAATAAATGGAGGCTGACACGGGCCTCTCGGGGTGAAAAGTCTTTTGTCTCTTTGTATCGACGAAATGGCTCGCTGCTGGTCTAACACTATACTGAAGGAAGGTACCTACGAATTACTTTCATATAATATTTGCTTTGAAAAACAAATGCAACTTCAAATTCTTTAGTATTTAGGTAGGTACACTGTTTTTTAAGTTATATGGGACAAATTCTAATCCTTTGGGAATAAAATACTCACTTAAGAGAACATTATCCCTACAATAGCGAAATATTTTTCAAAATCGGTCTTTAATTGACGGTTAATCGATGAACATACATTGAACCAAGATCCGTCAAATGCGAGTATGACTCGTACGCCGAACTTCGAACGTTTTTCAAGGAGGTATACCATAATTATGTACTATAGGTGCCGCTTAGCTAGAGACTTTGTACCTAAAAATTACATTTGAGATGTATCGGTTTGCAAACTTCGGAGTATAGATAATAGTAAATTTTCGAGTTTTTTCAATATATTTCGTAAAGTATGTAACCTACAGAAATTTCAAAAATTGATTTGAGATGTACAAACCGATACCTTTCATTTGATGTCCCACTATCCCACTAGGTGTGGTTTTTTTTTTTAAATAAATCCCCTACTTTTTGTCAATTTTTCAAAAACTGTTCTGCTTACAGACTTTTCTATATTTTTCCTGTAAATTATAGATCCATATCTACAAACGCTACATACACTTCAGATGGATCGCTCTGCAAACTTCGGAGATAGAGGGGGGGAATGGTTATCATTTATTTCAAAATGTATGAAACCTATAAAAATTTCAAAAACTGTTTTGGAATGTACAAAATCAAGTGGGGTATCAAATGAAAGGTATCAAACCTTTCATTTGATACCCCACTTGACCTTGTAGGTCTTTTTTAAAATTTTGACATCACAATTTGAAAATTTCACGAGGCACAGATGGCAATCTGCGCTCGGTAGGTACAATTTGGGAACTCAACTAGGGCCACCGCCGCGCCCCGACGGGACGAGAAGCTCCGTCAGGTGAGAGGCGAAGAGTGTCCATTCTATACGTTAGTATTATTCATGTATTAATATATATTCTCTGCCTAAACGATGCAGCGATGGTGAGAATTGACCTCATTGGTAGGTAAAAATTCAAATAACGCCCAAACTAAACTAAGTTCACAGGACTACATATGATATTTCGACTGTGAAAGCACGGCACCGTTTTTAGCGTTGTCAAATTAGTTTAGTTTAAACGACATCTGAATAGACTTTTTAAATCCCATATTTGTTTTTATTCAAAACATTACCTCTATTTATGGTATGACCTTAACGAGTAACTCTCTTGTATAACAAGAGAGTTGTCAACATAATGAAGATATATTTTCGCAACCACCCCATTGATGGGGACGTTAATGGGGCGGTTGGGTAAAAAATTCCCATCCACCCCATTACTCAAGTCAATGGGGCTGATGAATCACAATAAAAATAATTCAATAAAAATAATTAGCATCGTAAACGCATCTTATGCGTAGGCACATAATATCAAAAAACAATTTTGGCATGTTGAACTTGTACATGTATTTATGTCTTCGTCTAATAAAATAACCGACAAAAATAGCTGAGCAAGCATATGTGCGATTGCGCTCCAAGATCTGGCAGTCATCAGTGGTATGCCAATACCGCCTGCCTCTTTACATCAAGTACGATGCTGCGCCATCGAATCTCTTATTCTCCAGGCACCATAGCC
Organism: Eupithecia inturbata; assembly: GCA_963662085.1. Taxonomy (NCBI): domain Eukaryota; kingdom Metazoa; phylum Arthropoda; class Insecta; order Lepidoptera; family Geometridae; genus Eupithecia; species Eupithecia inturbata. Next base: position 11,463,256 of record OY759177.1, on the reverse strand, counting down.
AGTTGTAATGTTTCCTGGCAAAGCTATTTCATATAAATGCGTTTTATGATTTGACACCGGGTTAGCGCGCACATATTTAAATCATTCGAACACTTACGACGTGATGTCACTCCTGCTGAGTCAAGCTGTGGAAAATGCGTTATACAAACCAAATGTTTTAGCGTCATACAAACCAAAACGACAATGTGTGGACACGACGGTAAGCATGCTCTGCACACGGGCCCAGACTGGCGCAGGGCTGTGGCGAATCACCTATGCCCAGCTGTGGGTCGACAAGTAGGTACTTGTCGATGATGTTGGCAACCATAACCTAAGTCTTTACATTGGTTTTGGTTCATTCAGTAGAGATCAAAAACTGTATTGAAAAACTCAACTCTCTAAAAACGTTTGTATGGAAAATGCTTCGATGCTGTCTATCGGACTCATAATAGTCGATCGAGTCACAATCAACTACGCTGAGCTCAGGTTTTCTACAAAAAGTAAGATTCATCGCACACAAATCACTTCGAACTGCGCTTCGGCTATTCAGATAATGAAATCTGGCGACGCAAGTGCATTGTGTGGGGAGATAACGATGGGTTTTGTAATTTTTTCTGGTATTGTGTTATTTACCATTACTCTGTATGAAACAATAGGTAGGTAGGTATAGGTGTGTTATGCGTGATGATTGATTAATTTTAATTAAACAATCATTCGCATAAGTAACGATATTGTTAACCATCCTTCACAGAATCAACTTCATAACAAAAAATTAAGATTATTTTGGTCACAGGCGAGGCACTTGAATCATGGCGTAGCACTTTGGGCCGTAACCGTAATCCATCTTTATTCGTCACGAACTTTAAGGTCCCTTCAATTTCCGGCGCCAGCTGTAAAGAGACATCGAAAAAAATCCAAGTCATGAAAATCAGCAAGGTACCGCAACGCAACTTAGAAATATTCCGGTACGGTCTCGGGATTCTGGACGTGAGGAAATGCTAAGAGCAAAGTCAAATGATGGGAATGCCTTGATAGAAATAGCCTCTACCAAAATCTATGCTCTACCTACGCTAACATTTATTTGATTCTTTACCAAATTTATTATAATTGTATTCATTTTTATAATAACCACACCCACACACACATATCTTACACACACACATTTTTCCAAACAGACTGGCTCACTAAGAATATGAAAACCTTAATTAGCTTTTAATTTTTTGGTTGATTTCTTTGTTTACTTTTTTTTTAACTATATTGTTATCTTTATTATTCTGTATAATAATAACTATGTAAAATAAGTAGCTTACCTACTTATATTATGTAATTTAACTTGTTTGGAACTCTTTCCACTTTTATTTCAGAGGAGGGCGTTGTCGTCTGCGACACCGTTTTTAAAACTTTTGCAGATGTCGTCGTTTCCATATTATAACCATTTATCCATTGTTTTTGTTCCATAACTAATGATTTATTTATTTATTTTATTTAAATTGTTATTGAGCATAAAATATGCGTTCCATCGCAATAAACCTAAGCCGACTAAGTATTGTAGTAGCGCATTAACTCAGGAGAGAGGTTTCTTAGTTTGAAAGTAGTATTTCGTTTTATTATTCTTCTAAAGCGCTGGCCTCATGTGGCGCCAGACATAATAATATAATCGTATGAAAAACGTCGAATGGTATTTTGTTCCGTCAAAGTCTGCGTCAGCAGTGAGGGGCAAGCGCGGTGAAGTCGATGTTGCGGCGTGACGCAGCGTATTGCATCCCGATAAAGAGTGAATGACTGCAAAAGAATCATCCAAATCGGTCTATACAGCCGAACATAGAACCTCCTTTTTTCGAAGTCGATTAAAAATATTAGTTACCCTAATAACGGCGCTCAGTGGGTCCTATCATGGACGAATAAATTGATCTATGGTCCTATTGACATTTTTGTTTGGATTCTTTCCGTACTGGTACAATCGTATAAAAAAAAAACAATTAGCCTTTTTAAAGGGACTGAAAATTACAAGTTGAAAATCTAAATGTAAAAAAAATGTGTGAGCTGTTGAATCTGTCCTTTTGAGAATCGTGTCTCTTTGAAAATCTCTCCCCGTATGTACCCCAGGCTTTCTATGATTGGATTGATAACGGCCATAACACTAAACGGTGTAATATTTCAGCAACACTGACGGGCATTATCTCTCCACACCTTCGTCTCGATACAAATGTATGGGAATTAATCATTTCGCGGGCAAAGACGCGAGAACGGTTGCCATTGTGGAAAACTCGCTATAATTTGGTACCTTCTCTAACCAAGAGAATTTTGGTAATTTACTACAGTGCGTGAACTGCAGGTTCTCCCTAACACCACAAATACGTTTGTGAAGACGCCATACTTAATTTTTTTGTAAATCACCTCTGATACTCAATTAAGAAACACGTTTGTTCAGAACCCAATGAATTACTAACTATCTATCTACCACCAGAATTACTTACTACCAAATTATAGGAATTAAGACCTGGCGTCTTCACAAACGTTTTTGTGGTGCTGGGCAGAACCTATCTTAGAGACCATTGCACGGGAATTATCAGCTCTGAATGTGTTAGTACGAATACCTATACGTAAACGCCTGACTTGTCTTATATTGTAATATGGCTGGTTCGCATATTCACAAAGATATTTTTGCCGCCAAACAGCATTGCTAAAAAAATTGACACGTTAGGATGCCGCCGGACCACATGTACCATTAGGCAGTACCATTGATGGTACAATTGGCACCAATTTGTCCCAATTGTAGCATAATAAATAAAAGTAGGATGCCACCCGCGCTTACTCGCATTTTGGATTAATTAAAATAAGTTGTCCTATTAAAATTAGATAAATCAATTTGATGCAAAATTACATTTTTTCTCTGCTTTCACTATTAACTGATCACATTATTTTTGAGCCAATCATATTATTTTTGAAGTTTATGACACTCCTTACTGACACTGGCAGAGTCGTAGCGAAAAGCAAGCGGCGCCAAAAATAAAGAAGTTGAAGTTGAATTCATAACAAAACAGATTTGCAAACATTCTATAATTCAAAAGATAATTATTTTAATAAATGAGCATCTTAGATAAAGGTAGGTTACTTACAAATACTTTCAATCAAATTAATTTGCGGTTAGCGCGTTTTTCCTCTTAGTTACAAAATATGTACGATAACACAAACGTTGCATCGATATTTCATTTGCAGAAGAACCATTGTCGTCAACTTTATTTTAATGACAACAATGGTTCTTTATCATATCATATATCATAGCGTTATTTAGCTATGTTGTTTGGTCCATAGTTATGAGATTTTTATGAATAATATAATATTATTATGAATATTATGTAAACAAACCATTCTGTTTGCGTCCTTGTTCGAGTGAATCTATGCGGTAGCGCTTGCAAGCTTCTATATATGATCCATAAATACTGTAGTCCTTAAAGCTTAAGAACTTAATAAATTTGGTTTGAATTGATTCTAGCCTTTGATTATGTTTAATATAACATGGAGACCAGATGCTACATGCGTATTTGGTGAATTAAAGAAGTTTGATGCATTTAATGTCCGTAAAAGGCTTGCATACTCGCTTTAATAATATTTGTAATTATTATTTTTGCAATAAATTATTATTATTATTTATAAAACTAACTTGTTTATACGCCTTGTCGGCAATGGCAATGGATGTGTTCTGTCATGGTCATCTTAGCATCTAGTCTTACGTCTAAGTCGCGGATGGAGTTGATTTTCTTGATTTCGCTATTACCTATTGTGTCTTACCTTTTTTTTTCTCGGCCTTGGAAATTTGTTTACGAATAGACTGAATTATGTGTAGACGTCCTGATATGGACGTAATACCCACTAAAATCTCTCCGGTGACCCCTCTCTCGCCATTTTCGCCGAACCACGGGAACATTTAAACCTACCGCGGCCCGACTGGCGTACCCTCTTTCTCCCATAAATAGCCGGCGAGCCCACCATTCCACACACTCGACGACCCCATTCATCCGTCACGTTTCTTCCCCCGATTGGGGCACAGAGAGGACAGACACAGTTGAAACCGCGAATGTCGACCTCTGTGCCCTGATGGGCATTTCTGTCGCCCCATACTACCAGGTGTGGATCTCGCATACACACACACAAATACTCGCACTCTCACTCAAATATGTTCTAACGTACATTTCTCACCAATTGTGTAGGTACCTACGTAAAATTTATAGTTTTTTCTGGTAAAAGTTATTTGCAAACATTTATTTATTGGTATTTCTGCTATTCTATTTCTAAAGTAATATTTCTCTAATTCAAGTATGTCGTGTTGTATATTTAAGCTATCAGATTCCTTTTTAACTCCTTAATATTTTCTTTTGTCATCTGCAAACATTAGATGATTTGAGGCGCTAAAACACGTGTGGATATCAAATAAATAGGCATTGTACAACAGGGATCCCAGGATTGACCCTTGGGGGACACCAGATGTTATTGTAATGTTGTCACTGCAAGCACCATCAATAGATACTGCCTGTTTTCTATTGTTTTCTATCTATAGTTTCTAAATAACATAATTCTAATCACTATGCTGTACCTAGTGTCTTAATCTATTCATATGCTAATAATGCTATTTGATGTTAGCTAATATCAACCATAATTCTAGCTTTGACCTACTGGCCTACTGGCAACAAATTATGTAGGTACTAACAACAAATGTACTGGCAGAAGTTTTCCATAAAAATCCGGGAGAAACGTAAATGCAGTAACTGAATTTTCTCTCACAGTCTCAAGCTTTTAAAACGGGCATGTAGGTAAGCATTTTACTTAATACTTCACGTGGCGCCGTCATAGGCTCAAAGCAAACTCCCAGAGCAATAAAACGGGATCATACGAGCTTTTGCACATGTAATGAGTACCAACCTACTTCAAATCTTTGTTGTATTAAAATACTTGGGAAATCCTAAAGTCGGCAAGTATTATTATTACGGGGAAATTGCAGTCGTGAAGAAAATATATTAAAAGGAAACACATAAATCGCTAGCTGCTGCCCGCGGCCTCACATGCATCTTGCAGAATGAATAAATGAATCAGGCCCTAATTCCACTAAATTAATCGCTTCACCATAACAATGGTATCGACTTAAATTGACACATTTTGGCATTTTACCTTTGATAAAAGAAACTACAGATGGAGGAAGGCGTGTCAAAAGTGTCAAGGTGGATACTATTCTATTAATCTGTCCGTGCATATTGCACCGCACGCACTATCTAGAGTTTATTTCACCTATCGACGAACGGTATCATTGTCATAGTAAAGTGATTGGTTAGCAGAATTTGGCCTATGTTTGATTTGACCACTTCCTGATCCAACTAACAATTTAACTTGGTAGCGGCCATTATTTTATTTTATTTTTATTGTACCTCGTTGTAGCACTATGGTACTTTGTTTCCTTAGTTTTATTATCTGCTATATTTGTTAGTGTATACCTTTTTCCAATGGTCATGCCAAACCGACCATATTACTGTATTCGATCCCCGCGAAAGAGGTCTAGCCAAGTGCGGGGGTCATAGTCAAGCCATACCTTAAGAGAGCGTAATGCGCGCCACTTTGTGAAAAGGATAGGCATAGGATTTCAATAAAGAATACGTTTTTGGAACGGCGTAAGCGCAAAAATCAAGTTATTGTTTGCAAGAAAAATACGCAATTTACGGAGAAACTGGTTCAAGAAACCAAATAATTAGTAACCTACGAATTAATACATAAGTAATTTCAATAGACCGCAGGTTTCCTCTGGTCTAGACCAAATTATGTGCGAAACAGTGCACTTTCATGATTTTTATTTATCGTATTTTTTTTCTCTATCGTGTGTTCATCACGTTCAAGGAACCAATAAAATAATGTTGAATTTTATGAAAGTCTAGTTTTTTACCACGGGGATCCCGTGAGTACTGAGATCTAGGCATAGTTTGACAGCCAAACCCGCTAGGTTCGCCTCTTAACTAGTCAGTACATAAGTCCACCTATGTAATCCATTGTCAATATATAAGGTGTTTTATAAGCTTTTTGGAAATAAACTTTGTGTATTTTGTATATGCTACGCCTACAGGCCTCTACGCCGTAGGCGCTCGTAGCATTTAATGTAGAGAACAACTATGTATATAATTTAAAGAAAAAGGTCAAATATGGCCTAGATTCTATCTCTGATTGATAGGTGACCGCAGCCAATAAGGTATAATAAGTACTTCATCATCATCATCATTCTCGCCTGGTATCTCCACTGCTGGGTATAGGCCTCCTTTCGCTTTTGAAGTACTTAGTTACAAACAAAGCAACTCAACTAACAGTAATTATCAAAACAAGTATTATATTAAATTGCAATGTATTCAATTTTGTTTTTTACATTTATTGCTGGGAATTACGCCTCCGCTCTAATCAAATTGGGTGTCTATCATAGTTAAATAGGGATTTTAGCCATAATACGCGTCAGCAATATTCGCCGAGGAGCGCGTGGTTTGTTTCTATACCACCATGCGCAAGCGGGGAGCACCTCTGGTACGCAGAGTCCGGGCCAGCTCCAACAGCATTCTCGGCGTGTTCGCGCCGAGATGCTGTGAGTTGATTCTAGGAGAATATTAACAAACCGCTTTCGCTTATAGTTTATGCCTTTTATAGTTTTCACATGAGTTCGTTTTAATCCATGTCTCATAGATATGTAACGAGTTAGTGTACGTTCACACAGAAATCCGTTTTACAGGACCTTTTTATCGTAACCGTTTTTATTCGACGATGGCGTATGTAGTTCTATGAGCGAGTTCACACGCATTATCGAATCCATTCCAAATACCCTTAGAAACTGTCGGGATTATGTTTATTTTGGTTAGTTTGTCGAGGCAAATAGAACTTAGTATTATATACTCGTAGAGAAATTTATCACTACTATCACATATTTTACTTATTTTGGTAAAATAAGAAACTTCTAGTTTGATTAATTTAATAATTAAATTACAGAAAAATAGTACCTATCATGTTACAAAGTAATAACCTACGAGTGGGAATAAGTAGTTTTCTAGAAATTAATGGCAAACATAATAATCTAGCTTCTGCCCGGGGCTTTGCTCGCTCTTTTCCGGGATAAAAAGTAGCATATGTCCGTTTCCGGGATACCATCTACCTCCCTGTCAAATTTCGTTAAGATCCGTTCAGCCGTTTAGGCGTGATCGCGTAACAGACAGACAGACAAACAGAGTAACTTTCGAATTAATAATATTAGTATGGTAGTATGGATAACTAGCTGCTACCCGCAGCTTCGCACGCTCTTTTCCGGGATTAAAAGGAGCTTATGTCCGTTCCCGGGATACCGTTTACCTCCCTGCCAAATTGCATTAAGATCTGTTCAGCCGTGTAGGCGTGGAAATGTATCAGTCAGACAGAGTTAGTTTAGAATTTATAATATTAGTATGGATATGTACCTCGTCTTATAAATAAATATCCTCACAATAAATTTTCTCGAAAAGGAAATGGAGTCAGTTGGTGTGAACTAAAAGGTTGGACACAAATAATTTATTCGAATAAATAGCTCTGAAATCATATCGCAGAAAAGCCACTAATATTCATATGGAAATTTAAGTGCTTTATTCAAATTTTCATATGGAAATTTGAAAGCTTTATTGTCAGAGAGAAAACTGTTGAATTTCTGTACGTACCTGTGTATTGAGAAGGTATCCGTGAGGGGCGGGTTACGTTTTTCGAGTGTTTCTATGTGGTTGAGTACAGAGGGGTGTCGCTTCTGTTACCTCCAAGCATCAAAATGGCTAAAGCGATTTTGATAAATGATGTACATATATCTTCTCTGATCTCCTATATGGTTCTTCTATATTTTTTAGGCCTTCGCCCTATCATTTAGAAGTTGCACAAAACTAATAAAAAAAACGAGGTCGTTCCTTGCTTTGTTGGGTTTTTTAATAGTTTCCAATTAATTTTATACTGACCTATACCTACATACCTAAGGTAAGATTTTTTTTGTATCATATTCCCATCAGCGCGTGGCTTCAATACAGGTTAGCATAACCAAAGTTGAAAACTTCCGAAAGCTTTGCGATAATGTTACGGAAAATTGAAAAAGTTGCGTCCTGCATTGTTTCTGGTAAATAATTTGGGTTGTTTACTTTAGCTCCATCCTATGTGTATACGCCTAAGAACGCTGTTGGTATAGGGTAAGTGGGTAGCATTATCTGAGGGCCTATAAATTATTTACTAGGTATTCAAACATACCTAGTTGTTACCTACGGTATGGTGCGTGAAATCTGGAAGATGAATTGTTTCATGTCTGTGTGTGACCTCACGTACGAACTCAAAACCCAAACTGACATAAAAACCTCCCATTTATGAAATGCATTTAGCAAACACAAGTACCACCATGTTACGTACTGATTTTCTGGAGAATGCGGGTAGGACTTTATCCTCCTGTAGTTGTGTATATGGTACCAATGTGGAGCATGCCTTATTTCACTGAGAAAGTCTTACTAATCTGGTTTAGTACATTTTTTTTAAAAGATTGAGTCCTATAAAAATTTAGTGTTTAGTGATGTATTTACCACCGGCCATATATCGGATCGCGATCAGACTATGGGCAACAAACGAACAAAATGGGTAATTAACTTAATCTTTTGTGCGGAGTACCAGAGGACGTATTGCATGTTCTCATGGAGTGTCTCCAGAATGACACCTTCCGTACAGAGATGTGTAAATATTTCTTAAAAAGATTTGCTACCTGTAACATAACCCTATCAAACCCAGATTCGGAAGAAGTAAAAAATCTAGTAAAACTGTAGAACATTAAGTTCAGATTCGATCAGACCGATCGGAACTGAGCTTAATGTTCTGATTTATTTAAATAGTTCAGTAGATACATAAAAGTTTTATCTGTTTAGTTTTTTGCCAATTTTAGCCGACTTCAAAAAGGAGGAGGTCTTCAGTTCGTCTGTATGTTTTTTTTTATGTATGTATATTACTTGATATCTCCGCCTATGGGTAACCGATTTTACTGATTCTTTCACTATTGTATAGAAATTGAGCCCGTGTGGTTCCATAAAAATTTTATTCCCGAGTGATTAGTATTTATCCCGTTAAACTTAAAAAGCAACATAATATTTTTGAAGAATCACGACTAGCTACAACAGTTTTGGTGATATCTGCGGCAATTGTTAATAGATTTTGATGATTCTTTCTGTTCAAACCATTGAACATGTTTTATTACGACTAAATTAATATTATATAATACTTAGATGATAACAAAATACATGTGTAGTAATTTAATTAAAACAAGCCAAGTCAATGGCAAAACTATGTAAGCTTAACTGTAATATGCAGTTACAGCATCTTTATAGCCTACATCTTAAGTACAACATTCAAAAGAGCGACGACTCAGCAGATATTGCTGCGTCGACGCTACCCCGGCTGCACACATGTTACCTAGATTAAGAGTACCTATATAAACTGTACACTTTTTTAAAATTGGAATGAAGCACTGAGTCGAGTATCACTCCTCCCCCCTCTACCCCTCCCCTACGGACCCTGAAGTACCAGCACCCGCTGATGAGCAGACCTGAAGTGCCAGCATCCGCTGGAGGAGCCGCCCAGAGGTTGGTTGGGTGTTGTATAAAATTTTATTTTGAGGTAAATTTGATTCTCGAGGAATTGCTACTCGTATGTGCGACGTAAAACGTAGGTTTGTAAAAATTCTTCAGAATATGATAATTTCATTATCACCAAATTATTCGCTTCCATGGCAACGGGCGTCAACAGCTTCATCCATGTGTCTCCAACTAAATTAGACTTGAATTATAACTAGATGTCGTCAGTGTAAACTAAATTTTTTGCACGTGAACATAGACCTTCGGTCAGGGAAAGTAGGGTAGGGGTGGTTTCGTTCGTCCGAGGCATAGGAATATTATCTATGAACCGGAATTAGAAGTTGGTTGTTGTACGAAAGTGTGAATTGTACGAAAGTGAAAAGGACGGGACTACTAGCGTGAGAGACTAAGATTGGTCAGTGGGAGTGACCATTATTTTAAAATGTAAAGCTATGTTTAGATTGCTCACTTCAAACTATTACTTACATTATTCACTAGCTTTTCGCCCGGGGTTTTGTGGATGAGTGGGTTATTGATAATTGACCTACTTACTATGAAACTGAGAAACTAAAAATATATATTTTGTTTAATTTGGGTAGTGTATAATAAATGTCATTGTTCGATGTGTTAGGTGTAGCCTCAAGAAAACTATTATACATATTGTATATCATAGTTTTTTCCGTTGATGTTTAAGGTCGTTTCCGGTTTTTAAAAACTGGGTTACCGGCTGTAGCGGCCATAACAGTGAATCAGTCCAAAATACACGCCATGTCGCTAAATTAATAGGAGACAGTCCGATGATGACAGTCCAACAAAAACAAGAATCAGGCCGACACGCCAAATCACGAGGTAAACAGAAAACAGAGCAAAAATCAAGCTAGATCAACGTAAAATCCAATACTGAGAACACATGTAACGAGCACCAAACGACACGTCCGCACCGCACAAGAGACAGATAAGACTAACTTTTGGCCACACAGCGTGCACAGTGTGCACGTGCCCTATGTTCGTTATCTGCGACCAATAACGTGCAGTCTATGATTTCCCTATTAGCTTGTTTTGGCGAACAGAGTATAGTATCCCGGGGACGGACATAGGCTACTTTTTATCCCCGAAAGGAGCGTGCAAAGCCGCGGGCAGCTGCTTGTTAATATTATTAGTGTGATGTGATATTGGAAATCACATAGCGCGCGACAACAGGTAGCGTTTGTCTCAAAAAGATAAGCTACATTTCCTGCAGCATTTGCTACACCGCAACGTTTTGGGTTTTCAGAGGAAACCTGGCCTTAATTTGTAGGTGTGTAGGAACGCGTGATTCCGTGTTCGCTATGAATACAGCTCGTGTTTGAATACCTATTCGTACGTGGGTTCGTACGGAATAATCGAGAGCCGGGAGGCCGTTCAATGTTGCACATTTGTTCACGCGAATAGTGATGTTCGGATGTCGATGGTTTAATAATTATAATCAGAGATTAAGCAAAGATTAAGCAAAGATATGACAAATTGCCTACCATTAAAGTATTCCTTGCAAACTCACCTAATTTTTATCTGTAGAGACCTAGAAAAGACTAAATAGAAAAAGATAAAGAGGGAAAAATACGTTGTTGAAGTCTCAGTATTGTTAGTACTGTTATTAAGTAATAAAGATTTCGTAGATGATCTACAGAAATCGTAACAAATGCTTTATTATTCTTACGCCCGAATACTCAAACGCAACTCAGATTTAAGCGCGTCTCAAGTGACGAATTTTCGAGAGATTTTCATTGAAATCTGTCAAAAAAACGCGACATGAGACGTGCTCAAATCTGAGTTGCGTTTGAGTATTCGAGGGTTAGGCTATCAAATTTACTTTCGGTTGTTATTCATGATTTCTGGTTGTCATCAATGTTTTGTCAATGGTTACCTAAGTGTTAAAGGCACGGGGTGCGCTTAAAGCCGTTAGTCCTGCGCCTGACCTCTCCCCGGTCGTGCCAGTCTGTCGTCCCATCGGATTATGAGATAGAGTACACCTGTACACACACATAGGGTGCACCTGTACACACTTGCACACACTTGTGCACCATTATAATGTCTTGTGCACATGGCTAGTATCCGTTGAAACTCGCCGCCATGGCCGAAATTCGGCTAGGACGACATCAAGCGTTAAAGTTTAGGCGTTAAACTGGTTTTATCGATATAAAATGCTCATCCAGCCTAGCCCTAAATCAGAACAATTGCAAGGCCGCAAGCTTTGTGTCGGCGCCGAGGGCAAAATTTCGCTGACATTCCTTTTGAAACTTAATGCACCTCTTCCGATTATTGCTATCCCTGTATTTTCGGGTGTTTTGATTTACTTTTCGGCTGTTTTGTTGAGTTGTTAGATGAGTGAAGTAAATTTTACATATTCTATGTTCAATCTTTGTTTCTGACTGTCTGGTTAAAGGCTTAATAGTAGGTACTTGAAGCTTTGCGTGAAGAAAGTGAAAGAAACAAATTCAACGATTTCCATAAACAGGCTGTATTTTGAGATGTACATATTTACATTTGTGTATCCCAGACAAGGAAAGCCGTTTAAACATCAGCAGGTAATAATTTATATAAATTTACGATTGCTATTCAACGTGGGAATGCTGCTAGCATTCTGGGCACTCTGCCTTCTGGTGACGGCTTGGATTTTTAAGAAATAGGTATAAGTGTAAATACTGTAAATACAAGTTGTAATTACTGTACCTATTCTGTAATTTAGTAATCTGTCTTACAGAGATATCTATATATAAAAGAAAGTCGTGTTAGTTACACTATTTATAACTCAAGAACGGCTGAACGGATCTCGGTGAAATTTGGCAGCGAGGTAGATGGTATCCCAGGACAGGACATAGGCTACTTTTTATTCCGGAAAAAAGCGTGCGAAACCGCGGGCTGCAGCTAGTAAATAATAAATAATGCTGGAAAATCCACACATCATCACCTAGCCCCAAGCTAACTAAGCAGAGCTTGTGTTATGTATGGGTACTAGATGACTGATATACTTAATACAATAGATTACCTACATAGATAGAAAGATTTTTTAATCATGGAAAATATCGTATCACCCGTAACAAATATTTGCAGATCGTACGAACATTTGTTCGAAGGCGGGAATCGAACCCGCAACCTCCTGCGTCGCAGGCGCACCTTCGCCCGCCGCGCTACATCTGTTGTCATATATATTATATTATTTTGGTTTTATGTTTAGTGTACAATGAAGTAGGTATCATAGGTTTATTTGCTCAAGAGTGTGCGCAACCACAGGTGCACTCTCTATTCCCTTACTCTCATAATCCAACGGGACGGCAGATCGACACGACCAGGGTGAGGTCAGGCACATTTGTGCACTATAATGTGTCCTGCGTTCCTGGTTAGTGTCCGTTGGGACTGGCCGACATAGCCGAAGATTCGGCTAGGAGTACATCACAGGTTTTTGTATTTTATTGTAACCATCGAGCACATACCCAATAGAGAGGAAATGTCATTTATTTTGTTTTGACAACAATCCGCCAAATCACTGCGGCGACCACTGCACTCCGATTGGCCGACTCAAAGTCAAGCATCACTCTCGAGTTGGGCAAGCAAATATTTTTATCGATAGTTAATGTGAAGATTATTTACGTCAATAATAGGTAGTGAATTTATGATTTTTAACAAGCAAACAAATCAAATACGTGTATTGAGTATGCCATTGTTATATTAGATAAAACGAACGAATTATAAAGGAAGTTACTATTAATAAGAACCGCGGGAGTACAAAGGACGTCTTTATTATCACTATGAGCAATCTCTTTCGATAATGGAAAATGAATGAGTATTGTAAAAAAAATATAGTTACATTTTTTACTATATCGATGAAATAATATGCAAAATCCCGAAGTTTTTATAAAAGTTACACTGGTCAAACAACTTAATCAAATTGATAAATTTTAATTACCTCTTGTTAAATCGGCTGACATTATAAAAATAATGTATCGATATACATTATTTTTATAATGTCAGCACGACACTAGTATAGCGAGCGAGAGTTGTCATTGATTAGTGAAAAATAACAGATCAGTTTGGGAATTCGAAAGACCATATTTCTTCTCTATTGGGTATGTGCTCGATGATTGCAACTGATCATTCAGAATTATTATTTGTCTAGCTGACCCGATAGACGTTGTCCTCAAGTTTTCTTATATTTTCTAATTTTCTGCGCAACTTTCTTAATTTTTTCTTTCTTATGAACCATCTCCTGACAATAACAAACACAACAATAAAAGAATTAGCGAAATCGGTCCAGCCGTTCACGTGTGATGTCGGGACCAACGGAAATAGGGATTCATTTATATAGGTATATATAGAAGATAGATTGTTTTGAAAAAAAAAACCGACTTTAAATCACTTTATTTTACACAATTTTTAAGTTTTGCGGGACAAATACTAATCCCTCGAGAATAAAATTGTTATGGGACTACCTCGGGATCATTATATATACAATAAAAAAATAATTTTCGAAATCGGTGCATAAATAACGGAGAAATCGAAGAACACAAATAATAAAACGTTTATACAAAGAACCTCGTCCGTTTTCGAAGTCGGTTAAAAATAAATAAAAGCAATTCTTTCGACATGGATTTAGAAATATGCTAACGTAGCATTCCCCGACCCCTCGCCAATAAATAGCCCAAATGCCCAATCAGTTGGCATAAAGGACTTCACCATAAAGATTATTGGAGCATCCATTTTGTCCTATTCACATATCGTTCAGTTTCCGAATCACTAGTCCAGAATTAGATTGGGTCGAGTATTAAGTACCTACTTGGACAACGAAAAACTCTTGACCAAATTAGTTGGCAGACGAGTTTTATGAATATTGACGTATACAGAGTTACTGGGAATTCACTGACTACGTGATTTGCGAGTTCTGCTCATCATTACGAACACGATCGTGAAGACGCCAGTTCTTTATTCTTTATTTTTTTTTGTATATGCCTCTGATTCAGAATGAAAAAAACACGTTTGTCGTGCGGAACCCAATGCATTATTAAAGACCGATCTCCTACTCCCACACCCAATGTTACTTCAACATTTTTAAGTTTAGTTTCAAATAAAGCCCCTCTAATGAACAATTATTGAATGGAGGGGGTACCTACTACCAAAACCAAGCTAAAGAAATAAGTGCCGGCGTCATGTTCGTGGCAAAATGTAGCTGATGTTTCAAAAGAAACAGCACCTGTATCTCCTCTGGTTATGGGTGCCCCCGTACTGTCCCAGTTTAAAAAAAGACTGTACTCGTATATCTACTATATAAAAATAAGTCGGGTTTTCCTTCCTGACGCTATAACTCCAGAACGCACGAACCGATTTCCACGGTTTTGCATTCGTTGGAAAGGTCTCGGACTCCGTGAGGTTTATAGTTACATAAAACGAAGCCATCTGGTGGCGAAACGGAGTTCGCCGGGTTTGCTAGTCAACTATAAAGTAAATAATGTACACGTTTTTTTTAAATCAATCTTTGCCTAGGTGGTGTGTAATCAATTTCCACGCAGGCGTAGCCGCGGGGCGCAGCTAGTTCTTTCTTATGTTTAAATTTTGTTGCTTGGCAGTAAATAAAGGTACAACTAAAGGTAACAAATAAAGGTAGGTACAGTCAGGTGTACGAAGACACACCTACGCTTCACCTCTCGCTACACGGAACACAATGTTCGTTATTTACTAAACACAACAACTCAACTTTAAAGTGGTACTAAACATAGCTGTGATTCAAATCAAATAAAAATTCTCTTTATTTCCATAAACACAATAAAAATACACTTAAAAAAAATCCAATTCTTAAAAATTAACCACTGACACGGAAATCAAGTGATATTTTTGATATCTGTCGCTTCGGTATGTAGACTAAAAGTAAAGAAACGTCGAAGAAACCTTTAGCCTGTTAGTTGTTATTTTTCAAGATGAAGCAAATTTCGTCCCAAGCTATTTTGCCCACTAGATAATCTAGTATTTTATAGTAAGCCTTTTTGCGTCGAATTATTATTTTTATTTAAGACGAGCATTGGACTGGGAGACAATGAAAACTTATCGGTGTTTCTATTTGGCTGAAGTTGGTTAGTATACATTTGAAGTTATACAGGCAACGTTAAAGTTCATCTTGTTATGTATACGTTTTGAATGGGTCGTGAATCAGCTGGCTTTATGTAATCAAAATCATCCGCAATTCAACCTCATCCGCTGCCCTATGTTTTAAGCAAAATAATCGTTAAGTTTAATTTCACTACCTAAAGATTGGTGTGGGAGGCCTTTGCCTAGCAGTGGGATAACCAGCGCTAATAATAATAAAGAAAGATTAGTTTTGTAGTTATCCAATGTATGCATGTTTCATCCAAAATTACCAAAATAGATTGTTATTTATTGACGGAGAAGACTTACCTACTTAGAGTCTTTCAGTTTTAGGAGTAAAGTGTAATAAAATTACTGTGAGTTTAGCAAAAGAGCTTGAAAAATATGAATACTGACTGCGCCACTAAATTCCACATCAAAGATTACTAAATAAGCTTTTTAATTTAGCCTAACTAAGGCATAACGAAATATTCATTAATATATTTTGAGTCGCAACGGAGTTATTTTGGTCAACTATTAAATCCCATTTAAGTATGTATTTAAATTTATCAAAGCTCGACTAAATATTAGAATAAGAGGTAAATACTCTGCTTAATTTCATTTCTATTTATTTTGTGTAGCAAATAAAATGAAAAGTTACTTACCTTCATAGTTTCTTATTGAGGTTCTTAAAAAAGGTTACGTCTAGGTGTTTTAATAAAATAAAAATTTCAGCGAATTCATTTTATTTTGTACACTTAATAACATTACTTCAAATATTAACCTTAACAACTTAGCAAGTACATTATAACATCTTTTTATTTACATTTTATAAATTTTCAGTTTTTATATTAATTGGCAACGATCTTGAGCATAAATATACACTACTAACATAATAAGACGAGTATTATTGGTTTTGTATTTTAATGTTAAAATATTATTAGAGAAATTTTCGATATAACGCGCCTCAAGGCTTAATTACGTAACAATTAAGACGTAACGCATCCATGGGCTGCAGTTGATTAGAACCTTTATTTATACCTTAATTGACTTCTATTTGTCAGAAACCACTATGTTCAGCTATTTATCTAACTATACTAATCATAACCTTATCTTAATATAAATATAGATATTTACAGATTTTAAATTAAGTTTTCGAAGATCCAACAATTATGCTGGCATGCCATTATCGAACCAATTTGATTTATTATCACAGTAAACTTGGCATTTGTGATAAATAACAGAGAACCGCAAAGTAACGGTAAGGTATACAGTATACAGGGTGCCACGTAACATGTGTAATGTTAAATAATGCAAGAGTGCGTGTAAAAGAACACGAAAGGAAGAAAAAACTTAATCTAAAAATATAATCGTTATTCACAAGTTGATCCCCTCGGGGTCCAGAATCACCCCTTTTCGGCTTAGTACACATGTTTCGTGGCACCCTGTATAAACCCTGGGGGTCCCAACCTGGTTGGGACTAAACCATACCACTACAATACTAATCCATATACCAAATTCCACCACAAGATTAACGTAACTAAGTAGTTAAGTAGTCGTTTTGAATTATGTAACTAAGTAGTTTTTAATTATGTAACATTGACCCTTAAGGAGTTAAATTCAACTCTACTGATATTGATTCTACACTTTTTTTTCAGATTAAAAAAAAATAAACAAAGTAACTTCAGCCCGTAACTTCATTTACGAGGTTTTTAGACATAACATAGCCTATTATCAGTAATGGATCAACTGAATGATTTTTACAATCGGGCCACAAGTTATGGAGATTATCTATCCATTATAATAATAATAATAATAGTTATAAATAAATATAAGTTTAATTTAAGGTCTTTTGCTTTCTTTCTTTTATTGTATTTTATTTTTGTAATTTTTATTTAGGTATGTATGTAAGTGTGGACAATATGTCTGAATAGAGAAACATTTTTATTTATTATAGCAAATATAAATTCCCTTATTTTTTTTTATATTTGCTATAAGTTACCCTGTTTATAATAAAATTAGGTAGTACCTTAGGTTCACAGTGATAAAACGTATTCGTAAAAATAATTTTAACGTTATAAATATTTACAAGCTGTTGGCTTTGTAAAAACAATGGAGTCAAATTCGGATGTCGCCAAAATTAAAATAAACTTTGTCAGAACTAAAAATCCCCGCCGCCTTTTTCATAACGATCGAAATAAAAATAACGGCATCATTTTTCAAATTCCTTTAGTTTTGGCGACACCTGTATTGACTCGCGCCATATTCAATATCTATTTAAAGCCCAACTTTTTTCCTCTGGTATATTGAATCTACATCTCGTTGGCAGACAAATCGAATACCGGAGTTATCCAACCGAATCTCGTTGGTAAACATAAAAAAGATCAGAGAAATCAAACATCTCATTTTGAAATGATTATACTACTGGCACAAAATACTGACAAAGGAATACGACCTGAGTTTCGAGACGACAAAACTCCCTTTTATAGAAACCTTATAATCAGAACCAAGGACGTTCCAGGGAACCGAAATAAAATATTTTTAACAAAGCGGATAGGGTAAAGTTGGGATAGTCGGTGCAGTTTGGATGGACAACATAAATGTCAAAAGGCTTAACTTCTAAAAATCGCAATCATGTTTTGATTAGTTAAATTATGTAGCCTACCACTCATAACTATTTCACCTGATGATGATGCTGTGTATTATCCAAGGTTTTTTTTTTTTGCAATACTTTTTTATTAGTTCTCGGCAATGAGCATGCAATGTCCCTGATGTTCCAGGCGTCCATAGACTGCGTTAACCGCTTTCCATTTCATCATGCGGGCCTGTTTGCCATCTTAGTGTACGTTCACACAGCAGCTCGTTTTACAGGTCCGTTTTATGGTATACGTTTTTATTCGGCGATGGCGAACGTGCCCTTAGTAATATAAAAAAACTTTATTGATAATTTCAGAAGTTAGGTTTTGTATTTTCAATGCACTTACAATAATGCAGACCAAGAAGGAAACACGGACAGGACAACGACTTGCAACTATAAACCGGGACTCGCGTTCCCAATATTTGGCGATACATCAATAATTCTTTGTTTTGAATTTATATTATATTAGCATAATAGACAAATTATATTTTCTTTAAATTTGGCTTACATTTGGCAGTACCCTTAGAATTAAGCTACGTGTTAAATTGAGATAGCAGACAACAATTCCATCACATTCCATTCTTCATTCTAACTCTTTGACTTTGAGGGTTTGACAAACAACAGTTGTCGAACCCTAGGCCTTTTAAAACCAAGCATTTCATTCGATAATTACATTACTAGATTCTGCCAGGGCTTCGCCCTAGATTTACCTAGTTAAAGAATTGTGTACCCGTGCCATAAAAAAGTATCAAATAGACCGAGTAATTTTATCATCACAACACTTTAACTATCACACTTTTTGAAATGTATTTTAATGTGTTAGAATGAGATTGTATCTTGCGATAGAACATAATCTAATTATGGTCACACGAACACGGAAATCCGTGCGAAGGCGCGGGCAGTAGATAATTAATAATACAAAACAATACCTATATCTAGAATGTTCTCTAGATAGGCGGTTTCAATGGCGTATTCCCTACGTGTAAGTTGTTTAGCTGCGGAAGAAGGATGGCGGCTGTGGATATCACGGTGATGATGACGAACACGGCTAGCAGCGCCCGGTCTGCTACTACTGCGACCTGGAACAATAACAGGGTATTTACCTTATTGTAGTCCTAGTACACCCGCTAGGTGAGAAGTTCTTTAAGTGAACTGTGAGCGGAGCGTTTCTATAAGATCAGAACTGGCTGACTTGTACGATGTTAACCTAATGGATACTGGCGATATCCAAATCATTTTAGAAGAGAGTGAGGGAGCAATAAAATTGTTTATTGATATAATTTTGTTTTAAGTAGTAGTTTGTTTGTTAAAATACGGGACTGACATAGACCAATGACTCAAATGTCCCTTAAATAATTAGGATTAACAAATTAGGATTAGCTATGCGACTGGTGCAGGTGGGGTGAAAATGATACAAGCAACTTTTGCATCCAATAATAATAATAACACATGAACCAACCCAATGTTTGTTTTATTATACTACTTAACTAATGTTCACCTGTCTGTGTTTTTGTCTGTCTGTTTGTTATCTAGTACTGAGTAGTCTTTTATTTATTTTATTTCTGTACCTAAGTTAGTTTGTGTGTAGTGTCTAATAAATAATTTTCTTTCTTTCGTTTTTTCTTTCACATGCACAAACTTAGACAAATTTTGTTATTCATATATTTACAAGCTTTTATTTGATTTGCCCTGTTACGGCCCTTTCCCACGGCCGTCCCGTTTTGCGGGAACGGTTTTTACTGGATCCCACAAAAATCATTGGTGTGTTAACACACAATAGTTTGTGTCCTGTTTTTTTGCGGTAGAGAAACGAGCGGTTATAGGCGGGGCGGGCACATCTTCCCGCACCCCATCCATAAAAAAATGGTATGCAGGAAGTATGCACTTCCATTAAACTATACGTGCCAGCCCTTTCCCACGGCAACATCCCATATTTTGCAGGTACGGTACCAATCCTTTCGAATTTTACGTTCGGTTTTGCCACTACAGACTGTATCCACTCGTCCACTAAAAAACAGGATCTATAAGATATTATACAATAGCGAAATAATTTTCAACATAGGTCGATAAATTGACGGAGAAATCATGTCATATTTTTTAAAAAAACATGCATACAGCCGTACATAGAACCTCCTCTTTTTTTCGAAGTCGGTCAATAATGTGACTATCGTCATTGTTGACCCACTGAGGCGAATGGTATAAACATAGAAAGGCCCTTTACTTCTAGAAAATGAATTATTATTTTTCTATTTTTGGAGCAGCGTATTTCCCAAGTAACAAGTTAGATATTATAATCTCAGATTTTATCGCCCAGAGATTCGCAATATATCCGTCGCAAATATCAGGTGTAGTCATGTCGGAAAAATCTCCATTCATATTAAAATATGGCATCTAATAACTATAGCGGAGTGCCGTGAGGGTACTTGCTACGTATTTTCCCTCAACCACGTGTGTCCAAGGACACACGAGGACAAACGACATTTCAAGGAATGTCGTATTTGCAAAACTCCATTTATTTATTTTGATAATAGACGAGCAGCCTGAGGCTGATGTGTCTATATCACATAGTGTTAAATTCAACAGTTGTCGAGTTTATGTTGAAGGCGTTTATTTATGTGGCTGATGTAATGTCTTCTGGTAATACGTTCCAATTGTGACGTGTCCATGAGTCTTGTAAGATCTAAAGGAAATGAAACACTTTGAATTTTGTTTTTAATTTTTAATTTTGAATTGCAAAGACCGATTTCATAATAATAATATGCTTAGATAGGCACCGTTCACAAATAGCACTTTATTCTCTACATTAACGTTAAATTCTATTTAGTTTTTAATATCCGACGTTTCTAAGGTTTTATGGAAATAGATAATTATTTTATCAAGGAGAGCAATTTATGTCCGAGTCCAACAAAATTAGGTATATACTTACTTAAATACTTGAACTTTTTCTAGCTCATCACTTTTATTAAGTACACCTATCTCAAGACTGCTTATGAAGTCTAGACGTCTGGATTTGTTACCTGCTGTGTTGTTTTAATTAAGTTAATTAAAATATCAGCACGGGTATTGATCTCTGTGACTTTGCGCTCAATTAATTTGGACCATAAATTCATAGCTTAATGGTTAATTGAACCGCTCAATTAAGCTCGATTAAGCTCTCATCTGAAGTAGCAAAGCTCCTTATTCGTAGGTGTGCTACGTAGTGGAGTCCATCTATCAAAGTCAGCTAGCAGTTTTTTATTTTTAAAACCAGTTTACGTCGTTTAGTAGTTTCTATGGCCGGAGGGATCCAGCTCCACCATCAGGACCCTAGTCATCATCTAGGACCAAAGTGCTTGGGAAGACAAACCCATCCAACCCATCCTAGACGGAGTTACTTTGTTTCGTTTAGGAGTTCCTATGGCCATCTTCTGTCTCCATCATCAGACCAGCTTCACGGTACCATAATATTGCATTGTCATCTAACCTACATATGTATGCCAAATTTCAGCTCAATCGGTTGAGGATAACTCGGTCTAAAATTCAGTTGCAAGATTTGTTCCACAAATACATACTATACAAGCTTGTAAAAATAGACATAGAATCACTACTTCGCCCAAGATAACACCAAAATGGGTACGAGATCATTTACATATCGGTAACTTCATAGCTATACCTTGAAAGATGTAACAGACTATCAGCTCCAATATATTTTTAATGAAAATGAAAACTTGTTAGCGATTTCTCCTCTCTTGCTACAATCCAATTATCCCTAAAACCTATCTTTGCGGGACCGATAAGAATGGAAAAACATTAATTGGATAAAACCTTATTATACGGTTGCTTCTTCGGGAATGTCTGAGACATGGAAGAGTTTATCACGCTTTTTCTTGAAATGGGGAGAACCATTTCATTGGAAAGGAACACGGTATGGGTGGTTTTGACACAGATTAAATAGGAAATTTATCTGGCGCAGCGGCAGATTCGGCCGAGGATCTCAAGAGGCGCAAATATGATAGCTATATATATATATATATATCAGGTCTGCTACGCATTTGCTCCCCTTGGAGTCGAGACCCTAAGTCCGTGGAGTACCGAGAAACACTGGGTTTAAAAAAAAAAAAATTTGAGCGTCTGGTCGAAGCGACGCGTGACCTGAGAGCTGATGAGTATCTGGCGCAGCGCATCAGCATTGCCATACAGCGGGGCAATGCAGCCAGCGTCTTGGGGACGCTTCCGACTGGTATTGATATGGATCAGTTGCGCTAGCTGTAGATTGTTTGCAACAGTCTGCAATTAGCTCAATGTTTCAATTGTTAATAATAATCTTGATTAAAAAGGTAACTAATGTTACTTATTTTGTGAAGACCTACGAATATAAAATTGGGGAAACAGTTTATTTCTTTTCAAGGTGCCACGTAACATGTGTACCTATAAATACAAGAGGAGTCACTCACTTTCGGCTTACTACACATATTTCTTGGCACCTTGCAGAGATTTATAAGATTTTTTAAGAAACCTATAGTTAGCTAAATACTTTATACAATTCACCTCACGAAGTAAAAACTTATAGCTAACACAGAAAATGGCAAAATACAGTCAACAAAAAAAATCAACAGGTACAATCTTCCAAACTCATAAACACCTTCAGCATTAGAAGTCGAAGCTTCTAGAGGGTTGTTTACCGTCTTTTGTTGTTGAAAATCTATTGGTTTTTCGCGGTCGTGGAACCTCGTATCGGCACATTTGTCACCAGAACGTAAACGAACTCTATTAAAATTGGTATCTTTTGAAAGGTATTGATAGCAGCTACCTGAGTCTGTATCATATTTCATAGAATACTCATACACCAGGTTATGTTATGGTTTTGGACTCGGTGTGCCTGTGCTTGATAAATAATATTCAGTGGTGTATTGTCTTTTACGCTCTAAGGTGACTGTCCCTCGACATGAAATTTCAATCAATAAATACCTAAAAATTTTCATAAAGATAATCTATTTTTTTCTTATTAATCTATGTATATTTTGGATCCTGAAACACTGTCACTGTCTGACCCCTCACTTCTTGTTCACTCTGTTTCTAAGTCACTGCAATAACCCTCCTAAACAATTTGCCGTTTTCTCTACGAAGAAAATATCAGCCATAGGATTCGAAAGCTTTGTATAAAATCTGAATATGCAAACGATTTATATTAAGATATCTCTGCAAACGTCCATCCAAATGTCGTTATGTTCAACAGAATTGTTATTATTTTCCATTTTCTGACAATGTAAAATTGATTCCGAGCTTCTATGTTGATGTGCTTTTGCATATTCGCAATGCAATTTATGTTCCTTTTCCGTTGAAGTAAGTATAAGGGGTATTGTATACACAAAAATATTCATTTTCTTTTAAAACCCTACAAAATACAAATACATAGAGGCAACGTCGACTTCATGGGTTATACATCTAAATTCTTAAAGTTTGGTAATGAGTTTTATATAGATAAGTAGAAATGAATCAGCTGCATGACATAATTATAATATCTTTTTTGGTTCTCATATAATATGAGAACCAATAAAATTATAATCTGCTTACATTCAATTTAGTTTCAACGACAGGAAGCAGACGGTGCTTGCCGGATATTGATCAAATGGAGTAATGCGATGAACTCGCGCTCGCAACCCGGCAAATTGCTACCACAGACTACATCACTGCAATAAATGTCGCGTGTATTAAAGTTGGAGTAGACGAAAAAACTTTTAACGACGTGGTAACTATTTGCTATCGGCAGGTACAGTTATCGGACGCGAGTGGTAGTTTCACTGTGATGCTTCATTGCGCCCCACTGTGTAACGACGCGATAACTAAAAGAGACTGGTTTTGAGGGCTCTTTTTTGACCAACTAATCGCTTCACTATGACGATGGTATCGTCGCAGAATCGCCACCATAGACACGTTTTGATTTTCGACCTTAGATGAAAGAAACTACAGATGGAGGGACGCAAGTCAAAAGTGTCTAAGTTGAAACCATTACATTTATAGAATGGTAATGAAGAGATTGATCTCTCCGTGTAAATAGCAGCGAGTAATATATAGCACACGCACTATCTGGAGTTTCTTTCATCTAATGTGTTCACATGGTGGTTCTGGGAGGATACCATTGTCAAAGTGAAGTGATTGGTTAGCTGAATAGGGCCCCTACCTGCTTTCACATAAGCAGCACGTCTATTTATTTCATTCAGTGTGTAACTCGTTTATACAATTTTCACCGCGCATTGGTTGCATTTTTAATACGCGCAGAAAGAACCAATAAGCGGCGATATTTGTATGAGTGAGTCACTCGCTGAATTACATAAATTGACTAGCAGCAGCCGACAACTCGTTGATTCGTCTCGGATGGAGCAGCCACAGTCGGGGTACAGCCGGTGTTGGCCCACATGTCTCAGCTGCTTCCAATCTAAGTTGTCCCGCACCAGCCGCTCTTTATCTGCGACTCGCTGCTCGTTCCTGGTGGCTGCAGCTGGAGGGATGGCCGGTGTTAGCCCACATGTCTCACCTGTTTCCACTCTAAGTTTGCCCGTTCCAGCCGCTCGTTGGCCGCAACCCGCTGCTCGTGCCTGGCGGCTGCCTCCCGGATGGAGCAGCCGCAGCAGCTACACCGCGAGCAGGCGCAGGCGCAGCCTTCAGGCGAGGCAGCCGCAGGGATGGCTGGTATTGGCCCACTTGCCGGTATTACTCCACCTGACAACAAAGGTGATTATTTAATCTGATCTTCTTATTGTGAGCTAAGTCGTTTAAGCTGTTTTTACTGCGCATCAAGTTTTATTTCAAATCTACACTTATGACTTATTTTACCTCTTTTACTGATTTGAATAAAATACATAATTATGTATAAGTAATATATGTTCAGCATTTCATTTACGTACTGCTACTTCTCAAAAACTTGCTTCCAATATTCGGCACGAGTAGGTACCAAGCCATTCTAGCCATGTCACTTTCGTAGTGTTGGCTACCCCAATGAAGCTTTCATTTCGAATGAATGCATTAATTCGAAATACATTTTCATTAAACGCATTCATGAAAGATTCACCATTTCTCTACGGATTACGCGTGTAGACAATCGCTGTAATTATATCGCAATTACATTAATCCGAAAGCTAATATGTTGTAAGCTAAGGTATTTACGATCGAAATCTGAAAATATTTTAGATCGTAAACTTGAGGTTATTTGATCATTTTACGAGCTCGTTTAGTGTTTTTGTTACGCTTTAAATGCAAGTATTTATAAAAATACGTTTTGTACAAAATAAAATGTTTGGTTTACTATTTTTATATTCTAGACAACTTTTGTAACATAAGTGCAGCATCATAAACGATGGATCTTTTAACAAATCCCTTCGCCTTATCCGTCCTGACAAATGAGCAAGTCCAAAATGCAACATACATATAATTCTCGGCGCTTGTTTGTGAACCACAACACAACACCTAATATGAGAATGGCGACGTAAATGGTAAAAGTAAAGATACTACATTACTTTTTCACATTTTTGCATGCTCAGGCTGAGCTGAGCCTGCAAAAATGTTATGTGCCTTTATTTCATTCGCATGATTACCTTTTTATTACAATTATTATCTGTTTTTGTCAAGTTTTACTTTTTCATATTATTATCCCACTTTTTTTTTTCTCAGGAATCTGACCTTGCCTTTATGTGTGGGTGGACGGGTGTAGGACCAATAATATATACGAAGTCGCCGCTCAAAGGCATACAGATGAATAGTTTTTACATGTTTATTGAAAACCACTGAGACCTGGATGCCTATTACCCATTTGCATTGAATGGTGAAGCTTGGTGATCTGTGAAATGGAGCCCTCATCTACGGTCGATTTTGAAGTACATGTCGTTCGCAGGGTCAATCTCCGTAGGAATAGTTAAGCCATGGCTTTGCAGAAAAACAAACTTCTAGAAACCTAGTTACGAAGTCACTAGTTTGAAGAAACTTTGTAAAATGGGATGGAGAAGAATTAAAAGAACTCTCTTGAGTTGGTAAGTTGATTGTATTGTAGTTTTAGTTTAGAGCTCAGGTAAAGTTGACCATTCCAAGAGACAGATTCCCAAATGGTAACAATAGGTTGCAATTCCGAACTTGATTGATGCTCTATCGCACATCTCTATAGTCGTCATCGAGGTTGGTATAAGTCAAGTCCAATATGATATAAGCGAGACAGAATGAAAGAAGGGGTCATTTTCAGTCCCAATCTTTATCTGCGCGACTTATAGAAGGTACAAATTAATTTGCATTACTCTGCCGGGAAATACATGGTAGGTAACGACCAGTAAGAAGCTTTTTGTCATTCCACAATTTGGATTGAGTTTAGACGGTCACTCGTTAAGCCCTCTAGGCAAATTCAGCGTTATCCAAAATCAAAATCTAAACTGTGAAGTCGAAGTCACGTACACTCCAAATCCCTGATTTCTATTCATGATTTAGCAGTTATCCTGGTTAATCTTATTTGTTTTACATTAGCTGGATTTTAATACTATTTTACAAGACAGTTTAAAAAGTATCAAACAAAGTGTTTGTATCATACATGGATGGTAGGTATTATTCGTCCATTATTCGAAGACGGAAAAGTCAGCTCTTCCTACATGACACGTGCCGTTCAGTCCGGGTTTTTTTTTTCATTTTTCATTTCATGCTAAAGAGACAAAGCATTATTTGATAATAATTTAGTTTAAAATTTGACTCCCTATTTATTTGATAACAATTTACTTGAAAATTTTACTTGACTATGAGCTTATTTTGTAAGCCTAAAGAAATAAATTTTGTGTATTACTATTAGATTTATGAGAATAAAGTATTTTATATTAGAATAAACAGTAATTAGTAATTATTTCAATTGTAAATACTAATTTGTTTCTAATTTTCTTTTTTAATAAAGAATAATAGGGCTAATATTAGAAATCATCTATTTGGCGTAAAATTCCTCCGAAAGTCACGAGCATTTGCTAACACAAAGGTCACTCCAATATCATCCACTTTACTTGGATTTTAAGCCTCACATCATAAAAAGAACAAAACTTTATGACCAACAAAAAATTCGGACCCGCGAAAACCTTACTTGAAATTCACGAGATTCTTCGTGAAAAAATATTTGCACAGGCACTCTGCTATTAAATTACCTATGTCACTCAACATTTATGATGGACTCTGTGCAAAAAACTCAATATTGTTCGAAACATTGTTAACATCCTCAGTCATGCTACGATTGTATTTTCCCTCACAAATAAATATATCAACGTTAAAAGCATAACAGCATTTGTAAAGGCTCGCTAAACAATGGAAGTTGCTATTGATGGAAACAACACCTTATTTAACAAAAAAAAAACAGTCAGCGTGAACATCGTGATGTTTTGGGTATTACCCTTGTGGAAACGAAACTTAGCGTTGATATTCTGTTTCTCGGCGAAAATTTTACAACTTTCGTGTATTGTATTATCTAAAGCAGTGATTCTTAACTGGTGGTTCACGGACTACTGGTTCGAAACGGGCCCCATCAAATGAATAGCCTATTCGCTCATGTTCGCAGCTCGGCGCAAGTGGTCAAGTGGTGAATAAAGTACTACCGCACTAGTAATTCTGGCTATTACCTATCACAAACTCAAATTTTGATCGTAGATACTTTGATTGAGTTTTCATTATCTGAAAGTACAATGACTTACTGAGATGGTTGGCGAGCGAAGCGAGGCGAGGGGCAGCGCCGCGTCGCAGGGCACCTCCCTCTTCAAGCGGGAGCCAGTATGTGGATTCAATTGACTTAGCGTGATGGTTGTGGTTGTGGCCAGCGAAGCACGGTGAGGGGCGCCACGTCGCAGAGTGCCTCTGTCTACAAACGAGCGCCAATCTGTGGGTCACTCGACCTACCGAGATGGTTGTGGTTGTGGCGAGCGAAGCGCGGCGAGGCAGGCGCGAGGGGCGCCCCGTCGCAGCGCACCTCTGTCTTCAAGCGGGAGCCGGTCCGCGGGTTTACTTGCACACCTGCCGCCACTGTGTTCTCACCCTGATATTGTAAAAAAACAATTATTAGTTGTAGGTGTTGAGCAGACTATACCTAGGAATGATAGAATATAATAGAATAGAATATAACTTTATTGCACCATCAATACATTTATAAAACAAGAAATTAATACGAATTATATCTAATGTGGCACAATCGGCGGCCTTATCGCTAACAGCGATCTCTTCCAGGCAACCTTTTGATTAGGAATGATCTTGGTTGATTTGAAATAACGTAGACTACTGTTTATCTGTCTGTTTTTCTTTCTGCGTACAATCCCTTATGGTGTTTCATTTTTTCATTTGTACCTAATAATAACTTGTTTTAAATGTATGTATGTGTCCTATTTAATTTAATGTCCTATTTAAATTTAGTAAACAACGACAGCAAGTGTATACCAATGGTGGAAATAAATTAAATGAAATGAAATATCCCGGAAACAACGAGTGCAAATTCTATATAACATCAAGATTCGAAATTCATTCATTGCTTGTACTTGCACCACAATATTATGTCCCAGATTTATTTGAGTGAAAATTTGATTATGCTGGTATACGTTTATTATAATTAAGTATCTTATTATGATAGGTCAGTTGAGCTACTTGTAGATAGTTTGCAACAGTCTGTACTTAGCTCAATTGTTTCAATTGTAAATACTAGTTCTAATTTGTTTCAATTATTTGATTTTAATTTTCTTTGTTAATTAGGTGTAATAAGGATTGGTTGCAAGCCTGCAGTAATTCAACAGTAGAACTTGTTTGAATTGTAAATACTTGTTCTATTTTTTCTTTTATTATAGATGTAGGTAATAAAAATAATTATTCTTAGGGCTATACTTATACCTCAATTTTAGGTAGGTAATTTAAGGTGCCTACTCGTAGTTGTAAATAATCCACTAGAAAAAAACCGTACTTTACGCTTGCGCTTACACTTAACACAAAAATAAAGCGAGCTTTCGAACTAACTTTTAATGGCGAATCACGAATGAAATTTTCCAATCAAACTCTGAAAGTTGACACGAAATTTTTCCATCTCGAATTTCGGGTCCAATTACCATAAATTTTATGTTATATATATTTTAACTTTGTACAAACATTGAGGTGAACTCAGATCATTAAAACTCAAAGGCAAACGGCAACCTCGAAATATTTGTGCGAAGTCCAGTTGTTGCATAAAACACAACGAGAAGTTAACATTTCATTTGCATACGAGTCACGGCAAAGGTCTTCATAATAATGTGGTCTACGTTTTTCAGTTTTACTTTATAGTATAGGTAGGTATAGGACACAATCGTAATATAAATGTTTTTAATTCTGTCTTAAAGCACCTCACAAATCATTTTAAATCTGGTTTAGATTTTTTGTTATTTTAGTGTACAAAATATTTAGGTACCTATATTATTAGATAGAGAGATTATCGTTGACTGTGCAGATACGAATACTGAAGTTCTTGCACACGTTTTTTATTTACACGTGGCACGGAATGAAGACTCGATGGAGCGTCTCATGGTCCAGAGCAGAATGGAGGGCAAGAGGTCTCGTGGTCGCTCTCCAACCAGATGGTCGGATCTCATCTCCTCTCTGACACAGTCCATGACCGACTGCTCCCACAACGCAACCAGGAAACGATGGTGGCGCATTGCTCGAGCAGACGTTCATCGGGACCCCATCATAACCACGACCATTGTGCCAAGAGTGACCGACTAAGAAGAAGAGACTATTATATATCTTTAAAAATTTCTTTCATATTTCATACCTAGAATTTAGCTCCAATTTTCATACAATCTGAATATATTGCGCTTTACTTCGTCGTAGAAAAGACTTATCTACAGTTTCATCTTTTCAGTGCAATATTTTATTTCAGGTTGAGTCCCCTGACAATATTAACACGGTGCTCTACGTTACATTTCACGCAAGAATTGTTGCCTCAAGCGTCACACCAGGGATTGTCAGCAATATATTTTGTCATTGCCGTATAATGGCAGAACACTATTTTAGCCAGCCAATTTTCTGCTATGTTACAGGAGATTTCAAAATCTACGATTGAAAGTGCAAAAGCAGACATCGTCGCTTTTCTACGTTGATAGAGATCTAATTCTTTTAAAAAAGAGTATCACAATAAAAATTATTATAAACAAATTAAAACTAGTATTTACAATTAAATCAGGTAGGTTGCTAAAAATCTAGAGATCAACTGATCATCATTTTCTATTTCTTACATTACAAGGGAAGGTTTTAAATGTAGTATTCACTAATCGTTTTACAAACAAATCTGTCGAACAAGGATACATGCTGCAAATTTAAAGACTTTCATTTATAGACATAGACATAGATAAAAAGATAAAGATAAAAATACATTTATTTACCCAAAAAAACATAATAGCATAACAAAAGTAAAGTACATTAAAAGGAAGGGTAAAAAGGTGTCCCTAACTCAGCATATTGCAGTATTAGGCATTTGCCCAATACTGCGCTGGTTTTCAGTTAGGGCCCTTACGGAGTGACGACGGCACAGTAGGTAATTAACATTATTACATTAATACATTAATCATACAAGACATAGACAATCATTTATTTGATGCTCAAACACCTCACACAATACGGACAAAACAGATATAAAAATACATTTTGAAAAATAGTTAACTTATATTACGACAAAAACAATTACACAAAAATATTTTCAAAAAGGAGACTGGGCTGAGTGTTACAGCAGCAAAAAGACATAACTATCTTTCACTAATTGTCTCCGATAGAAACCGGTCTATTCTGTAATACATCTCTTCGATAAATGACACCCTGGCGAGATCGTCCCTGATACGTCAAAGATGTGTGAGTAGGTAGGATCTCGTAAAAACGTGTGAAATCGCTAGGTCATTACGTGACAGTGGCTGTAAGGGCCACATGATGACTTGTTATGAGGAAAATCCGGGGTGCGAGTATAATCAAATCGATTCCCCAGTAATTGGTTCTGATGTTTCATGAAAATACGTATAAGAGTTCGGAGCTGTTGTATTCTTGTGATACTGTGTTGTTACCAGATTTTCATAGACGTGTAGGTACCTAATTTAACTTGATGTTATATGTACGTATGTTAGTCCATAATGTATTTATTTAGGGCCTTAGAATTAGATTTTACCATACGTACTATTCTATCGTTTCCTGAAATTAATTATTATTACTATATAGATGATCATCGAAAATTGTCACAAAATATTATTGAAAAACAATTAGAATAATTGGAACACAAGCTTGGTGAAGCAGAATTGCCATTACTATCATAGACTATTTGTATCTCGCTGAACAAAGGATCCTCCCAATTACCTCAATCAAACCCGTGTTTATTTATGAAATTTTAATTGTAACTTAATAGCTACAAACCTTTATTCAATCTGCCAGTATATACAAATCTTGGCGATAAACAGCAACGAAACTCCGCTGGGGAAATACAAGCATGTAATAATTTGTCACGTACTTTTCAGACCCACCTTACCGCCGCCGTGACATATCTAATATCCGGCAGTCTATTGCAAGTTTTCAAACATTTATCATAACCCTATCTGGACCCCTCTTTGAAATTCAGGGAATCCTCGCAACGTAGCCTAGTGACACACATTGGTATTTTTAGTCAATAGTAATCTGACCCGTTTGGGATCCAATCTCTCGGCGAGGACCAGTATGCCATATGACTTGCCTTCTGCCCTATAGATTTATTAGGCACTGACATTTCTACTCGTATTTAGGTGAAAGGAATGAATTGTTCTGATTTATCTATGGCATCCAATTTCTTGCAGTATATCAAATACAAGCATCTGCCCATGGCTTTGCTCATGTGGTACTAAGATAAATCATAACCTGAACATTACACGCACTCACGACACAGAATCATCATCTAGAGTCTTTATTAGCCACTGCTGGACGTAGGCCTCCCCTGATAAGCAACTTATTTGCTTTTATCATTAGGGTACCCCCTATGTCCTATGCCATAATCCCTACGCTTGGCACGGAATACCTTAATAATATAATGATCTCAAATCTGATGACACAAACCCAATTTAACTCACTTAAAATCATGCCGTCCCTTTCTTAACGATTGAATATAAAGTTAGTGAATAAGATTTGGAGCTTACCTCGAAAGCCGGTGGTGTTACGGGCCGTAATGTAAAATGTCACACAGCGAGCGTCAGTACAAGGAAAGAAGGCGTTCGCAACGAGCAACGACGAACGGATTTTAGCACACGGCGTAACGTTTCATGCTCGCTGCGAATGCTACATTACAACCCGAAACACTGGTAATTACCCGGCTTTACATTTAATTAAACAAACGTACAAAATTAATCGTTTTCTTACCTTAATTGGTTCAGTGTCGAAGTTGATGAAGAGCATCCTGGCGAGCCGCTGCAGAATCAGCTCACGCAGAAAGGCGGGCACCGGCTGCCCTCTTACTCCTCTACGAGCAACAACATATTTTACTACCTATAGATATAAGGTGCAATTTATTTTGAGCTTCTGAAAATAATTGCTCAGAGGGTCAATAGAGGTGTGCAAAAACCAGAAGGAAACGATTTTTCACAAAACTGATTTTGTTTTATTATCTGTATTCTTTCAATACGATGTTGGCATGAAACCACATAGAAAATCCGGTTTTATTAAGGTTATTTCGGTGAATAGCTGTTAGACACGGCCGCACTGCAGAATGGTAGTTAAAAGTTGCTTTGATGTTAGCTAGCATGGTTTTTTCAATTACAACCTAGGTCTCTTCAAGACCAGAGTGAATAGGTGACTTCTAGACCTTCGTGATACCCTATCGGCCACATCGTCACTATCCATCAGGTGAAAAAATAACCGACAACATAGCTAGCGGCGACTAGCTAAACTAGACAGACGCTTGCATATTTTCATATGTTATATTTCTCTTCCACCATTTACCATCCAAGCTACCACCATGCAGTGCGGCCGTGCCCTTAGTAATTTATGTTACCTAAAAGTTTATTTTTCTTAGATTAAAAAATATCATTGCGGATGTAATTCGTCAAACTTCGATCGTTTTTATATAAATAATAGATGCAGGCGTTGCGGTAATTCATTAATTAGGATTAGATCCAAATATTTAATCCTAATATCGTTTTGATAGTAAAATTGAACAGCTTATTGTCAGAACTGATCATTTGAGAAAAAGTTCTTACTTTAGCCTGTAATATTTCACTCGAAACACCCCCATTAAAACGTCTTGCAACATTTACCTGATGAATTTAAATGGAAAGGCGCCGTTCAATTACCTAGGCAGATAACTTGAGGGAAAACGGA
This sequence comes from Eupithecia inturbata, assembly GCA_963662085.1. NCBI lineage: Eukaryota > Metazoa > Arthropoda > Insecta > Lepidoptera > Geometridae > Eupithecia > Eupithecia inturbata. The sequence continues at coordinate 11,429,599 of OY759177.1, read as the reverse complement.
ATACTCAGCCTGCTGTAAAATATACCGCGAATTAGTTCTAATCTTATTGAAATAACGACTAGAGATATTACAGTCACAGTTTACAGGGAAATTAACATATAAAAAGCTGAAAATCTTAAATGTTTAATATCAATTTAAATAATTAAATGAATGGATAATCGGCTCCGAAAATATGTGAACACTGGCCCCCTTATTCATAATAATAATAATAACGTTTATTGAAAAATATTTGAGACTTCAAATTATTACATCGTTGATCCCCAAACTAGGATAAACCTGTATCTTGGGGACCACCTTCCATGGGTTCTTTACATAAAATAGTCTGCTAACTTAGAGCATTGCTATCTCTCATTCTGTCTTGTTCTATTGATATAAAGTTAGAATGAGAAATGTCACTGCTAAGTAAATGTTCAATTTTATTAGACTCGTACCCTTTCAAATCCAGTGCAAGCAAATATTTATCAACGTACTACATATTATAAAAAATCAGTCATCGCTCTTGCCAGCTGTATCTACAAAAATACGGTGGTAATAAAGTTTTGTGTACACTAACTATTTACTGCTACACATTGGCCTTGTTAAAGTGGGCTAATATTTTTTGTATCTAAGCAACTTTATTACACTTATTTATTTATTTATCATAACATCATAGCAGGTTTTTTTAACCCTAAGGCGATGCTAGATCTACGTAGGCACTTAACTTATAAATAAATACAATTATTATACTAATCTAAAATACATTTTGTTTCTATCACAAAATGTGCCATTTCCATGACTTTCGGCAGCTGTTTTCGGATAGGATATTGAGTAAAAAGATAGCGAGTGTCATGGAGCAAACTTTAGTAGGTTGGTCCTATAGTTGGGCACTTCCAGCATAGCGGTGCGGCGGCGTGCGCCCAAAAACATATCACCGGTTTAGCGTAGATAGCATAAATAAGCTATTTTACAAATCTGCAACGATGCTTTTTTTATTATGACTACTGATTGATGTGATTATTATTTTTTCGTTTTAAGCACTTTCTGCCTGACACAGGTTTACTTAACCTAGTTCAGGCGCATGTATTATTTAATACCTATATTAGATATCATTAACTCTTTTATAATCCATTTAGGCCTTGGATGTTTTGAATAAATTATTATATTATTATTATTACTTAGATGGGGAGACGAGCTAGACGCACATCATCCATCATGGCCTGTGGCAGCGTTAAATCGCTAAGAGTGGAAGAAAAGAGAGGCCCTTTGCCCAGCAGTGGGACAGTAACGACTGAAAAAAATAATAAATAAACAAAATAAACTATATACTCAAATTGATATATTGGCACTGCCTAGTTATTCATAATTTACGAGTCAAATTAAGTTTAAAACTTAGGAGTGATGTAGTATATTTTATGTAGTGATACATACATATTTTTACATACGTATTTTACATACGTATTTTCGCAGCTGACTATACCTACCTATAATCAATTGCATAAAAAGCGGGTTGTATTTTGTTAATAGCATTATATCGAAATGGTTAAACTGATCGTGATTGTATCAGCGTGCAAATAATTTGATAAAATTAACATTGATTTCCACAAACTTCAAACAAACTGTCACATTGAAATTAAATTCAATCCGAATATGCATGCAAACATAATTAATTATTTTAATGCACAGTTAATAATATAGACAAGTGTTTAATTAGTGCCGGATATATTGCCAATGATGTATGATTTTAATTAAGTAAGTAGATAAGAAATACCTGCCTGTATTATTTAATTAGCATAATTAAGTACTTTTTATAAATGTCTACCCTATTGTTTTAATTATGATCCCCACATACACAATTTTGTCAAAAACCCCACTAGACAAACTTACGAGCAATTTACTCTTTGATGCTTGGACAGTGAACCTGTCCTACTTACATGTAGATAAGACATAAATACCCGCATTATTAAATTAATTAGTAGAATTAAGTTAGTAATATTCTTATTTTGACCAGCTAGAGGTTTATTTTTCACTTAATCTAGTTTAACAAGATTAAAGCGAAAATAATCAAATCGCACTTTATTTACTCTTTACGTTAAACAACTATTCATTTCATAACTTCCAAGTTTTGAACTAAAAACTGGATCACCTTGTACTCAAACTTTTAATATTCTGTACACAAAGAACCTCAACAACTCTAATGGAAAATGTAGCTATGTGCAGCCTACGTAGCGCGTAGAGCCGCTACGGAATATGCTACGCTACGTAGAGTTACGGGATTACGCGTAGCTGTATACGCTACGTTCGTACGTCGTGGCTTACGAGCTATTGCACTATGGTAACAAGAAAACTGATTTTACGGCTGGGAAGTTTATACCGTGTTTAATTTACTGAACTCAGACTTGTTTCTAGATGCATCTAGATGTACCTAGGTATAGGATATCAGAGTAGTTTTTGTGGTATAGTGACTTTTGATAAGGAATATGAGTACCGATAACTGGAGTGGAGGTCTACTTTGAAAAACGAACTTAGTTGACGGACAACGTCAGATCGCACTAAACGAAGGACGGCCGCTCCGTTCTTTCGACGACCTTACTATGAAATTTATTCTGACATTTATTTCTTAGAGATCCGAAACGAAAGGTGTCAGTTCGTACCGCGACCGAAGCAACATAGTGGTAAGGTTGTTCGTTTCGTGCGATCGATGTCATCCGTTAACTTCGTTCGTTTTTCAAAGTAGACCTCCAGACACTGGACGCAGAGGACTTCCGGGGGGACTTCCGTGACTTTAAACGATAATTCGAAAATTTCAGCAACGATAAAACAAAGGACAACACTATCTAAAAAAGTTGGGAAGAGATTTGCCTGACGCATATCTCGTCCCAAAGTCGAGGTCCAGGTTAAAGAAGACATATTTGACATCAAATAAACTTGCCTGTAAGATATGTTGAGTGTGACGACGGATAACGAAGCAGAAAAGGACACTAAACACGTGCTAACGCCGTAGTATAAACCTGTAACAAAACTTATTTTGTAATATACACGTACATACATCTGAGGGGTGAGTCCATTTGACGTTAGTAACGAGACGTGATTGTGACGTCTCCTTTTTCCATACAATTTTATACAGCGCCTCTACCGTGCGGACAGGGAACTACGCAAATCCCATACAAAAAGAGACGTCACGATCACGTCTCGTTACTAACGTCAAATAGACGTACCCCTCAGTAGAGTAGTGCATGAGCATTGAGAGAGCCCTTCTGAGAAAGTTGTGTTTATCTTGGTCGCCAAGGTAGGTTGCTGATTCTGAGAAAGGAATGGTTGACTGGCTTAGAGCCGATTTTTTGTGGCTCATCGTCTCTAAAATGAACTTACCAATGATACATTTTTTTTTTACTATTAAAACTTTCGTAGTTTGACGAATTTATTAAGAATGTAAGCGGGTTGACTAAGAACCTAGTTTATGCCCGCAGAGACGCGGAACGTACATAACTGATGCATAGGCATCACTTATGTACGTTCATTACTTAATTCTCCAACTTCAGAGATAATGAATGGTTAATAGGAACTTTTCATCGTCGGGAAATGGTTAGGTACCACTTTTTATCGGGTGGGCAATTCTCTTGTTGAGTCTCAGCGTATAAAAATATGTCAAGAGGCTACGTACGTATTTAAAAATGAAACGGGACAAAGAACTGCGCTTGTGCCAGTTTTGGCACAAGGCTTAAAGATTGTGCCGGCCTTTGGAGGAATAATGAAAACAAAAGGTCAACTTGAGAAATTCCGAATAAAAATACTGAAGTAAAATTGCAGACGAAAAGACTGCAATTTTTAAATAGTTTCTTCTAATTTTTGCAACTTGAGTTGCAAAAAATGTAGGAAGATATTAATTGATTTAATTATAGCAAATATGCAGGTCTCGACAGAGCCTACACATTTGCTCCCCTTGGAGTCGAGACTCTAGGTCCAAAGGGTACCGAGGCCTTCCGGGTTTAAAAAAAAAATATCTGAGCGGCTTGTAGAAGTGACGCGTGACCCGAGAGCTGGTGGGTATCTGACGCAGCGCATCAGCATTACAGCGGGTCAATGCAGCCAGTGTGGGAACGCTTCCGACTGGTATTAATATGGATCTACCTGTAGATTGTTTGCAACAGTCTGCAGTTAGCTCAGTTGTTTCAATTGTAAATACGAGTTTTAATTTTTGTTTCTATTATTTGATTGTAATATTCAAAGAATATTACATAATATTAATACGTATTATTAATAAAGATTTTAATAGTTGTAAGTTGTTGTAAGTTAATTTTTATTTTGTAGTCCTCCATCAGCACACCTACGACAGCTGCTAAACGCGCCTCCCACGAATCCAAAACGAAACCCTCCTTGTGTTTCGTTTTGGCATAATCACAAAACCACGCTCGGCAGGCGCCTTGGTGAGCGTAGTGGGGTTGATTAAAAATACTCAGAAGGAAGCTGCTGCCACTAATACTGCTATCTATTAGGGAATCTAGTACATTTCCTTAGTCGGCTCTTACGATACTCGCAGGTTGAGTTGGAGGGGTCGATTCTAACGCCACGCCAGCCACGACGGCATTTTATAGTAGCAATTGTTAACATTCGTTCAAGTAAATATCATAAAATAATAGTTTCGCAAAACAAATAAATTTGCGTGGAAATAAAATTTAAAATAACAAAAACTCGTTACGGTGTGCAAATATGATAACGAATGAAATAAATGGAAAGCTTTGACCAAACAATATTTGTTTTCAACATCAATTTACTCTACACAGTACTAAACGGGGTATCATTTTATAATGTACTTACCACAAGCAAGTGTGCCACTTAGCCACATTTAAATATTTAAAATCTAATTTTAATCAGAATAAAAAACACACATCTCAAAAGCTGCTGTTGATTTTTTTTTACTTATTAATTTTTATTTTTATTGTTTTAGACTTGTACTAAAACCAGTCATAATTGTTGTAAGGGGAAGCACTCACTACCAAACCATAAGTTATTTTCAGAATAGCTTTGTGAGCCATAAATACTCATTTAATAATCAATAACCATTTCATTTAATTTTTTCATTTCAAATAAGTGTCATGTACTTTATAAGCAATAAACAATTTCTTTTTGTTGAATCTTATCCTCAGGACCCACATACAGGGTGTCTCACAACACACGCACACACTACACATACGCATGCATAACCCACACACCCACTCATGGTGTCTCCTGTTGCCCTGACTGTTATGAGACTGGTGTCCTTAGGAGACCCTTCGCAAACGTGTGTACTTCACACAAATATTTTACTATAGTATATAATAATGTTAGATTGTTATGGTACATGTATAAAACCTAAGGAATGAGGTCCCCGAGACACAATATAATCCATACTAATATTATAAATTTGAAAGTAACTTTGTCTGTCTGTCTGCATATATGTTACCTTTTCACAGCTAAACGGCTGAAAGGATCTCAATGAAATTTGGCAGCGTGGTAAATGGTATTTCGGGGACGGACATACCATTTACCACGCTGCAGGCTACTTAAAAAGCGCGTGCAAAGCCGCACCCACGGGTGTCGTAAGAGGCGACTAAGGGATCCACCGGGGGTGGGCAGCAGCGCCCCCTGCAGTTCAATTCTACCACCGAACTGCGATCCCCAACCCGCATGCCCAGCGTGGGGATTATGGGCATTGCCCCCGTGAGATAAAAGCCAATCAGGCGCTTAGGAGGTGGAGGTTGTACATGACTGATCTTGACAACAATTTTTAGTTAATTTTATTTTAATACATATGAATTGACTTTTTGAATTGAGTTGTAATGTGTGACTAGTGTAATTAGAATATTTCTGGACAAGTTCAATAAATAAATAAATAAACAAGTTTGGGCACCAACGATGTATTAATTTTAAATCCCAAATTTTTGACAAAAAAACGTTATATCATTAAATTTAGAAAACTAAATTCTTTAAATAACTGCCAAGAGACTTTATCAGCGCCAGATAAAAGTAAAATATTTTACTGCCGAGCTAAGCTCTTACATTATTTTTATCTTTTATAATAGTTGTCTCATTTGTTCTAGACGTGGATATATCTTTTGGGTCCGATTACTAAAAAATCTAGAAGAAGCAAATCAAATGTTTTAAATTTAAAGCTAGCGTATTTTTCAAAATAAATTGTATTGTTTTGTATTTTCTACGAAGATGAAACAGGTTAGAGCATTTACCTAAACAGTCGGATTAAATAGTCAATGCAAATTCACTATCCATATCACTATATTTTATTCCGTTAAAAAGCGTGCGAGTCCGCGGACAGCAACTAGTAAGTTATATTCTATAAGTACCTACATACTTTACAATTTGTGTATTATGCACAAATTGTTTGTTACATAAACAACATTGTTAAACTAAATGCCTTTATCGTAATACTAAGTGATTATTTTATTTAATAATTATAAGTATAGATTAGCACTACTGTCGCCTGAAACACAGGATTACATAGTTCAGGCTAAATTGTTATACTTAGCTGTACTTATTCTACTAATGTATTGTCTATTTACGTTCTTTGAATAACTTTTAATATTATCATTCTCAAAAACAGTGAAGTAGGTTCTACAGCAAACTACCGAAAATAACATCGATCGTTTTTCAAACATAACACCGATTTTATGGAAAAATCTCGCTCCATTCCACTCTGATCCACTTTGCAGATCCACTAATGGATCAGTTTCCCCTTTTTTGTCCACTCTAATATCTCAGCTTATCAGTTTTCCTACCTGAAAACGTTTTAAAGTCTTTCGATAAGGTTTCAGTTAAGTTACCTAAATTACTAAACTTTACCCTTTAATTTTGATCTGTTATTGATTTTGGCCTCTGTAATGTTTGCCTAGACCTCAGTGATATACAAGGTGCCACGTTACTCATGTACCAAGCCGAAACTGGGTTGTTGCGCACCCTATACCGAACTGATCTGCATGGTTGATTTTCAGAAATACATTGTTTTAAATTTTCATAGTAAAAAATAACTTTACGCATACACTTAGAAAAATGACAACCCTATCACTAATGCAAAACCGGCAAAATTTAAGGGTTCCTTTTTCATGTGCAAATAAAGAACACATTCATTCTGCTAAAAATATAATAAGACACGTACGTAGCACTTTTTTTAAAATTTGTCGATTTTTTAACGTACCTACCTAATGAAGATTATTTATCGCGTAACTTTTATTAAAATATAGATAAATAGTCTTTATTAGATACCTACGTAGACGTACCTACCACGAAACAAACGTACTTACCTACAGATAAACATTATTGTATGTTAAAATAATAGCTTAGAAGAAAAATGTACGGAACCACCGTAAAATTGACGGCATTGACTAAACAAAAGCGATTCAAAGGTCAAGCACCTTACTGATGTCAAGTTGCAGAGTGTGTGAGGAATTGTTTCTACCGTTTAAAGCTTCTGTATAAAATTCGTCCATACCTCAATGAAGCAGTCCGTATACATTTATGTGAGTCCCTAGTGCTATCAAAGCTGAACTATTGCGATGTGGTCTATGGACCATGTCTTTTGAAAAGATCACAGAACTTGATGCAGCGGGTCCAGAATGCATGTGCTCGCTATTGTTTCCACATCCCACCACGGACCCACGTTACTCCCTTCTTAAACTCATCTAATATCTTAAAAATTTCAGCTCGAAGAAGGCTACATCTGGCAGTGCTTATTTTTGGGGTCATAAACAGACAGTGTCCTACATACCTCGCTGACAAGCTAGTTTGGGCTAGGGACAAGTCAAGATATCCTAGCAGAGCATGCTCTTGGGTTTTCTGCATGCCGAAGCACAGGACTATGGCTTTTAGAGGATCCTTCAAATATTCTGCTTCCAAATGTTGGAATGATCTCCCGCCTCCGGCAAGGGCTGCAAAATCATTATACACCTTTAGAAATCAACTCAAGAAACTCCCAATTACTGAACAGAAACTCATACAGGTATAAAAGTGAGGTACCTACACTGTAGGTAGTTAATACGTCCTGTTGTATTTCCTTGGATTCCATAATTTGTCACTTAATGTTTTAATCGTTCTCAAATAGTTACCTTTAAAAATTGTTAAAAATTACTGGATTTCTTTTCGATTAATATTGGCGCGCTGAACGATGTCAGCATTTTTTGACATTTATGTTAGTACCTACTTTTTTCTCTTTGGTTGAAAGCCAACGGATTCTACTTCTTCTTTTATTTTTGGCTCTGCATCATGGTCGCATTACGCTGCGCTCATGAGATCATTGTTTGCACACTTGTCAGTGTCGCGACGAAAACAAGTCAGTTGGTGTAGTGAGCATAAATCTGAGTGTAATTATAGCTTGTTTTTCCTAAGTGTATCTGTAATCTTTTTATTGTATTATATTCTGTTCAATCATGTTTTGTACCATCCTCGTTGTATTTATTTATATATCGTTAATGTAATAATGTTAATTACCTACTGTGCCGTCACTCCGTAAGGGCCCTAACTGAAAACCAGCGCAGTATTGGGCAAATGCCTAATACCTACTGCAAAATGCTGAGTTAGGGACACCTTTTTACCCTTCCTTTTAATGTACACTTACTTTTTTTGTTATGCTATTATGTTTTTTGGGTAAATAAAATGTATTTTATCTTTTATCTTTGATGAACAGCTGATGTTAGGGTTGTTACATGGGCTAGTTGCGATGAAAGTGTCGAGGTCATTTTTTCAGTAAAAAAACCTTGAAACCCGCAAAGTGCTAGAACAAAAAATGTTCGTGAGATGGGGGTAGATCCCCCCTCTCCGCTTAGTACACCAATTACGTGGCACCTTGTATTGTCGACCACATCGTCATTTACAATCAGGTAAGATTTTGCTCAAACGAAGGTCGATCCATGATAAAAAATATTCTATGTGACCGACGAACATATAGACAATGATCTTATAGATCGATTTGTTTATGCCATACGATGAGTTGACATTTTTGTTGAAAGTACGCATTTTACGCGACTCACATGACAACTAAAAAAATGTTAAAAAAATAATGAAAATTTATTAAAAAAAATGTAACGCTTGTTTGGTCTAGAGGTTCCGTTTTTCATTCGGACGTACAGAACCAACAACATCTACTATTCTACTTACTAATCAATGGTGTTTTCTCTGTAGGTGGTAGGGTGTCCCGTATGGTCATCAGAAATACGGTCATTGATAGGAGGGCGCTGATTCCCAGGGTCACCTTCTCACCGGATTCAGAAGGCACGTAGAAGACCAGGAGAGCTGTTATAAATATCATAATTATAAATTTCGAGTTAACTGATATAAATTATGTGTGAGACGACCGATGTGGCGCGGCGGACGTAACTCCGCCTGCGATGCAGGAGGTTGCGGGTTCTATTCCCGCCTTGGGACAACGGTTTGTACGATCTGCAAATATTTGTTCCGGGTGTTCTGGGATCTACCTCTATGTATAATAAAAAATAACTATCTATGTAATGTATAGTATAACAGTTGTCTAGTGTCCATAACACAAGCTCTGCTTAGTTTGGGGCTAGATGATGCTGTGTGGATTGTCCAGCATTATTTATTAATATTTATTTGCATGTTTGGCTCAACTTTGCACCATTATTTTTACTTGAAGGCTTAGATCATTTTTAAAGAGTAATAAAAAAGCCTGGCCGGCTGCTGTAATATAATATGTATAATCGAATCTAAAACTTGCGTTCATTAAAGCCAAAAGATAAGGGATCTCGATGTCAGTTAATTAATGTTTGCACCACCAACTAATTATATCTCTATTACTTTTTGTCCAGAAAGGGGTTTGAAGATTTTTGGATGGCCATCAACCAGCAATTTTAATTTTTTTTTTCAAATTTGCGTCGTGTTGAATGTTATATATTTGGATAAAAAAACACTTATATAAATAAAAAATGTCATAAACATTATGTTCTAAAGCGTCAGGTTTCTCAGATATCACATGAAAATAACTATTGCTCTAATTTTTTTTTCATATTTTAATATCTCTGAAACCGGATGCTTAAGGACATTATGTTAGATGATATTTTTTATTTGTATAAGTGTCCTCTATCCAAATATATATCTTTTAATATGCGCAGCGATTTTGAAAAACAAAAACCACATGGTGACCGATGTTAGGGCCAAAATCTTTAAACTCCATTGTCGTAATATAATAAGCCTGTGAAGGTAATGGGTTGCAAACTTCTGCAAAAGAGAGAACCTGTGCAAACCTACTCGTACATAAAAGTTCCGGCCTGAAATTTAATAAAGATAATGCTCAAAATGTCTTCGACATGAAGACTGTTACAGGCTTATTCACGGTTCGCTCGATATCATAGATCAAAGGAACATTCAAGACGATTTTATTTTTAAAAACTGGTTTCGTTGTAGCAAAATAGGAAACGCCAGATTATCGGAGAAACAATCTAGATTAGCTGCGGGTGCATTTTGTCTTTGTAACTCTTTATTTTTATACTCATTCAACCGGAGTGTTAGGTAAAGCGAGAATAACAAAAGGTACTTTTCCTGGAGCCCAATTCTGTTATATCTCTTCACTATGATAATTGTTATCATCACAGAATGGCACATTTTGTAAAGAAACTACATATAGATTATAGAGGGACGCGTCAAGTGTCTATGTTGAAACCATTATATCAATCTCTCAAATAGCATCGCAAGCACTATCTGGAGTTTCTATCATCAAGGATTCTATGTGACGATTCTACAACGATACCATTAATTGTCACAGTAAAGTGATTGGTTAGCAGAATTGGGCCCCTGTGTGAAAGTAAGATCCATTTCAGACGTAGGCGTAAGCCTAAAGTGTTTTCGGTAGGAGATCGAATGTCGTTGTCAGTCTGTATACCGTGGGAGTTGTTATACTAGGATCATTTACAACATCTGGGGCGCAGCGGGCGAAGGTCCGCCTGCGACGCCGGAGGTTGCGTATTCGATTCCCGCCTCGGGACAAATGTTTGTTCGATCTGCAGATATTTGTTCCGGGTGCTTTCTATGTGTATAATAAAAATATCTATCTAAATATGTAGTAGGTAATGTACCCATAACACAAGCTCTGATTACTTTGGGTCTGCTTTAGGGCTAGATGATATTAGGTGGATTGTCCAGCATTATTTATTTTATTTAACACGCAAACTACGTTAATGTTCCGAATTGGTGTTGGTATAGAAGATAAATAAAGTAATAGCCCGGTAACTATTAAGCTTTTCATACGAAGTTTTTCACGACTTGTTTTAAGGTGGCAATGCATCGCGAATTAACGCTTATTTAAAATCCAAACACCAATGTATTTGGGTTTTAACGCCACGTAAACAGCTAGTTCGATTAATAGTGTTGGACAAAATGGAAGTAAGCACACAAATATTCCGCTTTCATAATATGAGACCAACATAACAATATTATTGTGTTATTGTTATGTTGTACCCACTTAGAGCTACATCTGTGCATTATTTGTGCCTGATCGGTTTAGTCGTTATGGCGTGAAATAACAAACATCCATCGAAACATCCAACTTTCGCGTTTATAATATTAGTGTGACTAACGCCCACGCATTCAGTGGTTCGCGGCTACACAACACAGCAATGCCACCAACACATTGTGTAGGTATAAATTATTTCTACATAATGTGTAGGTGTTACATATGTATAAATGATATTTATGAATGATTTCATTTTCACGTGCGTCATGGGCCGTTTAATATTAGCATTTGCACTATAGGATACAAGGAAGTTTATTGGGTCCGGTCCTATACCTATCATATACTCATGACATCCCTGAACATGAAAGCAAAACCATCGCAACTTTTGCCGATGCCACTGCTATAATAGACACTGCAAAACGCATGCCGCCGAAAAGGTTCAAGTTGCGGTTAATAAAATAGGTACACAACTGGACCAAAACCTGGCGAATAAAATTAAATGAATCGAAGTCAAGTCACATCAACTTCACAAATAAAAGAGATCAATATCATCCAGTTTTTATCAACGGGCCATAATACCATGCGAAAATACAGCAAAGTAATTGGGCATGACATTAGACGCGAAGCTACGCTGGAAAGCTCACGTCAAAAAGAAAAAAGAGGAGCTAGAGATCCGCTACAAAAAGATGTATTGGCTGATTGGGAGATTTTCTACTTTAGCAGTACACAATAAACTTCTATTATATAAACAAGTCCTCATGCCAAACTGGACCTATAGAATACAGCTCTGGGGCTGTACAAAAAGGACAAATGTAGCAATCATACAAAGATTCCAGAACAAAGTACTTAGGTCAATTGTTAATGCTCCTTGGCACGTAAGAAATGACGATATTCATCGGGACCTAAATATTGAATTTGTCGACACAGTCATACAAAAATACGCAGAGGCTCACGAACAGAGGCTTCATCATCATGTGAACGTCGAGGCAATCCAGCTCCTCGTCAACACGGACATCGTGAAAAGGCTCAAAAGAACAAAACCTTTTGAGTTAGTGTAGTGATAATTATAGTGTATGTGCATAAGTGCTATCTTAAAGAACACATAAACAAAGTGTCTTCACCTTAAGTATAGAGACAATAAGAAAAGTGCCAATGGACATGTTCTTAATAATTATATTGTTATAAAAATAAGTTCAAACGAAATTACCCATTAGCCAATTCTATGGCTAGATTGTAATTATATTCTAGTGTATTTAACATTAATTTAAAATGTGATTACTAGACAATAAAAAAAAATATGTGCTCTATATCACGTTGAAGGGAATTCAGGACATTTTAAAATTAAGTTTCCAGTTTTCCCCCTTAAGGGGAATTTGTCAAGGGAAAAACTGGAATAAGTCTTATAAAACAAAGTCCGCCGCCGCATCTGTCTGCCTGAACAAGATAAACTCAAAAAGTACCGAACGGATTTTCATAGGCTTTTGTGTTAGAGCAACCAGCTGAGTCAGGACCTGTTAGACCTGCATACACGCGCTCGTCTGCTTGCTGAGTGGACTACTTAGTACCAACCCAACGACTGTGTTAGTGTACTACTTAGTTCACATGTGTTTTTGTCTCACTGTTTGTTATCTAGTACTAAGTAGTCTTTTATTTCTGTACCTAAGTTTGTTTGTGTGTAATTAATAATTTTCTTTTTTTCTTTCTTTCATAAAGTTGTTATGTTATCGCTAGCGATAAAGCCCTCAAATAAATAAAAAAAAAAAAAAGTTGTTATTAATGGACAGAGTGATTAATTGGGAAGTTTTAGTGTAAATTGGCTGAAATATGACCCTGATTGTCGAAGATGTTCGAAAAATCAAAACCAATGGCGTTATATGAAAATAATGTAATACTGATTTATTCCTCTTAAAAAGCTTTACGAAACCGAGGCACGTCGCTATTTTGTTAATACCTAAATTAGATTTAAAAACACTCACCTATCCCATTGATCAGCAAGCACGGCAGAATTAGGTTGAATACGTAGAACATGGGTCTCCTTCGCAGTTTGATATAGTACGTGATATCAGGGTAGGGCTCCACGCAGCAGGAGTAGTACTGGTCGTGTCTGGTGGCGTCGAAGCTGACAAGGTCAAATTCACCGTTCGTTTGGTAGTTGGTTGTGTCTCCTTCGTCGAACTGTTTCTTTAGGTCCAGCTACAAGAAAAATGTGATTTCGTTTTTTTATCAGATAATCTTGGATGGCTACGCAACACGCGTAGCCATCCAAGATTATCTGATTTCAATCACATCGCACATCAGCAGCTTTTACCCGTTCACTGCTGGACGTAGACCTCATCTGATATAAGTGATTTATTGGCTCATATCATAGCGTAGTAATGCCATAATCCCCATGCTGGGCAATGCGGTTTGGAATCGCAGTTCGGTCGTAGACCTTTTCAGACCAATGTCACGGGCAAAAACTATGTATAAATCAGTAATATTTCAACATACATTCAGTATTTATTTGTCAACTTATTATCATTATACTTATACTTCAACATTGTGCACTAGTTTGACTAACAGCCTGGATATGAAACTATAATCATACTGACGGCTATACCTAGACTGCATCCACAAAACAGCTCAATATCATGAATTTATTCAAACTAGACTCTAGACTCTAGATTCAGGATTGCCGTGAATCGTGGCATGGCCGTAGGAAACCAATTTTAAAGCGCGAATCTCAATTTAAAAGTCAAATATTACCTTGAAGGACAAGTTGAAAATTCTTCGTTTGTTACCTCTTAGTAGGTTTTAATGGAATATACTTTTGTTGAATAAACTTTTTATACCCGGTAGGTATAAAGATACCTATCGGGTATAAAAAATATAATCCGGAATCCGATAAATTATATTCGGGATATATTCCGGGAACTATACATAAATTAGACTAATGTACATATACTAATCTTGATTTAATAGAACTTTGCTTCTAATAAAATTAAGATCAGCGTTTGTAGAGTTCAGTAAACTTTTAATAAAATTTACCAACGTAGCAACATTATTAAAGACATGCTACAAATCCAAGACTACATACTTTAAAGTTCCACATATAATCTCCGAACAGCAAAATCATCCCAAAATATATTTCAGAAGATATAAAATATTTTAAAGAAAAATATTATGTTGTGAGTTTGGAATCCGCTTAGGGCGAGTCTTTCCGTCCGTGCCCAGATCAGCAGGTTAAAATCCCGGAGGCTTTCGATAAAAAATATTGAAGTCCATGCAAATCGGATTACAGGCCAAATAATAGGTTTCCGTAATGACGTAAAAATTCACTTCGTTTCCAAGTTTTTTGGTAGATAGAAAAAAACAAAAGAGAACGATGACTAAAATTAAGGACCAGCAGGCCTACGAGTATTTTAATTCTACAAAATATGCAACTGCGTGTTTCGTTTCATTTTAATTTTTTGTTCAAATTGGTTCTCTAATTCGACGTATTAGAGTACCCAATTGGCCGCCCCCAGTCCCCCAAAATTATAAATAATAAAAAATAATATTGCAAAATTCATTTTCTTTATATTCATATCCTTCTTTAAAGTGTTCGTAGAAACCAAGCACAATGACAATGATCTAGGAACACTCTAGGTCTTTTAACATTTCAATTATAAGGTCACAAAAACGAAAAACCAGCTTCTAGTTAATTTCATCAAGCAAATTGAATAGTATAAAATTAGCAAAAGTTTCTACTTCCCTTTCATCAATAGGGATAAGGTTAATAAGATAACTTATACCGTTCTTTTCAAATTAAAATTTAGTCTGTAAAGTTTAACTTTCGTTCACCGCAGTTCTGAAATTCAATTTTGGAGTCAAGCGGGCTTTTGTAGTTTGCATAGGCATCAATAGGCATGTTCGAACCAGGAAATTGCTTTGGAATTGATTGATTCATAACGTAACAAGGATTTTTTGTATTGCTTAATTAATAGTATTACCACGCACATTTTGGTATACTGAACGAAATAATTTCATATTTCAATAATGCAATACAAACTACATGATCGAAGCTGCAAATACAAAACATGTGTCCCATCAAATGCGATGAGCTTAGATACCTACTCCAGACAAATTGTAGGTCACATTCCTCAGCTTATTACGAGATAACAAAAGACTTGGAAAGAGAAAGAAACATAACTACTTTGGCCACTCTCATAAAATTTCAAA
This sequence comes from Eupithecia inturbata, assembly GCA_963662085.1. Classification (NCBI taxonomy): domain Eukaryota; kingdom Metazoa; phylum Arthropoda; class Insecta; order Lepidoptera; family Geometridae; genus Eupithecia; species Eupithecia inturbata. The sequence continues at coordinate 11,413,971 of OY759177.1, read as the reverse complement.
GAAATCTATTAATTACAAAGCGCTGCTGTCTAGATTCAAAGAAAAATGTGTACCTACTAATAAATCTTAAAGTCTGTCCTATGTTTTAACATAACGTGCGAAAACGGGCTCTAATAGGTTGATCCCTAATCGCAGCAGAAAGTAAAATGAAATGAAAATGTGAAATGTAATTAAATACATCAAATGCTTAATGCTTAATTCATAGCATTAAAAGACGCCAAGTGCCTTTGATTTTTAAGGTAAATACTCGAAAAGAAGTACAGCAAAGTACATTATATGTACGTACACCGAGAATGGAATAACATAAAACGTTATAACAATCGAAGGTATGAAAGCACAAAAACAAAAAAAAAATTGTAAAGAAAGTTCAAAAGAAAAAATCTACAATTATGCACCATGAAAGTCTGTGCATGTAAGGCGGTGGTTAATTACCATTAAAAACGGCAGGATTTTATACCAAAGTTAATTCATGCATTAAACGCATGAATTAAAGACGTAAAAACTTTTGGATGGCGTTACTTACTCCCAACTAAAGAAGTAAAGGGAAAACAAAATTGGAAACACATCGTCGAAAAACGTTCGATGTTCCTGGTTTTCACGTGTCCTTTTCGTACAAAGCCCACAGTAGGAGTTTAGTAGTACCTAATGTGAGCAAAGCCAGGCCCATGGTATGTAGAAAAACTTCGCTGCTAACTCACAAATTACTTACAATGACATTCCTTTTTATTTTTTGACGATAAACGCCGTTTTATTAAGAATTCTTGAGACTTTTAGTAAAATAAATCTTGCTGCAAAAAGAGCGGGCTTGACTTGAGCTGACTAAATAACCTTGAGTTATTATGGATATTTTTTGGGTTGGATGTGAGCTAGATTTTGATATTTAGGGTAGGTTATTTCAGCTTATTTTATTTCAGACATAATGGAGTGCTTAAATAATGAAGATAAGTGTGACATAAATGTTGAGGACAACCCGACAAGGTTATGGTCCACGTCACATTATGTCATATTTTGTCAGAATTTCACAGACGTATTTTGTTTTGTCAGCATATTAGCAGAGAATAAACAGAGTGTTTGGTATTAGGCACGACATCATTTTTTAGGGAGTGTCATGGACTACATTTCTCCGGTATACATAATGTCCTAAGTATCACGCGAAAACTAAATTCAATTTGACTTTTAGTTGTTATTTAAATGAATTTAGAAGTTGACGCGATTTATAACTTTTACACAGATGTTTGAATGCTAGTAGTTACAAAAAAAAATATTTTATATATTTGAGTGAATTGTGTCAAGTAATTGTATTATTTATTTAGAAGTAATTGTGTCATGTATTTAGAAGAGAAAAGAATAAAAATATGTATGCATTTAAAAATACAGCACAATTTACTTTGTGGCATTACAACTACAAACAAAAAAGATATGGCAATTTAAGGGCAAGGTTAAGGGTGATTTTCAAAAATACTTTAAAGTAGGGGAGACCGGGGACAAAAGTAACAGTTTGTAGTTCATGCCTGATTTCTCGTTAGTAATAACATTTGTGATAAAGTAGATATTAAACTTCCGTTTATGGTCTATAAATGTACATTATAATTTTATCTAATATATCATGGTTTCGGTTAAATATAAAGCTGTAAAAATAAAAATTGAGATTGTTACTTTTGACGGACGAACGGTCGGGACGCAGGTAATAAGGTGTGGGTCGAAAGTAACACCCTTTAAGTTCTGCCCAATGTTATAAATACAATGAAAAAGACATAAGATTGAATCAAATAATTTATTTCAAAGCTATAATACAAAAATAATTACGTTCTTATTAAGTTTAACTTGAGATTCATGTTTCTATCATGAGACTGGCCCTTTTGGGCTCACCATGGCAGCGCAGAAGCGCGTAGGTGGTCTCCGCCTCCCCGGGACTACCTACATGATTGGGCAAGTGCACTATTGGTAGGTAGGTCCCTATTTGTTCCTGGATTATGTTTGTGTCTGTTTCACGCAAGCGGTTGCAACTGGCTGGCTGGCACAAGAGTGTGCGCGAGTGTGGCCCCGAGGTGCGCCTCGTTAGATGGTGCCCACGGTGAGGCGGCGGAGATGGATGGTGCCGTAGCGACTGGTGTCGCCCGTCGGCCGTTACGGGCACGCATTGGGCGGGTTGGAGGAGAGGTGTACCCGGCCGCGCACCTGCGATTGCGCGAGTTTGAAGGGTTGACTCCCGAGGCACGGAGTGGCTTTATTTTCTTTGCCCGAGGCCATTACTTGTTACTTGTTTCTGGACTGGTTTCCGCAACTAGGCCACAGGTGGGCCCTTTTTGCGTGTCGGGTGGGGGGCTGCTAATCTAACCACCCGATGTCCTCTAGGAAAGCCAGCAGCTCGCTGACGCCGGTGCATGCCTCCCTAGGCGTCCTCGGTGTCCCAAGGTAGTGTAGTCGTTGAGATGCTACGCTATCGCACTCCACAAGCACATGCGCGGCCGTCTCCTCTGCGTTCATGCACCCTCTGCATAGGGGGCTGTCCGTGATACCCAGATTAAACAGATGTTTGTTAAGCATGCAATGTCCTGTGACAATTCCGACAATTTGCCGAAGTTTGTCACGTTTCAGATTGAGGAGCTTTCGGGAGAATCCCGGGTTTAAAGCCGGGAAGGCCTCCTTCGACTGCCTACAATCCGGCATACTTGCCCAGTAATCTTGGTGTTGTTTAACTGTACGTTGACGGATCCATGAGCGGACTTGACTGAATGGTAGAGGAATTATTGGTTCAGGTCCTGCTGGTTGCCACTCTGAACCTCTCCTCGCCAGTGCATCAGCCTCGTCATTTCCCCTAGATCCGCTGTGTCCTTTTATCCATTGAAGTGTGACTCTATTTGACTTACTAACTTGTTCTAGCAGGTAGTGGCACTGTATGGTAAGTCCCGAGTTGTGTTCTCTCTTGCTCAGGGCCTGTAGTACCGCGGCACTGTCCGAGAGGATCCTGATGTTCTGGTCAGTTACCTTCCTTCGCAGCACTGCAGTCGCAGCCTCAATTATACCCACACATTCCGCCTGAAAGATGGAGTTGTAGGTACCCAGTGCTGTAGTTTTGTGAATGTTAAGATCTTCCGAGAACGTTCCCGCCCCCGTACCTATTTTCATTTTAGAGCCATCTGTGTATATTCTTACTTCGTGTATGTTTGAGCTATCACTTGGCTCCTCGTGCATTTGTATAGTGAAGCTTCTTGAAGGTATGTGTTTCTTGGGTACCCTATCATAAATCGAGAGTAACATGGGGTTGCTTCTGGCGTACTCGTCTATAATAGTGGTGTGTTGTGCTCTAGTGTCATTATCCCATAAACGTAAAGCCCAGAGTCTGTACGCAGCTGCGGCTGCCTCTTGTTGCACGTGTAGGTGCAGTGGGATTAGGCCTATCAGGGCTTCGAGTGCTGCCGTAGGGGCAGTTCTCATACACCCTGTCGTCGCTACGCAGGCTAGTCTCTGGAACTTTTGCAGCTTGCTTATAGTTGTGCTTTGCTTTGTTCTCGGCCACCAAACTAGAGCACCGTATGTCAGCGAGGGCCTGATTACAGTGTTGTAGAGCCATTGGGTAATCCTTGGGCTGAGACCCCATGTTCTACCTAGCATACGTCGGCATTGCCAGAATGAAATGGTGGCTTTCTTTGTCTTGTTTTCTAAATGTGTTGCCCAGTTAAGTTTGTTGTCTAGGGTTATACCTAAGTATTTAACTGAATCAGTTAGTGTTAGCTGCGTATCAAACAGGAACGGAAGTTGGTAGGTTCCTAGTTTACGCTTGTTGGTGAACATAACTAGTTCTGTTTTAGTTGGATTCACGGTTAGTCCATAGTCTATGCACCATGATTCGATGACCTTTAGTGCGTTGTTCATAATGTTACACGCCACGCTGGCAAAGTGTCCCGATATGAGTATCGCAAGATCATCCGCGTAGCCTACCGTGTAGAAGCGTTGTTCGTTAAGCTTGGTAATTAGATCATTAGCAACTAGATTCCATAGGAGAGGTGACAAGACGCCGCCTTGTGGGCATCCCCTTGACACCACTCCCCTGGTCTCCCCGTGTACGTCGATACGTACTGCCCTCAGCTTGAGCATACTAATGATCCAATCTACCAACGTTGGCTCCACTTCGTGCTTCTGTAAGGCTACGTTGATGCTGTTGAAATTCGTCTTGTCAAAAGCCCCTTCGATATCTATAAAGGCTGCGAGACAGAGCGTTTTGTTTGAAATGTCTCGTTCTAATCTGCTAACTACTGTGTGCAGCGCAGATTCTGTTGATTTGCCTGAGCTGTAGGCGTGTTGCTGTGGATGTAGTGGTTTTATTGTTAGTATATTATCTCTTATGTGTCGATCGCATAATCTCTCTAGAGTCTTGAGTAAGAAGGAGGTAAGACTGATCGGCCTATAGGACTTTGCTTCGGTGTAGTCACTTTTACCTGGTTTGGGTATGAATAGGACTCTGACCTCTCTCCACATAAGCGGTACATAGCGGAAGGCTAGACAGGCTGTGAAAATAGCCGTCAGGGCCTCGCTAATGTGTGCTAGACCCCAGCGTAGGAGGCCGGGAAAAATTCCATCCATACCCGGTGACTTGTAGGGTTTGAATGTGTTGATGGCCCACTTAACCTTATCCCCGGTTACCACTGAGCATGCTACTGCCCAGTCTTTCACCGATGGCGTGACCAGACTGTTGTCTTGCCACTCTGTTTCGCCGTCTATGAGGCACCCCGGGAAGTGTGTTTGTAGTAGTAGTTCATGTGTTTCTGTAGTAGTTTTGGTATAGGTGTTGTCAAGTCTCTTAAGCGAACCAATCTCGCGGTTCGGTTCAGCCGCTAAAATTTTCCTGATTCTGTTCGCTTCAGAGTTTGATTCTATCTTAGTGCAAAAGGTTTTCCATTTGAGACGACTCCTACGGCGTAGATGTTTTTTATAGTCGGCCTGGGCCTTCTTATATACGTCCCAATCGGAGTCGTCGTAGGTGTTCATGGCTCTGTTAAAATATTTGCGTACCTTACCTTTGAGTTCCTCCAGTCGTCGCGACCAGCCTTGCCTACGTGCATCAGTTGCACTGATGACGGTGAGAGGACAAGCTACCTCAAAGCTCTTGGTAAGGCTCTGCGTGATGTGTTGTACCGCTGTCTCTATTTCTGCAGTGTTGCTTATGTTTGATTTCGAGCTACCCTCACCTAGGTGCTTCGACAGCGAGTTTATGAACAGTACCTTATTTGTGTTGCGCGGGTTGCGCGTGGGTACTGGAAGCATTTTGTTGAGCGTCAGTTCATATCTAATCCATCTGTGGTCGGAGGAGGACACCTCATCCGATACCCTCCAGTTACGCACCAGGTCAGAGCAGTTTCCCGTTACCAGGGTCAGATCAATTATGGTACGACAACGTTTCGTTACGAAGGTTGGTTCTGCGCCCTTGTTTGCTATAAGGTTAGTGGTGAAGAGAAAATTTACCAGATCATCTCCTCTGCTGTTTGCAACGGGCATGCCCCATATGGGGTGGTGCACTTTTACACAATTCACAATTCACAATTAGCACACAAATCCTACCGGCTCCCGAGGCCATTTCGGGAGCCGGTAGGATTTGTGTGCTAATTAATAGCGCCCGAACACAGAGAGATCTTCGGAAGCGAGGCCTTGGGGAAAGGCCTTGCCTTGTCTGTCCTGTCTGTGCCCCAATCGGGGGGAGGAAACGTGACGGATGAATGGGGCCGGCGAGTGTGAAATGGTGGGCTCGCCGGCTATGTATGGGAGGAAGAGGGGACGCCAGTCGGGCCGCGGTAGATTTAAATGTTCCCGTGGTTCGGCGAAAATGGCGAGAGAGGGGTCATCGGAGAGGTTTTAGTGGGTATTAAGTCCTTATCAGGGCGTCGAGTCCCACATAATTTTGGTACCCGCAGACTAGTCTATTCGTAAAAAAAATTTCCTCGGCCGAGAAAAAAAGAAAGATTCGGGTTTGTATTATATTTTGTTGTTACTTTATTTTTATTTATTAGTCTTGTGTAAGAATGTAATCTGTGTGTAAAAATAATGTACCTTCCTTTTATGCCTACCTATAATACTGCTTCTGTACTATTTTTTTCCCTGTGCCGGTTTTGTGTGAACTCAATAAAAAGTATATCTATCTATCTCTTCTATTCAGCAAAACATTCATACTAATTTGCTTCATGATGATTAATCAATATTTTCTTGCTTTAACAATAAATAACTTCATAACAAAACAAACAAAATAAGACTTCTTAATGATTTATGAATTTAGAATGTTACTTTTGTACTCAACCCCGTTATTGTTATTTTATGCAACCTAACCTTAAAATAGAACGTGTTATACGAAAACCAGTTATACCATGCTAAAGACAATCTTAACGTTAATCAACGAGCTACTAGTCACATTATTCACATCACATGTACGTAAACACCAAATGAATGAACAACAAAAAAATAATTTTGGTGTCAAAAATCACAATTCGTCCACTAACCTATCCTTGCAGCTGAGCGGGGGCGCGGAAACTGAATTAAAGCGTGAGGGGCGAAGCAAGCTAACAACCAACAGTCGTTCGGATCATTTCGGCCATTAGACAAGGCTATAGAGCGTTTGTTACTTTTGACCCGCCGTTACTTTTGTCCCCGCTCTCCCCTAGTCATATCTCAGGAACCGTGATACTGAGGACATTTATTAAGTCTACCTGAGAAATGTAGACCAATCCTCCCCCCCCCCCCCCCCCCTCAACTCCCTAAGAAATTATGTCAGTCCCAATACCAAGCATCCTGTAAATACACTAACGTGCCTATTGATTATGCCGTTTTGTAGCTTTCAGGTAATAAATAGACAACCATATAGATACATACAAACGAAAAGCATAACCTCGGCTCACGGATAGAAAAGAGACTAATATAACTAATCCTACGACACTTCGTTCTCAATAAGTCTAATAGACATATTTTGACATTATGGTAAAATCTTTTCGGTAGGCGCTTGACAATGCTGTTAATCTTATAATATAGAGGTACCATCCAGGGCCAGCATTTAAAGTACTAAAAATAAGTGAAATCACTGAAAAAACGTAGCAAGAACGTAACTCAAGTCGGGCTTTCTTGTTAAAACCAAGTGTCGCGGAAACCTACCTTTGTTTCCATTTAACATTTACTCCGGCAGAATTCATTTCTTGCTTTTTTAAATCCGGCTTCATTTAAAGAGAATATTTTAATTCTGTCGTTTTGGATAAAGGGTTGGTTTTCGCAGTACGTTTTTTGTTGTCTTATTATAGACTACGGGTTTCGTATGCTCATTGCTTAAAAAAAGCACAATATTTTCCATATTTCTGCCATCTGCAAATAATGGTATTTGGAAGTTCGCCCAATGACCTCTCAGGAAATTTTTGTTAAAATCTAAACCCAGTTTTGTCGAAATATTTAGATTATTACAATGGCTAAAAGCGCGGCAAGGTATTTTTGGCGGCAGTTTTAGAAAATGTATCTTTTTCGAGTGAGCCCTGAATATTACTCCGTACAAAGCCTTTTCGTAATGTCTTTTGATTAAACAGATTGATTGATCTTATCCCTGGTATATTGGCTGTTATTTCTCTTTCAAACTCAGTAAACAATTATGTACTTTTCAAACGAAGCTTTGTTCTTGTAATTATTCTCGTGTTGTTCTAATTTCGGAAACCAAGCTTCAATCACACAACCACCAAGCTGTAGGAAAACCGTCCATATCATTCGCGCGTCATTAGTAATTTCAACACCGCAGTCGAAGATCGAAAAGCTAAATTTAATTCGGTATCTACCGAATTAAATTTATATATTTGTATATATCGTCAAAGTTGATTCAACACTGTTTAGATTTCTTTTACCTAGAATGCTAAATATGTTGGACTTAGGACCTGGAGACCTACTTTGAAAAACGAACGAAGTTGACGGATGACGTCGAGTAGCACAAAACGGCGGATCCGTCTTTTCGATAACCTTACAATGAAAATGATTCTGACATGTATTTCTTAGAGATCCGAAACGAAAGGTGTCAGGTGGTGACGCGCCCGAAGCAACTTGGTGGTAAGGTTGTTCGTTTCGTGCGATCGACGTCATCCGTCAACTTTGTTCGTACCTGTAACTACCTTGGAAACAACATCAATATGGACCAAAGTGACTGTAAGATTATGACCTCTATTTTTAACGCAGTAGATTGTGTTTTAGATAAAACTAGTATTTGGTTTAACTTCCGGAACAACTTTTCTACGGGTAAAAGAAACTGTTTCCATTTATTGACGTCAACTATTAAATGTTGTCAAATATGGTGGCAATTTGTAGCTGTTATGTTAATTGTGATTGATCACAATAACATAACAAGTTTGTTACCAGGGAAGGTGCATACATAAACGTTATATGCGAAAATGGGCTTAATTGTATGATTTTTTTTAAGAATATAAGCTTATGGTCGGCCACAAATCAACTGGTTTAATAGAACATTGATGTCACTAACAGAAACTGCCTGAAGCGAGGCTGAATTCAGCTGTGAAATATGTTCGCAACACATCTACTTCAAATCTGTTTGAAATAGTGTAGAGTTCAATAGTGATTCGCAGTCGATGTATCAATATTCTTCAATGTTTTAAAACTAACAGAATATGTACCTAACTCTTTCCGCTTTTAGCTTTAAAGAATTATATTTTTTATGCAAACTATACAGTTCATTTACAATGAGATAAATTTATCATATACTTATGAATTTAATGCTTTTGAGCTTGAATTCTTTCCGATTTTGAGTACATAAATAAGTTATACAAGAAAATTTACGACAAACCACACGGTAACGCTTATGCACCATAAAGTTAGCAATTAATATAATGCTACCTTACCTAGAAACAACATTACCTTATAGGGTAAAGTAGGGATAGTCGCCTCAAATACTGCCCGAAGAAGACGAGTTTTTTGGCAGTTGGTCAAGTATTTCTTCTGGGGCGACAAACTGGACTTTACCCTATTGCGTCCATAGAAGGTGCACATCAATCCTTTTTGTGTAAGAGTAACTTACCTGAAAACCATCATACGTCCAAGAAGACCACTTCATGGTGCACATCTGTATGTCAAACGGAAACTGCTCCACATTGATATCGCACACAGAGACGTAAATCCCGTGGCTCAGCCATGTCACCTCTCCCGTGTGGCGAACTATCACGTTTGTGTTGATCACTGCTGAGCGGTAGTTTGGGTCTGCACTGTGAAGAAAATTATGAAATTTAGGAACCAAACTTTTTATAAATTTTCCTGCACAGTGAAGAATCGAGCTTTGACTTCATTTATATCTAATGAAGAAACGAGCTTTGACTTAATTTATTGGGCTCTTGTGCTTTCTGATTCTTTATAAACTCATGCCATATTTTTGATTCTAGACACGCGAGAGAACGTTAGCTAAGTTCGAAAAGAGACTGGCGACGTAATATCAACGTAATTATTCACCCCCTGTATCTCAGTTATTATAAATATTTTGCTATAAGTAGTAAGATTATGACTACGTACATACATACATATGTATAAACAAAAAATAGATTTCTTATAAAAGATATATTTATTTGATTTGACATAGAAATATTATGTATAGAAAGCAATAACATGGCAAAAAAGAAATTTAAGATTAATATCGCGAACCTTAACAATTATAACAATAAATTACAAGGAGATATAGCTTGCCACTTTAGGCATTTTGTCAAGGTTGTGGTACTGTGTAGGTGCTACACAGTTCTCGATTGGTGTTTATTTATTAAAATAGAATAGAATAGAAGACATTTATTTATAACAACAACAATACAAACAGTTAAAAAGACAAGACACACTTATAGGATAGGTTTGTTAATAATAGTAGTTGTTTAATTAAATATACACATTAGTTACCATAAGTTTACATTGTTGTCTGCTAATATTTTGTTTATTTTTCTGTTTACCGTTTGTTTTTCTAAATTTTACTAAACTTATCAATTTGTCCTAATGACACGTCCTATAAATATCTTAATAACCAAACTCTAGTCTAGCCATTGAGGTATTGAGCTCTACCTTGCCGTAACACAGTTTTATAACTAGCACGGAAGGAACGAGACATGCAACTCATAGAAGCTTTGAAGTACTAAGTTTTTTAGCCCATATATACATATGGGGCTAACTTATATATCTTTAAAGTAAATTATTTAGTGGTATAATTAGCTATAATTAACTTTAAGGCTACATTGTAAATTTTGAAATAAAAACGTTCTTATTCTTATTCTTAGGTACATATATAGAGCTGTTATAAAAAGGTCCCAACTCAGCATAATGCTGGCTAAGCTCACGTAGGAGGCCTAGCCAGCGCTGATCTTCCGTTAGAACCCGTACAAATGACGTCACGAACAGACCTACGCTATGTAAAACACAAAAATAAAACAAATAAATAAAATGTATAAAAAGGACCAAATTCAAACAACATGAAATACAGTATACAAAAAATATAAAAACATACATTAAAGAAAGGTATTATTTACTTGGTCTAACTAAGCCAACATCATGGTAATAAAAGTAAATATTAAACAAACAAAAAACCACTTAAAATGCAAACATTGAACATATCCATAAAACAATAACATTTGTATTTTAATATTAATTTTATTAGGAATAATTTATTATAGAATTATGTACGATTTTTTTTCCAATTCAGAAAAACCCAAATACACAAAGTTATGAAATATAAACTCCTCAACTTTAAAGTTATACGTAACTATATTTTTCCTGCAAAGTGAGCACTATCTCAGAAACCGCAGGTAATAAGTTACCAGCTCTATACAAAGTTCCACATTTGTTCAAACACAAGTGAATTAGCTTTCCTACTGTCCCTGGGGATGCGCCACCATTCAATCTGCAAGTTAAGGGCGGCTACACACAGTTCAGCAACGAAGACATTTCGTAGCGTTCAGCGGTTTTCTAAGCTTATAATCTCTGCACGATCATACAATTGTAAATAACGCAGGCCATCAAATGGCTTTCAAGTATCATTTATAGGGTTCCGTACCTCAAAATAAAAATGGAACCCTATAGAATCACTTTGTTGTCTGTCTGTCAACCCTCTTTTCTCAGAAACGCATCGAATTGAAATTTACATCCAATACTGAAGCCCGTAACCTCTTGGAGCCGTGATATAAGTAAAACTTCTTTTGTAAACGCAATCAAAAGTTACATCCGTTTATGCCCGAATATTTTGAAATTTCTAAGGGAATGACACACACACAAAACCTATAGAGTACTTCCTGTTGACCTAGAACCATAAAATTTGGCGAGAAGCAAGGTTTTATAGCAAAAGTAAAGAGAAAAATCCGAAAAACGTAAATTTGTAGTTTATTCATAAAAAAAATGTAATAACGCCATGGACCAAAACCTATAGGGTACTTCCTGTTGACCTGGAACCATAAAATTTGGCGAGTAGCAAGTTTTTATAGCAAAAGTAAAGAGAAATATCCAAAAACCGTAAATTTGTAACTTATTCATAAAAAAAAATATTTTTTATCACGCCATGGACCAAAACATATAGGGTACTATCCGTTGAACTAGAATCATAAAATTTGACAAGCAGCAAGGTCTTATAATTATACGGAACCCTCGGTGCGCGAGTCCGACTCGCACATAACGTTTTATTTATTATAGTATGGGTGGTTTTTGCGTAATCGCAAAGCAGAGTGGGATGGAACAATTTCGAACTGAAACTAAAGCCTTCGGAAATTCACCTTTGCAAGGTTCCATACCAGTTTGAAAACACGCGGATTGTGACGTAATATGTTTACTTTAACAAGGTTCCGTTGTGATCACACGCGGATCAAACTTACTTACTCCTGTGGCTCAGTGACCCGAAGTGGCCTCCTTCACCTGACTTGTAAGCTGTTGTCAGATACGATGTTATTTTTAACACCGGCTTTAGTGAACATGATGACAGATGTTTCTACAAGCCACTGTACAGCGTTTTATTTTAGGGCGCTTCCCTGACCCACAATAGCGCCGCCACCTATTTTATCTTATTATTACGTTAATAAAAGAAATTTTTAAATCCACTGGGCAGTTTGTGATACCTATCATAAGCTTATTTTAATGCCTCTGCAATAGTTTTATTTTGTATAGTTTAGGCAGAGATGCGAAAATAGAGTTTGGTGGCCACCAAGAGCAACTCTAGGATAAAATTTATGGGACCACCTCGGGATCATTCTCTATACAATAGTGAAAGAATCAGTAAAATCGGTTACCGATAGGCGGAGATAACAAATAACCTACATAAAAACAAAAAAACATACAGACGAACTAAGAACTTCCTCCTGTTTGAATACGGTTAAAAACTAACTGACTAGACTGAAAAAAACACTTTCTTATGTTCACTCGGAATTTGAAGATTCCGAGATTGTACTATATCGGAAAAACAGATGCAAGATCTTCGCTCCAATTTACCGGTACTTATATCGAAAGTAGAACGGAAACGTTTGGTCCGGCATTGTGGGATATCGACCAGATATGGGTGGTATTTACTAGTGCGTCAAGAAAGTGAGTAAGTGCGTACTGACGCTAAAAATTTTGGTAAATTTTAGCATACCTACACGTTGATTACTCCTACAGCATTAGCATTCCAACGCTCCGTTTGTAGAAGCCCTTATTTGGTACCAGAGAGAGTTCACGAATTTACATGGAGGAAAATTGTACATTTCAATCAAAAACGTAAACAAAAGGTACAAAATCTCCGACTGCTCCATTTCGCTTTAGTGGCATTTAGTAGCGAAAAACACCGTCTACTAGAAAAACAAAGGTTAAACCTTTGTTTTCCTTTGAGAGATTTTACCAATCAAGCTTTTTGTATTTTAAAGCTGTGGACTAAGACTATACCAATGTTAAAGAGTCAATGGATTTGTTTGAATGTGTTTTGTTAAACGCAGAAAATACTGGTTTGGGTACAGAAAATACTAAACAGGTTGTCATTTTGTCAGTTATAAGAACGGCGATTGCCATTTACACTATCTAATTAATTATAATTTATATAAAAATAATTTAACACACACAAGTAACATTACAACAAGTATTTTAATATAAGAAATCGGTCATTCAGCCCTCTCACAATAGAGCAGACAAACTGACATTAGGCCAATCGATTCGTCCGCAAATACATCTAATAAAATAATAAATAATACATCTGGAAAAGCCTTAAGCAACCGATTGAGAGCGTTGTCGAGAGCTTGAGGCAGCGGCGACTGAAGGTGCCCTACAGTGCGGCAAGGTGGTAGAGCGAGGTTTGTGATGAAACATGATGGATATGAAGATAATTATTTGTTATGACCATTTTTATGACCTATATTTTTCAGACATACAAGCCGACATAAGCTATAAAGTTAGCCTACAATATCTAAAAAGGCATTACATAAATTGGAGACATCAAAGCTGTCGACGAAATCACGAGAAAAATATTTAAAAACAGGTCATTTTCGTTAATGAATGACAAAAGCGTATAAAAGAAGATTAATCTTCGATTCTTGTAGGTTTTCACGCCGGGATTTCTCATTTGACAAATGGAAAAAATACCTTAAAGAAACATGCTCATAAACAAACAAAGTGTTCAAGAACAAGGTTTCGTTAAAAACAAGTAGGTATGTATATTTTTCAAAACTCTCGTGAGATTAATAATCGGCGCCGCAACTGGCCGCAAGCTTATTAAACTAAGCCTGAACACTTTCAACTTCTTAGGAAAAGTTTGCCATGGTTCTGAGAAGTGAATAAGCTGTGAAATCGATATTGTACCACAAGAGTAACGGATGACTCAGCAATGAACTAAGGTCACATGGCTAAAACAAAAGAAAAACGAATGGCACAGCGCTTAGGTATCAATAGGTCACACCTCGATGTTTTGATAGATATGGAACGAAGGGAGAAGAAAAGCATCTTGGTCCTACCCATATATTATACTATCTATTCAGGTATCTATGTAGTATATTTTTGTTATTTATATATGTACCTGTGTATGAATATATATATATATAGTTAGGTATTTGTTATATTTAAATGTTCCTGTTTTTAGGTATTTTTAATGTTGTCAATATTTATTTAAAATTATCTTTGGTACACCCCCTGCCTTTCTTAAATTCACATAATTCTTTCCATCCAAAGGTTGCTTGGAAGAGATCGCTTCTAAGCGATAAGGCCGCCCATTGTACTTGTGTCTTATGTAATGTCTTTTGTATTGTATTTTTGTTGGTGTACAATAAAGTATTTTGTATTGTGTATTGTATTGTATTGTATATTAGGTTACTCGAAAATAATTTCGAGTATTCAGTTTTGTAAGTTCTGCGATAATTTCGGGTAGTGGGTGGCTACAGGGTTTCTAATATTATATTCTGAAGATCAGAAGAATCGAGTAAGTGGAAATTCACTTAATATAACCAGCGCAAATTAATTTCCAATACAGTCAAACCAAAATTTTATTCGGTACCCACATTTTAATATTTATATATTAGGTCCTTACATATGAAATTGGCGTTTTGTATGGGAGGAACAAAAAGTCGAATATTTTTTAATATAATATATTTAATTAATCAAAGTATGAACCATTATTTTCTATGCACTTTTGCCATCTTATAGGTAGTTCATTGATCCCTTTACTAAAAAAACCAGTCGGACGGGAATCAATAAAATCTTTGAAGGCGATTTGGACTGCCCCATCGGAGTTGAATTTTTTCCCTTGCAAGAAGTTATCCAAATTTCGAAAAAAATGGTAATCTGTTGGAGCAAGGTCCGGGGAGTACGGAGGATGTCTTAGACTTTCCAATTGAAGCTCTTCTAATTTAGTAGCCGTCTGTTGCGCAGTGTGTGGTCTAGCGTTGTCGTGAAGCAGCAGTGGCGTGGAGCGATTGACCAGCCTAGGTTGTTTAGCCGCTAGCTTTTCCATCATGGTTTGCAATTGCTGACAATAGACATCAGCCGTAATAGTCTGGCCAGATTTGAGAAAACTGTAATGAACAATACCGGCACTAGTCCACCAAACGCTTACAAGTAACTTTTTTGGGGTTAATTTTCGCTTGGGGCAGGATTTGGCTGGCTGGCCAGGATCCAACCATTGCGCTGAGCGCTTCCGATTATCGTAAAGAACCCATTTTTCATCACAGGTAATGATTCGGTTTAAAATACCTTCATTATTGTGCCGGTTTAGTAATGTAACGCAGCAGTCGACGCGCGTTTGCCGGTTTGCTTCAGTCAATTCGTGAGGTACCCACCTTTCAAGCTTTTTAATCTTCCCAATTTGCTTCAAGTGAATTAAAACAGTTTTATCACTAACATCGCAGCCTGCAGCTAACTCGGACGTGGTTTGCGATGGATCCGCTTCCACAATAGCCTTCAACTCTTCATTATCAACTTGAGTCTCAGGCCGTCCACGGGGCTTGTTCTGCAGGTCAAAATTTCCAGAACGAAAACGTTGGAACCAAAAACGAACTGTGTTTTCTTTTGCAACACGACCGCCATACACATCATTCACCCTTCGAGTTGTTTCCGCAGCACTAGTGCCACGGCGGAACTCGTACTCGTAAATAATGCGATATTTTAAGTTTTCCATTTTGTAAAATGAGTGACGCAAACAGAAAAAAACAGAAGAAAAAAAACAAATGAATGACGATCATCGAAGCACAAATACATGAGTCTATAGCTGTACAAATTTGAATTTGGAATTCCTTACCAAAGAGGAGAAATTTGTGATTAAAGTGGCCAGTACGAAAAACGCCAATTTCATATGTAAGGACCTAATATTAAACGCACATTTAATTAAAATGTTCTGAGTGTGTTATCTATCAACAAAGGATCGCTGTGCCTTCAGGGGATTGTGATTTTAATTTATGTCTTTTACTGCGTTCATTATTTTGTTGTGGTTGCTACACTACACACATAAAAAGTCTATATCAAAGAGGTCATCATGCAAGAAACCTGTCATTTTGTACTTATAATTGTGTAACAGTGCGCGACTTCGACTCGCACTTGACGGATTTATTGTGCATAATATAGAGTGTAATATAAATAAATAGTACTGGTACACTGTTCTGTTTATACATTTAAGCTGTGATAAATTTTGTAGGCATTCAGAAATATTTTCAACATGTGGATCTATATGTTGAAAATATGTCTGAATAGTAGTTTTTTTTTTTAATATCTCTATTAATTATGGAGTTTTGTCACACAGTGACTATGCCACTCCCGTTAGAGATCAATTATTCTACATAACTCGCAAATACAGCTTGACTAGCATTTTGGCTTTTTCGGAGAACGGGGAAGACAAAATAGGACTAGTAATTAAAACTAGCCTATCTTTAAATACTGCTTCATCAGCATTATCTATCCTTGTAAAAGTTAAACAACCTTATTTTTATGTTTAAGTAAGTTTATTTTAAGGTTTGTAGGTTATGTAGGTATTATAGTAGTGTAAGTATTATTGTTTTCTTTTATTTTTCAAGTGCCACCGTCTATTTTGTTCGTACATATCCAGTCCATCCCAAGGTTGCCTGGAAGAGATCGCTCATAGCGATAAGGCCGCCGTTGTACTTCGTCTACTCTTAGCATCTATTTCTGTATTGTTTTCTGTCTTTCTGTGTTACAATTAAGTATTATCTATCTCACACACTACTATACACTAAATGTTTCAATAAAGAAATAGAATTGAGTAATTATTTTTTAAAATGTGTTTAAGAATACTTTTGGTGTCCAACTTACTTGTTGTAAAGAATGATGTCAGGCCGCCAGACCCTTTCGAAAGGTATCCGTATAACTCCGATGCCGTCGAAGTCGCTGGTGTTCCACCTCAGGTGGTAGTCTGTCCAGATCTGCGTGATCCAGCAGTTTGTCGTCAGTAGCTGATCCTTCTCCTCCTGCGAACATATCGTCATCATCATCTACGCATCATCGCCTACAGACGACCACTGCTGGAAAAAAGCCTCCCTTCATTTATATTATTTATTACAAAAATAGTACTGAAAAAAGTTTCGATAACACTCATTTCTTAAACATATTTTAATGAACATTCAAAATTTAAAAAAAAATTATAGATGAAAACCAATGAGTGATTTTTAACTTCCTTGTCTTTATCATCTATAAATTTGAACTGGGAAATTTAATGTTGTTACTGTACTCGTACTGTGCTGTGTAATATTCATTTGAGTTATACAACTTTTAAGTAATTAGCTTGAGTAAACTTATTTTTAAATAAAATCCAAGACAGGATGTCTAGAAGGAAGTTAACTTTGTTAATTATTTTCGAAGTCAGTAGGTAATCTTAATTTTACTGAAAAGTAAAGTTTGAGTTTAATTAGATAAGTAGGTACATTGTATATTTAGATTTAGACTAAGGAAATAAAATATTAATTTTAATTAAAAAAATCAACTATCAATAAAAGTAGACTTTGTTACCATCTAGTAACAAAACGGGTAGGCGTAACTATCATATTCTATAATGCTCAGCACAAAGGAACACTTATTACATCATTAAAAATGTAGCCGGTTGACCAAAAATACATGTGAATGGAAAAGGAGAGCGTGTGCTAATTCCGGGAACCGCCTACCTGCTTCATTAGATGTTAGAAGAGAGTTAGTCCATTAGTATTAGGAAAACATTAGCTACGTTAATAAGTGGGTACCAGATTACTTTAACGGTCGTTAATTTGTATAAGAAGAAAATACGCATGTTCGGTAATTTGTACAATAAGTATCTACCTAAAACTTACCAGCTTTTGCGTTATACACAAGTACCCTATGGACCACATATACTCAAAAAGCGATTAACATCCTTCGCGTCCAGTATAATAATGCATTCAGGATGCTACTGGGGCTCCCGCGGTTCTGCTGCGCGCCCGGCATGCGGAGGCGCGCACGGACGGCTTCCATTCATGCATGCGGAAGAAAGCCGCCTCGTTGCTGTGCAGGCTCGGGACGGGAGTACCAATACCATCTTGAATACATTATCCAATAAAAAGGATAGTCCGTTCCTCAAGCACAGTAATCGAATAATGATGAAATAGTTTCATCATTAATGCGATTGCAGTGTTTGAAATTATATTATATGTATGTATAAAGATTTGTCATGATTACTCCTAACATTAGGCAAAATTCTAACTAATATAATTATGGACCTGAATTGAATTTTTGTGTTGTTTGAAATAAACGAAACGAACGAACGAATTATTTATTTATTTATTTTAACAACTAAATATCTAAGCAAGACCCTATCTCATTGTGCATAAGCGTCGGCTATAATTATAATTCAGTAATTCTATAATACATAACATGAAATTATCTAATAGTCTATGTTCATAGGCGAGCTTAACCCTGAAAAATAGTTTTCTTCCAGCAAACCTTAGATTTATTTTAGTAGGAAGTCTCTCTTAGCTCAGTTTTAAATATGTTAAGCGATGGACTAGCTCGAATATCTTGGGGATAGATTCCACAATATAGCTGTTTGCGCGACGAAAGAACCTCCAGGTCTATTGGAAAGACGGAGTCATATTGCCGTCCTACACGGCACACCGGGTAATAGGATAGTATTCAATTTGTACCGTGATCCGTTAGATATATTTCTACGTGACTGTACGCAAAGACACTGTTTATTGAAAAGTTTTCCAAATACAATGAAATGTATGAAATGTACAACTTTTGTTCAGTTGTTTTAAAATGGTTACCAGATTTTGCCAAATGGGAAGGAGTATAGTTACCTGTTTTTCATTTTGAGAATAAAGATGGCTCTTGGATAACTTAATACAGTGGGTATTACGTTATCCAAGAGCCATCTTTATTCTCAAAATGAAAAACAGGTAACTATACTTCGGCCGTTCAGAGAATGCGTTCCTGACACGTCGCGATTGAACTGACGACGCGAACACTCCACAAGCGAATCGGAGTCTGATTAATATTCTGTACGCACATTCAATTCAATGTATTTTATTGCATAGAAATACAGATTGTAACTTTGTAACAAAGTACTACTACTGACTAACTGATAGGCAGCTGCTGCTGGTATGCAGCTGTATGATGAGCATGATGCAGCCAGCGTGTTGGGGACGCTTCCGACTGGTAATGATATGGATCAGTTGAGCTACCTGTAGATTGTTTGCAACAGTCTGCAGTTAGCTTAATTGTTTCAATTGTAAGTACTAGTTCTAATTTGTTTTTGTTATTGAATTGTAATTTTCTTTGTCAATAAAGTTATAACAAAAAAATAAAAAAAGTAACTCATGATAATATCAAATATCGTTTATTTATTTAACCTACTCGACCTCTATTACAAAGCTGTTTGTTTATTTTCTCACTATTAATGAAGTTAATAAATAATTCTCTATTCCACTTACATCATCGCATTCAAAGCAGTGCCTAATGATGCGAAAATTAAACGGAACTACATTCGATTATCTGTTCTGAATTTGCTTTGGCTGAGGCATGAAACCTCTTTCAGCACCTATATTGTCAGAAATAGGTATCCTATACTCTGTTCACGGAGACAAGCTAATATAGCACGCGCTCTCTTGCACAATTGTATGAAAGTGAAAAGGACGGGACTACTAGCGTGAGAGACTAAGATTGGTCAGTGGGAGTGACCATTATTTTAAAATGTTAAGCTATGTTTAGATTGCTCACTTCAAACTATTACTTACATTATTCACTAGCTTTTCGCCCGGGGTTTTGTGGATGAGTGGGTTATTGATTATTGACCTACTTATTATGATACTGTGAACCTAAAAATATATATTTTGTTTAATTTGGGTGGTGTACAAAAAATAAAACATCAGAAATTTTCATACAAATTTATTCACTTTCTGATTCACTTGAATCTGAATCATACTCCAAGCTTATAATAAAACGTTCTGCCTTATTTTCTACGTTCCTATCCATAACATCCATACCAGGCTCTACTACATCACGTCCGCACCGCACAAGAGACAGATAAGACTAACTTTTGGCCACACAGCGTGCACAGTGTGCACGTGCCCTATGTTCGTTATCTGCGACCAATAACGTGCAGTCTATGATTTCCCTATTAGCTTGTTTCGGCGAACTGAGTATAGGTACTAGTATGTCATAGGTAGAGTCACGTTTATATAAAGATTAGATCGTTACAACTGATGTAAATCTAAATCTACCTACTCCCCCTGTACCTACTCCTGCTTCTCGTTTTGATCACAAAGCTACCCTATAACAAAGTATATTTTAGTACTAATCCAATAAAATTACATCGTATTGATACTATAGATACATTTTTAAAAGCTGGCGGTTTTCTTTTGTTTTTTGATACAATTATCTATAGGATAGCAGAGATTTGATAAATTCTAATAGGCCTTTAAACTTCCTAAATACGCGAAGAAACAGCTAGTGTAAAAAAACTACTCATTGAATGGAACGAAAGAAATGGATGAGATTCCAAAAAATAAATTTTAATGGTGGCATGTTCATGTGTGAATGCTTCCATTGTTGCATCCACACCTCCATTGTGCCTCCAATTTATAATGAGGACCCATGTGTTAATATCTAGGTATTCAATGGATTATTAGGAATTTCCGAGCGCAGATCTGAGAGCGAATTTGAATCGGATTTTTTAGTTCGCTCGGAAGGGAATCGGAGTCGGAGTAATATAGTCGATTCGGACATGTAAACTTTCCGATTTTCTGAATTAGAAAAGCCCTACAGGAGTTATAGGTATTATAGCCACGGCAATGAACCTTAAAGTTGCATGTTTGTACTGCAACTTTTAGTACATTTAGTATAGTAAAATAACTATAATGTTAAACTCGGAGTTCATGGTCTTTAAAGCCGACACCGAGTGTCCCTTATTTGTTCCATCAGTAACACTAAATGGCGGCCTCTCAGAAGAGTGTTTAACTATATAGTGTATACCTGGGACACTTGGTGACTGAAGACCTAAAGGACGACGATGATATGGAGAGGGAACGCAAAGCATTGTGAGTCAGGGCGAAAATGCTGGCCCGCAGATTCGTACGATGTACAGACGCGGTGAAGGTTACGTTATTCAGAGCATACTGTACACCAATTTACTCAGCGAGTCTGTGGGTTAGCTATACCCAAAAAGCTTACAATGCTTTGCAGGTCCAATATAACAACGCGTTTAGGTCGCTGTTTCGACTACTGCGATTCTGCAGTGCCTCGGCTATGTTCGCCCAGGCACGCACCGACACATTCGATGCTATCTGGCGAAAAAAGTCAGCCTCACTGGTCAGCAGAACCCGCGGGAGCAGCAACAGCATCCTAACCGCGATAGCTGCAAAATTTGACTGTCCTTTAATGTATAAATTGGTCCAAAGGACAAAATCATTAATGAATTTTAAGTACTAACTCGTAGTTATAAGCCGACTAACACATTGGACTGTAAAATGTTCTTAGTAAATAAATTGAATTATTGTTATTGTAACTGTTTGTGTTAAATCGACAGATATGCGGGAATAATTAACTTTAAGAGGGTTCCTAAGAGTTTAAGTATACGTATCATTATTAAACTTTAGTTAGGAACTATCCATCCATGCAAATCCATATTAATATTATAAATTCCAAAGAAACTCTGTGTGTCTGTCTGTTACCTTTTCACACCTAAACGGCTGAACGGACCTATCATGATGAAATTTAACAGGGAGGTAAATGGTATCCCGGGGACGGACACACGCTACTTGAAAAGCGCGTGCGAAGCCGCGGCCAGCAGCTAGTAATTAATAAATATGTAAATCCGTTCGAAAAATCATACGTGCCCTCAGACATGTGATACATACATGTCAATCAATCAATAATTTATTTGCAAGAATACGTAATTATTTTACAATGTCAGGTCTTATAACTATATTACTAACTATATTAGTAACTGTATTCAGCCTGCTTGCAGGCGTGCAAACATTGTGTGAGGTCATGTCTGAGGTCACGTTCATGAAATCCACAATATTCAACATTTCTAGGAAGGCCTAACATTCGCAGTGATGCACGTAGGCGCCCCAGCTTGAGGTATGAACGCGGCCGTGCGTTCCTTCGTACGTAAAAGCATCTACATCCATACTCATATTATAAACCTGTCTATCTCTCTGTCTGTTTGTCTGTCTGTTCGAGGTTCACGCCTAAACGGCTGAACGGATCTCAATGAATTCGGCAGGGATGTAAATGGTATCCCGGGGACAGACATAGTCTACTTAAACAGCGCGTGAGAAGCTGCGGGCAGCAGCTAGTTTGTATTCATTCAAGAAGGTATGTATATTTTTCCAAGACAACTTAAAAATAGCAACACACTGCTAAGCAAAGCTGCCAGCAGTAAATAGGTAGGTGTCTCAGAGGTGCTTATCCAACACGTCACGTATTCATGACCACTTGAGTAGAAATACATGAGCGAGCTTTCCAACAAAATGTTTTCGAACAAAGTTACTTATGGCTTTGAGTTTAAGTGAAAAAACAAATGATATTGAAAAAAGTAGGCAAGCTATCTAAAGCTTGCTATTGCAATACTGTACAAAAAGGTTTACAAATGTAATAATTTTCCTCAAGGGCGCATCTCGCCAGCAGCAATGACAGAAAACGCAAATTATATCCTAAACGAATTATGTATGTCGGGATTGGCAATCGTTTTACGTATAAAATTAAGCTAAACAAGTTAGTGGGAAATTATTTAAAAACAAGCTGCTATTGATTGAAGATTAAAATGATTCTTTGATTTCACACAAACATTATTTAATTTCCGAAAGAAAATTACTATAACAGAATAAAACAATTACAACTAGTTTTTGCAACATTACTTCGGTTGGGTGCAAGGTGTTGCGCGCCTTATCAATGCCAGTGCGGTACTGCTGTCGAACAGCTTGGTCATCACGGATTATCGTGTACTAGGGCCGCCCGTCGGATACCTCGTCAACCAGCCTTAACGACATCTTCCGGCGGGCCTTTGTCACCGCTAACGTACCAGCTGTTCTCAAACCGAATGGTCTGTTACGTGACGATGGTAAAAGGCCCGACGGCATGACACTAGTTGGAGTTGGAGAGGCCCTTTTTGTGGGGTGCTACATGTGTCTACATGCTTCCCATCTTCCGAGGACATCCACAAGGGCGGGTGCGGCGGCAGATTTGGCCGAGGATCTCAAGAGACGCAAATATGCAGGTCTCGACAGAGTCTACACATTTGCTCCCTTTGGGCCCGAGACCCTAGGTCCATGGGGTACCAAGGCTCTCCGGGTTTTTAAAAAGTTATCTGAGCGTCTGGTCGAAGCGACGCGTGATCCGAGAGCTGGTGGGTATCTGGCGCAGCGCATGAGCATTGCCGTACATGCAGCTAGCGTCTTGGGGACGCTTACCTATGGATCAGTTGTTTGCAACAGTCTGCAGTTAGCTTAATTAGTTCAATGCTAAATACTAGTTCTAATTTGTTTTTATTATTTGATTGTAATTTTCTTTGTTAGTAAAGGTATTTATACACTAATAGCTTTTATTAAGATTTTGAAATGGAATGAAACGTAGAGTTTCCGAGTATCTACTCTCCTCACGCCATTACACTCAAGTAGCTATTTAAATTTGAGTAGGTAGACTACGTAGGAGTAGGCTATTATGCCTATAAGAGTATTTTGCTTGTTTGTCGAAGAACGTAAAATATACCCGCAGTCTTCCCGACCACCAACACTGTATTAAACTACGTACTTATAGTTGTACGCTGGCAAATTGAAGCCGCCAGAATTTACGACAATTTCGCTTAATTTCCGCATCGCATTTCCACGTCATACATATTTCTAAATTCCACTTTACACAGACGTTTTCGGCTCACAAAACGTTTCCGAGTGGCCAAAAACAAAAGCTAGCGTTCTGCTTGTGATAGAGACAGATTGCTTTTTGTGTCCCTTTTATCCGATATATCGAAATGCAGCATAGTGTCGGAATTTAGCGAAACATTTCTATCCTAGATAACATTTATCTACACTCTAATAGCACTGTAATAGCACTTTTACCTGCGTAAGTTAGCGAAGGGGTGTCATAAAATATAACATTCAGGTCAATATTAACGGGGATAGTTGGGTTATTATTATTATGAATAAAACGTCAAGTGCTAGTAAGACTCGCGCACCTAGGGTTCCGTATAATTGTAAGACCTTGTTTCTTGCCAAATATCATGAGTCTAGGTCAAAGGGAAGTAGGGCCTATTATGTTTTGGTCCATGGCGAAATTTTTTTTTATGAATAAACTACAAATTTACGTTTTTCGGATTTTTCCCTTTGTTTGTTCTATAAATCCTTGCTTTATTTTATGATTATAGGTCAACGGGAAGTACCCTATAGGTTTTGGTCCATGGCGAGAATCAAAAGTAATTTATTTTGCGAATAGAAATAGAAATAGAATAGAAAATCTTTATTTGTGTAACATTACATAACATGACATGATGACTAAAATTAGAATTAATATTAGACTTAATGCTACACAAAAAGGCCACCAGCTCAGCTTAATGCTGCTATGGCACAAGGGCCATAGCAGCGCTGGTTTACAGCGGTGCCAGGGGTTAACTGCACATGCAATTGTGCTATAACAAGCATTGCTTCTTGCCAAATTTCATGATTCTATGTCAACGGGGAGTACCCTATAGCTTTTGCGAGCATGTGATTGCCTTGGAAATTTCGATTTTCGAACATAAAGGCTTTTGATTGCGTTTACTTAGAAGTTTTATATAAATAACGGCTCCAAGAGTTTACTATTTTGATTTGAGTATTTTATGTTAACTTCAACTCGATACCTAAACGCGTTCCTGAGAAAAGAGAGTTAACAGATGAACAGACGGACAACAAAGTGATTATATAAGGGTTAGTTTTTTTCCTTTTGAGGTACGGAACCCTAAAAATTAAAACATACTCTACTTGTATTTTTGCACACTCTGCCTAATAAGTCGAAAATTTTCAAACAATTTGCTAAAGTAATAAACCAAGAATGTTTAAGTTTGCCCGGGTTAGTTGAGAAATTATCCATGAAAGCCTATTCTTCTTGTAGTTTCATTAGTTGCTGGCAAGACTGTTTTAATTTTCCCCAGTGCTGAGTTTTATTGCTCCCTGCCACCGTGTGCTGTGCACCAGAGCAATACCGTTTGAGGGCGCCACTAAAGTTAATACAAACCAGAATTTAATCGAGATCGAGTTAAAAAAAACTCTAATTTTACTAATGCTCTAGACTGGAACGTCTGCAGGGACCAGTTGGATGCGCACGATCTTAATTGTTAATTTTATAATTATTATTAAGATAAAACCTTTATTAACAAAGAAAATTACAGTCAAATAATAGAAACAAATTAGAACTAGTATTTACAATTGAAACAATTGAGCTAACTGCAGACTGTTGCAAACAATTGTCAGGTAGCTCAACTGATCCATATCAATACCAGTTGGAAACAACCCCAAGACGCTGGCTGCATTGCCCCGCTGTATGACAATGCTGATGCGCTGCGCCAGATACTCATCATCTTTAAGGTCACAGCTCGCTTCAATAAATTATTTCAGGGTTTCTCATTTCCATGATCTCCGGCCATATAGTATTATTATCTTTGTTATATTCTAAAATGTGTAATGCAATGACTTAATTTATAGAAAGTGTGAGTCAGAGCTCAGTGCTGTTTGATGCCTAACACTTGAGGGTGGGATCTAAAGGGATACATATAACTCACAGATATTTGTTTTCGTAATGCCATGACGCATGAAAATTCCATTGATGATAACTGGCTTCATAGGACAAAGGCCTTTGGAAGCTTAACCCATTTTCCAGTTCCATTGACAGGTGCCCTTGATTTGCCCCAGGGTAGGTGAATACCCCCGAGATAAAGTAGGCCCCTGATTGATCAAAGCACTCATTTACATCACGTTTACTCAAATCTGTAGATTTAATTAGATTCAATTAATATTAGGTTTGCTCTCGATACCTTCCTAAACAAATGTTTCCTTAGAGCTCAATTAATTGACCAAATTGGAAAGTAAGAGTTATTGCGTTGAAAATGTTTACCGTACAAGCTATCTTTGAAATGAGTAATGGTTCGGTTGTAATTAATGGTCCTGAGGGTCATGCATATCTTTTCGCGGAGGCCTAAAAATTCGATATCTATTTGAAGTCTCTAAGGAAGGGTACACAGAAAATTGTTTTGCCCATGTTTTGCGAAGACCTCTTTGGCGCAGTGGAATGCACGCCCGGCACGCAAAATGTAGCGGTTTCGATTGCCTTTAAAAACAAAACGAGAAAATGTTTGTTAAATGTAATATTTCTGGTGCCGGATACGAGTTCACGGTTATTTTAAGGTACGTTTATAAATCAAAAACAAACTCTGCTTAAATTTAAATCAGTAGGAAATCAAAAACAAACTCTGCTTAAATTTAAATTACATGTAGATGATGGATTATTATTTTCTACGGTAAGATTACAATACAAAAAAAACATGTCAGGGTGCTACAATAATTTTGGGTTCGCTCAGTTGATAATTTTAATACTTCATATTTATAGAATTCATTATTTAGGAATGTCATGTTTAAATTAGGTATTGGTTACATAATGCATGAATAAATACTTATTTAATTGAATAAGAGTTTTCAATCTATTAAAAAGATCGCAAATTAACGTCAGATTAGGAATATACAGAATAATTCAATTTAATCTAAGTTTAGTTAGGTAATACGTTAAAGCTGTGTCATTAAAAAGTGGGTATGTTGTACAAATTTTTATTGACGTCCAAACAACGTCAAAAAACACAAATAAAATAAAAAGTTCCATGTTGTGATTAGGTAGGTACTTGCTAACTTAATTTGTAAGTGATAATAGGTACGGCTGCTCGTACACTTTTGGTTATTTGTTTTAAACTATCATCGGAGAAAAATTCGTGGATTCAATAGTAGCATTTTTGTAATAATATAGCTTTTATGAGTTTCATAAAAATATTAATTATTCTAAATTTGGGGCTTTTACTAACAGTTGTTACGGTTATATCAGGGAGTGTTATTTTATTTTTATTTCGTCTGTTATAGACGAATTTACTTCGCTACTTACCACATCTATAATATGATGCAGCGATACTCCAAACGTTACAATCAGGGGGAGCGAGGAGTTCTCGACCGGTCGCACAGAAGGGTCGTACTTCTGCATCAGATGTCTAACCAATCTGTACTCGTCGTCACAGCACACGACACCTGGGAAGAGAACGTTTGAATTATACAGGGTGGACCAAACAGTGATGTCTTAAAAGAAATGAATGCCTTTCCCCCGGGGGTACCCGAAAATATCCCATGCATGTATGTTCTCCGATAGCGAGACAAAGTTGAATTTACAACATCAAATAAAAAAACCTTCTAATAAAAAAATATAATAAATGTAGTAAAAATTTCAAACAAGAATCAAAACGAAAAAGATTTTATGACAAACTAAACTATTGGTATAACCTCTTAAGAAAAAGCCTGCACACCATTTACTTATAAGCATCTCATGTAACTGCCTTTCTAATGTCCAGAGGCAAGTCATTATGTATCTAGCTATTGAAACCCAAGAACATGAATGGTTAAGTTTCATACTAAATTACGCATTAGAAACTAATCTCCCTACTATCTACGAGCTACTTTAACGCACAAATGCGCCACAATGACATAAATTCGATTTAAGGTTATTTATTGGGACTCTGAGATTCCTAAGGTAAATCGTTCATAAGCCGTTAAGTAGTTGAATATTAGTTTGGCAAACTACGGAGATGATAATTATTAAGTTTGCACCCTCGTTTCCTCAAGGTACAACGGACTAAACTTAGTTTTTGACCGTGAAAGATTCAGTGGAATTGTTTAACTCTTGCTACCACCTTGTGGAATAATTTTCTGAGACTTTTTGAGACGGTTTTATATTTGTTCTGACAAGATTTTGTTACGAGGATATTTCTATTATGAAGTCAGTGGTGACTTGATAAAGTATAGAAAAGGCCTAATCAGTGGATGTTATACTTACCCACTAAACTCCACATACATACTCCACTTAAGGTGGATCGTTTCGTGTT
Source organism: Eupithecia inturbata (assembly GCA_963662085.1). Taxonomy (NCBI): domain Eukaryota; kingdom Metazoa; phylum Arthropoda; class Insecta; order Lepidoptera; family Geometridae; genus Eupithecia; species Eupithecia inturbata. Next base: position 11,385,929 of record OY759177.1, on the reverse strand, counting down.
GGTGGGAAATGATTTTTTTCGCATTCTACATGGAATGAAACTAGCGGAAAATTAATTCGACGCAAATCGTAAACCAGTGTTAGTAAAACTCCACAGGACACACCGAATTTTTTTTTTTTTATTATAATTCACACTGATAAGTTTTATAAGAAAATAAACTAGTCTAAACAAACTTTACTTTTATTTGATGTCCTTTTAGACAGTTAAAAAAGTCTACATACACCTAGGTATTCCATTTCGTATCATAAGCTCGTTACTTGTTAAACGTCAAGAACAGAGCTGTGCTTCTAACAACAATTCCAAACTGGGCATTTGGCCTTTTAATTAATGTACATCAACCGAGTTTTGCGTTACTAATAAAAAATGTATCTGGTTTAAACTAGATCAAATTATGCATAAACCACCATGACATAGGATACCCGCCCGGTGATAGGTTCCCATGGGATGCATAATGTTTACCGAGTACTATGCCTATACGGGCGTCAGACGAATGAGGAAAGATATAATCGCGACAAAATAGGCTTTTAATTTTTTTATCGTGGGTTTTAGAAAGTATAATTATGATGATGATGAAGATTATGATGCCCCAGCCGATTTTGGCTATGGTGACTGTGAGACGGCGCAAGCTTTTAAATCAGAGTAGGTAGACATTAGGATTTTGGTTTTTGCGCTTCGGTGCGCTCTATGATGGATTGCATACCCAAGTTTGTTGTACGAATACAAGGAGTGATAGACACTAGATCACAATAAAACATCAAGTGCGAGTCGGAATCGCGCACCAAGGGTTCCGTATAACCACCAAAGGTAAACACCAAACAAAAGGTAAGACCTTGCTTCTTGTCAAATTTTATGATTCTAGGTCAACGGGGGGTACTCTATAGGTTTTGGTCCATGGCGAGAAGTAAAAGTAATTTTTTTAGTGAATAATCTACTAATTTACCTTTTTTGGATTTTTCCTTTACTTGTGCTATTTGATTTGCTTCTTGCCCAATTTCATGATTGTAGGTCTACGGGAAGTACCCTATAGGTTTTGTGTGCATGTAATATTCTGACATAAACGGTTATAGCTTTTGATTACGTTGACTAAGACATTTTTTATATTACGGCTCCAAGAGGTTACGGATTTGAGTATTTGATGGTTATTTCAACTCGATACCTCTACGCGTTCCTGAGAAAAGGGTGTTGACAGTAGGACAACAAAATGATCCTATAAGGGTTCCTTTTTTTCTTTTGAGGTATGGAACCCTAAAAATTACCAATCTCCAAGAAGGTCAAAAGTAAAGTTTATCCACTTTATTAATAACTTCCGCTACTATGTTAATAGGAAATTTGGGATAGAGCAAAAACAGAACGCCCTTGCCAAACAAGCCACAACTGTCCCGCATACCAAATGTTTCTTCAAAGCAACGTCAAAATAATAACATGAAACATTTGTGCAGGTCCGTGCTCATACGAAATTCAGAATTATCAAGATTTAAAAGAGAAGATATTAAAGATCTACTCCGAAATATACCAAAGACTGTGTATAAACAGAAAACGGTGGTAAATAAGGCTACGATTAAACTATCTCCATTCTAGAATGCACCTCTTCAGAACTTCGGTTTGATTGATCGAATACTGAAGACCATAGCTGTAAGGAACCAAGTCGCTCTCCTATTTACTTTGAAAGCCATATAAAAAGTAATCCAACCATTAAAGAAGCAAAGCAGCGAACTTGTAAGAGTTTCAAAGATCCGAGAAGACTCAAAGTTTGGCTACATAACTATTACAACTCACTTACTGAACTCATTTGGTATTCTCTTCGTGTTTATCAATGTGCCGATCACGTATTAATGTAGGGGCATAGTAATATACCTATATAGCCAGTCTAATCGAGTTTAATTTGGGACAGCCTCTAAAGCTTTTGGTAGCCGTAAATCTTAGTAAATACGTTTATTAAATAAACGTATTTACTAAGATTTTTCCAAATCTATTAAAATCAGGTCTAAAGTCACTGGCATAAAGGTAGGTATTTCATAATTAAAAAATTTTTGTGTTTAGTGTGCACAATAAAGTGTTATTAATAAAACGAATTAAAAAATTATTTTGTTTATATTCTATTCATTAAATTATCAACAGCATTTGACCCTTCAGTAAAGGAAAAATTTCCTGAATTTTAAATTAACCATTTATTTTATTCGTTGTTTGAGCGCGTGATTAGGTATCTCGAAATAAATTTTGAAAGCCTTTTAACAGTTACGGGTTTTACGAATTTCATATTTTAATTACTAAAGTGCTGTGCCTAAAACAAACTGTAGCTCGGAATAAAAAAGTAGGATGAGGCAGGTTCCGTAATACTCTGCACGTGATAGCCGGGGAAGTCCTGATAAACCATACTTATATTATAAACGTGAAAGTTACTCTGTCTGTAACTTTTTTACTGATTAGTGGCAGAACGTCCCTTAATAAAATTTGACTACGTGATAGATTATATCCCGGAAAAGGATAGGCAACATTTTGCTTAATACAGAATCTTGAAGGGGTGAAATATGGGATGATGAAGAAGCTAGTGTTCTATAAGACTGATGCCGATGCCCTGCAATAAGGTGAAATTACCTTCTTGTATAAAGCTACCTCTAGTAGTCGGTGTACCAGTATGTCTATTAGCCTATCAGTCCCCCTAACATAAGATGTAAAGGCCTATGTTGTTTCTCCAAATATGCAATTGATTGTTTCGTTTCGTTTTTGATGCGCAAATTGGTACCCTTTATTGGTACTCTAATTTAGAGTATACCAATTCGCCGAAACGAAACACGTAATTGGGTATTTAGGGAATTAAATTAGGCCCCTTGTTCCGTTTAGGGGTATACAAGGTGCCACGTCATTGGTGTACTAAGGGGGAGGAGGTCTAACCCCCCTCCCCCCTCCTCCCCCTTAGTCCCGCGAACATTTTTTGTTCTAGCACTTCCCGGGTTTCAAGGTTTTTTACTGAAAAAAAGAACTTTCCTGCTAACTAGCCCGTTTCTATGTTAGTGACAACCTTACATCAGCTGTTCATCAGTAAGGTGCTTGACCTTTCATCGCTTTTGTTTAGCCAAAGCCGTCAATATTACGGTGGTTCCGTACATTTTTCTTCTATGTTTATCTGTAGGTATTATATGTTTGTTTCGTGGTAGGTACGTCTACCTAGGTACCTTATAAAGATTATTTATCGATATTTTAATAAAAGTTACGCAACTAAATACCCGATAAATAATCTTCATTAGGTAGGTATGTCAAAATATCGAGAAATTTAAAAAAATGAGCATGAATGAATGTATTCTTTATTTGCACATGAAAAAGGAACCCTAAAATTTTGTCGATTTTGCGTTAGTGATAATTTTTCTAATTTTTGGGTTGTAATTTTCCTAAGCATACGCTTAGCGCGTAAAGTTATTTTTTACTATGAAAATTTAAAACAACGTATTTCTGAAAATCAACCATGCGGATAAGTTGGGTATAGTGTGCACAACAACCCCGTTTCGGCTTAGTACACCAATAACGTGGCACCTTGTAGATGTTGCTTTAAAATATTTACATTATTTTTTGTCGGAGCTTATACTCGTATTTATAAAAAGCGTTGTTTCTCCTTCTGTTGAAAGCAAAGTGAAATCTAGATCGAAAAAGTGATTAATTGCTCAATCTCGCTGTAAAACACAAATTAGACAGATTGTTAATTAATCTTATTTCAAAACCTATTGAAGCAAAGTCCAGCTGCGCTGGACATTTAGTAAAAAATATAATATAAATAAAGTTCAACCACTAAAACGCAAACGAAATGTAGAGAAAATGTCAGTTTAGGTCTGTTTGTGAAATGTGACAGCCCTTGGCAATTAATAAGGTTTGATGTGATGTGGGTTGCCAGCATTGCCAAGCTCCAATCTATTGTTTGTTTATTCCAACTATTCCCAACGACACCACAGCTGTAGACTTTGCAAATTTTTAAGGACACCCTAGCGCCGCCAACTATTTAATAACTTATTATTACGTTAAGCATAAGAATTTTCAAAAACCCATTAAGCAGTTTGTGATACCTATCATAAGTTTTTTTTTTAATGAATCTGTAATAGTTTTATTTTGTATAGATTAGACAGAGATGCGAGAACAGAGTTTAGTTAACCAAGAGCTACTTCACATCTCTGCATATACTATCCTACTAATATTAGCAAAGCCGAAAGTTTGTGAATTTTATTTTGTATCAACAAAACTGCTTAACAGATCAAGATGAAATTTGAAGTACATTTAAAATATAGCCTAACGTAGATGATTAGGTTATTATTTATAAATTATAATTTAATCATCAATTAAATAGGCTACTCATTATAACGAAAATACGCGAGCGAAGCCGCGGGCAGAAGCGAGTACAAAATAAAAATATTACGGCGGTGCTAGTTTGGGTCGGGGTAGCGCCATAAGGTGCGTCCGTCGTAACGAAACATGTTATCAAACATAGTTATTTAACATGTTTTATATTGTGTTATAATTTATCATGTTCAATAATGTGGACGTGGTACAATAACAAGTTAATCTGGACGCAATTTAACAAAGCTTTATGTGGCATTTCGTTAAAAATGTTTGAAATAAGGTAGAAAACCTAAGAAAATATGTCATCATTTTAATTCGCATCAGGGTAGGAAGCCATTTACAAAGATAGAGGCTGCACGCATCTGGCAAGCGACGTAATGATTCGGAACCTTCTTCTTACTGCACGTCGGTTTCCAGACCGTTCTTTGACAGACATTTTGATTTACAGCTTGTTTGAATAATTTGCTTGAAAGCCCACATTTGTCGTTCCTTTGATTTATTGTTGTTCCTTTCTAAAATGCACCTTAATTTTAGAGATCTGTGTGTGTGTGTGTGTGTTGCTGGGGACTATGGAACACTGTGTTGAAGTTTCGCAGCCGAATGGTTAAAAATGGGTTTTTTCTTTATAATTACATAATAATCACGTTTTTGTAAAAATTTACTTGAGTGTGCCACCTAACTATTAAAAGTGTGTTAACATTTTCGGGACATACGTTTCCGAGAACTAAAAAACCAAACCAAATAAATGGAAAATCCTAAATTATAAAATGGAACTTTACAAAGTTACCTCTCACGAGAAAGGTCGCAGCCATCCAAACCACTTGTCGGACAAGACATGACAAGATCATATTGAAATCGGGGGAGGCTTCACTTAAAGTCTAACACTTTCATTTCACCAAATCCAAAGTGCTTGAAAGCTTTTGAAAAGTTTTGTCTTAACACAATAATATTTAAAATAGTCCGTATTTCTTGGTGGAGTTTTCGTTGAGTAAGAAATGGTTTAGTATATTTTTACAGCGTTCATAAAATGCGTTTAACGGCGCGTGTGTAAGTTGGTAACGGCGCGAGTAGCGGCATCATCGCGCGTTGGCCGCGGTGTCGCTCGTAGCACTGAGCTACGCCGTAGAGATCGTAGGCCCGCTACGCCGCTATACTGCTACGAAATCATTTTATCCTACAGACATTTTATTTAAGATTTTTGCTCCCGAAAACTTAAGAATCAGTTTAGAATCGATTAGGCGTCTGAGAGTCGTTTCTAATCACACTTCTCAACTGAATCGTTAAGCAAATACCTGCTAAGGTTAGCCGCCTGGTGCTAATGTTAAATTATTTTTTATCCCAGTTCTGTGCACGACAGCTACAGATCTTCAGCCTAGCTATACCAAATTAGAAAATCATAAATCTCAAAAATGAACGCTTAATAACTTTTCTGTACTTACTTTAATATTTTTTTTTTTATATTTTGGAGCATTTTTAAGGCTACCAATATACTACATGTTGACGTGTATACTAAGACAACAAAATCGGGTTGCAATGAGAGACTACTTAATAATAATAATGATAAAATAAAGCGAAATATACAAGCATATGAAATAGTCAACACAACAAACCTATACTTTAGTCTCTATTTCTCCGATTATAAAATAAGTAGGCAGGTATGTACCGAGACTCTCATTCGCACTGCAAACCGCTGTGAGTCATGTGAGGTGCACAAAAAGCGTCTTTTATTCCAAGCTCACGTCCGGAAAGCAATTAGGGCTGTCGCTCAATCGAAGCGGGAAACTAGTCCACTTAGCGATTTCCTGATGCTTATACGATTCTTGGGTACGCCGGGTAGGTTTAATGACAACCCTGGGAGGTACTAAACGACGAATATGGCGCTTGCCGTGTAACAAATGAGCTTATTAGCATTCATTTAATTGAGTGTTGTTTGGAATTTGTGCAATCTCTAGGGAAAAGTAAACATAGATTTCATACACGATAATTTGGCGTGTTTTAAGAAACGATAAACCGACTTCAAATTCTGGTTTATAGATAATATTCATCTATGTCTCTGACGAACGAAATCACACCTCCCTTACTTTCCCTGACCGAGGGACTATGCAAAAACTTTAGTTAAATTCTGGCGACATCTAGTTACAATTCAAGTCTAATTTAGTTTGATGACACAAGGATGAAACTGTTGACGCCCGTTGCCATGGAAACTATTAATTAGGTGATAATGAAATTATCATATTCTGATGAATTATTACAAACCTGCGTTTTATGGCGCACATAGCAATTCCTCGAGAACCAAACTTGTAAGGAACCACCTCAATATCAATTTTTATACAACAACGAAAGAATCATCAAAATCTATTAACAATTGGCGCAGATATCATCAAAACTGTTGTAGCTAGTCGTGATTCTCCAAAAATATTATGTTGCTTTTTATGTTTAACGGGATAAATACTAATCCCCCGAGAATAAAATTTTTCGTGTAGGAAATAGATGATTTACATAACACCGTCTGAGGTTGAATTCAACTGAAGGCGAGTTTCATCAAACTAAGTTTGTGGTAAAACGTGATGAACCATAATCATTTTGTCTTATATGCAGAATATTACACTTATTAAAAGCACGAACGAAAGTTAAAATGTTAGCACAAACTACGAAACGGATTGGGTTGAAATTGTACAAAGATGAAGTCCTAGACCTGAAACAATATAGGTACCTAATAGGCTACTTTTTCAAAACGCGTGGAAAGTCGCTGGAGTAGTTACAATTAACAGAGAATACTGTAGGCGTACTTGCTAGTTCCGGATGGAATTGCATGTAGATAGACGGACAGACAGCTGCCAGTGTTTTGGAAATATTGGGTCAGGTCTGCAGGCATAGCAGTGGAGACTAGAGAAATAAATACTTATATTCTATTTAAATTGATTTACTGATTTGGAACATAGTGTTTAAGTGATTTAAAATATTCAGCTAATTGCATAAAAATAATAACCAGTCTTAATTTAAGTATACCGGGATTGTACACCTATAGAAACCAAATTATCGAAATATTTATAAAATTGCATGTGCTTTAGATATTCCAGTTTCATCGATTTTAATCTTCAACATTTAAATTTATTGATTTGAATTTTGAAACCAGCAGTTGCTTAGGCCATAATACAGGTATCTTGCTTTCGAGTCTGTAAACTACTTGCTGTGACACCCAGTTTTTTCCAATTTAGATATTCTAAGATCTATGTCATATTTCTACGTCCTGGTGGCTACGGCTCCTACGACGTAGATCTCACCTAGTAGATATATCTACTGCTGTAAATCGTTGCAAGAACAATTTCTCAAGCTCTTAATTTTGCATATTTATTTAGTTGTATGACTGACTATTACAACAAACGACATGTACTGTATACTCTATACCAGCTATTAAAACTGCAATTTTTATTAATAAATGGCTTTAGACCAAACACTAGATCCCTGTGGTCAACCAAATGCGAGAACCAATCAATTTGCACATGCACAGGCAGTGCCATTAGAGTTATTCAGTCGAATTTAAACCAGTGGAACAGTCTGCATAGTGTTGATCATATAACTATGTGGTATTACTACATAAGAACATTAACTCTTGATAGAATATACATGTTAAATTGATTGTACTTGAAAACTTTTGTAAACCTTATAAACCGTTTTGCTACTGATAGGTCTCGCTAGTCGCCGCAAAGTTTCACTGCTCCGATTGCGGCTTGGATCGGAAATAGGCCTCTCTACGAGTATCTAGCTACCTTGGACCTTGATATTTTTTTTTATAGTTTTTGTTGTAAGTTTTTTACATACAGCGGGGCAATAGAGCTAGCGCCTTGGGGACGCTTCCGATAAGTATTGATATGGACCAGTTGGGCTGCCTCTAGATTGTCTGCGACAGTCTGCAGTTAGCTCAACTGTAGTAAATACTAGTTCTTGTTTATTGCTATTATTTAGCTGTAATTTTCTTTGTTCATAAAGTACCTACTATCATGTTTAATATTATTACCCCCTCTGAATATTTATTTACCACATGAAGATAATGATCCTACTTTCCCGATATTGCAACGCAGTTTGTTACTGCCAGAGGTAACTCTTATGTCTGAAATCAAGTTTAAATTTCCGCACGTTTTCGAGAATCCATACTAATATTATAAATACGAAAGTAACTCTGTCTGTCTGTCTGTTACCATTTTTACGTCTAAACGGCTAAACGGATCTTAATGAAATTTGGCATGAAGATAGATAAGCAGAGATTAGGCACAGCTTGCAGAGCTGTTCACAAAGCAAATTATATTTTGCTAATGCTAATGTTATTTATAGCTCAAGCAATTTAGGTTCTGGCTAATCCTGGCTAATATTTTCCTTATAAACGAGTTTACCCTCATGCCTCCGTCTAAAACAGACATAAAATTAAATAGAAAACGAAATACAAAAGTACAGTACAATTTATATTCATCCTCATCATTGAGCGTTTTTCCTGCCTTGATGAAATCGCGCGATAAGGCTGCCCATTGTACATTTGTGTTTTATATTCATGTCCACGCTGTATTTTTTTTTGTAGTTTACAATAGTTGTATATTGTATTTTCCACTAGCCCGACGCACAGTACCGGCAGCCGGAAAAGCAAAAATGTATGAAAATCCATGTTTTTCCATTTATTGGCGCCAGCAACAGCACAGCTTCATATACATTTTTGCTTCCGCGGAAGAAGAGTGGAAAACGCAGGTAAATTCTTCGCACAAAAGTACATCAAGGCTGGTTACAAACGAACCCTTAAAGTTTCAGTTTCAGCTGCAATTTTTTTACAGGTTTTCGCTTATTGCAACTTAGGCCACTTGTCTACGTCAATTTCTATACCTAATTTATTCTCTTCTCTATTTTCTCTATCTTCATCTTGAGGTGTTTTGTTCGACGTCGAATTTCCCGCTTCAATATTACAAAGAAAGGTCACTTTGGTTAGGTATTTTAATTTTAATTTTAATTTATGTATTTGATGAATGATATCTGCAAGGCCATTAATTCTGCCGGAAGCGAATGGCGGGGTAATAAGAGACTGAAATATGTTCGGTTTGGAATGAAACATTGAATAATCATGTTGGATACTCGTTTTGTTGTTTTGGATACTTAGTTGCGAGCGTAGAGTAACTAAATTCAATTGATATTATATATAGTAGGTATGCGAAGTACGCAACTAATCGTATAAATGCGGCGGCAGATTTGGCCGAGGATCTCAAGAGATGCAATCATGCAGGTCTCGACAGAGCCTGCACATTTGCTTTCTTTGGGGTCGAGACCCTAAATCCGTGGGGTACCGAGGCTCTCCGGGCTTTTAAAAAGTTATCTGAGCATCTGGTGGGTATCTGGCGCAGCGCATCAGCCAGCGTCTTGGGGACGCTTCCGACTGGTATCGTTATGGATCAGTTGAGCTACCTGTAAATTGCAACAGTCTGCAGTTAGCTCTATTATTTAAATTGTAAATACTAGTTCTAATTTGTTTTTATTATTGAATTGTAATATTCTTTGTCAATAAAGAGTTTAAAAATAAATCGTATCTTGAAAATAAACTCCCATATTAGAATTTATTTGTTTTTTCTCCTGTAACTGTGGTCTGTGATGTTTGAGATAATATTTGTGCAATTATTATTAAACAGTTTATAGCACACGATTTACAACAGCATACAAATGGCGATGGCATTTTCTACCTGCCTGTCAAACTACATATATATGATATAATATTATGTTATTAGGTATAACAGGTAGGTAGAATAATATTAACAATATACCAAATATCCCACAATTTGGGATATTATTTGAAAAATTACTTCGAGTGTGAAGGTTTACGCACTATAATAACAAAAACCTTAGGATTGAGCAACGCGACACCTCTCGTCGCACTAACTAAATGTAACTTTAGTCTTTGAACAGGACTGGATAAACTTCAATTTTTCCCCTGTAGGTGGAGATAACGGCGCTAGAATTGTAAGGAAGTCCCAAACTTTTTTGAAATCTACGTCACTTGACCTCTAGGCGCAATTGGTTAGCACATTCCCGTACTGAGGGAAAGTTGCGGGTACAAGTTTCGTCAAAGTCGATTTTTTTTTGGATATTATTTAATGTAAGATACTTTTATAGTCAACATGATACAATCTACATGATCCTACATTCTTAGCGCACATAGCATTAAGGCTGTCCTTTATACTTCTTCTTTCTATTCTAGGGATTAGTTTCTGTATTGTTTTCTTTCTTTGCGTGGTATCATCAAGCGTTTTCTATCTATCTATCTTATTCAGCTGATAACCATTAGGTAGATCTTCTTCACATGTACCTTTTTGTATATTAGAATAGGAAACCTTCGTTTCAGCACAATCTCACCTGATGAAAGCTTTCCGCGTTTATCTAAATAAGGCCTGAGCGCTATAAGCTCGATGTTCCGTTCTTCGCTGATACGTCCAATAAAGTCTACATTGGTAAGCCCTTCGAGTGTGCCTCTGAACTCTTGAAAGCCCTTAAAAGTTTCTTAGATTCAAATAGTAAAACTTGTAACTTGTTACGGTATTTCGTAGGGATCTGAAGTGTCTCAGCGTTCGGCCTTGGATACTTGGGAATTTAGCTTAAGGTCTTCATATGAAACCAAATGAACGAATTCACCTGAGTATTGGGCTTAAAGTTTGGTGTTTAGTGCTTAGGTATACGAAAATTAATCAGAGAACTGAAATAATACTTAAAATAAATACATACATATGAAATAGCTAGATTCTTACGAACTTTTCCGGGATAAAATGTAGCCTAGGTACAAGTTAATCTAGGTCTAGAACTACAACTATGCAAATTCAGCCTAATTCGTAATAGCGCGAAAAGGTACCTAACCAACATCCATTCCAACTTTCGCGTTTATAATATTAGTGTGATTGATTGGTTCCTAGGGGCACTGGCATCAAACGTCTAAGGAATATGTAAGTTTCGTGCTTTGTATTGCTGTGTGGTGCCGGCTTAGAATTTGCACCACCCTAACTCTTCCCGCAGGTGTCGTAAGAGGCGACTAAGGGATATCCACCGGGGGCGGGCAGCAGCGCCCCCTGTAGAATAGTTCTACCACCGAACGCACGATCCCCAACCCGCATGCCCAGCATGGGGCATTACCCCTCATGAGATAAAAGCCAATAAGGCGCTTATCAAGGGGAGGCCTAGGTCCAGCAGTGGACCAATATATGCTGTGGAGGAGGTGGAGGTGGTGTTCTGTATACTATACAATACAATACATAAGTATTTATTGTACACCACAAAGTTAAATAAAAAAACAAACATTAACATCAAATGGAAAGACTAGACTATAGCTACTTAGATACCCTACAATCTTACTACGAGACTGTACTTACGAGACCTACGTACAAAGTAACAGGTGAACAGGTATAGTACAGGCAATATGCTTACAGGCAAAATCTTTTCATAACATCGCACAATTTATGGTTACACGGATTAATTAAATGATTTCCACCTCATGGAGCGGAAACCCGTGTAGTTTTCAAAGCATTCCCGATAGAAGTAAAGTGTGTTCTTACGAACATATTTTAAAAGTTTATGGGCCTATTTTGGCGCAGTGATACATAAGTAAATTGTTCTGGATATTTCACACTATAAGTATTTTACAAATAATATTTGCTACCTTTTCATAGACAACACAAAGACCAGGAACCAATATTTCTCCCACAATGAGAAACAATGGTTCACATGATTTAGGCCCAACCGTGGGCCGATTGGATTATTCAAGGGGATAGACCGGGATGGCCAAATTATTGCCACTTTGACCCTAAAATAACAATAGATGGAACTGTCGTACACCGAAAAATTAACCTCTATGCTGCTCCTGCTGAAAGATTGACCGTCGCGCGTGGGATTTCTTTTGAAAACCGCTCGCGTTTCCGCTCATGCTACAATATACTATCGACAATGAGCCCTTTGCTATTATAGAAACGAATAACGTACAATTTATATCTGAATCGAATTTCTCATTTTCCAAAACCAACCAACCTATTTGTCACATTACAAAGTTTGATGAGAAAGTTATACGAAAGTTTGTTCTCTATCGATAGGTCCGTAGAAAGATACTAAGTCTATACAATTTATACGAAAATAAATAATGTCTGAAAGACCTGACTGTTTTTTAGATATTAAAAGGGTAAACACTTACTCCCAAAAAACTGATAAAGGTTAGATTTTAACAGGTTTTCAAGCTGTTTCCATAAACTCAAGCTACGCTGTAAATAAGTCAAACAGGGTTTAAAATGTCACCATCCTTTTCAACCGACAAATTACTCCCGAATCTAAGCCATCTATCAACGTGGGTGCTTCGACGGAAACTGATTTATCCACTCGATGTTGGAATGGGGGACATTTAATTACGCCAGCAAGTTTTATCTGTCGTTTAAAAAGTTAGAGCCATTTCACGTTGGCTTAATGGCGAGATAGACTGACTTTTGTTGGGTATCAACACAGAATATAATAGTCGGTTCCTTGGTGTTTAGTGCGAGTACACATTGGGCGTTGGCGTTGAGTTCGAAGCGCGCGTTTGGGTTTGTCCGGATGTAAGGTACCACATGGTTCTTAAAACACGCGTTACCAAAGCACGCGCTTCATAATGCCCGATGTGAATGTGTTTAAGTGATGGATTTAGGCCCCACATCGATTACATATACATAGATACTTCTTTCTATCATGAGCCCTTATATGGCTCGCTAGACCGAACTTGGTCTGAAATACCCTACGACACGTATGACAGAGAGTTGGCCCGCAGAGTTTAAGTGTACGTGTAGGAGTGCTTAGGTCTCTCTTTTCGTGTAGGTACATATTAGTACATTAGCTACATATGTACATAGTCAACACAACGATGATAGCAAGATTTTTATTCCACAAGCAAGCATAGCCCTAATCGCCGAAATTATCAACAAGTAAACCACTTTTCTGTCACTAACTACCCTTTGAATTACCTACTAGTTTAGTTACGTACTTTTCTTAGTCGCTGTCTAAAACGTAAAAAGTTACAAGTGAAGTTCTGATATTTACGTGTTGGTCCATACATACTCGTACCTTTAGTAGGTACTTACCAACGATAGGTACCTTAACCTTACACGTAGGGATTGCTAAACCCGGATAATTCTCTTATCCGGATAATAAAGTTTTCATCATTCACATATCCGGCTAATCCGGATAATTAAGATAACTGTAGAATTAAAAAAAAAATCTAATAAGCTTTCGCCTGCGGTTATCACGCAATTTCCAGGGATTAAACGTAGACTTCATGTTATTCCAGGTCTAGAACTACATTTATGCTAAATTTCGGCCTACTTTGATTAGTATTTTTGGCGTGATAAGGTAACTAACCAACATCCATTTAATATCCATTTGTGCAAACTTTCTTATCAGACTAATACTATAAATGTCAAAGTTTGGACGTCCCCACTGCACACCAAAACTACAGAATAGATCGGGTGTTAATTTTGCAGAGATGATTAGTTATACTATGCCGACGATGTAGCCCGGAAATCGCAGCTGAAGCCGCGAGCTAGTTTCTAAGAGAGCTAGCCAGTTTATAATATAAGTGTGATGTTGTTTCAATTATTTTTATTATCTTCCTTATATCTACTTATCTTTTCCATAGTTCGCTATGAACTGACTGAATAAAATAAAATATGAATAAACCAGCATAGTTTTTAATGCATTATCATTTATTCAGCTTAAAAAACCTAGTATGTATCTAGGTTTTAAATAAAAAAATTTAATAAACAACAAAACGACAAATTACAACGAGTTATTCAATTACACATAATAATATAAATTTCCTAAAAATCTAAGCCATTACCAGAAGGCACGGAGGAGTATTCAGAATGCTGGCAGCATCGTCAAGTTGAATGGCAATGCTAATTCATTGACCGAAATAGAGCCAGCATTCCGATCATCTGTCGACTCTGATAAGTTTTTTATTATTTATCTGATAAGATAAATTGCGTGTGCCCCAGGACCTCAAGGACCAAGGGTTTCCACGGTTCAAACAGTTGCCCTCGGTCAAGATTAGCGTATTTTCGACGTTTAAGGGACTCCGCTGATGTTGCTGCTGAACCAGCTTTTACTGATGTCCCTGCTAAATGTGAAGGCACTAGGGTATCACATTTGTGGCATCGCAAAATAAAGACCAACACACCTTCCAGGAAATCAGGGACATACCGTCAGGTCTTTTACCATCATCTCGCATAAAGCCACGTGGTTTGAGGGTAGCTGCCACACTGTACCAGCGTGGTAAAAAAGCCCGACGAATGATGTCATTAATTGAACTACGACAGGGCACACTTCCTGAACTAGAGACACGTTGTTGTGCATGGTGTGTAACCAAACTAATCAACGGTTTCACCACACTGGCAACGATCAACTAGGCAAGGTGAACCCAAAGAGGTGGCCACCCTAAAAGAGTTTTTGTCCAAAAGGGTACCTAGATTTTTGGAAGGCAGAACGTGTAACCAAAGTCCTGATTCCCACTTAAAAATGGCGAATAGACGAGCACGTTCTGATGAGCTGGTAGACGTATTAATAAGATGTTTGTCTGAGAAGAAAGGACTTTGGGCAGATTCGTGTCAGGACAGGCTATTTTCCATGAGTCTACATAAAGCGTCATCGTAACCTATAATTCAAATTTTTTTTAACATTTAGTAAACAATAGGGTTATATAATCTAAGAGGCCCTCCAATACTGTACATAATCTACGACACAGGCAAAATAACTAATTAATTACAACCAAGTTTACTAACCTACTTCGTATGGTAGCGCACATCGGCCACTCAATGCACTGACACGGACATCACAACACCACCACTATCAAAAAACTTACGGAACTATTCAAGTACTAGGTACCTGAACAGGAGAATGTGCGGCGTGCGGTGTGGCACGGGGGTAGGCAGGTGTAAAGCGTAAGACAATGCGATGTATGTACCTAGCCGTGCAGGTGCAGGGCTAGAGGAACCGGAATTACACGAAAAAATAAGCCCAAGGTTAAAGGTTCCTGAAAAATTATGTAACGTTTCAAATAAAAGCTCATTTACGATCGCGAGATAAATAATATTTGCCTAAAAATATTGTCAATTACTACAAATAATTATTCGAATTATCCGGATTTCAATGCTTATATCCGGATAAAATCCGCCTAATTATCCGGTTAATTCGGATTTCGGATAATTCGGATTGCAATCTCTACTTACACGTTTAATCTTGTTGGGTTGAGAAATATGTTAAACAGCAGATATCACTGCCAAAAACTAAAAAAAACCTTTGACCAGAGCTGTGCTATTTTAATCTTAGATTCAACATGATCTCTATTCGAAGTTCACGAGATTCCACCTTTAGATTTCTCAAAGCTGGCTCCCGAACTTCGGCGGACAATCCCAACTTAGTAACTAATCCCAATGTAAATCATTCCCATGATTGCATGACTAGGAGATTAGTTGCAACTTGATATTATCTAAAGACTAATAGTTCACCCATGCCTTCGCCTTCGAGGTTTTAGTAAGATGAAAGTATTTTTAACAATATTTTTTGTAACGAAGATGCAGGTTGTACACGTATTGCAACAAAAACTTACATAACTATTTATATTTTATATCCTGTTTATACAGGCTGTTCTATTCTTAAGGATGTTAAAGTGGGGTATTCGGGGACTTCGGAATGGATCGTGTATTTTTTAGGACATATTAGTTAGAGCAGATTTGTTCACGACTTTTTCCATTTTCAGAGGCAACTTTCTCTCGAGAAAACCAGATTTTGTAAAAAAATACTCGCCCGTTTGTTCCGTCGTGTGACTGACTGGTCAGCCAGCTAGCCTATCTTTTATATAGACATTTCTAGAAATGAGGGAACGAACCTACTCGATATTCAAGTAGAGCTCGTTCAGCATACGCCTACGAATTATTTGAGGCTCGAGATAATTTTATCGTTGTGATCTAATATTAATTAAATATTTTCATAGTGTCTGATCCTTTGACCATTTATTTGAAGCAATTACTAAAATATTTATTTGCATTGGTTTTGTACACAAAGAGATATTGTTGATGTGGAAAGGAAATTTAACAAAATTAATTGGTTTCGCTAGTACCTACCCAGTTAAACGCAAAAAACAAGAGCGAGCTTTCCTCGAAAATCATTTCGTAAGCTAATTCGTAAGCTTATTGCAGCATCATCCTTAATATTATCAATCGTACCCATTATGCTCCCCAATAGTGACATGCATGGATGATCATCATAGTTGACAGAGAGTAGGTAATCAGTAGATGGGTATACCGAAAAGCTGCTGACGTGGAAGCAAACAGACGATCGATTTTGCTAATGAATAAATAGTACTAGCTTCAAAACAGCAGCTGGGTTGTATAAACATTTATTGGATAATATTTGTGTGTTCGCGGGCATATGTAAGTCTATTAAGTCATAAAGAAGCAATTATGCTTTTTTACCTACGAAGTAGACCTTCGTAGGTAAAAAAGCATAATTGCTTCTACCTATGTTTTTAGCTACCGCTGGGACTCTATTTTCTCGATTTTAGTAAATGAGGTAGTTATCAAAACTCTAGTATGAATTCCGGGTGTTCATAATACACATAGATAAATTTTATAGGTGGTATTTTTGTTAATAAAGAAATTCCTTAAATAGGTAATTCTTTTTATAATTGCTGGACAATCCACACAGCATCATCTAGCCCCAAAGTAAGCAGAGCTTGTGTTATGGGTACTAGATGACTGATAAACTTAATACAATATATTAGGTCCTTACATATGAAATTGGCGTTTTGTATGGGAGGAACAAAAAGTCGAATATTTTTTAATATAATATATTTAATTAATCAAAGTATGAACCATTATTTTCTATGCACTTTTGCCATCTTATAGGTAGTTCATTGATCCCTTTACTAAAAAAAACAGTCGGACGGGAATCAATAAAATCTTTGAAGGCGATTTGGACTGCCCCATCGGAGTTGAATTTTTTCCCTTGCAAGAAGTTATCCAAATTTCGAAAAAAATGGTAATCTGTTGGAGCAAGGTCCGGGGAGTACGGAGGATGTCTTAGACTTTCCAATTGAAGCTCTTCTAATTTAGTAGCCGTCTGTTGCGCAGTGTGTGGTCTAGCGTTGTCGTGAAGCAGCAGTGGCGTGGAGCGATTGACCAGCCTAGGTTGTTTAGCCGCTAGCTTTTCCATCATGGTTTGCAATTGCTGACAATAGACATCAGCCGTAATAGTCTGGCCAGATTTGAGAAAACTGTAATGAACAATACCGGCACTAGTCCACCAAACGCTTACAAGTAACTTTTTTGGGGTTAATTTTCGCTTGGGGCAGGATTTGGCTGGCTGGCCAGGATCCAACCATTGCGCTGAGCGCTTCCGATTATCGTAAAGAACCCATTTTTCATCACAGGTAATGATTCGGTTTAAAATACCTTCATTATTGTGCCGGTTTAGTAATGTAACGCAGCAGTCGACGCGCGTTTGCCGGTTTGCTTCAGTCAATTCGTGAGGTACCCACCTTTCAAGCTTTTTAATCTTCCCAATTTGCTTCAAGTGAATTAAAACAGTTTTATCACTAACATCGCAGCCTGCAGCTAACTCGGACGTGGTTTGCGATGGATCCGCTTCCACAATAGCCTTCAACTCTTCATTATCAACTTGAGTCTCAGGCCGTCCACGGGGCTTGTTCTGCAGGTCAAAATTTCCAGAACGAAAACGTTGGAACCAAAAACGAACTGTGTTTTCTTTTGCAACACGACCGCCATACACATCATTCACCCTTCGAGTTGTTTCCGCAGCACTAGTGCCACGGCGGAACTCGTACTCGTAAATAATGCGATATTTTAAGTTTTCCATTTTGTAAAATGAGTGACGCAAACAGAAAAAAACAGAAGAAAAAAAACAAATGAATGACGATCATCGAAGCACAAATACATGAGTCTATAGCTGTACAAATTTGAATTTGGAATTCCTTACCAAAGAGGAGAAATTTGTGATTAAAGTGGCCAGTACGAAAAACGCCAATTTCATATGTAAGGACCTAATATAACATAGATAGATATTTTTTATTATTTATAGAAAATACCCAGAACACCCGGAACAAATATTTGCAGATCGTACAAACATTTGTCCCAAGGCGGGAATCGAACCCGCAACCTTCTGCGTCGCAGGCGGACCTTCGCCCGCCGCGCCACATCGGTCGTCAATTCTTGTATTAGTACAAAAGGTAGGTTCGAAGAATCAATTGCTGATTGGAATTGCTAAGACTTGAAAGGTAGCCGACGACGTTAGAAAAGGAGGTCGAATTTTTTTAGGTAGGTCCGATGAATATTTTAGTAAGAAACGATATGAAAATCTTGACGCCCGATTTTTATAAATTAAATATCACTCCTTGGAATCAACCTAAGCTGTGCTACTACCGGATCGGAATCGTAGCGTAGACAACGCACGCGGCGTCGTCGGGTCGGTTTGTTTACAATATGCCGATAGGATGAGTCCACTAATTTCGGATGTTGCATCGGCAATACAGGTATTTTAAAAGCGCTCGGGTTTGCCGGTGACGTCATCCGCAACAATAAATAAATAAAATAAATATAAAATAATGCTGGACAATCCACACAGCATCATCTAGCTCCAAGCAGAGCTTGTGTTATGCTTCCTGGGGCGGAGCTGTAAAAATCCACATACTTAAAACTGAAAGAGCCCAGAGAGTAAAATAAAGTTGAGTAGTTAGTAAAGTAGTTAAAATCATGATAAAGAAACCTATTCTCTTTCCCACCGCCGAACTCTATTCATTATGTCAAGTCCCCTCAGTGCGTCAACTATTTATACTCCAAACGGTTCTCCGCTAGCATTCACAAATGTCTTTTAATACCCTCACTATTGACAAGCGTAGACATTATAAAGTCTGCAAAATTTAAAGTTGTCGCACAAAGTGTGCCCAGCGTAATTTTTATTACATTAGTTTGATTGTTCTTGTTGATGATCAATGACCTCCCCTCATGTGTATCCTACGCACAGAGCCTACTCTATGCGGACGACTTTAAAGCTCTTTAGTGAGATTAAGTCAAATGCAGATTGCTGGGCACTGCAGCGTGATGTTAATGCGATCCATGAGTATCATCAAAAAAATGGAATTCAATGCCAGTAAATCTATGGACTGACTTTCGGGCTAATGCAACAGCCAATCCTTTTCAATTATGACATACCGTGTGGCGATTACGAGGTCAAATGCCATGAAGGACCTGGCTGTCACATTCGACCGAAAGTTAACCTTCCACTCCCACATAACTGCGCTCGCAAAAGAGTCTTTCAGACATCTGGGGTTTGCGCTCAGGAACGCCCGCGACTTACGTGATGAGCATGTGATATGCCTGATCTTTGGCGCGCTCGTCCGTAGTACGGACGAGCGATAGCTTGAAGCCAGCGCTTGTGCTTGGAACCCGCACGAAGCCAAGTATGCCTTAATGTAGTGTAAAAAAAAGTTTTAACAACAACCAATCGTACTAAGACATTTTTCGATGTTGACTAAGAAATTGAATGATCCGAGTGAACTATGTTAATACCCATCAAGTGATAGGTACCCTGGTAGGTACACTCGTATGAAGCTACTCCAACGAGTCCACTCGGTCCGAGCCTTGTCCGAGCAGGCTCCTTAAAGGCAGGCTCTGATCGTGAGCATAGAGTTAAGATAGCTTTTGAGCCTCTTTTATACGAAATCTATTTTATACAATCCACAGCCTTTGACGCAAACTTAAACAGCAACAGTCATGGATATGTCACGTTTTACCAAAATTATCGAATAGAGCTAAAAAATGTTATTTATTGTGAACAGATGAATTCTTAGAATAAACTCACCAATACTTTATAAAAAATTTAGTTTAAGTATTGTTTATCTTGTTAAAATCAGCAGTATGAATGACTTTGGCACTTTGGAGAAAACAATAGTGCGTGAGCTATCGTGTCGCCTGTGTCTTTGCACGGACGTGGTCAAACTGAAGCCTATGAACTCCGAAATCAAACGGAAAATCAAACGACTCTTTGAAATTGTTGTGAGTTTGCCTCTAGTTTGCTAGCTAGCTCTCTATGTAGCTAGCTTCACGCTGCATGAATGCCACTACTTTTAGAAACATTCCGTGCGTAGATAAATAAATCCAAGGTGTGAATGTGTTTATCATGCGTAAGCATAGATTATTATTAGTATTATTTAACGAATATTTATCGCGGACCCGAGTGTGCAGATAGACACGACTAGTTTCGAAAACCAAGTGAGAGTTTCAAATAATGCTGCCCCCGCCTCGCAGAGGCGGGAGCTCCAGTAGTAGGTACTCCAGTCATCCCGTGAATGTGACAGTGTGTAAACCTGTTGATACGTCGGAAAAAATGGGTAAATAAACGCGATAAATAACCGTTATATAATACTAATCATAAAGTGTTCAGATCACGTAAGTTTAAACTATTTAAAGCTTAGATTAGTATTTAGATGGTTTGTTTGTGATTTAAGATTATTAATATTTAAGCGATTTATTAGGTAACATTGGATTGATTGTAAACTACACTGCAGTATAATAAATTTAAAGTGAAATAGATGAGAACCCAGTGCTTAGACAAAGCTAACATAGGCTCTAAGTCACTAAACCAAGTTATGTAACGTGCTTAAAATGAATAAATGGTCTATTTAACAATCCACCTCAACAGTGGTAAGTACTTATTATAAAGGCTTCTAGCCTGGCTACACGCTCCGTCTTACTTGTGCAGTGCAGTATGTGCAGATATGACAGTGCAATAAGACGGAACACCAGTACAGTGGCCACACGTCCAAGTAAGCTTGTGCAAACTAGACTGCGCAAACCTTAAGTCATGCCTCATACGTCTGGACTGAACTGTCAGTATGGAGAGGTTATAATCTGTTTTTATTTCTTTATTTTTATGTCCGTCACAGTACGATGTCGCTTACAAATGAGTTTATTTTAGGAATTCCACGCTTTGTACCTACAATTCTATGAATTCAGTAATAAGATCCTTCGAATTCATTCGTTTCTCAAGACACTCGTTTTTATGATTTACATAAACGATCGAAAACACTTTGCCGGACTGAAAGGCGGTTTGAATGACTGGCCACACGCTAAAGTAAACATGTGCAAACTAAATTTGCGCATTCCAATCTTCAGTATGTCCACGATATCGCAAGCCGCGCTTCCGGGCTTGCGCGAGCGGGCTACCGTCTTGCCGTCCACATGCTCAGTCTTCTTACCTGCGCAAACTGGTTTATGCAAGAATGTTTGAAAGTAAGACGGAGGTGTGGCCGGGCTATTAGGTAGCACTTATAATGATCGCGCGACCGAAGATCTCAGCTCAGTAGCAACGTACATCAGTAAAATTCACAATGCGTTCCCTAAGACCATAGTTCACATTCACACCGCCGTTCTCTGCAAGAAGAAGAGATTAGCAGGTAATGAATCAAAATAATGTTGAATTACACTCGTATTTCCCGTTCTCCTTCACAGATTCGCACAGACGACAATCTCCCAAAAGCGATATGCCACGACTGCTTGCACCAAGTTTCAGTACTTTATTTATACTCCGTCAAAGTAGACAAGACACAAAAGTTCCTAGACTTCTACAAAAAGAAATCTGCAGATGAAAAAATAGAATCAATAGAGAATGTTCAAAAGCTACAACCAATAATAGCCACTTTGTCTGTTCAGAACGTAAAAAAAGAACCAAATTTAAAACCTCACAATCTTTCAATAGAATTCCAACAGGGGGATCAGGCGTTGGCGGCGGCGAAGTCAATGTCGCCGTCAAGCGCTAATAAAAAGAAGTCGCCTTTGGAAATGAAGTTCTTGGAGGCGATGACAATGGAAGAGTTTGCGAATTCCGAAAAGCTTGATAAACACCTACTGGCTGCGTCAGGGTCTCCCCTAAAACATCTTCCTGTGCCAGAGCCAAAGCCAACAATCACCGAACCCAAACCTGATAATGACACTCTAGATCCAATAGTGCTAATAGAAGGGCGTCCGGCGAAACAAGGCGTTGCCTTGGACAAGCAGATCACACTATTCTACAAAATGGAATGCTGTATCTGCCACGAGAAAGGTTTTCACTTCAGATCGCTGATGCGCCATTATAAGGATAGGCACGGCGTTCCAGGTTACGTCACGTGTTGCGAAAAGAAATTTCACTACTTTTATCCAAAGAAAATTATTGAACACATGGCGTACCACTTACAGCCAAACATATTCATGTAAGGAATTTAAACGTGATTTACTATAAGTAATTCATAGTCTGGCTACTTTACTGAAAAAGCGCTAAGTTATTTTTTAGTAGGTACGCACTTTACATTTTAGCTTTTTCTCAAACTTTGGACTCGTAAAATGCTAAAACAAGATCACCCCAAAACCAAATCATCGAAATGTTTTGTAGAATTAATGTTGTCATTTCTAGAGCCATTTAAAAAGTTGCAAACATTTCCAGTCTCAACATTCGATAGCCAGACTGTGTATACTTTCAGAACGTACCTACTGTTGCTACCAAGTTAAGTCAATTATTGGCTCCGTTCAAGGTTTCTTTTCAGGCGTAGTACTTCATCTTGTTTCTGTTCCATCAACAGCCTCATAAACGCGATTACAGCCAAACATATTCATGTAAGGAATTTAAACGTGATTTACTATAAGTAATTCATAGTCTGGCTACTTTACTGAAAAAGCGCTAAGTTATTTTTTAGTAGGTACGCACTTTACATTTTAGCTTTTTCTCAAACTTTGGACTCGTAAAATGCTAAAACAAGATCACCCCAAAACCAAATCATCGAAATGTTTTGTAGAATTAATGTTGTCATTTCTAGAGCCATTTAAAAAGTTGCAAACATTTCCAGTCTCAACATTCGATAGCCAGACTGTGTATACTTTCAGAACGTACCTACTGTTGCTACCAAGTTAAGTCAATTATTGGCTCCGTTCAAGGTTTCTTTTCAGGCGTAGTACTTCATCTTGTTTCTGTTCCATCAACAGCCTCATAAACGCGATGTTTCAGGTGTTCAAGCTGCCACCAAAATTTTCAAACCTCGCAAGAACTGACAGAGCACCAGAGCAACGGAGGACGGTCTGAAGGCAAGATCCTCTGCCCTCGATGTCCAGAAAAGTTTCCGACATATCGTGAACTCGGCTGGCATATTGTTAGCCATCGAACGGATAAGTGCTCATGCGACTATTGTGGAAAAACGTAAGAAATATTTTCAACCAACCTCTTATCTCCGAGACTCGTATAACCTATACTATCATCATCATCATCAATCTATCTTAGTCAACTGCTGGACATAGGCCTCCCCTAATGAGCGCCATAGCGCCCTGTCTTCAGCTTGCCGCATCCAGCATCTGCCTGCAGTCTTTCGCATATCGTCATCCCACCTGGCCGGAGGGCGTCCTACACTACGTTTGCCTAGTCGCTGTCTCCACTCGAGAACACGTTGATGTTGGAATAAAAGAATAAAAGGGTTCCATGTGCTCCAACCTACATTCCAAGAAAAACGCGCGCAAAGTTTTGAATGGTTATAAATTATAAACTACTAGCTTTAATTAAGTAATAATTTGTGATAATTGTTAGATATATTTTAAGATACAAAACATTTTTACTTTTTTAAATAGGTAACTGTTTTACTTTATGATGGATAACCTACATCATGAAATGTTGAAAAGAACCTTGTTGAATTCCGTCAAAGGTATAATTTGTAAATTTTAAAGGTGCCACATATAATTCAATTATTTTTCTTAAAGACAATGAAGACTCTAAATTTAGTATTCCCTAGTAGTAGTAGGTACTCGTACAGTAATGAGATTCAACTTTAGGGAATGAGTAAATATGATATTTGACAGTATCAATCACATGTGATGGAATTCTACGACTGCTATTTCTGCCTCTACAATCCAATTTTGGAGTGTTGACAACATCTTTTTTTTATGTGCAATGTAAACAGGTTTTTGAGATATACTGAGTGTTCCCAAGTAAAAATTCTTGCAAACCTGTACTTCTTCATTGTTATGATTTGCATAATAATATAAAGGTTCTATGTGGGCTGTTAGAACTTTTTTTAATTATCGTAGCTCGATGTAACTAAACAATGTGAGAAAAAAGTCTCTAACTGCCAAATAAAACTTTTCTTTAATCAAGTCGATATCAAAAGGTTTCTCATTTTTTTCCCTATATTAGTTTCATAAGTATGCAACAGATGGCGTTACGTGTGTCATATATCGATAGTTTGGTGCAAATAGAACCTTTTTGCATCTGTAACTTTTGCTCAAAATGTCAGTTAGAACCTTCCAACATCACTGTCGTTTCTTCGCGAGATATGGCCGGCCCACTTTCCACTTCAGCTTGCTAATTCTTTAAGCTATGTCAATAACTTTGTTCTCTTTGGTTAGTTTTATTCCTTTTAGAACCCAGAAAAAACGTGAAGAAGATGAAGAAGAAGAAGCTCGACGATTCATACAATTCAATGAATTCTGTTAAAAATTCCTTCGAATATGACTCACATGACTCATTGTTATGATTTATACGTGTGTCATCGAAAACTCTTTGCCGGACTGAAGCGCGGCTTGAATGACTGGCCTCAAGTAAACACGTGCAAACTAAATTTGTCCAATTTTCAGCATGTCAAACATTGCGCAAGCCGCGCTTCCAGGCTTGCGCGAGCTACCGTCTTGCCGTCGACACGCTCCGTCTTACCTGCGCAAACTGTTTTATGCAGGAATGCTTGCAAGTAAGACCGAGCGTGTGGACGGGCTATTTGGTTTATTATGAACCACTAAACCGTTGTCAAAAACGGCGCCGTAAACCCGTAAACCGTAGAAAACCGTGTGTGGACAAGAGGCCTTGCTGTAAAATTGTTTACTCAACAGATTGAAGCATCATCATCGGAAGAAAACGGTGAATCACATGGAAGATGTTATCCTATGTTCTCAGTGCGTGCGTCATTTGAAACATATCGAAAAACAAGAAAAAGACATAGTAAGTACCTGTAGACTTAGGATTAATAGTAACATCATTTTTGGTTGCATGGTCAGCTACTCTATTAACTCTGATGGTCAGCCTAGACAAGGCCTTGTCTAGGGTAGATTTCATAAAAATTGCATCGAATCGTTAACGAATGCGTAAAATAAATAATGACGGCATCATCTAGCCATATATTGTGTTATCTGTAGGTACTATATAAGATAACTGATAAACTTAATACATTAAACATAAATAGTATTTTTAGTTATTAGACATAGAAAACAACCAGAACACCCGGGAAAAATATTTGCAGATCGTAGGTACAAACATTTCCCCCGCGGTGGAAATCGAACCCGCAACCGCTGCGCCAGAGGTCGTCAAAATATTTAAAATAAATTCTCTTCAAACTCCAAAGATTTAGCTATGCAATGTATGAAAGATAAGCCTAGACAAAAACTTGTATAGGCTGTCCATGCAGCGACGTATGAGTGGGCCATGGGTTTTGTAATAAATTAATAATGAAAGGTGACGGATAGCCTAAAAGACACGCGGGACGCATCCTGCGGTACTCGTGCATAGGTGTGGGACACGCGGGGGTAGTGTTACATGCGCTTGCTTTGGCTGAGTGTGCGCGGCACTGTGCCTGCGTGACTAGAATAAACGGGAAATGTATTTCAGAACAAGTTTGAGTGAGTGTGAGTATTTGTGTGCGTGTATGCGAGAAGCAAAAAAAAGGCTGTCTATGCAGGGGTAGGTACTAGGGCTTCCAATACCGGGATCCCGGAAAATTTTTCGAGATTTGTAATACCGGTATTAAAATGTTCATAACCGGGATCCCGGTATTAGTGATTTTATTTTAATTTTAGTACAAAACACAAAATAATAAACTATCACTACCGCACATAGACATTTTTATCCATTTATTTATTTTGGAATATTTTAAATCGGACTTCCTGGAAGTCCCGCGTTGCTCTAAGTTTTAAGTACAGTGCGGAAGGCGGCGGCGCCCGCCAGGGGTGAGGGGAAATTCCCTATACGCCCCGGCCGCTCCGCCTACCCTCAGGTGCATGCAACGCGAAGCTGTTATAGACACTGTTATTATATCTTAGATGTTAAAACCCAAATATCGTTGTGATTCTTATTACTTAAAAAATGTTGTTAGACAAGTTTTGTGAAATTCTATAATAATAAATGTGATTAGTCATAACTTTTATAACGCAAATTATCGTAAAAAAAAAAAACTGTAAATGACACTTATTATTATTGCCATATAAAAAGATAATTGAACCTTCATGTAAATAATATATGATTTGACAATAAAACTTTGTTTATTAATTTTACCTTCTAAATACGTATACTTCCAAAAAAGAATAAAATTAAAAGTCTGATAAAAATAAGTTTTTTTTTCAATACCGGTATCCCGATATCCCGGTATTTAGAAAAAAACATTCGTTATTAATACCGGTTTTGAAAAAAACCGGTATTCAAAAGCCCTAGTAGGTACGGTACGGTACTAATGGGGAAAAAAACCTAACATTTTTTATAGCATGACACACCTAAACTGAGTAGGTACGGTCCGGTAATATATAACAAAAATGGTAACCTACCATTTTTGTAGCGTGATACTCCTAAACTATCCACATGTATTTCCTATTACCGGCTAATGACAAAGTTAGAGTATTATTTAAAGGTTCTTCATTGATGCGACTTGTTTCAGAAAGAAAAAGTAAAAGCTAAGAGCAACGAGGCCACAACACAACAAAAGTACCACAAATTCAAACAAGCTATGGGAATTTCGGGTGACGAGGACGGATCTACTGACTAAACCCAAAAAAATAGTAATGAAATATCTAAGATAAAGCATAAGTGTGAAATGTACTTAATAAAAAATTGATTTGAAAATATTTTATTCATTTAATATTAAGTAAAGTTTTATTTATTAGAAATGAATTTTTATATGATAAAATAAACAAACTGACATATTAAAAATTACAAAATTTAATTTATAATTTTCACTTGCTTAGACTAGACAACTAGTAGGTACCGCATATATGTACCGTATAACCCCTCATGTACTTGTGTGGGGGCAAGGGGACCACTCAAAAAAAAAAAAAAAATATGCAAAATATTAAATGTTGAAATTGTTTGCCACCTACTCAAACAATTGAATTGGTGGCAAACAATTTGAACATTTATTATAAGCCTACGTATTTGAAATTGTTGTTTCAATTAATAATAACACCCCAACCACCCCAAAATACACTTTCACTGATTTTCGAAATAAATTTCTTATCTTATTATTTGTTTTTGTTATAAGAAAAATAGGGCTAGAGCAACATAGGTAGCCATAACTCGGTAATTTCACAATAAAAAGAAGAGTTTAATACCATTGAAGTACTACATGAAGTAGGCTTTTTTATAAGCTGTGGGCCACCCCGGTCTCCATACGTGTTTTTTATACCACAGGTGCTCAAACTTAATCATAAAAAAATCGAATACACTAATTTTTATTTTTAAGTATTTCAAAAAAACAAACAGTTGTGGCTAGGAATATTTTGTGATGCGCCATAGCAAGGCCAATTATCCCCGGTGTTTTCCAGAGAAAATCAATTCGTTATTATTGAATTTGTAGCCGTAGTGTTCAAAATTTAAACAGTACCGTACCGTAGAATGGGGTGGCTATGCGCCACGCAGGTGGGGGTCATCGGCAAGATGATAGTCGATTCCTATTTTTACTTTGACTTATGACGATTTATTCTTTGATTAATCGATTTTAAAAACATTTTCCCATCTCTTGTACATATTGCAAAACAGTTACTTTCAACTGTCAGTGTCATTCAGTTTTCAGAAGTTTTTAGTTAGAGCGGGCAAATTTGAAGTCAGGTGTAAACTTTATGTTATCCAGCATAATTTATGGAAGCTGTCGTAATCGAGGTATGTTATGCATAAAGTATGTTTTATTGGCAATTGAATGAATATAAATCAATAAGATAATGTTTTGTTTTGACTGATATACGGGAATTTTTTCAAAATATCAAAACTTCGCAGGTGAAAATGTGCCACAAATGTACTGCTTAAAAATTTCCTGTGTTGCCAAACATTAGCATAAAATCCTACTAATCTACGTTTTTTTGTATTATTTCAGTGCTTAATAATGCCACGGCATTATAAACGTACGGTTGGGTCGAGTCCACAAGTCGCACGGAGGTTGACACTCAAGGGCCATACTAAGTTTTGGGCCTGACACGAGTACGCAGAAAAATTCGTCCTTATTTGTGATTTTTTGATGGCAACATTACAAAGTTTTTGTTTTTTATCGTTCCCTGGTGGATCATTTTGAAAGTACAGATAGGTGTCAATGTGCCATTTCACAAATTGTAAGAGATAGGAAGGGAATTGTGAAGTGGCACATTCTCACCCCGACTGGTCAGGTGAGAATGTGCCACCATTTTTTCATTTTTCTACCAAAGTATGATTCTTTAAATAATGGCGAGATAAAGAACATGTAAACAAATATATAAAGAGCATTATCTGTATTATTTTACTTAAAAATAACTCATTTTGGCTTTGCTAACACTGAATAACCTTGAAATGTAGCACACAGCCACCCCATTCTACGGTATCAAAAATCGGACATTCAAAAAAATTTAAAAAAACCTAGACCGTTGCATAGATTTCTTTTTTCTGATTTGCCCCCTGCACTAGTACCTGCGGGGTTATCCATTAATTACTGAACACCCTGTATATTACCTACCAATTGGGCCAATGTGATGACAAAAATAAATATATTGAGTAGGTAGGTATTGAGTATTTAGACTAAGGCCCTTATTATGAAAGCTTGGTCAGTCATCAAACCAGAGGCCGCCACGGAAGTACCATGACGGGGTGCAGCAATTTTTTATCACCATCTTCCAGTTTCCGGCTGCGGCTTCCTCCGGTCAATTTACTGCAGTTATAAAACCTTTTTTTTAAGATTTTTGTATGTTTTTCGAAATTTAACAACACAACTGTTATATTTATTGTACGCGAAATTTTTCGGATGTTTGGGGAAAAGTATGCAAGTAGACCTATGACAAAATAAATGATAGCGAGCGAAGCGAGTCCAAAATATTTTAAAATTGCAGTGGTACATAGATAAAAATCTATGAATATAACCAGCGAGCTAACCGTGCCGAGATAATTTTGGAGTTTGGTGAGGTCGGGTTAGCAACAAAGACAAGGAAGCTAAGACGACGGCGAGCGGAGATAGCTGCAGCATCTTTACGATTTTCGTCGGCGATTAACAAAAGAGTTAGGTATACAAAAAAAGGCGCGGGCTGTTGCCGTAATTTATGTTACGTTTTCAGGTGGTCACAAACAAAATCAGAAGAGTATGAAAAAGTAAATAACAGCGATCGGAGCGAGCCCTGAAAATTTTGGACAGTTTGCTGCAGCTGAGAAAATTGTTAAGAAACTAATACAAAATAAGTATCGGAGAGTGGAGTGAGTTGCAGCCTTTTTTGAAATTGGTGATGCATGCTTAGCGAGACAAGAAAGCTAAGATAAAATGAGAATGAGCTTAGAATATAACGACAACAGGCTAGAATCAACGACAACATCAACG
The DNA here is from genome assembly GCA_963662085.1 of Eupithecia inturbata. Classification (NCBI taxonomy): domain Eukaryota; kingdom Metazoa; phylum Arthropoda; class Insecta; order Lepidoptera; family Geometridae; genus Eupithecia; species Eupithecia inturbata. Next base: position 11,355,967 of record OY759177.1, on the reverse strand, counting down.
AACATTTTTATGATGTGGCTATGCTTGTGAGTAGATGTTGTCACCCTCGCATTTTTCAGTTCTCGAGTTATTTTTTTTGTATTAATTCTTATAAATGTAAAGAGACGGAGATCGGTGAATTTGGCATAAGTTTGTACGTTTACATACAGCCGCCAAGATTTTATGATTTTAAGGTAAAAATTGTTGATCCTGAAGATCCTGGTCTGGGACAAACTTATTAAATTATTGTATTGTCATCAGTCCTTGATAAATGTGCAAAGTTTCAGATCTATCTGAAGTTTTCATAGATTCCGTTTCAAACAAACAAACATACAGGTGGAACTAATAAAAGCTTGTTAAAAATATTCTTATGCTCTGCTCTTTCGGACAATTTTTCTTAGTTACAAGAGCTTTTTAATTTAACAAAAAACAAAGCTCAGTGAAGGATAGCACAGATAAACTTTTTTTACCAGGTAGTAAAGTTAGCCAGATAGTAAATTCAAACAGGGGGGAGCTCAGGTAGCAGTTTATTCTCTCACTCTCACAAATAATAAAAAATGCTATTGACGTTCACATACTTCAAAAAATATTTATTTTGATGTTACATTCTCTCTGGAGTCTTCCAGCTAAAACAAAGAAATTCATATTCACCTCTCCACAACAAAAACGCTTTCTTATTTTAAACCTATTTAAATCTAATTTGGTTTATCTAATCCAGCCTTCGTTTCTTGACTAGAGACCCAAGAAGGTCCGAGATAGCCGGCAGATTGTTGGTTTGATCATTTGCCCCGGTGTTCAGGCTCGATATAGGAATATTCAGCTGGTTCGATGTGCCCTTTTGTCCTTTCATGTTTCTGTGTTGCGGGAAACTTGGCATCAGTTTCGGGTCGCATGCTGGAAAAGAAAATATTACGTTATTAAACAAATTACACAAATAATGTTACATTAAACAAATAATGTTCTAGCATGGTTTTATTTTTATATCTCGTGAAGGACCGACAACCGCTGGGGTAAACTTGTTCTTGAGCGGAGACCGCGACTCGGCAAACGTAGTGTAGGACGCCTTCCGGCCAGGTGGGATGACGATCTGCGAAAGACTGCAGGCAGATGCTGGATGCGGCAAGCTGACAGGGCGCTATGGCGCTCATTACGAGAGGCCTATGTCCAGCAGTGGACTAATATAGGCTGATGATGATGTCGGGTTCGTCCTCGGCGTTATTGAAATGGCTGGACCCGATGGAAATAGCGTTATCAATTTCGACTACACTAATACCTTAAATTGTATTTGTTTAAGAGTTTATTTTTGTAAGTATAGATATTCTAACTATTGTGATAGGGCGCTGAAAACCAGCGCCCCGTATCACAATAGTTCTGCTATTTGTGTTACAGCACCACGCTAAGCCAAGACCCGTTAGACATACATACGTACACACGTTCTGTCTACCTGCCCACAGATGAGCTGCTTAGTACCCACTGTTTACCTGTGTTTTGTGATGTTTTATGTAGACCATACTCAAGTAGTCTCTGTGTTATCTACCTATTGTATGTTTTATTGTAAATTTAGTTATAGTTATTGTACCTGCGTGCCTTTGTACTTTGTATGTGTGCGTTGTATTGTCTAATTCTAATAAACTATTTCATGTCATTTCATTTTTTTTTAATCTGGCGCTATTGTCTATTGTTTTTTCATACAATTATTCACGCTGACGTCACAAATCTAAGCCTCCTGTAGGCCAAGCACGAGGATTGTTCTCTAGGGTATAATAGGCGATAATGACATCGCTTCGACATACATTGCGCACGTTATTGAAGTTGAAGGAATAAATTTCAAATAATTTACGCATTCGATGACAAACTGACGTATTTTTTCTCTATTCTACCCTAGACAACAATGCCCGTGCTAGGCCTACAGTATAAAACATAACGGGATCGCACCAGCTTAATTACTTAAAAAGAGTTTTCTCTGGAATGATTGATCCGATTTTGAATATTAGGTACAATAGGTAGCTAATATTCAAAATAGGACCAGTCACACTAACAGAAAGCTACATGATCCCTGATTGACACTATGTTTCATCCAGGTATTGCGTGAGCGAAGTCGCTAGCACAAGCTAGTACCTCATAATAAGAACTTACGTAAAGGCTGCTCCTTGAAGTATGAACTCTGCAAGCACTCTTCAGCAGTGGCCCTCTTGTTAGGATCATACATGAATAAGAAGTTCAGAAGCCTCAGTCCAGCCGCAGATAGCCAAGGGAACCGCTGCTTCAAGTTGTTGTACGGCTGCTGTTTTAGTGTGAAGTTTTGGAGAGCTGGGAGTGCGCTGAACTCTGGCCAGATTGCGTCGGACGGGGTGCCTGTAAGAGATGGGATCGTTTTCTAATAATTATAGAAAGGAAACGCGCTTTCTTTGGCATTTAATATATGCGACGATTTAATAGAACGTAAAAAGAAACAGTTGCGAGCGCGGTTTAGAACGTTCACTGCCAAGCTACAGCGATGGACCGGAGGGGCGCGTCGCTGCTCTGCTAGCACCCTTAGGACGGCGCGTGCGTCGTTTTCAGTATAGTTGTTAATAGTTTTCTCATCACATCTCAGATATCACTATTTGCACCTACTAAAAATTCTAATTTTCATTTTTAATTTTTGTTTTTATCTTTTAATCTGTACAGGCGCATGAAATGTATTAATATTTTAAATTTCAAGTTATTTGCTGCTGTAGTTGCTGAGATATTAAAGACGGGCAAAAGGACAGAAAAAGCTAGACCATAAAAGGGTGTTGAAACTGATCTCCCATCTTCGAAACTCTAAAAATCACAGCACACAATGCAACTTGCAACTTTGTGCAACAATAGCATAAACAAACAGAAAAACTCACCCAGTAAATCCACAATCAGCTCCAACTGCTCAATCTCAGTCCTCCCTGGCAGCAGTGGCTTGTTTGCCAGCAGTTCACCAAGTATGCAACCGGCTGCCCACATGTCCAATGCTGGGGTCTGTTTGGGTGATTGTAAAAGAAGCTCTGGAGCTCTGTACCAGAGGGTGACGACGCGGGGCGTGGCACAGCGGGCAGGGGCGCCTAGCCAGCGGGCTAGACCGAAATCAGCTGTAAAAAAGAAGATTAGTGTTAAGGTGGTACGTTACGCGCGTAATAAAATGGGTTTTATTTTTATGTATTTCTTAGGCTTTAACTACAAGCAATTTAGCAATTTTTTTTCTAGATGTGATGTAGTTTTTTTTCATCATAACTCATAACACTCATAAACCATTTGCTATGAACTAGTGCGAGGAATAAAATAATTAATGGATTTTATGAGGTTGTTCTGTTTAGTGGTTTTGGAAATCTTATTCAACAAACATGTTCAAAGCCTCACAAACAAAACATATTGCGTTATATGTTTTGCTCTGGGAAAATAGCCAGTAACTAACCAAATTCAGCATCTGCCTGCATCTTTTGCAGGTCATCATCCCACCTAGGTAGAGAGCATCCTAAACTATGATTGCATAATCATGGTCATACTCATGGGTACTTAATATATTAAATTAATAACATTTCATTCAAATGCAACTTACCAATCTTCACACATCCTTTATCAGTCAGCAACAGATTAGATACTTTTAGATCCCGGTGGACAATGAAGTTTGAGTGCAGGTACTTGAGACCTTTTAGGACTTGCAGCATCAAGCATTTCACTTGGGACTCGGTGAATGGTGAGCTCATGTTGTCTAGAAGAGATGCCAAGTCTTGTTCGCAGTATTCCATTGATAGGAAGATGCTAGGGAAAAGGAACATTAAGTGAGTTTTTGGAAAGGTATTTACATAAAGACTGGGCTGGACATGTGTGCTGTATGTCAGACCAGCAGTGGGCAAAGGTTGCCACTGACTGGGTCCCGGATGAAAGACGGCCTCATGGAAGGCCTAGGTAGGAGACCTCAAAGGAGTTGGTGGGATGAGCTTGATGAAAGGAAGGACAGAAGGGAGGCCTTTGCCCTGGAGTGGGACAATCCTGGCTGATATAATGATATAATAATTTACATAACAGGATCAGGCAAATTAACAAACTTTACCCAAATCATTGTTCAATGGAGAAACAAGTTTATTTTGTGAGAGGGAGACATAACAAGATATTCCATTTATAAGAAAGGGTATGTAAAAAAGGTACCTTTCTAAGGACCTGCCTACAAGTACTTCTTTCAACTGCACTACATTCTCATGCCGGCAAGCCATCAACACTTGTATCTCTCTGAGGCCACTGAGAGGAAGACCATCTTTTTCCACATCCATTCTCACTTTTTTCAATGCCACAATATTTCCGTTCAGCTTGTCTTTGGCTCTATCTATAAATTAGAGAGATAGATAAATAGAATTACCACACAAAGACAGAAAATAAAACAGACAGTAATGCTTAGAATAGAAGTATAAAGGGCGGCCTTATCGCCAGGTGAATGGTGATTGTGATTGCAAAAAATGCACACTCAATTAAATTTGGTGGGACAAAGCATAAAAGTTGTTTTACAACATTTTTGTAGGTAGGTACTTACAGACGATCCCGTAAGTGCCTTCTCCAATACGGTTTATTTTCTCAAATTCTCCAACAAATCGGCATCTACCCAGCTGAAATAACCATAATTTGTTGCACCAAAGCAGACCGAAAAATATTTGCATTTATTATCATAAACTAATGGATAATTTTGATCCAGAGGTTAGGTTTACTCACTATGTCTTTTTCAGGTATTTCCATAGTTTTGCCAGTCCTAAATGATATGAGGACACCTTTCCTGGCGACAGGACCGGTTGGATCCACCACATCTTGAATAGGAGGTTTTTCAGAGGCTAAAAATGTAAAAATTGGTTTCTGAACGTATGGCAGCAACAATGAAAATGCTATGACGACAATCAAGAGATGCTCTAATGCTACTTACTTTGGCTCATTTCTATTCAGAAATATGTTAGATTTAAGCGGAAAATACAATAATTTTCGTAAATTGAACCACAACACAACACCGCAACAAACAAAAGTTGAATGAATGAAATTGAATAAAACAGGAGTGAACGTGAACATTTCTAGCGGTTGATAGAATTAAGAATGAACGAAAAAGAAAGCCACAGATATTAACATAGAAAAAAAAAAAAAAACTACATCGAGAAAAAATCTAGACTCCCATAGATTTCGATACATAAACTAGTAAGTATACTTCGTATGTTTCGATACGACAAAGCCCTCATTTGTCACGGAGTAATGGATACGCTCCAAGACCTTTTATGCAAAATAATATTATGTATTAGTAAATAAATAATGCTAGACACTCCACACAGCATCATATAGCCCCAAGCTTAAGCAGAGCTTGTGAGTAGGTAAATGGAACTTCTTAGTAGTACTTCTAGCTCTGCTAGCTCTATGGTTACTCTATGACTGGTTCTCGAATTATGTAGTAGTTGTTGTTGAAAATATTCTTAAAAATAAATACGTTGTGTTTTTCAAGATTTATTCTATTCACCCGAGCCGTCAGCTATGCATCTTTAGGATCTCAACAATATACCTACTTGTTATCCGATATTCATACCTACCTATTATAGATATTTTTATTAAAGGTACATATAAAATACCCAGGAAGGCAATTCTTGCCAATATTAACACTCGATAAATATAGCAATAACTGTCAAATTTGACAGTTCTTGCCTTATTGATCGAGTGATTTATTGGCGAGAACTGCCTTCTAGAACTCCCGGAACAAATATTTGCAGGTCGTACAAACATTTGTCCCAAGGCGGGATCGAACCCGCAACTTCCTGCGCCGCAGGCGGACCTTCACCCGCTGCGCTGCCGCCACATTGGTCGTCGAATAACCTAAAACGTTTCTAGTAGAGTTTCACCAACATTTTTCATTTAGGTATATCGATGTCATTTTGTAAGCCAATAAATAATATTTTACAAAATCAATGCACAGAATAGTGATAATAATATTAATAATAGAGGAGATACCTCTATTAAATACGTAATATACCTATGCGCAAATGGGTGGCCCAATTCAAGAAATCAACAAGTCCTAAAAGTGAATTTCGAGATATTCATAATTTTATGTATATGTCAGCTGAAATAACAAGCGTTGGTTATAAAAATCAATTTAAAAATACATTGGTCACATTGGTCGTCGAATAACCTAAAACGTTTTTAGTAGAGTTTCACCAACATTTTTCATTTAAGTAGGTATATCGATGTCATTTTGTAAGCCAATAAATAATATTTTGCAAAATCAATGCACAGAATAGTGATAATAGAGAAGATACCTCTATAAAATACGTAATATATGCGCAATTGGGTGGCCCAATTCAAGAAATCACCAAGGTTGTTTTATAATACTGTTTTTGTTGATTTGTTGTTTTCCTGTGCTGTGTGTGTGCGAACTTAATAAAAAATCTTATCTATCTATCTATCTATCATGGGGTGGGCATTCTTATCATTATACTCAGGTTCAAAATAAAGACACTTGGTATGCTTATTTAGATGCCCAAATTGATTCTCAACCACGGTTCTGTCGAAGTAAGTTTTTTGTCAACAGAATATTTTATACCATTATTTGTCGTCCTCGTTATGATCATTGTCGTCTAAATTTCCATTCTTAGCCCTAGAACACTACTAGGGGTGCTGGAGCACCCCAGCAGTATTTGTTTTACAAATAACTTTTTTATTTTAAATTGATAGGCTCCCGAGTATTTTACTTTATTTATTAGTCACCTGCTCCTAACTACGAGTAATTGGTCTGGTCAGTAACGAACGCGGCAACGGCCGTAGAGTGTGGACGTGTGTTGTGGGGTGCCCTATCACCCCAGTGTAGGAAAATCGTAAGTATTTTTTATAGTTTTACACTATGTTTTTCTTATGTTTATGGCATTGTTTTGTATTTTTATTTGATGTTGAATCATGAAATACTCTTACCATAATATATGTACAATCAGTGGCCTTATCGCTGTGAGCGATCTCTTCCAGGCAACCTTAGTTTTTTGTTTAATTAATATTTTGATTAATTTGTTTGTAGATTTAAGGATGAATTTTGAGGAGAGATATACGAGAACTGGTTTCCGGGATCCTAAAAAAACCCATGCTCGATCAAAGATCAACTATTGGACAGCACACCCAGGGACGTTGTGGTTTCTGTCCAAGAAATAAAGACCGCAAATCAAAGACTAAATGCAACAAGTGCAAAATTCCAATTTGCTTGGAACACCAAATCAAAGTATGCCAAAAGTGCTCAAATTAATTAGAATAGCTAGATTTTAAGGTTGATTTGTGATTTCAGTTCCTAATTAGTACTAATAAAAAATATATTTTTAAAACCTGTTATTATTTTAAAAAAATATACTACATCAAACTTTGGGGTTCTCCAGCACCCCATGTAGCAAAATCAGTCTGGTAAAAACAGTGTAGGGATCCAGGGTTAGGGTTTCGATGATCGGAGATCGGTTTCGAAACCCTTATGGTTTCGCTTTTTCTGTCCTTTTTTCCGTCTTTAATATCTCTAATATCGCAACTACAGCAGCATTTAACGTGAAATATAAAATAATAATACATTTCGTGCGCCTGTACAGATTAAAAGAAAAATAAATAAAATGCAAGTTTTCAGTACCTACAAATTATTGTGATGTCGAAATTTTAAGAGACCTACAATGTCAAGTGGGGTATCAAATGAAAGGTATCAGTTTGTACATTTCAAAACAGTTTTTTAAATTTCTGTAGGTTAGGTCTTTTTGAAATATTTTGAAAAAGGTCAAAAATTACCCCTTCCCTCCCCCCCTATCTCCGAAGTTTGCAGAGCGATCCATCTGAAATGTATGTAGCGTTTGTAGATATGGAACTATATTTTACAGGAAAAAAATAGAGAAGTCATAAGTAGACCACTTTTTAAAAAATGGTCAAAAAGGGTGAAGATAATTTTCAAAAGGGAGGGTTACCTCACCGAATGGGGTATCAAATGAAAGATATCGGTTCGTTTATCTTAAAACGGTATTTGAAATTTCTGTAGGTTTCATACTTTTTGTAATATTTTGGAAAAAGTCAAAAATTTACCCATTACCCCCCTTTCTCCAAAGTTTGCAGAGCGAACCATCTAAAATGTAAGTAGCGTTTGTAGATATGGAACTATATTTTACAAGAAAAATATAGAGAAGTCTGTAAGTAGAACACTTTTCGAAAAATTGTCAAAAAGGGGGGGATTAATTTTCAAAAGGGGGCTACCTCACCGAGTGGGGGTCAAATGAAAGGTATCGGTGGCACAAAACAGTTTTTTTAAATTTCTGTAGGTTTCATACTTTTTGAAATATTTTTAAAAAAGACGAAAATTTTATTAATCCTTCTATACCTACTCCGAAGTTTGCAAACCGAAATGTAGGTAGGTACCTTTAATTTTTTGGTATTCATCAAATAGCAAAGTCTCTAACCAGTACCTAGTACATTATGAATATGCTTGACAACCATTCGAAACCCTCGGCGCGCGAGTCACACCCGCACTTGGCGGATCTTGTTTCCGTTTGAAAATTGTTAATTCGTCTTCTTGTGACTTTTGTAACACTGGAGATCAAAATCTAGATCACATATTTTTTTATCTGTCCATCATTCGACATTCAGCGCCTTGTGTTGATAGTTATGATTATGACTCTTTGAGATTTTTGGTAATTCTGATTCGGTGCCGCATTCTACCCAAGAATTTCTGCAAAACATCTCAACTTATCGTCATTTGTACAATTTTATAAAATCTACCTTTGGTGAAATTTAATTTATAACTTTGTTTTGTAAATAGGTATGTACGTAACAGTACAATTTGTGTATTTAAAATGTATAATATATGAATTATTGAGTTTATAAACTATAATAAATACAGAAAAATTGTATAACGAAAGACGAGGTAGTATGGCCTTAATGGCTTTAGCCTAATTCGTCTAACAAAATAAATAAAAAAAAAAAACTGACTAAAATCATAAAATGTAAACAAACAATTTTGATTTTGTGAAAAGAAATAATTGCTATTTCAAATAGGTATTCCATTCCATGAGAAAACAGCCTTGCATTATATAGAGTCACATTGTTTTGCTCAACATTATGGTTTATTCATCAAAGTTGCTTGGGTCAATGGGCAGATTTTGGAGATCAAAAATGTAAGCATTCTTTTCAGGAAGGGTTCATTATATTAAAAATTTTTCTCGGCGAGTTTATCTACTAAAAAATCAAATTATTATTTCAGGAAACGGTTCGGTGTGTTTGAATTAGTGGGCCCTGTAGAAACAACACCCAGCAGAAATGTACCGGAACACATTGAGAAGCCCAACTATAAAAAGCTTTTAAAACTCTCAGAGCCAGAAATTAAGGATGTGAATAAAGTTTTTGGCATGAAAAGAAGCTGTAAGTTGGCTTCTAATATTTTAGCACAAGTTCAGAAAGTGGTGAAGGTAATTATAAATTAAAAGAAGAGATCTGTGTTTTTAATTTGTAATATATTCATTGATGTAGTCTTTGATGACTTGATGAGCTTCCTAGAGATATTTTTTTTCCTTGGTTCAACATACACTGAGACTTACGTACACTGAGAAAAACGTCGCGCGAGCGCCGCCAATTGAGAGGTTATTCTTATTACAGCCTGGCTTAACAACAGATGACATAGATGAGTTTGTCCATAACCTAACTATTGAAGCAGGAGCATACCCTTCACCATTGCATTACAGTGGATTCCCAAAGAGTGTCTGCACATCGGTCAACAATGTATGCGTCCATGGAATACCAGACCTCAGGCCTTTGCAGGATGGTGATATTGTCAATGTTGATATAACAGTAAGCAAATTATTTTTACATAGTCACAAATACTCTCAGATGGGACCACATTTTTATCTAGCGCTGATGACATTCTTAAACTTATTTTTCAAACTCAACTACTCACCAATAGATGGCGCTAAATTGATAAATTTTAAATTTTAGGTGTATTTCAAAGGATTTCATGGGGATTGTTCTAAAACATTTCTAGTTGGTAATGTCGACGACTTAGGACACCAACTCGTCAGTGTAACTGAAGAATGTCTCGATATTGTAAGTATACTACCTACATTTTAAGGACAAAGAGCAGTCTCGGAAGAATTCATAGATGAATACTAAATCTATACCGAAGGATATTCGAGGAGAGTGATAGATTGACAACATTATAATGTCATGAGCCTAGTTTAGGGCCGTACCCATGACATATGTATTAATTATTTAATTAAAATTCAAAGTGCTTTATTTCCTTTAAACCTTACAGGACTCTTGGACACGTCACATTTAAGTAAATAGCTTTAAGTTATATTTTTGTGTAATATTAAGTAGGTATGCCTAAATGTAATTCAAGTAAATAAATTATTGTACATATTGTATTGTAGAGCCACCCTGACACGCCACTATACCGACGAACTGCCAGACATCAGTCAAGACGAGATTGTGTTAGCTCTGAGGCAGCTCAAAAATGGAAAAGCCCCTGGTGAGGACAGAATAACATCAGAGCTTCTGAAAGCCGGAGGAGCCCCTGTAATACAGGAGCTACAGAAACTCTTCAACACTGTCCTTTACAGTGGGAGAACTCCAAAAGCGTGGAGCGGAAGTTTGGTGGTACTCTTTTTTAAGAAGGGAGATAAAACCCTCCTTAAAAACTACAGACCCATCCTGAGCCATGTCTGTAATCTGTTCTCACGAGTGGTCACGAACCGTCTCGCTAGGATACTCGACGAGTTCCAGCCACCGGAACAGGCCGGGTTCCGCGTAAGTTTTGGCACCATAGACTACATTCACACAGTGAGGCAGATTATACAGACGTCAGAAGAATATAATCGGCCCCTGTGTCTGGCTTTTATGGACTATGAGAAGGCCTTTGACTCCATCGACACCTGGGCTGTTCTGGAATCCTTACAGCGATGCCAAGTAGACTATCGTTATATGGAGTTGTTGAGATGTCGCCACCATGAGTGTCCAAGTTCAGTAGGGCAAGCACGGGGATTGTTGTCTAGGGTAGAATAGAGAAAAATTACGTCACTGTCATCGAATGCGTAAATTATTTGACATTAATTCCTTCAACTTCAATAACGTACGCAATGTATGACGATGCGATGTCATTATTGTCTATTCTACCCTATATAATAATCTCCGTGCTTGGCCTACTGGGCCAGCAGTCTAAACCCGTCCAATTGCGCAGAGGAGTGAGACAGGGGGATGTCATATTACCGAAACTGTTCACAAGCGCATTGGAAGATATGTTTAAGATGCTGGACTGGAAAGTTAGTGGCATTAACATAAACGGAAACTACATCTCACACCTACGATTCGCTGATGACAGTCTTAATGGCGGAGTCGCTAGAGGAGCTGAACTAGATGCTGGACGGCCTAGTTTCAGCCTCCCGATGTATTGGTCTTGGCATGAATTTAAACCAAAATCATGATTAATAGCCACGTTGATCCAAGACCGGTGGTCGTACATGGCCACCTTCTCGAAACTGTTTCCGAGTATACTTACCTTGGGCAGATTATGCAGTTGGGTAAAAACAACTTCGAGATGGAAGCTAAGAGAAGGATCCTGCTAGGCTGGGCAGCGTTTGGAAAACAACGTGGAGTCTTCTCGTCATCCATACCGCAATGCTTGAAAACTAAAGTTTTCAATCAGTGCGTCCTACCCGTCATGACCTACGGAGCTGAGACGTGGACACTCACGGTAGGGCTGGTCCACCAGTTCAAGGTCGCTCAGCGAGCTATGGAAAGAGCTACGCTCGGAGTTTCTCTGAACGATAGGATTCGTAACGAATACATCCGACAGAGAACCCAAGTTATCGTCATAGCTCAAATAATTAGCAAGCCGAAGTGGCAGTGGGCCGGTCGTATCTCGCGAAGAACCGACAACCGCTGGGGTAAACGTGTTCTTGAGTGGAGACCGCGACTCGACAAACGTAGTGTAGGAGGCCCTCCAGCCAGGTGGGACGACGACCTGCGAAAGACTGCTTGCAGATGCTGGATGCGGCAAGCTGAAGACAGGGCGCTATGGCGCTCATTAGGGGAGGCCTATGTTCAGCAGTGGACATAGGCCTCCCCTACCTAAGTAGGTAAGGTAGTAGTAGGGATGAATCTATACACTTCGTAAACTGGATCGCGCACTAACATATTTCATTTATACAAACGTACGCTGTAATTCCATGCATCTAAGGCCTATTTTACTTTGTGACATCTCAGAGTAGAAACTTATCAAGTTAATAATGTTTTTCTAAAGTATCATTTTCCAAAAGAAAAGGTAGGTAGGTATTCTATATCAAAAACATAATTCATAGTTTCTTTAGAATTTCTATAGGTACCTATGTATAGGTTCATGGTAGTAAGTAGGTAGTAACATAACGTATTGTAGGTAAGGCTCTTTAACCAAACCTACACAATTACCTGCTTGCTGTCTTTCTTTCTAAATCCACAATTATTTTTAGGCAATCCGTACGTGCGGGCCTAAGGTGCCATTCAATGAAATAGGTCATACAATCGAAAGGCATGCAAAAAGAAACGGCTTGACGGTACTTCCGGCGTTTCTCGGTCACGGCATAGGCGAATACTTTCATGGACCTCCTGATATCTACCATATGAGTGAGTTTCTGTTAATTTAATTACATTAGATAGCACTTCTACACTTTAGCCAAACTCGATGTATAATGTTTGTAAACAAATCGCTTATAGGAACTTAACCTAAAATTCACTCTGTTGCCGCGTCTTTTTATACGCAATATATATTAGGTAGGTACTTGTCGAGACTTAAGTCTCGGAAACTCTACGCCAAGCAAGTTTCAGTTATTTGTGTCGTGTTTTGTTTACAAACAATGTTCACCGAGTTTGGCTAGTGTTTAGGTACCTACCTTTCAGAGACTTAAAGATAATGTAATTTATATTTTGGCTAGTCTACAATTCTCTTGGGGCGGCATGCACTGCCTCCTGCAGAAAATATCCACTACTACCGAACTGCGATCACCAACCCGCTTTTCCGCAGCGTGTCGCTCAGGGTGTATCAGCATGCCGATAACTGCTCGGCATTACCCCTAATGATAATAGCCAATAACGCGCTTCGCAGGGAAGGCCTATGTCCAGCAGAGGACTGGTAAAGCTGTTGACGTAGTGTGATGACGAAGATACATCTTATTAAAACTATCCAACAGAGATGTGATATATTATATATAGCTGCTTATTTATATATGTATATAAAAAGGCAACACAAACTAACCAATAACTAAGTACCTAAATGAGTTCATAAGTACTATAATAACTAAGTAAATTACAATTCAATAATATTAACAAATTGAAACAGTTGAGCTAACTGCAGATTGCTGAAATTAAAACAGTCGATCGGATTGGTAGATTTAATGCAGATTTCAGATTCCATTTATTCACCATAACGTTCTAATACATAACAGGCAAGTCAATGGGTTAGTTTAACAATAATTTTATGATTGGTCCCGTAAAAATACTTAAAAATAGGTTGTTTTAAGTTATTTGCAATACTATTTTAATTATTGCGGATATTATTTTAATTATTCATATCTACATAAGTAGTTAGTATGAAGATCCCATCTGGCTATAAGCTGTAATGCAACCTTAATTAAACATTTATTATTCCTACAGCAAACGACTACAAAGGAGTGATGAAGGCCGGCATGACATTCACGATCGAGCCAGTTCTGTCGCACGGCTCAGTAGACAGCGTCATGCTTGAAGACAACTGGACCGTGATCACGGAAGACAACTCCAGGGCGGCACAGGCTGAACACACTATACTGATCACTGAGAATGGAGCCGATATCTTAACCAAGTGAATTGTGTAACAGGGTTTTGCATACACACCTGTATCAGAATATACAACATAGGTAGGTATTCGAATCCTACAGCTCAATCCATACTATTAAGGCGCTACCCCGACCCACAATAGCGCCGCCACCTATTTTATCTTATTATTACGTTAAACAAAAGAAATTTTTAAAATCCATTTTGCAGTTTGTGATACCTATCATAAGCTTTTTTTTAATGCCTCTGTAATAGTTTTAATTTGTATAGTTTAGACAGAGATGCGAAAACAGAGTTTGGTGGTCACCAAGAGCAACTTCGCATCTTTGCATAAACTATACAAAACAAAACTATTACAGAGGCATTAAAAAAAAGCTTAGATATCACAAACTACCCAATGGATATTAGAAAATTCCTTTGTTTAACGTAATAATAACATAAACTAGGTGGCGGTGCTGTTCTGGGTCGGGGTAGCCATAAGTAAAATTATAAATTTTATATAAATTCGAAAGTAACTCTGTCTATCTGTATGATACCTTTGCACGCCTAAACGGCTGAAAGGATCTAAATGAAATTTGGTAGGGAGGTAAACGGTGTCCGAGGACGGACATAGGCTACTTGAAAAGCGCGCGCGAAGTCGCGGGCAGAAACTAGCTATGAATTTTATCAAAGAAAGTAATACCGAAGAATGCTGGACTGGGATAATGTGAACTGACTTTCACTATTTTCTAACGACTTTGACACATTCATCGTTTTCATCAACATGTAAATTCTTTAAAAGGTTAAACTTAAGTTCGGATTCTGTAAATAAAAAAGATAAACTAGCGTGTAGTGTTTTATTTTCTGCTTGATAAATCTTAAAATTAAAACATGTAACTTGTTACAAATAAAGCACAAGCACAATAATTATCACTTACAGTTGTCAGTCGAAAGATAACGTTTTAAAAGGCTTTAGGAAGGTTTGATTTCTGTGTTAAAATAGTAAGGGTACAGGCATAACTATTGGGACGATATCACACTCCCAGTAAATAACAAACAATCTGGGTATTATCTCATACTAAATTTCCACAATTTTGGTCCCATTGAATCGTTAGCTATGCCTCAAATAATCAATAACTTAGTTAGGTGATTATCATTATAGGAAGAAACGTCAATATCTAGTATAGCTAAATAATCGATATAATAATCTAGAATAAGAATCTAGGTTAAACAGTGGTATAATTTGCAATAAACATTTATGAATCTTAGAAGTTAAAATAAAACAATACAATAATCGACATTTGACTAGTACATTTAAGGAACACAGATCAACAACCCTGCAGAATATACGAAATAGGTATTAAATAAACAAATGCAAATCGTGTAAATAAACCAATTGTTGACTATCCCGTTATTTTTGACTTCACTATTATATTTTATGAAAAAAAATCTAACTTTGTGCATTTGACCTTAATCCTAGTTAGGTTATAACATGTGAACCTTTAAGCTAAGTCATTATTAATTAGAGAAAATACAGTATGAGTAAACATTTTAAAGGTAAAACAGCAGATTGTTGTGACAATCGAAACTTTAACAAAGATTTTTATAACTAACTAATTTATGTATATTTTAAACTAGCCAAGTCATAATCTTTATACGAATCGCGCACGATACATTCAACCACGTAAATTGTAAACGAACACGCAATGCCTTTTCAAGCGATTTTTAACAAAAGGGTTTATCCACTCGAATCGGCCTACTTGTACAAAACTGCGATAAAACTCTTACGATTATGATTATTATGTATATTTTTTATAACATGCTAAGGGTGCTAGGGAAGAATAAAAAGAGTGTATAAAAGTTGTTACAAAATTGTTAAATAGACATATCAACATACAAAAGCTACTTGCGACAGTACACACTACAATAATGGTACTTAAATATCAATAAATATATCACGTAAGTTAAACACACAATCCATAAAGATGGATCTCCTCAGTCAAAATGAGAAAAATGTCTACATAATTAATCTCACAATAACGTTAAATAGAAATAAACTAGAATATCAAAACACTACTACTCATTCATTTTAATATGAAAAAGCATTAGCCTCTTGGTTATTTTATATTTATTTAAAACTCCATTATCCACTATCTGCGTTTAGCTAAATAATTGGTTATGGGAATACTACTGGGTGCTCTATTAAAATGTTGTCTATATGTTATAATATAGCGAGAAATTTCATATTTTTTTTTACGTTATTATATTTTGTACAAAATATCTGATTGTTAATGAATATCTTGGACTAGGTATCACCCACACCACAAGTAATGTGCACATAAAACCGTGTCTTAGTGCAAGTTCACGTCATAATAGTGTAAAAGAAGGTGGAAGTTTACTCGGAGTTGGAGCCCCTTCCTTGCGAATCTAAATGAGAAGTGGGAAAATTTATTTCCCTAACCTAATACCACATTCTCCATGTGTTTTTTTGATATTCACTTTATAATTAAAGTTTCAACTTTATGTAAGCCACAAAATTATTGTTATGTTTAATATCTATCCAGACTCGCAATAAGGATTGGCATTTCAAACAGCTCTCTTGACTTTTAATCAATCCGAAATAAAATAATATTATAGTTTAGGTAATAATAATGGTGTCAATTCAGATGTCGCCCAAACGAATTTGACAGCACTAAAAACGATGCCATCCTTTTTATGTTCATTATGAAAGGGTTGGCAAAATTTTAAGTGCTGTCAGACTGCTTTTTTTTTTCTGTACTTATGTTACAGTTAAATTTGATAGGGCGACATCTGAACTGACATCAATACATAAACAAAATTCCACTGTCATTTCCATGCGTAGGATAAAATTGACAAAAGGATAACAAAACCTAACAAAGATTACTAAAACATAATCAACAGAACAAACCATTGTGGTTATAAAATAAATAATTATAATTGGACTATCTATTTGAACTACTCATCTTTTATATTCCTGTTCATTTTGTAGAAGCGCTGTACAAACTCAGTTAAACTGTACACCTGGCCTGGTCCTAATTCAATATCCATGTTGATGTATTCATCTAGATTATGAGTTGAGCCTGTAAGATGAAAATTCATAAAACAAATGTGTCATATTATGTATTTTCTTCATAGGACATCACCATATATGGAGCCTTTAAACCATAAAATGGTGATCTTGATTTAGAAGTTACTAGTTTAATGATTTATTATGAATGTGTAAATAGGTATTAATTATTATCAGCCTTATAACACTCACTGCTGAGTATGGGTACTAGTATATGTAGTATTATAACTAGTATACTAATAAAATCTGTGGTATAAGCCAAGTCTTTATCTTGCCACCTCCTTCTGGTCCTGTAAGAGAGACTCACATCCAAAGTTGTCCCATCGCCCAAACAATATCAAATACTTTGTTATTTAATAGATTCAGGCGTAACTTTGCCGAGTCCTTTGCAAAATATTAGGTTATACATATTTTACTTTGTTGTTAATAAATCCTCACCTGATGTACTGACGGCTGGGTAAGGAGGTGGTGGCTTAATCCATGAGCCATCAGGTCGCTTCATGTGCCGGCGATCAGATGCAAAGTGTTGTAAGAACTGATTGGCTGGCACAACACGGAAGAACCTTGGAAAACAAGAACAATTTTAATATTTGTTTAACTTATCTGAAAAATAATATTAATATAGTAAATTAAAAATGTGGAGAATACCTGTGGAAGTCCGATTTCAAAACTTGATCAGTTCGAAATGTTTCTGTGACATATTTATGGAAGAATGTTGGAAATGGCAATTCAGAGTCCAAATCATACACAAGGCATGTCTTGCAATCCCAGGCATACAGAAAAATTACATGATAATCCTAAAAACAATAAAAAATTATAATCTCAACTCATTGGTACCTCTTACCTGAATATTTTTAATGAAATACATTTGACAAGGAGTTGGTATCCCAGGTAAGGTACATCTAGGCTACTATTTACATCCTGGGGAAAAGCAGTAACTAGTAATATTCTAGCAGAAGCTCATTGTTGTACTGTACCTGAACATTATAATCAGCTATTATGCTATTAAATACCATATTTATAGAAACATTAGCCCGCGCAATAAAGTGGCGCAGACCACTGGCTGTTATACATACATTAGCTTTCAATTAGTGTTAAGCAAATAAGTAGGTATAGCGTGACAAAAAATTCAATACACACCCATATAACGAGACGGTCGTCCTCACGCCCAGCTCTTTGTTTCCAAAGCGGTACGGTACGACATAGATTTGAAATGAAAACAACGTAGCAAGTATCCAACTCTTCTGGTACTCTGATAGACACGTCTTGGCATAGTTTCCAAACATTTTCTTCGCTATAAAATAGAACAAAAGATGTGAGACTCACGCAATCAATGACAAAGAAGTTTTTAGCGAAAACTATTTTACTCACCAGTAGCAAGACACATGTGAGCACTCTTCTCTTTTAGGAAACAGGGGTTTGGGGGCTTTATCGCTTCTTTTATTATTTTCATTACTACCCAAAACAACTTGTTCATTGACCGACATTTTGACAGATTTACCAATAAACTGACTGAGTGAGACAGGAGACTGACTGACAGACACAGTGTTGCCAGCCGAGGCGAGTCAAAGCCGACTAAACCAGGATCAAAATGAAACCTTGTAAGTGTATTATGTAACCTACATAATTTTCTTTTCCGAAATTGGACCTACTTCTGCAATAGAGAACCAACCCACATATGAGACAAAATTGAGTTCAATACACAGAAAAATTGCAAACCTTTTATCAGCCCTGTAAATTTCATAACGATTGGACAATTTTCACTTATCAAAGTATTAAAGTATAAAGGGGCTACTTTTATCTTTTATGCCGCGGGCAGAAGAGGTGGGGTTCTACCAATCGTTTACTTGAAAAAACTACATGTGCCTACCTATACCTAGGGTATATAAAATTCCATCGTGCGGCGTCAACAGAGGTGGTAAGCACAGGACCGTGGTGGATGACACAAACTTCGGGAGGCCTAATACGCAGCAGAGGGTAAATCTGGCAGCGAATAATGATGATGATATAAAATCCCTAAACCTTAGATGTACCTAGTAAATCACATAAAAATATCTAACCCTAAAATGAAGATGACGACTGTGGCGCAGTAGTTGCACTTGCACGGTTCATTATCATATAGATAGATACCTACTTATTTATTTACTACCTGTAGTATTACACAACTAACAACTTCATCTTACAAACTTTCCTTTTTACATAACTGTTGCGGTGGTTGACAAAGGAGTAGGTACTGCAGTGGCGACGACCGACGCGACGTAGCGTGGATTAGTAGGGGTGGTTTTATACCAAGCACTACCCCAAAAATATTAATCACAAGTAACGGCGAGCGGAGCCAGCCGCAAATTTTTTTCTGACTTTTTCGGATGTTTGGTAAAAATGTAAGCAAAGGGATGGTACCTATGCTAAAGAGTCCCGAAAATTTTAATGAAACTGGCCTTCTATTTTGAATAAGCGCGGCTATTTTGGATTTTCCTGTGGTGGGGCTAGCAACAAAGACAAGAAAAAAGATAGGAATACGTACAAAAAAATCAATTTAAATGTACCTAAAGTCTGCCTAGAATTCTTTATTGAATTCTAGAGACGATTAGAGACAAATGTCTCTCAAATGGGAATGCTAGTCTATTTATGTACTCAACTCATTATCGAGTGTTTGGTGGATTGGATCGTTTTCGCGACGTCCAATTGCGTAGATATGTCTTCTTCTTCTTGTATCTTTGGTTTTGTATCATGGTTTGGCACAATTCTGCCAGTGTCAGTTTCCAATGGTAATAATGTGTGTGCAAATGGAAACAGACATTGCATGGCAGAATTGTGTGAAACCATGATGCAGAGCCAAAGATAAAAGAAGAAGATATTGTGTGTTCTGTCATTCTGTCTGTTCCTGTTCTAGGTATTTGGCTTGGGAAAACATCCAAGCGAATTTACTTTACTGGTGTCTTGTTGATTTATAGCTTCTTGGTATAAAAAGGGCGGTGCGTTGTCCTAGGTTCCGACCGGACTAGCGTATCGTCCGGGCTTCTAAAAACCGAAACAATAACCAAATTAGGTAACTGCGTCGCTCTTCCAAGTTCCACCTCCTTGACAAACCGTTCACAAGATGACCCGTAAGTTATTTTCACTTTTTTATTTAAGTTTACTGTATTATCTGCTTGCTTTCAGCCCGCTATAACAAATAACGAGCATCCTTGTGAACAGATCTTGTAATATTGGACTGTCTGGAGATCAAATTCCACGGAAGTTTCTAGATAGATCTTTGTACTTACACGCCTACGTTTTGGCCCCAGTAGGTACGATATTTCTGTTACTTTAGCTGAAAACCACGTTCTCAAATGGTAATGCTAAAATTGTCTGCAAGCCTCATGTCATGACAAAATAACCTCTAGAAGAAAGATTGGAAAATAGTAGGTACTGTTTAAATCTGGTCCGTCCAACCTCTGCCACTTTTTGTTAGTCGAGTGGCATTTTATTTCCTGTTTCTAATTCCATCCCTTGCTAGTGTCCCTCACACTGATGCTGAAACTAATTATTTGTAAGATTGCATGAATTGTTACAGGTGGTAACCAGAGAGATTTGGCTAGGGCCAAGAACCAAAAGAAACAAGTTGAAGCCCAGAAGAAGAAAAGTGCTGCCGATAAGACTGGAATGTCGGTCACTGAACGAAAATTTAGGTAAGTAATGAAGCACCATAGAATGATGAAAGCGATTGGTTTGAAAATTGAATGTAGCAACTATCTATAGCTATGTCGACACTGTGCATTTTCATCTTCAACTTTCATCTTCATCTTTCTATTCAACTTTCATTTGACACTTTCAATAATTGAATGTGTTAATGAATGCAACACCATAGTTCAGTCTTAGTTTCTTATGTCTTTTGGAAACATGTGCAATGTGAATATTTTACTTGGTGGAATATGTGCAGCTTACTTCGTTATAAGAAATTCCAGAAAAAAAATAACCAAGAGAAAGTTTTTGATAAAATATTTTAATTATATTTTTATGTCACAGGGATGCTGAGCTGATGAGAGAAAAACAACGAAAAAAAGAAGAGGCAGAACAAGGGGCTAAACAAGCTGCTTAGCCAATTCAAATTTATTACCCAATAACACATAGCACCAGCTAAAATTGGCTATGGCTAAAGAAATCTTACCCTCATAAGAAATTTGATTATATCAATTGTATTACATAGCATAACTTAAATTTTGAGTTTCACATAAAGCCTTACTAACATAGAATGTCTTTTTCTCAGTTAGAATGTAAGCATTGTATGTGCCTATGATCTGATATCCCATGCAACGTGCATAAGTTTGTCACAATAATTGCATTTTTGCAAATCAACTTTTGACTGAATTTTATAATTTAACCTTCATAATTTTTGTACAATAAATCTTAAAAGTACAAAATGACTTATTATGCTTCACAGTTGCCTCCTAATTTTACAAGATGAATAGTACCTTGCATAGAACAAAGGCGAGCTTTCGCAAAGTTTTAATAAAAAGAATAACTTTGATTTAGAAGTTGAGAGGCTGACCTCGTCATTAGTAATTGGTGGGTAGGAGATAGGTTAGGCATGTATTGTATTGTGCAAGCAAGGTCACTCTCATTACTTCACAAGAACAACCTTGAGCTCATTCAATGAAATCATTTTGTGAACTAAACTGGGGCTGGCTGTGTTGTGCTAAACTAATCGCTTTACTATGACAATGGCATCTTTGCGGAATCACTACCTAGATTTGGATTTGGAGGGAAGCACGTCAAAAGTGTTGAAGCTGAAATCAATCTAGAACTAATATTTCAATCTCTCCGTGCAAATAGCACCGTAGCTGTAAGTGCATACGCCTACGCACTACCTACCTGGAGTTTCTTTTCCTCGTAGGTACCTAGAGTTACTTTCATCTAACTCGTGTACCTACTCAAACGCAGCTAAATATGTACGTCTTAGTGTGGAATTTTTAACAGATTTTCATTGAAAACTGTTCAAAAATTGTGACGTGTTTAAAACTGAGAAGCAATTGAGTAGGTATTCGGGCGTAAGGATTCTACGTGGCAATTCTGTGATGGTCGCTTCTCGCTTCAAGAATCTGATGATTTTGTTAGGTATACTTAATATGTTGCCGGTATCTTTTAAAAAAAATCCTAACTTCTAACTTAGTCGCTCGCCGTCGTCTTATCTTCATAGTCTAGTTAACCCGACCTTACCAAACTCCAAAATTACCGTGAATAATGCTCGCTGTTGAATAAATTCATAGCTTTTTATTGATCGCATGCTATAGTTTTTTTTGTCAACAAGGTTTCCTTTTTCCTCAAGCATCCCAGAACGCGAGGGTGCTTGCGGAAGCTTTCATATTATATACGGGCCTTAGTCCGTCCGGTCTAAAGGTTTGAGAGAGCTTGGCGCTCCCGCCACCGCCGCCGCCGCCGCCGCGCCGCGCCGCGCTGCACCAATCTCGACAATCTCGAACATAAATCCGCGGCTCGCTCCACCTTGTCATACTCTAGAAGAGTATGACCTTTCTTACCGAGCCTTGAAAATGTATAAAAAAAAATGAGCGCTTCGCCGTTCTTTCTTTAAAGTATGTACCTAGTCGTTCTATTTTGTTGATAACGGCCATAAAAGCATAAGTTTATTCTAAGCATATTATCTTAGCTAGGTACCTTGTCTTTGCTAAGCACTGCCACACCAATTTTAAACAAGTTCCGTCAAGTGCGAGTATGACTCGCGCGCCGAGGGTTTCGAATGTTTGTCAATTTTATGTATCAATTACTATGTACCTACTACAGGTTAGGTAATTAGAGACTGCTATTATTGAATACCTAAAAATTTGTGGTAGGTACCTACATTTCATATAGGTATATCGGTTTGCAATCTTCGGAGTGTAGAAAGGGTAATGGTAACATTTACGAGTTTTTCCAAAATATTTCAAAAGTTTAGACAGACCTACAGAAATTTCAGAAATCGTTTTGATATGTATGTAAAAACCGATACCTTTCATTTGATACCCTCCTCGGTGAGGTAGCCCCCTTTTTGACCATTTTTCAAAAAGTGTTCTACTAGGTACCTACAGACTTCTTTATACATATTTTTCCTGTAAAATGTACCTCTAGATCCATATCTAAAAACGCTACATGCATTTCAGATGGATCGCTTTGCAACCTTCGGATATGGGGGCGGGGGGAGGGGATTAAGTAATTTTTCGAGTTTTTCCAAAATATTTAAATTATGAATTCTACAGAAATTTTAAAAACTGATTTGAGATGTAGGTACAAACCAATACCTTTCATTTGATACCCCACTCGGTGAGGTAGGCCCCCACTTTTGACCATTTTTCAAAAAGCGTTCTACTTACAGACTTCTCTATATTATTCCTGTAAAATATAGATCCATAACTACAAACGCTACATACATTTCAGATGGCTCTACAAACTTCGGAGATAGGGGGCGGGAATGGGTAATTTTTCGACTTTTTTTAAAATATTTCAAAAAGTATAAACCCTACAGAAATTTATAAAACTGTTTTGAGATGTACAAACCCCACTTGAGATTGTACCTACCTAGATCTCTTAAAATTTCGACATCACAATTTTTACTGGAAATATTCATTTTCATTTTTTTTTTCTTTTTATCTGTACAGGCGCACGAAATGTATTACATATTATTTTAAATTTCAAGTTATTTGCTGCTGTAGTTGCTGAGATAATAAAAATGAAAAAAAAGGACAGAAAAAGCGAGACCATAAGACGTTCGAGTTTCGAAACCGATCTTCGAAACCCTAAAAGGGCTGCTACACTCGCCGATATTTATTTTGTACATTAGGCTCTTAACAATTTTGTCAGCCGCAGCGACCGCCGCAAGCTCCACATATTTCAGGGTCCACTCCGCTCGCTGTTATTTATTTTGTGTACCTACCTGTTTTTTATGACTTTTTTGTAACCACCCGATAAAGTACCTCAATCCTTCCGTCGTTATTATTTTTTTTAGTGATTTTTTTATACGTATTCCTATCTTTTTTCTTGTCTTTGTTGCTAGCCCCACCACAGGAAAATCCAAAATAGCCGCGCTTATTCAAAATAGAAGGCCAGTTTCATTAAAATTTTCGGGACTCTTTAGCATAGGTACCATCCCTTTGCTTACATTTTTACCAAACATCCGAAAAAGTCAGAAAAAAATTTGCGGCTGGCTCCGCTCGCCGTTACTTGTGATTAATATTTTTGGGGTTGTGCTTGGTATAAAACCACCCCTACTAACCCACGCTACGTCGCGTCGTCGCCACTGCAGTACCTACTCCTTTGTCAACCACCGCAACAGTTATGTAAAAAGGAAAGTTTGTAAGATGAAGTTGTTAGTTGTGTAATACTACAGGTAGTAAATAAGTAGGTATCTATCTATATGATAATGAACCGTGCAAATGCAACTACTGCGCCACAGTCGTCATCTTCATTTTAGGGTTAGATATTTTTATGTGATTTACTAGGTACATCTAAGGTTTAGGGATTTTATATCATCATCATTATTCGCTGCCGATTCGGCCTAATACGCAGCTCTGCTGCGTATTAGGCCTCCCGAAGTTTGTGTCATCCACCACGGTCCTGTGCTTACCACCTCTGTTGACGCCGCACGATGGAATTTTATATACCCTAGGTATAGGTAGGTACATGTAGTTTTTTCAAGTAAACGATTGGTAGAACCCCACCTCTTCTGCCCGCGGCATAAGAGATAAAAGTAGCCCCTTTATACTTTTATCTTTTAAGTCAGTCTGGGTGTTTCCTCGGTTTCGGGCCTAGTACTACCTCTATGTAAAATTTCAGTTTAGTAGTAGTATTCGAACCGTTTAGTAGTTTATATATTTTTAATTTAATTATTGGTGTGATGTCGAAATTTTATGAAACTACTGAATTTATGAATAAGAAAAGCGTTTTTATATTAATGTAGGTACGTATTTATTGAGTGATGTTAAAATGTGTGTTACAAAATAATACGGCGACGCGACGGTACGGTAAGTTCCGTACTTAGATACTTATTGCTATGAGTTTAGGACAAAATACATTAAAAACATAAACTATAACAAATTAAATTACATCATGCCTCACATCTGCCTGTATGTATCACAAAGAGGACACATTATTGGTAGGTATAAACAAAATATAAAAATCTAACTAAAAATAAAGTTAATAAAAGTTAAAATCGTATTTTAACTTCGATTAGTACTATTTAAAAACATTGTTTAGCCTAGCCTTGCTAATGAAGAGCTAATTATTTGGTAACAATGGTTTTCCACAGGTTATAGATAAAGCACGATTTTTATACTTAGGTAATGGATCGCTTTTGATGTAAAATCACACGCTGCGCGCATCTTTGTTGCTATTGCAGAAGCCAGTAGGTACTACATTTTAACCTAACGACACTCTTAATCGTAACAAAAATAGCGAACGTGACTATTGATACACAAACATGTTGAGTTTAGAACTAGATATCGTGATTTTTTAATTAACAAAGCCTGTATGTATTCAAGAAAAAAATTAACTGATAAGCCTTATTAGTATTACATAGGTTGGTAATCTGTTGCTGTTTGCAAACAAGTTTATAATTGCGTTACCCCTTCTATAAAAAATTTGTTAAGTACCTGTATCAACCTATTATGCTAAATAAAAAACGTATCCAGCCTTTCAAGTCAAGCAGTGTAATCTGAATGTACCTGCTTAACTAGCTCTGGGGCTAGGCTGTCTACAAACTTTATTGTTCGGGTAATTATTGAAGATGTTATAAATTAATCTCTATTATCTTTACGGAATTGGTTTAGTTAGATGCAATGCTAGAAATCACTGTGTGGGATTGATGACCCTAAATATAAACAAATAATGCTTCAGGGTCGATTAATACTGAAAATAAGTACCATTATTATTATAATTATTTACTACCAGCACATATTTCTGGCATTGATCTACTATTACCTCAAGTAATAAAAAAATATAAGAACACTTTACCAAGCTAGAGAATGGAACGATGGTATTGCATAGAATGTCATTTGGACTATGCATGGCCATTGGCCAAGACTATTGTCTTCTTTTCAAATTCTTCCCTTTGCCTGTACAGTTCTTTCACTAAATCAACAATGTATGGATGGTTGAACTTTCCTTCAGTTGCAGTGAAGAACTCTTGTAGTTTTCTCGGTGCGTTCTCACGTTTCTCATATTCAAACGCTTGCAGGATCATGTCGTAGCGATCTAGGTCTTTAGCGAACTTCGCTTCAGGTGAGCTTTGGTTTTCGTATTCCTGAAATAATAAAATAATATTATGTTAGCAGCCAAGCCAATAACAAGAACCGTGACTATGAAGCACTAAGGCATGTGTTCTTCAAGAAGATTATCGGGCAGTTACATTTTCATGGATGTTTTTGCCAGAAGCAAGTTATCATCACACCCCACAAAAACACAAAAGTTTAAAAAAATATATTTTTGTAGTACTCTGAAAAGAAGAAAAACATTGTGTTTTCTTTATGTTGCTTAAGAGTTTTGTTGATTATTGACCAATTTCAATAAATATTATGTGTACTAGCGACGTTATTCTTTATTTTTTTTATAATAAAACAAAACTCTAGATTTCTGGAAAATACCCGGGACATTCAGATCGAGAATTCTCGAGACCCCAGAAATGAAATACCTCGAGAAACCATAAACCCTAGCGCCAATTCATTCGTTGTTGTATCAAAATTGATTTTAAAACAGTCCCCTATAAGTTTGATTACTCGAGGAATTGCTATGTGCGCTATAAATCGTAGGTTTATAAATTCATCCCAATATGATCATTTTACTATCACCTAATGGTTTCCATAGCGGCCGTTGCTATGGAAACTATTAGTAAAATGATCATAAAGGGATGATTTTGTACAAACCTACGTTTTATAGCGCACATAGCAATTCAACAGTTTCATTAAACTAATTTGGACTTGAATTATAACTAGATGTCGCCAGTGTAAACTAAATTTTTTGGCACGTGAACATAGACCTTCGGCCAGGGAAAATAAGAGAGGGGTGATTTCTTTAATTTTCGTTCGTCCAAGACATAGATTAATTTTATCTACCGAAATTTGAAGTCGGTTTATCGTTTTATAAAACACACCAAATAATTTTATTCATACTTGCAAATTTTACCTCATTATTATAAAAACCTATAACTTTATTGCAACAATATTGTAGAAAAAGGTGGTTGTTGTTTTTCTTTTTGTATT
Organism: Eupithecia inturbata; assembly: GCA_963662085.1. NCBI lineage: Eukaryota > Metazoa > Arthropoda > Insecta > Lepidoptera > Geometridae > Eupithecia > Eupithecia inturbata. Next base: position 11,328,886 of record OY759177.1, on the reverse strand, counting down.
TTATTAGTACCTACTTACTTTGTACAAATCATACATCCTATCACCAGCCAGGCCTGTAAGCTCAGCTATCTTCTGCATGGCCACATCCTCTCGGCGATGCTTTTCTTCAGGTGACACTCCACAGTGTGGTGTGAGGTCTCCGACAATGCATTCTGCTAAGTCATGGACCATGGCTAGAACAAGAAACAATTAAAGTAGGTATAATAATGCTGAGGCGTTGCAAAAACTTGGTCTAAATCTATTTGTCAAAGTGAAAGTCACTTGTGCATGTTCCACTATCTTAGTAGGTAAACACACAAAAAGGTATAGGTATTAGTAGTCGATATTGATTGATTGATGTAGACAGGGCAAGTACAGTACAAGCTCATAGCAAGTAATGCATTTTTTTTTAATTAATTAATCTATGGATATCTACATGACATGTAACATATAAACATTATCAATAAACAAAACTAAACTTAACTACTATGGATAGTTTTGAGCATTTACTAGTATTGAACTATGGTCTGATTTTGCTAGCTAGGCTAATACAGTGAGAAGCCACTTGTCTTGTGGTAAGGGTGTTGTATTTCAGTTCTTATGCTCCAAACTATATAGTAGGTATTAGTTTTATTTAATATGTAGTAGGTATTCAATCAGGTAATATTTACTTTTAGTTTAAGCTGTCTAAGCTTTTTTTTTTACTATGCTGTTATTTGGTCATCAAAGTTTTAGTACGGACAGTTACACAAATGTAGGCTACATTTACAATTTCCGTTGTCAAGTACCTATGTAAGTGGGATAAGTTAAAACCTACTATGAAAATATTCTTTTACAATCAGCTACATTTCGAATAAAATATTTTCCTTGAATTTCGCTCGTGCGATTCCAATTGAGGAATGCTGTAGGTAGTGTACCTATTGAATCCGTGAAATGTTTTAAATCGGCTTTATACCGGCCAGGCACGCTTGGATTATCACTTATTAAACTACCCACCTAAAATACTTATTCAATTTACTTTTTTTATAAATTAGTCGTAGATATAAAAATAGGTTTAGTATAATTTTATAATCTGATATTCTCCTACAGTCACGCTTTATTGTGGAAACATTCGCTCTACATAATGTATACTACTCTACTTAATAAAGACACCTGCAGTAACGCTGGCTTATATTATTTACCCAGTGATTATAAAGAGAACTTGATAATAGCAGTAGTAATGTAATTTAGATGAGTCAGTCTCACTCCCAAGTCAGTCTCTCTCTCCACCGACCCGCAGTGCCGGATTAATTTAGATGAGTCAGTCTCACTCCCAAGTTAGTCTCTCTCTCCACCGACCCGCAGTGCCCGATGAATTTAGAGCTAGGCCTAGATACCGCTCCTTTACTTTGATTTGGTAAATTGGGACTTGCGGGGTAATTCGTTACAAGTCCCTTGGTACAGCCTATGTTTGTTTCTATTGTTGGCTTTAGGGGGCTGATACACAGCGGCAGTACACTCGCCAAAGTAGACGGTACCATTTTGATTCGACAGAATCATTTTTAATAAGTAATAAATACCTACTTGTGTGTGTGCAAATCAAAAATTCGGAAGTTATCTACGAAGTGCTTACTTCTTCATCGATTCCTATAATTGTCCATTAATCACATGATGATGTTTTTAAGCATCTTTATAAAATAAATTAAAATTAAGCACCCTGATAAAAATCCGTCCGTTCGTTTAGTTTAGAAATCGTGCGTCAAAAAATAAACAAGTGATATTTCACTACACTCGCCTTGTGATATTTCGTAATTATTTCCGATCCCATATATATTTATGAAACTATAGAAGGAAGTATTCCCATTTGAGCACCGATTTTTTGAGCACCACAGTTTTAGCAACTATTTCCCAATTTGAGCACTTACGATGACGTTGTTGCTAGTGACGGGGTCTTGATATTATGCCTTTGATATAACTAACTGGAACTTTTGTAATCAGATTTAGATTTAAGATAAACATATGTACATAGTTTTAGACCTAGGTACTTGGTAAAACCTAGGTGTTTCTTTTTTATGAATGAACTAGCTGCGCCCTGGGAGCGGACGCGCGCTCTGAGATCTATCTGTGCGTGGTTATAGATAGATCGATAGATAATACTTTATTGCACACTTATCTTAGAAATAATTTACAAAAGAATAATTATGGAATAAGTGACAATTAGCAATCTTATCGCTTAAGAGCGATCTCTCCCAGACAACCTTGAATGGATAGGATCGTTGGATTGTACATGGGGTAATATCTTTGTGCAAAATAATAATATAGGTATTTACTACTTAGAATATTATGGTTATTTGTTTGTTTAATCAAGATATAATACATATGTGTTCATTATTTACCTAAAGGTTATTTTGTACATGTTTTGAGTAAATGTGCGAAACAAGGTATATTTTGTTCATATGAATGTCAGAAATTTTTTGCGCACCCCTAGGGGTAGTTTTGTAAAAAAAAAATATGTGTGTTGTAAAAACTGAGCGAATGATTCATGACGATGAGAAAGAAAGATAACATAACACCAGGGATGACGATCCCTGATGTTGTCCCTATGTTGTCCTTATTCCGTTTACAACTCTGTACTATCACATAAAAGTGGCTAATATAATGTTGAAACCACTAGGAATCCTGTTCGTTCGTCAGAATAGTCCACGCCTGTGGACTTGTTCGCCCACGCGTGAACGAGCCGTAGCTCTTCTCACGATGTGACTCACTATTCTGTACTACAATAATAATCTAGGAGCTGAATATTGATATGCTTTGAATAATTAAGTCGTTGCGTATTGGAGTGGAAGGAGCAAAGGGCTTAACTCGGTGGTTAAGGATGCAAAATACATATAAACTGTCATAGACCTGAGACCTTAGTATGGGTTGTGAATAGGTTTACGAAATCGAACAAGTTTTCGTTTCGTTCCATACATTTTGCCCCTTGCAGCGCCTCTACCGGATAGAGAGGAACTACATTTCGTAGTTTATATGTGATTTAATAGTTTCATACGATCTCGATTCTAGTTTTCTAATGGTTTTGAGAAATTTATGAGGCAATTTATTTTTACGGAATATAATGACTCATTAATTTTTGTACGAGTACCTAAGTGAGATAGAAGTTATAAAAAAGCTAAAACGTTTTTTCGTATTAGTATTTTGCACACTCTTACTAAGCATACTGAATATTATTAGAGAACTGTTGGCTTGTTGAGTTGAAATTAAATCTTGATTAAATTTTGGCCTCACTACCAGTTTATATCTAGGTACTGATTTTCTTATTTATGACTAAAGTTGTAAAACATAATTTTGTTTGAATCCCATCGAGAGACTTAAGCTTAAAAAAGCGCATTCTGTAGATTGGTAATAGTTCTTCGATTGAAATAAGATACCTCCAATTTATCCATATATCTAGAAGAATGTTTACGTGACAAGGAACCACAGTCATTCAATAAACTATACTTCAGACCGGTAGTAGATCCAGAAGTCATGGTCTCAAAAGGACCTCATTCTACTGACAAAAATATCAAATTACAATAAAATTTGGGCAATAAATACCAAAAAGTTTACTCCCGAAGTCTCGCTCTACATCGTTCTACTGATTATTAACGTTGATCAATTATTTTCGTTATAAATCATTGAATTTTATTACTGACTACATGCATGAAATGGTTGAGGTAAATTCCATTCAATCTTAGCGGCCATGAACTTATCTGTGGTTCCAGTCTCAATAAAAACACCCCCTGTAGAGATGCGACAGAATACCGGTCGATAATAAAGTCTTGTAATGTACATACATACGAACATTACGAACTCACGAACGTTACGGATGTTATGTTGTTCAACCACCGCTTTGAAAAGAGTTCAAACAAGGAGCTGATATAATCTTTTTGTTACTACACACTAGCCAAACTCGATGTAGAATGTTTGTAAACAAACCACGACACAAATAAATAACTCTCGCTTGGCGTCGAGTTGCAAATGTCATTTGCAACAGGGGTTTATTAACAAACAAAATTAAAATAAATAATACAAAGAAATTAGAACTAGTATTGCAGACTGTTGCAAACAATCTACAGCCCATTTCAATAGATATATTATTATTTGTAACCAATATATTTTGTTGAGGGAAAGATCTCAAACAAACAATTACTTTTAAAATGGCAATGGCCTTTATTGTTATTTTGTCTGTTAGACAAAATAACAATGAAATAATAAAAACAAATTAGAACTTATATTTACAATTGAAACAATTAAGTTAACTGCAGACTGTTGCAAACAATCTGCAGGTAGCTCAACCGATCCATATCCACCAGTTGGAAGCGTCCCCAAGACGCTGACTGCATTGCCCCGCTGTAATGGCAATGCTGATGCGCTGCGCCAGATACCAACTGATAAAATTAATTTAAAATTGCATTTAAAAAGACGCGGCAACAGAGTCAATTTCAGGTTAAGTATGGGCGGTTTGTTCACAAACATTATAATCATCAAGTTTGGCTAGTGTATAATAATAATAATAATAAGCTGGACAATCCACACAGCATCATCTAGCCCCAAGATAAGCAGAGCTTGTGTTATGGGTGTAGTACCCATGACTGATATACTTACAATATACTAATATTGTAGTACATCAGTCATCACTTATACTAATACAATGTAAAGGTTGCTCTCTATGGGTTATGGCTGAAAACCAGTGTTTTTGCTTCTTGAGCAAAATATTCCGCTGAGCCATTGCCTTTTTGATGTACTGCAGCACACACAGACATTTTACTTAGATTGTTATTATGTTATTTTTTGTTTTTATTATTTAGTCAACTGTATTTTTATTATTGTTTCTTTTTTACTACCATCCTGTTTAATTGTTATTGTCTGATATGTATGTGTGTGTCTGAAGTCTTAAATAAAAACCTTATCTATCTATCTAAGGTTTGGATAAGTTCCACATTGAGTCTACAGGATGTTATGTGTGCCAATCCTTGCGTGTGAGCGCACCAGTACAATCCAGGCTTTAATGTCCTTATTCATTAAGTTATCGGAAAGCTCTGGTGGTCGCGACATGTAAAATAATGGTTTAAAAGTTGCACTCAGGTTATTGGACGCTTAGTGCCATTAAGAGTAAAGCTGCGTTGAAGAGGAAGTTAAAAGTTTATTCACTTAGTGAAAATGACGTTATGAATATTTTGATTTTTGAGGAACCAGAACCTCTAAAACATTTTAAGCAGTTTTAAATTGGGCAGAGGGTATATAATACACCAGCCAGATTCTCTATAACGTCTCGTTCAAAGGGATAAGAGACTACTCTGACACAACACAACAAAATACAACCAACAGAAACCAATACAAGCTGGCCATGCGGAGAAAATAGTAGTATTGTAGTAGGTATTAATCAGGTAATATTTTCGCCAACTTACATCAAACAACCCTTTGTTTGATAAAACCTAATCTGATTTTTAATTTAACATATTAATCTGCGACAATCAAAGGGCTTTGACTGTTATCACACTGTTATCAACTCAAAGGCACCTTAAAGGCATGCTAATGTCAATCAACATAGGTACATTAGACTGAAGGTAGAAAATAACATACCTATCTGGAGGCACCGGAAGCGGTCAAGTTTAGTAGGATTGTTCTCATCAGTTAGCAAGAATGTCATCATGCCCATGCGGTACATGTGCCCGGCGATAGATTCACATTCATTTATGTCACAGAGTACCCAGCCTGTTCTCTTCTCGTGCTGTATCAATAAATAAAAATTATCTATCCATGTAATGTCTCTACACATTAAGTAGATCAGTTGATGGTTGTGTTCTCAAAGCAAAATTTCAGCCAAAGCAACCAGTCTCAACAGAGACTAGCCATGTGTGCAGGACCTATTAAAGTATGTCAGTTATCTAGTACCACTAACCAAGTCTAAGGTATTATGAAAGCTGGCTCAGCTATCAATCTATGCTTGAGTCCTAACGCTTTTCTATTGAAAAACAACACTAAGCATAGATGTATGACTGAGCAAGCTTTCATAATACTAAAGCCCCTATTCTCAGTCTGTTTGCATAGTGTAGAAAGATATGCCCTCTATCTCAATGCAGAAAGACAGCTGTTAGCCATTGGTGCAGAAGTGCAAACTGAAAATAACTTTTGTGCATTGCAGCTCGAATCTAAAATGTATTTTTTCCAGGCCCAGAAAGATTAATGTAGGCAGACCATAACACAAGCTCAGCTCCTTTTGGAGCTACATGATTATTGTTATTTAGCATCCTTATCATAGCATTAGGTAAGTAGGTACTGTGAAAGCTTAGCATTTTTAATAGGGTAGGTAGTATGAAAGATAATGGACTAGGTAAGTATTATGACAAGAAAATCGCTTGCCTTTTACAGTAAGTAGTAGGCTTACCCGAAAAATATTAATTTTGTTGATATAAATAATTAATCCAGGTATAATAGGAATGGCTATGATTTTTGCATGCATTGTCGATAGATAAGAATCAAATTTATGATAAGTACCTACGTGAGTTATGAATGTGCATTAAAAAATAAAAATAATACCTTTAGGCGGCCCACCAACTCCAAAAACTCAAGGATTTTTGTTTGATCCTGAACAAGTGCCATCTTATTTTCAAAATATCACAAGAAAATGTAGGTATTCCTTTTAGTACCTACGAATATAGGTAATTTTAGCTGTTTATTGATCTAACAAAATAGACCAGAAACCATGAAAACTTGAAATGCAATCATTCGCGGATGGATGGAAGTCTTTGAGGGAATGAAAATTTCCACTAGGTACCACTCACTTCGCTCCAACTTCAACTTCTTTATTTTTGGCTCACTCGTTTTATTTGACAGTACATTGAGAATATTATGATGAAGGATTCGTTTTGTCAACATAAAAGTCATTGTCAATGTTTCTTATATCTATTATAAAAGGAAAATAACATTCAAATTTGTTTACAATTGAGCTAACTGTAGAATGTTGCAAGCTATTTAATGTCAAATTGACATTGATTATAACTTAAGTAAGCAATGAAGAACGACATTCGTTCTTTTGTGCGCCAAGCGTGTCAAAATTAAGAACAATACAACTGTCCATGGTTTCGGCCAATCTGAAGAACCTCCCCCCCAATGGGTCCCCGGGAGGGACTGTTCCTCTGGGTTTTGCTCTTTAAGCCCAGTTGGAGCGGTAATAGGTTGCGGTGTCGTATGGGAGGCACCACAGCTGAGGCGGGCGGCTGGGCTGTATAGGCAGCATGGCCGCAGAGAGGTGGAGGCCGCGGCGGGAGAGGAGTGCCGGTATTGAAGTACGCCGCTCTCCCTGCCTTCCATTCAACTAACCCGTCCCAGGGGGACATACCTAGGGCGTTCGGTCGGACACGGGGTCGTCCGGTGCCCAATTGGCAGGTGCCTAAGGTCTCCGAGGTGGCCGCGGCGCGTCATGTGATTCTGGTCTGGCGCGTCGCGAAGGGCGTAGTTTTTCAGTAGTTTTTTTGTCAGGACCTTTTTTCAGTAGTTTTTTCAGGAGCTTTTTCATCAGTTTTTTTCAAGAGATTATTGAGGAGTTTATTTCAGGAGCTTTTTCTGTAGGTTTTATTCAGAAATTTTCAGGAATTTTCAGGAATGTTTTGGAGCTTTTTCAGAAGTTTTTTGCTTTAGGAGTTTTTTCTGGAGTTTTAGGAGTTTTTTCAGGAGCTTTAGGAGTATTTCAGGAGCTTTTTTCAGTAGTTTTAGTTCCTAGTACGCTTGTACTGCGATACTCTAGCGACACACCGGTATCGCTTTAGGTTCGTATGGAAAGCGACAGAATAACGATAATTTTACTTAAAATTTTCAACCTTATTTTATTTTTAGTAAATTGTTATTATTACAGTTGAAGTCTTACTTAATTTTATAATGTTTCTTGTGTGTACCTATAGTAGTAGGTAGACACAAGAAACATTATAGTAGTAGTTAGTAGTAGTTCAAGAGATACAGCCTTAACAAATTAAGAGCAAAAATAGCCAAAAAATCACGTTTGTTGTATGGGAGCACCCTTTAATTTTGATATTTATTTTACTATTATAGCGGCAAGAGAAATACACATTATTTGAAAACTTCAACTGTCTACCTCTTACGGTTCATGAGATAGTCACGTGACAGACGGACGGACAGCGGAGGCCTAGTAATAGGGTTCCGTTTTCACCCTTCGGGTACGGAACCCTAAAATGCGAGACCATGAGGGTTTCGAAACCGATCTCGAAACCCTAAAAACTAGGCTAGATACGAATTTATCAGTAAGATTGGTGAAGTGCAAAAACGGCTAGCTACTTAGAACAAATAAAAATCACCAAATACAATAGTTGGAAATTTTAAAATTAAAAGAGTAGGCACTTAGTAATAACTTCCGCAACCTGCTTGGCAAACAACCGAGTGTATAGAGCCAAAAACGTATCTACTCAGCATACTGCTCAGTAGTATAAGTCAAAATTATCTACTCAGCGCTGGTGTTATGTTGACCATATGGAATGTTCGGAAGCATCTGATTACTAGGATCGGTAGTCAGCCAGGACGTACTATGAATCGTAATGTAGGTACCCCCGTTACACTACCTCATTTCAAATTCAAGCTCGGTGTCGCGCGAACAGTGAAAATGCAGAAGGCTTCGCCAACGGTCTTTCATTAGATTTAGCTTCAAAATGAGCGGTATAATCCGTTTAGAGTCTAATAAAGTTCTAGTGTATGTGTGTAAAGTTAGTTTTGGTCACTGTGTGTGTGTTTGCACCCCGGGAACGGAACTGGCATGATTTATTTGCTGCTTGCGATTTGTTCAGGTTCGTAACTAACTCGTATACATAATGTAGGTTAGGTTAGGTTAGGGTAGGTGCTTCGTTCTGCACGCAGCTTTACACGCGTTTCCCTAAGACAAGAGACGATGAGAGAGGTAACTACTAAGTAGGTACCTTAAAAGTTATTTCAAGCCTAGATAGAACTAATAACAATACCTATACCTACTTGTTTTTTTGCAAAATATCACCCATTTCTATCAGTAGTTTTGTCGTGAAGGAGTAACAAACGTACCTACCTACATTCAAAACAGATTTTACTAAGGAAATATTCTTTATTGACAAAGAAAATTACAATTCAATAATAAAAACAAATTAGAGCTAGTATTTACAATTGAAACAATTAAGCTAACTGCAGACTGTTGCAAACAATCTACAGGTAGCTCAACTGATCCATATCAATACCAGTCGGAAGCGTCCCCAAGACGCTGGCTGCATTGCCCCGCTGTATGGCAATGCTGATGCGCTGCGCCAGATATCCGCCAGCTCTCGGGTCACGCGTCGCGTCGGCTCAGATAACTTTTTAAAAACCCGGAGAGCCTCGGTACCCCACGGACGTAGGGTCTCGACCCCAAAGGGAGCAAATATGTAGGCTCTGTCGAGACCTGCATATTTGCGTCTCTTGAGATCCTCGGCCAAATCTGCCGCCGCACCAGCCCTTACGGATGTCCTCGGAGGATGGGAAGGCGCAAGTGTGTCGACGCATGTAGCGTCCCACACAATGGGCCTCCCCAACTCCCATGGGACTAGTGTCATGCCGTCAGGCCTCTTACCATCGTCACGCAACAGACCATTCGGTTCGAGAATAGCTGGTACGTTAGCTAGATTTTATTTAGATCTATGATTCAAAATAAACTATCCATAACTACATTGGTACCTATATACCTACCGTACCTACCTAAAGGTAATGTGATGGTAGGTAATAGGGGTTAAAGTATGAAATTGCCGTTTTATTGTAATACGTACTTCGAATTGACATAGAACCTTCATGGTTTGAGATTTTTGAGCGGAACTTTTTTCACATGGACCTATGAGGTTCTTCTTTTAAAAAATGTGCAACATTCGATTATCGACTTTCAGTTGTTTTTTTTTATTCAGCTTAGACAAGTGATTTTTAAATACGAGTTCCGACGCGGAAATAACGCGGCAGACAGCTCGCAATATCAATGTTGCGTTTGGAGAGGGGACTGCTAATGATGGCACCGTGCCACCGTGCGTTTTTGTTTTAAACGCTTTCGATTTGAAGAACGAATCACGTAAAAGACCGCCCACACAGGTAATAACAATTAATTGAAAGAGATGGTGGTGGAAGCCGATCCGAGCCAAACTACCCAGGAATTAACGGCATGGTTTAACGTTACCTTGCCAACAATATTGACTCATTTGCGTCAAATCAATAAAATAGAAAAAAATATGAAACATGGGTGCCTCATGATTTGACTGATCTGCTGAAAGAAACGCGTGTTGAAACTTGTATTGCCCTGTTGAATCGATACAGAAATTAAGAATATTGGATCGAATTGTGACATGTGATGAAATGTGGATTCTTTACGATAACCGTAAGCGAAAAATGCAATGTCTGACCCCAGGTCAAACGCCGCAACAGTGTCCTAAAGCAAAGCTTACCAATAAAAAGGTAATGGTAACTGTTTGGTGGTCTCAGCATCGTGTTATACACTATAGCTTTCTGCGATCTGGTCAAGCAATAACGTCAGATGTCTATTGTGTCGAACTCCGAACAATGATAGCAAAACTAGCAGTGAAACAGCCCCGACTCGTGAATCGATCTTCACCATTATTGCTCTATGATAACGCGAGACCTCATACAGCACTAGAAACCGTTTTAACTCTACAGGAATTGCAATTAGAAACCATTGGTCACCCTCCGTATTCGCCAGACCATGCTCCAACGAACTACCATTTTTTTCGTGATTTGGACAATTTTCTACTTGATAAAAAGTTTTCTTCCCAGGAGGCAGTACAAAATGCTTTCACACAGTTTGTCGAATCTAGATCACCAGAGTTCTATCGCAAAGGCATAAATGACCTTCCTATTAGATGGCAGCAATGTATAGATAATAATGGTAATTATTTTGATTAAATAAAAAAAGCTAAATTAAAAAAAAAAACTAATTTTAATTTTTCAGTACAAATCGGCAATTTTATACATTAACCCCTAATATTAAAATAGTTTGGTGTGATTTTTTTAAGTATCTACTACAATTAATAATTCCTAATTTACCTACTTTAATTTCTAATTTACAAACAACAAACAACCATAATTTCCAACTATTTGCTGAGTAAGTGTAATGAAGATTTAAAAAGTTTTATTCGATAGGTAAGCTTATTATGATTATGACCTAGCTTCTTAAAGTGTAGAGCTCTGCTGCTTGGGGCTAGATGATGCTATGTGAATTGTCCAACATTTTTTTTGTTTTTTATAGCTTATTTCCCGTTACTCGCGAAACGTACTTCCTTAACCATAACACGGTATAATTATTAAAGCCACAGAGCTCAGGGTTTATCTAATATATTACAATCATATTTTTTACATTAGGCAGGTAGGCAAGTGCATTAGTACCTGCCTGAAAGATATATCAATTATCCTACACGCAGAGATTGTACAATCATTCGTGCCTAGGTTTGCAGCGCTCCTATAGTTAACTAAATCACAAAGTTACAGATTGCCTCGCAGTTATGATGTATAAATAAAAAAATAAAAAAAGGCAATATCAACAGGCTGTCCCTAAATCAAACAATGAATATTAATTGGTTGTTCGCACTTTCACAGCAAACGGCGCGGCGGCGGCGGCGCGGCAGTAGACTTACATTGAATGCTAAAATAGAAATAACAATCAACATCCTTCTGCACTTATAAGGACAACATAAAAAAAGGTTTTAGACTCTATGGTTTCACACGAGTAGGACTGGCAGAGTGTAAAATTAGAAACAAATCAAAAATGGAATATTCTGTTCCCTAAAATTGCATTGTAGAAATCTCCTTTGGTTAATTCCAATTATACTTTTACTTGGCTGTGCATTGTTTGTGGCGTAATAGCAATATCACCAAAAACATCAAACCAGTGCTAGTGTGATTTTTTGATGCTATCCTACCTAACAATATAGGTTACTTGCGACGTCCTCGCCCTGACTGAACATCATCTGAACGAAGCTAATTTAAAATGTGTAAACTTGGACGGGTACACATTAGTATCCAATTTCAGTAGAACTGAAACCACTCGAGGTGGTTCATGTATTTATATAAAAAATGGTGTAAAAGCTATCGAATGTTCTGAATTATGTAAAATGTCTAAAGAAAGGTACTGTGAGGTGTCTGCTATATATCTGATTGAATTTAATATATTAATTGTTTGTGTTTACAGAACGCCACTAGTAAGTTCTATGGAATTTTTAAATGATCTAGAACCCCTTCTCGAGCGAGCCTGTGACAGTGGTAAGAACCTTTTGTTTGTGGGTGACTATAACATTGACTGGTTGAGTGACTTATGCTCTGTTAGGAAACGGTTAAATGACATGTTGGCGGTTCATAACATGGTGAACGAAGTAAATTTTCCAACGCGAGTAAATAGCAGCTCGTCTAGCTGCCTAGATCACGCGTACACTAACATGCCTTGCGGGTCAGTATTGACGGCGCCGGTCGCGAGTCGCTGCAGCGACCACTATGCCGTGAGAGTCGAGCTCGCCTGCGTGCGCGTGGCGCCGCCGCCCCGTACTAGGTTAGCTAGGCAGTATTCACACTCGAATCGTATGGCTTTCCAAGCGGCAATTTTGAGTGTTGACTGGGAAGAAATTTTCAATAAGAACTTGCGGTCTGTAGACGAGTTAGCTAAGTCTATTTATAATTTACTTGCAAATAAATATCAAGTGTGCTTCCCAGTTAAACGGAAAAACATTAGAAAACATTCCTGGGTTACGGATGATCTAATAGGACTTAAAAAAATACTTTTTGATATAATTGAACTACATGAAAAATACCCGGATAAGCAATTGAATCCGTATATTGACACTGTAACAATTCAGTACGAAAACGCGATGAAAAACCAAAAGTACATGTACTACAATAATTTAATTTCTAGCAGCTCAAATTCCCATAAGGCCATATGGTGCGTTGTGAATGCTGAAAGAGGAGTGAAGACCGGTGCTCCAGCTAGTTTTACGGATGTCACTAAAGACGTCAATGGTAAAAGGTTCCAATCTCGTAAGGAGGCTGCAGATGCCATGAACGAGAGGTTCGTCGGTGCGGCGACTGCGTGCGGCGCGCCCACGGCGCAGCTCGCGCTGGTCAGCGCGGCCCTGGTAGCCTCGCGTCCGCCCGCCGACCGATCACTCAGACTGGCCAGATTTACCGCAGCTGAAGTCTTTCGAGTCATAACATCGCGCATACCTCGAAAGCCCACTAGGGATATCTATGACATCTCTATGGAACTGCTGAACGTCGCCGCGGCACCATTGGCTCCGTGTCTTGCCATTCTATTTAATAGATGCATAGAGACTGGAACGTACCCGAAAACTCTTAAACTCAGCAAAATCTCACCTTTGTTTAAGGGGAAAGGTAAGCGAGAAGAGATAGATGGGTACCGACCAGTTTCTATTATACCCGCGATCGCGAAAGTTCTCGAGAACGGTTTATGTACTCGCCTCACCGAACACCTCACGCTGACGGGCGCGATATCAGAGCGCCAGTACGCATACCGCGCCGGACGCTCGACAACGTCGCTCACTCGCGAGGTCCTCCGCCGCGTGCTGGAGGCTTGTGAGCAGAAGCAGCAGGTAGCAGTATTATGCTGCGACCTATCAAAAGCATTTGACGTCGCAGACCACCGCGCTCTGTCTTTCAAGCTCCAGCACTACGGCATCAGTGGCCAGGCGCATTCGTTGCTTACGGACCTCTTGCGAGACCGCAGCCAGGTAGTGGTGGGCGACGGCGGCGAGACTAGGTCCGACGCTCTCGGAACCGTGATGGGTGTGGCGCAGGGCTCGTCCGTCTCGAACATCCTCTTCTCTCTGCTGCTGAATGACCTGCCCGAGCACGTGAAAGCGGGCGAAGTGTTCATGTACGCGGATGACGTGGCCGTGGTTGTGCGTGCTCCGTCTCTTAATCGACTTGAGCAGCGGCTCAATGAGACTGCCTGGCAGGTTGCACAGTGGTTTGAGTGGAATGGACTCGTCCTGAACCTAAAAAAAACCCATTTCATGCATTTCTCTATCTCGGGGCGGCAAGTGAGGAGCCTATCTGTATCGATAGGTTCTACAACTATAAAACAAGTGCAAACTATCACATTTTTGGGTTTCCAAATTGACAGAGGCCTGACCTGGAGCTCACATGTCGACCATCTTTGTGCGAAACTGGGTAGCGCCTGCTATGCGTTGCGTAGACTGGGCCGCGTAGTATCACATGACGTTGTTCGCACGTGCTACTTTGCAACGGTGCATTCGCTCTTACAGTACGGAGCTGAACTGTGGGGGCACGCTGCCGACAGAGAGCGCGCGTTTCGCATGCAGAAACGTGCTGTGAGAGCGGTTGCGGGCGTGGCCTGGGACACACCGGCAACAACGCTGTTCACGTCCCTGGGAATACTCACGCTGCCCGGTATCGTCATCTTCCAGGTTGCGATGTACGTGCGAGCAAACCATGAAGCGTTCGCAACACGCGGAGACGGACACGCCCACCGTTACAAGACCCGCGGAGCTTACAAGCTCGCCTCAGTGGAGCACAGGTTGGCGAAATCGGATAGGCTCACTCACGTGCTGGGACCTGCTGTCTACAACCGACTACCGGAGCATGTTATCACCGCACCCAGCTTCTATTCATTCAAACACAAACTAAAGGTATGGCTCATCGAGAGGGCGTACTATAAGGTCGAGGATTTTCTTGACTAAAAATTGTGATATGTGACATAAATTTGTTATTTAAATTATTTAGGTACTTATTGTATTAATTATTATTTTACTTTGGACATTATTTGATTTTATTTTTATATTAGGTACATTAACAATTAATTATTATTTTAGTATTTAAAATTATTATTTAATTTGTTAGAAGTTACCAATTTTTAATTACATTTGACTTGTAAACATGATTTTACCAATAAAATGACTATCTGACTATCTGACTATCTTACCTAAGCAGGAGTATTACTGTAGTACCGTATTAGTGCTCTAACTAGAGCTTACTTAATTATGTTTGTAATAACCCTTCTTCTTGCGCAGTCGGGAAAAAAGTGACGCATCAGACCGACATGATATATTATTCGAAAAAATACCTATCTACTTGAAAATGTAAATAGAGAACTTGAAAAACTTTACTGTAGGTACCTTCTCTCATATGTAATATCAATTAACTTAAAAAAAAAATGTTTGACTCCTAACAGCCGTGTGGGCAGTGCAATGGGACGCGCCGGCACCATATGACCCGGTCTGGCTGGCCAGCGTACAGCAGCACGCGCCAGCACCCTCGGTCAACGAGACCAGGCTTTGGGGATGGGGCTGGGTCTATGAGTCTGATGTGGAGTTCAGGCTATTTACCAGGTTAGTTTGGTAAAAAGTTCAGGTTGTCAGGTACAAAACACCAAAGAGAATTGTCTACCAAGGTGAACTACATAGTAATGTATGAAAACTTCTGTCAAAAACGCCAATTGAAATGTAATCGTCCGATTACCTTTTTGGAGAACATATGGCTTTAGACTTCGATGTCTTGTAGCCTAGATGATGCTGTGTGAATTGTCCAGCATTATTTATTTGTCTTGTCTTGAGACAGTCCTATCCTCTCTACTACGGAGTCCAGTTAGGCGACTATGCGAGCACTAATCTTCTCTTTCTTTAACATAAACGGAGTCGGTAAAAATACATCAACGCGCTCTGTCTACGGCGTAGGCGTCGTAGAGCCTTGTAGGCGAAGAGCTTACTAGAAAAAAGCGAGTAATCGTTTTCATCCTTCTCTAACAAAATACTATGCTGTCTAAACGCGGAGCTGGCATAGATCTTGTCGTTTTACAAACTACAAAAGTCCTTTTTAGAAGTAATGCGACTTTGCGAGTAATGTTCCCTTCTCTTTCGTTCTTGTAAAAAAAAGCAATCAACGCGCGCTATCTACGGCGGCGTAGACCCTGTGCGTAGATAACGCCTCGCCTAACTAAAGTATCGACTGTTTGTAAGTATTCTTTTAAAAGACCGACCTGCAGTTGTTTGACGATCTGGACTACTATTATAAGGTGTGATCCAACACAATTACGGTCCCGTGTTTTACGTCTGTTAAAATTCGAAAATGGCTCAAAAAGCCACGGAAACTGCAGTGCGTGAGCTACAAAAGTACGTAGCAGACCTTACAAAGAGAATCTGTGATTTGGAGTGCAAATTATTAGAGCAAAATGCAATAATTACGACGCAGAGTGAGTCCATCATAAAACTTAAGTTGGCTGTTGAGGGTACCTCGAAAACTCAGCTGACTAAGGAAGACGCGCCAGCTGGTTCAGTGACCCGGGGAAGACCTGTGAGACAAGCTAGATTAAATGCTGCTGCTATAAGGGCTGCCAAAATCTGTGATAGTAAGCGCACATCAGCAACTCATTCTGACGTCACACGCCCTGTGCAGAAAGAGGTACAATGTGTGGCCACTAAACCAGTGACTATGAAAATCTGTGATAATACAACGATCGACAAGCCAGTCGAGAAAAATGAAAATGACGACAATGAATGGATGGAAGTCACCCACAAACGCGCTACTAAGAAACGCAAGATTGTGACCGGGACTGGCAATCAAAATGCTGATTTGCAGACTGTAGAACGAATAAGGTATCTACAAGCTTGGTCCTTAAAACCGGAAACTACTGAAGAAAACGTACTAAAGTACATAAACTCGATTGAATCCTGCGAGCAGTTTACAGTTCATAAGAGAACCATAAAAACTGACAAACATGCTTCCTTCGTTATTGGATTCCCTGAGAGTCTATACGACAGACTCAGCTCGCCGACTTCGTGGCCACCGGGAGTGAAGCTATCGGACTGGTTTCTCGTTCGCCCCCGCGCCCCGCGGGGGGACCTGTCCACGGGACCCGCGGCCGCTGCTTCGAGCTGCGCCGCCGCCGTCAGTCGCGCCGAGCGCCTGCGCAGAGACGGCGCCTCATAAAGTATGCATAACGAATGACCTAGGAATAACGGTATGTCTACAAAACATAGCATCCCTTGATAAAAAGACTCAGAAACTGGAAGTGCTGTTATCTAGTTCGTTAGCGTGCGAAGTGATTGCATTAACTGAGCACTGGCTTAGTGTAGCAAAAATTAAATGTGTGACATTAGTCGGTTATAAATTAGCTTCTTATTTTTGTAGGCAAAACATTTCTCACGGCGGGTCGTGTCTGTTCGTAAGAGATTGTATAAAATGTACTGAAAATACTGACTTGTGCAAGCTCTCAGTGGAAAAATACTGTGAGATTTGTGCAATTGATTTAGTAGATTTTAAGTTAACAATAGTTTGTATTTATAGGACAAATCTTGTTAGTGCTAATGAGTTCCTCCCTCACTTGGAAGGTTTGTTGGCAAAAGTCAGTGCTTTATGCATCAATTGCGTCATAGTAGGTGACTTTAATATTAATTATTTGGATCAATTTAGTTGCGAAAGAAAGCGATTGTCTGATATACTGTCGTCCCACGGTATGTCCAATGCCGTTGATTTCCCGACTCGAGTATCACAATTCACGTCAACTTGTCTCGATCATCTTTATACAAACTTGCCACCGGAAATTGTGATAACATCTCCGGTAACCACTAACCTTAGCGACCACTTAGCAGTGCGCGCTAAGATTTATTGTGGCAAAGGTAAGTCTGGTGAAGAGTCAAAATATATTAGGAATTTTTCGCCCATTAACCGAAATAACTTCGTCTCAGCTCTATTGAGTGTAGACTGGGAAATGATAAAGAGTCGAGGGCAATCAATAGAATCTTTTGCTATGTCTATTGTGAACATTATTATCAATCAACATGACATCTGCTTTCCAATAAAGAGAGCCAACTGCTTGACTACCCCATCGTGGGTTACAAATGAAATTAATGAATTTAGGGTCTTATTATTTAGTTTGATTGACATTTGCAATAAATTTAATAAATTTGATTCTGTACAAATACTATTAAATGACTTGAATATTAAATATGATGACTTAATTGGATGTAGAAAGAATGAATATTATTCGAATATAATATTAAAGAGTAAAAATAAATGTAAATCAATGTGGCGGGTTGTTAATTCTGAGAGGGGAAAATACAATGTGTGTAATATTGATTTTACGGATACTATTATTAATGGTTGCGGTCAAAAATTTCAGTCGAAGCAGCTGGCTGTTGATGAGATGAATGCGAGGTTTATAGGTGCAGCCTCGGCATGCGGAGCACCTGCGGCTGATCTGGCTAGAGTGCAGGCTGCGTTACAAGCAGCGCGTCCGCCGGCCGACCGTTCGCTGCGGTTTGTCCCGTTTACTGCAGGTGAGGTACATCATATTATTATGAAGCAGATACCTCCGAAGCCCTGTAAAGACGCTTATGGCATTTCTATGAAAATGATGGCAATGGCGGCCGGCTCACTAGCGCCAATCTTGGCTGGCCTCTTCAACAAGTGCCTGCGCGCTGGCGAATTCCCATCGTGCCTTAAGTTGAGCAAAGTTTCGCCGATATATAAGGGGAAGGGTAGTCGGACTAGCATGGACTCGTACAGACCAGTGTCCATAATCCCTGCAATAGCTAAAGTCATGGAGAACGGTGTAAGCTCGCGGCTAACTTCTTACCTAGTTGAGACTGAAGCGCTATCAGACAGGCAGTACGCGTATCGTGAAGGCCGATCGACCACATCTCTGGCGCGGGAGGTTGTACAAAGCGTCTTGGAGGCTAGAGAGAGGAAGCAGCAGGTAGCTCTTATCTGCTGCGACCTATCAAAGGCGTTTGATGTGGCCGACCACGCGGTGCTGACGGCCAAGCTGGAACACTACGGAGTGCGAAGTACTGCGCTTACACTGCTATCTAGCATGCTAAGGTCTAGGTCGCAGGTAGTTGTAGGAGAGCATGGGAATATCAGATCCTGTCCTCTCATGACGACAATGGGGGTAGCACAGGGATCTGCAGTCTCTAATATTCTGTTTTCCATGCTACTTAATGACCTTCCGAAGGCTGTGAGCACTGCCGAGGTATTTATGTACGCGGATGATGTGGTTGCCGTCGTCTCTGGTGCAACAATAGACTCCGTGGAGCTGAATCTGAATCTCACCGCGTCCAGCCTCGCCCAGTGGTTCGAAGTGAACGGGCTTGTCTTGAACATCTCGAAGACGCACTTTATGCACGTCTGCATGTCTGGACGCCTACCTAGAGCTCTATCGGTAATCGCTGGCGGGACGCTCATTGAACAGGTGGATAACACCACCTTTTTGGGCTTTGAACTTGACAGGAGTCTCACGTGGGAGTCCCATATCGACAAGGTATGTGGTAAGCTTGGTGGTGCGTGCTACGCGCTCAGTCGGCTTGCAAGGTTCCTGCCAAGACAAGTAGTACGATCCTGTTACTTTGCGACTGTCCACTCACTATTGCAGTACGGAGCTGAGCTGTGGGGGCGGGCGGCGGACTGGCAGCGTGCCTTCCGCATGCAAAAGCGTGCCATTCGTGCAATGGTAAAGATTGCACAGGACGTCTCTGCAAAACCTCACTTTAAAGAGCTGGAAATACTCACTCTTCCAGGCATTGTAATATTCCAAGTAGCGGTATATGTAAGGAGTAACTTAGAGGTATTCACTAAAAATAGCGACATTCATAAATACAATACTCGGCGAGCGGACAAACTCACCACCCTGCCTCGTACTCTCGCGAAGTCTGGAAAGTTAACGCGCATAATGGGACCGACAGTGTACAACAGTCTTCCTAAAAATGTAACGGAAGCAACAAGCCTGACATCTTTTAAATACAAGCTGAAGCACTGGCTTATAGACAACAGCTTTTACAGCTACGATGAATTTGTAGCCTGTAAAAGGGACTAGAGATGATTATCTGCCTGTAGATATTAGATATTTGGATTATTATTATTATTATTTTTAAATATAATTTTAAGGTAAATGTTACGAATGTATAATTTATTTTTTAATAATTTCTAGTTACTTACTTATAATATAATTTACTAATTTTTTATAGGGACGAATGTGACGTGTAATTCTAGCAATGTACGAAATAAATGATTATTGATTATTATTATTATTATTATTGATCGTCAACTACCTTCTCATTTAACATTAGCTAAAAATTCCAATATTGAATGAACCTTTCCCGCACCGAGTGAGTTAAGTCAAATACCTATTTTTAAAGATTAATGAAGCTCATGCTTTTTTCTATTGCCAGTTTTGCATTGCTTTTGTATAAGTTACGAGTAAAGTCCCCTGTCTCATACATTCAACCAAACTTTAGTTTGCTTAGTTCATTCAGTAATTCAGTAATATTTATTCACACAACACATGGTACATAAATACTATGGTGAAAAAGGACGGTAGAGCTGCATATCTCGCCCGATTACAGGCATATGAATATTTTACGATTAATACTGCATAACTAGTTATAGAAATTATAAACAATTAAAACGTTAAAATTAAAATGTCATTGAAGTAATTAAATGAAAATATGCAAATATTTATAAATTATGGGTCAGAACTTATAACTACGGTAATCATCGACAGAATAAAAACAATTGTCATTAACAAATTGATTAATTTTCTGTTGATTAAGGGACCCTCTAGTTCTTTTACATAGTTTGGCAATTTGTTTTAAATTTTTATAGCCATGTTATAACAGTTGCGACTAAACAATTGCGTCATTTTTTGCAGATATTGCTGATCGATCTATATGTCTAGAGCTAAATTTATATACCTGTTCAGAAGTTTCAAATAATTCCTTATGTGATTTGACAAATTGACTTTTTCCTAAAATATACAAGCACGGCAAAGTTAGGATCTTATGTTTTTTAAATAATGGTTCACAAGGGGGCCTGTTAAATATTGCCCGTAGGCACTTATTTTGCGCTATAAATAAGGCCTTGGCATTAACTGCATAACTGCTACATTAGAAGGTAGGTACTTTAGTTTCTATGTACTAATGTTCATTTATGAGCGTGAAAGTGCCTAGTAACAGGAAACGTTTAGGTTTCAATAGGCTTTAACTTTCCAACAACGGTAATAGCAAGGCATGTTTGTTAAGGAAATAATTATGTACAGTCGATGACGAAAATTGATGAGTACCGTCGATCTATAACCTGTTTCGTTGTTGATCGATTGACTTTTGGTTTTTGATTTTGTATCTACCTTTCACTGCTATGAACTTGCACTTACACCAACAAAGGTAAGTAAATAAAACAATAAATAAAGTTAAGTACAATTTACCATGCAAACTAACTCAATAAAAAGTCTAACTATTCACGTAGATTATGCAACGAGGGGTAAAGCAGTGTCTTACGTCACGGGCGTCATTCTACCCCGAGCGCAACTCAGGATTCTAGGGTAAATTACGAGCAAAGCGCTTGAAACCTGAGTTGATCGGGAGATAGATATAATCATGCCCAAGACGAATACAGGTTTATGCACGAGAAGAGTACTCTACATTTTACACTTTTTGCGTAAAAATTTGGTAAGGTGTTTCGTGGCACATGATTTTATTCCACTTTCTGAACAGAGCTTAGTTAGAATTTTGAAAGAGATCTCATTCTACGGATCTTCATGGTACAAAATTTCACACATATTAAGTAAATACTAAGAGATAGGCAGATAGTAAAACTAAATAGTAAAAGTAGGTAAGTAGAGTAGATATTCTCCTCGTGCATAAAGTTGTCTTCGTCTTGGGTGTGATTAATACCTCTTGTACTCAAAATTCTAGTAAATATTTAGATATTTTAGTCAATATCGCCCAGCGAATGGTCGAAAAGCCATTATTTCGTAACACTGGTATTTCGAATGTTACAATACTGGGTATTGAACAATTAATACGTTCTGAATAAAACCAGCCAGCCAATTTCAAGGTAAATCCAATGTAGGTGACATTGAATTTACCTTGAAATTGGCTAGCAACAATCATAATTTTTATTACGGGAACGGATTAACTTTTTCGTTCAAAAACAGGGCTCGTTTTCAGCGTAATTCCATCATTTAAAAGCGCAAAAAGCGAGTTTTTTGGATAGCTGCGCTTAATGTCTGAAATCTCTTAGAAAAATGGCTTATAATTAGCTAAAACTGTGTTGGCTGTTACGGCTAAGTGGCTATTTTTATCTCTTAAAGAAAATTGGAATTTATGTGTTTCAGACGAAACCCTTACGACCCGCAGGAATTGAGAATAAACGATTCGGCATCGCTACGGGAATCCAACTTTGATTTCGGCAGAAAAGTGAAAGTGTTGACTCATGGATGGCTGAACAACGGTTTTGGACCTATGCCGGAATCGATCAAAGAAGGTAAGCATTGGTGCCAAATATTCAGCAAGTTGAATATTGATTCTATGCTAATTACGTATACATAGTGAACATAACAAGAGCACAGAACACGACCACAGGGGGACAATACTTTATGAGTTTAATTTTATATGAGTTTTACTGTAGAGGTTGGGTATTGAAGGCGTTAATGGTTGCTTCGATGGGTGATTCGATAGTTGCTTCTATTTACTTGGGGTGATCACAATGAGGCGACTTGGCTAGCGATAAAAACAGACATCGCCTGGCTTCATCCAGGCGATTAGCTAATTTAGACGCTCGCAATGTGGCCGGCGGGCCGGCCATAGTGTGTTTTATCATCTACAAATCTAACATTCAAGCTACCATATTGCAGTGCAGCCGTGACCTTAGGCTTGTGCTAGCTGACGGACTCGGTCAACACGCGGACAGACTATCTCCGGTAAGAAATATTAACTCATGGTAGAATTAGACAGACATTAGTTAACTTCTTACAGTTACATGATAATTTACAACCACAACGATAATAAATCAAACTATGATTTTAGCTGCTGACTTTTTCATAGGATTATTTTGAATCAAAATAATGTTTTGAAGCAAAAACTCTACCTACACCATAGATGACACGGATAACGGTACGCCGTTAACGTAAAAGATTCTCCGAAAAACATACCCAAAATTAAAGGGTAATATGAAAATTCTATGAAAATTTTCTATTTCAGCCTACCTCAACGTAAGTGACATTAACATCATAGTAGTAGACTGGGGCAGAGCCGCAATGGTGAACTACATCCTGGCGAGTTACAACGTAGCGTCAGTCGGTCGGATCCTTACGGAGTTCCTCAACTTCCTCATTGGAGAAGGAGTGTCGATGGATGACGTGCATCTCATTGGCCACAGCTTGGGGGCCCATGTTGTTGGGATCGCAGGCGCTTATGTGAAGCAAGGACCGATTGATACGATCACTGGTAAGACAGACCTGTGCGAAATTGTGACTATACTGAGTTTAAGAATTCTAGATATTTTTTGTACACGAAGCGATTATTTCTTTGATAGCTTCGTTTACAAAGCTAAACGAATAGTTTGTTAAAAAAAACTATTATGACATACATATATGGTCGTTAGAGCAAATTGCAGAAATTCGATACAATTTTTGGTTTGAAAGCTTCTATTAGTCGGTTGTCCGATTTTACACTCGAATTCGAACCTGTTTCGATGCGCTTGTGAAATTATGCGTTGTTGAAGTTTGTGTGTTTTTAGTGATTAGCTTGCTCTTAAAGTGCTTTTCACGAAAGAAATCCCCTAGAGGCAGCACTCTTGGTAGAGCGACCAAATGAATTTAGTGAATTTTGCGTTGAAAAAAATGTTGTTTCACTAATTGCCGGTAATCTGTGTTGCCGCGGAACTTCTTTCGTGAAAAGCAAACTACCTTGGTGTTTTCTGTTTTGTTATTAACTAAGTGAAGTTTTCATTCATAAATGCCTTTGTTGACATAAAATATCTTCGATTCTAGAACCGAGTATAAGGTTTTATACTTAACTATTACATAAAATTTACATATCATAATACTCTTTACACAGAAACGTTTATTTTAAACATTAACTCGCGTGTTGCTATGAAAGCAAATGATTTTTAATTATACATTGAAAATGATTTTTCAGAAATCAGTAGGCAAATATTTTACCGGGGAAATGTGGTTAATGGTCACAAAGGTCTCGAGGTGGATTGCTCATCATTTCAGAATTTCGAATTGTCTAGTTAAATAAAATGCACTACCTCCCCAAACAATGGCCACGTAGATTAATTGGTGCAGCATATTCACCGTTCATAAAGTGATTTAATAAATTGGCTTCCAAGCCATACGCGGAGGCAATGGGTAAAATATTTTGCAATTCTGAAATATTTTCTGTCGAGCATCAACCAAAAATATGCTACCTTTGAATATACCTATACCTATGATGGGGAAAAACAAGATCCGTCAAGTGCGAGTGTGACTCGCGCGCCGAGGGTTTCGAACGATTGTCAAGTATACCAATATGTACTAGGTACTGGTTAGAGACTTTGCTACTTGATGAATACCAAAAAATTAAAAATTTTCAGATTTCAGATGTATCGATTTGCAAACTTCGGAGTAGGTAGAGAGGGTAATAGTAAAACTTTCGTCTTTTTTCAAAATATTTTAAAAGGTATAAAACGCAGAAATTTTTGAAAATTATCCCTCCCTTTTTTGACCATTGTTCAAAAAGTGTTCTACTTACAAATTTCTCTATATTTTTCCTGTAAAATATAGTTCCATATCTACAAACGCTACATACATTTCAGATAGATCGCTCTGCAAACTTCTGAGATAGGGAGGAGGGGGGGGGGGGGGGGGGGCAATTTGTACTGAAAATTAACATTTCATTTTTCATTTATTTTTATTTATTTTTCTTTTAATCTGTACAGGCACACTAAATGTATTATTATTCTAAATTTCACGTTAATTGCTGCTGTAGTTGCTGAGATACTAAAGACGGAAAAAAGAACTGAAAAAGCGATGCCATAACGGTTTCGAAACCGATCTTCGATCTGCGAAACCCTAAAAACGAGAATGTCTCCAACTATGCATTTCTGGTGTTTTTACTACGACTAAACGGCTGAACAAATTTTGATAAATTTTGGCAAGGGAGTAATAATAATTTTATCTCTAGTAAGGAAGAACTAAGGCTACATAAATCCACGAAAAAGCTTACAAAACCGCGAGCACAATCCTACAGCCTACTTCAGGGCTGTTATGCTACCCTTTCTTTGTAGGTATAAGTCACGTATAGAATGATCCGTAGCAAACCGAGTTTGTCAATATGGCGTCGATTAATGAGACCTACCACGGAATTGAATTCTTTACTATGAGAATAGGGAACTTGATTAATCTTAAGACGAATTGCCTACGCGATTACGGTGTTTTATGTTGGTGACTGGTAGGAGCTATGTTTGGTTAATTTGATTACCTACTTACCCATGAACTATGGCTGCTAATTTTCCAAAATAGTACCTACTTCGAAATAACTCTTCCTTCTCCTCTGTACTCGTACTGTAAGAGCCTTAACACACTCGCGGCGAGCTCGCTGCGCACTCGCCTCACTTTAAAATCGCTCGCCAATCGCCAGTGTGATATGATAAGGCTCTTAGTGGTACACCAAATTTTGACTCTAAGGCGCGTATTATGAAAGCTTTCTCGGTCATCGATCCATGCTTGAATAACACTTTTCTATGGCATAAACGTCACTCAAGCATAGGTCTATGACTGAGTAGGCTTTCATAATACGGGCCTAAGAGATCGCCATGATTTCTCATGTGTATCAAGGTGCGTTATTGGTGCTAGTGCCTGTTAAACGTGAATCAAGGTCGCTTGCCTTGACTGTTGAGGTTTTTGGATTACCTATTATACCTAATTACTGGGCGACTATAAGCAACTCAAAATGATGTATCTCTATATCACTTACTTCCTTTTCACAAACCTATCATATTTTGATAGACCAAGAACTAATATTTTTTTAAGATTTTTATTTTGAATTACGAGAAGAAACTTCGTTTTTAAGCTATAGATTTTAGGATTCACGTTTTGTTGTCGCTCAGCAATCTTAATACAAACTTATAGATAGTAAAGAAAGAAGAGGGACAGAAAATCTATAAAAACCAGAGGACATTTTTAGTGTCGTCAAATTAATTTTGTTTTGACTTCTTTGTATTTGGCAATATGTGACTGGTTTGACTTTTCTGCCAGTGTCCAGTTCATTAGTTTTGTTTTTACTTACCAACAGAATCTACGAGTCACATTTTATATGTTCTGCTTTATCTAATTACGAAGTTTAGCCTTAAATTGTTTATTATTTTTATTAGTGATGTTTTTAATTTATATATTATTTTCTCAATATAATGATAATTATATAATATTATAATTTTAAATATATAATTATCAATATTATGATAAATTATACTTATTTGTTAACGAGGTAAAAATCTCATTGGAGTTTTATAAAATTTACCGCTCATATTATTATTTAAACCCGCCTCCATTCCATGACTATGAAATTTCCATGAACTGGCAGAAATGTGTAATCTACTCCTATCTATACCAGTGCATAACACCTCCTTCTTTGGAAATTCTTTCTCTATAGAGGTAGTGCGGTTGTGGAATGACTTGCCTCTGGACATTAGAAAGGCAGATACACGAGATGCTTTTAAGCAAATGGTGCGCAGGCTTTTTCTTAAGAGGTTATACCAATAGTTAATTTACTTCATAAAATGTTTTTGTTTATTGCTTCATATTTATGCTTTAGACAGGTATTTAGGTATAAGTATATATATATTTTTTTATTAACTATTATTAGCACGCCAACCCTCTGTAAAAACCATATGGTTTTGGTCGGCAGGTAGAAAATGCCTCGGCATTAAGCCCACCCTTTGTACCTTAAAGTGCAATAAAGTGTTAAAATAAATAAATAAATAAATGTGACAAACCGGTCACATATTGCCAAATACAAAGAAGTCAAGTCATGTCATTCCATATGTCAAATCCACTATTGGTCTAGTCATTGTCCGTTTGTCGTAGCAAAATCATC
This sequence comes from Eupithecia inturbata, assembly GCA_963662085.1. Taxonomy (NCBI): domain Eukaryota; kingdom Metazoa; phylum Arthropoda; class Insecta; order Lepidoptera; family Geometridae; genus Eupithecia; species Eupithecia inturbata. The sequence continues at coordinate 11,302,010 of OY759177.1, read as the reverse complement.
TTGATGCAAAATTTTTAAATTCAAGTATACTGATCATATTCTTCGAAGTTTATGACACTACAACACAGACACTGGCAGAGTCGTGGCGAAAAGCAAGCGGCGCCAAAATAAAAGAAGTTGAAGTCATTGCTCCGACAAGTTCCCTTTTAGCCAATTCACATTGTAAGAAAAATTTAATTTTCTTTTCGTCAAGTCTTTCGTTCGTCAAATTAGGTATACGACTAATCCGTTTGACATCAGTTTATCATATAATTTGCTTACAGGGCTAGATCCAGCACTGCCTCTCTTCACCCTAGGCAACATTGACGCACGTCTCGACAAGCACGACGCGAGACATGTAGAAGTTATCCACACGTGTGGAGGGTACCTTGGATTCGCATCACCTTTAGGCCACATTGACTTCTACCCTAATGGAGGCACAAGGCAGCCGGGGTGCGGGTTCGATTACCGAGGTGAGATTTTAGCAGTTCTGTCCTTGTCGCACTTAAATGCGAGAAGCAAAGGATGTATGAGGCTGGCAGAAGCGAACGGTGGCCTATACCCAGCAGTGGGTGATGGCGGCCTTGAATGAAGATGACTCCTTGTACCTACTCGAGGGGTACAGATCAGTGATCAGGGTGGCGGTTGAGAATAATCACTTTATTTTGGTGATGGTGTTTTCTTCTAGCCCACCCCGAGGTGGTAGGGTGGGTCCGCAGTGTAAGATAGTCAAATGCAAATCGCCCTGAGTTCGGTTTGACGTCTTGACGACAGTAACGAGACGTCAAATTTTTGGATGGGATTTGTGTAGTTCCATGTCCGCACGATAAAGTATGTGTATTAAATAAATATATGGCGGCGCTGTATCAAATCACATAGAAATATGATACGTGACGATCACGTCTCGATACTATCGTCATACCGAACTTAGGGCTTAGATTTGAACAGGTCTCAAGTCGCGATCTTTGACAGATTTCAATTAAAATCCTACAAAAAATAGTCCTATGAAGATAAATCTACTTGGTGCAAAGAAATAGGGATCGGTACATCCCTAACTACCTGGGTTAGAGTACATCTCGTCAGCGGGCGAGTTGTCCACTTCACTTTGGGGTATGGGTACAGTACAACTTGTCCGAAACAAAAACCAAGGGACTTTAGATTCGGACGAGTTGTACCCCTACTCAAAAGTGAAGTGGACAACTCGCCCGCGGACGAGTTTTTTCGCGGATGAGATTACTCTAACCCAACTACCTACTCGTACACTGCGCTATGCGCTCCGGCTTAGGTGCCAGAAATGGAATGGTAACCAGATTTACAAGGCGAACAGGAAACGCCAAGATTTCACGTGCATTTCGAGCACCTGTTATATCGCCTGTAAAAATGCTATCTCCGCTTTTAGCTGAAGAAAACGGTTCGTAGATTTTTGATGGTTATTTGAAAGAGGTTTTTGCGCTGAAATGGCTTTTGGGTTCTTGGTAAAAAGCTATTTGATGTTTATCTGGCTGACGGTTTTATTGCACCCGTTATTTCAATTGTTACGAGATATTTGCAGAAATGTTTCATGGTGTGATTGAATTCGGTAGGAATTGAAATCTAGCCATTATTTTCTTCTTAATTGTCGGTCGGGTTAAATCGCTAAGTGACACAAACAAACAGGAATTGAGTAACAAAGTATCTACTGTACTCAATTAGTTCTTCTGGGAAGGCTTACCTTCATTAATTAAATTTACAAAGTCGTGAGTAAGTATTGTAAATTATAAGTTAACCAGGTACCAGGTGTTTCCCGCGGCTTCGCACGCATTTTGACCGGCCTAAAAAGAATACTCTAAGTTACCTAATCTATGCTCAAGCCATGCTCAAGGTACAATGTTTGTTAACAAAACAACTCATAACACAATACAATCCAAAATTTACAATTTGAAAAAAAGTTTCAGCGTTATTGCATTTTAGGATAGAGCGCGAATCGACAAGAAATGGAAATTCTATCAAAAAATCAACAACAAGAAAGTTATTTTTGGGTAGTTTAGAGGTAATGTTTACACACATTGTACCTTGAGATTGGCTGAAGTGTAGGTTCAAAACTAAATAGCAAAATTTCAGCCCAATCTGTTCAATTGCTTCTTTACTTTAGTCTACATACCGAAGCGACTGAAATCAAAAATATCACTTTATTTCCGTGTCAGTGTTTAATTATTAAGAATTTGACCTTTTCTAAGTATACATTTATTGTATTTATGGAAATAAAGAGTTTTTGACTTTGACTTTGATTGCTTTGGCGTTGTCTCCTGATAGATAAAATCACATCTTCGCGATATTGATCTTCGTACTAGGTTCGTGTAGGTAGGTAGGAGATCCTATTAATTATTATGGAAGCAAAAGTTTGTGAAAATATTCGCCTGAATGAAAACAACGCCACAACAACTGGTTGGGTCTACCACAATTTTGCATAGATATCAATAATCCTCTCACACCACTGAAATGAGATGCTAAGGGGATAATTAGACTTTTTGTCTAATAATACCCCTAAGAGGAACTTCATTAAGGGGATTATTAGACCAAGCCTCAGCAACGACCTAAAAAAAACAGGACAGGCTGCAGTTTAAATTAATAGCCAGATGTAACGACTTCCAGGTCTTTGTGCACACAACCGCGCCCACATGTTCTTCGCCGAGTCCATCGTGTCGTCAGTCCCATTCACAGCTGTGAGGTGCGAAGACTACGATGAGCTGTATGACCAGGGTTCCTGTAAGGGCACCGGGGAGAAACTCATCATGGGCGGCTTCGATATCCATTATGGGTAAGGTGAATCACGCTTATATTATAAACTAGTTTCTGCCCGCAGCTTCGTACGTGTTTATTCTACGGAATAGTTCTAAGGTTATTTCTGTCCTATAGTTGGAACTTTAGATCTAAGTAAAATCTGTAGATTTGGTACGTTCTCCCAGCGCTTACTTAACAACTGGCACCAACTTGCAACTACAAGCAAACACTTGCTCACAGTAACATTTCCAATCTTTTGCAATAATTATAACGAACAAGCATGTGGGCGTTGCTGTAGTCTTTTAGTCAATAAATCACACTCTAATACGTCGTAGCAAGCACGCGTAACACGAACGCTCCGACTATGACTGAGGTGGATGGACCTTAGTGCACCTAATTTGAGCCTTCCACTTTCGAGCAGCTGGTTCCTCATCTCCCTTTTTTTGGGTTCCGTACCCGAAGGGTGAAAACAGAACCCTATTAGTAAGCCTCCGCTGTCCGTCCGTCCGTCTGTCACAGGGTTCTATCGTATGAACCGTTGGAGGTAAACAGTTGAAATTTTCAGAGAATGTGTTTTTCTCTTGCCGCTATGGCAACAAATAATAAAAATAAAATAAATATGCAAATTAAAGGGAAGCCTCCTGTAACTTACATATTTATCCATACAAAACCTACTTTTGCTCTTCATTTGTTAGGCTGTATCTCTTGAACCACAATAGATAGACACACAAAACATGCTATAAATAAGTAACGCTTCAACTGTAATAACAGCAAATACTAAAAATATAATAAAGTTAAAAATTTAAAAGGGTCTCTAAACAAGTGAAAATATGATGTTCTTTGAAAAAGTTGCCTGATTGTTACGGTACGGAACCCTTCGTGTGCAAGGCGACTCGCACTTGGCGGTTTATTAACTTATGTCAATGGTTGGAACTGATTTATGGGATAAAAACCCATAGCCTATATTTTCAGGTCTGGAACTACCTTTATGCAAAATATAAACACGATCCGTTCAGTAGTTTTGGCGTGAAACAGTAACAAACATCTATAATACAAACTATTAATGCATTAGGAAAGTCTGATGAATAGATGGATGTCTTTAATTTTACTTGGCTACTTTTTATCCCATTAATTAGTTTCCTTGAAAACTAACCTTTTATTTATTTATATTTATTTATATAAACAACTGCTGTGCGGGGCCGGCTTAGAATTCGCACCACCCCGACTCGGACGGGAACGTGCTAACAAACTACACGAGGTCAAGTGACGTAGGAGTCGAAAAACTCTGGGACTTCCATCGGACTCTAGCGCCGTTAGCTCCACCTACAGGGGACACATTGAAGTTGTATCCAATCTTGTTCAAAGACGAAAGTTACGTTTAGTTCGTTTGACGAGAGGTGTCGCGTTGCTCGTTTCTAAGGATTTTATTATTACCTATAGTGCGTAAGCCTCACACTGGGTTAATTAGTAAGAAATCAAATATAATCCCAAAAATTTTTCGACTTCGACGGGACTTGATCCCGCGTCCTTCCCTCAGTAGGGGAACGTGCTAACCAACTACACGAGGTTAAGTGGCGTAGAAGTCGAAAAACTCTGGGACTTCCATCGGACTATAGAGCCGTATTTTAATATATCTTATTTGCTCTGTCTCCGTCAACTAGCTATTACCTATTACTTACACAAGGACCAAGCCGTGTAGATCCAACGCTATTTATTTTCTTATTAATTTTTTGTTTTCTGTTTAGATTAGTATTTAAGTATATTTTTATGTTTGATTACTATTGTTATTGACAATCTCCTTGATTTGTATTAAAGTGTTTATAGTTAGTCGTATGCATGCTGTGTTGGCCTATAAGAGGTTGGTGCACTTAGAATTATAAAAATTATGTACCTACCTTGAATGTTATAGTGTACTCGCTATTGGCTTACCTAATTGTAAAAATAAATAAATTTATTTTCCCTTCAAAGGCGTAGCTAACGAGGTTGTTTAAGTTTGACATTTAAAGCACTGTAAAATCTAACTCGAACATCAACCCATAAACCTTACAACCTACAAATTACTCGCAACAAAAGAAGTCAATTACGAAGCTTGGGAGCGTTGTCGTCAACGTGATTTTCATACATTAGTAAGGGACCTAGCATTTCGACACGTGGAATTAATTATACTTAGTAGGTACTTTGAATTGATAGTTTTATGGAATTAATTAGGACATATTAATAAACCAATACTTATTCTGTTCTGGTATCCAATATATTTTACGTTAACAAAGATATCTATTTGTGAATGAAAAACTTAACAAAAACTGATAAGAATAACAGGAAACAACAAGTTAATATATTAGAAAGGTAATCATTTAAAACAAAAAACACAAACTTCAACAACGCATTTTTACAAACTTCAAACATACGTAGGTATACGTAGTACGTTGATCGTAAAGGGTTCAAAAAATATATAGGATTTTAGAACCGAGTCTAGAGCGCAAACCTTAGATGCAAGAAAACTTATGACGAGGGAACAATTTACACATCCACCAACCAAACCACATCACAGCGACAAAAATTGGTTAAGCAGTGGTTACGAGTGAAAAGTGTCGCTGTGTGCGTGTCGCGATGTGGCCGGCGGCGACTAGTGCGCGGTGTGGCTTGGTGGTTGCGTTGTGGTTGTATTGTGGTTGCGATGTAGTTGCGTTGTATTTGCAAAGTGTTCACTTAAATTAGACGGCAAAATGTGGTAAGTGTGAGTGAAAATATTAATTTCCATACAAATTAGCACCCGACCACGTGGTGTCGTTGTCATGTGGTTGTAGTTGTGCTGTGATTGTGGTACGTGTGAATTGTCCCTAAGCGTTCATAATAGCAGTTTTCAAATATTATGAGCAGGTACCCTTTTATGTTTTATCTTTCAAACATAAAAGCATTAAACCCAAAGCACTTAACTTTTTGTTGCTTTGTAATAGGAAAGATAAATACCTCTACTTAACAGGAATTAAATGAGCCTTCGATCGAACCTTAAGCTTTGCCTTTGAATTGTCGACGACCTCTATGTCATAGGTGAAGGCGGGTTCTATTCCAGCCTCGGCACAAAAATTGTTTGTATTTGTACGATGATCTGCAGATATCTGTTCCGGGTGTTCTGGGTGTTTTTATGTATAGTTAATTTATCTATGTAATGTACATATTGTATTAAGTATATCAGTATATAGTACTAATAACACAAGCTCTGCTTAGTTTGGGGCTAAATATTGCTGTGTGAACTGTCGAGTATTATTATTATTTATTGCATTAAGGTTGGCAAAGGTCAGCCTTTGCAGGGAAATAGCGTTAACTATAAACCCCTCAAATGTACGCCACGTTTAATTAAACAAAGCATTAAGTTAAATCACTGAGATCAACGTTCATTGTTGCAGGAAGGATGGAATTTACTACCTCAAGACAAACGCGGAGCGGCCCTACGCAATCGGCGATGTCGACCCGAATTTATAAGAATTGCCTCCTCCTACTATTTGCTAGTAAACTTTGTGAACTAGTTATAATGCTAGTTATACTGAAACTAGAGATAGGTACTTTAAAATGCGGCGTTACTATTATTTTATAAACAACAGCCGGTTGTTCGTAAGGTCGTGTGACCTTGTGGTGAGGTAAAACAGTTTTCCACCAAATGTATTTGGTTTAGTAGTTGTTGGAGTTGCAGTAGTTTAGTAGTTTGTTTACGAAAATTATTTTGAATTCTAGATCCGTAGTATTGCCGCGCCAATATGTACCTATAGCGTGGAGTTAGAGGTAAATTTATAAAAGCTGGCGCGATCCCATTTTGCTTTTCGTATACTGGAGGCCTGGATTTGTGACGTAAGCGTAGATAATTTGGCATTGAAAAAAAAAACAAAAGACAATCGCTTCGCGCCAGCCACTAAAAATGATCTATAGCTAAATCTGTCATTACGATGGATGTGTGAGAAGGCTAATCTAACGTGTTGACGAATCCTATGGCTTAAACTATCTCGGAAAGTTGAAGTTTAATGCGAGTTTTCTACAGCAGTGAGAGTTTGAATATTGAATCAAACTCGGTGCATTCGCATTCTCATCTAATAAATGAGAAAGTTATCTACTGATAGGTAGGTAGTTAGCCATTTCTCCCGGATTAAGGCCTCGGCCGCACTGAAGATGGAAGCTAGGCAGCTAGGTTGGCTAGGTTGGCGTAACTTAGAGTTGTCGCAGATCTGGACAGTAAGCAGACGGCGCACGGGCGCTTGAAGCTTGCGGTAAGCAATATTATCCTTTAAAATGTATCTAAAAATTACAAGTTTATGCCTATATTTTAATGCTTATTGTTGTGCCGTAAGGTAGCGTTTCTGGATGTAGCTATGTGCTAAGTAATTTAGCTGGTGGCTTTCGATGGTAGTTTGTCGCGTGTGTGGCTTAGTACCAAATCCAATGAATATACATCTGACTGATATCAGACAAGCTAAGTCTAGCATAGCCAGGAACCTGGATGTGTCTGATTTTGGATTTTGAGCTTAAAGGCACGTTCCTGGCTACAATCAAAGCCCTAAGCTACGCGCCAACCACCCGCCAACCTAGGCGCTTGCAGTGCGGCCCTGGCCTAAGAGAAATCTTTAATCGGTGCACTGAAGTGGATTCAGTTTGCAATTTCCGATTGTTGGCGCATGCCCAACTTTCCGATTATTTTAATAACTTTTAGGGATAAAATATTTATTTATTTATTGAATTTTATTGAAAACCCTAGATTTAACAATGAAGAAGAAAAGGGGGTACTTGTTACTTGTTTATGGACTGGTTTCCGCAACTAGGCCACAGGTGGGCCCTTTTTGCGTGTCGGGTGGGGGGCTGCTAATCTAACCACCCGATGTCCTCTAGGAAAGCCAGCAGCTCGCTGACACCGGTGCATGCCTCCCTAGGCGTCCTCGGTGTCCCTAGATTTAACAATGAAGAAGAAAAGAGGGTAATAAAGTATACTAATCTACCTATGGTCTTTAAGTCGGTACTCTACCAAATAAGAAAAAAACAAATAAAATTTTAAAATTTTTAAGAAAAATTATTTGTAGTCAATTTGTTTTTATAACACTAGACATCAGAATTATTGCTAAACCAGTGATTTAGTTAATGAAATAGGTTTGGCTCTCTCTAGCTGGTCTAAATAAAACGTAGGCTTCGGTTGTTATTATTCAGCACGATTTTTTCCACAACAGTTCACTTTATAATACAGATTTTTTTTTATTTGAATACTTTTTTATTTTAGATACATTTTTATAAGCTGTGGTATGACGAAGTATCTACAAGTATGTACCTAGGTCTGTATAAGTAGGTACTCGAGACCCGTCGTCAGTGTCTGAGATAATTTAGCACTGTTAGGTAATTTTGCTAACTATGAGGCATGGGACTTGAAAATTTGTCTAGTTAGATTACGGGAGCGTGCGTAAAAGAAACATTATTTGGAGGACGGGTTCAAAATTACAGTAAAAGAATAATCGAACTCTGTAGTGTAGGTATGTATGTAAAACAAGATAGGCTCTCTAATAAAGGATACCTAGGTACATAGTCTGAGCGATAACGTATTTTCAAGACTATGATTTTCTGCTTGATGTTTTTTTACTAAGTACCTACTTTTTTCCTTATCTTATTATATTACTTAATTATTTCGATCGTTATCTCAGTCAGATTTAGTTAGGCGCCTGTGTGGTATTTTAGTTCCTAGCAAGACTGCAAAAGATTATTTACAAAAATATCATTAAATTATTTATTGTGGATCGTTTCCTGTTCGAGCGAGATGATATTTTTTGTGGTTTTTTATTTTTTTCTGCGTTCTGCAAGGAATAAAAGTAACGGAAAAGTAATTTGCCGCAAATAGCAAATTTTTAAAAGTAATTTTCTATTAACTTACGATAAAAAACTATCTTCAGGTCACTGGTGCTTTTGAAGCATTTGGGAAAATAAGAGATTATGGGCTAAAAATTAACATAATATTCTTAAATGCCAATCAACATAATATTCTTAAATGCTAAGTTAATAAAAAAATGTGTACGATTTGTGGTAAATTACTTTTCTGCTAGTTTTATTCATTGTAGAAAGCAGAAAAAAATAAAAACCTTAAAAAAGTTGGTATCTCGCGCCAACACGATACGATCAACCTTATGTTAGTAGGTAGGTACCTAAAAGTTAGTAGTTCATAAATTCAGATATCGAACCTACTCTAACTGGAACCTACTACCTAATTTTCTGCAGCATATGCTCGTGGTCGATGCGAGAAAATCTCTCGCATTTAACACATTTTTCATTCTGAACGCAACCGACTGTCAACTCTTAAACACAAGCGGCCTACCCTACCCAATTTTACGTTGCGCTTTGAAAACATAGAGTTGCTCAATCGTGCATAGTTATAGTGGAAAATTCTATGTATTTGTATTCCCGGTGGGGTTGTCCAGACACCAGTGGAATATTAACCTGGCTCACAAGAAATAATGTAGCATAAACCGCCGCAACGGGACGTGCATGAGCCGTGCACCAATGCAGACAGGGTTGCCAACGTCGTCGCGTTTGTATAATAAGTATCTCAAACAATAGGTTCACAAGGCATCGTAAGTTGTTAAAATGAGACTCGCTAAAGTCAAATAGACTTTTTGGGGTGGTTTTAGGTTTGACTTCAACAAACGACCCATAACTACGCATAAGATAGATAGATAAGGTTTTTATTTAAGACTTCAGACACACACATACATACAACAATTAAACAGGATGGTTACTACCATCCTGTTTTAAAAGAAACAATTATAAAAATACAGTTGACTAAATAATAAAAACAAATAATAACATAATAACAATCTAAGTAAAATGTCTGTGTGTGCTGCAGTACATCAAAAAGGCAATGCATAAGATGCTCTTTTTACAAAAACAACCTTCCATAAGCGCTTAAAAGTGTTAACAAGCCGCATGCGACGCTTAGCCATGACGGCCGCGGCGTAAGAATCGACCCTCCAACTTAATCCGTGAATGTCGTAAGATTCGACTAAGGTACTAGATGAAAAGAAAGGGTACTAGTTCCCTTTTGTGTTTTTAACAACTCTACTGCGATCAGATTGCCAATATAGGTTATATTGGCAGGTGGATTGGTAATCTGATCCCTTGTTTTGGGAGGAAGGTTCAGCAGTGGACGTATGTGAGGGACTACCTACTTACTAATACCTATAGAAAGGCATGTTATTTTTGAGTCGTACATGTGACAATAGAGGCGCAAACTCTGTCCATATGGTATGTTCGCGTGCACCCTTAATTACTATTTTGCCCTAATATTGTTTTATGTACCTGACTAAATGCTAACAACACAAAGTAATGTTCTGTGACCACGATGCTCCGGTATTGATCTACTTAGGTACTTAGCTATTTATTTATCTAACTTATACTAGGTATATTCTCAGTAGGAAAGTAAGAATAGTATGATACATGGTCACTTTTAAAACTCAAATCATATCTACAACTTAAGAATATACAATTGGCAGCCAACATAGTAACAGTTTATCACCTTGTGCTGGCAACCCTAGCCCAAATAACCGCACATTACGTATACTTCTTAGACAACACACAACACATTTGAAATTCGAACGAGATGGTACCGTCTTGCGTCCCTTCCGATGTGTGGACATTTCGCCTCAATGGTATTGTGTTTGCCCGCAGATTGTCTATAAAAGCTCTTCAGACGGGGTTTGGTGTAGAACAAATAATAGGTGGCAATCATCGTTCTTTCACTCCTTATTTTCAGATAATAATTTTTTCCTATATGGTGCCTACTTAGGTGTAAGTAGGCAATTATTGATTCACTGTGTTTTAGTCGACTCAGACATTTGTTACGATGACATTGCTTTTCTCTTGTTAAACTTAACATGAGTGTATGTTAAGTTTAATGATTCTATTCTACACACCGAACTCGTTACGCCACCAATAAAGGCGGGTTACCATAAGAAAAGAAAAGCTCTAGTAGTAGGTAGAGCCAAGCTCTACTATTTTATGTAATTGAAACGGCAATCTACTTACTCACTACAAGTTCATCATCAATTCGGAGTGACAAAGACTCGGTATTATCCACGAGTCTTTCGCGTGTAGTCTGAAGGTAGTACTGTTAGTTCAGGACATGCGGCATTGGTTCTAGATTATATTGAGTTGTTTCCTTGAAAATATGAGTATAAGGCACCACGTTTTTTTGTACCTACTTACATATCTATTGTTTGTACGTGCCCATTAAGGTTTGGAATACGCAGCGTGCTGTTGTTTTCCCGGCCAATTACAACCTGGGTTTCTATACCTGAACTAATTAAAATAATAGTATTTAATAAAGGAATTTGGAAAGGGTTAAATGGTACAATTCCTTTAGGGGGTCATATAGCTCCAATTTCAATATTAGGGGATAAACTTCTGTGAAAAAAATCTCAAAAAAAAGATAGGAAAAAAAAATTCGTCAAGGGTGAATAGGTGTCTTGTAGACCTTCATGAGAAATCGTCGGCCACATCGTCACTTTCGATGGAAAGTGACGATGTGGCTGTCGAGGTTAGAGTGCAGATAGATAGATAGATTATTACTTTATTGCACCATCAATAGAGGTACATAAAACAAGAACTTAATACTAGCTACATTGGCCTGCAAAACGAAGTATCACACTTTTAAAATTTAATTTTTTTCTAAACTTTAGAAATAACGTTTTATAGCAAATTTTATCAGCTTTCTTTGAAACTATAGTAAACTATACATTAGATTACATTTTTAACCTAAAAAAGATAAAACAATAAAATAGGCATTTTTATCTTAGTGTCCAAAAACTCAACTAACATTTTATAAGTATATTTTACATGTTATTTAATTTTAATAACTGGTATTGCCTCCTCTGGCTCTGGTTATAGTTTCGAGCGGGATTGGCATACTGAACAGGAGGTTTTGGAGCTGATTCTGGGGTGTGGCACTATCGCCGGCCTTATCGCTAACAGCGATCTCTTCCAGGGTACTTTTGGCTAGGATGGGTACGTATCGAAGCTGACGGTGGCGTAATTAATTACGTATTGAAAATAATAAATGGCATAACCACATAAAAGTACCTACTGTAAAATACAGAATCTACAATAATTTACAAGAAGAGAGCAAAAAGACAAGAAAACAGGAATGATAAACAAAATAACAAAAGAATATTAGAAAGACTTATCATGAGTGGACAGAAGTGTTGGTGAACTATACTTTTGAAGATGGGAAGGGATGTAACTTGTCGGATAGCAACAGTAAGGTCTATTGTTGACTTTTAAAATAGTTCAAGTACCTAGCTACTTGTTAACTATGCATGGTAGCATATTGATTTGTCATTTTTGGTAATAGAAGGTTGTCATCTTTGCTTGCTCAGGGGTCACTGTGTAGGCACAAACGTTTGTAGTTTGTGGTAAGTAGGGACCTAAGTATGATTGATATGGTACTATTTTCACCCTGCAGCTATGCACATGCATTTCTTTCTCGGGCGAGACCTGCGTATTTGTGCTTCTTGAGATCCGCAGCTAAATCTGCCACCGCATCAACCTTATGCGCCGCGACGCTTTTGCACCCGTGCGCCTCGATGCCAGCCATCCTTGGCAACTGGACCAAGAGTCCTACCTCGACTCTTGGTCCAGTGGGCGACGCGTCAACTCAAATATCTAAGTGATTTATTTCCTTTAGACCTTACAGGACTTGTGGACACGTCACAAAATTTAAATTACTTAAGAGGGCGCATTCCGCGCCATTTTGTGAAGAGGAGAGGCATATGATTTCGCGTTCATAGGAGCAGGACAGAGCATACGTTTTTGGAATGGCGTAAGCGCAAAACTCAAGTTTTTACTTATTTAAAAGAAAACTACACAACTTATAAAGAAACTGGTTCAAGAAACCAAATAATTAGTAATATAATAACCAATCAAATCAAAATATAGATCATTTCAATAGACCGCGCAGTGTTCCTGAGATCTCGACCAAATTATCTGCGAAACAATTTTCGTTTATGGTATTTTTTTTTGGCAATCATTAAATAAAAATTAAATTAAACTAAAATTATCTTTATTGGGAACAAAGCACAGGGGAAATACACAACAGGCGTGAAAACGATAATACGCGCAGTAATTATAAAAACAGTGTCGCGAGCATTAACGTAACGCCCTCCTCCGAATACATGCTCACAGAGTTCCTTAATTATACTTATTGGAGATGCAGAACCTTAAGACTAGGTATTACAACAATAGCAAAAGGTGCTAAAAAGACAGTGAGTTGACAGCAAAACTTAATAATTAAACATGCATGTAGTTTTTGGGCAAGTATATTATTATTGTTATTCTTTAAAATAGACATGTTTTCACATTCAAGGAGCCAAAGAAAAAATGTAGAATTTTATGTACCTAATTCGAGTTTTTTACTACGGGGACTCATAATTCATAATTCTTTATTGCACTTATAAAACAAATAGATGTAAAACTTAAAACTAGAGAGGTTATGGCAAAGGCGACTTTAACCCTAAAAAGATAGATAGATTGATATTTATTCAATAAAAATTCGTTACAAAAATTGGTTAGCAATGCCTTAAAGCCTATGTTTGGTTAGCCTAACATAAGTGATCCTTAGCCTATAGGTTATAAATTACTACATATGTATTATAATTTATATTACGCTACCTATAAAAATATATATCATACAATATAATAACAATTCTATAACTATTTTTATTTTTATTTAGCACATAGATTACAATAACAGAATAAAACAATTACACATACACTTAATATCTATTTCTTAAAAGTCTAAGCCGTCACCAGAAGGCAGAGTGCCCAGAATGCTGGCAGCATTGCCACGTTGAATGGCAATGCTAATTCGTTGACCGAAATAGAAGCCAGCATTCCGATCACCTGTATATACGCATTATAATAATGGGGATCCCGTGAGTACTGAGATCTAGGCCTAGTTTGACAACCTAACTAGCTAGCTTCGCCCCTTATACTAGTAAATAAAGTAATCACTTTGATTTTTAAAAGCGAACAAGAAACCTTTACGTTGTTAGGTTTGGTTAGTGCCACTATCAGTATAGTATGAAGGCTCTTGCGGTAAATTATTTGTCTCGTCGGTTATTAAGCTTCTGGTTTTCCTATAAATAGGAACCACTCACCTAAATATAAATTTAAAATTTTGTTTACAAGCTAATAAGAAAACTTATCATTTGAGGCGGAAATAGTAGTTAAAATAAGTTAACAAACTGTAGGTACCTACAAGTCTCGCACCCTACGTTCAGAATTTCTAAGAGAACGGTATCTCTTAAATTTAAATATTTTAAGGTTACAAAACTGACAGTAAAACGAGGCGTCCCCGCAAAAGAAGCTCTACACAACATTTACACCACCTTATGAAATAATAACCCAGGCTGGAGCACAGAATAATGATACTTACTATGCGCGGACTGTAACAGATGTAGATATACAACTGATGTTCATAAGTCGCTCTACACGTGTGTTATATTGAAGAAGGTGCAGTATATTTGCTGCCAAACAACTCGTCCGGTGACGGGCAGCGAGTGTGGGAAATTTCCGTAGGTACACTCACGCATATTATAATAATTCATAAGCCGCCACCAACAACGCAGCAGGCGAAAGAGATAGGTACAGCATCGTATAGCTCTGTCTCGCTCTTTCATTATTTGATACAAAAACTAACAGGGATTAATCGACGCGACTGCCCAGAAGGTTAACCGCTCGCCAATTTGGCCTAAGAATTATTATTATACCTACCTACTTATACTTAGAACTTTTAGTAAGGTCAATCGTATTTTATTTACAATATTTGTTGATTTGATGTTCTTTACTCTGCGCTTTTATTATAACAATTATTATAATTTGTTCACAGGAACATTCTAGCCTTCTCGGAATACCAGCTCTGTATATTTTTTTATGTAGGTAATTATTTCACCTGACTTTCTTAGTCAGTTTTTGCGAATTTACCAAGGTAGACTGACTAGACTCTTACAAAATGTAGTTTTTGTGTAGGTAGGTACTAGGTTGTACTAGGATATTTGATCGCACAGGTGAGTAGCTCTTTATGATGCTAAGAACTAAACGTCAGTATTCCCTGCCGCTTCATAACTTCTCGTCTGAAAACATCTTGCCATATTATGCTTTTTGTAGCACGCCCTCGAATGAAGAGCAATTTATTTAATGGCCCAGACAGTTTACCTCTTGTTTTCATAAAATTTTCATAAGTAGGATAACTATTCAAAACTTACAAGTTTGAAGACTTTGTAAGTAACTTTAAAGAGAAACAGAATAAACTAATCATAATTATAATAATCAAAATCCCTTTATTGCATGAATAATGGTATTATAAAGGTCTTGGCTTAAAATAAGTTCACATAATTCACCGGTAAATTCGGCATGCAATAGTATAAGCAAATGTTTTATTTAGCACATAGAAAATTACAATAACAGAATAACACAATTACAACTAGTATTTACACTTATACCTATTTCTTAAAAATCAAATCAATTGTCAAATATACTTTTTCATTTCATTTTCATTCCATCAGCTTCGTTGCATTAATGGGACGCATGGTTTTTTTTTTACAAATATATCCCGCTCGTACCATGGTCGAAATTGTAAATATTGAGTGGACGAACGGGATATCAAATAAAATAAAATATTTTTTTCCTGTTCGTCCCACTCCCATCATTTCGTTCCGGCAGTTCCAAAATATTATTTGCGTTTTCAGATGTAACCGCCACGTAAGCAAATTATGCACCTTATTGGATTCATGTTTATGTGCATGAATAAAAATAAGTAGGTAGGTAAGTAGGTACCATATACTAGCCAAACTCGATGTGGAATGTGTGTAAACAAACCACACATACTCAAACTAAAATTCACTCTGTTGCCCCGTCTTTATGTTTGCAAATTACATTAGTTGTCGAATTGAGATTGATTTATTGAAGGATATCTGGAACTTGACGCCATGCAAGTGAGTCATTTGTGTCGTGGTTTGTTTACAAATTTTCTACATCGAGTTTGGCTAGTGTATAGAACATTTAAGTATATAGGTACCTATATTTGATTTTCCGTTGTTCTCAAACCAACATTGTTTACCGAAGGAGGTGAAACATAACTTTAAAGTCTGGCCACATTATCCCTCATTCATGAATGCAACTTGGCTTAGTGTTCTCGAATAACCCTCATGTAGAGCTTTATTTTAATGGCAAAGTTATTAAAATGGTCTCAGCAAGTGTAGTACAGTTACAGACGAACTTCGTCGCTCTACACATTGCTATTTTGGTCAGAAAATTGATTAGCCGGGAACTGTTACCGGGTATTTCTTATTTCTAAGTATTTACAATCATGTAAATACTTAGAACTAGTTTTTACAATTTAAACAATTGAGCTAACTGCAGGCTGTTGCAAACAATGTACAGGTAGCTCAACTGATCCATGACAATAGCAGTCGGAAGCGTCCGCGTCCCCAAGACGCTGGCTGCATTACCCCGCTGTATGGCAATGCTGATGCGCTGCGCCAGATACCCACCAGAAATTAATAACAAAACAGTATAGCTGAAGGATATTGGTGATTTGCCGCGTTTTATTACAGCTCTGTGCCAGATTCTCACCAGCGCGTGAGCAGCAGTTCACGCGTCGCTTCGACCAGATTCTCTGAATTTTTTAAGACCCTGAGAGCCTCGGCACGTTTTGTTTTCCGACATTTTCAACTATCATCGTTATATTTCAGCCAGTATACTCAAAAACCCTATGATATTAATCGTATACCAAAAATATCCTCATGAATAACTTCGCCCATTGGTGAAAACGGTATGAAAATCTGTTAGAAAGTTTTTGAGATTTTCGCGTTTAGACATACAGACGCGTTAATGGACTTACATATTCTATAAAACCTAAGTAATTATGTAGTGACTTGCAAACCCCGCGAAATCCGTTTCGCCACCAGATGGCTTCGTTTTATGTAAAAGATTTTCCCGCTTTTCTTTTTAATTTTGTCCTGAATTTTCTTTGATATAAACCTCACGGAGCCCGAGACCTTTCCAACGAATGCAAAACCGTGGAAATCGGTTCGTGCGTTCTGGAGTTATAGCGTCAGGAAGGAAAACCCGACTTATTTTTATATAGTAGATATCTTTGATCTTTGATATAAACTTCACGGAGCCCGAGACCTTTCCAACGAATGCAAAACCGTGGAAATCGGTTCGTGCGTTCTGGAGTTATAGCGTCAGGAAGGAAAACCCGACTTATTTTTATATAGTAGATATCTTTGATCTTTGATATAAACCTCACGAAGCCCGAGACCTTTCCAACGAATGCAAAACCGTGGAAATCGGTTCGTGCGTTCTGGAGTTATAGCGTCAGGAAGGAAAACCCGACTTATTTTTATATAGTAGATATCTTTGATCTTTGATATAAACCTCACGGAGCCCGAGACCTTTCCAACGAATGCAAAACCGTGGAAATCGGTTCGTGCGTTCTGGAGTTATAGCGTCAGGAAGGAAAACCCGACTTATTTTTATATAGTAGATATCTTTGATCTTTGATATAAACCTCACGGAGCCCGAGACCTTTCCAACGAATGCAAAACCGTGGAAATCGGTTCGTGCGTTCTGGAGTTATAGCGTCAGGAAGGAAAATCCGACTTATTTTTATATAGTTAGATATCTTTGATCTTTGATATAAACCTCACGGAGCCCGAGACCTTTCCAACGAATGCAAAACCATGGAAATCGGTTCGTGCGTTCTGGAGTTATAGCGTCAGGAAGGAAAACCCGACTTATTTTTATATAGTAGATAGTGATGAAACGACATGGATCTCGTTTGTCACGATCCAGATCGTTACGAGCCATGAGCCTAGTGTGGGGCCGTAGCCAATCCAATAGACATACACACGTATTATAGTTAGCTCTTTAGTTTTAAAATTTTTAATACATATGTATGCCTATTTGTTAATTTTGTTGTTAATAAATAATTTTGTTTTTTTTTTTTGGATGCAGGGCTAGACTGAAAGCTTATCATGCCGGCATGAGGTTCCGAACGCAAGCCAGTCTACCACCAACCTAATAAAAGGTGGCGTAACAAACTTTAACGCGAGAACACCACAGTTTGCTCTTCGCTTCAACATGTTAAATGCTACTTACTTTATATTGCCCTTTCTCTTCGCATAATTGCGGTTCTGAAATGCGGATACTAAGTAGAAGTGTTACTATCATCAATAAGCCTCATTTTTAACTGACTTCAAAAAGGAGGAGGTTCTTAGTTCGTCTGTATTGTTTTTTTTTAATATGTATGAGTGCTTGAATGTTTGGATAACTTGTAGGAAGGTAATTACCGATTTCGATAACGTATACTTTATTTATAATATATAATAATAATCACAAAAATACCTAACTAGCCTATCGGCTAACTAGGATTGTTAGGTATTATATATTAAGCTCGCTGATCAACGGCGCACCGTTACAACACAGCACAAAATTGTGCTTTAACTCGTAACATTTAGATGAATTACACATTGACTACATCTGATGAAAGACAGCTCGCCAGCCACTCGTTTGAATCTTGTGCGAAGATAGATAGAAAAAACTTTTATTGCACACTTAAAACTAAGAATTATAACATAAAGTGACATTTGGCGGTCATATCGCTCAAGAGCGATCTCTGCCAGACAACCTGGTTTGGATAGGATCGTCGGAAATACATTAGGTAAGATCTGTGTGCATCTAATATGGTACTACTTAAAAATAAATATTAACATAAGTACTACAATATACATTTTACAAAAGCCATTTTGTCACTGTAAAACGTATCTAAAGATTGAGTTTCAGCCCATATTACTGCACATATCGACTTTATATACGTACAATATGATTAAAACAACTTGGCCGCAGTGAAGTTAGCTATAAGCTAAGTTTTCACATGCGCACCACTATTCTGTCCTTATAAACGAGTACTGCGCAGCCACTGACGCGACTTCAGGTTGCGGCCAAGTTGTTTTAATCCTAGTGTACATGTAACTGCTCAAGCTGTTTATGTACAGCTAAATCCCTTGGCCTTTATTGACAAGCAGTAGCGTCCCATTGTGAAAAAATTGCGCCCTGCGATACTCAACCCGCATGCCCAGCGTGGGTGTTATTAAGGGTGACATTTCCCCCTACTAAGAGGCAATAAGGCAGTTGTTAAAGGAGGCCAAGGTTCAGCAGTGGACCGTTATTTTATGAGCCGGTGTTGTTGTTGTTTTGCAACTTGCAAAACTTTTTAAGTACCTAGGTAGGTTGTTTTTTTACAACCATGAATGTCGGAGACAACCGGTTCAAATCCCCACTGCGAGAACTATGACAGCCGCCGACTGACGACGACGCCTATAACGAGCCAAGGGTCCATCCGAGCTGACGCAAAATTCACTTTCGGCCACTGACTTATAATATAAAGGTAGTACTCGCATTTCTATTGTCCACGAATACAGCCCCTTGTTCATACAGTTAACAGAATTTAATGTTTAACCGACTTCATAAAACGAGGAGGTTCTCAATTCGGCTGTATGTTTTTTTTATGTTTGTATGTTACCTACTTGGTATCTCTGTCGATGGTTAACCGATTTTGGTATTTATTTCACTAGTGTATAGAAATTGATCTTGAGGTGAAAATTATATGGAACCATATAATTTTTAATTTTAATTTAATTTACACAAATCAATGAAAATACCTCGGAATATAACTGTAACTTCAAATAACGGTATTCAGTAATAATAATAATAATAAAACATTTATTTCAGACCAGAGATCTATAAGTACACATTCAAATCAAATATACAATTAATAATTAAAATAAAATAAAATAAAGTACAAACAAATTTATTAATTAAATAAAGCTTTAATCTAGCAATGTGGCCCGCCTAGACAAATCATTGAGCCACCAGCGATGATACCGGTTTCAGCATCATCATCCAATAGCCCATAATACTGGAGTGGAGGCCACGACGGCCAGAAGGCTGTGAGAGCTGCGGCGCATGCGGCCCAGGGACGCGACCCGCTTGCGCATGATTGCGTGGAACCCATCCACGTGCGCATCCGCGAACATCCCTGATGCGCTACAGTACCACGGCAGCCCCAACAACATCCTGAAGCCGTTATTATACTGGACGCGTAAGGCGTTGTAGGCTTTTTGTGTATATCTGGCACACAGACTGCATGTGAAGAAAGAAGTACAATACGCTTTAAAAAGTGTTATTTTGACTGGCGTTGTACAACGTGCGAATCTGCGAGCCACCATATTACACTTCACCGACAACGCCCTGCGCTCCCTATCAACACCCACATTGTCTGACATATCCTCAGTGACCCAATGACCCAGGTATTTAAATTGTTTGACCCAACTAAGAGGAGTACCGTAAAGCGGGACCGGAGGTACAGAGTAACTCTTCGTACCGGCTTTGAAGAGAAGCAATTCACGCTTTTTTACATCATACCTGAGTCCATGGGCCGCAGCGTATGTCTCACAAACCTTTAATAACCGTCTCAGGGCACTGATTGATGGGCTCAGTAGAACCATATCATCTGCGTAGCAGATATTATTTACACTATCGCCATGGATAGAACAGCCTATCTTGGTTCTACTGAGCTCACCAATCAGCTGATTAATGTACAAATTAAAAAGCTTTGTAGAGGTAATTCCCCCGGCTTCACCCACACTTCAATTTGTACTCCTCAGAGTGCGAGCCCGACCACCTAACCATATTTTTCTGATTTAAGTAAACTGCCTAAGTACTGACCTAAGTACTGTACTGACTTAAGTAAGGTCCAGAAAACAGGCATATATTATTAGTGTCTTCTTGCTGGTATAGTATTAGACAGTATGCTTGAGGCACATGATTGCAGTTTCAGTGAAGAGACCAGGTTTAAACCCAAACTGCTCATCTCGAATATTCAAGTGCTCCATTAGGTGTTAGGTGTTCAGTGTTCAATTCAAAGTGATAACGTATTAGTTTCAAATCTTGTGTCTACTTTGTATGTTGGCATTATGTTAGGTGTGCCAACATAAAAGTCCTTCATACTTTGATGCCATGATTGCTGAGCAATAAAAGTTTAAATGTTGTAGCTTTTGTTCACTCACAAAAAGAAAAACCTAAGCTGGTAATCGAGTTGAGTTGCAACATGGCAACGTTGTGTTACAAATTAAACGAAGTACCTATAGGAGTTTTTTTGTAGAAATATAGAGTAAGTACTTAAGAGGGCGCAATGCGCGCCATTTTGTGAAATGGAAAGGCATAGGATTTCGCGTTCATAGGAGCGGGACAAAGCATACGTTATTGGAACGGGCGGTGTATGCGCAAAAATCAAGTTACTTACAAGAAAACTACGTAACTTATGAAGAAACTGGTTTAAGGAACCAAATAATTAGAAATAACATACAAATCAAAACTAAAACCATTATTATTATAAGCATTATTATTATTAAAGAACCAAAGAAAATTTTGATTTTTATGTTCTTTTCGAGTTTTTTACCACAGGTATCCCGTGTGTACTGAAATATAGGCCTTGTTTGGTGCGGTAGTAATAGTAAATATAATATAGTAATAATAATAAACCCCCCCTTAATACATCTCTCGAACGTCCATTGCGCGTACGAAATCGGCATGCATTTATTCTGATTTTATATTCAATCTATTACCAACAACGTCGATTCAGTTTTGTAAATTTTTGCTATTAAAAGCACGTTCATTTTATCAATGACATTAAATAACAATTGCGAGGTTTGCATGAAATTTTTATCAAATGACCATTTATTTAAATTTTCAAGCCAAAAATTAAATACAGATTGATGGTTGGAATGGAATCATGAATAATTCCAGAATAAAACATGCAAATTAAATATCTTCACGGTATTTTAAGTTTACCAGTCATCGATGAAAGTGCTTAGCTACGTTTCGCAGCACAAATCATTTTATTGATTCATAAGGACAAAATACCGTTCATACAAAATTAAAATCAACCTAATTTAATTACGATGTCGTCCTAACCAAAATTGAAGGACATGGAGGACATCTTTCTAACCGACTTCAAAAAAAGGAAGAGATTCTAT
This sequence comes from Eupithecia inturbata, assembly GCA_963662085.1. NCBI lineage: Eukaryota > Metazoa > Arthropoda > Insecta > Lepidoptera > Geometridae > Eupithecia > Eupithecia inturbata. Next base: position 11,280,156 of record OY759177.1, on the reverse strand, counting down.
GTTCGGCTGTATGTATGTTTTTTTTTGTACTTTTTTATGCGTGTTCGTCGATCTTTGGTCAATTATGTATGACCGATTTGAAAATTATTTTGCTAATGTTACAGAAAATTATTTCGAGGTGGTCCCGTATAAATATTATTTCCGATATTAGTATTTGTCTCGCAAAAATTAAAAAAAAAACAATGTAAATATCAGGGAAGTTGAAGTCAGTTTTTAGTTTTTTTTAAACAATCAAATTATTAACTATCCAGATCCGGTCACAGTTTGACTCGGTTATTGATTCTTTAAATTGTTCAAGCTTTATCAACGTTTCATTTCTTGCGAAGTCAGAGGCATGGGTCTGGAAAGGCGTGATCGAGACGTCGACGTCTCGATCACGGCTCGACTGTTGGTAGTCCCGTAGCTATCGTGACCCTGTCGAGTAGCTGTCGAGCAGGGATGTAAAAATGGTTTTTATCTGGCACGCAGCTCATATACGAACCATTGATATTCACAACCAGACGACTCAAAGGCAAGATTTTTATTTTCAAGGTTTTTATTTGCTTATTAATGAGTAAAACAAAATTCAAAGTGCTTTATTTCCTTTAGACCTTACAGGACTCTTGGACACGTCACAAAATTAAAATTACATAAGTAAAACTAGGAAATAAAGTGATTACTTTGATTTTTGTTCACTTCAATCTTTAAAGAAGCGGACAAGAAACCTTTACCTTGTTAAGTTGTTAGTTTTCGAGTTGGAGCAAATCTTGTCCCAAGCTTTTTTATAATGTTAATTGTAATAGTATTCCTACATTTTAAAATAACAAAATAAATAAGCGATTTTATCGCCATGTTTTGGTAATAAAAAGAACTTCACGGTCTATGGTAGTTCTAGTTGCATTACTAAGAGATGGCGTTAGAGTCGACGTCTCGATCACGCCTTGCGAGACTCACGCCTCAGAGGGGTGAGTCTATTTGACATTATTAACGAGACGAGATCGCGACATCTCCTTTTTAGGGTTCCGTAAGCGAAGGGTCAAAACGGAACCCTTAAACTAAGCCTCCGCTGTCCGTCCGTCCGTCCGTCTGTCACGTGGCTATACCTCATGAACCGTAATAGGTAGACAGTTGAAAATTTCAAATAATGTGTATTTCTTTTGCCGCTATAACAAAAAATAATAAAGTAAAATAAATATCAAAATTCAAGAGGGATCCCATACAACAAACGTGATTTTTTTGGCTATTTTCGCTCTTAATTTGTCAAGGCTGTGTATCTCTTAAACTACAATAGGTAGACACACGAAACTTTCTATAATTAATTAACACTTTAACTGTACTAATAACAAATACTAAAAATAAAATAAAGTTGAAAATTTAAAGGGGTCTCCGAGCAAGTGATAATTTGATGTTCTTTGAAAAACTTGACTGATTTTTACGGTACGGAAACCTGCGTGTGCGAGTCGACTCGCACATGACGGTTTATTCCATACAATTTGGACAGATTTGCTATCGTGCGGACAGGGAAATACGCAAATCCCATGCAAAAAGGAGACGTCACGTTCCCGTCTCGTTACTAACGTCAAATAGACTCACTCCTCTGTCTATAATCTAAAGTCTATATTTATAATGACAGTGCGTTGACCCAGCAAGATTGAAGTCTTTGTGTGATTTCAGAACAAATCGGCCGGTTAATGAGATTGTTCAAGCTGGGATTAGGCCTAAATGAATCAAACTAGCCACAAGACCTCTCGTCCAATCGATTGCCCTCTTGATGTATTATGTACATTTTCTGCTAGTTAGAGGCCCATGCTCGTAATTATTTAAGGAAAATGGGTATGTACTTTGTTTTTCTTTTACTTTTTCCTTTTTTGGGTTTTGATACGATTAATATTACGAAAATTAGAACGGGGGTGGTGAAGTTTTTGTGCCCGAATAGGTAACATAATTGTCATAAAAAAAAAAAATAGTCCGTGAGTTTAACGTATATTCTTATGAATGTAAACAGGTACATCAATTTAATAATTAGCTACCTACCATGTAATAAACCTGTTGGGTAAGTTACATATATGGGGTAAACAGATAAATCTGCAAAATACACGTTTCTCATATTATTGTGACACCATAATATGAGAAATATGTATTTTGAAATGTCTTAAATACCTACCTACAATACAACAGTAGGTAGGTATTTAAGAAATTTCATTAACAATTTTAAACACACTTAGGTTTAACTGTGTTAAAATTTAAAAAACAAGATTTCTCCTACACTTAATATTATGAGACACTCCACAAAATATCAACCTACTAGAATCATTAACAAACTGCCTCTAGATATCAAACAAGAAATTAAATTAAAACGTTTTCTTCTGGAGAAGTGTCTCTACGACACTGACGAATTATAACTATTTATAACTTAAAACTTTAAATACATAGATATTTATTTAATTTTTATTTTCTAGTTGACATTATAAAATTTCGAGTTGACATTTTAATAACCAAGTGGACATTGTATCCAAATAATAATACCATTTGCATTAATGCTTTCATTGATTATTTATCTTAATTATTTTTCATAAGAGTTTCTGTTGTGTTAATAATTTGTGTTTCTTATTTGAATTGTATTTAAAATTTACTTGATTGTCAAATTCGTTTATTGTGTACTCAGTGGTTTTAGATTTAAGTTTTCCACACACAAAGTATTTTGTGTGTAAAGGAAATAAATGAACGAATGAATGAATGAATTTACAATCGAAGCTACTTTATCCCATACTTACCATACTCATCAAAGTAATTTAAGTTGATTTTATCTAGTTTGCCGTGTGGTGCTGACTTAGAATTTGCACCCCCAACTCTTCCCACGGGTGTCATAAGAGGCGACAAAGGGATATCCACCGGGCGGCGAGCAGCAGCACCTCCTGCAGAACAATTCTACCACCGAACTGCAATCCCAACCCGCGTGCCCAGGGTGGGGATTATGGGCATTAATCCCCATGAGATAAAAGCCAATAAGGCACTTATCAGGGGGAGGCCTGCGTCCAGCTGTGGACCAATATAGGTTGTTGAGGTTGAGGTTATCTAGTTTATAAGTGTTTAAGTTTTTCTTACCTTGAATTATTTACCTACATTTTTATTATGTAACATTATTATTTTAGACTATTTCTACAATTTTCACCCTTGTCTTTGCATTTTATGTTTAGTTGACAATAATTAATTTGTTCACGCCCTTTACTTAGAAAAACTCTAGAATTAAGACCACTTTTTTCTGTTATTCTGCATGTTATGTGATTTTTCTATTAGGAGTCCTTAGCAAATAAATAAATACAACTCACATAAGTAACGTAATAAACGTAATAATAAAAAAATAAACACAACCGACGGATTGCGCCCAGAGTTGCAAGGCGCCACGAAGAATTAAAACTTTTCTATTTAGTAGAAACATTGCTTCAACGCGGCGGCACCTTTTGGGAGTAGAAACAGAATGCCGTCTCCATATGAAAACACATTGTTTTCTCGTGTTGAATTATAGCCGTGGAGAAGTTTGTCCCTTTATGTTTTCAGTGTTCGTGAGCAGAGTCGGTAAATAGCAAGTTTGTAGCGAAGCTGGGTCGGGAATACAGCGGAAGGCTTCGGTTAAGTTACTTGAGCTGCAAAATCCTTAGGCTACTCCATGAAATTTAATGATCCATGCAAAATCTCTCGAGTCATGTAACAAGAACGGTTTTCAAATTACCTTTTATGGTTCTAAACAACCACGGAATAAAATCAAGAATCATGCCAGTGTGACTCAAACCTTTTGATGCATCTTAGTAATCAGACTTATATTATTAATGGCGAAAATTTGTATGTACGTGTGTGTGTATGTTTGTTACATACGCCATCACTCACCAACGGCTGAACAGATTAGGATGAAATTTAGATAAACGCATGGGCTATTTTTATCCAGGAAAAGTGCAGTGTTTTAGTGGGATGATCAAATAATTCAAATATGTTTATAATGTTTACAAACGCGGGTAGCACTGCGGATCGCAGTTAGTTTAAGATATTATTTCAAAAAGCATCATTGGAAATATTCGACCAAGGATAATTCTCGATCGACTTGAAAGCACAAAGCTCAAAATTCATCAAAATTGTATAGACACATATGATATAAAAACGCGTTACTTGTGCATACGTGGTGCTTCAGAAATTCACAGATTTTGGACGGGCGATATATACCCGAGTCCTTGTTTTGTTTTCAGCCAAAGAAAACCCAGGAGCTAAAAACTTACTCTATTCTTCTGCTGCAATTGGGATCATAAAGCAACGCATGATGTTGGTGGTTTCGATAGTTTTATTTTTTTAAGTGTTGCTAGGGCAGATATCACTGAGCGCACAAAGTGAGATAAATTGCAGTTTTAATTAATGCTTGCCTTCCTCCGCGCGGCAACACCGGGGACCGCTAACCCCAAGCTTTACCATGCAAATTGCGGCCACGTACGCTTTATCGACCTGACTCTTTAATTTTCTACTTGGAATATTAATAAACGGATTGTATTTCAATCAGATATTTTGTGGTGATTGATTTCATTTGAAGGGATTTTTTTAAACCGTCTGTAATTTCCATTTTATAAAACACGCACGATTATGTACATATAATTTTACGCGCATGTCACAGCTGCTGCTGCTGCGCCCTCTCAGGTGTCAGCGCACAGTAGCATCATCATTACTGTGCATAATGCTGAGCGACGACCTTTTTTGATGTCACGTTATAACTTATATTTGTATGTACCTACCAACTTTGCTTGTAATTTTGTGATACATAATATATAGAGGTAGGAATATTTTGAAATATAATAAGGTTGGAATCATTTCGAACTGAAACAAGCGCGGTTGGATATTATTTACTTACAAGACCATTCCATTGAAATTAGGCGAAAGTTTTGTCCCGATCTCATTATGTGCGGGATTATAATAACGTAGTTTTCCTCGTACATGGCCACACTGGCCACATTCTCGAAATTGTTTCTGATGTATACATACCAGGGCAGATTCTGCAGTTGGGTAAAATCAATTTCGAAAATGAGGCCAAGAGGAGGATCCAGCTAGGCTGGGGAGCGTTTAATTTCGAGAACCAGGCCAAGAGGAGGATCCAGCTAGGCTGGGCAGCGTTTAGGAAACACGTCGAATCTTCTCGTCATTCATACCGCAATGCTTGAAAATGAAATTTTTCCACCAGTGCGTCCTACGCGCGATGACCTACGGAACTGAGACGTGGACACTCACGGTAGGGCTGGTCCACCGGTTCAAAGTCGCTCAGCGAGCTGTGGAAAGAGCTATGTTCGGAGTTTCTCTGAAGGGTTCGTAACGAATACATCCGACAGATGTATGAGATGATAATAACATGAACCCGTTAACATAAAAGTAAAGTGGAACAGGGAAAACTGAAATAAAAAATGTTAAAACTTAAACTGAATATTAAACATGAAAAACAATTGGTAATCGGTTATTAATTAAGTCGTCGTTAAGGCTGGCATGACGAGATATCCGACCGGCGGCCCTAGTACACGATAATCCGTGATGACCAAGCTATTTTAAATAAACAAGATAGATTATAATTTTATTATTTTATATAAACAATACAGTTGAGTTGAGTATTGTTTATATAAAATAATACGTCGGACGTCATCCGGCGGGCCTTTGTCACCGCTAACGTACCAGCTATTCTCGAACCGAATGGTCTGTTGCGTGACGATGGTAAGAGGCCTGACGGCATGACACTAGTCCCATGGGAGTTGGGGAGGCCCATTGTGTGGGACGCTACTGCGTCGACACACTCGCGCCTTCCCATCTTCCGAGGACATCCGTAAGGGCTGGTGCGGCGGCAGATTTGGCCGAGGATCTCAAGAGACTCAAATATGCTGGTCTCGAGAGAGCCTACATATTTGCTCCCTTTGGGGTCGAGACCCTAGGTCCGTGGGGTACCGAGGCTCTCCGGGTTCTTAAAAAGTTGTCTGAGCGTCTGGTCGACGCGACGCGTGACCCGAGAGCTGGCGGATATCTGGCGCAGCGCATCAGCATTGCCATACAGCGGGGCAATGCAGCCAGCGTCTTGGGGACGCTTCCGACTGGTATTGATATGGATCAGTTGAGCTACCTGTAGATTGTTTGCAACAGTCTGCAGTTAGCTTAATTGTTTCAATTGTAAATACTAGTTCTAATTTGTTTTTATTATTGAATTGTAATTTTCTTTTACATTTTTTTTTTGTTTTTGTTATTGAATTTTAATTTTCTTTTTGTCAATAAAGATTTAAAATATAATATTTTAAATGAACAAGATAGATGAAGCAGGCCCTACCTACTAATGAGATTCCCATTCCCCACAGCATAGCTCAGCCGCGGGTTTCCTTATTTTGTTTTACTGAAACTATCTTTGCTTTATATGAGTAGGTGTTTTGTACCATAATTGAGTCTTTCTCTTCTATTTTTTGTTTTGAGATTTGTGATAACACTTAGAACACAGATAAATATTGAAGGTCTAATCTAGATCTAAACAGCAACCCTGTTTTCATATTTTTCGCGCGCTGTACGCAGTGAGAGATCGATCTATCCAATCACGGCCAACAAGCGACGTCAGCGCCCTCTGTGGAAAACACTTACTTCCGCTCGGGCGAAATGGTGTGCGTCGTTGCGCGACCAATTTCATCAAAATTTAAGATATTGTGCATTTTTGTGACTCTCAAACCGTGTAAAACCCAAGACTGACCAACGAACTACCTATGTAATATTCCGAAAGCTGTGCCTAGTCAAGATAGAAGCTACTTCAACTCGATTCCACCGGTGGACCTGCGTGCGCGCCGGCTGCGAGGTAAAACACAGGTTAGCTCACTAGATTTAGGCGTAGACAGTAGGTATTATTATTATTGCCTGACATCACATTGCACTACATCAATGCGAAAGTTTGGATGTTTGTTAAAGCAAGTATTGCGGTAACCCTCTTCACGCCAAAACTACTTACCTATGGACACACCTGTGTGTATCTGTTGCATAGAGCACGTCTCGACGATCTGTTGTATCTCTAAAATCACTCAGTTTTATTTATTTTTGCATGCAATTATGGGTCATTCAAGGCCGACTGGTTAATTAAATATGCATTGTTATGAAAAGCATTTCGAAGAATACATAGGAACGCTTTTGTTATTATTGGATTTAAAATTTAAACTGAGTGAATACCTCTTCTCACTGTTTATTTAGCGCGTTGGGGATTTTCGCGGGCTTTCTGCTTCCCTTGCCCAGGCTAGTCCGCTAACGGATTAACTCACATTCGCAGCAAGAATCAGCATTATTTATTATTTTGTTTTAGATGTGGGACCGAAAGTTTAGTAGGTGTGTCAAAAACCGGACGAGAGTATAACAATTTACGGTCAGCAGAAAATCGCTTGTTCTTTTATGTATTGAGATTGTGATTGGTATTGTGATATAATTTTGAATTTTAGAAGCTATATTACTTATTAGAAAATTATTTGAAAATGGGTATCCATATATGAAATTAAATCCTGTTGGTCCTCTGGCGTTTCCGCAACAGCTGCTATATCATTTGCGAATCTTATGAACTTGATCGCTTGAAATCTTCTTTCATGGATAAATTGGTAACCCAGAGAGAGAGAGAGAGTTTATAACCAAAAAAAAAATACAATTAAAGAATATAAACAAATTAGAACTAGTATTTACAATTGAAACAGTTGAGCTAACTGCAGACTGTTGCAAATAATCTAGAGGTAGTTCAACTGATAATACCAATCGGAAGCGTCCCCAAGATGCTGGCTGCATTGCCCTGCTGTTTGGCAATGCTGATGCGCTGCGCCAGATTAGTCTTATAAAGTTTTGAAAGCCTAGTGAGCCTCGGTCCCCACGGACCTAGGGTCACGACACCAACTCAACATATAATCTAGCGCGTTTGGCAAGAGTTACCCAGCGGGGCGGGTGAAATCGGGTTGCAGATGATGATGAAGTAGGTAAGCAAGCGCAATAATTACAAACAAAACCAACAGCTAATTACACAAAATATGAAAAGCAGGCGTGGTTCACATCACAAAGCGAAAATGTAGAGTTTTGAAAGTACAGAGTTATAGTACTGTGGGGTCCAACCTCAGCCAGCTCACTCGCATCCGGACGGAGGCCCCCACTTTTAAAACATGCATTAAAACTTTGAAACATTAGTTTCTAGTTGAAATGTTATGATGTTAGATCAAGAGGAAGACAAGTTTGTGGATTAGTGTAGGTAGTTTATAATACACGTTAAATAATACTCATAATAATAAGTTCGTGGAAGATGGTTATGCGACAAAATTTGCGAGAAGTAGGTACAACAAAAATTTATATAATGCAAGAGTTCGGGGATGTCGAGATTTAAAATACTACCTGCATTTTTCGTAAACCCCTGTTGGTTCTTTATTATTTCAACAAGACTTTCAACGTTTTCAAGATAATATAGTTAGAGGGACTTATATTACGACATATTTACAGAGAAACATAGATAAACACCTAGTTTATAATTAGTGCCTAATTTAAGAAATAAAACTAGGCACTCATTAAAATTTTTTGTAATGGTAAGAACATATAGAGCTATCACTGTACCGAATACATACATTTTTGATGATTTTCTACCAAGAGCCTTCGTTGGTTACAGCAGAACGAAAATGAAAATGTCGGCGACATCGTGTTTGCCATTCTTCTATAAGATTGCTGAATCAGATTTCTTTTCCTTTACCCTCACCTTGCTGATAACATCTTACCCAGGATAGGAGATCTATTCATTTGTGAGTCAATAAGCTGGTTCCATTCAATAACATTGAAATAGTGACCGATTCAATTTACTCGGTGAGTCCAATTTAATTTCGATTCAAACTAAGATCGGTCTGAAATCACGTTTCTCGGTTAGGTAGAGTTGCCAGAGCCAGTCTTTTGATCAACAACAATGTATGGATGCGGATGTTTCTAATCTAACGTACCTATTACCTTTGTAGTGCGGTAGTGTTTTGGCGTTTGAGGGATTGTTACCACGAAACAGCCAAATGGTTTCATGAAATTTCATGAAGCTTCAGCAAATTAACTACACCAACAACCGTCAGGAAGAGTACATACAGAACCGGCTCAAATTTGCATAAGTTAGACCACAGTAATGGTAGGTTTCGATAATGAAAGCCAGAGAGTTTCGATAGTGAAGACACATTAGCCAACATGGGCCATAGAAGTAATTATCTAAGTAAGTATACTCACCTAAAAAGGTTGTACGATGGGCGCAAAACTACTTGCAATGTTATTTGTAGAACGCAGAAAATATTAAAACTAGAAATTTATAGACACATCAGCCATTTAACAATGCGACTGCTTAACCAGAATGTAAAACTACGAACCACAAATGGCTATGTTCTAATAGCTCAGATGACTACAGCTAGCTTAAAATGACCGGGCAAAGCAGTATTAAACACTACATTCTCTAATGAAGTTAAGAAAATGTAATAATGGCAAGTTGGCGCTCGGTTGGCACTGGACTTGTGACTTGCGGCCAGGGATGGGACAGGCTGCTTAAGGGTTTTCGATGTTTGCCACTATAAATACTTTTCCCACGGACGTGATTATGTACCTCGGCATTTCATTAGTTATTTAGAACATAATAAAAAATATGCAAAACTTAGGTACGTAATCTGGAAGTCCTTTCAAATCACGTAATTTCTTAATCAAGCCATAAATCCCCCCTGCATAGTCGGTGCTTTTTTTTTTAACTCATGCGTTTTGCAACTCAACCTAGCGATTAGTGGTGAGATAGGAGTTGCAAATTTTCGAATCCTTCTCGTTTGGTAGCTAGGTACTTAAAAGCGTAAGTCTGTATGATACCTACTTTTATGTTTTGAACTAAAATATTGAATAATTTATAGCTTCTACAATTTGTGCGGATTCTACGCGAGCGAAGCCTTGTCATAAATCGGCTTAATTTCGATTTAAGCGACTAATAAATAATTGGGTGGCATTTTGCCTGTCGCTTGCACCGTCGTCAAGAGATAACTGTTTAGAATGTAAAGTGATTTTCTCAGCTGGTTACCTTCAGCATAATTAATGATTCAGGATAGAATTCTCAGGATGATAATTGGATATTGAATAACAGCGAGCGACAGAGCATTTCTATACATCAGTTCTAGTGTTAGTACCAAATATTTTACGTAAACAAAGAGGTAATAAAACGAAATAAATATTGCTGGAAAATATTTGCAGACACTATCCGCCATCGCAGCGAATCGTAAAAATTCAAATCAATTTTTGGTTTTGACGTTTTCATTTATCATTACATTCGTCTGTCGTCCATTCTTAAATTCGGGTTTTCACTTTTTAGGGTTCCGTACCCGAAGGGTGAAAACGGAACCCTATTACTAAGCTTCCGCTGTCCTTCCATCCGTCCGTCCGTCTGTCACGTGGCTATATCTCATGAATCGGAAGAGGTAGACAGTTGAAATTTTCAGATAATGTGTATTTCTCTTGACGCTATAACAAAAAATAATAAAAATATAATAAATATCAAAATTAAAGGAGTTCATACAACAAACGTGATTTTTTTGGCTATTTATGCTCTTAGTTTGTCAAGGCTGTATCTCTTAAACTACAATAGGTAGACACATGAAACTTTCTACAATTAAGTAACACTTTAAAAATAAAATAAAGTTGAAAATTTAAAGGGGTCTCCGAACAAGTGATTTGATGTCCTTTGAAAAAGTTACCTAATTTTTACGGTACGGAGCCCTTCGTGTGCGAGTAAACCGCCAAGTGCGAGTCGAACGCGGTTTATTTGCTAGACATTTGCAATTATGCGTTGGATAAACAAAAGTCTGGATTGCCTGATCCCGATGCCCCTTTTAAATGTTAGATGTTAGATTATAATTGCAGTTATTGTTTTTATTATTTTTATAATTATCATTAGGGTTTCGAAGATCGGAGATCGGTTCCGAAACCCTTATGGCATCGCTTTTTCTGTCCTTTTTTCCGTCTTTAATATCTCAGCAACTACAGCAGCAAATAACGTGAAATTTGAAATAATAATACATTCGTATCGATATTCGCATCGTGCGCCTGTACAGATTTTCGAAGTTTGCAGAACGACCCATCTAAAATGTATGTAGCGTTTGTAGATATGGATCTATATTTTAGAGGAAAAATATAGAGAAGTCTGTAAGTAGACCCCTTTTTGAAAAATGGTCAAAAAAGGGGGCATAGTTTTCAAAAGGGGGGGCTACCTCACCGAGTGGGCAAAACAGTTTTTGAAATTTCTGTAGGTTTCATACTTTTTGAAATATATAAAAAAAACGATAATTTTACTATTACCCTATAATACCTACTCCGAAGTTTGCAAATAATGTTTTGGTATTCATCAAATAGCAAAGTCTCTTACCAGTACCTAGTACATATTGGTATACTTGACAATCGTTCGAAACCCTCGGCGCGCGAGTCACACTCGCACTTGACGGATCTTGTTTCATTATCGTATTTGTTTAATGCAATCGCGAAAGAATAAAAAGGAAAAAATACTGACTCTCACTTCCATCTATATTCTAGAATTGTGTACTTTTGTAAAGAGCAATAAGCAATGTTTTTTTTAAAAGAAATCTGTACGTGCATCCTCTCAAAGGTCCAAGCATAAATTTAATATTTGTATCCCTCAAGTCAATAACACTATGTATCACAAAAGCACTTTCATCACAGCCATAAAAAATTTCAATAATCTTCCCATAGAAATTAAAACATTACATGGTAATATATTTAGAAATAAATTAAAAAGATGGTAAGAATCAAATGCTTTCTATTCGCTCAAAGAATTCTTTGATAAGTGATGTTTAAATGTATACCTACCTAGTTAAAAAGGTACCTATTTAAAAACTGTTATTTTATGTCTAATAAAGATAAGCTGTTGAAACTGTACACTATTTTATACTTAAGATTATTTTTGTACAACAGTTAACAATAAACCTATTTCTGATTCTGATTCTGGATCTGTGTTTTCACATTCAAGGAACCAAAGAAAAAATGTTAAATGTTATGTTATTTGAGTTTTGTACCACGGGGATCCCGAGAGTACTGAGATTTTGGCCTAGTTTGACAACCAAAGCTGCTAGGTCGTTAGCTGCTAGGTGGTTCGCCTTTTAAGACAGGACACCGTCTGTCGGGTCTGCTAGTCAAGTATAATTTTTACTGTTGCGGCGAGTGCAATCGGTTCAGGATACCAGCTTCTGCACTCAATCGCCAGGCCAAGGGTCAGTGCAGACAATGCCAAGTCTCGCGGGTTGCGAGCTCAATCAACTCGGTGCTCTACACGTGGCACTCGGCAAAACCGGTCTGCGTCTGCTTTTCGGTGACGTGGTCGAGGGGCGTGAAGTAGATGACTTACAAGCAGCTGTTTAACCAGCCACCCAGCGCTCTAATGATATGCGTTTATTTCCGCACACACAAACACTTAGCATTAAACCACTATACTGAAACTTTCAGGAGTTCACACAAGACTAAGAACACTTTTCCTCAGGCTCGGGCCTCGAGAGCAGATCAGAACTTTTTCACTTTTCCGTATTAGATCACTTCATATTGACTGCTTCTCCGCTGGAAAGTGACCAAACCCGGGTCGTTTGACGTACAACTGAAATGACTGACGCGACAGACAAGCTCAGGTTATATCGTCTTGCATGTTAAAATCGTGTAAAAATCAATCAACAGCAAAGAATAAAGATAGCGGGGTGACTTATCACCCCACTAGTCAGTCCACGGCACGCTTGCCCCGTGCAGTCCCCCCCGCTGACATGTTGCGACTCGTTTTTAGTTTGGTATAGCTTCTCTATACGTAACTTTTCTCTATACGTTTGTAACTCAATGGCCTAGGCCCATTTGCTACTGCAGCACACATTGGTCACCTAGTTACTTATTTTTTACATAATGCTATTTAGTTTTTTTTCAAGGCATTGTTCCTATGTTATAATGTAATTGATGATAAGTATCTAATTTATATTTAAAAATTGGTTATTTAAATTGTGTGTATTGTGGTGGCAAATAAATGATAATGTCTAATTTAGTTTAGGTATGTTTTTGTTTTTAGTTAGTTGGTGTTAAGTTTTCATTCATAAATTTCTATGGTGACGTAAAAACATCTTAAACTCTAGAGCCGAATACAATATTCGCTTTTGTTTTGTTCCTGAAACCTGAACAAGCTGACAGTATTTGTTTGACAGTGTTTCTAACCTCGTACGGATCGAACCATGTTATCACCAGCTTTAATCCCTAGAATTCGGAGTGTGAATCAAATGAATCCACGTCTAGTCGGAACAGGTATAATTAAGTTTACAATGGAGCTGAAATGTGGTTTGACGGCAAACAGGGGAACAACGAACTAACCTGCAAGTTGTCAAGGTACCTGAGGTCGCTTGATTTAATAATACATACATAGGTCTTAGATACACTGAAGGCAAAACTCTGGGCTTTCAACGAATGTTACTCTTATTTGACTATTTCAAAAACGAAACTATAAAATATCGCACTCTTTCATTTGGTCTTTATTCACTCACCTGTCAAAAATTAGGGAACTTTAAAGGCGTGCACATGTGAGCAAGAAAATAAATGCGTGGACATACTTACTTTATGCACTACGGTATACTTTATAAAAATTAAAAAGTAGGAACATATTTATAAAGTTATATGTTCCTACTTAGAATCCCGAAGTACCTACTACTTCGGGATTCTATGCTCTGAGCTCTGCACTCTACAGTTTATGCAAAACCAACCACGGAATAACGAACCAAAGAAAACATTTCAAAAGGTTGAAAAAGAAGATATCGCGACATGAAAAAGCATTCATACGCGGAAATCCTATTACGAGCTCTCTCTTTGAATTAGGTATTTGCGAATGATGCAGAATTGACGTTTATTGACCACTAGTTCTTGCACGTGGCTTGGCTTGGGTGGTAGCTGCAATGTTAATTACCCGAGAACGAGTCTGTGTAAGAGTGAAAAAAACTTGAATCTATTTTGTAGATTTCACAGATTCTCTTGATAGACAAACATTAAATTCTACGTTTATAGCCGACACAACTACACACCGAAGTCGGCAACGCCCCCAACACAGCCCGGCGGGTTGATGTCGGCAACATTATTTTATAGAATCACTTGCTGCTGCCCGCGGCTTCGCACGCGCTTTTCAAGTAGTATATGTCCGTCCTCGGTATATAATTTCCCTTTCGCCAAATTTAATTAGGATCCTTTCAGCCACTTAGGCGTGAAAAGGTTACTGATAGACAGACTGAGTTACTTTTGAATTTATAATATTAAGGAGTATGGATAATAAGGATGTCGGCAACAGTGCTCGCCATCGAAAAAGAAAATCTGAGGCGAGAGTCTGTCAAGGCGTGGTGGAGACGTCGGCGTCTCCATCACGTCTCGACTGTTGGTAATCCGGTAGCTATCGCGAACGTGTCGAGTAGCTGTCGAGCAGGGATGTAAAAATGGTTCTTATCTAGAACGCAGCTCATATACGAACCATTGATATTGACAACCAGACGACTCAAAGGCGAGATTGCTATTTTTATTTGCATATTATTTAGTAAAACAAAATTAGTTGCTCATAAATTCTTCATTATTTTATTGTATTTGTATTCCTACATGTTAAAATAAAAAAAAATAAGCGATTTTGCGCCATGTTTTGGTAATATAAAGAACTTCACGGTCTATGGTAGTTGTATACGCATTACTAAGAGATGGCGTTAGAGTCGCGATTCTGCAAAAATATAATTTACGCCTTATGCCTGTTGCTTACGGATTATTTATCACTTTATAACACTCCGACAAAACTGACCTACCTACAAATCGATTAATCACTTAACATTGGTCACTGATTGGTAGTGTGGATATTTTTTTAGGTACCAATGTAGTAGGGTACCATCTTTAAAAATAAGTTTCTGCTACTGTTTTCTCTAACAAAAGAAAAATTCAAGCAATAACACTGTCTACTGTAGTCTAGCGCTTAGCATAAGCGTAGTTTTGCAAAAATAATAAAGATAAATGCTTTGTGTTTTGATTTATCAAAATTATATTTTTTGGTTTACAAAATGACATCGACATCGATGAAAAATGGTGCTCAAACACTACTAATAAACGTTTATAAAGTTACGCAAAATAAGTCCATAAACCTTATCCGTTAGACTCCCTGATCGAAGGTCACCGCCGACTACTAGTGACATTTCCACGGCAAATGGCGGCAGCACCTCCGCAACTATGTCGGCGGTTTGTACGCGTCAAAAGTCAGTGGCATGTCCGCGATTGGTCAAAAGTTGCTGATTTCGTGCCGCCGACACAATATTCACTAACCCGACATCACAATCCGGCGAAGCCGCCAACGTGTCGCTAATACTAATTTTCCACTCAACTTTCTTAATTTTTTGACAATAACAAACACAACAAAAAAAGGATTAGCGAAATCGGTCCAGCCCTTTACGCGTGTTGCCATGACCAAGGGAAATAGGGATTTATTTTTAAATATATTTATAAGGTTCACCTTAGGTAGGTAGGTACCTACCTGAGGTGGTGGGTTCTTTGAATAAAATGTAGGTAAGTCTTACCGAGTATGATATGGACTGGAGAATAATTCTCCAGTCCATATCATGCTCGGTTATGTTTCAGTTTAGTTTAGAGTTTATCAAAGCTGTTAACTAGTTTTGTTAACTCGTTTAATACATTCGAGGCAATTCTAATTAAAGTTGATATGACGAAGGTGACATGTGACGACAGGTGACATGGGCATATTAAACTTTTATAATTACAGATGTTTGAAACCACAGTACCTACCTATTTATTTATACAATTTATAAAAATAACATTAATATAGAACTTTTAATAATAGAAACAAATTGAATCATGGCCTCTGGGAATAAGCCATTAGAACTAGTATTTACAATTGAAACAATTGAGCTAACTGCAGACTGTTCCAAACAATCTTTAGGTAGCTCAATTGATCCATATCAATACTCTTAATAAACTTTTTTTTCGAATGGCAATGGCCTTTATTAACAAAGAAAATTACAGTCAAATAAAACAATTTAGAACTAGTATTTATAATTGAAACAATTAAGATAACTGCAAACTGTTGCAAACAATCTACAGGTACCTCAACTGATCCATATCAATACCAGTCGGAAGCGTCCAAGTAAATTGAATCGAAAGAAGATTGTTTGCAATTGTTTGTATCAACAGTTTAATAAACTATTGGTATAGCCAACCTGTTATTTTTTTTATGGTTTAGTTAGGTACTATTTTGGGCGAGTCATGTAAAACGACGTTTGTGATGACTTTGACAGCCAGCAGCGAGTCAAGGTTTGCCATGCCTCGGTCAACCTCGCCCAACCAAGTACCTAACTGAACCCTTATGACATTTTAAACTCCTAAATTTGCAAATATTGTAAATAACAAAACCTTACTGCTAAATCTAACATTAAGTGCTTACTCTGGAATTTTAGTACACTATTAACTCATTTTACTTCATTATCCCCTTTAATAAGTACTTATTTTAATTAAATAAACAATGCGAAGGTTTCCTGTCAAGAGCGTTTAGTTAAAATACCGCCATACCCGCAGCCTGTGGCATGGCAAACAGAATAACCAACAATATTCATAAAAACAGTCGTTTGAGTTGCCTTTTCTCGCGAAATACTAAGCGAGTAGCATCAGAACATATCTGGCCTACGCTTTTCAAGGAAATGTACAAAGCAATAGACCGACTGGACAAATAAATTGCGTCTCTTACCACGCCGTTATAACAATGAAAGAATAACGTTTGTAAAAGCACAGACAGTTATTGTAAAAGGTAAGTGAAACCTTAATTTCACCTGATGGAAAGTGACGATGTGGCCGACGGTCGGTAAGGTCTAGAAGACACATAATTACTCTAGTTTAAAACAAGAGTAGAGTAGAGTAGTATTAGAGTTGTTTGTTGTTAGCTTTTTTTATAAATAGCCCATCATGCATACTTAAAACTCTTCCTTTCAGCCCTTGACGTGCGAATTTGCTAACCAATCCTTCGCTTTGCTTTTAAGTGAAAAGTAAGCTCCAGGTATTAACCCTCATTCACGAGGTACCTAGGCCTGCTTGCTGTAGATAAAGGCTTACAATGTATTAAATAAGTAGGTACGTAGGCTTATTGAGTATTTTACCGACAATTTACATAAGCTTACAAATAATGAGACCCCCTCTCCCGAAATGAGATTTGAAATTTGATCTTGTGCTGTTATATTTCGGAGACACGTAGGCATGACTGTTGGTATTTTTTTAAAGTAGAAGAATCAAATGTTATTTGTTTTGTTTATGAGTAAAGTTATTTTACGTGAATTTGCCGATATTATTCCCGACCTAGCGATTTCAAGGAATTTAATCACGAGCGTAGCGAATTGCTCTAAAATAAGCTGCTGAGCACGAAAGGCACGAAACTAAAATATTTTGTTGATCTAATTAAGTAATAAATGACGGATTATTACTTAATATCAAGTATTCATTTAGTTTTATAGCTTTAAAAAACTAAAATTGTCAACAATTTGAAATTAAATGTATGTGATAGATAAGTCACATATGCTCAAGAGGTGAATATTTAATCATGAGAAGTCTGTCAGTAGATCACTTTTTAAAAAATGGTCAATAAGGGGGAAATAATTTTCAAAAGGCTACCACACTGAGTGGCATATCAAATAAAAGGTATCGGTTTGTACATTTCAAAACAGCTTTAGAAATTCTTGTAGGTTAGAAACTTTTGGAAATACACTGATAAAGGTCGAAAATTTTACCATTACCCTCTAGCTAGATAATTCGAAGTTTGCAAATCTATCCATCTGAAATGTACCTAAGTGTAAGGTACCTTACATTTTTAGGTATTTATTAAATAGCAAAGTCTAACCAGTACCTATAAGTAGTACATATTGGTATACTTGACAAACGTTCGAAGCCCTCGGCGCGAGAGTCACTTGACGGATCTTGTTTTTTACTTTTGAGACAACGTTTATAACGCCAAAATGAAGGTATACGATATTTCCAGCTGGTTAGCTCGCAATTTTTCTCTTCAATCTTTTTAATGACATATCAACAAATCAAAAAGTTTTGAGGTACTACATACTACTTAACTAGGTTGCTTATTGTTAGGTTGACTATTTTTTGGATAAAATTACTGGACTAATGTCAAAGCTTCCGGGTACAACCGATGAATATGCATGATCTTCCTTGAGGAAGTGAGCTATTAATGCAACTCTTTGTGATATTATATATTTGTGGTTTATAGTTCTTTGAGTATGCAGAGTCGAGTCCGCATACAAGCAATAGTAAAACATGACGGAGCTAGTGAAGAGCATAAACTGTGAATCTTGAGAACTTTGTGAAACAGGGTTGTGCAACACGTATTTTTCTGGATGGTATCGAAGTATTTACATAAAAATTTCGCGTCGAAAGGTTTTTGGCCAGCGCCACTTGTGGCACGCGGCCACGACGACAAGCGCAGCAGACTGTGTTTCTTACATCCTTTCTTCTTAAAATTATTAAAAAACTTTATACATATTAAAGTCCTATTTACTTAACTTTTGTTTTGTAACTATGATTATTTTATGTTAGCTTTTAGTGGGTAAATTTCAATTTAATTATAATTTTAATTAAATTTTTTATAATTTTATTTATTTATTTTAATTTATTGTAATTGGTTTCTGTGTAATTATGTGTTGTAAAATGTTATTTGCTATTTGTTTTGTTTGTTTTTATTTTTATTTTGTTTTTGTTATTTGCTTTTTTACTGTGTATGTAATCTAATCTATTTGAATATTCCGAAGTTCATTGGTCTTGCTTGTCGACTGATGTTTTGCTTTATAGAAACTTCACCTACAAGATTTTCGCTTGAGAGCTTAACTTTTAAAATTAATGAAGATTGATCAATAATTAATTAGTAAATGTTATTGCCGCTGGTAGATCTCAGAATTTCAATTTGAAGAAGTGATTCAATTTTAGATACGAGTGGCTAAACTTATACAGCCAGTCTGTAGATCAAGACATAATTGGTAGGTACCTACAAAATACCAATCTTAGTATGAAAAATCTAAGAATTCGTAAAAGTAAATTTGAATACTAGAACTTCCAATATTTTTGAAGCAATACCCATAACCCATACCATACCATGCGGAACTGGGTATATTTGAACGTTTGGTAAAACAATACAATTTAAGAACATTAAAATAAGGCTACATAGCTGTTTTCCAATCGCTATTCTAGTGTGCAACCTTCCTACTTGAAAATTGATTGATAAATAAACGATAAAGTCGTCTTTTGTCCCAACGGCAATGGGACGGGCCTTGTGTGAGTTGACACGGAATTGTTTTTTACAAACGTGCTCCAGCTCTGCGGATCGTGCCCGTCTCCAGGCCGTTGAATGAATGAATGAAGCATGTCCTTCATTTAACACTGGTACTTTATTGGATCCCGTAACTTTCCGTATCGCAACATGTCTTCGGTTGGGTGCAAGGAGTTACGCGTGATGGAGTCATGGGCTCTACCTACCTAGTAAATTATCTTAATTCGATATTATCATGGAATTGCCTACCTTACAATGCAGCCTAACATTTTGGGAATGGAGAATTATGAAATCAAAAGTCAGAATTCAATAAATTTATTTCTTTAGGCTTACAAAATAAACACATACATAGATAGACAAGTGATATACCAAACCATTAATGACTATGAAATAAGGTTTTATGATATTATTATATAGGTACATCAATCATTTGTCCACTGTTGGAAGAAGTGAAAAAGAAACCACCAGCACATTTATATAATCACTTATGTGTCTAATAGATATTATAGTATTTAAATAGAAGCATTAAATATATAAATAGAAACATTCTCAAAGAATACCTACATAACCTTATAATTCAAACATGACCTTCAACAATTTAAATGCTAAAACAAGCTAGGACACATCTAGAAAAAGGTGCTACAATGTAAAACAGCTTACCATAATGAGAGATGCTTTCAGCTAACAGGGTCAGAAAAGAGTGGTGGAGCCAACCCACCGTCTACCATAAATATGATTCGTTCAATGGACTGTTGACTGTCGTTAAACTACGAGTTATTCCGCCAAACATCGGTGGGAGTACTTTTATTATCATTTACTAATATATTGAAATATCTTCTAATACGGTAAAACATTCATGACAAAGGATCTTAAATATTAAGTTAACAAACATGATACTCAATATGAAATAGCTTATTCATTAAATTAAAATGATTTGTGATTTGTATTTGAATTTGAGAGGCAAACAAAAAGGAGTTTAAGCCTGTTGCATTTTATTATAGAATATCTTTTGAAACCTTACTGTTTACCACAATATACACTTACTATGTTATAATATTTATTATTCCACAAATTATAATCATTATATACACCATGTTACAGCTTATTCATTTAATGAAACTGATTTGTCCTAGTATTTGAATTTGAGCGGGGAAACAAGTAGGAAATTAGGCCTGTTACATTTAATTATTGAATATCTTCTGAAACCTTATTGCTTACCACTATATGTATATACTTGTTATATTATATAATTTATCATTGAACAAATTACAATATCTGACACGCGCCTCATCAATGCCAGTTCGGTACTGCTGTCGAACAGCTTGGTCATCACGGATTATCGTGTACTAGAGCCGCCGGTCGGATATCTCGCTATGCCAGCCATGACGACAATGATGTCGTCGGATGACCGGCGGGCCTTTGTCACCGCTAACGTATCAGCTATTCTCGAACCGAATGGTCAGTTGCGTAACGATGGTACGAGGCCCGACGGTATGACACTAACCCATGGGAGTTGGGGAGGCCCATTGTGTGGGACGCTACATGCGTCGACACACTTGCGCCTTCGCATCTTCCGAGGACATCCGTGAGGGCTGGTGCGGCGGCAGATTTGGCCGAGGATCTCAAGAGGCGCAAATATGATGGTCTCGACAGAGCCAACACATTTGCTCCCTTTGGGGTCGAGGGTAACGAGGCTCTCCGAGTTTTTAAAAAGATATCTTAGCGTCTGTCGAAGTGACGCGTGACGGCATCAGCATTGAGCGGGGTAATTCAGCCAGCGTCTTGGGGACGCTTCCGATTGGTATTGATATGGATCAGTTAAGCTATCTGTATATTATTTGCATCAGTCTGCAGTTAGCTTAATTGTTATAATTGTAAATACTAGTTTTTATTTTTTTTTCTATTAGGTGTTTGATTGTTATTTTGTTTTGTTAATAAAGGCCATCGCCATAATAAAGTCGTCACCAACCAAGAATCGGCAATAACATTTTAATTGTGGTTTCTTCCTAAGAAACGTTTTAATCAATCGGTTTTTGGTAAAGTTTTTGTCGTTAAAATAACCTCTTTGATTTCCTTTGTTTCAGTTAGAAATTAAATTCCATGTCAGTTTGTTAAAAAATGCCCAATTGCTTATTAAGTCTTGCGGTTGGGAAAGAGTTGAAAATTGACATTCTTTCATCAATAATTTATTATTTTGCTGTGTGAATTGTCTAGCATTATTTATTTATTTTATTTTATTTATTAAACGTAGTATATTAAGGAATACCTACTGTTGTAAAATAAAATTATGGCTATGAGGTCATCATATTATAGGGAACTAATTGGAACAGATTACTCGATAATAAGCTTTAAAATTTCACATAATCAAAAGATTAGAAAGTGCAGCTTAGCAGTTAAAACATCTACGGGATTTCAGCAGACTGATGATAACTTGTCTAAAATTCAGTTGCAATATTTGTCCCACACATACATACTAACAAGGCAACATAAATAACACAATATGTATTAATTTTTACATATGTTAAAAATTTAAATTTTGATTTTTAATATTATAAATTTTGTGTCTAAATACATACTAACAGGGCAAGTTAAATTAAAGCTTGTAAAAATCAATAAATTTTTACTTGACTGGAGGTAGGGAAGTAAGTATTAGTCTAGCACTTAAAATTTCAAGAGGATTTCTTTTATAGTTCTCCTCTTATAACCTTGAAGTGTGGGGGAGATTTCACAAGGACAAAGGGTGCCTGAAGTGTGCGAGCCTGTTTTTATAGCTGTTTCTAAATCTCATGACCTCTGGGTAACCTGGAGCGTTCCCGGACATAGCGTGAGTCAATCTGTTCAGAGGTTTAAAACTCAATATGCTCGTTAAGCTAGGCTCAAGCAAAAAATAATGAAATTGTTGGTGGGAATGGTGGTAATGGAATTTCTGGGAATAAACATGTTACAAGGGCAGCTTTTATGATCCAACTAGCTGTTACCCGTGACTTCGTCCACGTGGGATTTGATTTACAATTTCATACTTTTGATAATTTTCAGAATTATAGACAAACGTTTTGTTTTGTTTTGCTCACTGATCTCTGCGTTATTAAACCTACCAACCAATTCTGTAACCTTATTAAATATTTTATATAATATATTTTGTGTTACATTGCTAACGGGTGCCGAGATACAATGCATTTTCGTTTAGTTTTTTCGTATAAGCTTAGAGATATTAGGAACACCGTAAGAATATCATAAAACTATGAATCAAATACGTGTTCGGTTTTAAGAAGGGGGATTCCCGTGTAAAATATCGTAATCCTATAATATATATAAAGGAAAAAAAAAATCGCAAGGCATCATAAAAACAGATAAACGAAAACATAGCGTTTAAGCGGTTCCAAAAGGTAGTTTATAAAAAGCAAAACTAACATAAATTCTTTCATATCAATTTCTACTTTGTTGCAAAACTTTGACATTTAGCTATAGGGTAAATTTAACTTGTGGCAAAGAAAGTGGCGTTGAGTATTTTTTCTAGAAAATTTTAGAAAACCACATCACATGTTTGTTACATTTCATTACGTAAATCGACATGTAACATTTTCTAACGGTTCCTGAAATACAAAGAATTTTCGTTCAAACTTTCTACTCCTATTTTGAACCCCTCAGGGATTGATTTATACATTTTTCTTTAAGTGCAACTTTCAATTAGTTTTAGGCTGTGGTTTATCTATGAGTAAAGAAAACATAGTTTTTTTTTGCGTGTGTCTGTCTTACCAAGACCTACACACCCAAGTTTCAACTCTCTCCGATAAGTGGTTTGGGCTGTGGCTTGTCTATGAGTCAGGACAAAAAGTCTTATATTAGTATTGTGTTGTGTTGTGTTAAATGAGAAAAATATTATCTTAGCAGTTCTATAAATTGAACTGCTAATAAAAAAAAGTATTTAAAGGCGTTCCTCAGAAATAAAACAGAGCTTGGAGAACGAGAGTTGACGAAGAGGTCTAGGAACTCCTTAAAGAAACTTTGGTTTTGCTAAGATAATGTTGCCACTTCAACGGCTGTAAGTAATTTAAAATAAAAGGCAATGAAAATTATTTGGTTGCTAAATGGAGTTCCTTTGTGCTCGGAAGGAAACGGGCTCCCGCGAATGTTTGTGCTCCGCAAACAATGAGTTCGCAATTTGCGAGCGCGGTTTAAGGCATGTCACTTCATTCTGCTTTCTAGGTACATAAAATTAGTTTTGGGGTTCCGTAGATAAACATGAACTTTCTTCGTCTTCCGTCTGTCCGACCATCTCTTTATGTTGTAGTTATTTGTAATAAACTACCACCATTACTAAATAATAAATAACTACCATTACTAACTACTAGTTTACAAAATATTGACGCAGTATATAACAAAATATCACCTAAAAGAACATTCTGAAAAAATCCGAGTTGTTTCACTACAATTTTCAGAACATAATACTTGTACAGACAGAATGCAAATTTAAAATATATGTGGCGAAATGAAATTTCACAGAAAACAACTGTGACTTCTTCTATGACAACATTCGCTTTGTTGATGAGAATCAAAACCTTACCAAAATACAGTCGGCGTAGAAACAAATTTAATTATTCTCTTTAGAAGGTACACGTGTTTGGTGATGTTATGTAAAGAAACACAGTCACACATGTTATGTAAATGTTTACGTTTTATGTTAAGAGGTTTTATAATACAGAGGTACAATCGAATATCCTTTTGACAAAACCTTTTTCCTCTTTTTTTCCTCACTTAGTTAACGCCATAGCTTCTACGGCGTAGCAACTTCCGCCGTAGCAACCTACGGCGGCGTACGATTTAGGTTGTATGTACTCGTAAATCGTAGCATCCTCCTCCAGCGTAACAACGGTGATTGCAGGAAATAAATACGCTGAGGACTGCAAGAAATAAGCTCGCCTCTAAATTACTTTGTTTAAACGAAATATTGTACCTCTATATACTAAGGCGTGGTGTTAACGTAACTCGCTAGTATATGGGTTTGCACAATTCCTAAATGGTAAAAGTTTTCGACAACATGACAGTTTATTACCGTCATCATTAAATATAATAATAAATAAATAATAAATAATGCTGGACAATCCACACAGCATCATCTAGCCCCAAAGTAAGCAGAGCTTGTGTTATGGGTACTAGATGACTGATAAACTAAATACAATAAATAACATAGATAGATATTTTTTATTATATATAGAAAATACCCAGAACACCCGGAACAAACATTTGCAGATAGTACAAACATTTGTCCCAAGGCGGGAATCGAACCCGCAACCTTCTGCGTCGCAGGCGGACCTTCGCCCGCCGCGCCACATCGGTCGTCAAAACCGCATTACCGCTTACTTGTCAAAAAGTTCATAGAAAACTATTAGATCGCTGCCATACTATGAAAAGTATCAAGCGCTGCAAAGCGCCTAATGTATTTGAAGAAACGTAATCTTTTATAGTTTTCGTAAACTATGCACAATCCATAATAAGGTCTAAGTATAGATATAAGCCCTAATAGTATGGAACATAGCTGGACCGCCGACACAGGGAACGCTAGGTTCAAGATTCAACTTCAAAGAGGCATGATATAGGCTAGTATTGTAAAATCTGTGATATAGGTAAAAATGTCGACTTTTATTTATTCGATTTGCATGTCTTCTTTTTCCTACAGTTTTTTGCATACAGAATTGCCTCTCAGAGTTGCACATTGAGGAATACGGTTATGAAAGCTTGCTCAGTCATTAGTGACGTTTTTTCCATATAAATGAGTTACTCAAGCATAGAGGTAGATCGATGACTGAGTAAGCTTTCATAAAACGGGCCTAAATTTCGATGAAATGGCATTAGAAACGGAATGATTTCTAGTTATCACTAGTTTAAAAAAAACTTGCAAAACAATATGCATTGAATACAAAACTATGAATTAAATATGACAAAAAAATCCATATACACGGTATACACATTTTTTTGTCGTATCAAACTCAGATAATCAATAAATTTTCATTTGGAACTATCATAACGCAAAAAGAAATCTGTCCCATTCCTTGCAAAATTCCTACATTTTCTCAAAATAACGTACACTCGCGAGCTTTAAAATGGAATCGCTTCATCGCGAGTTAATCACGACAATTTTTTACAATTTTTACAATGAACTGGGGATTGTGGTATATCATTTTAAAGGTAATTTTGTTAACTATCAAATTCTTTTAATATCAAAACCAATAATTATTCACCTTGTGTAATGCCACGTAAAGACAACAAACATAAATTTTCAAACAAAACACCATAATATTTTGTGGAAGTCTTGAAATCCTATATAAGTGTTTATGAAAATTGGTCATCAGTCCAATGTTTTACTTTACTGGGAACACTTGAACTAAAGAAAAATGGAAACCACAGCCACAGAAGCCGGTCAAATCGTCAGCCTAATTCTGTAAGAGTTGTCTCAGCGTAGTATCGCTCGACAGCTTCACCTAAGCCAGTCCTTGTGTCTCCAAGGTGTACAAGAGATTCAAGGAGACTGGGAACTTAGTCCGGAGACTATGATCTGGATGATGGCGATTCACTACGTCAAGAGATGATCGATTTATTGTCACCATTACTCTCCGAAATCGACATTGACCGGCGTAGACGTCCATCAGTAGCTCACAGAAGTTCGAGGGAGGGCTGTGAGCGAGTGGACAGTTAGGCAAAGACTAAGAAAGCAAACCTGACCTCAAAAAGGCCAGCCACGGTACCCTAATTGTCTGCAGCCCACCGACACACCCAGCTTCAGTTTGCTCGCGATCGCATAGATTGTGATATGGAGTAATGGAGTCGAGTCCTGTTCTCTGACGAAGCCAGAATGTGCCTACCTACATGGTAGCGATCGTTGACGTAGAGTCTATAAGAGACCGGAAGAGTGATTCGCACAATGATGTTTTAGTGAGGCATACGGTGGTGGGATTCCTATTGAAGCTAATTTTCATACCTGGAGGCAGACGGAACCGCAGAAAGATACATCAACGACATTCTTTTAGGCCATGTGCTCCCATATGCCGGGTTAATTGGCAAAGATTTCCTGCTAATGCACGATAATGCCCACTGCCTGGTAGATGTTGGCTTTCCCACACTAGATTGATCAGCCCTCAGTCCTGACTTTAACCCAATTGAGCATTTGTGGGACGAGCCAAAACGGCGGGTACGAGGAAGATATCCAGCTCCAGCATCGATAGAAGACCTGATAACTGGTTTAGTTGAAGAGTGGCAGGTAAACCCATAGGATTCCATCAGGAAACTCATTCGGTCAATGAAAAACTGTTTACGAGCGGCCATGAGGGCCAGGGGGGGGGGGGGGGTAACACAAAATATTGAGGGGGTTTAATATAAAGATTGGAAATAAAAATTTATTTTTTCATATTACTGTCTTTTCATTTAGACGTCCACAACTTCTACCTATTGCAATAATTCCCTAAAGTTAAGTAGGAAATTTAATTAATTGAAAACTTCTTGATAGTATCTCTTGAAAGCTAACAAAATTATCTTTCAAATGATACACCACAGTTTATACTTCACTGCATAGAAATTGTAAAATTAGTCTGGAACAACCCGCCACGAAGTAATTTTAGTTTAAAGCTCGCAAGTGTAGTCATTACGAATCTCACATTTCAATCAGCTAGGTATCTCTTTGTGGGCTTTCAGTTTAATCTTCCGCTGTCAATATGGCGTATGGCGCTCACAAGTAATCGTAACTGTCACACGCACCTTTGAAAAGATCGGATGTAATCACATACGATTATGCCAATTGTAAAGGCTTGTTTACAAGAAGTTATAATCATTACACCTAGTAAAACCCTGAATTCGAAATTTTATTATCAAAGAAAATTTCAATCAAATAATAGAAACAAATTAGAACTAATATTTACAATTGAAACAATTAACCTAACTGCAGACTGTAACAAACAATCTACAGGTAGCTCAACTGATCCATATCAATACCAGTCGGAAGCGTCCCCAAGAGGCTGCTGGCTGCATTGCCCCGCTGTATGGCAATGCTGATGCGTTGCGCCAGATACCCAACCTAAATTTATGACAAAACATTATAGCTAAAGGATATTGGTGAATTGCCGCGTTTTATTTGTAGAGTCGTATGGTTGAGGCCTATGTCCAGCTGTGGATGTGTGTGGGATTGTATGATAGCTAAATGATAGATGGATCAAATTAACAAACAAATGCTGTTACCAAACATAGCTCGAACTTGTCTCAGATCTAGTTATCTAATTTGCAGACACTTAACAACATTTCATGTACAACTTTTAAACATCCAGTAGCTACTTCGAGAAACCAGAAGTGTGTGGTTCTTGAATTTCTGTGAAACGGCTATTTACCGGCCAGTGTGACTCGCCCTAAAGCTTGTGCCGTGTTAGTTGAACTTTATACGATTTCCGGCAGCTAGGAAACCCAATTAGCAATATCATCCGGACTCACTGTAACTGGGCCCGTATTCGCTATATTCCATGCCGATAATCGTACGATGGCTTAACGGGCTGTGCAAGTTATGTAGTTTCTACTGTGGTATCCGCGCTAAGGACTATACTAATTAGCTTTCCTTCAGCAAAATACATACAAACGTTCTGTGCATTTCTGTGAACTGTTACTACATTGTTTTAGTCATGGTTCGTAGGAACACTTTTTTTGCGAATGTCAGCGTAAACCCGCCTCTGTGTGCTATACGTGTTTACCTCACCTCCTCGTCAGAAAAACGAAGCGCATCGTGCAAGCCTTCGATCATCCTGATGTCAATAAAATGCCTTATAAAAAAATCTTTGCCCCGATTTAGGAAGTGTTGGCTGGCGAGAGTGCGTTTGGACATCACGAAGTTTAATTTTTTAAAACGTAAAGATGCGTTGACCCCATGCGAGCAATAAGAGTACCTATCAGAGCTTTTGCGAGAGAAGTGTCTCTCGCGCAAAAGCAAAGGTTACTTTCCTTGCGAGACACACTTTTCTCGCAAAAGTTCTGATAGGAACCCTTATTGCTTGCATGGGGTCAACGCATCTTTACGTGTTAAAAAAATAAACTTGATTGCCATCATGACAGTACAAAACAGTCGCTCTCAGTAGCTTACGAATAAGGTCATAGCCATTGAGCTCGTGTCATAGCGAATAAGGGCACTGGAGTAAAGCGGCAATAAGCGTTTGTACAGTTAACATACTGCAAATTGCTATTAAATTTACTTAAACTGCTTGTGTCTTAGATAAGTGTGCGGGATCCGCAAATTGGGTATGAGCCGTCCTTTTGTTTCGCTAAATACCTAGCTACTTCGTAATCCCACTCGGTAATTGATAAACTTTGATCTTGATCCATGCTAATACTATTAGGTAACGTAATAGATTGGTTATATGTAACATAGTCCTCAAAATTCATGAAATCGCTGCACTCACAATCAAACGTAGATTTATAGGAGTAACATGCGAGAAGTTTATGAATCTATTGAGTCTCTATTATTATGAATGTACTTATAATAAGCCACAGATTAGGTAATGCCTTATCACTTTATGTCTAATGTGCCTTCCCCAAGCAAACGGGGTTTTGCCATAATCACCACGCTTGGCAGGCGTCCCCTATTCAGCTTTTTGTACATCCACGGGCTGCGGTGGAGGGGGGGGGGGGGGGGGGTCGAATCTTGAATCTTACGCCGCGACCGCTAAGGCAATGGTTACCTGTACTCCACCCACGCGTTTATTTTCTTTTTAACAACTCGAGTAACAATTAATTTATCATGTCCCAATGCTTTACCGATTCGATTTTTTATATTTTATTTTTTATTATATTTTTATATATTCGATTTTGTTAATGAAGAAGTGCTAATTGATTATGTTATTTTTTCTCAACATTTTGTATTATTTTATAGACATACTCAGACGTCGAAATTACTTTATATGTAGAGGTAGAATCCGAATATTTAATAGAATAAGATAGTAACTAAGTATTATTTTTTTGTTTTATTTGCTTCTGTCCACGGCAATACACGCTGTTTTCCGGGATAAAAGTAAGACAGACTGAATTTCTGCAGTAAAATATATTTTTTATACTATTTTCAATACTTTTTCATAAAAAAAACATCAGGAATAATTTTTGTTACGTAATTTGCCAGCTCGATATAAGCTCTCATTACTCCTGGTGTATTTCGAAGTGACAGATTTGCATCACTGTTGTTAAAAATAAACAGTCTATGAATTATTGCATTCTCTCATTCAGCCTTCATTCACTCACCTGTCAACAATTAGGGAACTTTGAAAGCGTGCATGTGTGTAAAAGAAATTAAACGCGTGGACGGAGTATAGGTAATGTAACTTCTAGGTACCTACAGGTTTCATAAATCAGCGAGACATCTCGGTCAGTTCTCGCTTCATTGAACTAAAGGCACAATGCAGATTATTGAAGCGATTTATCAGATTTCATTCGAAAGCTCTTGCTTCAGATCCTGCACCGGATGTTTCGATTTGAGAATATTCGATTGGAGGATGACTCTAGAGAGTTGATTTTATTGGCTTAGTACCTAAAGGTACTAGACTGAATAATGTCAATACGATGATCTATCTAATAATATTCGAAAAAATAATAAAGATACAGGAAACGGCTAGACAATCAATCTACATAGCATCGTCTAACTCTAAAGTACAGAAGAGCTCGTGTGATGCCCTCTTAGTAGCCGAATGTTTTGGGTACTAGACATCTGATAAGTATGTTTATAAAATTAAAGAGAGAGAGTAAAATAAAAGTGAGAGTGTTGTTTGTGGAATGTCAAAATGCCAGCTGTGTACTAAATACATAAGTACAAAAGTGTACACTGTCTGTCGAGCAGCTTTGACTAATCTCAGTTATAAATACAAATACCAAGCAAAAAAAAGATTAAAACCCATGACATTGTCAATTCTAAGCGAATGAAGCCGCGGTACAGATAATCCATACTATCAATACTAATAATAAACATTCGAAAGTAACTCTGTCTGTCTATCTGTCTGTAGTCTGTCTGTTACCTTTTCACGCCAAAGCGGCTGAATGGATCTTAATGAAATTTGGCAGGGTGGTAATGGTATGTCCGACATAGCCTACTTTTTATCCCGAAAAAGAGCGCGCGAAGCCGCGGGCAGCAGCTAGAAGCAATATACAAATTAAAATCGAGAAAAATATGTGTTTGTTCGAGCGTGGATTGTGTGTATGATAAATACCGACCGATGGCCGATAAATAGGACATATAATTTCATACCGTCGAAGCACCGTCGTAATTCACCTCCCCTGACACATAGGTAAGGTACGTAAGAGTAGAAAACAGTTTTGGCTGATACTTTATTATTCTGTGTAGACATAAAATACGCGTCGCGTGTAACGTAAATAACACAAACGACTGTTATCAGATCGCTCTTAAAAAAAGCAAAGCGACAAAACCAATCGGAATTCGATAATTATTGGGGATCGTAAATCAAAATAAATGGTACCATTTCGTTTTCATGTGTACGTAGAAAGGCTTTGGACTGAGCTAAGTGATGATTTATGGTTGGCATTACAGTAAGTTTGGTTTATTTAGTATTAGTAAACTGCCTCTCTTTGTATTTTTTATTTATCCAGGTTGTATAATATTTTAATAAATTAGATAGATAGTATTATACACTGGCCTGCAAAACTAAGTATCACTTTGAAAATTTCAATTAAAACATATTTTTATTCATCAACGTTGCACCTTTAAACCAGAATGGGTTTGTGTAGGTGCTCACACTTGTTTTATAATAAAAATGTATAGCGTTTGGATCACTTACTTATTTTCTAAGAGCTGATAGTAAATTACTTATAGTTTTTCATCAATTATAGTTGGTTTTTTTGTTATTTCTTTTTATGCTTGTGGATATTGCGAGAGGGCATTATGAACTCAATTCATTCCATAAAACATTATTGGACCAATTCCTGGTCCAATAATGTTTTATGGAAGGTCCTTAAACCTATTATTCAAGGATAAAAAAATCTTCATTTTGCCAAGTTCATAAAGAAGTGGAAAAAAGTAAAGTCTTACCTAACAAGGAACTTCTCAACATTTTACAAGAAAGTTGTTAGTCTTATGGAATGAAAAATCGTGTTGGCAAGACTCACTAACGATGTTGACTCTGAGATCCATTTATTAGGACTAAAGCAACTTAAGCTCTTCGTTTTAATGAATGACCTTTTGAGGACCTCTCTTCTGATGAAGATGTCATCAAATTATTGAAGGTAAAAAGTTTTTTTTTGGATAAGTCGAAGCCTTTAAGCAAATATATATTAAAAAAGTTGCTGCTCGTTTTATAAAGCGCACACAGTGGTTGATTCTTCTTACTTCGAGTAAAACTGGATTATTCTTATCTCAATACATATACGACTAATCCATATTAATTTATAAATTCAAAAGGAACTCTGTCTGTTACCTTTCCGCGCCTAACCGGCTGAACGGATCTAAATACAATTTAGCAGGGAGGTAGACGGTATCCCGGGGAAGGACATAAGCTACTTTAATCTCGCAAAAAGGCGTGCAAGGACTTAAGCTAGTTTTCCATAAATGAGTTCTAAAGGTGCAGTAGATAGTTTTCATATGATTTACTATGAGCACATGATTCTAACAGGTAGCCGGCATTGTAGAAAACGTATCTAGATTTATCGACAGGAAAATCGAATCATACCGTCGGTTTATTGTTTCCACTCGAGTGGAAATTGATAATTTACTTATGTATAAGAGGTTTGAGACGATGTTCTACTATACGACTAAATAGAATAAATTAAATTTAAATAGAAACTTTATACTTATAAAGGTATGTAGGTACTAGGTTATTCTGTGTATACAGGTGAGTAATTGTTTTTAGTTGCTAGTTGTAGGAAAACAAATTACAGATAGACAATGGTGAGCAAGACAAAGCTTTCAATGAAAGACAAACAATTAATTGTTGTTTTATCATCTGGTTTTCGGTACCTTAGCTATAAGGTCAGAGGTATCTTAGTGGATCACTGCAACACATTAGATGTTGTAGATTGTAATCAGAAGCTCTCTGACTTTGTGTGAGACGCTGAGAATAGGCGTCTCACGTGAGATGTGGGGAAAACTTTTCGTGAGACGTTGGGAATAGGCACGCCTCACGCGAGACGTTGGGAATAATCCCTATAAGTACCTATGACAGGTACTCGATTATTTTGTAGAGCGCTGCTAAAAAGGTAAGCAATCTACAACGACATTAATAAAGAGAGAAGTCAAGGCATATTCATATGCATGGTACACACTACTTGCTCGAGATCAAGCAAGTTTATCGAGCATGTACGTACGGGTGTACACACTATTACATTATAATGTCGTGCACATTTTAATCAATGACAGAGATAGGGAGACGTACTGAAACTGTAGCGTGAAAGAGACAGCAACTGTTATCACAGCTCCGCATCAACACCCCACAGACTAAAAAAAAATCAGGAATTCCCCTCTGCAGAATATTTATTGTAAGGTACTGTACAGTGGGTCGAAACTGCTAAAAAGGGACATAGGATTTTTTTTCAATAATTGAAAGATTTTTTATGCCAATCGGTGGAACTCAATAACCCTATCAGAAACTATTCTATGACATTTTGTCATACAACTAATACTTACTGAGAAAAAAAAAAAATAAAATAAGTTCAATTAATATATATGGAATGCATTCTTATTGGCAATGAGACAACGAGACAGCACGTGCTCACGAGAAAGAGCCGCTAGTCACTGACGTCAGTGCGTCCAAAGTGCGTCAACTAAACGTAGTTTTATCGTCTCATGCGCGGTGACTAGGTACCTTTTCTTCTCTCTTTAGTAATGTCATTGGCAATCCATTGATTTTTATACACCGTTTCAGTGCTTGTTGATTTGAGATCCTTTCTTTAACGTTTTAAGAAATAATAAATTCATATCTAAATCTCCACGCCAAACATTGAATTTAAGATCTTTTTGTTCGGATTTGTTGACATAATTTGCCGCTGTTTCTAAGCTCGAGTATATCACAACCATTACTTATGCGAGTTTAGCTCTGCTCTTCTAACAATCCTTTGCAATTTGCTTGCTGTGAACAAGATAAATCGAAGTGATTACTGAAAATTTAATGAATCCGGCCAGCGGTCAGCGGGAAACTGAATTCCCACTTCCGATTCATTGTGCTCTGTCACATTTTATTACGTTCATAATGAGGTTATATTCAGTTAATCGGAAAGGCAATTAATTTGTCTAGCACAATAAACAAGGCTATAAAACTTCTATCGTTTGCGTAATGTGTACTAAGTGTAATTGGATCAAAGCCACTCAGGGCGGCCGTAAATCAATTATGAACCGCATTTAGTGTCGTAGTTACCTCCTTTGACAGACAAGCGAAGCACTCGGTCGCAGCCTCATCATACGAGCGATAGCTTGGAAGGTGCCGCCTAACTCAATTTATGCGTAGCCTTGTTCGCTACCTACATTTGAGAACCTGCAGAAGTTAACTTAATTTGGGTTAAGGAATTATGAGAGTATACCGAATTTCCGACATAACATAATAACATGCCTTCTGGTTACCTGGCGCGGGTCTGAATGTTTATTTTCGGAAGTGGCAACAATGTTATGCGGAGTCACAGCCCGTGGGTGAGTCGCGATGAGGGATCCTTAAAATATTTACATTTACCGTGGTTTCGCAACTTTGCCGTAGCTTTATTAAACTTTATATATCACCGGGGGAAGTTTAATCAACAGATCCATGTATGTGGGCATGATCGTTGTTTTTAATAAATGCGAGCTTCGTATCGAAGTGTTTTATGTATTTTTTTTATTGCTAATGGTCGAGCGTTTGGCCACCATCTCACTGAAGTAAGTGAAGATGTGGCCAAAGATGGACGATAAGAAGTCGAGTTCGGCAAACATTTGAAAATGATTATCTGTCTGAAAAGTAATGAAGTCTAGAGAGTCTAGATAGTTTAAGATTGGGTGAAATTCATTAATTGGAAGTCCATTTTCTTATTCTTTTTTCTTTCTTTTCTACCCGTAGATTGTTTGCAACAGCCTGCAGTTAGCTCAATTGTTTCAATTGTAAATACTAGTTTTAATTTGTTTATTATTTGATTGTATTTTTTTTTGTTAATAAAGTTAAAGTAAATTTTTTGTTTATTGACGAAGAAGATTACTATTATTTAATTCATACCAGTCGGAAGCGTCCCCAAGACGCTTTTTTCATGTGCTTTTTTTCCAGCAAACAAAAATTTGGTACCGTGTTACAAAAAATTTCAAAAAGTTTTAAACAATCCTAAATATCTGCACTTACTCATAATTGGGTTTAATGCCTTATATAAGATGTCGCCGGAATAAGGCCAAGGGTTCAGGCCGCTCTCCACATCAAAGGGCCAGCAGCCACTGGGCCACTAGTCTGTAGGGTCCGCGAACGACCTATAAACTATGCTGATGTTGCTGAATTGCAACAATCTAGCATGTTGAGCACACTTTGAGTTGAGGGTTAATTTTTTTTATGAGATTAATTTAGACAGAATTCAGTTTCTATTGTTCGATATACAAAACAACTGTTTTAAGAACTTCTTCCTTTTTTGCTTTCGGCTAAAAGCTGTTTTTACTATTTGGTGAGAGCATATATTTTGTTATAGTGGGCAAATTAGTGCACTTTGTGGTGTCCGTTACGACTGAGGGTCCTCATTGGAATTTTATTGTGCACCAGCAACAAAACATTGGCCTCTTGGATCTTAGAGTAGGGTTTTACATACAGAGAAGACTAAAATATAAAATAAGGAACTACCGGAATTTCAGAAAGTCTAAATTTGAAGCTTAGTATTATAAAATTTATCTTTGAAGTAAGGTACGGAGAGCAGCACCCTTTAACGTTTACACTTCTACCGCTAGAGGGTTACCAGTTGATGATGCTTTCTGTAGATTGATAAGAAGGTACCTACCCACATTCTCGTGGATACGTACTCGTACTAGGTAATTTGATACCTACGCGAATTTAAGCAGCGGTAAACAGCTTCATGCAGCAGATTGTGCTTTAGGTAGGCACTTTAGTTCTGCAGTGCAGTATTACGTGATTTCGCGGCAAACAAACTACAACATCCGGTTAAAACGATAATTTTGGAGTTTCTTTAGGCCATGGCTACATCAATCCGGCGTTTGGGACCGC
Organism: Eupithecia inturbata; assembly: GCA_963662085.1. NCBI lineage: Eukaryota > Metazoa > Arthropoda > Insecta > Lepidoptera > Geometridae > Eupithecia > Eupithecia inturbata. The sequence goes on along the minus strand of OY759177.1, from coordinate 11,244,633 downwards.
GGTCCCTTTTCCTAGCGGTCCCAATCGACGGAAGCCTCCACTTTGCCTGTGACAGCCGTTGACTGAGTCGTGGACTCAAACTAGGAATATAAACGTGATTCCTAGCCGAAGATATTAATTTAATTTATTTCTTTAATGTTGATTGTCACGGGTTTTCGCGAGATTAAAATATTTTCGTGGTTTTTCTTTTATTTCTGCGTTATAAATTTTGAACTGATTGGCGCGAGATTCAATATTCTTTGTGGTTTTTGTTTTTTTCTGCTTTGTATAAGGAATAAAACTAACGGAAAAGTAATTTGCCGCAAATCGTAAAACATTTTCTATGAACTCATGATAAAGCCAACTTCGATTTAATTGTATTTTGGGAGCATTTGAGAAAATGTTGATTTATAAATCAACATTTTAGAATTTGGGCTATAGCCCAAATTCTCATATTTTCTCAAACCAGTGGACCGACTATATATTTTTTCATAAGGTAATAGGAAATGGTTTACAATTTGCGGCAAATTACTTTTCCGTTAGTTTTATTCCTTATACAAAGCAGAAAATAACAAAAACCACAAAGAATATTGAATCTCGCGCCAATCAGTGACGATCACCCTTAAAGAACAAAAATTATAAGATATGTACCTAGTACCTACCCTCAAACAAAGCTCAGTAAAGAAATGATAGCAGTTGTGAAGATACGAGGAAAATCGTAATTAAATACACATTTGCACAAAACAAAAATCACAAAACTTGGTCTCTCAATCACATAAAAGTCATATTTTAAATAATCTAGAAGCATGTTGTTACACAAATATTACCTGTCATCACTCATCATAATTTACGTTTTTTTGAATAGATTAAGGTATGTACGTGTGTGTATAATTTTTTCTTAAAAATAAGTTTTGATGTTAAGTGTATTTGCACCCTTACTCCACCCAGTCGCGAACTTATTTACAGTCGAAGTTGGATGGCCTCCACATCCGGTACTCATAATAGCCTCACGTTCACTTCTATAACTCCATCAAAGGCAACTCATAAACACGAATTCAGCAGAACTCTCAACGTGTTACAACGTGTTTAACACGGAAAGTTCCACTTTGATTAGCCAGTGTTTACGGTTGTTTTTTGGAGGCCTATCTTTAGGCCTTGAAGAGGTACATAAAAGTTTGTGTACGCTATTGGAGCTCATAAAGGCCTAGGCCCTGCTGAGCGAATGCGTTTGGTGTGTTCGAAACATACTTAGGTAGGATGATACGTAAGAGCAAAAATCAAATAGGTACCTATCGAATGAGTTGATCGAATACCTTTGAAAACAAATAATCTTGAGAAGGGTTCCGTTTTTGACAATTTGGCATTGGAGCCATAAAAATACTTAATCAGTTTATTATTATTTTGCCATTAGAAACTTCCAGCCCCGAGTTTAAATCCAAAAATGCTCTCTCGTGACTCAGACTGGCCAATGAAGGCAAGCGAGATAATCTAGTTCTCTTGAGATGCCACGCAAGCGGAGACGAGAACCAGGAACTTCCCCGGGAGCACTGTGGACCCGTGGTGTCACTACTTACCAAGAACTTGCCACAAACTGCACTGCGGGCATTTTTTTATTATAGTAATCAAGTATTTTAAGTGTAACTACTCGACATATGAAAAAATGGACACTCACATGATAAACATTTTGAGTTCGAATTAAATATTTTTTTAGTTTACTAAGCTGAGCTTTGCTAAGCTAATTTAAAAGCTTCTAATTTCCGTTGGTTCCTGCGGGTTTGAGTTATTACCTGCATAATTTTCAGTAAATATTTTCTTTCAAGTCTTGGAATAAAATGTATGTAATGTAATGTGTGTAATAAAATGTATTAATGTATTTGTTGTGTAGGATTGTCAAGTTAATGTTTTTCTGGATGGACAAGAATGAACTCTCGGCAATTAGGTGCTTGAGTTTATGTGTATTTTTTTTTGATCTGTATAAGAAGGACCTATGTTGTTTTGAATTATTATGTATCGTCTACGTGTTTATGTAATCATGTTTTATTGTTTACTAATAATAATGTAATGTATTACATATACTGTGTCGTTACTCCGTAAGGGCCCTAACAGAAAACCAGCGCAGTATTAAGCAAATGCTTAATACTGTAAAATGCTGAGGTAGAGACCCATTTTACCCTATGTGTAATATAAATTGTTAGACTATTGTCGTGTGTATTAGTCATACTTATTTATATTATTGTATGCGCTTTTTTCTTATTTATGTTCTTTATTGACAAAGAAAATTACAATTAAATAATAAAAACAAATTAAAACTAGTATTTACAATTAAAACAATTAAGCTAATTGCATACAGTATGCAAACAATCTACAGGTAGCTCAGCTGATCCATTATATGTCTTTATGTTCTTGTGTTTTTGGGTAAAATAAATGAATTTATCTAATCTTGCACAGCTTGCTGTTTTTAAGGCATGGATCGCAAAGCCCATCTTCGATCTAGAGTCTCAATTCAGATTTTACCTGCCAATAAAATGTAGGTTACTTTGATCCCATAAATCAGTTCCACTTTGATCCCATAAATCAGTTCCCATAGGAACGAGAACGGGAGAAATAACCATCAAATGTTTCCAGAGAATCAATGCGTGCGAAGCCGCGGGCAGAAACTGGTTATTTCAATGTGATGATGTTAGGTAGAATATTTAAAACTCCGATTATAAAACAGAGTAAAATTGTTAGCTGTCATAAAATCCAAAAGCATTTACTCTTTTGTACAAAATATATACGCAGATTTTTGAAAATTTTTCAACCGCTGACATCTTCGAATGCAATTATGGAAAAGTTAAAATGTAATCGAGAACGGCTAAAGGGGCTTGTACGCTCGTTTTTTTTGCGTTGGTGACTATCTCGTAGATACCTAATCCATCTCTTCGTACCCAAATACAGAAATAGCAAGTAACAGTTGTGACTAGGGATTGCAATGCTAGATCCAGTAATCCAGAAATCCAGCTGAATTTGCTTTGATCCAGCATAAACAAGCTGGATTGAAAATGTTGCTGCCCTAGCAATCCCTAGCTGTGACCTATCACACTAATATTATAAAGGCGAAAGTTTGTACGTAATACGTATGTGTGTGTATCTTTGTTACTCCTTAACGCTCAAACTGTTGAAAGGATTTCGACCAAATTTGCAGCACCAGCTTATATCCTGCAATAAATTATGGGCGCCTTTTAAATCCGAAAATGTGCAGTATCCCCATGGAATGATCAAATAATTTAAAAAATATTTATTAACGTGGGCAACACCGCGGGGCGCAGCTAGTAAGAAATAATTGTTACAATGTTAGTGTCAGTTCAGTTTGACTAATAGAGTTGATAGATACACTTTTGATGGAAGGTAGGTACTTCTTAAATAAGCTGCTTAAATGAACATGACGTCGAGAGCAAAAGATAAAGAAAAGCCTGAGCTCATTTGCCGCAGCGCACACTGCCCGCATCCCAGTTAAACCTTAATTTTACAGTCCTCAGTCAGCTTTTGTTTCAGGCCATAAGAGCTCTAGGCCTGTAATTAGGTGAAAGAGGTCGGAGACAAGGTTTAAGGCTTAAACTCACTGTATTTTCCAAGTTATTTTACGAAGGAATTCATCAAAATAGCAGAAATACGGGATCACACTAATATTATAAATGAGAATGTTTGGATATTGAACATAATATGTACATCCATATTATGTTTGTTAATTCTTTACGCCAAACCTACTGAACGGATCGGGTAGAATCTTTGCACAGATGTAGGTCTGAACTTGGAATAAAAATAGGCTAATTTTGTCCCATCCAGTTTTCATGGGATAGAATAAGATAGAAATAATCTTAAAATGTTTCCAACGTATCAACGCATGCGAAGCAATGGGCAGAAACTAGTTTTTAATAAAAAGAAAATATTTCCCGCCTCTTATTATTATTTAGGTAAGCAAAACACAGCACTAAATGCAACTTTTAGCCTATTTTGAGGTCTGCAAGTAGGTTTTCATATGCATCAGCACTGCTTACTTCGTGGCCAGATGATGATGTGTAAAAACTAGTTACTTGACAAAGAATTTAAAATAGACATACTATTTTAACTTCTTTGTCAAGTACCTGGTGAGCAAGGACCTTAACTACCGATTGAAATGGAATTAAACACGCTGCGAGACATATCCGGGATTAAGGAAGGAAATGAAAATAATAACAACCAGGAAAATAGTTGAGCAAATAGGAACTCTCTAGGACGACGGATATAAACGTATACGTAAATAAATTAATAATGCTGGACAATCCACACACCATCTTTTAGCCGCAAAGAAAGCAGAACAGAGGTATGTTATGATTTATTTAGAATAAGTATACATTGCAGAATACAAGGATAAATTATTTTGTGGTACCACAAGCGAAAAAGTTATGACGATTTAAAGGCAAAATTTCCGGTGGTTTAAAAAAAATAATACAAAATAACATATCTAAACTACCATGGCACTTAGGACATAGGGTCCATTGGGGAAAACTAGCGCATGATCCCCCAACCCTCCAAAACTCAGTCTCTCTGACTCTGATCAGAAAAATCTGTGTGGTGACAGGTTTTTTGGAGGGTTGGGGATTTGTGACCTAACCTACACTTTAGTTATATTATATACTAGCTGTACCCGCTACTTCGTTCGCGATTGCCATGCATTTGACCAGTTTCTCTCATAATAAGTAACGGCGTGCAAAAAAACTTCAATGCGCAGAAATGGACCTGTTACACTTTTAATGTTATCTATATTTAGGTAGGTAGTTAAATTGTGTATAATCCTGTAATGTGTACGTAACAAAAATATTCTGCAGAGGGGAATTCCCGATTATTATTTTGTTTGAGTCTGTTATGTGTGGATGCGGAGCTGTGATAGATAACCGTTGTCTCCTTCACGCTACAGTTTCAGAACGTCTCCCTATCTCATTGATTACAATGTGCACGACATTGGGAATGTATCTGTAAGGGTACGTGTTTGCATGTATGTAATCTAGCTCAACTATCGAATACGCAATGTAAGAATATATCTTGTCTTCTCTCTTTAGTAATGTCATTGTATAGAGTCCACTCTATCTAATTAATAACGTAGCAATAAGATTTACTTTCGTGCGTTTTCCGTTTTGTGATTAATTTTACGTAGTAGGTACTTACCATCTTTTGTTTTATGATATATTATATACCTATACCTTCTTATTTCCGTAACTTCCGTTGCGTGGGTCATTTCAGTATTTTGATTGATTTTTCGATCGATGTGCGTGACTTCAATAATCGATTAGACCTACTTACCTAAACTGTTTCGACTTTTTATCAACATTGTGTGAGTGAAGTTGTGTGTTGGTCTACCTACCTAGGTAGTTAGTTAGTAGGTAGATAGTTTATTATTAAATACATACCATACATACCATTAGGAGTTAAATAATACATAGCGTTGTGTGCCTTGTTAATCTTCTTTACTAAACAGTCATTGCTTTGTGATATAAAGCTTATGAGCATTGTTTATGTTAGGCACGTACAGCGCGCGCGGCAGGTAAAGTAAGAACAATCAACAGGTCATCTAACTGATGATTTAGGCACGCGCAAGATAAAGCGCACGGTAACATGAAATTAAAAACACTCACGCTCGCTCAACTTAAAAATAAACTACTTATATAAATCAGAATCGTGGTAACTCCTTATAATGAGGCAGAACGTAATCACACGCATATCGCGTATTTGGCTAAAAATATTAGCTTTTTTTAAAAATCTACTTTTTTTTTTAACTCAACTTTGTACCTTGCAACACTGTATCGAAAAGTTTTTAATCAGTGCGTCCTACCCACAGAGGTACTGATATATGTGGTCCTACCCGTTATGACCCACGGTGCTGAGACGTGGACACTCACGGTAGGGCTGGTCCATCAGTTCAAAATCGCACAGCGAGCTATGGAAAGAGCTATGCATGGACTAATAAAGGTTGATGATGATGATAATGTTGACTGTTTTTTTAACGACCTTGCAACACTATTTGTAACACAAAAAGAATGACTGAAATCGGACAACGCGTTGATGAATTATAAAGATATTTTGATTTTCATCCCATCTCCCAAGGGTGGACTAATATAGGCTGAGATGATGATGATGTTGACTATTTTTTACAATCTTGCAACATTGTTTCTATCAAAAAAAGAATCAATGAAATCGGAGAACGCGATGGTGAATTACAACGAAGTACGCATTTTGACTTTCATCCCCTCTCCCAAGGGAACCATTATGAATTTCGTGATAAAAAGTATCCTATATCCTTCCTCGTAGTATGAACTCAAATCATGCCAAGTTTCGTTTGAATTCATTCAGTAGTTTCGGAGTTATGCGCGGCCAAGATACAGACAGACAGACAGACAGACAGACATGAATGAAAAAAATTACAGTTTTGGCTTCACTATCGATAATAGATAGAACTCCAAAAAATTTTTTTTAAATGTCTTCAATGTACAGAATTTGACCTGTTATAGTTCTATTATAAGTATAGCCCCCCCAGTTTCCCCCCCAGTATAGTTCCTAATCTTAGTGCCTACACACTAAGATTAGGAATCTTATAGCCTACACAGAATTGTACAGCAAATAGTAGTAGGAATAGTATGTAGGAGTAATTCTTCGATCAACAGTATTTGTTGATCGAAGGTTTTAATAAAATATTTATCTATGGGGCACTTGCCCAGGATACCTGTCGATCTATCATTTCAATCATACTAATATGATTGAAATGATAGATCTACGCATACTGCGCATACTGAAAATACCGAAGTTTTCACTTCAGACCCAGTTTAAACCGGTTTATTTCACACCCATAAAATGGTAGCGAAAAATCAGCCGAAGTCAAAATTGCAAAAATGCCTATAAAGAAGGTTCAACAGAAATATCCAGGTCAGTGCGCTTACTCAGCTTGAAATTGAAATTGTTGGTTTATGAAGCTATTACCTTCTTTTATAAGATGGACATTTCATAGCGAATCGTAAAATCTCTGTAGATTTATGGAATCGATTAAATGGAAATAGCGACTAACGCGGGCTTGATAACGTCATTCTATTATTGGGAACGATAATGCAGATGACCATAGGGCATTAGCTAAAGCCAGGTTGATCCAATAGATTGTCCGATTCGATTATTCAAATCTATTTCAAATCGATTTTTCGCATAATTATGGGAAAGTCTACTTATACGACCTAGTATCTATTAACATATTGTACATTTTTTGAAAGGGGCAATGGACTTTATAACAAAGAAAATTACAATCAAAATATAACTACTATTTACAATTGAAACAATTAAGCTAACTGCAGACTGTTGCAAACAATCTACAGGTAGCTCATTATTAATACCATAATATCTCGTCATGCCAGCCTTAACAACGTCATCCGGCGGGCCTTTGTCACCGTTAACCTACCAGCTATTCTCGAACCGAATGGTCTGTTGCGTGACGATGGTAAGAGGCCCGACGGCATGACACTAGTCCCATGGGAGTTGGGGAGGCCTATTGTGTGGGACGCTACATGCGTCGACACACTTGCGCCTTCCCATCTTCCAAGGACATCCGTAAGGGCTGGTGCGGCGGCAGATTTGGCCGAGGAACTCAAGAGACGCAAATATGCAGCTCTCGACAGAGCCTACACATTTGCTCCCTTTGGGGTTAAGACCCTAGTTCTGTGGGGTACTGAGGATCTCCGGGTTTTTAAAAAGTTATCTGGTCGACGCGACGCGTGACCCGAGAGCTGGCAGGTGTCTGGCGCAGCGCATCAGCATTGCCATACAGCGGGGCAATGCAGCCAGCGTCTTGGGGACGCTTCCGACTGGTATTGATATGGATCAGTTGAGCTACCTGTAGATTGTTTGCAACAGTCTGCAGTTAGCTTAATTGTTTCAATTGTAAATACTAGTTCTAATTTGTTTTTATTATTGAATTGTAATTTTCTTTGTCAATAAAGTTGTTTAATACCATAATATAATATTAACCACTGTCGTTAAATTAGTACCTACCATAACGTAGGTACTTCTAACTATTGAGAATTCAAGTTATGTATTGCTTCAATAATAATGCTTTTCTTATTCAAAGTGAACTTTATATCTAGCACGTTCTAAGACAGAATTATTCCAAATAATGTTTGTTCAAGGTTAATTATTCAATTATTCATGAATTAATAACACAACTCTCGTTTCTTACAAAGCAACGATCTTTAGATACGTTACAAGAGAACCGTAGCTTATTTTTTTTCATAATTAACGCTTTATTTGAACACTTCTAAATTTATTGCATTGAGGTTCGAAGTCTATGCTTATTGCCTATTATAGTCAGGGATACAAAACCTCGACTCATCATCATCGTCAACAACCTATCTTAGTCCACAGCTGGACATAGGCCTCCTCGAATTAGCGCCATAGCGCCCTGTCTTCAGCTTGCCGCATCCAGCATCTGCCTGCAGTATTTCGCAGATCGTCATCCCACCTGGACGCATTCCTCATTCAAACCTTGACTAAGTCGTGTATATTAGGTAAAATAAAACGTATTTTTAATAACAAACATTTCATTTCATTTATCTGGTTGTAAATATGCACTTATTGTCGTTGTTTTTTAAATTTAAATAGGACACTTAAAACACAAGTTGTTAAAAGGAAAAATTAAGCACCATATGGGATTGTACAATAAAATAAAAATTAAAAGAGTTGACTGTTAAAGGGCCTAGTGTTTATAAAAAAATTACAATAATTAAATAAAATATTGTCAGAAATCCATACTAATGTCTGTTTGTGTGTCTATCTGTCTGTCAGTTACCTTTTCATGCCTATACGGCTGAACGGATCTCAATGAAATTTGGCAGGGAGGCTGATGGTATCCCAGGGACGGACATAGGCTACTTTTTATCCCGGAAAAGAGCGTGCGAAGCCGCGGGCAGAAGCTAGCTATAAATGAAATTAAGATATTACATGTCAAGAAATGTCATAAAAACTGCTGTATGCTGTCAAAGAAAATAACAACTAATAGATACATTATTACAACTAGCATTTACAACATTGAGCTTACTGTAGACTGTCGAAAACAAATTAGAGGTATCCCAAAGATCCAAATCAAACCAATCAGAAGCGTCCTGATAAAAATAGTTTTGTGATTCCAAAGACAAGATGGTTTTCTTGTCTAGGCACTCTTACCTAACTTTGTTTCCAATCTGTTGTCTTACTAGATGTTAGTAGTAGAGGCACCGATTTAAGTAAAAAAGGGGAGATGAGGTACCAGCCTCTCGAAAGTGGAAGGCTCAAATTAGGTGCAATTAGGTTTACGCACTTCAGCCATAGTCGGACCGGCGCCGCCGCCGTTCGTGTTTCGTGTGCGTATTGTTGTCTCGGTCACACTTCAGTCTAGTTACGTCTTTCCATCTTGGTTGTTCATTATAATTATTGCACAAGATAGTAAATGTTACTGTGAGCGAGTGTTTGGCTGTAGTTGTAACACCGGCCAGATGTTGAGTAAGCGCTGGGAGAACGTACCATATCTACTGATTTTACATAAATCTATGAGTAGAGGTTAACCTACTGATTCCTAACAAAGAGGTATTTTCAGAGCCATTAAATGTTTTTCCATTCCCTGTAAGCCAACCACTCGTCCACATCTATGGTATCTTCTGAGGAATTCCAAATTGAATTATTGTACCTATATTACATCAGCCTTCGAATGTACGATAACTTAAACTCATCTCTAGACTTTCATATATTTCTATCTGAATTGAACAAGTTAACTACACCAACAAATAACCAACAGCCACTACCATCGCATCGGTTCGGACACTGCACCTACTGAACAAATTCGTGCACGAGTCCTAGCATGTTGACATATTCAACGACGACGTGATAGTTAAGTCTTTTAACATATTTAGGTAATAATATATGTTTATAGTTAACTAGCTGCTGCCCACGGCTTCGTACGCACTCTTTAAAGAGCCCATGTCCGTCCCCGGGATATGGTTTACCTGCCTTCCAAACTTAATTAAGATCCGTTCACCCGTTTAGGCTTGAGAAAGGTAACAAACAGACCGATAGAGTTACGAGTACTTTCGAATTTAAAATATTAGTATGGATAGCATAGTATAGTAAGAGCTTTGGTTTTTATATACACTGCAAACTCCTATCTTCAACAATAAATAAATTTAAATAAAGGTACGCCCTACCCTAGAAATCACAATTATACCTACCTCGTCACACCATGTAGGCATTGCTACTATTACTAACTATCGCCGCGATTTTACAAATCCTCTTACTTTACGTGGTTCTCATTTATTTGTTTTTATTCAACTACAGCATATTTACATGCTAATTTGTAGGAAATTTCATGGAGAATCTAGATATTTATAGATATTACTAGGTATTCCTACAAAAAGATCAAGAAAATGCGGAAGCTGCAAGCAAGCTGCAAGCGCGCGGCAACCAAGCGTACGCGGTTAGCAACCTTAATTAAAAACGTCGCGCGAGCGCCGCCAATTGAGAGGATAATAGTTCTAATGAGCCCACCGCATATCAAATAAGGGTGCACTGTGATAATGAATTAATTCTGGAGCTTGGCCATTTTAAACTAATAGATTTCCGCAAGTTAATGAACCAACATCATCAGGATCAGCAGCTGACATAAAATTAAATCCGCTGTTTTTAGAGCTTCAATCGTCTTTACTGCATTGTTTCTGCCGCGGCTTTGCTCGCGTATTTTCGGTGTATTAAGTAGCTTATTATCTAAGTTAAGCTATGTTCTAAATGTACGCCAAATTTCATCTTGATATGTTTAGTCGTTTTAGAGATCCTAGGTAACAAAAAAAAAACACATTTCACAAACTTTCGGCTTTATAATATTAGTAGGAAAACAGTTTTGCCGAGTTTTCAGGTTCTACTTTTCTTTTCCGTCTCTTATTTCGGAGTTTTTGATACAAACACGAATTCCAGGCTCTATTTAATGTAGGTATAGTGGCGTTCATTATTAGCTGACCTCCCGGCAGGTTCCAAGACTCTTAATTTCATCAGCTTTGGTTAAATATTATTAAATTTGTTGTTTTATATAAAACGGCTTGCTATCTTGATTTTACTGAATGATTCTAGTTTTAAAATAGTTCTGTATTCATAGAAATTTACTTCAAACCTAACTTGTCGGAGTCGGACGGAGTCAGCTAACAATGAACACCGCTGTTCCTATCAAAGTGTTTTTTTCAGTTTTTGGTATCATGCTCTCTGAACTTTTTCATTTTGTTTACACGGACATGTAGGACAACTAGTTGCCCTATGGGTCGCAAGCTTGTCAATGAACGCGTTGAAACGGATTCGTCGATAATTGAATATAATCCAAGAATAATACAAACGTCAATAATACAGCCTACGCGGAAAGGGTCTGATATGTATAGAACTATTTCGTTTGTACCTACGTTCACGCCACATACTTAGGTGATAAGGGGCTGTCGCAAAAGGCAGTACGAATCGGAGAGGAGCACATTTCCTCATATTGTAGAAACCGGAGCTCGACAGATAAGAGAATGGGGTCATTTTATTGACATATTGAACCCGCCTAACGAGATAGTTCTCTCACTACCTTTATAGATGTTTCCTTTAGATACGTACCTTTAGATGTTTCCTTTAGATAGATACTCGCATAGTTTAACGTAAATGTAGTACAGTAGGTATTGTTATTTTCTGAGGCTTTGATATATAGTCATTGCTAATTGACTGATAATGTAGATATGTATGTAGATAAAATTACTGTACATTTTTCAGACTCTGGGTGACTCTGAAAAATGTACAGTAATTTTCTGCACCGCTTGCTTATGGCACGTAACTTTATTGATTAATTCTCGCTCAGAAGTCGTCAAAACGGTATACATTTTTCAGTAGATACCTAAAAGTTATTTTTAATATGGACTATGGATTCGACAGGCCGGCATCTGACTCTCCGCAGTGACCGCAACAAACGGATTTTAGTATTCTGTATGGTTTGCCGTATAAGTGCGTCTACGATCCACACCGCACAGAGCGGACGCATCGGACTATCGGCAATGACGGCAATCGGCTTAGTGCGGATGACATCATTCGGATTGTCGATCGGTGGGCGCACTCGCACGCCAGCTCCATCCGCCTTTCCTCCCCTCCCGCGCTTCGCGCCACCGCCGGGTCCCCATTCTTATTCGTATAAAATTCGTCCGTTTGGTACGGAAATCCGGATGTCAATGTTGAAAATTCGTTTGCAAATGGCGGTACGGTTGCTGCGGTTATAGTGGACGCACCACCCGGCATTGCGCTCTAAAAAACCTTCTGATGTGATTACCGCGGAGCGTCCGATGCTGGCCTGTCGACCTTTAGTAGTTAGATTATCATAGAGTCAGTCTAAAACTTTGTTATGATAGAACTATAGTCAAGCCAACTTCTAAATGAAGCTTTAATCAATTGAGTATCAAACTAGGTTATTGATAGGACACTAACATCAAACTTTTGGGTGTGGGATTAAACTACTTAATAAACGGTTAGAAAATTCATCTCGTTCATCATTCGGCAGACTACGTAACTTCTGATAAATAAGTGTTCGATTGAGTTTTACTAGCCCCTGCCCGCAGCTTCGCACGCCTTTTTATGGGATAAAAAGTAGTGTTAGAAAACGCAAATCTATGCAACATTTCAAGCGATCCGACCGCTTTTGCGCGTAGAGAAGGAAGGAAGACATTATTTCTTATATTTTATTGACTGTAATTTTGAATGTTATTTGATTTTGTGTTTGTCTAATATGGATTTAATTATCTGGAATAAATGAATACAATACAATACAATAACATCTAAACGTCCAAACATTCGTATATATAATTTTAGAGTGATGTGATGAATGTCCTTATGTATTTATTATGTACTAGCTGCTGCCCGCGGTTTCGCAAGCTTTTTTCCAGGATAAATAGTAGCCTATGTCCGTCCCCGGGATACCATCTACAGTCTACACCCTGCCAAATTTCACTGAGATCCGTTCAGCCGTTAAGGCGTGAAAGGTAACAGACAGACAGACAGACACAGTTACTTTCGAATTTATAATATTAGTATGGATTAGTTCTTGTATTTTCATGACACAGGATCTCTTTATGTAGGTAAACATAGTTCATCACACACTCCCACGTGACTATATTTCACCCTGATTAATTGATCGTAATTGATTACGTATTTGTTAATGTCCTTGATTGATCGTCTACATACATATTTAATTGGGGTTCTGTCGTAATTTTCCGCAACTGACATGCTGGTTACACTCTCCACCCGGCGTTTACCGAGACCTATAGGAAATTCAATTATGAACCTTCATCACCGAGTTCTGACTTCTACATCCACTCTAACTGGTCTAGGTTGGCAACTTTGGCATGGCTTTCTACGTTTCGTATCGTAGAATTTACCGCCAAAGGACCGCGTCTGCTGTTCTTTTGGCTCTCTTAAAAAGCAGTTGTGTGATCAAGCGAAGTTTTGACCAAACTCAATTTGGTCGATGTATCATTCAATTTTGCTTCAATAATAAATGTAACTTATGCCATATTAAGTTAAGATAACATTTACTGACAAATTATAAAGCATTCTTGCATGTCAACGGAGTCCTACAGATAATGAAAAGTCAATATGTACCGAGCTTTGCCACAGATTGAATAGGTAGGTACCTACTATAAGTTTTACCAGCTTGGTTCCAAGATTTCAAAGTTTTGAAACTATCAATGAACTAGAATCTATCGATTCAATAGATTCAGGGCCCCATTCTGCTAACCAATCGCTTTACTGTGACAGTTATATGGTTGCAGAATCGTCACGTAAAATCCTTAAATGAAAGAAATTGTATGTAGATGGTGCGTGCGGTGCTATTTGCACGAGGAAATTGACAGAATGGTTTCAACCTTGACACTTTTGACGTTCCTCCACCTTTAGTTTCTTTCATCTAAAGTAGAATGCCAAAATGTGTCATTCTATGACGATACCATTAGTTTAGCAGAATAGGGCCCCAGGCACAGAATAATTGTAGAGTAGTGCCCCAGGTTCGGAGAGGGTGTTGCCAGCCCGCTCGGGCAAACACTCCTTCGCCACCTCAGATCTTAATATGACATCCGCCGAAGCAGCACTCATCCGATTTTGATGGCGTCAATAATTCAATAAATCATAATTTGATCGCATAAACCGAAGGGTTTGATTGCGATGTCGCTCGTATAAATATAAATCAGCTTGTCAATGTTATTATTACGTTTAATGACAGTGGGACCGATGTTTAGGTACCATGTTTAGTTTTTTTAGGGTTCCGTACCCGAAGTGTGAAAACAAAACCCTATCTTTAAGCCCCCGCTGTCCGTCCGTCCTTTCGTCCGTCTATCACAGAGCTCTATCTCATGAACGGAAATAGACATGGTAGACAGTTGAAATTTTCAGATAATGTGTATTTCTCATGCCGCTATAACAACAAATGATTATAATATCAAAATTAAAGGGGGCTTTCATATAAAAACGTGTTTTTTTTGATATTTTTGCTCTTTGTTTGTTAAGGCCTCTTGAACCCACAATAGGTAGACACATAAATTAACCTTTTTATAAATAAGTAACACTTCAACTGTAACAACAAATACTAAAAATATAATAAAGTTGAAATTTAAAGGGGTCACCAAGTCAAAATTTGATGGTCCTTGAAAAAGTTGCCTGAACCCTTCGTGTGCGACTGAAAGCGCACTTAAGTACATTAAATAAAACTTAGAAATTAGCCGCTGAGTATCCAAAATAATCCAAGATGTTTGAGAACTACCAAATAATTAACACCATATCCTAGGTTTATAAGGAAAACCAAGTTTTTCCTTTCAAAAGCGGGTGGACCTCAAAGGCACTGTGATAAGTTGGCGCAACAATTAAATTAAAATTTTAATTAGGTACCACCACGAGCAGCAAGAAGAAAACTGGATTAGTGAATAATAAATTGGAGCAAATGTAAATGTCGTAACTACTTAGGAAAGCTTAGTGCGACTTTCAAATGGTTTTAATTTCTGGTCCTTAAAGTACTGAATGATTCATGGGTGGAGCTATAATTCAACTTATAGCTATTACAATCACAATCATGAATTATTCAGTACTCTGCGAGTCATCGGTTTTTCATTTTCCAGCCGTTGCAGCTCAACTGCTTTTATTGTGAATACTAGCTCTAATTTGTTAGAAGCATGTAGCTTCTTTCATTGTAATTTTTTTTTTATAAAGTTATTTTTAGTGTTAAACTACGTATCTAATTTAAGGATATCGTAATCTGCAGGAAATACTATTGTTTTTAGGGTTTCGAAGATCGGAGGTCGGTTTGGAAACCCTTATGGTCTCGCTTTTTTTGTCCTTTTTTCCGTCTTTAATATCTCAGCAACTACAGCAGCAAATGACGTGAAATTTAAAATAATTATACATTTTGTGCGCCTCTACAGATTAAAAGGAAAATAAATTAAAATAAATTAAAAATGAAAATGAAAATTTTCAGTACAAATTGTGATGTCGAAATTTTAAAAGAGACCTACAATGTCGAGTGGCTTATTAAATGAAAGGTATCAGTTTGAACATTTCAAAACAGTTTTTAAAATTTCTGTAGGTTTCATACTTTTTGAAATATTTTGAAAAAAGTCGAAGAAATACCCATTTTTTTTCATTAGAAATACCCCCCCCCCTATCTCCGAAGTTTGCAGAGCGATCCATCTGAAATGTATCTAGCGTTTGTAGATATGGATCTATATTTTACAGGAAAAATATAGAGAAGTCTTTCACTTTTTGAAAAATGGTCAAAAAGGGGGGGAATAATTTTCAAAAGGGGGGGCTGCCTTACCGAGTGGGTTATCAAATGAAAGGTATCGGTTTGAACATCTCAAAAAAGTTTTTGAAATTTCTATAGGTTTCATACTTTTTGAAATATTTTGAAAAAAGTCGAAAATTTTACTAATTACCCTCTATACCTACTCCGAAGTTTGCAAATCTGAAATGTAGGTAATTTTTTGGTATTCATCAAACAGCAAAGTCCAGACCAGTACCTATAGTACATATTGGTATACTTGACAACCGTTCGAAACCCTCGGCGCGCGAGTCACACTCGCACTTGACGGATCTTGTTTTATGCTGGGCGGGCAGCCCATGCGTCACTAACTTTATTGATATTTGATATACCTATAGGAAGGATTTAAGGAGTACCTACCTACCTAGTTGACTGGTATCTTGATGAAGGAAATCAGAAATAATAGGGACATTCGATAGGCTATGAAAAACGCAGGACGATGCCTACCATGTTTGTGTTGGTATTTGCTTTACTACTACTTATATATTTATGGTATAAACTTTTCTTAACTCTAGGCTTTTGTTATTTTTGGTTGACTTTAAGTAATAGCTAGAGAAAACTGTTTTATTTAACTGATTTTTTAAGGGCTTTATCAATGTTTCCCTCAATTTTATCATAATATTTTGGAAATTGTTGATGACTATCTTCTGCCCGTAACCGCCTTTTATCGGGAAAAAAGTAGCTTAATTCATTCCCGGGTTACCGTCTACCTCCCAGCCAAATTTAATTACGATTTATTCAGCTGTTTAGGCGTGAAAATGTAACAGGCAGACATAATTACTTTCGCTTTTATAATTACTACTAGCTGCAGCCGGCGGCTTTGCACGCTTTTTTCCGGGATAAAAAGTAGCCTATGTCCGTCCCCTGGATATCATCTTGCCAAATTTCATTGAGATCCGTTCAGCCGTTAAGGCGGTAAAAGGTAACAGACAGACAGATAGACAGACAGAGTTACTTTCGAATTTATAATATTAGTATGGATGGATTATAGAAATAAGAAAAACAAGTACGGTAACTCTATTTCCTAAATCATACTTTAATTTACTACCTTTGTATTGTTTTGAGTAATATTCTGTACCTACCTACTATAGAGGTAGTCTTGTTTCTTTACGGAAGCCTGATTCACAAAGAACATTCTGGGCTCTTTTTGCTGACGAAATGGAAAGTTGCCACACAATTGTAACTCTTGCAAATGTTTCATAGTTTTCCCGTCTCTCAACAAATCATAACTTTTCTATTTAGCTACAACTTTAGTAGCAGTTCTGAGATAAGAAATCTTCTACGATATATTTTACTATAAAAACAATCGTAGATTGACGAACGACCTATTTAGAAATTAACCTATAGGTATATTTTAAAGCTCGTATGAGCTTAGGTATTAAAAGAGATTTATTGATGATCTACTTACGCAATGTAATCATTGTTATATTAACCCAAAAACGTCCACTGCTGGACATAGTGGACATAGGCCCATATGACGCCACAAATAGCGGTCCTGAGCCACTTTTATCCATCAACGTAATTTAAATGTATAGAAATGAGATGTGGTCTGTGTTGTTGTAACTCTCAGAACAGGGAAATATATGTATATATTTATTTTGGAAAAACAATAAGCTTTACAAATAGAAAATTAAACAACAAATAATAAAAAAAATTATCTTTGCAGTTTCCACAGATAGAAAGAGGAAGTAGGAAACCGAAAATATAATTATTCACAAACACAATGTCTACGAAAACCATGAGTATGTTGTGACCATGTCCCAAAAAGTTCAAGGTTTTATAAATAAAGTAGTACATTAATTGATCTAGCTATCAAAGGCAAAGAAAACTATCTAAAACGAAATATTTACGAAATATTTTTAACTTCTATATTCGTTCGATTTAATTATATTGTGGCACACCTACATATTCAGATATATGTTATATGCTCAGCTTCTGAAGTGGTCCGAAGTCCGAGATTTATGAGTGCAACTTTACTTAAGTAACGTACGGTCACGACGACGGCGGCGGCGGCGGCGTTCCACGTGAATAAATCAAATAATTCCTCCCCTCCGACTTCCAAGCTAAAGATATTCCACCCAAAGTAACTAGGTGCGTATCTACATAAGCAAACAATCGTTTCCCCATTTCCGAATGAAAATATGGATGTTTTACTATAAACCCGTTCGTAGTAAACCCGCTTACATCCATAATGAAAATAGGAATGCTTTGACAAATGCTCCACAAGGCTTTAGGGTGAGTTTTGCATATAAGTTTGCAAAAATTATAAAAAATCTCGTTCCTTTCATACATTTAGCGCCTGTCAGCGCCCCTACCCGATACTGAGATTAAATACTTTTCTTAGATGCGATGCAATCAATTAAGAATTATAATACCGAAAGGATGCGATTATGCGATCAAATAGTTTCTCAAATACTAGGTAACTCTTGGACAAGTAAGCAGTAGTAAACAGTCAAAATTACGAAAAAAAAAACTTTAGATATTTTGCGAACTCATACTAGAGTCAAAACAGTCATGTACCGCAAAAACATGTAACGTCCAGTATAACACAGAAATAATGAAGTTAATGAAGATTGGTAGTTAGGTGAAGGCCGCTGCTACGAGTACTTCCCTGAGTCGTAATTTCTCATGAAAAACTTAATTAAAATGAATCTTTTTGGGACACGGCTATTTGGGCATTAAAAATAAAAAAAATCTTTAATAAACGTAAGAAGCGAAGGTAGGTATCTAATCAGGAGGTGAAATTACAATTTTGATTTGGTTGTGTAGGAAGTATCTAACGTAATTTAACCAAATTAATTTTACTTGTACAGCTTAATTTATTTATATTCTCGGGAAATATGTATGTTTATATTAAATTATGTTTGTGAAATAGGTAGCCAGGTTCTTTAATGTGCGGTTTTTCCCGTTCAAAAACAAGGCAGACATTCGCTGATTTAATATCTTTTTCTTAAAACACCTATAAATACCTACACAAAAGTATGACAAAGTAAAGGCAGCTGTCCAAATTGCCATTACATTTGTTGCCAAATCTATTATTGTCTACTGAAGGTGTACAAAGAAAGCAATATAGGCTCGGCGATGCAGCAAAAGATTTCATTCCATCTTGAGATGGCACAATCTGCAGCCACATTTCTACCGGATACTTTCACATTTTAGATATTTCTGCTTATCTTTTTCTTCTCGCGGTGTAGTGAGTGAAAATTCACCAACGAAGTTGTGTAGCTTTATAGCACACTTACTAGATAAATATGTAAAGGTTTCACTGTATTCATGGATATTCCGTGGGATACTTGTGAGTTCCTCCTACAACATCAGTAAAATAAGTTCTTATTTAGATTGTAGTTATTAGGGAATCGGCTAAACATAAATGCAACGTGAACCATACACGTACCTAACACTGATTAATGCGAAGTGTCCACTAGCAATAACATTTGCGGAAGCGACTTCCAAAATGTAAACGCTCGCGTAAGTAAACTTCTGCAAGTTTATATGCTCAAAGAGTAACAAAGCTAGGTGCTCATAGAAAACTAGTTAACGATGATCTCCAGACTTGTATCAGCTAAATTGTCACATCTTCATTACAAAGGCAGTACTACCCAAGACGTTATGACCTTACTACTAACAATTAACTTGTACTGTTGGTAGTAATTTACTACAAAGTCGCTCTTCTCCAAAACGATCAAAGCAAATTTCATACGAACTTAGTACATAACACAACCTCAGCTCAATATAGGGCTAGATGATGCAGGCTGTATAAATAAAAATTTCTTGTCTTATTTATTTATCTTTTACTTTTCCTACTTTCCCACCATTCACTATATTCCCCTCTCCTTCAGGCGAACCTGCATTTTAATTTCTACGCACAATTCTGCAACTTAATTTTTAAATTGATACCGATTAA
This sequence comes from Eupithecia inturbata, assembly GCA_963662085.1. Taxonomy (NCBI): domain Eukaryota; kingdom Metazoa; phylum Arthropoda; class Insecta; order Lepidoptera; family Geometridae; genus Eupithecia; species Eupithecia inturbata. The sequence continues at coordinate 11,224,867 of OY759177.1, read as the reverse complement.
TTTCAATAAAATTATAATCTTTTAATATCCCGTACTTCAATTTTATTTTAAATCTATTTTTCAACCTACGCTTGCTACGGCGCGGCGGCGCGGGCGTAGCAAACTACGTCGTAGCCGGGAGCAAACAGAGTAGGTTGTTATTTTATTATTTGAAAATGATTATTATTAATCTAAGAATAAATTGTATAATTAAAATTTATTGTATTGTGTTTGTACCTTAGCTCTATTTATATTTATCATTTTAGGCGAGGCATGTAAATTTCTTTGCACATTGTATGGATGAAGATGGATGGATTATTTTAACATAGGTTTTTTTTTTAAATGAATACAAGCAAATCATTTTTTAAGCATGATTGGTTAATGTTATTTAGGGTTAAGGAATAAAATCTTTTTTATTTCTATTTATTTATGGATGACGATGATGTTCTCATAGCTGACCTACCGGCCCCGGTGGCCAGTCTCAACGGAGACTAGCTGTATGCGTAGGACATATGCACACGTGTGTGCGCAAACACTTGTGCACTCTCTATTCCCTCACTCTCATAATCCGACAACGGACAAACCGACACGAACGGGGAAAGGACGCGTCTGACCTTTGTTTGGATACGGGCATACACATTAAGCTTTCAACTTTGCTCGGCTACGTTTTAAGCGAACGACACCGAGCTGGCAGCGCCCGGCCGGCTTAATGCTGTGAATATAAGGGCGAGGCAGAAACTAAACTGCAGATAATGTTAATTATCCTGATTGCATTTGAATCTCCTACTTTAATAATGAACTAGGCTACGATTCATTTCCTCTTATATGATTCTTCGTTGGTAAGGCATTTTATATGTTCCTGTTTTGGATTTGCTCGATCTTCTTGGTTGCAGTGATGGGCATCTTCCATTTAGGAGATCGTGAGATAGGTCGCTAAAGAAATTTAGCGTTGAAGCTTACCTAGATATTCCTTGTGTTCTGAAACTTACTATTTACTACAAGGTTCCAGTACCCGTTCTCTAATTATTGATTGAAATGATAATGTTGAGTTTTCTTCTGAAACAGGTATAATTATTTTTACTTCATTTCAGCTCTAGGGTTAACTGTATACTACTTATTATATAACTTACCAGTTTCTGCCCGCGTAAAAAGTAGCTTATGTCCGTCCCCGGTATATGTTTATAGATATTTTTTTAAAAGTGTCGCGGTTGTCTTTTGTTTTTTCATACAATTATCCACGCTGACGACACATAATTAGGCCTCCAGTATACCGAGACCAAAAGGGGACCGCGCCATCTTTAAAAACAAAGTCGATATTTATTAAGGTCCGTTGAGCCGTTTAGATGGAAAAGGTAACACAGACATACAGAGTTACTTTCGCTTTTATTATAACCATGGATGGATAATTTAGGTACTAGCAAATAAGAAAAACAATATTTATGAATTATTATGATATACAACAGGAATGTATAATGTATAATGCTACAAGTCTGTCCGGCTGACGTAATGACCGTCGTCTCTGTGGATTTACGGGCAGGCAGTAAAACCGTCATCCTTATTCATGTTCATGTTTATGCTCATTGATATGAGCCGTATAATGGATATGGCTTTGGGAAACTCTAGAAAGCTCTAGAAGAAGCATAAAATATTTTCTTACCAAGTATTGCACTTGAATAAAGCTTATGTTGCATGAAGTAGCTATAATAAACCGCCAAGTGCGAGTCGACTCGCACACGAAAGGTTCCGTACCGTAAAAATCAGACAACTTTTTCAAGCAACATCAAATTTTTACTTGTTTGGAGACCCCTTTAAATTATCAACTTTATTATATTTTTAGTATTTGTTGTTAAAGTTGAAGTGTTACTTATTTATAGAAAGTTTCATGTGTCTACCTATTGTGGTTCAAGAGTTACAGCCTTGACAAACGAAGACCAAAAATAGCTAAAAACATCACGTTTTTTGTATGGCCCCTTTAAATTGGATATTTATTTTATTTGTATTATAGCTGCAAGAGAAATACACATTTTCTGAAAACTTCACTATGTCTACCTCTTACGGTTTATGAGATAGAGCCCTGTGGCAGACGGACGGACGGACGGACGGACAGCGGAGACTTAGTAATGGGGTTCCGTTATCACCCTTCGGGTACGGAACCCTAAATAAGGTACGAACGATCTATGATTGGAAAAGCTATGAAGGCTAGTTGGATTTATACTCCGGCAAAATTCAAGATACAATGTTGTAAACATTGCTTCCATCATCTACATCTACGCCTGTTGGTACACTGCTCAAACACCACGAATAATTTGCGATTTTTGTGTTATGTGCTGTTTACAAACATTGTACCTTGAGAATAGCTTGTGTAAGGTTTTGTACAAACAGCAACGTATTGTGTATTTTTTCCATGGAGAAAATGAAACTTAGATTTCACCCACTAATAGTGCAGTTCAATGGGCGAAACGTTACAGAAGAACCTGGAACCATATCAAAAAATTATGAGCTGCCTAGTGCATATTTACAGCATTTCAGGCCCCCTCGGCAAATAACATAAAATTGCAGGAAATAAAACTACTTAGCCTTTATTTAGCTGATTTGACACAGCGGGCGAAGGCCTGCGACGCAGGAGGTTTCGGGTTCGATTCCCGCCTCTAGACTGTTTGTACGATCTGCAGGTTTTTGTTCCAGGAGTTCTGGGATAAAATATGAGAAATGAGAATGTGGAAAAAATATCTATCAATATATATTTTGTGTGTAATAGTAAATCTGGCACCCACACCCACACGCTCTGCTTTCTTTGGCCCTGGATGTTGCTGAGTGGATTGTCAAGCATAATCTACCTCTATATCTTTATAATATAAAAATTAATCCCTATTTCCCTTCGTCACTGCATAACGCGTGAAGGGCTGAACCGATTTCGCTAATTCTTTTTTTGTTCTGTTTTTTTTTGCCAGGAGAAGGTTCTTATGTAAGAAAAAAATAAGAAAGATGCGCGGAAAATTAGAAAATTTCAATATTCATAGTTAAAACAGGACAGGTCTGTCGGGTCAGCTGTTTTTTATAAATATCCCTAATTATGGTTGATTAAGATTTCTTGCAAAACCCAAACCTTAGATCCTGATGAGTGCAGTAATTACGAAGCGTAGATTACGGAAAATACCGAGTCGGTATTTAAGTATTTAATAAAACTTGCTGAGCAGCGTCGCAGTAAACTAGCAAATTGCTGCTTCTCAGAGTCAGTTTGATTACTTGCTCTTGTCATTAGTGCTTCCACATAGGCATGTATATCATCCATACTAATTACTAATTTACCAACATCATTGGTCTGTTGGACACAGTGTCCCAAACCGACGCTTACAAGATGTTTGATCCTTGATTATGATTAGTTAATTATAGATTTGGAAACAATTAAGAAGTAGTATTTACAATTGAAACAGTTGAGCTAACTGCAGACTAATGCAAACAATCTAGAGGTTGCTCAACCGATCCACTTCAATACCAATCGGTAGCGTCTTAAGACGCTGCCTGCATTGCCTCGCTGTATGGTATGGCGATGCATTGCCTCGCTGTATGGTATGGCGATGCATTGCCTCGCTGTATGGTATGGCGATGCAGCTGCGCTGCGCCAGATACTCACCGGCTCTCGGGTCAGCGGACGCTTCGACCAGACGCTCCAGAAGCCGAGTCTGAGGGGTACCAACGCTCCGGAGAGCATTGGTGCCCCTCAGAATCGGTCTCGGTCTCGACTCCGAGGCTGCAAATGCCTTATTCTATTTGTTTAATGAGGGTATTTGTTAAAAGACCGCACGTCGTCGCACCAACAGCTGCATGCTGCTATCAAGAGTTACAAACATTTCATATTGTTTATAAATTTAATTAGTTCTATCAGTCTTGTTTGTGTCACAAATTACCAAGGTGTTTATACCTAGATATTTTAACCTCTTACCTTTAATCTCTCTTCTGTATGCAATAGCACAGAAATTTAACTTAATACACATATGTATGTCTTGGAAGAGCGAGATTCCCTAACACAGCTAATTATTTTACTAAAAAGGGAATATCAAACACTAATAAACTATTGTGTATCAAGTTAATAATCAATATTTCGTATCGTTACGAGTATACTTATAGTATAACTAGCGTAAATAAGGATTGGGATTGAAAATGACCGCCTTTCTCATGTTGTCTCGCTAAGATAATTTTTCTTCGTTATTGAGACGAGTGCTTACCTGTAAAACCTAAGCTGCGTATTTGTATGTGGGCTTAAAGGATGTCGCAGATCAAAAAAGTCTATCTATCTATCTATATATATAAAAGAAAGTCGTGTTAGTTACACAATTTATAACTCAAGAACGGCTGAACGGATCTCGGTGAAATTTAGCAGCGAGGTAGATGGTATCCCGGGGCCGGACATAGGCTACCTTTTATTCCGGAAAAAAGCATGCGAAGCCGCGGGCTGCAGCTAGTTGGATATAAATATGGGCTTTAACTCGTAACATTTAGATGCATTTCATATTGACGGCATCAGATGACAGACAGCTCGCGAGCCACTCGTTCGAGGCTTGTGGAAAGCCATTTTGTCACTGTAAAATGTATCTAAAGATAACGAGTTTAAGCCTATATTTGAATACACATTTTTGTACTGTGTAGTAGCGGTATTGGGTATTCCGTCATATGACAGTGAAAAAACTTGTTGAGCTGAAAGCTGTTATATGTTTTTAAACAGCTAAATAACTGCTAAGACAGGTTTTTATAAGAACCTTAGGGGTATGTTTGACAATACAATACAAATATGCTTTATTGTCGTCAGAAAATAATAATAATAATAAATAATGCTGGACAATCCACACATCATCATCATCATCATAATCTAGCCCCAAGCAAAGCAGATCTTGTGTTATGGGTACTAGATGACTGATACACTTAATACAATATATTACATAGATAGATATTTTTTTATTATATATAAAAAATACCTAGAACACCCAGAAGAAATATTTGTGGATCGTACAAACATTTGTCCCAAGGCGGGAATCGAACCCGTAACCTCCTGATTCAAAAAAAGGAACATTACAAAGGGAAACTACATTAAGACAAACACAATGGGCATGTTTACAAGTTTAAATTTAGAGAGTGATTATTTTATCACCTTTCCAGCGAGAAACTGAACTCAAACTTACATTAAAAGTCGGTGCCTCTTCCTGTACTCTAACACAACTCCACAAATATCCTAGTATTTATTTTTTAACAAATCTGAACAGACTATTCGAGCATAGACAAACAAAATGGTGGTTCGGAAACAGCCAACAATGGATAAACTACGTTTGAAGTGCAGCACAAACGTCTGGTATTTAGTTTGTTTTGTACGACGTATCTATTGATGTTGTAGTGTAGCTGAGCCAGACAACGGCTACTAAATAAGCGATATTTTTGTAGCTTATAGGTAAATTTTTCAATACACTGAAACTCTTCGCCGTGGTGACTCACCAGTTGCATACAATAGCGAGCCTGCGCGGGTCGTACGCGAGTTATCTCTCTTCTATTTGTAAAATCATATCCAACATATTTTCAAAGTTCCGGCAAATTAGGCCTAAGATTAAAAATTTACTCTATAAACACCAGTGCCATAGAGATATTTATAAAAGAAATGTTTATAACATGTGTATATTTAAAATAAATTACCGGAAGAACTAAAAGATTTAAATGGTAATTTATTTAGGAAAAAGTTAAGGGGATGGCTACTTGAAAAATGTTTTAGTACTGTGAACGAATATCTAGAAATTGGAATTGTTACCAATGACTAATATAGTTTAAATATAGTTTTTATATATAATTATAATATTATGGCTCACTTAATATTTGCACGCCTGCGTGCAGGCTGAATACTTTTACTAAAATAGTTATAAGATCTGACATTGGTGTCGATTCAGTTCTTTTAGAATTAGCTATAATTAGCTAAAATTAGGATTCAGGAATGTCAAATTTATAGACGAAAGCTATATTATATGTTTCAAAAATTAGACTGGCAGGTTTAAAATTAAGATGACAGATCTAAAACAACTCAACTGTAATTTTCTTTGTCAATAAAGAATAAAAAAAATAAAAAAATTATACAACTCAACTTAGTTATAAATAGCTATAACCCTATTCTTTGGTTTTAGCTATGATTAGAAACGTCTACCTAATTTTAGGAGGCATCTAATTTGGTCATGATTAAAATTTATAGGCAAAAAGGTGGATGGATTAAACTCCTGACTGGACTGACAGACTGACAGACAGACGACTGACTGACAGACTGACAGACAGACAGACGACTGTCTGTCTGTCTGTCAGTCTGTCAGTCCAGTCAGGAGTTTTATCTATCCACCTTTTTGCCTATAAATTTGAATCATAGTCAGTCAGTTTGGGCTTTTCAAACTCGTTCTAATTTAGTTATTTTTAGGATCTGTTTATAGAATACCATCTTTTTAGGTCAACCTAACTAAGAAAATTTAGAAATCGTAAAATTTAAGTTAGGAATTCTGTTTAGAGAATACCATAATTTTTAGGTCAACCTAACTTACAAAATTTAGTAATCGTATTATGTTAGTTAGGAATCCTAAAACAACAGAATCGACACCATTGTATAATGTTGTATTCTTGCAAATAAACTATACCTATGATTAGATTTGGTTAAGTTTTGAAGCTACTATTCAGGTTCTTTAAATACTTTATTGTGTTATTAGCTTCTGCCTGCGGCTTCATACGCCTTTTTCGGAATAAAAAGTACCTAACATGTTATTCTTAGTTCTACATCTAGCAATATTTCAGGCAGTTCCAAATAGTCGTTTTGGCGTCGTCTTCAGTCAATCATATTCACATCTTCACAAAAACCTTTATTATATTAGTAGGGAGTAGAATTGATGAAGCAAACTAAATTACCTAATGAAGATATTTGATTTAGCTAATCATAAAAATATAATTCTATCGTATGTGTTTATTTATAAGTTTATTAATCTTTATTGACAAAGAAAATTACAATTCACTAATAAAAACAAATTAGAACTAGTATTTACAATTGAAACAATTAAGCTAACTGCAGACTGTTGCAAACAATCTACAGGTAGCTCAACTGATCCACATCAATTAATTAAAAGGAACTTCTGCTCTCCTGGTACTTTGGGACGTTCTGGGAATTGATAAACTGCTTTGTAATGTGATTGCAATCTTAGGGTTGAGTTCCTATATCCAAGGAACTTCTGCTCTCTTGGTATTTTGGGGTTTTTCTGGGAATTGATATTTCATAGTAATCTATTGCAATACAGATCATCTTTGCGTGGAGCCGCTTCCTACATGAGACGTGTGTGGTTGTTAGTACTAAAGCGCCCTTTTTAAAAGTGGGACGAATCTGGAAATAATTTGATTTTCCGCATTCGGACTACTTAGGGCTGAACCCCGTGGGGACGAATCCGGAATAACTTTACTTAACTTAATCAATGTATTCCTTCAACTAGCTAGCATTGCATTGCTGAGTCACACAAATAAGAGTAACACAGAACACAGCTTTCAAAATCAAATGTGCTATTAAGATATCAATATCTTAATATAAATTAATTAATGGTTGCGTATAAAATATATTTTATATTCAAATATAAAATATATTTTATACGCAACCATTGAACTCTACATTCACCGATGCCAAATGATATGAAGACCTTGATAAGTCATTGAAAGTTTATGTGGGCGGGTGGGTACTTCTGTCGCGTATTTCGAAGCCCTACTCAATAGTTGATTGAACTCCCGGTTCATTTGGCTTCAATAAGGAATCCATCTCTTACGTTTCGTACGATCTTTTATTTTGGGGTATATATATGTATATTCCACGACAAGCTAAGTGGGATAGTTAAAAGTCTTTTAGTATATTTAAGTTATAACCTAGATTTATAGTCTATAGCATAAGATAGTGAGTGCTTTGGTTCTTAAGCTGTAAACTTCTATCTTCTTCAATAAATAAATAACAAAAACATTGCTCAAGGGCCTTTCAGTTACCTTACGTTTACATGAAATCCATTGACGACGCGAATACTGATAGACACCTTTTCTGCTATACATTTGTGTGTTGTATAAATATGTATTTATTTATTTATTAAAAAGGGTTTACATACATTTAAGACAAACTTAAAATTAGGTCCTGTACTGTAAAGCATGTTACTAACAGGTAAACACGACATTTGAAGGAACGACCTTCACAAATCTACTATATATTTTTTTAGAGTCGGAATAATAATAATGGTATATTCAAACACATTAAACTTTATTGACAAAGACAATTACAATTAAATAATAAAACAAATTAGAACTAGTATTTACAATTGAAAGAATTAAGCCAACTGCAAACTGTAGCAAACAATCTATAGGTAGCTCAACTGATCCATTTACAATTGAAACAATTAAGCTAATTCAAACAAATTAGCAAAGAAAATTACAATCAAATAATATAAATATGAACTGTCGGTCATATTGATACAATATTTTTTTATTTCAGTGTGCGTACGGTGACGTTTATCGATAAGTTACTTAACTTTGATTCAAGGCAGAGACATTTAAGGCAATTTCTATTGATACAAAAATATTTAAAACTAGTAGGTATCTTGCGGATAAATGAAGTTAGCAAGTTGTTTTATATAAAAACAGCACATATAATAGTATAAAACCAAAACTAATGAGGTTTGGAACCCGTCACCAATCTATCAACGCCACTTACGCCACTGTACCTTTAGTAAATATTAGCTACAAAAATGTTTTTGGATTTTCATTACTTTTTGAAAACGGAGTAAACATGGCGACATGATTCGATACGGTGAACAAAATATACTTGAATGATCGAAATAAACAATGGAACTTTTTACCACGTACGTAGAGCACCGTCGGTAAAGTCATCGTCATTATCGTTGTCGATAATGAAGGACAAATCATTATCATCAAATCAATGGTGTTATCTTCTTCTTCGACAAGTCTTCTTGCGTTCTTTGACAAGGTAAGAAGGTCTAAGGGTGTTATGGCCGTGAGTAACCGCCACTGAAAAATATCAGAAGGTTGCTTATCTTTAATTTAATTTGTGGTAAAACAAAAGAGCAATATCCTGACCTGACTCCACTCTAAATGAGTACTTCCGGCATGGCTATCTAAAAAATGTAGTCATTATACTAAAAAATAATGGTACATTTTGCAATTTTACTAAATTTCTAAAGTTACGCACCTTTTTTGAATACAAATAAATTGTAGGCGGTTTTTACGAAAATACTTACCCTCTCAACATGCACGAAACCAACGCGAAAACACTGTTTTGATATTTTGTGTCTCTATAATTGTGTTAATAAAATAGGTTCCTTTCCAATACCTATGTTCCCCATGTAGCTTTTACATAATTGAGTCAAGATTCAAACAAACGATGCAATACGAAACGAATAAATGAATTAAATAAATAAATAAATCATGCTGGACAATCCACATAGCATCATCTAGCCCCAAAGTAAGCAGAGCTTGTGTTATGGGTACTAGATGACTGATAAACTTAATACAATACATAACATAGATAGATATTTTTTTATTATATATAGAAAATACCCAGAACACCCGGAACAAATATTTGCAGATCGTACAAACATTTGCCCCAAGGCGGGAATCGAACCCGCAACCTTCTGCGTCGCAGGCGGACCTTCGCCCGCCGCGCCACATCGGTCGTCGGAATTGTGCTCAGAATTGTCTCCATTATTTATGTGTAAGCGGCATAACAAATGTGTGTTCACAAGGAACAAGCCAGCGAGGATGTGACCTAATAGGTGTACCTTTGCGACCGCTAATTCATTTGCTCGCCTCGACTTGGCATTAGAAGTGCGGCGAGAAGGGAAATGATCAGAAAACTCATTATTTGGGCAGTAGGTATTCGTTTGGATGTTTCCTGATTGCTTGTGTGCCTTGAATCCCTCCATTGGTTAGGTATCTATTATAATAGTTGCTGGGAAATATTTCAGGGTTAAGTGTTTCGCACTTTCTAAAGGCATATGTAATTTGCGTTAAATTGCGTTTAGAACTTTTTTATTAGTGTAAATTATTTATTTGATAATAGAGTCATAAGATGACCGGTATAAAAAGCACAATAAAAAAGCATAAGCCTCCTAACGCGGTCGGGTAATAACACCTTTATAGCGTTCCGTACCCGAAGGACTATTTTTGCTCTTAATTTATCAAGGCCTTATCTCTTGAACTACAATAGGTAGGCATATGAAACTTTCTATAAAGAAGTATTACTTTAATTGTAGTAATAAAAAATACTTATAATAAAAAAAAAATATTTAAAGGGGTCTCCGAACAAGCGAAATTTTGATGTTCTTTGAAAAAGTGGCCTGATTTTTACGGTACGGAGCCCTTCGTGTGCGAGTCGACTTGCACTTGGCGATTTATTAAACTAAATGTGTTTTAGATATTGTGCGACTATGCCTTCAATAACTATACGACATAATAGAAAGGTATCTACGTAATGCACATTCAAACTCTTACCATATTGCTATAAATTCAAAACATTCGTCGTGTATGTAACTCGTTGTTTTCTGGCAATTGTCGTAGCGACGACGTGCGCCCCATATGACTGGCGAATCAGCAGTGGATACAACTCGCGAAAATTCACAACGAGAGCCGAATATCAATTGCTACGGAATATCGTGATGCTGATCTAGATGCGAAAACTCTAGGGTTGAACTTTTTTTTATAACACAATTAACCCGGGTGACGGTTCTCGTCATGTTATTATTTTCAGCCTGGGTCATTCCATTGCAGGGCAAAGGCTTCCCTAATCTCATTCACGACCTTGTGCTGTTGTGTACCAACCCTCGTCAAACGAGGCTAGATCGTCGGCCCTTATTTTAAAGTTGATATTGTTAGAATGCCTAGCGTATTAACCTAGCTGCATGCTGCACGCCTCGCTGACCCGTTTTCGTAAGTGAACGACAAACGCGACAACACGACGCGAATCGAAAATATCAAGTGGTGGTTGTAGAATGTGTGGCCTACGTTGTCGCGTCAATTAGTCAGCGACGCCGTGCGGACTTGTTTTTTGCGCGACAAGGAGCGCGACAAAAGGACGCTGTCTCTTTTATACTTTTTTTTTAAATGATGATTTTTACTTCATTTACCATAAACATAACGACTAATACAGTGTAAAGGAAACTTTAGTAAACATTATTTTACAATGCCTATCATTATAGATATTGTAACTACCTAAGGTTTTTATTAATATAGTGCGTAAGCCTCACACTGGGTTAATTTATAAAAATTAAATAATATTCCAAAAATTTTTCTATTTCGACGGGACTTAAACCCGCATCTTCCCTTCTTAACGGCGCTATAGTGCGATGAATGTCCCAAAGTTTTTGTCTCCTACGTCCCTTGACCTCGAAGTATAGTTGGTTAGCACGTTCCCGTACTGTGGGAAAGATGCGGGTTCAAGTCCCGTCGAAGTCGATTTTTTTTTGGGATATTATTTGATTTCTTATTGTGACTACATCTTCAATATTTTATGGAGTAGAATGAAACTAAAATTTTAAGATAAACCTCTGGAGGCCCTCCCGGTCATCGACGAATGGCCCTAGGGGGGGTATACCCTTACACATGTCTAACATTTTGTTAATGTGATTTTTGAGTTTTTCTTTAAGTCATTATATTATTTTTGTTTGTATCTTAAATAATATTTCGATGTTTACTATGAAGTACTTTGGGAATTGTTGATGAACAATCACTGGAGTACATTGAGAATAATTTCAGCTACCTGCGGAGTAAGATGCAACATTTAAAAAAAATAAAATATGTTATTTAATTCATTGGAGTAGTTTGAGAAATTAATGTATGAGATTCTTATCTTTTAAGAACAAAAGAAAGTACTTTGGGAATAACCCGACGCGACGACGGTTTGAAGAGGTGTATTGGCAAAACAGATTACATTTTATCCAGATAGCGATACTCTTTACACAAACGTGGATTATTTCTACAAAGAAGGAAGACAACATATTTGGTATTTGTTGTCTTCCTTCTTTGTTTACGAGGTTTTTATAGGTTATTTAGAATTTTCTAGTAACAACGCAGTAACCATAGTTAAAACAGTAACTGATATCGCCGTGTTTGTCGCTCAAAGATGACTAGAAAATAGGACAGACGTCGCGTGAAGTGGTCGCTTTAAGTCGCATAGCGTCGCGTCGCTACATGTCGCGTCCCGTCTCGCCCACTTAGGACAACGGGTGAGACTTCCGTGATAAAAATTTCAGTCATGAAATTGGATAATACTCAGTTTTTATTGACGACCGACTAACGTTAACACTGCTCTGTCACCGTGTGTGAAGGTTAAGAATAAAATTTCCTCTACGTAACAGTAGCGTTAACCTTGATAGGAAAATTAGTTCTTTGTCTTCACACGGGTTCACGGTTCTACACAATTAGGGCATGCACCCGGTTCTACCCGGTTCTGAAATACCCGGGTATACCCGGTTCTTGTGAGGTATGTGTGGAACGAGTTCCGACACCAGTAAACCCGGTTTCCCCAGTTAAAAAAAAAATAAAAGTGGTTTAATTTCACGTATTAATACGCATATAAAATTGAGGTAAATATGTCCGGAAAGAAGAAAAGATGATAAGGAACTGGTTATGACTACCTACCTATGTATAACTAAAAAATATTTGACTTTGTTAACATAATTGTAATATGTTTAGTTTTTTAGATTTTATTAGGGTTTATGAAGCACTAAATGAAAATATTAGTTGATTTAAGTATTTAATTTGATTCAATTCAATTCAATTCAAATATTTATTTGCTTCAAACATTATATAGGTGGTACATATAAAAATAGTGCCCAAGTCTTGCTATAGTCTTAGCATGCAATAATACAATAAAATTATAATGTAATATTTTATTTTAATTCAATTCAATTACAATGTAAGATTTAAAAATTAATTTATGTCTTAAATTTCCTATCATTCAGTCATTTAAACAATTTGATTTTAAATAAATAGTTATTAAATAATTTAAATTCCTTTGGTATCATATTATATACTTTTATACACATTGTACTTTTATACACATTTTCTGATAGCTCATTTCAGCCCACACACATAGTTGGACTATTTGGTCTAGCTAGGTAGACATAGTGACAACTTCAATAACATCATCGTTTCCAACATGAACTCGTATGGGCACATGGTCATTCGACATGATCTTCGCTTTACCCATGGTCGTTTTAAGACCTACCTGTCGGGTGTTGAGGTCTTTAAGCATCTTGCTAAGGTTTTCTAGCGATTCCGCCATATAAGTAATGACTATATCGTAGGCAAACCGAAGGTGAATGTTGTAATCGCCATTGATATTGATTCCATAACCAATATCCATCCCAGACCAAGAACTTAAATTTATCCTCCAATGCAGAGAGTAAAGTTTCGGAATATAGCGAACTCTCCCTGTCTCACCTTTTTTTTTTGCAATGGGGTCTGAATTGTGCTTAGGTTCTGGATCTGGATAGATATTGTGGCCATGCCAAACACTTCAATACTTAGATATAAGTAGTGGTCGATTTGTTATCGCTGAAGAGGCTGTCATCATCATCATCATCATCAACATATCTAAGTCCACTGCTGGACATAGGCCTCCCCTAATAAGCGCCATAGCGCCCTGTCTTCAGCTTGTCGCATCCAGCATCTCCCTGCAGTCTTTTGCAGATCGTCACCTGGCCGGAGGGCGTCCTACACTACGTTTGCCGAGTTGCGGTCTCCACTCCACCAGAACACGTTTACCCCAGCGGTTGTCGGTTCTTCGCGAGATATGGCCGGACCACTGCCACTTCAGCTTGCTAATTCTTTGAGCTATGTTGATAACTTTGGTTCTCTGTCGGATGTATTCGTTACGAATCCTATCCTTCAGAGAAACTCCGAGCATAACTCTTTCCATAGCTCGCTGAGCGACTTTGAACTGGTGGACCAGCCCTACCGTGAGTGTCCACGTCTCAGCTCCGTAGGTCATAACGGGTAGGACACACTGGTTAAAAACTTTCGTTTACTAGCATTGCGGTATGGATGATGAGAAGACTCGACGAAGTTTACCAAACGTTGCCCAGCCTAGTTGAACCCTCCTCTTGGCCTCCTTCTCGAAATTGTTATTACCTAACTGCAGAATCTGCCCGAGGTAAGTGTACTCGGAAACAATTTCAAGAAGGTGACCATGTATTACGAACTGTCCTAGATCAATGTGTCCATTGATCATGACTTTGGTTTTATCCAAATTCATGCCAAGACCGATGCATCGCAAGGCTGTGGCTAGGTTATCCAGCATCAAGCGACTCCGTTAAGACTATGTCATCAGCGAATCACAGGTGCGAGATGTAATTGCCGTTTATGTTAATGACCTTACCTTTCCAGTCCAGCTTCTTAAAAATATCTTCTATACTAAAGTAATGGAGTTGAACAGCCTCTGAAAAACTTAAAGCCGCGGTGATCCACCTGCTCTCAGAAACTTATTTATTCTTTCAAATGATCTATGATTTATTCTAATCGTACAAAAATCGTTAATCGTTTTACCTGGAACTGGCGGAACCGATTCCCTCGGTTCTGACAGCGTACCGGAAGCGGGTATCAGAAATCTGGAACCGGGTACAGTTCTGCATGCCCTATACACAATAGTGTTAAGGATACGAAAATGTCGTCGTGATTAAAATAAAACTCCATTATTGTCACTTCTAGTTGGCTGTTTCGATTTCCCTGTGTCTGTATTGTTAAATTCTAATATTTGCGTAAAGTCGCACGCATATGCAGTCTCAAAAAAAGTAAAGTGAAAGTGAGATCTAACAGGTGTCAATGGTTCTGTTTGATTGGTTTGCAAATATTTGCGCTTCTTTATTGGCAATGCTGATGAAATATCTGCCAACTTAGTAGCTAGTGTATGACTTTGCACAATACCAAACTGTAAGATGCAACATATTACTTAAAATCATTACTAATTATCATCGAGTTCGTATGAAACTATTAGGTAGATCACATAAGTACTACGAGTTTAAACTTTTATATTTATCGTAAACTATACAAAACTTAGCTTAAGGTATATGTTGTGTGTGAGAACATTGCGGGGTAGCATATAGGGTTATATTGCGTAAAATATTGTGATAGTTATTAACGTACTTTGTCGAAAATATACTGAGTTATAAAGATGATGTTATGGCTATGAACGTGAGCTATTCAGTCGGGAACCAGCTTTTATTACACTACAATTATATAATTTGTTATGTAGTAAAATACAATGATAAAATATAGAAGGTATAAAAACATATCTATCTCTCATTCTTATATAAATTATACTATGCTATGAAGGTGTATATTTTTGGAAGCTTTGTACCTACTGTATCGTATTTCTAATTGTAATTTGTATTTCTTTTCTCATAAGTACTACTTTATTGTTATTTTGAAACGCAAATAAAACTGTTCTATTTCTATAATCTATCCCATATTAAAAAAACTTTTGCGAATCTACGCTTCTAAGCAATCAAACCCCCATAAACTGTTTCAGGTAATTTCCATCCATTTAGCGAAGCAATTAACGCATTTTAGCTCATGTCCAACAGGCAACTTCATAACAATCAAACTGCGTACTTATACAATTTCTCTCTCGTTTTATGAATTTCTGAAATTTCTCTGTATAATTAAATAATAGAGTGTATAATTAAGGCCAGAGTATTTTGTCACGGCCGGCAGTGAAATGAGCTAGAACATAAAGCCGGTTGCCGCGGGGAAATAGCCCACTGATGGACGGATTCAGGGTTTATGGTGGCAACAGAGGGGCAGTGCAAAAACGTTTCACTTTTATAAACGTCCAAGATCCAAGGTGGCAGGCCTGCAGTGAAATCCGATGGGTTCTTTTCATATATAGATGCTGTGACGTAAAAAAACTATACGCTAAGTACGAAACTCCGGTTCTGTACGAGGGCGAAACAGGCCATAGACGCGCATTTACAGCTTTTGATGTTATGTGTAAGTAATAATATATATGTATGTATGTGTAGATTTTGTAATAATGTTTGACGATTTGGAATATTTGTAATTCTGTAAGTCATGCGTGAATAAATAAATAAATAAATTTTATTTTAATTTAGGCCACGCAATCCTATGGAGTCTACAAGTTGACATAAACTAAAAATTCGAAAAAATCTTAATTTATAGTGCTTTATTTCCTTTAGACCCTACATGACACTTGGACACGTCAGAAATTTCAAATTACATAAGTAAAACTAGGAAATAAAGTGGTCACTTTGATTTTTTGGTGTCAGCTGCTCTCATTGAAATGTCGCAACAGCCCGCCGGGGCTATGTCGTTGACTTTAGTGTGTAGAATCCATTATTTTACCCCTCTCTTAGCCTGAAAGCGGCACCGTGCCGTGTTAATTGTATTTCCGTTCTCTCCCGCCGACCCACTGGACTTATAACGGATCAGGGTTATGCAATTTATTGAAATTTAAAAGTTTAGTGAAGCACAAAATGCTCTAAACGATTATAGCAAATCGCTTTTTACTGGTTTTCACGGTAACTGTTACCTAATCTCTTTTATTTGCAGTTTCGTTTCGATCGAGTTATTTCAGTCGTAAAACTTTTTTATTCTGTTTGAGTAAAAAGAGTGCTCCATCCATGGATTATTTGCAGGAACAGCACTGTTAGGCACTCGAGTGCAATGAATTATTATAGTTACTTACTCGAATGCCTCTATCACATTGGTACAGCATCTGTTTCTCTGAGTCAGGTATCTTAAATTTTCTTTTAGTTATTTCTCATTTATTTTTGAAAAGAAAAAAGAATCGAATTCATTCTTTTAACTTATCTGGTAATCATGCTGAGGCATAACCAATAATCATGTTGATTAAACCCTCTACATATAATTCAAAAAAGATTTAAAATGTATGCTCGTATCTGGCTACGCAAAGATTTATAAACAGACTAGCTGCGCCCCGCGGCTTCGCCCGCGCGGAAATTGATTGCACACCCCTAGGGGTAGTTTTGTAAAAATAAAAAATACGTGTATCATTTTATAGTTTATTACGAATCACAAAATTAAATAACCCAATTTAGCCCATTTTTTGGAAAATTTTGAAAAATCCTGAAATATGTGTTCAAAAGTTTTGTATTTTTAGTATTATCTGTAAGTTTTAAGCTAATTAGGTCACTGGTTAAAGAGAGAGAGAGACAAAAAAAAACTCAATAACTTCAACCCTCACTTTAACCTTTACTAAGGGTTTTTATGAAAATTCCTGAATTATGTGTTTCAATTTATTATCATTTTGATGAATCCTGAAACACGTGTTCAATAGTTTTGTATTCTTAGTATTCTCTGTAAGTTTCACGCTAATTGGCCCACTGGTTAAGAAGTTACAAAATCAGCAAAATAACTTCAACCCCCCTTTTCACCCTCTTAGGGGTGGAATTTCCAAAAATCCCTTCTTAGCGGGAGGTTGTGTAGTAACAAGTACTTGCTTTTCAAATTTCAGCTTTCTAGCTTCAGCGGTTTGGGCTGGGCGTTGTCCCCAGAAAATCGTTTGTTCTTTTTTATATTAAGATTAATCCAACTCTTGCTTCCATACTTACATGTAAATTCGCAAGTAACTCTGTCCATCTGTCGGTCTATCTATCTGTCTGTATATTAATACAGAATGAAAAGGTTCACGCCAAAACGGCTGAACGCATCTTAATGAAATTTGGCATCGAGATAGATGGTATACTGGGGACGGACATAGGCTAATTTTTATCCTGGAAAAGAGCGGGCGAAGCTGCGGTCAGCAGCATGTTGCCTATATAATCAAGTCTACACGAACTGATGAAATTAAGTTGCTCTGCGATTGCGAACCGAGTTCACATTGGAGCTGATTAAATTGGTATTTGGCTACGGATTCGTACTCTCTAGAGGTAGAGGTTAAATTCCAGTAAGCGTAAAATAGTGTGAGGGTGACAGTATTCTATTGATGACATTGGCTGACCATGCTGAAAATTAGCCTCGGAATTATTGGAGACAGGCTTAAGTGAATTTATGGAACGAAGTTGGGATATTCAGATTCAATTGCAAATGCTTAAAAGTTATACACAAACCTAGAGTTATTTGATTCTAGGTAGGTAAACATATTTTTCACTATAGCGCAGAAATTGAAACCTTGTACCTACTCGTACATATAATGGAGCTCCATAATCAATGTAGATAAGCGGCCAAATGTGTCATATGCAATCCTTTAAATGCGATAGATGTGCTGTTTCCATGTAAGTTTGTAGCATAAAGACAATACCAGAGTGGTGGTAAGAATGAGCACTTAAGCTCTCTTTATAAAGGATGCCACTTGCCAAACTGGCTGCAGCGATGTCGATGGGTTCCCAACGAGTCACACTAGATCCGGTGACAGTGTGACTCGTTGGATTTTTTTTCCCCACGATTAACACTGTAAAAAGTTAGGAACACTTCTATAAAAAAAAGTTGCAACGAGTAACAGTGTGACTCAATGGAAGAAAAAAATCCCAACGAGTCATAACAATTTATTTTCCTTGATGAAAATTACTCGTTACTAAAATATTTATTTCACATAATAATATATTTACATATCTAGGTTTATTTTTATAATAATTTAATTATCACAAATAGTAAATATATTGTAAGGGGTAGAAAGAAAAAAGTGCTTCGCTGGAATTAAATATGTACCTACATAGCGATTACCAAAAATTCAAAAATTAATAATATAATAACAAACAAAATCAACCTTTTATATTTATCACAGCTATTAACAGATTTTATTCAATTTCGTTATTTGCATAATCAGGTGTAGGCACATTTATGTGAAGTCTCATCTCATATTTTAAGCCCAAAACAAATACATTTACAATCATAACTACGCTAATAAATTAAATACTAGGAATATTTTTACTACTCATTATAAGCAATAAGAAATGACATCATTGAGCAGCAAAGCCCTGTTAGACCTTTAATTTTATAGTTAGTTTTTGTTTTTTATATTGGCTTAAGTTTTTCATTAATTCATGTGTGCGCTTGCGCCTGATTTATGGCCAAATTCTATGGTTTCTATTTTTGTTTTATTTATTAAGCTATTTTGTTTTATTTATTTCTAAGAGAGCTCAAATTTGAGTCTGCTTTAACTTATTATGAGTTAATATCGGTATAATTGAATGAATATGTTTTGCCTATTTTATTTTCAATATAAAATAAAATTGACAAAACATATTAACTTATTATGTTATTGACTTTTGTAAGAATAGTCGAAAGATGAAAAATTTATATATGTTCGACTTAAATTTACTTATATAAATGAAGAAGGACACCTAAGGTTTGGATGCAACAAAAAGGTAGAATTACTTCTGTATTGAGACAGGAACTGAATCAGAAATAATGAAATTATGAGTTACAGTGCTACTCAATGTGAAAAAAAATCCCAACGAGTCACACTGTGACCGGATCTAGTGTGACTCGTTGGGAACCATCGCGATGTCAAGAGCCTGTGAGCGGGTGTCAAGTATATCTGAGTGAGCACTCGTGAGTAGACACAACCAGTGTGTGACTTATGATGTCAAAAAATCTTCATAACATACTATACTCGGTTCTATAATCCAAGATATTTTTTGTCAACAAAGACATAATAGAAAACTCAACCAAAACTGATAATAGAAAACAACAAGGTACTAAAAACACAAACACAATATTCAACAACGCATAATCAAATTCGAGTTCTAAAACGGAAGAGAGACGAATGAAATTATAAATGAAGGTTTTCAAAACCAAAAAATTGTTTCAATCTTCTTTGCTCCGATGATACCAGTGGCGTTTAATATTTTCCACATATATTTTTGTTATTTTTCTAATATTTGTTGACAAAAATATATCTAGGATTCCAGAACCGAGTAAGGAACACTCGACAATGGACATACCTCTCGAACAGATTTATACCTTAGGAGCTTGGTGTGTATACATCTAGTTCAAATTGCTAGCCCAAATAGAGATCCCAAGGTGTGCAGTGCACCTTCACATTCAGTTCGGTCCTTGTTAGCTAGAGCTATCCAACTTGGTTCTGGAATTCAAGATAATTTTTGCCAACAAAGGGGTAACAAAACTAATGGAAGATGTTGGAAAACGTTTTACGACGCTGGCTGGTATCATCAGCTATTTTTTACCTGAATTCGAAAAAAAGAGGAGTTTCTGTGTTCGGCTGTATGTACATATGTTATATTTTTTAATGTATTTTTGTCGATTTTTTAGTCAATTATGGACCGATTTTGAAAATTATTTCGCAACTGTTTAGAGAACGATCCCAAAAAATATGGATCCGTCATATTTTTTTCCGCCCTAGGGATTTGTATTTGCCCACAACACTGAAACAGTGTAAAATTAAGGAATTTGAAGTCGGGTTTTAGTTTTTTTTAAACAATCAAATTATTTACATAGAAATACATACTCGAAACAAAACTATAATTAAGCATGTAATTTCGCTGTGGGATATCGAAATTCCATTAAAAACTGATCCAACTGATGAATTATAAACTGATGCAAGATCCTCCTTGCTAAACAATCCATTTTAGAAGCATGTGGGGAAAATAACGTGTTCATTGTTTACCCACCGCTTCCATTAAAATGCACGTTGCATTTGTGTTTGTGTTGGTGAATCGCGGAGGCAGACAAACTCTACTTAGCAGTATATGATATGGCTAACTTGCGGCAAAATTTTATTAGATTTTTTCATCTGTGTGTTTAATTATTTTGTTGTGAATTATGTATTACTAGCTGATTAATAGCAGCGTAAGGAACGGAAAATTTCTATTAGAATTAAAAACTGGTATAGTTAGGCCTATTTATAAGAAAGGATCCCACAGTGATTATGAGAATTATGGGCCTATCACGATACTTCCGGCAATAGATCAAATAATAGAAAAATATGTATTATGTAATCAGATACAAAGTTATTATACTGAATACGATATCCTAAACAGTTTCCAATATGGCTTTCAACGAAATAAATCAACAGCAGTCCTTCTATCAAAATTTACAAATGAAATAAATACTTACTTGATATACTCCATACAGCGGGGCAATGCAGCCAGCGTCTTGGGGACGCTTCCTACTGGTATTGATATGGGTCAGTTGAGCTACCTGTAGATTGTTTGCAACAGTCTGCAGTTAGCTTAATTGTTTCAATTGTAAATACTAGTTCTAATTTGTTTTTATTATTGAATTGTAATTTTCTTTGTTAATAAAGTAACTTTCTTACTTGATGACAAACAGCACGTACTCCTTCTATTTATAGACTTTAGCAAAGCATTTGATACTCTAAATCACGCCACACTCATATAAAGTTAGATAACACGGGCATACGTCAGCCTCTCCTGAATTGGTGCAAAGACTATCTTAGACATAGAAACTACCGGGTGAAAATAGGACGTGAAATTATTTTTGTTTTATTCTAATATTTGTTGACAAAAATATATCTAGGATTTCAGAACCGAGTATGGAACACTCGACAATGGACATGTAGAGTGGTGCTATGGTGTACGAATCCTAGGTTGCCTGGGAGAAATCGCTCTCAGCTATAAGGCCGCCTATTGTACTGATTATGTGTTAAATGTAGATATAAGGTTTTTATTATGTTATTTTTTAAGTGCAATAAAGTGTTCATTCATTCATTGATTCATCTCGTAGGAGCTTGGTGTCTAGTTCAAATTGCTAGCCCAAATAGAGATCCCAAGGTGTGCAGTGCACCTTCACATTCAGTTCGGTCCTTGTTAATCCAACTTGGTTCTGGAATTCAAGATAATTTTTGCCAACAAAGGGGTAACAAAACTAAAGGAAGATGGTGGAAAATGTTTTACGACGCTGGCTGGTATCATCAGCTACTTTTTACCTGACTTGAGCTTCTGTGTTCGGCTGTTTGTATTTTTGCTATCCGCAAAGGCCTCGAATTTCTATCCTAGGCACCACCAACATTAAAATGAGACGATTTCCAAAAAAGAAAACACCTCTGTTTACATTAGACCTCAATACAGGGCGGGGATCTTTGGCCGAAGAATAAGGTTGTCATTGCGATGCCATGTCAAACTATGCTGTAGGCCAAGCACGGGGATTGTTCTCTAGGGTAGAATAGACAATAATGATATCGCATCATCATACATTGCTTACATCCTTGAAGTTGAAAAAATGAATTTCAAATAATTTACGCATTCGATGACAAAGTGACGTAATTTTTCTACATTCTACCCTAGACATTAATTCATTTCTTGTTTCATGGCTCGCTGTGTCTGTTCGTTCTGCCACAACTCTGCCAGTGTCCATGTCAAAAGATAATAACACAATATGAAATTAAATAAAATAAACTCTTTTTACAACAATGCCCGTGCTAGGCATACAGGGTCCATGCCATTCTAATTTGACGGGCCCAAACTCAAGCGCCATCTTTTCAGTCTGTTCGAACTATTTTTTGACATAAAGAAAACGCCTTATTAAATAGGGTCGGCGTAGAAGGACCACTCTGTGGCGCCTAATAGGACAATACAAGAGATAAAATAAGGCGTTTTCTAAAAAAGAAAAAAATAACTTTAGAACTCGATAGGTAGATAGCGTGGATCTTTCGCGGAGAGGAGAGGATGTCAATGAAATGTCATGTCAAAATAAGGTGTACGTATGTATATGACAAGACTCTGCGGTCTATGCCACTTTGATTTGACAGCCTCACCTAACAAGCGCTCTCTCTTCATTCTAACTATAGTCGAGTTCGTATACAACGAAAAGTAGTTCCTCTCAATAACAGGCAAATGTATGAAAGCACAAGTAAACTTTTATTATAGTTTTCATAAACCTTGCAAAACTCATTACGGA
The DNA here is from genome assembly GCA_963662085.1 of Eupithecia inturbata. Lineage (NCBI taxonomy): Eukaryota > Metazoa > Arthropoda > Insecta > Lepidoptera > Geometridae > Eupithecia > Eupithecia inturbata. The sequence continues at coordinate 11,201,986 of OY759177.1, read as the reverse complement.
TGTAAGCGGGTTAACTACGAACCTTATTTGTGTTTGAAGAACTCCAACGTGAGTGAGCGCACGGCAGCGGTACAGGCGCGTCGCGAACCGCACTCACCCTGAAGAAGTCCCTCGTTAAGGGATGAAACTTGGTGTTCTTCCAACACAAATAAGGTTCGTAGTTAACCCGCTTACATCCGTAATGAATTCGTCAAACTACGATAGTTTTTATTGTAAAATATGCAAAAAAGCTACAAGCGAAAACTCATTCTAAGGAATGAGTCCTTAGAATGAGTTTTCGCTTGTAGCTTTCGGAGGTTCAACCTCTAAAACCTACAAGTTTTGTAAAGTACAACATAGAATACTTATTTGCGAATAAATCGCTTGAAAAGTTAGTATCCAGCGCTTTGTAGACGTTTCTTCCGTATATGATTTAATAACATTGTTGAGACGAGACTACGAGAAACTCCATCCATTATTTCAAGCTTATACCTACTCCGAAGGACAAAAGGAACTACAGTACACTAAGGATGAGCTTTACCATTTTGTTTGCTAATTATTATAATTTGTTCATATCTACCCGGTATTCGCTACCCAGAGCGGTAGCGATAAGTTTTGATTGTGGTTTGCGCGGTCCACTGTATTCCGTCGAGTATATAAGTTATATAAATATGCTTATTGCACTTGGATTTCGCTACCGCTCTGGGTAGCGAATACTGCTTAGGTCTGAACCGGCCTTTACTCTGTAATCGAAAATGGATTTTCCTTCTACTAATAAACCTCCTCTTGAAATTATGTTAGAATAAAAAAAAGCACTCCGTACCTTCAACTTCTTTTTTTATGGCACCGCTTGCTTTTCGCTACGAACGCCAGTGTCAACACTCCATAAATCCATTGCTTAAAACTGACAGTTATGATCATGAATTATCAATAACAATAACATTGATCAAATAAGTAGCATTTTGATGGCTAACAAAGAACGTCCTAAATGCCCTTTGCAGATTTCGTCCGCGCATTATAAATAAAAACCAATACGTTACATCTTAATGCCATGAATTGCCAAAATGCTCGATATTATAAAAGGCCCCTGACGCAGCGTTTTTGTTGCGTCGTCCACCACCGAAAAGTCATATATCATTTTTGGAGCCGTCGGATGACATTTATTAAAACTTCTTGCCAGTTTTATTGTCATCGTTTGTTTTGTGTTTAAATATTTAGTCATTAGGTACCTACTGGTATCACTCATGGTGACTGATAGGTACTAAATGAGCATTACTACTTACATACCATCAAATGTGTAGACTAGATATTATTACAAGGTTTTAGGTACCTACCTATCTACGTGTCATCATACGCGTATCATCTATCACGCGTATCTACTTAAAAAGAAAAACTTTTCTTTCGATTTTTCGAGTTTTCTTTTCTTTCGTTGACTGCAGAAGTGCAGTCAACGAAACTGTATCAAAATGTATCGACCCAAACCTCCGTCCTGCTACCTTCCCCTTAATTTTACTAGTAACCTATCTAACGGAAGAATTAACCTACGAATGCAGAATAAAGATTTAATGTGGCCAATTATCGTCTAGTTAGCGGTAGGACTCTTACGTTGTGTAATAGTAACTCAGTTTCTTTTAGAAGCTATACACAAACGAACTAACTCTATAAACTACCTAATACCTCATTTAATATTATGTTAACTACATTCTAAAACTATTATACTTTGTTTCCTAATGAAAGTAATGCTCCTAAGATAAATCCTAATCGTATTATCCTAATTAAGTCCTGAATAGATATAGTAAGAGGGAGATATTCCTAAAACTTAAGTAACCCAATTACAACTTTAGTCTTTAGGTCATAGTAGCAAATTATAATACATAACTCTCCTTTTTCACAGTCGGGTTTTCTGACATTCAATCTCTACCACACTGAATCTAATACGGCGTAGGTACGTCCGAATTCCTCGATCTTTGTAGTATATTATCATACATAACTCTCCTTTTATACAGTCGGGTTAACCAACATTCAATCCCAACGAAGCAATCAAAATGGATGAATCAAAAAACAAACAAAGTGTTCAGTATAGTTTTATGAAATCTATAACTTCACCTTCTCTGAGAACTTCGAAAATATTAAACAGAAATAAATCAGTTCTTTTTTTTCTTTGTTTTGATTTCAAGATCATTAGAAATTCTCGACACAGATTTCTCAGAAAAGTATTATTAAGATATAAATAGCAAAACCTATTAGGGAAAAACACGAGCCAAGCTTAAGTTATTGGTTTTTACAGCCACTACCGAAGTGGTTAATTTTACGAGGCCCAATAAAATAAGTCTAGGCGCTGGTAAATTATCTGTTCAGAGACAATTTATGCTGCTACAATTAAACAGCTCCCGAACACTGATAAAAGCATGATCACTTTCCGTTTTCATGCTAAACTATAAAGTAATCAACAAATTATTTCCTGCTGAAAATGCTTCTATTCGCGGCCGCATTTGTTATGGTTACAAGGAAAAATAATGTAGCTTCTACATACGTACCCCTATTCATAAAATATTACTGATAGTACAATTGATTCGTTACAAAAGTTTCATCATTCTATCAGCCTATAAAAGCTTTCATAATAGACGCATATAAAAACCGTCGGCGAAGATTACCGTTCTCCCGCCAGCTTACATATTCAGATATGTAAGTTAAAGACAAAACAATGGAAGTGAGCTAGCTGGTGCTCTTATTAAGCTGAACCTAGATCTTCTTAAATTGCTGGCACTGCGTAATTGTATTCCTCTTAATAAGGAGTAGCGTCTTACGTCGTAAATATAAGACGCTTGATCCTGTTTAATTTTCTTGTTTACAAAGGCTGTAAAGTCGTAACAGTACCTTAAATGTTTAGTCAGGTTATCGAGAAGGTAAAGTTAATTGGAATTAGGAATCTATTGCTGGAATCACTGGCGATAGTGCCTACCGCGTACCGCCTCTCAGTAACAGGTCTATGAGCAAAGTGAATTGCTGAGTACAGATTGCCTCATTCGACGGTGCGGCACCGGTTAAGGTACCTTACCTATACACATTCAGTGTAACGTTCTATCTTTGTCCCTTGACGACTGGAGCCTCACTGAAACAACCGAACTTGAATAATTTATGGATAAAAGCTATTCTCGGCGCTGAAAATGCGATCTCTTAAATATGAATGGTTAAGCCAATTTCAAAGTTTATTACGTTTACTAACAGTGCCGAAAGACGAGGTTCTCCTCGTCCGAAAGAAAACAATTGATTTCTATCAATTGTTTTCTTTATAGATATCTGTAGAGGAGCGGTTCCTTCAACGCTCATCCAAATAAAACTTGAAGTGAATTCCGAGATTGAGAAGTCAAGAAATAATGAGGCAACCCTACTTTATGTTAGACCAGCTACTGCTTGCGGCTTCGCACGCGTTGTATCGAATCTATCCCACAGGAACTGATGATATATGGGATATAAAGTAGTAGTGCCCATTTTTTTCCAGACCTCTAGGTTTAGGTGCAGTACAGGTAGTTCTAAATACCTGTACTGCAAAATTTCAGCCCAATCTGTTCAGTACTTTTGGCGTGAAGAGGTAACAAATATACAAACATCAATAATCAGAAATGGTTGGTAACAGACATACAAAATTACTTTCAAATTTATAATATTAGCATGGATAGCTGCAGCCTGCGACTTCGCACGTAGTTTTCCGGGATAAAAAGTAGTCTTTTCTTGGGACACCGACCTACCAAAGTTTATGACAATCTGGCCGTTTTGGCGTAAAAAGGTAACAGAAAAACAAAATTAATTTCAAATTCATAATAGTGCGTGTGTACCTACACCGCCATCCTGCAGAGAATTCATAATTTGGTACAGTAATTTTGACAGATTTTGCTAGTCGTGCCTTCAGCAACCATCGCTTAATGCGTTTTTAATTTTAAAGCACGAATTTAAATAATTGTCAATTAACAGCGGTTTGTATTATGATACAATGGATAATATTTTGGATAGTTTGTAAACTACCTACTCGTTATTAAAAAAATAACGCGTAAAACAAATGCATTTTAATTGCGTTCCTACTAAAATCACATTTGCATGAAATAATTATGAGAGGTCTTTTACGTAAGCAGGTACAGATATATTTTATTATACCATAAAAACTGTAGTTTGACGGATCCATCATGAATGTAAACGGGTTAACTACGAACCTTTTTTGTGACGGAAACCAACGTTTGCTTAGGAACGTTTGACAGGTAATTTCTAGTATTTCTAATCATAAATGCGGTAGGGTCGATTTTTTTGACTTACCGGGGCCGAAAAAACGAATCGAGAGTAACGATTGCGTGTTAGGACAAATAAAACATGCCTTCGTTAACTTTCCTACAAAAGATAAATAGATTTACATAGAGAGAATGAACTGAAGTAATTAAAATAGAACACCGCTCAGAGAGAATCAACTAATGATTGAGATATACGATATTGTTCGCTCAGAATTACAATAACGGAGTCTGGCAAAGGGGAGCGAACCGTACTGAGGAAATTATGACGAATCTTATTTCTAAAATTTCTGTGTGCAACACAGAAATGTATGTTTCGTAAATACTTACAATATGATGAAGGTTTTGAAAGCAGGTTTTAGTCGCAGTCATGTTATTTTATCTGGAACTTATAATACGACGTTACGGGAATCGAGTCTAGAGGAATCGGCGTGCAAGAAACAATTAAATTTTATTAAATACTAGTTGCTGCCCGTGGCTTCCCACGCGCTTTTCAAGAACCTTATGTCCCCATGGAGATAGATGGTATCCGTCCCCGGGATACTATCTATCTCCATGCCAAATTTCAGTAAGATCCGTTCAGTCGTTTAGGCGTGAAAGCATAACAGACAGACAGACAGAGTTACATTACGAGGATATTTGTTGTTTCTCCACACCAAAACTACTAAATGGGTTCGTCTGAAATTCTGTATAGTTCTAGAATAGCATACGTAGACAAAACTACTTTTTATCCCGGAAACAACGCATGCAAAGCCACGTGCAGAAGCTTGTAGAACATATTTTTCTAGAGCTCAATTAGATAGAAAAAGAGGCCCCTCCGTAGAGACACATCTTTTGATAGAATTTATTACCTTAAATATAATAATACTAGGTAATGGTAATTCCTTCGCTTTGTAAAGCTAGTATAGTTATTGCTTGTGTAGGTAGGTAATAGAGAAGAGATGAGTACAAACGAAATAGTCCACTTCAATTTGAATTTATTTTTTAGAACATTTTCGAAGTGGTGATTCTCCAATTACATACCTACAACAGCGAGCCCGCGCGGGTTGTACGCGAGTTAAGTTAGGTTTCTAACATTTTTTTACTAAATAAATAAAATAATGCTGGACAATCCACACAGCATTACCTAGCGCCAAGCTTAGCAGAGCTTGTGTTATGGGTACTAGATGACTGATATTGATATACCTAGTAATTACAATATATTTATTGTTTTATCTTTATTAAGCTAAAAATATTACTAATGTATAGTTTACTATAGTTTTAAAGAAATTTGATAAAATTTTCTATAAAACTGTTTTTATTTAAAATCTCTAACTTCTACAGTTTAGAAAAAAAATTAATTATAAAAGTGCAGGTTGCAGGCCAGTGTAGTACTATATTTTTTATTATACGTAGAAAATACCCAGAACACCCGGGACAAATATTTGTAGATCGTACTAATATTTATCCCAAGACGGGAATCGAACCCGCAACCTCCTGCGTCGATAAACTGCCAAGTGTGAGTTGTATCGCACACGAAGGGTACCGTAACGTAAAAATCAGACAACTTTTACAAAGAACATAAAATTTTCACTTGTTCGGAGATCCCTTTAAATTTTCAATTGCATTATATTTTTAGTATTTGTCAACGTTAAAGTGTTACTTATTTATTGAAAGTTTCATGGTAGGTACTACTTATTGTGATTCAAAAGATACAGCCTTGAAGTTGACAAACGAAGACCAAAAATATCCAAAAAATCACATTTTTTGTATGTAAGCCCATTTAATTTGGATATTTATTTTATTTTTAGTATTTGCTGTTATAGCGGCAAGAAAAATACATATTCTATAAAAATTGTAACTGCCTTTCTCTTACGGTTCATGAGATAGGGCCCTGTGACAGACGGACGGACGGACGGGCAGCGGAGGCTTGGTAACAGGGTTCCGTTATCACCCTTTGTGTACGGAACCTAAAAAGCTACAATACGAACACCTAGTTTTCATTAAACCCATGGTTGTTTGCGCTCAAATTAAAATTTCCATCTTGAATATGAATAACTCATATGTAGGTACTTCGGTAATTGAAAATGATAATGGCGTCCGACAACTTCATACGGCGCCAGCTTCATATAAAATATGCGCATATTTATCGCAAAACCCTTTAGATTATGATGAAATTGGTGCTACTTAAATACACTTCTGAACCTGTGCATACTAAGCGAATTTTGTAACGTAATAATTAACCTCTAATAATTATTTCAGTACCATTCTTCATCCACCATCTCGGGATTTACTTCTTTATTAGTAAAAAGCCTAAAATAATCGCATATTTACGATATCACCGTCTCACACTTGGCCGGTCGTGTCGTTCATGACATTTATGTTGATTTTAATTTCAAGTCCAAAGTTATATCTACTCTCCTACGTAAACGTAATACGATATTTATCAAGATTTATCAAGCAAGATGGACAGCAAGCAATCCTCATTTAATTTAAATTAAGGTTTGAAGTGAATTGAAATCTCTTTTGTAGTGCGACCGAACGTAAATTGAATTTTATCAAACGCGGACCGCACGGGCATCGATCAGAGGGTGGGTCGTTTCATTATCTAGTTACGGTTTCACTATCTCCACATCGTTTCGTTTAGACCCAACCAAAGAACCAACCTTATTCAATCATAAATTGTATAAGTTACTCGGCTCAAGATACCTACCCTCTTGATGATGTTTTATTACAAAAATGTCGGGAGAGAACGGCGCTGAAATCTGCAGCACATGGTTTGACAAAAACGCTATGCTACGTGCCCATAAGTCATGGTAAATGGTGAGATGTCGTCCGACCGCTTTAGCTGGAGCTGCTGAGGCTAGATTTATCGCTCCTACGTGTAGATACAGTTTATAAATCAGGTGCAATGTTCCTCAAAATTTGTTTCGATATCTCTCTCGGAATTTCACTTGGTTTGGTAGTAAAGTCGGGTTAGTAATGTAGGTAGGAAGTTCGAGTTCGAATTTAACGTTAATTAAGGTAGGCAGCAGCAATATAGTAGAGTGGGCGCCAGTGTAACGAGGGCCAAGTTAGTGACGTAAATATCCCAATAACCGTAATATACGGTGGAACTTTATCACCTTCCACCAGGATTAACGGGTGAAGGGACTCGACACATGACAGATTTGATTAACAATCAACCGGCAACGAAGATCTCAAAGGCGGTACACGGCCCTATGATATCTTCGAGGTTTTCCAAGAAACGTTTTTACATTAATATTTTCCTTCCTTTTTAGGGTTCCGTACCCGAAGGGTGAAAACGGAACCCTATTCTAAGCCTCCGCTCTCCGTCCGTCCGTCTGTTACAGGGCACTATCTCATACGAACCGTAAGAGGTAACAGTTGAAATTTTCAGAAAATGTGTATTTCTTTTACCGCTATAATAAGAAATAATAAAAATAAAATAACAATCAAAATTATTTTTGCTCTTCGTTTGTCAAGGCTGTCCCTCTTGAACCACAATAGTTAGACACATTACACTTTACATTAATAACAACAAACACTAAAAATATAATAAAGTTGAAAATTTAAAGGGGTCTCCAAACAAGTAAAAACATAATGTTCTTTGAAAAAGTTGTCTGATTTTTACGATACGGAACCCTTCGTGTGCGATTGACTCGAACTTGGCGGTTTATTATTAAGCCGCATTCCCAAAATAAGGCAGTGTTTCCCTTTGGGCAAATATCTATAGACATAATAATATGCGCGTAGCCACGTATCGGCGAAACCGCAAATATCAGAAGGCTCGTAATTGCCGTATCCCGGGGAGATTTCTACCACACGACGTCGGTGTAATGCAAACGGAAACTAAAATGTACTCGTGGAACAGTTTTTGCTCGATGGCGCCAGACAAAAGACGTGGAGCATCAGGGTCCTTTGTCGCTAACGAGCTGATGAGGCAACGTCTTAGCTGTTCGTACGGGACTTTTGTGCAAAAAGCAGGTTGCTGGTGGTTGGCTCGTTTCCATTTGTTGTCATCCTTGCTTACTAAAGCACCTTATTTTCATAAATTGCAAGAATAGAATTAGGTACCTACCTACTCTTCAAAAAATACTTACATTTTCTTGCATAAGATGTAAAAATCCACAATTGCTATCGTTAACCTGAAACTTAAAATAAAGCGTCGGCTTTCAGCGCTATTCTATCTCTCAACTTTTTCCTTTACTTTCCCCATGCACGGATTCATAAGCGTCTTTCACTTGTATTACTTTTGCCTGACCAACAGCCCTCTTATAAAAGATCTAAAGGTTCGTGCAACCTGCTTCCTTGTCCACCTTGGCCTATTGGCCTGTCTTGCAGCTGTTTGTACGTGAGCCGCACAATTATTAGTTCTCAAGCGTGTCTGAGATTCCTGAGTTTTATCTATGTTCCAATTGTTAATTATAACCTAAGGATTACCAAGTCTCTTGAGACTTTTGATTGAAATATACCACCAGCTTTTATCACAATCAGCCAGCTTGGGCCTAGGTATTTACCTAAAAATTACCCCAGATAGATAGATAATTATTTATTTCATACCTTTAAAAACAGTCAGTACTTCTTAACTTATGTCCCTCTATAAAGTGAGATAATGGAATTGGAGGCCTTATCGCTTTAAGCGATTTCTTAAAGGCAACCAAGGTGTAAAGAGAAAATCATAGGATGGCGATGCATCTTTTAACACTTATACAATCTAAGAAGATGATGTTTTAGATAAAAAATAACGTTTTCCGCTAAAATTCAATATTTCACTTTAATATTATATCATAAGAAAAGTAAAAATCACGTCCTACTTTTTAAAATAGCATGATTTAAAACTGTTTTAATGTTAAAAACTTTGAATGGGCCTTGATAATGATTTGTTTGACAATAATTTAAGTTAAAAGACTCAAAATCGAAAACACGGGGGGAAGTTTGAAACCCTTTCTTTGCCCTATTACTCGGTTATAACGATGAGTCATTTCAGAAGATATTGAAATACCTACCCAGATTTTAAATACTTTCATGTTTTTAGTTGGCTCTAGTAGAGTCGATGATTTTCCAAAACGTATTGTCATGGCAAAAATTGTGTCGTAACCACACCACACATCATAGTTTAGCCCATTTGCACCCCATGTTCGCGTAGTAATTTGACTAGAGATACAGTCAACGCGGAATCGCTGAATATGACCAAATTTCCAAAAGCGTTTTTATTTATAAATAGAGATGTATAAAGAGCTCATTTTAAAATATTTTTGTTTGTAACTTGTTTTCATGGTTGGCAGTACGTTGTACCAGCGGCTTCTATTTTAAGCCATTTCAAATTGAATTTAATTTAAAATTGAAAATACAAAACGAATTCT